>CM072812.1:31706666-34487500 GCA_037013495.1 Hippophae tibetana
AATAAGGACACGTTACCTCTTCATGTTTTGTGTTATTAGGTAAAGTTCATCCAAGTATTGTGTAATATGAGTGTTGTTTTGAGTGACAATTCAAATTCAAACCCTAGAACTTGGTTGCTAGATTTTGGTTGTCATTATCACCTTATACCAAGTGTAGTTTAGAAAGTATAGTAGTAAAAAATGGTAACATTTTACCCATATTTAATGTTGATTAAAGATTGTTACATGCTAGTGATAGTTCTTCTCTCAATGTTAATAATTTGCTTCATAATAGCTACTAGTTTACTTTTTGTCCAAAAGTTATGTACTAACAACAATTCTTTTGTTAAATTTGACTCTCGCCATTTTATGTTAAGGACTATAATTCCAAAATGGTCTCTACAAAGTCACTAGTGCTATTCAAAGTTTTGATGATGTTTCCTTTGCTTGTTCTACAATTTAAACTAATGTTTATGATGACAATAATGATGTGACCATGGCTTGCAATGCATCAAGTGACTAAAGCATTCAAACTTATCTTTTAAGGAATAGAAAGTTAGGTCATCCATCATTTAGTACTACTCTTAAGATGCTTAAATGAAAGGGTGTGTCTATTTATTTTATGGATATGGCATCAAATTTTTGTGATTTATGTCAACTTGCTAAGGCACATAAGTTTCCCTTTTTCTACTTATGATAAAGCTCAGTCTCCTTTTATACTTTGATGTATTTGGATTTTTGGATATCACTATATATATCATATAATAATGAGAGACATTTTTTTGCCCATTAAGGATTATCATAGTAGGTTCATTTGGTTTTTTAATCCTTTGGCTACCAAGGATCAAACATCCTCTATATTTTTATATTTTTAAAACTATGGCGAAAAAGTAATTTGGCTTGGACATTAAAACGGTACAAATTAAGGAAGGTTGAATTTAAACTTATGGTTGTAATAATTGAGAAAAAAGTACTTTTCATAGATGCATATGTCCTCACACCTATGAAGAGAATGGTATGGTGGAGTTAAGGCATAGAAGGATAATTGAACATGGATTGGCTATCATGTTTCACTCTAATGTACCTATTGAGTTTTGGGTTTTTCTTTCAAAATAACTATGTATATGTTGAATAGAACTGCAACAAAGGTGCTTGATGATAAATCACCTTTTGAGGTGCTTGGTATCTTAAAAAGTTTTAGAAGTCAATGATTTCCTTATATGTGCTCCTATGCTCATCACAAATAGGATGCTTGGTCTATTGAGTATATCTTTTTAAGGTATGTTGTTAAGTAGAAAAGATAAGTGTGCTATAATTAGAAGGCCGAGAAATTTTACATCACTCATTATAAGGTTTTCAATTAGCTATGTTATATTTTAAAGGTTAGTTTTGAGGTGTTCCATTGGGTCTATACCTACTATTGGGGTTGGTTTGATTTATAGAGAGAGAAACTAGAGAGAAGTTAGAGAGTTATTATTGAATGTCTGGATCCCTTAGGAAGTCTATGTATATATAGAGCATTACATGTATATATGTGGATTACATAAGAAGTACATGTCACAACGTGTTAGAGGGGCATAAGAGTAAAGAAAAATACATCTAAAGCACGAGGTTGACCACACCATGGTTTGATCTAGAGATCGATCTTCCCATATCAGGGCTCTCATGCGTATGTTGGTCCATACAACCGGTGTCATTGTGGCACGGGCACACGTAGGTTCTCTTGAGATGACATAGCCTAATGGCTTGGGCTATCAGTTAGGTCAAACTGTTAGATGGATAGAACTTCAGGTCAATCCATATGTCAAAACATCTACCAATATGTCCTACATGTTTCTACATAGCTTTGTTTACCTAATTTCCCTCTTCTAGTGTCTCATCTAACTTTATGCCTGATGTCTTATTTATTTCGCCAATAGCCTATATTTCTAGCCGTTGAGTTACCCCTAATATTGATATGTATTCTTCTATGTCTTTATCTTTAACTACTTTGGATACTAATGCAATAACTTCTAAACATATAGTTGTATTTATTCCACCATCTCCTTGAAATTCCTTGCTACTTACACTTGATTTACCCCTTATACCTTCTTTGGATACTAATGTGTCCTTTCCTATTATGGCTTCTAACATTGTCTCATACCTGTATTATACCTAGTTAAAAACTCTCAATACTCATACCATAACCACAAAATCTAAGACAGGTGTTGTAAAACTTAAGTTACATGCATTAACTCTTCATGGTGTCCCAGATTTTCAAAAACCTAGGTCTTACAAAGTGGCTTTTGAGGTCCCTAGGTGGTTAAAGTCTATGCAAATTAAACTTCAAGTTTTGATCTCTAATGGAACATGATAACTAGTAGAGCTTCCTCAAGGAAAAACTACTATAAGTTGCAAATGAGTATTCAAAGTCAAGTTGAAAGCATATAGGACTTTGGATAAATATAAATCTAGATTGGTAGTTAAGAGTTTCTTGCATATTAAGGGTGTTGATATCTCTAAGACCATCTCACCTATTGTTAAACCAACTACTAATTAGAATTGTGTTGACCCTAACTTTATCTAAAGGTGATGACTCTATGAAAGTAGAGTCATTAGTGCATTCTTTAAATTAATATTTACTCATTTTATTCAATAAATATTATTTTTGGCCCAAAAAATTAAAATATAAACTTTTTAGTGAAAATATAATTTTTCGAATTTTTTAATAAATTTTTAACGTATGACCAATCAGAAGCTGCCACATGGCAAGTCTCGCAAGTAGAGATAGCGAATTCTGTTACGCCACGTGTGGGGAGGACTAACTGAGTGCCACTTGTCAACACAACGTTCAATTCGTGTTCAGAGATTGGTCAACCTACCTTGCCACGTGTCGCGCACACCATCCATTTCTACGAATGAAGTTGCACCACATGTCACTAACTCACTGAGCGTTGACTCTGACCGATCTCTCTTGCCACGTGTCACTCTCTAATTCACCCAATGAATTTATGATACCAAGTGTCACGATCTGATTGGCTGAAACTGTCATTTTTGCTAGGAGGTTAGATTCAATTGATCATGCAATTAATTTATAATTATATTGGAGGATTTTAGCGATTCAAATGTTTAGAAATTGGAAGATTAAGTATTATTAGATATTTTCTCATATATCTTTTTAGTTACCAAATTTGATTTAATTAATTATTTCTATTTACTTTTATTTATTTTAATTTTTCTTTTTTAAAATATAAAAACATAAAATAATTGATTTTTAGTTTTAAAAATTAGTTCCTAATAAAATAATTTTTGTGGAAACGATATTTTCTTATCATTATATTATTTGTTACAATATGTATACTTCTGTATTTATTACACACACTTCGTATATGACGATCATACATTAAGGCAAATGGATGTAAACAATGCATTTTTTAATGAAGATCTCATTGAGAATTTTTTTTTCTTTTGCAACCACCTAGTTTTGAGCAAGGCTATGACCTATTTTTTAAGTTTAGGAAATATTTATATAGTTTGAAACAAGAACTTATGGCTTGGTTTTCTAAGTTGAGGCATTGGTTGATTTTGGTTTTGTTACTTCTAAGTCAGACACTTCAATCTTTATTTTGGATTGTGATGAAGTTTACATAGTGGTCCTCAGCTATGTTAATGATATTATCATCAGAATGAGTTCTACTGACATAGATTCTCTTATTGCCTCACTTCAGTCTTGTTTTGCTCTTAAGGACCTTAGGGTTTTAAATTACTATCTTAGCTTAGAGGTTGTGATTCAGGATGAGGCTCTATGGTTGAATCAAAATAAGTATTTCAGTGAGCTCTTCCATATATATGATTTATGGTCTTCTACGAAATGTAATACTCTAATGGTTTTTGGGAATGATATGAGAAAACAAAATAATACTTATTTGAAGGATAGAAGTTTTAATAGGAGCTTAGTAGGAAGGCACTAATATTATACATTGACTAGGTCAAATATTTAATTTAGTGTCAATAAGCTATTCCAGTTTATGCCATGCCCCACATTAGTTTATTAGGTTACTAGTAAATTCCATATACATTTTCTTAAGGATATACTTCATTATTGTCTTACTTCCCTCGAAACTTTTCTATTGTATCTTTTTACATTTTGTGATGCATATTAGGTTTTGAACATTCACTACTACAAAAATAGGTATTTAAGTCGATACATAAAGTCGGTTTTCTCCAAAAACTGACTTTAAATTGGTTTAAAGTCGGTTCAATATAGAACCGACGATATCCACGTAGGATGTAGCGTCAGTTGATGTGTCAAACCGACGCTATGCGTGGACATAGCGTCGGTTCTAGGTGTTAACCGACGCTACGCTACGTAGCATAGCGTCGGTTGACACCTGGAACCGACGCTATCCACGTAACATAGCGTCGGTTCGACACGTCAACCGATGCTACACACGTGGATAAATATTTTCTCTTCCCAGACAAAAACTATTTTCAGCGTTGCAAAACTCTAAAAAATCGAAAACCTCCTCCTCCACTCTCTCTCATTTTCCGGCCACCTACGACTACCATTTCCAACATCGGTTAGTGAGTTTTCTTCCTCTCTAACTAATCTTTTAGATCTCCTATTATTCATTTTTTTTCCTGTTATTATGTGTTATTATTTATGTGTATAGATTGTTGTATTATATATGTAGGTTTGTATTATAACATAAGGAGAAGAATATGACGATCTTGAATAAAATAGAACAAAACCATGGTAATTTTTCTGTTATTAATTAATATTTTATTTTTCAAATATTTGTATTATTTGAACTGTTTGCTAAACTGATTTTGATTTTTTTTCTGCTCGAATACAGGTTGAAAATGAATAAATTTAAAATAAAAAAAAAGTTAAAGTCGGTTCACACCTTGAACCGACTTTAAATTAGTTTAAAGTCGATTTTTAACCAACTTTAATACTCCTTCTGTAGTAGTGATTGACAATAACATATCTTTTGGGATTAAGGCTTTTAACCTTTTAAAACAAAATTAAGTGTTACGTTATTTTATTGTTTCATTGATTTAGAATCGTGATTCATTTTTTTTAAGGTATTAAAGTTTCTTTTTTATTAAATAAAAGATAATACAAGAATGAGATTCAAGTAAGGTAATAGAAATAAAAAGTTATATCATCTGCATTGCAAATTAATCTTAAAATTAACAAATTTATTTTATACAAGGCACTCAATCTCTTCCTTTCCCAAATTGTCTATTTATTGAAATAAAAAAAAAACTTATGAATATAGTGTAGGAAGAATACTTTATTTTTAATTAAATTAAAAGAAAGGATAAAAAAATTATTAAATAACAAGTACAAAGAATAATATATAGAAAAAAATATCTTATTTTTATCAATTAGTTAATAAATAAAAGATTCATTTGTAGTTTATATATTATAACTTTTCACTTAAATTTTATTATATAATATTTTTTTATTTAATAAAAAATAAAATTATAATAACAAATTAACATATTATTTATAAATTTTGTATAGTATTAAAAAGATAATTAACAACTTACGTTCACATTGAATATAGCAATTCAAGTGGGGTCTTGAAAATGTCACCTCAAGAGAGCTAATTAGTGTAAACCAAAAAATTGGACGACGAAATTAACAAAAAAGGAGTGTCCATATATATAATTTAAGAGAGGTGTTGAGTGTACATATATATAATTTAGGGATGTTCAAGTCTTATGCTATAAAGTTGATGTTATTAATTAGTCATTTTTAAATTATTTTTTAAAAAATAATGATAAATAATATTATTTTGATTATTTCTTATTAAAATATTAATTTTATACTGTTAAATAATTAAAATATGATAAAATATAAGAATAAAAATAAATTTAGTATAAAATTATTTAAAAAATATCAACAATAATAATATTCTCAAAAAATATATTTAAATATATATTTTTATTTTAAAAAAATAAAAAATAAAGAAATATTAAAAATAATCAAATATTAAAAAAATATTTTAATTTTTTTAATATTATTATATTATTATTTTATTATTATTAAAATATTAAATTTTAATTATTTAATAGAAAATAATATATTTTAATAAAAAAAATTATCAAAACATTTATCTTAAAGGTGAAAGACTAAAAATACTTTTCTTAAATTTAAAGAATTAAACACATATTGAAATATTTAATTGATATTTTTTCAATAGTTTATTGCCAAGAATTTTATCGGGTAATATAAATGTAAACGATTATATATTTATATAATAATAATTTTATTAATTGGGCAATATAAATACACAATTTTGTGTAAAAAGATATCTAAATTTATATAACAAAAATATGATATTTAAATTAATTTATTTTCAGCTAAATTAATAAATGAAGAAGGTAGTATCATTTATATAGACACCACACGTGTTCATGAACTATATATATATATATATCAGTATTATCATTAACCGTTTGTGTGAGTTTGATTGTACAATCGTAATCTTGTGCATGAGTTAGAAAGCTCAGCAACCAATATTTATGTACGAACAGCTAGCTAGCTAGCTGCAGCATGCTGGCGGAGGTACATAATTATTTATACGTTGTCAATAATATCATTAATTGTGATGGATATTAGATACCCACCTTATATTTGATTGGCCTAAACCAACTCTATCTTAATCTAAAATGCTGGTTCTAATTAATATGTGGGTAAAGTTATGTCTAGTAGTAACCTATTTTCAATCACGATTAAGAAAGCCTATCCAACGCATGACAAAAGATGCGATTAAATGGCTTTGATTGATCTTGTTCTTTCACATAGTTAAGGTTAACTAAACAGTTAGGTAATTAATTGAGAATCACTTAGTAATTCAGTTGGATTGTATTTTAATAGTATTCTTATTAAACAAAAAATATATTCATTTAGATACATATTATTAATTCTTTCATTTAATAAAAAAAATACATTAATAGTCTAATTTTGAAAGAAAAAAAAATTAAAAATAGTTCTATCTTTATGAAAATATTCATTATTTTATATATTATCTCAATTTTTGTTCATTTTAATACAAACAAAAAAAAAACATTTCATATATATATCAATGTAGTATTTATTGTCAATTCCTACCATCTTTTTCTCTCATGCTCTTGATATTTATTTATTTATTTATCGATAAACCAAATTTTACTATTTATTATAAAATAATCTAAAACTTTATATTTATATTGAAATTATAGTTAATCATTACCAACTCATTTAAAATACTCAACTTTATCCTTGATTGATGCGACTATCAATCATTTCCTCTTATCTAAATGACTTTTCATAATTTTTTAAGGTAAGAATAACTTTGATTAAACACAAAATGGTAAAAAAAATGGATTAAAAAGAGGAAAATATGAGTTTAAAATAGTGATTATTATGGACAGAGTTAATGCTTTAAATGAATAGGTGATGACTAATCTTTAATTTTGATACAAAATTAATTTTTGGATTGTTCTACTAAGAAACTTAAGTGAAAATAACTTTGATTGAATATAAATTAGTCAAAAAAGAATAAAGGTCAAGAACATGAAGAAATGAGCTCAAGGTAAAGGATAATCATTAATGTTTTAAATGAATTGACATTGAATTACCTTCTCTTTTAATATAAATTTAATATTTGGATTATTCTATAACAAATAAGGAGTAATTAGTGGACAAAATAATAGGATGATATAAAATGAACATGATTGTTAAGATGATTAGTGTTATTTTATAATGAAATTGAAAAAAAATATATGATAATACATAAAATAATAAATATGTTCAAAAAGGCAAAAAGGTACTTTTAAAATAAATTTAAAAAAATAGACCATTATTATACATTTTATAAATTAAAAAATTAATAAAGTACTAATTTAAAAATATGAATTAAAATATATACATTTTATTACTACAATAATTTAATTAAAGCCACGTTGGTTAGTTCAATCACTTGGAAATTTCGTTAGTCTCATTTAAGTTGTGCACAGGGGCGAAGCTTTATGTATGCGGGGTTCGGCTATAATTCCACTAAAAATATTTACAAAACATTAACATATATATTTTTAACATTAAATAAATATTTTACTTATAATAATTTATTATATTTAATTTTTTTTATGTATATATTTTGATATATCATTATATGTATCAATAATATTTAACATATATATAGCCAAAATTAATATAAATTAATAGTGAGTAAAATAGTTAAACATAATTTTTTTTATTTACCTATTTATCAAAACATTAATTAGTTACACACTTAAAATTATAATAATGTATATTATGTAAAAACATTTCTTAAATTCATACAGTGTAATCTAAAAATATTTCATATATTTAACTTTAATTTATGATAATAAAATATCATTGTCAAATATTATAAAAATTAAAATTAAAAAACACGATGATAAACTTAAAACTAAAGTTATTAAGGTTTTTCATTCATATATTTAAAAAAATTCACATTTTGTTTTAACTTTAAATTTTTATTTTCTCTGATATTATATTATATCATATTTTAATTTATGATTTTTTTTTATTTTTTTATATGAAATTTTTAATATTTTTCATTCATTTTTATCACTATTACAAAACCAATTCATTTCATCGCTTAAAAAAACAGATAAAAATATTTGTATTTGTTAATCTTTTTTTTAACAATATATATTTTCAAATATAATTAAAGCTTAAAATCTTAAATCAAATCTTATTAATTGTATTTTAATATATTTATTTTAATTTTAGTTTTAACAGTTATACACATATATGATATAGATACTTAGTAAATTATTATATTTTTATTTATGTTAGATAATTTTTGCTATAAATTATAATGTGTTAACTCTAAATCTCTTGTAACATAATATAAAAAATTTATTTTTAATTGAGAAGAATCCATGATAATTCTTAATTTTTTACTTGATCTATATATCATGATATATTTTTTATTCTTAAATATTGATATAATTATCTTTTTTATTTTAAAAATTTACACTCTTTCCTCCCTTATAATATTTTTCTGGCTCCATCTTTTGGTTGAAAAATATCTAGAAACTTTTACATTTCTAAACCAAGGCATCATAATTTTTAGAATTTTTTGTAAGTTTCATCTTGGGCTTGTGCTCGAAAAGGATGTGACTAATATTAAGATGGAAAGTATGATCAATTTCATAAGGTTGGTAATAAAATTGAGTCATAACATATCTAGAATAATAACAAATAATATCGAGAGCATGTGAACACGATGTAGTGGAAGATTGATATCCATAACGAGTCTCACAACAAATTCACATTGCCCTCTGATTCAAGTGTACGAATATTATATCCATATAAAGATTGTCATTGTAATCAATATATTAACCTGCATGTGGAAAATTAAACCAACCCACGAACAAACTATAAACTACCAAAAATAGTGTGAACAGACACTATAACAATATAAGAAATATAAAGTGAACTCTATGCTAGAGTAAGAAATAAATAAGAAAGATACAAATAAATATGTGTCTTATATGTTGTATAGGACCGCTATTAGGGAAAACGTTATGCGAAGCTTTATAAGACGGTTTCTGATTGCCTTAAAATTATTTTTTTAATGGCTACTAACCTTCCTAATTTTTTTTAATATACACTTAGGGCTAGTTTATGTTTCCCATTATTTTCCTCTCATAAAACACATCGAGTTCGAGACCCATTTCCACTGTTCCAATGTCATCGTCATTCACATTCACTAGCCATTGTCATCCCAATTCACCAATCATTGTTGTTCCAATACTATTTTAGTCAACCACAGTCTATCCAGCGTTCCAGTGTTCGCTCGCGTCAACTTGAAGCCAACCTCGCACACACTATGAATTGTTGTCCTCACCACCGTTGCTCTAGTCAACTTTCTCCCTCTATCTGATTTTTCTTCTCCCCAACATCAAATTATATATTTCATTGAATCTGTTCCATTGTAGTTTCATGTTGCATCCAATAAAAATAATCAAACCTATCAAAATTGATAATATTTTTATCGTATATATGTTATGTATAATTGCTTAGCGTTGTTGAACTTGCATAAATTCGATTAACTTTGATAATATGATTCTTCACTTAATAGCAATAAAATATAAGATGGTCATAATTTTATATGATAACAAATATAAAATTGATATAAAATAATTATTAATCATCTTATAAACATTATATAGGACAATAATTTCCCGTCCTATAAATATATTTTTAGGATGGCTATTGATTTTTTGATTGATTTATAATGACTATTGATCACATTATAAACATTTTTTAGAATGATTATTGATCGTCTTATAAATATTTTTTAGTATAGTTACAAGGTGTCTTATTTTATAACATATTGTTTTATTTAATATTCAATAAGAATTATTTCCAAAATTGTTATTAATGAGTATTATATATGTAAGGATGAATAAGAACTATATGTCTATAAATAGAAAAAAGATACAATTTATTGAAGGTGTGGAAACATGTTGAGATTTGCATATAATAATTCAATCGAAAAGATTGAATTGCTTAAAGTGTGTAAATTTTAAAAAACTTAATGTGGTTGAAGTTTGAAAGCGTATATATCACAATGGTATTGATAGTGTGCATACAAATTGGCATTGTCATGGAGAAACTAGAAAGCAAAACCTAAAAGTTCATCTTAGTGAAGAAGTTGGTAACATGGATCCATGTGAAGAAGATAACGTAGACGACATTGAAAATGAATTTTTTTATGACGGAAATGAGATGGCTAACTACCAAGACACAATGGATGATGCAATAAATTCATTCTATCCATGATGCAACAAGTTCACAAAATTATTTAGCTTGATCTTACTTTATAAAGTCAAGGGTAAATACAATCACTTTATAAAGCTTTGGCATGGGGTGTTTCCAGAAGATAATGTATTTCCATCATCAATGTATAAGATTAAGAAGATACTTGTTGAATTGGGCATTAGATATGAAAAAAAAAATACATACTTATCCAAATTGTTGTATTCTTTATCGAAAAAGAATACAAGAATGTCCTTGTATATTCACAATGCCAAGAGTCAAGGTGGAAAGTTAACCCAATATCAAAAAAAGGAAAAAGATTAATGTTATTGCAAAGGTTTTGTGGTATTTTTCACCAATTCCACATTTGAAAAGAATGTTTCAAAATGTAGAAACATCTCAAAATCTAACATGACATGCGAAGAAAAGGGAAAGTGATGCATGCTGTGACATCAATATGACTCATTTGCATAGATGCATATCAATTACACCTAGCTTGAGTTTGGTGAACCAATAAACCTTAAACTTGCACACTCGGGTAATAAGATGAGTCCTCATTGCTTTTTAAGTAGTAGGTATAGTTTTTGACCCATTGTACTTGTCATATATTACAATCATCCTTGGCTATATATGAAAAGAAAATACATGATGATATCTTTATTAATATCTAGAAAAAACAACCCAACAATGATATTAATATTTACTTAGAGCCATTGATCAAAGTCTTGAAGTTATTGTGGATCGAAGGAGTTGATATGTATGATAGTTTCAAACTTGATAATTTCAAGTTGAAATCAATTTTGTTATGGACCATCAAGCACTTCCCTACTTATAGAAAACTTTCCAATTATGATGTGAAAATATTTTATGCTTGCTCGATATGTATTAAGGGTTATCGAGGACAAGGTTAAAACATTCAAGGAAGATGTCATACACAAATCATAAAAAAATGGCTAAATGGTTGCCTCGATATCATCCATATAAAAAATAATGAAAGTGTTTTAAATGAAAGAACATAACCAATCCCACTTAATAGAAGGAGAGTATTACCAAGAGTTGAAACAACAACCTTTGCTAATGCGAAAAGAATTATAAGGTTGATGTAAGCACTCTATAGAAGAAATATCAATATTTTTTACTTAGAGAATTGAAAGTTATTCTTGTTAGAGAAAACCTAAATGTAATTCAACGAGGGATTACAAGCACACTTTGTAAATAAGAGAAAATTTTGCCACTTTTGTTTTTTTTATGTAATGGTATATCTCACAATCCATCTAATAAGAGAAGTAAAATTATATAGACCAATCTATTTAAGATGAATGTACCCGTTTCAACGATTAATGAATGGTATCAAAGAGTATGTGAGAAACAAGAACAGACCTAATGGATATATAATTGAATTTTATATGGTTGAAGAGTTAGGTGATTTAACCATGGTAAAATGGTGAGTTCAAGCCTTATATAGCATGTATAATACATACCTAATAGATTTGGTTTCATAATAATATGTTACTTGTATATAATGTATACATATAATATAAATACACACGGCATATAATTTATAAAGTGTAGATAAACTAAATATATACACTCTATATACAAGCTAATATGATATTTTAGAGTACTTCATCGATTAGCCTTATCCACAAAAGCAACCACAATTTCACTATTTTAGGCCACGTAGGGTTCTAATTTTTAATTTCTAATTCTTATTGAATTTTCAATGCTAATTTTTAGTTTCATTTTTGAAAAGCGAAAATTGAATATTATGAATTGCTTGTTTTGATACCAATTTTTAAATTTTAATCTTCAACTTTTAAGCTCTAACTTTTAATTTCAAACTTATTTTTAAGCGTACAATACCAAGATTAAGTCGCTGTCATTCCCTTGAGCTTTATGTCTCCTCCTGATTTATGCATACAGTTGTCATATGATAAAGCATAAATTAAGTGAATGTTATTTGTCAATCATATTGTATCCTTTTCTTTATCAATGAAAATATTTCATTATTGTCCAAAAAAATTATTTTTGTTAAATTTTACTAAATTATGGTTCATTCATTTTGAGTAAGGTTATATATTATTGAGAAGATTGTGTATCATTGAGCATTTTTTTTTTCCTTTTTTTTTTGTTCAAAAATAGAGGACTTCATTAAAATGCAACAATCAAACAACAATGATAAACAATACACCACCACTTTTCTCAATCTAAAAACTAGAAAATATGCATATGGCAATCTCAGTCAAGTAGATTGCTCTCCCAATCCCAGATCTAATTTTCCTCACCAATACAGGGAATTAACAAAGACAAAACAGCATCACACCTTCTGTAATTCAGGCATCCGCATGATCAAAAGAGTACTAGTTTTAACTTATAGGCAAGGGTTACTACCTACCACCATAACAGGCCTAGAAAAAAAAAACACCAATCCAGCACCTCAATACAATACCGAGACCAAACAATAAAAAAGAAAAAGAAAAATAGCAGTAAATGAAAAAGAAGTAGAAGGATCATTGAGGTGCTACAAGCCCCACATAAACGCTATTCTCCATTACGGTTTTGGTTTGGATCCTCTGCTTTAGGCTCTTATATGGTTGAACTGTGTAACATCATCACAAAACTCAAATCAGAAATAATGCCTTCTAGAGAAATCTAGGGGTAGAAATTCAGCTACAGAGAGACCTCTCGGAGTAGTTTCTTAGGAAAGAAAAGAAGAAGACAAAAGAGAATGGATAGAGCGATAAAAGCTTGTCAAATTGGTGACAATGATGATAGAAATCAACACGAAGAAGGGGAAAGAAGAAAATGATTTGGAGGGGTGGAGGTGGGTGGAAGGTGGAAATGGTTGGGCAATAAGAATTTGAGGTTGGCAGCTGTACAAGGGAAAGGAGGAGAAGAAATCTAGGGTTTTGTTCTTGGGGAGGACTTACTCTACAAAACTCTTCGAGGTGAAGTTCATATTATTGAGTATTATTGAATCGTTAATTATTAGTGCCAAGAAATAAAAAATAAAAATTCAATTCCGATTCCAAAAATGATTTTTTTTAATTTAAAAGTTGGCCAAATTTCAATATTGAATTGCAAAATTTAGAAAACATAAATTAATTCAAAAAATTTAAAATTTGGAAATTGAAAATTGAAGTGGTTGTACTTAATTAATCATTAGTAGTTCAATAAACTTGATACATAGGAATCTATACATACAGAAGCAGGACGTTTTAGATCTGTTTGTATGTCTCATGTACATATATATCACTTTCCCAATAAGTCACTGAAAATGTGAATATTTGCTCCAAATATTCAGTTAAAAACCTTCTCTATTCCCTCAAATAAAAACTGGCTTTGACTTAATATTTACAAGAATTTGTATCCAACAGGAAAAAATTGTTCAGTAAGTATCAAATACAGGAGCAGAATACTAAAGGAGAGGTGAAGTCGAGATATTTGGTTCGATTCACTTGAGGATACAGTAATAGCTGGTAGAAGAGTAAAAGAAGAGAATAAGCATATTTCCGACAGATGAAACTATCCAGAGTCAATAGAACAGTATGAAGGACGGTGCACACTCCTGAAAATTACAACAATGGAGATTTAGTTTAGCAGTGGCCAAATGAGAAGAGGGAACAACTATGTCTTAATAACATGTTTACAAACTTGTTATAAGCTTGACCATCGTGTTGAAACAGTTGAGCAGCCTCAGTGTTTGCAGGACTTGTAGGGTTTGGATCAGTTAGAAGAGACTGCAGGAAAAATAGAACTGCAAG
This sequence comes from Hippophae tibetana, assembly GCA_037013495.1. Lineage (NCBI taxonomy): Eukaryota > Viridiplantae > Streptophyta > Magnoliopsida > Rosales > Elaeagnaceae > Hippophae > Hippophae tibetana. The sequence continues at coordinate 31,721,199 of CM072812.1, forward strand.
TTTGGTTTGAAGGAACAAACAAGGGATTTAAATAATCAACATACTTAGTTTTGTATTGATTTTTTGTTTTAGGAAGAGTTATGTATTGAGAAATTACCTGAACTGATGTTAAGATTGTGGATACTCTGTGACAAGGCGACCATCCATCTTGAATTATATCCAAAGTGTACCATCAGGATAAACTAAGAAACCACAGAAAATTTCAATCTAACATTTCATTCGGGAATTCCAAGCATGATATAACAAGAATCCCTCTCAGTAATTTCTAATTTAGCATAGCAGTTAATGCAGTCTTAGCAAAACTTACAATCGTATTGGATTCAAGACCTTGGTTGCTGGCTTGCCGCAGAATGATCAAGGCAAATACCAGTTATGGAATGATCTAAAGCCAAGATAACGGAATCAGGAATGTAAAGAAACAAACAGTTTGGGGACTCTCGTCAGATCTCACAGTAAATGTTGAGTAATTGAGTACATGAATCGTCACCAAAGGCCCTCATATGAAAGTTTACTAGGAAATTTCAAATTATGCAATCTAAAGCCATTCTGCCAAAGGCTTGCTTACACGTGCATTAATGAAGATGTTTACAAATCTTAACAACAAAACCATGCATCTCAAATCCTTTACGATGTAACAACTTCAGCTACTCAATAAAATTATGGGAAATTAATAGGGGATCAGTTAGCATTATCAAAATTGAAACATAAAGAAAAACAGCACATTGACCGAAGTAAATGTAAAAAGGGGCGAATCAATTAAACTAATCATTAGGATGAAATATTTCGAAAGTGAGTCGGACAAGAGGAGGCTTGTCGGGATAACTATCGCCGAATGTTAATCTCATACTGAAGACACCTCCTGAAATTTTCTATTTAACTACATAGCAATTGAATCAAATAAAACCCAAATACGAAAAAAAGCAGAACAAAAACACATTTTCTTTTGTTTGATAGGATCAGACATGATCTACCTTCCCAAGGAGTTTCATCAGGCCCAAAAATTGAAGCACTCTAGACGAATATGTTATCATCAGATAGTGGACTCGCACTGGAACCCTAGCAACCAAAATTAAATCCAATTTCGAAATATAAAATAAATCAAAATTTCGAGACGTTTTGTTGATTGAAAAATCAATATTACCTCAGGAGGTTCGTTGTTAATAGCTTTGCGATCAGCCATTAGTCGAAGCTGAGCCGACGATGCCATAACCAGTTCTAATAAACACCAGCAATTACAAATGAAATTCACACAAAGATCTAGCAAATGCCCGTAGAATGTACACCAAAACCTCTTTGCTCTTGGAATAATCCACCTTTTTACAGCAAGGTTGATCTATAATACATTTTTTGTTTACATAGTTTTGGGGTTATTATTCGAACGAAAGTAAATATCGATATAATACATTTTTTTATATAAAAATATATCAAAAATTTGATATAAAATATTAACACGATTAAAATATAAAAATAAATGAGATTATTTTTGTAAAATATGTTATTAAAAATTTGATAATTAGACATATATTTTAATAAAAATATTTAGATATTATTTGATTTTTAATAATAATATAAAATATTATTAAAGACATTTATTTTATATATTTATATTCAATTAAATTAATTAATTTTTATTTATTTATATGGATCGATAAATAAAAATTTTAATATTTTAATAAATTATAAAATTAAATATAATTGATAACTATTTTTATTATATGTTATTGTTTATGAAAATAACAACAATAACAATATGTATATTTCATGATAAATTTTTATTGTTAGAAAAAATATTTTGTATTCATTATTATATAAAAAAATATTATTTATATATAATAATTTTAAGTTAATAAAAGAAATTTTTTTTATTGATTCGTACATCCAAATATAATACGAATATAATAAGTAAATTTTTAACTAATCTAATACACAAAATTAAATATTTTTAAATATGACAAATTTAATTTAATTCTTTAGCTTTTGTTAAATTAATTTAAAGGTATTGCATTTGAGATAACTTGGATTTTACTTTATTTAGTCACTGATATATTTTAAAATATATAATTTTATCTTTAATTATGATCAAATTTATAATTTAATCATCAATCTTTTAATTATATCATAATTAAATATAATATTATTAAATTAATTTGATACAAATTTTAATTTTTGATTAATTTTGTAAAATTTAACAAAATTAGATTAAACTATATAAGTATTACTTTTAATATATTGTATAAGCTAAAAAAAGAAGGAAGATGAAATAATTTTCTTTCAATGAATTAAAATTTATATCTTTATGGGTATTATAAATAAAAAATATAATCTATATAAAAATTTATTCATTAAATGTATCAATAATCAAATCTAATAAATAAAAACTAATAATTTCCACCAGAAAAATCTTAGATTTTATTATTCATTGTGTAAAGTTCTTGAATGGAGTGAATATTTGATTATTTCAATTTATTTATTTAATATTATTCAAAAACAATGAAATCTTAATATAATCTTATTACATTTAAAATCTTTAACACAACACATATAAATAAAAATTTAAATTTTCAACAAAATAAATTAATATAAATATAACATAAATCATTAAAAAATCATCTTATTATGTAATTGTCATCTTTTAATTAAATTTAATTCATTTTAAATCATTTAAATAAATTAAAAATTATAGTAAAAATAGAAAGCAAAGATAAACTAAAAATAAAAAGATGCACGAGGAACATTTATTATACTTTATATCCTCATCAATCATCAATGGCAATAGCTATTTGTTTTTTTACAAATTGTGTCATTTGTCCTTGTAAGAGTAAAAGATGTTATATAATCATAAATATTATTAAATTTTCATCTTTTATTATATAAATTCTTAATTTTTTATATCTTGAATACAAATAACTAGAAAACAAAGATAAACTAAAAATGAAAGGATGCATGACATTTATTATCATTACTACATCTTTAGTCTTGGAATTTAGTTTCGGTAATTTAAAAATCAAGATTATATATATGTTTTATCAATTTTTTACACCACATGTCATTTTTTTTTATTTTTTTCTTCTAATTTTTTTTCCTCTTTTTTTTCTTTTTCTTTTCCTTTTCCTTTTTTTTTTCTTTTTCTCTCCCTCCCTCTCTCTCCTTTTCTTTTCTCTCTTCCCAAGCCAACGCACACCATTTCTTTTTGCAACCGAGCTCCGACCGTCATTCACCCTCTCTACCGCTCTGTATGTGTCGCCGCAACGGCGAAGTAGTTGAGAAATCCCAAAACGTAGTGGAGACTCTTGACCTACTAACCCCAAAGAAGCTCGTGCGCGCTCTCCTTCGAATCTGTTGCGAGCTGCTGCTAGAGAAGTTGTAAAGAACAGAGGTTCAGGAGAGTCTGAAGGTATAGTCTGGCAACATAGATCAATCATCGCGTTAAGAATCATACGATTTCATTAGGTGTTTATGGGATAAAATTGGGAGAAAAGAGCGAGAAGAGTTTTGGGTCACAATGTTTTGGTTTAAATTAATTTATAGGAATAGACTCGTTAATTCCTTGCCTCCAGAGCCCAATCTATTCTCTTTGCCAGCTCCATTGCCTAACTGGCCTGAAGGTATTTGAATTTCTTTTGGGTGTTAGAGTTTCTTTTGGGATGTGCGATTGATGCATATATCCATTCTTAATTCTTAAATATTATTAAGTCAGAAGTTTGAAAATGTTGGCATGCATCTGGATGAAAATGTTGGCATGCTATAGTTATTACCACCAAGGCCGCATATGATTTCGTAATTATACTCTTGCAACAAGAAAATGCTTAAGAATTCTAACGCATTTAAACGTCACTTTTAGCTCTTTATTGTCCTTTTCATTATTTTTTTAACTTCTAGATTATGTTGTTGCAGCTATTGACGGTACTATAGGAGATCATCTGGAGATAAATGAGAGATTTTGAATCAAATTTCTGGTAACATGGCTAATTTTCAAGTGAAAAACTTGCACATATTTTGACTTTCTTCAATGCAACCATTACTTTAGTTTGTAAACTTCTTTTCTTTTAAAAATTCGAAGCTAAAATTGTTCCAGTAAAAGTCATTTCTACGTAACTAATTTATATAAGCATAGTTTCTGAGGGTTTTGAGGGTTCTGTATTTTCATTTTGAAATATAATTAACACTGCATAAAGTATAATGCTTCCTATTTCAAGTTAGTTGAGATACTTCATTTTACTTTTTATTCCATGTTGAAATGTGGTTTGCATTTTTAAGTTACTGATTACTCAAAGCTAAGAAATTTATGTTGAGAAACTTCTTTATTTTTTCCCCCTTTGTGGATGCATTTTATTGTGTTTGTGCTACAATTACAACTCTTGGTTATGGGGACAAGAGCTTCTCAACTAAAGCAGAGCATGTGTTTGTAATTTTTTGCATATTAATCAGCTTCATCTGTTTGGCTCATTTTCTCCTTTACATTGCTAAGCTTAACACTGAGACATGACAAAAAATATATATTTATGAGAATGTTTTGTTGTTTTTTTAATTGTTTTGATTTTTTTTTATTTATAAATTCTTCCTATATATTGACAAATATCATCTTTTTATGTAAAAAAATGAATATGAAGAGCTCATGGGAAAGACCATGAGCGAGCTAGTGCCAATAGCAAATAAAGGTCCAATTGGTGGTGAAATATTTGCAACAGAGGAGGTAAATTTTTCAAATTTTTCAACATTTTATAATCTCTTACAATGCACACCAGATCTGCCCCACATTGACTGTAAAATCTGCCTATAAAAACAAGTTAGCCAACTTCCCAATTGTTGCACTGGAAAACAAGGGGGAGATGTTTTTAATCCCAATAGTAATGTAAAATATGAAGGCTGCCAGTTTTACAATATACAATCTTCACCACCAATACTTGGTCCTGGGTTTTCCCCTCATCAATCCAAAGGTACCTAGCTAAACTGTTTAAGATTGAGTCTCTTTTTTGGATATTGATCAACTTGATCTGTTTGGCTCAATTTCTCTTCTACATTGTTGAGCTTAACATTGAGCCATGACAAAAATATATATTTATGAGAATGTTTTGGTAATTTTTAATAATTACAAATGTTGTTTGAATTAGATAGATGCTCTCTAATGTTGGGAATTAATATTGGCCAGTTAAATCCTGGTGGTGATGCGTCTAATGTTGGACCCCAAGTCCAAGTTAGTTGACCTGCATTACCTTGTATTGATGCAGATATGATAATAAGTTACTTATTAATTTCCTTTATTCCAATCCAATTACTTATTAATTTGATAATATGATCTTTCATTGGGAATTAATATTATTGATGATGAATATACACGGGCTTTTATATGAGGACAGATTATTCAGAGCAATTGATTAGGATTCAGATGGAAACTTATAATAACAATTGAAGAAGTAAACTTAATAGTAAAAGTTATTTTGTAATAGTAAGTCTATTATTTATACTCGTAAATATTAGAATTAGCTAGTTAGTTTTTATTATGTTTTAGAGTATAAACTCTTACATGTAATTACACTTTTAATTTTAATATAATATAATTTTTAATATTATAATTAATAAATTTATTATAATTTATATTGATTTTTAATATTATAATTAATAATTGTATTTTTATTTTAATTTATGGTCATAAGATATGTCTATGATTTTGGTTATGTAAAAAATCGAGAGTATAGATAATAGTTTATGATCTTTTTCACTTAGGCCTCGGTTCTCTTATAACTGTGGTCATAGGATTATTGTCACACTTAAAAACCAAAACAATAGTTCTTTTGTCTTTTACAAATTGTATCATTTGTCATTGCAAGAGTAAAAGAAGGGAAATAATCATAGATATTATTAAATTTTCATCTTTTATTATATATATTTTTTATTTTTTATAACTTGAATACAAATAACTCCAATGTTTTTATATATTATCATTGATACCCTTAATTTATTAACGAAATTATTATTTATTATTAGTTTTTTTATTTTTCGTACAAAAAATATCACAAATATCTATAAATTTTCATCTTTTGTCATAGAAATCCTAGCGTTTATAATTTAATTACAAGTATCTCAATATTTTTTATATTATCACTTATATCTTTAATTCATTAACAATATTAATATTTACTATTAATTTTTCAATTTTCATGCTATCTTGATAATTTTTAATTTACAATTAAATAATTAATATTTGTAATCCAAGGTTAAAAAAAATTATATTATTCTATATTAAATTTTTTTATGTTGGCTTGGTTCAATTCTTTTCCAAAGATCTTAAAACTTAAACAATTTTGGCATCAAATATCATTGCATATTTTCTTTTTCAGATTGCAAACAGAATTTGACATAAAGTGTTGTTGGATTTGGTGTGTGCAAAATTAAAAAGAAAATAAAAAATTCTATTTAAGAATTTTATTAACAAATAATATTAATATATTAAATAAAATTTATAAAATTAGTTTTGAACGTGATTAGATAGACTAACATGCATATGAGATTAGATAGTTAAAATATATTTAATTATAAATTAATAAAAGATTAAATCTTAATTTATAACTAAAAAATATATTTATGTTAGGTTCACAAATTAATTAATTTCAAGTTCAATTAAAAAAGTTATTAATTAATTGATGATTTTAATTTATATATTTTTCTTAATTTATCAATTAAATAATTTCAAATTTATCCAAAAAAATTATTGATTAATTGAGAATTACGAAAACGCATCATGATCATGGGATTTACTTGTTTAAAAAGAGAATAAATTAATAAATCTAACTTTTCATTTAGATTATTTAATTTTTTCTTTTGGTTATACTCGTTAATCTTCAATATTCTTTTCTCATCTTTATTTTTAGCTATAAATTTATTTGCTATAATTTAGTTCATTTATGATCTTAGTTTTTTAATTAATTTTGAATTTACAGTTCGTTTCTTTCTACCGAAGACGGATAGAATGTTTAGAATTGTTTCTCTTAATTAATTTTGAAAATAATTATTTTTTTAAAACAATTGGTCACATTAGTTGGTTTAATAAATAATTGTTTGTCTTAAACTCAGGATAACTTGTCATTATTGTACTCGTGATTCATGAACTTAAGAAGCAATTAAAAATTGTGGATCATCTGTTAAGTTTTACACAATTAATAGAATACAAGAATTCCTCTCTTTTCTTCTTCATCTTCTACTGTCTTAGTTTTATATGATATCAGAGCTCTAGGAACGAGCTATGAATGTCGAACTCTGGAAGAGGTTCTGTGTCCTATAGAGATGTTGCTACTAATGGCAATGGAAATCAAGGTGTTTCAAATAAGAGTTAAGATACATCTCATGTGAATCAAGATTTCACTGGTGTGTTTGCTCCATTTGCACAAGGAATTTCTTTATGTGAAACTTGATGAAGATAATTACTTAGTATGGAGGGAGCAGATTGAAAGCTATATCATAACTTATGGTTTGGAACATCTGATAGATGAAACTATCAAGGTGCCATCAATATTTGTCAACAATGTGTTAAATCCTTCGTTTGTAAATTAGAATTGTCACAACTCTTAGTTAAAGAATTGGATTTTCAGTTCTGTGACAAAGAGTATGAGCACTCATGTGACTTAAATTATCACTGCAATAGATCAGTGGAGGGGGTTAGAACAAAAGTTCCACTATAGTTCTGAGTTCAAGATAATGGAGTTGAGGTCTCGATTGCAAAATTTGAGCAAAGAAGGATTGACAGTTTCTCAATATATTGGTAAAGCAAAGAACATTTCTGATCACCTTGCAGTTGCTGGTAAGCCTATTCAATCTAAAGATGTGTTCTTACATGTTCTTAGAGGTCTTGGACCTAACTATAATTCTTTTGTGGCCGTGATGAATATGAGAGAAACATGACTTAAAATAGGTGTTTTGTAGAATCTTTAAGAAGGTTATGAAAGAATGGTGTCAAAGTAAAATACTACTGATCGCAATCAAGTTTTTCAAGCCAAATTTGCCTCCAATGGTTCAAGAAACAATGTTGGAAACTATGGTGGTTATAAGAATAATAGTAAGAATGTTAGTCAGGCTTCACGATAGAGCTTGCAACAATTCTTATAACAATAGTTTGGGTCTGGGAATAATAATAATAATCAGCCCAAGAATCCAAGTGATGGTAATTCTCATTCTTCTACACCTACATTTAATAATGAGAACTTTAAGAAATTTAGTGGAGATAAACCAACTTGTCAAGTGTGCAGGAAAGCTGGCCATATGGTTTATGTACGTTTTGTGTTGAGAGACTTGCTGACTGGAAAGAAAGTATCACCTTTCGCATTTGTTGCTTCTGCAAATGTTGTTGAGAATGACTGTTCTAACAAAAATCAATCTTGTGATTGGGTTTAGGATACATGGGCTAGTTATCACATGACTAGTGATGAGTCTCAAGTTCCTAAATTTGTTTCTTATGGAGGTGATGAGAGTGTTTTCCATGCCTCATTTGCATCAATTCCATGAGCGCATAGGTCATCCTTCTTTTAACACAGCTCAGAAAGCTTTGAAACAAAGTCAAATTTATTTAACTAGTTTGAATAAAGAGAATATGTTTTGTAAACAATATGATAAAACTAAGTCTCATAAGCTACCGTTTGTATCCAGCCATCCTAAAGATGAGAAGCTGTTTCTTTGTTGTATCTAGATCTTTGGGTCTCTCTTAAAAAATCATGTACTGGTAATAGATATTTTCTTTTAATTGTTGATGATAATAGCATATTTGTTTGAATTTTCTTTTTGAAAATTAAAAGTCAAGTTACTTATATCTTCTTTCAGTTTAAGCAAATGGTTGGGAGGCAATTTAGGATCAATATTAAAAGTGTGCAAACATATGGAGGTACTGAATTGAAGCCAATGATAACAATGCTTGAACAAGAGGGTGTGTAGCATAGTTGTACTTATCCTTATACAAGTCAGAAAAATGGGGCAGTTGAATGCAGACATTATAGAATTATTGGGAGAGGACTTGCGATGTGGCTCTGCTTCTTTACCGGTGAGGTTTTGGCCATATGCATTTAAAACAATAGTTTTTCTACTTAATCGTCTTTTAACAAAAGCTCGTGGTGATAAGACACCATTTGAAGTGCTGCATGAAAAATAACCTTGCTACACAGATCACAAAGTTTTTGGCTATTTGTGTTTTCCGTGTTTGAGGGTTTATAATAAAGATAAACTACAATCTAGATCTACTGAGTATGTATTTTTGGGATTTATTTGTTATGATATGATTGGTGTCAAATTCTATGTTAATAGACATGTTATTTTCAATGAATAGGTATTTCTATTTTCAAATTGCTCAACAGCCAAGTCAACTTCTGATTCAGAGGATGTTGCCTTGTGTATTGCACCTGAAGCCCTTGCTTTGTCAATACAGAGCTACCTATTGTACCTTTATTTGATATGTTTGCTTAACCTTTGAGCTTTCCATAGCTTCATCTGATTTACCTATTGTACCTAATTAGCTAGTGACCTATCTTTATCTGATTTGGCTAGTGTGCCCTCTACCATTGCACAAATAGCATCACATGCACGATGTATTGTCCGTATTCCACCCAATCCATCTGATAAACTTCAGCTTACAATTGAATTTCATGTATTAGTTACTTCCAAATCTTTGCCAAACACACATACAATGATTACCAGAGCTAAAAGCTGGTATCCATAAACCTAAAGCTTATATAGCTTGTGTTATATTATCTAAGCCTAAAAACTACAAAGAAGCTCAACTTCTAAGTAGAAAGCCTCAATAAAAAAAGGAGTTTGATGCTCTTATTGTTAATTAAAAATGAGAGTTAATTTCTAGAAAGTTTCAATAAAAAAAGAATTTGATGCTCTTATTGTTAATTGAACATGAGAGTTAATTTCTAAGTCAATTGATTGTAAACTTATTCTAAGTTAAGTCGTTGATAGATGGTGATCTTGATAAATATAAAACAAAGGTGGTTGCTAAAGGTTTCTTACAGGTAAAGAGTGTGGATTATTTTGATACCTTTAGTTTTGATATCAAGTCTACCATAGTGCACATTGTTCTTACAATTGTTTTGTCTAGAGGATGCAAATTAAAACAATTAGATGTCAATAATACTTTTTAAAATGATGAACTAAGTGAAGATATTTATATACTCCAGCCACCTTAAGTATGAATTTCAACTCCTATTATGGTTTGGAAGATAAAGGAAGCTATCTATGGATTATAAAAAACTCATAAAACTTGGTAGAACAAGCCGAGTTCTTCTCTTAATGGCTTGGGAATTCATAATTCAAGAATAGATACTTCCTTATTTATCAAAGCATGTTCAACGTTCATAATATTTATCTTGGTGCATGATGAGATATTATTATAACTGGTAGTAATATCACATATTCGATATTCATTTTTCTTTAAAGGATACAGGGAGATTGAGTTACTTTCTAAGGTTTGAAGTTACACATCAATCTAATATGCTACATTTATATCAACATAAGTATGTTCATAAGCTATTATCTGATATTCGTTTGAGTGATTGTAAAGCAACTTCTACTCCAATGGTCTCTGGTAAATTTTTGAGCAAATTTGATGGTTTACCTCTTGAAGATCCTACACAATGTAGAAAGATAGTTAGAACACTTCGATATATTATTTTAACAAGATTAGAGATTTCATTTAGTGTTAATAAATTGTACCAATTTATGACAAAACCTACTTATAGTCATTGACTTGCTACCAAACGTGTATTAAGATATCTTAAAGTCTTCTCAATATGGACTTATTTCGCTTAAAAATGTTAATCTTTTTTAACTGCATTTTGTGATTTTAATTGAGGTAGCTACCCTAATTACAAAAATTCCACTTGAGGATATTGTGTATTTTTGGGAGAAATTTGGTATCTCGGTAATCTAGGAAGCAAAAAGTAATTTCAAAAAGTAGCAAAATAAGCAAAATACATGTCATTAGCACTTGTACGTAGGTGCTAAGCTTATCTAGGTGAAGTATGTTTTGAAAGAATTGTATATTTCTGTTTTAAACCCTTCTTTAATTATGTGTGATAACATTGGTGCTCAAAGTCTTACACAAAACTATGTAAGAGATTAAGTTCTGTAGGGTCACTTGCTTATGAATCATATTAGCACTAAGGAGCAATTTACTAATGTGTATACAAAACCATTGCCTTCACGATAATTTTTATCTCTTCGTATCAAAGTGATGTTTTTACCCAAATCATCTATTTAAGAGAGAACGTTGAAGTATCTATAAGAGTTAGTTAGAAGTATATTACATATGTATAATTTCTACTTGCTTTAAGATGATATAAAAAGAACTAAAAGCTCTTTTTTCGGGAACCAAGTTTCACACAATTAATGGAATATAATAATTCATTTCTATCTTTTAAAGTGTTAACTGGTTATGTATTCTATTTTTTTATACTATAACTCTTGCTTTTTATATTACAAGTTTCATGGCAATTATATTTTATATCTTAAAAGATAGAAATGATTTATATTAATTAGAATAGTTTACTTTATTTGTTATTTGTGTAGTAATTTAATACATTTATTATGAGAAAGTGACAATACAAAAATAAATAATGAAAATTTATAACTTTTTTATTATTTTATTTTACTTTTTTATCAATTTTATAATTATAGTTATATATTATCAAAGACATTCTATAAAATATCTCAATAACAATAAAGAAAACATAAAGAATTAAATTGTTACAAAATGTAATAAAAGAATTAAATTATTCCTTTTGATATAATTGAAGGATTTGTGAGGTAAATGACCTATCTTAGAATATATTCACTAGTTTTTTTCTTTTTAAATACATTCATTCTTAGGATCGCTAACATTGAGATACGTCCTATATGATAAAAGTTTTAAGTACACACAAATGTTTTTTTATAATATTTAAATGTGGAATATACGTATTTTTTTTATAAAATATCAAACATATATTTTGAAGAAGTTAAAAACAAAACACTCTGATTAATATATGATTCAGTTGTTTATATTGTTTTATTTTAATTATCTTAAAAAATATAAGTTTTTTATGTTATACAAAAACATATATTTTTTTTATAGAAAACTTATAATAACATACTACAACGTATGAAATTATTTGTTAAAAATAAAAATTCACTTATAAATTAATTAGTTTATGTAATTAAACTGAAATAAAATCACAATACACTGATTAAAACACTTAAAAAATTACAATGAAAGAATCAATCATGACATAATAGGATTTTTTTTCGTTGAAGTATTATAAGTTAACAGGGAGATGTGATCGATGATTGAGATAGCACACGTTCTTTCTTTTCTCAAGCTAAGTAATTTAGATATGGCGTGATTTTATGGAACTGCTCAAACCAACCACAGCAAGCCATCTCCTAAAAAGTCTTCATTTCATTTCACAGTTAAACAAATTTTTAAAAAAGGGTTCGATCAAGAAAGAAATAAGTGGAAAAATATTAAGGGACGACGATATTATAGGTATTATTATTATCTAAATATAATAATTTAGTCTTAAAATTTGTAAATGTAAACCCTATAGTTTATAAATAAATACATTGTTAAGTCTTATTTTTAAAATTTTGTTAAAAATAAATGTGATATTCTTATCAAATGGTATTTATAAGAAAAAAATTATATATTTTCAATATTTTCTGACAATTTTTCATATTATTTTAATATAATTTGATTTTAAGAATTATAATAAATTATGTCTAATTTTTTTATATCAATTCTACTATAAATTAATATTTACATTTTTAAAAAATATAATGTGTTATGATTATGTTATTTAAATTAAAACAGTTTAATTCAATTAAATTGTAAAAAAAATTGTAAAAGGTTTTAGATAATATATATATATGCTTCAATATGCATTCTATTTTATTTCTCTTTTTGCTATTTGTTTTTACAAACTCTTTTTCTGTTCTTTCCATGTATTTTTTCCATAAAAATCATATCTAATATAATAGTTTTAAAAAAAATCTTATTTGTGTTTTAGTTTAAAAAGAAGCATATTTTAACTTTAAACTTATAACCCAGTTATTAGTAGGTTCTATTTAAAAATAAATAAAAATGTAACCCCCATTTTACAATGCATAGATATTATAAACATAAAAATATTAACATCTTATAAATTTATAATTATTTTTAAATACACAATTTTTTTTATCATAATATATTAAAAAAATTATTTTTTTAAAAAAAGTATTTTATAATAAAATAAATATAAATTTATACTTATATTGAAAATGATATGCTAACCATTTTGATAATTCATAAAAAAAATATAATACATTATTATTATTAATAATTATATTTAATAAATAATTATAATTATGGTATAAAAAATAATTAAATTATTAAAAACATTTGTAAACCTTTTGATTCAACTTACCACAAGATAGAATACAAACATAAAACATTATATGACAAATTTTGTATGAAAATATTATCTAATATAATATTATTATAATTATTTTTATTATTAATATAATAAAATATATAAATTATATCTAATTAATTATATTTTAATACTTAAAAAATATTTATTATCTTAGTAATAATTAAAATTATGATAATATTAGAGATATGTGTTACAATGTAATCTATTTTTTTATTTTTATAAATACGCTATGATATTAATTGAATATCACGATATATTATGATTTTAAATTTTTTATAAATTCAAAAATTATTATAAAATTATTTGATTAGAGACAATAATCAAAACAATAAAGAGAATAAAGAATGAAAAATAATATTTGTATTTTATAATATAAATCAAAATAATGATAAAAATTAACTTTTTATCTCATATTAATAAATATATAATTTATTTATATTTAAAAATTATAAATGGTAACATTTTAAATTTAGGTTAATCTTAAATAATTTTTTTTAAATGTCAATAATTTTTCTTAAAAAATATTGTAACTATTTAATAAAGTTTTTAATAATTTAATTTTTTTAATTATTTAATCAATTATTATTATTATTTTAAGTTAATTTATATTAAAATTTTGATAATTTATTTGTTATAAAAAATTATATATTTATTATTAAACAAGGACAGAGCAGAAGAAAATGTGATAGGAGAGAAGAATAGGTAGATTTTACCGGCTGCTTAATTAAGAGGTTATAATTTGATTATTTTTAAACTAAATTAATAATGAATTTTCTTAAATTATTGTATTAAATATGATTATTATAGACAAAATCTCTTTCTTTTTTGGTTATATTTATAGTTACTATGTTAAGGTTGTAAAAAAAATTAATATTAGTTATAAAAAGACATAAAAGTATTTAATTATCTTAGATTTTAATAAGGGATCTCTTAAAACTAATCTAACCTATTAAATAAATTAATGGAAATTATAGTTTCTAAAATAATAATTTTAAGATTCAATTGGCATAATTCAAAACTAATACTTTAAAAAAAAGTTCAAAAATTTCAAGAAAGCGAAAGCCCAAAAATCCACAGCTGTAAATGCATGTCTTTTAGCGGAAAATTATCCTTCATATACTTCTGAGTTCTGACCATCAAGTTTGCCGTTTCTTGATAGTTTTGGATCGTTGTTGTCTTTCTCTTCGCTGTTTATGGCGTCTGTTTGCTACATTATTTGTTTTGTTTTAATTTTAACTGAAGGCTCTTTGAACGAGGTTGAAACTTGAAAGCTGCTAGTATCAATCATATGTCTTAATTTCTAGATTCCATCGTTTGTCAAAAATCTCAGTGAAACTTAGAGAGAAAGACTCTTCGATCAATAGCATTATCGATATTACGTATTCCTCATTCTTTTATTACAGAACAACATTCAGAGATTCTCTCTCTTGATTCTGGGCTCTACACAGATTATATTTATGGCTGAAAGTACTACACGTTGTTTTTCGCCATTTCAGTTTTCTTTCACTTGATAAATTAATTATCGTAGAAGATTTCAAAGTATAACTGTGTAAATTATAGTTGACTTGTTTTTGTTTTATTTTATTTTATTTTTTAGCAATTCAAAATCGGAATAATGCCTTTTCCCAAGTAAGAATTAATTAATCCAGTAAGAATTAATTAATCCTTCATATTTATCAGTTATTCAGTATTATTTTATTTTTAATCTTCTCGGTACAAAAAAAAAAACTTATATCTTATAAGAAAAATTAAGACAAATGTTGGCCTTGTGCGAATTATGTGTTGAATAATACCTCTAAAAGTAACAAATTAGTGGTTTAATTTGTGACATCATTTAAGGAAATTAGTAATATGATTTAAGAAAATTAATAGTCTAATTTAAGGTTTAAATTATGACATAATTTAGGGAAAATAAGTCTTGCTTCATCTATAAATATGGAAGAGTTTATGCATCGAAGAACAAGTCAAAAATCAGAGAAAACATAAGTATACTAAAAGAGAGAAAATACTTAGTTAGTTTGAGAGTTTTTTTTATTAGTTTGAGAAACACTTTAGAGATATTATTAGTGAAAAATTTTGTATCTATATTTTGTATATTTCCTACTCAGTTCAATAATATATGCTGCCTCCCGTAGACCTAGGTGAATTACCGAAACACGTAAATTCTATGTGTTTTTTTACTGCTTTGATATATTCATATACTCCTATTTATTGCTTTTGTGCACAACAAATTGGTATCAAAGTCAAATATTGTAGTATTATATATCAAATCGAATCTCTAGATGAGACGAATTCAACAGTGAAAGATTCGCTCAAATCGGAAGTCAGAATCACCACCAGAAGTCGCTGGAGTGTTGTTTCCAACAACTGAGTCAACTCACTGAGTTGAACCGAGTCAACTCAGTCACTAGTGATATTTGGATCGAGTTGGTCCATTTTTCATCCATTTTCAGCTGAGTTGGATCTATTCCTAGCTAATTGGATCATTTCGTATTTAACTACGAACTCTGTTTTTTTTCAAATAAGGTATAAAATTTAGAAAAACACTGTTTTGAGTTGTAAGTGCAAAATTTATGTTATTCGTTTGTACTTATGGCTGATAAAAGAGAGATCGAAGAAGGTGAACAAGTTTACCATAGAATTTATGGCAAACCAAGTTATTCTACTCGAAGAACTATGTTGTCCAACGCAAAGTTTGAGGTGGAGAAATTCGACGACACCAATAACTTTGACATGTGGCAATGTGAAGTATTAGATCTATTATTCCGAAAAGGATCTAATATAGCCTTGGAGACCAGGCCAGGAGATTATTCAAATAAAGATTGGAATTATGTCAACCGAAAAACTTGTGGCACAATTCGACTGTGCTTAGGAAAAGATCAGAAGTACTTTGTCATGAAAGAGAATGTAGCCGCAATTCTCTGGAAGAAACTAGAGGACAAGTATATGCCGAAAAGTATTGAGAACAGACTCTACTTGAAGAAGAAACTTTTATGTTTCCAGTACAAGAAATGTACCCCTATGATTGAGCACTTAGATAATTTCAATAAAATTTTGGCCGATCTGCAAAATTTAGTTGTTGAAATTATCGATGAAGATAAAGCTTTATTGTTGTTGAATTCATTACCTGAGAGCTATGAGCATTTAAGATGAGAAGAAACAAATGGAATGTGTTCCATATGAAAATGTTGTTGATGCCTTGATGTATGCAATGGTTTGTACCAGACATGATATTTCACACGCTGTTAGTATGGTGAGTCGGTACATGCATAATCCCGGTAACGGACACTAGCAAGCAGTGAAGTGGATTCTACGGTACATTTATGGTACTGTGGATATTGGTTTGAAGTTTGAGAGAGACAAGACTGAAGGCAAACACCTAGTTGGATATGTGGATTCTGACTATGCTGGAAATCTGGATAAGCGTCGATCTACAACTGGTTATGTGTTCACAATGGCAGGAGGACCAGTTTGTTGGAGATGAACATTGCAGTCAACTGTAGCTTTGTTTACTACAAAGACAGAGTATATGGCTATAATAGAAGCATTCAAAGAAGCTATCTGGCTTCTCGGGTTGATCAAGGATTTGGGTATTTTTCATAAGAACGTGGAGGTTTTCTACGACAGCCAGAGTGTCATTTGTTTGGCAAAGAACCAAGTTCATCATGGTCGTACCAAACACATCGATGTTCAATTTCATTTTGTTCGGGAAATCGTCGATAAAGGGAATGTTATACTCCAGAAAGTCGGAACTGCAGATAACCCTACAGCTATATGCTTACAAAGGTGGTTATAGGGATCAAGTTTCAACACTGCTTGAACTTGATCAACATCCCTCGAGCTTAGAGTGCCTAGGGCACATTTGGAGGCAGTGTTATGAACTTTTTTGCCAAGGTGGAGATTGTTGAATATTAGCTCTAAAAGTAACAAATTAGTGGCCTAATTTGTGGCATGATTTAAGGAAATTAGTGGCATAATTTAAGGCTTAAATTATGGCACAATTTAGGGAAATGGAGCCTTGCTTCATCTATAAATAGGGAAGAGTTCATGCATTGAAGAACAAGGTGAAAATCCATTTCATTATAGCCCAATGTTCCTTTCCAGAATTTGAAAGGAATCTACTCACAACTCCAACAACATGACATACATCATACTTTCAAGTACTGAAGCATATGATACCTTTTCTATGTCTTCCTTTTCTTTGTCTATAGAAGGGATTTGTTAGAACTTAGCTTAAAGTGATTAGCAAGAAGAAAAATAAGCATCCATATAAAATCTCTGAATTACTTGCACAATGTACTTCTCCTGTGACAACCATAATTTCTTGGTGCCTCTGTCTCTACTAATATTCATGCTAAGAATCTACTTTATTGGCCCAAATTATTTAATGGTAAAAGACTTACTCAACTACTTTTCCAAGTTGTTAATTCTAGAAATATTTTGACCAACAATCAACGTATCCTCCACATAGAGCAAAAGAATAATGAAATCATCATCAGAGAAATTTTGCATAAAATCACAATGGTCTCAAGTAGTCTTTTTTTAGTCTTACTCCCACATAACAGACTCAAACTTCTTGTACCATTGTTTGTGGCTGCTCTATGTATATCTCTTCTTCCAAGTCACCATGTAGGAAGACAATTTTGACATCCATTTTCTCAACCTCTAGGTCAAGACATGTTACTAACCCCATCACAGTACGTATGTATGTCATTTTCACAACTGGTGAGAAAATCTCATCAAAGTGAACTCCTTTTCTTTTGCTGAATCCCTTGACAACCAATCTGGGTTTGTATCATAGACTGGAATTGTGTTCTTCATGCTTCACCTTGAACACCCATTTATTTTTCAAAGCTCTCTTCCATTTAGGCAGCTTTATTGGCTCAAAAGTTTTGTTCTCATGCAAGGAATTCATCTCATCTTACATGGCTTTAATCCATTGTGTTTGGATTCGTCATCCATGGCTTCTTCATAACTCTCAAGTTCTCCCCCATTAGTGAAAGTTACATACTTATCTGGAGGATATGTGGTAGAAGGTTTTCTCAATCTATCATTTATTCTCAGTGAAATATGAGAAGCCGCAGGTGTTGGTGCAAGATAATGAACATTATCATCTCCCTTGTCTTTAGAACTAACTTTTATGGGAGCATCATCTTCATCAAATAGATAAACCTGGTCTTCATTTCCAACTTATCTTGGCATTGATTTTGGAGGAATTAATTCCAAGTCTGATGAGTCACTATGGGAATTAGGAATATCCTTCTTCATTTTGACAACATCTTTAATGGTCTAATTTTCAACAAATACATCATCACGAATCCTGACAAGTCTCTTTGCAACCAGATCATAAAATCTATAGCTAAATTGATCTTGACCATAGCCAATAAAAATACATTGTTTTGTCTCGGTATCAAGTTTGGATCTCTCATCCTTGAAGATATATATGAACAAATGCTTTGCAACCAAACACTTGTAGATGGTCATAGGAAACATCCATTCCTGACCACACTTTATCTTGAACATATATCTTGAGAGAAATGTAGGGTGAAAGATTCAACACATGTGCAACTGTGAGTATGGCTTCACTCTAGAAATATTTTGGCAACTTTGCATGTGAGAGTAGACATCTAACTTTCTCCATCAAAATTATGTTAATCCTTTCAAATGCGGTGTCTTTGGAGGTGTCATCTGATGTCGTATCCATGATTTTTACAATAAGCATAAAAAAGGCCTATGTATTCTCTACCATTGTCTGTTGGAATGCACTTTAGCTTCTTCTCAATCTATCTCTCAACTATGACATAAAATTCTTTGAAGACATCTAGCACCTGATCCTTTGTCTTTAGAAGATATATCTATGTCTTCCTTAAATGATCATTAATGAAAGTCACAAAGTATTGAGCACCCCCAAGTGACTTTGGCATTGTTCCACACAAATCTGAATGATCGTCAATGAAAATCACAAAGTATTGAGCACCTAATTTAAGTTAACAAATTGGTTAATAAATTTATTTATTTATGTAGGAAGTTGAATTAGGTAGACCGATTACCTGAGCTGAATTGTATATAGAAACAAAGACCCAAACAACAAAGAAGTCCAAACTAATTAATAAACGAGGAGAAGAACAACTCAATAAGTTGGTTAGTAATTTAACTTGATTCAAAATATTTGTTATGATTTTTACATATTGATGTAATAATGTATGATATACTTTATTTCTTTATTATTTGTATATAACATTTCAAGAATAAATAAATAGGGGTGAAATAATATAACAACTAGGGAAATATGCGATATATTATGCATTTGGACCCAATCATTCTGATCGTGTTAGGGGAGTAAGCCAATATGATGGTTATATAAAGTTTTTCAATATTCCAAAACAAAGGTCTGAGATGGTCAATAAGGAAAAGTTGAATAAAGTTAAAAAAAATTGAACTCTTTTAAGGCCACAATGTTAAGTAAGATTGTCAATTTAAAGCAAATTCATAATAACCAAGTTGGGGCATCACAACACATACAAGGCATGTCATCATACTACAATCAAGGCATGCCCTATGGGCTAGGTATGCCACCATCCATGCTAGGTATGTCACCATCCATACTAGGCATGCCACCTATGTAATCTCATGACCAACATATGTCCTCTATATGATATAGCCATCTTATTGGTCCCATATATATGCTAGAAATTCTCATGCAATCATATAGTATTTCAATGTCTCCATTACAATATGTGCATTCTTACCATCCATCAATAATATATTTTGATGAGAATGTTTTTCCAATAGCTACCCCACATAGGAGTCCTCTAATTGATTAATCATTCGTGATAAGATTTAAGCTTATATAGATGATATATTATTTTATTTATTATTATATACTTAATTTATTATATATAACACTTAAAATTTTTACAGAAGATGAAATATTTGTTTAAAGATCCATCATTTGTAGACTATGTTCCTATTAGAATGTACAAAAATTGAGCAATGATTGAAAGATTCATAATCAATATTTGTCAAATCATTGACGAAAAATAATTGATCAATCATTACTCCATCGTTGTTCACAATCAGTGCCTTCTAATGCTACCATAGTCCACGAAGCTGTTGGACAATATGTGATTTGATCGTCAAATCAATTTGTACTAAATTTTGACATTGTATTATTTATTTTTACTTAGGATAAAACTTTTTTTACTACTTGTATTATATTATTATTCTTTTATTTTTACTAACATAATAACTCTTGTTTAATCTATAATACCAAAATTGATAAGTGAGGCAAATTTAAGGGATACAAAGCAAGTATCTCGTGGAAAGTATATATTTAGTGGAAAATCATCACACACTAAGTCATTCAAGAAGAAGCCATGAAAAAAGTATAATTATGAGTATGCTATTAAGCAAAAAATTTGGTTCTTTGATGATTATTGTTGCAAGCAAAAATAACATAAATGATGGATTGACTGTGCCACTTTCAAAAACATTATTTGAAGTAGACATTGGATAATCATATATATCGATTGAATACATATTGTAATTATTTGAATTTCAAATGATCGATTTAAGTATAATTAAAGCATGGACAATGTGAGTACTCAATCAGTAAATAACTTTAATTTATGTAGAGCATATAATTATATTTATACTATCTAATTATTTATATATATTTCGTTTATATAGGGTATGTTATTCTGGATTTCAAGCTAATCACCTATTACATTTAGTAATGTTTTACGATTCACCATTTGTGAATCAATATTAAGAGCATGATGTTAGCATAAGAGCAAAACAATTATGTGATAAGGCATTAATACTTTTTAGAAATTAAAAGTTGATTATCCCTTGGCCACTATAGTTTAAACAAAGTCAAGATCATTGGATGTTAGTAACCCTTGATTTTATGATAATCATATTTGGTATTATGATTCAGCTTCAATAGAATTGAATAAAGACATAAAAATAATTGTTGAAATGTAAGAGTTATAACTAGTTATTTTTTTCTATTGTTCTTCGTAATATTTAATAAAGAACTAACTATTTTAAAATTTTATATGGTATAGAAGCTGTGGAATAAGAGTAAGGGCATTGACTTTAAAAAATCACATAAGTTTATATGAGATAATGCCATGGTATATACAACGAAATATTAATAATGTAATTTATTTTATAGTTGAATAATAAAGATATTCGAATCTATAAATTATGTATACTTGTTTTTTTTAGGTTCAACAACAAAATGATATAATCATGTGTGGTTATTTTGTTATGAAATTTATGAGTAAAATCATCTCAAATATTAACATGTCGATTAAAAATGTGGTGAACTTTTTTACTAATATACTATTTTAAAATATATATAAATTATTTTTTGTGAATTCATGATATTATATTCTTATTTTGAATTTAAATATACGTAATTATATATAACATATTATTATTTTTAATTTTTAAATATTCTTTTATTAAAATTCATATTTTTAAATACTTTTAAATTAAAAAGACGTTGAATTTAATTTTTCGAACTCCAAATAAATAACTATATTTTGCATTATAATTCCATACCTACTGATTTCAATTTCCAATATAATATAATATTTTAATTTCGTTCCACGTAAAACATCCTCTGATCTTATTTCATTCTTTAGACGTTCCTAATCGTAGAGGCAAAACAACTAAGAGCCAGAAGAAAACAATTAATATCCATTCGATGTATTCTTAAAAGCAAATTTATAACCCAACGGTTTTAGGTGCGTTCAATTCTCTTGATTGGTATGTCAACACGCCTGGATCTAAGGGGAACTATCATAAACACCAATTCAGTGCAGTAAATTTGCTTAAAAGCTACATTCATATAGATGAAAAGGGTTTTAGTAATTTAATGGTATTATTATCAAACAAATAGTAAATATTTAAATTTATATTATTAAATTAGCAGTAAACCCTTTTAACAAAATGTAAGTAAAAAGCTTAAATTTTGAAGAAAAATTAATTCACATAAGAGTAATTATATCTTTATAAAAATATTTATTTTTTTATATATTTTATCATTTTTTTTTATTCATCTCAATCTAAAAATTAAGGGGTAAATAATTTGATTAATTAATTTAAATAAAAAAATTCAATCTACTTCATAAAATTTAAATTAAATTGAATTGATAAATTTTAAAATTAATTTGAATTTAAATTAAAAATTATACAATTCACTCGAATTTAGAGTTGAATTAGATTAATATATTTTTTAATCTGTGCCTTTATGGATATAATTAATTTAAATTTGAATTAAAAAATTTTAAATCTATTTTGATAAAATCAAATTTAAATCGATAATACTGAAAACTGTTAAAAAATATATGTATGCATCCGTAATAAAAGCTGTTAAAATAATTTATGAGTTAAAATTGATTTGACCGTTTTGTCGGAAAACTTTATTATTTTTCTTTTTCCTTTCAAGAACCGTTCTTTTACTTTAATTTCTTTAATTCCTTTTGTCCGTTTGGGCTTGTTTTTCCCATTTTATTCTTTAATATATCCCTTCAGGTATTGCGACTTTTTATACTTTAGTTTTATTAATTTTAAGATAAATTTTATTAATCTTATATTTTCGAGAGATAAAATAAAAATTATATATTTTATTAATAAAAAATATTAAAACAAGAAATCTATTTTTCTATTTTTATCTCTTTCTTTCGTTTTCTTTCTTTTCTCTCCCTCTCTACTCTTTCTATTTGCAACTCACTATTTTTCTCTCCCCATCCCTTCCCTCTTTCCCTCTCACTTATTCTTTCTCTCTCCCCATTATATTTTTTATTAATAAAATAATTATAAAAAAAAGAGAGAAAAAGAATAGAGAAAGAGAGAGATTTTTGCTTTTTTTAATCTTTTAGATTTTTTTATTAATAAAATATATAATTCTCATTTTACTCCTAAAAATCATAATTTACATAATTTAAAAAATTGAAATTATTCTATAACAAATAATGAAAGACATAAAAATAATAAATATTTTTCATAATAAAAAATTATCCTTATATAAATTATGTTTTTAAATTAAATCATTGTTATATCCTTTATTAAGTATAAAGATTATTAATATATTAATTTTATAATATAAATCAAAATATGTACCTTTTATCTTTATAAAAATACCCACCACTTTGATAAGTCTAATACATAAGAGGTAGAAACGCAATCAAACCCAGTAACAGCCAAACATGAAATAGTAAATGATTGACAATGTTTAAAAAAAAAATAGCAGTAGACAATAAAAACATATAACACAATTCCCTGATTCCACCATCTCAGTATTCGTCTCCCTCCTCACCTTCCTCACCATCGGCAGCCTCAGCACCAACCTCTTCATAGTCTTTCTCCAGAGCAGCTAGATCTTCACGGGCTTCGGAGAATTCACCTTCCTCCATACCTTCTCCAACATACCAGTGAACAAAGGCCCTTTTTGAATACATAAGATCAAACTTGTGGTCTATACGGGAGAACACTTCAGCAACACTGGTGGAGTTAGAGATCATGCACACAGCCCTCTGAACCCTAGCAAGGTCACCACCAAGAACAACAGTTGGAGGCTGGTAATTAATACCACATTTGAATCCAGTGGGGCACCAGTCAACAAATTGAATAGTGCGCTTAGTCTTGATGGTGGCAACAGCAGCATTCACATCCTTAGGCACCACATCTCCTCTGTACATCAGACAGCAAGCCATGTATTTGCCATGACGAGGATCACACTTGGCCATCATAGAAGAAGGCTCAAATGCAGTGTTAGTGATCTCAGCAACGGAAAGTTGCTCGTGGTAGGCTTTCTCAGCTGAGATGACAGGTGCATAAGATGAAAGCATAAAGTGGATCCTAGGGTATGGCACCAGGTTAGTCTGGAATTCAGTAACATCAACGTTCAAAGCACCATCAAACCTCAGAGAGGCAGTCAAAGATGAAATGACCTGAGAAACCAATCTGTTAAGGTTGGTGTAGGTTGGGCGCTCAATGTCAAGGGATCGCCGGCATATATCATAAATGGCTTCATTATCAAGCAAAATAGAAACATCAGTGTGCTCAAGCAGCGAGTGAGTAGACAGGACACTGTTGTAAGGCTCAACAACGGAGGTCGAAACCTGTGGAGATGGGTAGACAGTGAAACCAAGCTTGGACTTCTTTCCATAGTCTACTGAGAGACGCTCCAGCAAAAGGGACCCAAGACCAGAACCAGTGCCTCCACCAACGGCATTGAAAACAAGGAATCCTTGAAGACCAGTGCAGCTATCAGCAAGTTTCCTGATGCGATCCAAGCAAAGGTCAACAATTTCTTTCCCAACTGTACAAGGATGAGATAAAGGAACTTCAGTAAACAATGAAGACACAAAAGTGATGAGAAAATCAGAAAACAAAAAAGGGTAGAATGTAATTACTGGTATAGTGGCCTCGAGCAAAGTTGTTAGCTGCATCTTCCTTGCCACTGATTAGCTGCTCAGGGTGGAAAAGCTGGCGGTAAGCACCAGTTCTGACTTCATCAATGACAGTGGGCTCCAAATCAACAAAAATTGCACGGGGAACGTGCTTCCCAGCACCAGTCTCACTGAAGAAGGTGTTGAAAGCATCATCACCTCCTCCAACAGTATTGTCACTTGGCATCTGACCATCGGGCTGCAAGTAGAAATTAGAAAAACTATTAGAAACATGAAAATTTAAAGAAAAGTTAACAGAAACAAACTACACAGACAAATTTAACCGAAAAAATTAAACAACTCAAATACGTGGTTGCTGCAAACAAATCAAGTAAACACACTAGACATTTAACTACAATCACATTTTGAATTATTTAATATCATCCATCAATCACTTGACAAGGAATGTTTCAAACACTGCAAGTAGAAAAAACACAACAGAATGATTCAAACACTGTCCAGAAATCATGGTTCAATTTTTATGGATGGAATGAAAAGTAACAGAAAACTTAGTTCATTTATAGTAGCTAATACACACAAGTACGTAAATCTAAAAAGCCCTAGAAAGAATAACATGACTGATCATCAAATAAACGAATCAGCAAATAACAAAAGCTATAATTTCTCCTTAATTCTTATAATTGCCCATGTCTAAGCATCAAAACATTTATCGACCACCTAAAATTCTAGATCTAACCAAAAACATAGCGCAAAACAAAATTTTAACAAGGGGATTTACTTCCTTGGTCGAAGGTTCATACATTTTACCAAATTCTGATAGAACTCATGTTATGAAAATAGCAAGCACCTATCAGCCAACAACAATTAACAAATAAATCCAAGATCACGTTAGTAGCAACAACGAAATGAACTTTATTAGTGATATCTCCAACAATGTATGTCGAATCTAATCAAGATTCCTCGATCAGGCAATTATCAAGAAAAATTTGAAAAGCCTAACAAGATCTCGACAATGTAAATCAAATAACACAATAAAGAATAAGATTTGGGAGATCTGATAGAGAAGAATATAGAGAAAAAATAAATAAATACCTGAATGCCATGCTCGAGGCAGTAAAGTTCCCAGCAGGCATTTCCGACCTGAATACCGGCCTGACCGATGTGAATGGAGATGCACTCTCTCATTTTCGCTAAAAAATACTAAAAAAAGGTCAAGAAAATCAACATGTGAAGTAAAAGAACGAGAGCGAGAGATGAAGATGGGCGTTTATTAAGACGCCGGACAGCCGGTTAGTTCAAAAATGACTCGTGAATACTATCTAATTTTCCCTTGCTTGATTGGACTTTATAACACTGTGAGGGATGAATTGGGTTTAACCATGGTTACAACCGTGGTTACAATGGTGACAGAATAAAATGAGAATAGATTATCATCCTATTAGCAAATAAAATTTTTAATATAATAAATATATATATCTAACAATAAAAAATAAAACAAATATTATGTTTAGTAATTAAAATGTACATATATATATATATATATATATATATATATATATATATATATATATATATATATATATATATATATATAACACTAAAATAACCTTAAATATAATCCGTTTATGATTTAGTATTTAAAATTTAAAATTTAAGGTTTATGACGTAGCGTTTAAGATTTATAAATTAAAATTTAATATTTATGTTTTAGGATTTAGTGACCAATAAAGATATATTATAGATAAGTCAATATTTTTATTCTTATTCAAAATATACATTCTAATTACTCACTCTTTTTTTTTATCAATTTTACACTTAGTTGTAAATAACACATAAATCAATCCCAAACTTTACTAAATAAAACGTCTTATATTTTTTTTAATATGCATTTTAATCTTTTTTCGTGGATAAAAAAAATAAATTTTCAATGATATTCATAAAATTTCGATTTTCTTCGGTTCTTAATTTATTAAAAATATGCTCTAATATCTTCAACGTTTATTGAATATTCACAAATATCCCTCATTAATATCGAACGTTATAATAAACGCTAGTACCACAATACTTTAAGAAAAGATATAAAAAATGCTCCCAAGGTTTGTATTTTCTTCAAAAAATATCCCCAAATTTGAATAAAAATGTACCTAATAAGTCTGACATTAGAAGTATTATCAAAAATAACTTGTGTTAATAATAGTCATAATTTTTCCATCTATATATTTTTTTCATTTTTTTTAAATTACTAAAATATCCTTTAAAAAATATAAAGTAAAATATATTTATTTATTATGCTTATTATAATTAAAAATAAAGATATGTAATAAGCGAAGAAATACATATAAATTAAAAATAACCATGAACATAATCTTATATTATTGATTTCTTTCCTAAATCAATAAAACATATAAGTTACTATTTCTATAAAAAAAATTATTTTTTTTATTTTGGTATTTATTGAAATGCATACAATAAATCATTTTTTTATTTTTTTATTCCAAATGATCTCATATAGTAAAGTTGTTAACTTATAATTTTTGAGAAAATAATAAAATAGCACTCATAGAACTTGTATTTAAAAAAATGAAAACCCTTGTATATAATTTAAATATTTTTATTATTAAAAAATTTAGCCCATCATTTCAAATTAACGTAATCTAATTAGATTTCATTTAAATAAAATTATGATTATTTATATCCGTTCAATGTTAGATTTCATTCATTTGACCATATTCCATAGGGGTATTATTATTGTTGTGATCATTTTCTAGGATGTTACTTTATTTAATTTTACTTATTTTTTTTATTTCTAAAAGGTTAAAGACTAATTTTTATTTAAAATGCCACGTATAACTCTAAATACAATGATAAAAAATAGAACCTTGAAAATATAATTAATAAAAAAATTAAATTAATTTATAAATTTTAAAAACATTGAAAATAAATAATATCTCATTTTATAATAAATTACTTAATTATTTTAGACACTAAATTTATTTTTTAAATGAGTAATTTTTTAATTGTATAAATGGTAAATAATTTTTAATTATGTTAATTAAATTAAAAATAAATTTACAATTTTCATAAATCATTGATAAAAAAATTTAATTTTTTTAATCTAGTTAATTTTTTCATTAATAAATGTCAATAATAATAGAGAAAATTTATATAATATATCAAAAAATAATACTTTTAAAAAATTTAACAAAGATAGTAAATGATATGATTTAATGATCTAGGAAATAATCAATAATATAAAATTGTATTTTATGACTATTGTTAATTTAAATAAATTTTAATTTTTTGTATTTTTTTTACTTATTATAGATTTTTATTTTTAACAATAATAAATTATTTTATAATTTTTAAAAGGTATTTTAGTACTTTGAATTTTTTTGTAAAAGTACGTGGATGGAATAGTTAACGTCATTATTAACCGGGATTATATTTGATAATGCGTCTAGCATTAGTGTCATTAGAGACATTTTTTCAAACGTTATGATCATTTGTAAAGAAAAGGTAGATCTTACAGGCATTGTTGATATTTTCACTTAAAAAAAATTATGTCACTAATACTTAATGTAATGTCTATTACTAATAAGAAATATTTGTGAAAATTCAATAAACATAGTTTATTTTTAAAAAGTCAAAGATATTAGTGAAAATAACAAAATCTTAGAGGTATTATTGAAATTTTTAGGTTAAAAAAGTTAGTAGGTGAATATGTATTGTAAATTATATTGATTAAAAATAATATTCTCTAAAAAAAAATTACACTTATTCCAATGTTGTTATTTTAGCAAGCTGGTTGTTATAATTTGTAATTAGACTTATAATTAATTAACTATGTTTGTTAATATGTTGTTAATGGTAAGTCACATGTGTAGTTACTATTAGTTAAGGTTGTTATAACTGTTAGTATATAAACTCAGTTGTAACTAGTTGTCATTGTAATTCAATTTATAGAGTATACTGAGATATATACAATTCAGTTCTCTCTGAATTCTCTCTTCTAAATTATGTATGGTATTAGAGCATTCTTTAATGGCATCAAAGAATAACAGTACTTATAGAGATGTAGTTCTTGTATCTCGTGGCTCAAGTGGACAATCTACCACGATTTCTTCAACTTAGAGTTTAGTATAAAGTCCTATTTTATCTTCTTCGCTTCCGCAGGCCAGACACTTTTTTATAATTATGCATCGATTAATTCGATTGTTGTTTCTATTTCATATGTTTTGCAAGGTTTCTTAGCCAAGTCTCGTATGCTGTCCTTTTTCTCTACTAATTAAAGATAATATAAAGCTGTTTCTTTATAGTATTTGGACTTATAGACATCCCTTTATGTTGTTTGTACAGGTGAAAAGTATTTTCATTTTGTGGTTGATGATCATACTCAT
Source organism: Hippophae tibetana (assembly GCA_037013495.1). NCBI lineage: Eukaryota > Viridiplantae > Streptophyta > Magnoliopsida > Rosales > Elaeagnaceae > Hippophae > Hippophae tibetana. The sequence goes on from CM072812.1 coordinate 31,750,452, forward strand.
TTTACTTAGTTGTTTCTCTTATACAGTAAAGATTAGACTTTTATTATTTTCTTAAATTTTAAACTCATGATTGAAAAGCGTTTTAATACACATATCTTGATTGTTTAAACAGACGGTGGTTTTGAATTTAAACATATGATTAGACATCTTAAACATGAAGGTGTTGTACATCGTTGCACATGTCCATACACATCAGCTCAAAATAACATGGTTGAGTCAAGACATAGACATATCCTTGAATGTGGGATTTTTCTATGCTTTACACTTTATCTATTCCAATTGATTATTGACCTTATGCTTTTAAAGTTGCTATGTTTCTTATTAATCATGCTCTTACAAAGTCTTGAATCATAAAACTCCATTTGAAGTGTTACATGATATATATCCTGACTATCTTAGTTTAAGTGTATTTGGTAGTGTTTGTTTTCCATGTTTCTAAACAACGTGGTTTCTTGTGTTTAAATATTACAAGCAATAAAATCTATATAAGTAGAGATTTTATGTTTCGTAAGTCTCCCTTTCCTTTCTCTACTACATCTTCTCATTACACTTCAACCTCATTTTCAAATGAGGATGACTCTACTATTTGTTTTGTTGCTTCTACTTTTGTTCCTCTTATTTCTTTTACTAATCCTTTGCCTCAAGGTTTTGAAGGAACTATTTCTGGTTTATCATTTTGCTTGTCTGGTTTTTCTTTGTGTTAATCTCCTCTATCTCATTCTATCTCTATTAATCATGTTATTATTATTGTTGAAAACTCTTTATTATTTCTTCATCTAACATTTGTGTCAATTTCTATTGCTATTATGTCATATGTCCATTCTTGATGACTTTATGTCCTTTTCTACTCCTTAAAATACTCGTCATATATATGACTATCGGAACCAAAGTTGATATTCATAAGCCTACACTATGACATGTTTCTATTGTACCTAAACCTTTTAATTACAAATCCGTCTTAACTATCCCTGAATGGAAGGGTGTAATGTAGCTTGAACATGATGTTTTGGTTATTAATATTACATGGGAGCTAGTTTACTTGCTTTTAGGAAAGTTTTTATTACTTGTAAATGGGTTTTTTAGGTTAAAATTTTACTTAATAAATTTCTCTTATTTATTTTTATTCTTTAATATAAAATTATTATTATTATAATAATAATTTATATAGTAATAATATTATACCTTAATATAAATTATTAATTAGTAATTTTAATTGTATGAATACAAACCTAAATACTTTTTTTAATCGACAATTGATAATGAATCCGTAAACTTAAAACCCAATGAAAAAGTAAATAAATGGAGTCAAATACCGCCACTTTGATGCTTAACTTCAATACGGCAAAAAGGATACACGAACTAAGAGTAACAGGGAATCATTATGGGGCTACCCAATTTGGGGCCCTTTAGTAATTCAATTCCTCTTTCTCATGGATGGCCGCTTAATTGGAAGCAATGTGGAACACATTAAAGCCACGTTCAGAACCTTTTTCAATCTCATCATAATCGTAACGAGATGGTTTTATTCTTTCGTCATCAATATGGCACACATATCTGTAATTATCGTTCTTTTTCGACATATTTTGTGTTACAAATAATTATTAAGTAAAATAAATATATATTTTTATTTGTAATTAATTATTATATTAATTATAAAAATACCCCAACCAATAATAAATATACTATTTTTTTTTCCTTAATCTGTCACCCACTTTACAAGGCAACATATTCATCTGCCACGTCATATTGCAAAATCCTAGCAAGTCCAAAGTCAACGGACGAGGATTCAATTCTTCGTCTATGAGAATATATGTTGTTACTCTTCACATCCCTGTGAACAATAGCAGGCACACAATCGTGATGAAGGAAAGACAAGCCTTTTGTAGCACCCACTGCTATCGTGAGCCGTTTGGGCCAATCTAATAAGCCTTGACAATTGACACTTTTCTTCATGCAACACGTCACCTGAGCTTCTGTTCTCCGTATACTCATACCTGATAATTATAAAGTCCTCCCTGCTGCAACTAAATAGCTAGCAATTTTATGATATTGCCTGGCAGATGTGACGGAAAGTCTCAACTTCAGATTTGAATATCGTATATGAATTGGGTCTTCGGTTGCTTACTAATAGCTTCTTGACTGCTATTGCTTGACCTGACTTCATACACGACCCAACCCGCCAGTCCCAATAATGCCCTTGTCTGTTAGATAACGTGTGATTTCTTCTTCATTGAGCTTGACGCTTTGAAATGTGGTTACTTTGTGGAGCCACTTGGATTTACGCGAAATGTATGATACCTCCTTTTGAAATGCCATAAAAAGGAACCGATAAGAAGAAGAGCATCGATTGATAGAACAATTACAACGCAAAGGGTTGTGGGATAATTTTGCTTTTCGGGGACTAAGGAAGCGGTTTCAAATTCGGACTGTATACCCAATAGACTCCAAATGTAGAGCCAGGGGTACTTTTCCTTGAAGATCATTGTTTGACACATTGAATTGATTGAGCTTCAGCTTGATAAGCGCCGCCGGAATATATCCAGTAAGGGTATTGCCGGAGAGATCAAGATAATTCAACACTGATGAATCACCGAGTTTGGGTGGGATTTCGCCTGTTAATTGATTGTAGAGAGGTTTAACTCAGTCAACACTATCCAAGATCCAACTGAACTTGAAACTGTTCGTTGAATACAACGGCGTAGTGAGAAAAAAAATTTAGATAGAATGAATCTTATATTTCAATATGAAATATTAAAAATAAAATCTACAAATTAGAAATAACATGTAACTCAACATGTTGGAGTTTTAGAATTAGTAGTATAATATTTTAGTAATTTTACTAATGAGGTATTCAATTCCTAGTCTTTAAATATTTACAAAAAATATATTTATTTGTATATAATGAATTAGTAGTATAATATTTTAGTAATTTTACTTTAACAAATTAGATATATTAGTTAATTTTTTTAAAATTAAAATATTTTAGTCATATTATTATTACATTTTAGATGTTTTAGTTATTTTTATTTTTTAGTATATTTTTTAACTCGAAAAACTTAAGTTGACTTGAAATAAATTGATTAATACAAACTCTATTAAGAGATGTTTGAAGAGAAAAATGTCCAAAAAAGTTAAAAAAAATAAAAATAAATAAATTAAAATCATTAAAATTTAACTAAAATGATTAAAGTATCTAAAATATAAAAGTAAATCGACTAAAATATATCAATTTAAAGTAAAACTACTAATATATTTAATTTGTAAAAACTAATACCACATTTAAGTGTAATTTTTTTAATAAATTACGTTTAAATTTAATTGAAAAAAAGAAAAAATGATTTGTATATGAATTAAAAATTAATAAATCATTTTAGATAAAATACTAATTGGAACTAATTCCCAATCTAGTCCTTCAAATGGCTCGGCCACTAGTTGAACATTGTTAAAACAAGTACTTTAAAACAACATTGGGTTGAGTTGCGGACTAAGTCGTTCTCTTTAAGATGTTTCACAGACTAGGTCGTTCTCTTTAAGACGTTTCGCGGCTCTGCCTAATTTTGTGCAAGCAAACACAACCCCGTCGTCCTCAAGATAAAACAGCCTAGAATTTTTTTTCTCTGTCTCGAAATTTCACTACACTAGTGAAAACCGGAATGTTACACTTGAAAAATTTGTTGCTTGAAAAACTGAAAAGTAACTTAGAATTGCAGAGAGAATTTTTTTTCTTAGTGAGATGAGTTTGCAGATTGTTGTGTTTAAACTGAGAGCTGAGACCCTCTATTTATAGGTTTTAGAAACCGTGTGGCCATTATGATATTAATGGTAATGTTTGGGGATGGAGAGCGAAACAGATGTTCTGAGTAATGAAGAGTAACGGCCATTTTGTGAGTAAAGACGAGTAAGAGCCATTTTGTGAGTAAAGACGAGTAACGATCATTTTTCTGAATAAAGAAGAGTAACGATCATTTAACGGTCATATTCTAATAAAAGAAAACAACAACCACATTCTGAATAAAAGAAAATAACGGTTGTTTTTATGAGAAAAAAAAAATATATATATATATAACAACCATTCTCTCATGGAAAATTTTTTGTAAAAAAAAAATATTTTTCTAAAAAATAAAATGACACCTCACCTCACACACACACACACGCACTTGGACTCGGCTCGACACGGCACGGCCAGTCGGTCAGAAAGACATCGACGGTTACGGCGCACGCGCGCGTGTGGTATCACATTTGCCTAGGTCCCCTCCCCTTCCACAAAAATGGGTACCCCTTGGGGCCCTATCTCAATAGCCAACTTTTTACTATTTATACATTTTTTAAGTAGTGTAAAAAAGCACTGTGGGACAAGGCTCTACTAATTTTTAAATAAACATTCATTTTTTCCAACAATCCCCCACTTGAATTTTATATAAAAATAATTTTCATCGAGTAGCAGATTAAAAAAAATATAAGATTGTGCATAAGCAAAAAAAGTGTCTATCGACTTGAACCTTTGCATAGTGTTGATGCTTTAGAATATACTAGAGTAACTCGTAGTTTTGAACTCTATCTCTAACAATCATCACACACAACCTTTCCAAAGTGTAGTTCAAAAAGCCCGTGCTTTATGGCCATGCACGTGTATCCCAGTATAGTGAACGCTCTAGTAAATTTTGCCCAAAAAATTTCCATAGGAAGCGGTCACACTTCCACATTCACATAGGTGAGTCTATCAAGAGCACTCATATAGCTATGTACTCCACATAGAGTATAGAACTCATTAAGAGTTTAACAATTAACTCATCTTTTTCTATCGCTTCAGGATTTCATGCTTATAACAATATAGAATGGGATTTGAAAATAGCATGATTCATCTCATATCATTTCATGACTTGTTATTACCCTTTGAACTTATTTCTTAGGATCTCCAGTCTATAAGTTGGGTTACCATCACGAGTGACTCTTCATTCTAACGGCATTAGTCTCATTCCTTTTGAGGTTTTGAAAACCTTTTTCTCTTGGTAATCTTTTCGTCAAAGGATCTGCCAAATTTTCATCAGAATGTACATGATCCACTCTTATAGCCCCCGTAGAGAGAAATTCTCTAACAGTACTATGCTTACGACGTATCTGTCATCTCTTGCCATTGTAGTAACGGTTCTAAATCTTTGTAATAGCTGCGATACTATCGTTGTGGATCAAGACAGCTAGTATTGGTCCTTCCCATAAAGGGATCTTAGCTAACAGACTTCTTAGTCAGCCTGCTTCTTCACTAGCAGTGGCTAGTGTTATCATTTCAGACTCCATTGTAGATTGAGCCAATATTGTCTATTTCTTAGACTTCTAAGAAATAACTCCACCAATTATGTTAAATATATAGCCACTAGTTGTTTTGGAGTCTTCTCAAAAAGTGTTCCAATTATAATTACAAATAATTTACCCTGACATTTATCTCTTAATTTTAATACTTGGCCTGACAGGTTCTTTGTATCTAGGGTCAATTAAAACTGTGGATATGCTTGGATGATATGAATTACTCCATCATTCCATGGACATGCTGGAGCAGACTAATTTGTTTTTCTATCGACAGTCAAATTTTGTGTTCTTAATTCTATATGATATTTACATTTATATGTAGGAAGAGAGGATATCAAGGATCAAGAATTATATTTAAAAAATTAATCTTGTCCCTTACAAGAACTTGTTGAAACTTAGATCTTAATGTTCCCTCGTAGGGTCACAGCTCTTTGCTCAAGGTGATATCTCTTTAATAAAAACACCATTTTTTTTGTCTTTCATTATTTGATTGGATTTGCACGTAATTAGTTTGATGTGAATTGAATATATACTTCGTAGTTTGTACAACATACACAAAATAGTGATTTGTTTTTGTACTCTTTGTACACAAATTAGTACATTTTTCTGGAGCTATAAGGTTTAGCTCATGCTTGAAATTTTTTTTTCGAAAATTTAATTATATATACCCATAAAATTTTAATCTTAAATATATGCATTTATATATACTAATTAAGCTAACTTATTTTACACGTATTAATTTATAACTTAATTGATAAAAATATAAGATTTAAAATAATTAATTAAAAATTATAATTGTTTATATTACTTGAGATAAACAATTTTATGTAAAAAAAAATAAGTAATTATAATATAAAAATTGTTAATATTTTAACTACTAATAATTTATTACTTTATTTATATTATTCAATTGATAAAAAATAATAATTAAGATAATTAACCAAACAAATAATATTTGTTTATTTTATTTAAGATAAATAACATTGTATAAAAATAGAAATAATTTTAATCTCGATAATTATCAATATTTCAGCTACTAATAATTTATTACGTAAGATAATTAACCAAAAAATAATATTTTTTAATGTTACTGAAGATAAATAATTTTGTATATAAAAAAAGATAAGTAATTATAATCTAAAATTAATGATTATTGTTTATAAATAACCTTGTTTGAAATAAAAGATAAATAATCATAATCTAATTAATTGTCACTATTTTTACTATTAATATTAATATTTTATTACTTAATTTATGTTATATAAAACTTAAGATAATTGATAAAAAGAATTAAATTATATAATAACTATAAGTAATAATAATTATTACTCTGGGTAATTTTATTCAAAAAATTATAATAAATAATTTAGATTTTTATATATAGTATAAATATATCATAATATCTAACCACATATGATAAAGGCTTAGTCTTTATTCAAATAATACTCTGTAAGTCTTCCCCTTTTCTTAGAAAAAATAATTCTCTTTTCAATTAGTTTAATAAAAAAAAGAATAATATTATATGTATTTTAACAAAATGTTAATATTGGATGTGATGTTAAATTAAAAATATAAAATATTGAAATAATTTTAAGATTAATTATATTATGAAATGTGTATTTGTTATAACCAATCGTGTATATGGCTTAGGATGAGGTGGTGGGTTGTGAAACGTTGTAAATATGGTTAGAAGTATTATAATTGAGCTTATCGTATACATGTGACAGGGGTGATGCCTATGTTAGTTGAGTGCAATTGATGCTTTGTAACTAATCAATTGATAATAACATAAATTCATTTTCCTTTTCCAGTGCTTCTTGATTTTCTTCTTCACATAACCTTCTTGGTACTATCAAATCAGTGATTACCTTGGCTTGTTTCAGAGGTTGGAATATTAGGTAGATTGATGTAAAAGCAATACCTTTTTGATTAGGGACTTGATTTGATTAGGGACTTGATTGAAAATGTTTACATGGCTCAACTTCTTAAGTATATATGAGGATGGTGTGTATACTTAAAAAGACTTTTTATACCTCAAACAAGTATTATGGGTTTGGTACAAAAAATTGTCTGCTTGCTTGATAATGACTATAAGGTTTCGAAATTTCAAATAAGATAGCTCTATGTTACTTCAATCTTCTTCTACTTTTTTTTTTGTATTTTTTGTGTATATTCATGATATTTTTCTTACTAGTACAAATGTTGAAAAGATTGATCAACTTATTCTTTTAAATATCAAGTTTGCCTTGAAGGAATTTGGTGTGTTTCATTATTTCTTGGCCATGAAAGTTAACTACTATGGTGATTGTATTCACTTCTCTTAGTAGAAATACATTAAGGAATTGTTTGATTCCTCTAAAGTCTAATCCATTTTCTACTCATATGAGCTCCGTCTTTATTCTTGTCAAGATTAATGATGCACCTTTGGTTGATGCTAGTTCCAGTAGGAAACTAATTGTTTATTTGCAATATCTCATGATGACAAGACCATACATATCTTTTGTTGTAAATAAGTTATGTCAATTTATAAAATTTTCTACTGATAATCATTGGTTTGCTCTTAAAAGATTGATTTAATATCTCAAAGGCATTATTCACTGTCGTTTGACATTTACCAAGTTTGATATTATAGATTTGTTGACTTATTGTGATGCACACTATCTAAGATTCCCCGATGATAGACACATAGATTCCCTGATGACAGACACATTAATGGTGCATTTTATGTTTTCATCGGAGGTTGTAAGGTGTCTTGGCAATCATCTAAGCCAAAGATCGTGTCTTATAGTAGCACTGAGAGTGAATACTGAACCACGACTACATATTGTTTTTACTGAGATCATTTGGGTGCAACCTTTGTTGGTTGAATTGCAAGTTGTGTTTGGTATTCTAGTGTTGCTTATAGATAGCATGAGTGCTACGCCTCTTGAACATAGTCTTATATTCTATTCCAAGATAAAGCACATTGAGATTAAATGATGTAGCACATTAATAATGTTAAACATAAATTGTATTGCAATGAAATTAAAGAACAATTTGTCAATTAATCTAAAGTGAATTCATAGAACAAACTCTTGAAAAAAAGGGAAAAATATAAATGACAAGAGGAAAAAACAGTTGCCTTCAAGTCGATGCCTAGCTTGCATGATTTTATAGGCACTGCATCCTAACTGCCCATGTACATAATGCAGCGTGCATATATGTATACATAACCTAGGGACTTACAGCTACCCATGTGCACTTGGCACCTACTCTACCTATGTGCACTCAGACACACATTCACTTAGGCCCTCTCAATGTTTGAGGGCTCGAATGATAGCGTATATTTTTTGGTCATAAGTGAACCATTTCTAACGTACTTCACTGAGTTTCTCGCTGAAGAATTCAATAGGTTTGTCACTATGAGATAGCACTACTCCAATACCCACCATGGATGCATCTACTTCAACTTTAAATACTTTGTCAAAATCTTGTAGTACGATATAATTGGGATTGTGCATAGTTTTTCTTTGATGAGTTGGAAACTATCTTCCTACTCATTACCCCAAATGAACTATTCTTTCTTGAGACAATTTGTTATGGGTGCTACAATTGAACTGAAATCCTTTATGAATCTTCTATAGAATGTTGTTAGGCTATGTAAAATCTTGACTTTGTGTATTGATGTGGGCTAGGCCAGGACTAAATAGCATCAATCTTCTTAGTGTCTACTGAGATGCCTTCAAAGCTGATAACATATCCTAAGAAAAGGAGTCTAGTGATCATAAATTTTCACTTTTGGAAGTTGAGAAAAAACTTGTGTTCTCTTAATATCTCTAGGATAGCCTAAAAATGCTCTAAATGCTCGACAAGGTTCCTATTGTAGACTAGGATGTGATCAAAATACACTACCACACAAGTACAATTGGGAGGCATTAAAATACGATACATCAACCTCAAAAAGGTTCCTATTCTTTGATGTCATTAAAGAATTATTATTTGCCTACAATGACCTCACTAGCAACAAATTATAACACCATATTAGCTTTTCTAAGTTCATTGTCAAATAAGTTGGGTTCAGAGTTAATAAGCATTTTTTATTTGGTAGGATTGGTGAAGCCTTCCTTTGTAGGAAGTAGGGCTATCTTATCACATTTCCAAGTGAAAATGATAATGTTTGGCCTACTTTTGTGTATTACATCCACATCATACTGCCAAGGCCTCCCTAAAAGAATTTGACAGGCATCAATTTCTACCACATTGAAGTACACCTCAACTTTATAAAATTTTCCAATGGAAAATGATACCCTACACACCTCTTACACCTTAACTTCATTCCCTTTCTTAATCATCCTATTTTGTAGGGGTGAGAGTTGGAATGAGTGCTTAGTCCCAAAAACTTCACCAATGCATATGAGATAATATTTTCAGTACTACCACTCTTAACAATAACATCGCATACCTTCTACTGAATTGTACACCTTGTTTTGAAAATGGAGTACCTCTATGATTGTGATGGTTGTTTTGGTGATAGCAACACCTTCTACACTATGCAGCTTAAAGCTCTGTCACCATCATCACCTTCAGTGGGTTGTGCTCCCTTCAGATCCTTGGGAGATAAGGGATTAACTTCATCATCTGAATGCTCGAATTCATTGATCAAATTAGTTGCACACCTCTGTGGGCATTCATTGGATCGATGTTCTTATGGATAACACCTAAAACACTTGATAGGTGAAGGTTTGACATAAAGATTAGGTTTAGATGGTTGCCTATTTTGGGATAGAAGTTCTTAGGGTTGGAGTTGTTTTTGTTATGATTGGTGAGGTGATTTTAGGTGTGAAACCACTTGAGTTTTTGCTGATGAAGGAATCACTCAAGCGAAACCCAAATAGTGTGGGTTTTCAAGATCTAGCTAACTAACTTTCCATCTTTAGTGCCATGTTGTTGGCTTGGTTAACAAACCAAAGAATTTTGCTAAGCTCTAGTTTTTCTCTAATAGAATAATTTAGACCCTACATATACCTACCAACCTTCGAGGTTCTCACTCTCATATGTTGGCTCGCAAGCTAAGTCTCATGAACTCCTCAGTGTACTCGTTGACACTTTTTCTTCCCTATTGGCATTAGTGATATTGCTCGTAAATAAGCTACTCATAATCAACTGGTAGAAACTATTACACCATCATTTTCTTCATTCTTTCCCAAGAATTAGTAGGTGTTTTACCTCTCAACCTCATCTAATTATTTATGTGTTCCCACTAAGAAGAGGCACTTCCCTTGAGCTTGTAAGTCACTAACTTAACCTCTTTCTCCTCGCGTATCTCAGTGTAATCAAAGAAGTTTTCGATAGTGACCAACCAATATAAAAACTCTTCCATATGAGAATGTCTAGCAAAAGTAAGGAGATTGATGTTGAGCTGATAATCATGCTTCTCATGGTGTAGGTGAGTAGAATTGGCTCTCTCATAGTTGAATCTATTGCTTGTCTACTCTAAAGTCCCTCCATTGAATCCATAGTTTATGGGACTCAATCTTGGGAGTGTTGCAAATTCATCATCAGAATCTGGATGAAATGACTATTTATAAGGAAAATTGAGTGATAAGTGTAATTATTACTCAGGTGGTGTGAGTGTTGTTTCCCATAGGATTTCCTTGCCATGAGGTTGAAGGTGTTTCTGGATATACCTCAATTGAGCTTGAATTTGACTAGTGGTTTGCTAGAGTGATTGTTAGAGGTCTCACGACACTTCTTCAACCTTCTACTCGAACCTGTTTTCAAGACCAGCCATCGCAACCCACAGATTCTTCGCGTCACCATTACCATCGCTAAGGGTTTGGTTGCCAGATGTCGACATCTGAATTGAAGCACAAACTCTAACTTTGGTACCAATTCTAATACAACACGTTAATGCTGTTAAATAGAAATTGTATTGCAATGAAATTAAAGAACAATTTGTCGATTGATCTAAGTGAATTCATATAACAAACTCTCTGAAAAAGAGGAAAAAATAGAAATGATAAGAGGCAAAAATAATTTCCCTTCTAGCCGATACCTCGCATGGTTTTATAGGCGGTGCACCCTAACTACCCTTGTGTGCAATACATCGCGCATACACGCAGTTAGGGACCTACCACTACCCATGTGTGCTTGGCATTTACTCTACCCATGTGCACTCACACACACACATTCACTTAGGCCATGTGTGCAATAGCACTGCCGAGGCCAAACGACCAAGGACGTGCACGCATCAGCTAGGAAATGCAGCCACCAATTTGGTGCAAAAAACCGTTTATTCTGTTACACAGGAAAATTAAAAATTTAGTTTCTAATCCATTCTATCTACATCATTGATAATTATTTTCTATGTGATCATGTGGTTAAAGGCTAACTTTTTGTTGATTATGTCCCCTCAGTGGATCAGGTGGTTGGTGCTCTTGCCAAGATATTACCTTGGTTTAATTTTTTGTGTCATTGTAATTTGTACCAAACTGTTGATGTTGTTGCCTCAGCCATCATTTTGAGGGAGTGTGTTCCAATAATATATGAGGCTTAGTGTGAGGTTGTGTGTAGTGGAACTTTATTAATATGGTTATAGGTTGCTATAATTTTTTTTTATATATAATTAAGCTTGTAGTAGTGATAAATGTGCTAAGTGTGATGTCTATATCATTCGAGTGCAATTGTAACTTTGTAATTAATCAGTTCTTAATAACAGAAGTTTATTTTTCTTCTTAGATTGTTTCTAGTTTTTATTTTCCACACGGAGCCTTCTTAGAACCTTCTTGGTTCTTGAAGCACTGATACACACATCAAGTTATAATAAAAGTATTTTTTTAAAACAAAAAAAATTATAGTACTTTTTAGAGCTTCCAATATATAGTACTTGTAACGACTAAAAAATGCAAAAAGTTCAATTATTGTCTACTTAATAACAATAAAAGCTTTTATAAAAATAAATAAATTAAAATTTTATTTATTAATCCTTAAAAAAATTAAGTAAAACAAAATAAGAAGCTTGCTTAGAAGCTTCAATTAATTCCTTTCATTTTTATTCTTCACTCTTGATCAGCAACCAATCATGTGTGAGGGACTGAAGCTTTCAAGGTCAAATGCTGCTATTACGAAAGTTTCTCCTAATCTTTCAGTATACATTCAGTTTTAGTTTAATTTACAAATGTTAATATGAGTTAATTAAGCTTCTATTCTAATAACCCATTTAATTTATTTAAAGTCTTTTTTTTTTTGGCTTTTATTAGTTCTTTAACATCCTTTTTTTATTTTTCTCTATCATCTTATATTGTTTATTGATATATTATGTTCATTGTAGTTTCATATTTAATACCATAAATTATATCTTGTTCTTAATTTATGCTTTTTAATGTTCTTCTTTAGTTTTAGTTGTAATGCCTATAAATCTTGACATATGGTTTGGTTGAATCATTTCTTTTAATAATTAATGTTATCTTTTTAGTTCATTAATTTTATTTTTTCATGTATAATTTCAAAATTTATTTGTGTTTTATTTTTATTAGCTAATTTTCATAATAAGGTAGAGTTATAAAACATAATACATGGTTTTATTTTTAAGAAAATTAAATAAATATTTCCAAACAAATCCAAAATTAAATTTTAAAGATATATGTTGATTTCATAAAGACACTTTTGTGTTAATGTGACTGAAGACTCCAATCAAAGGATATATTTTTATAAGTAAATTTAGTTCTATTTGTTTTAAGTATAAATGATTTAGTTTGATTGATTAAGTCTGAAAAAATTCGACCCAATTTTATGTATATAATTTTAGAGTTTGATTTAGATCAAATATGAACCCAACCCATCTCAAACTCTAAATTTAGAGTTTGAGTTATAGTGAACCTCTTAAATATAAATCCTCTACATTTATTAAATTACATATTAATAGTTTATGTTTGCTTGTGCAGGAAAAAAAACATAACACTGTTTCAGGGAAAAACACATATACTAATGTGCATAAATTATGTTAGGAATCAGAATATGTACCTTTTAAAATTCTTTAAGTGCTTATAACAATTTTTTTTTTTTAGTTTGAATTACTTGTACATGATATCATTAACAACAAAGTGGAGATGATATTAGTTCTCTATACATGCATTCATACAAAAAAACAAAAAAAGTCAGCTATTTATGTAAAGTTTTAAGTATTTTTCTTGATGATTGCATTGATTTCTAGGGCTTTTTGCCATTTTCCAATGTCACCAATAGGTCAGGGGTAAATATCATTCACCACTAGTTTGGTCAATATCAGCCGGCTCCTAAAATAAAAATAATATACCACTTTTAAGGCCGCATTGATACTTTAAAAATAATATATAACGTTAACAGTGATGAAATTCAATTGGTATATATTTTTTATACAAGATTTAATTATAATTAATTAAAATAATTATCAATTATTTAATATTTAAATTTATTAATTTTTTATTTAAATTTAAATTTAAATTTATGTATTTTATATTTAAGATAATTTAATTTAATTTGTTATTTCAATCCTATAAATATTACATAAAATTGTACTATTTATCATAATAAAATTATAAATTAAAATATTAGTTTTCTTTCGATTATTTTTCATTTCTATGCTTTTTTATTCATCTAAATCACTGAACTTAATTAGTCTACTTATTTCTTTTATTTCTTTATCTATATATCGTAGCCAATAAAAAAAATTATCTATCACAAAAACATATATAATTTGGAGAAAAAAAAATCTAGAATCGCTAACCCTTCCCCCGTGAGTGGTTTAACCACCACGATCGTCAATGTCGCTGCCATTCTCACCGGTGAACTACCCAACCACCAAAGGTAGAACACCGGCTACGTCACACCCATACCAGCAGCGCTCTCGTCCTCGTCAGTCGCCACCTTCACAAGAAACGAATCTCGCATACCCACGCAACCCACCAACAGCCACCATCGTTCCCACCATCCTCGGACTTCGTCAGCAGGTACCCCTCATACACCTCCAATCGACCAATTCCATGAAGTTTATGGCCCCACCATATCCACCATCACCGACAGCACAACTAGTGTTTTTTTTTTTAAATAGTTTCTTAGAAAGAAAGAAAAAAAAATTCAAGAACTCTAACAAGAATATCATTTACTTAAGGAACGGAGTAGTGGGTATGGACTCACACTTCACAATCTCAGTAAATAATTTAACTCAAAGAACAGATTTGTATACAAATGGATTGAGAGAGATAAGGTTGGTGATGACACCTTATCTTCAACAAATATTACATTTGTAAAAATAAAAAGAGAATGAGTGTACTTGTTTAAATATTATAATTCTGACACAAAACAAGAAGAGGACGAGGATAATTTTTTAGAAATTACAATACCAATACGAAATCAAGAAAATAACAAAGACAATTTGTTGGGAGATTACAAATAGACAAAACCTTTAAAATTTGTTCACCTAAAATGGTACTTTCTACTTTAACCATTTCAACCATATTTTTTCAAATATAAATAAAAGAAAAAATTTCTTTTTTAAATTTTTAACACCATTTTAAAATCAAGTTTACAACTTCAACTAAGGATGTTTCTTTAAATTAATGATGTTTCTTTTGTTTAGTAGTTGACTAAATATGATCAATCATAAATGTGTATACTTACCATTCTTTTTAACCTTTTCATATTATTATATGATTCTATAACTAATAAATTGATACGAAACTAACAATGGATTAATTAGAATAGTATTGATTATTTAATATTTAAATTTACTTATTTATTATTGAAAATTAGATTTATTTTTTAGTTATTTAGTTTATTATTTAAGATAAGATAATGACTAGTTATTTTATATGGATCTAGTTTATTATTTCTAAATATAAATATGACATAACATTATACAAATTTCTTAAACTGAAATTATCTCTTCCAATTTGCATATTATTTCTTTCATTTCTTATTCATCTAAATCCCTAAACTTAATTACTCTATTATTTCTCTTGAACATTTTCCCATTTCTCCGTCTGCTTTATATCAATTTTGCAAAATTTTGAATATATGAACGATACAAAGTATTATTTGTAAGAAGTCCCTTCATAATTGCCCAAATTAACCTAAGTGAATATTATTTTTTACCAAAAAACTTGATATTATAAAAACATTTCTAGCAGGAAATTAACTTTAAGAACAATACAAACATTCATAAATTACTTATATACTGTTATAGCTAGATTTTCTAGCATTAATTCAGAACCTTCTGGTGCATAGCTCGTAGCAAATTGAGATCCCTCCAAAAAAAAAAAAAACACTCATAAACAGATATTCATCATATATGCATATATAAAATTAAAGCAAAGCAGGGTTTCAAATAGGCAAATAGTATATAAATCAAATTAAAGCTTTAATTTATATATTAGGAAGGATTGAAAGAAATAAAGCTAAGATATAAACACAAGCTCATGAATCGTATATATATATATATATATGTGTGTGTCTCAACAAAATGAATAATATATTATTAATATATTTATGAAAAAAACAAATATAAATATGAACTGAAAACACGTAATATATGATCAAAAT
The DNA here is from genome assembly GCA_037013495.1 of Hippophae tibetana. Classification (NCBI taxonomy): domain Eukaryota; kingdom Viridiplantae; phylum Streptophyta; class Magnoliopsida; order Rosales; family Elaeagnaceae; genus Hippophae; species Hippophae tibetana. Next base: position 31,766,313 of record CM072812.1, read on the forward strand.
CTCATTAATTTTATGAAGAAGAACTCAGATGAATACTTCATATTACATATAATATTTATCCTCCCTCCTCTTTGTTAAGTAAGAAAAAAAAATTAATTATATAAGTAAAGATGTAACTAATATAATTAAAATAACATTTGATTACGAAATAGAAGGTACGTACAAGTTTACAAGGAAACTAGATAACCCCAAATTGCCTGGCTTCATCCTGTCTGCCTTTTAGTCTGAATTAAGAAGGAAACTGCTTTTTCTCTAAGTCTAAGATATATAGAGAAAGTGCTTCAATTATATTGGAATCGCAAGTACGAAAATGACCTCTAATTCACAAGAGAATGCCTTGAAAAGGGTAAGGACACTTTGGTCTTTGAGATTTTTATATGGAAGTGGGTGGTTGAGAAACAAGTGCTTGTCCTCTTGAGCCATTGCTGAAATCTCAAAGTGCCCCCCCCCCCCACCTGGTAATTTTATTCTTGTTTCTCAGTCTCTTTGATTAAGTTTGGGTTTGTGAGGTGAAAGAAAGAGGGAGAGACATACATGGGGGGTTATAAGGAAGGTAAGAAGGACCAAGTGGACGACAAGAAGGCATAATAATGTTAAATTTCTGTGGAATTTAAAATAAATATATAATTTATTTTAAATATTTTATTATTACAATATTTATATAAAAATAATCTTGAAGATCTAGGCCGGTGAAAGGCTCTTTTCAACTTACCTGTGGTTCGTTCTCTGGTAAAACCCAAAAATATGACCTTCTTGTTCCCGATGCTGTTAATATATAGTTGAGTCATACAAAACTTACCTAGCAAATTTCATGGGTTTCACATTCAATTAGGATTGTGTTTACATGATCACCATGGATTGTCTTTAATATGTTTATGGGCTTATATATATATATATATGGTCATTTGAAACATATGTTTTTGCGTACTTTAATTAAATTTATTTTTTTTCTTTGTTTTTATTTATGAATTGTTGAGTTTTTTAATCTCTTATTTTTTAATTTATTTTTTTTCTTTGTTAAATGAAATTAATGTGATATTCTCATTATGTTAATTAAAAGTTAAAATTGAGTCTTATAACTCATAACGTACAACTATTTTTTCTCAATTTCATTGTAAATTGTCAAAATATATGATCAGTCTTAAAGAAAAAAAATGAGAGCTTTTGTTATTTAAAGGTTATAAATTCCTTAATGTATTTTATCAACTTCAATTAATATTTCAACTTATGGTTTAATGAATAATTTTTTTTTTCGTTTATTTAGTACAAGGTAGCCACAAAATAAATCATATATGATTTTAAAAACATTTATTACATAGCATAATACATTTTATAAATATAATTTCATTTTTAACCATATTTTTCATACTAAACACATTTTTTTTAATACAATGTATATTCAACATATCTTCATAAATAGGTTCAATATATGTTCATTTTATATAATATTTTTAACATTTTGTTTTCTTCAAATTCTCAAAGTTTATTTTATGTTATCAATTTTCATTGAGAGTATAAGTTGAAAAATATATATTTAAAATGTAAGAAAATAGTGAATATATATTGTCTTTTAAAGTAATTAAAAATAAAATTAATTAAATGATTAATGAAACGTACTTTATTCATACGTTTTAATAAAAAGTAAATTTTACCCAGTAAATTTGAAAAGGAAGGGAAGATGTTGTGCCTTAAACGTCAAATGATTCCCCCCCAAAACATACAAAGAAAAACATGAAAGCACTCTCTACGAAACACGACAACAAAAGCGACGTGCATATATTTAATCTAATATAATCTAATTCTAGAAGCCCTTTCTTTCTTTCTTTCTATATATATATATATATATTAGTGCTGCTTCTTACTACTATTATCTGCAAACTCGTTTGCCGACATAATAATGGTTTCATAGTTATGTTCAATACTATATTTGAAAAATCGAAAACATTTGTCAAAATAAAAATCAAAACATTTTTTTTTTAATTCATTAAGTTCATACAGGTACCGTATCCTTTTAGTTTCAAGTTTAGTGAATAAAATAATAATAATAATAATAATAATAATAAAATATTTTAATGGATTTATTCCTATTATTATATAGTATAATATGTGATTTTATAATGTATTATCTAGTATCAACTCAAATTGTGTTTGTATAGTAAATAAAATTGTTATTTTTATTTGTATTATCTTTTCGAAAAACAAAAATAAACATAGAATAAAAATAAAAATATTTACAAAACAAAAATAAATAATAAAAATTGTAATATTAAAAAAAAGGTAAAAAGAAAAAGAGGCTATAAACAAGCCTATTTTTATAAATAGATAAGATTATATTTCTGCATCTTATTATATTTACTACTAATACATTATAATTTTATTTACATGAGATTTAGGCATTTTCCGAATAACATGCGTAGAATTACTCTTATTATTCACAAAAATGAGTAATTTAATATCATTATTTTTTTGAATTAGATCCAATTAGTTCCATATTTTTTAATAAATAACCAAATAAATTTAGATAATCATTTTCCATTTAAATTAAATAGAAGAATACGTGTGAAACATAATTTTTAATAAATAACTAAATAAATTTAGATAATCATTTATTATTTAAATTAAATAGAAGAATACATGTGAAAAATATGTGACATTTTTCTTCGAGGATATTAGATGAATTTGACTTATTTTGTTGCCAAAGAACTCTAATATCATTAAATTTAGTAAAATTTTATTTCCAAACATTCTCCTTTTGGAAATGTGTGAAATTTGATTTATGTTAAAAATATAGGTTTAACTTATCCCTCGAAAACGCGCTTGTAAGGATGAGAATTATTTAGACACATAACTAGCCCTTCTGTTAGTTCCTTAGTCGATATAAAACTTAGTTCATTAACACTCCTCCTCACATCGATTGTGTCGATACATTGATGATCTTATGGTTGCCACGAAATGAGGTCTCAAATGATGGTTCTTCCACCGTCAGGTTCTGCTATGATATTATGTTAGAAACTCAGATATAACTCATCTCTCAAAAATACGTTTTTTAAGGGTGATGATTACCTAGGCCTATATAACCAACATTTTTGTTGGTTTTTTGATCGATATAAGACTTATTTTTTTAACACTCTCACTTACATTGATTATGTCATAAGATCACTAGCGTCCGTCGACACAATCGATGTGAGGAAGAGTGTTAAGAAAATAAATCATACATCGATTAAAGAACTAACAAAATAGTTGATTATAAATCTAGATAATCTTCACCCTTGCAAACACGTTTCCGAGGGATGAATTAGGCTTAAGTTTCTAATATTTTTATTATATATAAATTTATTTTAATATTTTTAAATTATTATTACTTAAAATTATTAAATTAATCTTAGTTAATTAAAAATATACTTAATAGATGTATTTTTAATTATATGTTATGGGTAATTTTGATGATGTCTTGTTAATTAAATTACGAGATTTAATCAAAACAATCTTATTTTGCAATATCTACCGAACTAATCATACCATTTTCACCTTTTTACTAATTTTATACTTTATAGCTCATGCCGGTTTTCTTATTTTCAACGATTTTTTGGCCTTTTTTGGTTTATTTAATCTTTATCTGAAAGCACCATCTATTTTCGCAACATTGTTAATTTGTTCTGTCATGACTCATTCAGTCTGAATCACTCAGGTTAATCCTTACCACCTGGGTTAATAGCGACTGCTTTTTTTTTCTTTCTCTCTTTTGCATTTGTGTTCTTGCTTTTGGGCCATATGATTTTGTTTTTCTCTCTCGTTCCCTTTTTTTAACAGCGAATTCAAAGTCCTTTCATTCAAAAACAGTTTATTCGCAAATGTGCAGGCCGATGGATCCATGACAATGTCCATCAGTGTTAATGGACCGTGTAATCCAGATCACAAATATTAATGGGCCTAAATCTCTATGTCTATGAATAAAACTAACAGAGAAAATACTCTTCAGAAATCAATTTTTAATATTAAAAACACTTTTTTTTTATAAATATCATATTATAAACTAAGTCCCATGGTATTTGAACACATCTCTAAGTGTACATTTAATGCATATATTATTGTAATAAACGAAAATTAATAATATAAAAAAAATTGTATTTCATTTTTCTAAATTCCAAATTTAATCATTTATGTAATATATATATCCATGTATTATACTTCATTTTAAAAAAAAATTGAAAAAAAGAACATGTGATCATTTTACTAAAATGAAAAAAAATGGTTCTACATTTAAACACAATTATCTCCCAATTTAAATCACATATTTAAAAGACATAAAGTATTAATATTAAAATGTAACATGGTAGTGGCGTTGACAATCACAGTCAAATAAGCTTATAAAAATGAATTAATATCATTATATTTGAATTTCATCATTATGTTTCTTGGAAATGGAATCTAATTAATATAAGATACTAAAATAATTTAGGGAAAAAATATTAAAAGACTAGCATAATCTGGATGTTTTGATGCTAGCATCGATATGATTCACATTTTGGATCACAATCTAGTTATGAAGTTTTATATTTTGGACAAATATATCATCAAAATTTTAATTTATAAAAAATTACCACTAAACTTTTATATTTTTACATACATATATACCATTATTATTAACTGTGTAAGCATGACCTTATTAACACTAAATCTCCCAATTCTACTAACTTTTTGATCATTTATTGTTAATTGTATTTAATTTTTTCTTTTTTGAAAAAAACTTACTAACATAAAGCTGGTTGATATTTCAAAAGAAAAATGTATAAAAAAATAAAAATTAATTGAATAAAATAATTAAAATGATTAAAATACGTGGATTTAAAATAATGTTACTCATGTGTAAAAATAAAGTGAATCTATTTGAGATTTTAATAATTTTTTGTTAATTTTAGATTATTTATTTAGAAAAACTTAAATATGATTGAATAAAACATTACTAATAGAGGGTTGGTTGATGTTTCAAAATAAAAATGTATCAAAAAATGAAAATTAAGTGAATAAATGGATCAAAATTGACTCAAAATAATTAAAGTATATAATAATAAAGTGATTAAAATACACAAATTTAAAAGTCTAAAAATAAAATAAGTTCGTTTGAAATTTTAGTTATTTTAAAATTTATTTATTTTTAGAAAAATTTAATTAGATTCAAATAAAACATTAGTAACAGAGGTTTGATGTTTCAAAATAAAAATGTATTAAAAAGTTAACATTAAGTGAATAAAATGATAAAAATTAATTTAAAATAATTAAAATATATAATAATTAAAAAATATTAAGGATGTACAAAAATAAATTTAACCCGTACAATTTTTTTGACTCTTCTCAGATAGAACATATATATTTGGCCTGAGTAGAGTAGTTGGGTTTGCTTTTGCCCACCATTCTCAACAAAGATGTACCTTATCCCAGCTCTGAAAATGGACTCTGCAACAGTCAAAGTTCATATGTGATCTAAAAGAATAAAAACGTTATTAAAAACTTTCCCCAAATTTCTAAATATATATATTAGCAATTAAAATACAGCGACCAACTGATACTTACCTGCTTCTACAGAGCTCCACCACCAAATTATTTTGTTTCATTGCCCGAACATCGCGCACAACATCCATGGCTGATTCTTGAGAAATATGCGTGGTTCCAAGTTCCAACCAATCATATTGCCCCTAGCTCAACAAAGTCAGTCATCCAGGAATACATAAGACCTCACAGCCTCTTCTTGATCAATACTAAGCTCCTGTCGTTATCCAAATTAAGCAATTTTTTTTTATCCTTTGGGATCGGTACGTAATTAATTAATACGTTGATATTTTTTTTATGTTTTATATTATTAAAATGTTATATTTTAGTATACATTTCAAATATTAAGATGAATATATTTATGAAAATTTAATAAAAAAAATTATGATTATATTTCTGGTTAGATAAAAAATTAATAATATAACTACTCATTTTTTAACATGTAAAGTTTTAATAGATGAAATAATAGTACCTATTTATAATCGGTACAATGAAAGTGTATGCATTTAATTTTTAACCTTATAATTATCACCATTTAATATAATTATTATTAAATAAATTTATAATTAATAAAAAATTGTAACAATCGTAATATTGTAACTCTAAAATTATTATAAATAACTAATGGGGACTGTTTGTCACTTTAAAACACTGGTACGTACCTTTTTTACTTTTTTCAATTGTCACTTCCTAAAACTCTCCGAAAACTTGATTGTTATTGTGTATAACTTTACTTTGTCGGGTTATATATATATATATATATATATATATGATCATCTAGCTCCAAATGACTGGTTTGTTATAATTCAAATGGAATTATTAGCTTATAACATTAAAATGAAAAAATGTTGAAAAAACAAGAAATAACTCAATATAAAAGAGCTATTTAGTTTGTATTATTTTCTTTATGTTTTCAATACAATTGTATAGTTATTTATAAGGAAATTTTATTACTTTAATTACTCTTTAAATTAAGCATTTCTTGATTTACTTTTTGAATTAAAGATTACTTGTGTTTACTCCTTGAATTAAGCTCATTGTTTTATTCCTTGAATTAAACTCATTGTTTTATTCCTTGAATTAAACTCATTGTTTTATTCCTTGAATTAAACTCATTGTTTTATTTCTTGAATTAATCTCATTGTTTTATTCCTTGAATTAAGGACTAATATCCAATACTCCCCCTCAAGTTGGATTCATAAGGTTTATGAATCCAGGCTTTGACAAAAGTCGTTGAAACTGATAAGAAGCCAAGGGCTTGGTGAAAATGTTATCCAGTTGGTCGAAGCTTCTTATATAATGTGTCTGAATCATCTATGATTGAACTTGTTCACGAACGTAATGACAATCAACTTCAATGTGTTTCGTCCTCTTGTGAAACATTGGGTTTGATGCTATATGCATGGCTGCCTGATTGTCACAAAATAAGGACATATGAAGAGTTGTAGGAACACCTAAATCACACAGAAGACCTTTAAGTCATGTCAACTCACACACAGTTAAAGCCACTGCACGATACTCAACTTCATCACTTGATCTGGCGATGACAGTTTGCTTCTTACTTTTCCATGTGACCAAGTTTCCACCGACAAATGTATAGTAGCCAGTGGTGGACTTGCGATCGATTGCATTCCCTGCCCAATCAGCATCACAATACCCCATGATTTGTGTGTTGTCATTCTTCTTCATGATGATACCATGACCCACTGATCCTTTTAAGTAGCGTAAGATCCTTTTAACAAGGGTCAAATGCTCAAGTGTCGGGGAGTGCATGAATTAACTCACAATACTTACATAATATGTGATGTCAGGTTTAGTGATTGTTAGGTAAATCAACTTACCAACCAGTCGTTGGTAATAACTTATATATGTGAGTGGCGTGCCCTTTAAGCTAGGTTTGAGCTTGCTGTCAAGAAGGGTAATGGCTACTTTAGCATCGCTCATGTTAGTTTCCTTGAGCAAATCTAGGACATATTTTCTTTCGTTAAGAAAGAGTCTCTTGTGTGAGGTTACCATTTCTATACCAAGAAAGTACTTCAATATCCCAAGGTCTTTAATTGCAAACCTTTGTCTGAGGGACTGTTTGAGGTTGAAAATCTCGTCAACATTATCACATGTATTTATCATATCATCTACATAAATCAACACAACCAATTTTCTCATAGCTCCTGTGCGAACAAATAGTGAGGAATCGACATTGTTGCTTTTGAAATCAACACTCTTGAGAACAGAGCTTAGCTTGCCATACCAAGCTCGTAGGGACTGTTTCTAACCATAAATGGATTTGTGCAATTTGCACACTAAATCCAGTTAATTGCTTTGAGGATGCCCGGGTGGCAATTTCATATAGATTTCTTCTTTGAAATCACCATGCAAGAATGTATTCTTCACATCCATTTGGTACATAGACAACCCCTTGTTTACAGCCATAGACAGTAGCACTCTTACTGTGTTCATTTTTGCAACAAGTGCAAATGTTTCTTTGTAATCCACCTCGAATGTTTGAGTGAATCCACGAGCCACCAATCTTGCTTTATACCTCTCAATTGATCCATCTGACTTGAATTTGAGTTTATAGATCCATTTGCAACCTATGAATTTCTTGCCTTTTGGAAGTTTGGTGATGCTTCATATGTTGTGTTGATCTAGGGCTTTAAGTTCTTCTTGCATGGCTTCCTTCCACACCTTTTGGTTGTTGACCTCATGAAAGTTTTAAGGCTCACTGGATCTCGATATAGTGTTGAGGAATATGGCATGGGCTGGTGTCACTCTCTTATATGACACATAATTTGAGATGAGATGTGTGGGTTTGTAGGTGACAAAGTCTTGAAGTCTTGTGGGAGGTTGCCTAACACACATTGGATTACGTCGTGGAGCAGTAGGAGTTATCTCACACTCGTTCACATCTTGTACCATATTGTGAGGATCATTTTAATTATCGCCATCTTCATGCAGTGTACCATTAAGACGAGACCCTTCATTGTTACTTTCAATAAGAGATGCATCAATGTTGACATGGCTAAGATCTTGTTGTTATAGAGGCTCAAGTTCGATTCTTGGTAATGGAAACACATCTAAGATGTCATCCCCTTGACTTGTGATTTCATGTGACTTGTTGAAAAAAAGGTTAGTTTCATAAAATCGAACATCTTTAGACACAATTAATCTTCTAAGTTGGGGATCATAACACTTATATCCCTTTTGTGTAGATGAATAACCAAGAAAAATACATTTAACAGCTCTAGGATCCAATTTATCTCGATGATGAGATTGAATATGTACAAAACAGATGTAGAGAAAGACTCTAAGGTGTGAGAGGTTAATTTTCCTTCCTTTCATGACCTCTAGGGGAGACTTGAAATCCAAGACTCGGCTGGGTAATCTATTGATGATGTAAGCAGCTGCCATAACCCCTTGGGACCAGAATCTCTTTGGTACATTCATTTGTAGCATTAATGCTCTAGTTTTTTCAAGTAAGTCCCGGTTTTTGCATTCAGATACACCATTTTGTTGAGGTGTGCCAACACAACTTGTTTGATGCATAATGCCATGAATGCTCAAATATTGTTTCATGATATGGGACATGTATTTGGTGCCATTGTCAGACCTTAAGGTTTGAATTTTAGAAGAGAAGTGATTTTTAACAAGGTTATGAAAGTCCTTAAATACTTCCATAACTTCATTCTTAGACTTTAAAAGATATAACCATGTGACTCGAGAGAAATCATCAACAAAAAATCACAAAATACTTATAACCATCAAAAGATTTATTAGTTGGTCCCCATACATCTGAATGAACTAGTTCAAAACACTTACTAGCCCTAGACAAGGAAGAATTAAAAGGCAATCTAGTGGCCTTAGACAAGTGGCAAGTTTCACATGCAATTGCATCATTTCCTAAGTTTGGAAATAAACTTGACAAAATTGGTAGAGAAGGGTGAGCTAAACGTTGATGCCATAATTGATTATCTTGGATAGGGTTAAACTTGGCTTGAAACCCTCTAGGATTTCTCTTAAATATGTAATAGAGACCATATAAGTAAAACCCTTCACCAATCACCTTTTTGGTGGCACAATCCTGAAAAATGACATTGTGAAGAGAAAAAATTGCTAAGCAATTCAAGGTATTTGTGATTTTTCCTACAGACAAAAGTTGGAAGGGAAAGGAAGGTACATATAAAACCGCCGATTCGATTTCATCTGACATTAATTTTATTTTTTCCTTTCCTAAAACCTCTACATTCTCACCATTTGCAATTGAAACTTGAGAAGAATTTGCTAATTTTTCAAACTTATGAGACTTTGACACATGGTTTATCATATGGTCTGTGGCACCTGAATCTACAACCCAAAAATCATGCAACATATTTATTTTAAGAGCAGTTTTAAAGGCTTTTATGATACCTTGCATGTCCTCTTGTGGTATGAGTTTTGTATCTGCCAAGAAACCCACAAACTTGCCTAGCAATGCTGTTGAGTTTCCTTCTTCTATGCTATCCACACAGTCAATTCTAGCTCCTCTTGTCTTGCTTTGAAGATACAACATAAACTCATTCATGAGTTCAGCTGGATTCGTTGTGAAGTTCCTAAATGGATCAAACCCATTAGAGGTAGAGGCAAAAGCATGATTTGCACGGTGTGCAGTACGATTCACTTTCTGTAAACCCTTATCCTTTATAAAATTAGGTTTTAATTCTGGATGTAAAATCCAAAATGTGTCCTTAACATGGCAGGTATAGTTTCAATGTTGACATTTCAAGTTTGGATGTTTCCCTTTGTACTTCCTCTCATTGGTTAGATAGGCTCTTACCTCAGGTGCACTAGCCATTGTACCCTTATTCATGATTTTCCTCCTTACTTCTTCACGTTGAATTGTCACATATACGTTGGTGAAGGAAGGAAGTTCATTATTCATGAGTATGTGGCATCGTATATCTTCATATGTTGAATCGAGACTGGACAAAAGTTGAAACATCTTATCTTCTTTCGCTCTCCTTCGTAGTAGAGCTACATCGGTTGTATGAGGACGATACATTTCCAACTCATTCCACATGCTTTTCATGCTTCCTAAGAGTTGTACAAAAGGCTTGTCATCTTGTTGAAGATCTGAGATGCCCTTCTTTAATTGAAAAACTCTTGAAGCATTGTTTTGACTGCCATATATTTCCTTGACTGTTTCTAATAGTTGGTATGCAGATTCAGAGTAACTGAATATTTCAGCTAATTTACGTTCCATGGAATTTAGGAGCCATGGCATAACCAACTGATCTTTACTAAGCCAGGATTCATAGGTTGGTGAAGAAACATTAGGTACTTCGATGCTTCCATTTATGAACCACAACTTGGACCTTCCACCTAGATCCAGAGACACTTCTCTTGACCAATGCAAGTAATTAAACTCATTCAACAAGACTGAGCTTAATCTTTGATTTGGGTTAACATCCACCTCATGCATATTCATGAAGGAAAGCACCGATGAACTTTCAGCTTCTGATTCTAGCGGCTTGTCTTCAACCATTTCAAAGATTGAAGATGCTAAGATAATAATAAAGCAGAAGCAAGGTAATTTTCCTGCTTTGATACCATATTGAAAAAACAAGAAATAACTCTATACAAAAGACCTCTTTAGTTTGTATTATTTTCTTTATGTTTTCATTACAATTGTATAGCTATTTATAAAGAAATTTTACTCCTTAATTACTCTTTAAATTAAATATTCCTTGATTTACTCCTTGAATTAAGGATTTCTTGTTTTACTTCTTGAATTAAGCTCATTGTTTAATTCCTTGAATTAAGGACTAATATCCAATAAAATAAATAAATTAGAATATCATACCTAACAAAATGAAGTTGTTTGAGATAAATCTTGTTTGTTTCAAGGAGCAATTTATTATATCTTACTTGAAAACAATATACTGCATCTTACGATCATATTCGTTTTTCTTAACGTTTAGGATTCACCAACTAATAAATGATTTTTTTTCTTTAAATAAATAGAGGTAGCACTTTTAAACCTCTTGTTTCTCTGTCACTTTTTTTTAGATACATGTGGTTTAATGGTCCTAGATGGTATAGAGTCATTACTTGTTATCAATAACGCTAACTTATCAAAAGCATTATTATTGGCATGTAAGATAGCTCATAAAAAATTCTTGAGATGGATAAAATTGATTGGATTTTTCTTTTATTTTATAATACAACTAATAGTACAAGAACATAATATTCCACTCAAACTTCACATATTATATGAACATGTTATATTTCCAAGATCAAGAGCTACATTCTTATTCTTTTCATAAGACACCTCAAACACATGTCTACCATTGTGAGTTATCCTATTGGTCATAGAATCATTCATAATTATATTGTATGTTTCTAATATCCTATGACCTATATCATTGACATAGTATTTACATCTTGTCTCCTCTTTATTCACAAATCTCTATCTAATGTCCTTATATGTTTAAGAAGGTTCAATATGTGTTAATTTTTGGATTTTTTCAATGTAATATTATAACTTTCATAGTTTTCGTTTGCTTGTATATTACATATAGTTTCAGAACTTCCATAAATACTTAAAAATTAGCAATAATTCAATAAAATTAAAATAATGAAATTTAAATTGAAATAAAACAATAATTCAATAAAATAAATTAGTATTGATAAAATGTTATACTTAGTTGGTAATGTACTCTTGATCAATGTTTTGGATGTTTTTTTTGAAGCCATAGGTATGATTTCTCACATGTTGCCTTAGTGCTTGCATATTTACTTTAAATTTACTCTATGATATGGCTCTAGCATAGTTTCAAAAATATACAACAATATTAATCGACTTCTTAACATTAACCTTTGAGAAGTTCTGAATAATGTTTCAAGCATAATACCTATAATCAACTTGAAGTATAATATTTTTTTAAATGTTTGAAAAACAAATATCAAGTATCTTTGTTCTCAACTTCAACTATTGCATATGCAATAAGATAAATGTCATTATTAGCATCTATTCCAACAGTTGAAAATAATTATCCCTTATATGAATCACTTAAAAAATAGCCATTTACACCAATAAATTTCCAACATGTTATAATTCCTTCTTTTACGGTCCCAAAATATACATAAAAGCTATCAAATCTCTTTGAACCATTTTTATCTCATATTGTTAAAAACTTAACACTGGTGTTAAGATGGGTCGTGTTCAATTCACTTGCACAAGTTGATAATAATGAATATTGTTGTTCCTAAGTGCGATGAATTATTTCCCTTACTTTACTCCTATACCTATTAATCTAACTTTTGGATAAATTAATCTAGACATGTTCTCTTACATATCTTGCATTTGTTGCCACTTAGCATAATGCTTGTCTTTAAAGAGTTCAATATTAACCACTCCCACATAATTAATGTAAATTTTATTCTTTATATACACCTAGCATGCTTATGTTCATCTTTCCTATGAAAATACATTATCATGAAAATATTTGAATATGTTTGTCTAGCAAACATCATTTAATAATTATAATGTGGTTTGTTCATATACCTAGCTCTGGTAGTATCCTTATTATTATTAATCTTTCTCAATTATCTACCATGCCTACTATCATAATACATGATGGCCTTCTAACTACAAACATAATTGCAAATATCATACCAATCATTAACTCAATATTGTCCATTGTTATGTCCTTCATAAATAAAATCTTACTATCATAAGACACTTTTTCTTAGAAATTCAGGTCTAATTCTGAATCCAAAAGTTAGTTTGTGAGTTAAAGGGTGTCGATGGGGGGTGAAGAAGCCAAGAGTCTAGCTTTGATATCATCTTAGAAACTCATGCCTAACTTTGAATCAAAAAACTAGCTTGTTAGTTAGAGGGTTGCCTAGACTTATAAGCAACACTGTTGTCTAACTCTTGACAAATGTGAGACTTAACACTTTCAATGTCTGAACTACAATTAGAACCATTCTTTTTAAGTAAATTTTTTTCAACAAAATTCTCATCCCACGTCAAAACAATCATCATTATCCATCCCACTATTAGTATGCACCTCATTAACACCCTCGTTATAATCATCATTAACCAACTCATTTTCATCTTCATCATCCACTTCATTATGCTCATCCTATACCTCAATCTTAGTAAAAAAAAAAAAATAGGTGCACAACTTGTAGAATTTAATGGAATAAGATTTACACCTGTAATTTCATTATATTCGATCAATATCTCATATACACCCTTATCATCAAATGTATAAGGTGTTTTGTAAAAAAATCTTAGTAGATTCATAATCTAACCGCAAATCCACACATAATTCTTTAAAAATGAACAATTTTATTTTATAGTGATGATAATGATTATAATAATCAATCATCATTCCTACATAAACCATTATACCATATTTACAAACAAAACTACCACCAATATGCAATCTCATTATAAAATATTCAATAAGAGGATATGGATTATTAAATATTTATTAGAATAAATTTATTATCTTATAACTTATATCTAATATGATGCAATGAATGTATTCAAAAAATCCCTCCAATAGGACATTCAGATTTAGGGCATTTAATACATACATATACCCTACTCAAATACATATATTCTTTCATATTTTTTATAAATATTAATATGTTATAAATTTAGATAAAAGTAACAAAGTTATACAAACATAACAAGAATTATATAATCCCAACACACTTACGGCACCTAACATATGGAACACATCAAAAACTTATAAAAGCAATTGATATCGTATAATAAAATATTAATGTGTAACCAATACAATTAACATTAAAATGATTTAGAAAATAGTAAATAAAATAATATAAAAACTCTAAATACAATTTTGATCAACATAAGACTCTATTCTATTTTGAGTAAAAAAATTGAATAAAGTAATGATCAACATGTGGTTTTGTTTTCGATAAAAATAATGATGAATAAAATATAAACATGTAACCCAAGACAAACAATGATAAGGACCACACATCAAACTAACCTTGCATTCAACATATGTAACAAAACAAAGCCTATTCAAAAGCAACAAATAAAAGAAGAAATAAGTCAAACCTATAAAAAAGAGAGTAGAAAATTAGTACTCATGATATTTCAATGGTAGCTCATTGCCTTTCAAAATAAATTCATCCATTCCATCTCATCCATTGATTTCAAGTTTACGAAAATATTCAAATACCTCTATAAATATTCACTTTGGATAAGATGGATTCATTGTTATTTTCATTGATTTCATAGATTTTCAATTTTGTTAAAGATATTCAATGAAAAGATAAGAAAGAAAGACTCAAAAAGTGATATTAACTAATTAGTTAGTTCATATGGTATTTTTTAAAATATTCTACGTGAAAATTCACCATTAAATTCTTGTCCAATACACATTTCACATGCCCTCACCATATTTAATTGATGACTTAGTAAAAAAAGTCAAAAATATATCTAAAATTAAAGTAAAACATTAATGATATATACCAATATAATGTAATGGAGGGAGAGAGAAAAGACACGCGATAAAATCAGAATTTTTTATTTTTTATTATTAATAAAATATATAAATATTATTTTATTTTGTTAATAATCTCAATTCTATTAAATTTAGATTTGATTAATCTTATTTTTAAATTAAAGGATTAATTAAACTTATTTTAATAATTACAAGATGAAAATATATATAACCAATCATTTCAAAACTAAAATGACTCTAGACTCAAATTAATAAACTTAAAATAAAATCAAACTAATAAATATATTGTTTAGATAAATTAATTTATTAGTTAGTTACATGTTATAATTTTTATTACATTATTTATTGTTATTGAAATAAATAATAATATAATATTTTAAAGTAATAGAATATAAAAGTAATAGAATAATTTTTTAAATAACTAATAATTAGTTAAAAATAAATAATGTGAATGTTAAAAAATAGTACCATAAATATTCTAGAAATCTTTTTTGGATGGCGAATAAATTCATTTTTTAAGTATTTTTACATTAATAATTATTAAAATATTGTAATTTTTATATACTAATAATTATCAAAATATTTATATAATAAATATTTTTTTATGAATAATTTTTTATAATATAATTATTCTTATTACATTAAAGTTCATAATTCACTTAAAGTTTAATTGCATGATATAATCATATTTTATACATAAAGTTTCATTTTTAATTCACTCAGAAAAATATATGTTTAATTTTTTTACAACGTAAACAAACATAATTATAAAAAAATGAATATATTTTTTTTAATGAATGATTAAAAATGAAATTATGTTAAATAATTAAGTTATTTATGCACTAAAGGGGTCTTATTCAATCAATTCATTTATTAACTAAATTATCTTTTTTCTTACCTTTTTTACACCAATAAATACCAAAAATATCTATATAATAATTTTTTATGATTATAAATAATTATTTTTATTAAATTAAGAGTAATAATTTATACAATTAATGATTATCAATTTAATGAATATTCAATTAATTCACTTATAAAAAATCATATTTTTGTTAATTTGATAATTTTTATGTCGTAATAATATCATATCTTATATAAATTAAAAAAATAATAAGTAATTAATTTAAATTATTTTTAAATAAAAATGTTTATTAAATTCAATCAAGTCATATTTATTATTCATGTGTAATGAAATCCTTAGATAATAAAAATATTAATTGAATGAAATCATATGTTATTATATTATATAATTTATTTATTAAATTAAATTATGTAATTATTATTAATTTTGTAACAAATCACTCAATTGTATTTGAAAATAATTACTATTATATTTTTATTTGTCACTAAAATAATAAATTCATTTTATAAAATATTTAATATCAATTTTTTAATTATAATAAAAATAATTTAAAAATTTATATTTTATTTTATTTAAAAGAATAAAAATTATTATTTAATAATTAATATTATTATACCTTTATTAAATTTAAATCATCCACGCAAATATATGTGCGAATCCAAAAACTATTAATGAATAAATCCTCAGTTCTCAGTAGCTTCTGAACCTGCGAAATTACATTTTGTTTGAGATGAGATAAGTTTCCACATTTCCCAATTTCGTAGCTAATCTTTCACGTCATCTTTTCGTCTCTCTCACTATCATTTCTTCCTTCATAATTCAAAGCGTCCTTGTTCTTCAAATCATCACTTTTTCCCAATTACAACAGCAAAGTTAACGATGCAGCCCACATCGGATCCAAATCAACGCATTTCAAAAATCGCTGCTCATCTCCTCCCTCCCAATCCTCAGGTTCTATTTCTACCCTTCCCAATTTCTTATAAACTAATTTCTCAATTATCTTTTATTTTTCCTATTTTGTTGACCTTAAGCTTTATTTACAGAGGAATAATAATAATTAAGAGCAAAGTTTCTAGGTACTTTAGTGTTTAGTGTTATGGAAATAACAATTCCCAAATTTAATTGTTTGAAAACTGGAAATATAGATGGAGGTGCATTCGAGCTTGAGAGTATTGAATTGCCGAGCGAAAGGTGCAGCCCCGGGATTCAAAGTTGCGATTTTGGGAGCTGCAGGAGGGATAGGGCAACCGCTGTCAATGTTGATGAAGATGAACCCTTTGGTTTCGGTACTTCACTTGTACGACGTCGTTAACACCCCTGGTGTCACCGCCGATATCAGTCACATGGACACCGGTGCTGTGGTGAGGGGTTTCATGGGTCAAGCCCAATTGGAGGAGGCTCTCACTGGTATGGACCTTGTGATCATTCCTGCTGGGGTTCCCAGAAAACCTGGGATGACAAGGGACGATTTGTTTAATATCAATGCTGGGATTGTTAAGACTATTTGTGAAGCTATTGCCAAGTCTTGCCCAAATGCTATTGTCAACTTGATTAGCAATCCTGTTAACTCCACCGTTCCAGTTGCTGCTGAGGTTTTCAAGAGAACTGGTACTTTTGATCCTAAGCGGCTTATGGGGGTTACCATGCTTGATGTTGTTAGAGCTAATACTTTTGTGGTATGTTGTGCAACTAATATAATTGTTATAATTTGTTGCTGTAGTTTTGTTTATGTTTCTGAAAGATCAATTGTTGAAAGTTTAGATTTTGAGAAAATTTGTTGTCAGTTGAATCTATTTTTGGCTTGTAACCTGTTATCGAATTTCATGTTTGTGCGTGTAGCTTGTAACTTGGGAGTTGAGAAGTTGTCCAGCTTGTTATTGATGAGTATTTTTTAGGAGCAAAATGCTGGTTTTTTGGAGGCTCAAAATCGCTGTTTTTTGGAGATTGAGTGGATAATGTCCAAATTGTGGGTTTTGGTAATGTAAATGTTGTACAAAAGTTATGTTGACACTTTTTACTCAATCTCCAATCTAATTAGGGGTCAAATTGTCTATCTTCAATTATGAGAACTATTATGAGTAAATGCAAACGAGACAATCCAAAAGAGTTTATAAGTTCAACTATGAAAACTGTTATGAGTAAATGGAAACAAGACTATCCAAATGAGTTTATAAGTGTGTTACTCCTGTTGACCTTTTTGGTCGTAATCCATAGCCCTTATGGAGTCTCATGGAATGTTGGGCTTCTACAAAAAAACATGTGTATTCATTGCTTTTCTAATGATTTTTATATTACTCCCTGATTTATTATTTGAAATAGAGTTAATAGAAAGCTTGCATGATCATGTTCTTTATTTTGGAGGTTTTTATATAGTACTTAGCAGAGTAACCAACTATGCCTGATGAAATAAGCATGTAAGGCATGGGTTTTAATGCTTCAGCTGTGTATGTGGAACAAAGTTTTCCACTAGCATGGGGTAGTAAGGCTTTCTGAAATCCAAGAATTTAGTATAGCTATTATGGCTGGTTTCTTCATGCAAAGTATCATATAATAGAGAATGCCCCTTCTATTTCTGGCTCTGAATTTCGTGTTCTTTAAAATTTTTTGGCAGGCAGAAGTTCTGGGTCTTGATCCTAGGGACATTGATGTTCCTGTTGTTGGAGGTCATGCTGGGGTTACAATATTACCTCTTTTATCACAGGTCTTCATGATCTTATTTTTGCATATCATATCATTTGATTAATTATGTATTGATTTTTTAACCTAATTTTTCTTCCAGAAACAATTATTAAAACAATTATTTGATCACTTTCTGTACAGGTTAAACCTCCATGCTCTTTCACCGCTAAAGAAATTGACTACCTAACAGATCGCATTCAAAATGGGGGAACAGAGGTGGTTGAGGTAAAAGGATAATCAGAAAATCTCTTAAACCAATTCCCACCTCCAGAGGTTTTTTTGTTATTTTATATCTGGTGCAAGTATGAACTCAAGAACAGAGATAAACTAATCTGCTTCCCCATTTTTTATGGTTTGTAATGTCTTCATAAGACTGTGCAGACAATTCACTGAGCTTGAATGAAGAACCTGACAGTTTTATCATTGTGAAAAGTCTTTTAGAATAGTTATACTTTAACTAGCATTTTGTTGTATTAGATTTGCCCCTAATTTATGCTTATATGCATTAGTGCCCACTTCGATTCGCCCTTACTTTACTCAGCAAGATTAACTTTTGCAGGCAAAAGCTGGAGCCGGTTCAGCAACACTATCGATGGTTTGCTTTCTTCTTTCAGATGTTGATTTATATCTCTAATATGTATCTTTTGTACAAGAGAGAGACTTCTGGTTTTAACTTATTACAGTTTTATTTTATGTAAATAAATGCAGGCATATGCTGCTGTCAAATTTGCAGATGCATGCCTCCATGGCTTGAAAGGAGATGCTGGCATTGTCGAATGTGCATTTGTTGCTTCTCAAGTATGTCTGAATTTGATTGGCACACATCTTTTAACTCTTTTTCTTGGATAAAATTTATATACTGCTATATATTTTATTTGGCATGGTATTTTGATCTGTATTATGGTGTGGGTGTCTATCATAGGTGACTGAACTTCCTTTCTTTGCATCCAAAGTACGGCTTGGCCGTAATGGTGTTGAGGAAATTTACCCTCTTGGTCCTTTGAATGAATATGAGAGGTTTGTTCATAACTCTTGCAACACATGCCTCTCCTCCTTCTATATTAGGTTTCAAGATATAATTTGCATACATAAAACAGGGATGGCTTGGAGAAAGCGAAGAAAGAGTTAGCTTCAAGCATTCAGAAGGGAGTATCATTTGTCAGGAAGTGAGTTTACTACTTGTTCCTAAGATGGATTGTCATATGTTATCTTTTTACACTTTCCCAAGATAAAAAAGGACGGCAAGTGGTAATAATTTTTTTAATAACAATACAGTAAGAGAAATGGATTTGTATACGCGTTGCTGACCTGGCAAGATGGCCGATTTGATACATGTTAGTTTGTTTTGCTATCTGTTGAACACCCAGATAGATAGTTGTGCTTTTGTAATCAGAATAATTGTTCTATTAGGATGGTGACGCTAGAGGTCTTCTGATAAATTCTAAGTCAAAATAGGATCAATTCATCGATTGAAACCTTTTTCATCAAAGGAAACCAAGTCTTAGAGAGACGATTACAAAACATTTAATGCCCAATATGCCTAAGGGTGAGTGGTATATAAGGAAAATATAAGGACAAAATAAGAATAAAACTAAACAGCTTGCATGACAAGGCAAAATAAAAAATAACAATAAAAGAGGAAAACATAAAATAACAATGACTTATAGAAAACTCATGTTGGTGCTAGTGCTCCTGAATTAGAGTCCCTTTCTTAAAAAAAATAGACTCTAAATTTTCAACCACCACACCACAGCAGCAAGCTCTAATAAGTGAAGATTATATTCATGCAAACAAGCCATTTAAAAATTGAACCAAGTTGAATTCTATATGCACTAATCATGACACTCAAGAGTAGCGAGCCAACAATAATGAGTTGCACCTCTTCAAACTTGGATTGTAGACTTGCTTGACTTCATCCGTTGATTTTAAGTCCTATAGTAATTGATAGCCACTATGTCACCAGAGTAAATAAATTTAATATGAGATATTGACTTCATGAAATAAAGAAATTGTATTTGGAAGATGGTATTAATAAGGATTAACCACTTGAAAGTTGTGGAAATCTTCAAAATATGGTGAAAGAACTTCATGGTGTTCTTGCAAGTTCAAACGAACTGTCACCAAATCTACATGTTCCCTCCTATATCTCATTTATTTTTCATTATTAAGAACTGCACCCTGAGTTGCAAAACCATAAGCAACAGCTTCATCAGGATTAACCACTTTACTGGGTTCTTTCTCTCAAAGAAATCCTTCAATAACATGTTGCACATTTGGAATTCATGACTCCCTCCGGCAAGAGCAATCTCATTAATATATAATATATGTTTATGATGTAGGAGCTATACTGATTTAGTATTCTATAGTGCTATTTTCTATTTCAATAAAAATGGTTTTAAGCCTTTAGGAGGTAATTGTCGTTTAAGTCATTTCTTTTATTTCCTTTATTTTTTGTGTTTTTTATTTCTTTTTGTAAGCTGTTGGTAAAATGCATGCTTAATGGAATTTTGAGTAAATAGCACTAGCATATTGCTAATGGCATAAAGGGTATGAGTAAGTTGTTGAATTTTGATGCTTGTAATTGCTTCTTGGAAGTTGTCTTTTTCTTTGTTAATGAATTGAGCCGATGAACTTGTTTCTCTTCTTCATTGAATTCTTAGAATTTTCTTAAAGTTTTGTTTCTTTTTGCGTTAAAATTGGTATCAGAATTCTAGTTTTCCTGAGAATGATATCGAAGAATGGTGATGAAAAGTGATGTGTCAATGATGAAGGCCATGAAACTACACTCATTATCCATGAACAAATGCATGGTTTGGAAAATCTAATCAATTCTCGGCCCGAAACAATTCAACAATCACTTGAATTAATGATAATGCAATAGGAATTTCATTAAGAAGGTAGAGTGAATGTTCGCAATCAACCACCCATTCACCTTATTATGAATCTAGTGAGAAATTATCAACAACAAATGTCTCATAGTGAGGATGAAGTGAAAGTTAATTCTCAGGGCTGTGAGAAACAACCCATTAAGGTATGATCAATTTTAACCACTTTATAGACCAAATGAATGAGTTGATTATAAGCTCAATGTTGAACTACCACAGTTTTTTGGTCATATGCATGTGGAGGATTTTTTGGACTAGCTCAACTTCATTGATTTTTTATTATTTTGAAATAACTAATGATAAGATAGCGAAGCTAATAGCATACAAGCTCTCAAAGGGTGCATCAGTATGGTGGGATCAATTACAACATAAAAAGATGCTCGTTAACCAACTTCCAATTGCCTCTTGGGATAAGATGAAACGAAAGCTCATCAAAGCAATTCCTTCCTATTGATTTGAGTAGATTCTATACCATAAATATCACCAGTGCCATCGAGGAATTAAGAGTATTTTTGGTTAAAGTGTAATATTTTTCAGGCTCGCCTAAGAGCTAATATAATAGAAAAAGAACCTCAAAACATAGCTAAATACCTACAAGGCCTGAACTATCCAATTAGAGAGGGATTATTGATGGTTATACTTTTTGGAATTTAGATGAAGCCAGTAGCATAGCTCATAAGGTTGAGGTATAAATCTAAAGGTATGAGAAGGAATTTGCCTCTAGAAAGCCAACCTATGAACCTTATTAAGACAAAACCAAACTCAACCCACTAACCATAAAATTCCAAGCATAAAGTTCACAAAATCGAGGAAAAAATCCTAAACCAATCCTCACAACCTCACCATGAAATAGACCTATACCTAACCTATATACCAAACCATTTTCACACAAGTGTTTTAGGTTTCAATAACTGGAGCATAAGTCTAATGAATGCCCTCAAAGGAGAGCTACAAACCTAGTGGAAGATTATGAAGATGATTTGAGGAAAATAAAGAGTTAGAAGAGATCTATGAAAGAGTAGATGCCACTATAGGAGATGAAGTGGGATTAGCTTACTCTTTCATAACTCAAAAGTTGTTACTCATTCCTAAACCATTAGAGCTTACACAAAGACATTCATTGTTTAGGACATGATGCACAGTTAATGGCAAGGTGTGCGAGATTACAATTGATAGTGGCTTCATTGAAAACATTGTGTCCAAAAATTTATTGGCTATGTTGGGCTTGAGTACTAACAACCACTACCAATATGAGATTGTTTGTGACACAGTGGAAATTGATGTTTGCCATAGATTGCTAGGTAGACCATGACAACATGATGTCAATATAATTCGCAAAGGTAAGTCAAATGTTTATTTGTTTGAATGGAAGGGTAGAAAGATTGCTCTTGTTCTTACCCCACATGATAACAATATAAAAAAACTCCCTTTATCAAGCCAAAGGTAATACTCAATTGAACTATGAAGAAATTTATAAGAGATAGTGCTAAGGACCAACTAATTTATGCCCTTGTGATCAAGAACATGCCATAAAGGTCACTTCATACCATTTGTCTATTTATAATTTGTTAAATGAATTTTCTAATTTATCCCCTAAGAAGTTGCCTTCTGATTTACCTCTGTGAGAGGCATACAACATCGTATTATTTGCTACCTAGAGCTAGTCTACCCAATTTTTCACACTACAGACTTAACCTCTAAGAACATGAGATCCTATAGAATATTGTAGATGATTTGCTCAAGAAAAATATGATTCAAGAGAGCCTTAGCACATGTTATGTACTTGCACTCTTAATGCCAAAAAAAATTTAATATATAAGGATGTGTATGGATAGTCAAGCTATAAATAAGATCACGGTTAAGTACAAATTCTTTGTACCTCTAATAGAGGACATGCTTAATAGGATACAAGGGTAAATCATGTTTACTAAATTAGACCTCAGGAGTGGCTACTAGGGGTGTCCACGGTCCGGTCCGGTCTGATTTTGCCTAAAAAATATTTAACCAAATCGGACCAGACCGTTTGATTTATAAAATGGTTTGGTCCGGTTTGGTCCAATTTTTTTTATAATTTAATGAAGAATAATGTAAAATTTTTAATATATTATTAAACCAATTCGGTCTGGTTCGAACGGTTTAAAATTAGTACAAATCGGACCGGACCGTTTGATTAGTAAAACCGTTCGATTTGGTCCGGTCCGTTTTTACGGTTTGGTCTGGTCCGGTCCGATTTATGGACACCCCTAGTGGCTACCACTAAATATATATAAGGTTATGGGGTGAATGAAAAACAACCTTTAAAACTAAAAAATATTTGTATGAGTGTATATTGATGCTCTTTAGGCTATGCAATGTCCTAAGTACCTTCATGAGACTCATGAATCAAATCCTCAAGCCATTCACCAATAGTTTTGTGGTAATTTATTTCGAGAATATCTTTATCCACAACAAGAATGTTGAAAACCATATGCAACACATTACAGATGTTTTACAAATTCTAAGGGAAAACAAGTTGTATCTCAACTTTAAAATTTATGAGTTTGCTACTACTAAGTTACTCTTTTTGGGTTTGTTATCTTTATTGATGAAATAACAACTAATGAAGGTAAGGCTGAATCTATCAAGAGTTGGCCTATTACCACTATTATCATTGAGTTAAGAAGCTTTCACGGCTTAGTTACCTTTTATAGAAGACTCATTAAAGGGTTAAGCTCAATTACAACACCCATCGCCAATTGTCTCAAGCAAGGAAAGTTTCAACGGGGACAAGGCTAGGATCAAAGCTTCCAATTGATAAAAGAGAGGTTGATTTTTACTTCACTTTTGGTTTTACCAAATTTTATGGGTTTTTGAAGTAGAGATAGATGCCTCTAAGGTGAGAATTGGAGTTTTCCTCTCATAAGATGGAAAGCCAGTGGAGTATTTCAGTGAAAAATTGAGTGAAATGAGACAAAAATGGATAGTTTATGAGTAAGAGTTGTATGCTATTGCAAGAGCCTTCAAGAAGTTAGAGCATTATCTCATCCATATAGAGTTTGTCTTGCATAAGGATCATCGAGCTTTGAAATTTCTTAATTCATAGAAGAACGTGTCTAGTATACATGCTCATTAGGTAAATGTTTTTAAAACAATTCACCTATGTCTTCAAATATAGGACTAGTCAATATAACAAAGCAATAGATGTTTTTCATAGAAGATACCATCCTACCTGTTCTTCAAAATGAACTAACTAGTTTTGAGCACCTTCTTGAACAATATGGTGATGATGATGATTTTGGAGAAATTTGGCACAAGTGTCACAGTTTTGATAACACTGGTGAGTTTTATGTTCAAGAAAGCTACATTTTTAAAGGCAATCAACTATGTGTTCCAAACAAATCTCTCATGTAACAACTTATCTAAGAAAAGCATGGAGGTGGACTAGTAGCTCATGTCGGGCAAGATAAAACAATTTATTTGCTAAAAGATAGGTACTATTGGCCTTATCTTATGAAAGAAGTGTCTAAATATTTGCAAAGGTGTCATGTTTGTCAAACTACTAAAGTGGGATCTAATAATACTAGAATGTATACTTCATTTCCTATTCCTAAATCAATTTGGGAAGACTTAAGCATGGATTTCATAATGGGGATCTCAATCATCCAAGGAAAAGTTGATTCTATTTTAGTAGTGGTTGAGTGATTCTCTAAAACTACTAGTTTGATCAGATACACTCAAAGCCTTTTTATTGATGATGGGCTTAAACCCCAATAACCAGGTCGTATAATCATAAAAAGATGCCATACTTAACTCAAAGAGGCTTCATATTTTGCTCAATATTCAAACTTTTTATGGACTTTCTCAAGCAAGGGACTCATGCTTTGAAAATAAAAGATTTAATGTAATAAGTATTTATATCTAATAAAAAAATAATTGATTTAGTGATTATAAAATATAGTTTAAAAAAATAAAAGCATACACTTAAACATATATATATTAAAAAGATTAAAATTGTTAATATATATCTATTTACTTTAGACATATTTATATCTAGTTACTTTAGACATATCTAGTTTACATATAACTCTTATATAAAGGCACCATGTATATTCTTTTAAATATAGAATAGAATATAATCATTAAGTATTTCTAACATGGTATCAGAGCCACTGCACTTATCTTTCTAGTAGTCTTGTCTTTTCTGGTGTTACTATACCCTTATAACTTCCGTTGTCACAACTAAGGGTGTTCATAAACCGGACTAGACCGGACCAAACCGTAAAACCGGACCGGACCGGACCAAATCGAACGGTTTTACTAATCAAACGGTCCGGTCTAGTTTGTATTAATTTTAAACCGTTCAAACTAGACCGGAACGGTTTAATAATATATTAAAAATTTCACATTATTCTTCATTAAATTATAAAAAAATCAGACCAGACCGGAAACCAAACCGGACCAAATCATTTTATAAATCAAACGGTCCGGTCTAGTTTTTATTTCTTAAAACCGTTTCAAATAGTCTGGTCCGGTCCGGTCCGAGTAATATGAACGGTCTGGTTTGGTTAACAAAATTTTAGGCAAAATCGGATCGGACCAGACCATGGACACCCCTAGTCACAATAGCCGCTGCAACCACTCACCGTTGAACCTTCGACATCTTTCAACCATTGTCTTTAGGTTCTGGGCCTACAATCATCGTTGTTAAGGAGTCCCACACTACACAAACCATTGCAATTACTATCATCTCCGTCCATCTTACTCCGACAACCTTTCTACAGATACCACTATGATCGGCTCGACCAAATCTACAAAACCGTGGAAGTCTCGCAACCATCAGACTCTACACGTGCCACCAACAAAAACTGTGCGTTAGATTCATGCGCCTCACACGTCACATTCTACACCATATCCTATTAATATTCATATAGTTGATGGTTCCACCATTCATGGGAATAGTCTAGCTTTTGTTTCGACATCTACCCTCTCTGTTCCTAGGGTCTTCCATGCACCTAACCTATCCTATAATTTATGCTCTATGGGACAATTAGTTGAACTAGGATATCACCTTATTTTTTAGGATGGGGCAAGTTATTGGGATCGATCCTAGGGTCGGGTGTATGTTTCCCGTGAATAATCTTCATCTTCCACCTATTGCTCATGCCCCTGTTGCTGCTGCAACTGCTGCAGTTTCTTCCTTACCTTCTCTCACACTTTGACATTCTCGTCTTGGTCATGCCTCATCCACTTGGGTACAATAGTTAGTTTCTAAAGGTCTATTAGGTTCTATGTCCAAAAACAATTTTGATTGTACTTTATGCCAGTTAGGAAAACAACCAATTTTACCTTTCAATAATAGTAAATCTATCTCTAATATTATTTTTGAGTTAATTCACTCTGATGTTTGGGGACCTTCTCCTATTACTAGTATTGGTAGATCTCGATATTTTGTTGTTTTTATTGATGATTATTCTCGTTATAGTTGGATCTTTCCAATGAAATCTCATTCTGAAATTTTACCAATATACAATAACTTTGCAAAAATGGTTGAAACACAATTCTCCAAACATATCAAAACTTTTCGATTTGATAATGCTCTTGAATATACTCAAAATTCTTTTCAAGCTTTGTTACACTCATACGAAACTATACATCATCTAACCTATCCAGGAATCTCTCAACAAAATGGTTAAGTCAAAAGAAAACTTTGTCATATTCTTGACACTGTTCGTTCTCTTTTTCTTTCTGCCAAAGTTCTTGCCCCATTTTGGGGTGAAGTCGCTCTTCATGTTATTCATGCCATTAATCGTATTCCAAGTGATTTCATTCATAATCAGACTCTATATGAGCACCTTTTTGGGTCAACTTCTGACTATCATTACCTTCGCTCATTTGGATTTGCATGTTTCGTTCTTCTTCAGCCTCATGAACACAACAAACTTGAGCCTCGATCTCCACTTTGTTGTTTTCTTGGTTATGATGAAACTCAAAAATGGTATCAATGTTATGATCTTGTCTCGCATCGTCTTCATTTTTCCCATAATGTTGTCTTTTGGGAACACAGTTTATTTGTTGAACTTTCTCACTTTCATTCTTCCCCAACTAACTCAATTTTTTTAGAAATCTTTCCAAATGAGTCTCATGTTCCTTCTATAGATACTCCTAATCCTGCTTTGGATTTCGCTATTCAATCTTCAGATATTTTTTATGATTCTTGTAGACAGGTTGATGACGAGCTACCTCACCTTGAGCATAAGTCCCTTTCTCCTACTTCGCCTAAAGATCCTCCACAAGACATTCCACCTCGCTACTTAACATGAGTAAGAAGCATTCTTACACATTTACTTGACTATCATTGTTACACTGCCCTTGTTACACTCCATGAGCTTTACACCTATCATGAGGCATCTACTAACCCTGTATGGCAGATTGCAATGAAAGAATAAATTGATGCATTAACCAAAAACCATACTTGGGATTTGGTTACTCTCCTTCCTGGTCAGTCTATGGTTGGTTGTAAATGGATCTTTAAGATCAAAACTCGCTCTGATGGTTCTATCGAGCGCTACAAGGCTCGTCTTGTAGCAAAAGGTTTTACACAAGAGTATGAGATTGATTATGAAGAGACTTTTGCTCCAGTTGCCAGTATTTCCTCTGTTCGTACCCTCTTAGTTGTTGTCGCTGCTAGTAAATGGGACCCTTTTTAGATGGATGTTAAAAATGCATTCCTTAATGGGGATCTACATGAAGAAGTCTATATGAAACCTCCTCATGGTCTTTCTGTTGAAAAAAATAAGGTTTGTCACCTTCAACGTGCACTTTATGGCCTTAAACAAGCTCCACGAGCATGGTTTGCCAAGTTCAGCTCCATCATTCTTTGCTTGGGTTACACTGCCAGTCCTTATGATTCTGCTTTATTTCTTCGTCGCAATGATAAAGGCACCATTTTTCTTCTCCTATATGTGAATGATATGATCATAACTGGTGATGACCTTAGTAGCATTCAAGAACTCAAGGATTTTCTTAGTCAGTAGTTTGAGATGAAAGACCTTGGACATCTCTGCTATTTCTTAGGTCTTGAGATCACTCGTTACATAAATGGTCTTTATATTACTCAAGCTAAGTATGCATCTGACCTCTTATCTCAAGATGGACTCATTGACAGAAAGATTGTTGACACTCCAGTTGAACTTAATGCGCATCTAATACCCTTGGGAGGAGAACCATTGTTTAATCCCTCTCTTTACAGACGATTAGTTGGCAGCCTCGTTCTCGTCCAGAAATTTCTTATGTTGTTCATCAGGTGAGCCAGTATCTTTCTGCTCCACGATCGATTCACTATGTTGTTGTTCTACATATTCTACGATACTTGAAAGGCACTATCTTCCATGGCCTTTTCTACTCAACTCAGTCGTCTCTAGTACTTCGTGCATTCTCTTATGCTGATTAGACAGGAGATCGCACTGATCGTAGGTCCACTACATGTTATTGCTTTCTCCTTGGTTCTTCTTTGATTTCTTGGTGAAGTAAGAAACAAACTTCTGTGTCCCGCTCCAGTATTGAAGCAAAATATCGTGCTCTTGTTGATACCACATTTGAGCTCCTTTGGCTATGATGGATTCTTAAGGATTTGGGTGTGTCCACATCCTCTACTACTCTTCTTTATTGTGACAGTGAGAGTGTTATTCATATTGTTCACAACGATGTCTTTCATGAACGGACTAAACACATCGAGATTGATTATCACTTTATTCACTCCCATCTTGTCCATGGTGCTCTCAAGCTTTTTCCCGTCTCCTCCAACGATCAACTTGCAGATATTTTCACTAAGGCACTTCCTAAATGACGCACTCGTAATTTGGTTGACAACCTCAAACTGGTCGCATATTCACCTTGAGTTTTAGGGAGGTTATTGATGTATATATGGTAATAGATTAATGTATATATATTTACTTTAAGCATATCTATATTTAGTTACTTTACGCATATATAGTTTACTTGTAACTCTTATATAAAGGCACCATGTATATTCCTTTAAACATAGAATAAAATACAATTATTAAGTATTTTTAACAAAAATAATATTATGTATACTATAATATTCAAATTTTAATTTATTAAAATAATATTATTGATAAATCATTATTTTTATTTTTATTTAAAATTTACCTTCTTATTACTAGGCTTCTTATTTCTATCTATTTTATTCTTTATTATAAATAACAATTATATTAATCCTGAAAGGCATTATGGCACAATAGCCACTTTAATCTTTATTGGATTGTGTTATTAATTTTTTATGACACTTATTTTATGATTATATTACTATTCTTGACATTTAAAGCATTACAACATTAACATAAATACTTACTCCTTTCATACTTTTCAAAAATAGGTTTTAATGATTTATTATATTTTTTACTTATTTTTTCATTTATTATTATTTTTATTTAAAAATTAAAAAAAAATTTAATTTAATTTTATTTATAATTTTATAAATTTTACTTTAATATTTATCATTATTTTAATTTTAAGGCTCAAACAAATATATTAATAGTAATATTGTTTTAATTAAAATTAATTCCTTTAACCATTCTCATTAAGTTTTTATTTTACGAATCAAACACGATCTTAAAATAACCATATAATAATATTTTTTATTACTATCAAAATAATGTATAAATTGTTTATTTAGTAATTATCGGATAAAATTGATGCTAATGATATTGGTTGTAAAAATAATGATTTATTAATAATGAGAAATATCAACAATTGTTTACTATTAGTGTTATTATCGAAGACAAAAAATATTGATCTCTTAAATAACTAAATCAACTTATTTGAGCTCCTTTGTAATCTCATTTGTTTCTTAATTAAATGAGAATATGCAAAATAAAAATAAATAAACATTGTAAAAATATAGCTTCTTAGAGAGCATATCTTCCTCTCTCTCTTTTATGTGTTACTTTTTTTTGAATTTAAAACATACATGTTTGTTTATTCATATTTCATATATAAACATTGTATTTTTGTAGATAATTTCAATTTTTTTATTTTATTTTAAAGTTTGTTAGAAAACATCTCAATTGTAACAGGTTTAAAATTAAGTTGTAGTTTTTTTTTTTTGGATTTTATATTTGACAAAAAAAAGCTTTTAATGTTATCAATTAATAAAAATTGAATTTATGAAACATATTTAAGGTCTTATTTTTATATTTTTTCTTAGGTCACAAAAATGAGTAAATTTAATTATAATAATCCAACAAAATTATTATTTGGAGGGTTTGTTTCATCTTTAAAACTCAAAGAATGGTCCGTAGATAAAGCACTTCCAAGACAAACGGGCATCCACCAGTACATGGGTCTGCAATATTTATTGAAACCGATACAATTCATACTATTCTAACTATACCAATCAAATATTTTAGATTTTAGTATATTGAGTTGATTAAGTTATCATTTATTAAGAAATGTATCAACATATATTTTTATATTTATACTTCTTAGTTTTTTTTAATTTCACTTAGGATTTTTTTACATATTTTTATTTCTTTTTAAGGGACTAATTTTCTTTGCATAAATTTTATAAATAGTTTGGATATAAAAAATAACAAATTTTACTAGATAAGTTATTGCTTACTTGAATTACTTTTTAATTTTTATTGCTTGACTGATAATAAATCATTAATATCATTTAATAATTTTATTTATTTTTATAATTATATTCTAATTTTGAAATTTTCAATTTCAATTAATTGAATTTAAAGATTATAATCAAATAAATATTAATTAAAAAATTAATAAATAAAATTCATTTTCAGGAGAGAGAAAAATTCCTTCATAAAACTACTAACTAACTCAATTCAAATCAAACAAAAAAAATAATTCATATTAAATTAATTTTTTAAATTTATAGGTATGAATTGATTCTTATTTTTAAAAAATTGATCATATTAAAATGATTCCTATTTTAATTTAAAAACACGCTAACTTATATACAAGAACGTTCAATTCCCATTCTCGTTACGTTATCCTTTTTACTTTTACTTCTTGTTTAGATTCTGTCTTCCTTTGTTGGTTGGTGGGTGCTTATATGATTACATGCACGTTTGAACTTATGATAAAAGATTATGATCATGTACTTAAAATTTTCAACTTCAGGTTCCGGACTAGCTTCTTTAGTAAATTATCAGTACTAGCCGCTAGGTTCCCCCGTGCCAGCCCTATAATAGGCGTACACAATTGACTTAACAATGATGAAGATAAAGGAGCCTTAACTTTAATTAATGGCCATATATAGGGTTTTATACTAGATTACTATTTATTAGTGATAATTAATGGTCATATATAGGGTCTTATACTAGATTACTAGCTAGTGATACTTATATTTTTTTTTATTGAATATAATTATTAATTTATTTATTTTTCAATGGAATTAGATAAATAATAGAATAGCTATCAATTAAAAAAATTGAAAACAAATATAAATAAAAACACTAAAGGAAAAGATCATTTGTCATTAATTACAGAAAATATGTATGTTTTTTCTCTCTCTCCCTCTCTCTCTCTCTCTCTCTATCCACTCTCTTATCATGGTATTGACGTAAAGCAACATTTCAAGAGCAATTTTGATTACTCTTACCATCTGACTTTTACAACTCCTTTATGAAAGAAAATTCTAAATATATTTTACATACCATCATCCTCCATGTATATTGTATAGTTATCAAAATAATAAATATTTTTTATCCAATTTTTTTTTTAATGAAAAATATTGATTTTGAAGAATCTAAAGTTTCAAAATAAAATGAGGTATCTTTATAGCTAGGTTAAAGTTACACTTATGACAGTTTTAACATTTTACATTTTCCATTCTTGCTATAAAATATATCGTTTTCTTATTAATGCTTGTCCTACCTCTTTATTGAAAATGAAGTCATAGAGATGAAAATTGATATTTGCATACATTAACTTTTGATCAAGTGATTGAGACATACGACTTCAATTAAAAACAACAAAAGTTGATTGAACTTTGTTGTTGATGTCAAACCACTTATCCATAAAAAATATAATCACTGGTCCATACTTCCGTATTTAATTTTATCTTTAGGGGAAAGTTATGATACTGATATATGTGTACTGGAATGCTTCTAGTGCAAATAAATCAAATAATGTTAGAAGGGCCCCTATAATAAATTTATTTTTCAATTTTTAAATTTAATCAAATTAATCTCAATCTGTGAATCATCTAAAACTCTATTATCGATAGTATACGAGTACATACTCCCTTAGAGAGAGATATAAATAAATGTAAAATACAAGTATGAGCGATAAAAATATGAGATCAACGATACATAGATGAATATGGGAGGTTGATTCTATATATCTCATCAAGAGTACGAACACGTAATTAAGTACTCAAAGAACATAGAAAAACAAAAATATTTCTCAAACATGGGATAATAATTTCAGTACAGCAGTAGTATATACTATCTTGGAGAGAGAAATTAAGATGCAAAGGTGAAACCAATTAGGAGAGAGAAAGATGGAGAAAACTTAACAATATATATGAGCCAGAGATATATGAGTCTATAATTCTGAAAGGATGTACTACAGCCCCCTCTATACTACGGTAGTACAGAGAAAAAAATTCCTAAACATGATGGTTAATGGGATAATTACGTATTTACATCCGGATGGAATGTAGAAGTTTCATATTGATATTATTTAGTATTCTTTGATTCTTTAGATTCAAATTGATATTATTTAGTCATTTTTGTTTAAAAAATTGGTTAATTAAAAATAATTTATATTATTATAATAATTTTTCTATCAAAATATTTTTTTAAGGGATTAAAATCAGATTAAAACATGAATATTTAAGAATGATAAAATGATAATTATTATGAAATATTTTCACAAAATATTTGTTGATTGTTACCATTATATTTTAATATTTTATTATTTCTAAATTTTTTATAAAATTAAAATATATATTAAAATAATTTTTATTTAAATATTATCATTGTTAATTTTTTTATAAATAAAATACGAGTATTGAATAATAATAAAATGAAAATTAATACAAAATGTTTTTTACAAAATATTTTTTGATGATTACTATTAAATTTGAATATTTTATTTATTTTTAACCATTTTAAAAAACTTAAAATATATATTAAAATAATTTTTTACTTAAATATTATTATTGTTGATTTTTTATTAAATAATTTCATATTAAATTTTATTTTCTTGTTTTAATTAAATTTTAATAACTTTATCAAAAATATATATATATTAAAATATTAAAATAATATATTTTATTATTAATTATTTAATTTTATAATTGTTATATATGATTTGTTGTAATGACAATGTATTATAATTCTAAAGAGTAGATCATAAATTCGAGTTTATTTCTAATTTATGAGACCAAACTATACTAATTTACTTAATACATTGGAAATGTACGTAAGGCCATGCTTGGCTCCCTTTACTGTATAAATAGTTTTTAAATTTATTTCCTAAAGGTGAAAGAGGGTAAAGTTGAAGCTGAGCCAAAGAATGATTCTTTAGGTGTTGCCTTTACAGCTTTGATTTACTCTAAGAGTATGTCTCACTACTTTCTTGTGATTGAATTTTCAAAAGTAAGTACATGAACATCAAAGGCAGATTCACGTTTCTATCTTTCTATATCTTTTGCTTTTTCCAATATCACTTCAAATGTCTCCTTCTTGTCTCTCATCTTTATATATATATATATATATATATATATATATGTATGCTGCACTATATGGCGTTGAAAACTGTTGATTTCCCTTCTTTTACTTAAAAGAAAAAGAAAAAAAAGTGTTCATTTTCCCTTTCTTTTTGCTTTAAAGAAAAAAAGAAACTGTTGATTTCAATGTAACCTGAGAGGAAGCTATTATATTATTGCACCCTTTATCACATAGAAATTTGATGTTAATTTTTTTTTTTTTGCTTCCAAATATAACTAAGCTAATGCAGTAATGTTATTCCTCTTTGATTTTCTTTTGTTTTTTTTTCAATTAATAGAAATATAATTGACTTACTGTTTTCTTAACTATATTCGATTCCATTTTGGAAGTTAAACTTCACAAAACCAAATTTTTTTCACCTTTAAATTATTCAAATTACATGTATGATTTTTTATATAAAAAAATGACACTCTTTTAATTAATTTTTTACTCATATTTATCGCATATTAATTAGAAATATAATTATATATTAAAAGTAATATTATTTAATGGATTATTAATGTATCCCTTTATTATGCTATTTCCTATCCGTTATTCACCCTAAACATTGCACTGAATGGTTCAAACCAAGGGTCCAAGACACTGATATTAAATAAGGACTTATCTGGGTATAGTTAGCATTTATTATTATTATTATTATTATTATTATTATTATTATTATTATTATTATTATACACATATTATGTTCCTATGTACCAATCAATTAATTAAAATATATTTTTTATTATTATACACAGTAATTTAAATTTGTAACTTAAATGACAAGATCAGTCATATCATTAGATACATCACATTAAAAATATCTTGAGTTATGAATAATTTATATTAAATTTATTATTAATATTTTATATTATTGTGAAAATGTTAAATAATATCTTAATATTTTTACTAAAAATATACTTATTATTACCATATTTTTTATAACGTATTTTTTAAAATTAAATGAATCATTCTTCTTTTATATATTTTCATATCTTATTGTGTTAGTATTTTATGATAAATTTTTGATATATTTTTATATTACAAAAGTTGTATTACATTCATACATACATTTACCCTAATAATATCCGTCCATTTTTTTGCTAACTGTCAAATTGAGAAGGGTAGTTTAGAGAGAAGTGTATCTTTTAACACTTATTGTATTTTATTTAATTCCTATAGTAGTACTTCAACTTGAGCTTGATGGATAACGCTTTCAATTTCAATTTTTTAAATTTTGAAATGGGGTATGTTTTACTAACTCTTTCCGTTTTTTCAAGTAGCTACCTTTAAAACTATGCATATATGAGATAAGTAACAACTGATACGATAAATATTAATCTCCAATTCTAACTCATTAATCAACTTGTTTTTCTGGGATTAGTACCATAAATATTTTTTGTACTTAGGATTAATAACAATAATAATTAATTAAATAGGTAATTAGCAATGAATACCTACCCATTCATTGCATAGTTTCTAAGGTTGTAATGCCATCAAACAAAGGGAATAATGTTTAAATCTCAATCTCATATCACACACTTGTATGTTTGCTTTTCATTTAAATTAATTAAATAAGTAATTCGTGTAGATTAAGATGAAGTTGAATAATCTCACACCTCAATTGTGTGAATTAGATATGATCATTGTAATAATAATATTACTATATAAAAATCTTTATTATTAACACTTATTTGATTATCATATTTTATCGTATAATATAAAAATAATATGATTATATAGAAATTTTGTATGATTAGAACGTGTGCATTAAAACCATACTGAACATTTTAATTTAATTCGTATGAGTTTTTAATTATAAAATTATATTTTTTAATTTTTTATTTTATATTAAATTAAAAATTATATTTTTATTTTAAAAAATAATAAAAATATAAAATAAATTATATATTAATTTAAATAATTTTTTAATAAAAATATTTATAATTAATTATATTGATTATTTATAGAACTTGTTATCAATGATTAATTATAATATATTTTAATTTAATATGATTATATTAAATATGTTTGATATAGTGTGTTGCTCGTTGTTCATTTGTGAACATTTAGAAAAATTGGTTCACTTTATTGATGAAACATGAGAATAAACTTGAATGGTACGATACTGCCATATGGCTACGGCAAGGTGATCCCAAGCTTGCCTATATAGTAAATACCTATTTATGAATTGATTGGAGAGTATGATAGGGAAAAATAGAATAATTTTATTATATAATAAATTTTAAATCAAACGTATTGACATAGAAATTATATTATCAAACAGTTTTTAGTGATAAATTATTATTATTATTATAAGAATATTTTAATAATATTATTATTATTAAATTGTAAATAATATTAGAGATAAAATAATTATTTTAATTATTTTTGTTATAATAATATACACTCCTTTTATATAGATAATAGAGTAGAATGAAAATTAAAGTAAAAAATTAGAATGAAAAAAGAAAAAGAAAAAAAGTAAAACAGTAAAAAAAAAAAGCTGGGAGATGATTCTTTGGACAGACAAGTTGAAGTTTGCACACTTTGAGTACTACGTTTAATAGATTTTTGAAAAGTTGTTTGTCGTTTTAGAACCTAATTTGTGTCACGTCTTTTATATTGTCTTCGTTTTCACAATAATTTTGGTTTTTTTGTTTTGGGTTTTGGTTTAAAATCTCTCACCATGCTTCCACTGTTGAAACCCATTCCAAATAGGGGCAAATAGGGGCAAATAGGGGCTTTATTCTCTTGTTTTTATCGTTCTTTAGGTTTAACCATTACAGAATAATAAGGAAAAAAGAATAGTTTGTCTTTTTTTTTTTTTTAACAAAATATCATGTTAAGTGTAAAATAAATTTATGTTAATTACCATAATATAAATGGAATGTTTAATAGTATGATTGCACTTGAGTCATTAGGTGAGTGTGATTATTATATAACTAATTTAAGAGATAAATATCTTCTAATTATAGAGAAAAGATAATAATATAGAGATAAATAATTTACATTAGATAAATCTTCTCTAATATATAAACTCGTAACATTATAAACAAGACATATTTATGATATATTTTGTTTCATTTCTTCTTAAAACACAAAGATATTTTAATCTATGTTTTTATTACTTCTATTCAAACTAACTTAAACATCAAATATCAATTTTTTGTATTATGAAATAGTCTAAGATTATAATAAGTGTTATTTTTTAATAGATTATATTTAAAAAAAATGTATTCATTTTTTTATGTTGATGAAAAAACAACTTTAATATATAATTTAATTAAAAATAAAAATAAATAAATGTTATTACCGTTACATTAACCGAACCACAGAGAGCATAAATAAATAACAGTTCCAAATGAATGAAGCAAAAAGTTACTAATTATTTTGTTGGAAGTTTTTTACCTCTTTGATGGAGAATTTTTTTATTATCTATTTCAATAAAAATTAATAGAGAGAAAATAATGAAATGTAATCTGATGCACTAACTATGTTACACTTGAATATATATATATATATATATATATATATATATATATATATATATATATATATATATATATATATATATTACGAATAAATAACTAAGACCTAATCTAGCTTGTATCGTAGTACGATAGGTCCTAAGCTAGATATTAACTATATCAGGCAATTCTTGAATACAATCTAATAGCTGTTCACTCTATATTAATAAAATATAATATTAATATAAAAAAATAAAATACTCAAATTAAAAAATAAATAATTTAAAAATTAATTTATATTTTTTTATTTTTATACTTTTCTTCCTTTATTTTTTTTATAATTTTAATTTTACTTTTAAATTGTTCTCCAATTTTAGGTTAAATATATAAAAATTAAAAATTAAATTATCAAGTTATAAGAAAAAAATTAAAATATAAAATTAAAAAAAAATTAATTAAATTACAATAAAAATGATAAGTGAACTAAAGTATAAAATTTGAAAAATTTAGAGAATAGTTCAATTTTTTTAAATTCAAATCCTGTTTTTTTTCGAGGGAGAAATAAGGGTCTACCACTAGCTTGCATGGACTCAAACTTGATAGTATTGTATAACATTAATTTTTTTATTAATAATGTTGTTTTTAATCTCTCTCTGTATATATATTATTTAAATTATTTAAAATTATCTAAATTTAGGTTATAATTTATTTTTTATTAAAATAATAAGACTTATCACTATTGTGTTAAGGTAATGCTATAAACTTTATCATATTCTATTTTTTTTTATTAAAATTGCTTAGAGAAAAAACTTATCATTATTATAGTAAAATATTATCTTGTTGTTGTAAGCTTTATCACGACATAAGATATCTCTCTCGTGTCATGAGATCAATTCGTTCGGACACTAATTTAATATCTTCTCACGTTATCTAAAAAAAATTTTTGGAGGTTGATAATGATTATTGTGTTCTATTTATAAATCTATAATATAGATATATTTTGATATTAATATTTTATGTATAAGTCATAAATGAGACAATTTTGATAAAAATAAATTTAATCGTAATATACCACATAATTTTGAGTGTATATATGTCTTTTTACTCTCTTAATAATATATATATATATATATATATATATATATTAAAAGTTAACGTTGAAACTAAGTGAAATTGTTTTATTTATTTAAAAAAAGGAGATTGAAATTTGATTTTTCTTTTACGTCCTCTTTCTATTAGTAATTACCCAACCACTGACAATCATGCCGATTCTAGAATTGCCACCACATGGACAAGGTAGACTTCTTTTTATCTTTTGATTTCAAAGGTATATTCAGTATTCTTACTTTCTATGTATGGCTTTGAAATTCAGATGTTCAATCCAAATGCCAATCTCATCAATTATCCCAAATAAGAAACTAAATAACAAACTTCTTTATCATATAATACCAAACTCTGATTCTGCAGTTCATGCGAATCAAGTGCATTATTGTGCAAAAGTCCCAATTGCCTGGTCCTAACAAATATGCTATTTTCATTTACGCTCTGCCCCTTCAAACCAATAAGCAATTGATTCCCAATTAAACTTCCTTAATTAGGTCTTTGAAAACCCTATTTCAATTTGGGTAATACCTAATACCCACTACAAGTCAAAAAGATAAACGGTTCTGTGACAAATTTGGAGTTCCTTTCAATGCCACAGGTGTAGACTTGTAGTACTTACTGTAATTCAATGCAGTTTTGCAGAGTTGTAAGTCATTATATACACAGCGTAGATTTATCCCTCTCTCGTAAGAAAAGATTGCCCCAACTCTCCGTAATTTGAAAGTAATTGCTTATGCAATCGGTGGCTTAGTGATAAAAAAAAATTATACGGTATTGGATTGTGTGTATTTTCTCCGTAAAATAATAAATAGAAAATAGAAAATAGAAAATGAGTTATAACTAAATAATACGGAATATATTTGAATATGTTTAACCTTTTGGTATTTAAAAAAAATTATATTTCATTCGTTTAAATAAAAAATACAAGAATAATTAAATAAATAAAATAAAAATGTATTAAATCATTTTACAATAAAAAATTAGTTTTCTTATAAAATGTCTTTAATCATTATAAAAAAATAAGTTGTATTTATTTCTTAATGTAAAAGTAAGTTGAATAAATTGTATTAATTTAAAATATCCTTGTAAAATTAAAATGAGTTTAAATGTTAACTTCTTTAATAAATTATCTTCAAATTTTATTAAAAATAAAGAAAAAATAATTATTTATATATGAACTATAAATTAATAAATTATTTTAAATGTAATATTGATCAATGTTGAATCTCGATCAAACCTTCAAAATGATTACGCCATGATATACAATTATACTTGTTTATTATATGATCAATCCATCTAAAGCATAAATCAAGACACAACTCAAAAAATGTCATTAAACAATGTGATTATGCAACGATTACATATAAATTTATCATTAATTATTTTATAAATTTTAAAATCATATTATACTTCACTATATTAACAATTTAATTCCTCTGAAAATTGATAAAAAAAAACTTATTTATATTTTTAATGTGTTAACCATCGTACAAAAACAACCCTAATCCAATAAAGCAAACAATATATAAAAATACACAGCTTCGATACCAAAGCTACCCATTTGCATATGTTTTAATCTTTCTCACTTACAACTAGAATTTCTCAAAAATAGATCGATCTAATATGATACAATCCATTCAATGGATTTTATCATTGTAATTAAGTTTGTTTGAATTTATAAATTGTATAATCAATACATCATGGATTAGATCCATTTTTAAAGCAATTTTTTTTAATAATAATCGATCTAATCCATACTTATATTATATTACATACATATATTTATTTTTTATTTAAATATCATAATTTTATTTAATAAAAAAGTAAAAAATATAATGAAACTAATAATTTTTCTCTACCTACTTTGCACTAATATACTTCATTTTTTCAAATTTTAATTAATCCTTCTTAATTTCCATACAGAGGTCAATACTATTATCTACTTTCTTAGCCAAGTTCTAAATACATAGGAGAGCATAGGCTCCATCTTAGCGTCAAGTCACCCATCCTTAAATTTTGCACATTTTTATTATTTAAATCAAATTATTATTTATACATATAATCTATATTTAAATTGATACCAAATTAAATAGTAAATATGAATTAACAATATTTATATTTTATACATCTCAACATCAAAAACAAAATAAACATATTTTTTGATCAAATTATTATAAAATTATTAAAAATATCGCTTAAATATATGAGATAAAATATTTTTTTTAACTAAAATATCATTAAAATATTACTAAAATTTCGTTAAAATGTTTAAAAAATATATCAAAAATAACAATTCTTGATTTTTTTTCTTTCTAATCAATTATTTTAATTTAATTTTTTCTCACTTTTAAGAAAAGAATGTATTCTCTTTTTTCTTATTTGTAACCTATTTGGTATGCATATAAAATAAATAGTTAAAAATAAAAGTTATTATGATTGCTTACAAATTGAATTTGTGAGACTGGTATGAATTAGTATAGGGAAAATCAAAAATTAATATAAAATGATTAAAATATACTTAGAATGTTCAGTAGCCACTCTAATACAGATGAAACAAATACTTATAGAAAAATTATTAAAATTTATTTAATATTATCAAGATTTATATATTTATAATAGTTAAAAAAATTAAAAAAAATACTTAATTATTATAAACATTTTTACATATATATATATATTATTAATATTCTAATTAATCAATCAATTTATTCATTAATATAAAAATTTAAAAAATATACAAGTTAAATAAAAAATTATTTTAAACTATAAATAATTGATTGTTTTGATATTTTATATAAAAAATTATAATTTTGATAAAATTTTCATAATTTTTATGATTTTTAAGTTTTCTTCAACAATAACAATATTTTTGATATTTTCATAAAAAATATATCTCCATATATTTACTGATATTCACATTTCAAACCTTGATAGTGAATACTTCTATACTAGTTTTTGTGATATTTGAACTTTAAAATTGAATATATGATATTTGTTTATTTATTGTTTGAAAAAAAAAAAAAAACCTTTTAGTCAATTATTAAAACATAACATTTAATGCAATAATTGTTTAATTATTAAAATTAAATTTTTTTTTTCAATTGTAGAAAAAAAATACTAAAACATAGCTTAACCCACCCAATTTAAAGGGTTGGATTAGGATTTATTTTATAAGTTTTATTGGATTGGATCCATTTTTAAGATTTAAGAACCAACGTTACTAATTTCCTTTATAATTTTAGGTGAAATCCAAACCAATCCACAATACACGAGTTATAAACACAAATCTTTAAAAACAACTTACCTTCCTTGCCTCGTTGTTTCACACTGATGCAGACTTTTGTCTATGCAATACAGGCCTATGAACTGTAAGAGACATCAAATAACAGACAGAGGATAAAGCAGCAACCAACAGCCAGTACAAGTACTATTACACGATGAAAATAATAGCTAATGAAAATGCTCCATCAATCCTACTGTACACCAAGAAAACTTCCAAACATTAACCAACGCTTTAAAGTTAGATCATACGCAAAAAAAACAAAATTTAAATCAAGCTATACTAGAGCTAAAGACAGTTCGTGGGAAATTAAACACTCCTAGCTATTATCTCCAAACAAGTTTCCCACAATAATTTCAAATGCTAAGAAGATCAGGTGGTGGTGATTGTGGAGGTGGGTGTTGATTGTCTTTTGTATCTTTGATTGGTATACTAGTAAGAGATTCAAGGGCAATTGAGTTTGTGATGGTTAAGTCGTCTCCTTGCTTAGAGGTACGTGACCGTGGAAGCTCTGTTAAGATTTGAACAACCTCTCTCATTGTAGGACGTTCCACTGCCTGTTCTTCCACACAAAGCATAGCAACATAGAACACATGCATTACTTCATGGAGAGGAACTGATGGGAGTCTTGAGTCTAGAATTTTAAGGACTCCTTCCTTGTTTGAGCCAGTCATTTTTCTGACCCATTGAACTATATCTACACCATCACCAAACTCACCAACTGGTTTTCTTCCACTAACAAGTTCTAAGAGAACTACACCAAAGCTGTAAACATCACTCTTCTCATCAACCTTCAATGTATAGGCATATTCTGCATCCACAATCACAAAAAGCAAGATTTCAGACAAAACACCATTAAAGGAGCAGAATTTGAAACACAAACTGTCAAAAGATATATGATGCTTAGAGATACAAATCTTCAAAAACTATTTATAACTTAACAGTGCAGTGCTACATATTTAAATTTTCATCCTTAGTGGGTTACCCCTGGAGCAGACAAAATCTACAAGATTAGTGTACTTTCAAAGTAGACTGCTAACCAACCACTTTACCATCAAATTCAATGCCAAAAGCTTGACAGGAGACTAATTAAAATTACTACTCGTTGTTTTTAACTCTAAAGTCCAATTACACCAAATGTTAAAAATGAAAGTGAGAAGACATTAATGCTATGCAGTCATGCTTTAAATAACGAAGGACAAGTCAAAGCTCAATTTTGGAATTCAAGTTTTTTCACATAATAAGACTTGGAGAAGTATCTATCAAGTACTATATATGCAGAAATCCCAGCCACAAAGTAAGGAACGAATCATACCTGGAGCAATATAGCCGTAAGAACCAGCAATGGCAGACATGCATTCTGATGTTCCCGAATCTTGCAAGAACTTGGCAAGGCCAAAATCAGCAACATGAGCTTCAAAACCAGAATCAAGGAGTATGTTGTTTGATTTAACATCTCTATGGACTATTAGGGGAGAACAATCATGATGAAGATAACAAAGCCCTTTTGCAGCCTCAACGGCAATCTTGTACCTAGTATCCCAGTGCAAGTGACCACCTTTCTTACCATGAAGGACCTCACCTAAGCTTCCATTAGGCATGTACTCATAAACCAAAAGATTTGTTTCATGATTTGAACAGAACCCCAATAATCTAACAATATGACGATGTCTAATCCTTCCCAAAGTTTGAATCTCAGCATTGAATCCATGATCATGGGAAGACCCTCGGTTCATAGCTGGTAATCTTTTCACTGCTACTAGTTCTGCATTTGCCATAACCCCTTTGTAAACAATCCCAGCACCTCCTTTTCCTATGATATTGTCTTCCTTCAACGAATCCAAAACATCATCAACAGTGAAGTCCAAGCGTTGGAACGCAGTCAATTTCCATGCACGAGAATCACTTGCTTTCTTCAAAGACCGAGCTTTAATTATTGCTAACACTGTAAATGATATAAAACATAAAAGCAATGCAATGAGTAGGAGGAGCTTCAAAGAAGCAGAGAGTGAGCCTTTCACCCGTCCCTGGTGGGTGCCTTTGACAACCTCGTCTTTGCAAGGACCCAAATAAGGACCGCAAAGGTCAGGATTGCTTAAGAAAGAAGTGTAATTGAAGTAACTGAACTGACCAGTGCCTGGAACTAAACCAGAGAGATTGTTGTATGAAAAATCAACAGAGGTTAAACTTTGCATGGTGGCTATGGATGGTGGAATAGGACCCACAAGATGATTCCTTGAAAGGT
Organism: Hippophae tibetana; assembly: GCA_037013495.1. Lineage (NCBI taxonomy): Eukaryota > Viridiplantae > Streptophyta > Magnoliopsida > Rosales > Elaeagnaceae > Hippophae > Hippophae tibetana. Next base: position 31,810,610 of record CM072812.1, read on the forward strand.
TGAGGTAATTCAATATCCTCATACCAGTTATCTCATTTGGAACTTCACCAGAAAGATCGTTTCGACTAAGATCCACGAAAGTCAAAAGCTTGCATTGGCTAATCTGTGGAGCTATAGGCCCTGAGAACTTGTTGTGACTAAAGTCCATTTTTGAAAGTTGCTCTAACGTGCCAATTTCTGGTGGGACTCTGCCGGAGAAATTATTCCCATCAAGGAGAAGTTTTTGAACGCCAGAGAAGTTACCGATAGTTGGCGGTAAGGACCCGGAAAGATAGTTGTTTGAGAGACTAATCTGACCAAGATTTAAAGCAATAGAATTGCCCACCGGAAAAGTTCCAGTTAGATAATTGTTCTGCAACTCAACCTGAGTAAGCTTTGGCAACCCAAATAAGCTCTTGGGAATTGAACCGTTAAGAAAGTTCTCACCCATTCGAATTCTGCTTAGTGACTGACACTTCCCAAGCGATTCTGGAATAGGACCAAACAAGAAATTTCCCAAAGTAATGAGAGTCTGAAGCATGTTACCAGAACACATATCAAGAGGAAGGGTGCCCGTTAACTTGTTAGACGAAAGATCAAGAAGTTGAAGCTTCCCATTCTTTCCCAGTCCCTGAGGAATACTCCCAGTAAAGTTGTTCTCCCACAACTGCAAAACTTCTAAATCCGGCAAGTCTTCGATAAACACAGGAATTGCTCCGTGAAGCTTATTTCTGAAAAGATTTAAGAGGGTCAAGTTCTTTAGGTTCGCAAAAGATTCTGGAATCTCACCAGTAAGCATATTGTTTGACAAATCCATGGATTTCAAGCTGTTCAAGTTGCCAAGATCAGGCGTCAAAGACCCAGAAAGCGAATTCACTTGAAGAAACAGAGTGTCAAGCTTTTGAAGCTTTCCAAGCTCAGGTGGTATCTCCCCAGATAACTGACAATTTGCACCATCAAATCTCACCAACTCAGACAAGTTTCCAATCTCAGCAGGTATCCCTCCAGTGTAGCTATTGTAATAACCCACGTAAAGCTCCCTCAGTTTTGTCAAGTTTCCTATCTCCGCCGGTATGGAACCGCCAAGCTCATTGCCTGAAACAGCCAAGTACTCAAGATGCTCCCATTGACCATATTCATTAGGTATACTGCCAGTGAAAAAATTACCACCTAGATGCAAATGTCGAAGATTGGGCATCTGGGTCACAGCTAAAGGCAAGTCACCTGTCATATTGTTGTTGTAAAGGTCGAGATATTGAAGAGTTTGAAGCCGGGAAAGCTCAGGAGGGAACGAACCATTGAATACATTATTGGAAATGTTCATGTACAAAAGGTTAGGAATGGCGGAGAGCTCTGGTGGGATGGGACCGACTAACTGGTTATTGGCGACGGAGAGGTTGTTAAGGAAACGAAGGTGGACAATTTCAGGGGAGAGAATGCCGGAGAGGTTGAGACTGGAGATGTCTAGAGAGGTCACATGACGACGTTGGTCGCACGTGATGCCAGACCAAGTGCAATGGTTGATAGAGGCGTTCCAGGTTGCGAGAGCTGATTGTGGGTCATTGGTAATGGAGGATTTGATGGAGAGGAGAGCTGTGTACTCTGGAATGCGAGCGGGGAGAGAACTGTGAATGTGAAGGTGGAGGTGAAACTGAAGAAGAAGAAGGATTGGAAATCGCATTTTGTTTTACGGAGTTTAGTTTTAGCGTTTGGTTTCGTGGGATGGGAAGAGGAAGATAATGAGGATGCTGGGTTTGCCAAAGAGGAGAAGAAGAGGAGGAGGAGGAGGTTGAGAAAGCATTTTTTTATTTATTCTTTTTTCTTTTTTTCTTTTTTCATAAATTTTATTAAAAAAAACTACAATATTGATATTCAAAATTATACTAAACAAACTTTTTAGTTAAAAAGAATGCTAATGAGCAATGCCCCTATTTGTTTTTAAATGAAAAAATGTTTGAAATTATAAAATAAAAATAACATTTTAAATCAACAAATTGAATGTTTAATAAATTTAAATAATTTTAATTTTAATTTAAAAAAGATCTAATTAATTATATTTAAAATAAAATAATCAATTTTTTTAATAAAAAAGCATATAAAATGAACTTAAGATATTACATTTTTATTATTATATCTATAGTTTGGGAAAAAGAAAATAGTAAATTGCTGATAAAGCTATAAAGTTTGTCGTATATTCAGCTTTTGAAAATATTATTCTATTTTTATACTGACTAAAATATTATTCGACCTCTTTTTATAAAGGAGACCTTTTGAATATTATTTAAAAAAAAAAAAACAAATTATTTGAAACTCATAATCACAAGTTCACAACATGGACGACATGTTATTTATTAGTTGAGAAAGATGGAGCATGCGCTTTATATTTCCTTCACTGGTTTATTCAATTTTATGGCTAACCAATTCTTACCCTTTAACAGCTTCGCATTTCTTGGATCTTTTTAGTTTGGAATTTATTTTTTTTAACTCTTTTTTTTTTGTTGGGTTTGGAATTTCAGATTTATTATTGAGCATAATTTTTTCTAATAAAACAAGAGTGAATGAACTTTACAGAGTAAAATACATATTTATTTTATCATTTTTTGAATTTAAAGAAAATATGTTAAAATTTAAAAAAGAGTAAACATAACGTATAAAAACAATTAAAGGTCAATAAAATTTGAATTCCATAAAATATATAAACAAATTGTGTAATTAATTCAATAAATTATATGAAAATTTAAATCATAGAGAATTATATTTAAAGAGGGAATACATTTTATTTTTAGCTATTTATCAAATGACATAACACATCCCAATGAATGTGTCTGATCTAGATCAACTCTTCAGTCTTCTTGAATGCCATTGCACACAATCTTAACTCACCTAAAAAAGAGGTTAGCACTAAACATTATGCAATGGTGTTATAAGTTGGTTCTAAGTCAAACAGCCATAATATATGCATCAGTGTAAAATATAAAGATATAAATAATAAATAACATTGAGTGTATCAATTTAACACCCTAACTTCTTAAATGTAGATAACTTTCGTCAAAATGACTTATAACAAAATTTTAATCAATCATAGGAAGTGATCAAATTGTGATATAATAAAAGCACAAATATATATTTTTTCTTCCCTTAATAATATATAATATTAATAAAAAATACATGAAAAAAATATTAATGTTTTTCAAATTTTAGTGTCAAATTGAACTAAAATACACCTTTTGAAAAATACTCATCTTACACCAAACCCCATAATCAATCTATCATTTACCAATACACAAAGATATGATAGTATATCTAACAAGGCTCTTGTCCATATACTAGATAATATATAGTAATATATTGTAAATAAACTACTATAACAATAGTAAAATGATAATATGATAGACTGACTTCTGTCCAGAATCCAAACATGCATATAAATATATAATCAGTAATAAGCTTGGCATGTTAGACATAATTAGTACAATGTAAAAATCATATATAGATTTCAAATCACTTAATTCTCGTATACTACGAGTCTACATGGACAACATAATTGAAGTATCATACTTATCATACTATACGTTACTTAGTCCTTCTTATATTTGTTGTTTTTTTATGTGCAAAATACATAATTAATTTATTTTACTTAATATATTTGTCTTTTTATGTAAGTTTGGTTACTAACGATCAATAATACACATACATATATAATTAAATATACTTTATATGTTATCATAATTATGCACATTATGAAGTTAGTTTTGGTAGTATGTAGCTCATTCGTCTACGTTGTTACTCTTGTTTTTATGTTATATGTGTAGATTTTAATGAAAAAAATAATCAATAATTTTTTAAATGAAAAATAGAATTTTTGTGTCTTTTGGACTAACTCGTTGGACCATATCTCCATACCTACTCGACAAGGTATCCCATGAGCTTGAGTTTTGGCTATAAACACTCATTTTCTTTGTGTTTTGTAATGAGAAAAATGTAATAGAACTATGTCGATTCTAGAACATTATTACCTTGAGTGTTATTCAATATTAATGATTCATGTCTGAGTGAGCAAAATCGTACTCTTGAGTGGTGAGTACTTAAGGCGGTGTTTGCTAGTGGGTTTTAAGTGAGATGAATTTTTTATTCCATTTTACAAACCACTTTGGGTGTAATTTGGTATTTGTGTTACATTCTTGAGAGAGTAAAATAGCGTTTTTAGATTGTAAGTAGTTAAGACTGTTTTACTGGTGTGGAGTAAGCAATACTATGCTTTGGACTTGTGTATCAGTTCGAGTGGTTCAAAGGCAGCAAGCAAGAGCAACAATAGATAGATAGGTAGAGATCCCGACTGATAGAAGTATTTGGGTTTATATTTCTATTGAGTTGTATTTGTTTATTATTTTTAGTGGATTGCTTATTGTCGAGTGTTTTTCATAAGTAATCCAAGATTTTACCACATATGTATAGGTTCTATGTGAGTGTATCTCATTATATGACTATGTTTGTATTATCAACTATTGTGTTAGTATAATATGAGTTTCTATCATGTATCTACAAACATACTAGATTTAGACTTTGATTAGAAAACTTATTCTATTTGTGTAGTTACATGCTTTCTTTCCTTTTCTTGTAGCATGTTTATTTCTTTCTATTTATTTTTTTTGTTTATTTAGTCTACTTGCATCCAAGTTTAGTATGAGTCTCTAAGGAGTTGATATATCATTACCCTGGTTGTGTACTAGATGTTAGACTCTCTTTTTTATATGTTGTATAATGTATGATTGCATGTTCTATGAGTACAATCATCACTTATTGAATATGCTCTCATATATGAGGTATTAAAGTGATTAAAAATCTTTTATATCTTTTCAATTTATATGCCTAATACACATACTATATGATTTTTGTCTTGTTTATGCATGTAGTTAATCTAGACAAGATCATGTGATGCACACTGTCACTAGTATGTTTAGTGAGATTGTGTGGTTTCTTATTTGCTAGTTGTTTTAGTTTTTTGTTGAATTAAATATGTTGTTTTTTTTTATTTTCGTTGTCCTATTTACTTAATTCATGTTGTGAGATCTACTTAGACGAGTTGAAATATTACTCATGAAAATTTTCCATAAGTTGACATTTCCACCCTTGAGTTAAGTCTCGGACTTCTACTTAAGTCAAAAGAACAATTGATCTTTGTGCAATTATCTCTACGTATGAAATGTTCACATACTTTTACTCTTATAAATAATATAGCATTCATCAAATGGTATAAATGATAAAAACACATATGGGCTAGACTTCACATCTATATGGAAACATCTATGGATTGCATAGGGACATACATAACATGGAAACAAGGTATCTCATTAAGTATAGAAACATTTTATACAACCTTGCATTAGTATCGCTAACTCACCCTAAGCAAATGTAAAGTATACCTTACTTATTCACCTATCTCGCATTCCTTTGTTACATGATAGCAAGAAAGTCGCTACCAGGTGACATCAAAGGTGGTGACTGTAGCAATAGAAGGAGAGTAAAAGGCAAATGACTCCATTTTTTAAACAAAATTTCTCCCAAACCACAACAACCAATCCTACTTGATAAAACATTAATATAATATGCAAATATATTCAAATTATTTGTTATCTAAGTGCACACACACAACAAAATATAGATGATGGACAAAAAATATATATAAAATACAAATTGTCCACGTAATGTGAACAATACAAAATTAATTTTACAAAAATTTTACAAAATTTTATCGACAATAATCATGTAAAGATCTCACACATCATACATGCATGTTTAACAAGTATAAATAAAATCATATGCATATTAAATCTACATGATCAAGGAAAAAATATTTGTGCAAAATTGAGACTTATTTATATGAAAAGGTGGAGAGTCATAATGATCCATTTAGACAAAATGTGTTATTTAGTATCATATTTTAGAAAATATGTTTTTAAGTTCATTTGTTTATGAAAATGTGTCATCTGAGTTCCTTTATTTGTAAAAAAAGTACCATATAAAGATAATGTCAAAAAATTTATTCAATTCTTTGTTAAATATAATGGAATAGCTTATATGACACATACATTTTTTTTATAGCTATATAAGTAAAAATAAGTAATATTTATTTTTAAAATGACTTAAAATTATCTATGAAATTTTTTTCTTTCAAAAAGAAAGTTTCAATAAAAGTTAAATAAAATTTTCATTATCTGATATCCAAAGTTACAAACTAAAAAAGGAAAATTTTATTTAAGTTTGATCAAAAACATTTGTTAAAAAAATTAATTTTTTTTTAAATTACTTAACTAGATGTCTATCAAAAAATATTAATATATATGTGTCACAAGTGTTATTTCATTATATGTAATGAAAATTTAAACAAAAAGTTAATTTTATCATGCATTTTTTACAAATAAATATATTTAAAAATAAATTTTCTAAACAATGATACTACACAATCCAGGGCTTAAACAAAGTGTCCTTATATAAATATGAATTATAACATACAATTAATTAAGAGGTTCAAAACTATTCATAAAATTGCTATAGTTTGATGTTCTACACACAAAAAAAAGTTGGAAACCTGTAAACAATTTGTTTGAAATAATTGAAAAAGTTTAAAGTCGAGTATATAATTCCAATGAGTTAATGATCTTCTCCAACTGGTGTGTGACCAATTCCTTCCTTTAAAATAATTTTCCATGTAGGCAAGGCAATCAAGCCCATTCCTAGTTGGAAACAATTGCAACAAATTAGAGTTCATTACATATTTTGCATAATAGGAGATTGATTTTCTACAGTAGATGTGTGACCCCAATCCCTTCATTTAAAACAATTTTCCTCCTTGGGCAATCAATCACCCTTCCAATGCTCAATTTTCAAATAAATGATCAAGAAGGTTGGATCAATCCTTTATCGATAAAAGATTACAATGTGATAGACACTTATCAAATTACTCCCCTAAAAAATGTGCATATTAGTTAATTTCCAAAGTATAATTTTTTGAAATAACATTACAATCACACACCCACCTACACTACATTGGTGGGATTCGAAGCCATGCCCATATAATGTACACAATAAACATAAATCTATGAATAAGGATATTTTATACCTAATATAGAATATTTGATTGCTTTAACAAAATCATGTTTAAAAATATTTTAATAGATGAAAATTATAGTGGTGTAATTCTTAAAGAAATATTCTTTACTTTATGAATTAAATATGTTTGAATAACAACTCACATGCAATCAATAACTGTTATAAGTACGTGAAAACAATTAAAAAAATATTACCGATATATTGAAATATATAATTTGTGTCAAATCGCGAACTAGATCAATCTCTTTAATACATTTCGTGATTCTATTCAAATTTGAGCAAGCAAACACAACTTCGTCATCTTTAGGATAAAACAACCTATAATATTTTTTGTCTCAAAGTTTCACTACATTAATTAAGTCCAGAATACTACATTTTTAAAATATTTATCTTGTTCGAAAAAGTTCAAAAAATAATTTTGTATATATATTTTTTTGGTTTGCTACCAAAAGCAGTTTCTGAGTTGTTGAGTTGTGTCTTAAAACTAAGAGTTATTTCCATTTATATATAGTTAAAAAAAGATGTATAATGTTTATACAATTATGAAAATAATGGTCATATAATTATGAAAATAATAGTCATTTAATTATAAAAATAACGGTCATAAAATGACGATTATTAAATTTTAAAAGGGTAAAATTTAGCACTTAATCTCAACATTTTTTTTATTTAAATTCATACTATTACCAATAATCCTTCACTTGAATTTTATATAAAAATAGTTTTTATCGAGCAATTGATCAATTAAAAGTATAAGATTGTGCATTAAGAAAATGTATTTATCGACTTAAACCTTTGAATAGTGTTGATGTTTTAGAATATACTAGAGTAACTCGTAGTTTTGAACTTTATCTCAAACAGAATTACACACACAACATTTTTAAGGTGTAGTTCGAAAAGACCATGTTTTACAACCATGCATGTTGATCCCAGTATAGTGAATGCTCTAGTAAATTTTTCCCAAAATTTTCATAAAAAAACAACCACACTTTCACATTCACATAGGTGAGTCTATCAAGAGTACTCTTGTAGTTATGTAATCCACTCCACATAGAGTATATATCTCATTAAGAGTTAATAATTATCTCATTCTTTATGTCACTTCAGGACTTCATGCTTCTAATAATATAGAATGGGTATTCATAATAGCATGATTCATCTCACATCACTTCATGACTTGTTATTACTCATTGAACTTATTTCTTGGGATCTCCAGTTTATAAGTTGGGTTACCATCATGAGTAACTTTTCATTCTAAGGACATTAGTCTCATTCCCTTCGAGGTTTTGAAAACCTTCTCTCTTGTTAATCCTTTCGTCAAATGATCAACCAAATTTTCATCAATACGTTATTGATTCACCTTTATAGCTTTTGTAGAGAGAAATTCTCTAACAGTACTGTGCTTACGATGTATCTGTCATCTCTTTCCGTTATAATAACGATTCTAAATCTTTACAATAACCACAGTACTATCATAATGGATTAGGACAATATCAATCTTTCCCATAAAGATTCTCACCTAACAGACTTGTTAACCAGTCTACTTGTTCACTAACAATAGCTAGTGTTATCATTTTAGACTCTATCGTAGATTGAGTCAATGTTGTTTGTTTCTTAAACTTCCAAGAAATAGCTCCATCGACAATGTTAAATATATAGTAGCTAGTTGCTTTAGGATTTTCTGATAAAGTGTTCCAATCAACGTCGATGTATCCTTCTAGAACAGCGAGAAACTTCTTATAATGTAATACAAGGTTCATAGTTCTCTTAAGATATCTCATGACCCTTTCAATAGTATTTCTATGAATACACATTAATATGCACTAATAGCAAGTTTATTTATTTTAGCCAAGTCTTAAAATAAGTTAAGTTAGGTTTCTTATTTTTCAAAATTTCATATGGTAAAATTTTGCTAGTAGATTTTGGCATTGTATTTAGCATATAGCAAATAGTTAATAAAATTTCTCCCCCCAACAGGAAGCAACACTAGAGTTTAATAAAATAGCAACAATTGATTTAGTAAAAGTTCTATTTTTCTTTCAACTTTGTCATCCATTTAAGGAGAATAAGGTACAGTGTTTTCATAAATGATTCCATGAGTTTTATAAAAAAACAATAAAAATATTGAAATCATATTCAGTGCCTTTATCACTTCGATTTTTTTTATTTTTCTATTAAGTTAATTTTCAATTTCAGTCATAAATATTTTAAACATGTCAAATGACTCACTTTTATTCGTCATTATATATATATATATATAAGTATAGTTTGAACAATCATCAATAAAAGTTATAAATAAGCGTTTTTCATTTCTTATTAAAAGATCATTAAGTTTACATATATTAGAGTGTATTAAGTTTAAAGCTTCAGATTCTCTAACTACTTATTTATGTGAAGTTTTGGTTATTTTAGTTTGACTACAAAAGTTACATTTTTTAATATTATTCAAAGATAATTTAGGAATTAGCTCTAAGGTACTCATATTTTTTATTATGCATTTATTAATATGATAAAGTCTAGCATGAAAAATATTAAAAGAACTCAACATTCAATTTAAGCATCCCATCAATGGTGTACCATTTCCCAATAAAAATATTATTTTTAGTTATTGTATACAAATCAACCTTTATAGTTTACGTAAACTCATCTTTTTTAAGAAGATAACCCGAAACGAAGTTATTTCTCATCTTTGGAGTATGCGTGACATCATTCAAGATGATAGTCTTTCCAAAGGTAAATCATTAAGAATAAAACTTTTACATAGAAAATCATTTTTCATCCGGGTGTCTAAGTCCTTAGTTGTAGCTTCAAAAAGATGATTGGACAGTGTTGGTTTTTCAATAGTAAGAACATAAGTGATCTTTTTTATGGTAAAAAACTAACATCTTTTATCTCAATCTTTCAAACTGTAGTCTCTCGAAACAAAATGATTTATTAAGATTGACAGTTAACACACCACAGCTTTTACGTGGTTCAGCCACAGATTGTGATCTTAGTGCACGGGAGTGCCATACCTATCTAAGTCCACTATGAATCTATATGAGATCATATCCTAAACAATAACTTATTTACTAGACTATTAGATCTTTCACAACTCGATCACATATAAATTAATGTCTCAAGAACACATAACTTATTTACTAGACTATTAGATCTTTCACAACTTGATCACATATAAATTAATGTCTCAAGAACACAAGGCACACGTACACTCTTGATATCATTTATGAAAAAGTCTCTACCTCTCTACTTAACTAGATGTAATGATCAAGATACGAGATAGTAAAGAGGGCTTAATTATGTGTGATAACTACAATGTATCTAAATATATCAATTTGACACATCTAATTGCATGTTGAGTCATGTTGTTTAGCTGTCTAAGTTAAGTAGGATGTATACACATTTGATTTGAGTCACACATCACACAAAATGTAAGCGTTAATTAATGATACTACTTAATATATTTTGTTATACATTCTTCATATTCTTCAATTTTCATGTTAAATATATTTTCCAAAAATTGTATTCTTCAAATAAACTTTAAATTTTAAAAGAAATGGCCACTGCTACAAAAAAAGATATTTAAATCACTGTATAAAGTCATTTTTTGAAAAATAACCGACTTATAATAAATTTAAATCAGGTTTGGTGTAGAACCGATGCTATCCACGTTGGACGTAGCGTCAGTTGACGTGAAAAACTGACGCTAGCCACGTGGGTAGCATCGGTTCGCCAAGTCAAGCGATGTTACGTCCTATTTTTTAAAATTAAAAAATGCATGCAGTTTATAAATTGAATTTTTTTTAAGTCATTAATTATTATTTTATTTCACTCTTTAAAATTTAAGTTGGATATAAATATATATATATATAGTATAATTTTTTCTTTTTTTATACAATTAGTATTTAAAATTATATAAATTTGTTTATTTGTTTGAATATTTAAATTTATATAAGTACGTACGTACATAAAATATATCTTTATTTAATTTTATGTATTTGTTTTTTAAATATTATTGTAAAATTATTAATTTTTTTCTGTACGTATGCATAGTTTAAATAAAATAATAATTGACAAAAAAAAACATTGCGTGGATAGCGTCGATTTGCCCCGTCAACTGACGCTAACCACTCAATATTACCGTTAGGCTCATTTCTTCTCTACTGAAACCTAAAAATCTTCATTTCTCTTCTCCATTTCTCCCAAACCGAGCTCTAATTCACTCTCTTTTTTCAATTTCTGGCCACCTATAACCACCATTTGTAACGTCGTTTTGTGGGTTATATTCATCTTCTTCTTATCTTTGAGATCTATTATTTTTTAGCAAAATACGTAAAATTTTATACCCATTTTTTCACTTATCCTCACTTACAAAACACCATTTTCTTCTTCATATCCTTTATATAGTCACTTCATAACATTCTTGTAAGTATTTCTATTAATTTTGTAGCTTATTATTCAGTTTGTTTTATTTTTTGTATAATTTTTTGATTTATGCATGTTTTTTATTTTGCTTGTTATTATATGTTTGGTTTATTTTTTGTGGAAATAATTAATATCTGAAATGTCATGGGTTTGAGGGATTATATATATATATTTTTACCGTGTCGTGATAAATTTATTTATATATAAATAATTATATTTTATTAAGTAAAAGTAATACATTTGTAAAATGATTAAAATGATAACTGTTTTGTATTATGTATATTTTGATATATATTCTAATAATTAGGAAATTTATATATAATAATACTTGAAATATATTCATTGAATACATAATTAATTAATATGTTTAATTAATATCATTAATAGAAAATGGACAAATCTTGGATGTCAAAGTGTAGAATTGAGCAAGACTATATATCTGGAGTTGAAAGTTTCATGAATTTTGCTTGTAGAAATAGTAATGGTATTCTTTTGAGCTATAAATGTTGGTATTATCATGGAGAAAATATTGATAATACTTATGTGGAAAAGATAAATAAGAATGTGAATGGATTACATACATCTTATCATAATGTACAAACAGAAAATATGTTTCATGGTGTTGAAGATGAATTACGCGAGGATGATCCTGAAACCTTTAAAAAAATTATAGAAGATGCCGAAAAATCGTTGTATCCAAAATGCAAAAAATACACTAAAATGTCGAGATTTGTTCATTTGCACAATGTGAAGGCAAAACATGGTTTTTCTGACAAGGGATTCACAGAATTAGTAAATCTACTAGTCGATATGTTTCCTGAGGGTATTGAATTGTCATCTTCAATGTATGAAGTGAAGAAATCTCTTAGTCGATTTGGCATGGAATATCATAAGATTCACACTTGTCCAAATGATTGCATTCTTTATAGAAAAGAATATGAGACATTAGATGATGTTCGATGTGTAAAGAATTGAGATGGAAACATGGTACAAATGAGACAACATATAAGAAAGGCATGCTTGCAAAGGTTCTTTGGTACTTTCCTCCGATTCCTCGCTTTCAAAGGTTGTTCAATAGTAAACATACATCAAAGATGTTGACTTGGCATTCAGATAATCGATATGATGATGTGGTGCTACGTCATCCTTGTGATTCTCCAAATTAGAAAGTAGTAGATAATTTGTCTCCTCAATTATCATCTGATCTGCGCAATCTTGGTCTTGTCATTGCTGCTGATGGAATTAATCCACATAGTTCCCTTAGTAATAGACATAACTGTTGGCCAGTAATTATAGTAACATACAACCTTCCTCTCTGGTTGTGTATGAAAATAAAATTTATGATGTTAACATTATTGATCTCAGGACCGAAACAACCCGGTGTTGATATTGATGTATATTTGTAGCCTCTGATAGATGATTTAAAGATGTTGTGGAATGATTTTATAAATGTTTACGATGCATATAAAGAATAACACTTTAACTTGAAAGGGGTTCTTTTATGGACAATTAATGATTTTCCTGCCTATGGAAAATTATCAGGACATGCAACGAAAGGTTACAAGGGATGCCCTATAAGTAGTGATGGAACTTCTGCAACTTATCTTGTTCACGGACGAAAGATGTCTTATAGAAGACATAGAAGATTTTTGCCATCTAGACACAAGTTTAGATACCAAAAGAAACCGTTCGATGATGAATAAGATCATGATCATGCAACTTGACCTTTGCGAGGTGTTGAGATATTAAGGCAATTGAATGGTATGACATTCAAACGATATGGAAAGATAAAAAAAACTCACTAAGGTAGGGAAACGAAAGAGGTCAACTAATGAAATGGGTGAAAATAAAAAAGAGTTTGAACCGACTTACCATGGTTGTTGGAAAAAATCAATAATTTGGGAATTATCTTATTGGAAATACCTACACATTCGTCACATCTTATATGTCATGCACATTGAGAAAAATGTATGTGAGAGTGTGCTATTATTGACTTCAACATAATCACGCATCACATTTAGCAATGTTTTATGATTTTTCATATGTCAATCAATATCAAGAGAAGAGTGTTAGCATTAGAGCTAAATAATTATGTGATAGGGCATTAACGCTTAACAGAAATCAAAAGTTGATAATCCATTGGCCATTAAGGTTTGAACACGGCCAAGATCATTGGATGTTGGTAATCATTGATTTGTTCAATAATCATGCTTGGTACTGTGACTCAGCTTCCATAGAACTGAGTAAAGATACAAAAACAGTTGTTGAAATGTAAGAGTTATAGCTACATATTAGTTTCTTCTATTATTTTTTGTAATATTTAATAAAAACTAACCGTTTTAAACCTTGACAGGCATGAAAGTTGTAGAACAAGTTTAGGAGCATTGCCCTTAAAAAATCTCATAAACTTATATGGACAAAAGTTATGATATATACAAGCGAATATTAATTTATTAATTTTATAATTGAATAATAAAGATGTTCGAATATGGAAAATCATGTACACTTGTTTTTTGTAGGTTTCACAACAAAATAATGGAGTCATGTGTGGTTATTATGTCATGAAATTTATGAGAAAAATCATCATAAATATCAAAATTCTAATTGATAATGTGGTAATATCATTTCCTTCGTATACAAAAAAGGTTTTAACATATTTGAGTTATTTTTTGTAAATAAATAAAATTACATTCTTATTTTGATTTTAAATACATGTAGTTCTTTGGTTAGAACAAGACGGACTACGACCATCAATGTTTTGATGATTTACGATAGGAATAAGTAGAACACATGGTTCAAATTATATCATCACAAGAAGAATCAAGAGAAGATTCTGATGATCTTCAATAGCATATGACAACATAACTGTAATTTTTTTAATAATTTAATTTCTCTATTCATGTGTATGAAGTCTCTTGTTTGATGGATGTTTACGTGCTTATGTATGTAGGGGAATGAATTGTTATATGAATCAACTGTTTTTTGTCTAGTTTTCTTGTCATGATATTGGTGATTCTAAACCAACCAAGTTTGTTCGCACAATACAATTACACTTTGACGACATTATTTTATTTATAATTTAAGTTAACTATATGTATTGTATATACATTATTTGTTTTTGTAATAAATTTAATTATATTTAAAATTTTAATTATTTGTATTATTATTTATATTTTAGTTTTTTATGCTATATATTGAATATTGAATAGGAAAAATGAGAATAAAAATAATAATAAACTGTACATATAAAATCGGTTAATCGGATGAATCGATTTTACTTATAAAATTGGTTCATCGCGTAAACCAAATTTACTAAAAAATAGTATTTACACTGCATTAAATAATATAAATCACTAAAAAACCAATCAATTAAAGTTTTTACCCTTTTTTGATTGTTGATTTGTTAAACACAAATGGATAATCCCCTAAACGATTATTCTAATTACTCTGCAGATCTTAAATATTCAATAAACAATGAAAAATTAATTGTTATGATTAACTGCGTCAACAGCTACTGGGATTGAATAGTTGCTATCAGGTCTTAGGGTCTCACTTAATTCTCCATTCAATAAAGTAATAATAAGACCAAAGAGTAAAGACATTGAGAAAAACATTTATATAAACCAATTATTCAAATGTTCTAACAAATAAGAGAAATTAGTATCAAATTATAGTTAAGTAACTTTAATGCCAACTTTTTATAATTTGGCATTATTGTTATTCATGATACACAAATTCCTTAACAATAGAACAACAGATCAAACTAATAATTCTACAAAATAACATAAGAACCGAACTATTAATATTTTCATAAATTACATACAAAAATACACATAATTTAGAAAGTAAATCCAAATTGAAAAGGAGTAGTATGAGTATTTTTTAAGAGAAATGTTAAATATAATGTATATAAGTTTATACTCTCCAAAGATAAGAGTCCCTTTGTAAAATGATTTTTTTAAATAAAAAAATATATATACAATAGAAGAAATATATGTTTGGTTAAAGTATTTTTGAATATAAGTTTTTAACTATAAAATAAGGAGAGTAATCCAACATTCCATTATTATTTCAAAAGTGATTCTTGGTTTTTTATTTTATTTTATTTTTGTTACAGTTTTATTTTATTATTTATAAAAATTTAGACAAAGTGTATTATGTAGATGTCGTTTTAATTTAAATAATTATTTAAAAAAATATATAAAAATGTTAATTTTTATAAATGCTTTTTAATACCAAAAATTAACTAAATAACGTAAATGTTATAGTTACAAACATTAAAATATCATTTTTTACAAATAGACAGGGATCATGTCAAAATTTCAAATTATATTTTTATTTTTGAAGCGAAGACAAAGTTTAAATGACTTCTTCATTTATAAAATTATTTTGGCACAAGTGTAAATATAAACGTTACCAGCATTCTTATTTTTCAATGCCAGATGGATCCCATTCTTTTAATATTAAAATCAGTATAATTTATCTATCTTAATTTTAATATTTTATTATATGTATTATTAATATACAAAAAAATATATAAATAAAATTGAGTATTTTATATAATAATAATACTCACATTTTTAAGTATTTTTATATGTATATTTATTAAAGTAAGATCTTTGAATTGCAGTTATACATTGAAATTGCAAGGGTTTTTGAGTCATTAATTGTCAAATTGTTTATAGCATGGGATAAGAAAAAATATATATGTTTTTCTTATCGTTATGAAAATGAGCCTAGGATCCGGGTTCAAAGTTTATATATATATATATATATATAGGGGTCCATTTGGGGTTGGTCAATGGTCAAACTGAACCATTTTCCATTTGGGATATCATATCACTGAAACTGAAAACCAGAAGAAGAGATTGATTATAAACACAACTCACCAACGACAAATCCTAGCAAAAGAAATTTCATCAACGACAAAACCCCACCAATATCCAACTTTTTATGCAAATCAAACCCTTCTTAATTCCTTCCACTACCCTGTTTTTATCCTTTTCTGATTAATCATGAACAAAGTGACGTCGTTTTCCGTTCAATTACTCACTGTGTTATCGACATCAATTCTCTCTCTCTTTTTTTTAGAGAAGAAAATAAATTATCATTAATAATATGTAATTATTGAGTGGTAATAATTTTGCTGGTTTCTAATTAAGAAGGTCAAATAAAGTTGACTGACATGGCGGGACACGAGACGTGGGGTTTTCGTAGAACCTAATCTCTCTGTCTCGCTCACCCACCACTCTCTTCTATTGACAACTCTAGATTAAAATAATAATAATAATAATAATATATTAAATTACTCTCTTTTATACTAATTACTTTAAATTAGATTTTAAATATTATTAACATATTATATAATATAAAAAATATATTGATTAAAATAGATATAAATTTATGTATTTAAAATATTTTTAATTTAATAAATAAAAAATAATAATATTGATATTGATATAATACAAATTATTAATAATATAAAAATATTTTTTTGATGATAATTTTATGTAATAATAATAATATTTTTAAGATATAATTAATTATTAAAAAAATAAATATTTTATATATTTTTATAATAATAATAATAATAATAATAAAATATATTATAAAGGTATCATTATTCGTGAATAAATATTGATTTGATATATGATATTAAAAGTTGAACCGTATTAATTGCTTAATCTTTATGGCCTAAATGATTTAACGCATTAGAACTTTATTATTCATTTAAATAATGATATCTAGCGGCTAATTCGGTAGAAAAATTATTTATTGTTATCGGAAGAAGTGGTATGAGAAATTGTATATTGTTTTTAGGTGAAGTATAAATGTAATAAATTTTTAAAATAATATAACAATTGATTATTTTTGTAAAATAATGATTAATAAAATTAAATGAAATTATTAAATTACTTACTCTTTTATTAATATATAATATCTTATATGTTATTTTATATAAAAATATAAAATTAATGTAACAATTTTAAAAATAAAAATAAAATAAAGAAAACAAATAACATAATTAAAAAAATATTATACTAAAAAATAATAATGAATAATATCTACCGTGAATCCAACTTAATGTACATGAATTATGCATCAGATGCTAAAAAATAGTAGTGAATAATATCTACCTTGAATAAAAGAACTCATGATAGCACAAATTAACACCAATTGATTATTAATTGATATTTTAATTTTTTTAATTAGATATTAATTTAAAATATTATAATTTTTTTAAATAACTAATCAAATTAAAAGAATAAAAAATTTAAACCAGACAAAATGCATTAGATTTATATTAAAATTAATTAAATATAGTAATATAGTTTTTTTTATACTTTTATAAAATAAAATAAAAGTATAAAATTTTAAATTTACATGACACAAGTATAATACATAACAACTTAAATTAATTATTATTTTCATCTTATGACTCAATTATTTAATTAATTTTATTTTTAATCTCTTAGTAAAAATATATATTCAACTTACAACATTAAAAAAATATTTATTTATATTGTAAAAAAATAAACATATGCTTTTTTCTTAAAGTATTTATAATCACATAAGTAATACTTTGTATATTTTTACTATTAAAAAAATTTAACATATTATTTTATTTTAAGGGTCGTCTAATTTAAAACTATTTAAATTAAACTATATCAATTTTGACTAATTCAATGTTGAATGTCATTTAATTATAAACATTTTGATACTATGAAAGTACTATTTTTATTATTATAAATTTTAATAATATTATTTTTTATAAATTTTTAAAATAAAATTCAATGTATAAAAAAATTATAACATATAATTAAAACTTATTTTTATTTCTCTTTGGTGTCTTACTTCTTGATTTCCAATAACTTAAAGTAAAAATTATTTTTCACTTTAACTTTAGGTAAATGCAATCTATTTATATATACAATATATAAACTTCTAAATCATATTGAAATAAATTTTAGATAAAATAATATTATATTATTAAATAATAATATATCATGTTATTTATATTTTATTTTAAATTTAAAAAATATTAAGCATTTTAAATGAAGATTCTTATTATGCACAATTTTATATTTATCAAAATGTTACAAACATACAATTAACTTATAATAAGTTATAAATATACTTTAAAGTTCAATCTCTTGAAGAATTGTATTAATTTTAAATAATTTTTTAATTTTTTAAAAAACTTAAATAAATTAAGAACCGAAATTAAACTTAAATATTCTATCACAATGAATTAATTTTTGAAATCCTAAACCATTAACAAATAATTAAAATATTAAATATAGATTTTATTTAAATAAAATAAAGGTAGATACATAATTAATAATTAATAGAAAGTTTAACTAGTTAACTATACTTATTTAAGAATAATTAAGTTATTAAAGTATAAATTTGAATGATTAAATTTTCCCTTTTACATATAAAGATGTCTTCGATCAGAATCATTTTTCTTTGTTAATCGAATTAATTAATGTCTTATAATTGTAATATTTATCTAATTGATTAAATTATATCTAATGCTTAAGAAAATAACAAACCATTTAGTTTAATGATCTAAATCACTAATTTAAATTAGATCTAGATGATGATGATATGACTGAAACTTAATTTTTAGATTTTAAGCCTATTATGAAGAATAAATATCTAAATTATTCATAAATAAATCTTATGATAAATTTTGAATCAACAAATAATCTTTATTTAATTAATTATAAAAATATTCATCTAAATAATCTATACAAATATGACACCAAAACTAAATTCTTATTATAAAAATTAGTCAGATATTCCTAAATTAAAATCTATTATTAATGGTTTAAAATCATTATTCATCAAAAAAACGTGAAAAGATTAATATGAAAATTAAATTCTACAAATCAGATCTAAATACTAATAATGGATAGATGATGTATCATGCTTCAAAATTGTGATCTTGATCTTCAAAGTTTTTTAAAATTTATAATAATCTTTTGTTATTTCTTGATCTGAAAAGACTCCCAAATATTATATTTGATTTGTTTTAGTCTAATCTATATTGAATCTAACAAATAATAAAAACAGAACTACTTCGTCGAAATGTTAAAATATATATAAAAAACTATCTCACAAAATTACATCCTATTTATAAGAAAAATTGTTGAATAGGGATCATAGTCAAAAATCAACACCATGTGCTACAACACACATTTTTTTCTCATCATGACACAAAGCTCGAAGATGCAAGCATAATCTAACCGAAGAAGGTCTTATCGTGGCACACTTTATTTCAAGTATGGCACAAAATGTTCAATTTGCCTATTAGGAATTTCTAAGAGGTGTGCGTTGTAGCACACTTTGTTTGTGTTGTTTTCTTTTATGTCCCTTACTCATTGGTTGATTCTTGATGTAAGGCTTACATGTCTTAGTCTTTTTAACTCTTATGATGTTATTTGATTACTCTAACCATTGTATCTTCTTGTGTGTTTACAAGTTTATATATATTGAAGGTAAAAACACCTGAAATAAAAAAAACATATACATGATTCTAAACAAATAAACTTGTATAAATTATTTTTTTAGTAGATATCTTATCCTTAAACTTTTTCTTTATTGAAATTTATTAAAAAAAGACTTATCTATATATTTCATCCTTATCCTATATAAGATATTAAAATTTGGTTTATTATCTTTTAATTCATACAATTTAATTCTTAATGCTTTTGAACTTCACAAATTTAGTCTAAAATTTTAATTTTTTAAAATTAATTTAAAGATTTTATACTTAGTAATCAATTAATTGAAAAATTAATAACTAAATTATAAATTATCATACGTTAGTGATTACTAAATTATGTTTTTTGAAATAGGATAAGTACGGAATAAATTTAAAAAATCAAATTTCATTATAAATATAATGTTGTTAAACCAATTCAACAGCCATTAAATTTGTCAAATTCACAAAGACTAAGTTGTGTTAATAAAAAGTTGGGATTAAATTGTAATATCTTTGGTAGATTAGAAATCAAATGGATAGATATAAGTCTAAAAAATGAATTCACGTGTTAAAAAAATTTAGCATGTCATTGGTGGAAGAAATAATGGATCTCTAATGCAACAAAAAACCTTATGATTAACTTTTTTATTATTCATTTAATCATTATATCAAATAAGTTTGAGATATGTTATAGAAGTAATTATCTATACTATATATAAAAATATAAATTATACATAACTAAATTTTAGAAAAAATACCTTTATACTTTTAAATAATGATATATCTTGCAATTTATATTTTACTTTAAATTTTAAAAAATTAAATATTTTAAATAAAAAAATTTATAATAAGAAAAATTATATATATATATATATATAAATTTATTTATTTATTTATTTGTATTAGAACTTTTTAAAGAGAAAAATATGCACAAGTTAAAAGTAATTTCAAAATTTAAGAAGTCAATACTCGTGGGGGAAGAGTTTTTATAATAATAGTCTAATATATCTCTAATTGTCTAACAAAATTATGATTAATTTTTTATTCTTTATTTGATTGTTATTGTATCAACTAAGTTTCAAGTAGATTATAAAATTAAACGAAAAAATTATAATAATATACTAAAAAACAAGTATCTTTTAACTAATACTTGCAAAAGTAGATAAAATAAGCTAATTTCTAAACTCATGAACAAAGCAGTAAATTTGTCGTGAATATTTTATAAGAAATACTCCATAAATAACTAAATAGAACCATGAAAAACCTCATTTTTAAATAGAATTTAGAAATGCTTATATGTAGAGTCATGTCAATTGTTGATAACATCTTTTATAATCCTAGTAAATAAGTGAATAATTAGAATGAAAAAAACTGCAAAAGAAACAGTAAAAAAATTATCAACTCAAAGTAGAGAAAAAAAATACTAATAATAAATGAAATAATTATGTTTATTTTTATTTTCATATTATCAAACTCAATAACTAAAAAACATTCATGTTATGTGAACTAAGCCTAAATTGAAACAAATTTCATATAATTGGTGGTATGTTCATGTTTTTCAACTCATATTTTTCTTTAAGAGAAAAAAAATATATTTTAACATGATTCGAACTATGATTTAAAACAAAAGAGTATGTAAATTTTATCGTTAAATTACTAACTAAATCACTTCAACTCATGTTTAGTTTTAGCAATTCATTGCACTACAAATTGCTACTCCTTCATCAAGTTTGATAAATGTATTATTTTTAGTTATTTTAACTTTAAAAAATAAATTATTATTTTTATTATAATATTTTTCTTAAATTTTTGAATTTGTTAATTTTTTTACAATTAATTTCCTTAAAATACTATAATCATTGATGTTTTGAACCTGTGTGAATAATAATTATAACAAACTAATTTTTCCCAATTTTAATATTCAATCATATAAAAAAATTTAATATAAATCTCAAAATTCATAACTTATACATCCATATTCATTTACTTCTAAAAGTTAATGTCACATTTTTTGAAGCATAACCACGTACATGCAAATCAATATTAATATTGCTTATTAACCTAAGAGTATAACCATGTTATGTATGCATGATCAAGATATGTATACAAATATAAAAGGCAATTAAAGCTTGAATATATACATATGACAATTTAGTACATCTGATGTGTTCAAAATGGTCTTGAATAACAAAGCCGATTAATTAATATCAATTTTAATAAAAACTAAAACAAGAGAAAATAGAGCTTTGTTATTGGATTAAAAATTCAAAAGATTGGAAGCATATATGCAGTTGTATACTAATCCAATATGCATGAAAGCATCTTCATATATATATTATAAATTTACTACATATACATATGTTGACTAACGATTTGCACTAGAAAAGTTAAATAATTTAATACAAACAAATATATTTATTAGGATGAAAACTTTAGCATGATAAAATAATTTAATCATTAATCTTAACATATACATTTATTTATATCTTCAAATCAAACCATTAAGATAAGAGGGAATAAAGACATTAATTTATCATGTATAGCAATATGTACTGAAAGACAAAAGTAGCTTTAGTTGAATCTTGACTAACGATTTGCAGTAGAAAAGTTAAATAACCTCCTGCTACGTACAATCGCCGAAAGTCTCAAAATAAACTTTGAAGACCTACCAAAAAATAACGTGAGATGAAAATTTTCTATTCTATGCATTTATTTTTTGTTATTGGCTTGGCCTTAATTGACGGAGGTAACAGACTAGGGACTTTTTTTTCTAATAATTAATTGCCCTTATTGAATTTTATCTGAATTTAAAATACTAAATGAGTAATTGTATAAGGTAATATGATAAATCTTATTTAAATATGATTTGATTAGTATCAAATCATTTATTATTTTAGTATTAATTATTTCAATGCCAGCCACAAACTTTATAAGGTTATCAATTTTTACTATTTTTAAGAGTTTTACTATTAATTAAGTGGAATTAGGGTTATCAATTTTTTCTAACGGATTAGGTAGGATAAAGACAGAGGTATCGTATTTTTCGTCCCATTTTTTAAAATTATATATCATATTTTAATAAATATATAAAAATTTAATATTTATAAATTTAATTACATTTAAACTCAAATTAATCATAAATAATACATTATATCTTATATATTTCTTTATTTTTATATTTCATTAAAACATCAATATTTATTTATTTATTTTTTATTTTATTAAAACAAGAATAATTTTTCTTTTATAAAAATTATTCAAAATATTTATTTAAATTTTAAAAATCTAAAATCTTATAATTATTTTATAATTTATTTTCATTATTTCTAATTGATTTGTAACAAGATACTATTAATATTGTTTAACATAAAATGATCATGTATTTGTTGTTACATATATTTTATTTTTGTCCATTTCATATAAATATAATTTATTTTTCTTATTTATTGATTCAAAATTTTGATTTTTTCAACATAAAATATTTATTATTGTTATATATTTTCATTTATAATAAAAAATTAAAATTTTAAAAAATAAAATTAATATTTAAAATATTACTTAGATATTCGTTCTCATTTAGGGTCTTCGTTTTTAATTGGTGTCTCCCATATGTCCTCACAAATATTTTAAATGGGGATGATGGTTAAATTTTAAAATGTGAACGGAAAATGAAGAGTGGTTTCTGCTCCCTTCCCTTGACAAGAACACTTAAATTGAAAAGAGGAGAAAAAAAAGAAGAAGAAGAAGAAGCAAAACTTGGTAACATGTTTCTCTTAATGATAAATTTTTAAGTTTGTCCTTACTGTTTATTACATGCATGGAGGCACAATAATACAAATTACAATAACAATGTCTTTATTTACAATCCCATGAGTACGTACTGCTTGTATTGTAGGGTTCGTGTGGGTGTATGGTAGCTACCGAGGGCGGGCAAGGGATAAGTTGGTCTCAAATGTATGCATAACAGATCAAAGAAAAATATAATTTTTATCACAATTATATATATATATATATATATGGTAATTACTATTACATTAAACATATATAAATAGTATATTACACTTTTACTATAAATTAGAGT
Organism: Hippophae tibetana; assembly: GCA_037013495.1. Lineage (NCBI taxonomy): Eukaryota > Viridiplantae > Streptophyta > Magnoliopsida > Rosales > Elaeagnaceae > Hippophae > Hippophae tibetana. Next base: position 31,834,696 of record CM072812.1, read on the forward strand.
TAAATATCATTATTATTATATAAAATCATCTTTAATAAAATATTATTCTTAAAAACTCATGCCTAACTTTTAATACAAAAGTTAGCTCGTAAATTAAAAGGTTGTCTAGACTTATAAACACTAATGTTGCCTCAAGAGTTAGCTTTTAAATTAAAAGATTGTCTAAACTTATAAACAGTAATGTTGCCTTATTCTTAGCTAATGTAAGATTTATCATCTCCTTCCACATCATTTAGAGTCCAAATTTACGACACGAGAGCCGATGAGAGTACAAAAAAGCCAACAGCTTAGTTCTGATATCATTTTAAAAACTAAAGTCTAACTCTTAACCCAATTGTAAACAGCAATGTTGATTTAATCTTAATCAATATGAGACTTAATAATTATTATGATAATAATAAATGTAATCGTATAACTACGTTTATATATATATATATATATAATATCTATTAATCTTTGTATAATTATCTTACCCTAATTATATCACAATATTTATATATAACTGACCGGTAATTTAACGAATACAATAATACATGTAAGTAGCAGTCATCCATACCAAAAATAAACAAAACGTTTTGAGTGCTTTTCATTCTGGAATTGAAAATGACCGAACAGTCACCCTTTTTTCAATTTCATTCCATGCCAAAGTAGCCGACACAGTTTTGGGTGGGAACTGATGTTTTATATTTATTATTTTTCGAAACTTTTTATTTTCATTTAATATTTATTTGATATGATTAATTGGTTGCTCATCAAATATGATTGGGTGAACTGAATTTTTTCTCCAAATATTTGATACGCGTAACATCTTTGTACCTAATATTTAAAACTATCATTTTTAGTATATTTATATATTTCAATTAACTCGGTGAATGACCTCGTTCATTCCCCCTCTATATCTTTTACTAAAAATGTGTAAAAATTTTATAACTATTAAATGATATATAAAAATCTTATAATTTTTTAAAAAAATGAACATTAATCATAAATTCATAATTTATTATTTTTATAAAAAAAATCAACTAATTTCTAATCACAATAAAACTCAAATGTTAATAGTCAATCTAGGACTATGTACACAATTTTTTTAAAAGTTCTAAGATTTTTGTATACCATTTAATAATTATAATAGTTTTATACATTTTTATTGACTTCTAATATTTAAAAAATTATACTTTTTTTGTACTTGTAGACTTGCCTATTAATGATGCACTTGAAATTCTTGAATTGATTTTTGAATAAATCTAATTTATATATTTTTTTATTTTTAGTTAAATATTTTTCATGATTTTAAAAATTTTAAATTTTTATATTTATTAAAAATTATACCTTTAAATAGTTTTATTCAAAATGCATTATAATTTATCAAAAATATTTATCTAAATAATTTATTATTAAAAAAATCATAACAATACTAATAACAACGACTAAAATAATAAATAAAATCTAAATTTTTTTTACATCTTTAAATATCTATAACCTATAAAAAAAATCTCTTATTGAGACTAAACTTTAGCTACCAATTATTTTACAATTTCCTTTTCATTTTTATTTTTTGCATTTTTTTATCATTTATTTTATTTTCTTTGAAATATTTTGTTATCTTATCCGTACAATTAGGCTACAGATCCAATGATAAGTATTTTCAAATACTAGATATAATAGTTTAAGCGTTAATTAATTATTTTATCATATATAATTATTTATGTATCAATTTAAACTAAGACGTGGAATGATAAGTAACAGAAAAAATAGTTAAAATTATCTAAATATATATCAATCTATAATGCATATAAAATTTTAAATCATACCTTATATATTTTTAGATAAGATTGTCTGCATATAATAGATTTATGACTACTATTATCTTTAGATTTTTAGTTATTGTAAAGCTTATTTAGGGTAACACCTTATTTGAATCAATTAAATTTGAATTAATTAAATAATAAATTATTAATATTTAAAATATTGATAATTATATCTTACTTTTAATCAACTAAATAATAAATTTTAGTATTTGAAATGCTGTATTTATCTTAAAATTTGTTTAAAATATTATGTAAATTATTTAACAAGTGAATATAATAATCTAAAGACACTGACATTACATCATCTAATTGGTGGTTATGTTAACGTTAGAAATGATTGGTGAGTAACAAACACTCTTCAAAATTTAAGTTGTTAGTAAAAAATGATTAATATTCATTCTCATGTAGCTTTCAGAATAAATATATTTAACACATAAAATCTAGTTCTAATAACATCTTATTAATTATTAAAAAGAATATTATTTTTATATATTAATGTGTTATTTATTATTATTGAAATATATTCTAAAAATATAAATATACTAATATTAAATTAAGTTTTTCCTTAATCAAATCTCTTCACTACATTGGGCTAAGTTAAAAATAACCAGAATCCAAAGTTATTTACCTCCCTGAAAACACGTTGTATCAAATATTCTAATGCTTTGAATGGTGTTCCTTTTGTCCCCTCACCGTTGGACTTCTTTTTCTCTGTGAATATCGTATCAGAATCTTCTTCTTTTTCTTTTTCCTAATTAACTCCACCTTAATTTTGTTTATTTACTAAACCCCGTGACAGAAATTCTGCTTAATTTACAGCAATGCAACTTGTTTAGTGTGCCCTGATCTGATTTTACTGCCTCCTCTTTTGATATCCTTTAACTAAATTTTTGGATTTAGTATACGTTGTATTAAGCAAGGGTGTAAAGAAACAAATAGGAAAAATACACAAGTAGGAAAAATACATGTTGGTTTGATTAGCTAATATATAATATTAATTAATTAAATAAATGATCATCTCCTTCTAGATTTCATTTTAGATTCTAAGAAGATTGTATTTGCATGGAGGATTAACAACTAGTTTGGGTGTACATAATTTTTTTTCAAAAACGATATAACCTAATGAACATATACTATATTATATAAGTTGATTGATATCTGGTTTAATTATTAAAATTTGAAAAATTGACTTAATTTAGTTAGATCGGTTAAAAAAGGATTTTTTTTTCAATTTATAATTTTATAAAATTTATTTTAATATTATTATTTTTTGATTATATTGTTAAAATAAATATAATTATAATAATAATAATATTGTTTTCATTTAATTTAATATCTATTATTATTACGATTCATAGATTATTTTTATTATAGGAAGTAAACTTAAAAAAATCGCATATTAACTTTAATTAATATTCTATTATATATATATATATATATATATTTACTGTATGTTTGATAAGTTACATAGAAGGTACAATGCAATTCCTAAAAGATGACCCTCCTTGCTCCATTTATATAATTTGAGATTCAAATACATCTGTTTAAATAAAAATGATTAAAGTGAATTATTAGTTAAAGCTAAGTAAATTGCTTGAGATGATATCCTTTTAATTATGTTTTCACTTTTACTTCTCAGTACTTTGTTATAATATATGTTTAATTTAAGTATAAATTAATTAGACTGTAAAAAATGAAAATCATTCTAATTAACAACGGGTACAAAAGAAAACTACCCCTAAAAGTACAATACTATTTAATTTAAATATGGCCCAAAAAAAGCTTTTTGTAACTTTGTCTAATATTTACAAGAAATTACTATTTTTATAGTAAAAAATATTAATACTAGAACAATTTTAACATTTTAAAAAAGAATAAATGTTCATTTTAATATTTATATTATTTAAATTCTTTTAACATTTTTTTTAATTAAATAATTATGTTATTATAATCTCTTTTCATCAAATATATTTCATTCACAAATTTATTTTACATCTTCTTCATCCTAATTCAAATCATAATATATATATAAAACTCTAATTTTTTTATCTTTATTCGAAATTGATTCATTAAATGAGTGTTAATTATTTTTTAAATTTTTATATAAAATAGTTAATTAAAAAAATAATATAAATTATAAATTATAAAAAAAATAATAAATTTAAATTTTTTACGTAACATAAATATTAAAATAAACGTTTTCACTTTTAAAAGTAATCATTAACAAAAATTACTTTAAAAATATAGCTACCCAATTTACTAAGGCAAAAACTATGCATTTGCTGCTTTATAAGTAATAATTGATTTGATCTCTACCTCCAACATCAGCGTCATGAGGTCATCTCTCTCTCCATCAATAGCCACTTACTCACCATTAAATGGGGAACACACATCATTTTTGATCAATAAATAAAATTTCAAATGACTGAGTAGTCTCCCAACATTATGTGACAGAAAATGACTCGACATTCATTATTACTCTCCCTAATCAATCGTATATATATTGTTTATACTAACCCTAAATTTTGTTTAGACCTGGATAGTATTTTTTAACGTATAAATATTAAATATAAAATTTATAAATTAAAAAAAAAGAATTATAATTCAATTATATGGGATTCATTTGAGAATGTATAAATTTTAGATTTCAAAAATTATTTATATATATATATTTTAAAAAATTATATTTTATTCGTTTAAACGAATAATACAAGAATAATTAAATCAATAAAATAAAAATATATCAAATCATTTTTCATAAAAAATCAATTTTATTGTAAAAGGAGAATAATCACTTACTAATCTTCAAATATTATAAAAAAAGTTGTAATTGTTTATAGAGTTAGAGTATTGGATCCAAAACTTTTTGTTTTTGTCCAATCTGATCTAAATTGGATTTAAAAATTTTCAATCCAAATCTTATTTGCTAATGTAATCAATCTGAATCTAAACAAATCGAGTTTTTTAGATCGAATAAAATCAATTAATATTGAAATTTATTTATAAATTATTATCATATATAAAATATAACATATACGATATTTAAATTTTAAATTGATATATATTTGTAGAAAAATTTATTATTTATAGTTAAAACTAAAAAAAATTAAAAGAATAAAAGATACAATTATTAAATATTATAAATATTTATATTTATTTTTAAGCTAAAATAATAATCTCATGTAATTATGACATGTATAATATTTAAATATTATACATTATAAAATAAAATATGCATTTATTTATAATTTAATAGTAATTCAGTCCGGATCGAATATAACAAATTATAAAATATATTAATCCAAATCTTAACGGATTATATATTTTTCAATTTGAGTTCGATTCAACTCCAAAATTTATCAATCCAATTTATTGGAGTTTAACGGATCAAACCGAAATTTTCAATTTAAGGAGATTGATATATTTTTCAATTTGAGTTCGATTCAACTCCAAAATTTATCAATCCAATTTATTGGAGTTTAACAGATCAAACTGAAATTTTCAATTTAAGGAGATTGATCATATTATTTACTCATCCATAATTATTTCTCAGATAATGAATGGATATCATGACATCTTAGTAATTTTACTTTTACAAATTAGATAAATTAATCAAATTTTTTAAATTAATACATTTTAGTTATATTATTCATACATTTTGGATGCTTTATTTATTTATTAGACATATTTTTTTTATTGAAAAATTTAAATTGAATTGAAATAAATCTGAGTAGAAAAGACCCTATTAAGATATGTTTGAAGTTGAAAATGACTTAAAAGTAAAAAAATTGAAAATAAAGTAAATTAAAATAATTAAAATTTACTTAACGATTAAAATATCTATAAATGTAAAGTAATTTGAATAAAGTGTATAAATTTAAAATGAAATTAAAAATATATCCTATGTGTGAAACTAAATTTATTTCAAGTGTATTTTTTTAATAATTTTTTTTAAATTTTATTGAAAATAAGTAAAAAAAAAAAGATTATTTATATATCGAATAAAAGCTAATAAATCATTTTAAATAAAATATTTACAGAAACTCAAATCCCATCTGTACTTTCAAGTTACTTAGTTTTGATAATAAAAATATTAAAATAAAAGATAATTTTGTGAATATATGAAAGAGAATTAATACTGAGAATATGGTAGAAAAACAATCGATAAGAAGGATTTTGAAATTTGGGGACTTCTGAATCATATTTCATCACGATATTTTTAAGAAGTAAGCAAAAGAATAAAAATAACTATTTTTCTTCTCATTTTTTTTCTAATCGGTAAACACTTAGTTAAGATTTAAGTATAATTTGCTACGACTATTACCTATTCTATGAATAAATCAAGTAAAGGATCGAATAGTTCCATAAAAAATAAAAGTGATTGTTATTCCTATGCTAAAATATATTATCATCCATATTTGTTGAAGGAGGAAAAGGAGGATGTAGACATAAAAAAAATATAAAAAGAGAATTCTAAAACAATTAGGAAAAATAATATTTTTTAAATTTGAAATCATAAAAATAATATTATTTCTATCAATATTTGTACTATTAAAAAAAGTTTAATACATCAGTTTATTTTAAACACCATTTAATTGAATGTTATTTATATTGAACTATAACTATTTAAATTCATTTAACGTTGAACGTTGTCTAATTAAATCATGTTTAATATCATTATGATGAGATTTTTTATTTATTCAAATTATATTTCCATTATAGTAATACCACAACTTGTGATAAATAGATTATATATATATATATATATATATATATATATATATATATATATACTCGGAATTAAGATTTAAATATTTTCTTCTCTTTTATAGTTAGTAACTTATAGTGTGTTTATTAATTCAAAATTAATGGAAATGATAATAATCATGAATAGAAATAAAAAAAAATAGAGTGTAAACTCATTCTTTTTTGTATTTACTAAAAAACTATAAATAATTAGAATAAAAATATTATTTTATTTAAATATGATTTTAAAAAATAAAAAAAATATTTATAAAAAAAATCAAAATAAGGGATAATTTTATTATTATAATTTATGTTTATGCGAAAGAATTAATACTAAGAGGAGGGTAAGGAAACAACCGATCAGAATAACTCCAAAATTTGTGTGACGTTGGATCCTTTTTCATCATCATGTTTTTAAGAAGTAAACTAAGAAAAAAATGAAAATGACTATCATTCTTCTTATATTCTTTCCTTGTGATTATGTATTTGTTAAGACTATTACCTATTCTAGGAAATATTAATTAAGTAAAGGATCAAATAGCTTCATATGAATTAAAATGATTGTTATTCCTATGCTAAAATATTTTAGTAGCTATATTTGTTGAAGGGAAAAAAATGAGGATAGATATGAAAATATATAAAAAGGTTCAACAAAATAAGAAAACAAGATAGCAAGAGAAAGAAGAATGAATGAGAATCTTTATTCTGCATGAAATTAAAAAATTGAATGAATATAAGTTACTACATAAAGCTTACTTATAAGTGGGCATTGAAACCGTATATCACATTTGCTAAAATCCATGTGTAGTAAGTTACAATAAACCCTAAATACAAACGAATCTTAACTAATTGTAAAAAAACCCTAAATTCAAACCAATATTAACCAATCAATACTAAACTTAATGATACTATTAAGTATAGTTAACAAACCTTCTCAAATCAATGGTTATAACGAAGAGAAAGAAAGGGAGTTGTAGGAAGAAGCTTGGCATAACATTTGCAACTTGCTCCGAGGAAGGGATATGCTGAATTTCAAGCTTTCCATCAACAACTTGATTCCTAGTAAAATGGTGATCCATTTTAATATTTTAATTCGAGCATGGTAAATAGGATTGTGAGTTAAAGGTTAGGCACTGATGTTATCAGTTAGTAACAAGGGAACACTCGAAGAAACACAATACAAATTAACCAAAAGAGATGATAACTAGATGATTTTAGTAGAATAAATGGATAAGGCTCGATATTTACTCTTATTACTACTACAAGAGACAACCTTCTGCTTAGAGAAGTGCTAAGAAATCAAGCATTCACCAAGGAACACACAATAGCCACCAATGCTGCGATGTTCATCTGGGAAGTTGGCATAATTAGCATCACAATAAGCAAGAATATTCAGAGTTGTAGACTTGAACAAGGTCACAACAAAATAGATTGTACCTTTTAAATAACACAAAAGCCTATTTGTGGCTAACCAATGGATGTCAGTTGGGCAAGACAAGAATTGGTATAAGTTATTGATGACAAATAAGATATTAAGCCGTGTTAGGGTAAGATATTGCAATGAAACAATCAATCTTCGATACATAAATGCATCAGATAAAGACTGACCATTATACTTGTTCAAAATATTTCCCAATCTCGTTGGGGTGGTAGTTGGTTTAGCATAAATAAAACCTATAGATTCCAATATATTCTTGATGTACTTCTGTTGAGACAGGTACAAAAAATCACCAACAAACCAGGCTTACACTCCTAAGAAATAGTGCATGAGACCAAGATCTTTAAGACTAAAATAGATATTGAAATCAACAATGAGCTGATCAATTGAGTTAGAATGAGTACCTGCAATTAAAATATCATCAACATAGATAAAAATAAAGATAATCACATCAGATTGTAATTTAATGAATAAAGAATTGTTAGCCTTAGAGCCAACAAATCCTAATCTAAGAAGACAGGTACATAACATTTAAAACCAAGCTTGAAGGGCTTATTTTAATCCATACAAAGTAGTTCTAAGTTTGACTAGATTAGGAGTAAAACTCCCAAAACCAGATGACGCATATATATATAGATCCTCAATAAGATCACCATGCAAAAAGGTATTAGTAACATCACTTTGCCTTACTTTCCAATCCTTATATAGTGCTATATTGAGCACAACTCTAATTATTCTGGTTTTAATAACATAACTAAATGTCTCTTTGTAATCAATGCCTAAAGATTATAGGAACCCTTTAGCCATTAAATGAGCTTTATATTTATCTAGGAGGCCATTAAGCAACAACTTGACTTGAAATCCCCATTTGCAAGAAATAGGATTGACACCATTTGGTAGCATAACTAAGTCCTATATATCATTTGCCAAAAAGGCATTAATCTCCTTTTGCACATCATATTTTCACTATGGAATATTTAAGGCATCCTTATAACTTTGAGTTTCAACGACAATATAATTGGAAGACAAAGTGGCAATGGATTTTTTAGGTTTAGACACATCTGTTTTGGACCATGTGACCATAGAATGTATTAGAACATTCAACAGAAAAGGAAGAAGAAATGATGGGTAAAGAAGGAAAATGCACTACAAGAGATAAATCATTGATAGGAGATGAATAAATAGTAAATGATTGAGTGTCAAAACTAAGAACTAAAGTTAATTACTTTCTTGGACAAGGTGCAACAACCTTACTAGCTATTGAATCATCATCAATAGAAGGAAACACAAATGGTGAGGAACCAGACCTTAGAGATTGAGAAGGACAATAAGGGAAGTATGTAATGAAGAAATAAGACTCACATGAGGGGAAATTATATTTGGACTGGGTGATTCAAAGATAGTAAGTGAATAGATGAAGAACAATCAAATGGATTGGAAGAAGGAACAAAAATAATACAAGGAGAAGAAGAAGTAGTACTGGACCCAGAAGAACTAATAATAGAGAAAAAGGAAACAATTATTCATTAAACATCACATGCCTACTTCTATAGATTTTAGAATAAGTCAAATTTAAACATAAGAAGCCTTTTTGATTCAAGCTATACCTAAGAAACATACACTTCAGAGAATGAGGTTCTAATTTATGTGTAGAGTAAGCTCAAAAACATAGGAAACATTGTTATCCAAAGACCTTAAAGGGAATGATATCAAGATATTTCTTAAAGAGTACCTCATATGGAAATAGGCCATTAAAAACCTTAGTTAGCAATTGATTGAGAATATAAACATATTTTTGCATGGAAAATGGCCAAAACTTGATGGGTAAGGAACTTGTAAATGGAAAAGCCAAATCTCTTTCAATAATTCGATGATGCATATACTTCACTGCCCCATTCTACCCAAGGTATAGGGGTAGGTAAGTCGATAAACAATGCCTTCCTTTTCCAAAGCAGAAACCAATGGCTTAAATTCAATGCCACCACATGTTTTATGACTTTTATCTTAGCATTAAATTTTTGTTCAACCATGACCTTAAACAATAAAAAATGAACTAGTGGTTTTATCTTTGGAATGAAGCAAGAAAATCCAAGTAAATTTGGTACGATCATCTACTATTGATAAAAAGTATTTAGCAAGAGTATAAGTAGCTTGTGGTGCAATCCACAAATCAAGATACAAAAACTTAAAATGTGTCATAATGATGAAGGAAATGAAGCTTATAAGACTTAACTAATTGACATGGTTTACAAACAATTGCATCACTCATATTAGAATCTAAATTTTTTTAATCACCATACTTTTTAAGAGCTACTTTAACTGTAGGAAATGAAGGGTGTCGTGCCATTATTCCAAAGACGTAATGAATATAGTAGGTTGATAGGAAATACCACTAATTTGATAAGCTAATGAATCATGAATTTTGTACAAGCCACCTTCACTAGGTCCTTGAAGCTTGATATTCTTAGACTAAAAATCCTTTACACATAATCCATTAGGATAAAACTCAACAAACACTTTATTATCACTACAAAGTTTATCACTATCATTTCCTAAGACAATAAATTCAGAACTAGTATATGACACACAATGCATAATTTGATCAAAAGAGGAATAATGTGATGGGAAACAACACTGTCCAATAACCAAGAACCATCTTCAAAAGATTCAGTTACATTGTCTTTATCAAACTAAGTAACCATTGCAAAAGCTGAAGATTGAGATGGATTTCCTATAAGTAGATCCCTTAGCACAAAGAAAAACTGAGCAATGTGCCTAGCCTTTCCAGGAAGATCAAGATTTGATTTCTTATAACCAGTCTTGTTAAGATTATCATTACTACTCTCATTCTTTGAAAATTGAGAGCCTTAATGTAAGATATATTTTAAATTTCAACATCGGGAACGAGAATTACTAGAGTTAACACATAATTTTTTACCATGGTTTGATTTAAATTGTCCACCCTTAGTTGAAAATTTTGCAAGATTTGCATGAAAACCAAGGTCTTGAACATAATCATTTTGTAAAATTTTGTAATAACCTTCAAGATAGTTATAAATAAAATTAATTGAAGGTCTAATATCTCTCATTTGGATGTTGGACACAAAATTGTTGTATCTTGCACCTAAGCCACCAAGAATATAAAACAACAAATATTTTTCACTTACTGGTTCACCTGTAATAACAAGGTGTCTAGAAACTATCTTAGCTTTGATGAAATACTTGGAAGTAGTTAAACCATCTTTCTTTAAGCTTTGAAGTTATTGCCTTAAATCTATGACTTTAGATTGAATGTTTTAAAGCAAAAAATGGATCTCTTATTGTCATTCAACTTCTTAGATAACCATGTATGTTTACAGAAATCGAACCACAGATCCATCTTTTCACTATCGAGTTGAATTGACTCCAATTCGAGAAGGTTGGATTTATCGATCTTCTAATGAATTTTGGTGAAATTTGCAAAGAATTATCCTTTACACTCAATGCCATAAGTTGCAATATTGGTTAATAATTGATCTTTCTAGATTATATAATTTGTTTCATTTAGTTTGACAAAAAAATAAACATTCATAGGAGGAGATGCAGATAAAATTTAAGCAAGTTGATCAATCAGACTTGTAGCAAGAATTAGACTTTGAGATCCATCTCGATGTATAGAAACAAGTGGAATACCTATATTAGGTGTACATAAAGGTGAGCCATTAACATCATCTTTGTAGCTAGGACGATTAACACCTTTGGTAGCCATTGATAGACCTTTAAAGTTGTGGCTCTGATACCATTCAATAAAATAAGAAAACAAGATAGCAAGAGGAAGAATAATGAATGAGAATCTTTATTTTTGCATGAAATGAAAGAATTAAATGAATACAAGTTACTACACTTGGCTTATTTATAAGTGGGCATTGTGATCGAATGTCATACATGCTAAAACCCATGTGTTCAACAAATCCTAAACCCAAACTAATCTTAACCAATCAATACTACACTTAATGTGTTATTAAGTATAGTTAACAAAAAGTATTTTTAAAATTTGTAAACACAAAAATATCATTTACAATCATATCATATATTTTTATTATTAAAAAATTTATACTATATTATTTTATTTTAAACGTCGTTTAATTATATGTTATTTAAATTAAATTATGACTATTTAGATTCATTTAATGTTTACCGTTATTTAATTGAACTATATTCAATATTATTATAATGTTATTTTATTGTTATAAGTTTTATTGTGTTATTTTTTTTTATAATTTCTTAAAAACTTATATGAAACTTTAAAGTTGTTTCTTTCAAGAAAATATTAGTATATAGCCATCATATTAAAATTAGCTTGGCATCTTAGGAAATGGAAATATGGGTAATACTTCTCCGTGTAACATTTATTCTTGTTTTAAGGGTGTAAAATAGTTACTTAGATCAATTAATTCAATAAGATGATGGTTAAAAGAATCCAATTTACTTAACATATTAACAAGTCACGATTTCATTAGTGAAAAATAATTACAATAATACCTCCTTTAAAAATATACTTAGAAGTTGATAATATTTGTTTCTTACTGTATAAAAATATAATTGAAGTTAATATTTGTGATGACATTTTTATTCTTTAATAGATGTTTATTTTTTAAACATATAAATGCATTAAATTATTTGATCCAATTCATTTAAAATTGATATGAGATAAAGTAAATGAAATTCACTTAATATTAACTCACCTAGATAAACTAATTAAACATAAACGAGCTTACCTATCTCAACTCATATGAGACAACTAATCACATACTAATAAATGAACACTCAATTTTTTTAGTATATTCACTAAAAAAAGGTTTTAGTACGAAAATAATGCTAATATTATATAATTTTATGCATATTTTAATATTTATAATCTATATATCATGTTATATGTTAAAATTATTTTAAAAATTGAAAAAATAATTCAATTTTTAAATAATCCAAATAATATGGTGCAAAAGTAACTATAAATTTTTGTGTCCTTAACACTTCTTTTTAATATAATTCGTTATGATTAATCAATATTTCATTAAAAAAATTCAAATAAATTCTATTTAGAAAAACTAATTACATAGTAATCACGTACTAATAAATGAACACTCAATTTTTTTAGTATATTCACTAAAAAAAAGGTTTTAGTATAAGAATAATGCTAATATTATTTAATTGTATGCACATTTTTATACCTATAATCTATATATCATGTTATATGTCAAAATTACTTTAAAAATTGGAGAAATAATTTAAATTTTAGATAATTCAAATAATATGGGTGCAAAAATAAGTATAAATTTTAATTCGTTACGATTAATCAATATTTCATTAAAAAATTCAAATAAATTCTATTTAGAAAAACTAATTACATAGTAATCACGTACTAATAAATGAACACTCAATTTTTTTAGTATATTCACTAAAAAAAGGTTTTAGTATAAGAATAATGCTAATATTATTTAATTGTATGCACATTTTTATACCTATAATCTATATATCATGTTATATGTCAAAATTATTTTAAAAATTGGAGAAATAATTTAAATTTTAGATAATTCAAATAATATGGGTGCAAAAATAAGTATAAATTTTTGTGTTCCTAACACTTCTTTTTAATATAATTCGTTACGATTAATCAATATTTCATTAAAAAAATTTAAATAAATTCTATTGAGAAACAAATAAAAACATCATCTTTTAAAATTTATAACAACAAAAATAACATATTTTACGTCTAGTTTATATAATTTTACAATATAAAAAATACATTACCCATCATTTAGATGCATTTAATGTTGATATTCGTTAAATTGAATTTCATTCAATATTATTTTTATTGTTATAAATTTTATAAGTATTTTTTTATAGGATGAGGTATCATTTAGTTCATTAATTTTGTAAAAATTATTAGTTAAGAACAAATTATATTATTTTAATAATTTTTTATTTTAAATATTATTATGTTTTGTGAAGTAATTAAAATACAAATATTTAATAAGGATAAAAATGAAATCTAATACAAAATATTTTAAGAAAAAATAAACAATAATAAAACTCAAACTAAAAATTTAAATATATATTTTTATTTTTAATAAAAATTAAAAATATTAAAATATTAAAATAAAACAAATTCAATTAACAAATATTAAAAACAAGTATTTTGCTAAAAAATCACATTAATTGTGATTTTATCATTATTAAATACTTGTATTTTAATCGCGTATATTTATTTGATAGAAAAATAATAATATTTTAAATAAAAAATCATTAACATAATATAATTTTTTCATAATTAACATTTTTACAAAACTAAGAGACTAAATAAAATTATTTTTAATGTAAGAGATTAAAAAACACACATGACCCAATTTAAGTAATTTCCGTTGCATTTTTTTTCTATTTTATATAATTTCTAGAATTTTTATATATTCATGGTGGGTATCTATCATTTATATACACTAAAAAAAACGTTTGGTATAAATTTATGCCCAGCATGTTTGAGTCCTAAACCAAAATGACATGGTTAAATAGAAAAATTAAAGATAAATGTTAATTATATGGCATTTGACTTGCTAGTATTGTGATTATTGTCGTTACTGTTCTCTGGCAATTAAGTACGAAGAGGTATATATATTCTAAACACCATATTAAAACGATGTGGTGGTCCATTGTGTTTCCGAGCAGAAGCTTCTCAAACGTGTATTAATAATATATGATCATCAAAATTAATTTTGACCAAGCATTAAAGAACTAGCTAGCTCATGTACCTGCAATTGATGAGCGACTTTAATTTATCATTAACAACGTTTTGAATAGGGAGTTTCTAATTAATGCTATCCATTTTAGCCACTTCATAATGACGTTAGCATATTAATTATGGGATAAATTATTGTCACATTTTTTTTAATTTTATACTATATTTAATATAAATTTTAGAAATTATTAAAAATATTTATTTGTCTTTAATACATTTTTTAATATGTAAATTAGATTATTTTTAAAGATATTTTTATCTATTTTTAAAATTTACATGATATGTGGAACAACAAAAAGTGGTGTGATAATAACCACATTCTTAATTATGATGTATTATATGATAAAATTATTTTAATAATAAAAAAAATTATTTTTTACAATTTACTTGACACCTAAAACACAATAATTAAAATGACTAAAAATGTATTTATTTAACATTTAGGTGGATTAGTGTGACGAATGAATGAAATGAAAGAAGGATTGTTTAAGTAGCTATATATATCATAATTCAAATTCTTAAAGTAACCAAAATATTTTATTAATGAGTTTATTTAAAATTAATGACACGAATAGTTATAAAATAAATATTTTATACATTTTTATTTTAAAAATTACAAAAATTATTGTGATAATATCATTAACCAATTTTTATATTTTTATATTTTTTTACTATTATTTACCATGCTTAATTAGTTGTTAAGGTTCTCAAAATCTTTACAGTAAATATTCTGTTTAAATCACATATCTTATGAAAAAGTACTCCACAAGTCCTAAAGAATGATTACATCTGTAAATATGATTCAAGTGCAAGTGTTTAAAGATAAATCATTAAAGTGCTCTTTCGATTAATGAAAGCTACGAGACTATTCAGTTAACTTCCAATATATATATATTCTTGAAGCAATTGCTACTTTGACTTTATTCTTTGTTTTTGTTTACTGTGTTGTTGAAACATGGTGATAAGAATGTGTAATGTATTTCATGATTTTTTATTTATTTATTTAGAGTAGTTTTATATTTACGGTGACATTGTATCTTATCAATATGTCTATTTTTAATTAATTGCTAAAAGTATAACACGTGATGAAGCGTACAATAATTAATAAAAATCTTGGTTTATTTTTAAGTAAGGATGAAATAACATTAGTATTCTCTCTTTTTTTTATTACTGTTTTATTTTGCAATAGACTGTTTTTGGACTTGTTGATGAGTTAGCCTTGATTTGCACTGACGTTTAACAATAACGGTGTTAATAGGTTAGGTTCTTGGATTGAAGGTGGTGCAGCAGATTTTGTTGCTCTTCTGGTGCTCTGAAGGACATTGTATCTTTGAGAAACAAATTTTAGATAGAAATTTCCAACTTGGGCATAATAAGTGAGAAATGGTGAAAATTAAACTGTACAGAACACTATCGAAAACAAGCAAAATTGTTCCATAAGCTTTGCAATTACGTTTGGTAAAACAAAGTCAGAAACGCACTCATGCACTAAAACAAGGCCTCGTAAGTTCTCCAGTACCTGTCAAGAGTGCAAAAGTATACTCTTTAAGAGTATCACTTACTCCACACATGTACGAAATGAGTTTAAATTTGAACGCTAGTTTAAATTTGAATAGCATTCAATTAAATGATATTCAACATAAAATTATATGATAATTTTTTTTAATAATAAAAATGTATAAATTTTAACATCGAATATAATTTCGAGAGACCCGTTTAATTAAATATTCTAGGCAAAGAGTGATATTAAAGCCTAAAAATTCAGAGGGGACCAAACTTATCCTTATCTAGTCTTGGCTTAGCTAAATGGACTTGTCACTGCAACACTTCAAATAAAAGCTGCCAAGTAAAACCCAAATTGGGATTTGGACCTATTAGCCTGCAATTCATCATGTCAGATTTATTGAATTGAAAGCCCTTTATATATAGGACAAATTTCGCCAGCTTATGCTTTAAATCTAACTGAAATTTCTCTATTGTTTCCATAAATCAAACAGAGAACAAGACAATTTTCATTAACAGATTGGTTTTTAACTTAGCTCAAGTCCTTCTCAACTTTGTTTTCATTGTTGTCTTCATAATTTTATGCTGCTAGGTCTTGTTCTTGTTGTGCTAAAGTAGATAACATATCAACTGGTACAGCTAGAAAAATATAAATTATTGAACTCCACATGGCAAAAGAATTAGTTGTACCAAGAATCAACATTAGTAACTATAGTCTGAAGATTTTCAAGTATCAAGAAATATCAGCATTAATCTTGTTTTGTGATGCTGCAAGAAACAAAGCTCCAGTTCCTGAGCCACCATGAGAAGGTTCAATGATCACATGGTCCGAGAGTATATCTCCAAGCATTTCCCAAACACTACTGCGAAGGTAATTCCTGAAGATTCGGTAATGCCGATATAGCCCACCTTCTATAGTAACTACACTTAATTTGTTTTGGAGCCTGCCAAGCTTCTTAACAATCCCTACAATACCAGCTCCAACAAGTCTAGCTCCACGTTCTGCAACGACGTCACAGACCTCAATGACTGCTTTTCTTGCCATTGGAGTAGAATTTGTGATCTAGATTCAAGTGGAGTACAGGAATTAGATACTAAAAAACATGGATCAAAGTAAGCTGAATCTATATTTTGTGAAAACTACAGAAGGGCTAAGGTTCAAAATTTGGGGAAGTTTTTGGGAAAGCCCTTTTGTAGTTGAAAATTCAATTCCAAAACAAGGAATTAGAAATTAGAAATTAGAAATTAAACCTTAATAGTTAATATACATAAGAGCTTTTAGGTTTGGTAAGAAAAATTGAACCTTACCCCAAAAACTTCCTTTAGTTTTTCACCAACCACTTCATGATCCTCTGTTGTATCTTGATGCATTGCAGCCATATCAGGTGATCTAGAAACAGCAATGTATTGCAAATAGAGACATGATAATTAAACCAGGTTGAATTTATTGTGCTAGATTTACACTTTGATAGAGAAAAACTTAACTATAATGGATAAAGAGAAGAAAATATTAGAAATATAAATTAAAATTTCAGGGTAATGAGTTTGAAGTGAAATAAAAAATATCACATGTGACAAAAACTAGAAATTATTGATTGAATTATGAGAGTTCTTTTGCTTTGCCATTCACATTGTTCAAGCCAAACTTCAAACGTAAGTTGAATTGGAGATAAAAAATAATAATAACAAAAGCCAATTAAATTTGGTTTAGAGAAAGTAATTCTATCAAAATAATTTTAACCAATTCTCTCTCAAACCAAAGAGATAACAACAATACCTCTATTATCTTATAATAGGAGACAAACTTAACACTCTTAAATGGAGAAAAGTACAAATGACAATTTGAAGGGAAAAAATGAAGTATTCTTAGAGACTCTCAAATCTCTCTCACTTAATTCATCTATGCTTATAATTTATTGTTATAAAATAAATATCTTGATATAGGAGATCAGTAGAAGAATAAATAAAAGTTTATATTGAAATGTTAATAGAAGATAAGTAATATACTATTATAAATATTGAAAATACAATATTTAAAGTAGTAAATCTCTTCTCTTCTTTCTCTCTCTCTCTCTCTCTCTCTCAGTTTCTAAATTACAGTGAATATTACACACATATATATAAACAAAAAAATGTCTCCTTAATTATAGGATGTTTATAGTTAATCTTCATCCATAATTATAGTAAGCTTACTTATTTGCATAAAGTAATAATAGAAATATTAACTTCTATTCTCTACTCAATAATTCAATATGTAATATTAATATAACTTAAACTAATTCAAACCAATTATATTACAAATCTCCAACTTAACTTGAATTTTCAAAACCATTCAACCACTATCTTCACTTCACATGCTTCCAATGTTAAATAACATTTGCATATGTCAACTATGTTCAAACAATATATAAACTTCACTAATAAGAGAGTTTTTGTCATCATATCTACTGTATTATCAAGAATAACAATTTTTTCCACCAATATGTCACCTTATGTTGTGACATCGCGAATAAAATACATCCTGAGATCAATGTCCTTTGTCCTTTTATAGTACATCTCATTCTTAGTTAAGTGAATTATACTTTGATTATTACAAAATACAACAAAGTTTTTTTGATTTATACTAAGACCACCGACTAGACTTTTAAGTCACACAACTTCTTTTATTACTTATGTAATAATTGACAAGGAATTAATAGACTGTAATGTCTCATGCCAACTTATAGCATGAAAATATAACCTATCAAGGATATTCTATAATCAAGATCAAAGCATGGTCTGAATCACAAAATCCACTAATTTAACTAGTAAGTTTGTTAGCTTATCTAGGTACCTAAGAATCAATTTCATTATTTTCCAACGAGTCTTTCATGGATTAGCAATATATCGATCTATATAGATAATATCTAGTCTAGTACAGATCAAAACATATGGTAAACTCCCCCATTTGAGTAAGGTACACAAAACATGAACTCTTCTTCTTTTGTTTGTGGTGACATTCTTACAGATAACTTGAAATGAGTTGCAAAAAGAATACCAATTGGTTTTGGCTTTGCATTATACATTCTAAATCTTCCTAGAAATTTTTAATGTGATTCCTTTGAGATAACACAACCTTATAGATTTCAATCATACAATCTCCAAAACGATTCAAAAATCATTTTGGATGATCCAAATCTTTTATATCAAATTCACCACATAAATGCTGATATGGGTTGAATGCTTACATGCAATTAAAATTTGATATTGAGAAATTTATTAGCAAAAATAATTTAAACTTATATCGGATGAAGATGCTTGTTCTTCTCATATGATAAGAATGCAAGATAGCAATGGAAGGATAAACAAATTTGTCAAATGATCTAAGATCCACACCAAAGAAAGCAATAATAAAAAAGACTTATAACACACTTTTATTTATAATTGGGTGACAGTTTTAGGAGAAGTCTTAAAAGAAAAAGACTATCGCGAAAAATTAGAGAATCGATATATGAAAAAATCTCTGCATCATCGTCTCTAAATGATGAAATAGTTATATAGTCTCCAAATATAGAAAGATGAGTATTTATAGACATAAATAAATTTAATCAAATTATTCTTAGTTTAAAAAATATTGATGTTGCGATAGACGACTAGAATCGAACTATTCTTCTTCTTAATTCCATGCCAAGATCTTAATAATAATCTATACCATAATTTTCGAAAGAAGTTCATTGTCCAAGGAGGAAGTGAAGATGACCTTCAATATTGGAAATTAAAAAGGGAACTCAACTATTCATATGGTGGGAGTAGCTTTGGAGAGGGCTTGAACATTCAAAGTAGATCAGAAGGACGAGCTATTAAAAGAGCTAATTTAAATCATGCAATAAATACAGAAAAAGTAACAATAAATGTCAAAATTGTCAGAAATAAGGGCACTGTAAGAGAAATAACCTGGGGCTCAACAAAAACAAAGCAAGCACTTCAAAGTTTAGTGGAGCAACTGTTGCCTCAGAAGAATTAGACGATGTAAATGTTCTCTTTGTCTCATCTAATGAATAAGATGATTGAATTCTTGATTCAACATGTACTTTCCATATGACGCCCAACATAGATTGGTTTACAACATTTTAAGAGTTGATAGTTGAAATAATGGGGAATGATTGAACTTGTAACATAGCTAGTAAAGGTGCAATTCAAATCAAAATGAACAACTTTATTGTGTTAATGTTAACCTATGTGACGTATGAGCTAGAATTTCGAAAGAACTTGATTTCATTGAATATTCTAGACTGTCTTAATTGTCATGTTGAGCTGAAAGTGAAGTCTTAAGAGTTTCTAATGGTGTCTTGATAGTTATTAACATAAAAATAAAAAATAGACTGTATATCTTGTAAAGTAGCACGGTAGTCTGTATAGTCTCGATTTCTTCTATTTCTAATTCTAACTAAACCCATTTATGGCATATAAGGTCAGGTCATATGAGTTAAAGGTGTCCACAATCTAATAAAAAAATTCAAAACTAGGTTGAACTTTTGGGAAAATTGAAGCAGGATCAGATTGGTAAAACTGTACAATTCGATCTGATTTTTAGTTTTAACAGTTCAAGATAAATAACTATAATAAAATAATTAAAAATAATATAAAACACAAAATCATGTTTGGTCGAATGACTTAGGCACTATTTGATTATCATAAAGCTAACAAGATCGAGACTTGATGTCCTCATTAATCAATTTTTTCGTAAAACATACCATTTGAACTAAAAAGCATAAAACAATGCCCAAGGATTCAAACTACCTCCCTATGGAATGCAATTAAACGTCATTACCACAGGGCCACATGCAATTATGTGATATTTAAATTACAAATGATATAAATTCTAATAAACGATACGATTCGAAGTGAATGGCCTAGACTTTTATTAAACCGGATTAAACCATTCTAGATATAAAACCGTTAGGACTGATCCGGTCCAGTCTAGCTTTATAGTTTGGTCTAATTTTTTGGTTTCTTTGGACACCTCTACTATGAGTGAACGCAGACTGGATAAGCTTAGCAGAAGAGACTTGCTTGGTAGACATTGAACTAGGAAGTTAGATTTATGTGAGCATTATATTTATGGGAAATAAAGCAGAGTAAATTTTAGAATTGAAGTTCATATGATGCAAAATGACTCTTGAATACATTAATTTAAATTTGTAAGTCCTATCACATATTCCTTCTCATGGTGAAGTGAGGTACATGTTAACTTTCATTGATGATTATTCAAGCAAAATATGAATTTATCTCTTGAAACAGACGAGTAATGTATTCTTCAAGTTCAAGCAATGAAAAGTTTTAATAAAGAAGAAAAAGGAGAAAGTCAAGTAACTTAGAACTAGTAACGGGTTAGAATTTTGTAGCAATGAATTCAATTATTTTTTTGCAAATGAAGGTCTAGCTCGCCATAAAACTCTAACACATACACCATAGCAGAATGATGTGGCAAAATTAATAAACATAATGTTGCTTAAGAGAGCCCATTCCATGCTCTTTAATGCATGGTTGTCTAAGCAGTTTCGAGCTGAGACAATTAACACTGCATGTTATTTTGTGAACAAGTCTCTTTCTAAGAAAATTGATTACAAGACATCGAAAGAGATGTAGTTAGGCTTTACGAAAAATTATTCAATTCTACGTATTTGGATGTCCAACTTATGCTCATGTTAATGAGGAAAAGCTAGAATCAATAGTTAAAAAATACATATTTTTGGGTTATCAAGATGGAGTCAAAGGTTACATATTGTGGGACCCTCGATGAAGCCACCATTCTTAACCCAACTATGAGAGGATCATGATACAAAGTCAAAGTTTATAGAAATAACAAGATGGTGGAGCTTGAGATTGAAGTCTCTAAGCAAGAACCCAATGAGACACGTGAAAATGTTATACCAATAACGCCTGAGTTAGGGGTGTCAAATAGGTCGACTTGACATGGCACGACCTGTTAAGTACGTATCAACTTGCGTGAATCATGATTTAGTTTGTATAATAATGTATAAAATATGATTAATAATATATAAATATATTAAAAATATAATAAATGGACCACAATCCATCAAGCACAGTCCAACGAGCACAACATGGCATGACAAGATAAAGCTTACAAGTCAAGAATAGAGGCACGATATGGCCCGTGTTCAAGTTGACACAACACCTTAATTGATAGGCTAGGTCGTACTGTACCAGGCCGTCCTTTTTCACACTTCTAATATGAGTATAAGTTATATAAATATAGGCTAAGAAGACAAATCAGATCACCATAGTAGTACGTCGATTTCATTGCTTTTGAACTTAGTATAGCAAAGTGTATTGAAGAATAAGAACCAAGTTTATTCTATGAGATAGGTATTTGTGATGAAGCATCATAATGGATAGGTGCTATGAAGAAATAGCTCGAACCCTTCTATGAGAATCAAAGTTGTGAGCTTGTTAAGAAGCCAATCGGTTAAAAGATTGTGGGTTTTAAGTGGGTATTCAAAAAGAGAGATGGAATGAGGTTCAAAGCAAGGTTTATAATAAAGAGCTTTACACAATAAGTATGTATTGACTTTAATGAAGTTTTTCGAAGCATAGTTCTATTCATATGCTACTTACTTTGGTGTCTTTTCATGATTTGACGTTAGAGCCAGTAGACATGATATAAAGAAGTCACTATGGTTTGAAGCATTCACTAAGATAGAGGTATAAATAATTTGACTCATTTATTAAATCTTCAATTTATTTTTTCGTTTATAGAATTTCAATGAAAAGTATTCCCTTAGAAAATTCAAAAAATTTAAAAATAAATTTGATCTTTATTTTTATAATATTTAAGGTATGAGAATTGTGTCTATTATAAAAACTATTTGATGACTCTAATATTTACTTATTTCTCTATATTAATGATATATTAATTGTACGTAAGTATCTAACCCATATAAACAAAGGGAAGGCACATTTAATTTGTAAATTTGACATGAAAGTTTAGGTCCTACAAAGAGGATTCTTGGTATGAATATTGTACGAGATCGAAAATCTGAAAGGTTATGTTTATCTTAGAGGAATTACATTGAAAATGTTATGGAGAGATTTGGAATGAATAATGAAAGCCATTTAGTACTCATTTCAAGTTATCTACAAAAATGTCACCACAAACATATGAGAAAGAGTTCATGTCTTGAATATCTTACTCAAGTATAATTGAAAGTCTAATGTATGCCATGGTCTATACTTGGTTAGATATTGCCTATATAGAGACTTTTGTTAATAGATATATGGTTCATCCAAGAAAGACTCATTAGCAAGCAATGAAGTAGATTCTTATATACTTAAGAGGCTTGACAAATGAGGGTATCGTATTTGGTAAGGAGCTAACAGAGTTACTAGTTATATTAATGGATTTTTTAATTACGACTATATTAGTGATCTTAATCGTAAAAGATGCTTGACAAGCTATATTTCCATGCATAAAAATGGTGTTATAAGTTGGCGTGCGACATTACAGTCCACTATGTCTTTTCGACTATAGAGTCAAAGTATATAAAAATGAAAAAAAAAGTGGTGAAAGAAGTTTAATAGTTTGAAAGTCTAATTGGTTATGTTAGTATAAGTCAAAGATACTTTATTATGTTTTATGATAATCAAAGTACAATTCACTTAATTAAGAATCAAATGGACCATAAAAGGACAATGTGTATTAATGTTAGGATGCACTTTATTTACGATGTTGAGGGCTCACAACCAAGACTGCTCATTGTGTTGTTTAAGAAGATTGCTATTTTTTATAATCCAACAAACATGATGACAAAAATTCTCTCATTCAAATATTGTTTGAACTTAATTAATATATGCAAATATTATTGATGGAAGAAAATTGTTTAATGATTTTAAAAATTCAAGTCAAGATTGATATTCGTAATATAATTGACTTGAATTAATCAAAAGTTAAAATAGAATAAATTTTAGAACAACAAATATAAGTTAATAATACTATTATTGTTTTATGAAAATAAACAAATTTACTCTAATTATTGGAGCATAATTATAATTATCCTATAATTAAGGAAAGAGTTACATGTTTATATATATAAACTAAGAGATTTATTACTTTAAATATTATAAATTCAATATATATAATCATATATTAATTATTTTCTTTTCATAGAGTTCAATGTAAACTTTTATTTATTCTTCTGCTAATTTTCTTCCTCAAACATCCTTACTTTATAACATTTCTCTTTATTCTTTCTTTTATTTTCCTTTACACTCATTGGCACAATTATAATAATAATATAACTTCCACTCTTTATCTTCTCCTTGTCTCTCAAAGAGTTAACTTTACTATTTATACAACATTTCATGAAATAAAATCCATCAAATATTTTGATCCAATGATAACTGTATTTTATATAGTTATTTTTATCTATTTTATTAATTATAATTGCTATGTTCTTGACATATTTAGTTAATTTTAGTTGAATAAATTAATATTTATTGTTTATGTGTTAAGAAATATATTTTTAAGAAAATTAAATAATTTGAATCGAAAAGGTACTTAATTGCAAATTTATGTCTAAAAATATAATTTAAAATAAAAGAGTGCTTAATTGCAATTTATAATAGTATAAAAATATAATTTGAATTAAAATTGAGCTTAATTGTAATTAACAAAAGTTGAAAAGTTAATTTAAATTAGAAAAGAGCTTAATTGCAATTAAAGAAAGTTTAAAAGTTAATTTGAATTAAATTGGAGGGCTAAAATGTAATTAAGGATATTTAATTTCTCCACAGGAAAGATGAAGTCAACGCGCCATCACCCATGCGCGTCACGTGAATCGTCAGATCAGAAAAACAACGGTTAGGATTAGTGCGTGTATTTCAAACCCGACCAAAGTGAATGTAAGCAAGTTTTCTGGATCATGCGGCTCGGTGCATCGAGTGAGACCCACCTACCGCGTAGCCTGCATGCAGGGTGCGACCCACGTGTCTTTACGCGTATGCCATAGTCACGATTTCCTACGGCCGAATCACATGCGTCCGTTTATATAACCAATTGAAAGCTGCCATATGTCCCAGCATTCATTGCAACCAATCATGTGCTGACATGTGGCAAGTTTCGGTGAACGCAAAAACATAGAATTTCATGCACGCATTTCCAGTTGTCCCCCACTTGTCTCCTCACGCTTATCCCGTGCGACAATTTTACGTGCGTCCGTTCTTGGTACTCAATGAGATGCTGCCACGTGTCCCACTATTTCTTGTAGTGAATCAGACGCTGACATGTGGCATGTAGATTGAATTAAAAAAAATAAAAAATGGCTTATCTCTCACGCGTATATTAAAATAACATTTTTGATATCGAATATCGATACACATGTGTTTTTATTTTCGATGTAAATGTTTCCCGCATGTCCCAAAAAATGTATTTTGTAGATGTATTTTTTTAGCTATACATAGGGCATTTATTGCTAAAAAAATGTATTTTTTTTAGTTTTTGGGATTTTTGGTTCGTTTGGGTTCTGGACAGTGGTACACACAGAAGCCATTTTTGGCTTCTATTGTGTTCTGCGTGTGCTAAATATTTGAGCTTAGAGATGTTTTAATTTTCTTTTGTTCTTCATCTAATTCCTTAACTGCTGTTATTTTAATTTTAATTTATGAAGTGATTTAATTTTTCCAGGGTTGCGTTTTATCTAAATTTATGAAGCTTGAGTTTAATTATTTTTGAAAGATTTATAAGACATTTGATTTGTTTATTCTATTTGTGCTTAATGCTTTTGATTATTCGAGGATTTATCAAATGATCTGTGACACTTAAATAAACTTGGAAGAGACATTTTTGTGTATATTGTTCATGGATAGAATAACATGTATATATGAAGGATATGAATATACCTTAATTGTATGTGTGACCATTTGAGAACTTAGAACGTAATGAATCTTTTTGAATTTAATTCTCATAGGAATATAGTGAATTAATTTAGCGAGGTGTGTCTATACGGAGCTCGGAAGAGATGTATGGATAAAATTAAAAGTTTTCAGTTGACAAATTAAATGTACTATAAAAATATAAATCAAGAGAAAATAATATGATTTGAGTTGATTAATTTGGTGAAAAAATGCAATCCTAGATTTATTTTATTTTATTTAACTTCTTCAATTAACAATTATTTTGGATAAAATCAGAGCGAAATAATTTTAGTACTTAACAAACTGTAGTGATAAATCTCCTTGGGAACGATAATTTACTTATCTCAATTTTGAGAGAGGTATTGCTTAATTTATTTTCATAGAGTAAATTCCTCTTTTCCAAATTTAATTGTCTAATATATTTTTATTTTGCAACCATTTTATATCTTTCAAATTTAGGTTGGACGTTAAACTCATCTTACTATTCCACTTTAAACAATATCCTAAAGCACATTTCCATGTTCATTGCACAAAAGTAAAAAAAAAATACTTTTTAATGTTAAAATTTACAATAATTATAATCATTTTAATATTAAAAGGTTAACAAAATAAATAGATATATTCATAATTTTTATAAAATCTATTATAATATTATTTGTAATCAATGTAGGATATTACCTCTAATATCTTTTCAAAGTATGAGTTTTCATCTTTTACAAAGTCCATCATCTTATATTTTTGATATATTTTATTTATAATTTATTGTATTGGGTTATTTGTTTCTTTTTATTTTCACACTGCACATTTTATTTTTATTTATTTATTTATGATATAAGGCATAAGATTTTAAGTTAATCGACTGAAACATATTATGTCAAAGTTTATAAGAATAAAGCGTTATCTAATCCTAAAAAGTTAACTAAATAGGTATAAACATTCATATTTCTTATAACTTTATCACGATATTTTATACATGTGAGACATTTTACCTCTAACATTTCCTTAAAATGTGTATCTATGTAACTAGTAAAACTAATCATTATTTATTTTTAATATATTTTATTTTATTTGAGTTACTTTTTCTTTTACAAAGCTAATTTTTTTTAGGTGAAGTTATAAGTTTTTGATCCAATTAATTGATTGAAACTCTATTATCATATCAAAATCTAGTTAATGTTAGAGCAATTTCTACTTGTTACTCTCATCTCCTGTATAATTTTAGCAAGTTTCTTCAAACACATTGTCACGGTGTTATCCTTTTTATGTTGATTACTTTAATTTTCGCCTATCTTTAGCTCATAATCGATGTTAATAACAATGAACTTGTACCTTAACTGGAAAGGAGTCATTAATTTCTTTGGAATGCTCTTTCCAAATAAGGCTGCTTCCTGAGCCAACTTCACTAAAACTCTTCTCACAATTTCTCCAAGGTACATTCCTGAAACTAGCTTTTCGAATATCTGAGATAAAAACAAAACTTTAGAAAACAAAAGCAGCAAAAGGATTGCATATATATGTTTTTGTCAGAAGAGTATGGTATTTTTGCCTTACCCGGTAGCCAGGATTTGAGCTGTCAACATCCAAAGAAGCATCAAACTCGGAAATAGGAAGATGTGAAGACCTGAAATCTCCCCAGTTCATGCTAATTACCTACAAAACTAAGCAGAAATCTCAATCCTTTTGTTCAACTGATAAGCAAATAATTTTGCTGCAAATATCTCTAACCATCTCTTCTGAATTGGGAACATCTTGTACTGATTTTACATAAGCAGCATTTGTGCTCATTCCTAAAGTGATTGCAGCTACACTTTCGTTGTTATAATATTTACCTCCTGCCAAATTTCCAACTGCATCATCAACCTGTGCTCAAAATGATATTATATCATATCAGAGCTTGATGAAATTATGGCTATATATTACCTGACCTTAACGAGTTAAATCTATTAAACTAGTTTAACTTGTAGAAAATATCACATGGACAGAAGGAAGTTGCTTACAATTGCAGAAACATGCAAGTCTACTCCATGTTTGTCTAGAGCTTGATTCATCTCTCTTACCAATTCTTTTCCAATCTGAATAAATTGTTTAGGAACATATAATTGACATGTGTCCTCTGATAGATTTGAATTTATGTATTAACAATAACTTTAAGATAAAACTCAACTGTATCATCAGCTGAGAAATTCTCCCATTTGATAGCAGTTCCAGAGGAGGCAATCGGATATGAGATTATAAAGCCCAAATTCTTCTTTTTTGTTTGTGCATCATTTTCACTGTAATTAGGATGCGCTGTTACAAAATTTCCAAGCTCCACAGCAATAAACTCAAATAACTCCTAATAAACAACACGAATTTCAGATTTAATGAATTCAACTAAGTAGTTTATATCTTCAACTAAACCAAACACAACATTTACAATGTGAAACATACAATGTTACAACTTTTCATAATTTGTCTCTCATAAAGGTGATAAAACTCTGAAAACATTACCTTAGATGTGCCATCAATTAGATTGGACGGGATGGAGATCTCCTCTCTGTGTAAATCAAAAATGGGTTCTTCCTTTTTTCCACCGAATCTTGCACATAACACCAAGAAATCTCTTGGTCTCAAATTCACTCCATAATAAAATCCTTCCTCGTTTCTGCCAAGTGCCACCAAAACTTTATTAAATTATAGGTGCAAAATCAAACAGAAAAACAAGCACAAAACAAGACCCAAGTGAGAAAAAATAAATTAGTATAGACAGAGTGAATACCCAGAGGGAAGTGAATGAACATAAGAAAGAAGCATGTTGAGAGAACTAGTAATGGGTGTTCCATTGGAAGCAAGAGAGGCTTCCATTTCAGACACCAACCCATCTGCTATCTCACACAACTTAGACACAGGAGTGGCGCATTCCTCTGCAAATTTGCTTATAATGCTTTGGATTCTCTTCCATTTTCGCTCTTTCCTTTTATTCCACGCCCTCAACAAAGCTAGTGCCACTACTAACGTAGCGGCTGATATTGCTGTTGCTACCACCACCTCCTTTCTCATTTGTATCTTTCATCAAACACTTTCATATTTGTGTTTTCTATTTCTTTTCCTTTTTTTTTAATAAATTTTGAAACTGCAATTCCAGATATATGCGGAGAAGAACGAGTATCGTGGGTTGTTAGGCCGCAAGGGAATTGATGGAGGTACCGTAATGGACTTTTTACGTGTAATGATCATCATAATGAAAGGGAAAATTTTAAAAAATCGACATTTTCACCGCTTACATCTAATTTTATTTTATTAAAAATTCTTCTAGTATCAAATAGCTTACCAAATCCATGTAAATATACTATGACTACGATTGGGTATGAAAAATGTTAAGTTGACACTAATTTCGAATACATATAAGTTTATTATAAATGGAAAATGATTTAATCACCCTTCTAATTTTTAATATTTATTTAATTTAAAAAATTAAATATTAATATAAATCTGATTTTATTATATTATTTAAAATATTAATATTAATTTTCATCTTTTAATTTTTTAACATATATTTATAAATAAAATATAAAAATATAAAATAAAAATAAATAAAATTCATATAATTATTCAAAATATTGTATATTTTATTATTAAAAATATATTTTATTATTTAATTATATGTATATAAAAACAATATTAACATATGTTCGAATTATTAATTGCAGTTATTTTTTAGAAAAACTATTGGATTTTATATATAATTAAATATTTAATTATTCATAGTTAAAAATGTTAATCTATAATGAGAGATTTACGATTTGAGTTATGGGTAGCGCACAACTCCCTTTACGAACTACAAACCTCTTATTACAAACTATGAACACATATCTCTTGTTAGTGTGAGATTGGTGTTTGAACATATAGATCGACTCGAAGTATGATCCAACTAAGCAGATTGAGCCATCATATGGATTAGCATGGGAGAACCTACCTATCCCTACACTTAAAACGACGTCAGTAATGAGTAGTCAACTTCGAGCTTTGAATGTATTTTTTTTTACTCTTGTACCCCTTTGAAACGATGTAACGTGTTCCTCTATATATTTGACACATGTACATGTAATGCTTTATATATACATTGACCTCATAAGTGATCCACAAATTCCAAAAAATTCTTTAACTTCTATCTGATTTCTCTCTTTATAAATCGAACTAATCCCAACATTTTGGCGCCCACCATAGGGTTCAGATTTGAAGGTCAAGCTTTGGCTTCTCACCCCATGTTTTCAAGGATTCACCTTGAATTCTGATAAAGAGACTTAGCAAGCGAGCATAGTTCCATAAAAGCATGGCCATCACGGAGGAACATGAGCTGAGAAAATATTGAGACTAGCAAACGAGGAGGCAACAGAGGCACATGACCATATTTTTCTAGCCTGTAATGAGGTTAGAGTAAAGACTGATCCCTATCAAAAGCTGGCATGTAAACTTCTTGAGCTAAGAAGAGAGCTCGAGGAGACCAGGCGAGAAAATATGGCACTACAATTGCATCCAAGTCTAGATACCCCAGAGGGTCAAACCATTAACCTGGTAGTGGAATTGTGCTAGATCATGTTGTGTCTTTCCCATCCAGGGCGAGAACATAATTAATAATGACCCACTTCTAGTTAAGTTGTTCACTTTGGTCAAAGAACTAGGTAGAATGCTCTAACACTTAAGAGAGAATTGATCACCTTGATCACAGACCAGGTAAAGGGCTATCTTATAATATTACATGCCATGAGTTAATCACCTCGATCAGGAGCTAGGTAGAGCGCTCTGACACAAAGTTGATCACATCGGGCAAAGAATCAGGTAGAACGCTCTGGCACATAGTTGATCACATCGGTCAAAGAATCAGGTAGAACACTCTGACACTTAAGAAAGAGTTGATCAACTCAATCATAGACCTGGTAAAGCGCTCCCTCTAATATTACATGTCACGAATTGATCACCTCATTTAGGAACTATGTAGAGCACTCTAACATATAATTTATCACCTCCGTCAAAGAACCAGGTAGAATGCTCTAACACTTAAGAGAGAGTTGATCACTTGGGTCACACACCAAATAGAATGCTCTAACTATTGAGTTGATCATCTCGATCACAAACTAGATAGAATGCTCTCCCCCAACATCCCATGTCCAATCATAAATCGGGTAAAATGTACTCCGCCAGTTTCCCAGGTCTATTTCGTAGACTAAGTCCTACAGGCTAGTCCTTTCAAAGATAAACTATATTGACCTAGTGTGGAAGGTACCTTATGTTACAAATATTTTTTTTATTGTTCGAGCTTACAAAGCTTTTAAAATTCATTATTATAGAGCTCAGGCTCCCACAATGTTAAAAGTTCTTCACACATTTGGACCCATGGGCAGTGTCCAGGTTGTTTTCCTTCTCCACTAAAGGCAAAAATTAGCCTAAATCTTGACAACTTTCTTGCAAATATTGACCTTTGTTTCGGTATGGGCTAGGCTTAAGTTAAGTATGGAATGTTCCAATTTTTCAACAACACCTCATCAGATTGCTTCATATAGAAGTTTGCCCAATGGGACTTCCTATCAATAAGAATGGCCATTTTAGTTATGGTCTTTCTCTCTCAAGCTTAAGTTTGGGATAACTGCTCCTTATAAGAGGTGAGCTCGTACTTGGTCTCTTTATAAAGAGAAAGCCTATCCTTGAGCCTAGTCAGCTCATTTTTTTAATTTCTTTGCCTCGATCTTAAGCCTACCATTCTCCAGTTTTAAAGATCAAGTTGAATGTCTATTTACCCATTCAAAATCCATAAGGTTTAAGCAAGAATCATAGAGGAAAAATGGACAACTACTTCAAACAAAAGAGGATGTTTGAATTTTATAGCATCCCTAACCCCCTTTAATAAGGAATGAGATTGAGACAAATTTAATTATACATGTCTTTAAAAACAAGAAGGTGGGTCAACATCATAAATAAATACTATATATATATATATATATATAAACGCACAATTGTACACGCAACATAAGTTGTTCTCAAAATTAATCGTTTCTCATTAATAATGATGGGTTACAAGTGTGAGCTTGCGACCACACAACTAGGAATGACATTAAAATTAAAAGAAAAATGTTCCTTATAAAATAAATATGTTAGTGGTGCTCATGCATGTTGAAGAGGTAGAGAATATGGGTTTGGAATACATGACCAACATACTACTTAATTAAGAAGCTTGAGCTAGTGCCAATATCAAAGGTTCCCAATTCCACCTTTTTCATCTCCCACCTCGATCTCATCACCACTCACATAAGATTCTGAGTCCTGTTCCACACCCTCATCTTAGGCTTGAGTGGGTGTATATTGGAGGGTGATCGGGATATTCAGGATCTAGTAGTAGTATTTCCTCAGCCCCCTCTTCTTGATTATACCATATATCAACGCTTGAAAAGAGTTATTCAATCATCGCATTAAGCTCGTGCTTTGCCTTTTCTTGATCATGGGCATATTTCTCTTTGGTATCCGCTAACTCGTGCCTATAGACTTCTGCATCTACATCGGCCACCCTCTCGGGCTATCGGAGCTCCTCGAAGAGCCTCACGTTATTATTAAGCTTGTCTTTGGCCTTGGATAGTTTCTCCTACTTTTCGATGTATGGCTCTCTTTTCCATCGTAAGCTTATGCCTCAAACTCTCCACACCTTAAACCTTTTTCAATCTATAAAGGAGTTAGGCCTGAAAATAGGAAAGACAATGTGAGGTAAAAAAACCCAAGGCTCAATCAAAAGTAAGGTCGGACTAACACTTTCCTGGAACAAAAGATGGTTTAGCATGACCCTAGCATTCACATCCTCGTACATGGCATCAAGTTGTCTCTCATGTACCATGTGGGGCAGCTGGTCCACATAATATTCCAACCTTACTAGTGTCATACCTCTATACAAGATCATTCCTTCAATGTCTGTAGTGAGGTCATCAATGACACCCTTCCCCCTTCTCGAGTCCCTCATAGAGAGGTAGGTGTTTGTTGACCCGAGCT
The DNA here is from genome assembly GCA_037013495.1 of Hippophae tibetana. Lineage (NCBI taxonomy): Eukaryota > Viridiplantae > Streptophyta > Magnoliopsida > Rosales > Elaeagnaceae > Hippophae > Hippophae tibetana. Next base: position 31,867,886 of record CM072812.1, read on the forward strand.
AACAGATGGTAATGTGTTTAGACCTAAGCTCGAAGGTGGTGAGGTGTGCTGACGAGGGGATACTAGTGAAGGCTCGATGATATTGAAAGGCGTAGGCCTGAGCACGAGCTCATCAATAGTCACATTCTTCTTTCTTTTGGACAAGGTTAGAGTGGCCTTCCACTCGAGGATTTACTCTTCTTCTTCCTTTTGGAGGAACTCATTCCTTCGGAATAAGGTGTACCTTTTTTGAAAACTACCCTCTGTTTAGCAAGACTACTATGAAGTCATGCCAATAAATCATATTCCTTATTACGACCTTGGTGTTAGCCTAGTTGTTCCTTATCAGTCTGACATCACTTTTTACGGCCTTCCACTAGCCAGATATGTAGAAGTAATACTACTTCCAATTCTTCTCATTCTCGGAGAAGATCATATTTATGCCTCGGTCTTGCTTTATAAACATTTAGACCTTTTTCGTGTCTATAGGGTTCTACTTCAGCATATATACCTCATTGAACTCGGGCATCTCCAATTCAACCATGAGTTCTATACATTTTAGCATGAGACGAAGCAGATACCTCTACCCATTAGGCATCAATTGTCCTGTCACAAGTTGAGTCCTATTCAAAAATTTCCTTATAAAGAGGTATAGAGGAAATTTGACCCTCAACCACAAGGCCTTCTCGTGGAAGGATGTCCACCTAATTGAAGATGGGTCGTTGTTGAGAATGCATGGCCTGAGGATCATTATTTGAATCGAGGAAGGAATTTCATATGTTTTCCTTATCCTCTCCATGTCTTGAAGAGATAAATCACTGGTCTTAACCTTGGTCGCCCAACCTTTATTAAGGCATGTGTGTTCATTGGTTCATTTCTTCCCCCATCCTCTTCCTCTATGACCTCAGGATGGATATTTGGGTATGAGACATGTTCAAGCTAATTGTAGATACAACCTATGGATATTGTGGGATGAGGCTCAAATAGCTCTCCTTCACTCGAGGTGTTTGTCTCATTGGTATAACCCAGATCGTCACTTTCTGCCTAGCCCGAGAAGTAGGATATTGTGGTCTCTCCCAGAAAGACAAGCTTGAAGTGGACTCTCTATGCATGGTCTCTACAAAATATAACAAATCATAAAACTGGTAAGGCATGAGAAATATAAATTACTTAGTGTCGAGTTTGAAACTAAAATAGGACAGTAATTCTTTAAACTGACTTGAAAAGAAAGTAAAAAACTATTAGACTTGCAGATTTTTCCCTTTGAAACCCAAGAAAATAAGTTATGTGTCGTACTGGTTTACTTACCACCAAGCTAAAAACTTGTATGGCTCAAGTTGAGAAAATAGAATATTTTTTATTCCAATTTTTGTTTGAAATGCATGAAATGATGAAATGAATGGAGGCCTAAGCTCCTTCTTATATAGAGGTGCATATTTCTCTTTCTAATTAACTGACAAGTATTTATTAAGGGAAGCTGAATGGTTCAGATTTGTTGCCCAGTTGATACTCTTTCACCCCTGATTGTGGACCTAAGTTGATAGAGTGAGAAACTGGATATTTGAATATATGGATCGATTTGAAGCCCAAGCCATCATACGAGTCAACATAAGAGGATATGCTTGAACCTGCACTTACAACGACGCTAGTAATACGGGTCTACCTATGCATAGGAACTTTGGCGTTGGAGGGCCACCCTCCATACTAAGCCATGGTGTGCTTTGAATTTATTTCTTTTATTTTTGTACCCCTTATGTATTCGACACATGTACACGTAATATTTTATATGTACATAAATCTCATAATAGATCAACACATTTCACAAAATTCTTTAACTTTTCTATAATTTTTCTTTCTATAAATCAGACCAATTCTAACCGTTGTTATTAAAAAAAATAGTATAAGATATGTGGTTGCATTTAAGAAGATGATTTTTTAACCTAAAAAAAATAAATGTAAATATTTTCTAGAATTACTTTAGGTTAAACAAGGAACTTTTAAACCTATTCACATATGTGCGTTAAGACACTAGGGATGTCAATGGAGTGGGGCTAGGCGGAGGATAGAGTGATGAGATAGGGTTTTCCTATTAGAGGTTTGGGTTTTTAAGGTATCAATGATTCCTCTTAATAAATTAAATTTTTAATAGTCTAATTACTTATAAAATCTCAATTATATATATTTATTATGTAATTAAATCTTATAAGATAAAATTTAAAATATAATTAAATTATTTATATTATTAATTCAACAATCATTATTAATTTATATTTTACATTTCATGATATAGGATTTTTATTATTAAATATTTATTTATTAATAAAAATATTATTTTTAATTGATATTCGTTTAAAATTTTACAAATATATAATATTTTTAAAAAAATTAAAAAAAATAGAATTCAGCGGTAGACAGGACAATTTTAATCTCACCCAGCCTCTCGTAGGGGCACTCCTCACTAGTATGAAAATTAGAGTTTTCCCACAAATTTCAATTTTTACAGAGTAAATTGACGTCCATTCCCTACCGAACCTCTCTAAGTGGATTGTTTACCTCTCTAAGTGAAAATTAGTGGATGTGAAGGTATTTTGACAGAAAAAAAAAACTAAATAAAATACAAAAGAAAAAGTAAAAATAGATATGTAGAGCTCTTAGGTGGATTGTTTTAGAATTTTCTATTGAAAGTTATTTCAGCGATCCACAATCAAGTCAGTTGAGTTATCATCTTATTTTCTCGGCCCAACTGACATAGCAACCCAGTTGAACGGGATAGCTCTATTTTTCTCTGTTAAAGCAGAAAAAATTAAAGTATTGCTATATGTCTTTGGACAAAATTCATGCTTATGTTCAAATATAATCGAATATATTGATAGGAATATGGGATTCAACAATAAATTTTAGGCATCGACAATAAGTATGCCAGTATCATTGGGCACATAAGGTTGGATTATCCCAATTTGGAATTATTAGTGGTTTTCAAAAAAAGAAATTTGCGAAAACAATTTCTATAACACACTTAAAAATTGTATCTACAAAAATAACAGTTATTATATCGAACTTATATATTTTTAATTAAAAAAAGTCAGATTTAAACATTTCATTAGTTAGATATTATTTAAATTGAGTTTCGATTATTTCGATTCATTAAATATTGAACTCGTTTTAATTATCGAAGTTTTATTTTTATTGTTATAATTTTAGAGTTATTATTATATGTAATTTCAAAAACAATTATTGCTTCATATGTATAATATTTAGAAAAAAAAAATTATAATTTATTTTTATATGTGTGTACATGTAATGTGTATATGGGTGTGTAATATTTATTTACAAATAGAGAGTGGGGTGAAGAAACAAAAGAGGAAACAATTTTTAGCAGAAAAAAAAGGAAGAAGAAGAAAATAATAAAACATCAACCACCATTGCATACTTTTTTTAAGAGAAACTTTTAATATCATATAGCCTTAATTTAAGGAAAAACAATAATTCTTCCTCTTTAAAGTTTCAATTATATATATATATATATGAATTCAGGTTTCACCTTTTCCTTAACGTCAACTTTCTCTTTCAAAACATAATCTGAATGCATACTTTTTATTTTAAATTTGAATATCACAATTTTTTCTTTTATTTTAATAAAAAAGAAATCTTACACACTGACATTTTCTTTGTTAGCACTTATTTTCTTGGGTCAGAAATTTTCTTTGTTGACACTTGAAAAAGACATTTCCTTTATTCACACCCTTCCGAAGAAAATATAAACTTCTGGACTGAGCAAGGAATATCAATGTGGGGTAGACTAAAAATTGAAAGATGATTAATACAAATTCAACTCTCTAAATACAATAAAATAAATTTTAGTTCTAGCTTGAATTTTTAAAAAAATTAACTGTTAATTTATTTATGGGATTGATTTATTATCTAAGGGGTATGGATTCAAATCGGAAACACACCCTTATATTGTTTTTATTTATTTATTAAAAAAAAAATTAATGAGTTTTTTATTTTATTTAAAAAAAATACATAAACTTGACACAACACTTAAGATATAATATGAATATGTTTTTGTCCACAAAAATCTGACAGAGACATTGTGCTCCTTGAAGTAATATCGAGAAGCTCAAAAGTCATGATTTTGAATCAAATTTATAAATTAATATATTCGTCTATGTGAATTTATAATTCATGTGATGTATCATTGGAAGGTTCTGAAAGTTTATTTTATAGAGAATTATTTGAGATCTTAGATAAAGTCATTGTTATTCTTCTAAAGACTATTCAGATCCTATACCATCCAAAACTTTCAACTCTCTTTTGATATTCCTTGGATACCAAAGTAGCAAGGATAAAAATGGAAACAACCGTGGATAAGAGGTATTTCGGTTCATCTATTTGTTATGGTGTACCTACTCTCTCCATATACTATGACATTATAGAAAATAAATTTGGAAAATTATAAAAAATAACTATTAAATTTTATAATAAAAATAATATTTTAGTAATATTGAGCGGGTTTAAATTTGAAGGAGTTTGACATTAAACGGATCTAAATGTCCGTAATTTAATTTAAATGACGTTCAATTGAACAACATTTAATATAAAATTATAAGTTATTTTTTTTAAATAAAAAATATATAAATTGGACATAAATGATGTTATTTTTATAAATAAAAATTTTAAATGTAATATTTTTATTTTTTCTTACCTTAAAAAAATTTATTGAGACATAGTTGTTATTTTACGTTCTTACTTATTCAGAAAGTTTTTTTTATTTACATTTCTAATGGTTTATTTCCTTAAATTTGGAGGGTTGTTTAAGTAATTTATTTTTAGAGGCTTGTATCTTTGGTAATAAGAAATATATTATCTTTTTTATATTAAACAACATTGATATGTGATCTTGTTACAAATTAGTTTGAAATAATAACAAATAATTATAAAATTTTAAATTTTTAGAATTTAAATAATTTTTATAAAAGAAAAATTATTAATTTTTTAATAAAAAATAAAAATAAAATATATAATGTATTATGATTAATTTGACTATAAATGTTATTAAATCTATAAATTTTCTTATATATTTATTAAAATAAATATATAATTTCAAAAAATGAAATGGAGTATACAATTTATGTTGTTACTCCATTTTATATTATAAAATACGATTTCCCGTTTTATATTCTAATTCTCTATTTTATTATTTTCATTCTTACATCTAACATGATAATTTTTAAAATGATTTATCACGTCATAAAAAATTAACCACCCAGATATTTAGTAATATATTTAATACATAAGATATTTTTTTTATTAAATTTAGATATTAAAATAAAATATTTAATAATATAAAACATAAAAAAATACTAATACATTAAAAATATACATATATGATACCAATCACATAATAAAACTATTACTTCGACATACATGATAAAAGTTACCTACATATATTAATAAAATTATTAGTTCTACAATATTACATTTTGTCAAGAGTTTATAAATTCTCCGCACCATTCGGAGGATTCTTTGCCCAACCAAAAGCAGATTGCGAATCGTGTACTTTTTTGTCAACCCAATATGTTGTACTTTAACAACAATAAAAGCCTCGAACTTCGTTGAATACTCTTCGCCAAAAAAATTTCCTTGTTATTCATGTTCTATATGAAACCACAAAATATATATCGAAGTAGCAAATACAAAATATCCACTAGTGATTGAATCTTATCAAAAGTTTTCAAATTATGCAATAAAAAAAATAGAATAATGCTTATTTTATCAAACAAAATCATTAAAATTATGAAGAAAAAAAATTAAATAATAAAATTAATGATCATAATATAATAATGATATGAAACCCATCTCTAAAAGTAAGGATACAAATCATATTTTTAAAACATAATTGAAATTATGTTGTTGAAATGTACATGTCACTTTTATATATATACAAACCAAGTTTTAATTAAGCTTATAATCAAACAAAATAAACAAATCAAACATCCAACCCTAAAAAAAATAAAAAAAGGAATTCTATCTAATTAGATCAAATTAGATCACTCAGTGAGTCAATTATAATAAATAGTATAATTAATATCCCATGTTTCTTGCCATATCTATCCTTGTATCTGTGAATTAGGAACATAATGTTATATTGATTCCTTTAAGATATCAAATATCTTAAATTTTTAGATATTTATATAAATATCATACAATCTTATTTGCTTGAATTTTATTTAAACTTTTAATCATATTTTAATTTTTGATGCTAATGCCCTACTTGTCTTAATTTAATTATGAGTTTGTTAGAAACAGAGTTAGTCATTACGAAATCAAGTAGAAAATCGAGAAATTCATAAACAAACATCTTGAATGTTGACGTCTAACAAGTTAGCCTTTCAATTAATGTAATATTGTTCTCGTCCTTATCAGCAAAAATAAAATTAATGTCTTATTATCATTAGTTGAAAAAACAAAATGCCTTATTATCATGAAATGCTTTGCACACAAGTATCTTATATTATGATATGTGATAATTTATTTAAAAAAAAATGATTCATTTTTTTTAAATAATTTTAACATTTGATAAGATACTAGTGATTAGCGTCCAAAATTGTGTTCATATTAGCATTTCTTTCCTAGCCAACAATCATATCCTCTCTCTCTCTCTCTCTCTCTCTCTATATATATATGTATTAGTTAAGTTCTAAGTATTTTATATGTGTTAATTTATTACTTAATTAATAAATGTTAAGTTTAAAGATAACTAATTAGGAAAAATATTGGTTTATGTTAATTAAGATAAATAATACTATATTAAAAAAAGATAAATATTGTAACATATAAAATTATTAATATTTTAGTTATTAATAAATTATTACTTAATTGATAAAAAAAATATATAACTTAAAATAATAAATCAAAATATGACAACTTTTACTTTACTTAATATATAGAAGAACTTTTATTTAAAATAAATAAATAATTGAAATTTAAATAATTATCAATATTCTAGCTGTTAATAATTTATTATTTAATTGATAAAAATAAAAATTATAAATAAATTATGCAATAAAAATCATTACTTTAAAATATGTGGATAATTTTATTTAAAAATTTATAAGATATAACTTAAATTTTGGAATTTATATTTTAAAAGTATAAAAAATCATTGTCAGAATAAATATTTAGCTCTATAATTTATTAAAATAAAAATATTGTCTTAAGATTAGTAAAATTTTATCTAATAATGAAATTTCTTTTAAATTTTTATATAAAATAGTTAAATAACAAAAACTTTTTCACACGCTTGCACTACATATATAGAATCTCAAATTGCAAGTTGCTTTTGAAAAATAAATAGTAAGATTATAAACGGACACCTAATTATCAAAGAAGAACCCTTCACGGCAGGGCATGCTGCAATCATTCACAGCAGAATTATTTTTTTTCCCTAACATTAACGGCAGATATTTAACAATGATTTATTTCACATTATTTTTGCTTTTTGTTTTTTCAATAATGTAAATCTATTTAATGGAAGATTCATGCAATATTGATTATAAAATTATTCATTATTTTTGGATTATATGATGGTGTAATATTTCATATTAATGAAATATGGATTAGATCAACTTTAGAAAATAAACAAATAAATAATAGAGATAGAGAAAAAAAAATTAATCTGATTAATGAGTAATATGATCAATCAGAATAATTTAAAAAAATTCACACTGATATTAATTTTTATTGATCTAAAATACTATATCATTATATATTTAAGTAACAATAATAATTTCTCATTGCTTTTATAGCAAAGCTGAAACGGCTTTTTCAATTTTTATTAAAATATTAACTATTTGAAAATTGATTGGTTATAAACATGTCTCAGTTATTCCCGGTGAGACTTTTCCTTTAAGAAAAATGTTTAATGTACGAGTAATTTTTTATATTTTTACAGTAAAATTATATTTTATTAATGTTTTTATTTTTTATTAATTATAAATAAAATTAGTTATTAAATCAAGTAAAATTCATAATAATTAATAAAAAAAATTAATTTACTTTTAAGTGGGTTAAAATGAAGATAAAGACGATAATATCACCATTTATAATTTTCTTCGATGGATAGATTTGGGAACAATCCCAATCCAATATGTCCTTAATTAATTAATTGATAATAAAATGCATTCTCTCGCCTCATTAATATTATTTTGATAAATATGTCTAACATCGTGCAAATTAATCGTGCATCCTTGTTCGTAAAAATATTAAGCATTGTTCTTTCCTTAATGCAATTACAAGTTGACGTGTTATGTCATGTTTTTGTATAACCTGTGTAGTATAGAAAGATTCATGACCAAATAAAGAGGGATAATTAAATTAAATATTATATTATATATATTATTATAAATTTTAAATGAGTGAGTAAATGATCCTTCAAACGGCAACTTGAAACATAAATTCCAATAAAGATAAGATCAGTGACATATTCCTTCGTTTGTCAAGTAGCTAGTACTACTCTACCAGTTTTAATATATTTATAAATATAAATATAGTTGTCATGGACAAATCGAGTTTAAAGAAAGATAAAAGAGGTAATAAATGTCGATAATTCAATAACCTTCATTAATTATATACAAGTGTTAATACATATCTAGTAAATATTAATGTATATATATTAATGTATATCTATTTATTTTAAAGATATCTATATTTAGTTACTTTAAACATATCTATTTTACTTGTAATAACTATATAAATGAACTATGTATTTTAATTTGAATCACATAATAAAATACAATCATTAAGTATTTCTAACATGATATCACAGTCACTATTCTAGTCTTTCTAGCAGTCTTATCTTTTCTGGTGTTATTTAACCGTTATAGCTTCCGCTGTCACAATAGCCACTGCAATCATTCATCGTTGAACCTCCGACGTCTTTCAACCGTTGTCCTTAAGTTCCGGGATTACAGTTGCCATTGTTAAGAAGTTCCGCACCATACAAACCACTACAATCATCGTCGCTGTCGTGCATCTTATTCCGATAATTTTTCTACATATACCATTGTGATCAGCTCGACCGGATCTACACAACCGTGGAAGTATCGCAACCATCGAACACTGCACGCTCCCTCACGTGCCGCTCAAATGATCTGCACGTCCTTTCATGCACCACCGCTGAAACTGACCGCCACCGTGAATCTTAACCCAACGACCTATCTGCAGATACCACTGTGATCGCCGCGACCCGATCTACATAACCATGGGCGTATCACAGTCATAAGTCGCCGTACGCGCCGACAACAACAACCGCACATGAATCTGACGTGCCAAGCACGCTGCACTCTACTCGTGACATCATCAGTAACTTGCCTAGGACTGATGTCATCATCACTTTCAGCTGACATCACAGAGACCGGCCTGACCATTGACCGTGCTGATCGTTGACCCTTGATTGTTGATTTTAGAATGCAGGTCCCTTTACCCAGTTTTTCACGTAGATCTCATTTTTGTAGTCCCTTTTTGCATATTGTGTCTCCAAATGGATAAAAAAGATGTTTTTGTTTCTTGTCCTATCAATACTATATTGGAGGGGACTAAGAATTACTTGTCATGGTCTCAAGCTATGCATAGTTTTCTTAAGGGTAGTATACTCTGGCATTATTGTATTAGTGCAATTATCATTCCTGTTAAAGAAACAAGTGAAGAAAATGCTACTTTCCTTCATCGCATGACTGAATGGGATAGTCATAATCACATGATCCTCACATGGATTCGGAATACTTCCATTCCCTCCATCTCCAATCTGTTGGGAAGCTTTGATAATGCCAAATCAACATGGGATATGTTGGCCAAAAGGTACTCCACTACTCACGGATCCATGAAATACCAGCTAATAGTTGAATTCCATCGACTTCAATAAGAACTGGGGTAATCTATCAATGCCTACTTTGATCAACTTCGCTTTCTTTGGGATCAAATCGACCTTTGTGATCCAGTTTGGGCATGCTCAATAGATTCTCAGCAATATGCTACAGTTAGGGATGAATTTCATCTCTATGAGTTCTTGATGTCATTCCACAAGGACTTTGAGCCCATCCAAGGTCAGCTTCTTAATCGTAGTCCTCATCCCTCTCTTGATACTATTGTAAATGAGTTGGTTAGAGAAGAAGCTCGACTTGCAATCCTTCAAGCCCAGAATAAGTTTAATGTTTTGGCTATTACTCCTCTTGCTCCTACCATTGAGCAACCTCAACAATCAGGTGATTCCTGTGGCCTTTATAATTGTCGCAGGCAGAGCAATAAAATGTTTTGCAATTATTGCAAGCATCATGGCCACACCATTGAGACTTGTTACCGTCGCAAAAAATATACTGTTATTGTTGCTAATACTGAGCCTATTTCGCTGATGTCTTTTAGTTCAATAAAGTCTTAGTCTTCTGGATCAAATATCAATCTCTCCTCTACTAAACTACAAAAGATTATAACTCATGTTGTTCAAATGGCTGGTAATGCATCTATTTCCACTACTCTCTCAGTTTTGCCCGGTAAGTCTCAAACTTGGCTTTTGAATCTACATGTTGTAATCACATGACACCTCACTCATCTTTATTCTCATTGGGGACCTTTTCAGGTTACTAGTATTGGTGGATCTCGATATTTTGTTATTTTTATTGATGATTATTCTCGTTATAGTTGGATCTTTCCAATGAAATCTCGTTCTAAAATCTTACCAATATACAGTAACTTTGCAAAAATGGTTGAAACACAATTCTCCAAACATATCAAAACTTTTCGATCTGATAATGCTCTTGAATATACTCAAAATGCTTTTCAAGTTCTGTTACACTCTTATGGCAATGTACATCATCTAACATGTTGAGGAACCTCTAAACAAAATGGTCGAGCCGAAAGAAAACTTCATCATATTCTTGACACTGTTCGTGCTCTTCTTCTTTCTGCTAAAGTTCCTGCCCCATTTTGGGGTAAAGCTGCTCTTCATGTTGTTCGTGCCATTAATCGCATTCCAAGCGTTGTCATTCATAATCAGACTCCGTATGAACGCCTTTTTGGGTCATCTCCTGACTATCATTACTTTCGTTCATTCGGATCTGCCTGTTTCGTTCTTCTTCAACCTCATGAACACAACAAACTTGAGCCTTGATCTAGACTTTGTTGTTTTCTTGGTTATGGTGAAACTCAAAAAGGGTCTCGATGTTATGATCTTGTCTCAGATCATCTTCGTGTTTCCCGAAATGTTGTATTTTGGGAACACCGCTTATTTGTTGAACTTTCTCACTTTCGTTTTTCCCTAACTAATTCAAATGTTTTATAAATCTTTCCAAATGAGTCTCTTGTTCCTTCTAAAGATACTCCTAATCCATCTATGGACTTCACTATTCAATCTTCAGATATTTTTGATGATTATCCTAGACAGGTTATAGAAGAACAGGTTGATAACGAGCTACCCCACCTTGAACATAGGTCCCATGTTCTTGGTCTGCCTGAAGATCCTCTACAAGACATTCCACCTCGCCACTCAACCCGGGTAAGATCTATTCCTACACATTTACTTGACTATCATTGTTACACTGCCCTTGCTACACTCCATGAGCCTCACACCTATCGTGAGGCATCTACTAACCCTTTTTGGCATATTGTAATGAAAGAAGAGATTGATGCATTAACCAAAAACCATACTTGGGATCTAGTTACTCTCCCTCCTGGTCTGTCTGTGGTTGGTAGTAAGTGGATCTATAAGATCAAGACTCGCTCTAATGGGTCCATCGATCGCTACAAGACTTGTCTTGTAGCAAAAGGTTTTACACAAGAGTATGGGATTGATTATGAAGAGACTTTTGCTCCAATTTCCCGTATTTCCTCTGTTCATACCCTCTTAGCTATTGCCATTGCTAGTAAATGGGAACTTTTCATATGGATGTCAAAAATGCATTCCTTAATGGGGATCTGCATGAAGAAGTCTATATGCAACCTTCTTCTGGTCTTTCTATTGAAACAAATAAGGTTTGTCACCTTCGACGAGCACTTTATTGCCTTAAACAAGCTCCACGAGCATGGTTTTCCAAGTTCAGCTCCACTATACTTCGCTTAGGTTACACTGCCAGTCCTTATGATTCTGCCCTATTTCTTCGTCGCAATGATAAAGGCACCATTTTGCTTCTCTTATATGTCGATGATATGATCATAATTGGTGATGACCTCAGTGGTATTCAAGAACTCAAGGATTTTCTTAGTCAACAGTTTGAGATGAAAGACCTTCGACACCTCAGCTACTTCTTGGATCTTGAGATCACTTGTTCCACATATGGTCTTTATATTACTCAAGCTAAGTATGCATCTGATTTTTTATCTCAAGCTGGACTCACTGACAGTAAGACTGTTGACACTCCAATTGAACTTAATGTGCATCTCACACCATCGGAGGGGCAACCATTGTTTAATCCCTATCTTTATAGACGATTGGTTGGCAGCCTAGTTTATCTTATAGTTACTCGTCTAGACATTTCTTATGTTGTTCATCAGGTGAGCCAGTATCTGTCTACTCCACGATCAACTCACTATGCTGCTGTTCTGCGTATTCTACGATACTTGAAAGGCACTATCTTCCATGACCTTTTCTATTCAGCTCATTATCCTTTAGTACTTCGTGCATTCTCTAATCATGATTGGGCAGGAGATCCCACTAATCACGGATCCACTACAGGTTATTGCTTTCTCCTTGGTTCTTCTTTGATTTCTTGGTAAAGTAAGAAACAAACCTTCGTGGCCCGCTCTAGTACTGAAGCAAAATATCGTGCTCTTGCTGATATCACATCTGAGCTTCTTTGGCTATGATGGCTTCTTAAAGATTTAGGTGTGTCCACATCCTCTGCTACTCCCATTTATTGTGATAATCAGAGTGTCATTCATATTGCTCACAACGATGTCTTCCATGAACGGACTAAACACATCAAGATTGATTGTCACTTCATTCACTCTCATCTTGTCCATGGTACTCTCAAGCTTTTCTCCGTTTTCTCTAACGATCAATTTGTAGATATCTTCACTAAGGCACTTCCCAAAGGACATACTCGTAATTTGGTGGACAACCTCAAGCTGGTCTCACATCCACCTTGAGTTTGAGGGGGGATGTTAATATATATCTAGTAACATATTAATGTATATATATATATCTGCTAATGTATATCTATTTAATTTAGGGATATCTATATTTAGTTACTTTAGACATATCTAGTTTAGTTATAATTCCTATATAAAGGAACCATGTATATTCATTTGAATCATAGAATAGAATGCAATCATTAAGTATTTCTAACAATAAGAAATTACTCAAAAGATGTAATAGATGGGTTTAAAAAAATAGAATGTTTAGTTTTTTAGTGGGTAGTTATATGTTAGATGTGTACGAAATTAAAGATCGAGTCTTGAATGTGATTTTTGACGTATGAAGATAAGAAGATTAAAAGGTTTTCTATATATTATATATATTATGTTGTTTTTTTAGGTGTAGGATTCATTCATATAAGGAAATATGGTTATCTAGCGTGATATTTGTGTGTAAGGGGTTGTTTTGTGAACAAAGTGATTTGGACTTTATAAATTAAAATAAAGAAAGTGACTCAGTGTATTTAGAGCTTTTATATTTTTGTTTTCTTGTGCGATATTGGATATAATGAGGTTTTGGTAATTTTTAATTATTTGGATATAGAGTTTATTGGATTATAGAAAAAAGATTATATTTAAGAATTAATATTAGTACAATATTGAGATTTTTGTGTGTGAATATAAGTTAAATCACTTTATTTATTTTTCTTGTTTGCTTAATTTATTTTTGACGCTTCCATTATGTTCTATCAAATAGTATTAGAGCTTATGGTTGTTTTCTTTGGCCAATGGGTGAAATGTGGATTGATTGTGTTTGAAATAAAATTCTCTAAAACCTCGTGGTGATGTGAGCCTATTCTAGAAGTTGAATTTGGAGGACCCTAAAACCTTATGTAAATAATGTGGATTGAAATCAAAGTTCAAGGGAAGAAGTTGAACTTGAAGGACCTTGGAAAGACCTTAAAACCTTGGGTAAATATGGTTGGTTAAGATCAAAGTTCAAAGGGGCTAGTCATGGAAGATCGGTTGGATTAGCTTTGAATTGAAGTATAGACTTAGAAAAGCCAAGTGGTTTTGTTTGAAGAAGAATTGATGAGAAGTGAAAAATGAACAAGTTTATGAATGAAGATGAATGAGAAGAAATGAAAGCGGCAAATGTAATGAATACTATTTGTTTGAGTTTGATTTCTGAAGTTAAATATAGTGTGTTGAATAAGACTTTTTCATCAAATTTTTGGGAAAATTAGAAAAAAAATTATAATTTATTACAAATAGGTTTTACTTGAAGAAACAATTATTTGCTTTGAGGATAGGTAAAGACGATGACATTAAAAGTCATCTGAATATGTTAAGTATATGTATTTTTAAACTTTTGAATACTGATATGAAGATAGATGCTGAAGATCAAGCGATTATTTTAATATACTCATTGGAAAAATCATATGATATATTAGTGACAACATTGCTCGTTAGAAACACTACGTTGACCGTAGATGAGGTGTCAACGATACTTTTGAAAACTTGTAATTTGATCAAATCAATAATTATTGCACATGGAGGTGTTTTTGTTACCTAAGAAGATTTAAGAGCACACTCATCAAGTAGAGGAAAAAAAGACTTAGATATGAGATTCTAATAGATATAAGAATCATTTCATGTCTCGATCAAGAGGTGACATCGAATGCTTTTATTGTCATAAAAAATGGCACATCAAGAAGTTTTGTGAAAGATAAATTAAATAATTGATGAAAAGAAAAGGAAAGATGAAAAAGAGATAAATATCACTGAAACTTATGATTCTGATTTTGATGTTATATGTGTAACTACAGGTGAAAGCTCATTGAATGATTAAGTTTTGAATTCTGCATGTTTTTTTTTATATATGTGCAACCAAGGAATTGTTTGAAGTTATAATCCTTATAATGATGGTGATGTTATCATGGCTAATAGATCAAGAAGTTAGGTCCTTGGAAAAGTTATTTTTAAGATGAATATGTATGATGGATTTATTCGAACAATGGGTAATGTAAGATTTATTTTTGAATCACTACTACAAAAAGGCGTATTTAAGTCGATATGTAAAGTCAGTTTTTGGAAAAACCAACTTATAATGAATTTAAAGTCGATTCGGTATAGAATCAATGCTATCCACATAGTTTGTAACGTCGTTTGACGTATTGAACCGACATTATCCACAGTGGACGTAGCATCGGTTGACGTGTCGAACTGACGTTACACGTAGGACGTAGCGTCGGTTCTACGTGTCAACCAATGCTACACAAGTGAAAATTTCCTTTTCTCTTCTTTCTTTTCCAGATAGAAACTATTTCAAGCGCTACATAACTCTCAAAAACCCAAAACCTCCTCCACTCTTTCTCATTTTCCAACCACCTACGACTACCAATTCCAATGTCGGTTAGTGAGTTTTCTTCCTCTCTAACTTAGTCTTTAGATCCCCTATTTTTTGAGCAAAATACTCAAAAAAATTATACTTATTTCTTACTTACAAAACACCATTTGTTTCTTTATTTCTTTCATTTTGTCACTTCATTTACTCTTGTAAGTATTTCTATTAATCCTATGCACTTATTATTTATATTTTTTTGTTATTATTTGTGTATAAAGTTTTGTATTATATATGTAGGTTTTGTTTTATAACATCCGGAGAAGAATATGATGATCTTGAATAACATAGGACAACACCATAGTAATTTTTCTACTATTAATTAATATTTTATTTTTCAATCATTTGTATTATTTAAACTATTTGTTAAACAGATTTTGTTTTTTTCCCTACTATTATGTAGTGATCGAATACATGTTTTAATTTGAATATAATAGAAAATGAGTAAATTTTGTAAATATATGTTGAACCAACTTTAATAGTCTGTTTTGTAATAGTGAATTGAAAACGAATTTGATTTTTTTGAGCAGACTCGATTTTCTTGGTTATGGTCTTTTCCGCAAAGAACTAGCATACAGAGATGATTAAAGGTTTTGTTGTCATAATGAAAGGAGTAAAGAAGGAAAATTTATACAAATTAAAAAATTTCGAGTTTAACAAAGGGGTTATTGTTTTTGGTGATAAAAATATAATGTTAAAAGATTACTCTCATGTAGAGTAAGTCTAAGTAAGGTTCTATTATATTAAAGATGAAATACTGGCTGCACTTGTAAATGAGATG
The DNA here is from genome assembly GCA_037013495.1 of Hippophae tibetana. Classification (NCBI taxonomy): domain Eukaryota; kingdom Viridiplantae; phylum Streptophyta; class Magnoliopsida; order Rosales; family Elaeagnaceae; genus Hippophae; species Hippophae tibetana. Next base: position 31,884,175 of record CM072812.1, read on the forward strand.
CAATGAAAGCAATTATAAATGTCATGATATGATATTTTGATATTAATATTTTTTCTATAAATTATCAAGGTGAAGATTGTTGGATTAAATGATTTTTAAAATAGAAAGTTTGGTTTATTGTTTGAGTATAAGGAAAAATGCTTTTATAATTTTTTGGTGTTAATGTTAGTCGGCTCTTAAATGTTAGATGTGTATGGGATTAAAATTAAAGTCTTGATGAGTTTTTTACCAAAGGTAAGAAGAATAGAAGGATTTTTATGTATTATATATATGTTTTTTTAAGCATGCGACTCACGCATATAAGGAAATTTACTTATTTATATGTGTGATATTTATGCGTGAGTGATTGTTGTATGACTAAAGCTATTTGGGTTAAGAGAAAGTAATTTGGTATATTTTGAGTTTTTTTTATTTTTTTTATTTTGTACGTGAAAGTGTTATCGAGTATATTAGGATTTTGTGCTTAAGAGTTATTTTTGTTTTTGAAATATAAATTATATTGAGTTATTAAAAAATATCATATAATTAAAAATTAAAATTAATAAAATATTGAGATTTTCATGTGTTGATTATGCCATTGGTCAAATTATTTTAATTTTTATGTTCTTTGATTGTTTAATTTATTTTGAAAGTATTCGTTATGCCGAACAACAATTTATATATATATATATATATATATATATATATTAAATTATATGGCGTAATTTAATTTTCCTTCTTTTATTAAGTAATTTACAATTATTAAGTAATTTCACGTTCCAATTTTATATTCACATACAACATCATTCATCTTAATCAAAACCTTTCTAACTAAATTACAGATCACCGTCCAAGAATTAGACTTGCGTTGCGTCAAAAAGGTCCAACAAAGGTCGTTTCATGAAATGCTTTAGCTCCTTTGTTATTATTATAGATAAACACGTATATATTTTGCCAGACCTTTGACCACAACAACATGAATATTGTCAATTTTGGTCGGTAATGGATTTATGGGATACTTTACTATTCATCTAATTACTACATTAAAATATTTGAACAAATTACTTAAATATGATAAATCTATTTAAATATAACAATTTGATTCGATATCTTATATTTCAATCAAATTTACGTAACAAAATTTATAATTAGATTGGATTTAGAATGAATATTTAAACAAATTACTTCAATATGATAAATCTATTTAAATATAACAATTTGATTCAATCTCTTATATTTGAATCAAATTTCCATAACAAAATTTATAATTAGATTTGATTTAGAATGAAAAAAAATATAAATTTCATTTATATTTAATTTGAACTCTAATTTAGAGAATTTACAATTATTTGTAATCTAATCTAAATTAAATTATTATTAAATTATAAATAAATATTTAATTTTATAATATATTATATTGAAATATTATATATAACATAATTACTTTTAATTACTATTTTATTTTAAATAATAAAATATAAATTTTAAATTTCTATAATAATTTATAAGTTTATAATCATAATTTTTATTCTTATGATTCTAAAAATAAATAATAAATTTTACTAAATATGTACTAATTTATAATTAAAATGTATATATTATATTTTATATATTATAATAATTCATAAATAAGTTTTAAATGTCAATTTGATCTTATTTGATATAAAAAACTTCCATTGATATGAGTTTAAATTGGTTAATAACTATTATTTATGAAAGGTTTATACCAAAAATCTTCAAAATATGTTTAAATAGGATCAAATTCAAAATTAATAAAAAAAAAGTGAATTTCGATTCGCTGACGAGCCATATTTTCTTTGTTTCACATTATTATTTGTTATCCATTTTTCTTATAAACGAGTTATATACCTTTGATAAATGTTTTTCTTATTTATTTTCACACCAATCTTTTTGTTCTTCATAAACATTTATCATGACTTAACTTTCGTACAAAATTAATTATTAAGAAAATGGTAATTTTATTTGTATTTATTAGATTATTAATCTAATCAACAGATTAATTTTGTATTGATTCTTTAATGAGGATCTCGTTACAGGTAAGATTTATATATAATATTTATAAAATATATAATTTATTTTTAAATAAAATAAAATAAAAATACAATTGTATAGAAATAGCTTTCCTTATTTAAAAATATAATTGCAAACCCTAAACCCTAAAAATATTAAGAAAGAGGATAAAATTTAAGATGCTTAGAAAAGTTTTAGAAAGTTGGGAGTCACTTGATCTTCTAAAATTTAAGTTATTAAAAAAATGATAAATTATATTTATATATATTTATTTATTTTATGAATATTTATTTTATATATCATATAAATAAAATAGTTATGATTTGAGATTTTTAAACCCCAATTGATAATATATTATAAGTTATTTATTTAACACTATTATTACGTTAGAAGTTAACAAGTCATTAATTTTAATAAAAATGTAAATTATTAATTATATAAAATTTATATAAGATATAAGCAATAAGAGAAATCTAATTTAAAAACGTTAACATTAAGTTTTATATTATTTATAAAGGTCGTACTAATATTTTTTTAAATTAATTTATAACAATTTTTTATATACTAATAAATTATATTTTTATATATTTATTAAAATTGGTTAGGATTAATTTCGTCGTTACATTGAAAGTTTTAAGTCTCGTTTAGAATTTACTACTAAAGTCCACGTACTGAACAGTGAAGTATGTTTACATAACTTAAATTATTTATTAATTCAATTTTAGGATGATAATACTATTATTATAATAACTTTATTGCTTTTATAAAAAATTAATGAAAAAATAGTTTTATTTCTATTATTAAATAAATTTTTCATCAATAAATTATTATTGTAATAATATCAATTTAAATTGTAGATATATCATATCATATCTTTAATTTAGACATATATTAAAAAAATTTAAATAAGAAAATAAAATATATACATACTTTCAGAATTAATATTAGTGAAAAGATAACTATGTAATAGATAATTTTCAATGGTTAAAATTATTAGACAAAAAATTATTCTTTCATATTTAAAAGGGGTGATTTTTTTATGCAATTTGATATATATAAGTTTTCTATTCTTATTAAATTTCATAGTATATTGAGGTGCATTTTAGACTATACAATAATAATAAGAAAAAGTTTGTTATTTGATGCAACTTGAGGCAACAAACATGGAATGTTAAACTTTGTTAATTTTCCTTTTAAAATACTACACAATTTGTTTTAACAAATTATTAAGAGTCACAGACAATATTCCTTCCGTTTTGTCTTTTTTCTTATTGTTTCACAATCTAATATGCATAAAAGAACATCAAAACTATCAATACGAAACACTTCTTGTTGCCTATTATCTTGCTATGTTAGCCTTTCTTAGTTTTAAGTTGAATTTATATAGTATCAGAGTTCCATAGAACTTCTTCAATGACGACAAATATTGGCAATTGCAATCAACTGTCACACTTCTCTCCTTTCAAAAATAAAAGTTCAGTTTCCAAGCCTTTGATATAGCGAATTCCTCTTCAGTTAATTTCGCAATAAATTCTTCTTTAACGTTAAGCTAGATGATAAAAATTATCTTATTTGGAAAAAATAATTAAAACACGTAATAATAGTGTATGATTTACAGTCATTTATTGATGGATCAATAAATGCTCTATCCAAACTACTCAAGAAAATTTTTGAACTTATAAACAAAGATATTGGTCCAACAAGTTTTAGTGAAGTGGTTGAAGAAAATCCAGAATTTGAAGAATGGAATAAACGCAAAGCATTGTGAAAAACTTGATATATTCATCTCTATCACTCAACTACCTAAAATACCTTGTCAATTCTCACAATGTTTATGAGTATTGGATTGCTTTGCAAAAAATCACTTATAGATGCTTCACATGCTTGCTTGATGTAACTGAGATGAAAACTGCAAACCATGCGCAAAAGGGCACAATCTATGGAGGTATACATCAATAGTTATAAAGACCTAATTAATCATCTAATAGCAATTGGGTACAACATAAGTTTCAAAGAGCATGTACTATAAGTTATTGGTTGTTTAGGCCACAATTAGTCCTCTTTGGTAGCAATTGTTAGCTATGAAAAACTTTTTAGATGAGTTATTCTCAATGATGAGAACTCATGAAAAACAACAAGAAAGGATGAATTTACAAGATCTAATGTTAGTACAAGCTAATATTACTAAATCTTTTACACAACCACTAGCCATACCACAACCATCTCAATGTACATCATTTATACCATATCAAACATAAATTGCCCTATCAATTTCACAATAGCCATCTTAATCTTTACTTCAGTCAACACCACCCTTACATTCTTCTCCATATAGGCCTTTACCTAAAATACCTTATTTTCCACCAAACTCACAACAATCACCTTACTTATCCCCTCAGCTACCTTATCCATCACCATCACCTCAATCAACTTACCCTTCACCTCAACAATCACAATAACCTTGCTTCATACCATATAGTCCACCATCTCAACCACGCCTATATATAGCACATTCATGTAGACCACTAACTGGTATGCATGTTACACATTTCCAATATTCACTCATACTTTTTACACCTTTTTGACATTATTCATGTTGACATTTAGGGACCTGCACTTATAGTAAGTAGTAATTACATGAAGTAATTCATTATTTAACTACATACTAGTGGATGCATTTCAAGCATTATAAATCTTAAGTTGCCCAATTTTCCAGCATTTTAATGCTCTTGTCGTGAGACAAATGAAAACTCAGATTACACAATTACAATCAAATAGAGGAACTAAATTCAAAAGCCTTGAACCATTTTTGTTTACTTGTGGCTATCTTTGAAGGATATTCGACCCATATAATCCCTTTCAAAATGGAGTAATAGATATAAAGAACATGCATATTGTTAAAACTAGTCTATTTATAATGATAAGAGCTATTTTACCCTTACAACTATGAGAATACTATTTTTTAAGTGCTATATTTTCAATAAACATATTGTCATCTGAAAGTTTATAAGATACGGACCTGATTAACCTAGAGGGGGGTGAATATGTTATTTTTAATTTTTTACGAATTTATAACTTAATAACATAAACAAATTGGTCAGGCATGCAATCGCGTGTAAGAATAAAGTGTGAAAATAAAATAGTAACACACGATATTTTTAGATGGAAATGACCTAAGCCACAATTATGACCTAAAAGGAAAACCACCTGACCACCTAACTTTTCCACTATGAAAATCAAATGTTCAAGTACAAACTCGGTCTTATGCTACCCTCCATAGGATACTGTCTCAAGGTACTTTACTTATGAGCCCCTGCTTTGTTTTCACAGTTTTCAATATTAGCGTGAGTGGTTTCCAGACCAACGTTCCAATAAGCTCTCCTCCAATCAGATCGTTCACAAATAAACTACAAAAAGAGTTAGCACAAAAAAATAAGTATTTGTGTGTGTTCTAGAACGGATTTAATAATGAATAATCTTAACTAGATGATTCAAAACATATGTCACTTAAATTAAATCAACTAGAAAATTCTAGATAAAAAAGATTAAGCCCAAGTTCAATAAAAATAGCTTCTTTAAAGATTAATAATCAAATCAAATAACTATGATATGACAAAAAACTTATTTAATCTAACAATTTAAGAACAAAAATAAAGAAGAAGTCATAAGAACATATTATCAAAATATCATAAAATAATTAGGCTTATTAATCAATCAAATATAACCACCAATATTTGATAGAGTAACTAAATAAATAAGCCTAAAGAATTATAATATTATATTTGTAAAACAAGAGAGAGAAATTAAGAAGAATAGAATAATACTTTTGTGTGGTTGATTGAAACAATGAGCAATGATTTTTATTTATAGAAAGAAGTAAAACCCTTAATCTTATGTAATTGATAAATATATTTTCTATTACAAATAAGATTAGTAATACTCATTAATTAAGAAAACTCATATATGATTGATAAATATCTTTTCTATTTCAAATAGAATTAGTAATACTCACTAATTAACAAGATTCCTTTTTAAAAATAGATTTCTTTTAAAATATATTTTATGCTATCTTTTATGCTAAAGATATCAATTATAATTTAGAGTATATCTTATCTAATATCTTTTAGCATATCTTATTCCATATTTTAGCACTAAAAATAATTTCAGATTTATAAGCATGTGTTATTAAATGCATAAATATAATCCTATGTGTCATAGTTATCAAAGATATACCTAAAGTACAATTATCTAGCACTCGAGCATTTTTTTAGATTTTCTTGATAAACTTGATAGGAAGTCTAGAAATAAATTTACAGATAAATCCTTTTTCCATCCAAAAATTTAAATGATAAATCCTTTTTCTAGCTATTATTTGGGTTTGATCCATATTATACACTACTAAGTGTGATAAGTTGCTTATGTGTTTCCCTATGTATGTCCCTATAATACAAACAAACTTGAGACTAGATCTATTTCATGTCTTCTTAGAATATCCTCATTGATATAAAGGCTACTAGTGCATGGATCCTATCACACACAAAATTTCATTACACCTTATGTTTCATTTAATGAAACAATATTTCCTTATCTACTATAGCAGTGATAAATCTTTGATAAATCTGAGCCTCTTACACAGTCTACTCTTTCAATTGTGAATCTACCCACTATTTTTGGCACACCACAAAATATATTTGATACTTTTCCTATTCCTAACACACCTTTTGTAGAAATTATTTTATTGTAGTCTATAACTAGTCTTTTTCCACATCAACTTTAAATAGCCATGATTTGTCACTTTCACAATTATATCTATATCCTTACCATTAACACACATCTCTAATGACTCTAACCTTTTATTTTGTATTTCAAACTCTTCCTTCCCTCACGACTTAAATCCTTCATTCTCTCCTACTTCTAGCCTTTTAACTTCAACTTAATCCATTCCATCCTTATCATAAGCTTTTGTTCATTTCTTATGACATCTTTTACCCTGAAGGAATTGATATGTTCATGAAATTTCTCATTGATACAATTGAACCTCTCCCTCTCTTACTAATGTGCATCCTTTGATTACAAGGTCTAAAGATGGAAGTTCTAAATCAAAAGTTTTGTTGGCTACAAAAATCTTGGTGGAACCTATATTTGTTGCGAAGGCATTCCAACATCAAGAGTGGGTTGATGCTATGACATCATAATACAATTATTTGGTGAGGAATGACACTTGGACTTTAGTTTCAGCTCCTACGAACAAAAAAGTTATTGTAAATAAATGGGTACATAGGGTTACACTTAAGGTAGATAAAAAACTTGAAAAATACAAATAAAGAGTAATGAAAAAGAGGTATCATAAAAAAGGGTATAGACTACAAGGAAACCTTTATCCCTATTGTTAAGCCACCCATAATCAAGATCGTGCTTACCTTGGCTCTATCAAGAGATTGGTGTGTAAGGAAAATAAATCTCAACAATTCCTTCCTCATTGTGGACCTAGAGGAAGAAGTTTACATGACATGGCTTGAAGGCTTTGTTAATTTTACATTTCCTAATCATATTTGCAAGCTTAACAAAGCTTTATATGGTCTAAAATAGGCACTTAGAGCATGATTATTTAAATTGAGTTCTTGCCTTGAAAAAATGGGATTATATTCCTTAAACTCAGATACATGTATACCGGTGTACATCATGAATAATGATTTTATGATTTTTTATATATGTAGATGACATGTTTATACTGGTGATTTTCAAATATGATGGTGAAATTTTGGAAGATTCAACCCACTATAGAACTATCATTGGAGCATTGTAATATTGCATCTTTATAATACCAAACATATCCAACAGTGTGAATATGTTATGACAATTTTTACATCAACCAACAACAACTCACTGGTGTGCAACCAAGAGGCTACTAAGGTACCTATATGGCTCATAACAACTGGGGTTGGTTCTGCATAAATCACAACGTCAAGAAATTGAAGCTTTAATTGATCTTGGCTAGGCTACAATATGACATACACAACATAGGAGGATTTTGTATGTTTCTTTGACACTATTTAATTTTATGGAAATTAGGTAAACATAGGGTTGTATCAAGATCATCTACAAAATCAAATTTTCATGCCTTAGCAACCATAATAACGAAGGTAATGTGGATTCAAAAAAAATGGTTGAATTGAGTATTGATCTAACAAAGACACCTCTGATTTTCTGTGACAATATTAATTTTGGATTTTTGGTTAAAAATTCAATACTACACTCAAGAGTCAAACATGTTAATATTGACTTCCATTTCATCAAAGAAAAAGTGTTGAAAGGAGAGATAAGTGTAGAGTATACACTATCACAAGAACAAATAGCAGACATCATGACCAATTCTCTAAGTTCATAGCATTTTCAAGAGCTGATAAGCTCATAATTTTGAATATACCATGAGATTAAGGGGCCATTTTAAGACTATGCAAGAAAAATAAGAATAAGTTTGTTATTTGTTGCAATGTGAGACAACAAGCATGGAATATTAAAGTTTGTTAGTTCTCCTTTTGCAATACTACATAGTTTGTTATAACAAATTGATGAGTAACATATACAATATATTTCTTTTATTTTTTCTATTTACTTGTTATTTCACAACCTGTTATGTATAAAAAAACATCAAAACTATCAATATGATACACATTTCTTCTTGCCTATTATCTTGCTATGTTAGCCTATCTTAGTTTTCAACTGGATTTACATAACTATAAAAATAATATTCTTTTATATCAACCTTATACATTTTTACTACTAAAAAAAGTTTAGTACATCATTCAATTTAAATTTCATCAAATTAAACGTCATTTAAATTAAACTATGATAATATAAACTCATTCAATATTATCATAGAGCTATTTTGTTATTGTAAATTTTAGGATACTTTTTATAATTTTTCAAAATGTATCTCAACTTTCATTATATATATAACTTATGTGTAAAGTTTCAAAAAATTTAAAATGAAGTTGTACGTTTTAAAATTTTGAAAACATATGTATAAATTTATTCAAAATTTGAAGATTAATTGTGCACTTTAACCTAACTATTAATAATATGCCTTGAGATGGAAAATATCTACGTCCTAATACAATATTGAGAGGTAAATTTATGGTATAGATAGGATATATATTTTAGAACCATGTATATTATCATATTTTTTAAATTAAATACAATCTAAAACTCGATTCTAAAATATTCTATTGAATTTGATTTTTTAAACTTTAAATTTATTTAAATGAATGTGAATTTAAATAATTCAAAAAATATATAAAATAATATCTTAAAATATTCCAATATACATATATTTTATAAAATTTAAATTTAGTCATAAAATTATTTAGGTAAACGGAATTATTCTTACATAATTGAGCTTCAAGCAAGATTAAAACAAATCGGATCACTTGTGCTTTAATTAAATTGAGCTAAATTTAAATGTGCAATTATGAGTATGGTTATCTCATATTTTGTATTATTTTTTTTATCAAAAAAATTAAATTAATTAGCAAAATTGCAAAAAATAGAAGTTAATTAACGTAAGATCATGCAAGTTCTTTTTTTTTTTTGTAATTATAAAGCAGTAGTTAAATAATATCAGAAATATCGTGCAGAGATTGTTCGGCTTTCGTAGGCTAATTGCTAATTTCATTTTTTGTAAGATGACTTTAAACTGAATATACGTTTTTTAAAAATATGAAATTATAATTATAAAAATATTATTTTTAATTATATTTTTATAATAATATTATAATAATTATTTTTAATTATATTTTTATAATAATATTATAATAATTATTTTTTAATAAATATGTTTTATAAATGAGCTAAGTCCTAAGCAAAGAGCCGAAATTTAGCCGATTAACGTATAATGCAAACATTTTCTTATTGTATATAATAATCTAAATTCAAATTGATAGTTGGCATATAAACCGGATGACACCAAACAAAGAGGGGGACAATTTCACATTAAATAGAATGTGTTGTTCTATGTCAAAACAGATAGCACTTGAAATTTAATTACTTTATGATTTAAAAAAAAATAATTATAATACTTATATAATTACTAAAAATCAAAATCCAACTCTTAAATTTTTAACAAAACCTCCAATAAGGAAGCATGGTCGGAACATTCCAACCATTTATGTTATGCGGTCATGGAGATAATTTTTTTTTTAATTCTCAAAGCTAGTCCTAATTACAAAGAATAATACAAATAAAGCTCGAATTCAAAACATTAAGATTGTGAAGTACTACTTTTATCAAGATTAGTAGGTAATTTACACAATAGGACTATTAAAAGTTATATTGAAGCAATACTAAAAAATAGTAAGAGTAAAATGTATTTTTTTAACATTAAAATATGAACATTGTTATAAAAATATCATCGAATTTTAATTTGTTACTTTAAAATCATTAAGCTTTGCGATTATTATAAAAATATCATCAATTTTATTTTGCTAATTTTATGCTATTAAGTTTTAAAAATGTTACAAAAATATCATTTACGTCGATTAGTTAATAGTAGATTGTATATATGTTGATGATATTTTTGTTACATTTGAAAATTTTAATAGGATAGAAGTTACAAAAAAAAGTTTGATAGTATTTTTTAATATTTGTAAAACTTAAAATTCTATAGTATTTTTGTAACAAGCCTAAAATTCGATGGTAACGACTTCTATTTATTGAAATAATAAATAATGTGATAATTAATGAGTTGTGTCTTACATTATAACAAAAATAAAAACAAATTTTTAAAGTTTTTTAAATAACAATATTATTTATGCAACAACTCAAATTTAAAACACATAAACAATTATTATATATCTTCGATATTTAAAGCATAATATAAAATATTATATATTATGTATAATTAATATATTATTTTAAAATTAATTTAATAATATATAATTTGTACATGTTACAGAATTCCATGCATATTTAGATAATAGAGTTTGAAGTTAGAAGATACTGTATCTGTTAAGAGAGTTAATTACATTTGTTATAACGAGGATTAAGTTATACGTTATATTGTATACACTTTAGTGTAGAGGATTAACTTATTAGAGTTTGTTATATATGTTAAATATGTGGTTGATTCCACTAATCAAAACATAAGCATTACTTATTGATTCTCACTGCTATATATGTGTGTGTGAAGTTATTAGTATGATTCATTAATCAAGAATTACATGTTTCATACATTCATCTTTCTTAATAACTTCCTTACATTCTCATCTTTATTTTTATTTTTATTATGATATCAAACCTTTTAGATCTAGTGGATCTACAATCTCTCATGGCTTATAATATTGATGGTAAAGGAAACTCATTTATCACCTATTCACTAGATCAACAATCGATCTTCTCTTCTATTGGTGTTTGTTGTCTCTTTTAAGAGAACATAAAATCGTGCAAGTATACACGGTCACAAGTAATAATATGATAAGTAAAATATTGTTTCCACAGAGATTTGTTACTATAGTTTGTTAAGTACTAAAATTATTTCAATATGATTTTATTCAAAATAATCGTTGATTTAGAACAAATTTTTATAACAAAATAAAATAACTCTAGGATTGCAGTTTTTCATAAAATTAACCCACTCGAATTATATTATTTTCTCTTTATTTATATATTTTTAGTATATTTAATTTTTCAACAGAGAACTACTAATTTTATCCATATGTCTCTTCCGATAACAAATAAACACGCCTTGCTGAAATAATTCACTATATTCCTATGAAAATTAAATTCACCAAGATTCAATACGTTCAAAGTTCTCCAATAATTGCACATACAATAAAGAATGTTCCTCTCATTTCATCATACATGTTACCCTAAACACGAGCAATATACACAAAAATGTATTTCTCAAGTTTATTTAAGTGTCACAGATCATTTAATAAATTTTCTAATAATCAAAAGCATTAAACATAAATAGAATAAACAAATTAAAAGTCTTATAAATCTTTCAAAAATAATTAAATTAAAGCTTCATAAATTTAGATAAAATGCAACTCTAGAAAAATTAAATTACTTCATATATAAAAAATTAAATTACAACACGTTAAGGAATATCAGATGAAGAACAAAAGAAAATTAAAACATTTCTGAGCACAAATATTTGGCACTCACAGAACACAACAGAAGCCAAAAATGGCTTCTGCGTATTCCACAATCCAACCCAAAAACGAAACTAAAACTAAAACTCAAAAATGGAACTCCTTTTTTAGCAATAAATGCCCTATTTATAGCTAAAAAAATACATTTTTTAGACACGCGGGATACATTTTACATCAAAAATAAAAAAAAAACATGTGGCAGACAAATGATTACATTAAAAACATTATTTTAAATTGAGTGGGAGACAAGCTGCACGTTTCTGATTTTGTTTTCAATACACGTTGCCACGTGTCACGATCTAATTCGTTGCAAGATATAGTGGGACACGTGACAACCTTTAATTGGTGGAAAGAACAGGCGCAAGTGAAATGAATCGCACGGGATAAGCGGCACGCGAGACATGTGGCAGACAAAGGCGCGGTTGGAAACGTGCACCGTTTCCGTGTTTTTGGTTTACCCAATACGTGCCACGTGTCCGCTTTTCATTAGTTGCAGAAATATTAGAGACACATGGCATTGTATCATTTGTTGGATGGATAGGCGCATGAAGATTATGTAGACTGTGTCGCATGGGATCACACATTTTTGGCAGACACGTGGGTCCCACCCTACACGTTGACCTACGCGGTAGGTAGGTCCTACACGGTGTACTGAGCTACGTGATCCAAAAAACCTCCGTCCATTCTCTTTTGTCACGTTTGCAATCCACACACCTCATCGTAGCCGTCTGTTGCCTGATCGAACGGTTGGTGTCGCGCGTTGGTGATGAAGCGTTTGGCCTCCTTTTCCTGCCCAGAAAATTAAAGTTTTCTTAATTGCATTTTAGCCCTCCAATTTAATTCAAATTAACTTTTTAACTTTCTTTAATTGTAATTAAGCCATTTTCTAATTTAAATTAACGTTTAACCTTTTGTTAATTACAATTAAACCCGATTTTAATTCAAATTATATTTTAGACTTTTGTTAATTGCAATTAAGGAATATTTTATTTTAAATTATATTTTTAGACATAAATTTGCAATTAAGTACTTTTTTGATTGAAATTATTTAATTTTCTGGAAAATATATTCCTTAAAAATAAACAGTAAATATTAATTTATTCTATTAAAAATTAACTAAAAATATCAAGAACATAGCAATATTAATTAATAAAATAGATGAAAATAACTATATAAAATACAGTTATTAGTGTTCCACTCATAAATCTATGTTTTGCAATTAAGATTGATCGCACAAACTTTTTGATTTGGAAAGAATAGGTGCTTTGTGTTCTTATTGCTTGTGGACTAGAATTTGTGTTTATTCATATATTGTTCCTCCATCACATTTTCTTGTTAGTTATTTTGTTGTAAATCTTAAATTTACTCATTGGAATTGACTTAATTGTCTCATTAAAAGCTAATTTCATACTTCTTTTACACATACAATGTATCTGCATTTGAAGTATGAAGCTTCTAGAACTCAACAATGGAGCTCTTTAGAACAAATGTTCTTTGATTCTTCTTATGCTAAGATCATGGATTTGCATCTTCAAATGAAAACCATGAATAAGGATGGCTCATTAGCAGAAGGAATATATTATGTGTCTCAAAGCTATAGTTGATCATCTTGGTGCTATTGGTGAAACAATTTCAAATAGAGATTTAATTCTATGTAGCTTAGGAGGATTAGACTCAACCTATAATCCTTTTGTGTCTTCTTTCACTATGAGGACAGGTTCAAATTATTTTTATGTGTTTCACAATGAATTGTTGGCATATGAAGAGAGGTTAGATCGATATCATTCGAGAGATGCACATGCTATACTTAAGGCAAATTTTACTAACTTATAAGTTAAAGGCTTTTCTGATTATTTTAATCAAAAGCCTTCCAATAATTTTAATGGTTCTCTATAGAATCTCCAGGACTTTCTTCAATGCAATTCTTCTTATTAACTTAAGAAGCAAGATCATGCTAACATTCAAATAACTAAAAAAACAAGAAAGGTGATCATGGTTCTAAAATCATTTGTTAAGTCTATGGCAGGACTAGACATGGTGTAAATAAGTGTTATCATCTTTGTGATCTTCTTCAATGTAAGAAGAATGGTGCTTTTGCTATAGTTGCACAGGCTAGTGGTAGTGGTGAAGGTGCTTATAAGAATGTGAATTGGTTATTGGACTCTAGAGCTACTAATCACGTTACAAATGATGAGAATCATGATCCTTTCTTGGTGATGATTCTATCACAGTAGGTAATGGATTTTCCTTACCAATAATAGTCATGGATCTACTTGTGTTCAATTTAAAAAATTTGAGTCATTTTTCATTTGCATGCTTCCCTTGTGTCTCATAATTTGATGTCTATGAAATAAACTCTATAGTGATAATAATGTTACTATTGAATTTACTTCTTCTATTGCTTTTGTTAAGGATGCCTTGACATAAAGATTTTTAGCCAAGGGAAAGGTCATTGATGGCTTATATTCCTTGGAAACTTTTATTCACTATTCTTAAGCCTCTTCTCGTAATCTAGTTCGTGGTAGACATTCCAATTCCGCTGGTTCTTTGTTTATTTCTTCAATAAAGCCACATATGTGGCATTCTTGATTTGCACACCCTTTTGTTGATGTGTTGAATAAACTTTGTTCTTTTCTTTCTTATACAAAGCTACATAAAGATAGCTTGTGTAATTCTTGTTGTGTTGTTAAACCACACAGATTACCTTATCAACATGTTCATGAAAATTCTATACATCCTTTTGATCTCTTGTATGTTGACTTAGGGACATCTTCTATAGTTTCTAATACTAGTGTTAAGTATTTTTTTTACTTGTAGAAGACGATTACACTAAATACAAGTGATTGTTTTTCTTAAAAACAAAAGATGAAACCTAAACCTATTTTACTAATTTCATGAAAATGGTAGAAAAAAGCTTTGCAGTCAAGATCAATGTTGTTCAGTTTATTGGTGGGAAGGATTTCTCCTTACTCACAACCACTATTGGTGCTTTAGGGGTTATATATAGAGTAACATATCCACATAGCTTAACTCAAAATGGTGTTTTGAAAACTAGAATTTGAAGAGTAATGGAAAGGGGACTCACTTTACACTTTCATGCTAACATGCCTTTAAAATTCTAGATCTATGCTTTTCACAGAACAATTTTTTTCTATAAACAAATCTCCATCCAAAGCTTTAAATTTTAATATTCTTTATCGACTTCTCTATAGTAAAGTATCAAACTTCACATTTCTTAGGTCCTTTGGCTATTTTTGCTATCCATGCCTTAGGCCCTTCAATAAACACAAGCTCCAACATAGGTCTTTACTCTATGTATTTTTGGGGTTTGTTCCATAACAACGCATGTATTTGTGTCTTGATAATGCATATGGTAAACTATACACTAGCAAGAATATAGTGTTTGATGAGTTGACTTTTCCATATTCTTTTAGTTAGTCTGAGTCCAATGGTTCTTACTCTGGCTATCTTTTGTTTAGTGAAAAGGTTAAACAACATCTTTTGTCCAATTTTCCTTTACCTTCAACATCTATTTCTTCTTCTCAACCTGATGTACATTTACGTTCCTTATCTTCATATGTCTCTTTGTTTGAAACTCATCTTCCTACATCTTCTTTCTCTCGTGTTCCATTTCAAAACAACATTGGTTCTTCTATAATTATTTCGTCCTTTCCTAATGCCTCATCTCATCATTCAATACTTGTGTTTCTTCTCCAACCATGTCACATTCTGGTTTACCTCTGATGTCATCTTCTATTGAGTCTTTGCCTGGTGATTTTTTGTTGAGTTACCTATTGGATGCTTATTTGTACCTTCATCCAATGGTCACTAGTTCTAAAACAGTTTATCTTACACCACAAATTTACTTGGCTTTACACTCACCTCAGATATTCTTGTTGAACCACATAGTTTTGTTGATGAACATGGTATTGTTTAATAGGAAGTGGCAATGTCCAAAGAGCTTCAAACCTTACTAGACAAAAGCACCTGGGAATTGATGCCTTTCCCAATTGATGTTGATCCCACTAGTTGTAAGTGGGTCTATCGAACAAAATTAAAGAGTGATGGGTACCTAGACAAATATAAGGCAAGGTTTTTTGCCAAAGGGCATACATAGATAGAAGGGATTGATTATGTAGAAATCGTTTCTCTTTTTATCAAATCTCAAATTATCAAGCTAATGCTTTCATTGGCTTTGTCTCTTGGCGGGGATTTAAAACAGTTGATTATAAATAATGCCTTCTTGAATGGGTGTTGGAAGAGACTATATACATGAAACAACCAGTTGGTTTTGAAGACAAAACATATCTTGATTGGGTGTGTAAACTCACAAAGGCTTTGTTTGGCCTAAAACAAGCTCCTAAAGCTTGGTATTATAAATTAAGTGCTAGTGTGTTGGAGTTCGAACTTGTTAACCAAAAGTTTGCCATTTCATTTTTTTTCAAGTTTAAAGGAACTCACAAAACCATTATCTTGGTTTAGATAGATGACTTAATTGTCACTTGTAGTGATAAAGCCTACATGAAGGAGCTGGTTACTCTCTTGAACACTGAGTTCTCGTTAAAGAACCTTGGTGACTTGCATTTCTTCTTAGGGATTTAAGTCAAAAGATTTAGAGACATTTTTTTATCCATGTCAACAAAAATATGTCAAACAACTCTCTATCAAGGTTGGTTTCGAGTCCTTAAAGCTACTTAAAACACCTATGGTTTTTGGTTCCTTGCTATCCAAGTATGATGGTTCTCTACTAGCTAATCCTACTCTATTTCATAGTATTGTTAGGGCTCTTCAGTACTGTATTGTTACCATACTTGAGATAGCTTTTTTTAGTTAACAAATTGTGCCAATTACTGCATGCTCTCACTGATCTACATTGGACAACATCTAAGCATGTTCTAAGATACTTTAAAGGAATTCTTACCATATTCTACAAATCCATAAATCAAATGTCTTAGGGCTTGTTGGATTCTCTTATGTAGATTGAGCTAATTATAGTGATGATAGGAAAAGCACTAGTGCATATTGTATCTATTATGGTGACAATGTAATCTCTTAGATGTCTATAAAGCAAAAGGTGCTTGGTAGAAGTACTGATGAATCAGAATATAGAGCCATTGCATTAGCTTCATATGAGATCATTTGGTTGAGGTCTTTGTTGAGGGAATTGAAAGTGAAGGAATCACATGTGCCTATTTTGTTCACTAACAGTTTGAGTATTAAACATATATAAACCAATCCAGTCATGCATGTTAGGATAAAGCATGTAGAAATAAACTTTCATTTCATACGTAATTTAGTGCTTTCAAAATAATTAGAAGTGATATTCACTCCCTCACAAGAACAGGTGGTAGATGCATCAATAATGCCTCTTCTAAAGGTTAGATTCACTTCACTAAAAACTAAACTCATGGTGGTGCCTTAACTTATATGAGTTTAAGAGGGACTGTTAGAATGAGGTTTAGGTTATACATTGTATTGTATACACTATAGTGTAGAGGATTAGCTCATTGGAGTTTGTTATGTAAGTTAGTTATATGGTTGCATCTATTATCCGAATCATGAGCATTGTTCAATGATTCTTTTTGTTATATATATGTGCAGTACTGGTAAGTATGATTCATTAATCAAGAATTACATATTTCGTACACTCATCTTTCTCAACAAACTTCGTTGCATTCTCATCTTCTTGATTTTTATTAACATTTTATACCAATAACGTATGATATGATTTTTAAAAATGTTCAAAACATTTAATTCGTTAAAATTATGCCCAAAACATATAAAATACGATAAAAAATGTCCAAATATTAATTGACATTAATTTTTTTAATAAAAAATGAGACACGTGTACTTTTATTGAGGACATAATTGTATAATCAAGTTTTTTTTCATCTTAATCTTCTTCTCAATCTCTCTCCACTCATCTACATTACACATGTCAATCAACAAATAAGTTGTATTTGTGTAGCTAATTTGCACAACATAGTCGAATAACTATGAAGAATTTAGATCCCATAGAAACAAAGCAACAATAAGACCGTCAAAATCTTGGTTCTTAACTATATAGAAAAAGAAAATTATGTTACAAGTGAAAAATGGGTGCAAAAGTACGAGTATCAATAGCCTCGGCACAAACCGTAGCACAACTAGGCGCATTACTCGCCAACATCAATTGGGTTCCAGTCCGAACAATTGCTAAGCGTAAGGGGTGCAAAAATCAGAAGTAAAAAAGGGATCACGAATGGTAAGAAATGCAAGCAGGAAGCACGAACAAGAGGGACCACTAATTCGATTAGAGTGTTAAAATTAGTTAGAAAATCCCTTTGTAAATCCTTGTAAATTGAAGCTATATAATGAGACTCAATGGAAGAATTAAATAACAATTACTTCTTCTTATCTTCTAAAAAATTACCCTAACAAATTACAGAATCACTCTGCAATACAAGTTCAAGGAAATACCTTGGCAGAACACATTAATAGAGACTTAGCCACCATGGCATACTATTCTATTACCACTCAATTTCATAGAAACTCAGTTAAGAAATACAAAAGGAGAAAAAAAATTTGAAGAGCTAAAACTAGAAATTAAAAGCACCATTATAAAACAAACCGAAGCCCCACTAAATTTTAAAATGGAAATCATTGATTTGTCTTGCTTTTATCTGAAAAAGATAAACTCTTGAATTCTCTCTTTCAATGAGCTTAATTTTTCTTCTTTATTCAAAATTAAAGAATCATTGCGTTTTCTTTGTATGGTTTTACATCTTTTATTGTCGTTGAGAAAATAGAAAAAAAATGTGATTTTGGAGAGAAATAAATAAGGAATGAGATGTACAAGAGGTTTCTAAAATAAGAGATTATTATTATTATTTTTAATAACCCAAAAATTTAAAATTATTATTCTGTCTTTAATAAAAAGAGCGTGCATTGATGTTAAAGAAATTAACGTTTTTTAATCTTTAAGTATTTTTTCATATCTAATACATTTTAAATTATCATATATATATATATATATAAATTAATTCTTGTCGAGAAGGGTTCAAGCTTTGAAGATCGCAAAATCTTTGGTGGGACAGGAGACGTACTTTATAAATATGGTTGTCTCAAGTATATGAATTTGCTAGACAGGATGGACTTTTGTGGATCTATTAAAAGCATCTCGAACTTTTTATATCATTTTATTATAAAAATTATATTATATTTATTTTTAACTTTAATTTATATCATCAAATATTATATTAAAAATATATTTATTTTAATTAATATCTAAATAATTATTATATTCAACCAATTAATTAATTAATAACAATAAATTCAAAAATTATGTTCTAAAAAAACTAAAAATCTACTAAATAAAATATTATATTTATTATATAAATTAATTATTATATTTAATTAAAAAATATAATTAAAATTATATACCATACCATACTAATTCTACACATTACTGTATTCATCTCACAATTTTAAAAAAGGATAGTTCAAATGGATAACAAGTTTATCAACTCCAAGTACTAAAGATAGTTATGTTTGAATTTTAAAAATGTAATAACATTTTATTCAAAAATTTGAACTCTATAGACAATTTGAACCTACATATGTTTTTTTTTATTTCTAAATGAATAAATAAGAATTAGGTAAAAAAGAACTTAAAAAGAGGACATAGATCTCAAAGTAAATAATTTGAAAATAATTTATCTGATTAATAAATCATTGTTTTAGTTTATATTATATTTTTTGTTTTATATTGTATTTAGTAATTTTTTATTATATATTTAATTTTAATTTATTATATGTAATAAAAATTAAATAATATAATTTTATATTTATTTAAAAATAAGACGAATTCAAATTTTTATACCAAAAATTGCATCATTTCTGTGCAATGGTAATGGTGTTGGATTGGAGGCTCTAATACACCTCATTAATTCTTACGTTCATGGGCATTAGAAATTTCACATATTAACTACATTAAACAATTAGAATATCTTTCGATGCATTGATGTAACATTTTTAGTATATTGAATCAACTGATCATTTACTATAATGAATTAAGTGTGGATACAGGTGAGGGGTACGGATAGAGGCGCATCAACTGAACATTTAGTCGATCTAAAAATTATACTAAAATATACAAATAATTATTACAAAATAATTCAGTTATCTTATTTTAATTCACTACAAAAATATTGTTATATATATATATATATATATATATATATGATGAATGAATGTGAATTTGACTTTATTTTGAGATGCTATTCATTCGAGTAAGAAATAAAAATATCATATATTAATTAAAAATAATATTAATATAATAATTAAGAATTAATATAACTAAAGTTAAATCAAATCAGATAATTTATTTATTTACTTTCGAAAAAGCAAAGGTACTAATTAGTACTCAAATTTTTCAATTTTATCCGTTCATTCATTTTATTTTTTAATTTCACAAAGCTAATATATATATATATATATATATATATATATATACAAGTAGGTTAACCTAACAACTTTTTACCATTTTTATTTTAAGTTGACCCACATATAATCCAGCGAGATGGGTTACCTTAAATTATTTCCCTATATTTTTTTAATTTTACCAATTTGATTTTTTTAATTTTATCTTTATCAATTTAATACCTTAATCATTGTCGAATTGTGTAGTCAATTCAGCTGTACTTTGATAGTGAAAATTAATTTAAAAAAAATTACCACGTACATGTTTAATTAATTATTTAACTAATACAAGATTTAATTATGTTTTAATTTTTCCAAGAAAAACAAATCCCCGGAATTGACTTGATTAGTTAAAATAAAAATATATATATTTAATGGAGTTAAAAAGTAAGGGTATCAATTTCAACCAAAAATATAAGACCTGTAATGTTAATAATTGAGTGATTGACTTATATATACATTTTTTGTGAAACCACTATTTCTTCTACGTATATTCAGTAAATACTCAGTTGTACAGTTGTATGGTATTGTTTTAATGAACTGTTGTATGGTATGTTGTTTCTTATACACGTTAATATGGTGACAATTACTAAAAATACATTAAAATGTTAAAATTCACAATTAAAATAAAAATACATTAAAATGTTACTTTTAACCAAACTAATTAACTTTAGGTGCACCACTTAAAAGACCAAACATTTATACTTAGTGCTAAACTTAAATCTCATCCGAGGTTCAATTTGAGTTTAAGTTTATAAAATATATGTATATTTAAATCTTGTGTGTCATTATTTTATAATTTATTGAATCATTTAACTTCAAGTATTAACTTTTTTTAAATGACACTTAAGTTCTTTTTTTTTATTTAAAAAAAAAAGAAAATATTATGCTAATTGAATTCAAACTTTGATAAACCACGTTCATAAAATAACTTAAATCAATTCAAAGTTTAAAAAATCAACCCTAAGCATATCAAATGATTTAAGACAAGGTTTTGATTTGTATTTAATGTAAAAAAATCCAATCCAACCTAATTTGTCTTGATAACACTAATATCTAAACTGAGTTTAGTCTTTCAAGTTTGTGTTAGCCCAACTCATGAATTTACAACCGTAAAGGTCAGCAAAATAACGATAGAAAATAATATTTAAAAAATATATATCAAAAATAAAATCATCTGCATATCACAAAAAGGACGTACATTTCCAATAAGTTTACATATCACTAGAATAGTTTACACAATGAATGGACGCAGAACGCTCCCCCAAAAAAAAAAAATCACTATTGACTCCACTAGGAAATTGAGAAAAAAAAGGTGCCTGTTTTTGTCTCCTTACTTCTTTTCGAGGGGAAAAAAGAGCTTTTTCTTTTACACGGCGAAAATGGGAAATAAAAGATAAGGTAGATCTCTTTAAGGAAAGTCAAACCTTATCAAAAAAATTTCCAAAAAAGCTAGCTGAGAGTTTAAAATACAGCATGTGGGTTATTGAACGTGGTTAACATAGGTGAACCACGCAAAAAATATGACAGAAAAAACCCATCTTGCTGCAAAATAATATTTAATTCTCTGTAAAACAAAATAATCCCATGATAATAATCACCAGAGACTTATAGGCCCCTTTCTCTCTCAAGGGAACCCAACGAAGGAGAGATAATTTAAAAAAAAAAACTACAGATTAATGTAATTAATATGAACTGATGTTTGGCCTGATCAGTATTTATTCCCTGTCATCGCTATATATGTATCTAGTTAGCTCACTTGTTTATTTTGCATGTCAAACGAACTTGAGCATAGCCTCCCTTAGACTTCTTACGAGATCCTTTACTTGCATGCAGAAATCAGAGTCCATCTGCAATAATTTCACAAATTTTGGTCACTTAACTAATCTAATACAAGGGAATATTAAAGTGGATTATTGAAATATTATTATCTAACTTATGTTAATTTTTATTTTAAATATTAAAGGGGTTATTCTTTGAAAAAAATGATAGTTATATCACTTTAATTATTTAAATTAAATATATTAATCATCTTACTTATTTTAAGATGGTATAAATGATAATTTTACTTTCACAGATTAAAAATATTTTTTTTTTGTTATCATTTCATGTCATATTTTGAAGACAGAAAATCGGTGGAAGGAATTTGGACTTTATTAGCATAAAGTTTGTGAAAAAGTGAAAAAAATGAAAAATAAATTATAAAATCACATAAAATAGATTAATATAAAACAAGATGATTGAATAATATATCTAATGCATGAAAGTAAAGCTACTCTTCTCGTTACATTTTCTATATATTTAATCAATTATTCTCAATAAATGCTAATTAAGTTCAGTAGATAATTTGTGAATGTTTATTACCTGAGCGACAATAGTTATATCGAGAGTATAATTTCCAAAAGGTAAAGCAGTGCTATTGACAATAGTGAGATGAAACTTCTCAACTTGGTTGAGTATAGTTGCTAAACAGCCTTTGTGTTTATTCTCACAGTGAATTCTTATCAGAACGTCTCTCTCAGAAACTCTTGCTTCAATTTCCGGGAGTGGCTGGTCTGAGCCAATCTCAAAGTTTTCATCACTTGAAGAAATGTCATCATCAACATAGACCTGAGACCTCTTAACATAAACCACTGATTCCATGGTTTTATTTGATGTTTGTTCCTCTAGTACTTTCACACGCTCTTGAAGTTGTTTCACATAATTTATGGCATCTCCAAGTACAGAAGCCTTGTCCATCTATATTTATCAAACAAAAATAAATGACACATCAATAATTTATAACTCAATTCATGAGTTAACTATAAATATTTTATTTGCATATAATAATACAATAAATATTCTTGTTAATTTGTTTTTTATCAGCTAGGATTTGAGATGTACATTATAACTATTTGTCTTTTAATTTTAGTTCAAGCATGAATTGAAGTGAAAGTAAATTTTATCAACAAAATTGCAATTATTACAAATAAAAGTATCAATGGGCAGGGTACGGACCAATCAATTATTGATATAATTGTCTCCGAATTAAACTATAAAATATGTACCAAAAACTAACTGAAAATTGTTATGGTTCGTGGACGAATTTTTACCCATGAGTAATGGTTCTGAATAGTTATTAATAATACTCGAAAAAAATCATTTTTCTAGACTCTTTAAAAAAATTCTTAATAAATCCTAATTATTAATTAATATATAATTTAATTTAATAGATATAATTAATTTTGGGTACAATAGATACGGTTATTAGTATAACCGTACTCAAATCGTACTCGTTATTTCATGTTCGATTTTTACCCAAAATCATACTTATTCTCAAAATTTATCAGATAAAAACTGAATATATAGTCCGAATTACCGATTAGAAATACTACCTAAAAAAGTACACAACTTAATTTCTAGATAAATTTTAATAATATCTTCAATTTGTAATTTTATACTAAAGCGGGTTAGAATAAGGTCAATCGTCGAAGTAATGAACAGAATGTTTACAGCTAAGCATGTTGCAAACAAGACAAAAACCTATAAGGGGCAGAAATGGAAATTAAATTAGTTGCCATTGAAATGTGGCACAACGGAATGAAGTTCATTTGATCATGTAGAAGGTATTTGTTCTAGTCGAATGAGTAACGTAGTTATGTAAAAATAAAATAAATTAAATTAGTTAAGTACCTTCTTGAGACCAGGTAGAACAGCAGAAAGAGCTATAAACTTCTGGCTGAGCTTCTCACGGCGTTTTCTCTCAGCAAGAACGTGATCTTGAGCGTTTAAAATACTCCTACTAGTTACGGCAACTCTCTTAACCCCTCGAGCTGGAAAATTTGAAGTTCCAATGTTGTTGTCCATTTCGTTCTTGACAGTAGAGTAGTGTTGCTGATGAGTAGTAGCAGTGAATCCTGGAGGTGGGTTGGAGTTCTCAAAGGAGATTAATTTTGAAGAAAAAGAAGAGGAAGCTGCTTTGGCAGTACTTATTCTGTTGTTAGTGGTGCACGATTCCCAGCTATTGCTCTTCAGCTGCTTGGCTCGTCTTTCATTAATAACAATCTCATCAGTTTGATAAACAGGACTGCTATTTGTAATAATATTGGGTGTAGAAGTCATGGATTTATTAATTGGAGTATTAAGATGATAATTTTGGTGAGATGAGTTGCTCTCGGAATTAGAAAAACACTGATTAAAATTAAAGTCGTCAAAATAATGGTCCAGATCAGAACCCATAAGATGATCTTGGTTCATAATACTGTTATGTTCTTCCAATTCCTGATTACAAAAACAAATAACTTTTGTTAAGCAAATATCATAATTAACGTTAATTTTTTCGGATTGAAAATTGTTAGAAAATATTTAAAGAAATGATATAAAAATTGTATCAATTACCAGCTCAGACAACCATTTAGCAGATGCGATATCCATTTTTTGTTTGTTTGAGATGAGTACTTGAACGAAAATATGTTGTAGATCGAACTGAGGCTTGATCACTGCAAACTAATGTTCAGTAATTGAAATTCTGCAATCATAAATTAAGAAATTCAATGAAAAAAATTACAAGAATATAATAAAATTAAAAATATCTGATCAAATACTCAAATTAGGAATTTAATTTGAATCCAGATTGTTGATGATAAAAGAAGAAGAGAAAAGAAGATCGATCAAGCGGGTTATTAATCAAGAAAAATTAAACGGTTCCGATCTGTTTTAGAGTAAGTAGTGATCGACTGTGAAATATAAGGAAAGATTTGGAATCACAGAAGAGTTGAAAGCTGCTTAGCTAGCTTACCTTCAAAGAAGACCAGAAACCTTTTCTTTTCCAATTCGTCAAAACACAAGAATTCTCACACTATTTTATAATTACCCAGGTTGGCTTGTGTTAACTCTAACGCGGAGTTTAAAGCCAGTGATGTCAAAAAGTTTCGCAAGCCTTACGCGCTGTCCAGTCTTACTTGATCGTCTACTCGTACACGTATAGGTTTTAAAAAATATTTCCAATTGAATTTGGTTACTTCAATTATTTAATATATGTTTATTTTTAATTTATTTAATAAAAATATTTATTTATTTTTTATAATATTAAAAAACTTACGTTTTTAAAATATATATATATATATATTTTAAAAGATGTTAAAAATAAACTACATAAATAAAAAAAATTATTACATACAATTAACTTACTATTAATGGTGGATTTGAACTAGGGCGTCTATAGATCGGTCTGGTTCGGACCAAACCGAAAAATCGGACTGAACAGTTTTATAAATCAAACGATCTAATCCAATTTGTATTAATTAAAACCGTTTTTTAAACGATTCAGTTTGTATTAATTTTTAAACTGATCGAACCAGACCGGACCAGACCGATTTAATAATATATTAAAATTTTCATATTATTTCTTATTATAAATGTCCAAAAATCAAACCAAATCGAAAAACGAACCAAACTGGACCAAACGATTTTATAAATCAAAGAGTCTAATCTGATTATATTTTTTTTTCACCAAACCAGACCAGATTGGACCGGACCGATAGATCCCTAATTTGAACACGACTCAAGAGTGAACATTCTTATTCTTGTTTTAACTAATAGGCATAAGATGGGAAAAAATTTTGAGATAAAAATTATCCGTTCGGAGCTCCAAATATTAAATTTTGATATTTTTTAATTTAAAATATTTCAAAATATATTAAATTTAACAAAAATAATCTATGTTTTGTATATTTATT
This sequence comes from Hippophae tibetana, assembly GCA_037013495.1. NCBI lineage: Eukaryota > Viridiplantae > Streptophyta > Magnoliopsida > Rosales > Elaeagnaceae > Hippophae > Hippophae tibetana. Next base: position 31,910,513 of record CM072812.1, read on the forward strand.
ATAATTGATTTTATTTTTCTTTGTAAATATTTAATTATAAATATTTTTATATCTATTTATATAAAAAAAATTAATAAAATATATTTATAATTCATATAACATATTCAGATTAACTCATCACTAAAATTTTAAATTAAAAAATTAAAATTGATCTATTTTTTTTTTACTCAAAATTAAACCTATTTGATTATTACATGCAGATATTCAAATTGATGAGAGACTTTGACATCCATACTTTGTTAGTTTTGGAAACATATTCTTTGTTATTCTTTTCAATACATTCATGAATGTTTTTATGTAACTTCTTTACCATTTTAAATATTTTTTGACTTGTAAGTAAGTTCTTTCTTTAATATACAAAGGTAATAAGTGGGTTAAAACTTAAAATAATTAATCATAAAAATAACATATTTATAGTAAATTTATATATTTTTATTATAAATAAAAAACACATTTGAAATATTTTAAATTGATGGCTCATGTTGACAATTGGTCCAATTGTTACCGTGTTGCAACTTTTTGACCTCTAGATTAATACCAATTTAAGCAAAATATTAAAAGGATACAATTTTTGCTCGACTTTTCTAAACATAATCTCTTGTGTAATTAGTGGAGTACTAAAATGTTTAACACTATTTTGAGATATGTTTGGTGCCATTACTTATTAATATTTAATTTGTATTTTTCGCCTGAATGAATGTGATAGAATAGAAGTATGACGTAATGTTCCACCTAATAATTTAGTAATAAAATTTATTATTTATTATTTTAAATTATAAGTTAAAACCATACCAAACATTATTTATTAAAAAAATAAGTATTAAACATTATTTACTAATTTTTATATAAACTGTGTTCATTTTCATTCATACTAGTAAGTAAGAATGTATGAATTTTTTCCTACATAAATATACTCAATTTTTTTATCATATTTAAACATAAGATTTTTTTATTAAATTCTTTAACATCAATTAATAATATTAATTAAATTTTATCATGTAAAATAATTAATACTATATGAAAGAACTTAATAAAAGAAACTTATGTTTAAACACAAAAGAAAAACATCTAGATACCATCCGTCTAAAAAAAATCTATCCATATTTGTGTAGAAAGAAATTAATTAACCCTTTAATTTAATACTTTCAATAAAATATGTTTTTTCTTTCTTTTTCTCCGTACGTGTACGTTCTCTTCCAAAGTCGTTTGTAGATGCAATAGTGAAAGTCTGAAAACTAATCATTTGAAATTATTTTCCTCCATAAATATTACATTTCTTTTTCTTAATAATAAATATGTTTTGAATATATAATTTGGAAAATGTAATTTTTTTAATTAAATGATATTTAAAATGGCTTAAAATTATAACTACAAATTTGACCATGGTGAAAATGAAATTAAAAAAAATACAAAAAAGTATCTTTCATATGCACAATACTAACAAAAATAAATAAATGTCCCTTTCACTTGCAAAATACAAATCATAAAATTAACTAAATTACTAAAATACTCTAAAAAAATTATTTTCACTTTATTCATCATATTATTTTTCTTATAATTTAACCATTTTATTTTTATCTTCTTATAATTTAATCTATATTTTTTTAAAATTTTATAATTTGATCCCCTCAATTTTTTATACGTTGTTATCAAATTATATATATATATAAGATGTTATTTATTGCTTTTAAAGTATATTAATCGAATTAATAAGTAAATATTAGGTGTTTGTTTTTTTCAAAAATCAATTATATTAATATTAAATTTTATTAATCTAAAATAATATATAGTTATATAATCTAAAAAAAATAAATAATTTCTCGTATATATATGTATAAAATTACAAAATTTAAGGAAATTGTTTGTGTAACAAGCAGGTAGTATTACATTGGACGAGGCTATTTGACTGGTGGGCAGTATTAGCATTTTTTGAATTCTTCCAACAAGATTCCAAAAGAAGGATACACGGAGTATTTAAATATTTAATTAAGACTATCAAACTAAACGTGCGAGCAAAACCCGATAGGAAAATTGGCACATGGGAAATGGGAAGCTGAGTCGAAGGCCTTGTATGGCTTGGTTTGACTGCTGAACCGAAAAAGCTTGGGGTTAGGTAACTGGCTCTCTAAGACAGGATTAATCCAATTAATCCTTCATTAATTCTCAAACTTGGTTCTAGTATGACTTATACTTAATTATAAATCAATTATAATATGTAAATGTTATTTTGTTTTTGAGTGATCATTTTTTTATGTTCTTCAATATGATGTGATTAGATGAATGTAATGTGTTGCTTTAATTTGTTCATTATACTTATAGTAATTTTTTTTAATAGTTTGTAGAATTTGATTATTATATATTTTTAAAAATAATATTATATCACATATTATTTCAAAATAGCTTAATAAAAATGTAGATAATTTGATTTTTTTTCCGCTTCAGAATTGTAGTATAAGTGTTTATTTATACTTGCTTACACAAGTTACAACATTTGTAAGGATTGATTAAAGGTTTTTTTTAGTTAAAATCTTTAAATCAAGACAATTTTATGAAAAAATTAAAAAATTATATAAATAAAAACACACTTGTTTTTCTACAGATTTGATTTATCCATTGTTAACCACTTTAATCAACGCTTCTTTTCCAAATATGTATGGCTATTCGCATTGATAAGCTGACATATCTTCAATCTAATTTGATTATTCACGGTAAAAATACTTAAGTTAAAAAAATAAAAAATATATATATAAATCTAGAACCAAAATATTACAAAATATATCCAAAATTGTGAGGATACATGAAAGAAAAACAATACTAACTCAAAATCTAAATATAATATACATATTATAATTTTTGTTTATTAAAATAAAATAAATAAAATGTATGATCTACCAAAAAAGGAAAAAAATCATGGTAGAATTTATAAAAAAATTGACTATTTAGTTAATTTTTTGTGATGAAATATGTATAATTCTTATGAATTTTAATATAATATCAAAACATTAATCTACCTAGCCAAAAAAAGTTAGGATTTCCTTCCAAAAAGAAAAAGAAAATGGCCTTGCAAAAAGAAATAAAAAGATAAATGTTTAAAATATAATAAAATAGATTAAAAATAAATAATGATAGCTTTTACAAGTAGGGGTGGAAAAAAATTGATAAACCAAATCAAATTAAAAAATTAGATTACATTGGACAATTCAGTCTAACTTTTGACTAATTTCTATAATCTGGTTTATAAAATTTAGAAATCACTTAATCAAATTATTATAATAAATATATACATAAAATGATTAATATTTAAGAATACATATATTATTACTCCTTGGAATAAGTAAGAATACACAATATTTTAATCTATAGTTCAAGTTTTAGGTATTACTTTTATTTTTTTTTATTTTATTAAAGCAAAAAACATTAAAAATAAATAAAATTACATTTAGTAAGTTTCAAACTAAAGGTAGATTCTTTGTAAAAAAGCAAAATCATTCAACATATTACAAAGTCAACGGTTTATTTGCTAAAAATTAATTATTTAATTATAATTATATATTTAACTACAGTGACATCATATTTTTTTGCTTTTATTAGTTCGATTCAATTCAATTGGTAAACTTAAACAATTTGGCTCGATTTTAACAAATTTTTTTTAAAATAGATCGAATTAGACTATGCTCATCCCAATTTGTAAGAAACAAACATCAATATTTTGAGAAAATATTAGAGATAAAAATTATTTTAATAGATTTTGACGTGATACCGTAGCTTCAATCGATTGGATTAAATATTTTGCGTTTTATTTCACATAAAAAATAAATAAATAAATATTGTAAAAATAAAAGTGACACCTAATTATATAGAATATAATATAATTAAATATATAAAATAATTAATTTTACTATAGATAAAGAATTATATTTTGAATAAAGATATTAAAAGTGAAATTTTTTATTGGTTAAAAAAATTATTAATATTACTATTATCTTTTATAATAACTAATGATATTTGAAAGTAAATTAATTAATGGAATAATAAAAATATTGAATTTGTAACCAAAAAAATCTAATTTAAAATGGTGACCAATAAATTATATTTTCATGCCACTAAATTGGAAAAGAAATAGTAGTCCAAATTCGAAGGATGATGACATTCACATACACATATGATCGAGGGCTTAATTTCCACCTTTCCACGTTTAACTGTTTAAATGCTAAATGTGTCTTTGTCATATATGAATACATCTTCCCAATGAATATTTGTAAGAGGAAAAAATAAGAGAATTTATTTTCTTTTTAAGTAAATTAAAAGCATTGTTTAATTATTTAATTTTAAAAAAATATTTATTAATTATTTAATTTATAAAAAAATATTTATTACCTATTTTACTTATAAAAAAATATTCATTAATCTTTTTATTTATAAAAAAGGATATTAATTAATCTTGATAATGATATTTTTAACATTTATTCTATAAGATAAAATCAAAAAAATTACAAATATAATTGGTGAGGATATTATAATATGTTGTTATTTATTTTATAAATAAAATATTCTTGATAATTTTTATTTATTTTTAAATAATTTAAAATTATTAAATATTTTTTTAATATTATTTTTATAAATAAAAAATTAAATATTATTTTTTTAAAATTAATAAATAAAATAACTAATCTAACCATTCATCATCAAGGAGACTCTGAATCACATGAAACACGTGAATGCCTATCAATTAAAGTGTCCTCGTAAAAGATAGATTTCAAAGTAATGATACCAAAGGCGACAAAAAAAAAGTACCCAAAATTAATTAATTATATAAATTACTTGGAATTAGCCAGCAAAATATTGTCATCGCAATTATAATATTAAAGAATCTTGATAGATCTCTGTTCTTTGAAATCTAATATTATTTGTTCCCCTAGTTTAATTGGATGGAGATGGATGAAATTAACGTGTTGTTTGGACTGTTCAACTAGATTGATTACATTGTCAAATATAAAAATTGGGAAAACGTTATGGGTGCCTGGGTGGTTGCAGTAAGGGCTGAACAGATGTTTTAAACCTATTTTTCATAAATTTAAATGTTATCTAATACATCAAATTTGAATGTTTTTAATCTAAAATAAAATAATTAATTTAAATCAATATAAAATCAAGAAGATAAAAATTTTATGATCAAGCTTGAACTCATATATCAATTATTATTAATATACATAACAATATAATATATAAATAAATAATCATAAATAGTTATAATGTTATAAAGATAATTCTATAATATAATTATGAACAATTTACATGATAAAATATTAAAATTAATTGTATATATATATATAAATTTAATATGGACATAGTATATAATATAATAAAATACTAGATAATATATATAAATGAAAGATAGTTTCAAGTCTAACCCTTTCCGAATATAATCCATATATTTCAAGAATGAAAAAATGTGTATATAATTGAATGGTAAAATTTATTCTTGTCAAGGAGAAGATACGGTTTCAATTCCTACTGTTTGCTCGAGATAATAGTTTATGGGTTAAATGCATTTTATTTAATAGGTTTAATAGAATAAATAATAGTTGATCGCAATAATATAGTAGTTCTATCTTTACCTCTCTTTTTTTCTAACACCTCAAAAGAAAAATGGTAAGTAATCAATTAATTATTAGTTAATAAAATCAAACCTTAATATTTTTTTGTCAAAAAAAAAAAGGTGTGAAGACAGATTTGAACCTGTGACCTCTATGAGCCTTACAATCTACCAATTTACTATACCTCGCAAAGAGAAGAACCAAAAACTAATGAGCAAACAAGGATTAAATGTGTCCATCTACCTTATTTGTATAAATAGAATAGGCTATTTATACAAAATGGTAAATGGGCCCTCTATGATTGTAGATAATTAAAATGAAAGGATATCTTAATCCTTACCAACTGGATCTTGTTACTCTAAGCAACAAACATGTACGAATCATTTCACGAAATATATGTCCGAATAGTCCAAAGTTTCGATAGTTGGGTCTTAGCCTTTTGGTCAAAAAACAACATCAATGAAACCATGTAGGTGTATTATTACGTGGTAAAGATTGTAATGTTCCATGAATTTCCCGCTTCTCACTCAACGACGACACTTTGCTTATTTCCTTTTTTGAGGATCCATGAATCAAATGATATTTTTGTTTCAATTTTTTGCCTATTCTTCTCCCTCTGAATCAAACTTTTTCTTACCATAATGGTTCAATTCCTATTAGTTTCAATGATACAAGTCAGATCCTAGGTGTAGAAATATAAGAAGGCAGATCCCATTCTCCATCAAAAGAAATGATATTATCGAGGATATAAATCATAAAATAAGAGATTTAACTAATTTTTCCTAATATAGAGGCAAATATATGTCTGGATAGTCCAAAGTCTCGATAGTTGGGTCTCAACCTTTTGGTAAAAAAACAACATCAATGAAGCCATTTAGCTATTACGTGATAAAGATTGTAACGTTCCATGAATTTCCCACTTCTCACTCAACGATGACACTTTTTTTATTTCTTTTTTTGAGGATGTATGAATCAAATGATATTTTTGTTCCAATTTTTGCGTATTCTTCTCCATCTAAATCAAACTTTTTCTTGCCATAATGATTCAATTCCTATTAATTTCAATGATACAAGGCGAATCCTTGGTGCAGAAATATAAGAAGGAAAATCCCCTTCTCCATCGAAAGAAATGATATTATTGAGGATATAAATCATAAAATTAAGATTTAACTAAATTTTTCTGATGTAGAAGCAATCATGAAAGCCACATAAGTGAATATATAACCTATAGAAAAATTGGCTAACCTCACCAATCTTGCTTGCACAATGGAAAGAGCCATCGATTTATCTCTCCATCGAATCAAATTAGCTAAAGGTGTTCATTCATGAGCCCATGCTAACGTTTCAATCAATTCATGCCAATATCCACTCCAGGAAATTAAGAACATAAATCCAGTAGCCCAAACAAGATGTCTAAATAAGAACATCCATGCCCATACCAATAAACTATTCATACCAAAATGGTTATATCCATTGACAAGTTGTAAAGAATTTATCATTGATAATCTCTTAACAATCCCATCAAATAAGTAGAAGACTCATTAAACTGTAAAACGTTACCTTGCCATAATGTGACGTGTTTCCAATGCCTATAAAAAGTCACCCATCCAATAGTATTTAGCATCCAGATAATTGCCAAATAAAATACATCCCAAGCCTAAATATTACCTCATTGTCCTGGCTCATTGCAAGGAAAACTATAACCAAAATCCTTTTTATCTAGCGTTAACATGGAACCACTTGTATCTAAAGCCCTTTTTACCAAAATAAATGTAGTTGTATATAAATCTAAATCAATAGCATAATGAACCAAGAAATCTCCAGGTTTTATTGTTAAGAATAGTGAATTATTATTCTCATTAACAATATTTAACCAACTTGGCAACCATATGCTTCGACCTGCATTGAACGCCAGACCATTCCTTGAAGATAAAAGTACACCTAACCCATACAAAGTTTTACCATAAGTAGATTGTATCCATTGGGAAAATATAGGTTTGATTGAATTTTTTTTCTCCAGAGTACCAAAAGCAAGCATGACATCATTATGAACATAAAGTCCTAAAGTATGGAACCCTAAAAAGAGGTTGGCCTAACTTAAATGGGATATGATACCTTATTTATGGTCTAACATTCTTGCCAATACCTTATCCCCATTTTGTTCCAGATTATAATCTATAGTAAAAAAATATAGCTCCATGAGAAAAAGTTCTTATCATGATGAATCCTGCGATGCATTGATGATGAGTATATAAAGCAATTTAAGTAGTAAATTCTTGTACTATGAACGTATGTGTAGGTAAAGATTACATGTGTTGAGCAACCAAGGAAATAATAACCCCTAAAGAGGCTAGAGTAAGGCCTAATTGAAAATGAATCAAATTTTTGATTGTGTCATAAAGACCCTTATGTCCACACCCTAATCGCCCCCTGTTGGAATATGTGTTTCTAAAAGATTTTTATATTGTGCCCAATCTTGAAATTGGTTCTATAGAGATGACCAATAATAAGAAAAATAAATGCAATAGCTAAATGATGATTAACAATATCAATCAGCCATAAACTTTGTGTTTGTGGATGGAATCCCCCAAGAAGGGTTAGAATGGAAGTTCTTGATCCTTGGGAGGTCCTAAATAAATGACTGCTTGAATAAGGGTTTTGAGCATAAAGATTCCACTGACTTGTAAAAAAGGTCTTAATCCTTAGGGATGCGGTACTACATCTAAGAAATTATTCCATCAAAATATTTCCTTTGGATGTAGGAATAACGACATGAACTAAATGTCTTGTAGCTAAGGAGCTTACTCTGAATAGTCCTGATAAATGATTATTGAGAAGAGATTTGGCATTTTTAAACCACGAAACTCTCAGTTTCCATTTCGATTGTAGGTGTAACCAACTCGCCATTAAAGATATGGCAGAAACAAATAATAGAAAAAAAGCTTTAGTATAAAGATTCTCATTAGTACATAAACCGATTGTATATCACCACTGATAAACACTAGGATAAGCGATTTTCACTGGGCCAAAAGCATCCACAGAGTAAAAGCTTCCATAACCGATTAACCAAAATAAGGATTATAAATTGCATAAGCAATAGGTCTTATGTGTAAAGGATTATCTACATATTCCTTAAAGATTCCTTGCCAAATTACATGAAACAAATTTTCAGAAGTCCATAGAAAAATTATTGCTAATTGAACAAAATGAGAAGTAAAAATATTCTGATAAAGACATTCCTCAATAATATCACCATAACTCTCAAAGTCAAGTGTAGTAGTAATACCATACCAAATACGACTAGTAGTGGAGTACTAAGCTAAGCTTTGGCTAAACATTGGAAATATTAATTCCATAATGCCTCTTAAATCCTTCTAGCCATTATTCTACTGTAGTAAATCTTACTAAGAAGAATGCCCATGTTATGGAAATTCCACCCAGAAAGTAATGAGTTGCTTCTGATGGACAAAATCGAAAATGTCGATTTTGCAAATACTTTAGTTTTATATTTGTAACTCTCGCAAATACATAAATCATTTTATAGAAAATAACAAGTATACTCTCAAGGTCGATCTAAGGAAAAAATATATGTGATTTTTAATTTATTATTCAAACTTTTAAAAATGAAATTAAATTCTAAACATCTTGTCACGATATTTTAATTTTTGTGTTTCTTAATCTAATAACAAAAAAATAAATATAGATATGATTCAATAAACAATTATGTAAATTTTTATCATTCATAACAATAGAGTATTCATAGATATAATAATTAAGTTAATTATGCTTGCTCATATTATTTAGGTTATTAAAGATATAAATTGATATTTATTGGTTCTCTCTCTTTTATATATATACCAACTTTGGTGGGATTAGATATGTCTTGGTAAAAAAACCTATGAAATATAGCTTTGCTCTAAATATCCAAATAATTAAATCTAAAATAAAAGAGTACTACTCCAAATTAAGTCAAGATAATTAAATCTTAATTTTAACTCTCATATTAAGTATGTTATTAAGAGTAATGTACTCCTTCAAATAAGATTTTTTTATAAAAATCTTGAATAAAAATAAAATCAATTTATTTTATAAAGATGTTTTACCTATTTAATATTTTGCAAGCATAACAACGTTATTATTACATCATATATACAAACAGTCAGTTATGTTAAATTTAATCACAAACAAATTAAACATAACATATAAGAATAAAACATAAAAAATAACTGTAAAGAATTCATTTTAAAATTATACCACAAAAGAATTCTTACAAAAATTTGATGCAAATTCTGTTGTTAGAAAACCTCCAAACGGATTTGCATTAAATTGGTTAATGATCAAAGGTGTTTTGATTAAGAACACTATAAAAACATAACTAGTTTTTCTCAAAAAGAGAAGAACGTTAAAACTAAAAAAACTAAAAAACTAAGAACTAGAGAGAAAATGAGAGAGAAATTTGTGATTTTTGAGATTTTAGGGATGATTTTTACAATGGAAGAGAAGATCCTTTTATAGGTGAGAAATTATGAATCCACCCATCAATAGTAATGAAACTCTATGCAAAATTTCTTCCCGTTATATGATCACTTATACTACCCCAAACATATGACTGCATTTTCCAACTTAAATGGAATATTACTACTGAAATAACATTATACATCTAGAATAGCCTTAAGAAGACATGACCCCAAGCAGATACTTGACATGTCCCCCTCTTCCAGGTCCATTACAACAAAAATAAAAACCAAGATTTTCTTTATCTGGTATCAAATACGAGCTACAAGAAAATATAGTGCCTTTCAAAAGTATCAACATTGTTACATGAATAGTAAATGCACGAATGTGATTTACAAAAAAATCTATGATTCCTAATGTAATAGGTAATAAAGAAACCTTACCGCCTACTACCACTAAATCACATCTTCTCCAAGTCAAACTAGTGCTTGTTATTACATTAGGAGCCGTTGCACTGGGTGGTAAAGCATGAATGTTTTGTATCCATTGAGCAAAGACATGGTGTAATTGTATAGCAGTATCTGAAAGCATATATTAGGGATGCCCTAAAACATTCATAGTATCATTATGAGTATACAAACGAAAATCATGAAAGCTTAAAAATATATATACCCAGTTGAGATGTGATATGATTACATCACAATATCTAAGGACACAATTTAATAGATAGTTGTATCAAGTGGTTGGATGATGACTCTATGAAAGTAGAGTCATTAACACACTTTTTTACTTAATATTTACTTGTTTCATCCAATAAATAGTATTTTATGGCCAAAAATATTAAAATATAAATTTTATAGTGAAAAGGGGTGAAAATATAATTTTTGGATTTTTTAAAATTTATATGAATTTTTAACTCAGAGCCAATCAAGAGCTGCCATATGGCCTCCCATGCAAGTAGAGGAGTTGACTAGGTCCATGGAGACACCACATAAGTAGGAATATAAAATCACGTTACGCCACATGTGAAAAGGAAGAATCGCTCGCCACATGTCAACATAACGTTCAATATGAGTTTTGAGATTGATCAACCAGTGATGCCACGTGTCACCATGCAATTGTTCCCCGTATTTCACTGTGCACCACACCATCCGTTCACTCGAATCACGTTGCATAACATTGCACTGACTCAACAAGCGTTGCCTCTGACCGGTCTCCCTACCAAGCGTCGAGCTCTAATTCCAACAATGAATTTTTTTGATGACACATGTCGTGTTATGATTGGCTAGCGCTATCAGCTTTGGTTGTTTTAATCTAATCCTTTGATCTAAAGCTGATTTGATGCTTCAGATTGTAGGTGAGCTATATTTAAGCCCCTAATCACCCCATAAACCCTAAGGGGTCATAATTCGCTTAATTTTTGTTAAAACTTTGGAGCTAAAAAGAGAGAAAAATAAAGAAAAATTCAAGATGGGACACAATTTTGGTGGAAATTCAAGAGGAGGACCGTGACATTCCTATCATACTTGGTAGTCCATTCTTAGCAACCGGAAGGGCATTCATTATTATACAAAAATGTGAACTTACAATGAGAGTGCAAGATGAAAAAATAATGTTTAAAATTACATTGATAGTGCTAATAAATGTTTAAGGATAAATCTTACTAAATAGGGGGAAAACTTAAAAGAATTTGTTGAGTCAGCCACACTTAAGACTATTACACATAATGATATGAACAAGGACATAAACTCATCAAAAAACAACTCAACATATTTTAAATTTAAAAGTATGGCATTAAAGGTTGATATTGTAGACTATGTGAATTTTTGGAAGTCGTACCAGGCCATGTGGTAGCGCCACCAATTATGGAGAATTTTGAGATAGGATCAAAGCTCAAAATATCAATTGAAGGAACATTGAGTTTAGACCGCACACTTTCACCCTCATATTCCTAGTCAAGTATGATAGTGAAAAAGCTATTAAAAATATATAAATTGGATGAGTTATGATGTAGTGCTTATATGAATGCCAAAAAGTTCAAAAATAAAAAAATGGCATGAGATGAGAAGATAATGGAGCACCGTGTTTGCAAGCTAGAACATGAGGTATTATTGAACAAATCAAGACTCAAATTGTTTCCAGGCAAACTCAAATGTAAATGGATAGAAAAAGGATGTGCCTTAGAACTTGATATGGCTGCCTAGTCAAGGACGTTAAATATGACGCTAGTTGGGAGACAACCTAACATTATTTTACTTATATTTTCATTTTTTTTTGTTTTGTAGATGAATAAATGTGGAAAGAAATGGCACAAAAAGAATCAACATTTCAGTAATAGATATAGTCTGCCATGATTAAGGGAGTTTTCTTTACCTTTTCATATTTATATATGCACATTGGGGACAATGTGTAATTTAAGTTTGGAAGAGGGAACTTCATTCTCTACATTAGTATTTAGTATGCATTTTACATTTTTAGGGAATTTTTTTAAAGTTGTTTTTAATCATGATTTGGGTAGAAATTGATAAAATATATGGAAACTAAATGCATGCATGCTTGATCTGAAACATATGAACTTAATGATAAAAATTGGTTGTCATGACTAGGATAAGGAATGTAACATATGTTTTAAGATATTTACATTAATCATGTGATATGCTTGCTAGTTTTGATTAAATTCATTCAAATTTTTATGCACATATTCATAATTGATTTTCGGTATTCTTATTGAGAGAAAATTTACAGTCCATTATGTGAGTTGATGAGATCTACCAGGTTTTAGAATCTATTTGATCATCACTTGATATGAAATCCTAAATAGTATTTAGCAAGATAAATGATTTACGTCTTATTTGGATTTCAAGCTAACCATTGTTAATATCTTTAGTCACTCATTTGAGCTTAACAAAGTACCTTTCATATCCTTAAGCCACATTTAATGCCTAACTAACAAGTATTACCTTTACCCTTACACCTTTATCTTGTATGAAAAGAAAAAAAATGCAATCATATATTATGCTATAACGTAAGGTGAAATGTAATGCACACTATGAAAAAAAGAAGAAAAAATCACAACATAATTATCCCTCTAAAGAAAAAGAAAATAGAATTGAAAATAAGTTTGGGGGTGTTGTGAAGTTACAAAAAAAGAAAAAGAGAAAAGAGATGTGAAATAAAGGAATATGAAAAGAAGTTAAAACTCAATTGTAGTTAAAAAGTGCATGAAGAAAAATAAAGCTAAGGTATGGAAAGAGCCTAAGTGTCTTCATTTATCAACCACTACCTAAGTCTTACATTACAACTATGTAAAATCCTTATTGATATTTAACTAAGTGAATATTTATATTAATAGAGAGAGATGTGAAAAATAGACTTATAAGACTTTTTCTAAGATTGAATTGATTAGTATGCTCATATATGTTAATTTTATGAGTGCATTGGATGATATCATGTGCAACACACACACACAAATCAATTTGTCAAAAACATTGTATATCCTTATATTGATGGAACATCAATTATGAATATGTGAACTCCTTATCATAGGATTATACGAATTTTGAGAGAGATATTTTTGTGACATATGCATGTACTAATAGAAGTATATTTAGGAATATACTACCCATGTTATTTTATTTACTTATACTTGGTTTTACATGAGGATAAGCAAAGAGTTAAGTTTGTGGGTGTGATAACTCTATGAAAATAAAGTCATTAACATAGTTTTTTTACTTAATATTTACTTGTTTTATTAAATAAATAGTATTTTTATGGTAAATATATTAAAATATAAACTTTATAGTGAAAACGGGTGAAAATATAATTTTTGTGATTTTTTTGGATATTTTATGAATTTTTAACTCAAGGTTAATCAGAATTTGCCATGTGGCCTCCTATGCAAGCAGAGGAGTTGATTGGACAAGCCACATAGATGCCATACAAGCAAAAATAGTAAATCATGTTACACCGCGTGTGAGGAGGAAGAATCGCTTATCACGTGTTAGCATGACATTCAATCTGAGTTTGGAGATCGATCAACCTAAAATGCCATTGTTCCCCGCGTTCCACTCGTACACCACGCCATCCATTCTCGCTAATCACATTGTGCCGTATTGCATTGACTCACCGAGCATTGACTCTAGCCTATCTCTCCTACCATGCGTCGAGCTCTGATTCGCCCAATGAAGTTTTGATGACACGTGTCACGTTGTGATTGGCTGGCATTGTCAATTTTGCTTGTTTTGATCTAATCCTTTGATCTGAAGTTGATTTTATGGTCTAGATAGCACCTAAGCTATATTTAAGCCCTAATCACCCTATAAAGCCTAATGGGTTGCAATTAGCATAATTTTGGTAAGTTTTTGGAGCTAAAATGAGAAAAAAATACAAAAAAAATCAAGAGGGGGCACAATTTTGGTAGAGATTCAAGAGGAGATTAATTCCATAATTCAAGAGATTGATTGTTTCTTCTTCTATTCTTTTCTTTATCAACTTTTATGTCTTTCTTTATGAAAAGTATGAGGTTTATGAACACAACTATGTGTAGTTAATTTATTAATCTAGAGATCTTATGAACCCAATTTTCATCATGTAATGATCTAATATTTTATCTTAATTATAATTATAATTTAATTATGTTATTTAATCTGATTCGTATGCTATTAATTATTTGACCAACAATTTATCTATAGAGGCAATTAAATAGATTTAAGAAAATTATTTAATTGTTTGTCTTGATTAAATAACATGCATAGTTTCTAAGTAAAGATGTATGATTCTTATATATGTAAACCATAATTGACGAACTTAATGAGTAGTATGTAATTTAATTAACATGAGAGTGTAATTAAATTAATTACTATATGATGTATACTTTATTTTAGAGATGAATACATGCTTGGTTAGATTCAATTTATCATGTAATTAATTGATAATTATATTGAAATGATTTTAGTGAGTCACATTTAGAAAATTGAGGGATTAAGTATTCTTAGATATTTTCTCATATATATTTTTAGATACCAAATATGATTTAATTAATTATTGTTATTTACTTTTAGTTATTTTAATTTTTCTTTCTTAAAATATAAAAACACAAAAAAATTGATTTTTATTATTTTTAGTTTTAAAAATTAGTTTCTAATAAAATATATCTTTGTAAAAATGGTCTTTTCTTATCATTATATTACTTATTGCGATATGTATACTTGCGTATTTATTGCACACACACCGTGTGTCGCGATCATTGAATTATAGTCACTTACCATAAAAATGGTTGCATGCGTATCAGTACCAACTAGACAAATCTACCAATCCACATGTGATATGTGAACAATGAAAGGTGTGTATCATAATTAATAGTTAGTTATGGACAAGGGGGCTTATGATGAGTGATTAAAAAAACTTAAAATTATAATGATTTAATGTACTCTAATTGATTAAATATATTTATATTTGTATGATTTTATCATATTTTTATATAAATTTGTTTTTTCAAAATTATGGATATTTTTTATTGTTTTTTAGGTATTTTAGTTCAAAAATAACTTAAAGACTAGAGAGAAAAAATACTGAAGGCAATAAATCACAAATATATTGAGAAAATAAATAAGAAAAGTCAAAATTATGGAACAAATGGGTCAAAAAGGCCAAAATCGCGCCCACAGCCGTCCATCGCGCCAAGTTCCGCATGAACCAATGCACACACCATTCGATCCCTGTCGAGTCCTAGGCAGTGTCGTGTGCCTACACATTACTCGTCGTGTCCCGCATGCGCCAACCGCCCGTCTGCCGAGATTTTTGCACCCCATACGCATGCCAATTTGTCTGAATGCGCCCGAACTCAAATTTTGAAATATTTTCGCCCTTTTTTTGGCCTTTTTCTCATCTATTAAATGACATTCTTCCTCCATTCCAAAACACACAATTTTTTGAACTCTTTCTCTCTCTAGAAAGTTTTCTTTTTTTATTTATTTTTTTAGTTTTTATTTTTAAAGTTCTTTTCTTTTTGAGAGAAACTAGTTATATTTTTATAAATTTTTAGTTTTTGATTCAATAAGCAGATATGGAAATCCGTTTGGAGGTTTTCGAGTAACAAAATTAACATCAATTTGTTATAAGGATTCTTTTATGGTATTATTTTAATGGATTCTTTACAATTATCATTTTAATGGATTTTTTGCAGTTATCATTTTATGTTTTGTTCTTATATATTATATTTAATTTGTTTGTGATTAAATTTAATATGGTTGGCTGTTTGTAAATATGATATAATTATAATATTGTTATAAAATAAATTAATTTTGTTTTTATTCAAGATTTTATATTAAGAATGTTAGAGAGAAATATATTATTTTTTATTATAAACTTAAATCTGAAAATTAGATTTTAATGTTTAATTATTCGGTCTAATTTAGAGTAGTACTCTTTTATTTATTGTTACAATCCCTATATAGTTAGAGTAAAACTTTATTTCAAAAGTTTTTTTTATAAAAACTATTATTCGAAAATGTATTAACGACATATTTTTAGTATTGGTTTTAAAACTTGAAAGTTATTACTTGGAAAATTAAATTATTAGGTTTAATTTGGAAATCTTGAATAAAGTCTAATTATTTGACTCCACTTAAAGGTGTGATTAGATGATTTGCTATTTTCTTAGAAATAAAGCTGAAATTTAATATTAAATTAATTAATAAGCCATGCCTAAGGATATTAGTTAGTTAATATTAAACAAAATAATTTGGGCCCCGCCTAAGAGTACTTTATCCCAAAAAGAGAAAATCAATAAATATTAATTTATATATTTAATAACCTAAATAATACGTGTAAACATAATTAACTTAATTATTATATCATTAAATACTTTGCCGTTATGAATGATAAAATTTACATTATTGTTTATTGAATTTATATCTATGTTTATATTTATTTTTATGTTATTAGATTAGGAAACAAACAATCAAAATATCGTGACAACATATTTAGGATTTAATTTTGCTTTTAAGATTTTGAATAATAAATTTAAAACCACATATATTTCTTCCTTAGATTGACCTTCCTTAGATCAACTTTGGGAGTATACTTACCATTTTCTATAAGATGATTCGTGCACTTGTGAGAATTTTACAAATAATAAAACCACTAAGGGTATTTTCGCAAGATCAGTATTTGCACTCATTCAATTATCATCAGCATCACATACATATGGTGAGCTACAATAATGGTTAAAAAGCCCAACATAAATAGGTTAATAGATAATTGTGCATGCCATAACGTTGTTAGGATCTCATATAAGCCTTTATAACCCTAGCCAGCAAATAGGCCTTTATGAGCCTCTAAAATATCTTTATACCATGACCAATGCCCCAGTTGGTCATATACATGTGACATGCTACTAGGAAAGGAATTGATGGTGTACTATATCAGTTAGAGATAGAACCCTAGTAATTGGATCTATTCCTTCACCAAAGGTAAGAAATTTTGCATATTTTGACCAAATGGGGTTGTAGCTAAAAGATCCTCATTTAAGATAAATTCATGAGGAAGTGGAATCTCTTTAGGATCTACTCCAACATTTAGAAATTGGTTAATCGTTAAAGTTACATGTACTTGGTATCCCACCCAAGAAAGAGACCCAAGTTCTAATAACACCACTAAATGGTGATTCCACATAGATTCTACATCTTAGAACCAAACTAACTTGGGTATAACTTTGTGATACTAGAACCAACGAGTAAAAAAAATTATGGTTGCAAAAACCAATTCACCAATTATAGTACAATAGAGTTCTAATTCACTAGTTATTCCAGATGTCGCTAAAGATGAAAAAACTAGAGGTTATTTGTATTCCTCTAAAACCCCCTCCTACATCACTATTGAATATTTCTTGACCCACTATTAGCAAAACTAGTTGGGCACTAGATCCAATGTGAGTAGGATCGCTTAGCCATACTTCATAATTGAAAAAACGAGTATTGTGAAAATACATACCACTCAGTCAAAGAAAAATGATAGAGAGTTGACCAAAATAAGCACTAAATACTTTTCGAGAGATATCCTCCAACTCACTAGTATGGCTATCAAAATCGTAAGCATCTGTGTGTAGGTTCGAGATCCAAATGGTAGTATTGGGCCCCTTAGCTATTGTTCTTGAAAAATGATCAGGCATGGCCCATTCCTCAAAAAATGTTTTTATAGGATCCCTATCTATTAGAAGCTTAACTTTTAGTTCTAGTCAACAAATAATCATTGAGTCTTCCTTTTTACGGACAACACATACAAAGAGACTTGTCAATAGTTAAGTAATTAGTGAATCTATGAGAGATATTTAAACTTGTTTTTTTATCTTCTATCTCCCATCTATCTAATTTCTTTAGTTACTCACTAGAGCAATTATGATCTGTAATGGACTTTTTTAATCTTATAAAACCCTTTTTTTTGAGCTTTGAATTTTCGTGATGTAGCTTAGCTTATATCTCAACTAGAAGTTTCCAAATGAAGTTACTTTATATCTTAAATAGAACATATTATTATTACTATATTCCAAAACTATAATCCATGCCGTGCAAGCAGTAATTACTAAGAGAGACCCCATATTTCTATTTAGTTAGTCCAAGGTTTCTTTTTTTTATTTGATTATCATTTACTTTATCTGTATATCATTTATCCCCACAAAATACCAGACAAAATAGAAGATCTTAGAGGAAAATATGATGAAATTTTGTGATTGGTTCTTCCTAGAGAAATAATATGTTTTATTTGGTTAAGAGAGACAACAAAAACAATTAATTATAACAAATAATTGATTAGAAAAAAATAGAAAAAATTATAAAAAAATCAATTGAAATTGAAACTAAATAAAAATAAATAAGAATATAAAATTCAATGAAAATAAAAAATAGTGTTCTTAATCAAAACACATGTGATCTTCAACCAATTTTGTGCTTCAATATAATTACGAGGAGTAAGCATTATAGCTTGTTTCCAATACCCAATAGCTCGATCGATCCAAGCCTCCGCAATTTCAGAATCTCCTTGTCGAATGACATGTTCTTCTCGGTCAGAATAAAGGTAATTTCCTTTCCTTAGAATCATGTTTGAGAGTTTCCGAACTCATACAACTCAGTAGTCAAATTATTTTGGCGACTTCCCTTTTTTTTCTTGAATTAACCAAAAGAAAAGATATTATAAATTTCAAACTAAAGCTTTACTTAATAATTCAATCAATTTTATCTTTTCCCTCTCCTTTTTAAAGTATAGGCATTTCTACTATCATTAAAATTTCGTGATAGGTGACTATCTCAGTTTTATATATAAATTTATATAGAATCTTTGAAAAAGACTTTTCTTCATAAGAAGGAAATGACTTACTACGTTTAGTATCTGATGCCACACCATTACTCATTACCTTAGGGGATAAACTCTATTACATAAGTTAATTCCTAATTTTTACTGCCCATAACCTCACAAATTGATCTTTGCGGTGCTTCCTCTTCAATTGGACCATTTATCTATAGAATAAAGTATCTAGGCATACCTATTTCTTCATATTCCTATTTTGGCTTCTATAAAATGAAAATAAAGTTTATTTATTTATTACAATTGATAAAAATCATTATTTTGGATGATACATATGTAGAAAGCCTTTTTTCCTAGTATTTATTAGCTTGCTCTTCCTTTTTTTTATAGTGGAGATAGTCGCGTGTAATGGTAGATCACAGTTATATTATTAAAAGCTTGTGGTAAGAATGAGTTTCGTTTTAGTGTACAAAAATAATATTCCAAAGCTTTTGTATGCTCTCCATTTGTCGTGTGAATAAGTTTTATATTATAGAGTATATAACTTTGATCATAGGGATCAATTTTTAGTCCTATAGATTCATAATAATTCTATAAAGTTTTTGCATAATTTCTTTTGAATTAAGTCGACATTTATTATGGTCATCTTTCAATTCAAAGAATCTTTGTTTCAAAACCGTACATGATATTTTTATCACATACGACTCCTCCCTTATGTGCATAATGAGAATAATCTATTACATGAAATCAAAAAAATTGAAATAGTCTCATTATAAATTAAGTAGGGTTAGTGTTGTAATAGTTATTCATTATTCTTACGTTATAATACTTACTTTATATTTTGTTTTTAAAATTATAATAATTTTAAATTTAATTAAGTTAAAATATCACGTTACCCTATATTTAAATAACAATATTAATTTTTCTAATTTGTGAAACTCAGTTGCCAAATCGAGATGGAGGTTTAAAACTCGATGGGTATAGAGACTTAGTGAGATGTACGAAAAGCACTAGAGATTCGGGGTTATGAGATCGTGTTTAATCTATTTATTATGTTTTTAATTTATAAAAAATCCTAATTTTATCTTTAAAGTTTTTTTTTGTTTTTTTTATTCTTAAATTAATTTTTTAGATAACAGTCAGATATTTATAATTATTTATAATTGAGACTAGATCTCAAATTTTCTATTATGTGAGTTTTATGTCGTTGACCGCTAATTAGTAAATTTTATCATTAATTGATCACAACTCATGTTAGGCTAATTTAATATAAATATGACTAATTAAAGTACTCATATAAAGAATCACACGAACAATAGGACACTAAAACCCTCATTTGTCCTGCTCTGTAACACAAACAATTGGTCTTATATATATATTCCTATTAAATAAAAACTTGTACAGTCTGGACCAAATCATTTCATATCCAATAAAGATCCCATTTTGCTAAGAAAATACATTTTATTGCAGTTTATGCAAATAAAGTAAATCTAACAGCACTCATAAATATGAACTACTTGTATACTCTTTAAAAATGAAAGTTTAAGATTGTTTGGCAGTTGGCAATTCCCTTTGCATCCAGTAAAGTCCAAATTAACATATATTAATTGGGTTTGCTCCTTAAAGCCAGTTGTTGATGAATAATTGATAAAATAAAGCCAATATTATTCAAGCCCCTTCAATTATTCCCTCTTTCTTCTCCTTGTTTTTTTGTTTTTTCAACTAAATGAAAGCCCAATATATATATATATATATATATATAATCATTTTCTTAATCATGATTTGATAGATTACATTCTTTTTGATAACTAGCTACTGGTGATCTGAATGATATTTAGAAAATATGATGACATTTATTGAAATCATGAAATTATTGCATTTAGATATATAGTACATAGCTCCCCAAATTTAGATAACACTCACATAATGTGAGGATATGTGTCCATTATTTTTTGTTCAAATTTTCCATCTTATCTTAACTCATAAATATATTTAATGTGTACAAGCTAGGCGAAATGTTTTCAATGATTATCATATATATGTTGACGCAACAAAGCTAGGAAAGAATCAATAATAAGATTGCTCATTACTAAGTGTCAATTTCATTACTTTTATTTTTCGCCAGTTTATCCAAAAAGGGGTTAAATTTGTGGTTTTTACCAATTCATTAAAATTTAACGGATTTTTTTTTAAATTTTTTGCCTGCTCAAACCAACTAAAATATAATTTAATGTTAAAAAACCTAGTCTTTTTGCCGGTTCAGAGTTTAGATAGTTTTAACCGACGAAAATTTGAAAAAAAAAACCCTAAAACCCCTCTCGATCTTTTCCCCACCAAGCGACTATCTCTCTCTCAGATCCTCACTATATACGCGCGCCACTTGCAGCATCGCAGCCAGCTAGAGCAGCCACCCTTTACGAGTAACTTTCCACCTACGCGAGCAACATGAAATCACAAGCAGCCAACTCTCCCACGAGCGACTATAGCAACCAAACATCCAGAATTCATGTGACAAACCCTCTGCCACTAGCAGCCATTCTTGTCGTCTATAACAGCCTAAACTTCGTGATAATCTCACCCTTCTCCCATAATAGAAACAAGTGAGTTTTAATTTTTTATGTTAATTTATTTTCTAATTCTTTTTATTATATTTATTCTTTTTGTGTTTTTTTGCTTTGTATTGAAAAAGATAGTATTTTTTTATGAAGAATATTGTATCTTTATTTGTATATAGATATGTTGTGTATTTATTTCTAGTTATATATATATCTTTTTATATGTTATACATTTTAATTATAAATAATGTACATATCATATAGTTGATTTAAATTTGAAAAACTTTCTTGTCAAAAACAAAAAAGGAATGTGAATTTAAATTTGAAAAACTTTCTTATCAAAAACAAAAAAGAATGTGAATATATATATTGTTTTTTTCTAATTATTTGTATGTCATAATTTATATGTGACATGCTATGTCATGAAGTTGAAAAATATGTGTTAGGTTTAGTTGAAATTTATCAAATATTATAATATGTCAAAGTGTAAGGGAGAATTCTTTCAAAATTTAGTATTTGTTTAAACATGTATTTTTAATGTACTAATTTTGAATTTCATATGTATATATACAAATAGATAAGTGTTGGATACATAAATGTATAAGTTCTGATGAATTTTGGGTGGGCTAAAGAGTTTCTTGGAATTATCTTGAAAAAAATGTAACTAATCCAAATGATATTTCATTTCTTTGCAAGAAACGTGACAAAATTTGCAAAAAAAATTAAATTTCATAGGAGAACATCTTATTAAAAGAGGAATTTGTCAATGTCATATAAATTGAATATTTCATAGGGAGACTATTGACAAGAAGAATGTCGGCCACTTGGAGTCAAAGAAAATATTTCACTAAAGATTTATAAGTAACAATAACATGGATGAAATCATGGATATGACTTGTATTATAGAAGATGAATTCAATGAAAATTATGATGAATTCAAAAGTTTTTTAAGAAGATGTAGAGAATTCGTTTTATGATTGTTTTAAATAATTTATTAGAATGTATGCAATACTAAGCTTTTACAACTTAAAAGTCATGAAAGCATTGTCTAATAAATGCATCAATCAAATGTTGAAATTGTTTGGATAAATTCATTATTTTAGTAACAAATTTACATGTCCATCTACAAAATTAAGAATAGCATAAGTCGATTTGATATATGGATTATGAAAAGATACATTCATGCCCAAATGATTACATACTACACCTGAAGCAAATGATTGCATAATTTACATGAAGAAACGTGATAATGGAAATGAGTATCCTATATGAAATGAGTCAAGGTGTAAGTGAAACTTCAATTAAGTCAAAGTTAAAAAGGATGGAATGTTGTAGTATCTTGTAGACTTAGCATCATCAAAAGATGTAGACAATATGTTTCTTCAATTTGCTGAAGAGTCAAGACACCTACTTTGGCTATAGCAATAGATGATATCAATCTACATAGTTTTCTCTATAATGGGTATAGTTGTTGCATGTCTTAATCGTAACTTACAATCTTCCATCTTGAGTTCATGAAAAGTAAATTCATGATGTCAATAATATTAATTTTGGGTCCTACAAAACTTAGACAATGACATTGATATCTATTTAGTCTTTAATTGATAATTTGAATTTATTATCGATTGATGAAGTTAAAATTTATGATGCATTTAGGTAAGAATATTTCAATCTTAAGACAATAATTCTATGGATTATACTTCTCGATATATGGAATTTTTTTAGGGTATATAACTCATAAGTACAAAGCTTTTCCAGTGATCATCAATGATACTTATGTCATTTACTTATCGCATGAGGCTTTTAATGAGAAAGAAATAACAAGACTTCCTCATCTTCCTTTGATAGGAAAGGAAGTATTACCCATGTTAAAAGAAAAGATATTCATATAATTCGATAAGCTAAACCTTAGAAGAATGATGTTGATAAACATGTAAGAGTAAGAAATGGAGAGCTAATATAGTAATTGATGAAAAAATTGTTAAATATGATGAAGTTGATATCGGGAGAATGTGTAGGAAGAAGAAATATATGTTTTTTAATTTACCATATTAGTCAACTTACATGTTTGACATGTACTAGATGTCATACATGTTGAGAAGAACGTGTTTGAAAATCTTATTTGAACATTGCTTTATATTCCTAGAAAAATCATAGATGGTCTTGCATGTCACTTAGATCTCAAACATCATGGTATAAGGAATGAGTTAACTCTTCAAGAAAAACATGAAAAGTTATATATCCCTCCTCCTATGTACAACTTGACAAATGAAGAAAAATATGTTCGTTGTGGTTTCTTATCAAGTGTTAAAGTTTTCGATGAATATTTTCTAACAATCGAACATTAGTTTCTTTAAAGGAAAAGAAACTTTACATGTCACATGATTGTCATGTTTTAATATAACAACTCTTTCATATTGCTTCTAGGTTTATACTACCTATAAATGTTACAATTATTTGACTTTGTATTTTTTTTAACACAATTTACATGAAGACAATCTTATTGGAGTTGACTGAGTTAAATCAAGTTCATGCGGAAGTATTGTGTTTTTTAAAGTGGCACTTTCTTCATCATTTTTTGATATAATAGTTCACCTAAAAATTCACTTAATTTGGGAAGTACAATTGTGTGGCTTTGCTCATTTACGATAGATGCATCCCTTTGAACAATACATGAAAAATTTATAGGGCTATGTACGTAATCAAAATCATCTGAAATGATATATATATGATGGAGCGTTACATTGTTAAAGAGGAAGATGAATTTTATTTGGAGTATCTATCAAATCTATCTACACTTGGTTATCCAAAAAATAAGTTGTACTTAAATAAAGTACTCCATGTTAGTATTTTGATGATTGGAGGACAACAATACGTGGTTGATTGTGTTCTTTTGCACTCAGCCCAGTAAACTTATTTTGGCTAATATGGAAGAAGTATACTAATATATGGAGTACGTTTAATTATTTTTGTATCTTATACATTTTTAAATCGTAAAAAGAAATAAACTTTTCTTAAATTATGGATAAGAATTGACCCTAACAACAAACAAAAAAATCGAGAAGTGATTTTTAGAAGAGCACAATGTAAGTTCTCCTTTTGGTTTAAGGATTATGTAAGTAAAATATTTTTAAGTCATCTACTTTGACACGTTAAGTGCTTTTAATAATGATTTTTATTTTTTATATAACACAGATTAGAAATAAGCTTCAAATCCTCGATTATGTTATAAGTCTAATGCTAGAGAACCTTGCACATGGACAAAAATATGGTGTTATAAAATATGCTAGGTATGTGATAAATAGTTGCAAGTACACAACGTTGATAGGAACAACATTATGGTAAATCAATATAATGGAGTGTCAATGGTTGCAACAACACGACATTTTGCAAGTGCGAAAGATAGAAGACAATTTTTTTATTTTTGAAATGACATATTATGGTATAATCATCGACATATGTAAGTTAGATTATGAGATATTTACTGAAATAGTTTTCTTATAATTGGATTCAAGTATTATGTCTTTTTGAATAAGATATGATGATTTTTCTTATACAATTTAAGCAACAGTTATTTATAGAATAGAAAATATTAATATCGTAATAATTTCAAATTTTACTTAACAATTTAATTCTTTATTGTTTCTAAAAATAGAAATATAGCTTTAACATTAGAAAAATTTGTTTTGAAAATAGGGCTATCCAAATTTTATTATAGTTTATGATTAGTAAATTTTTTATTTATTAATTTAATTATTTTATTATGTCTTGCTATTAAAGATATTGTGTCCATAACATATAGCAACAAACCTATAGATTTATACATCCTAGTCATTTTAAAACCTTTAAATATATTTGTTTGAGTAGATCATAAAATTCTTCATATCTAGATAATGAAATTATCTTTGAGTATTTATTTTTAATAAAAATAAAGATAAAAATAATAATTAATATTAACATCTAATATATATATCTTAGGTTATATTACATATACCGGAGGAAGTTACTTAAAAGTTAAATTTTGGATATTGGCGTCCAATTTCTTTAATTCCTACAAATTAGGGAACGTGTTGAACGTTTTGCTTTCAAATAGATGACTTTTGGACACAATGCAAGATTTTGAAGCAATCAATCAATCTCTCTTTTATCTCTCACTTGCATGACTGTCAAGCAGCTATAATACTTCATTTTACTATATATATATATACACTATTTCTGGTTAGGTTAAAAAATGTCAAATCTTAATCATTTTCTTATTGAAGAATTTTAAATTATTAGACCAGGATCGCAATTCGCAAAGGATACATATATAATCTCGTTCTTTGGAGATACATATATATTATCATCTATATATGGCTGGCATCGAGTTGGCTTAGTTTATTTTTTTTTATAACTACTAATTATTCATTATTTATGATCTGTTTGCGTGCTATATATATATTTAATCTTTATTTATGTAAGATCCACTAATACCTAGAAGTTTTGGGGAAAAAATCACTTATATTTTCTTTTCTTTTTTAAATTACGTATCATAATAAAATTTCATTTTTAATCTCATTTTATACTATGTACATATATTTTTTACATGTTTAAAAATATTGTACATGTATATATTTTTTCATATATATAACTCAAAAGGCATGTTTTTAGAAGGGAAATAAAAACATATAAATAACGAGTTGTATAAACTTAGTACTATTTATTGTAAATTTTTTGATGAAATTTGGCATCTACCAAATTGCCAAAGTTGATTCAATTTACACGTGTGTGAGAGTCTATTATTCCGTACTATTTTTAGTATTTTATTTTATTTGTCACAAATAAGCAACAAAAGGATAAAATAGTAGAAAAAGTTGGTAGTAATAAAAGTAAACATTATGTTAATGTGTTTTATAATTATTAATTATGACATTTAAAATAGTATGTATATATAAAAAAAATAAGGGAGTTGAATTTCGTACTCCATGATAATTAATACTCACTACCTGAATAAGTTGCAAAATAATCGGGTCATGAGATAAATATGAATTAGGATTTAATAGAATACAGATCCAGGAATGAAGTATAATTATGGTAATAATACTTTTCTTCTCAAGTAGATCTAGTACGTCTTATGAATTATGATCTTCCTTTAATTTCATCAATAAATTTTTCTTCTTAATTAATTAAAGGAAGAATATTATATTATTCCATGAAGAAGGTATTTATTTTAAATTTACTTTGATAAAAATTAAGGAACGTAAATGTTTAGTTAGTTTCACTAATATTTATTCCTTTTAAATTTCTACATGAAAAATGTCATTCCTTCGTGTGGTTTCCAGTTATAATTTATGGATTTTCTTTCTTCGTTTTCTGAAGGCAGGCAAAGTTGATCCAGCGTATAAACATTATATTGAGAAGGAAGGGTAATCCAAATCCAGTAATTTAAAAAAAACATTTTTAATCTGTATCTATTAGTCTTGAAATCATAAATTTACTACTTTTATAAAAAAAATGATAAAAAATTAATTTTAAAAAAATATATACCAATCATGCATAGTACATGTTAAATGCATCAATGACACGTAACGTGCCACAAATATATTAATACTATTTTTTGAAAATGAACTTATACGATTCTTTTTATAAAAATAGAAGATTTCTAATGTCACTTCTAATAGGTAGGATCTAAAATACATTTTCTTTAAATATAATAGGCTTAATCTACACATTTTACTTATATTAATGTCAACTTTAATAAATTTAGTCACTTTCCTCTTACTTTAACATCCTAGAGTATTTGGTTAAATATTTAATTTAATTTTTATTTTATTAGTTTAATTGTTATTTTTTTCCCACAAGACAAATGTGTTTTTTAGACAAATATGTCAGTTTTTTCGTTAATAGACTTAAATTTTGATAAGATGTAAATTTAATTAAGAAAGGCAAATCTCATTCTATATATAAACACCATATAATTCTCGATCAATGTATATTACTCTTTACACTCTACAATAATTACATGATATAGTGTGTTGGTCAGTCATTTCTCCCGTAAGTATGAGCTTTGTACACTTTGCAGACTCGATTTGAAATTTAATAATTATGATCCAAGTGTCTGAACACATGACATTTTATGTTAAAATTAATTGGTTATTAAGCTTCGCAAAAGTTGAAGTTGTAGTCATGTGATTGGTAATAATCTCACCAGTTTTAGTCACGTGAGCAAATTGAAGTTTATTCCCTTAAAATTAATTTGGATAAGTTATGTTTTATGTTTTAATTTATTAGATCGGTTGCAAATTTGTCCCTAAAGATTAACAATTTGTTAAAAAATATCCCCTTAGTTCATGTTTCATTTAAGGATTTTATTCTAATTTTTGTTCATTCTATTAAAAATATAACAAAAAATTATCAAATATAATGTAAAATTCAATTTTATGTGATATTTTTTATTATGTTTGGTGATAAAATGGATGAAAGTCGTTAAATGTCACAATCATTAAATTATGAGCATTCTTTTTAATAAATTAAAAGTCGGTGATAAATTTACAATTAGTTGAATAAGTTGAGGCATAAAAATATTACTCAATTATTTATTTAGAGTTCGTTTCTTGATAAATATAATGCAGCTTCTTTTGTTTAATTTATATGATGAATCCAAATATCCATTTGGTTTTCATTTATACTTATCCTTAAATGTATTTTCCTTATCTAATGTATTCCATTTGAAGATATATATTTCTGCGCATACTCTCTTACATTCGTTAAAATCCATATGATTATAAAAATAATTAAATTAATATATTGAAAATACATCATAGTGCTACAAGAATTTTTAAAAACCATTAGTAGTGTAGAAGAAAAAAATTAGAGTATTCATCTTTAATTCCCATGTATGATTCTTTAACTTGATAGAATGTTAAATCTTTAACATAACTTAATCTTTCATGATTTGAGATCTTTCATATTTGAACTACAACAATATCTAAACCAAAAACATCATTTGAAAAGGAAAAAAAAAAGATAAAACAAAACAAAACATGATAAAAATTGCCCTTACATGTATATATAGGTAAAGAGAAAGCCACATAGATTGAAATCAAGTGTCAATTGTTTATTGAATCAAAAACAAAGAAAAAAAAAGATACAATCTTATGGAAAAAGTGTTCTTAGAATAGAAACTCTCTCTTCGATGTCATGCAAATTCTTAAAAAGATGATTAGGTTTTATGAAAAAGAATAAGATAACTATATATGCTTTATAGGATCTCAATACACAATGTCTTTACAAATTCACCAAGGAAGTTATGTCTAATTATGTGCTACTAATTTAGGTTATAGATGCTTAAAAAAAGATGATTTAAGTTATAGATGCTTAAAAAAAGATGATTTAAGTTATAGATGCTTAAAAAAAGATGATTTAAGTTATAGATGCTTAAAAAAAGAAATTAGGATTGATTTGTGGTCCTGATGGTATGACTCCATCACAATGAATCAAAGTTTGAATTTCAATCATAAATTGTTTATTTATTTAATTAAAAAGGGCTTTAGCACCCCTTTTAAATAATAGATTATTGTTGTGAATCTGGGGTCTCATTTAGGTCCACATAAACGAAGTTACCTCATGAATTGGTTGTTACCTAATCAAACAATGAGAAAATTGAGAACCAGATGCAAACCAAAATAAAAAACAACAACACAAACGCAACCACACCAAGTTATCGACAACGAAAAATAATGAGTAAAATACAATGGGACTTACATTCATAACCCAAACACCCAAGAAATATTACATTATGAATCAAAGAAGATTACAACCTATACTAAGCAATAGTAATACACTCATGTACGCTCTTCTATTACGTTATGAATCAAAGAAGATTACAACCTATACTAAGCAATAGTAATACACTCATGTACGCTCTTCTATTACGTTATGAATCAAAGAAGATTACAACCTATACTAAGCAATAGTAATACACTCATTTACACTCTTCTTTATATAGGCATCACTCAATATCATTTAAGCCTCAAGAATTTCCCTAAGCCTCACATTACTGCAATGGAGATATAATTAGATTCTAATACTTACAATGGATTAAAAAATAGATAACAATACATTAAAGAAACTTAAACCCAAAGAGTTTTCCAAGTACACTAAGTTTTCTTACTCACTTCAATGGAGCCAATCTCTATTCTTCCTTGCCTCTCTTTTCTTTTTAAGCTCTTTTAATGCTCACAAGCTCTCATTTATGATTCTAGGGCACAAACTTGTGCTTATACATGCTCTATGGTCATTTATCAAAATACTCATTCAATTCTAAGTCCCCCATGTGCTTGATTGAGAAAAATTATAGGCTTTATCAATTGATCCCTTGCTCAATCGATTGATCTATTAAAATTGGGAATCAAAAACTTGACAAAACTCCTCAAGAAAAGCACGATCAAAGCTTGATTGATCAACTTCTTACCTCGATCAATCAAGTTCCCTATAATTCATTCAAGAAATGCAATGTGATGCTCCTAGTCCAACTTTGGAAGCTTGATCACCTACAATGGTAATCAAGCATCGTCCCATGAATTTGTTTCGTATATTATATTTGGATTGATTGTAGTCGAGATAGTATAACTCCCTAACTTCACCACCTTGAACCCTAGTTCGAATCTTATCCGTGTATTATTTTTTATCAAATGCAACTTTTGTATGATTTGAATCTATGAATTGAAATGGAATGAGAGATGAGTTTACCGTCAGGCTACTAGGCGAATCACTTGTGTATTATTTAATAAAGGGGGACTTTATGCCCATTTAAACAAATAAATTATAGATGCTAAATTTCAAAAAGAAAAAAAGAAAATCTATATTGCGTGAAATAACAATAACCCTTTTATAAGAGATATTTTTTTAATTTCTCATAATTATTTTTTTAAAATATTTAAAAAAATTAACATTCATTCAAAATAATAATATCACTAAACATTAGCAAATTGTTCTCCAATAAATCTCGTTGAACCTCTAAACAAAAGTTTTGACGTATGCATTATTTTTGAAGATGTGTTCATGCATGAACAGTAGGAAATAATACATAAATAAACAAGTTAATAATAAAATAATTTTATAAAAATTAAAAATAAACAAATATAACTATATTTATAAATTAAAGGGTTGAGGCATGTGTATCACACAATGTCCTTAAAATAATTGTTTCACTCACCATGGGTGTTAAAAAACTATGAAAACTTATCTCCTAGGATACAATGATCAAGTAATAATAAACTTACACCGCAATTTATTATTTCACGAACTTACAAGTGTCTGAACTCTATTGAAGGAACCTAACTTTAGATAGAAAATACAAAAAAAATTATTTTATTTTCATGTTTCTCTTCTGTCTGTTTTTGTTTTTTTTTTCTCTTCCTTTTCTCTTCAATCCATATGTTCCTTATTTTCTTATTTTCTTTAATTTATATAGGAAATAATAGTGCAACAGAAGAGACAAAAATGAAGGAAAGAAAAAAAAACCAAAAATTACATTAAATAATAAAACAGAAACAATAAAAAAATTAAAATTATATTATAAGAAGAAATAAAACGAAAGAAGGAAAAAAAACTAAAATACATTAAAAACCAAACTATTCGTTTCAAGTAGTTACAACAATTTTCTTTCAATTTTTTTCAATAATCCTCCATATGAATAAAATTGACATCAATTTTAAATCAAAATTTGACACAGAAATAGAGTTTAACGAATCAAAACCTGAATATGATAAGTTGGAGTTACCATTTGAACCTTCCTTTGTAAAAATATATTTATCTTACTAATTGATCAGTAGACACAATGTCCTTAAACTGTTCTGTCATTTATATAAGTGATTACAAACTTCACACAAGAGTCTTTCCTCACACAATTCAGTTCTCACTGTTATGTTCATTTTGACCATGAACATATGACTGGTTCAATGAGAATCTCTAAAGAATCGAGCCCTATACAATTCTATTTCGAAGTGACCTCACTCCTTTCTCACATAGATGATCTCTCATCTTTAAAAGTAATCTGCAAAGAGTAGTCCATATACTCTACTTGGTATTCTTTTCATAAGAATCGTTAAAATCCTTAACTTACCTTGTATCTTATGCGTATTACTATTTTATTTATAAGAATAGACTTGAGGGTAAACCCTCCAAAGTGATCTCACTAAGTCTTTACAATTAGGTTGTCCCTTTGAACCTAGATCTTGGGATCTCTAGTCAAATAGGTTGGGTTTTCTTTGTAAATCCTAATTCATTTATGGGCTTCAGTTCTATTCCCCTCAATGACTTATCAACTAACTCTTGATTAACTCTTTAGTTAAAAGATCTACTATATTATCTTTTTCACATAGTCAATAGAGATAACCCAGTTGAGAATATTTGTCTAATGGTATTATATCTATGATGTATATGTCAAGACTTTCCATTATATATATTTATTTGTGCCCCATCAATAGTAGATTGGCTATCTCAATGGATGCATATTATAGGTACATGCTTTACCTACTTAGGAATATCTTATAAAAAATTGTGTAGCCATTCGGATTATTCATCGCACTTATCCAAAGTGATTAACTTATATTGCATCATGGATCTAGCAATGCACATCTATTTAGAATACTTTCATGAAACAGTTGCACCATCTAGCATGAATACATATCCACTGGTAAACTTTGAGTTTTTCATGACAGATATCCAATTTGCATCATTACATCCTTCTAATACAGTTGGATATCTTGTGTAGTGTAGTTCATAGCTACGTGTATATCTTAAGTATCTAAGTAGTCTTGTAATATCTTTGCAATGATCAGATTCTGAATTACTAGTATATCTACATAATTTTCTTACAGCGTAAGCTATGTCTAGTCTCGTGCAACTCAGCAAGTACATAAGACTTCCTATCACTTTAGAATATTCTACTTGAGACATACTCTCACCTTTATTCTCAGATAAGTATATATTTATATATATTGTTATTCTCACAATTCAGGAATCACCATTGTTGAATTTTTCAAGTATTTTGTCAACATAATAACATTGACTTAGAATGAGACTGCTCGATATCCTTCGTATCTTAATTCCTAAAATTACATTAGTAGGCCTCATGTCTTTTATTTCAAACCTTGAATTCAACATAGTCTTAATAGATTTGTTCATTACTACCCATAATTAGCATGTCATCAATGTAAAGACACAAGATAACATAAACATCTTATTTGTCCTTGACATATACACATTTATCACATTCTTTGATTTTAAAGCCATTTGTTCTCATGACATTATCAAACTTTTCCTGCCACTATTTTGGTGCTTGTTTCAAGCCATATAAAAACTTCACCAATTTACATACCTTTCCTTCTTGCCTTAGGTATGAAAAACCCTTGGGTTGATCCATGTATAAGTTTTCATCTAACTCTCCATTTTGAAAGGTTGTCTTTACATCAATTTAATGTATTTTTAGCGATGATAACAATTATCATCCTTATGGATGTTATTCTCGTCACAAGGGAATAAGTATGAAAGTAATCAAGGCCATGTCATTATTTCTATCTCTTAATTACGCTTGGCCTTATTCTTTTCAATTAATCCATCTAATTTATGTTTTATGGTGAAAATCCACTTAGAACCTACTGCTTTACTACTTGAAGATAAATCAACTAGTTCCCAAGTGTGATTTTCCAAAATGAACTCAATTTCACTATTAATGGATTCTTTCCATTGAGGACCTTCAGAAGAATTCACAGCCTCTTCATAGGTTTAAGGTTCACTTTCTAGGAAGTAGGTCAAAAAATTTGGTCCGTAGAACGTTTTTGTCCTAGTTCTCTTGCTATGTATGGGTTTATCCTCAATCTCTTGTTCATGTTCTTTTTTTTATTATCTTCATTCATAGTCTCATACTTTTGTTTAGACGAACTTAATATACCTTAAGATTTACCTGGAAATACATGTTCAAAGAACGATACATTCTTTTATTCCATTATTATATTGTTGTGTATGTTTGAGATCTTTGACTTAGGCACAAGAAATCTATAAGCACTACTATTATATGCATATCCAATACTATTATATGCATATCCAATGAAGATGAAACCTATCATTTTTGTACCTATTTTCCCTTTCTTAGGTATAGGTATGTCTACTTTAGCAAGAAATCCTCACACTCGTAAGTATTTATAAGAAGGCACTTTTCCTTTAAATAATTCATACAATGTCTTATATGTTCCAGGGTACCTTATTTAAAAGGTAGTTGGCTAACAAAATAGCCTCACCCCACAAGTTCTGTGGCAACTCAAAACTTAATAGCATTGCATTCTTCATTTCTTTCTAGGTATGATTCTTACATTCAGCAACTCCTAAGGTGAATAAGGCACTATGGTTTTATGGATAGCTCTGTGTTATGCACAGAATTCATCAAACAATGCTTCATATTAACCACCATGATCACTACACAATACCTTGATCTTCTTATTGAGTTGATTCTCAACTTCTGTTTTCTAAACAATAAATTTATATATCTTTGCTTTTAAGCAAATACACATAACAATATTTCATATTATTATCAACAAAAGTAATAATATACTTATTATCACCCCTTATTTGAAGAAATTTTAAATCACATAGATCACTGTGGATTAAGTTAAGGGATTCAGTGTTCCTTTCAATATAATGAAATGATGACCTAATTTACCATGCCACAAATTGGAAGATTCAAGCAAATAAGTAAAAGAATTAATCTTATTAATATTCTTAGGTTTTACAATCATTACATTGAGCTTAAATATCCCATCAGATACATACCATTTTCCTACAAACATCTCATTTTGGGTCAAAACGACCTTATTAGATTCAAACGCTATCCAAAAGCCATACTTGTTTAGCAATGAGCAAGAAACAAGATTTTTACAAATGTTTGGCACATATAGTACATTTTTTAATGTAAGGTCCTTTCCAAAGGCCATCTTCAGTTTGACTAGTTTTTCCCTTGTTGTCTTCTTCCGCTTTGAATCTTATTAGCAAGTCTTTTAAAGACACTTCCCTACGCTTATGCTTAAGGTAGGTCTTGAACCCTATCCATAAAGGAGGAAAAATTTCAATAATAGCAACAACTTGGAAGATTTCACTAAGTACCATCCCTTCGCCATATATCTCTGTTAAGATAGCTTGGATTTCATATACTTAATTGTATACTGATTTAGAGTCCATCATCTTACAATCAAGAAAACGACCAACCAAATTTTTCTTGGCATCGATATTTTTAGTTTTATACTTTATGTCCAATGATTCCCACAAGTCTTTTGTCGTCTTCTTCTTATCATATTCATTATACAAGGAATAAGTTATACTATTCAGAACATAGTTTCGACATAGATAATCACAATGCTTACATGCTTCAATAGCACTAGCAAACTGAAAATTTTGTTCACTCTTAGATTGATTGGGAGTTTCTTCAGTCAAAAACATTACCAAATTCAAGGTGGTGAGATAGAACATCATCTTACTCCTTCGTCTCTTGAAGTTTAAGCCATTAAATTTATCTGATTTCTCTACCACAACATGATTCATAGGAACAGAAATCGGTAACATTGAAGTTACCCCATTAGCCATAAAAAGCCTCATCCTTTGATTCACAATAGAACCACACACAATAAGATCAGCAACATTAACAGTTGTGTTCTCATTTCATGATAAAAAATGATCAATTTAGATGTTTTTTTTTTACCGAATAAAGTTAAAGTTTTTATAAGAAAACAGTTCATATAAATAAATATATTTATCAAATTATTCTCGTAATGAAATAAAATATAATTAATTCGTGCAAAATGAAAAAAAAAGATAAATAAGTAAATATAATGAAAATATGAAATATGAGTATTGATAAATAAAATGTTAAAGAACATTAAATATAAAAAAGCAATAACAAACATTTCAAAAAATTATGAGCTATTAGTCAAGTAGCAGTAAAATATCCTAAAATTGAAAAAATCAAAAGATAACGTTTCAGATAGTTTTAGAAATATATAACTAAACAATAAGTAAATGAAACTTATAGCAAGTTAGTAACAGTTTTTAGAATTAGGAAACAAAACGTTAACAAAATTGATATTAAATCAATTAACAAGAAGTTTATGCACAACAATTTAAGAAACTA
Source organism: Hippophae tibetana (assembly GCA_037013495.1). Lineage (NCBI taxonomy): Eukaryota > Viridiplantae > Streptophyta > Magnoliopsida > Rosales > Elaeagnaceae > Hippophae > Hippophae tibetana. The sequence continues at coordinate 31,946,581 of CM072812.1, forward strand.
TAAAGCAAAATTAGAACAAAAATATTAAAAGAGTAATAACAAAAACAGCAGCAAGTTCTAAAAAACAAATATATAAAAATGAACATCAAACAAGCAGAGGATCATCAAATCATGATGTTTGTAATTTCATTAGAACCTTCACATAAAAAAAAAAAAGTTCCTTATATTCTTCGAAATATAACTACATTAGAAACTGTCATATACCATATTAACGAATAGTTTTAGGTGGTAATCTCTTTTTTTTTCGAAAAGGGACAGAAAGCAGTTTTTTTTATTAACCTCGTAAAAGGTAAATAATGTTAACAAAATAGCTATCATAACATCTCAAAACCAAGAAAAGAAAAAGATATACGCAAAAGCTGTTTGTACAAAACAGTAAAAAAAATTATGTTATTATGGTAAACAATAATATATTAACAAATAAGTTAAAAATAAAATTATACATGAATAAATATATGTATAAATTAAATGATCGAGATTTATATATCACGAAATCTATTTAAGATAATTTTTTCTTTTATTATAAGTGTTAAAGAACTACAAAAACTTATTTTTATCATGATATAACAATCGAATAATAATAAATTTAAACTCTAGTTTATTATTTAACAAACTTTTAAGTGTATAAATTCTAACCTCCGGATAAAAAAACAAAAAAAAATCTTCACTTTAATTTCCTTCTCTTATCTGTTTTTGTTTTTTTTTTCTCTACTTTTTTTTTTCTCTTTCTCTTCCTTTTCTCTTCTATAGGAAATAAGAGTTCAGGGAAAGAAACAGAAATGGAGTTTAGAAAAAAATACTAAAAATTACATCAAGACAATAATTGAAACTGAAGAAGGGAAAAAAAGAAAAAAAAAATACATTAAAAACCAAACTAATTGTTACAGTAATTTTAATTCAAAATTTAATTACTATTAAATAGTTTTTTTAACAATTTTAATTCAAAATTTTACAACATAAACATGCATTCCAATTACAAAATATTGTCGTACCTGCCACAATAGTGGCTATTATATTACCAAATTTTCATCTTATACTTTGTTGAGCCTATATATAAAAGTCATGAACAATAAATACTACTCATTAAAAATGTTCAAGAAAAAAAATTATATGCTTTCAAAAATATAACTGAATATGACTGAAGATTGGGGATGGACGAATAGTACTGGACCATCAGCGAACCTTGTTAGACCTCCAGGAAAAAGTTACTTACTATAAACACTATCTTTGAGTATGAGTTCAATTGCAACAGCTTACAGTTAATATATATTGTAAGCTGTGTAAGATAAATACACGTGTAGCTTCTCTATAGGAAGTTACTATAACAAAACTATACAAGCTTCAATAATAATAATAATAATAATAATAATAATAATAATAATAATAATAATAATAATAATAATAATAATAATAATCATGATGATGATGATGATGATGATGATGATGATGATGATGATGATGATGATGATGAGATGGATTAAATTAGTCCCTGTCCATGTTTTAAATTAGTCCCTCTCCATGTTGTTTTAGGAATAAAAGAATATTTCATTATAAATCTCCTCATATTGGTTTTTTTTAAGCAATCGGAATATTTCATTAGTACTAGTTTTGGAGGCATGTGATACACGCAATTAAGAATATTATTCAACTGTACTTTAATAAATTTTTTACTATTAAAAGTTTATAAATTATGGTCATGATTAACCTGTAAGAGTTGAATAGGTTATTTTTAATTTTTATCAAGTTAATAATTTAATAACCTAAACAAACCGATCAGACATGTAATCGTGTGTAAGAGTAAAATGTAAAAATTATAACACACGATATTTTTAGGTGAAAACAACCTATGTCACAATAATAACCTAAGAGGAAAACCACCGGTCCACCGGACTACCTAACTTTCCATTATGAAAATCAAATGTTCAAGTACAAACTCGGTCTTATACTACCCTTCCTAGGATACTGCCCCAATATACTTTACTTACGAGCCCTTGCTTTGTTTTCACAGTTTCCAATATTAACGTGAGTGGTTTCCAGACTAACGTTCCAATAAACTCCCCGTAAATCAGATCGTTCACAAATCAACTTCGATGTCGCTGTTGATCCTTTTTTTTCTTCACCAGATTTTGATTGTTTCTTGGATTCAATCAGCAGCTCCTTTTTTTTCTTCAACACATATATTTTTGTTCTGCCTATTCCTATCACCCCTAATGTATCTTTATTTATAGATAATTATAATACCTAATAGTATTAGGGTTAAATGCATTTTGGGCTTAATTTTTCAAAGCCCATTCAAAGCCTTGAAAAATATATTTTTTTAAATCACATCTTAAAAATATTAAGACACATAAAAAATATTTAAACACCAAAAATAATTTTAGATTTATGAACGTGTACTATTAAATGTATAAATGTAATCCTATGTGTCGTAGTTATAAAAGACATACCTGAAGTACGAATATCTAATACTCGAGTATTTGTTTGGCTTTTCTTGATAAACTTGATAGTAGTCCTAAAAACAAAATTTACAAGTAAATATTTTGTCCACAAAAATAGCCAACACTCATAGTCTTTACAAACTGCCCCTTTGGCATTTTCGTGTGGCAAAACCTCTCACTTACTACATGACACTTATAAAAATAAGATAAAAATACAATGAGGTCCCAGACTCCATAGTGGAACTATCCTATGGTCCGGTGAATCCATCTTCGCTGCAACTTGACAAGCCTATAAGTAACTGAAATGACATTAACAAAGCATAGGACAACTTGGCATGAAAGCCTCATTGTACATTAGTCCAGTTTACATAAAAATAAGGGAAGTGTAAAGAATAATCATGTAGTGTGCATTCATATCAATCAAGCTTAATTAAGTATGTTCTCCCCCTGTATGCATAACAAAATAAACACATGGAAGTAAAACACATTATTTCTCTCCCCCTTTTTGACATACGAGAAAGACAAAGTATTAGACAAGACAATGAAGCTAAAATCCTTCTAAAGATATAGTAATGTTAAAGTAGAGTAATACATAAATGTAATATGCTTTAAACTCTCTCTAAGTTCTATGACTCTCTAACTTAGAAACGAATTAAAAAGGTAATAAATAAAAATGAAGAAAAATCTGATTTTTTTTTGTAATTTTCATAACTAGCCACATTAGGTATTAAACTCATTTAATTACAAACAAGCACACAACCAATTGAGAACTCATCAATTTTTTAACTCTAATTTTGATTATTTATCATATAAATAAATAAGTAGAATAGAAGAGGTGCACACACACAGTTTGCACATATAATGACATATTGACATTTACTTAAAATAGTATATATGTTTAAACTCCACAAATATGTCAATTAATTCATTTATGTCCTACCAAGAAAGACTCAGAAGAAAAAAATATCACCTATCATGTAAAACTGTAATCGAGTCTTCAATCTTACAAAATAAAGTATATCCACTAAAGTAGGACTTTTTTTTTGTTTTTTTATACATATGAGGTAAATGATATTTTTTTAACCTCTATTGGCTCTTTCTTTTTGTGCATTCAATGTATAAGATTTATATGTAATCGTTTTTTGCATAATCTTTCATTCTTTTTTTTGCACGAGTCAAAAACTTAGCATGATGACTTTCACACTAGTTGTGAGGTAGCTCTCTCCGTTCACTGCAGTAGCTTCACACATCATAGTAGGTAGCCCTCTCAATACTAGGTGCCTCCATGAGATAAAGTTTTTTGAAAGCAAGAAATATAACTCAACACAATTTTACAGTCAAGATTAGTTGAAGTCCTAGAATGTTTCAAGAAAATCCATAAACTTCAAGCATAACATATATGTGTGTTCGTGAGTGTGTGAATAAGTTCATGTCAACATCGATCATCACATGTACAAGAATACATGTGTGCGTAAGCCAAAATTGTAAACTAATTTATACAATAAATATCAAAATGAGTTGAGTCACTAAAAATGAGATTATATGTATGTAAGTATTAAATAAGTCGAATATTGTGTTGGCCAAACAAAGATGCTATTATTTTTTTTGGTAATAAAATTTGAAATTCAATTTTAGGGAGAAATTCCCAAGGCACTTCTGAGATACTCAAATCTTTGAGTGTCTATGGCTTTAGTGAATATATCAGCTAATTGTCTCTCAGTAGATACAAACTCAAGTGTCACTATTTTCTCTTCAACTAATTCTCGAATAAAGTGATGCCTAATATCAATGTGCTTAGTTCTAGAATGTTGAACCGGGTTCTTAGAAATACATATAGCACTATATTTATCACAATATAAGGGGATCATACCTTGTAGTTGACCGTAGTCCTTGAGCATGTTTTTCATCCAAAGCATTTGTGTGCAAGAGCTTCCTACAGCAATGTATTCCGCTTCAGCTGTAGAGAGTGAGATAGAGTTCTACTTTTTACTGTGCCATGATACTAATTTGTTTCCAATGTAGAAACAACCACCTGATGTGCTCTTACTATCATCCTGGTCGTCTGCCCAGTCGGCATCTGTAAAACCACTTACTTCACAAGTAGTGTTAGTAGTAAAATATAAACCATAATTACTTATTCCTGAGATATACCTGATGATTCTCTTTACATTCTCTAAGTATGATTCTTTAGGGTCAGCTTAATAACGGGCACACATACCAACACTAAAAAATATGTCAGGTCTACTTGCAGTGAGGTAAAGTAAACTACCTAGCATACTCCTATAAAGGGTTTGATCAACACTTTTACCTTGAGTGTCCTTTGTAATTTTTGTGTTGGTACCTAAAGGAGTCCGTAATGGCTTGCTAGTTTCAAGGCCAAACCTTTTAACAAGGTTACAAGCGTACTTGGTTTGAGAATAAATATATTATCACGAGATTGTTTGATTTGCAAACCAAGGAAGAAAGTCATTTCACCTACCATGGACATTTCAAATTCATTTGTCATAACATGCACAAAATCATCCACTAGTGTACTAGATGTGGATCCAAAAACTATGTCATCCACATAAATTTGAGCAATAAAGATCTCGTCACTACCTCTTTTAATGAATAAAGTCTTATCAACTCCCCCTCGAATAAATCTCTTGTTCAAAAGATAGTTGGTAAGTCTCTCATACCACACTCGTGGAGCTTATTTCAAACCATAAAGAGCCTTTTTGAGTTTGTAAACATGATTTGGAAATTTCGGATCAACAAATCCTTTTGGTTGTTCCACCTACACCTCCTCATTCAAAAATCCATTCAAAAAGGCACACTTAACATCCATTTGATATAATTTGAACTTCATATGACAGGAAATGGCAAGTAAAATCCTAATTGACTCTAGTCTAGCTACAGGTGCAAATGTTTCATCAAAATTAACTCCTTCTACTTGCGTGTTGCCTTAAGCTACTAATCTAGCCTTATTTCTAACAACAATGTCATGCTCATCAGATTTATTTTTGAACACCCATTTTGTTCCAATAACATTTTGGTTTTTAGGCTTAGGTACTAATACCCACACATGATTTCTTTCAAATTGAGCTAACGCAACATGCATGGCATTTATCCGAAATTAATCCCTAAGAGCTTCATTCACATTTTTTGGTTCAAATTGAGAAATATAGCATAAATGAGTTATCTCACTTATTTGTCTTCTTCTTGTTACCATGCTTGCATTAGGATCTCCAATTATATTCTTAATAGGATGATTTTTTGAAGTTCGAGTTGGATTTATCATTGATGAGGTTGATGCTTCTCACTTCTTTTCTTCTCTTTCCTCTAGCTTTTTTTATTTTATTCCAATTATGTCATTGGTCATTGTTAATTGAGGTGTTATGAAATTATCTTCATTTCCAACTTCTTCAGTAGTAATCTTCTTACCTCCATCATCTATAATGACATTTATGGATTCCATAACTACATTAGTTCTACAGTTGAAGACTCTATAAGCTCTACTATTTAGGGAATAACCAAGAAATATATCTTCATCACTTCTTGAATCAAACTTACCCAACTGTTCTCAATCTCTAAGTATGTAGTATTTACTTCCAAAAACATGCATAAATTTTAGATTGGGTTTTTTACCTCTCCATATCTCATAGGGAGTTTGGTTTGTACCTGGGCGAAGATATACACGATTTATAATATGACATGCAGTGTTTATAGCTTCAGCCTAAAACATTTTGGAGACTCCCTTGGTATGCATCATTACACTTTCCATCTCTTGAAGTATCCTATTTTTCCTTTCAACTACTCCATTTTGTTGAGGTGTGATAGGAGCATAGAATTCATGAAAGATACCATGTTCTTTGCAGAAGTCAGCATACTTGGTATTTTCAAACTCTTTTCCATGGTCTATTCTCGTTCTCTTGATGGTTACTATTTTGTCACCTGCTTCAACCTGCACCCTTGTACAATATGAGATGAAGAACTCAAAAGCATCTAACTTGTCTCTAAGAAAGTCTACTCACGTGTAGCGAGAAAAGTCATCTACTACAACTATGATATATTTCTTATCTCTAATACTTTATGTTCTCATAGGACTCATAAGGTCAATATGTATCAATTCCAATACTCTGTTTGTATTTATACTCTTGATCTTCTTATGAGAAATCCTAGTTTGTTTACCCAATTGACATGGTCCACATACAGGTATTTCAATTTTTGAGAGAATAGGTAAACCACGCACAGTCTCAATTTTACTTAATCTAACCAGATCTTTAAAATTCATATGACCTAGCTTTTCGTGCCACAAGGTAGTTGAGTCATTGCTAGCTAGGTTACATGTTACTGTGGGTGATGTATCAATACAATAACAATTGTCATGTGATCTGATTCCCTTAATCATACATTCACTCTTTTGATATGTTACAATATAGTGATTGTTTGTAAATTGCACATTAAAATCACTATCACATATTTGACTTATGCTAATCAAGTTTTCCTTAAGTCCTTCCACATATAAAACTTCATCAAGTTTAGGGATACCCTCTATTGGAATAGAGCCTTTTCCAATCATATTAGATGTTTTACCATCACCAAAGGTAACTGTCCCTTCATTGTATTCCTTAAAGGTTTTAAACAAAGAACGATTTCACGTGATGTGTCTAGAGCATCCACTATCAAAATACCAAGCGGTATTTGATTTAACTTTAAATGCTATATGGACCACAAAGTAGTGCAACTCAGATTTCTTAACCCATCCTTTTTTTAATTTTGGACATTTGAGTTACCGGTTTCTTATATTCCTTTTTTTGTAGTTCTTGTAGTAAAAACTTTACGTTTTGAAATTTTTTGAGGTGCTTTAGAAACATTTGTATTCGTAATAGAATCATAAGCATAAAGAAATCTACACTTAGAACTAATATGTCCTTTTTTACCACAATGATGACAAATGGGAACAAACTGAATTTTCTTAGAATGATAAGGTGCAAAAACTATCTTCCCTGTCGGAGTAATAGTGGGTTTCACAAATTGAGTTTTGGATGATGAAGGTGTTGATTTTTCATCTATGTATCCAAGACCTCTTTTATCTCTATATGGCTTTCCACAGTCTAGGACTTTGGTTAATTTTTCAGCACCAATGGTCAAATTCTTCATCGTTTCTTTAGCAATACCAAGTTCTTGCCTAAGATTTTTGTTTTCCTCAATGGTTTTTGCAAGTCTCAAATTCAAAGCATTAATATGATCAGACAATTCTTTTTTTATCTTTCTCTAGTTTAGAGGAATTTGTTTTGTGAACATTGATGATATCATTAAGTTTAGTTACTTCCACAAGCAATGTATCTCTCTCTTCCCTGGCACCTAGACAATCTATGAATAGTTTCTCATAATTTGATACATTGCAGTTGCGGTGAAGACACAATAATTAGTGTCATCATCCTTTGAGTTACTAGCATTGTCCTGCTCACTTTCTGTGTCACTGAGTGTAGCATTAAAGGCTTTTCCAAAATTCTTTTTATTGTTAGCATAATATGTAGAAATATGACCAAATCCTCCATAAGTAAAGCATTGAGGACTAGTGGGTTTACTTTTCTTACCATCAAGGCTAGAAGACTTGATTTCCCTTGACTTTCGGTCATTCGAACGACTAGATTGTCCCTTGTTGGAATGATTATTTTGTTGACCCTTCTTCTTCATACACTTCTTAAATTTTCGTGCTAACAAGACTAGTGACTCATCATTCATATCATCATCACTATCAGAGATGTCCTTTTTGGAGCTTTTGAATGCCACATCCTTATTTTTCTTGGGTGGATCAAGAGAAAGCTCATAGGTTTGGATTGACTCGACAAGTTCATCAATTTCTAGTGTATCTACATTCTTGCTTTCCTCTATCGTTGTAACTTTCATCTTATAGTCAACTATTAAAGAGCTTAGAAGTTTGCGCACTTGTATAGGTTGTGGAATTTTCTCTCCAAGGTTAGAACAAGCATTAATGATATCACTAAGTGTGTCTAGTGTATGCTCTGATACCAATTGAAAGATTATAAATTATGGACGTAATTAACCTAGAGGGGGTGAATAGGTTATTTTTAATTTTTACTAAATTATAATTTAATAACCTAACAAAGCAGCCATACATGCAATAATGTGTAAACAATAAGTGCGAAAATAAAATAATAACACACGATATTTTTAGGTGGAAACAACCTAGGCCACAACCATGACCTAAGAGGAAAACCACCGGTCCACCGGACCACCAAACTTTCCACTATGAAAATCAAATGTTCAAGTACAAACTCGGTCTTATGCTACCTTCCCTAAGATATTGCCTCAATATACTTTACTTACGAGCCCCTGCTCTGTTTTCACAGTTTCCAATATTAGCGTGAGTGGTTTCGAGACCAACGTTTCAATAAGCTCCCCACAAATCAGATCGTTCACAAATCAACTTCGATGTCGCTATTGTTCCCTTTTTTTTTTCTTCACCAGATTTTGATTGTTTCTTGGATTCAATCAGTAGCTCCCTCTTTTTCTTCAGCTCATATATTTTTGTTCTGTCTATTCCCATTAACCCTAATGTATCTTCATTTATAGATAATTATAAACCTAATAGTATTAGGGTTAAATGCATTTTGGACTTAATTTTTCAAAGCCCATTCAAAGCCTTGAAAAATATTTTTTTTAAAAATCACATCTTGAAAATATTAAGACACATAAAAAATATTTAAACACCAAAAATAATTTTAGATTTATGAACGTGTACTATTAAATGTATAAATGTAATCATATGTATCGTAGTTATAAAAGACATACCTGAATTACAAATATCTGATACTCGAGCATTTGTTTAGTTTTTCTTGATAAACTTGATAGTAGACCTAAAAAAAATTTACAAATAAATATTTTGTTCACGAAAATAACTAACACTCATAGTCCTTATAACAATTAGATAAAAAATCAAAAGAAAACCAATATATGTTAAGAATAGAGTTGTAAATTGTATCTTATTGTATATTGATATCTATTTTGTTTATTCGTGGTCTTCGTATACAATCCAAATTAACACAGTTTTATCTTTGTAGGAAGAATACACACGTATAAAAAATATATTTATAAAATAAATTTAAATTGTTTCATATCATTAGCTTCATTTATATTAAAAGGTTTGCAAAATAATAAATAAATTAATTCATATTATTTAACACAATTAATAATTTAGTTAATCATGTTAACTTGATATTATGTTAGTTATTTATGTTTTTATAGAAGTTTTAGTTATTATCTTGATATCAAAGGAAAATAACTACTATTTTTATTATTGAAACAAAAAAAATAATAAATTCAATACAAAAATAATTTACTTATAAATAAATTAATCGAATTTTACTATTTTGTTAAATATATAAACAATAATCATATAAATTATCACTCAATTATAATATTGTTACTAAAAGAAAACAGCATAAAAACAATGTACATTAAAACTACATGATTATATAACTTTTTTTGGGCTAAAAACTACCGAATACAATTTTGGTGTACAAGAAAACCAATAATTTTTTTTAAAGGAAATAAGAAAGTTAAAATAGTAAAAGCAAAACAAACTCAATAAAAAAATAAGGGCATTTTGGTGTTCATGTCCCAAAAACGACCGCAAAACTTATAGGATTTTTATATACGAAGATACGATATCACCATATTGATTTTTTTAGTCAATAAGAAGATTTCATCTTGATATTCCCGTATTGATTTAAAGGCTGAGTTTTTTTATTCATAGATGAAAAATACAACAAAATATCGTATACTCAATATTGAAACATGTTAATATATATTTAAAAAACTAAATAAAGATTGATTAAATTGTACTCAACCATCTTGGTTGAAACAATGGAGTGATCTGGGAGGGACTTTTTTTTTTTGTACTCTGGATATTTAATATATATTAATCGAGGAATTAATCAGAGTTCGAAATATGTTGCACATGCTGGCTAGCTATTAGTTTACGTGATGTGCATACGACAAGTTTATCGAGATCTCATATATATATATATATATATATATATATATATATTAATTGAATTAAAATTCCCATCTCAAGAAAGGGGTGAAATTAAAGAAAAGAAACAATAACAATGGAACAAACGTATTCTTTCTTTTAGTTATTTATCGTGTTAGTTTTTATTTTTAAAACATAGTATTAAATATTATTAGGTAAATTTTTTAATTATTTTAATATTAATGATAATAATTTATGTTTTGAAAATGTCAATGCTCTTCTCAATTTACATTAATAATATACTAATTATATCTTAATTTGTTCAACAAGATACATAAATTTTTATATTTTTAAAAACATATCTTCTATATATTTTGTGAAAAATGTAGTATTAATTAAAAAATAAATCAATTTATCAATTAAATATGGATAATTAATTTGCAATACGAATCCAGCTTGTAAATTAAAAAAAAATTATACCATCTACAATTTTTGGTACAGTACAATTCACTAATATTTTATACATCTCTAATTACATGTTATATTGTAATTAAAACTCATAATTTTTAAAATTAACATGATAACTTGAGGGCAACCAGCATTTTTCTCTTACATAACCAAATAAGTAACATTTTTTTAAATGCAGGTGCATTACATTTTTGGACGATATAAAGTTTCATTCAAAAATATATATAATTTTTGTTGGCCCTATTACTATCTAGTCATGAAATTCCTTAATTAAGCTATTGGGTAAGTTCAACGTAGTCAACAATTTCCAACCATTAAAAAATATAAATATATTTATCATAAGTTAAAATTAAAAAAAATTAAATTATTTTAATCGATAATTATATATCATATAAATTGTAATTATATTACTTCTTTTAACATAAAAAATTCTAAAAAAAAAAGGCAAAACTCTTAGGAAAAATAGAATCATCATGGTAAAATAGAAAGATAGTTCTTATAGAAATAACAAAAATTATTAATTTCATAATAATTTAAAATTTTACTTTATAATTTTTATTAAAAATTGAAAAATTTGCTCTATTAATAATTTTTATTGTTCTGATAATATTACTATAGAACTGAAATAGAAATAAGTAATTTAAATTTCAGGCCGATAGAGATTTATCAAAGAAGATCCGAATAAACGTAAACCAAGCAACCAACACTTAATTATAAGGTCTTATTTCTTCTCATGCATGCTAAAAGAAACAAAACAATATTCGTCAGATTGTCATTTGAATTTCGTTAAAGCCAAGCGCAGATTCTTAGCCAGATCCTTCACTGTCATATTGAACTCTTTTTCCATCTGTAATTAAGCAATAAAAGGAAAAAAAAATCCAAATCAAGATTTAGACTTAAGATATTTTCACTTAATTTAAATCTGAGTAAATTAATTAAATATGCATGATGCAAGTTATTATTATATACCTGAGCAATTATGGTGATGTCAAGAGCAGAGTTTCCAAATGGCAACACACTGCTATTAACAACACAAAGTCCAAGCTTTTCAACGAGGTTTAATATTGTCACCACAACGCCTTTATGTTTATAGCAGTGGATTCGAAGGAGTACATCTTTCTCAGAAACTCTTGCTTCAATTTCAGGCAGTGCTTCATCGGAGTTTTCATCACATGAAGATGCTTCATCGTCGTTCGAAATCTGAGATTTCTTAACCAACACAACTGATTCCACACTTCTCTTTTTGGTCTTTTCTTCTAGTAATGTCACACGTTCTTGTAGTTGTTTCACATACTTTATTGCATCTCCAAGAATTGAAGCTTTGTCCATCTACATATATTAATTATACAATTACCAAATGATTTAAACAAATCATCTCCCACTATTATGGTGAATATTTTCTCCTAAAATTTCAAATTTAAAAATAAGATCACGTCCACACCATTACATTATTGTACTTGATTCAATTTTCATTTTTTATTTATTTGCTCTGTTATAGGATTGATTTATGGTCGAGCTGTTATGACTCCCACCCTATTATCATAGATCTAAGTTCGAATCCCACGGTATAATGTCTTGGGATTGACTTTGGGGTTTTACTTATTTACCTAACATTAAATCAGACACATGAAGCAATAGATGATAAAAGAAAAAGTACAAATTAACTATACCTTCTTAAGGCCAGGAACAATAGCAGAAAGAGCAATGAAACGCTGGCTGAGCTTTTCTCTTCTCTTTCTTTCAGCGATGATGTGGTCCTGAGCATGTGAAGGATTTCTAGTCATTGAGTTGTAAGACCTCTTAGTCCCTAAAATGGGTTTTGTTGTTGGACAATTTAATTGATTCTCAAGGGAATCTTCTGTGACCAAATTAGAAGAAAATTGGATATTTATTTGAGAAACTGCTTCATCCTTTGGCTTAAGGGTAGAGTCATGACCAAAATTATAAGTTTGGTGTTGAGGTTGAGGCTGAGGCTTACAAGATTGTGGGGAGTTTGAGTTTTCAAAAGAGAGAAGCTGAGAAGAAGAGGAGGAAGATGAGGAAGATTTTGTTAAAACATGGTCTAATTGGATGCCCCAATTAGTAGTACTAGTGCTAGTTTTGATGAGCTGCTCCTTAGAATTGGGCATTTCAAAGTTGGCCTTATTATGACAAGTTTGATCTAGTGAAGGGGAACCACTTAATGTGGTTGTGGGAGTTTTTTCTGAAGAGAAATAAGATGTTTGGAAATTGTGATGATCATCATCATTTCCCCATCTGCCTTCATTGATGGAGTTCATCTCACATTGTTGGAATAAAGTGTCGTAATCATGGTCCATTACCTCCTGAAAATATATATATATATATATATATATATATATATATTCGCATTTAAATTTTGTAACAAATATTTATTAAAAAAAATTGAAGAAATTTGTATTTTTTGTTTTGTTTGAGATGGATTTGAAAGATCAATTACCAATTCTGAAAACCATCTTGTAGAGGTTATATCCATTATTGCAGATGATCCTTTGTTAGTTTACCCAAATATATTTAACAATGATAAGAACCTGCATCAAATTTTACAAGTGATTTAATTTTTGATAAACCACAAATATAATTCAAGATCTACAAATTATATATGATTTGAAGGTTTTATCAACAAAAATAAATTACTTTAAAGGCATGAAATGTCCTTATAATTTATCAAGAAAAAAAAAAGATTAATTATGAAGAGCATAGAGGCTATGAAAAGTGAGAAACAAAACCCAGAAGGAAGAGAGGGAAGGAAAATCACCTTAGTTTTCTTGAAGATTACTTTGCAGTGAATCAAAAGTATTCAAAAGGTGTTCAAAATGATTCTTTTCCACTAGACTTTATAGCAATATTTGTAATGTTTTTCAATTCATTTTTCCCAACAACGTGGAGAAAATTCGTCCTTATTCGTTATGTTTAAACTATAAACAAGTCATATATATTTATCTGCCTGCTATAACTAAAGCATTTTCACAGAGTGTGTATAGTTGACGTGAGGTGGAATATTCATTGGCTAAATATCTAGAAGATATATTGTTGAAAAACTTAACCATTATGTTGTCTGCCTACAATTAAAAAATCACCCAACCATGTCATATCAATCAAATTGAAGTTATTTAACTATTATTATTCAATTAATTATTTAAGCCAATAATTCTGTACTGCATAAAACGCTTTCTCGAATAGCTATTTTGTGCTTAATTATCTAATTAAACAATTATCAAACGATAAAAGCAAATGAAAACCCAATCCGGAAATCACAATTCACACACCAATTAATCAACAATAAAGTTAAGGAGTAAGAAGCGGTAAATGAAACACAAGTTTTAACGTGGTTTGGTTTCGAAAAGAAGCTTAAATTCACACCCAACAAAATTGTGTTAAAAACTTGTCATGTAAAATTTAAATGTACTCCCAAGCGCACGAGTATATTAGAATGTAGAAATATAAGCAACAATGCCGAACCATGAAAATTACTCAAATTTAAAAATTTAAATTTAATCTAAGATAATTATAATTTTAATATAAGGAGAAAAATTATAGAAATTAAGATTTAGAACAATAAATGAAAGTGACGTTTAAATAAAAAACAATTTAATGTCAAAATCTAATATATTGAAATTACAAGAGTTTTAAAATCCATCAATATTTAGTTGAATAATTATCTGATTTTTAAATTAATATATAATAAGTACATTTTTAATTGAATATATTAGAGGGTTTTTTTTTTTTTTTTGCTTAAACTAGTTGTGATCTTGAACATTTAATAAATCAATTTTATGAAAGAAACCAAAGAATTAAAAGTTTACATTAATCTTTGAATAACCAAGTTAGTCAAATTGAATAAATATTCTAACAATATATAATATTGGATATTATATATGAAAGAAAATATAATTCAATTATCAATTAAGGTAAAACTATAAGCTTAAATGAACAAACGATAAAGAATTAATTTAATAAAAAAAATTATTCTACTAAACAAGACTTCATCGTTAACCCTAGTATAAAAAATTTAACTAGACATAAATGAGATTCTGTCTTCTTCTCACTACTGTCTAACTCTTATTTTGTTCTTGTTCTTAAGTTCCTATAAAACCCTTTATTTATAATAATTATTCACATTCTTACAACAAAAAGCCAAAGAGCTCATACAAGAATGCTTTTACTGCACCTAATCAGTCTAGTAACACTAAATCTTATTCTACACAATAATCAGGGCAATATAAGGGAAATAATGTTGAATTTGACAATGCTTAGTGTCAAATATGCAAAAAGATGGGTCATACAACAACTAAGTGCTCTTTTAGGTATTCTCAATCTAAAAATAGCGGACCTACAGGTTCGTAGAAGCCTAAAGGGGCATCTCCTTAAGCATGCTTATCTCAAACTCAAGAAGGCCCTCATAAAGATGATGTTGCAATTTTCCCTCAAGATTCAAGTCATGTACCTCAAGCTTTGCTTGCTTTAACTATGGCTTCAACTTCATTAGCTAATACTCAGAGTTGGTTCATGGGCACTGATGCAACACATCATATAACCTTTGAGGCTTGTATATTGCATAATGCTAAACCATATCTTGTTGAATCTTCAATCATGCTAGGTAATAGATTAACTATTCATATTACTTTATCTGGTAGTTCTTTTCTATCTATTTCATCACAAGCTCTTAAACTAAATAAATTGTTATATATACAGAGAAAAACTTGATTTCTATCAAACAATTACGTGAAGATAATAGTGTTAGTGTTGAATTTCTTCAAAATGATTTTAGTGTAAAGGATTTTCCTACCAGGACTATCATTTTGATGAAAGACATTAAGGATTATCTGTGCATAGTTTCAAAGACTAGTAAGACTACAACTAAAAATAGAGATCAAACAGTTCTATGTAATAAGGCTCAAGTAAGCAGTGGTTTATGGCATGACCATCTTGGTCATCCACACTCTTCTGTTATACATAATGTGATTCCTAGTATGAATAAAACACTCAAAATAAATAGTATGCTAGACTTATTTAGTGGATGTCAAGTAGGTAAATCACATAGGTTGCCTATTATGCATGTGCATGTTAGATTTGTAAAATCTTTTGATATTTTCCATGTTGATCTGTAAAGGCCATCTCCTATTTTTTCTGTGAATAATATGATACTTTTTTTGTTTGTGGATGATTGCATAATATACTAATGGTTCAATGTCTTATCTAACAAAACTCAGGCTACTCAAGTATTTTTTTTTATTTTGAATCCATGGTTGAAAAGTAGTTCAACATTAAAGTGAAACAATTACATAGTGATCATGGTACTAAGTTACATGCTTTTAAAGATAATTTGTTTTAAAATAGTTTTATCATACGTTTCTCTTATCTATACACCTCATCTTCAGATGGTGTTATTGAAAGGAAAATCATACATATTGTTAAAACTGAACTAACCTTATTAATAAGATCTGGTATTGCTATGAACTATTGGGAATATAGTTTAAAAACTACAATTCATTTAATTAACAAGTTACTCTAAAAAACTCTCAATGCCTACAGCCCCTTTGAACTTCTTTTCAAGTCTAAGTTGACTATACATGTTTTCGAACCTTTGGATGCCTATGTTTCCCATTTATCAAACCATATATAATACAAAACTTGAACCTGTATTTTTTCTAGGCTATGCTACTTAGAATAAAAGGTTTTGCTCCATTAAACCAATCACTAATTAAATTTACATCTCACCTTATGTGAGGTTTAAAGAAATTTTTTTCCCTCTTTACAACATGTCTCTTCTCATTCTATGCTAGTCTCATATTCTATTTCAACTAATAACTTAATGTTTCCTCCAATGTTTGTTTCGATTTCAACTAGACATACTATCAAGCAAATTTACAATCATTTCCCTTTATTTACACGTACAAAACATAATATTTTTCTACTTGTTGAAACCTCTCAGTTATCTGACACATCTATTACAACATAAATTTTTGTTCATAGTCCTTTATCTTTATCTAGTGCACACTCTTCTCACACTACCTTTACATTTACGTACAAATCAATCTGACCTTTCTTTATCACTATTGATTTACTTGTCCCTCCTACACCTCTTCATAGACCACCATTTTTCATAGCACTCATCAAATGCTCACCCAACCTAAACAAGATATCTATAAACCCAAAGATTTCTTATCTTTCAAAATCCTCTTAAAACCAACTTATGTTCAATTGGCTTTAAAAGTTCCTAATTGACAAAGTACAATGCAATGTGAATATGATTCCTTAATAATGAATGAAACTTGGAAGCTTATTCCACCTCCCAAGGGTGGAAAAATTATTGGAAATAAGTGGATGTTTCGCACTTGAAGGCTGATAAATATCTTTATAAATACTAGTTTAGAGTGGCAATTAAGGACTTTCAACAAACTAAAGGTGTTGATTACACGAAAATATTTAGTCTAGTAGTTAAACCTACTACAATCAAGCTTGTCTTAAGCTTGACTCTTCTTCAAAGTTGTAAGATAAGACATCTAGATGTTAATGCAACCTTTTTGAATGGAGTTATTGAAGAAAATATGTATATGTCTCAACCTATTGGCTTTAAAGATCCTTATTTTTATCATGTTTGCAAATTAAAGAAGGTCATTTATGGTCTTAAACAAGCACCATATGCATAGTATTTTAAGCTCAATAGGTGTTTGAGTCAATGGGACTTTCATGGTTCTAATGTTGATGCCTCTATGATAATTTATGATGTTGGGTGTCTTTGTGGTATGGTTGATATACATAGATGACATTTTAGTAACTAGGAATAGTGTTGGTTTTATTAATTATCTTATCATTAAACTCAACTTAATTTTATCATTCAACAACTCTCTAAGGATTTTTATGATTTTTTGCTCAATGCCTCAATGTATAGAATTATGATTGGTGCATTGTAATATTGTATACTAACTAAGCTTGAAATCAGCTTCTCTATGAGTAATTTTTGCCAATTTCTTTAACAACCAACTATGACTCATTGGATTACAACAAAAAGGCTTTTGTGATATCTTAAAGGGTTTACTGAATGTGGTCTCATCTTATATAAATCCAACAGTTTGAGTATGCCTACACACTAATGTATACTGGACATCAAGTAGCGATGACATGCACTTCACTGGAGGGTATTGCATTTACCTTGGACATTTCTTGGTCTCTTGGCACTCGACTAAGCAAAAGGTTGTTTCACACTCATCAATTATGGCTGAATTTTGAGCTTTGGCTCATGCTATGTGTGAAATTATATGGATAAAAAAGTCTTGACTAAGTTGAAAGTAGTCTTACATGAAGTACTTATAGTATACTGTGATAATGTTGGTGTAGGGTATATTGAAAAACATCATGTGTTTCATGCCAAGATGAAACACATTGAGATATATTTTCAATTTATAAGTGAGAAGATCTTGTATGGAATATTACCTGTTGAATATACACCATCACAAAAGCAAACTACTAATGTAATGACAAAGTTCCTGGCTAACACTAAATTTGTTAAGGTTAGAACAAAACTTACTATTCTTCCAAGACCTTGAGTCTATGGAAAAATGTTAGATATAATTTTGTTAGGAAGTTTGTTATGTTTGGTATTATTCTAGTTAGCACCTAAAGAAGACTAAACTTGTACTGCATTATGATCAATATCAAGAAATGTAAAATGAAATTTCGTTTTACTTTCTCTCTCTCTTCTCCTATCTTACATTGTTTAAGCTTTCACCAACCATATCATGGAGAATGCTTCTCTTTTCTCTTGCCTCTCTTTATGTCTCAAGCCTTTCTTTGATGCCTTTTCAATCAAGTCCTCAAATCTAGAGGAGCTATAAGAAGAGTATATATATAGTCTCCTTTTATAAATTATCAAATTATTCATCCAATTTCTTGCACCAAAGATCAAAGAAAATGCTATTATATGGCAATTTTTTGAGCAAAACGCAAATTTTTTGCATTCTCGGTATGGATCAGAGTGCACTCAAACACCCATTTTGGAACTTAGTCACCTACCTTTCCTCTCAGGTGCCTAATTGCCTCCTTGGTTGCTCGGGTGCCCTATATTGTATTTGCATCACACATTGAAAAGTTTATCATATTTTTCAATTGTGTTATAGTATAGTGACATATACCCTCAACAAGCACTAAAAAGACACGAGTTCAAGTCCTGATCATTGAAAATGGGTACGTGAGTTATATAATTGTTTATTTTAAAAACAATTATTTCGTATTTGTGTGGGAATTATTGTGTTAAATAGTTATTTAATACCCTAATGTTATTTTTCTAAATTAATTTTCTGATCAAATAGGTGTAACTTATTATAAACTAATGATGTATAAGTGATGATATACTTGCATTTTATAATTGTTGGTGTCTATATATCAAACTCTTATTAAATTCATTCTACCCTTATTTCAAAATACATATTTTAATCAAATATGATATTATTTGATCTATAAATAAAAAAATTCATATTAAAATATTATACACGTACCATAAATATATTCAAAATACTACTTAATAATAGATTTATAATAAAGAAAATTCTATAATCAATATAACAAGGACTAAAAACAAACTTATACCTTTAATTTCTCGTTAATGTTTTGTTAGATACTATTTTTTTGGGTTCATTATTTAGTATGTAATACCCTAATTTGATTTTTAGTACTCTTATTTTTGAGAAGATATCTAAGTGACACTCATATTAAAAAAATGTATTAATTTGATATTGGTTTTCATTTAGTAAGGAGTTTTCACACATGACCCACGTACATGCATTTTAATGAAGGATATTTATAATATTTATGTCTCTTCTTACTATTGAAACATTTATAACGTTTTTCCTTCATTTTTAAATCATTACATATATATATGTGTTAATGCCTTTTGCCTCCTTTTACATCACCATCAATCCCTTTTTTTTAAATCATTTTACATTATCTTCAACCTTACTTCTTCACTTTTATTTATTTTGAAAACGAAAAGAAACCTCACCAATAGTTCTTTTATCCTAAACTATTAGTGCTATATATTATTATAGATGTCAATTATGGTGTGTATCCAATAGCATATGTTGTCACTAATTGAAAAAATAGTGATACCTGAAAATGATTGCTTCATTGTTGAAAGGAGACATGTATTTTTTTCATATTTTAAACAAAATAAATATGAGAAAGTGAGGTCTAAGAGAGTGTAAAATGATTATAAAGAAGAAGAGAGATTTAAGAGGAGGTAAAATGAGTAAAAAAAAATGAAACATGTATTTAATGACTCAAAATTATGGGAAAAACTAATAATGGTCTAGGAACTTACAAAAACAAAAATACTATTGCTACCTTTCATTAGAAGTGCATGTGTAGGTCATGTGTGAAAAACTCTCAATAAAATAAAAACTATATTAAATTAATATATTTTTTAAATCTCTAATTTTCTTATACTCTATAAAGTTACCTTAAGTTGTGAGATTTGGTTAGTATGTATTTTTTTATACATCGTTTTATACATATTAATATATTTTTTTATAAATATTAATATACTAAATATTTAGTTACGTCCTTTTTTCTTCTTCTTTTCATTTTTTGTTTTGGACATATATCCCGTTTTGGTTGAAGAGTTAAAACTTTCTACTTCTTCTTTAAAAAAACAATAAGATATACTACATATATTAAATAATTTATTTATGAATTTAAGTATCTTTCAATTTTCACTTAAGTATATTTTATATCCATAATATATAAGATGAGTCAAATTCTCAAAAACTTTACTAGTTATAATATGTACATAATAGTATGTATAATGATAAAAACATATCTAATTTATAACAATTATTCAATTTTTTAACAGAATTATATCGTTTGTATTTCATGTATATTTTTTAAAAGTATATTATGGTAAAATCATTTGTTTGGGTAATTACAAACATATTCAAAACGTTTGTAACTTGTTACAAATATGTCTAATTTTAATACACATGATAAAAATTATGTTAAAAAAATTAAACAACGGTTATCAAGTGCACATGTTTTTATTATTATACATGATAGTATAGGTATAATTACAATTAATTAAACTTTATGAACATTTTTAAAGCTCATATCTAAAGCATAGTTACCATTTAGTTTTTGGAATAATTTTTTTATTTTTATTTTTGGGGTTATGAATTTGATAGCATCATTTTTAAAGTAATTTTTGGGTAATACAATAGCAACATTTTTATTTTTAGAAATATTAAGGGTTCTTTTTGCAATAAGTTATGTTTTCTTATGTTTGAAATTAATTTTTATTTTCTAATTTATTAAAGAAAGACTCATTTGTTAATAATATATTTTTTATTTTTTATTTCCTCGTGACTCATTACTATAAGTAAAGTTATCTAATAAAATTAAAATGATATTTAGGTTCTATATAAAAATCAGACATTTCAATCACTTTTTGAACAGTTTAATTTATTAATTGATAAATTCTAAAAGTAAATTTAATATAAAAAATTATTATTTTACTTTAATAGTTTAAAAATGAATTTAAATAATACAATATTTTTTTAATTGTTTTTTTTTATGTAATTTTTTTTTAGATTTTTTAGGGTATTTTATGAATCATGTTATTCGATCAAAACACGATATTTACATAAAATATGATACATAAAAGTATCCAAAAATATATAGAAAAATTTGATAAGATATAAACTTAAAAAAAACAGTTGCCAAAAAAATAAAAAATATATTTTATTGTTTAAATTTAATTTTAAATTGTTAAAATAAATTTTTTGTCTTTTAATAAATTTAATTTTAATTTTTTTTATTAATAAATAAATTTTACTGTTTAAAAAGTGATTAAAATGTCTCATTTTTATTAAAAAAGTAAATTTAAGTATATATTATAAAATAAAATGATTAAAGTGTATTAATCATATTAACAAAATGACTTATATGATATTTAATCTTAAAATTAAAATATATAGTTAAATTTTAATTTTTTTTTAAATATAAAAATTAAATTTATAATCAAATTAATTTAATTTTGAAAGATAAGAAACTCTTTCACATTAATTTTGTTACAGGCACAATTGTATATATATGAAAACCGCAACTCCCTCGTGAATTGTGTCTCCATTAACCCTAGCTCGTAGTCATCTCCTCGTGACCAGTGATCACTAACTCCAAGAAAATGGGCCGTAGATATGCGACCACCAACTCCAATAATCATCATGTTGTACTAATCTACGTAAGAATAGTTAAACCTTATTTTATTTATAAAAAAATAATATTGATAAAATATAATTATGAATATAAAAAAATAATACTTCTATTATCCAATATAATTATTATAAAATAATTTTAGATAAAAATTAAACATAAAACAATATTTTCGGTTATATTGATAAACATATCTACTCATAATTATATTTATTTAATTAATTTATATTTTTATAAATTAAATTATATATTAATTAATAATTAAAATTTATTAAAAAATTTAAAAAAAATTGTTTTTTAGATATTTTTTAATAATTATTTCAAACTATTATCCACATGTAAAAAATATTTTTAAACCATAATAATTTTTGAAAAATTTCGAATACAGATTTTATAATTCTAATTCAATGAGAATTATATAAAAAACAATCATAGTTCATGCTCATCTTTAAATATAACTTATAATTATTACAAATATGCAAAAAGTTATAATTGATATGGTATAATATTATGTATAATTTAATATATATAATTATATTTAATAAAAAATTATAATATAATTATGATATATAAAAGTATTCCAACTAAATAGTCTCTATTTAGATTATGTATAAAAATAATATTTTATATTTTAAAAGGATAATGTTCTGAAAGTTGTGTTGTTATACTATATATTGAGGTTAAAGTATTTTGTTACTATAAATTTTTTTTTTAAACTGTATCATATAATTAAATATAAATTAAGCTTGTTCAATTGGCATTTTTATATTCTCTTTGATATAAAGACCTGTACGTTGAAGTTAAAAAATTCAGGAGAAATGGACTTGTTAATTACTATTTTATTAATTTATTGATAACAACCGCCTCAAATCTCTTTCAAATCTTTGCAGTCTCATGATTCAGATTTATGACTAACAAGCAATACTAAAAACACAATTTTATACTCACATTTTAATTTAAATTAATAATTATATATTAAATGATAATATTATCTTTAAAATTAAAAAAAAATCAAATTTTGAAAAATATGTAACATATAATATAATTATTAATTCTTATGTGTATGTAAATATTATATATTATGACTTATGAGCAGTTAACCATGGGGCTCTAAATCCAGTTCGCGTGTTTACATGTGAACCGTAAAGGGAAAAGCATAAAGTATTTTATTATTGAAGTTCCAAGTCGTTGATGTTTCAAAATCACTCATTATCATTCAAAAATTATTGAAGTGACGTTTGCTTTTGAGCAATTATATATATATATATATATATATATATATATGATGAGGCGGTTGAAATAATATTTTTTTTCTGATTAAATGTAACTGTATAAATTATAATTTATTTATTAATAATATTATATCATATTATTTATAAATTTTTACTATATATATATATGATGAAGGAGGTTGAAATAATAATTTTTTTCTGATTAAATGTAATTGTATAAATTATAATTAATTTATTAATAAAACTGCATCATGTTATTTATAAATTTTTACGATTTATAATAATTAAATAAAATTTTCTTTTGTTTTTAGTTCTTTTTATATGTCATTAAATAAATTACACACTATTAACTACACCGTCCATACGTGTAAACGTATTATAAGTTACTATCCATTATCCCCCAAAATTGGCTGTTAAATTGTTTATGAAAAGTCTTTTCTACATTTCGACATTCTTATTTACGAGTCTATTCATTTTATTTACTTTCATTAATTTTAATATTCACCCTAATATAATAGAGAGAGAAAGGAAAGAAAATTAATTAGAGAAAATAATTTTAATTATCCGCCTAAAAACACAATCTGTACAAATAACGTATTACATGATGTCATAAACTAATAGACAAAAATAACATGCAGTAATAAGTAATTTTTACTCCGGGTTTTTTTGTGTTTATTTTCTTTTAAGCACAAGTTGTAAGTGTTCTAAATTAATTAAAGTTTTAAAGCGATCATAGCAAGTAAAACGTGACAGAAACCCATTAATATACACTCCTGTCATCGTGTCAGACGAAAGTAGTAAATTAACGATAACTTACAGGTGATAAATTAATAATTGAGTAAGTTTAGTATTTTAATGTTAGATAGTTTTATTGCAAAATATAAAATTTATATTTTATTTAGGTTATGTTTAGTTGATGAAAATAAAAATAATAAAAAAATAATTTAAGATATCTTTATGTTTGATTTGATTATTAATTTAAAATAAAATGTAAAATATTATAAAAATATTAGAAATACTGATTCATTTTACATTCTTTAAGAACATGATATAGTATTATATTTTTCTTACATATTTGTATAATTATTTATTATTTTTATTAATTTATCTCATTAAAAATAAAAAAGCTCTTATTTTATAACTTTGTTTGATTTATAAATTTATAAAAAATTTATAAGCATTTTGATTTCACTACTTATACAAACATAATAATAGTAATATTATTTATTTTAAATTTCATTCTTATTACCGTTTTCATTCCTATTATAGTTTTTATTCCTATTATATATTTATTCTATCAATCAAACATATCTTAATATTTTTATTATTCTATAAGTACGATTGATTACTAATAGTTCAGTATTTCAAACACACAAAAATTATATATTTGTATGTTTGAATATACACTCACCACTTTAGGGTTTTTAAGTATGTAGTTGGTATGTTTAGACTAGGTGTGTGCACCATTATTTTTTTTATATTTATGAGAAATTACTTAGCATTTATAAAATAAAATAAAACTATGTTTTTATTATCCTCATTGAGGTCTCACTAAGATGTCAACGAGCCTTGTCTAGCTTATTAAGCCACCTAGTGTGTGCCACGTGACTCATTGAGTTGGACTGAGTGAGGCTACCTGGAGTTTGCTAAGGTTAGGCCAACGAGAAGATTTGGTGGCTATTATATACCCTTGGTGAGTGGTCAATGATGATAATCAGTGTTCCCTCTGAATGTTGAAGAATTTCCTATGACTACCTCATTTGTTTATTTATTTTGTAACTAGAAAAATAAATGGAAAAGCATTATAGTTTGAAAATTTAAGTTTATAGAAAAAAATTTAGTTCAATGTATCAATGATACACTGAAAAAGTGGTAATGTGAAAACATGTTTTTGGGTTGGATTTTATTAAAATAAATTAAATACTAAGACGTAATTTGTTATCTAGGTTTATATGCATGAGAGTTATCATAATTACCTAGGTTGTTATCGCAAATTGAGTCGTTGGTAATTATATCACATCACGTGGTGATGGAGCTAAGGAAAAGAGCTAGATCTACTTGAATCAACTTGTGATGCAGACAACATTGGAGAAAGCTTAGGTGCACTTAAGGTAAGTTTCTAGAGGTATTTACGCTTATACTTGTATTATATTATTTACTATTGATTTGTTTTTTAGTGAATCACGATGGTTTCTATTACAACATGTTGATGTTTCCACATAGGTTTTGAATCCTATATAGTTTATCACATTATATGTTATATTGTGATTGATCGCATATTGTGTTAGCACAATCATAGTTAATATTAAATATGTTCACATAGAGGTATTGGTTGTAATTGAAAAGTTTTTCTTTGTTTACTATCTAGAGCGAGTACACCCTATTAGGCTTAACTATTCTAATATTGATCTTTCTCTCTTTCTTGTGTGTTTCTCTCCTTTTAAGTTAAAATGAATTTTGGGTATAGAGGAGTCATTTATAGACCTTCTTAATTCAAAGAGATTCAGTATATTTTTTAAGAGCTCGAATATGCTCTTATCTAAGATCATACGATGAGAGTGTCTATTGATTGATCGAGAATGGATGGAAAGTTCCTTCTTAAATTCTTAAAGATGGTACCAAATGTCCAAAGCCTTTGAAGATTGGAGAAATGAGTAACGTCAAAAAAGTGATCAAAATTATAAGGGTTTTATCATCTTAAGTTGAGTATGTGTCATCTTATTTGAGATCTAACGAAGTTTGAAATCTTCTAGAGAGAAAGTAATGCAATCACTACTACAGTGGTATTCAATAAAGGTCATCAAATTATGAGGTTGGTACTTATGATTGTGTTGCTTTGATGGCTTTTCACACAGGTGGTCTCAACTAAGTGTAATTGGTAGGCTAATATTAAAGATGAAAAGCATTACTCTCTTCAAGATACTTACAATCAAATTTTTATGAACATTTAAAGGTGAAGAAAACTATGGTTAAGGTCAAACACAAGTTGAAAGACCCTGAAAAAGATCCTTTCGAGCTTACTAGTAAGCTTCGTCATATCAACTTGGATGGAGAAAAAAGAGAATGAAGATTTGAAACTAATGTTAGATAATCACATCAAATTCCTTAAATTTTTGCTTCATGATAATGATAAGTGTATGACTAAGATCGATGAACTCAAATGGTCGATACAATAAGAAGAGTCTAAGAAATCACTTTTGGTTATTAATTGTCATGTAATAAATTTAAGGATACTACTCAATTGGAGTATGAAATTAACATTTTTGAAAGAAAAAAAGCTTGTCTTGAATCCTTGATGAATGGTAGAGAAGAAGATGTTAGTGCACTCAAGGAAAAGGTTGAAATTGAGAATAATGGAGTTAGTTATTTTAAATCTTGCTTAGTGGATAAATCAAAGATGGTCAAATCTCTTTCAATCAAGCAACTTGATATTCAAAGAAATATAGATGAAACTAGAGAAACTATTTAAATTTTGTCTCTTGTAACATCTTGATGAGAAGTTAAAAACTGGAAAATCTTATGGTGATATAAGAACTCTTAGTTATTTTAATGAGCTGACAACTCCTCTCTCTTCCACTCAATTTTCTTGTGCAATCACCATTGAAGTTGAAGATCATTGTGTCATTCTTCCTCTAAAAGAATGGATGTGGTTTGTGTGTCATTGTTTCCTTCTTAAAAGGTGACTCTTGTGAACTTCACTCTTTTCATCACTCTTTTTCTACAAGTGGAAAGTCTCAAATTACTCAAGATTTATTATTTCAAGTTAAAGATTTGTTAAATTGGTCATTGTGCCTTACAAATGAAGTTTTGGTGTTACAAAGTTATATTTTTCAATGCTTATTACTTAAAGCACTTCATATACCTGTAATTTTAACACAGTATAAACAATATTATAATTAAAATTCACTATACCATCAAAATTAGTACTTCAATATTGGTTGTTCCAAACACATGACAAGCACCAATTCGTTCATCACCAGTATAGTTAAAGTAAATGAAAGGTCTTTCATTTTTAAAGATGGTAGCAAGACTTAAAATTTTGGTAAAGGCATAATTCATGGGCCTAGGATTTTAGAACTTAAAGTTGTTTTCTTTATTGATGGACATAAATCCAACCTTATCAACATTAGTCAAATATATGATGATAAATATCTTGTGAAATTTACTCATGGAGAGTGTATGATGTTTAAACTTTGTTAACATAGTGATTAAAGGAAAAACGTCTAGTGACAATTGCTATTGTGTTGGTTCTTTTCCTTCTCTTCAATGTAATAGAACCAATTTAAGCATCGAGGAATTGTGGCACCAAAGGCTTGGTCATGTGGACTACAAAATGCTTAAGAAACTTTCTAAGTTTAAATCTATCAAATGTCTTCCTAAGATTACTAAGACACTAGATAATTTTGTGGAAGTTTCTAGTTGGAAAAAGTAAAGTTATCATAGAAAAAATAAACATATGTCCACTACAAGACATTTGGAATTGTTTCATATACATTTTATGGGACCAATGTGAATTGCTAACATTGATGGAAGAAGTATACCATGGTTGTTATTGTTAACTTTTCCAAATATACTTTGGTCTTATTCTTTAGAGAAAATGAAGAATTTGAATGCTTACAATCCGTATGCATCAAAATACAGAACAATAAAAGTGAATCCACTGGAAATTTTCAAAGAATTAGAAGTGATCATGGTAAAAAGTTTGAGAACTTCGAGTTTAAACACTTATGTGATGATCATGGTATTCAAAATGAGTTTTCTAGTCCTAATATTCCTCGATATAATTGTAGCATTGAATGAAAAAAAAAGGTTCTCTAAGAAATGGGAAGAATCATGCTTGCTAGTAGAAATCCAGCCCAAAATTTTTGGGCTGATGCTGTAAGTACAACTTTATATACCTTGAACAAATGCTTCTTAAGGCCTAGTACAAGACATACATCTTATGAACTTTTGCTTGGGAAGACCCTAAACATCAAGAATCACTGAATGTTTAGGAGTACTTATTATATTCATAGAGACAAAGAGAATTTAGACAAGTTTGAAGTCAATAGTGATTTGAGAATCTTCTTGGAGTACTCATACAATAGTCGTGCCTATAAAGTTTACAAGTTGAGAACTCTTACAGTTATAGAGTCCATTAATATTGTTATTGATGATTCTAGAGCTACTAAGAAATAAGTAGTAACTAAAAAAATAAGTAATAATATTTTTACTATATATATGATACCCTTCCTCAATTAGAATTCTACATATATTAATAGTTTCAAGGGAAGCAATTGAAAGATGGAATATTTCTATCTCAAGCTAAGTACGCCAATGTGTTGGTAAAGAAGGGATGTTCCTTTCACTTTTGTGTCAAAACTATGGAGAGAAGTTTGTTTTTCACAATATGTTATTCGTTTCATGAAATTGAATCAAAGTTTCCTATTATGCATACTCTTATGGGTAGTATAGCATGAGTTTAGTGAGAGTTGTGTTTTCTCTATTGCATGTTATATTATTCTTAGTGTATCATAATTTACCTGTGTATGGGTAATTTGATAATATGTGTGCAGATTACAAGTAGTTATAGACCGTAGAGCTTAGTTGGAGCTATTATGGAGTTCAAACATATATCATCAAGTAGACATCAAGATAGATGGAACATAATAAGATAAATACATTGGTTTTAGGTGTGTTATAAGTGTATGCATCTCTCTTTGAGCTTGTAGTGTTTGTGTCACTTAGGTATATATGGTTTCCTTAGTAACTTGTTTGTTGTATGTTTGTTTTTTTATGTGTTCTTTATTCAGTTTGTGTTATTGTATGGTATATGTTATATCCTATTTATCTACTGAAAGTATGATTGCTAGGGTTATTACATAATTTCATATGTCTTCTCTCCCTAATAGAGGGATGTTCCTTTCACTTTTATGTCAAAAAGAAGGGTAGAAATTCATGTTACACAATATGTTATTTGTTCCATTGAGTTAGTGAATGTAGTTTGCACTACATCAGAGTTGCCTATTATACATACACTTAGAGATAATGTAGCATGAGTTTAAAGAGAGTTGTGTTTTCTTTGTTTCATGTTTGGTTGTGCTTAACCCATCATAAATTGTGTATGAGTAAGTTGATAGTATTTGGTTAGACTACATGCAATTCTACATGATACTTTTCACGAGTATATGTTATTTCCTATATATAAATAACAGGTAATTACAAACTGTGAAGCTCGATTAAAGCTATTTTGGAGTTCAAACATGCAGCATCGAATGAACAATCAAGATGAATTTATAGACACATCAAGAAGAATGTAGCAATACATCAAGAATGATGTAGCATAACAAGATGGATGCTTTGGTTGTAGGTGTGTTTTGGGTTTCTACTTTGTGTTGTCTAAGTTTATTCATGGGAATGAACTCTTTAGGTACATAATTCATGAATGTATTGTGTTTAAATGCCATGTATGTTTTAGGTTATGCAATGTTTTTCCAAGGAAAGTTAAATGAAGAAATTGTAAGTCTTTTCATTTTAGTGTTGGCATTCTCGTGTGCACAACACGGAGTCTGCATTTTTCTTAATGTTTTTTCATCATCTACATACAATTTATTACTAATAATTTAATATTTCACACACTTATATAGATTACACTTTGTATAATTGCATGATATACACACCACTTTGGAAATTTGAGCATATAGTCGGTATGTTTAGGTTGTGTGTTTGCATCGTTATTTTTTGAGTATTTATAGGAAATTTCTCATCATTTAAAAAAATAAAAAGTACACTTTTATTATCCTCTTCGAGGTCTCATTAAAGTGTTAGAGAATCTCGTCGAACTTGCTGAGCCACCCAATATGTACTACATGGCTTTCCAAGTTGGATTCCATGATACTAGGGGATCACTGAGGTTAGGCTAATGAGGCTAATAAGGAGATTTGGCATTTATTATCCTCGTCAAGTGGTTAGTAAGGCCTTGTCGAGTGGTTGGTGGGGGCTCACTGTATGGTTGACGAGGGGGGATTAGTAAGCATTTTAGAAGCTGAAGAATTTTCTATAAATACTTCTCTTTTTATTTCTTTTTAATTAAAAAAGGTAAAACTCATATAGTTTGAAAATTTGAGTTTTTGAAAATTAGGTTTCTATTTCAATGTATTAATGATGCATTTAAAAAATAGTTTGTGAAAATACATTTTTGGGTGGGATTTAATTAAAATGAATTAATTATCAAGGCATTGTTTGTCATCAAGGTTAATATGCATGAAAGTTGTCCTAACCTAGGTTGTTATCATATATTAAGCTATTGGTGATTATACCACATCACATGATGGTAGAGTTCCAAGTGAGAACTAAATCTTCTTGGATTAGGTTGATGTGCAGAAAGCATTAGAGACAACTTAGGTATAATTAAAACTGGTGTCTTGACTGATATAGATATATGTATTTATATTTCTATTGAGTTGTATCTTATTAATTTACTTTTTAATAAATAGTGATAACTTTATTTTATATAGTTATTTTCATCTATTTTACTAATTATAATTACTATGTTCTTCACATTTTTAGTTAATTTTAGTTTAATAAATTAGTATTTACTGTTTATTTGTTAAGGAATATATTTTAAGAAAATTAAATAATTTGAATTGAAAACGTAATTAATTACAAATTTATGTCCAAAAATATAATTTCAAATAAATGAGTTCTTAATTGCAAATTATAAAAGTTGAAAATATAATTTAAATTAAAATCGGGCTTAATTTTAATTATTAAAAGTTTAAACTTTAATTTAAATTAAATTTGTGGGTCAAAATACAATTAATTAAAGTTATTTTCTGCGCAGAAGAGAAGAAGACCACGCGCCATCATCCACGCGCGCAACGGACGCCGTCAGATCAAAGAATAAATGGTAAGGATGCACGCGTGTCATTCAAACCCTACCAAAGAGAGTGGGTGCAGGGTTTTCTCTATCATGATTCCGTGCGAATGATCCATATGCGCCCGGTTATACAACTAATCGATAGCTTCCACATGTCCCACTTTATCTTTCATCCAATTACTTGCTGACATGTGGCAAGGTTTTGGTGAGCGCAAAAGCAGAGGATCACGCACGTGTGGCAGTCGTTGTCTCCCACGTTCTCGTGCCCCTACTCCTGTGCGGCAATTCTAGGTACGCCCATCCTTGAGCACCAATAATATGATGCCACGTGTCCCACTTTAGCTTTCAACGAATCATATCGCGACACGTGGTAACGGAAATTGAAAAAAAGAGACAACGACGCGCATGTTCCCAGTTTGCGTTTTCGATACCATTTTTTCATTTTCGATTCATTTTCGATTCATTTTGTCCCCCACACATATTATTTTATTATTTTCCCCTCATCTATCTGTCCCCCACGTATTAAAAAATATATATTTAAATGTATTTTTTGTAGAAATTTGATGTTATAAATAAGGGATATTATGATAGAGTAAAAGAGTTTTGGGAGTTTAGAGTTTGAGATTTTTAGTAGTATTCGAGGGTGGACTGTAGAACACGCATAAACCATTTTTGGCTTTTGTTGTGTTCTGAGTGTGCTAAATATTTACGATCCGAAATGATTTAATTTTTCTTTGTTCTTCATCTCATTTTCCTTAATTGTTGTAATTTTAATTTTTAATTTATGAAGTAATTTAATTTTTCTAGGGTTGCATTTTCTCTACATTTATGACGCTTTTGATTTTAATTATTTTTGAAAGATTTATAAGACGTTCGATTTGTTTATTCTATTTTGTCCTTAATGCTTTTGATTATTTACGAATTTTATCAAATGATCCGTGTCACTTAAATAAACTTGGAAGGGGTATTTTTGTGTATATTGCTCATAGATAGAATGACATGTATGATGAAGGATAGGAATATACCCTAATTGTATGTGTGGCCATTTGAGAACTTAGAACGTAATGAATCTTGGTGAATTTAATTCTCATATGAATATAGTGAATTAATTTAACGAGGTGTGTTTATACGGAGCTCGAAAGAGATGTATGGATAAAATTAGAAGTTTATGGTTGACAAATTAAATGTACTAAAAATATATAAATCAAAAGAAAATAACATTATTTGAGTGGATTAATTTGATGAAAAACTGCAATCCTAGATTTCTTTTATTTTGTTATACAACTTTTTAGTTAATGTCTTCTAATTAACGATCGTTTTGGATAAAATCATAGAGATAATTTTAGTACTTAACAAACTGTAGTAACAAATCTCCGTGGGAACGATAACTTACTTATTAAATTTTATTACTTGTAACCGTGTATACTTGCACATTTTATGTTCTCCAAAAGAGATAACAAATAGCTTGCTATCAGTGTCTTTCATGACAACTTGTGGATATTTTCATATGAGTATTGGATCTTGTCTGGATTATCATGTTATATGATGTGTAGTGAATGATCACATATTGTGTTAGTATAATTAGAGTTAATATTGAATATATTCCCACATAAGAGTTATTGATTATGATCGAAGAGTTTTATTTTTTTACTGTTTTGCTATTTATTATTGCTCTCTTATTATTTGCTAGACTGTTGCTTATATATTCCGGCTGTACGCGAGAATGTTTAGTCCTTGAGGTGCCCATGCCACCTATCTCCCTATCTCTTAGTTGTGTAATGAGTAAGGATTTTCAAATTGATGAAAATGTCCTCATATTTTTTATATTTCTATCATTTTTTTTTTGTAAAATGAAGGTAGTAATAAAAATATTTCAAATATCTTCCTTAATATCATGAAATTTCTCAAAATATTGAATATGTTAAAATTTTCTGATATTTTTGTAAGTTGTATCATAATTTTTTTAAAAATTTCAATGAAAATTTTATTTTTATCGATAATATCAATATGGATATATCGTGAAATACTACTTTAAACTTTTTAATTTTGTCCAATTAAAAATACGCAACTTATTAGTTGTATTATATATAAGTCAATATTTATGTTAAGGTATCATTTTTAGTTTTCTTCAAAAAATTTACAATTATTTTAATAATTAATAGTTAATTATAATTATTAAACTATTATATATTTTTACGTGCTTAATTGATGAGCATAAAAAAAAACTTATGTGTTAATTTTGATAAACCCTAGCTAACACGTGGATGTCATACATTTTAACTCAGATGACCAAAAGTTTTTTTAATAAGAAAAATAGAAGTTGTACAAATTTAAAATAAAAATACATAAATAACTTCTAAATCAAATAATTAAAAATATATCAAATCATCAACTTCTAAATCAAATAATCAAAAATATATCAAATCATCGTAATAACTATAACAACAAATATGTAATCCAAGTAGTAAATTATTTTTAGCATTCTTCTTCAGCTCTTTATGTTCTCATCTAGGTTTGGATTTTTTAATTCACAATGTCATAAATTTTTAGAAAAAAATTGATTTTTAATAACTTGAGTTCTTGAATATTTGAATGGAAAATTGTTTTTGAACAAAAACATCATATCTAAATTTAGACAATGATAAAAATTTGTCAAAATATGACAAAACATGTATAATATACCCTAAATTAGATTTAGGTGAAGAAATAATCACACTAAAACTAAATCTATATGGATTAAAATAAATCACATATTAATTATTGAAATATTTATTCGAAATGAAGAAATAAATAAATATTTATCTAATAGAGTAGAAAACCTTTGTGTAAAATAAACTTTATCTGAAAAAAAAAGATCACATGCTGTTAGGGTTTTTCAGAATGAAGAACAAAAAAAAAAAGGGAATATTTATATTTTTATGTGACTACTAGGTTTGATATACTGACAATTTTATTTTTAGTTTTATTCACTTTTATTTCTATTTTGAAATTGTGCAAAAATATTAAAATTCATAAATAATAGACAATTTGAAAATTTTACCAACTAGTTAAAAAATAAAATGCCATCACAAAAGTAAAAGTAAATAAAGTAATTCATATTTAATTAAATTGGATCACGTGCTAAATAATGTGATTAATTATTGACTTTTACTCCTTTTATTTTACAAGTTATTTATAGTGGTAATCAACCCATTTAAGCTATGTTATATGAATTTTTTATTTTTATGAAATAGTGTGTCTAACAAACACTATATAAATATGGACGTAAATATTTTACACATTAAATTAATGATAATTTAAAAATTAATAAATAAAAAATTATCATATATTTAAATACATATTTAAAAGTTTAAGATACTTAATATTATAAATTAATTTATATAACATAGCTTTTAAGTTATGAATTTCTACCAACTCCTGCAAATTAACGTTGCAAACTGTTGCTTAATTCTTCCATTTCAAAAACAAGAAAGTGGACTAAAAAACCCTAGCATAACACAACCACAGCAAAATCTTGAACTAACAAAGATAAACGACAATGATCAAGCAAAATGAAGCCAAGGAGAAATGGAATTTTTAAGAAATAAACCAACACTTAGGTTAGGGGGCAAAACTAAAGATACGAGAGCTCTATTGGGAAAAATATTCTGTTCTTACTTTATCATAGAAAGTGACATTTTTGCTACCTAGAAATCTGAAAAAGACATCG
This sequence comes from Hippophae tibetana, assembly GCA_037013495.1. Taxonomy (NCBI): domain Eukaryota; kingdom Viridiplantae; phylum Streptophyta; class Magnoliopsida; order Rosales; family Elaeagnaceae; genus Hippophae; species Hippophae tibetana. Next base: position 31,981,490 of record CM072812.1, read on the forward strand.
GCTTGAGCACAATACAATATTGGCTGTAATGTTGATACTGGTGCCTTCCAAACGAGAGGTGTTGAATTCGAAACTTATATTCTTTCTCTCCACTGTATATTGAGCACATATCATCGATTAATACTCGATTAGTATTTAAAATTATATAAGATTGATATGATGTACTATCTGGCTCAATCTACCCACTTTTTGTATATATATATAAAGAAAGAAGTTTTTTCTTTGTTCCATTGACCAAGTTATATGATAAAATAGTAAACATAATACAGTTTTTACATGGAATTAATTCTTCTGTCACACCTACGAATAATTGTTATATCAATTATTTATATTATTAATTATATTTTTTTGAAAAAAAAAGTGAAGGGCCAAACAGCGTACCTACCAACTTCAGTACATTAAAATACATAAATTGATGGATATGAAATAAACTAAATTAATATTGAATAAGTTTAAATAATCAACGTGATACATGAAATCAGACACTAAAGTTTGTACACAGTACTTTGGTTCTTTTCGTAATTTTAATTAAGATTGATAATTCAGAATTCTAACCCGTATCTTTGAGTTAGTAATATAATTATATTAATTATTCGTCGTTAATTAGGATTTATTATTAATCCCCACGAATGGTGCACTAAGTTTGGAGGCCAATCTAGCTTAATAGTTTTTGCTTATCTTTCTTATTGACGAATTAATGTTTTTTGGCCAACCTAGCAAATCCATTAGAAAATAAGATATCAAAAAATAAACTAAGGAGTCTTGTGACCCAAAAAATAAATAAATAAACGAAGGAGTGAAATTTTGTCTTTATTTGAGTTCCTATATATGTTCTCTATAACTTAGTGTGTGATAACACACCATTTTATCTTATCGTTTGGCCAGAGAGAGAGAGAGAGAGAGAACCCACCATTCAATCCCCCCCTTTGTGGGAGTTTTGCAGTGTTGTAAGGTATCAATTCACCAGCATCTCAAAGTTGCTTTTCTCTTACTCTTAAATTCTCATAATTGCTGAATTAATAACTCTTTTAATAAAGCAACTAGCTATTGCTTCTTTTTTAATTTCACTTTAACTAGTATCTATACTTTGCCATTTTGATATGAAAATGGCATGTAAAAATACTCCATTTTTGTTACGAATCTTATGTGATTAATCTGGTAATTAGACATTCGTCACATTGGTATTGATATAGCTGTGTATGTTTAGTGTAAAAGTGTAGTCACAAATTAACTTCTAGCTAAACTTAAGTGCATACTACATTAAATAAACTAAGCTGTAATCTCCTTTTTTATAACATTATAGTTATACCAATTATCAATAACAATTGTGAGATAGTTCTGATGAAAATCAAATTATATGCAAGAAATATCACTATTTCATTGAACAATGAGATACGTGATTTAAATCTCAATATGTTTCAATCTCAAATTTGTACAAACAATTCTATATTGACTTATGATTAATAACTATTATAATTTTTGAGAATTCAAACACAAACATAACATCATGTCTAATACATTGGTAACCTTTACTCTTGATGAGGTTTTTACCATACCAAACAAAAAAGTATAAAAAACATAAGAAAAATATTTAAAGATACAAACATTATTATTTTTTATGAAGTAATACTTGATATGGTTTGAATATATACTTCAAATTAAATAATATAAAATTTTATCTTTAGTATTAAACAAATCACATATAAACATTGAATTGTTACAATTTTAACCTTTTAAATGTTACATTTACACCATTAAAGTTATACGAGATGTTACAAACATATAAAATTACGTGAATAGCATAAATAGCCTAGATTTTATGTTATAATTGTACATTCTCTTTATTCTTTCGATTAAAAATGATAATATATATATATATATTGTTTGTATCGTGTTTAGTTCAACGTAGGGCTTAAAACATCTCAGGATATCCACGTGGGGTCTAGAGATAGAGCGTTGATACTAAAGCTAATTCATGACTAGATAGGACGGTCCCTTCCTAACACGTATTTGTTTCACTCTCCTCAACTCTCAAACTGAGGAACTAGCCCTTAGGCAACAAACTGGTATCATCTGGGCTACTTAAGGGCTAGGACTTGTGTTCGAGAGTTAAGGAGAACGAAACAAATAAGTGTCAAGAAAGGGGTCGTCCTCTCTAGTCAGGAACTAACTTGAGCATCAATACCCTACCCTTAGACTCCACGTAGATATCTCGAGATATCTTATACCTTCTGCTAAACTAGGCGTGATACAAATTGAAAGTTTATAAATTATGTACCTAATTAACCTAGAGGGGGTGAATAAGTTATTTTTAATTTTTACTAATTTATAATTTAATAACCTAAACAAAGCAATCAGACATGCAATCGTGTGTAAAAAATAAGTGCGAAAATAATATAATAACACACGATATTTTTAGGTGGAAACGACCTAAGCCCAACCATGACCTAAGAGGAAAACCACTGGTCCACCAGACCACCTAACTTTCTACTATGAAAATCAAATGTTCAAGTACAAACTCGGTCTTATGCTACCCTTCCTAGGATAATGCACCAATGTACTTTACTTACGAACCTCTGCTCTATTTTCACAATTTCCAATATTAGCGTGAATGATTTCTAGACCAACGTTCCAATAAGCTCCTCGCAAATCAAATCGTTCACAAATCAACTGCAAAATAGTTAGCACAAAAACACAAGTGATTGTGTGTGTTCTAGAACAGATTTAACAATGAATAATCTTAACTATATGATTCAAAATATATGTCATTTAAATCAAATCAACTAGAAAATTCTAGAACAAAAAGATTAAGCCCAAATTCACTAAAAATAGCTTCTTTAATATTTAATAATTAAATCAAATAATCATGATCACTCATATAATTATTAGATTTAAATATCCAAGATTCTAATCATAAAATAAGCTATATGAATATAAAAAATGAATAGATTAAAACATATAAAAATTTAGCTACTAAAATATTATAAAAGGAAAGATCATCAATTTATGATTGTATTAATTAATATCTCTTCTTTTAAATCATATATTATATAAATTTATGATTATATTAGTTTAACAAATATATATATATATATATATATATATATATATATTAACTTTATGATTCTTTTATTGAATATAGTCGAATATATATATATATTCGACTATATGATTCTTTTATTGAATATAGCTATATATTAACTTTATAACTTGCCTTGCATTCTTCGGCTGGGGAGGATGATGAATTTTTTTTTTCACCAATTCGACGGCCCCTTTTTTTCAGCACATATTTTTGTTCTGTATAACTACATCAACCCTAATGTATCTATATTTATAGATAATTATAATACCTAATAGTATTAGGGTTAAATGCATTTTTGGCTTAATTTTTCAAAGCTCATTCAAACCTTTAAAAAATATTTTTTAAATCATATCTTATAGATATTAAGACACATAAAAAATATTTAAACACCAAAAATAATTTTAGATTTATGAACATGTACTATTAAATGTATAAATGCAATCATATGTATCGTAATTATAAAAGACATACCTGAAGTACGAATATCTAAAACTCGAGCATTTGTTTGGCTTTTCTTGATAGACTTGATAGCAGGCCAAAAAACAAATTTTCAAGTAAATATTTTGTCCACGAAAATAGCCAGCACTCATAGTCCTTACAAACTCTCCTTTTGGCATTTTCGTGTGATAAAACCTCTTACTCACTACATGACACTTATAAAAATAAGATATAAGGACAATGATATCCCAGACTCCATAGCGGAACTATCTTATGGTCCAGTGAATCCATATTCGTTGCAACTTAATAAGCTTGTAAGTAACTGAAATGACATTGACAAAGCATATGACAACTTGGCATGGAATCGTCATTGTACATTAGTTCAGTTTTCATAAAAATAAGTGAAGTGTAAAGAATAATCATGTAGAGTGCATTCATACCAATCAAACTTAATTAAATATTTTCTCCCCCTATATGCATAACAAAATAAAAACATGGAAGTAAAACACATTATTCTCTCCCCCTTTTTGACATACGAGAAGGACAAAGCATTAGACAAAGCAATGAAGCTAAACTACTCCTAAAGATATAGCAATGTAAGAGTAGAGTAATGCAAAAGTGTAATATGCTTTAAACTCCCCCTAAGTTTTATGACTCTCTAACTTAGAATCGAATTAAAAAGGTAATATATGAAAAGAATATGGGAAATGAAAAAATATATAATTAATTAATTTTGTTATATAAATAGCCATATAAGGTATTAAACTCATTTAATCACAAATGAGCACACTACCAATTGAGAACTCGTCATTTTTTAACTCCAATTTTAATTATTTATCATATAAATAAATAAGTAGAATAGAATAGGTGCACACACACACTTCACACATATAATGACATATTGACATTTACTTAAAGTAGTATATATGTTTAAACTCCACAAATATGTCAATTGATTCATTTATGACCTATCAAGAAAGACTCAAAAGAAAAAAAATATCACCTATCATGTAAAACCATAATCGAGTCTTCAATCTCATAAAATAAAATATCTCTACAAAAAAAGGACTTAATTAATATTATATATATATATATATATATATGAGGTAAATGATATTTTTTTATAACCTCTATTGGCTCTTTCTTTTTGTGCATTCAATGGACAATATTTATAAGTACATTTTTTGCAAATTTTTTTTTGCACAAGCTATAAACCTAGCATGATGACTTTCACACTAGTTGTGAGGTAGCCCTCTCTGCTCACTACGGTAGCTTCACACATCACAGTAGGTAGCCCTCTAAATACTAGGTGCCTTCATACGGTAAAATTTTAGTAAGCAAAAGTAGAACTCAACACAATTTTACAATCAAGATTAGTTAAAGTCCTAAAGTCTTTCAAGAGAATTCATAAAATTCAAGCATAACATATATTTGTGTTCGTGAGTGTGTGAAAAAGTTTATGTCAACATCGATCATCACATGTATAAGAATATGTGTGTGTGCATAAGCCAAAATTGTCGAATAATTTATACAATAAATATCAAAATGAATTGAGTCACTAAAAATGAGATTATGTGTATGGAAATATTAAATAAGTCGAATATTGTGTTGGCCAAACAAGGATGCAATTTTTTTTTTTTTGGTAATAAAATTTGAAATTCAATTTAAGGGACAAATTCCCAAGGCACTTATGAGATATTCAACTAGTTCTCGAATAAAGTGATGCCTAATGTCAATGTGCTTAGTTCTAGAATGTTGAACTGGGTTCTTAGAAATACATATAGCACTAGAGTTATCACAATATAAGGGCATTATACCTTATGGTTGACCATAGTCCTTGAGCATGTTTTTCATCCAAAGCATTTGTGTGCAAGAGCTTCTTGCAGTAATGTATTCCGCTTCATCTGTATAGAGTGAGATAAAGTTCTGCTTTTTACTATGTCATGATACTAAGTTGTTTCCAATGTAGAAATAACCACCTGATGTGCTCTTCCTATCATCTTGGCTGCCTGCCCAGTCGGTATCTGTAAAACCACTTACTTCACAAGTAATGTCAGTAGTAAAATATAAACCATAATTACTTGTTCCTGAGATATACCTGATGATTCTCTTTATATTCTCTAAGTGTGATTCCTTAGGGTCAGCTTGATAACGGGTATACACACCAACACTAAAACATATGTCAGGTCTACTTGCAGTGAGGTAAAGTAAACTACCTATCATACTCCTATAAAGGGTTTGATCAACACATTTACCTTGAGTGTCCTTTGTAATTTTTGTGCTGGTACCTAAAGAAGTTCGTAATGGCTTGCTAGTTTCAAGACCAAACCTTTTAACAAGGTTACAGGCGTACTTGGTTTGAGAAATAAATATACTATCACGAGATTGTTTGATTTGCAAACCAAGGAAGAAAGTTATTTCACCTACCATAGACATTTCAAATTCATTTGTCATAACATACACAAAATCATCCACTAGTGTACCAGATGTGGATCCAAAAACTATCATCCACATAAATTTGAGCAATAAAGATCTCGTCACTACTCCTTTTAATGAATAGAGTCTTATCAACTCCCTCTCGAATAAATCCCTTGTTTAAAAGATAGTTGGTAAGTCACTCATACCATGCTCTTGGAGCTTGTTTCAAACTATAAAGAGCCTTTTTTGAGTTTGTAAACATGATTTGGAAATTTTGGATCAACAAGTTCTTTTGGTTGTTCAACGTATACCTCTTCATTCAGAAATCCATTCAAAAAGGCAGACTTAACATCCATTTGATATAATTTGAACTTCATATGATAGGAAATGGCAAGTAAAATCCTAATTGACTCTAGTCTAGCGACAGGTGCAAATATTTCATCAAAGTCAAGTCCTTCTACTTGTGTGTAGCTTTGAGCTACCAACCTAGCCTTATTCCTAACAACAATGTCATGCTCATCAGATTTATTTTTGAACACCTATTTTGTTCCAATAACATTTTTGTTTTTAGGCTTAGGTACTAATACACATACATGATTTCTTTCAAATTAAGCTAGCTCATCCTGCATGGCATTTATCCAAAATTCATCCCTAAGGGCTTCATTCACATTTTTTGGTTCAAATTGAGAAATATAGCATAAATGAGTTACCTCACTTATTTTTCTTCTTCTTGTTACCATGCTTGCATTAGGATCTCTAATTATATTCTTAATAGGATGATTTTTTGAAGTTCGAGTTGGATTTATCATTGATGAGGTTGATGCTTCTTCCTGCTTTTGTTCACTTTCCTTCAATTCCTCTTCTATTATTCCAATTGTGTCACTGATCATTGTTAATGGAGGTGTTGTGAAATTTTCTTCATTTCTAACTTCTTCACTTGTAATCTGCTTACCTCAATCATCTATAGCGACATTTATAGATTCCATAACTACATTAGTTCTACAGTTGAAGACTCTGTAGGCTTTACTATTTAGGGAATAACCAAGAAATATACCTTTATCACTTCTTGAGTCAAACTTACCCAACTGTTCTCGGTCTCGAAGTATATAGCATTTACTTCCAAAAATATACATGAATTTCAGATTTGGTTTTTTACCTCTCCAAATTTCATAGGGAGTTTGGTTTGTACCTGGGCGAAGATATACACGATTTATAATGTGACATGCAATGTTCATAACTTCAGCCCAAAACCTTTTGGAGACTCCCTTGCCATGCATCATTACTCTTGCCATCTCTTGAAGTATCCTATTTTTCCTTTCAACTACTCCATTTTGTTGAGGTGTGATAGGAGCAGAGAATTCATGAAAGATACAATGTTCTTTGCAGAAATCAACATACTTGGTATTTTCAAACTCTTTTCCATGGTCTGTTCTCAGTCTCTTGATGGTTACTATTTTTTCACCTGCTTCAACCTACACTCTTGTACAATATGAGATGAAGAACTCAAAAGCATCTGACTTGTCTCTAAGAAAGTCTATCCACGTGTAGTGAGAAAAGGCATCTACTACAACTATTATATATTTCTTACCTCCAATACTTTCTGTTCTCATAGGACCCATAAGATCAATATGTATCAATTCCAATACTCTGTTTGTATTTATACTCTTGATCTTCTTATATGCAATCCTAGTTTGTTTACCCAATTGACATGGTCCACATACAGGTATTTCAATTTTTGAGAGAATAGATAAACCACGTATAGTCTCAGTTTTACTTAATCTAACCAGATCTTTAAAATTCATATGACCTAGCTTTTCATTCCATAAGTTAGTTGAGTCATTGCTAGCTAGGTTACATGTCATGTGATCTGATTCCCTTAATCATACATTCACCCTTTTTATCTATTACAATACAGTGATTATTTGTAAATTGCACATTAAAATCACTATCATATATTTGACTTATGCTAATCAAGTTTGCCGTAAATCCTTCCATATATAAAACTTCATCGAGTTTAGGGATACCCTCTATTTGAACAGAGCCATTTTCAATAATTTTAGATGTTTTACCATTACCAAAGGTAACTGTCCCTTCATTGTATTCCTTAAAGGTTTTAAACAAAGAACGATTCCCCATCATATGTCTAGAGCATCCACTATCAAAATACCAAGCGGTATTTGATTTAGCTTTAAACGATATATATGGCCACAAAGTAGTGCAAATTAGATTTCTTAACCCATCCTTTTCTTAATTTTGGACATTTGAGTTACCGGTTTCTTATGTTCTTCTTTTTGTGTAGTTCTTGTAGTAAAAAATTTACGTTTTGAAATTTTTTGAGGTTCATTAGAAAAATTTGTACTCGTGATAGAATCATAAGCATAAATAAATCTACACTTAGGTCTAATATGTCATTTCCTACCACAATGATGACAGATGGGAACAAACTGAATTTTCTTATAATGATAAGGTGTAGAAACTACCTTCCCTGCCTGAGCAATAATGGGTTTTACAAATTGAGTTTTGGATGATAAAGGTGTTGATTGTTCATCTATGTATCCAAGACCTCTCTTATCTCTATGCAGTTTTCCATAGTCTAGGACTTTGGTTAATTTTTCAGCACCAATGGTCAAATTCTTCATCGTTTCTTTAGCAATACTAAGTTCTTGCATAAGATTTTTGTTTTCCTCAATGGTTTCTACAAGTCTCATATTCAAAGCATTAATATGATTAGACAATTCCTTTTTATCTTTCTCTAGGCTAGAGGAATTTGTTTTATGAACATTGATGATATCATTAAGTTTAGTTACTTCCACAAGCAATTTATCTCTCTCTTCCTTGGCAACTAGACAATCCATGAATAGGTCCTCATAATTCGATACATTGGCAGTTACGGTGAAGGCACAATAATTAGTGTCATCATCCTCTAAGTTACTAGCATTGTCCTGCTCACTTTCTGTGTCACTGAGTGTAGCATTAAAGGCTTTTCCAAATTTCTTTTTATTGTTAGCATAATCTGTAGAATATATGACCAAATCCTTCACAAGTAAAGCATTGAGGACTAGTGGATTTACTTTTCTTACCATAAAGGCTAGAAGGCTTGATTTCCCTTGACTTTCGGTCATTCGAACGACTGGATTGTCCCTTGTTGGAATGATTATTCTGTTGACCCTTCTTCTTCATAAACTTCTTAAATTTTCATGCTAACAAGACTAGTGACTCATCATTCATATCATCATCACTATCAGAGATGTCATTTTTGAAGTTTTTGAATGCCACATCCTTATTTTTCTTGGGTGGATCAAGAGAAAGCTCATAGGTTTGGATTGACCCGACAAGTTCATCAATTTTTAGTGTGTCTACATTCTTGCTTTCCTATATCACTATAACTTTCATCTTGTAGTTTGTTGTTAAAGAGCTTAGGAGTTTGCGTACTTGTATACATTGTGGAATTTTCTCACCAAGTTTAGAACAAGCATTAGTGATATCACAGAAGCGAGCATAGAACTGACCAAAAGTTTTTGTGTTGCTCATTTTAATGGAATCAAACTAAGATGTTAGCAATCTCAATTTTTTTTGTTTCACTTGGGAGGTTCCCTCATGAGCAAGTGCATTCTATGCATCTTTAGTAGTCTCACAATGGAGATGCAACGAAACTCATCCATTAACACTGCAATAAATATTGAGCTTAGACCTTTTTGGTTTGCCCCACTAAGGATGCGTTCTTCAGTAGTCCAGTCTCTTCTTGGCTTTATGATTGTTACATAATCTTTCGTTACTGAAGGTGGTTCCCAACCATCAAGAATGGCATCCCAAACTTTTTCATCTTGTTTGAGAAAAGCTTGCATACGAGCCTTCTAGTAAGGGTAATTAAACCCATCAAAGAGTGAGGGTATAACAGATGACCCACCTTCTTTCATTTAGTCCATAAGTAAGTGTGTGTGTCCCTAAGGATCAATATCACTAAGTGTGTCTAGTGTATGCTCTGATACCAATTGAAAGATTATAAATTATGGACGTAATTAACCTATAGGTTATTTTTAATTTTTACTAAATTATAATTTAATAACCTAACAAAGCAGCCAGACATGCAATAGTGTGTAAACAATAAGTGCGAAAATAAAAAAATAACACACGATATTTTTAGGTGGAAACAACCTAGGCCACAACCATGACCTAAGAGAAAAACCACCGGTCCACCGGACCACCTAACTTTCCACTATGAAAATCAAATGTTCAAGTACAAACTCGGTCTTATACTACCCTCCCTAGGATACTATCCCAATATACTTTACTTACGAACCCCTGCTCTGTTTTCACAGTTTCCAATATTAGCGTGAACGGTTTCCAGACCAACGTTCCAATAAGCTCCCCGCAAATCAGATCTTTCACAAATCAACTGCAAAATAGTTAGCACAAAAACACAAGTGCTCGTGTGTGTTCTAGAACGGATTTAACAATGAATAATCTTAACTAGATGATTCGAAATATATGTCATTTAAATCAAATCAATTAGAAAATTCTAGAACAAAAAGATTAAGCCCAAATTACTAAAAATAGCTTCTTTAATATTTAATAATTAAATCAAATAATCATGATCACTCATATAATTATTAGATTTAAATATCCAAGATTCTAATCATAAAATAAGTTATATGAATATAAAAAATAAATAGATTAAAACATATAAAAATTTAGCTACTAAAATATTATAAAAGGAAAGATCATTAATTAATGATTGTATTAATTAATATCTCTTCTTTTAAATCATATATTATATAAATTTATGATTATATTAGTTTAACAAAAATAAATAAATATATATATATATATATATATATATATATATATTAACTTTATAACTTGCCTTGCATTCTTCGGTTGGGGAGGATAATGAATTTTTATTTATTTTCTTCACCAGTTCGACGGCCCTTTTTTTCAGCACATATATTTTTGCTCTGCATAACTACATCAACTCTAATGTATCTATATTTATAGATAATTATAATACCTAATAGTATTAGGGTTAAATGTATTTTGGGCTTAATTTTTCAAAGCTCATTCAAAGCCTTAAAAAATATTTTTTAAATCATATCTTAAAGATATTGAGATACATAAAAAATATTTAATCACCAAAAATAATTTTAGATTTATGAACATGTACTATTAAATGTATAAATCCAATCCTATGTGTCGTAGTTATAAAAAATATACTTAAAATACGAATATCTAAAACTGGAGCATTTATTTGATTTTTCTTTATAGATTTGATAGGAGGTCTAAAAATAAATTTATAAGTAAATATTTTGTCCACAAAAATAGTGAACACATATGCCTTACACAAACATATATATATATTGTGATAATTTTATTGTTTAATATTTTTTAACTTATTATATATTTCATTTTTTAAAATCTCAAATATTTTTTTAATTAAAAAGTATATATCCTCAAAAGTATCACACGTTGATGATCACATGCACGTAGCGCAGTAAATTTAAATTATCTAATATAAAAATTTAGAAAATGACTATTCATAATAGGTTTTAGTGAAGGAAATTTTTCAAAAGCTAGTATTAGTTAAATTTAAAAAATATAATATTTTTTTGAAAAAAAATCAAATATTTATCGGCAAGAATCCTTTGCTAATTTAATAGCAAAACAAATATAACATCATAAAAGTGACAGGCGAGTCTAATTGAGTTACTTCTCAAACATAATAGAAAATTAAAAATAATTACACTTAAAATTTATAGTAATAAAAATAACATATTAATATTATTATATAATGACTTAATATTTAACAAAATTTAATATATTATTCAAATTAAAATGAACATAATTTAACTCAAATAATATCATATTAATCTGTATTTAATGGTGATTTGAGGCTAATCAGGATGCATGTATTCAGGAGTATGATGTATTTTAGGCTTTTTTTTTCGTGAATAACATTAAACGAAACAAATTGTACTTTAAATAACATGACTTCCAAAAATTCTTACAGCTTATTAGAGAAATTTCAACCAATAATAATGGGTGCAAATTATTCTGTCCCTAACATTCTTCTATCTAATTTTGTTCATTGCATGACCTAGTGATGTTGATAATGATTGTTTCTTCTAAGTCAGAGGTAAATGGTTGTCATTTATTATTACTACTATTACTTATAACGGATTTTAGGATAACAATCATATCAATTTTCTGGGTGAAGCTTTCTTTTAGTAAAATTCTTGGTATCAGCACTCCTTCCTACTGATTATGATAGTTTTCTACATCATCCATAGCTTTAGCTACTAATTATTAGATATAATGATGAGAATTATCGAGCTCTACAAATTTCAAGTAAACCAATCACAAGATCTAGGAAGGCACAACTCGAAAAGGTTTTAAATAGGCTCATTCAAGGGGTCATTCATAATCAAGGGGACCTAAATTGGGAGTGCAAGGATTAGGACAATTCTAAAATGGAAATTAGGGTAAAATTGGCAAAATAAAACTAGGCACATTGTTGTGCCATTTGGACTTTTTGGGCAGCTTCATTTTCAACCCTTAGATGGAAACAAGGGTTAAGATATAATATTTTATAGGGTTTCTTTAGTTCTCAGCTGCTCCATGTTTTGCTCCAATTTTGGAGTGCCATTAGAACTGATTTTGGGCAGCTCTCTTTTCAGCCCTTGGATGAAATCAAGGGTTAAGATGTAATACTTTATGGGATTGCTTTGTAATTGATGAGTGCTCAAAAAGCACTAAAATAACCATGATTTTATGTACCTTAATTGATTAAAAATACATATATTTATATGTTTTATCATATATTTATATAAATTTGTCTTTTTCGGAATCACGGGTATTTTTATTGTTTTTCAGGTATTTTGGCTTAAAAACGCAATGTAAAGACTCAAAGAGGAATATTTGAAGCAATACATCACAAATATATCAATAAATAAGTGAGAAAAGGTCAACAAACAGGAAAAATCGGACGAAATGGGTCGAAAAGGTCAAAAATGTCAAAAAGACGGAAATCGCGCGCCGCAGCCCAGCCGTGCGCGCAGCCCAGCGCCCCAGCGCCCCACTCCGCGCGCGCTGGCATGCCCAGCTGCGCGCAGCGCAGCGCGCTGGCACTGTTCACGCGCGCCGAGCTGCGCGCAGCGACAGCCCCAGCGCGCGCGCGCAGCGCCCCAGCAGCCCCCCTCCGCGCGCCCAACGCGTTTTCGCCCCATTTTTCACGTGCAGCCGCCCCTGTGACGTCATGCTGACGTCATTGATGACATCAGCAATTCCAATACGCGTTTTTACATTTTTTAATATTTTTTTAACATTTTTTTACTCATTTTTTCTCTCCATCCTCACCTATAAATACCCCCCTTCCCTTCACTTCAAATCACACCTTCAAAACTCACTTCTCTCTTCTTTCTTTCTCTCATTTCTTGGTTTTTAGTTTCTCTTAGTTTCTTTCTTAGTTTCTAAGCTTTTCTTAGTTTTTCTCTTAGTTTTTAGTTCAATTCTCTTAGGTTTAGAGTTCTTCTCTTTTTGAGAGGAACTTGTAATGTTTTTGTAATAATTTAGATTTTTGATTCAATATATGGAAGTGCAAATTCCGCTCGGAGGTTTTCTAGCAACGGGAATAGCGTCGAAGTTCTGTAAGGATTTTATTTTCTTTACAGTTATTTTTATGCTTTATTCTTACATGTTATATTCAACTTGTATGTGGTTAAATTTTACTATGCTAGCTGTTTAGTAAAAATAATGTAATAACGACGTTGTTATGCTTGCGAAATATTAAATAGGTAAAAATCTTTAAAATGAATTGATTTTGTTTTTATTCAAGATTTTATATTAAGAATGTTAGAGAGAAATATATTATTTTTCATTACAAACTTAAACCCGAAAATTAGATTTTAAGGTTTAGTTATCCGGTCTAATTTAGAGTAGTGCTCTTTTATTTGTTGGTACAATCGCCCGGTAGTTAGAGTGAAACTCTATTTCGAAAGTTTTTATAAGAATTATTATGTGAAAATATATTGACAACATGTTTTCAATAGTGGTTTTAAAACTTGAAAGTTAGTACTCGGATAATTAAATTCTTATGTTTAATTTGGACACCTTGAATAATGTTTAAATTGTCTAACCCCACCAAAGGTGGCATTTAAATGGTTCATTTTCAATCTCTTAGAAAAAGGAATTAATTTAATTAAGCATATTAGTTATCAACCCCACCCATAGGTGTTAATTGATTTGTTTAGTTAACAAAGAATATCTAACCCCACCAAAGGTGGTATTTATATAAAAAAGAGAGAATCAATAAAATATCAATTTATATCTTTAATAACCTAGTTAATATGAGCAAACATAATTAATTTAGTTATTATATCCATAAATACTCCGCTAATATAAATGATAAAAATTTGCATGAATATTTATTGAATCCGTATATATGTTTATTTTTAGATAATTATTTATTGAATTTGTATCTATGTTTATTTTTATGTTATTAGATTATATTTAATTAATCTGTATATATGTTTATTTTATGTTATTAGATTAGGAACACAAAAACCAAACTATCGTGACAGGATGTTTAGGATTTAATTTCGTTTTTAAAAGTTTGAATAATAAATTAAAAACCACATACATTCCTTCCTTAGATCGACCTTGGGAGTATACTTATCATTTTCTTCGAAATGATTCGTGCACTTGCGAGAGTTTTATAAATGTTAAAACCAAAGTATTTGCGGGAATCGGCGATGCCGGTTTTCGTTCATCAAGTTTTTGGCGCCGTTGTCGGGGAAGGAATAGCGTTTTTAAATTATTTATCAAAATTTTAAAAACATTTTTTGTGGTGTAAATAATCGTGACATTTTAATAATAATCAAATTTCAAAATTCATAAAAATAATTGAAAAATAAAAAAAATAAAAAAAATAAAAAATAAATAATAATAATTTTTTTTTTAAATTGTAAAATAATTTAGAAATTTGAAATTTGAAGTAAAAAAATTTACCGTTCATGAATAGTAAAAAAAAAAAATTTAAAAATTCAAAATTCAAAAATTTTTAAGTTAATAAGAAATAATATAGCGTGAATAGTAAAATAAAATTACCGTTCATAAAAAAAAAAAATTTCAAAAACTTAAATTTCAAAAAATTTTAAGTTAATAAGACATTATATAGCGTGAATAGTAAAATAAAATTACCGTTCATGAATAAAAAAAAACATTACTTGAATTTATACCTAATTAACTAAATAACATGAAAAGTAAAAATCTAAGGGAGTTCTGTCTAGGAGACTAGTTCTTGAAAGCCTTTGTGCCACTAGTCTTTCCTGGGAACGTTGCTCTGGCTAGGAGAATGGTATTTAAGGAGCCGTTTGCACCACCATTCTTTCCTGGGAGCACTCTTGGTTAATACTAATTATGTTACAAAAAAAATATATAAAAAAAAAATTGATAAAAAAAAATGATAAAAAAAAAAAATTTAGGGTTTAACTAGTTTTGTTTAGTGCTTTGTATTAAATAACATGTAAATTTTCTCTAAATTTTTTATTTTGTTGACAGGAGTTTTAAATTTACGTTTACAATAGTCTATGCGTGGTAGGAGATCCTTAGGAAACCCTCTTACACCATATGTAAATAAATTTCATAAATTTAAACAAGTGTCAACAAAACTGGATTCTACCCATCAACCTGTTTTTGAGCCAAACATAGAACCAAGTCTTAATCCTTTACTAGAACCAAAAGAAATGGAGGAAAACCAACATATTAGGGAAACCACGATGAAGGAGTTTGCAAGACCGGTAATAGGCACGGCAACTGCCGCTATCCAGTTGGGAGAGGTTGCTCGGAATTATGACCTTAAAAATATTCATTTTTCTATGCTTCCTTCCTTTTATGGGTTACCTAATGAAGATTCTCTTTCCTTTATGAGAGATTTCTATGCTACGGTCCAAACATTCCCCCTCGGTATTCTAAACGAGGATCAACTTAGGATGAGATGTTTTCCCTACACTCTAAAGGATAAGGCCAAAGCTTGGTTGATGTCACTTCCCCCAGGTTCTCTGATGACATGGGGTAACATTTACAATAAATTCATGGGAAAATTCTATTCCCATAAAAAAACATCAGAGTTGAGAGGAAAGATTGCTACTTTCTCTCAGATGGAAGGAGAACCATTCCATGAAGCTTGGGATAGGTTCAAAATGTTTCTCACTCAATGTCCCCATCATAGCTTTCCCCTGCAGTTGCAGAACCAATTCTTTTACGATGGACTTACACAACAATGTCAGTTCATTGTCGACAACGCTGCAGGAGGAGCAATAGGAGAAAAGACTGCCTCAGAGACGTATAACCTCTTTGAGATGTTGGGTGCTAATTCCCAACAGAAAAGCTCCCGAGTGAGAAAAGCTGGAGTTCATGAAATCGACTCCAGTAATGAAGTTCAACAACAACTTGTTCAACTGACTAAGCAAGTTGCCCTTCTCGCTACACAAACCAACACCAATAATGATCAATATGGTTTGTATAACAACATGGGACATGGTACTGAAGCCTGTCCATATCAAGGAGATACAACTGGACCTGAACAGGTCAATGTGTTGGGAGCATATCAACAGAGACCAAGGTTTAATCCCAATTCAAATACCTATAATCCTGGGTGGAGAAGTCATCCAAATTTTTCTTGGAGGCAAAACAACCCTCCTTTCACTCAAAGCTCAAACCAGGCAGGCCAGCAATTCCACCCACCTATTCCAAGAAGCATTCCCAATAAACCAACCCTGGAGGACAACTTGAATTCTTTTATTCAAGTTTGTAGGGATAACCAATCTAAAACCAATCAACGGTTGGACTCTGTGGAAGCTTCTATTAAAAAGGTGGAAGTTCAAGTTGAACAGTTAGTTGAACATTTACAAAAAGGCAAAGACTAATTTGATACTTAAATGAATTCAATGAAGAGGAGACATTGAGTTTTTCATTCTGCAATCTCCAAGCAACGTCTTACTAGAGGACGATAAATTTTAGTCCTGTATGGGAGGTCACCCATTATTGTATTTTGCTTTGTTTTAGTTTGCGTGTAATAAAAATTCAAATGAAATAAATTTGTTTGTTTCAAAAATTGTGTCCATTCGTTTAAATTTAAATTAAAAAAAAAATTTAGGTTCCTTGCACCTTTTTGCTTTAAGCCTTTACGTTTTATCAAGTTATAAAAATATCTACTAAGAGCAAAATGTTGATACACAATAGGAGGAGGATCATTTTCAACTACAAACAACCATGGGAGATGCTGAAGATAGGCGGAAAAAGATGAAAGAATATACAATGCCAATCATTGGCAATGTAACTTCCGGTATCCAATTACAAGAGGCTGCAAGGAATTATGAATTGAAAAAGATTCATTATTCTTTGTTGCCTTCCTTTTACGGTATCCCTAATGAAGACCCTTTAAATTTCATTCGAGAATTCTATGCTATTGTCCAAACCTTTCCACTACATGCAATTAATGAAGATCAACTTAGGATGAGGTGTTTTCCTTACACTCTCAAAGATAAAGCTTGGTCATGGTTCATTACTCTACAGTCAGGTTCTCTTAAAACTTGAGAGGCAGTCTATGAAATTTTCATGGGTAGGTTCTATTCCCATCAAAAGACTGTTGATCTAAGAACAAAGATAGCAACATTTTCTCAAATGTATGAAGAGCCCTTTCATGAAGCTTGGGAACGATTCAAACTCCTTTTCATTCAATGTCAAAATCATAGCTTTCCATTACAGCTACAAAACCAATTCTTTTACGATGGATTGACACTACAGAGTCAATACATGGTTGATAATGCTGCTGGAGGTGCTGTAGGAGAAAAGACCGCAGAGGAAACCTATAATCTCTATGAGCTATTGGGTTCTAATTCCCAACAAAGAGGTGGTAGAAGGAAAGCAAAGGTCAATGAAGTCGGCTCTGATAATGAGATAACCTTGCAACTTGCTGAATTGACTAAACAAGTGAAATTCCTCACTTCCCACCAAATTTCAAATCAAGAGGTATGTGAAGTGTGTTGTTCAATTGGGCATGGTACTCATAATTGTTCAAATACTTGTGATTCTAGTGTCGATGCCATAGAGGAAGTCCAATCTTTTCAAAGGTATCATCCAAACACCTATAATCACCCAGCCTACACCCAATATCCAACACTAAGGTCGGATAACAACCACCCTTACCCACCAAGCCAATCTTTTAAACCAACCTTAGAAGATAGCTTGAATGCTTTTATTCAAGTTAGTCGTGACAACCAATTGATGACTAATCAAAGGTTGAACACCATGGAGGCTTCGGTTAAAAGAATTGAATCTAAAGTTGGGCAACTGGCTGAACAAATGCAAAAGAAAGAACCAGGAAAGTTGCCCAGTTAACCAGAACAAGCAAAGGATGTTAGAACCCTTCGAAGTGGTAAGGTAGTCAATACCAGTTTACCTGAAATCTCTAACAATCTACCTTGTAGTTCAGGTAACAGAGAAGGCGATACTCTAATCTCGCAAAAAGGAGAAACAAGTGTTAAACTTAACAAGCCTTCTGAAAAACTCATTGGGGGGTCATCTGACACCCCCAAAATTCAAAAGACAACAGAACCACACCAGATACAAGTACCTTTTCCCCACCGGTTAAAAGAGTCCAAACAAGATAAGCAATTCAATGATCTTTTTAATATGCTCTCTAAAGTGAATATCAATTTACCATTGTTAGAAGTGATCATGAATGTGCCCTCATATGCCAAGTTTTTCAAAGAGTTGAACACTAAGAAAAGGAGGTATGAACTGAATGAACGAGTAGTAGTATCAGAAATTTCTAGCGCTGTACTTCAGCACAAACTACCCCCTAAGTTGAAAGACCCTGGAAGTTTTATCATAAACATAACTATGGGGGATAGGAAGGTTGCTAAAGCAATGCTTGATTTAGGTGCTAGTATAAATTTGATGCCCTACTCTATATTCTTACAGCTCAATCTAGGGGATTTAAAACCCACAACTATGTCCCTTCAACTTGCAGATAGATCTCTTAAATATCCAGAGGGAATAGTTGAGGATGTTTTGGTACAGGTAGACAAACTGATAATACCTGTTGACTTTGTGGTTCTGGATATGCAAGAAAATCCAGCATTGGATAGAGAGCACACAATATTGCTTGGTAGACCATTTATGGCAACTACTAAAACTATTATTGATGTCCAAGATGGAAATTTGACAATGACAGTCTTAGGAGAGACTGTTCATTTTAAAGTTTTTGATTCTTCACATTTCCCTTCTATTTCTGCCATCGATGAAATATTCGATGTTGATCCTTTGGATAATCTTGTCCAAAACACCTTTTTCCGAACCAGAATAGAAGACAAGCTTGAAACCGTTCTTACACTTGAAAAGGTTGAAGAAGATTTAGATGAAGAAATTAAGGGGTACCTTGAACAACTAGACAATAATGAAGTGATGACAAAATCTAGTACACTTTTAAATCTACCCAGTTCTTCATCCAGTAAAGAGGCCAATCCACCTGAACTTGAACTCAAAGACTTACCTGAGCACTTAAAATATGTGTTTTTGGGAGAAGGGGAAACTTATCCAGTGATAATTTCTTCAACCTTGACCAAACCACAAGAAAAGGAACTCATCAAAGTGCTTAAACAGTTTAAGAAATCTATAGGTTGGAGTATAGGGGATATAAGAGGCATTAGTCCAACAATGTGTATGCACAAGATCAACTTGGAGGACGGTGCTAAACCTGTACGAGAGGCCCAAAGAAGACTAAACCCAAACATGCAAGAGGTAGTTAAGAAGGAAATTCTTAAATTATTAGAAGAAGGGATTATCTATCCTATTGCGGATAGTAAGTGGGTTAGTCCAGTGCATGTGGTACCAAAGAAATCTGGGATAACAGTTGTTAAGAATGACAAAAGTGAATTAGTGCCCACTAGAATAATCACTGGATGGATAATGTGTATAGATTTTAGGAAACTAAATTTATATACGAAAAAGGATCACTTTCCTCTTCCATTCATTGATCAAATGTTGGAAAGATTAGCTGGGCACGAATTTTACTGTTTTTTGGATGGACTGTCTGGATATTATCAAGTACCCATAGCACCAGAAGATCAGGAAAAGACCACATTTACATGTCCTTTTGGGACATTTGCTTTTCGCAGAATGCCATTTGGGTTATGCAATGCCCCTGCCACGTTCCAGAGATGCATGATATCCATTTTCTCGGACATGGTGGAAAAATTCATTGAGATTTTCATTGACGATTTCTCTGTCTTTGGGAACTCATTTGATGATTGCTTACATAAATTGACTTTGGTTTTAGAAAGATGCATTGAATGCAATCTAACCCTTAGTTGGGAGAAAAGTCATTTTATGGTTCAACAAGGGATAGTTTTAGGACATATAATTTCAAACAAGGGTATTGAAGTTGATAAGGCAAAAGTTGAATTGATATCCAAACTACCTCCCCCTACATCTGTGAAGGGGATAAGAAGCTTCTTGGGACATGCAGGATTCTACAGACGATTTATTAAAGATTTCTCTAAAATAAGTCGTCCATTATGTAACTTGCTATCCAAAGATGCTGATTTTGATTTCAACAATGACTGCCTTACTTCCTTTAATACCTTGAAAGATAAACTCACATCTACCCCTGTTATAATGGCACCAAACTGGTCTTTACCCTTTGAAATAATGTGTGACGCTTCTGATTATGCAATAGGAGTAGTCCTGGGACAAAGAGTGGATAAGCGTTTACATGTCATCTACTATGCTAGCAAAACACTCAATGATGCCCAGATGAATTACACCACCACTGAAAAGGAATTCTTGGCTATAGTATTCTCTTTAGACAAATTTCGGTCTTATTTAGTAGGATCTAAAGTGATTGTGCATTCTGATCATGCTGCTTTAAGATACCTATTAAGTAAACCAAATGCCAAGCCAAGATTAATCAGGTGGGTCTTACTCTTACAAGAATTTGACCTAGAAATCAAGGATAAGAAAGGCAGTGAAAACTTAGTAGCTGACCATTTGTCTAGGTTGATTTCTGACTTTAATTCTCTTAAAGATGAGAGTAATGACGATATAGTTGAAACCTTTCCTGATGAACAGTTATTTTTCATAGGTCCGAACCCATGGTACGCTGATATTGTAAACTATCTTGCCACTGGTGTTTTGCGACCTAACACTTCATATCAGGAGAAGAAAAGGTTTTTTAAAACTATTAAGGACTATTTATGGGATGACCCTTATTTATACAAGATTGGTCAAGATCAAGTCATCCGGAGATGTGTACCTGAAGAAGAACATAAGAGCATTCTGACTTTTTGTCATGAACTTCATTGTGGGGGTCATTTTGGAGGTGAAAAGACAGCCCGTAAGATATTACAGTCTGGATTCTTTTGGCCCACTCTTTTTAAAGATGCTCATATGTTTTGTGCACAATGTGATAGATGTCAAAGAACAGGAAACATAAGCAAAAGAGATGAAATGCCTTTGACATCTAATTTAGTTGTTGAACTCTTTGACGTATGGGGGATTGACTTTATGGGTCCTTTTCCCCCATCTAATGGTTTTCAATACATTTTGGTTGCTGTGGATTATGTGTCCAAGTGGGTAGAAGCTATACCCACCAAAACCAATGATGCTAATGTTGTTGTGAAATTCTTGAAAGATTTCATATTCAGTAGGTTCGGAACGCCTAGAGCTATAATAAGTGATGGAGGTAGCCATTTTTGTAACAAACTCTTTGATGGAGTACTAAACAAGTACAACATCACACATAAGGTAGCTACTCCATATCATCCTCAAACTTCCGGTTTAGTGGAAGTAAGTAATAGGCAAATTAAGGGAATACTGGAACGCACTGTGCGTCCTTCAAGGAAGGATTGGGCATTTAAGTTAAATGATGCCTTATGGGCATACCGCACCGCTTACAAAACACCTATTGGGATGAGCCCTTACCGGTTAATCTTTGGGAAAGCATGCCACCTTCCAGTTGAACTTGAACACAAGGCTTATTGGGCAATTAAAGAGCTAAACATGGATTTAGATAAAGCAGGTGAAAAACGAGTACTCCAGCTTCATGAGTTGGAAGAAATTAGGAATGAAGCCTATGAGAATGCCAAATTATACAAGGAGCGTACTAAGCGCTATCATGACAAGAGGCTAGTTCCTAAAACTTTTCACCCTGGAATGAAAGTTCTTTTATTTAACTCTCGTTTGAGATTGTTTCCAGGAAAGCTGAGATCAAGATGGGATGGACCATTCAAAATAGTTCAGGTATCTGAACATGGAGTGGTAGAACTATTGGACTCCAAGACACAAAAAACGTTCAAAGTTAATGGCCATCGTGTCAAGCCTTATGTAGAAGAACCAAACAACATTGCTGAAATGGATTGCATTTGGCTGAGTAACCCTTAGCACCAAAAAGATACGTCTTGCTAAGACGCTAAACTAAGCGCTGGATGGGAGGCAACCCATCATGTTAGGTAATTTTTTGTTATTTGTTTTATTTACTTAATTTTATTGTTTATTTTAGTTTACTTATATGTGAATAATTTTTTTAAAAAATAAAAAAATAAAAAAATTGTTAAAACTAAAAATATTTGTTGAGATGTTAGAAGTTCACAGCGATCTGTCTGTACACACTTTAATGATGAATATGATGGATGCACCTGCATTCCTTCATTACTACTTACACATTCTCAAGAAATAGGTAATCTTTCTACTCTTTTCTCTTTATCTTTAATTTGCAGTTGTTACATTGAGGACAATGTAAGTTCTAGGTTGGGGGTGGTGAAAAGTTACCATGCTTAATAAAACAATAAAAATAAAAAAATAAAAAATTCTCACAAAAATTTATCATTTCTTTAAATCAAATTTAAGTAAATAGTTAAGTCTTTGGTACTGTTAGATTAATTTTTGAAAACATATCATGAAATATTGTGTAATTATTTTTGATAATTAGTTAGTTTTTGTCATAACTAGTATTTCTTGATAAAATGTGGAAATTATATTAAACCCAAAATCGGTGTTTATGAATTTTTTTTAGTGGAGACTACCCTTGTGAGATATAATTTGAGCCTAATTTCTTTTATTCAGAGTGAAATATATATTTTTTCTACTCCAAACACATTTCTTATTTATTCAAAAAGTTTAGATGATCTCTATAGGTATTAGCATTGAATGTATGAATTTTTTTTCACCTTAATAGAGTATCATATATTTTTATTATTATTTTTTGTTTAGATTAAACGATTTGAGTAGAAATTGATAGTATATGCTTATATCTCATTCATGCATGACTGCTACAAAAACAAAAAGACATATCTGGGGTTACCTAAACCAAGATCAAACAGAAAAGCCACAAAATTAACCACTCACCAAAATCCAAAAAAATGTACAATCTGTACATGGGTTGACTCTCTAAAAAATACATATATTGAAAAATATCTACAGGAAAAAAAAAATAGAGAGATAAAAAAATAGTATCATCTACATACTATGACCCACATTGCCTACAAAGTTGTGAGTAAAGGCTAATTACAAAAGAAAAGATATAGGAAGTAATTCCCTAAAAAGTCATTGCAATTTCTTCATTTGTAAAAGCATATATCTTGAAATTCTTTCTTAATGAGTTTGATTTATGCATGAAAATAATTTTTGTATATGATATCTTTATAATTTATACATTCGATTCCTTTCATGAGATCAATGTTAAAATAACACTTTGAGCCTTTATTCTTTATACATATGCAAACATATTAGTTCATTTCTATACATCAACTCTTTCGCATATAAATTAGTATGAGTGTTTGAACCCATAGGATTCAGTGCTTTGAGAGTATTGACTTGTGAGGAATAGAGTCGAAGCGAATACTGATTCATGACACTGAAATTGGGTAAAATTAAATTGATACATTTTTGAAATGAAATATGAAAATGATTTTCGACTAATTGTTGTAATAAAATCATGATTGTTTAAAGAGATTAAAATAACTTATGCTTGAGATTTTAATTATGATCTTAAAGGAGATTAAAAAGTATGAGATATTTTTGTGATATGTTGTGTTCTTTTATTCTTAAATTAATTTTTGATTGTGTTGTAATTTTAATTTTTGATTTGATTGTTTTTATCTTTACATTTAGTTCAATGTTTGTGGGTATCATTACTGAAAACCCTCACGAGACTCAAACTCGTCCACTAGGGCAACCTAGGGGTTTAACGGCTTGTTGCATAGGCTAAATGCAACCGTTTCAATCCACGAAAGTGATTTAGGATAGTTTAATTTTTAGCTTTTATCGCTTCTCTTGCTAAGAGACTAGCAAGAAGCTGGTTGGGGGTTGTGATGAGTGCTCAAAAAGCACTAAAATAACCATGATTTTATGTACCTTAATTGATTAAAAATACATATATTTATATGTTTTATCATATATTTATATAAATTTGTCTTTTTCGGAATCACGGGTATTTTTATTGTTTTTCAGGTATTTTGGCTTAAAAACGCAATGTAAAGACTCAAAGAGGAATATTTGAAGCAATACATCACAAATATATCAATAAATAAGTGAGAAAAGGTCAACAAACAGGAAAAATCGGACGAAATGGGTCGAAAAGGTCAAAAATGTCAAAAAGACGGAAATCGCGCGCCGCAGCCCAGCCGTGCGCGCAGCCCAGCGCCCCACTCCGCGCGCGCTGGCATGCCCAGCTGCGCGCAGCGCAGCGCGCTGGCATGCCCAGCTGCGCGCAGCGCAGCGCGCTGGCACTGTTCACGCGCGCCGAGCTGCGCGCAGCGACAGCCCCAGCGCGCGCGCGCAGCGCCCCAGCAGCCCCCCTCCGCGCGCCCAACGCGTTTTCGCCCCATTTTTCACGTGCAGCCGCCCCTGTGACGTCATGCTGACGTCATTGATGACATCAGCAATTCCAATACGCGTTTTTACATTTTTTAATATTTTTTTAACATTTTTTTACTCATTTTTTCTCTCCATCCTCACCTATAAATACCCCCCTTCCCTTCACTTCAAATCACACCTTCAAAACTCACTTCTCTCTTCTTTCTTTCTCTCATTTCTTGGTTTTTAGTTTCTCTTAGTTTCTTTCTTAGTTTCTAAGCTTTTCTTAGTTTTTCTCTTAGTTTTTAGTTCAATTCTCTTAGGTTTAGAGTTCTTCTCTTTTTGAGAGGAACTTGTAATGTTTTTGTAATAATTTAGATTTTTGATTCAATATATGGAAGTGCAAATTCCGCTCGGAGGTTTTCTAGCAACGGGAATAGCGTCGAAGTTCTGTAAGGATTTTATTTTCTTTACAGTTATTTTTATGCTTTATTCTTACATGTTATATTCAACTTGTATGTGGTTAAATTTTACTATGCTAGCTGTTTAGTAAAAATAATGTAATAACGACGTTGTTATGCTTGCGAAATATTAAATAGGTAAAAATCTTTAAAATGAATTGATTTTGTTTTTATTCAAGATTTTATATTAAGAATGTTAGAGAGAAATATATTATTTTTCATTACAAACTTAAACCCGAAAATTAGATTTTAAGGTTTAGTTATCCGGTCTAATTTAGAGTAGTGCTCTTTTATTTGTTGGTACAATCGCCCGGTAGTTAGAGTGAAACTCTATTTCGAAAGTTTTTATAAGAATTATTATGTGAAAATATATTGACAACATGTTTTCAATAGTGGTTTTAAAACTTGAAAGTTAGTACTCGGATAATTAAATTCTTATGTTTAATTTGGACACCTTGAATAATGTTTAAATTGTCTAACCCCACCAAAGGTGGCATTTAAATGGTTCATTTTCAATCTCTTAGAAAAAGGAATTAATTTAATTAAGCATATTAGTTATCAACCCCACCCATAGGTGTTAATTGATTTGTTTAGTTAACAAAGAATATCTAACCCCACCAAAGGTGGTATTTATATAAAAAAGAGAGAATCAATAAAATATCAATTTATATCTTTAATAACCTAGTTAATATGAGCAAACATAATTAATTTAGTTATTATATCCATAAATACTCCGCTAATATAAATGATAAAAATTTGCATGAATATTTATTGAATCCGTATATATGTTTATTTTTAGATAATTATTTATTGAATTTGTATCTATGTTTATTTTTATGTTATTAGATTATATTTAATTAATCTGTATATATGTTTATTTTATGTTATTAGATTAGGAACACAAAAACCAAACTATCGTGACAGGATGTTTAGGATTTAATTTCGTTTTTAAAAGTTTGAATAATAAATTAAAAACCACATACATTCCTTCCTTAGATCGACCTTGGGAGTATACTTATCATTTTCTTCGAAATGATTCGTGCACTTGCGAGAGTTTTATAAATGTTAAAACCAAAGTATTTGCAGGAATCGGCGATGCCGGTTTTCGTTCATCAGTAATCAACTGCCCCAATTTTTCCATGTTTTGGTCAATGCTTTCTGCTACCTTTTCTGCTTTTTGGCTGTGTTTATTTTCAACCCTTGGATGAGATCAAGGGCTATGATGTATTATAGCTTAGGGTTGGTTTGTATCTTTTTAAGAGCAGCTCAGCTGCTGTAAAAGATAATTTTGAATGAAGTTTGAATATTCAGATCATTTGAGAGCTCATTCTATCTCTTTGTTCCTCTTCAAGCAACTTATCAAGGGATTGGCAACCTTTGTGGCATTGTTTAGCATCCAAGCATTTGTGGTGAGCAATATACATACTTGTTAGGGTGTCATTTATGCTAGACTTATCAAGGAATTAGCAGCTCCTTGTGGCATCTTTTCTCCTCAGAAAAATGGTGAGTAATATCCATTGATTTGTGGAGAAACCCTTTGCTATATAATCTGAAATTAGCTAGGTCCTAAACCCTTGGTTCTTATCATTTGGTATCAGAGCTTTTGGTGCTAATTTTCAGATTCCTATCCTTTATATTTATTCTTGTTCTTGTGTTCTTGTTCTTGTATTCTTGTTGTATTTCTGACACAAAAAAACGAAAAAATAAATATCATTCTGCTGTGTTCTTGCTGAAATTTATTCTCCATACCCTAAAAATATTGCTCTTCTTTGTTTCCACGTTTTTTCTGCATTTTCCTTTCAAATTCTATTGTGTCCAAAGTTTTTTCAGTAGTAACCTTGCATATCCTGCTGTTTCTGAAAGGATTCTGAAATTTTCTTTCATATTCTGCATTTTCCTTGCAAATTCTGCTATTACTGAATCTATTCTATATTTTTCCTTGCTTATTCTACAAAATCTGAAATATTTTGCAGGTTTTGGTTGTTTTCTATACTTCTGTGGTAGTTCCTACAGAAATTTCATTTTTCCTTTGTGTCGTAATTTATGTGCTATTTTACCAATCTTAAAAATTCCTTAAACTCATATTGAAAGAATTGTATTGATTTACTCTAGAGTTATTAGCATAATTGTCCCAAAAAGAAAAGAAAAAAAAAACAGAAAAAAGAGTGGCCAGAATTAATTAAAAAAAACAGAGATGCAAAATTGCATTTGCTAATTTCTAGTGAGTATTAGAACTCATAGTTTCAAGGATTTTACACTTTGATTATAAATCTTCCATTGTGTGCTTAGTTCCTTTGGGTGGAAATTGTTGTTTTCCAATCGTGTTGTTCTATTGCTTTTTCTTGTACTTACTACTCTAAACACTTTGAGTTAGTTTCCTTTGTGCTTTGACAAGTGGGATATTGTGAACTATTTTTTTTGGGTGTTTGATAATTCTACAAATTGGTTGGAAATCCTGGATTTGGTTGCTTTGATTAGGAACTAAGAAGGTTTGTGCGATCAATCCAAGCGCTAAACACGTGAGGTATTGTGTGAATTTACATTAGTTCTATTTTATTAAACTAACCTATTGTTGTGTAGAATTGAAAAAAAAAGAATGTCAAACAGTAGTCCCGAAGGAAGACCGGATATGATGTTCATGATGAGGGCGCTGCAACAATCTTTTGAAAGGATGAACAACTTGGTAGTTGATATGAATGAAAGATTGGAAAGGCAAGAAAATTCCTTAGCAGCTTTACAAAGAGGAACACCTCCACGCAATGTTAGGAGGGTTAATAGGCAAGCTCATGTTGGGGATGATATAGAAGAAGAAGATTGGGAAGAAGAATTGGAGGAAGAAGGGGGAAGAATGCCTAGAGGAGGAAGAAATGGTAGAGGATGTATGTGGAGACCCCACCTAGAGCTCAAGATGGAATCGACAAAGATCTAAGTAGTATAAAAATGAAGATACCACAATTCCAAGGAAAGAATGACCCAGAGTTGTATTTGGAGTGGGAGAAGAAAGTGGAGCATATTTTTGAATGTCACAACTACTCCACGGAGAAAAAAGTAAAACTTGCTGTAATTGTGTTTTCTGACTATGCATTGAATTGGTGTGATCAATTGGTCATTAGTAGGAGGAGAAACCGTGAAAGGCTCATAGATAATTGGGAGGACATGAAGGCTATCATGAGAAAGAGGTTTGTGCCTAGCTACTACTATAGAGAGTTACACCAACGCTTAAAAAGATTGACTCAAGGATATAAATGTGTTGATGAGTACTACAAGGAAATGGAAGTGGCTATGGCAAGAGCTAATGTTGAGGAAGATAGAGAGGCAACCATGGCTAGGTTTCTTAGTGGGTTGAATCCGGACATTGCCAACATTGTGGAACTTCATCATTATGTGGAGATGGAGGACATGGTCCACATGGCAATCAAGATGGAAAGGCAATTAAAGAAACGGAGTTTTCGATCCCAACCATTAAGGTCTAGTCCCATTACTCAAAAACCAAACCTTACTAGTCCTTGGAAGTCCAATGAGAAAAAAGATGAAATAGCTACATCCAAACCAAGATTTGAGCCTTACAAAGCCAAAGAGATGAGGGCTAGCAAGGACAAAGGTAAAATAGACACCCCAATTTGTAATCGTGACTTAAGATGTTTTCGGTGTCTTGGAAATGGTCATATAGCCTCTCAATGTCCCAATAAGAAGGTAATGATCACCTTAGCGAGTGGTGAGGTTGGAACCGATAATGAAAGTGAAGAAGATGAGATGCCATCTGTAGGGGAAGCTAGTGAAGAGGAGATAAGACCCGTTGATGGGGAAGCACTTGTAATAAGGCGATCTTTGAGCACTCAAGTCAAGGAGGATGACCTTGAACAACAAAGAGATAACATCTTCCACACTAGATGTCATGTGAGTAACAAAGTGTGTAGTGTTATCATAGATGTGGGAAGTTGCACCAATGTGGCTAGTACTACCTTAGTTGAGAAATTAGGGTTGCCCACATTTGAACACCCTAAGCCTTACAAGTTGCAATGGTTAAATGATAGTGGGGAAGTGAAGGTTAATAAGCAAGTATTAGTGAGCTTCTTCATTGGAAAGTACAAGGATGAGGTGATGTGTGATGTGGTACCCATGCAAGCTGGACACATCTTGCTAGGTAGACCTTGGCAATATGATAGGAGGGTTACACATGACGGATATAGAAACAAGTATTCTTTTGTGAAGAATGGTAGAAACATCACACTTGTACCCCTTTCACCAAAGTAAGTCTTTGAAGATCAATTAAGGATGGTTAGGGAAAAAGAACAAAAATGGAAGAATGAAAAAGAAAAAAAGAGTGAAAGAAAAAAAAAGAGTGAAGAAAAAGTTGAGGAGAGTGGAAAAATACTAGAGAAAAAAAATGTGAATTTTTATGCTAAGGCAAGTGAGGTCAAGAGGGTTTTTTATTCAAAACAGCCCATACTTGTACTTTTTTACAAGGAGGCAAATTTTTCTATTAACGATCTTAACCAGTCTTTGATAGTACCACTATTTCTCTTTTGCAGGAATTTGAAGACGTGTTCCCTGAAGAGATTCCAGATGGGGTGCCACCAATCAGGGGGATTGAGCATCAAATTGACTTTATACCAAGGGCTTCTCTTCCAAACCGACCTGCCTATAGGACCAACCCCGAAGAAACTATGGAGATTCAAAGACAGGTTGAAGAGTACTTGATCAAAGGTCAAGTTAGAGAGAGCCTGAGTCCATATGCTGTTCCCGTACTACTCGTTCCCAAGAAGGATGGATCAAGCAGGATGTGTGTTGATTGCCGAGGCATCAACAACATTACGGTAAAATATCGACATCCTATTCCTAGACTAGATGACATGTTAGATGAGTTGCATGGTTCTTGCATTTTTTCAAAAATTGATTTGAGAAGTGGATACCATCAAATTAGGATGAGAGAGGGTGATGAATGGAAAACTGCTTTTAAAACTAAACATGGATTGTATGAGTGGTTAGTCATGCCCTTTGGTCTAACAAATGCACCTAGCACTTTTATGAGGCTTATGAATCATATTCTGTGTGCATTTATTAGAAAATTTGTTGTTGTCTATTTTGATGATATTCTCATTTACAGTAAAAATCTTGAAGAGCATGTCTTACATCTTAGGTATGTGCTTGAAATTTTGAGAAAAGAACAATTGTATGTGAACCTGAAAAAGTGTGTTTTTTAAATAGACAAGTTAGTTTTTCTTGGTTTTGTTGTTAGTTCTAAGGGGGTAGAAGTAGATGAGGAAAAGGTTAAGGCTATTCGAGAATGGCCCACACCTAAATCTGTAACCGAGGTTAAAAATTTTCATGGCTTAGCTAGTTTTTATCGAAGGTTTGTTAAAGATTTTAGTACACTAGCTGCACCTCTAACCGAGGTCATTAAAAAGTCTGTTGGTTTCAAATGGGGTGAGAATCAGGAGAGAGCCTTTAAAGCATTGAAGGATAGTTTATGTTCTGCACCTGTTTTATCTTTACCTGATTTTACTAAAACCTTTGAAGTTGAGTGTGATGCATCGGGAATAGGTATAGGAGCTGTTTTGATGCAGGAACGGCGACCTATCACTTATTTCAGCGAGAAACTTCATGGAGCAGCCCTTAATTATCA
Source organism: Hippophae tibetana (assembly GCA_037013495.1). Classification (NCBI taxonomy): domain Eukaryota; kingdom Viridiplantae; phylum Streptophyta; class Magnoliopsida; order Rosales; family Elaeagnaceae; genus Hippophae; species Hippophae tibetana. The sequence continues at coordinate 32,012,364 of CM072812.1, forward strand.
AACGTATGACAAGGAGCTATATGCCTTGGTTAGGACCCTGGAGACATGGCAACATTACCTTTGGCCAAGAGAATTTGTCATCCATACCGATCATGAATCTCTAAAACATCTGAAGCGCCAAGGTAAATTGAATAGGAGGCATGCTAGATGGATGGAATTCATTGAGACTTTTCCTTATATTTTTCAATATAAGAGAGGTAAGGAGAATGTTGTAGCCGATGCTTTATCACGGAGGTATGCCTTACTCTCAACTTTAAATGCTAGATTGCTAGGATTTGAATATGTTAAGGAAATGTATACTAATGATGATGACTTCTTTGCTATTTACCATGCATGTGAAAAAACTTCCTTTGAAAAGTTTTATAAATTAAATGGGTATTTATTTAAATAAAATCAATTGTGTATACCCAAATGTTCCATGCATGAGTTGTTAATTAAGGAGGCCCATGGGGGGATTAATGGGGCATTTTGGAATTAAGAAGACTTTAGATGTTTTGCGTGAGCATTTTTATTGGCCAACAATAAGGAAGGATGTAAGGAGAATATCTTCAAGATGCATCACTTGTAAGCAAGCCAAATCCAAAGTCCTACCACAAGGACTATATACTCCCTTGCCCGTACCAAGCACACCTTGGGTAGATATTTCCATGGATTTTGTTTTAGGGTTACCTAGGTCTAAAAAGGGTAGAGACTCCATTTTTGTGGTTGTAGATAGGTTTTCTAAAATGGCACACTTTATAGCATGTCATAAAACCGATGATGCCACTAATGTAGCAGAGTTGTTCTTTAGGGAGGTTGTTAGGCTTCATGGAATTCCTAGGAGCATTGTGTCTGATAGGGATGTTAAATTCCTTAGTTATTTTTGGAAAACTCTTTGGGCTAAAATGGGCACTAAACTCTTGTTTTCGACTACTTGTCACCCTCAAAGAGATGGGAAAACTGAGGTAGTCAATAGGACTCTGTCCACGTTGCTTAGGGCGGTAATAAAAAGGAATTTGAAAAATTGGGAGGATTGTTTATCTTTTGTTGAATTTGCTTATAACCGGAGTGTGCATTCAACTACTGATCATTCGCCATTCGAAATTGTTTATGGTTTCAATCCACTAACTCCTTTGGACTTATTACCTATTCCTATTTCAGAGAAAACTAACTTAGATGGTGCAAGGAAGGCTGAAACGGTGAAGAAGCTCCATGAACGCATTCATGAGCAAATTGAGAAGAGAAATAAGGATTATGCTTACAGAGCCAACAAAGGGAGGCGAAGAGTATTTTTGAGCCTGGTGATTGGGTTTGGGTGCATATGAGAAAGGAACGGTTTCCTAAAAAAAGACGGTCCAAGTTGCAACCTCGGGGAGATGGACCCTTTCAAGTGATTGAGCGAATCAATGACAATGCCTACAAAATTGATCTTCCTGGTGAGTATAATGTTAGTACCTCTTTTAATGTTTCTGATCTTTCTCCTTTTGATTATACAGGTGATGATTCGAGGACGAATCCTCTTGAAGAGAGGGGGAATGATGAGAATCATCGAGCTCTACAAATTCCAAGTGGACCAATCACAAGGTCTAGGAAGGCACAACTCGAAAAGGCTTTAAATGGGCTCATTCAAGAGGTCATTCATAATCAAGGGGACCTAAATTGGAAGTGCAAGGATTGGGACAATCCTAAAATGGAAATTAGGGCAAAATTGGAAAAATAAAACTAGGAACATTGTTGTGCCATTTGGACTTTTTGGGCAGCTTCATTTTCAGCCCTTAGATGGAAACAAGGGTTAAGATATAATATTTTATAGAGTTTCTTTTGTTCTCAGCTGCTCCATGTTTTGCTCCAATTTTGGAGTGCCATTTGAACTGATTTTGGGCAGCTCTCTTTTCAACCCTTAGATGAAATCAAGGGTTAAGATGTAATACTTTATGGGATTGCTTTGTGGTCAACTGCCCCAATTTTTCCATGTTTTAGTCAATGTTTTCTGCTACCTTTTCTACTTTTTGGCTGTATTTATTTTCAACCATTGGATGAGATCAAGGGTTATGATGTATTATAGCTTAGGGTTGGTTTGTATCCTTTTAAGAGCAGCTCAGTTGCTGTAAAAGATAATTTTGAATGAAGTTTGAATATTCAGATCATTTGAGAGCTCATTCTAGCTCTTTGTTCCTCTTCAAGCAACTTATCAAGGGATTAGCAACCTTTGTGGCGTTGTTTAGCATCCAAGCATTTGTGGTGAGTAATATTCATACTTGTTAAGGTGTCATTTATGCTAGACTTATCAAGGAATTAACAGCTCCTTGTGGCGTCTTTTCTCCTCAGAAAAATGGTGAGTAATATCCATTGATTTGTGGAGAAACCTTTTACTATATAATCTGAAATTAGCTAGGTCCTAAACCCTTGGTTCTTATCATATAGTTATGTTGATTCAATTATATTTATCAATAATATTACACCACATCATTAATAATTTATCACAAACTTACAAACTTATAATAAATAAGCTTTTAAAGATTAATGTCTAAGCTCAAAAAAATGTTTTTTTAAAAAATAACAAGGGAATTTGTTGAATGACTTTATCACAGAAAATAAAGGTTGCATGCATTTAAGAAAATTGAATGCTTTTGAATTTAGGTTCCTTCACAACCAAAAAACACAGATGTACTTGCAAAAACATGCATACAGAATATAGTACAGTAGTCCTCAAAATATGAAAAAAGCAATTAGACTGGGAATTTTGCTTTCAAACTGATCTTCAGATAACCAACTTATAAGTACACTGAGATAATATCAATAGATAATCAAAGTTACATGGTGAGATCCACCCTACAGTTACATGGTTAGGAATCATACAAGCGGCAGTAACCTGGACCTGTCTATAATGACATGTTTTTGGCTAAATATTATCATCTCCTTAATTGTAAATCACTGTCAGTACTAAAGATGTAATAATAAAATCAGTCATCCTTTACTCTAGACTCATTAACCTCCTTTGTGTCCTCATCCCCCTTGGTCTGTATCCAAATCTTCACCGTCTTGTCATTGCCAAGTGCACCAGATGCAATCGTGTTCTCGGTTGGGTGACATGATACTGATATAACTGTGTCTGTGTGACCTTCTAGCTTCTGTACTATTTTCCTACCCTGCAATTCCCACAAGTATACACAATTATCTTCAGATCCGCTCACAATATACTTTCCATTCGTCACTGAAAAGTTGGATGAAATGCAGTATCTTGAATTAACATGTCCCTTGTATGTCTTCAGATATTTCCCAGTAGAAAAGTTCCAAAGCCTCTGCAGTAAGAAAATCAAAATCCCATACAAAGTTTTTATAAGATGAGAATGAAAAGAAACAACAACACGTAGAGAACAATGCTCGAAACGTGAAAGTACAATTGAATTATAGCAATTAGCAAGCTGCTGAACTCATCAACTTGGTTTAAACTGTCTTGGGTTTTCCATTCATATATAATTACAGATTCAAATCATCTTGTGCAGAAATGGAAACTATCACATTACAGCAATTTACTTGCTTCACAAAATCAGAAGAAATATTCTCCAAATGTTGCCAGGGATTTCAGAATATCAGCTGCTCCCATTATCTTAAGACACTAGGGTGCAGTACAGAATATAGAATCCAACACACAGAATAATAGATTAAAAACTCTAAGACTTAGATCTAAAAACTTCAATAGTCTCTCCAGTAGTCCAGTTTGATAATAAGGTGAGTTCATGCCAAAGACAATACATTCTAAGGTACAATGATCCCGATAAGAGAAGAACAGGATATATTATCAAAGGCATTGTCAATATTTCTAGCAGCCAAGAGCCAAAATTGATCGATGAATCCCTTAACATAGAAGAATTACAGAATCTAAAGATCGACTACACCAAAAATCATAAGGTCCTGCAAATAGAAAACTTCAGAAAATTCTTATTCCATTGTATTAATAGGTTTCATATCAAGATTGCTACACATTTGGATGTTCAAGCAACTAGGCCTTCACTTTAGGGTGTTTCCTATATCAACGATTTATTGCTTTTAAATCAAGATTACAGAGACGTAGTTGTCTGTAGTATATGTACCTCATATACTAAACCTAGAAGATCTTAACAAGTGAAAGTAATCAATTAATCTGATCAAAATACATCAGTTATGTGCATTCCTATAAGCTCTGCATCTTGAACTAAAAAATCTGACTAAAAGTTGAAGCATGATACAAAAGACCCAGCGACAAGCAAAAGAACTATAAGAACAGAGCATAGAAATTCACTTAAAAGTTAAAACAGGGAAAATAGGGTTAAGTGCAAAAAAAACTTTGTGAAAATAATATGCAATGGGAATTACATCCAGCTATAAATAAGGTAGAGGCAAGTTAAATGACTATTCCGAGGATAAAACACAATTGGTTCTCCTCAATGTCAAGCAATTCTGCACGTTTTGATTATCAACTTCTTGCAGTTATGTTCCCATATTCTTTTACAATAATCAAGGGTAGAAAAACCTAAGTTCTCATTAAACAGGTCTACCACTAGGATATGTTAACAAACATATAACGAAAAGACTAGAATTCAAAACGGAAGCTTTTAAACCAAATCAAAAGAACCACCACACTTACCAATGTACTATCCAGAGTGCCAACAATAATAAATTTCCCATTTGGTGAGAACTTGACAAAAGAAACAGGTGGGTTTTCATCATCAATAAGGGTCTTCATACAATGCCCAGTAGAGGCATCCCAAATTCTGCAAAGCCCATCGTAGCTACTAGAAACAATAAGCGACCCATCATGGTTAAAATCAACGGCGGTAACTGGGTCCGAATGGGCAGGCAAAACCTTCAAGCACCTCCCAGTCTTGATATCCCAAATGCGGACAGTCTCATCAAACGAACCAGAGACAATCATATTGGATTGTGGATTGAAGTTAACACAAAAGACATAGTTGGTGTGGCCCCTAAGGGTCTTAACCAGTGAGCCAGTGATCACATCCCAGAGCCTCAGAGTCTTGTCATCTGAACCCGAAACTATGAATCGCGAGTCTGATGAGAAGGCCAAGTCGGATACTCCTTGTTCGTGGCCTTGATACTCATGGAGGGATGTCACAACGGAATCCGAGTCAATCCCATTGAAAGCATAGGTACGTAGTGTCTTATCGGCTGACGACGAGCCCAGAAGACGACCGTTGGATGAGAATTTGACGGCGGAGATGGCGCTCTTGTGGGTGGTTAGGGTTTGGCCGAGTGAGTAAGGTTTAAAGAATTCAGGTTCTGTTTGTTCCGCCGACATCTGGATTTGTAATGCATTTGAGAATTCGGGGTTTTCAGGTATTCTTTAGGATTGAGTACCGTGAGCTTAAATGTGGGACCCCCCCGCCCAAAGAGTAATTACCTAATGAAATTACCGATATCTAATAGGGATTTTTTCTAGGTTAAAATGAATTTTAGTTTAAAAATAGTAAAAATTTAACATTAAACTTGAAAATATATTTTTTGATAAATTTTATTTTAAAAAAAAATAAAAATATATAAATATTAACAATTTATAAATTTATAATTAATTTTAAATACACAAATCTCTTTTATCATATTATATATTAAAATTTTATTTTAAAAAATAAAAAATATTTTATTTTATAATAAAATAAATATAAATTTATACATATATTGAAAATGATATGCTAAATATTTTGATAATTCATAAATAATATAATACATTATTATTATTATTAAATATAATTATAATTATATTTAATAAATAATTATAATATTAATTATAATTATGATATAAAAAATAATATTCATAAAATAATTAAATTATTAAAAAAAATTTAAAGCCTCTATATCCAATTTTTTTTACAAGATACAATACAAATGGAACATTATATCACAAATTTTATGGGAAAATATTATATAATATAATATTTTTATAATTACTTTTACTATAAATTATATCTAACTAATTATATTTTAATACTTAAATATAATTATTGTTAATAAATATTTGTTATCTTAATAATAATTAAAATTATAATAATATTAGAGATATTTGTTACAATGTAATCTATTTTTTAATTTTTTTAATCTTAAATAATTTATTTTAAAAAAATATCAATAGGAAAAATTATTGTAGCTATTTAGTAAAGTTTTTAATAATTTAAAATTTTATAATTTATTATTATTATTTTAAATTATTTTATAATAAAATTTTGATAAGTTATTTGTTATAAAAAAAATATAGTTTTTATTATATAAATATATATTGTTTTATTATTTTTTATTTATAATAAAAATAAATTATGAATGATTATATTTTATTGTTAGTATTGTTTTAGAAAATAATAATAGAAAAGAAGAAAATTAGGTGCTAGGAAGTAGGGAAACATAAAAAAAGGATAAAAATATATTTATTTTTTTCAAGAAAATGAGGATTATTTGTTGCTGGAATTAGTGGGATGAAAGTTAGAAAATGACAAAAAAAATATGACCAGGAACTTGTTGAATGGGTTATGATTTACTCAAACTTAAACATAATTGAGTTTTTTTTTAAATTATTGAATGAGATATGCTCGTTATAGACAAAACCCCTATCTAATAAATATGTACGTAAATTGAATACTTTTCTCTTTTACAATAATATCAATATTTTCAATTATTTTAATTGTCGAATAATATAGGTGAACTACAATTAGTAAATATAAAATTAAAAATAAAATTTTACACATAATATTTATATAATTATAGATAAATTTATATATAAAATAAAATTATATCTCAAATATTTTAAATTTTAGATTTTTATTATTTAAAATTTAATTATAAATTTAATAATTTTATACACAAATAAGATACATATAAAATTATTATTAAAAAAATCTAAGAAATATTGTTTTAACACTTTAAAGTGACTCTCCTTACTTCCTATCTTTGATCCAAGTACCGAAGTCAGTATGTGTTAAGTTTATTAGGTGATGTTTGGTTCACTAAATAGAACGAGAATGAGAATAAAAAAAAAAAGTTTTGTTTTGTTTGTTCACTAGAACCAAAAAAAGAATTAGAATTATATTGTTTGGTTTACAGCTGGAATAAAATAAACAAACATTGTATATTACTTTAATATCTTTATATTCAGTAAAATTTAAATAATATCATTTTTCGTCACACAAAATACATTATTGAAATCATTATTTTTCTAAATAATTATTACTTAAAAATAAAATATATTATTAAAATTACTATCTTTCTAAATAGGATTTAGTGTTTTGAGGTTTGAGAATTGAGATTTAGGGATATAGGGATTTAGGGATTTAGAGTTTAGTGTTATATTTGTGGGTTAAGATTTAGGGTTAAAATAGGTTTAGGGTTTAGGATTATATTTATGGGTTAAGGTTTACTGTTAAAATTATTATTTTTCTAAATATGGTTTTGGGTTTTGAGTTTTGGGATTTGGGTTTAGGATTTAGGATTATATTATGGATTAAGGTTTATAGTTAAAATTATTATTTTTCTAAATAAGGTTTTGGGTTTTGGGATTTGGGATTTGAAATTTAGGATTTAGGGCTATATTCGTGGGTTAAAGTTTATGGTTAAAATTATTATTTTTCTAAATAGGGTTTAGGTTTTTTGGATTTAAGATTTTAGATTTTGGGATTTTGGGTTTAGAACTTAGGATTATATTTGAAGTTGTGATAAAATTGGAAAAAAAAATTAAGATGAAAATAAAATCATAATTCCTTAAGGGAGAATGAATTGTGATTCTTTCTCTTTTAGAAATCCATTATTCTTACTTTTCAAATCAACTAAATATAAAATTAAAAAGAATCAATTTTGATTTCATTTCAACCAACCAAACATACACTTAATGTTCATTCCTTTATGGATTGATTCCTAATTTGGTGCTACTCGAGACAAGATTAGGAATTTTGTATACAGGCAAAAAATTATCACAATCCTTATTACTTTTTCTTCTTCTTAATTTCATATTTTTTTTAACTCGAAGAAAGCTCTTTCAGATCTTAAATTATGAAGAGAGATGTCATTTAAGTGTTGAGATAATTAAAGTTATTTTTTTTACTATGATTTTATTTTAATATTTGATTCGCATATTTATTTTATTTAAAAAATTCTTAAAAACACAACTTTTAAAGTCACGTTCCTACGATGACTTCATCGTAACACTTATTTTGCATATTTATTTTACATTTATGTTTTTTTTAGTTTTACCATATATCTTAACTATTTGAAATTATACAAAGTTATAAAAGAATACACCATTAGTTATTTTTTGAAAAAAAAATGTTTAAAAAATATGGAATGAATTTCACATCAAAATTTACAATAAAAAAAGAGTAAGATTACTATTTAAAAAAATTATTCATTAATATTTTACATTAATTAAACTTAACTTTTTATGATTATTTTAAATTAAATTTTACTTGTTTGAAAAAATAAATCTTCTAATATACTCTCTAAAAAATATAATACTTTTATATATACTTTTCTTAAAGCTATGGTACCACTTGGTATCCAAGGCATTTCTTTTTTGTAATTTTATTGGATATGATAGAATCATGCTACAGATAACATTGATCTTAATAGTTTTTAAATTAGATCATTTAACGAGACCATGGTAGCTAAGCAGCGTTGGAGCATTATCAAACTCTTTATTGGCCCAAATTTATAAAAGACGTTACTTTAAGTTTAGTTCCTTTCCTACTGTAGGGATAGGGTCCACTCCATCAAGGACTTGACGAGGGTTTATGGATGCACATTGGGTTCTATCGATGGGATTGAGATGGAATGTATATAATGGTCAATCAGTAAACATTTGGAAAGATCTTTGGGTTCCTACTCTTCCTAGCTTCAAGGTGAAATCTCCTTGGGTTTATGGTTTGGTTTAAGTGAGTTATTTATTGATGGATAATGGAAGTGCTTGGAATGCTAGGATGGTCAAATAGATATTCACAAGTGATGATACTGATTGTATTTAAAAACTTATATTATGTCTGAAGAAATCAATGATAAGACACAAGAATAAATAAATATTTTTCTTCATATATTTTCTTAATTTGTATCAGATATGTACATTGTTTATATAGATAAATATCAATTACTATTTCACTAACCACCATGATTGAATTACATGGTTTACAGTTGTTTGGTAGGCGTCGTGTATATTGGTAGGTGTTTGGCGTCAGTGCAGTATTTGTTGAATGAGTTGTAGTGTTTGTTGAATTCAACACTCCCCCTCAAGTTGGTGCATAGATGTCTTTCATGCCCAACTTGACTGAAATTTCTGTAAATACTCGATATGATACTGCTTTAGTGAGGATGTCAGCCAATTGATCTTCTGACTTAATTTTTGGCAATTCTAATAAATTTTCTTCTAACTTTTCCTTAATAAAGAATCTGTCAACTTCAACATGTTTTGTACGATCGTGTTGAACTGGATTATGAGCAATATCACATGCTTCTTTATTGTCACAAAATAACTTAATTGATTCTTTAGCAGGATATGTCAAATCTTTTAAGAGAAATTGTAACCACAAGGCCTCACAAAGTCCAAGTGTCATTCCTCTGTATTCAGCCTCTGCGCTTGAACGTGCAACAACATGTTGTTTCTTACTTCTCCATGTTACAAGGTTTCCCCCTACAAAAGTGAAGTAGCCTGATATAGATCGTCTATCATTTATTGATCCAGCCCAATCAACATCAGTATATACTTCAATTCTAGAAAACTCTGAGTTTTTAGTGAACAATACTCTTTTTCCAGGAGCAGACTTTAAATATCTCAAAATACGAATAACTGCATTCATATGTTGTTCTCCAGGATTATGTATAAATTGGCTGACAATACTTAAAGCATAGGCAAGGTCTAGTCTTGTGTGTGCCAAATACATCAACCTTCCAACAAGCCTTTGGTATCTTTCTTTATTTGTTGGAACTTGATCAACCTTGATACATAACTTTAATCCTTCCTCTACTGGTGTATTAGCTGGTTGACATGCCGACATACCGGTTTCTTTTAATAAATCTAAGACATACTTTCTTTGAGATAAGAAGATTCCTTCTGTTGATCGAGAAACCTCAATCCCAAGAAAATATTTTAAGGAACCAAGGTCTGTCATTTCAAATTCTTTGGACAAATAAGTTTGTAGCACTTTCCTTTCTTTAAGATCATTTCCTGTTACTATCATATCATCAACATATACAATAAGTGCAGCGATCTTATCATACCTTTTTTTTAGAAATAAAGTATGGTCTGAATTGCTTTGCTTGTAGCCAAATGCCTTCATTGACCTTGTGAACCAGCCAAACCATGCTCTTGGGGATTGTTTCAATCCATACAGTGATTTTTTTTAATTTGCACACCTTTTCATCATGGATTATGGATTTCTTGATTCCTGGTGGTAAATCCATGTAGACTTCTTCAATTAAATCTCCATGTAGAAAGACATTTTTTACATCAAACTGATATAATGGCCAATCTAAATTTGCAGCTAGAGATACCAAGACCCAAACAGTGTTAATTTTGGCTACAGGTGCAAATGTTTCTATATAGTCGATCCCATATGTTTGAGTGTATCCTTTTGCCACCAATCTTGCTTTATAGCATTCAATCATACCATCTGCTTGATACTTTACTGAAAAAATCCATCGACATCCAACAATTTTCTTTGTTGGTGGACGATCGACAAGCTCCCAAGTTCTATTTATTTCTAAGGATCTTAGTTCTTCATTCATAGCATCTTTCCATTTTTGGTCAGCTAAAGCTTTCTGCACACTGTTAGGAATAGATACAGTAGATAATTGATTCACAAATGATACGTTTGATTTTGACAAATGATGTTAAGACATATAGTTACTCATGGGATATTTGACTTTACTAGAAATCTCATGTTCATACATGGCTTTAGGAATACCTCTGTTAGGACGTGATGGAAGTATTTTTTTGGCTGGTTCAATAGTTGGAACATCCTCTGCAAACGATTGGTTAGGTATATCAGCAGCTTGTGGAGAAGAAAACTCGTACTCACTTAGTGGTAGTAAGGAACTTGCTTGATGATCTTGAAGTTGATGAGGACTTGATTCCATTTCCCTTAAGTCTTTTCTATATTGAGAGTTATTACCATCTGAATTCAAGTTATTTGTATTTTCCTCACATATAATTTGTCTTTCTTCATAAGGAAACAATTTATATGTAAGGGTCTGAATTTCAGCATGGTTGTACTCCCCCTGAAATTCAGGTGTAGAGGAGAAATACATTGTATCTTCATGAAAAATAACATCCATAGTAGTAATCATTTGTTTTGTAGGAGGATGATAACAACAATACCCTTTTTGTTGTATGGCATATCCCATAAAAATACAATGTATTTCTCGTGGATCCAACTTGCTACGTTGTTGTTTATGTAGGTGTACAAATGCCACACAACCAAAGACATGAGGAGGTAAATTGGGAACATTTGGTGCAACAATTGCTTCAGTGATGACTTGTAGTGGTGTTTGGAAGTTAATAGGACTGGAAGGTACCCGATTGATCAAATATGCAGCAGAAGTAAGTGCTTCTCGCCAATAAGATAATGACATATTAGCTTCGATCAATGAGGCATGTACAACTTCTAACAAGTGTCGATTTTTTTCTTTCTGCAACTCCATTTTGTTGAGGTGTATCAACACAAGTAGTTTGATGAATAATGCCTTCTGATTGAAGATATTCTTGAAGCTTAGAACTTTTATATTCTCCTCCATTGTCACTTCTTAGAACCTGAATCTATGTTTTATATTGAATACGAACCATTTTATGAAATTTTCTAAATAAGACGTTTACTTATGAAGGTTACAGGAAATGAGGAATGATGACTTTTTGCTAGTTCACAGACATCACACTTTAAAGTAGAAAGATTTAAGCTCAAAAATAAACTTGGAAATAATTTCTTTAAATATCCAAAAGAAGCATGCCCCAATCTCCTATGCCATAACCATATATTTGATTCATCCTTATTAGATCCAGTTGCTACCAATGCATGATTTGTTGAATCCAAGTCCAAATAATACAGGTTTCCTTGCCTAACACCACGACCAATCGTTTGCTTTGTTTGAATGTCCTTGAACACACAAAAGTCAGGCCAAAAAATAACAAAACAAGATAAAGCAGTGATTATTTAAGAAATAGATATAAGGTTATACTCTAAAGAGGGAACAACTAGTACTGAGTCTAAATTCAAAGTACTAGTGAGAGACAAAGATCTTTCCCCAATGACTGGGGTTGTGTTACCATTGGCAGTGCAAACAGTTTTGTGTGAGGATGGTTTTGAGATTTGTCTAGAATCGAATGTCATATGATCAGTTACACCTGAATCAATTATCCATGTATTATTAAAAACAGGAGAAAAAACTTTAAGCATCTTACCAACATGTGCTGAGAAGGTTGCAACATGATCCTTTGTTGTTTCAGCAATGGTGGTAGTAGACATATGTCGTGGATTTTTCTTCCGAGAGTCACAGTTGTGATCCCACCAGTCAGGATATCCCATTAGTTCAAAACATCGTTCTTTTGTATGACCCTTTTGATGACAACGGGTACATTTAAATGATAATTTATCAGTCACCTTTCGCTCTTGCTGATTGGAAAAAGAATGATTTTTAGATATCATGGCGGAAGCATCAACATCTCTAGATTTTTCCTTCAATGAGTTTCGACGTACTACCTCCCGTCGAATCAAGGAATAACAACCTTCTAAAACTGGGATAGTTTCTTTTCGCAACATTTCTCCACGAACCTACTCAAACTCATCTTCTAATCCAGTAAGGAAAATATGTATCCTTAGTCTTTCAACATACTCTTGATATGATAATAGATCATGAGGGTCTTTCATGACCACCTTATCACGATGGTCTAGCTCTTGGAAAATTTCAGTCAACTCTCCATAATACTCTGAAAGTGATTTTCCATTTTGTCTGGAAGTAAATGCTTTTTGGTTTAAGACAAATACTTGTAATTCGTCACTTTCATCATAGAATGCTTTTGCCAAAGCACCCCAAATTTCAAGAGCAGTAGGTATGCGTCAATATCGCTTCATGATTTTTGGACTCATTGACATAAGTATCCATCTCTTCACTTTTTGATTTTCTACATACCACTTGTTATAATTGTTTGATGTTTTTTGTGGTTGCAAATTTTTGTCATGAATATAAGAGAGTTTTTCTCTCTCTACAATATGCATTTCTATTATTTGAGACCAAACATCATAATTAGTCTCAGAAAGAACAATTCCAGTATTAAAAACACCTTCAGACAAGAACAGATTGTACAACCACTGGATTTGATTGCTCCATAGGTAATGAAATTATACCCTCTGTCATGATATTATGGTAACCAAACTAGAAAATGGTGTAATAATTTTAGAACTAAATTTTTTTTCTATTTTTTTTATATATATATATTTATACTAAACCGGATAAAAAACCACAAAACCGGTTCAAAATTGGTTTTAAAACTTGAAAAAATGAACCAAACTGGTTTTAGAAATCGAAAACCAGAAAAAAAAACCGGGTTCAAACCTTTAAAATAGATCGAACCGGTCAAAAATAGAAAAACTGTGAAAAACCGAGAAAATCAGGTTCAGACCGAACCGCCGGTTGAACCAACCTGAGCCAAACCGAGGGATGGGCTGACTACGCCCTTAAGCCGAGCTGAGCCGGATGACACGTCATCGTCTTCAACCTCCAGACGGCGCGTGTAGCGCGTGAAAAATGGTTCCCTTACTTCAGACGGCACGTGAGGACGCGTTTTGCACTTTTCTTCTACTCTATTTTTACCAAAATGTTCCAAATTGTGTTTAGAGTAATCTGGTAAAATTAGGTGAGACAAATACCGCTTCAAAAATGATGTTTGTAATTAATATTTGTACGGGTGTTTGAATGAGATTTTTTTTTCACGAGAAGAAATATTTTTAGAGAAAGAAATCTCTATTTTAGAGAACAAGAGTTTCAAATTTGTATAAAGCAACGACTTGACTCTGATACCATGAAGAAATCAATGTTTGAAGAAATAAACGTTTTTCTTCATATATTTTCTTAATTTGTATCGGATGTGTACATTGTTTATATAGACAAATATCAATTACTATTTCACCAACCACCATGATTGAATTACATGGTTTACAGTTGCTTGGTAGGCGCCGTGTATATTGGTAGGCATTTGGTAGGTGTTTGATGTCGGTGCAGTATTTATTGAATGAGTTGCAGTGTTTGTTGAATTCAACAATGTCTTATGATGGGGATGATGTAATGTCCTAGAACTTTAACTCTAGTTGGGTGTTCTCTCATTGCTCTACTTATGCTCTTGCTTGTAAGGTGGTTGGTCATCCCCTTTTAGGATATGGGTATTATGAATTCCTTTGATCAGTTGTGAAAATCGGTATAGAAAATCAAAGTTCCTTCTAAAGTTCGTCATTTTATATTGCAGTGTCTTTATGGTATTATAGATATCCAACATTCTTATATGCAATATCAGTGTAATCGCTTGCCTTCTGTGTGGGTCTTTTAATGAGACAATTGATCATCTATTAGTTGGATTTTATAGTCTTAACATTATCCTAAGTACACTGTATCCCTTCTTTCGCTTTCAACAATATATTAATGGTACATTTTTGAAGTTTTATCGACATTTGTCAATTCTATTAAACCCCGTTCCGACAGGGTTGCAATGTTGGTTAAGGTTGCAATGAGTTGCTAGCGTATTTAGAAGGATCGTAATGTTATAGTCTTTAATGGTGAGATGTTTTTGTCTAGCACAATTATTATTGGTATTTTGTTTGAGTAGAACTTATTGGTGAAACCTTTTGGCTAAAATAACAGTTGCCTTGGTCATAAGTGTGCTAACGGCCTTTGAATATTGGGTTGTATTTTATTGTATATTGGTTGTTCATTGTCATTTGATTGAGGCTTAATTTGTTGTCATCTGTACTAATTAGCACCACGTTATTGCTTATTAAATAAAATTAGTATCCTATCTTTTGATTAAAAAAATTCATAATTCAAATATTCTTTCCAAAACTATATATTATTTTTCTAGTTTTTATTATATTTTAATATTTATTTTTAATAGTTGTTATCCACAACAAATAATGAAACATCGTTGACACATAGAGGTATAAATTGAGATCATATTTATGGAATAATCTATTAATTTTTTAAAAACATCTTATCTTATCTTACTTAATTTTTAATAAGATAAGTTGTTAATAAAATGGTATTAATTGACATATTTCATTTGTCATTAATAGACTTAAATAAAATAAGTAAAAATACAAAAATAATAAAACATATGATAATTTATAATTTATAATGTAAGTTTATTAAGAAATATTATACAACATAACTTTAAATTTTGGCCCATTAGGATTACAATTGAAAGTTTTTATGTTACAGATCTAATTAGATAGAAGGGATGAATAGATAATTAATTAAATTATGTCATATTAAAATTTCACAAACGATTAGGCATGCAATTGTATATAAATAAAATAAAGCAAAAAAGATAAATAACACATGATATTTTTAGGAGAAAACGATCTTGTTTGGACATCTGAACCACCCCAAAGACCGAGCTTTATGCAGACTAAGCCCAAGTCCATCCCAAGATGGAAGATGAAGCACCCCAGACATCTCACATGTGGGACAAACCAAGCTCATATAGCTTCAACCTCTATCAAGACCGAGCTCGATGTCAGCTCGAGCCTAGAAAGACCAAGCTCGATAGAAGCCCAAGCCTAAGAAAGACTGAGTTCAAGGTCATCTCGAACTCGGTCAAAACACGACCTCGTGGAAATCACTGTTGAACCCGACCTAGATCCCGAACACATTGTACCTTAAAGCTAAATCATGCCCTTCTGACACGTATTTACATTTACACATTGTATATCTGACACATGTACCATTTATGTGCTATAAATAAGTGGACCATTTATGAGGATCCATATATTCAGCCCTTTTGTATTAATCTCTCTCTAGATAAGCCTTATAGTCTCAACAAACCTAAGCTACAACAATGACCTAAGAGGAAAATCATCAGTCCATCAGACCATCTAACTATTCACTACGAAAATAATGTTCGATTACAAGCCTAAGAATCAAACTACCCACCAAGATAATGCCCCCAAGTTACCTACTTATAAGATTTATGCTTTCGTTCATAGTCTCCACAAGTAAAGAGTTTGAACCTGAACCAACGTTCTGATTAACTTGAGTCATACTAGTTATCGAACATGTTCATCTTACACCTAAAACGTTAGCACATGAACACAAGTGCAATGTGTGCCATAATACTAATTAAACAATGAAAAATTATACCTAGATGATTTAATAAATTTTCAGAGAAAAATAAAACCACTAGTAAATCCTAGAACAAGCAAACAAAGCACAAGTTCAATAAAATGACTTCTTTAAAGATAAATAACCAAATTTTTATGACATTATACATTCAATTATTTGATCTAATAATTTAAGAACAAAATAAAGAAGAAGTTATATAAACATTTTATCAAAATATCATAAAATAATTAGGCTAATTAACCAATCAAATACAACTACCAATATTTGAAAGATTAATTAAAGAAGGAAGCCTAAAGAAATATGATATTGTTTTTTGCAAAACAATTTGAAAGAAATAGCTTAAGATGAAAATATTGATTCTCTTGTGGTTAATTAAAATATGAAGTATTAGGTTCTTTATATAGGAAAGATTGAAACTCTAATGTTACGTTAAATTTCAACTATAATTTTGTCTATGAAACAAATCATATAGTAGTAAATAATAGAAAAAAATGATAATTGGAATATTTGACTTAAGTAAACAATTAGGTTAAAGTTAAGATCTTAGTTGCTTGATCGATGTAGGTCAAACTTTATTGATCAAACCAAAAAGGTATATTGATCTAACAAATCCTCGATTGATCTAAGGTAATAAAAATAAATCACAAGATCGATTCTCGATCGATCTAGTACTCAATCAATTGAACATTGAAGCTCGATTGATCTACCTCAATTAAAAATTAAATCAAGAACTTTTTAAATAAGATAGATTGATTCTTGATCGATCTATTTACCTCAATCGATCTATTCATGTCTTAATCGATCGAGTAACCTCAGTGCAAAATATTTGTATGTGTCTGTTATGAAATCTAATGTACATAAGAACATAGATATATATGAGATGTGTTTGTTTGGAGGTTGATAGTATCTTTAACTTAAAAATTATTCTTGAAAGACTCACCTAGAAACTAAATTACATTTACCTTCTGAACTCATAGGTTTGAAATCTCTTGGATTTTGATCCCTTGAACGGTTTAGTTGTCAATTACACTGTTAATTATTCTGATTGAAGAGTTTCTTGAGTCATTTGCTTAATAGTTTTAATTCTTCATCATCCTTATCATCAGTCATAGTAGTTTTGAAAGTGATACCTTTGTTCTTTAGAAGTGTTCGAAAGCTCATATTAAAGATTTAAAGTGAGCCAATGAGTTTCTCTATTTTGATAGTATCTACATCCTTACTTTCATCAATAACAGTGACCTATGCGTGGAAGCGATCTAGTAATAAGCAAAGAATATTTTGAACTATCCTAAAAATAATCATCAAATTTCTCTTCAAAATTGGTAGAGGTGTTAGTAATATCACATAATTTAGCATAGAATTCAGAAAATGTCTTATCTTCTTTCAACCTAAGGTTTTTAAAATTGAGTATCAAGCATGCGAACTTTAGTTCATTTAACTTGTGTGGTGCCATCATGGAAAACCTTTAAAATAATCCAAGCATGCTTAGTGGTATCAACATGAAAGACACGATGAAACTCATTAGCAGGCACGGCACTAAAAATAGCATTAATACCTTTTTGGTTCCAATTACTACTAGTTTTATCTTCAGTAACCTATTCGTTTCTGGGCTTAAGAGTGACTACATTATAAGTAGTTAGACCCATCAAAGAAGGGAGCACAGGTTGTAGATGAACCCTCTCTCAAATGATCCATAACAAGATTCTAGGCAACACTAAGTGTATTTAATTAGTGACCCGTTCTGATACCAAATGAAAGCTTTTATGTTATGGATCTAATTAACGAGAGGGGATGAATAGGTAATTAATTGAAATATGCCAAATTAAAATTTTATAAACGATCATACATGCAATCGTGTATAAAAGCAAAAAGATAAATAACATATGAGATTTTTAGGTATAAACAACATTGGCTACAACAATGACCTAAGAGGAAAATCATCGATCTATCGAACTACCTAACTATCAACTATGAAAATAATATTCGATTACAAGGCTAGGACTCAAACTACCCACCAAAGTAATGCCCCAAGTAACCTACTTATAAGCCTCATGCTTTCTTTCACAATCTCTACAAGTAAGGTGTTCGAGTACGGATCAATGTTTTGGTTAACTCAAGTCACAATCAAATTTGTTCATCTGGAACATGAAACGTTAACACATAAACACAAGTGCAGTTTGTTACCTAGTATGAATTAAACAATAAAAAACTCTACCTAGATGATTTAATAAATTTGCATATTAGAATAAAATAACTAGCAAACTCTAAAACAAGCAAATAAAGTATAAGTTTAATAATGATGGCTTCTTTAAAAATAAATAATCAAACCAAATAATTATGACATTACACACTCAATTATTTTATCTAATAATTCAATAACAAAATAAAAAGCAGTTATATAAACATTTAATCAAAATATCATATAATAATTAAGCTAATTAACCAATCAAACACAACCACCAATGTTTGACAGATTAATTAAAAAAGAAAACCTACAGAAATGTGATCTTTTTTTTTTACAAAGAAATTTGAAAGATTTAGCTTAAAATGAAAAGATTGATACTCTTATGGTTAATTAAAATATGAAGTATTATGTTATTCATATAGGAAATATTGAAGCCCTAATGCTAGGTTATAGTTCAACTATAATTCCTGTATAAAACAATTCATAGAGAATTAAATAATAAGAAAAAATGGTAAGTGAAATATTTTTCTCAAGTAAATAATTAGGTTAAAGTTGAGATCCTGACCACTCGACTGATCTAGGTGAAGCTCGATTGATTAAGCCAAAAAGGTTGATCAATCTAACCAATCTTCAATCAATTTAAGATATTAAAAATAAATCCTTAGATAGATAGATTCTCAATCAATTTAGTATTCGATCGAACGAA
Organism: Hippophae tibetana; assembly: GCA_037013495.1. NCBI lineage: Eukaryota > Viridiplantae > Streptophyta > Magnoliopsida > Rosales > Elaeagnaceae > Hippophae > Hippophae tibetana. The sequence continues at coordinate 32,031,578 of CM072812.1, forward strand.
CATTAAACTTCGATCAATCTACCTCAATTAAAAATTAAATCAATAAATTTTTAAACAAGATAGATCGATTGAGTAACTCAGTGTAAAATATTCTTATGTATCTAATAGAAATCTAACATACACAAGAATATAAATATACTTAAGATGTATTTGTTTGGAGTTCGATAGTTTCTTTGGCTTGAAAAGTATTCTTGAAAGACTCACTTAAAAACTAAATTATATTTAATATTTTGTTCACAAATATCGTCAATACTCATAATTCTTACAACAATCTAAATGAGATAAAACTAGATTAAATAATATTTAAATAAAATAAGATAATATTACATCATGAACCCATTAGAGATATTAAATGAGACATAAGATGAGATGAAATAGTATATTTTATATCTCTATTGATACATCAATGTTGTCATCTTTTAATTTTTTTTTAGTAATAAAACTAATTTCTTTTAAATAACAAATAAAATAAAATACTCTAGTACTAAAATAACCTATCAAAATTAATTAAAAAATTTAAAACAATTATAAAAATGACAAAAAAAGAGAAAAATTATAAAAAATAACTCTTAAAATTTATAATAATAAAATAATGTCTTATTATCATTGAAGGGTTTAGTTTAGACAACGTTAAATATTAAACGGATTTAAATAACTGTAATTTAATTTTAAACCACGTCTAATTGAATAACGTTTAGTAAATTTATATGTTAAATTTTTTTAATGATAAAAATATATAAGGTAGATATAATAATATAATTTTTATGATTATAAATTTTAAAAATATTTTTTTTCATTGTTTTAAAGAATATATAGGATAGTCGTATAAATGTACATGTATCGCTATCCACTCGTTAAGGGAGGGATGACAAATGTGCAAAGTCAGGCGATCAACATAATGATTAGTGGGTCATCTTGGCTCATTACTCGAGAGTCATAGGCTGGATACTCTCATTTATTTTAATTCTTATTTAATATTTTTAATTTATTTATAAAATAATATTATTTAATTTAATTTAAAAAATATATTATCTTATTTAGATTATAGTATTAATAAATTTAACTTTAAACATATATTATATTATTTTATTTATTAAACTTATATGATAAATAACCACAAATCATATTTTATATTATATTTATATTCTTATTTATCTTATTTAAATTAAATATATATAAATAAGATAACTCAACTAATATTATCTTATTAACATCTTATCTCATTAAAAATTAAATGAGATAAAATAAGATAAATTTTAAAAATTAATAAATTATACCATAAATTTTATTAATATCATAATTTATCTATCACGTTACATGATACCGGTAGAGTTAAGAAAATTGTATCGTGCCAAATGAACCAACACGTGGCCCATTTGGTCACCAAAATTATGATTCAAAAACTCTTGTATTTATATGTATTTTTAAATAATTTTAATTATATATTCTATATAATTTAAGATACATAAACATGTATAATGTATGTATTATATTTTATATATTATACAAGATTTTTTATATTTATTTTAATTAAAAATATGACCAAAATTTGATGGCTTAACGTGTCGTATTATGTCGTATTATGTCGGCATGTTACATTCACGTGCAATGGACCATTTTGCGCATACTATTTTCTCACGTGGGTCTAGCCATGCCAACCCAGTTCGAATGGACCGACCAACCCCTAAATTAAGGCAATATGACGTAAAATGTAATAACAGTTCATCCTGTGGTATTAAGATTTCACCTCCCTAACTTTAATTCACATATTTTAAGTTTGAACACGTTTGATATTAACAAAAGAAAAAGGCATGCATATAAAAAGGCAAATTTATTATACAAAAATCAATCTACATTCCACGTGTTTGTGAAATTGCCAAACCACGTATGATTACTTGAATATATAGAATGTTTGAAGTTCGAATCTTAATTATAAATATGTAAGTAATGTAGTTATTTTAAAAAAATGTGATCACATGAAAACATGAATTCCAACGATTTCGTTTTTTTTTTTCTTTAATTGACATTCCATCCATTCCCAGACAATCTCTTCAAAAATGAATCACCCGTTGATATTCCTAGCACAAAGACTCCAAAAGTACTTCGTATATGTACATCTATAAACTAGATGGAATAAAAAAAATTAAAAATAAGAAATAAAAAAGTGGAAATAAAGTGAAAAGAAAACAAGATAATTCTATGTACAAAATCAAGATGGTGATAAAGGAAACGCGGGGGGAGATGTGAACACCCAAGCAAAATTGACTCTCAAGTAGAAAATTTTACTCGAATTATGCAGACTTGGAATCTGGTTCAAGTGTGCTGTGTATCCAAATAAACATCGAGCCGTATCGCTATAATTCATAAGTCTACTTTAGCTACAGCCTGCTGTAGGTCCTGTTGAGAAGCACATTTGGGTCAGAAAGGTACCAAAATCATGGCAAATAAAGTCAAAAATAATTGAATTAAAAAACTTTTTAGCACCAGCAGAAACAAGAAGAATATGCACTTAGCAAACTGAATGATCAAATGATTGAAGAATGTTAAGGGGATAAGGATGACATATGAGAAAAAGATGAAAGTGAAACAGTATAATGACATGAAAGAAAATAGTATAATATGTTTTAAATTCATACCATAATACCCTCTGGTGCTTGCCAAGATGAGAACTGAAAGCTGAAAGCATGCAGCATTCGCCAGAAGGGGAGGCCTGAGTTCAAATATGTGGACATGAGCAGTACAATTGTTTCCCAGGAGTGCAAGACCAGAAACCCGGTCTGTCACTAAGGTGATGCTCAACATGAATTCTTCGCCTCATTAATGCTGATGGGGAATGATCGTGAAGTAAGTAATTGGAGTTAGGGTCATTCTCTTTATGAAATGCACCAGCTGAATTCCAATGCCCCTTGGAAGATGATCTTGAACAAGAATCTTGACAGTGCTGGAACGTGAAAGGAAATCTAGAGCATGAATAACCCATAACCGAAGCAAATCCATATGGATCATATTTGGCAGAAGTTGAATCTGATTGCTGCTTCCTGGCTAAAAGACCTATATGTGGTTTTATCGCCCAGTCTTCAATTATTATTCCCCGCTTGGCTGCAAGGTCCAATATCCTTCTTTCACCAAGTCCTAAGCCCATGAGTAAGTCCCATAGATTTCTCACCGCTTCTCGTTGATTATGAATGACTTGGTCTCTCATAGCTACTTCAAACTGGAGCTCCATATTAGCCATTCCCTACATTATGCAAATATCAGCTTTTGAAAGATATGCAAGGAACATTCGTACAGCATGTGAAAAGCTATGCTTGACGATGTTTATATAGTATTTAAGTAAAATTCTTCAGAGCACTTGATACTTCAGAGTTCAGTCTAGAGCCACAAGATATGAGAATTCCTCACTAGAAAATTAGGCCAGATCCTGGGTAATGTCAACTCACCAAGAGCCTGTATTGAGTAAGAATGCCCAAGTAGGTTCTGTTTCCATTATTACTAATGGCCTTCTCAATCATATCTTGAAGTTCACATCGATTCTTCTCATTTGCTTGAATTTCCTGAAAATGTGAAAGACGGAATAGTTTAAAAGCCAGTCAAAAAATTTATCTGTCACCAAACATTTCCTACTAGATGAATCATGGCATCAAGTCTTAAAGCATGCAAACCATATTCTACTAAAGATGGTTAATAATATTAAGAATCAGATGCTGAAATCTTCTGAGCCAGAAAAGAAACTTAGACAGTACCTTCTGGTAATTAACACCAGCTTCATCATTGTCACGGATGTTATCTAGAATGACAAGTCGTCTTGCTCTCAAAGCCTCTACAACTGGTCCATCCTGTTCGATAGCCTGTGGCATAGGAAAGTTATATCCTTTATTAATATCAACTTTAAAGAACTATACTTTTGCAGTCAAACTATAATCTCCAAAACATCTCTCCTGGTTAGTGGTCATAAATTATATGAACCCCTAATTCCTTCCACGAAGACAGGAAAAGCTAGTTAGACAAAAAAAGTAGAAAAGTATTTTTTTCGTTTTTACAAATATAATAAAGCTCCACTGCTATTTAAGTTAAAGTTCAATGTGAAAAAGTTAACAAATTGACAGTGGCACTGAATGTGAAGCAAAAATTTTTGTATTGGATATTAATCCTTAATTCAAGGAATAAAACAATGATCTTAATTCAAGAAATAAAACAAGGAGTTTAATTCAAGAAATAAAACAAGGAGCTTAATTTAAGGAATAAATCAAAGAATGTTTAATTTAAAGAGTAATTAAAGAAGTAAAATTTTATTATAAATAGCTATACAATTGTAATGAAAATATGAAGAAAATAATACAAACTAGAGAACTCTTTTGTGTAGAGTTATTTCTTCTTTTTTCTACATGGTATCAGAGCAGGAAAATTAACTTGCTTCTGCTTTATTATTATCTTAGCATCTTCAATCTTTGAAATGACTGAAGATAAGCCGTTAGGATCAGAAGCTGAAAGTTCATCAGTGCTTTCCTTCATGAATATGCATGAGGTGGATGTCAACCCAAATCAAAGATTAAACTCAATCTTGTTGAATGAGTTTAATTACTTGCCTTGGTCAAGAGCAGTGTCTCTGGCTCTAGGTGGAAGGTCCAAGTTGGGGTTCATAAATGGAAGCATCGAAGTACCTGATGTTTCCTCACTAACCTATGAATCCTGGCTTAGTAATGATCAATTGGTTATGTCATGGATCCTAAATTCCATGGAACATAAATTAGTTGAAATATTCAGTTATTCTGAATCTGCATACCAATTATGGGAGACGGTCAAGGAAATGTATGGCAGTCAAAACAATGTTGCACGAGTTTTTCAATTAAAGAAGGACATCTCAGATCTGCAACAAGATGACAAGCCTTTTGTACAACTCTTAGGAAGCATGAAAAGCATGTGGAATGAGTTGGAAATATATCGTCCTCATACAACCGATATAGCTCTGCTACGAAAGAGAGCGGAAGAAGATAAGATATTTCAACTTTTATCCAGTCTCGATTCAACATATGAAGATATACGATGCCACATACTCATGAATACTGAACTTCCTTCCTTCACCAATGTATGTACGACAATTCAACGTGAAGAAGGAGGAAAGTCATGAACAAGGGTACAATGGCTAGTGCACCTGAGGCAAGAGCCTATCTAACCAATGGGAGGAAGTACAAAGGGAAGCATCCAAACTTGAAGTGTCAACACTGCAACTATACGGGTCATGTTAAGGACACATGTTGGATTCTACATCCAGAATTAAAACCTGATTTTATAAAGGATAAGGGTTTACAGAAAGTGAATCGTACTGCACACCGTGCAAATCATGTTTTTGCCTCTACCTCTAATGGGTCTGATCCATTCAAGAACTTCACAGCGAATCCAACTAAACTCATGAATGAGTTTATGTTGTATCTTCAAAGCAAGATAGGAGGAGCTAGAATTGACTGTGTGGATAGCATAAAAGAAAGAAACTCGACGGCATTGCTAGGCAAGTTTGCGGGTTTCTTGGCAGATACAAAACTCATACCACAAGAGGACATGCAAGGTATCATAAAAGTCTTTAAAACTGCTCTTAAAATAAATATGTTGCATGATTTTTGGGTTGTAGATTCAGGTGACACATATCATATGACAAACCATGTGTCAAAGTCTCATAAGTTCGAAAAATTAGCAAATCCTTCTCAAGTTTCAATTGCAAATGGTGAGAATGTAAAGGTTTTAGGAAAGGAAAAAATAAAATTAATGTCAGATGAAATCGAGTCGGTGATTTTATATGTACCTTCTTTTCCCTTCCAACTTCTGTCTGTAGGAAAAATCACAAATACCTTTAATTGCTTAGCCATTTTTTCTCCTCACAATGTCATTTTTCAAGATTGTGCCACCAAAAAGACGATTGGTGAAGGGTTTTACTTAGATGGTCTCTATTACATATCCAAGAGCAATCCCAGAGGGTTTCAAGCCAAGTTTAACCCTATTCAAGATAATCAATTGTGACATCAACGTTTAGCTCACCCTTTTCCACCAATTTTGTCAACTTTATTTCCAAACTTAGGAAATGATGCAATTGCATGTGAAACCTACCACTCATGTGAAACCTGCCACTTGTCTAAGGCCACTAGATTGCCTTTTAATTCTTCCTTGTCTAAGGCTAGTAAGTGTTTTGAACTAGTTCATTCAGATGTATGGGGACCAACTAATGAATCTTTTGATGGTTATAAGTATTTTGTGATTTTTGTTGATGATTTCTCTCGAGTCACATGGTTATATCTTTTAAAGTCTAAGAATGAAGTTATGGAAGTATTTAAGGACTTTCATAACCTTGTTAAAAATCACTTCTCTTCTAAAATTCAAACCTTAAGGTCTGACAATGGCACCGAATACATGTCCCATATCATGAAACAATATTTGAGCATTCATAGCACTATGCATCAAACAAGTTGTGTTGGCACACCTCAACAAAATGGTGTAGCTAAACGCAAAAACCGGGACTTACTTGAAAAAACTAGAGCATTAATGCTACAAATGAATGTACCAAAGAGATTTTAGTCCCAAGGGGTTATGGCAACTGCTTACATCATCAATAGATTACCCAGTCGAGTTTTGGATTTCAAGTCTCCCCTAGAGGTCATGAAAGGAAGGAAAATTAATCTCTCACACCTTAGAGTCTTTGGCTGCATCTGTTTTGTACATATTCAATCTCATCATCGAGATAAATTGGATCCTAGAGCTGCTAAATGTATTTTTCTTGGTTATTCATCTACACAAAAGGGATATAAATGTTATGATCCCCAACTTAGGAGATTCTTACATCATCAATAGATTACCCAGTCGAGTTTTGGATTTCAAGTCTCCCCTAGAGGTAATGAAAGGAAGGAAAATTAATCTCTCACACCTTAGAGTCTTTGGCTGCATCTGTTTTGTACATATTCAATCTCATCATTGAGATAAATTGGATCCTAGAGCTGCTAAATGTATTTTTCTTGGTTATTCATCTACACAAAAGGGATATAAATGTTATGATCCCCAACTTAGGAGATTAATTGTCTAAAGATGTTCGATTTTATGAAACTAACCCTTTTTTCAACAAGTCATATGAAATCACAAGTCTAAGGGATGGCATCTTGGATGTGTTTCCATTACCAAGAATCGAACTTGAAGCTCCACAACAACAAGATCCCAGCCATGTCAACATTGATGCATCTCTCACTGAAAGTAACAATGAAGGGTCTCATCTTAATGGTACACTGCATGAAGATGGTGATAATCAAGATGATCCTCACAATATGGTACAAGATGTGAACGAGTATGAGATAACTCCTCCTGCTCCACGACATAATCCAATGCGTGTTAGGCAACCTCCCATAAGACTTCAAGACTTTGTCACCTACAAACCCATACATCCCATCTCAAATTATGTGTCATATAAGAGAGTGACACCAGCCCATGCCGCATTCCTCAGCACTATATTGAGTTACAGTGAGCCTCAAAACTTTCATGAGGCCAACAGCCAAGAGGTGTGGAAGGAATCCATGCAAGAAGAACTTAAAGCCCTAGATCAACACCACACATGGAGCATCACCAAACTTCCAAAAGACAAGAAAGTTGTGGGTTGCAAATGGATATATAAGCTCAAATTCAAGTCAGATGGATCAATTAAGAGGTATAAAGCAAGATTGGTGGCTCGGGGATTCACTCAAACATTCGAGGTGGATTACAAAGAAACATTTGCACCTGTTGCAAAAATGAACACAGTAAGAGTGCTACTGTCCGTGGCTGTAAACAAGGGGTGGTCCATGTACCAAATGGATGTGAAGAATGCATTCTTGCATGGTGATCTCAAAGAAGAAGTTTATATGAAATTGCCACCTGGGCATCCTCAAAGCAATGAACTGGATTTAGTGTGCAAATTGCACAAATCCATTTATGGTTTGAAACAGTTCCCATGAGCTTGGTATGCCAAGCTAAGCTCAGTTCTAACTAGTGTTGGTTTCAAAAGCAGCAATGTCGATTCCTCACTATTTGTTCGCACAGGAGCTATGGGAAAATTGGTTGTGCTGATTTATGTAGATGATCTGATAATTACAGGTGATAATGCTGACGAGATTTTCAACCTCAAACAGTCCTTCAGACAAAGGTTTGCAATTAAAGACCTTGAGATATTGAAGTACTTTCTTGGTATAGAAATGGCAACCTTGCACAAAGGACTCTTTCTTAACCAAAGAAAATATGTCCTAAATTTTCTCAAGGAAGCTAACATGAGCAATGCTAAACCAGCCATTACCCCTCTTGACAACAAGCTCAAACCTAGCTTAAAGGGCATGTCACTCACGGATATAAGTTATTACCAACGACTGGTTGGTAAGTTGATCTACCTAACAATCACCAGACCTGACATCACATATTCTGTAAGTATTGTGAGCCAATTCATGCACTCCCCGACACTTGAGCATTTGACCCTTGTTAAAAGGATCTTACGCTACTTAAAAGGATCAGTGGGTCGTGGTATCATCATGAAGAAGAATGACAACACACAAATCATGGGGTATTGTGATGCTGATTGGGCAGGGAATGCAATCGATCACAAGTCCACCACTGGCTACTGTACATTTGTCGGTGGAAACTTGGTCACATGGAAGAGTAAGAAGCAAACTGTCATCACCAGATCAAGTGCCGAAGCTGAGTATCGTGCAATGGCTTCAAATGCGTGTGAGTTGATATGGCTTAAAGGTCTTCTGTGTGATTTAGGTGTTCCTACAACTCTTCCTATGTCCTTATTTTGTGACAATCAGGCAGCCATGCATATAGCATCAAACCCAGTGTTTCACGAGAGGACGAAACACATTGAAGTTGATTGTCATTATGTTCGTGAACAAGTTCAATCACAGGTGATTCAGACACATTATACAAGAAGTTTCGACAACTGGCTGACATCTTCACCAAGCCCTTGGCTTCTCATCAGTTTCAACGACTTTTGTCCAAGCTTGGATCCATAAACCTTCTGGATCCAGTTTGAGGGGGAGTATTGGATATTAATCCTTAATTCAAGAAATAAAACAAGGATCTTAATTCAAGGAATAAAACAAGGATCTTAATTCAAGGAATAAAACAAGGAGCTTAATTCAAGGAATAAAATAAGGAGCTTAATTCAAGGAGTAAAACAAGTAATCCTTAATTCAAGGAGTAAAACAAGGAATCTTTAATTCAAGGAGTAAAACAAGGAATCTTTAATTCAAAGAGTAATTGAAGGAGTAAAATTTCATTATAAATAGCTATACAATTGTAATGAAAATATGAAGAAAATAATACAAACTAGAGAGCTCTTTTGTGTAGAGTTATTTCTTCTTTTTTCTACATTTTGTATCGAATGGAACAAGTTAATAAAATGCTCAGATCACGAGAAAATGTTCAAAATTAAAAAAATCCATAAATTATAAGTGGCATTGTTTAACCTGTTGGTTTGCAATAGCATCATCAAGGTGTCGAAGTTCAGTGCGATTGCGAATATTAGTTTCCTCAAGTTCAAACAGTGCCTTCTGTAAGTTTATTCTTTCCTGGACATTTTCACTGGTTTCTTGGCTCAAAGTATTCAACCAAGATATCTCATCATCCCCAGCTTTCTCATCATGTTTGTTGTTCAGTTTAGATTCCTTTTCAGCTAGTTCTTTCTTCAGTTGGCAAACCTCGACCTATACACTTAAATATTTAACTCTTTAAGAAACTAAAAACAAAATATAATTACTCAATCACTTCAGATAACATCAATTGAAATTTGTTTTTGGTACCTGGAGACTATCAATCATCAGCTGGTAGCCTAACACATGAGTATCAATTGTGCCAACGTTTCTCTGTGGGGAAAAACAATGCTCAACTAATTAGAAAAAAAAAATTCCCTTGTCAAAATAAAAATAAGCAAAGCTGCTTTCTTTGAATCGCACCTGAATATGTGTCTTTATTTCCTTCGCTCGGTCAGCATATTTCAATGTATTTATGGTGTGATGATACTGACTGTCCGCAGGGGATATAGTAGCAACCATAACAGTTTGAGAATTACCACTGAGACCATCTTTGAGGATTCTTGTCAATTTACTGCAAAATACTCTAATTATTTATAGTAGCATGACGGGCTTAAGACTACTATAATTATCGTCAAGCTACCTATTTCTGTAGGGAACATAAGCAAGACCCTTCTTTTGCTGTTTTCCAAGAGCATTGATACAGTTTGCTAAAGCAAGGAGTGAACGATTAATATTTGCACCATCCCTTAACTTTTGACCTCCACAATTTGTTTCAGAAGCTCGTTCACTGCCAGCAAGATCAACAAGTGCAAGTTTTCCTTGCAAGACTTGACTCCGATAATTGTTACTCTGTTTTCTTTTTACTGTTATCTCCAGAACTGCATGTGACCTGATCACAATAAGATGGATTTTATGAGGAAAAAGGAGGGGGACAGAAAAATCGAAGTTCAATTAGGGACGTGGTACTAGAGAGTTGCTGCTTAAGGGAGTCATCAAAAAGTCGTATTCCAATGGAAGTAGTGGTATATCAGCACCAGTGGTTTAGGTACTTAAGCAAATATCATGACAACTCAATTTAAATTTTATGCTTTAAATACCTTGGGGAAATAAGCTCCTAATGAATTATTATATTACTAATTAATGGTTTTTTTAATTATCCAAAACAACATACATCAGGTTCCCTTTATAAGACTTTGTCCGCGACTTATAGCCAGAAAGCACACAAATAAACTATGAAGCCATAGATTTTGCTTCAAAATCTAAAATCACTTTGTAAAATTGATTATAGTGGAAAATATTTTCAGAAGTATAAGATAATATTCTAACTGTCAACAGAATCGAGGGTCTCAAAACTGAAAATGAAAATAACCACTGTGTTCATATAGCAGGTTAAAAGTTCATTCACCTTGAAGATGTTGCATTAGCCTCAGTGCTTTCAGTTTTCCTTCGGCTGTTTCCCAAGTTTAAGAGTTCCAGAATCTTATCAGCTGAGTGAACCTGAACTAGTGCAATTGACAAACATCCAGTAAGTACCCTAATATGATTGCAAACACAAAAATATAAGAGGAATAAAAAAGGCAACACATATAAACTAGAACATTCTTAAAAAATTAAAAAATTAAAAAAGTATTTTTAGAGCCAAAGTGTCATGTCTTTTGAAAATATATAGAATAGAAGGGTAGAGAAAAAAGCAGTGGTTTATATTATGGTGGATGTTGATCAATAGACCAATTCTCTAGGATGAAGCAACCATCAGGCCCTAATCCATTCAGAATCAGAGATACCTCATCCCATGGTTATTTAGACTCACCTTCAATCCACAATCAGCAATTTAAGCCTTGGTAAAATAATATTGTTCTTTTAGGTCCAACATTCCAGATATACAGGGATTGTTGAGTTCATAATTCAGAAAAGAAATTATATTAATCACTTGGAATAAAGACAGTAGTTATTGCCTTGTTCTTTGTTGGCTAAAGCCTATAAAACCTGCTAAAATTTCAGTAAAATTGAATAACATTTTTTATGTTTCAACTTTCAATGTCAAGCCAGTGCCAACAACAAAAAGTTAACTTGAACCTTAATAGATCTCAGCCCAACCACATTTATTCCTTGTTCTGGATCCTCTCTGAGTTCCAAATGTCCTGATGACTTTTCCAGTAAGTCATAAATAACCTAAGTTCATCAAATAAGAAATTACATAACATTTCAGTGGAGAACAAGGACACTATAAACACAATGTTTTCCCATAGGGAAAGGAATACCATACTTCATTGTAGACTTCAAGATAGGAACAGGTAACATTAAATTCATCAAAACTCTTGTCCTTTTTTATCAGATCAAAAACTGTATTCAAACTTAGAACCATCAGTCCAGGATCATCTTGGGTCCCCACCATTGTGTACGTTTTACCACTGTAAATGTTAATCCAAAATGTGAGGTAATCATAGAGGAAACCACTATATAGTCTATATAGACTGTAATATAAAAGAGTGCAAACAGCAAGAAGTGATAAAGATCATGAGCTTTCAGAAAGGATGCTGCTTCAGTCTGTTAGTCTATATCTGTATTCAAATACCCAGAAACAGACCTCAAAATAACCGTCACAGATTTGATACGAAACAAAGCATGACAATTAATAGAGAAGTCAAGGAAAAGTTATAACTCAGAAAGCAAAGTTGCCAACATATGACTTGCAAACTTCTCCAAAAATTAAATACCACATGAAAGTTATGTAATACCTTAAGAGTATGATATCAAGATAGACACTTATCATAGGCTCCGATAAATTATTTCTTTTATAAAGTTTTCTCCTACGAAAGTCAACTATAATAAGTTTGACACACAAAATAATCAATAAACTTCTTCTATACCTTCCAGTTGACCCATAAGCAAAGATTGTTGCATTAAGACCTTGAACAACACCAGAAATCACAGAAAATATGCTTTTAGCATATACGTCCTGAACATAAAAAGTATAGTTAGAATTAGTATTCCTACTACAATTACCTCAGCTGAAAACCATTGTGATAGAAGAACTTGTGATAACAACTAGAAATGTAAATTCGGGCGGGACGGGCTAGCCCAACCCGAAACTTCTGGTTCGGATCGGACTCGGGTTAGGTATTGTCTGGTCATTTATATTTTCGATCCAGGCCGAATTTTCCAAATTAAATGCAATTCCAAAACCCTATCCTAAAACATTCAGACCTGAATTTTTTAAACTTTGAATTAATTTAATTTAATACTTGAGTTTAAATGATACAATAAATTATAAAATAATGACATATTATATTCAAATATATGTATATTTTATAAAATTTAAATTTAATACGCATTTTGGGCCGGGTTAAAGCCAGAGTCGTTATAAAAATGTTCGGTCCTATGCCCAGCCCCCAGGCCGGACCTAATCGGACTTCAAGTGGAGTCGAATCAGGTCAGATCATTCAGGTTTTGGGCAAACCGGGCTGAATTTACATCCCTAATAACAACCTAGAGAGGCTTGCTTCAACTACACAAGTTCCTATGCATTTGACCAAACACCCAAAAAAGGACACAAAATGCATGGTCTTCAAATTAATAGATGCAAACAATTCTTGTACATGGGCGGTTGAACCAAGAAACTAAGAACTCAAAACCATTTATTAATACCAAATTTTTGCAATCAGGAGAGAATGCATGATCGAAACAATATCTCTTTTCTTTGCTCCTGTTCTGTATGCGTTCAAGATAGTCCTTAGACAGGTCAGGATCTAAAACGTACACTTCCTAAAAGTTCCAAATAGCACATCAGTATCTGAAATGAATGAAATAGCAATCCAAATAATAAAGTAAGGAACAGAACACAAGTCCAAAACCATCAGATACCTTATTGTCAATTACTCTAACGATGTTGCGACCTCGTTCTCTCTCAGTTAAAGGCCTACATTTCACGGCAACCTATGGAAAAAGCATGCAGATAGCCGTTGCAAATCAAATTACTGAAGAAAATAGAACATCAATATCTGAAAATTCACGTAAATTAACCACACACAAAAAGCAAAAACATAAAACAACACTAACCGTAAGGGTTGTAGGTTTCTTCGTAACAGGAGCTCTGATGCTCGGCATGCTGTATCCACATTTATTTCAATGATACCGAACCAAAAATTAGGTGAAATTCTTTAAATCTTTAGCTTTAATAAAAAAAATTAAAAGATTTGAGACTTTGGTTGAATAATGAGCCCTAATTCAATTGGAATAAAGAACGCTTCTAGTCAGAAGCATCAAATTCAAAATAACGGGATCTTCATCACTAGCACCAGAATGACGATATTTCAACTTCCAAAGAGATGGAAAGTTTTAGAGGAGAAAATCTCTAAAGCGAGAAAATGTGTCAGAATTCAAGGACATGTTTGTTTGATTTAAGTAAAAGTGAGAAAATTCCAAAAAAGTTATATATCTGAGAGAAAGAAGAGAGAATGATTAATCTGAGTTGGCAACTGACGAAGGAAAAAGGAAACTGTGTCAAAAGACGCGCTATTAATTTCACTCTAATTTTTATTTACATCATTCTTTAAAATAATACATATAAATTTTAATTTTTAAATTCTTTTTATATTATTTTAAAAAAATTAATGTATAAAAAAAATAAAAGATTAATTTTATCAATTTATTTATATAAAAATATCATTTAATTTTTTTTATTTTAAAAATACAAAAAAAAACATTTAATAATTTTAAAATTATTTTTATAAAAAAATTATCAGAGTTATTCCATTATTTTTCTGTTAATTATACAAAGTTACCTAATTATTCATTTAAAAAATCATATTAATAAATATTAGTAAAAAAAATTATGTGATTTTTTTATAAGTAAAATAATTAATAAATATATTTTTTAATATAAAAATCTAAATAATAAATTTATTAAAAAAAAAGACCCAAGATATTGATCTCTATATAAAAAAGTTTATATGTATCATTTAATAATATAAAAAAATATATAATATAATTAAAATTGTTACACCACTATCCATTACCAAAATCGTAAGATAATCTCTTTGTTTTAGATTAACTTCACGTATATTAATAATCATAAATGAGTATGAATTCTGATGCTACTTAAAATTACTTGTGGTTCTTGAACGTAAGAATGTGAAATTAAATTAATAATATAACGCCATGTACAAACGATAAATTTAAATAAGTGATGATATCATATTTGAGGATATAAAATATAAAACTAATATAATTATTTTAAAAAAATATTTTTCACAATTGATTGAATACATTGTTAATAATCATTTCTAATTATTATAAAATTGTGATATATAAAAATATTATTTTAAAATAAATATAAGTTATTTTTATTAAAAATAAATAAATAATATAATTAGTAAATATATAATATAGAAATAATAAATAATATATTTTTATAAATATAATTTTATTTTAACTCATTGACACAATATACATAGAGGTATATATAATGGATTGATTCTATTCTACATTAAAATATGAATAAATCAATAGATTAATTTCTTAAAAATTAAAAATACAATAAAAGTTACACAAATCATAAAAGATAACACATGTCAACAGATAAAGTATATTATATAATTCGTATTAAGAATTAATGACTTATCAATTTAATGATTTTGGTGCTAGACGTTCCCAAAATAGATATTATCGAATCCGGTTAGCTATTTGTATTGATTTGAATTGAGTAAATTTATTTTTCTATTTTTTTAATTTATCAAGTTGTATTTTTTAAAATTAATTTTGAATAATAAATTTTTTTATGTTTTAAATATTAATTAAGTTTAATACCTAAAAATATTTTGAATTTTTTTTAATTATAAATCAATAAAAAATATATTTTTATCAATTATAAATCAACAAAAAAAGTGCCACATTTTTTAATAGTACACTAACAAAAATAAAATTTTATTATTTAATTTTATATTAATTTTTTTTAGATCAAATAATATATAATATGATTTTAACATGTGATTTGAAACAAAAAAATATATATAAATCTTACTATCAAACTACTACTACGTGTGTTTATAGTTTCATATCAATTAAACATATATTACATCCATACAAAATTGTTTAATTTAAACATATATTTATTATTAAATAATGCTAATATAATTAACATGATATCTCCAAATTTAATTCAATTAAATACTCACTAATTAAAATGAAATAAAAATATCATACAAATATTAATACTTTATTTTTTAAAATTTTAATTTAATAAAATTATATTAAAAAATTAAAAATAAACAAAATAATATATCAATTTCTATAAAAAATTTACTATAAAAACCAATATAACTCATATTGAATTAGTTTTTAGATTTTTGAAAACAACGTAACATGAAAAATCTAAAAAATAATAGTTGGTTTGATTTAAATTAAATAAGTTGTTTCAATGAGCCAAATTTCTATCACCCTTAAGTGGATATATGTTTTTTTGCACATCATAAAATACATTTTTATTATATCTTCAAAATATACGATAATTATTTTTTTATGACGTAAAAAAATGTGTGTTAATTATGATCTGAATCTAAAGAGATAAACAAGTGAGATATAATATATATTTTAACAATAATAAAATAACAGTTAATATGATTTTTTTTATAAAATATTTGTTTTAATATTTGGTATTATTAATATTTTCTTATTTTTTTTAAAATATAAATATATATTAAAATAATTGTTAATTAGGATATTTATTATTTTTAATTTTTTATTAATAATTATTTTTTTGTTAATGGTTCATGTTTTATTGAAAATAAATTTATCATGATTTTTTGAGTTAATTTGAATATATATCAAAAATAAATATTATTAATTAATTTTTTTGAATTTTTATAAAAGTTCTCGTAAGTTTTCAAAGAGAGAGATCTATTAAGAAGGTAAAAAAGATGCTTAGCTAATAACTTTATAAAAGATAGATATTTATTAAAAAAAATTAATCTTTAATATTATGGAAGTTTTAAGGTTATTTTTTTTCTTGAATTTATTTAAACTTGATTTAGTGCTCTTTTATGTTGTGTGTTATTTTTTTAGTTGTTTGTTTTAATACGATGAAAAAGAATGGAAGTATATGAAGTATTATTTATTTATTTTAAAATATATTTTTAATCAATCACATTAATTTATTTTTTATAAAATATTAAGTATTTATTTTTAAAAAAATTATATTAATTTTAAATTTTATTAAGTTAAATAACAAATCATTACAAAAAAAAATTATTTGTGAAGTATACGAGGAGGAAAATAGGCAAGCAGATAATCATTAATCACCGTATATGAACTTTTGCAGGCTATTTATTATTGATGTACTCGTAACAATTACCATGAATTCTATATGTGCATTTAAATTGTGTAGATCTTTTGTTAAATCCATATAATTCACTTTTGTTTAAGTTATATCATTAATACACATTTATTGACTACATAGAGAGAGAGAGAGAGAGAGAGAGAGAGAGAGAGAGAGACTCGAATTCTCATTTAAGAGAATTATGTGGAAAATGCATACATATAGATTATAGATCATGCATATTACCTTTATCACTCACCTGTACGTTAAATAATTATTAAATTTAATTTTTTATTATTGAGGTTAACTCAAACTTATATTATTTATAAGTTAAAATTAATGACGCAAATTTACACTGGCCAACTGACAATATTTTTAAAAAAATTGTAAATTTTAAATTTTAAATAAAATCCATGAATAAATTAAATCACTAATTTTTTTCCACTAAAAAGTGAAAGCTAACTAATCTTATATTAGTTAAAAAAAATATATGTATCATAAATTTATAATGAATTTTAAAAAATATAATATAATATTATTAATAAATATAATTATATTTAATAAAAAATTATTATATTTATTATATATAAAATTACTTATATTTATACTAATGGCTAATAAATATATTAATAACATTTGTATGTAATGGTTTCAACTAAGACTCTAAAATGTGGGTATTAGGTACTTTAAGTTTTATATTTGTGATATTTATATATTTTTATCCTATAATTTTTTGGATAAATTATATTTATTTTATAAAAAAAAATCCCCTCTTCCCCTCTTCCTCTCTTCCTCTCTTAAAAAATTACAAAAATGAAAATAAAATGAAAAAATCACAAGTGGCTGACAGAATCTCATTAGTTGTCTTTAGATCAGATACCATATTTGATTCCACTCAATCATGAACCATGTCTATTCAAGAAAAGAAAAGAAAAAATCAAACTATTACTTACTTTATTAGTTGAAACTTTTTTTTCGATGGAAAATTAGTTGAAACTTGAAAGCATGTTAATATTGGTACAGGCTAAAAACAATATCTAACTTTTATTACAAATTCTACCCTAATTTCAAACTGATTTTAAATGGTAAATTAAAAAAATTGCTTATTTCAATCTCAATTTAAATATAAAGTACTACTTTTTTTTTTAAATAATAAACCTTTATTTTGTAAATGTTATTATAATGTTTCTGTACGAGAACAAATCAATTATATGTACTTTTATAATGTTTTTAAAATAATAAAATTTTACTCATATATATTTAATAAAAACAAGTACAAAATATACTTATTTTTAATAGAAAACTAAAACATTACCGTTCATACTTAATATATATTCGATATTATATATATATATATATATATATATGTCGGCAGAAAAGGTCATATATAAAAAATACCATAAAAATATGATTTATAGTGGATAATTTATGTTAATAAAAATCTAAATCTTATATTGTGAAAATTAACTTCAATATTAAATATTATCATTTTAAAAAAATTAAACAATACTAAGTTCAAACCTATTACTTAAAAGAAATGTGAAATAAAATAAATTATCATTAAACTTATCTATATAGTTATCTCTAATTTATTTAAGATATCATAATTTAATTCATAATCTTTTAATTTACACTATTTATTTTTTTTAAATTATATTTTTTTATTAAATTGAAATATGGAAACCCATGTAAGTAAACTCAGCCCACTTTTTTAACCATGGTTTAAAAAAATCAAACTTATATATTTCCACTGAATTTTAAGCCCAAAATCAAAATTGCCAACACTATATGTATTTTTTCCCCTTTTTTTCATTTTTCGTACAACCATTGTCATGTAATATATAAACTTCATCCCTTTCTGAAAAAACACACTGGCTATTGAAAATTTTCTTCTTAATCTGTCCAACCAAACAAAACTGTAGTTCAATGATAGAAAAAGAAGAAGCAAAAACGATGGCATAATTAGGGTGTCAGTGTCATGTGAAATCCCTGTTTGACATATTTTAAAGCAAGCCTTATATTATGGGCACAAAAATGAGCTCTATGAACATTTTTAAGCTGTGTACAAAATGAGTTCTTTCAATAATTTTTCAAACAATGCAAAATGACATCAATAAAGTAGTACATAATCCAAAATTAAAGTAATACATGATAATATGAGCAATAAGTTTGTAGATTAATGTTACATATTATTGTGATATAAAGTAAAAAAATTAATATTTAATATTTGAAAATATGGATGTTAAAAATTTATTACTAAAAAACAAAAACAAATTAATATGAGATATATCAAGATGTTAAGGAACACATTGATCAACAGACAATGTTTTGCATGCATGTATTTTGAGTGTTTCTCTCCATCTCTCTCTCTTTTGGCTGATTTATATTTTGGGTGTATGTGTTTCTTAGGAGTAATAATTTGTGTTCAAGTTCAATTGTTTAAACCAAATAATAATCGAGAAAAAAAAATTGAATTCAAATAAAATTAAATTTGGATTCAATTTGAAATGTTTTAAATATCACGAAAAAATTAAGGTTAAATTAAGGTTGGATTAAGATCACTGATAACTCAAAAAATAAAAAAATAATTATAATTATTGTTTTATGTTAATAGTATTATAAAATTTGTTGCATATTATGATTGATTTTATTTACTAAATTTACAAGATGTAATTACAAAATTATTTTTTATTTTAATATTTTTTATTAATAATAATTTAATTTTAATTTTTTAGAGTTTATTAAACATAAATAAAGAAAATAAGTTGTTATGAAAAAAAAAATTTGAGTTTTACATTTCATTTCCTCGTATATGTTTATTCCTTATGACCGATTGCCATTATAAATTAGAAAACGCCAAGCAAAATTTAAGATATAAATTATTCATTGTCTGTGTATACCTTAGGATAATTATATTTAAATAATAGTTTTTATTTTTATTATAATAAAAATATATAAAAAAAATTATTTTTAATATTAACTATACATTAATATCAATATTGTTAAATAAAATTATTATTTATCAAATATTTTTATAATAATAATTACTTGCATTATCGCTCATAATTTGAGTTAAGTATATTGTTGGTTGTTTTTGACTTTATACAGACCGAAATACATACCAAGAAAATCATTAAACTCAATTATAAATATAAAATAAATAATCTTATTTCATCTAATATTTTATTTGTTAACTCTAATAAAATTATATTATAATATTATCTTATTTTATTTTAATATAATTTCATTTCATTTCATTTATATTATATTCTTAATGAGTATAACTTTAAACATATTTTGTATTATTTTTCTTATTAAATTTGCATTGTAAATAATCATGTGTTATATTTTCTCTTATTTTTATATTATTATATATCTCATTTAAGTTTATTAGATACGAATGTGATATATCAATTAATATAATTTTATTTTATTAAAAATTAAATGAAACAATATAAAATAAACTTTAAAAATTAATAGATTATCATTAATGTTTCATCTCAATTTATACCACTACACTCTATGAGTTTTTTATTATTTTATAATATATCTGTCTTCTATACTCTAAGAATAATAAATAATATTAATTATATTTTAAAAAAAAAATTAATTGAAATCTAACACTTTATTGACCTATAATATAATAAATGTGAAAGTCTAAGAATTATAAACATTTTAGTCCTAAAAATATTAACCTAATATAGGTGGACATTTATAATTATTATAGTTTCTATCAATATGTAATAGTATCTTAAACATCTTTTCTTTCCTTATTGTTTTTAACCTTCAATTAAGTGAAGTTTTGATATGTATAAAAGTTTATAAAAATAATTGATTTTTTAATGTTAAAAGATATATTAAATAAGTGAAGGTGTCGTAATTTTTATTATAATATTATATTTAATTAATATATAACATTATCTCTAATAATAACATTTTACCACGAACAACTTGTTGATAAAAAAAAATTAAGTTGAGTTTTCCTTGTTTTCTCTTGCATTTTGATTAATGAAGGTTGTTGTTACAGAATAATATAATCACATAAATGTGAAATTAATGAACGATAAAGTGGTCCAAACGTGGCTTTAATTAGTCTGATTTTTGCACAAGGTACTCTGGCGTTAGTGCCTGTGTTGGGTCATTTTCCTTAATTTATTAGGCTACCCATTTAATACATTTCAGGGGTGATAATGAGGGAAGAAAGAAAGAATGTGCAACGTAATGGGCATAAATAATTGCCCTTAATTCTATCGTTGAAAAACTTTTTAGTATGAGAGAGGTAGTTTATAAATATGTCGTATATTTTAATAATTTTAAAAATATATCATTATTACTTGTAATAAAATAGCCTTCATAGATGATGATGAAGAAGATGAACACAAAAGATCAGGATATTATCACAATTTTTTTCCACGTTATATTTAATATTAATTTTAAAAATTAATAAAATATATTTAAAAATAATTTAATAGACATAAAATAAATATATTAAAAATAAAAAGACATTTTTATTAATTTTAAATACTAACATTAAATATATTATAGAGATAACAAAAAAAAAAGTGATAGTAATCCCACCTGAATACAAATTTG
Organism: Hippophae tibetana; assembly: GCA_037013495.1. Taxonomy (NCBI): domain Eukaryota; kingdom Viridiplantae; phylum Streptophyta; class Magnoliopsida; order Rosales; family Elaeagnaceae; genus Hippophae; species Hippophae tibetana. The sequence continues at coordinate 32,053,019 of CM072812.1, forward strand.
TAAATCTTCTTCTCCCGTTTCATGTTCATTGCTTTAAGTTTTTAAAAATACTCGAAGTCTATATCATTTTGAGTTTGCACCGTAGACGATGAGCTTGCGTGATATGATTATGAGCTTCCCATAAAATAAAATAAAATCATTATAAATTAAGACCTTGATAACATTTTTATTATCCCCTTAATAATAAATCACTTGCTTCCCCTTCCTCTGCTGAGGTTCCTACGTGGGATTTACTCAAACAGTCTTGTACCTTGTCTTATTAATCTCTGATAATTACACCCACTGTAGATCGAAAGTTGAGTACAGACATCTCAAAATTGATTTTAATATTATCTTTTGGGGTTTTTTTAAATCAAAACAAAAAAACTTTTGTGTAACAGCGAATTGAATGAACTCCTTATTAAAAAAATGAAATAAAATATATTTCTTCCAATTTTTTTTATAAATATATAAGATATTTTTATTTAAAGAAATATATTGAAAGATAAATAAGATAAATCTCATTTTTAATTATCGATTTTAAATTTAATGTTATTATAAATTTAAAATTTTATTAATTCTAAATAGTTTTTTATATGATTGAAATAGGATTAAGGTTTTTATAAATTATATGTATATATATGTGCGATTAATTTGAAAAATAAGTAGGGATATACAAGAATAAATCATTTTTATCGAAAACATTCTTCTAATAAATTTCAACTAAATTTAGTATCATACACGTAACAGTTAGGATTGTTATTCCGTAAGACCCATTTTTTATGCAAACTCTTACGGGTTGTTTCGGAAGACATGGAAAGAGATGTTTTTATGTCAACAAATAATTTGAAATGCCTCGACTCTTTTAGAAAAGTTTCGAGTCAAATAGAAATGATTCAGGTACATATATTTCTAGACAAACCAATTACAGTAAGACCTACAATAAGACCTATAGAAACACGTATAGGTTCGGGGAAAAGATCTCTCAAATATTGGGTGGAAAGAGATGTTGTATATGAATCACTCACATATTCTTCTGAATTATATGTATTCACGAGATTAATTTGGAAAACAAGTAAAGATATGCAAGAGCAAACCATTTTTATTGGAAAAAAGTGTTCATTAAAATTCAAAATCTAATAAATCAAATAGTGTAAAAATATATATCAAATAATGTAAAAAATCATTATTTTTAAAATTAACAAGTTTTTCATTCCCGAATACCCAACTAATTAATCAATTCTTTATAGTGCATTCTATTTTTCTTTGACAAATAAGAAAACGTTCATTGGAATCTGAAGTTAAAATTTTGGTAGATATGGATCCCATAAAAACTTCTTTTGAGGAATGGACCAAACCAGGTGATTTTCCAAGAATGATAGGTAAGGGGCCCGATGGCTAAGAGCTGACATCAAGGTGCCAAACCTTCCTATCGATGTGAACTCCAACCATATCTCCACCACATGAAAAAGTATAATCACTTTGTAACATTACAAAAAAATAAGGATTGAAACTTCCTTATTCTTTATCTTAAAAACATAATATGGATAAATACCAATAGTTATTACAGGTAGAAGTATAGAAATCGAAACGAATAATTCTCAGGGCCCAAAATAAAAAAAAAATTAGAATTCGTGGCATTAAAAAGTTTGTATCCATAGAACATCTGGTGTAATGTATTGAGCAATATAATAGAGAAATAAAGATTTTAAACATCGGTACTGTACTTAAAGTAAGCAATGGCATTGCTCGTATTTATGGTTTTGATTAAGTAATGGCAGATGAATTAGTAGAATTTGAAAAGAGTACGATCATGATACTTCTCAAAAATCAAAATTCTTGATCAATTGGGAAACAATATCACCATTTTTGTTCAATAGGATACCAAAGTGGAAGACTGATTCATTCCATTTAGGTGGGGAAGTAAAATTAATCATTGTTCCTACATAGGTTTTTGAGGTACAAAATGAGCCACTTCAAGTAGGTTCATTGCTTCAGCTTAGAATATGATTAATTTGGCATGTGCTACATGAGCCCCCAATAGTTTATTAGATAAATTGATAAGTCGGGCATTCTTGGCCCACCAAGAAAAACCGATGGTTTCTTGGTCATGACCACCTAAAGATAAAGCGAGGTTCTACCAATTGACTCTTGACGTATACAAAGAATGCAGTTCGTTCAATAAATTCCTACCTATTCATTTCAATATAAATAGCCATTAGAAATTGCGTAGGTAAGGAAATTTCTCATTGAGTTATGTACTTACTTAAAAACGAATAAACTTCAGTTCTAAGAAATCATATTTTCTACCAAGATATTTACGGGGGAAGCACAAGTTCTTTTGAAATAGGTTATTCATGAATAGATAGAACGTTTTATACTTCAGGAACAAGTATAATGAAATTGATTTCTTATCATCTTTGCCAAAATTAAAAAATCAATCTTTATTCAAAAATTAGAAAAAATTATATAAATAATAAAAAAATTATTATTTTATATTATAATTATAATAGAATATAAAATAATAAAATATATTAAAAAAATAGATAGATATATGAAAAAATTTGCATCCAATAGGATTTGAACCTATACAAAAGGTTTAGAAGACCTCTATCCTATCCATTAGACAATATACATTTTTCATTCCTATTTTTGATATTTATTTTCTTTTCACGTTGCTATTCAATTCAAAAATAAATGATGGAATCGGCACTTTAGGAACAAGTATAATGAAATTGATTTCTTATCATCTTTGTCAAAATTAAAAAATCAATCTTTATTCAAAAATTAGAAAAAATTATATAAATGATAAAAAAATTATTATTTTATATTATAATTATAATAGAATATAAAATAATAAAATATATTAAAAAAATAGATAAATATATGAAAAAATTTGCATCCAATAGGATTTGAACCTATTGTCTTTCATAATTTTTTTTGAAGAATTCGCCATGATATATCTAATCCATGCATAATATCATGAAAAATGGATACCTATTTGTATAGATTATATGTATGAAATTTCTATAAATATAATATGTCTTATTGCATTGAATTACTGCATTTATTCGAGTGATCCATAAACAATGAAAATATCTCTTTTGTTTACCTTGATCCCGATTAGCCGAAACTAAAGCTCTTATTTTTTGTTGAGTAATAGTCCAAGTAAGTCTTGAATGGGCCCCTATGAAATCTTGATGCAAATAAATGAATTTTTATTTTACATCTTCGAGCTATATGTCCTTGTTTAATTCTGGTCATTGAATAAATGAAACTTTGATGAATAACTAAATAACCAATTGATTTCTTTTAGTTATTTCCTTCACTTTTATTAGTATATTAATAACAAAACGGATTCTTCTAGTGTATAAAATAAAATTTTCAATGGCTTTTGCTATTATAACCTTCCCGACCACTATTATTTTTTTTCTTTTTTCATCGAAATAAGAAATTAATAATGGGTATTAAAAAAGAAAAAAAGTATTAAATAGAAAAGGGTATAGTGGGTTCCATCATTTCTATGATTATTTCTTAAATGGTGAGGTCCTCTCTGTACACCAGAGCTCTTATTCCTCATTTAATCAATGTTATTGTTAACTTGTATATCTCACCTTCTTTGCCTCTACCCTTAATTATCAAGTAATAAGTCTTTCACAATGAGATCTACCATTACTAAAATACTACCTAAAATGTATAAAAGCATCTATTTTCGAAGTAACAGAAAGAAAAGAAACAATTGGAGTGGGAGATTCATAGTCGAAAAGAGGATTCCTCACTTCTTTCTCTCATTCAAAACCATGTATGAAACTTTGATCTCGTATGGCTCCTAAGTGATAAAAGAAAGAAGATATCATCTTCTTTCTTTTTTGATTACCTTCCTTGTGTATGTATAAGACTTAATCCATTTGATTTATAAAATAAAAAGGATTATGAATTATTAACTTTTTGGGAATCCTTCATCAATGGTTATGAATGACTAATTTTTCTCAATCTTTTTGAAATGATGTCTTCTTATAATTGAAATGTATATAACCTTATTTTGATATGGTCCGATATGGAATGAACTTATAATCATGGAATCGACACGATCATCAAATTATAGATTATAAGTTCATAACTCTAGCCCATTCCCATTTTGGGCGAAACATATCTACTAATTCTTTGTTTCTAGTTGGTAAGAGGGATCTTAAACTAAGAAATAGATTCTAGAAGCTAAAAAAGGGTATCTTGAGCAATTTCAATAATTAAGTTCAATGATATTTATAGTATAGTATATGCTATCACACATACAATCATACTCAATTCCCAAGAATTTGGAATGAAAGGGTTCATTTTGTCCGTTAAGAATGGGTAACTTGTTCTTTGTGCCTTTTGTTCTATTGCATTCTATCTCATCACATTCTATTTTATGATCTAGTAAACTTAGAATCATATATATATTGAAACACAGGATGAATAAATAAATTACCATAATTTTTTAATTCATTTACCTTTTGGCTATCCCACGTGAAAGAGCCAAGATATAGGTGAATACAACCAATTATCATTAAGAATTTCATCTTTGGACCCAAAATAGGTAAGAAGGGAATACCAGAAAGAGAAAGTGTCTCTATTAAAAAAGCAGTTTTGTAATTGGTATATGTTTTCTTAACTCATCCATAAAAATAATATTCTGACTTTTATTCAGAGAATAGCCAAAAATAGTATCCATTGAATGAATAATGGATCCGGATCCTAAAAATAACAATGCTTTTGAGCAAGCATGAGTAATCAAATGAAATCAGGCAGATCAATAAGAACGTAATTTTCATAACTTCCCTCTAGACCTAGCTGTTGTAGAAGTTCCATCTACAAATAGATAGGACTTTGATATTAGTGTATGCTTTATGGAAATATTACCTTATCTATTTATGACAATATTATTTTTATGTGTGGTCTCAACCAACAAGGATCTATATAAACTCATTATCCAAGCATTGCCTCACTTTTTTGGGATATTTTTCAAGCATACCACTAAAATTTTAAGTGGTACAGAGTCAAATGCTAAAGAATGCATTTATAATGGATATTGCTATAAAGAGACTTGATACATTAGTTCCAATTAGTCCTTTAATTGGATCGTTAGCTAAAATGAAATTTTGTAATGGATTAGGACATTCAGTTTGTAAATCAATTTGGATTGATTCATCTGATTTGGATATTATTGATCAATTTGCACATATATGTAGAAATCTTTATCATTATTATAGTGGATTCTCAAAAAAAATTGTATCGAATAAAATATACTTCGAATTTCTTGTGCTTGTCTCATAAACACAAAAATACTGTATACTCTTTGTTGAAAAGATAAGGTTTGAATTATTAGAAGAATTCTTTACAAAAGAAGAAGTGGTTCTTGGATATATAAAGGACGAATTTGATACTTGGATATTTTTTATAGCAATGATCTAATCAATCATGAGTGATTAATTATGCAATCGTGGAACTAGAAATTATCTTTAATCATAAAGAGATAACAAAGAAATGATTTTCTTTATATTATGAAAGGTTCATGGAATGTAGTAAGATTCAGTAAGAATAAGAGTTGATCAATCGAGTATTCAACTTTCTAAAATTTTCTATCTAGGGAAGGAACTGAATTTGAGATGTGTACATAGCGAAGGCCATGTGTAATGAAAAATGCAAGCACAGTTTGAGGAGAGATTTTTACAAACAAAATATACAAAATAATGGAGTATATAATAAAAAAGAAAAAGAAAATATATTCCTTTTTTTCCTAAAAAATATGGAGATTTTGTAATGCTTACTCTTAAACTATTAGTGATATTATTTGTTTCTCTCTTCATCTTCGAATTCCTATCTAATGATCCAGGGCATAATCCTAGACATATGAAGAATAAAAAATAAAATAAATAAGGTTTTTATTTTCCACATCTTCAAAAAAATTGAAAAAAGAAAGAAAAAAACTTACACTAATTAAATTCGAAAGAAGAAAGAAAATATAAAGGTTTTGACTAAAACATAAAGAGAAGGATTTGAACCTTTGATAATCGTGATTTCATTTTTCATTGCACATGGCTTTCCCTATGTATACATCTCAAATTTAGTTTCTTCCTTAGACCAAAAATTTTAAAAAATGGAATACTCGGTTGATCAACCGTAATTCTTACTAAGTCTTAGTGCATTCCATAAACCTTTCATAATATAAAGAAATGCATTTCTTTGATGAAGGATTCCTTGAAAAGTTAAGGATTCATAATCCTTTTTATTTTAGAAATCAAAGAGATTTGGTCTTATACATATGCGAGGAAGGTAATAAAAAAAGAAAGAAAATGAGTTTTTCTTTCTTTTATCACTTAGAAGCCATGCGAGATGAAAGTCTCACATAAATTTTTTTTAGAAACTAGAATCGTAAGAGTTATTTCTCAATTATTTATGATTGATTGGAATCAAGAAAAATTAAACAAAATCAAATAGAAAAGGATGAAGCAAAGAAAGAAAATTGGGATACTATGTACATTATATGTGTAATATATGTGTGTTTATATATATATGAAGATAATAATGTAGATTGGTATATATCAAATTAACTTATATCTTTATATAGTAAACCTTATAAGTACAATAACCATACTAAATAGTATGATGAGTATGGTAAGAAAGAAAAAAATATTTTTCTTTCTACCATACTATCGTCTCTTATAGAATACTACTTTCATAAAATATTGTTTGTAAGGACTATTAGTGTTGACTATTTTCGTGGAAAAAATATTTACTTGTAAATTTATTTTTAGGCCTCATATCAAGTCTATTAAAAAAAGCCGAACAAATTCTCGAGTTCTAGATAATTGTACTTCAGGTATATCCTTGATAACTACGACACATAGTATTGCATTCATGCATTTAATAACACATGTTTATAAATCTGAAATTATTTTTGGTGTTAAAATATTTATTTAAACTTAAATCAATTTATGAAATTATTTTTTAGATCTGTTTTAAAATTTTATTTTTTTTAATATTAAGTTTTTTAATAGGCTTTGAAAAATTAAGCTCAAAATATATTTTAACCCTAATACTACTAGGTCATTATAATTATCTATATATATATAGACATATTAGGGTTGAATCAAGTAGTGTGCCAAGAAAAAAAAGGGCTATCGATTGAAACAAAGAAAAAGAAAAACATTCAAAATCTGGTGAAGAACAAAAACAACGGCACAATGAAGAAAGCATTTAGAAAGGGCACAGTGTGAAGGTGAGATCAAATCTAATTGATATTTGCAGCAATAAAGGTGAGAAGCTAATTAATATTTGCAACAGTGAGGGTGAGATCAAAACTAATTAATATATATATGATACTTGCGATAGTGAAGTCAAAAATATAATCGATATATATAGATATATATTTGTGCGTGATGATAGCATAGAAAATAATTAAAGTACAAAAAATTAGAGAGATTGATTAATATCAAATTAGAGGTATTTATTAATAAATTATTTGATATGTTTTATCTTTATATGACTTCTTTTTTATTAAATTTATACATGTTCTGATAAGATAATTTTATGTTATCATAATTATTTGATTAGATTATTAAATTTTAAAGAAGTTATTTTTATGAAACCTATGCTTAATTTTCTTGCTCTAGAATTTACTATTTGATTTGATTTAAGTGATATATATTTTGAATCATCTAGTTAGGATTATTCATTGTTAAATTCATCCTAGAACACACATGGGCACTTGTGTTTTTGTGCTAACCTTTTTACAGTTGATTTGTGAACTATCTGATTGACGGAGAGCTTATTGGAACGTTGGTCTGGAAACCGTTCACGCTAATTTTAGAAACTATGAAAACAGAGCATGGGCTCGTAAGTAAAGTACATTGGGGCAGTATCCTAGGGAAGGTAGCATAAGATCGAGTTTGTACTTGAACATTTGATTTTCATAGTGAAAAGTTAGGTGGTCCGGTGGACCGGTGGTTTTCCTCTTAGGTCATGGTTGTGGCCTAGGTTGTTTTCACCTAAAAATATCGTGTGTTATTATTTTATTTTCACACTTATTTTTACATACAATTGCATGTCTGACCGTTTTGTTTAAGTTAATAAATTATAAATTGGTAAAAATTAAAAATAACCTATTCACCCTCCTCTAGGTTAATTAGGTCTGTATTTTATAAACTTTCACTGTTAATTATGGGTCACTCATTTTGTTTAAGACGTAAAATTGGAACCCTTTTCCTTTTTTTCCTTCAATCATTGATAAGAACCAAAGGGTCAAGTTTAATCCAAATAAATCACTTTGACTTTAACTTATTGTTTTTACTTATATTATAAGTAAAAAAGTAGTAAGGACTAGAATGAACAGTATAGTAGCAATAAATGTGAGAATATTTACTTCCATAATAAAATCATTTCATTTTTCTTTAATTCGCAATAACTTAGGATTTAATCCCATAAATATGATAAAGATTTCGTCTATAAATTCATTGGGATGAATTACATCTCGATGTAATCAAGTCGGATCAATATTATGAATAACAATATCTAAGCTATCAAATTGATTTATCGTAAAGAATTAAATAGTATTATATAGGAAGACCTTTTACCCATACTGAATTCAAAAGTGAATTGTTGATCCAATCAAAAATGACTTTAATTTCCATTTTCATTTCATATTATTTTATATAATCTACCGCCTTGTTTGTACAATCATATGATGAAGTATCATCTAAGTGTCTTTCTATTTACCATTGATTCTAAATAATGACAAAGAAATAATTCGAATTTCAAATGAAAAAGAAAGAAAGGGGATTTCCATTTGAAATGAAATTATGCTATTTGTACTACTCTTCACAGAAAAATGGAGAGATGAATTGATGTATTTTATTGGATCCGATGGGGCTCAAACCTGCAGCTTCCGCCTTGACAAGACGGTGCTCTAACCAATTGAACTACAATCTTTCAAAAATAAAATTTAAATATTATATATTCTTATTTTATTCAAAAGCTTTCGATTTCAAATTAGAATTGTCGTGTTGTAACAGAGAAGTAAAAGATATATCCACATAGATATGCACTTTAGCGAAAGCTGTATAAATTACTAATAATCTTTTCGTTCTTTCAAAAGCAATCGAATTATCAATCTCTTAATGAATAATGAAAAGTTTTTTTTTTACTCTTTTCCTTAGACCTTTACACTTATAGATATGATTTGAATCTAGATCATTGGAAAGATCAAAATTGGTTGTAAAAAATGAATTTACAAAATTGTGCTCAATTTCATATGTGGAAATTATGTCAAGATCTCTTCTTTAGTTAGAGGAAGAATCTACATGAATCAAATTTTTTGAAGCTCTTTTGCTCATAAATGAAATGTTTCAAATGATCCTGTAAATTATAGCTCCCATTGGACCATTTGTCTTTATATACATTAGGATCCCGATTCATGGATCTCTCAATTTGAGAAAGAACAATAAGAGGATTGAATCATTTCTTCGAACTCTTTTTCAAATTTAGTAAATGTTGGTTGATCATATATTTCATTATAATTCTATGATTCAGAGTATCATTTTCTATTTGATCCCTTTGAATTCCATATTTGAAGTTGCAATCGGATCTATTCATTAAAAAGAATCGATTCAATACATTTCTTATGTACCCATAGGTGCTATATTAGATTTGAATAAGATTTTGGATCAATCTATATTGATTGATTGCCTTCATTGTGTTGTTTCTAGCAAATACCACTATTTTTGGTTTTAGATTTTCCAAATCATTCCTGCAGGAGATTTGGACCCATTTTTTTTTTATAATTTGATAAAAAGATTCATTTTCTTCATAAAAAGAGGGGGTAGAACCAATAAAGATTTCTTTTTTGATTCATCCCTAGAGTTGAATACCTCGTTCAAGAATTGTTTTTGATCCAATCTGTAGGAATCAATAGAAAAGGAAAATCCCTTATGATAGACTAGATTCAGCTCGGTTATTGATTAAGTGAATAGATATACCATTTTTTGAAATCTCTCTTTTGATTCAAAAACATGGTGTAACATGTATCCTTCTTGTTCCATCCATGGAATAGATGAAATAAATCAACAAATGGATTTTGTTCAAGAATGAAATATTATTGGAACTATTCATATCTAGTTCATTTTTAAGAACCATATCACATCACGGATATGATGAAATAAGATGAATTGAGATGGTATTTTGTAAATACGTAATTATCTTGAATATATTCACTATTTCTTTATTTTCATATCGCTTGGAAAGGACAAAAGAAACATCTTGTTCTTTTTTCAACAATTTCTAATCATATTCAACAATTGGATGATCATGATACTTCCCAACAAAATTTATGTTTAATGGATTATTTATCCCCCTTTAAGGCTTTAACTCTCACATAGAGTTCTTGTTTAGGAAATTCAAATGTCGGAGAAATTTTTACTAATAAATAAATATTGAAAATCATTTCATTCTAGATTCTTGTCTCTATCTATGTTTATGATTTTCAAATTCTCATAGGGTCTTCCTGGAATTCCTTCCAAGGCCTGTTGAATATTTTTTATGGATTCTATCATTTTATCGATTCGAACTAGATAACAAGCTAATGAATTCCCCTCTTTTTGCCACTGTACTTCCCAATCAAATTTGTTGTAACATTCATAATTATCAACTTTATGAAAATCCCACTGTATTCCAAACGCTCGCAACATTGGTCTTGATAAACCCTAATTTATTACTTCCTTTTTACCAATAGTGCCTACTTCTTCAACTCGTTCTAAAAAAAGGTATTTCGTGTAATAAGTTTTTGATTAGTCATCAACTTCTATTAAAAAATAATCACAAAAATTCAAACATTTATCTATCCATCCATGAGGTAAATCAGTTGCTACCCCTTTTATACGAAAAAAAAATTATGCATCATTTGCATACCAATGTAAGCTTCGAATAGATTATATATTAATTCTCTTTCTTTAAAAATATAAAAAAAGGAGTTTTGCACCAATATTTCCCATAAAAGGATCAAGACATAATAGATAAGAGGTTATACGACTCAACTCCAACATAATTACTCTAATATAGCTAGCTCTTTTAGGTATTTGAATATTTCCCAACTGTTTCGATCCATTTATAGTTATTGCTTCTATGAACATATTAGCTAAATAATCCCAACACGTTACATAAGGTAAGTATTGTATAATTGTTTGGTTTTTTGCAATTTTTTCCATTACTCGTTATAAATAGCCCAAAATTGGTTCAGAGTCAACATCTTCACCATCTAGGTAGTAATGACTCGAAAAACACTGTGTATTGATAGGTTAATGGGGGAAGATCATAAATTCGTTGGCAATATGTCTATGCTAGTTCAAATCCAACTCAACCATACTCTATTCTTTTTTTACAACCAATTATGATCTTACCAATGATCTTAAAAGGATTTTACTTTTTACCTTTCAATGAAAAATTTGATGAAGAATATACATTCTCGTTATTTGTATCCAAAAGTAAATTAGAAATTGAAAAAATTAGACTATGAAATCACAAACTATATATAACTAAAACAATGATTATTCATAAAAATCATATAATTTTTTCCCAAAAATAACCGTAATCGAAAAGACGTGAGACAGAGATGGTTATTATCATATCGAAATTGTAGCTAAAAATATTAAAAAGTAAAAAATATGTTTAAAATATAAAAATAATTATTAATTAAATATAATTAATATTAATATAAAATAATTATAATTATTTACATAATTATTATTTTCCATTCATGCGACCTTGATAAATGTAACAAGCATCGTTATCGTCTCGAGCCAAGATATTCGTAATCTCTATCATAAATTTGCAGCTTTTCAAGGACCCGTAGCAAGTCCGTTGTACTTGTACTCTCATAGTTATTATCAGACATGAAAAAAAATGCGTAGGTTATAGTCCAAATTATAACAATAATATTATTGTTTTTATATATTTTAACGTGTTTATATTTTTTTATTATATTATCATAAAAATATCAATAATATTATTTAAAAAAAATTGATTAATTTTTTTTAAATATTATTATTAAAATCTAAAAAATATCATTTTTTTATTTATTTTCTTCTTTTTTCCTTTTAAATAATTATCTTAATTTAATATTTTTTATTTTTACAATAGATAATATTTTTTTTAAATATATTTATCATATATAAATACTATTAAAAATAATCAATAAAATATTTATCTATTTATAATAATTACAATTAAAAAATTTACTTAATTATTTTAAACTTTTAACTATTTATTCTACAATATTTAACAAAACAAATCTTTTATAATATATTATTTTAATTATTTAATCAACTTCTTGATTAATATAAATATTTTATGTATTTAAATATATATATATATTAAATAAAAAATAGTTTAAAATATAAGTAATTTTTTTAATGTTTTATAAAGTTTTATGAAAAAAATCACATTTTTTTATCAAATTTACATAATTTTCATAATTTTTTTATAATTTTTGTTAATAAAAAAGTATGATCAATATTTTTATAAAAAATACATAATCAATATTTTTATCAATATCGATATTTTAAACCATACTTATTAACACTCAAGTGTAAATTAGTTAAAAACTTGATAATATGGTGTAGAAGTAGATGAAGCACTTTGTAAATTATCATTTTATCTCGAGATAATGGTTCCTTTTTTTGTAATAAATTATTAATAATTTTAAATTTTTAAATGTATAATATACCATTAAAATTTAAGTTGAAATAAGATTTAAGTTAATTAATTTTTTATATTATAAAAGTTATTAAAAAGATAAATTTTACTTTTCATTCAATATTTTAATAATTTTATAATAAAATTTAAATATTTTCTTAATATTTTAATAATTTTTATGTTAAAATATTATAACAAATAAATAATTTTTTAATTTCTAAAATTATTTAATCAAGTGTCATGCCATAAATAATATGAGTATAAAATTAAATAGAAATTTATATAATGCTAACATTACTCGATAAGTAATGAAATTTAAAGATCACCATGTTACACGAACTCTAATGTGAAAATTAATCCATATTACCACCTAAGGAATACTAGAGACACAAATTTATACCAATTTTTGCATCCAAATAATTTAAATTTTATATATCTAAAAAACTGTAACATTTTTCTAATTTTGAAACCAATTATACATTACAGAATATAAAAAATATGGATGCAAAAATATATGAAAAATTAAGTGAAGTATCATTTATCTTATCACCTAACATCAACTAGAGGAGCGGTGGTTAAAGCCTGTTTCACTTCACATTGGAGTCTTCAAACGACCGAAAGCATTTAGGTCAAAATTCCTGACATAAAATGGTTAGAAAAGAGTAAACATTTACATGTGAAAGAAATCTTAGTACATAATATACAACATATACATATTCCACTCTCAAGTCTCACCCTTGTCTCTCTATCACTACTCCATCTCATTCGGTAGCTACCTATTACATTTGCATCCAAAATAAATAAACAACTTAAACTCTAAACGACCTTCCTATCGTTTGACATATTTAAGGTGGACACATATCGTTGCATGGCTAATTACAACAATTGTTATTGATATGCAAGCCTGGACATTCAGTCTTTGCATGAATTTATCATGATGTATGCTTATGTACTACCAGCCAAAAGATAATCTGCTTCATTTCCGACCTCTTCCACCTCTTCCAGAAATGGCTTCATGGTTGCTCTCCTCCTCGGAGAGGTTCCATTTCCACCATCTTCAACAACCGACAGGTCCACACTCTTTAGGAAGATGCCTACAGATTGAGTTGAGTTCACCATAGGATTTCAGGAACATAACGTCAGAAATTATGATTTTAAAGTGGAAGATTGGGGTATAATCTTGTTTCTTGTATTGGTTCAAACTTGTTATTAATAAAACAACTCACTGACCTATGAACCATATCCCAGCAGCAAGAAACAGAATAGATGTCAGAATTAGAGCTGTTTCTCTCCAATTGTCAACGCGATCCTGTGGCAAACAAAACTTCAAAGTGATTCCATGAACAAATAAAATGCCAACAAAATAAAAAGGGAGAGGGTGGAGGTCTAGGTTAACATAAGCTGGTAAGGCATCCAAATTATAAACTTTTGTGACAGAAGGCTAAATAACCTAATTATTAAATGCATGGTCAAATGTACGACATCAAGGAATTCATCTAATCGATGACAAAAAAAATTCTAAAATCCAATTTAGTTACTGGAAGTGCTATTCCAAAGTCAAACGGTTTAAAAGTACTAAGAGCACAGGATGAAGTCAATAAGATACGTAGTCCAAAGCTCTATTACATGGGTGTGGTGTGGTATGGGTCCTTTATAAGGAAGTTCATAGAATATTCAGAAAATTACACCTGGATACATTCCAAAATGGAGCTCCAAACAAGTTCATGTACCATATGTACTCCAAAGTAGAAGATATTCCATTTTTCAGAAAAGAAATCAACAACAAAATAAAAATTATATCAAATGAATTAATTGTCAGAACTATCCCTGGCTAGTTAAAAATGATAATAAAACCTTTAAAGCACACCTGAAGCATCCCAACAAGAGGCGAAGAAGGAACATCACCAAGGACGTGGATTGAAATGGTTGAGATGGCCATAGACAGGGGCCTCATACTTGGTTTAACACAATGGAGGCACACATAATTAACAGGAGCCTGCAAAGAATTGGAAGTAACCAAATTTCAGAAAACAGCACAAAATAGGAGACAACAGGAAGACCAACAGGATTGAAATGAAGCAAATTCTAACCCAGTTAGAGCAATTTAGATTACCTGAGTTGCAAAGACAAGCAGCTCGCCCACTGAAAAAAGGGCTATGAAACCATACAAGCTCTTTAAACAGAAGGCACTAAAGCAAAATATTGCACCTAGAAGAGTCGCTCCAGAAAGAATCTGTAAACATAAACGAGATATTAAATAAGAATACCAGCAGATGCTGTCCCAATTTAGCCATTAGATAATATGATAGAAACACATATTCACACAAAAGAAAGCACATGACAGTAACACACCCTAAAGAGAACAATAGAACATTGCATTAATTAAATACTCAAATTTTGGTCTCAGCACATTCAGACTTAAAAATATCTTGAAAGAAATAGCAAAATATTCTCTCTTCAAGTACAAATATACTCTAGAATAACTTTATGAAAAGAGCACTGAACAAGTAATTAGAAGGGGGGAATCCATCAGAAGATGAATGAAAAAGTCATCATGTAAAAGACATCTGGAATCTGAAAATCTATTTAACAGCCAAACCTTCTTCCTAAGAAGGTAATATTTGAAAAGCATGTCAATGTATGAGTTGAAAACAACATAAAGAAAAGGAAAAAAAAACAGTGCATACACAAGTAAGATCCCAAAAAGATTATCAAGAAGAAAAAAAAAAGAGGATCCAAGACACTAACTAATGCAGTAGATCTGGACTAACAATCTACCTTAAAATAATAATAATATTAATAATGATGATCACAGAAAAATTTAACAATACACAACATATCTACACATTTCCTACTTTCAAAAAAATCATCTATATATTTCCAAGAATTCCAGAAGATAGAGATCAATTATATATATACACAACAAATGAGGCATACTTGACCGGTTTCCCTGCATACAACAGAATTTACCTTAAAAGCATTAGAAATTGTGGCATTCATGCTATCAAGGATGAGCCCTCCTGATAATGTCCCAAAAATTCCACATACAATTGTAATCCCTCCAAACAACAAATCGGCATTACTCTGTCAAAAGTTTAAAAGAATCCAAAATATAACCAGTGTAACTGAGAATCAGTGTTAATCTCGTTAAAAGACTGATGAGAGCAAACAAACAATAGATAGGAAGGAGCTATACCATGTGATAAATATTATAACCAGCCTTTGGTCCCCAATAAGAGTAGGCACCAATAACAAAGTTGTATGACACATAACCTGCCAATAGATATCGTCCCCACTATGAGTAGGTAACTTGAGAACACTTATCAGATGCTTCCACACATAACAAAGACATATATAACTAAAAAGCAAGCAGATCTTCATATCTCAGTAAGAAAAGTACTCTTTAAACGAACTTTAAATTGTTATAAATGATAACTCTAGAGAAGTAGCACAAAAATACTAAACTGTGGAAGAAAATGAATGGGCATATACCTAAAATATTGACAATATAAACTTTATCAAGCAAAAGCACTCTCATATCTTTTGAAAATCTGGATAACTGGTCCAACATTTTAGAGGCAGCACTTGATCTGAAATACAAAAGAGAAAAACCAATCAAATTTAATGGAACATGGAAGATAAAATACTTGAGGTCAAAGACACTAGACCTATCTCATGTGATATAATCTATCCAGCAAACATCATCAATGGCTTAACTTTTATGAGGTTCTGTGGTTGCCCAGGCGTGATTTAAAAACATGTTTAAGAAGCTGCATCTGATTGCTAACAATAGGAATAAGTTGATTTACTAATAGATGGCTATACTAATCAAACGTAAAACTCAAATACAGATTATATAATATAGATCCAACGGTTCTCACAATCTAATGAGCAAATACATAAATAAAGTAATCCATGGCCATGGTTGCATTCATAGGTTTAATATACCTGTACAAAAAGGTGGCAAATTTGAACATTTTTGTAATAAAAGAATTAACACATGTACAACAATATACATGGAAAAAAAGGCCTGGAACTCGTGACAAAGTTAGCCACTTACTTGTAAATTTTATCTGGGGCAACAATCGCATGATTACTTGAATCTGAGACATCTGCAACAGCAATTAGAAGCTAATCAACACTAAGAAAGTGACACTTAACAACACAAAAAGGTAAAATCTGAACAAGGAAAATAGAAATTTCATGATTCTTCATACTGCCCTAGTTCTGTTACTAAGTCAACCATTAAAAAAGAATTCCAGAAACTTGATTGACAACATCCAAAAGGAACATCATGACAATAGAACTTTAGAACTTTGCACACAACCTTAGCTAAAGAAGTTTCATGTGATCCAACTAGATTTTGCTAGCATAAGGCATAACAAAGTTAAGCTCTAGTTTGTATAGAAAGGGAAAAAAAAAAAATCTGACAAGTGAAAACAACCTCAAGAATGACCCTATCCAATGGGCAAAGATGTTTGACATTTTTCAAATTAAACAAGTACTACGGAATTAGAATTGATTCAAGCCCAACTTCATATTGCTCTAGGCTAAAAAGAATGGAAACATATTGACATCTAAGGAAAACCAAGTTACTCCGGATATTTCCAGTATTCATCCACCTTACCAATAACATGCTTTAAAAAGCAGTTAGTTTACAAAAAAAATTTAGGCTTAAAACTATGTGCTTACCCAAACTTTAAGAGAATAACATAAGTACAAAATTAATTTTTTTGACACATTGAGAAGTTAGGTACCAACACAATTTTAATACATGGGTACCATATTTGTCAAAATAATAAGTTTGGATACTTGTGCGTTAACTTGGCCAAATTTTGTGTACCTTAGAAGTTGTTTAGCCTTTTATAAAGTACCTAGTGCAATCCAACACAACAGAAGACATTAAATCAGAAACAGTGCTTAAAAAACTAAAACACACAATACCTTCAAGTACAGGAGCAGCTTCCACAAAATTCGATGCTCTTTTTGAATCTACAGGTGCAAAACCTACAGATACAAATTTAGTAACAAATTAAACCCAAAAAAAAAAATGTCTTTGGTTTTTAAAAATAAATTATGCATCTTATATTTTCACCTTTCAACTGCAAAGGTTTCATAACAAACCCCAAAATAGCAAATGGAAGCATAAAAAGGGCCTCTCCCCAAAATGCATAACGCCAATTTAAATTGTTCCCAACCTAAAAATATCCAAAAGAGAAGCTACAATGATTAAACAAAGTACAAGTAAAAATCGGAATATTCTTGAGAGATGTCACCAGACCAACAAAAAAACACACACACGCACAATGCGGTGTCATTTGAATCCCATGTAAAATTACTTCCAAGAGGAGGTAAACAAAACAAGCATGATAACAGCATATCCATAGTAGTTTCTCAGCAATTCTAACCAGACATTATCATAAGTCAATATCACTTGTAAAGTTACATATGAAATTCTATATTGAACTATTCTTCAGAAATACCAAAATAAAACACTCAGTAGGTTTGACTATCGGTAGTATTTCAGAAATCAGATACAGCTCTATTTATAATTGTTCAAAATAGAATCTTGAAGATCCAGTTACTGAGTTGAAACAATCAATCAATAAGCCCTTTTAAGTTATGAAGTTCTACCAACTCCTACAAATTAACGTTGCATTCAGTTGCCACTACAAAATGCTAAAACCTAACCAATAATTTTAGTTAATACCTATATTCATAGAAACAAGATAAAGAAACAAACCACTAAGAAACAGAAAAGATATAGCTTCCATTTTTCTACATTATTAATGTTTGTCGGGAAGAAAATGAAAGCAAAGGGGGCATAAGTAGTTTTTAGATAATACAAATAAAAGCCCCAACAGTTTTAAAATGCCAAACATATTTCTGCAGTGATATCATGATTCACCAACAAAATTCTACCAGGTAATTGGAGTCGTGGGGTATTTGCCACAGAACCATTCTTAAGTGGGCTTGTTCATAACATCATAGAAGCTATAAATTATAACTTATTGAGTGACACCAACTAAATTTCTAACGTAAGAGGATCTATCATATCAAGAACTATTAATGAGCCAACAAACCAAAGAAAACTATCCCCTTCATCTCAGAACTCAGGAGACTAAAGAAAATAAGAACAAAGTAATGCAATTTTGACCAAAAGTTCAAAACAAACTGAAGACAGCAGGTTAGTCATTAGAACTTACAAGTCCACCATAAACATAGCCCAGTGCAATTCCAGTAGGTATGCACATGTAAAACATTGCAAGCCATGCAGTTTTCTGGGTCCATCATAAGGAAGAGTTTAGTAAAAGATAGGAATAGTTACAGATAGCAAGCTAACTTCACAGAAAAATATAATTCAACAGCAGGGCAAGGAGTTAAAAGTAACAAATCAAACCTGCGCAAGAGGAGCATTGTCATCAATAAATGGAGCTGCAAGACTTATAAAAGATGCCTCACCAACACCAACCAGCCTAAAAATACACGAAGCACATTGCAACTCATATCATAATCTAGTACAAAAAATGCTAGAAATGCATCTAATAATACCAAACGATGCCAGACTTACGTGCGACATATTGCAATGGACCAAAAATTAAATGAAATACCGCATCCAGCTGTAGCAAATGTCCAGACTGATAATCCAACCCCAATAAGCCTAAAAGGATTGTGGCTACAAGGAGCAATGAATTATGCGATTGGTAAACTATCACAGTTAAAGAGCATTGAAAGATTCATGAAACCTTATTGAAAAGAAAGTACAAGATGGGAATGTGGTCAACATACAAGAGAAATCACTCTGGGCTTTTACCTTTTCGCAAGGGATGCAAATATTGGTGAAGCTATTACAAGTCCAACCATAAATGCAGACGATAGCATGCCATCTTGGAAATTGTTCAAGTTAAAATCTCCCCTGAAAGAAACCCCATTATGTAAGCCAAACTATATCCAATTAGGGAGGGAAAAAAAATTTGTTCGATATAAACTACAGACCAGAGTCTTAGCTAAATATCAGTACACCATGAAGACTCTCTACAATCACCTATGTGCAAAAGATGAAACGTTTTCATGTGCCATTACAATAACAATACCAAATTATAAATAGACTTAATTGACCAAATAGAAGAGCTTTTGGCCAATTCGCAATAATATAACAAAATTTTATGGGAAGAAAAATACGGACATGATTTCAAAATGATATAGGCTAAATCTATATCGTATTGAATAATCCTAGAAGAAAAAATACTGTATAAATAAATCTTACTGAAATCCGCTACCCGAAGTACAAATACCACTCTCCGTGCAAGTGCCAAGACTTCCATTTACACCATTGCTCGCAATTGCTCCCCGGTCAACATAATTCAACATGTTAATCACGCAGAACATCATGAGTAACCTGGAAAAGCACATCAAAATTTCAATTTAATCAGCAACCAAACATTCCAAAAGCTTAACCACGTCAAAATGAAGAAATAGCAAAAGCAAAATTCAATTAACTCAAACATAAACCAATCAAATCGACAAAAAACCAAAAGATAAAAACTGGCGAAATTGTTTGCAAAATTGGGTGGAATTGGTGGGGATGTGTTACCTTTTGGGTGTAAACCATGAAGGATTGATTGCAGAGCCTTTGATGGCACTCCCCGCCATTGGAGATAAGTCTCTGATCGGATTCTCCTCTCTGGACTCCTGCGTTGTTCTTGTTGTTATCGTTGTTTATCATTAATCAAAACTCGTGACTTCTCCAAGTTCTATTGCTACGCAATCATTTGCCTATCTCACGTCGTCAGTCTCTATTTTTCAAGAGATCTTTCTGCTCTATAAAATAATAAATAAGTATAAATTACACCATGGCCGTGGTAGAGTCGGGTATGTACGGAAAAAAAACGGTATTTTTCATTATTTGAATTTTATCCGATAAATTTTAAAAATTTGTACGATTTTGGCTATAAATCGAATATGAAGCAACTAATATGGTTCGACTACCATTATATTGAATATCGTATTTGACTGGAATTAATTATATTTATTTAACTAATTTATATATTTAATAAATTAAATTATATATATATTAGATTTTTTTGAATATTTTTTAATAACTGTCTCGAACCGTTACTTGCGGGTAAAAAATCGCTCACAAACCGTAATAATTTTTGGGCAGTTTTGGGTACAAAATTTATAATTATGTTCGAGTACAATTATAATTATGCACTATAACGACTTAAGATACGCGTATTTTTAAGTAAAATAAAAATATAAAAATAATAATAATAATAAATTTAATTTAATTTAATTTAATTATTCTTGTATATTTAATTATTAGAATCATATTTTTTTATATTATTATTATTATTATATATATATTTAGTTGTAATTAATTACAATTTCGTTATTACAACAACTATTCTAATCTTACTCTTATTAATTATGATTATTTTTAAAAAATAATCTTTCATTTTTTTATAAATAACTACAATTTCAATTATCTACATCATATCCTTAAGATTATTAAAATATATAAAAAATAATATAAATAACTTTATTTGGACACTTTTTAGTGAAAAAATAATTAAAAATAGTATATCTATAAATCCAATCTTTTTTATATTAAAAAATTGAATTAATAAAATAGTTAAAATAAAAAGGTTATGTTTTAGATAAATATAAAAAAATTAGTTAATAAAATACAGATTAACAAAATAAAATAAATCATATCCCTTTCTCACATATTTATAATTACAATTTCTCTCTATGTTCATTCTTCTATCTCCCATTTTTTAAAATAAAACTAGGTTTTGTTTTAGAAAAAGTCCATAATTTATGGATTTTGATATATATTTATTTTATTATTATGTTCTTTGCATATTAAAGTTGGGGTAAAATACCAATAATTTTTAAAAACTTCATTTAATCATAAATATTTTAGGATTTTAAATCTTTTTATGTATAAATAATATCTACCACTATTAATATTTTCTCCTTTGAAAATTTTAGACTTTTTTTTAACTCTTTTCACTTTTTTTCTTTCTTTCTCTTTTTTATCTCTCTTACTACTTTTTTTTATATTTTCGACGTAATATCCTAAATTGATTTTGTTAAAATATTCCACATTGATAGGGCATAAAATATCAAATACATGTATAAATGAGAACAATCTTTCGTCTCAAAACCTGGGTTTTGAGATGAAATTAGACCCAAATTTAACATGGTATCTAAGCAGTCAAGCTCACCCTGTGACATGCAGTTGTAAACCCACCACCGTTCATCGATGAACTATCGATGTGAAGGGGAGTGTTAAAATATCTTATATCGATTGGGCATAAAATATCAAACACATATATAAATGAGGGTAATCCTTCATCTCATAACCTGAGTTTTGAGATGAAGTTAGGCCCAAATTTAATAGATTTACAATTAACTAGAAATTTTTTTAAAATAATTTTCTTAGTATATTTTTTCTTTAATAGTTATTATAGACTAATGATCTCACAATAATAACTTTTATTATAAGTTAAATTGAATACTTTTTTTTTTCAATTAATGCAAACTCGCTTTTGCTTTTATGGAAAAATTATGGATATTTTCATATCTTAAAAAGGAGTGTAGATGTTATTAAATTTTTAAATAAAATATATAATAACATATAGAATATTTTTTTATGATTGCAAAGAATTCATTAAAAAATTATAAAATAATAAAAATACAGTGAAAAAGTGTGATAAAATTTAAAATATATTAAATTTTACAAAAGTTTATAGAAGGCTATAAAAGTTTATAAAACAGTTCATACAAATATATTCAAACTTATATCAAATTTTTAAAAGTTTAAAATAAAGTATATGTTTAAGCCTTTTTATTAGGACCTGTAAACTTCTTACACTTTAAATTTTATCAAATTCTCTCTAAATCTTAATTGAATTTTTAAAAATTTAATAAAATATTTAAAGTTTAAAATCCAACGTAATCCCTTTAAATCCTAATTGAATACAAATCCTCCCTCGAGAAGTTACACGTTCTGCCTCGCCCATCACTAAACTTCTTAGAATCAGGGCTCTTCAAATCACTTGCAACGAATTGATACCAAGTAGAGTTGTGGTCTCGTGGATTTGAGTTTGACAAGCGAGAAATGAGTATACTTTTTATTGTAAAGTTTTGGCCTTGGCTTATTATAATTGCAAAAAACTAGTTAATTTTGTACCTACTGTCTCAACATTGTTGAATTGGGAATAAAAACTTGTTGATTGTTGTCCGGGCTATAGCAACATTCATCGTTCCTTCCACAGCCGTTTGTATAGTATATTGAATTTTCTTTATTATTATTATTATACATAAAAAAACACTTCTCAAAATAGTTAAAAAATTACAAAATAATATTAATTTAATATAGTAAGTATTATATTAAAATTTAATTATTTCTTAAACTCCGTATTTCTTTAAATA
Source organism: Hippophae tibetana (assembly GCA_037013495.1). Lineage (NCBI taxonomy): Eukaryota > Viridiplantae > Streptophyta > Magnoliopsida > Rosales > Elaeagnaceae > Hippophae > Hippophae tibetana. Next base: position 32,076,167 of record CM072812.1, read on the forward strand.
AATATTAAAAAAAATCATAAATAAACCATGAAAAAACTACAAACTACTTATAACCAACAATTATTCCCAAAACTTCTCGAAACCAATACAGCATAACCAACTTTGCCCGTTCCGCCACTTCCTACACACAATAACGCTAATGTGGTACAAGAAAAATAAAAATGGATGATGACACAGCAGATAGAAAAGTCATCGAGAGAGGCTCGAAAAGCATAAAACATGGAAAACACTCCCCAGAAACCAATAGAGGTCTATTTTGATTCTGATACTACAACAACTCGGTACCTAACAAGTGACAGCTCCTATGTCCTTACTTACAAGTTACAACACATATCATCCTTACAGTTAATCCTGAAATAGCTTTACAATAGAAGAAGATTTTCAAGCAAGCATGCATCTAAATGAGTAATGTAAACTTGAACTGAACAATTACATCAACTGATTTACGATTTTCAATTTACAACAGCTTTACAAAGTACTTAGGGCTGCATAAACTGAGACATGAATGTCACAACACCCAGCATCCCATGAAAAGTCCATCGCCATTCCTTCTTTTATCTTTTGCTTCCATTCAGATGGATTGATCCTCTATATTAGAAAGAAAGAAAAAAAAATCCAAATATTTAACCGTTGTCATGACAAGTAAATCGATTTTGATAGTCTTTTGTCTCCCCAAAGTAACAACCAAATACCAATTTTGGCCAAATAGCTAATAGAAGAATTACGAGAACATACAATTTTATCAACAGCTTGGCTTACAGACATGTTTCCAAACGTGGAACTAATAAACTGTGTGAACTTCATGGTCCCGGCTCCGTGATCTAGAAGATGTCTTCTAGGATATAAATATAAACAAGAATCAGTTAACTTTCAAACTAACAAGATAAAAGAGAGTTGGTTTAGTTACCCACTCACTAGTATGAATGAGAATGAAGCTACCTGATTCTGTCATTGTTGAAGGAAACTGAAATTGGTGCTGCTCCATACTTTAAAGCCTTAAGCTGCATTTCCACCGAAAACAATTTAATAAAAATCCTATGTGCTTATCAAATAGTGTGTTTAAAATAGACTTGAATGGATGGATAAAAGAAACATTTGTTGAGACCCATGAGGACAGGTTGAGACTGATACAAACATGGGCAAATGTGAACATTGTGATAAAGAACCGACATCAATTTAGGAGGTGCAAAAGATTTTTATATGATGGTATGGCTGTATGACTAAAACAAGCAAGAGCTTCCATTGAGGATGAAGACTCGAGATATGCCCAACAAGTTACTGGCTTAACCAAGAAAAAAGGCAAAAAGATCACTGGCGGCAGCAATACAAGCACATAATCATTCTGGAACTGTAATCAGTAACACAGAGTTCTACCCAGTTGTATGCATATGAAATATGTAGGAAATCAATCTAAGCATATGATTGGTTCCTAAGCAGTCCCTAATTTTCAGGGTGTAATCAATCCTTGATTTTTAGGATGCAGTTTCTTGATTTTCAGGATGACTTTCAGTTTTATTTCTCACTTTGTATTAGTGTATCCCAGCTGTATTTTAGTGTATTATACCTGTGTATTTTAGTTATAACATTAGTATATATATATGATCTGTATCGGAGAATTATAGAAAAGAAAGGAATAAAAATAATACAATTTTAAAAGAGATTGTTTTGTGTGGGAAGGCCTTTAGGCTTTTGGGCTTGGTATTTTTCAACCCTGATTTACATCATGGTATCAGAGCATTAGATTAAGAAACCGCTGCTCTTACTACTCATCAATAACCTTCCTTTTTTGCCATTATTCACTAGCTCATGTGAATCTGTCTCAATTTCAGAGCTGTTATCATTTCCTTTATTACTCCATGAAAATCAGCATTCTCAAAAGGTCCTCACTTCCAGTATGTCCACCGCAAGGTCATAGACAGATTCAAAAAGCATGAAAAATTCATCCCTAATCTGGGAAGGGCTGATCACATCAGCTTATAATGCTGAAAGAAAAACTGAAGCCATTTCCTTCTCTTTGTCATGTCTGTCCATAGCCATGGAAACCAGTCGCTTAATGAAGTAAGGAAGGTATTCAGTTCATCAAGAATCTGACCCATTCATCTACCTGCACATCCCTCACTTCCAATTTAGAAGACGGGGCACTCTACAACTCCACAATAGGTCGGGTTGATGGAGTCAAGTCAGCGAAAGAAGGTCATGTTTTGGCACTCTACAACTCCACAATAGGTCGGGTTGATGGAGTCAAGTCAGCGAAAGAAGGTCATGTTTTTATATTCAACACCCTCAGAAATGATTCAGTTGTACTGAGGTCACATACAACTCTCTTTGCATCAGCATTCCATGCTTTAATGCCTATGAGAACAAGCTGGATCCACACCCATTCAGTTTAGTTCCACCTCATCTTCACCATCGTTTGAAGTGGCTGGAAATACAACTTTCTCAACTGCTAGTGGATCTATGCTTGGAGCTCAGGCATCACCTGCGGCAACTGGTGTTGCAAGCTTCACACAGAGCATCACCCATGTCATTTTCATCCAATAACATTGATGGAATGTATCAAGTCTGGCAAACCAACAAACTGTAAGAATCTTTTCAAGGTTGATTTTGTGAACCATGTTGCAGCAACCAGGTTTTCTGGCAATACAAGCACGAAATTATCATTGGATCCTTCCAAGTACAACTCGTTTACTTGGGGTAAATGTGACAAAAGCATTTCCAGAATTTCAACTGCTAAATCTCCAACCACCAATGGTAGTGGACTTGCCTTCCCACAATGTATTGGCAAGGATTCTATGGGTCCTCAAATGGGTTTCAATCCCAACAACAATCTGAAATCTTTGGTGCTTCCAAGTAGCACTCCGAGTTGGCAGTCTTCTGTTCTTACAAGCAGTTCATGTTTGACATCTTCTATTATTTCAACAAGCAATCCAAGTTTCCAGTCTTCAATTCTTCCTGCCCAGTCAACCCTGAATGCGAGCATCTTGAACTTGCAGCCTTCATTGCTTCTTGCACAAACTTCTGTAATAGTTTCAGACTTATCCACAAAATTAGTGTTCAGACTTATCCTGCAAACGGTGTTCTGTTTCTGTCAGACAATTTCTCAAGAACAAGACTTTCAACTTCAGTTCAGATTCTGCAAGTTTATTTTCATGGATGTTAATAACAGATTTCAGATGTTAACCTCATCCACAGCAGATTGCACCAGATTATGTTCAGATTCTGCAAGTTTATCTTCAATATTCTGTTAACCTCATCCACAGCAGATTGCAGCTTCATTATCAGTCCAAAATTCTGGGAAAATTTCCAATTGTTCTTATCTACACCAACAGCAGGGTTGGATGTCAGTAGTGAACCTTCTCCAGTTTCAATATTTTCAAACATCAAGTTCAGCTTTCAAAGAACTTTCTTCACTATTAGATTGACCATAAAAAGATCAAACGTCAATGCAGTGACTTCCATTTTCTGTATTTGGTAAAGTAGCAAGCTTTTTCATTTCATGAAAATAATCCATGAGAATGATTTCGTCTGAAGAACCGCTCTGTTTCTTCCAATAAACTTCTCATTCTAAAGATGAAGTTTTGTGACTAGAAGACGTCCCTGAATCTAATTGACCTTTATGACATTCATTTGTCTCAATGTTACTTGTTTGGTCTATATCAGATTCAACTGGATATAGTCATTCTCCGAACTGCAAGAAATTCAACTGCATTTCTCCACTCAGATTTGGTGGTTAAATCACATACTTCCTCATCATCCCAATCTTCAGGCTACTTAGCAACAAGATCAGTAATCCTTTTGGGATGTCATCATATACCAAGTTTAGATCCATAAACTTTAGAAATCCAGTTTGAGTTATTTATGCTAAATTTTCAGGTGCTTGTTGAACGGGTTTGATTACTTATGTGATTCAAGTTTTCGGAACGTTGGTCCAGATCCGTACACTTATATTGTGGAGACACTTAAAGAAGCAACTGTTTGTAAGTAGATTACTTTGAGGACATTATCTATAAAGGGTAGTTTCAGACTTGACCTTGTAATTGAACATTAATTTTCATAGTGGATAATTAGATGGTCCAATGGATTAGTAATTTTCTTCTTAAGTCATTGTTGTGGCTTAAGTTGTTTTCATCTAAAATATCATGTGTCAAATTTATCTTTATTTTTGTATTCTATTGTTTAGACACGATTGCATGCCTAACCGCTTGATAATTTTTAATTAGACATAATTAGAAAAAATACTTATACACGCCCCCTAGATTAATAAGATCCGTAATATAATTTTTTAGGTTAACTTGAATTCTTAAACTTAGCTAATGGAAAGCATGTGCTTTTGTCACCACCTGACCAAACAAAAACAAAAAAGCAACAAACCAAAAACACATAGATTAGAGAGAGGGAGAGAGAGTACTGGAACTTGATGAATAGGGTCATAGAAGGATTGGCACAAGATAATATCAGATCCTGCAAAAATTAAATGTGATAATGCTTCATCGTGACTGCTTATAAATCGGACATCTTTATCCTGCAGATACAGACAGCTGGTACATTACTCATAAGAATTTGACAATAGGATGATGTAAATGACTAACTTGGCAACTTGAAAATACTCCATACTGATTTGAGCCAAGATTTCTTAAGGGAAATATGGGGGAAAGAACTTATGAAATTTAGATAAAATGAGAGAAGTTTGAATAATACTTTATTCTGCATAAGTAATTCTACATACCACCACTGGGGCAACAAAACCAATTAGGTGGATTGACATTTTGTTATTGATTGGATTTCATTAAAATACAAAGAATCGTTAAATTTATAACATGTATGTGCTACTGGGTGGTGTGGTGGTGCTATGAAGGGTTTTTCATACAGAAAAGGCTATTTCCTTTATATAGACTCAACATTAACACTTTCAAGAATACATTTACTCATGCTTGTATTTTCCAGACCTTTTTAAGCTGACCCTTTAACTTTCCAATGCCCCAATTATTGAACACATAAGAACAAGACTGACTATTCATTGGACTGATTAAAGTTCCAATCAATGACTCTATACTAACTACATTACACTTGGATTTACAACTATTAATTAATTTTTTTTTCCTTACAAACCTTAAATCTCCAGCACCATTGGATGAGGGGGAAAATAAAAAAGAAAGATACAACCATACATATCACCAAAGAAAGATCCTGTTTACTCGTATCAAGCAAAAAAACATGTACCCCAGTATAAAGACCTTAAAACCATGCATAAACTTCCTTTTTTTTCTTTTTATTGAATAAGAAGGGGAAACATTTAAATTGAATAGGAGGAGGAAACATGTCTCGAAAAAAAAGCCAAAAGAAGAGGATTAGGAGAAATCATACCAAACTTTATAGCGTTCCTATTTCTTTTCTTATTATATAAAAAAAACAACACCACCATGCTATAGCCTTTAAATGCAATGCCAGTGAAGGAAATAACAGGCAGGGAAGACATACCTTAAGCTCCTGAAAAGATCCAAAGTCCCTACCTGCACTTGGCACTTTGCTAACGCCAACAATGACAAACTGTAGGAAACCACTTATAAATAACATGTCATGCGAAATATTGTGGTAGGAAAACAAACAAACAGAATAAATTTTACACTAATATACCATCATGGATACATGTGACTCATTACTTGTTTTCTTATACCATTACTTTTAAATACAATTTATGGCCCCTTGATTTCTTCGGATAAGTTTTTGTTGCTGTTGTTATTATTATTATTATTATTATTATTATTATTATTATTATTATTATTATTATTATTATTATTATTATTATGAGAGAAGACCAATAGTGCCAATTTTTTACGCAATTTTTTATACTCTCATGTCTTAAAGGCAGAGATTTGTTTGGGAATGGAAAGAGAAAATTATTCCTTTAAATCTCAACCGCTAATATATCAAAGTGTAAAAAAATGCATAATAAATTGTAGACATATATATATATCAGAAATCAACCCATGCATTTCCCAGGAAGGGATCAATATATCTGGTATAAGTAAAAACCTGGACATCCACCCTGGAAGAATTCCATAAAACAGCCTTTAGGCTTTCCAGATCAACATCTGGAGCGTCAAAGAATATGCATCCAACCTGACATAGTATTGCATCCTAACATTAGAGACCATCCAATAATAAGCAGAAGGAAGATATGATCATGCTAGGTTAATTATTTCTCTAAATGAGGAATGATAAGGATACACAAATTTGCATATACATTTGCAATCACACCATTCTATGGTACCGCGTGGAAAAATAACTTCGGAATTGAGAAGTTACTCACTTTTCAAGAAAATTTTAACACATGGAAAATCATAATTGGGTAATGCATTTGTGTATGCAAATTTGTGTGCAATTAGCATTTCTCTAAATTTTAAAAAACCTTTTCAAAGTATATTGAACAACAAGAAGAGAAAAATGGAAATACATACAGTGCTAAAGTCATAACTGATGCCTTAGGGATTATTTTAATATGCCTCAAAGACCCATGAAAGATTCATATTGTTCATAAACATATAATGAGGATAAATAAGACTTTGGAAAGAAAACACTGATCAGAAATCCTCCACTCTTTACTCGTAATCTTTCTGATACTCAGCTAGCCCATTAGGGTAGAGTTTTGGCTCAGCTGAGATAGAGTTGAGTTTGAATTTGTTTCAACAGTTAAGTAGCTAAGGGATCTTTATGTTTTAAGATGAATTTTGTAAGCTTTCAGAGTGGATGACATTTTTCTGGAGGCAAAGGAAGCATGCTAACTGAATTTCAATGATATATAAAGCAGAGTTCACAGTAATTAAGTAAGAAACTTTAAAACAAAAAAAAATAACTAGGTATTTAGATAGTTGCAACACTTACAAGAATAGTAGAAGCATTCAAAGATAAGCCCAGCTGCTGTTGCAATGCAGTTTTGCAAGCAGCTTTTCCTTTCAGGTCTTCCACACTGTATTTTTCTGGAATAAAGTTGTCCTTAGAAGGATCCCAGGTGGAGTTATCAAATCCAAAAGGAGCAACAACCAATTTGTCTCTGCAAGAAAATGTAAAAGATGGATATAATATATGAATGCGTTTAATTTTCATAATTCTAGAGTGATCACAATAGAGACGCTACTGAAACAAAAAAGTGCAGTTATTCAATTTGTTGTATCAAAACTATCATTTGTTTTTTAAAGGAGTGATATGCATTAGGCAATTACATAAATCTATCAGACGCTATTTAGCTCCATAGTTGGCATTTAGGTTTTACTTATAAGTTTTGTATAGTTTATAAGTAACATGAGTCATCCAATCTTAAAAAATTAACCTCAAAAGAAGGTAAATCTCATATTACTTATTAACACTATATTAATATCTTTCTTAATCAACGTAGGACATTCTTTTTATACACTAACATTCCCTCTCAAAATGTAAGACTTTCACTTAACACTTTATTTTTAACCTATTTTTATTATATTCTAATTCTATTTTGATCACTTGTCTTTATTTCTCTTTGCAAGGTGCCTTTTTTTTTTTGGTATTGGAGGCTCATTAGTTTTTTTCCTGACCCATTGATCAACAAAAGTTTTGATACCATATAAATTTTTTATAGTATAAGTAACATGAGTTATCCACTCTTAAAAGATTAACCTGAAAAGAAGGTAAGCCCGATACTACTTATAAACACTATATTAACATCTTTTTTCATTAATGTGGGAAACCTTTTATACAGTACATTACTCACTTGTGAATATTTAAGGTAGGTTCCAGCCCATGACTTGGGCTATGGACAGCCATGCTTTTTGAATTTACAGATGCCATATCTACAACTTTATTGGAGTAAACAATCCCACCCTGCAAATTTATTAAAAATATAAAATTAAAATTACGGAACGTTGGACAAGCAACAGAAACAAGAGTTTCCAATATATGTGCAATTCCTCATCATAGGCAGTAACTTAATGATGAAACAAGAAATAGTAAAGGTTAGATCATATTGTAGTATTTGTATTCCCCTCTTTGAAAGACATGTACTCCTAGGGCATAATGCAAGGATACTCAATGGTATTAGCAAATTAGATGAATACCAACAAAGTTTATCAAAACTTGACCATCCATCACAATCAAACATTTTAAGAATTATATGTGTATTTGTAGCCAATCTAGCTACTGAACAGTAGAAATTTACTGAATCTACATCGAGGCTGGTACCATAGCAATGCTTGAGAAAGGTTAACATAATATGTGTACCTTCAATATGTTGATAAGATGTGCCTTAGAGTTATCTTGCAAACGATCAGGACGATGTAGTCTAGCAGGATCGAGTCCACATAATGCTAGTTTATCCGGTTGTTCGAGACACTAAAGTATTACATGGGGCAAGAAAAAAAATTAACCTTGGATGGATCCTTAATTCAAAAAGATACATAAGTTACTTACCTGCAGATGGAAGTCATGGCACGTCAATAGTATTCTCGTACCTCCAAGTGCCTGAAACTGAGACAAAACACAATTAGCCTAAAATTGTCACCATGCTGAACTAATTTCTTTCAATGAAAAGATGTTTCTCATCTGATCATCAGTCAAATGTGGTAAAGAAAAACCACAAGATCTTTAAATGCAGAAGAAGAAGATGCCCTGAAAGGCAAAAGAAAATAATTCTCCCATTTGAGAAAAGCAAAGTAGGATCCACAAAGAATTTCACCATCCATGTACAAAGTTACTGTGTAAGACCTTCACTTTCGATCTTTGAACTTCATCAAGCAATGTTTTCCGTCATGCCTCATCGATTTCTTTTTATTTACAGCTATGGCTCAATCTTGCATAATATTTCCCTTTCCTCACTCACATATTTATCTGTGTGCATTATGAAAGAGACCAGAAATAGAACAGCTTAGCTTTAGTTTTTAAGAGGAAATGGAGCTGATAGCATATACCAAAACCTCTTCACAGATCCATCTTCTAAGCCACCATGAGTTATTTCATTCTTCCCATTCCAGCAATACCATTCTTCCACTAACTATATCCACACAAAAGACTCAAATTTGTTTTATCAAGAACTTTTTTCCAAGATCCTGATTTCTTTGTTATACCCCATGCTTCAAAAAGGCTCACTAAATTGAAATAGGTTGCTTCAATCACTCATTTCTTTGATGATGAACATGGCTTGAAGGATAAAATAAAATACTTCAATAGTTTTCTTCCATATAGAGAGCACATGCCACGGTGTCAACATGATATTCTCTTGATTCGAAAAGTTTGAAGAAGAAAAGGGATGAATAAATTGCACTAAAAGAACTGTGCATGTTAAGTAAAACTATGATGAGTTGCACCTGTTTAGCAAAAATATCCCAGAAAAGTGGCCCAACTATAGCAGTCTCCCAATTGTGAAAGTGTATCACATCAGGCTGTTTTCCAGATTTTACAATATAATCCAAAGCAGCACGAGAAAAGTAGGTAAATCTGAAAGCATCAAAAATATATTTTGTCATGAAAGAAATGATAATTGACTGAACTATTTACCATAGCACGAATAACATCTCTCAAATTTTACAATGTAGCATCACAAACTTCAAATTTTTGTCATACAAAGAGAATAAAGAAGAGGGAGGAAAACTCTTATTTTTCCTCTTATTTTAGAGCAGGCAGTATAAATTGTACATAATTTTTAGGAGATTTGACAACAAATCTGCCACTGATTGACAACAAATCAGCCTCTGAATTCTCCTAAATTAAATGGCAAAAGTAATCCCTTAATCAGGGATTTAAACAGGATATTAAAAACAAATCAGTAGGAGGAGATTTTGAATCCTATATCTCTTTATTTGAAAAATAAAACTGAAATAAGAAAAAAATCTCCTAGAAATTACGAAATAATTTTGGCATTCAACACTCTTCTCAAACTGGGGAATAGAACCGTCAAATTTGATCCTTGGTAGAGCTTTTATAAGAACATTAGTTGTTTGAGAATTTGCTGGAGTATGAATCAAACTGACCACCCCTTCTTCTTCAACTTTCTCTTTGTAGAATTTTTAGGAGTATCTATAATTAGGTTGTATTAGTGATTGTACAGGCCGTGAATAAATTGTAGAACATGCAGTAATTTAGTTGTTAATACCAGCTGTATTATTCCTAGATTAGTGGTCTATTTGTCTAACTCCTAGTCCTATTTATATTGCTGTATATACATTTCTAAAATCAGAGAAAAATAAAACAAGAATTCAGTTTCTCTCCACCATTTCATAATATTTTTTTCATGATATTAGAGCATTTTTGAACTCCAATTTTTTTTTCACCAGTTTTGTCCGAGGAAGACTTTCTGAAATCCTATTAAGCCTCTTACCTTGTCGTTTTTCCAAGAATAAACTGAAGACGTTTCAGGCGCTGTTCTTCAGCGTCAATCCAGGTCATGCCCTTGCTCTCTCTGTTTTTAGCCAAAGTCATCGTTCATCTAAGAAACGGCCAACTATCATGCATCTATTATCGTCTCTGCTCAGACCACCTCCATTTTCCAGCTTTCGTCTCTGCCAACCCAACGATCGTCACTAACTAGTCCCTTCATCTCACGCGATCTCAGTCATTAGTTTCACAAATTCTCAATCATTAAGTCTCGCGCAACTTCAATCACAGTCGTGAACGACTTCCGGCACTGTGCATAACCCAGTCACTGTCGTCTTCCACTTCGACGATTCCTGTTTACTCAGTCGTCGTCGTCTTCCACTTCAGCGCTTCCTATTCCACTTCGGTGTTTCACCGTTGCCCTCCAGTCATCTCGCGCGACTTCAGCTACCACAGTCTAATTAGCCCATCACCAAAAACAAATAGACCATCAATTTAGGCTAGCCCAATATCAAATATCAAATAGTCCAATCTGCCCAATATCAAATAGGCCCAATTTAGGCTAGCCCAAATTGAAAAAACATCAACTTCACGACAGTCCGAGCATCAATGGTCATAGGAAAACCTGTCATGACCGGTTCCAATGGAGGCTCCACCGAGAACAATATTTTGCCCATTACTAGTCACAAATTAAATGGGCACAATTAACTTCAGTGGTCCCAATCCGTCGTAATGTTTATATGTAGAAAGATGAAAGATGAAAGACGATTACCTCATTTGAAATGCAATAACCCCAAACAAGGACAATCCGAAATACAGAACATGGAAATCCGAGAACAATATGGTGATGTCTTGGTTGATAAATTCCATGACGAACGAGATTAGAGAGAACTTTCTTCTCTATAATACTGTCAAAGGATTATGGGACGTCGCCAGAGATATTTATTCCAGTTTTGACAATATGTCCGAACTATTTGAGACCGAAAGCATTCTCCATGATCTTCATCAAGGGGGATCTTCATCAAGGGGAGTCTTCAGTTACCCAATACTTTAACTCTCTCACTCGATATTGGCAACAGTTAGACCTCTTTGAAATTCACGAATGGAAGTATCCAACAGACAGAATCTTGTATAAACATATTGTTGAAAAGAAGCGGGTTTGCAATTTTTTAATGACTCAACAAAGATCTTGATGATGTACGAGGCAAAATTCTAGGAACAAAGTCTTTACCAAGCATTCGTGAAGCCTTCTCCGAAATTCACCAAGAGGAGAGTCAAAAAAAAGGTAATGATGGACCCTCAATCTGCCATTTCAATGATTGGGGAAGGGTTTGCACTTGTTGTTCGAAGACACTAGCAATCTTAAAATGCAGAAAACCGTCCCCAAAAAGGAAGACCTTGGTGTGACCATTGCCGTAGATCTGGTCATACTAAGGAAACCTGTTGGAAAACCCATGGAAAGCTAGCTGTTGGAAGCCATCTCTACACGGCCCACCAACAAAGAAAGCCATGGAAATATTGCCTCCACAACCCATGGAACTATTTCACCTGAATCCGCCCTGTTTAACAAGAAACATATTGATCTCCTGTAGAAATATTTGGACAATCCTTGCCAACATCATCTGTCACTGTAGCTCAATCAAGTAACACCCTCAACACTCTTAGTGTGAAACAATTTAAGAGACCATGGATTGTTGATTCTAGTGCTTCAAACCACATGACGGATGATGGTTCTCTTCTCATGAATCTTAAAACCTACCAAGAAGGACACTGTCAGAATTACCGATGGATCAGTATCCAAAATAACAGGGACTGGTTCAGCAAAAATTTCAAATTCCTTTATTCTCGATTCTGTCCTTTTTGTTCTCACCCTTGATTATAATCTCTTATCAATTATTAAACTCACCCGTGATAAAAATTATGTAACTAAATTTGTTCCTAATCTATATGTTGTTCCCACCCTTGATTGTAATTTCTTATCAATTACTAAATTCACCCGTGATAAAAATTATGTAACTAAATTTGTTCCTAATCTATATGTATTTCATGACTTGGATTTGGGGAAGATGATTGGCAGTGGTAAAGAGTGTTCGGGACTCTATCTCCTCAAAAGTGAAGACTATTTAGAAAGATAAGTCCTCCAAGCTGTATTCAAGGTTCCTTATCAAAATAAAGCTTTGTTAAATCTTAAATCCAATAACGATGGTGAAATCATGTTGAATCACTATCACCTAAGTCATCCTAATTTCCTGTATTTAGAAAAAAAAATCCCCTCTTTATTTAGAAATAAAAATTCAAAGGATTTTCAATGTAAAGTATATCAATTTTCAAAACATGTTAGAAATTCATATCCCAATATTCCACATAAAAATCATATCATTTCTTACTTAATTCACACTGATATTTGGGGACCTTCTCGAATAAAAAACATAACAGGGACACGTTGGTTCATTTCATTTGTAGATGATCATAGATCTTTAAAAATTTCAATACCATAATTCAAACCCAATTTCAAACAAAAATCCAAGTACTGAAAACTGACAATGGTAAGAAATACTTCGCTTCAATTCTTGGTAATTATTTGTTAAGTCAAAGGATTGTCCATCTAAGCTCTTGTGTTGACACCCCTCAACAAAACGGGGTAACTGAAAGGAAGAATAGACATCTTCTCGAGGTAGCTAGATCTCTTATGTTCACAACTCATGTCCCTAAACATTTCTGAGGAAAGTTGTCCTTACGACTACCTATTTTATCAATAGGATACATTCTCGTGTCCTCACTTTCAAAACACCTATCGACATTCTACTTTAGTCATACACACACACCAAAATCGTGTCCAACATTCCCCTTAAAATATTCAGATGTTCTACTTATGTCCATGTACATCATAAAAGTAAACTTGATCCTAGAGCCATCAAATGCATATTCTTAGGATATTCATCATACCAGAAAGGATACAAATGCTTCTTTCCTATCACAAAACGGTTCTATAATACAATGGATGTCACCTTCTTTGAACAATATTTATATTATCCCAAACCTGTCATTCAGGGGGAGAACATATGCAATGAATACCAACTTTGGAATAGCATTATCACTAAATCTCCCACAATTTTTTTCTCAAACCATATGCTGCAAATTCCAAAGTGAATCAGAGTCTCAAAAAATGCTCTTAATAATCCTAACAAGCCCTCAACTCCTCTGCCAACATATCCAAACTTCCATGTCCCAAACATTGATCTTCTTGTCTACTCCAGAAGGAGAACTCAAGAGAGAACAGAGAACCGAGCATATCTTGAGCCAATCAAGGAGTCCAACCCAAGTACAAGTCACTCTGACAATTCACAAGATAACATCACTGAACCTCCTATTGTTGAGTTGCCTCCTAATGATTTGAATTTTCCAATTACTGTAAGGAAAAGTGTAAGATCATGTACAAACCACCTCATCTACAACTTTGTTTCTTATAAAAGTCTCTCACAGGTTATAAGACATTTATCAACAACCTTGATCAGATACAGGTTCCAAATTCTGTTCATGAAGCCTCGTAAGTACCTGAATGAAAGACAACTATTCTCAAAGAACTCAGTAATTTAGAGAAGACTTGAAAGATCACAAAACTACCATCGAAAAAACGAGTTGTTGGGTGTAAGTAGATCTTTACACTCAAACACAAAGCAAATGGGAGTGTAGAAAGATTTAAGTCTCACCTTGTGGCTAAGGGATTCACTCAAGCATATGGGATTACCTGTAACAAAGCTCAACATTGCTCATGTTCTTCTCTCCCTATCATCTAACTTAGATTGGTTTCTCTACCAATTCTATGTCAAGAATGCATTCCTTAATGATGATCTCGAAGAAGAAGTCTACATAAACATTCCTCCTAGAATTGAATCTCCTGCTCCAACCAATAAAGTCTGCAAACTTAAGAAATCCTTATATGGATTGAAGCAGTCTCCACGTGCCTGGTTCAATAGGTTTTCTAAAGTTCTGAAGAGATATGGGTACAAACAATGCCAATCAGATCACACATTATTCGTCAAATATTTCTCCAATGATAGAATAGTTATCCTAATTGTGTACGTAGATGATATTGTTCTAACAGGTAATTCTATAATTGGGATGAATAAACTCAAGAAGTTCCTAGCTAAGGAATTTGAGATCAAAGATCTAGACAATTTCAAATATTCCCTAGGAATGGAAGTAGCACGAACAAAGAAAGACATATATATATCCCAAAGGAATTATGTACTTGATCTTCTTAAGAAAATTGGAATAATGGGGTGTAAATCGACAAAAACTCCGATGGACTCTACAGTAAAACTCGGAATAAAAAAAAACAGTACACATGTGGACAAAGGCCGTTATCAAAGACTAGTAGGAAAACTCATTTACATATCCCACACTAGACCAGATATTGGTTTTTTCAGTAAGTGTTATAAGTCAATTTATAAACAGTCCTACTAAAAAACACATGGAGGCAGTCTATCGTATACTCAGGTATCTCAAGGTGACACCAGGAAAAGAATTGTACTTCAATAAGAATCCCACCAAGAAAATTAAAGTCTTTGTAGATGATGACTGGACAAGCTCTATAATGGATCGCAGATCTACCACTGGATATTATACATTAGTATGAAGGAATCTTATAACTTGGCGAAATAAAAAAAATCAGTAGTCGCTTGAAGCAGTGTAGAAGCTGAAGGAATGAACTGGACTTCACAACTAATGAACCTATCAACATGCATTGTGACAATCAAGCTGCAATAAAAACTGCAAAAAACTCAGTTCATCGTGACCGAACCAAACATGTAGAAATTGATTGTAATTTCCTTAAAGAGAAGTTAGATGGAAAAATCGTGGATCTCTTATATACATCTACTCGTCATCAAATTGCAAATATCCTTATCAAAGCATTACCTCGAACAATATTTGAAGAACTGAGTTGTAAGTTAAGAATGATTAATATCTATCACCCAACTTGAAAGGGAGTGTAAAATTTCCGAGAGAATATCTTTAATTAGGTTGTATTAGTGGTTGTGCAGGCTATGAATTAGTTGTAGAACAGGTTGTAATTTAGTTGTTGATACCCCCTTTGTCGACAAGAATGTTATCTTCCTTTAAACTCTTTATAGCCTGATTCCATAGGTGTATCAACTGGCTTACAACCCAGTATCAATGTTCCCTTCAATAAATCTAGGACATACTTCCGTTGGGAAACTACAATTGCTTTTTTTGATCGAGCCATTTCCTTACCTAGGGAATATTTTAGAGTTCCTAGATCTTTAATTTCAAATTCTCTAGCAAGAGCTTCTTTCAATCTCTCAATTTCTTCTAAGAAATTGAGAGTCACAATGATATCATCAACATTTACTATAAGAATAGCAATCTTTCCATCTTTAGAGTGTTCAACAAATATAGTATGATCAACTTGCCCTTGTAAATAACAGTGATGTTTAACAGCTTTGGTAAATCTCTTAAACCAAGCCCTAGGTGATTGTTTAAGTCCATACAAGGATTTTTGCAATCTACAAACCTTGTTGGCATTGTTCTTGGTCTCAAATCCTAGGGGATTTCCATGTAAACTTCTTCCTCCAAGTCCATTTAAGAATGCATTTTTGACATCCAATTGATGTAGACGCCATTCTAGATTCACAACCAAGGAAAGTAGAACCTGAACAGTATTCATTTTGACATCTAGAGCAAAAGTCTCCAAATAATCAATATCGTATATTTGAGTAAATCTCTTTAGCTACCAACCTTGCCTTATAACGATCTATACTTCCATCAGGTTTATACTTGACACTGAAGATCCAATTGCACCCCACAAATTGCTTCCCTTTTGGCTAATATGAGAGTTTCTAAGTTTCATTCTTTTTAAGAGCTAATCTCATCTTCAAAAAACTGCCCTCGATTCAGGTTTCCTTAGAGCTTCTTGGATATTTGTAGGGATTTCAACTTTAGACAGATTAATAACAGATGCATGATATTGAGAGGATAGTCCTTCATAAGAAACAAATCTCTGAATGGGATGTTGTGTGCAAGATCTTACTCCTTTCCTCATAGCAATAGGAAAGTCTAAGTGTATCAATACGAATGTCATGAGCAGTATTACCTGGAATATCATAATCTGGATTGATCGAGTTGAACTCTTGATTATTGTAAGGAAATGTAAGAAACTCTATCTCCTCTTGTGGTCTTTTCCTCTTAGAATAAACATGTAACTCTTTAGTAGCAACAGTGTGTGTTTCCTGTTCAGTATCATGGAAAGTGTTAGTATTTCTAAAAGTAGACACTTCTTGTGTTTTTGGAAAAGTGAAGATTGGTAAATTAGGCTCAGAAGATGAGGACTTGGGTGGAGTTGTGAACTTAGATAAGGTAAACTCAGGTGCAAGAGAGGGTGTGTTGTATTGTCAGGAAGCCAAAAATTACATTAGTGTGTTCAAGTTCTCCCCCAGAATGTGGGTTTTTGGATAATATAGTTGATTTTCAAAAACAAAGTTACGTCCATGGAGATGCAGGTTTTCCTAATGACAGGAAAGTAACATTTATAACTTTTTTGTATAAAAGGATAACCTAAGAAGATACATTTGATGATTTTGGGATCGAATTTTCCAGGATTAGGTTGGACAAAGGATGTACATCCAAATATTTTGATTGGCAAAGAAGAGATAATTCGAGTCTAAGGATAGGATAGACGAAGAGTTTGACAAGGCTTTCAAAAATTGATGACTCTGGATTGGTTCTGTTGATGAGATAAGTAGCAGTTAGAATTGCTTCTCCCCATAAATGATTGGGAACATTCATAGTGAATGTGATAGATCGAGCAACCTATAGAAGATGTCGATTTTTTCTTTTAACAACCCTATTTTGTTAGGGTGTATCAACACAAAAGCTTTAATGAATTATGTCATTTTGTTTAAGATAATTTCCTAGAGTCGAGTTGAAGTAATCTTTGGCATTGTCAATCCTAAGGACTAATTTTTTTCTTGAAACTAAGTTTGGATCATATTGCAAAAAATTTGAAAAATATGACAAGCATCTGATTTTTGTTTCATTATATATACACATGTAACCCTAGTATGATCATCAATAAAAGAAATAAACCATCGAGAACCAGAAATATTGTTGGCTTTAAATGGTCCCCAGATGTCACTATAAACCACAAAAAAATGATGAGAAGTTTTATAGCCTTGAGTAGTGCTCACATGTTTAGAAATCTAATAAACTTTACATTGAAAATATTTAGCATTTGATTTATTGAATTAAGCAAGAAACAATTTTTTAAATAGAGAAAATTTGGATGTCCTAGCTTATAATGCCACAACATGATAGCATTTTCTTTATTGGAAGAGACAGAAACAAACACACTGCTAACTGTTGGAGTTTGTTCTTCAGGATTACTAGATGTCGTAAGAAGATAGAGTCTTGCACATTTCTTAGCATTGTCAATCGTCCTCCCCAATTCCATGTCCTAAAATTTACAATATGTAGAGAAAAATTTAGTAATACAACTCATATCCCTTGTAAGTTTGCTAATAGACAACAAACTCCTTGTCAAGTTCGAAACCAACAAAACAGATTTCAGAGTCAAATTTGCGGAGATGATAACTAAACTAGTCCCTGCCACCTTATAGATAAGGAACCATCAACAATTCTTACCATAAAGCTTTCATAACATGGAGTAAAGGTGTAAAATAGTATAGCATTATCCTTCATATGGTCTGAAGCACCAGAGTCTATTATCCATGAGTTAGATGTCTCAGTTTGAGAGTCCAAAGCCATTGATGGATTGCCCCGTTGTGCCACTAAACCAATACTCAATGGTAGAGCCATATTTGGGTTGAGAAGTCAAAGATGAAGAACTAAATAATTTTTTAAGTGACTCCATCTGCTCCTTGCTGAACAAACTGGTTTCGGGTGTAGGTGTTGAATCTCCAATTGTGGTGAAACCACGACTTTTAAGAGTTCCTTTTGGTTTCCAGTTAGGTGGTTTGTTATGGAGCTTCCAACAAATCTCCTTAGTATGATCAGGTTGATTGCAGTGGTTACACCAAGGTCTTCCTCCTCTACTTGGCATGTTGTTGTCATTTCCGGGTGGATTGAAGCCACAGGCAGTAGGGATCGAGCTTTTATTTGTGTTTGAAGAGGTCCCCATCATGATTTTTTTCCTACTTTCTTCTTTTCTCACTTCAACAAAGGCTTCTTGAATTCCTAACAGCGGTTTCGTTCCAAGAATGTGTCCACGTACATCGTCCCAACTCCTTATTCAGCCCTTGTAAAAAATCGAATAGCCTTTGTTGGTCACGTTTCTGAACATATGTGAGAGCTCAATTTTGACAAAACCAATTAATATCATCAAACACGTCCAGCTCCTGCCATAATCCAATGAGAGAGTTGTAGTAATCAATAACTGTTGAATCCCCGTGTTTCTTGTCTTTGAGAACAAATTGTAGGTCGAAAAGTTAAGAAGAATTACCAAGATCTGAGTACATGGCTGCTGCCAAATTCCATACTTTTTTGGCAGTTTTGTAAGATTAGTAATTTCTTCCTATCTTTGGCTCCATAGAATTGACTAAGGCTATTACCAAAGAATTTTCAGCTTCCCATGTTAGGTAACCAGATTCATTTTCCTGGGGCTTTACAGTGGTGATGTAACCAATCCGTCCCTTACCACGGATCACAAGAAGCACGGATTGGGACCAATCCAAATAACTGATCCCATTTAATTTATGACAAGTAATTTGGAGTATGGGAGTCAGAAAAGGTGCTAGAGACAAGAGTAGGGATTTAAACAGAATATTAAAAACAAATCAGCAGGAAGAGATTTTGGATCCTAGAGATTCTTATCTCTTTATTTGAAAAATAAAACTGAAATAGGAAGAAAATCACCAAGAAATTAGGAAATAATTTTGGCATTCAACAGAGAACAATATGCATAAGAATATGCCTACAAGAAACACTCAATAACATAGTAGATAGTTATGAATTCAACAAAACTAAAAAAGGTAATTGTTCTACTGACCGTTCAAAGTCATCTGAGTAGCCATAAACCCTTTCACGATTGAAAAAGGTTGAGTAGTATTGTGGTTCAATTAAAGTCAGACCAACGTCACAAACAATACTGTACAAAGATCATATGCGGATCAACACTTAATCTTAAATTTGTATAAAAAAATAAAACTCCTAACTTGTTATTTTGTTTCTAACAGTACATCAAATTAGATAACAATGTTGCTCAATAACTAACCAAAAACAAAAGTCCCTAAAAAAGAGAAAACCTGAACTTACCCATTCCATATTCTGTTTCCATGCAATTGACCATTGAAATATGAATAAAACTCGGCCTCAATTTCCCTCAACCCTTGAATTTCATCTAGGTTCAGGCTTGCATACCTATATAAATGTAAACATGTTTAGGCAGGCAATTTGTGATTTCAGCAATAGTGGCAAACTTGTGAACAAAATGGTTATAAAAACTAAAATTCCTTTCTGGATGCACAATGTCAGGAGTCAACCAGCAATTAACCGTTTTTGAACAAGTAGAAGCCATTAGGAGGAGGAGAAAGTGTTTGCAAGTACTTCATGCTAAAAAACTATAGGAGATATTTGTTCAGCAAGAATACCACAACAAGAAAACCAGGATTAAGTGCAGCAGCTTCACATTATTTTGCCTCTAAGATAACTCTTCTTGCTTAAGTGCTAAGGAATACTATTAAAATTCCAGCTAGGGAATCTATGCCAAAAATACTGGCTGGAATTAAGCCACAGTATGCATACGGTAGATGAAAACTTTCAACACACGTACCCAGAAAACTTATCATCATAGGTTTTCCCGAAGGAGTCAAGTTCCTACTCTGTGTTACGATTCAGAGAAGCAAGTTGTGCATGCAGTTTATAATGTTTGACCAGCCGAATAGATCTGGGTCTCTGAAACTGTAAATTAATGCTGAAGGCACGCTACAAAAGAACAAAAACTAAAAGCAAGGCTCCTTTGATTACTTTGGTAATATAACCTCCACCATGTAGCCTCTTCTCTGTAATGCACAAGACAGGCCTGTTATGTATGAGGCCAAAGATCCAACTGATATCACCGGTGCCATTTCGGTACATATGTGAACAACGTGAAAGGAATTCCTGAATCAAGAATGATATGGAAGATTAAATGAGTAAAGAAAAAAAAAGGAGCTGAGCAAAGAATATGAAAGAAAGACTGAGGAAATTAATAAAAAAATTGATTCCATGCACAGAATGGTATTTGATATGCAAAGACAAATTGTTAACCAAAACGCCAGTAGTAGCTATAAGCATACAAGTTGTTGAAATTCCAAGAAATTAGGGATTTCATGTGTTAATTAATTAGAAGATCAAGTTTTATTGTGCGCATTATTAGGAAATATTTGAACTAATTATTAGGAGATTTATTTCCTTTTCTACTTAACCTAGTTTCACTATAAATATGTAGTAGGATAAATTGTATATTCATAGCAATACAAAAATACTAAATTTCGGTTTCAATTTCTTAATTATTTCTACATGATATTAGAGTATTAGTTCATCCTAACCTAGCTTTTTCCATGGCTGAAAAATTTTCCAACCAAGAGTCAGAGACATCCTATGAAACATCAGAAATTCAAAACCCATCCCCACTTTGAATTCTGATGGATTGGACAACTCATCTTTACAATACACATTTGAAAAATTCAATGGAAAAAATTACAAAGAATGGACAGCGTCAATATATTTAATTGTCAATGGAAAGGAGAAGATGGGGTATTTGACTAGAAGATGAGAAAACCCGATTCAACCAATGTAGGTACTTCACAACAATGGAGTTTGGAGAACTCGATAGTAATTGCGTGACTCGTCAACACCATTATACCAACAATAGGAAAAAACTATCTTTTTCTATTGACATCAAGAGAAGTTTGGAAGGTTGTACATAAGCGTACTCCAATGGTGAAGATGCTTTTAAAAATTTCTAGTTAAAAACTCAATTGTGGCAAATTAAATAGGGCGATAGAGAGCTGACTGAATATTACATGGAGATGGTAGCTATGTGGCAAGAAATTGATTTGTGTTTAGAGGAGGAATGAGGGTCATCCGATAACGGTGTTCGTTACCGAAAAAAAACTAGAAAAGGAGAAAGTGTTTGAGTTCCTAGTTGGGTTAAACCAGGAACTCAATGAAGTACGAGGAAGAGTATCGGGGAGAAAACCCTTAAATTTTGTTGGTGAAGTGTTCTCAAAAGTCTGTCAGGAAGAAAATCGTCAACGAGTCATGACTGAAGTAGACAGCGTTGGAACAAGTGGAATTGGATTGTCAAGGGAGGTCTCAATGCTCAATGCACATAGAGGCTGGCTGGTGAGAAATGATTCCTCACTAAAGGGTTTCTCTTCACCTTATGGAAAAGGGTACGGGCCTAGTGGCCTTGGGCTTGTAAGTGGGATACAAACAACCCCTAGAGAGATTTGCTTAGAAAATCGAATTAAAGGAAATTCTGGGATTTATATAGCAACAAGTGGGATTTCCTAAGAAAGCCCAATTAAAGGAAATTGTGGGATTTATGCAACAGTTGGTGGGGTTTATTACGAACATTCAATTAGAGGATGATATGGGCTTTGTGGCCCTCAACAGATTTATGCAATAATTGGTGGGGTTTCTACAGAAAATTTAGCTAGAGGATGATATAGGCTTTATGGCCCTTTAAGTCAATGGTAATAAAGCAGGACCTGGCTCAAACACACAACGAAAACAACTATGACCATTGTCATAAGTTGGGTCATACAAGGGACACTTGTTGAGAAATTCATGAAAAACCAACACATTGGGAACCAAGGCAGAACACAATACGAGGATATCAAGTGTCAATCGACCACCAAAAATCATCTGATAATCCAAGTTCAAGGAAAGCATCTAACCCCAAACAACTAGATCAATTTTACGAACTTTACTCGAATATTCAAAACCAAAGTGAGTCTTCCACAAATGTTTCTTCAACTTTACTAGCTCACAAAGGTAATTATATAAATGCCATAATCATCACTTCAAAACCAAAAACCCTTGACTCGTGTGCATCAGATCATATGACAAATGCCTATCACTTATATAGTTCTTACTCACCATGTGCTGGTAATTTCAAAGCTAGAATAGTAAATAGATCTCTATCCTCTGTTGCAAGCAAAGGGAGTATTTGAATATCTAACCCTATTGTTTTCAAATCTATCCTTCATGTCCCAAAATTATCATGTAATTTGATATCTATTAATCAATTAACAAGAGACTCACATTGCTCTGCTAAATTTGTTCCATCACATTGTCTTTCAGGAACTTTCACTGAGAAAGACAATTGACAGTGTTATAAAGTGTGAAATAACTCAACTACTTTGAAGACACCAATGTGAGTGAATGTAGTCAAATTACAAGTTATGATTCTACATGTATATGAAAGGATAGTGAAATATTGTTATGGTATTATAAAATGGGTCATCCTAATTTTCAGTACTTAAAATTATACTTCCATCTATTCACATAAAACAGTTAATTATCAATGTAAATTTTGTGAACTTGCAAAACATTAGTGTATGTTTTCAAAAGTTCAATACAAACCATCCAAACCCTTTACTTTAATCCATAGTGACGTATGAGAGCCTTCTCGTTGCCTTAATCGGACTCATACCAAGTGATTTACCACATTTATTAATAATCATACTCGAATTTGTTGGATCTATTTGATGAAATAAAATAGTTAAGTTCGTGATGTTTTCATTAATTTTCATTAATGATTCAAACACATTCAAATTCTCTGGAATGATAATGAGATAAAATATTTCAATAATTCCTTAGGAAACTATATCAAGAAACATGGCATAGTACAACATAGTTCCTATGTTCACACTCACTAACAAAATGGGATATTAAATGGAAAAATAGAAACTTCATTGAAGTACCCCAGGCATTGATGTTCATTATGAACATGCCTTAACAATTATGGGGATGCTATTTTAACGTCTACCTACCTTTTTAAATAAAAAAATAAAAAATGGCACTAAAGTCCCATTTTTATTAAGGAAACAATACACGAATAGGATTCAAACTTAGGTCCAAGATGGTAGGAATGGAGAGTCTACCGACCCCATCAATCGAATGTCTAACCGAGTTCTTTTATTTAAAACACCACTTTAATAAGTCCAACAAACCTTTCCAACTTTCCACCTTCAACCTAAACTATTTTTTTCCTAAAAAGTGACTAAAGTCCCATTTTTTATTTAATAAAAGAAATAATACACATATATGATTCGAACTTTAGTCCAATGTGGTGGGAATGGGGAGTCTACCTACCTCATCAATCAAATGTCTAGCCGGTTCTTTTATTAAAAACAATACTTTAATGGCTCCAACAAACCTTTCCAACTTCCCACCTTCAATCTAACCTATTTTTTCGAGGGTTGAGTTGTACTATGTTTCCCCATATTCATCCAAAATCTAAATTAGATTCAAGAGCTATTAAATATGTATTTATTGGACACTCTCCTACTTAAAAAAGCTACAAATGTTATGATCATTCTACAAATATGGTGGTTGTTAGCCTCGACGTCACTTTTTCCGAGAACATGCCCTACTACCAAAGGCTCTTTCTTCAGGGGAAAGAATTGAAAAAAGATAACTCTTTTGACCAGTATTTGGATTTGGATCTTACTTTTCTAGTGTCATCTAATCCATTTAAATCCACTCATAATATTACACCTATAAATGAGCCCGTTACACCTTCCTCTCCCATTCTACCATCCATAGTAGAACAATGGAACACAAAGGGATATGTGGAAAAATCAAAAGGAACGATTGTTGTTCATAGAGGCTGAAATCAAAAACCAAAGAGAACTTCACACTTGGCACCGAGAGTTAAAAACCAGGGATAGAACCAACTCTACATGAGTCCACCTAAATATCAAGTAATCTCGACTTATCAAAAACTTCAGAGTTACCTATTGCACTTAGAAAACCAACATGATCATGTACGCTTCATCTCATATCTAGATTTGTCTCACATAATACTTTGTCTCCTAAATTTCATGTTTATACTACCAACTTTGATAAAATATAGATTCCAAAAAATATCATGAGGCCACTGGAATAGAGAGATGTTGTTATGGAAGAAATAAAGACACTAAAAAAATGGAACTTAAGATATGACAAAACTATCAAAACAAAAGGTATCAGTTAACTGTAAGTGAGTTTTTACGATAGGAATACAAAGCTGATGGAACAATAGAATAGCACAAGGCCCGTTTAGTTGTAAAAAGGATTGCACAAACCTATAAAATTGACTACGCTTAAACCTTTGCACTTGTAGCTAAACCAAATACAATGAGAGTTCTTCTGTCACTAGCAACAAATTTAGATTGACCTCTCCAACAATTAGACATTAAAAATGTCTTTTTAAATTGTAAGTTAAAAGAAGAAGTCTACATAACCATGCCATCAATCTTCTACAAATAAGGTAAAAATGTGGTGTGTAAATTAAAGAAATCAGTGTATGGTCTCAATCAATCACTTAGAGCATGGTTAGATAGATTTGCAAAAGTGATAAAAAACAAGGATACTAGCAAGAATAATCAGATCACACGTTTTTTCAACACATTAGAAATGGGACAATAATAATCTATATAGTCTATGTTTGGGATCTAATCTTAACTGGAGACACCTTGGAAGAAATTGAGAGACAAAGAAAATTTGACGACAAAATTTGAAGTTAAAGATATGGGGGAAATACAATACTTTTTCAAGAATTGAAGTAGGACATGGTCAAAAGGAGGAATAAGTGTCTCTCAACGAAAATATGTTCTTGATCTTCTCACATAGACTGGAATGCTTGGGTATAAACCAAATGACATTCCAATTGAGGCTGAAAAAATTCATAAAAGCTAGGAAAGCTTATGGACAGAGATAGGCATCAAAGATTAATGGGGAAATTAATTTAGCTATCCCACACCAGATCTAACATTGCATTTGCAGTTAGTGTGGTAAGTCAACACATACATTCCTCAAAGCAATTTCATTTTGAAATTGTTAACAAAATTCTCAAATATTTAAAAGGGTCCCCGAACAAAGGTTTGTTCTTAAAAAAAACAAAGGAATAAAAGCCTTTACTAACGCTGATTTAACTTAGTAAAAGATAAAAGATCTAAATTTAGTGACTTAGAGTAAGAAGCATAACGTGGTAGCCAGAAGTAGTGGTGAAGCTAAATTTAGGGTTATAGCACAAAGAATATATGAGATAGTATGGCTAAAAAACTCTTAAATAAACTCTATGTCACAACAAAATCTACTGCGATGACAAAACAACCATCAATATTTCTCTTAATTCAGTTCAACATAACTAAAACCAAACATGTGAAAATAAATAGACACTTCATTAAAGAAAAAAATTAAAAATGGGACTATTTACATAACCTAGTAACCTACGTCCCAATAAAGGAGTAAATCGTTGATATCTTCACCAAAGGGTTTTACCATCCAAACTTCGATGGTTTCATTGACAAGTTGAATATGATTAATATTTATGATCCAACTTGAGGAAGAACGTTGAAATCCCAAGAAATTCAAAATTTAATGTTAATTAATTAGGATATCAAGTTTTATTGTGTGCGTTATTAGGGCATATTTTGTACTAATTATTACTAGATTTATTTTCTATTCTGCCTATAAATATGTAGTAGGATCAATTGTAAATTCATAGTAATACAGAAATACAAAATTTCAGTTTCAATTCCTTAATTATTTCCACACAAGTACATGTTAAATACATATTGTTTAATGCCAGACGGATACTTGAATCAAGCTGATGAGAACTATGATTCATTCCTTTTAATGCACATGTGAAATGCATTTAAGCATGCATGTCTAAGCATGGACAAGAGAAAGCTATAACTAAAGAAAATGCATCACAGGTAGATGAAAAAAGGAAAATAAGGTGCTCAGTAGAGCTGAATTCTACACTAGTATTCTAAACCTTATATTAGCTATTGATTTATTTTTACCTGGAGAAAGAAAGCATATTTAAGTAAAACTAAGTCACTAACAACAACAAGAACAATAGTATGTCTTAATTTTTTTGGAAGACAATCGTACTTTTTCCTTTTGTCTGAGAACTGCCGAAGTTCCGCTAGAAGCGCAACATCTTTTTTCTGCATGATGTCTGTGAAAAAATCAGCTATACCAAATTTGTGATCCATGACCAGTCTTCTCAAATTGGAAGCCTCCCCAGTGCTTATCTTGCCTGTAAGAACCATTGAATCTAACCGAAGCAACACCTCCCAACAAAATGATAGCCTATCTGGTTTGAGAGGATAAATTAAAAGACATCATTTAAAAACTCATTACTTTATTATACAAACTTGTTCCCTTCATTAAAAAGAATGGCCTGAAAGGCATTTTTTTTCTATACTTCAGTGCAGATATGAAGGATGTATTAGTATGCAAAATAACCAATTCTATGTAGATCTCTAACCAGGTGCTTCCTCACAATTAAACAACATATGAAACTTAACAAATCTAAACAAATTTTGTATAAATAACTAATTATCTCATACACAATCTCAATTTAAATAAGGAGACAATCAAACATAATGAACCCAAAACACAATGAAGCTACTAAAGCAAAGTTACAGCAATTTCATAGATAAATTACCATACCAAGCAGGAAAAGGGAGGGGGGGAAGATGCTAGAACAAATATTGTGTATAATACATGTTGTCATGTGCATAGCATCAGTAGAATAAACTGGATCGAGTTGCTTACAATCAACTTTTCCAACACCAGGCTTAATTTTCGCTTCCAACTGCTCCACTTTATCAAGCAACAATTGTTTCTCCTTTTTTGTTTTTTGGAGCTCCTCCATGGCCTTCAAGCGTTGTTTATGTAAGTACAGAATGTCTATATTTAATCAAAAGGTAAATGAGAAACTAATATGCATGAAACATCTGGTTTAAACCTCTGTTACTCAAAGGCAAAGCTAGATGGATAAATGAAATCTTAGTAATTAAAGACATACTCTGTTGAGCTTCCCTGAAGAGTTCCCAAATGTCACTGTGTTTTGTTTCCTCAATATTCGAAGACTTCGCCCCATCCCCAAAGAAAAGCAAAAAAGGATCATCATGGGGAGAAATAGCAATGAGTATCAAAGATTACTTTCCAATTTTAAAGTAACGTTATTTGCATACCTCAGAAATTTCTGCACTTTCATGACCTTCTAACCTAAGAAGAAAAATAAAATTGTTTACGGTCAAAAATAAGTAGATCGAGCTTACTGAAGAAAGAATTACACTAGAACATGCATAAGCTTCCTAAGATGAGAGGCAAAACTTAGAACATGAACGATTTTACTTACCCCATTTTCGAAGACGCTCTAAATGAGACATTTATCTCCCCATTTTTCCTGAAGTCAAGATTAATCACTCAGCATCACAAATTGAAGAGAAATCTACGTAATTCCAGTTAGTCCAGAAAATGCACATGACAAACAAAATAAATCGGTAAGATCAATAGATAATGTCAACATCAACTGAAGCAACAAATGATCTATTAGCACCAAGACTTAAACTACTCTCCCTCCAGAAAATTAACCAACTTCAAAAACAACATTGAAGCTAACTTCTGGATAAACTATTCAAACAAAAGAAAGGAAGAGACATAATGAAGAATACCTCAAGCGGTAAGCAATACGAGGCTTAACAGTGACTGGTTCTTGCAGTAATTGTGCTTTGAGTTTAGAAGAAGAAGGAAGCGAAGGTATCGCAGCGAATATCAGGGCTTTCATTATCGGTACTCGATTCTCATACAATATCAGATTTACACTTCAGATTGCTATCAATTATGGACTGGTAATTTATGTCCCTAATGTTCTTTGTTTTTATTGACATTTCACTAAGAGCAACAAACAAAGATATTTTGGGAAAATAGTCCTCATACTATTTGAGAATATTGTGTATTTATTTATTTTTTCAAACTAACGATAACGTAACTTTAAACTTATAATCTCATATATATATATATATATATATATATATATATCACTAATAGCAACAAACAAAGATATTTTGGGAAAATAGTACTCATACTATTTGAGAATATTATGTATGTTTATTTTTATTTTATTTTTTCAAAATAAAGACAAAAACTTTAAACTTATAATCTTTTATATATATATATATATATATATCAAAATATCATTATTATATAATAATAACCCTATCAAGATGATTGTAAGATATAATCTATTACATCTATTAATATATTTATATGTAAATTATTATATTTATTTATGATGTGTTACATTTAATTTTATCTTTAAACGTAACATGTATGTAACATATTATATTTATCTCTATTAATATCATAAGATCTCTAATAAACATTTAAAATAATTTAAAAATGCAATATATTTCATCCATTTGGTGGGATCTTATTATTGTCTTGTTTTATTGAAATTATAAATCAAAAATAATTTAGTTTATTTGTTGAGTAATTTGTTATAAAATGGTGAGTTTTAAGATAAATTATTACTAGTTAAAAAAATTAATCAATTTATCAAAATTAATGTTATTTAGACCAAAAAAATAAATAATATTTATGATGAAGTATATTTTTCATTTATTAAATTTATCACTTTTAACACTTTAGTTCTATAATAAAAAAATCATGATTTTTTTTCCATTTATTTTCATATTTAATAACTTTAATCTAAATTTAAAGATAGTTGAATAAATATGTTGAACTCTAAAAGTTAAAGTACTAAATAGTTTAAAAAATAGTTTTTTAATATATAAATTCTAACCACTACAATATAATTTTTAAATTTAGACTTAATATTTTAAATATGAAAAGTAAGTAGATGAAAAGCTAGGAACATTTTATTATAAAATCAAAATATTAAAAATAGTAAAATTATTAGATCAAAAACATAATTCATTATAATGCTCATAATCACACCCAATAACTCAAACATTTTATTATTAAAAAAATCAATTTATCAATGATTCAATATTACATTGTAATTATTTATATTTATTTAATATAAAATTAATTTAATATTGTTAAATATTATTAAAATACTTATAAATTTTAAGGTTATTATTTTATATTGTTTAACTAAATATTTTTATCTTAATTTGATATGAAATTCATGTATTTTCATTCTTAACATTTTTATCTTTTCTTTATTTTATTTTCATTCTTAACATTTTTTTTAATAATAGATTTTGATTCAATCAAATTGTTTATAAATATAATTATATTAAAGAATTGATAAAATATCAAACTATTACTATAATTCTTAAAAATAGTTGTAGTATGGAACCCTTTTTTCTAGCATTTTCTCAAGCTATTTAAATTCTTTAACTTTTATTTATGATTCTTCAACTTAATATAATATTATATCTTCAATAAAATTTAACTTTTCATGAATTAAGATGTTTAAATTTTGAACTAAAATAATATTTAAACAAAAAATTCATATCTAAAAGAGAAACAATAGAGAATAAAACAAAACATGACATTAAAGATAACTTTTAAATGCAAGGTTTTTGCTAAATTGAAATAAGTATCTTGTTTATGGAATTATAAAACTTGTAACTTCTAGAATATTCAACATATCTAATGAATATGTTGCATTGTATTTTTTGAACATTAATTTTAAAAATAAAACTAATAAAAATCATTTCAATATATATTTGTATGTATGTCACAGTTTATAAGTTAATTTTTTAAATGGTGAGAAATCATAAAAAATTATTTTATTATTATCACTAGAGATATTAAAAGAGTTCAACCTAGCTCATTAAACTTACGAACTTAAATGAGCAGTTCATTTAAACTCATAAGTAGCTCATCAACTTATTTGACAAATACATGTTGAATTAAAAAGCTAACAAATAATAGAAAAAATTAATAAGTTATTAAAATATAATTGTTAATTATTACTATAAAGTTGAAAAAATGTTAATATTAATCAAATTAATAAATAAAAAAATAACAATTGGTCTTTTGTAAATAAATAAAAGATAAAATTAAATTATATCTATATTATAATATTCCAAACAATATAGAATTTAAAGATAATGGTAACCTAAAAAACATACACACTATAATTTATGTTAAATACATGATTATTGACTTAATTTTAAAATTAAAATCGTATTAATTTACAATAATTTAGAATTAAGTCTATACATTATTAAAAATATCAAATAGTTTATTTTATAAGAAATGTTACATTATAAAATTTTGAGTTTATTTTATAAGAAATGTTCTATTAAACATTTTTGAAATATAAATTGCACTATTTCACACAATATTATGATTCATTTTATATATCTTTAGAAATTTTTATAAGTATAGTCTCTAAAACATTTTATGATTTATGATTTCGAGTTACCTATAAAAAGTTATGTACATTTTATTAATAATTATTCAAATTTAGAATAATATTTTTTACTCATTTTTTTAAATCATTTTATATACCATTAGAAATTTTTAGAAGTCTACTTTTTAATGTTTTTTATTTTAAGTTTTGTATAGAAAATTATACAAATTTTACTATGATTGTTTAGAATAAGAAGAATATTTTTTAATCATTTTAAAATATAAACTGTGCTAATTCATAAAATTTTATTAATTATTTTATATACTATCAGAAAGTTCTAAAAGTCTAATTTTTAATAAATTTTACACTTTATGATTTCATGTTATTTATAAAAAGTTATACTGATTTTACTAATGATTATTCGAATTCGATAAAACAACTTTTACTCATTTTTGAAATATAAACTATAGTATTTAATAAAATATTATTAATAATTTCATATATCATTAGAAATTCTTTGGAAGTCTAGTTTCTAAAAATATTTATGGTTTGTAATTTTGCATTGTTTATAAAAAAAGTTATGTTTAGTCTAGCACAACTCAGTTTAAAAGTTCAAAAATTTCAAATAAGGAATTAGTTATTAAACAAGAAATATCCATTTTTTAATTTTTGCTTTTCAAAAATTGAAAATAGAAATTGGTTATTAAATAATTTTTATTTTTTCCAAGATATGTTTAAATTGAAAATTTAATTCTACAGTCGAGAATTAAAAATTAAAAATTTAAATAATTATCAAATATGACATAAATGGTTAAATAATTTAAAAGGTAAGATGTCACATAAGTTTCTTAAATTAAATCATTTGTGTCATTTAATCCCTTAAATTAGAAATGTTATTATTTAATTTTTAAATTTGTAAAAATGTAAATTAAGGATAAATTATATTGTTTTAAAGATTTTTTATTTAAAATATTCTTTTTTTATCATGAAATTAAAATATGAGTTTTTAATAAACATAAAAATGAAATTTAATATGAAATAATTTAAAAAAATAAATAATAATACAATTCAAACAAAAATTTAGTTAAATATATATATATATTAATTTCAATAAAAAATAAAACATTAAAACAAAAAGTGTGAAAATTAACAACTATTAGAAATAAATATTTTGTTAATTTTTCATATTAATTATGATTTTATTATTATTAAATATTTATATTTTAATCGCATTTAATTACTTGATATAAAAATAATAATATTTTAATAAAAAATCATTAAATTAATATAATTTATCTTTAATTTATATTTTTACAAAAATAAATGATCTTATTTCTAATCTAAAAGACTAAATATTAAAAACAACACAATTTGAATGACTTCTCTAAAAATATTTAAAAATGTCAATTCAATTCATTTAAACACCTGAACCTTAAGAACTTGAATAAACTAAGCCAACTTATGACACACTTGAATGCAAATAAGTTTGTTTTATACTAGAAATTAAGCCACAAAGATAAATTGTTTCTTAAGTCACCGAACTGCAGTTATTATTTATCAAATGATATTGAAATTAAATACATAAAAAGATAATTATTTGCTTTTTTGGATATTTTTTTTATTACTTATATTTTATCAAAAATTTCACTTATTAATCATCTTTTAAAAGAATTCACTTTTAATACCTAAGATAAAAATTACTCTTTTTTATTACTCATATTTCAACAAAAAATTTACTCATTAATCATCTTTTAAAAGAATTCACTTTTAATAACTACGAGAACAATTACTCTTAATATTATTTAATACTCATATTTTTTAAAATTTACTTATAGTTATTTTTAAACAAGGACAAAAAAACTCTTAGTGAGTTTTCAGACAGAAATAAATAAAAATTTACCGCCTTTCGTCCTTTACCTGCCATTTTTGGACTGTTTACACCTCAACTATCGTAATTTTTAACTGTCTACCAAACAATCGACAAAAAAATGTGTACGACCCTGAGCATTTGCAATTTATTACGTTAATATACACCAGTGAAGACCACTGATAAACTATGTATTACAATTCGACTTATTTTGTTACTAGAAGTAACTCAAGTTACATGCCAAGCTTTTTATGTTATTTATTTTTAAGAGCCAACAAAATCTTGAGTCATCAATTCAGATAGGTCCTAAAGATGAGATCAATGCATAAAACTTTTTCAAAAAGGTTTTAAAATCAAGAGGGGAAAAAGAAGAAGAAAAAAAAAGATGCAACTTTACTACTAAATTTTTTAAAAAAATAACTTCCATTAAAATTGGATCATTGTAGTCACAATTATGCAAAAAAGACGAAAATTAACCAGACTATCGAACATTTCTATCTTCTCTTCTGTTGCTTCCTTAACCTAGCCTGCCGCTCTCTTCTTTCTTCTTCCTCTATTAATCTAGCTTGTTCTTCATCCTCCATTCTAGCAATTTTCGCACTGTATCACAATATTAACTCAATCAGAAATCTAGTTAAGTTCGAGATAATGTAAAACATTACAAATATTTCAGTCAAAAACATGCCCAAATCAACTCTCATGAGGTAAACAAAACAGGGCAATAAAATGCGACTCACCTGTTTCTCTCCTCTCTCATTATATCTTCAAAGTTTGCTTCCATATCACTCTCGTCCTCATCCATATCAGCATATTTATTGGGATTGTACCTGAAAAAGTTTTGAATCAACTCTTAGGACTTCGGAGCATGACAAAAAATTTGCTCTCTGGAAAGGGGGCTGGACAGGAAAAATGAATTTGATTGACACCAATTCAAACCCAGAATCGGGGAAAGAAAAAGCTCAGTAGAAGGTAGGACTTCCACAGGAACAAGACTATAAGAACTTACAGATAAAGTTCTTACAAAAAAAAATAGAGAATAAGAGAAAATGAGCAAGAGAAAAAGCTTACCCAAACATCTTTCTGATCTCATTGATGGCAAGTTCTCCTTCATCATCATCATCATCAGGGTGCTTCCTTTTCCTGGGTTGATTTTCTCGAGGTGGATGATGCCGTGAAATCTGCTTTTGAGACTTGTTCATCTGCTTTATTTGTTGCAGAAATTGCAATATTATATACACTTCTCCCAAAAAATACTTTCTGAAATGTATATATGCTGTATGCAGCAACAAAATGGATGGAAGCAAACCTGATATCTTTGAGGCACTGCTGATTGCTTAGGCAGCAATTTTGCCTTACTAGGATGGTCCTGTAACTCCCTCTTCTGTCCAAGCTGTTTCTTTGGATTTGATGACTGCAACTTTGAGGGGAGAGAATTTCGTACACCTGATGTGGAACACTTGGCGACTGGTGCACTAGCCTTCTTCTCAATTGTCAAAGCAGGCTTCTTCGGAGGTCCCGGCTGAGGTTTCTTTGGAGGCCCCGGTTGAGGTTTTGGTTTCTTTGGAGGTCCTGATTGAGGTCGAGACTGAGGTCGAGGCTGAAGCGGAGGCCGGGGTTGAGATCGAACAGGCCCATTCATGCTGTGGTTCCCAAGCTTCTTTCTGGAATCCACCGATGTCATATTCAGCTTACTTGCCGAAGTTAACTTATTGGAGCCAACTTTAGAAGGCAGGTGTCCATTTGTAGACACTGGTTTCCTTCCTTTGAGTCCACCGTTTGCGAGGAGACTGCTATTTCCCATGGACTGTTTGCTTCTTTCGAGCAGCTGAGCTGATCGCACCTCTTCAACATCAGCAAAAAACCTGTATAAGTTTTCTTAATAAAAATAGCATGTTTAAGCTCCATAAAATCAAGACAACAAAGATGTAACCATTAGCAACGCACCGGAATTGGGAACAGAACCATTTCGAGGTGGTGGCTCCTTAGCTGGAGTTGGAAGCTTTGCATCATCTGACAATAAAAATGAATAATCTCTAGTATCCTTACGCTTTTGGACTTTAGTCAACTGCATACCCAAGGAAAAAATTCATTTTTCATGTACTTAAATATCATGCACTAAAAAATCCATGAAAAACTATTTACACCAAATACCTCATTTACAACTTTGCTGGCCGGATTATTTGCTGCAGATGCTGATCTGTCAGTGGCTGGACCAGTCACCTTTCTGCTCTGCAAAATTGACATCTCAGAGAAACAACCAGAAATTTGCAATATTTGAAGACACCCATTTGGGCTCATTGTCAGCAGACTCCAGGAAGAATTGATTTATTGCGTCATAAATAGATCAGATACTGAATAAGTTCAAAACACATATTAAGATCTCTCTTCCTCTTCTATCTCCCTCCCCCCCTCCATACCATGCTCTCTCTCCCCTTCCCTCCCTTCCTACCTGAATAGATTCGATTGTCCAAGGAATGAGATAAGGACCACAAGAGATCCTTCAGTAGATTCTCAAACTAAAAAGAGATCTTCTATTCAATTAGCTCATGTTAGTCGACCATCTAAGTAAGCCCACAAACATTCCTATTACCCTTACATATTTTAAGGCTTATACCCACATTATTTATTTATCTTCTTAAGTTAGTAAACATTGTAAGTAAGCCCACATGTTAATACTAAAAATTTAACTATTTAAACTCACAAATATTAAAAGAAGAAGAAGAAGAAGGGAAATTAAAAAAAATAACACTCCAAAACTTATAATAACAAAATAACGCCAAACAATATTGAACGAGATCCAATTAGATGACATTCAACATTAAACAAATCGAAATAAATCAGTTGGACATAAAAGATGTTATTTTTGTGGTTACAAGTTTTTAAGGATACTATTTTTATTTTTCGTCCCAAAAAAAAATAAGATGCACTTCAGCAAAATAATTTTATTCACATGAATGTAATTTTAAAATAGAAAGAGAAAACCCATTTAATAGTTGTTAGTTTGCATGTAGAGAGTGAATCCTTAAAAATAAATCTAAACTTAGTAGTTATCTTATTTAGTTTTATTACTTTGTAAGGAATGTTACACATATCATAATGCACTAAAAGTTTAATTTCATCATAATATTTATATTTGATTCGTAAATGTGAGCACTAAGTTTTTTTTGTAAGAATTTAGTCATATTGATATTGTTAAGTAATGGCTATAACTATAGTTATTTTGTTCCTTTTATTTTTGCATTTTGTCAACTGCCTTAGTTAAAAACTATTTAGACTTGAATAAATGTAGCTGAAAAAATAGAATAAATAAACAAAAACATAAAAATGGCTTATATGACCTGTGTGGTTGCTTCTTAACAACAATAGGAAGAAATTGTTCCAAATATGGGACCTAAGTGTCAAATTTTTCAATAATTATATTCCCTTTAGCACATTAAAATTGTTTATTTATTTCTTGAAAATGTAACAGTAAGCAAAGTTATAAAAATACGAGCTGATTTAGAAGGACACAAATAAAAAATACAAATTACGTTGACATCCTCATATTAGAAAAATCTTTAAAAAATAAAAAAAGTTAAAAAGCAAGAGATCACCCACACGGTAGGGGTAAGACTAGGGCAACCCAAAAACACCAAATGACACAAATTACAAATGGCATTGATGCTACATCAAAACCCGCAGTAAGTCCCAACAGAATCGAAAACAGTTTTTTTTTAATGGCAGCATGCGATCCGTTGAAATAATGCCTTAAAAGGACCCCAAATACTTACAATATTGAGAGAGCTTGAAAGTTTAGGCGCCAAGTGTTGGGTTTCCAATAATGACTTGCTCTCTTGAATCACTCTTTCGGCAATAACTGGTTTGGATGGACCAAAAAAAGATCCATAACTGTGGTGATAAACAAGGGAAAGATTCAGAAATCATTTATAAGTGCACCTCAACAAGATGAGCTTAAATAGGAAGAAATGAATATAAACGAAAATATAAAATACTTCAAATTAAGGGTATCCTGTCAAAAAACACCGAAAATGTTTGTGCTTCAGAATATAAAAACATGAATGCATATAAAAAGTGGAGCTTTAACAGAAGTAATCACAATGATCAAAGTGGACTTCGACAAAAACCAGCACTATCAAAAGGTTATCCGGCGATAACGAATCTTTAATATTGACAGAAGTTACTCACTTATCATATGGAAGCTTGTTCTTGTCACTAGATCTGTTTTGAGAGGAAGCACCTTTTCCCTTCAACCTCTTTCTGATCTGTTCTTTCCTTTTTTGCCTGTACTCCAAGAATTCTAACTCTTCCTTCGTAGGATTTGGATCTTCTTCTGCATACTGCTCCCCTTCTTCTTCGTCAACGTCTTCCCCCTGTCCATAGCCATCGTCCTCATAATCATCGTAATAATCTTCACCCCCTTCCTGAAAATAACACGCATTGGAAAACTATAATTAGGGAAATAACACCCAAATAACAAGAAAAAAATGATGATGGATTCCACTAGCGCTTACATCTCTATCGTATCGACCCATGGCTATCTGTTGTTTCCAATAAACGCTTCTGAATTATCGCCACCCAGAAGAGATTACCCACACAACCGCTAATCTGTTGCGGTTTTCATCAAACTTGCAAAGTATGACCTAAATTTCCAGAAACGCAGCCAATTTGGACGAAGCACATTAAACCAATAAAATCCAAGAAGATTAATATACAGATATGGGAAAAAAAAACATACATAAAACGATCGGAAACGATCAAGAAATGCGAATCTGATAAGAAATAGATAAAATACCTTGCATATGCGTGAAAAACACAAAATTTCGACCAAAAACTTGCGATCACGATCTGAATAAGTCGAACCGGAATAACTGAACGCTGAGAAAACGGACTCGATCTCAGATCTGCGGAAGGAAATAATGACAAAGGAGACTCTAGGGCTGGAGATGGCTAGGGATATAGATGATCGAAACGAAACGGAAGGACCCAGAAGAAATATAGACATCCTCTAATGTACGCTGGCGGTGCAATGCGCACCGCTTTTTTTTTTTTTTTTCTTCCTTTTCCTAATATATTCACAAAAACTCATTCTCGTCCTTTAAAAGTTAAGATTATGCCATCTTTTTTGAATGGTTGAGACTATGCCACCTTTTTGGCATTTGCCTAAAAGCCCAATAAAGTAATTAGGGTAACAAAATATTTTTAAATTTTTAAGTGATATTTAAAAAGTATTTATATTTTTTAATAATATATTTACTTAATAAACATAATTTTTTTATTAATTTTTTCTTTTTTCTAATTTTTCTCTCTATCCATTCTTTTTATTTTTTTTCATTTTATCTCCCCTCCTCTTTACACATCTAAATTCTATCTATTTGTATAAAAAAAATTATACTAAATTTTAAATTAAAACACTAAATCTTGATTACTAAATTCTAATACCACATTAAATCTTAAGTAAAAGAGAATAAAGAAACTGAAAAAAAGATTAAAAAAATATATACAAATAATACTATAATATTCTTAAAAAATTTATGCATTATATTTTTTAACTAAATGATTATTTTTTGAATTATTTGTATATTTTTGAGATTTCATTTAAAAATCCATGTAATAATAAATATTAAAAATTTATATAATTACTAATAAAATATCAATATTGTTAGTGCAATTATAGTAACATATAATAGAAACTAATTGGAAGGGAAATAAATACGTTGGGAAAAGGAGTACAAAAAACACATTTATTTATTTATTTTTATTAAATAAATGTATGGAATAAAAATATTTTTTTTTAAATTTAATGATGTTTAAATATAAAATAAAATATTAAAATTAATGATAATCTGTAAATAAAATCAACAGCAAGTAAAAGTATGAAAATTAAGTTATGAATTACTTAAAAAAAATTGGAAGGCTTATTCCTTTTTCACAATAATTGATGGAAGTAAACAATATCTTAAGAAGAATTTCACCATGTATGCATAGGGCTATTTTATTGATCAAGTTCATCAATATCTTGAGATTTGATAATATCTTTTTTAATTTTATTTGATAACTTCATAATTTAATCAGACGATGCCTTCTATAATTCTTCCTCCAACTATTTTAATATCTCTTTAAAACCTTCAATATCATTATTTCTTCGAGGTGTGTTTATTATTTTCAGGATCATCGGACAAGAACGTGATGAACATATAAATTACCTTCACTACAATAAAGCATAAACTACTCATTTTTAAACACACCTTAACTAATTACACTAATGCACTGTGTCGTAATTATATGTTGGGTTAGGTCGGATTTACCTTTAAGTTAATATTTTGTTAAAAATAATTTATTAATCTTTATCCATGTATAATTTTTTTTAATTAAATATAAAGATAAATTCATAACATATACTAAACAATTACAATTTACTTTTATATGTTCGAGGATTAAGAGATGATTATTCTTATTTTTTAACAAAAATACTTTTTAATAATTAAATATAATTTATTGTTTCTTAAATTTATAAAATATAATAATTATTTTAATTCTAAAATTAACATTAATGATGATTATTTTAACACATGTTACATTTTAATCCAGATTATTTTATTTCACAAAATTTTTTTACTATAAAAAAGATTTTATAAAATATACAGTTAAGAATAAAATAATAACAATAATTTATTTTATATTAAATATTAATTATATATAATAAGTATAAATTATATCTATAACAATTTTTAGATTTTACATAATTTAATTAACACGGATGTAAACATATTAAAATAAATTTTAATTTATAATTTTTATATTTAAAAGATTTTATCCGTTAAAAAAAATAATTATTGTTGCTCTAATATCAAAGAGGCTCCGCTCTTTCGATTGATAGAAGTTATAAACCTTGAAATGTGCCTCACGGTAAACAACTCCAAACTCCAAGAGTAGCTACTTAAAAAATAAAATAATATAAAAAAATTATGACTTCCTAAATAAAAATACAAAAATTATAGATATAAATCAACAAAAAGATAAAAATCTTAGGGTTGTTTTTAATAAGCCAATGAATTAACTAATAAATTAATAGAATTATATTTTGAATTATTATTATTCTAATTGAATTAATTAAGTGATCTAATTAAGAAAATCTAATTAAACATCTTATACGGTATAATGTCTAATAATAAAATTAATTAAAGTTAATAAGATTAGGTTTTGTTCCAAATGTTAATCACTATTATCTCTCATGCTCTTTTTTCCATTTATTGAGTAAGAACTTATAAGCACTAAAATATTAGTTTGTGAAAAATTATAAACCCTTAATCTATTTTTCATTCCTTCATCATAGATTCATATATGTTTTTCGTTATTTTGCATAATCTTGATAATCTAACACGAGTCTAAAATCTATGCATGTATTTAAATATAGTTATAACAATATTTTATGCATATATTTAAATCTAATTATAACAAGTGATATCAAAGCCTTCCTTTATGTTAGATTCTTAGGATTGATTATATTGGTTGTGATTATTAAATTTTATGTATATATGTATGATGTTAGTTTGTTTTATAAATCCATATGATTTTAGAGATTTGATTCATATTATGTGTATTTTCATTAATCACGTTTATATAATTATTGTAGAAATGATAAAGATTATAATATATATAAATATGATGTGATTTTGATAATATACATTCATATATGCATTTGAGTTTATGTCTTCAATGAATCATTTTTTTATTACTTTCATATGTATGTTTCAATGGAACATTTCTTTTGTTTCTTTCTCTATGATATTGCTTCGATTTGTTTAGTGCGATATATTTTTTAGATATAGTATTTATATCATTCAAATTCTGTTTTTTGGATATAGTATTGATATCATTCAAATTCTGTTTCATGGATTCAGTGCAAAATTTGATTTGATTTAGTAAATATGAATCATATATATGTATTATTTTTATTTTTATTTTTTAGAATATTATGTATTACATATATTTATTTATGGTAAAAATATCAAATTTCATTATTTATTTATGGTAAAAATAAAGTAAATCATATTTGATTTGATTTAGTAAATATGAATCATATATATGTATTCTGTTTCTTTTTTTTTAATATAAAATAAGTATTACATATATTTATTTATGATAAAAATATCAAACTATGTTATTTATTTATGATCAAAATAAATTGAATCATATTTGATTTGATTTAGTAAATATGAATCATATATATGTATTCTGTTTCTTTTCCTTTTTTGGAATATAAAATATGTATTATATATATTTATTTATGGTAAAATATCAAACTTTATTATTTATTTATTTATTTTTGATACTTTTGAATTAAAATTTGGATTTGGGACACTCACTTAATTTTTGTTTCATCTATTCTAGAATAAATTAATTAAAATAAAATGTTGCCAAAGTAACATCTCTTGTGTAGATTTATTCATTTTTGAATAATAGGATGTGTGTATTTCTTGTTTATGTGATCAATGATCAGCCCAAAGAAAAGTCATTGATTTGCCAAACAACAAATACACTTGGAGGAATAAATGGGTGATAATTATACAGTTTATATGTGAACAATATATTGACCCAAATGAAGGTTGTTGTTTGACAAGATTTATTATCAACATTTGATTTCTACATAAGGAATACCACTTACAAGTTGATGTTTCTGTTCAAAGACTAAACACCAATGTTGTGCTATGTATCTTGTTTAAATGGGTCCATCAATACAGTTGATTGAAATTTATGTCTTACATGTTTATTTTATTTTATTATTTTGCATGTTATGACATAAATTTCTATTATATACGCTTATGAATTTGTTTGTTTTAAAAAATTTCTTTTATTTAATGCTCTGCTAATATCATTGCCAACATGAACTCAATTCTTGTGATAAACGTCACAAACTTTAAGAGTTGTAAAAAGAACATTCTATTAGTTATCGGCTGCATGGATTTAGACTATGCATTAAAAAAAAGAACAACTCGCTTCTCTTACGGAGAAAAGTTCCATTACTAAAAAAATGAACTTTGAGAAGTGGGAACATTTTAATCGCTTAAGTCTAATGATGTTGAAATGTAGCATTTTAGAAGCATTCATGGGCAGTATATCCGATGAGGTAACTATTAAGGGTTTCCTTGAAGAACTTGAAAAGCGTTTTGCAAAGAACGAAAAGGCTAAGACAAGCAAGCTTTAAACTAAACTTGTCTAGATGAGATATAAAGGAAAGGGAAATATTAGAGAGTACATTATTGAGATGTCTAACATCGCTTCCAAACTTAAGGCACTAAAGCTTAATATTTTTGATGACTTGCTTGTGCATTTGGTGCTCATATCCCTTCCTACACACTATGATCAATTTATAGTTAGCTATAACACTCAAAAGGAGAAATGGGCTCTTAATGAGCTCATTTCACACTATGGTGTAAGAAGAGGATAGGTTGAAGCGAGAAAAGATTGAAAGTTCTTATCTTACAACTACCATAAAGAGCAACAAACGAACAAGGACTAATGATAAGGAAACTATAGTGGGAACATCACGACCCAAGAAACAAAAGACTCAGGATGCATGCTTCTTTTGCAAGAAACCTTGGCATGTGAAGAAAGAATGTTCCAAATTTTTCGCATGACGTATAAAGAAAATAATATGGTAGATATGACGGATCATGTGAACAATGTCTAGGACCATTTGCCAAATTCTTAGAGGAATGTGGAATCATCCCGCAATACACAATGTTAGGGAAATCTTGCTTGATGGTATTGTTGAGTGTCGTAATATGACGCTTAAGAACATGGTAAGAAGTATGATTAGTCATTCTTCTTTGCCAGAATCACTCTGGGAAAGGCATTTAAGACTGCAGCCTACATATTGAATAAAGTACCTAGCAAAGCAATAGCTAAGACCTATTTATGAACTATGGATAGGCAAAAGGCCTAGTATTAAACACTTACACGTTTAAGGTTGTCTAGCTAAGGTAAGGCCTTATAAGCCACATGAAAACAAACTAGACTAAAGAATTGTTAGTTGTTGTTTTGTTGGGTATCCTAAATAGACTAAGGGTTTTAAGTTTTATAATCCCTCAACTAAGTTCTTTTTCGAGATAGGAAATGCGAAATTTCTTGAGGATGTTATATTTGAGAAGGGAGATAGAGTTAGGAATGTTGTCTTTGAAGAGGAATCCATTTCTTTACCAAATGTTGTTATTAACAATGATCAACCTATTGATATTATTCAAGATACAATTCATGACAACAATGAGGATTTACTTATAGAAATCCCTACTCAAAATCAAGAGGTTGTTCCAAAAGAGCAAACTCAACTCCTCAAGAGCAAGTGCCACTTAGGCGATCCACTAGAGAGAGAAAAAGTGCAATTTCAAGTGATTACATTGTATTTCTTCAAGAGCATGAGTTTGACATAAAAACAATGGAAGATGATCCAATCAATTTCCAACAAGTCAAACAAAGAGCTAATTGTCAAAAATGGATTGATGTCATGAATGATGAGATGAAATCCATGAAAGACTGTGACATTTAGGATCTTATCAAGTTACCTGAAGATGCAAAACCAATTGGTTATAAATTGATATTTAAAACCAAAAGGATTCTAAGGGCAGCATTAAGAGGTATAAAACATATCCAGTCGCCAAGGGTTTAACTCAAAAGAAAGGTATTGACTTCAAAGAAACTTTCTCTCCAGTATCATCAAAAGATTCCTTTAGGACAATAATGGCACGTGTAGCTCATTTTGACTTAGAGTTGTACCATATGGATGTTAAGACAACTTTTCTCAATGGTGAAATTGAGGAAACCATATACATGATGCAATTAGAAAACTTTGTATCAGGTGATCCAAGGTTCATGGTTTGTAAACTAAAAAGATCCATATATGGTATCATAAGTTTCATCAAATCATTATCTCTTATGGTTTTAAGGTCAATATAGTTGATGATTGTGTATATCACAAGCTTTAATGAGAGTAAATTTATCTTCCTAGTGCTATATGTTGATGACATACTATTGGCTAGTAGCGATATAAGCTTGCTGCATGAAACCAAGAGATTTTTGACAAAGCATTTTTAAATGAAAGATCTTGGTGACTCCCTTTTTTGTATTAGGAAATAAGATACACCGAGATCATTCTCAGAGTGTCCTTAGGTTATCACAAAAAGGCTATATCAAGAATGTACTTGCTAGATTTGGCATGAAAGATTGTGCATGAGGAGATACTCCTATCACCAAATGAGACAACTTGCTTACTAGTGATTTGACACCCAAGGTCTTTCATGAGCATACTGCTCAAATGGGTGTTGTCTTATATGATGATATGTAGGAGTTTATGCTTTATATTTGGTTATTTTGTTTGACGTTATTATAATACTTTATGTATGTTCAGTTTTTTGCATAATAAAGTTTATGGTTTTATTATCTTTATTACTCTGAGTGTGTTATCTTTCAATTGTGGTTTGACATAAAGTTTAAAGATTGGGGTTTGATATCACTAAGGAATAAAGGATCAATTGGAAATATGCATGATTAAGATCACATTATATGTAATCTTTAGTTACACATCCATACTTTATCTATGTCATTAAATATATTTGGTATGATGATCATTGATGGATTCAGTTACGATAAATGTAACAAATGTCGCTTTGGTCTCGTATTGGTATAAGATACGAACCATATTGATTAAAGAAAACGTTTATAGAATAATTAGCAAGTTTGTGTGCACCTAAGGTTATCAAATATAATTGTTATTGGAATTAATTTGTAGCCTAAGTAGGAGACTGTTAGGTTATTTTTAATAACCGAATGAATGGGTTAACAAATTAAGAGAATTATATTTTTAGCTATTATTATTCTAATTGGGCTAATTAAGTGATCTAATTAGCTCAATTAGGAGAACATAATTAAACATCTTATATAGTATAGAATTCGTAATGTGTAATACCCAATAGTAAATCTAATTAAAGTTAATTAGGATATCATTAGTTTACCATATAAGGAACATTGTAGTGTTTGGTCCCAAGGCTAATCATTACCACTCCTCCTCTTTTCCATTCTATTTAGTGAGAATCCATAATAGAGACAAAATTAGTTTGTGGAAGACTATAAACACTTAATCCGTTTTTCAATCCTTAATCATAAATTCAGTTATTGATCACCACACACGAAATGTGTGCAATGAATACGCAAGTATACATATCAT
The DNA here is from genome assembly GCA_037013495.1 of Hippophae tibetana. Taxonomy (NCBI): domain Eukaryota; kingdom Viridiplantae; phylum Streptophyta; class Magnoliopsida; order Rosales; family Elaeagnaceae; genus Hippophae; species Hippophae tibetana. The sequence goes on from CM072812.1 coordinate 32,120,954, forward strand.
AACAAGTAATGTAATGATAAAAAAAGATCGTTCACATGGAGATTATTTTATTAGAAACTAATTTTTAAAACTAAAAAAAATAAAAATCAATTTTTTTGTGTTTTTATATTTTAAAGAAGCAAAATTAAAATAAGTAAATGTAAATAGTAATAATTAATTAAATCAAATTTGATAACTAAAAATATATATGAGAAAATATCTAGGAATTCTTAATCCTCAAATTTTCTAAACATGTGAATCGTTAAAATCCTCATAATATAATTATCAATTAATTACATGATCAATTGAATCTAACCTAACATGTATTCCTCTTTCAAATAAACTACAAACTATATAATAATTAATTTAATCACACTCTCATGCCAATTAAATTCCATATTATTCATTAAGTTCATCAATTATAGATCACATACATAAGAATTATACATCTTTGTCTAGAAATTATGCATGTTATTTAATCAAGACAAACAATTAAATAATTCTCTCAAATCTATTTAATTGTCTCTATAGATAAATTGTTGGTAAAACAATTAATAACATACAAATCAAATTAAATAATATAATTAAATTATAATTATAATTGGGGTAAAATATTAAATCATCACATGGTGAAAATTAGATTTATGCATAAGATCCCTAGATTAATAAATTAATTACACATAATTGTGTTCATAAAACTCATATTTTTCACAAAGAAAGACATAAAAATTGATAAAAAAATGTTAGAAGAAGAAATACAATTAATCTTCTATTGAATTTCCATCAAAATTGTGTCTTCTCTTGATTTTTTTTCTTCTCTTTTTAGCTCTAAAAACTGACCAAAATTATGCTAGTAGAGGTCACTTAGGGTTTATAGAGTGATTAGGGGCTTAAATATTGCTTAGGTGCGATCTGGATCGTTAGATTAGTTTTAGATCAAGGGCTACGATCAAAATAAGTCAATCATAGCGTGACACGTGGCATGATGGGGGGGGGATTTATTGGGAAAATTAGAGAGCGACACGAGACTGGTTAGAGTGAGTGCTACATGGCACGACGTGATTCGCGAAAACGGATGACATGGTGCACGAGTGAAAAGTGACGAGCAATCAGGTGGTGACACATCGTAGAGAAGTTTAACCTACTCTGAACTCAGATTGAACGTCGTGCTTACACGTGGTACGCGTTTCGTCCTCCTCACATGCGGTGTAACGTGGTTTTTCGTCCTTATTTACGTGGCATCTGCATGGCTTGCCTAGTTAGACCATCTGCTTGTGTGGCAGTTCCCGATTGGTCCTATGCTAAACATTTATAAAAGATATATAAAAATTAAAAAAAAATATTTTCATCCCTTTTAACTAAAAAAATTATAATTTAATATTTTTTAACCTAAAAAATAATATTTATTAAATAAAATAAAATAAATACGCTAATGACTCTGTGTTTTTCGTTGTTTTGTGTAATTTTGATAATTTAACATAAGTTTAATATCTATGTATGTATTTAAATTTAGTTATAACAATATGTACGTATGTTTTTAGATCTAGTTATAATAAAAAGAATAAAAATATTGATATTCTTTATAATTATTGAGTTTTTTATTATTTATTGTAGCTAAAAAAAATGTAATTAAAATTAAACACAAGTTAAAATCAATAAACTGTGGATTTCTTCCGAGAAAAAAGCAATTCCATTTTTATCGATGAAGACGAGAAGCAGCTAAAGCTAGATTCCAACATGCTTTAAGGAAAAAGGGCGACGTAGAGATTAAAATTGAAAAGGGAAAGATATATATATATATATATAGAGGTTGGTTCGATTTGGGCTAAAAAAATCAAATTATCGTATATTTATTTACTAAATTAGAAAATTAAAATCTATCTATAAAATATCAATTCAATAATATATAATCAATTTATGTAAATTTGATAAGTTATATTTGTAATTTAAATATTTTATTTTCAAATAAATTTAAATAATTTTACTTTATATTAATTAAATTAATAAATAAAAATATTGTTTAATCAATAATTTAATTAAAAATTATAATTATACATCAATTTTTAAGTAAATAATAATTTTTAAAAATGAATAAATTGTTAAGAATAAAAAATATTTTAATTTTTTTATTAATTATAATAATTTTGTTTAAAAATGATAAAAAAAATAATGATATAAGTTAATTTCACATTCTCAAAAAATTAAATGTTATGAATATATATAATAAATATATTAATAATATATAAATCGATTCTTTTAAATATCTATTTGAAAACTTTAAAAACTTAATCAATTTAATATACGTTAATTTTTATATTTAAAAAAAAATATTTAAACTTATAAAATATAAAATTCATTACATTTGACTCGCCTTTAACAAGATATTTATTATTTACGCCCCAAATATTGGGTGTATAGAAAAAGCATGAGACAGAAAAAAAGTGGATAAATTGTGAGTGAATGAGAAAGTGTTACGATTTTATTGGCTAATTATCCTTTTCTGTTTATTTAATATTTTATTAATTCAATTATTAAGTTTTGATAATACATGGAAAAAATAATATTTCATATTTATTATCATTCGGATTATTTGTAATCAACGAGTATCGAAATGGGATTTAGTGATATTATTTTTAAACTCAAAACATATTTAATATTTAAGCAATTCTTTTTAAAGTTATTTATTTTATCCTTTCTATGTTTTCTTTAATTAGTGTGTATAAATAAATTTTTTAACTCTAAATTAAAATTATTATTAATTTACTAAACTAACTAAATTTAAAAAATTCAATGTAAATTATACTATTTCAAGCATGTATCATGTTTAAAAAATTTAATCATTAAGATGAATAAATAAATAAATAAAATGATACAAATGAAATTTAATCATTAAGATGAATAAATAAATAAATAAAATGATACAAATGAAGGAGGAGAGTCAAGAGTGATTTAAAAGATAAACGCTTTCAAGATAATGCATGTTAGAGATTGTTATTCCATTAAAATTATAATAATTTTTATTAAATATATTTATCTATATCAAGATTACAAATATTCTCAATAAGAACTAAGTTAAAAATAATATAAAAATGATAAATGTATAAAAATAATGTTAATTCATCTCTCACAAATTTAAATTTTTTAAAAAGTTAATTTCTTAACAAATTTCTAGTATGATATGAGAGTTGAATGTATTATTAAAAAACAAACAATTTCAATTATTAAATCACGAGAGTTTGATATGATATCATAATATTAAACTTGTGAGATAAGAACTAATATTAATTTTATGTATCTATTAAAAAAATTAAAAAAATTAAAATTATAATAACATAATAATATTTATATATATAAATTGATTGTCACAAATTATAATACATTATATTTGACCCATTGAAATTAAAAATAATAATTTTTTTCCTTATATTCAAATAAATATAATTGAATTCATTAATTTTTATTCAGTGGGAAGAGCATTTGTGTTTAATGAAAAACATTCTATATATAATTAAATTTATCACAAAATAAAACTATAGAAAACAATAAAAATAATTTTTTTAAAACTTGTAATCACAAAATATAATTTTTTATATTTAGTTTATATATTTTTACTATTAAAAAAATATAATATATCATTTTACGTTGAATTTCATCCAATTGGACATTGTTTGAGTTAAACTTAAATCAATTAGATCTGTTCAATGTTGAACATCATTCAATTAAACTTTATTTAATATTATTATGGGTATTATTTTTGTTATTATAAGTTTTAATAATGTAATTTCTCAAATATTTTCTCATTTTAAAAAATAATTATTTTTATGAAAAAAATAATATTTGTTAATAAACATATATGAAAGAATCTATGATCAGTACAATACAAGGTAAGGAAATACAGACTCCTTAAGAATTCAATCATAACTCACACATACATAAAATCAAATACTTACACAACATATAATACTGGAGCACATACAATATAATATATTATAAAAATTTAACAGAAAACATACAAGAATGTAAAGGCTTTCTAATCAGAGTTTAACCTTTTTAGTATGTTATATAACATACATATCTTAAACTCATACTGTATTAACACTATAACAGATTATACATAACAAGCGATATAATAAGGTAAATTCATATAGAGACCATATTTTTGCAGTAGCATCCTTGAGTTGCTTAAGACAATTATTCAACAACAAATAATTTACTAAATAACAAAACAATTACAATTATAATAAACAATAAAATTACTATTACACCTATAAGTTGAGACTTCCGTCCTAGCTATATACTATTATTCTTTACTTACTACTTTTACAATGATTCAGTTCAACTCTCGAGCCCAACTGTCCTCCATAACCTACACCACTCAAAGTTGTGTGGTTGATAACTATTGATTAGTAACAAGAAGCGTAACTACTCACACTTTCAATGGACATATAGTCCATTACAAATATCAAATTTTGTTGGAATACACACAGTTAACCCACATACACGTATAGCCTAAGGTTTTTTCTTAAACTCATTGAATGATCCATACTCTAATGTAAGCTCTCTAAAATGATTTCAAAAATATATATTAATCTTGGTATGAATTTTGACAATGTAAACAAGGGGTAAGAAAATAGAGAAATGAGAAGGTATTTATAGCGCTCAAAATTTTCATCTCGTAAATCACCTTGCTAGCCACCTTGCCAATGGTCGTGGCGAGGTCCATGATGAGTTTATTGACGAGATACTAAAAATTCACATTTTTTGTTCTAAAAATTACCAAGTAAAATTCATAAATATTGGAACTTGAAACGAACCAAAAGCACGAGTAATAACATTGGCTCGCTCTCACAGTCACTCATTGAAAACCACAACGCTCGGTCTAGCATGCATATTACGAAAATCAATCCCATGGTGTATGTAAACATGCTTGCATACAAAGTGTACCTAGTTATATGCATGTATGAATTACTGATCCATAGTAACAAACCTTGTACACAGGAAGATAAATACATTAAGTAAAAATAAAATAGACACCATGTTTTGTATACAAAAAATCAACATATAGACACAATTATAATGAGGTTTACAATATATTTTTCATGTTACATACACAATTCAATGAACAAAATAAGCAAATATTTTAGGGTTATATACTATGATGATCCTAAATTGGTCAAAATAAGATATGATCCCTCTCACTTGATTTTTTACATAAAATGACAAAAATGACCTTAATTTTTATTGATAAATTATGAGTTAATCTTGACTAGATATTTGTATCATTTGATCGGTCATAATTAAATAAATTTTTAATTAGTTAGAGTTTAGTCAGTCGATGATCCACTCCCCTGAGCTGAGTTAGGCGCATGTCCAACTGGTAGATGTTTGATTGGATAGTGATCTTACTCGTCGGAATCGAGCTAACTAAATTAGACAATTGTCTAATTAATCAAATTTTAGTTAGACGATGACCCACTCGTCGAAACTAAATTGGACTTAATTTTAACTAAATCAACAATTGTTCAACATGCCAGAGTTTGATTAATTAGTAACCCTACTCACCAAAACTAGTTGGATTTTGATTAATAGGTAATCATGATCACCATAATCAAATTGAAAACATGACCAACTTATCGAATTATAATAAGTATATGACTTTAATAGTTGATTTATACATACTTAAATAACAAATTATATATATTTTCTTTGCATTTGTTCATATTTTTAGTTGAATAATCGTCTAAGTATGTTAAATAAAATTAAACATATATTTTTAAAATAATATCCTTGATTTTTAGTTAAATAATTGTTTAATTTTGTGTTCATTAAAGATATAATAAAAATAGTAAAAAAATTATAATTTAACTTTCAAATCTAAAATAAAACTAGTGATAAGGTTCATATTAGCTTATTTTTTAATATTTTATTATATAGGAACATAAATATACAATTCTTAATAAAATTTAAAAGAATTTGAAAAATCATCGAACTTTATCATTATTTAGAATATATATAAAAATAAAATGGAAATAAAAGAATGTAACAAGGGTGCGAGTTTAAGTTATATATGTATATAAAGTGTGAGGTTTAACGATATCAGAAACCATATGAAAACCCAAACCGGAAAAGAAATCGATTCCACGCTCCCTAATATCGGTCTCTTCCACACCAACGCTGGCCGTCAAGTATCCTCCAACTGTATTGCCGCCGGTCAATAGTCTCCACAGTTCACTATCCCACTCCCTTGCCCGCGAAGTATTCTTCTTGGTTGGTTTTTAGTTTGTAATAGGTAATCTCTCCGCCTTAATTTGATTTATTTACTGGTTTCTGTTCTCTTCTTTTAAGCTTAGTATTGCCAACCTTGTGTATATGATACTGTGGTATTAGCTAGTTTAGTGATCTGATATGATGATTTTGGTACCTTTTCTATAATTCAAATGTGTGATTCTTAATTTTTCAATACATTTCAAGGGTCCTAATTTTAATTGCGGTCTAGGGCCTCACAAACTCTTGAGCCGCCCCTGTTCTGTTTTTTCTAAATTAATTCCCATTCTAATTTCTTAATTTTTTTTGGGTTGTGTTCATCAGTCTGATACTTCCGTAAGATGGGAACTGAAGAAGGCAGATTAAAGTGCGAGTTAGATGGCAAGACATTCAACATTTTCAAGGATTTCATGACCAGGTAATTGTAGCTACAATGTCACATTTCTTTTTAACAAAAACTCTGAACTAGTTTTAAATGTTTTGTCGAGGTCTCCTAATTTTTTTTATTGATTTAGTCAATTAGACCTTATAGTTTAGGCGACTACAAAGTAACTGAAGAAAGAAGTAAAGTACTTCTTTTAAGCTTTTTAATTGCCTTTCTCGGGTTATGGTGGAGTTTATCAAGCCCAAAACAGGGTTCTTTAGGAGATAAGTAAGCCAACAAACAAAGGATACATTAAAGTTTCATGTTATCATGATCGTTGCATATTTGTATTACCCAGCAATGATACGAATATCAAAGCTATGTTATATAGATATTATAACAGAAATTAATCATTTGTGTCTAAAGTTGCCTATTTATTTTAGGCGCAATGATCATGCCTAACACTACATGGTCAGAAAAATTTCCTTCTCCCCTCCCCGACAAGCACCATCTGATCCCTATTTTCTTTTTGTGATTTTCCTCTAGAAGTTTCAGAATTGTGTTCTATTTTTTATTTTTTTTCTTTGGTTTGTTATCTTCTTTTTTTGTTGGAGTAAGTTTTGCTCACGGTTGCTGTAGGGTTACTGAGATTGAAGAACTGGTCAGTGTCGGCAACAGGTTACTTACAGGCTTTCAGCAAGCTCTAGGTAATTTAAAGTTTATGCTTGCGTCAGGATGATGTTTCTTGCTACTTTTGATTTTCTTGGTATGGCGCTTTTGATGTTTCTTTATAGAATTTCTGCGACGCCCACCAATAAACAAGACATCTGAATTGGTAAAAAGCGTGTTAAAAGCTAATGTAACTAAGAGAATTCAGTCATACCTTGAAGCTGGATGCATCAATACTCATGACGGAGTGCAAAATACAAGCAACTGTGAGTGTAACTGCCCTTTTTTCTTTTTGGATGGTTTGACTTTGTTAAAATAAGCCTTAGGTCTGTCGTCCAGTGTTCGACTAAAGTTAAAAGTTTGGGTTGCCCCTTATTCCTTCTCTTTCTTGGACTAAGTCATAAATTTCAAGCTTTTCTCATTGTTATGGCAACTTGAAATTCTTGTGAGTATCTTTTCTTTCTCTCGTTAAAATTTTCCATTGTTCCTGAACTTTCTACAGCCTCCATCCTGCTGCTTTTCTCCATTTTATGTTGCACATGCATCAGCTTTGTGTTTTCTTTTCCCTGGTAATTTTTTGATTTGATATAACATATTTCTGAAGTATGTGAATTGTTTTTGTACAGAAGTGCATACATGCCTGCTCGGACTTAGAGAGCACTTAAGCAAAGGTTAATCCTTTTAGAATTTCACAATTGTGAATCTTGTAAGAAATGCGAGTTAGGTTTTGGTATCTTTACAATAAGAGTTGGTTTTATCTGTAAGAAATGAATCTACATTATTTGTTTATTTAGTTAAGAGAGATATTAGATTGATATTTGTTTCGGCTATGTTCTGCCGTTGAAATATATACCTTGGATTTGGGATAGGTAAAATCATACTTAATCAACTGGAATTCCTCTTGGAGGATATGATTGGTGTGGTGCAAACTGCAACAGAAAATTTAGCTCCCTTCTGGGATGAAGATTCTAGCGATGAGAATAACAAACAAGAAACCACAGATAATACGGTATATATATATTTTTTCCTTTTGTTTTGTTTTTGAAGGACATAAATTTAGATGATGCTCACATTATTTCATTCACATGTATAATCTCACGAGTTCCTTTGCTCTCAATTCACATGTACTGGAATAATGTCTGTATATGCCTGTTTTGTCCATTGATAACTTGTTACCATTCCTGATTATATGTTCAACATTTTGGCCAAGTTATTTTGTTTTGGCTGTTTTTTTTCCTTCGTCAAATTAAAACCTGTAAGTCCTTAGATTAATTGCACCAACCTTTGATTTTGTTTTGTTTTGGTTAATTTACTTTAATTCCAACCAACTGACATCCCTCTCTTCTGTAAAGGAAAATGCTTTGTCTCATTTTAAAATCCCAGAAAATACTGACTATGCTATGGTAATGGGGGTTGTGCACCGCATGATTGAGCAAGACTACTGTATGCAGGTAACATATTTCCTACTTTATCTCCCAATATTTCTTTAAATTTATTTGGAACCAGCACTGCAAATATCTAATATTTCCTGGCGGTCATAACTCGTTACAGGAAAAAATTGTGTCTGCTCTAAATTTTAAAACATCTTCTGGAGAATTGGAGAGCTACTGCTTGATGTGGTCTCTGCGCCCTTTTGTAAATGATGAAATTATGCAGCAGGCTTGGAAACTTGTTCCCTGAATATTACGTCTACTTTCTGTGCAATGCTTTTTCTTACAGTTCTTTTTGCTGATAATTTTTCTGAACAAATCAATTTATTCTCTTCTTCTAAATGATGCATTTATTGGTTGATACAAGAGCCTATCCAGGTTTATTGATTACACAAAAATGGAATGCATGTTTTGGTCTAACCAAATATCTTTACCTTTTTTGGTGGTTTAGTAAATTCATTTGGACAAAATTAGATTTGGTCCTTCCTACTTCTACCGGTCTGCCTCTTTATATTTAACCTAGAATACCAGGTTTCTCATTTCTGATTAAAGATGTTTCTCTTCGTTTAATGTGGAAAATAACCTTGTTCTCAAATATATGAAAAAGCACGAGGAAAAGATTATTGTAGTAAACCATCATGTGTATGTGATGAAAATATCAATTTATAGAAACCATTTTACCTTTGTTATAATCTCTGTTATTTACGGCTTATTCAAAATGACTTGTTATTCTACCTGGGATATCTTGATATTTAGGATTTTCTATTCTCACTAATTGATCCTGATCGAGCATCCTTTAAGTGGAAAAAAGTCTGACTTGTGTTTTCCGTTGATGGAACACTCCTGAGGTAAATTCAGCAACAAATATTTGTTCAATGAGCTTATAGCCATTGCCAATGTGGTAATTTTTCGAATGTTTCAAAATTGTTCTTGAATAATCCACCCAAAAGTGAAAAGATCACCTCTGAATAAAGTAGTGATGCATCTTGACAAGAAGAAAGCTTTGTGCAGTACTAAACCAAAGATGATCATGTCGCTTGGTGGATCCTTGATCAGCATTTCTCTGTAAGCCTCCTGGTTGGATGCAACTTGAAAAAAATGCAGCTCCAAAGCAGGCTTAGAATGTTGACACAGGCTCCTTTACACCTCCTCCGATTCCAACATAGATACATTTTGGCCCCTTTATTTATACAAAATATATCATTTAAAAAAGTTCACTTTGTCGTTCTTGCTTTAAAAAATGTGCTAAAAAAACATTTAATAATTTTGATATTATTTTATAAAAAAAATATTAGGGGTATCTATCATTTTACTATTTACTATGCAAAATTACCTAATTAATCCCATTTTAAAAAAATAAGATTACCTTTTTGTTGTCTGAGAAAATAGAGACTAGGCGAGAGGGATTATTTCTTTTCAATTTTTTTCTTTTGATAAGAGTAAGTAAATGATGATAATACATTTATTTTTATTTCCTTTGAAAAATAAAATATTTACTAATATTAATAAAAAAATTTATATAGCTCATTTGTTATAAATAAAAGAATTAACGAGTATTTTTTTTTAATTTAGAGGACTAAACAATACATTACTGAAAGGAAATAATTAGGTATTTATCCCTTCATCCCTTCTGCAAATTCTTGAGGTAACCCCACTTATTGAGGTATTTATAAAAGCATTATAATAACTAATGAAATGGTAAATAGTTATGCCAAGCTCAACTTGCTTACTAGTGGCAGCAATCCAAATACATCACATACCAAGAGTACTTTTTGTTTTGGTGTGTAATAAGGAATATCTACATTGGGAATGAACTCCACTAGATAGGCTAGACGAGTTGTAGTGTTACTGATTTCGTAGCTGGTTGTGAAATCACTCAATTTTTTCGTCAATGGAAAAATTAGTTTTATGGGGTTATGATGCAGAGCATGAGAATGGTCTCATTTCTGTTACGGAAAATAACCATTAGAGGTTAAACTTGTATATTTCTTTCTTTAAATTTCAGTTGTTGTAATAAAGGATGTTAGTGTGCAACGCGTCGTGTGGTAACTGTGGGTGTAATTAGGATTGCTACAAGCAGTCGAGCCATCATATGAGAGCATCCATGTGCGCGATGCCCATGTGCGTAATGGCCTTAGAGAAGCAACGTGCTTCCCCACCATGTGCATGCGTATATAGAGGCTAGTAATGGTTTTTAGCTGCCAAAATCTTGTGGCCATTTTTTTCAATTTACTGTTTGTAACAATTCTCTGAGGAGGATTGATAGTTTTGTTTGAAATTCAATCAGCAAATTGATTTTGTGTGTTTCTGAAGCCAAAGAAATCAGAAGCTCTTTGATTCCTATGTCAGGTTGGTATCAGATCATGAAAACTTATGGCGATGGAAATTCTAGATAGTTTGAGACCCCACGAGACACAAGGAGCTTTGGGCTGCCACGAGTACCTTATAGAACATAGTCGAGAAATGAATTGATGATGTGGCGCAATACCTTAGTAGTTCTCTGTAACAAATCACCAAGCAACTTACTGAAGTTCAACAGAGCTTGAAACTACGAGGTAAGGAAACTCTAGCATACCCTTGCCTTCGTTTTCTGGACCGTCACAAATCCTACATAAAATACCATCGATGAACCAGCTTCTAGTCGACTCTGATGAAGAACCAACGTTGCCCACATTTACGATTCATACCCACTCTAGTTGTAACGAGTTCACAACTAAATAGCCAATGAAAGAAGCCAGATTTGGATAACCCACGATGCCTTGTTCATCAGAAAGGCAAGATTACAAGCTTCAATTCGATTTACCCAATTTCACAAACCACCAGTAACGACTTGGGAACACATGAAAAACTTAATGATTAACAATTCTTGCCGACAAATCATGAACAAATTTTGTACCAACGTTATCGTCAGTGTCATCAGGGAAACAAACTAATCAGTGAGTATATTGAGAAATTTATAAGGTTGGGTTTGCGAGCCAATATGTGGGAGAATGAATCTTAAGGGGCTGCCAGATATGTTCAGGGATTTAACTCCCCAATCAGAGAAATATTAGAGCTACACCAGATTACTAGGCATAGAAAACCCACTCCCTATAAAAAGACAAACGTACTATGAACTACCACCAGAAAAACCTAAGCCAAGTCCCATTCCCTACCCACAGAAACCATCCCTAGATAGCCCAAACTTACTAAAATTTAACTCAAACAGAAACACCAACCCAACTCCAAACATAAATCCACCCCAAAACCTAAAGCCCTATAATAAATTCCAAAATGCCAGTGTTTTAGGTGCTTGCAGTTTGTACATCGATCCAATGAATGTTGCCAACGCAGGTCTACCAATTTGGTTGAGGATTGTGATCCCTCTGAAAATGACAATGATTATACTGAAAATGATTTATATGATACAGAGCCTATAATTATGGATGAAGGGGAACATGCTTTATCTTTCATAGTCCAAAAGTTGTTCTCAACTCCACAAGGAAATCCTCAAAGAAATGTTTTCTTTAGGATCAGGTGCACCATTCAGGGAAAGGTGTGTGATGTTATCATTGACAGCGAGAGCACTGAAAACATCATCTGTAAAGCCTTGGTTAAGGTCTCGGACTTACCATTAAACACCCTAATCCTTACAATATTGGTTGGATTAGGAAGGGCATTGAGGTAAAAGTTTAAGAAGTGTGGAAGTTCCTTTCTCAATACGGAAATTCTATCACTATTACAAAAAGTACATATGGCCTCGTTTTTAACCGTAATCGTAGTTTTATGATCACGATTATAAGAACCGAGACCTAAGTAAGAAAGACCATAGACTATTACCTATAGTCTCAGTTATTAGATAACCGAGACTATATGTAATCAAAATGATATCTATTGTCTCAGTTGTATTTAAACTGTGACCATATACATCTCAATTAAACTCATTTTTAAATATAAATTAAAATAAATTGAAAAATTGAGAAAATTAAGAGTCATTATATTAAACTTAAGAGATATATTACATTAATTAAGAGTTTAATAGTTACACTAAACATAATAAAAACTTAATATAACTAGCGAATTAAAGTGTTCCAAAAATATAAAAATATACATAAAAAAATTTACTAATATAACTAATCAAATTGTTTACAATCTAAATCAATCATAAAATATTTTAAATGTCCCATTGTAATGTTTTTATTCAAAATCTTCTTCCTTGACAACATTTACTATGTGCATTAATATCCTCATAAAAAAAATCTACTATGAGTATATCAACATCCAGATTTCATGAATATAATCCTACATATAGACCCATAATAAGTTTTTGAACCTGTTTAAGAGTGAAAGGTGGAATGCATATCTAACCTCTAAGTAAATTTATGGTACTCGATCTAATACAAAAACTTGAGAGGCAAATCAACAAAATTAGTATTACCCATATCAATAACAATAACAACATTATTATCATTAGTATAAGAAGCTTCAAAAGGAAACAATAATGTCAGGAAAAATAATAAAAAGAAAGTAAAGGAATATCAATAAGTTAAAGACTACCGGATAATTTACCATTGTAATTGCTACCCAAACCTTTTGGTACTCCTCCGTTGAGGCTCTAATGATGCACAACTTCGTTAAGTGATTCACACTCGCCAAAATTTACTATAATGCTATCCTTGATTGCATTAGTAACATTATGTTGGGTTATTATGGGATCATCCTTCACAGGATCTCTATTAGCATTCAAGTTTACTTCCACTGGGTTTGGATTTCAAACAAGAAAAAATTTGACATAACCGAGGCTCAAAAAACATATTTTGAGCTTCATACTTTTCCTCCAAACATCTTTCTCTGAAACCACTTTTAAAAGAAAAAATCAATTATATTGTGATCTTTTTAATATTGTAAAAATTAAGATTTTCAATGAATAATGCCATAATTATAATGAAATCTACAAATATATCTATTGACATAACCGAGGCTCAAAAAACATATTTTGAGCTTCATACTTTTCCTCCAAACATCTTTCTCTGAAACCACTTTTAAAAGAAAAAATCAATTATATTGTGATCTTTTTAATATTGTAAAAATTAAGATTTTCAATGAATAATGCCATAATTATAATGAAATCTACAAATATATCTATTGACATAACCGAGGCTCAAAAAACATATTTTGAGCTTCATACTTTTCCTCCAAACATCTTTCTCTGAAACCACTTTTAAAAGAAAAAATCAATTATATTGTGATCTTTTTAATATTGTAAAAATTAAGATTTTCAATGAATAATGCCATAATTATAATGAAATCTACAAATATATCTATTGACATAACCGAGGCTCAAAAAAACATATTTTGAGCTTCATACTTTTCCTCCAAACATCTTTCTCTGAAACCACTTTTGAAAGAAAGAATCAATTATATTATGATCTGATTAATATTATAAAAATTAAGATTTTCAATGAACAATGTCATAATTATAATGGAATCTACAAATATATCTAAAGCGCTTAACATGCTGTGGTGATGATGATTTTGTATGCACCTTTCTCGTCAATATTGTTTCCCTATCAAGCCGTGGAATTGGAAGGATCAATCCCCATTTCTCTATAATAAGCTTTCTCTGCATTTGCTAAATGATCTTGAAACATGGTCACCTGGTACGGAACAAAGTAATTCATCAGTGGCAGACTTCATTAACAAAATACTGAAATAAAGAACCGATAACACTGGCACGTTGAGACATGTCATAGAAAACATTATGAAAAGAGGTTTTACATACCCCATGCCATGGCGCCTTCCCATTTTCTGCTTCGGCCTTATCAAATGTGAAAGAATAGTGTTAGTTTTTCATTCCCATATATGCACGTTCAAGACAAGGGATATAAAACATATCAGTGGTTGAAAATCTTAAATTACCTGGTTTCTAAGAGAGGGTGCAATCATGCTTTCACTGGCAGAAGTAACGGACAAATTATGCTCATCATCATCATATGATAACCTTACACCTGTTGATATTGGGTTTGGATTGGGAATACTTGCTGACCGATCAGCTTCATCAAGGCAGAAATTATAGTTCAAAGAAATCTGTAGCTTCTGCTGTCTTGACATTGCATCCAGCTAGATATGCATCAAAATGAAGAGTTAGAAGCCTAAACAATTTTATAGCTAGCATGAATATAAACAAAATTAACTAGCTCACAATAAGTGAATTGGAACTCACCATTTGAAAATAACTGCAACTGATTAGAAGCATTTGTTGGGTACGAAAAACGGTTATCATCTAGGAAAATAGGATGCACAGAATTGCCATTGTTATCGCCTAACATAATTCTACCCAAAAAAAATCTAGGTCAAATTATATAACTTTGAAACAAATATTGATGAAATAAATAGGAATATGCCGTGAAAGAATAAGGAAAAAAAATATTGATCGGAAAATATACACAATAAATATTGATGTTTTTGTAGGTCTACATAGTAACTATTAAATAGTTAACAATTGAAAGAGAAAACATAAATTAATGGATACATGGTACACTATATAAAGTAAATTTTACAGAAAAGACATGCATCTTAGAGTTTCTTTACCGCATGTGATCCATGAGAAAAACCACAAAACACAATTCTCAACATCACATACCAATAACAAGTTTCAAAGCTATATCCATTGGGATTTCATGTCTATATCAATATCTAACATTAGTTATATAAATCTAAAATAAAAAATGTTTACAATAAAATCACTATAAAACGAATAATACAAAGGTTGAAATGAAAAGCTTATTTTAAATGTTGGGCCACTAGCTCACAACAAACTAAACCTTCAATTTGGAGGTAAAAAAGAAGAATAAAGAACATAACAAAAAAACAAAAAAATTATTGATTCTCTTATCAGTGAATCCAATAAAAAGAAAAAATTATTCATATAATTAAAGATTATGAATAGAAAGAAATTCAATAATCATTTTGAAGAAGAAATTTGTCCACAAACTTCCATCTAAATCAATCCAAAAACATAGGCGTTTACATTCCTGACCCAAAAAATAGAGAATCAAAACTTAAAAAGGAAAATAGCAACAACAAGAAAATAGAAAATCCTTTCAAAATTATAGTTGATATTTTTTTTCCAATTAAAAAAGCAACCCAGGAAAATAAGCGTGAAATTTGATCACATTTAGAAACAATAAGAGACTAAAAAGATGAACAAGAAAAATATATTATGATCCAAAGTAATATCATATTAGATTCGTTTCCATACTTTAGAGATATTTCTTCCGCGTAGAAAAATTACAACAGAAAATAAAAGAAATTAACAAGCCACGACAAGTTATCTTAAATAGAAATTTTCAATTCAAATATATACAAACAACAACCAGGATCTTGCAAACCCAAACCAACTCAAGTTAATTCTAAAATACAAAACAAAAGTAAAACAAAAGTAAAACACAAGAAAAATCGTGCAACAGAACGAACCCTAGATCTTGAAAAAATCAAATCAAGTTAACCATGAAATTTAAGATCGAATTGAATTTTGGAAACAATAATACAAATGGCTGGCCGACGAGGTGCGAAAAGGGAAAAAGGAAAAGAAAAAAACATAGAGAAAAGGAAGAAGAGAGGGAAAAAAAGTTGTTGGTACCGGTCGAGCAAGCGAGCTTCTAGTACTAGACGCGATGGAGCTACTGGGGGAGAGAGGCAAATTTGTGAGGGCGCGATGCTGGCCCAGGAAGAGGAAAAACACAAGAGAAGGGGGGAGAAAAGAAAAGAAAAGAGAAAAAAGGGAGAGTTGGTGCCAGGAAAAGAAAAAGGAAAGAGCGATGGGAAAAAACAAAAAAAGAAAGGAAAAAAAGAAGAAAGAGAAAGAAAAAAAGAGAGGGATTATTTTTTTGATATATATGTATTATAAAAAAAATAAAACACATTAAATTAAATTAATAGAGAAAAATGAAAAAAATTGTAAAGTAATTTTTGTATTTTTTTTAAATGAATAACATACAATATATTATTTGATTTCGGTTTTAAAAATATTAGAAACTATATTATTTTAATTATAATTACAGTTATTTAATAATCGTGGTTATATAAATTTATTTATATATATTAATAATTTATAATTTAACATATGATCATGGTTACAGATAAAACGGAGACTATATGTATACACTATAGTCTCAGTTTATACATATAGTCTCAGTTTTATTCCGATTTTAAAAAAAATGAGGTTAAATTTCTGAGACCAAAAACATGTATTGTAATAGTGTATCATGATAAGAATCAATGTGGTTGATATGGATGTTAGTTAACTCTTATTAAGGAGGCCTTGGCAAGACAATGTTGAAGCATTACACGAAGGAAAATCGAATGTGTACATATTTGTGTGGCTGTAAGAAGATTGCCCTCTTACCAGCCACTGAAACATACCAGAGCAAGAAAAAAACTGTTGAGAAGCAGAAAGTATTACTTAATGCCAAGGATTTTGAGCAGGAAATTCAAGACAGTTTGCTTATCTTAGCACTTTTCACCAAGAACGACAAGAATCAAGAACTATTGTCCTACTATTACACTACTACAAAAAGGGGTATATAAGTCGATGTCTAAAGTCGGTTTTTACCAAAAACCAACTTTTAATGAATTTAAAGTCGGTTGTCCACGTCAACCGACGCTACGCTACGTGGAAAACCGATGCTATCCACGTAGCGTAGCGTCGGTTGACGTGGTTAACCAACGCTATCCACGTAACGTAGCGTCGGTTGACCACGTCAACCGACGCTATCCACCTAATATATGCCCTAACATCTCATTTTGTACGCAGATTTCCAGTTTTCTTCTTCCTCTCCTTTCCTCACTCCCATTTTCTCCCAAAATCTTAACCGTGCGCCACCTTCATTCTACATTTTCGGCCACCTCCAACCACCATTTAAACGAACGTTTGTAAGTTTTCTTTTCTCACAATATTATCTGTCAGTTCTTTTTTTTTTTTAGCAAAATGTTAAAATCTGTTTATGGGTATATTAGGAACAACGTGTAAATTTGTGCTAATTTTATCTGTGCTAATTTTATCAGCGTGTAAATGTATTTCGTTAATTAGGAACAGCGTATTTTTGTATAAATTTTTGATTTAGTTATGTTTTTTTGTTTGCTTGTAATAATAATGTTTGAATTATTACTTGTATGTATTCAATAATATGTGAAATGTTTTGTGGGTTTGCGTGGATAAATTTATTTATACGTATAATTAATATTACTTTGTAATTATGATATAGTAACATGCTTAGAAATTAGAATCAACCGCGTGATTGATTTTTATATATATATTCATGAAACATGAACTGCTTATTTTTTAATTTGTATATAAATGGTTTTGTAAAATGATTAAAATGATAACTATTTTGCATTATGTATGTTTTGATATATATTCTAATAATTAGGAAATTTATATATAATAATACATAATTAAGTAATATGTTTAATTAATGTCATTAATAGAAAATGGACAAATCTTGGATGTCAAAGTGTAGAATTGAGCAAGACTATATTTCTGGAGTTGAAAGTTTCATGGAATTTGCTTGTAGAACTAGTAATACTGGAAGTAGTATGATTCGATGCCCATGCGTTAAATGTAAAAATGAGCGATTTCATGAATTTGATGAGGTTAAGTATCACCTTATCTGTAATGGTATTCTATTGAGCTATAAATGTTGGTATTATCATGGAGAAAATATTGATAATACTCATGAAGAAAAGTATAATAAGAATGTGGGTGGATTACATACATCATATCATAATGTACAGACAGAAAATATGTTTCGTGGTGTTGAAGATGAATTACGCGAGGATGATCTCGAAACCTTTAATAAACTTATAGAAGATGCCGAAAAACCGTTGTATCCAAAATGCAAAAAATACACTAAGATGTCAGGATTGGTTCATTTGTACAATGTCAAGGCAAAACATGGTTTTTCTGACAAGGGATTCACAGAATTACTAACTCTACTAGTCGATATGTTTCCTGAGGGTATTGAATTGCCATCTTCAATGTATGAAGTGAAGAAATCTCTTAGTCGATTTGGCATGGAATATCATAAGATTCACGCTTGTCCTAATGATTGCATTCTTTATAAAAAAGAATATGAGACATTACATGATTGTCCTATGTGTAAAGAATCGAGAAGGAAGCATGGTACAAATGAGAGTACAACACATAAGAAAGGTGTGCCTACAAAGGTTCTTTGGTACTTTCCTCCGATCCCTCGCTTTCAAAGGTTGTTCAATAGTAAATATACATCAAAGATGTTGACTTGGCATTCAGATAATCGATCTGATGATGGGGTGCTACGTCATCCTTGTGATTCTCCAAATTGGAAAGTAGTAGATAATTTATCTCCTCAATTTTCATCTGATCCGCGCAATCTGCGTCTTGCCATTGCTGCTGATGGAATTAATCCACATAGTTCCCTCAGTAGTAGATATAGTTGTTGGCCAGTAATTATGGTAACATACAACCTTCCTCCCTGGTTATGTATGAAAAGAAAATTCATGATGTTAACATTATTGATCTTAGGACCGAAACAACCTGGTGTTGATATTGATGTATATTTGCAGCCTCTGATAGATGATTTAAAGACGTTGTGGAATGATGGTGTAAATGTTTACGATGCATATAAAGAAGAATACTTTAACTTGAAGAGGGTTCTTTTATGGACAATTAATGATTTTCCTGCCTATGGAAACTTATCAGGACATGCAACAAAAGGTTACAAGGGATGTCCTATATGTAGTGATGGAACTTCTGCAAAGTATCTTGTTCACAGACGAAAGATGTCTTATAGAAGACATATGAGATTTTTGCCATCTGGACACAAGTTTAGATACCAAAAGAAACCGTTCGATGGTGAAGAAGATCATGATCATGCAACTCGACCTTTGCGAGGTATTGAGATATTAAGGCAATTGAATAGGATGACATTCAAACGATATGGAAAGATGAAAAAAAAACTCACCAAGTCTGGGAAACGAAGGAGGTCAACTAATGAAATTGGTGAAAATGAAAAAGATTTTGAACCGAATGGTTGTTGGAAAAAAAATCAATATTTTGGGAATTGCCTTATTGGAAAGACCTACACATTCGTC
Organism: Hippophae tibetana; assembly: GCA_037013495.1. NCBI lineage: Eukaryota > Viridiplantae > Streptophyta > Magnoliopsida > Rosales > Elaeagnaceae > Hippophae > Hippophae tibetana. The sequence continues at coordinate 32,140,772 of CM072812.1, forward strand.
ACATCTTAGATGTCATGCACATTGAGAAGAATGTATGTGAAAGCTTGATTGACACTTTACTTAATATACCTGGAAAAACAAAGGATGGCATTAAAGCAAGATTGGATTTAAAGAAACTAGTCATACGACCTGAATTGGAACCAAGGGTGGAAAATGATAAGAATCGAACATACTTGCCACCAGCATCATATACAATGTCAACAAAAGAGAAGGATGTGTTTTGTAAATGTTTGGAAGGTGTGAAAGTTCCTGATGGTTACTCATCCAACTTAAGAAATTTTGTGTCTATCACCGATAAGAGACTGTATGGATTGAAATCACATGGCTGTCATATCTTAATGCAACAGTTATTACCAGTTGCTATTAGATCAATTCTTCCAAAACATGTTCGAATATCAATAATTCGGCTTTGTTCATTCTTCAATACAATATGCAAGAAATCTATATCAATTGGCGAGTTAAGTATAATTCAAGTGTGGACAAGGTGAGTCCTCAATCTAGTTAGTTTTCTTTTATTTATGCAGAACATATATAATTATATTTATATTATCTAATTATATATATACATATATAGGGCTTGCTATTATCGACTTCAACATAATCACTCATCACATTTAGCAATGTTCTATGATTCTTCATATGTCAATCAATATCAAGAGAAGGATGTTAGCATCAGAGCTAAACAATTATGTGATAGAGCATTAACGCTTAGCAGAAATCAAAAGTTGATAATCCCTTGGCCATTAAGGTTTGAACAAGGCCAAGATCATTGGATGTTGGTAATCATTGATATGTTCAATAATCATGCTTGGTACTGTGACTCAGCTTCCATAGAACTGAGTAAAGATACAAAAACAGTTGTTGAAATGTAAGAGTTATATTTAGTTACATATTAGTTTTTTCTATTATTTTTTGTAATATTTAATAAAAACTAATCGTTTTATATCTTGACAGGGCATGTAAGTTGTGGAACAAGTTTAGGGGCATTATCCTTAAAAAATCTCATAAGCTTATATGGAAAAAAGTTATGGTATGTACAATTCAATATTAATAATTTTATTAATTTTACAATTAAATAATAAGGATGTTCGAATATGAAAATTCATGTATACATGCACTTTTTTTTGTAGGTTCCACAACAAAATAATGGAGTCATGTGTGGTTATTATGTCATGAAGTTTATGAGTGAAATCATCACAAATATCAAAATTCCAATTGATGATGTGGTAATATATTTTACCCATATACATACAAGTTTTAACATATTTGAGTTTGTTTTTGTAAATAAATGAAATCATATTCTTATTTTGATTTTGAATACATGTAGTTCTTTGGTTGGAACAAGACGGGTTACGACCATCAAATTTTTGATGATTTACGAGAGGAATGGGCAGAACACATGGTTCAAATTATATCATTGCAAGAAGAATCAGAAGAAGATTCTGATGATCTTGAATAGCATATGACAACATAACAGTAAATTTTTTAATGATTTGGCCTTCTATATCTATTCTTGTGTCTGAAATCACTTGGTTGATGATGATTAATCATATATATGCTCATGTATTTAGGGGAATGCATTGTTTATAAATATGAATTTATCTGGAATCTCTGCTAGTATTTTTAATGATATATAATGAGTTCTAAATGTACAAATCAGGTGTACGTACGTCGGTCCGATTTGTTTCTTGGTTTGTATGAGTTTTGGTGCATATGAACGTGTTCCATATGTTTAAGGGCACCAAAACTCACACAAGCTTAGCCAAGAAATCGAAGTTACATGCAATTGATTTCATATTTAGAGTTCATTATATATAGCATTAAAAAATAGTAGTAGAGATTCCAGATAACTTCATATATAGACAACTGATTAATAATGCTAATATGAGTTCATCGAATGTCGTTGTATGTGCTAATCTCAATAATGATTTAATTTCTTCATTCGTACGTCTAAAGTTTAGACTACTTTTTTGATGGATGTTTTACGTGCTCATATATGTAGGAGAATATTTGTTATATGGATCAGCTTTTTTTTGCCATAATGCTTGTGAAGGCCAATCAAGATTCTAAGCCAACCAAGCTTACTCGATGGCATAATTTGACGACATTATTTTATTTGTAATTGAAGTTATTTATATGCATTATTTGATTTTGTAATAAATTTAATTATTAAGTCATTAAATATATTTATATTGTTAATTATTTGTTGTATTATTATTTATATTTTAGTGTTTTTATGTTATTTATATATACTGTTATACGAAAAATAAAATTAAAAATTAAAACAAATAAAATGTAGAGTCGGTTCATGCCGTGAACCGAATTTACAATTTAAGTCTCTGAATTTAAAGTCGGTTCTCTGAACCGACTTTAAATTTGTTTAAAGTCGGTTTTTAACCGACTTTTATACCCCTTTTTGTAGTAGTGTTAATTGCACCTTTAATCAATGAATTTGCAGACCTCTCTTATTGACCTTCCCCCCTCTAATGAGAGATGTAAAACATACCATAGACTTTGTACCAGGATCAAGTCTTCCGAATTTACCTAACTATAGAATGAGCCCCAATGAGCATAAAATCCTTCAAGAAGCAGTGGACAATTTGTCGAAGAAAAAGTTTATCCAAGAAAGCAAGAGTCCTTACACAGTTCCTGCACTTCTAGTACCAAAGACAGATGGCACGATGAGGATGTGTGTTGATAGTATGACAATCAACAAAATCATCATTAAGTTACAAGGGGTTCAATTCTTCTCTAGATTGATTTAAAATGTGGGTATTATCAAATAAGGAAACGACAAGGAGATGAGTGGAAAACTATCTTCAAAACAAAGGATAGACTCTATAAGTGACTAGTTATGACATTTGGACTTTGTAATGTCCTAAGCACATTCATGAGGCTCATGAATCAAGTCCTCAAACCCTTTAATAACAAAAGTGTAACGGTGGAGCACCTTAAGGTTGTATTACAAACTTTAAGAGACAACAAACTCTACCTCAATTTTAAAAAGTGAGTTCTTTACCACACAATTGTTGTTCCTTGGGTTCAAAAAATAGGTGTTGATGGGATTTCAACAGATGAAGGTGAGGTAGAAGTAATCAAACAATGGTCTATACCAAAGACTATCTATGACATGGGCTACCTACCTTCTACAGAAGGTTTGTGAAAAGATTTAATGACACCAATAACCAACTGCCTAAAGAAGGGACAATTTAAAGAAGGGACAATTCTCTTGGGGGCTAGAACAGGAAGTTAGCTACATTGAAATTAAAAAAAATGAATAAAACTCCTGTCTTATCTCTACTTGACTTCAGCAAAGTTTTTGAAGTGGAAATAGATGCATCCATGGTGTGCATAAGAGTTGTATTATCACATAATGGAAGGCCCATTGAATTTTTTAGTAAAAAGTTAAGTGAAGTTAGGCAAAAATGATCTACTTATGATTAAGTATTCTTTGTCATTTTAAGAGCCCTATAACATTAGGAGTATTATCTAATTCAAAAAGAATTCATCCTCCACAGTGACCATCAAGCTTTGAAGTGGTTAAATGCCCAAAAGAACATTTCAAGAATGCATGCTAAGTAGGTAATTGACCTACAAAGTTTTACCTATGTATTCAAGCATAAAAATGGCCAACAAAATCAAGTAGTAGACGCCCTAAGCAAAAGGCATAACTATTGATAACACTAACCAATGTGGTTACAAGTTTTGGCAACCTACTTGACTTATATCCCACTAATGAGGAAATAGATTATGCATTCCCAAAACCTTTCTAAGAGATCATTTATTTCATGACATTCACAGGGGGACACTTTGGAAGGAATGAAACAATTCCTTAATGGAAGAAAGGTACTATTGGCCACACCTTCGAAAAGAGGTTACAATCAAGGTGGAAAAATTGTTGAGAAAATAAGTCACACATCGACCAGGGAGAAGGCAGCAATGTTGTTTATAAGACTGATGCACCCCTTAACTTACAAGCTGACTTTTAGATTAAGAGAAGGGCCCGATTGAATAAGATTGGTATCAAAGAAGGACCCCTGGCGATGGAGAAGCCACCCTGCACTACCATCCGTGGCAACAATAAAACCACCACCGTCCGTCGACACAGTCAATGTGAGAGGGAGTATTGAGGAAATAAGTCCCACATCGACCAGAGAGAAGGCAACAATGTTGTTTATTTTCTCTGAATTTTTAAGAGAGAGTTATTGAATTAATTTTGGCTTAATGTCTATCTAATGTTATATTTATACATTAAAAGGAAGAAACTAGCCGTTACTAACTAACCGTTAGAATTCTAATTATTCTCAACATTCCATCTCAAGTTAGGTGTGTAGATATCGGTCAACCCTAACTTACTTAAATTTTCTTCAAATGATTTCAGATCTAAACCTTTGGTGAAGATGTCTGCCAATTGTACTTCACTTCTCACAAATAGAGTTTCAATTTCCTTTGCTTGAATTTTTTCTCGAATGAAGTGACAATCCACTTCGATGTGTTTTGTTCTCTCGTGAAACATCGGATTTGATGCTATATGTTGCGCCGCTTGGTTATCGCAAAACATCTTCATTGGTTCTTGAATTTTAATTCCGATATCCAAAAGAAGTTGTTTGATCCAAGTTAGCTCGCTTGAGATTGATGCCATGGCTTGATATTCTGCCTCGTCGCTTGATCGTGCCATAACATTTTGCTTCTTGCTTTTCCATGTGACTAAATTTCCGCCTACAAACGCGCAAAAACTAGTGGTTGATTTTCTATCAAAGCTACCAGCCCAATCTGCATCGGAGTAGCCACACACTTCATTAGAATTATTACGTTTCATGAGAATTCCTTTACTAGGTGTCCCTTTTAAATATTTTAAAATTCTATGTATAACCTCTAAATGTAGTGTTCTAGGTGTATGCATAAATTTACTAATTTGGCTTACTGAAAAAGAAATGTGTGGTCGGGTTACCGTTAAATAAATTAATTTTCCTACAAGTATTTGAAATTGGCTTTTGTCTTCTAAAGGTTCGCCATCCTCAATATTTAATTTGCATTTACTATCTATTGGTGTAGATGTTGATTTACTCCCTAATTTACCAGTTTCTTTGTGAAATAAAGAGTCTCTTGGGTGAATGTGCTATTTCTATTCCTAGAAAATATTTTAGTAAACCTAAGTCTTTGATTTTCACTTTTTTAATTTCTTCCAAATTATTTCCGGTAATTATTATGTCATCTACATATACTAGAATTATGGTTGTGAAGGTACCATATTTTTTGGAAAATAATGATTGATCGGCATTACTAATTTTAAAATCCCAAAAAGTTAAATAAGAGCTTAGTTTTCCATACCATGCCAGTGGAGGCTTTAGTCCGTAAATAGATTTTTTTAACCTACACACTAGACTATAATTGTTTTCTTTTTTTATGACCAGGTGGAAGTGTCATATATACCTCTTCTTCAAGTGTTCCTTGGAGAAAAGCATTCTTGACATTCATTTGATGTAAGGTCCAATTTTGGTTTACCGCTATAGAAAATAAAATCCTAACGGTATTCATTTTGGCCACGGGTGCAAATGTTTCTTGATAATCAACACCATAGGTTTGAGTGTAACCTTTTGTCACTAATCGTGCTTTGTACCTTTCAATAGTATCATCACTATTAAACTTAATCTTATAGACCCATTTTCATCCTACGAGTTTCTTTCTTTCGGGTAGTTGTACGACTACCCATGTTTCATTTTTTTCAAGTGCTCTAAGTTCTTCTTCCATTGCTTTGCACCATACTAGTTGGCCTATTGCTTCTTCATAGTTATTTGGCTCATTTTTTTTGGAAATTGAGGTCAAATAAGTCCTATATTGTGGTGTACCATCTTCCCCCTCACTGGTATTATTTCGTTAGTACCATCTTCCCCCTCACTTTGAAAAGTTTCTTCCTTTTCATTCTCATTGATTATTTCATTTTCATTTTCTACTACCATATTTCCTTCTTCAGAATAAAAAAAATGGAAATGTAAATTCATTTGGTTTCTCTTAGTTATTAGTCTCATTTTCTAGTGTTTTGTAATATGGTTCATTTTCTTGGAATGTCACATCTCTTGAAATGTAATGTTTTTTGTTAACCAGATCATAGCATTTATAACCCTTTTTTTGAGATGAATACCCTAAGAAAATAGCTTTGATTGATGTATAATCTAACTTGTGTTGTTTATTTTTGTGCACATAACATGTACATCCAAATACTCTTAAATGATAGATATTGAGTTTTCCTTGGTAGAGGATTTCTAGTGAGCTTTTGAAATTCAAATTGGCACTTGACAATCTATTAATTAAATATGTTATGGTGAGAACAACATTCGACCAAAAAATTATTGGAACATTATTTTGAAACAAAAGTACTCTTGTTACTTCAAGTAAATGCCGATTTTTTCTTTTCGACACACCATTTTGTTGGGGTGTGTAAAATACAAGTTATTTGATGTAAAATTCCTTTATGTTTGAAAAAATTTGTAAAATTTTGAATCTTTGCGTCATATTGATTTTCTACAAAATTATAAAATTCTTGAAATTGAGAAAATACTTCACTTTTATTTTTTAACAAGTGTAACCATGTGGTTCTTGAAAAATCATCTATAAATATAACAAAGTATTTATAATCATTAAATAACTCAATTGGAGCAGGGACCCAAACATCAGAATGTATTAACTCAAAAGGTTTTTTGTTTTTACAATTAGATAAACTAAATGGTAACCTTGTGTGCTTTCTTAATTTGGTAATTTCACAATTACTACAATCTAGTTGTTTGAAATCAAAAATACATTTCAAAATCTTATCAGAAGGATATCCAATTCTCTTATGACAAAGAGTGCCTAATTCTTATTCTTTTTTAATATTGAAGTTGCATTTTTCTCCACTCAGAATATAAAGCCCATTTTTCTAGAAAACCTTCACCAATAATATTCTTCGTTATCAATTCATGAAAAATCATATTTTTGGATGTAAATGTAATTTCACAATTTAAGTCTCGTGTGATTTTACTAATGGATAACAAGTTAGATGTACAATTATTCACATGCAAAACATTTGAAATTTTTCTTGAAAGGAGACTAATTGAACCATTTTCTAAAATTTCCATTTTTTGACCATTTGCAATGATTACAAAGTCTCAATTTTTTTGTAATTATTGAGTAAGTTTTTATTTCCAGTTATGTGATAAGTTGAACCTGAATCAAGAATCCATTTAGAATTTAAAGAATTTTGAGTAAGGTTTGTAATCATACCAGAGGTTTTTTGAGATTTTCCTTGAAACATCGTGGATAATTGTGTATACAGTTGCCTCATTTGATCTATATCCACCTCACCTTTTATTTCTTTTTCAGCCTCGTTTGTACTCATATCCCCTTTTTCCTTTTGTGTAGTACCCATTTTTCTCTGTTTTCTACCCAATTTTGTCGCCGATCTCCCCCCTGACGAAGCCTCCACCTCGCCTTCCCTTTGGCCGGAGATGAGGGTTGATACACCAGCATTCCTCGCGCTTGTGTCCTTTCTTCTTACAGTAATCGCAACTAGTGAATGTTTGGTCTCCCCGAATTTCTGGCCTAGGGTTAGATCTGGTGATGAAAGCCTTGGCTTCGGGGTTGTCAGGTAGTTGAGTACCCATCACTATTCTTCTTGTCTCTTCTCTTTCAACCATCCCAACAACCTCATCAACAGATGGCAGCTCACCCATGAGAAGAATTTGTGAGCGTACCCCTTCATAGCTTGAATCGAGCTTGGCGAGGAAGGTGAAAATTCCATCCTGCTCCTCTCTTCTTTTGATTTCATCAAGATCGGCTGTGAGAGGTCGATACACTAGAATCTCATCCTTTTTTTTGGATTTGGCTAAATAGTTCGGTGACAGATTGATTTTGTTGTTGTAACTGTTGAAGTTCTTGTTGAAGTTGATAAATGAGGGAGTAGTTTTTCTTTTTTCCGAACATCGTCTCGGCTTTAACCCACATATCTCGAGTTGTATCTAGATATGTCATGAGATCAGAGATGTTTGGTTCCATGGTTGCCAGTAACCAACTCATGACTAGATTATCATTCTTTCTCCATTCTAAAATTTTCTTTTTTTCTTCAACTGTTGGGTGTGTTGGATCTTCGGCTTTTGGTTTTGATTTCTCACTAGTGACATGCTCATATTTGTCTTTTCCGATTAGACCAAAAGTCACTTGACGTGCCCAAAGATGGTAATTTTTACCATTTAGCAGCACACCTGTAAGTCTCTCTATATATTGTGACATTTTCTAGATTTCTTGAATTGATACAGTTCTTGTTTGTGGGATTGATTTGGAGCAAGATTAAATCTGCTCTGATACCATGTTTATTTTTTCTGAATTTTTAAGAGAGAGTTATTGAATTGATTTTGGCTTAATGTCTAATGTTATATTTATACATTAAAAGGAAGAAACTAACCGTTACTAAATTAATCGTTACTAAATTAGCCGTTATTAAACTAGCCGTTACTAACTAGCTGTTAGAATTCTAATTATTCTCAACAAAAATGCTATGTATGCCAAAGCTCCAAAGGAGGAACAAGTAACACTGGACTTTATCTTCCATTACCAGTCTATTGAGAATAATTAGATTAATAACGACTAGTTTAGTAACGGCTAGTTTAATAACGACTAGTTTAATAACGACTAGTTTAACGGCTAGTTTAATAACGACTAGTTTCTTCCTTTCAATGTATAAATATAACATTAGACATTAAGCCAAAATCAATTCAATAACTCTCTCAACAAAAATCAGAGAAAATCAACATGGTATCAGAGCAGATTTGATCTTGCTCCAAATCAATCCCACAAACAAGAACTGTATAAGTTCAAGAAATCTAGAAAATGTCACAACATATAGAGAGACTTACATGTGTGCTGCTAAATGGTAAAAATTACCATCTTTGGGCACGTCAAGTGACTTTTGGTCTAATCGGCAGAGACAAATTTGAGCATGTCACTAGTGAGAAATCAAAACCAAAAGACGAAGATCCAACACACCCAACAGTTGAAGAAAGAAAGGAAATTTCAGAATGGAGAAAGAGTGACAATCTAGTCATGAGTTGGTTACTGGAAACCATGGAACCCCATATCTCTGATCTCATGACATATCTAGATACAGCTCGAGATATGTGGGTTAAAACCGAGACAATGTTCGGAAAGAAGAAAAATTACTCTCTTATTTATCAACTTCAACAAGAACTTCAACAGTTACAACAACAAAATCAATCTGTCACCGAACTATTCAGCCAAATCCAAAAAAAGAATGATGAGATTCTAGTGTATCGACCTCTCACAGCCGATCTTGATGAAATCAAAAGAAGAGAGGAGCAGGATGGAATTTTCACCTTCCTCGCCAAGCTCGATTCAAGCTATGAAGGGGTACGCTCACAAATTCTTCTCATGGGTGAGCTGCCATCTGTTGATGAGGTTGTTGGGATGGTTGAAAGAGAAGAGACAAGAAGAATAGTGATGGGTGCTCAACTACCTGACAACCCCGAAGCCAAGGCTTTCATCACCAGATCTAACCCTAGGCCAGAACGTCGGGGATACCAAACACTCACTAGCTGCGATTATTGTAAAAATGAAGGACATAAACGCGAGGAATGTTGGTCACTCACTCGCTGCGATTATTGTAAGAAGGAAGGACACAAGCGTGAGGAATGCTGGTGTCTCAACCCTCATCTCCAACAAAAGGGAAGGCGAGGTGGAGGCTTCGTCAGAGGGGGAGGTCAACGACAAAATCGGGTAGAGAGCAGAGAGAAAATGGGTTACTCTGCACAAAAGGAAAAAAAGGATATGAGTACAAACGAGGCTAAAAAAGAAATAAAAGGTGAGGTGGATATGGATCAAATAAGGCAACTGTATACACAATTATCCGTGATGTTTCAAGGAAAATCTCAAAAAACCTCTGCTATGATTAAAAACCTTACTCAAAATTCTTTAAATTCCAAATGGATTCTTGATTCAGGTTCAACTGATCACATAACTGGAAATAAAAACTTACTCAATAATTACAAAAAAATTGAGACTAAATAATTTGTAATCGTTGCAAATGGTGAAAAAATGGAAATTTTAAGAAATGGTTCAATTAGTTTCCTTTCAAGAAAAATTTCAAATGTTTTGTATGTGAATAATTGTACATCTAACTTGTTATCCATTAGTAAAATCACACGAGACTTAAATTGTGAAATTACATTTACATCCAAAAATGTGATTTTTCAGGAATTGATAACGAAGAATATCATTGGTGAAGGTTTTCTAGAAAATGGGCTTTATATTCTGAGTGAAGAAAAATGCAACTTCAATATTAAAAAAGAAGAAGAATTAGGCACTCTTTGGCATAAGAGAATTAGACATCCTTCCGATAAGATTTTAAAATGTATTTTTGATTTCAAACAACTAGATTGTAGTAGTTGTGAAATTTGCAAATTAGGAAAGCACACAAAGTTACCATTTAGTTTATCCAATTGTAAAAGCAAAAAACCTTTTGAGTTAATACATTATGATGTTTGGGGCCCTGCTCCAATTGAGTTATTTAATGGTTATAAATACTTTGTTATATTTATAGATGATTTTTCAAGAACCACATGGTTACACTTGTTAAAAAATAAAAGTGAAGTATTTTCTCAATTTCAAGAATTTTATAATTTTGTAGAAAATCAATATGATGCAAAGATTAAAACTTTTAGAAGTGATAATGGAACGGAATTTGTAAATCAAAATTTTACAAATTTTTTCAAGCAAAAAGGAATTTTACATCAAACAACTTGTATTTTACACACCCCAACAAAATGGTGCGTCGGAAAGAAAAAATCGACATTTACTTGAAGTAACAAGAGTACTTTTGTTTCAAAATAATGTTCCAATAATTTTTTGGTCGGATGCTGTTCTCACCGCAACATATTTAATTAATAGATTGCCAAGTGCCAATTTGAATTTCAAAAGCTCACTAGAAATCCTCTACCAAGAAAAACTCAATATCTATCATTTAAGAGTATTTGGATGTACATGTTATGTGCACAAAAATAAACAACACAAGTTAGATTATACATCAATCAAAGCTATTTTCTTGGGGTATTCATCTAAAAAAAAGGTTATAAATGCTATGATCTGATTAACAAAAAATATTACATTTCAAGAGATGTGACATTCCAAGAAAATGAGCCATATTACAAAACACTAGAAAAAGAGACTAATAACCAAGAGGAACCAAATGAATTTACATTTCCATTTTTTTATTATGAAGAAGGAAATATAGTAGTAGAAAATGAAAATGAAATAATCAATGAGAATGAAGAGGAAGAAACTTCTCAAAGTGAGGGGGAATATGGTACTACCGAAATAATACCATTGAGAAGGTCTAATCGGACTCCACAACCTACAACTAGATTATGGGATTTTGTAACATATGAGGTAAAATATCCTATCCAAAATTATTTATCTTATGAAAATGTTACACCACAATATAGGACTTATTCGACCTCAATTTCCAAAGAAAATGAGCCAAATAACTATGAGGAAGCAATAGGCCAACTGGTATGGTGCAAAGCAATGGAAGAAAAACTTCGAGCACTTGAAAAAAATGAAACATTGGTAGTCGTACAACTACCCAAAGGAAAGAAACCCGTAGGATGCAAATGGGTCTATAAGATTAAGTTTAATAGTGATGGTACTATTGAAAGGTACAAAGCACGATTAGTGACAAAAGGTTACACTCAAACCTATGGTGTAGATTATCAAGAAACATTTGCACCCGTGGCCAAAATAAATACCGTTAGGATTTTACTTTCCATAGCGGTAAACCAAAATTGGACCTTACATCAAATGGATGTCAAGAATACTTTTCTCCAAGGAACACTTGAAGAAGAGGTATATATGACGCTTCCACCTGGTCATAAAAAAGAAAACAATTCTAGTCTAGTGTGTAGGTTAAAAAAATCTATTTACGGACTAAAGCAATCTCCACGAGCATGGTATGGAAAACTAAGCTCTTATTTAATTTCTTGTGATTTTAAAATTAGTAATGCCGATCACTCATTATTTTCCAAAAATTATGGTACATTCACAACCATAATTCTAGTATATGTAGATGATATAATAATTATCGAAAATAATTTGGAAGAAATTTAAAAAGTGAAAATGAAATTAAAGGAGAATTTTGATATCAAAGACTTAGGTTTATTAAAATATTTTCTAGGAATAGAAATAGCACATTCACCCAAGGGACTCTTTATTTCACAAAGAAAATATACACTTGACCTATTGAAAGAAACTGGTAAATTAGGGAGTAATCCAACATCTACACCAATAGATAGTAAATGCAAATTAAATATTGAGGATGGCGAACCCTTAGAAGACATAAGCCAATTTCAAAGACTTGTAGGAAAATTAATTTATTTAACGGTAACCCGACCACACATTTCTTTTTCAGTAAGCCAAATTAGTAAATTTATGCATACACCTAGAACACCACATTTAGAGGCTATACATAGAATTTTAAAATATTTAAAAGGGACACCTAGTAAAGGAATTTTCATGAAACGTAATAATTCTAATGAAGTGTGTGGTTACTCCGATGCAGATTGGGCTGTTAGCTTTGATAGAAAATCAACCACTGGTTTTTGCACGTTTGTAGGCGGAAATTTAGTCACATGGAAAAGCAAGAAACAAAATGTTGTGGCACGATCAAGTGCCGAGGTAGAATATCGAGCCATGGCATCAACCTCAAGCGAGCTAACTTAGATCAAACAACTTCTTTTGGATATCAGAATTAAAATTCAAGAACCAATGAAGATGTTTTGTGATAACCAAGCGGCGCGACATATAACATCAAATCCGATGTTTCACGAGAGAACAAAACACATCGAAGTGGATTGCCACTTCATTCGAGAAAAAATTCAAGCAAAGGAAATTGAAACTCCATTTGTGAGAAGTGAAAAACAATTGGCGGACATCTTCACCAAAGGTTTAGATTTAAAATCATTTGAAGAAAATTTAAGCAAGTTAGGGTTGACCGATATCTACACACCTAACTTGAGGGAGAGTGTTGAGAATAATTAGATTAATAACGGCTAGTTTAGTAACGGCTAGTTTAATAACGGCTAGTTTAGTAACGACTAGTTTAATAACGGCTAGTTTAACGGCTAGTTTAATAACGACTAGTTTCTTCATTTCAATGTATAACTATAATATTAGACATTAAGCCAAAATCAATTCAATAACTCTCTCAACAAAAATCAGAGAAAATCAACACAGTCCCCGACACAATCTGTGAAGAGCTAAAGATGGATTTTATCATAGGCTTACCAAAGACAACATGAAGTGTAGACTCTAAACTAGTTGTGGTGGACAAATTCTCCAAAATGTTACATCCATTGCCCACCGAAACAATTCATGATGCTAGTCATATTGCCACCATTTTCTTTTGGGAAATAGTGAGATTGCATGGGGTTCCTAAACTATTAATGCGGATAGGGATGTGAACTTCATGAGCCATTTATGGAAAGAATTGTGAAAGAGACTCGACACAACATTGAACTTCACAAGAGCCTACCATTACCAGACAATGGATAGACAAAAGTGATCAACAGATCAGTCGGAAGCATGCTCAAGTGTCTGGTTCAAGAGCAACCAAAGCAATGGGATTTGTTTCTCCCACAAGTCGAGTTTGCAATTAACAGCATACCTAATAGAACCACTGAAAAATCTACACGAAGGTTCCTAACTTGACAATGGATCTTATTGCTATTCTTAATCCCAAGAGCAAGCTTGCCAACTCATGGACCCAAGATTACAAGCAGTTTCATAAGCAGATCAAAGAACATATAGAAGCTATGATTGCAGGATACAAGCAAAATGTTGACAGACATTGCAGAAATCATGAATTTATAGAAGGAGAGTTGGTAACAAGCAAAGATTACCTTCTGGCTCTTGTCCTAAGCTTTAACCAAGGAATTTTAGCCATTTTCCTATTATTGAGAAGATTAATCCCAATGCATACATTGTGAACATACTAGCTTATTAGAGTATATCAAATACCTTCAATGTCACTGATTTACATGCTTAGCACCCACCAGAGAATACCATTGTCGAAGAAGTGAATTTGATGATGAATTCTTTCAATGAGGGAGGCTCTGATGTAAATCATGAGGATGGTCTCATTTATGTCAAGGAAAATAGCCGTTAGAGGCTAAACTTGTATTTTTTTTCCCTTTAAATTTCAGTTGTCATTGTAATAAAGGATGTTAGTGTGCAACGCGTCGTATGGTAACTGTGGGTGTAGTTAGGATTGCTATGAGCAGCCGAGCCACCATGTGAGAGCATCCATGTGTGCGATGCCCATATGCGTAACGGCCTTTGCCAGGTAACTTGCTTCCCCACCATGTGCGTGTGTATAAAAGGCTAATAGTGGTCTTAAGTTGCCAGAATTTTTTGGCCATTTTTTTCAATTTACAGTTTATAACAATTCTTTGAGAAGGATTGATAATTTTGTTTGAAATTCAATCAACGAATTGATTTCGTGTGTTTCCGAAGCCAAAGAGCTCAGAAGCTCTTCGACTCTTATATTAGGCTGTTTCAGGGATTTCACTCCACATCCAATCCAAAGCCGTAATTTTTTAAAAACTTTATAATATTTTTAAAAATATATTTGCTTTAATTCAATTTTTTTAATTAAAAATATTTACTAATCATTATGAAAATACAATATTACAGATAAAAATATATTTTTTATTTTAAAATTATTTAACAAAGCAATAAGAAATCTAAGTATCATATTTATCAAACTTGATTGAAATTTTCTTTTTTTCTTTTTTTAATAAAGTTTATTTATTTGATATATATAACCGAACTTATACTTTTCATTGGTAGGAATCTCTATTCCCCACAAATATCTGAGCCTTCACTCTGCCTCATAAACATTTAGCTACTTTTTATTTTTGCAAAAATGATTAATTTGTCAGCAGACAAAGGATGTTTGATACTATCTAGCCCAAATTTAGATAGAGAGAAACAGAGAGAGGACCATTTCTCAACTTGATAAAATTTAATTTTATAAGACAAGCTGGCATAAATGTTTGATTGCGCATATAACTTAAAGGCACAATATTACATATACACCAACTAAACACAACAAGATTACATATCAGATTGAACCAAAACTTTATTTCTTTTCATTGATTGAGGGACCCAAACTGTCCTAGACAGTGTCATATGTTCCTTCATTTATGCTTAATAGTTGGGACCAGCAGCAAGGATCTCTTCAGTGAGATTATTATCCTTGCCAATCTTATAGTTTGTGAATGTCTCAAAGTTGTTCTTGAACAGGTCAGCCAGTTTCAGCAGTGTTTCCTTGTAAGACTTCTTGTCTGTCCACTGTAGCATTGAAGTCAACCTGGTAAAAAACTTAAAGCAAAACCAACATTTATAATATCAATAATTGGTAAAAGGAAAGGTCAACTGACAGTGTTCATAGGGTCCAGGATTTCTGAAGGCACTCCTTGAACCTCAGTGGGGATTTCAAGTCCAAACACCTCGGTTTTCTGGTAATTTACTGTCAACAGGCTGCCATCATGTATGGCATCGATGATTTTCCTCGTGTAGGCTAACTTAATGCGGCTGCCTGAACCATAACTGCAGGGAAAGAAAGGCAAAATAGAAAGAGCTAGTTAACTTTTGAACTAAAATTAGTTACTATTTTGATAGTTGAAATAAACGATAAGGTTTTATGCAGTGCTTACCTTCCACCTGACCAACCGGTATTCACAAGCCATCCAGTAGCACCATGTTCCTGCATCTTCTCAGCTAACATGGCTGCGTACCTAGTTGGATGTAACATTATAAATGCTGCACCAAAGCAGGCTGAGAATGTAGCCCTTGGCTCCTTAACTCCATCCTCGGTCCCAGCGACCTGAAATTTGTCATACAAAGATTCAGAATGGAACTTCCCCATATATTTCACCAATGGAATTAATAGCTCATTTTCTTTATAATATTAGCAAATGGAATTGTGGATCACCAAACCAATTTGATGGAAACATTTACCAGAGCAGTATAGCCACTGATGAAATGGTACATGGTCTGTGCCAGGCTCAACTTGCTCACAGGGGGAAGAACACCAAATGCATCACATGCCAGAAGAATAACATTCTTTGGATGGGGGCCAACACATGGTATCTTGGCATTAGGAATGTACTCAATAGGGTAAGCAGCACGGGTATTTTCTGCACCAGAAGAACAGTTTTAGAAATTATATATTGTGTGGTTGAAGATCATTTAAAAGCACGTTGATTGAACCAAGTTAATCATTTCATTTTGCATCGTCCACTTTCCTAAACGAAAAACCAAATGGTAGATTTTGACCTCTAAACCGGTTAGCTTCAGTAACTTAGCTAAACATTTGAGTTAATCCAGTCTTTTACTACCAAATTCAATAACTATCAGCTATTATTGATTTCAGCAGCCCAAGTAGCAACACTATAGTTGAACCTACTATAGATTATAGATTAGTACATTAACTTAGATGGCTCAAATAAGTTGAATAGTAAAATGTTAAATAAAAAAAACTGAATAAATTAAGGCAAACAGTTCCTTAAACTAATGAATAAACTAAATTAACAAAAAATGGCTACTCTAGGCAAAATCAAGTAATAGACTGTACAATTTTTTGGTCAACCTCGATTAAGAAAGCTAATCTAATTACTAGCAGTACAACCGTACAAGAAAACGACTACATAGAGAATACAAAATTTCAAGCTAGATTGTCCCTAACATAATTAGGACCAAGTCATAACTAAATCTAATACTTTGTCAAAGATAGATGATCATAAATGATAAAAATCCTGAATTTATTGAAATTAATAATAAGTACTCTACCTGTGACAGATTTATCAGTATAATCCACTTCTCTAGTATGCTCATCAAACACCACGTTTTCCACAACTGTTATGTACAAAACATTTTCGTCATTTTCATGACACCAATAATCAAATAAACAAGATAAAAACATCATTATCTCAAATTACATAAAATGTGGAAACACTTTCTTAATTTCTTAATATTACCAGTCCCAAACTTGATGGCATTCCAAATATCAGGCTCTTTCTCTTGTGAAAGATCAATACATTTGGCATAGCAGCCACCTTCAATGTTGGACACACCATTCTGACTCCAACAATGTTCATCATCTCCAATCAAGTATCTATTATGATCTGTTGAGAGAGTTGTCTTTCCAGTACCTAAAATCAGAAAAAAGGAACTATATTAGTAATAAGTATATGAAATTAAAATCAAAGTATACATAGGCCACAAATTTGTGTTGAACGAATAATGAGGAATCAAGAGGGTACATATCATATGGCAGCTACTGGAGCCATATATGACCACAATCCACTGATACTATACCTGACAGTCCAAAGAAGAGGGCAACATCTCCTTCTTTCCCCATATTGCAGCCAGAATGTAGAGAGAGGATTTGACGCTTAGGCATAAGATAATGCATAACACCGAAAAGACCCTTCTTCATTTCCCCGGCATATTGAGTGCCGAGGATGACCATTTCTCTCCTAGGAAGATTAATGTCTATGCTAGTGGAGGATGTCATGTAGTGAGTATAACGATTACACGGAAACTGGCCAGCATTGTATATAGTGAAGTCCGGAGTACCGAAATCCTCCAGTTCTTCAGGACTGGGTCGGATGCACCTGCAACCCACCCAGTTATCGATTGTACACTAAGCTGATACATGCCTTTTTGACCTTTTTACCACGGACTAGATTCTACTTAGGGATGATATTCAAAAAGATTATATTATGTTAACGTGTAGAGGACTTATCTGGTGAGCTTAAGTCCCATTTTTTGGGAGATATGAAAACAAATACTCCAAAAGTTGTAGTTAGTATCATATTTTTTACTTACATGTTGTGCATAAACAATGAATGGTAAGCTCTTGCAGATACAATCCGAACTTTGATCCTGTTCTCTGGATCCCAATTCAAAAATTGATCATTCACAAAAACCTGTAATTTCCAAGGTATGAAGTGTAAATTACTATACATGGATGACCTCAATAAAATTAGAAATCATTTTTGCTAACCATATGAATAAACTCTAAATCAGAGGTTGCGTTTCAGCAAAAACAGCAGTCAATAAGTTATGGCAGGTGAAATTAGAATTTCAGTTAATTTTATTCAGCAACTTCTGAATTCTGATAGCTTATTAATTTATTGCTTGCAAAAATCATATTAGACAGAAAAGTCTACCATAAAAGGTGCCTGTTTTTATGCTTAGGTAGCCTATCAATTTGTTCCATAATCTACTGCTTAGACAATCTAATTGAAACATCCATTGTTTCACTGGCTTTTCCAAATTAAGCACGCAACAGCATAGAAAGAGATAAGTTTGGTTGGCCAGATGGACCAATTAGAAAACCGTAAGGTTCTGACTCTTTAAAATAATAATAATAATAATAATAAAGAAAGATGAATGATGACATATATCTTTTCTAAACGCCTTAGCAAAATTGGCCGTTAAATTGGTGAGGTTGAGTAAGAGGGTAAGACCCAAATATTATTCAACTAAATGCTAAAAATGAGTAAGTATAAATTATTCAAATGACGAGAAAGTTTGCGTCTTTCTCCGGATCAGGGGCTTATTTGACAACCTGTAATGGAGAAGGACAGTACGTGGCTGTTCTATCAATCTATCACCCACATCACCATCGTTCAAAAGCAATATTATATATATATCAGTCACCTTCAATTCAACTATGGGGAGATGAATTGATGACCTTCTCAAAGCATATTTAAAGTTGATAAAACATAATTTTAAAAAGAATCAACAGTAAAGAAAATTAGAGATGATTCAATTGGTAAAAATAAAAAAAAGATTACCTTGTCCAAAGAGTTCAAGTAATCCACAGCTCTTTCTCTGTTGACCAAGAACGTCTGCTCATCCATTTCAATGTTAGGTGAGCCCCTGCACCCAGTAATATAAACCAAAAAGTATTAATTTCAGCGTAAATGGGCTACGAATTACTTGAAAATGCTGGGTTAATAAATATTTTTAAAAAGTGAAAAAGCAGAGATTTGTTTTACGTAATTCAAAAGATAAAACAAGAAAGGAAATTGAGAAGTTGGTATAAGAGGTCTCTTACTTGCCCCACCAAAGATCATCCTCAGTGGTATCATCTTTGACAACGCGTTTATCTCTAGGAGACCGACCGGTCTTGGCTCCAGAAAGAGTCGCTAAGGCACCTGTTGATGTTATGAAGGACCCTTTTTCGTACTTAATAGCCTGCTCATATAGCTCTGCACCACACATACATCAATTTTTAAGAACAAATGACAAAGCCAAAATTAAGAGAATAGGTGGCCGTGGCTCATAATACCTGCAGGAGAGAGGTTATAGAGAATATGCGTGAACTTCAAACCACTGTCACTTACAGCAATAGTGGGTGTGAAATGATGCTGCTGCGAAACATGAGAGACCTTCGGCGTTTCGGCCTTTCTAGCTGGGTCTCCTCTCACCACCTTCGGTCCAGTTTCTCTCGTCAGCGACGCCAACGAAGCACTGCAGTCAAAACAAATCAAACGGTCCAACACAAAATAAATTAAACTTTTCAAAAATGGAATCAGCAATTCTTGGCCGTGTCATCGTTCATATCGTATCTCCCATATCACTCTTCACTAAAAAATTCCCGGAAAATTCGTCGATTGGGAAATTTCGATTATAACTGACAGAAATTATGTGGATTCTAGATGATGTGTTGCACGTATGAAAAAGTTAAAAATAAATGTAATAATTTTGCAAATAACAATAAAAGTAGATCATTAACGATTGTAAGTATAAAATTAATATAATTTATATTTATTTAGTATATTTTTTTATATTATAAAAATATATTAATTATTTTATTTTAAATATAATATTATTGAAATTAATATATAATTATTTAAACATATTTAGTGTTAAATATAATTCGATTAAATAATATTTAATATTATTTTTATTGTTATAAATTTTAAATTTTTTTTCTCAATTTTTTTTATTAACAACAACACGATAATATAAATTATTATTTACATGAAATATTTTATTTTAATAAATTTATCTCGTAATAATAATATTAAAATATAATTAATCTTATACAAAATTCTTTAATTATTTAATTTAAATTAATTAATCTCATAATTATTAAGTTAAATATTTATAAAGTTAAACATGATATGTTATATTGGATGAATTAAAAATATTTATTTTTGGTAATAATATTATTAGTAATATATATTAAAATATTTATTTTTTAAAAAAATATTAAATTATTAATAATTAATCTAATAATTATAAAATTAATATTGTTATTGGTTAACAATTACAAGAATTTTACAATTTTTTTCTTTTTTATTGTATACTTTTAAAATAAAATAAAAATAAATTACTTACTATTTTTTAAAATAGAAATTGTCGTTTAAATGACAATAAACACCACTGTTAAAACAAATTAATTTTAAAAATAAAATAATTAATTTTAAAAGATAAAACCTTACTCTGAAAATATTAATCATTGTTCTAAAAAGAGGACTAGGTTTTTTAAAACAACTATTTTATTAGTGGATAGCAAATCACTAATAAAGAGATCAACATTTTTAGGGGTCCCACCAAGAACTATGCTGGGATACGTAGGCATACGAGCACCAAACCATATCAAGAATCCTCGGACGTTTCACTGTCTAAGTGGCACACCAACCAATGAGCTAGTGGGCCCATATTATTCTTTTCCGTTTAAACACAAATTGGTCAAAATTATCATGGGCCTTTCCAGCATCCGATAATATCATCTTGTAGGATCCCAGCTATTACAATATTAATTAATTAAGAAACAATTCTACCTTACATCCATATCCAAGATACATTCGGTATCCCATTACCATTTTTTTTTTTACTTACTGGGAATGGCTTTCGATTTTTCTCTCATGTGAGAGCTTTGGGATCTCCATGTTTAATTTTACTTTAATAAAAAACTGATACTTGATTATAATTATAATATCATTAAGATATATAAAGGTGATATAGCTGGATGCAAAAACATACCTGATAGACTGGAGCTGTTGTTTTTGGCGCTCTTCTTCAGAAAGCGTGGCAAAAGCAGTCTGAGTCCCTTTAATTGGGGTGGTTGGTGCGGACTTCTTTTTCTGGAGAGAATGAAGTTCATCAATGGTCTGAGCTTTCACAGGTGTTGCACTGTCATCGTGGCATATTCCGTTATTCTTCTTGTGTGTCTGGATCTTTGCCAGACCGTTCCGTGCCGTTTCGTTTCTGTTTCCAAAGCTGAATTCTTCGTTACCGTGACCTGCCATTTTTCCACTGAAACAATACAAGAAAAAAAATATATAAACAATATCAAAATTTGATTATCAAAGAAGAATTTGTCTTGCATGTGATATTAAAAAAATAATAATCGGAGTTTTAATGGAAGGTAGAAAGGAAATTACAAGAAAAGAATGAAGAGGCAAAAGGCAAAGATTTAATGGAAAATGGGGAATAGAATAAATGAGTAGCGATGAAACATGAAACAATAAGAGAGAAATGAAATGTGAAGGTGAGAATGCGAACATGGACGCTCCCCAAGAGTCCCTTTTATAGGGTTCAGATATCTAACTAGGCCGGTTGTTAACCAAAGCTCTAACCATGGTAGAGCCAACCCTGGTCAAATCCTATCTCTCAAAGTCAAGCACCGAAATATTCTAAAACATCACTTCTATATATACCTCACAATTATAAATAATATAATATTTTTTATTAAAAATATACCTAATCAAACTTACTAATAATACTTATTATTTATTAAAACCTACTTAGAAATACAAATTTTTCTTCCAAAATCAGATGGATTATAGAGTCATATGTGGTTCACCGGTACCATAATCCACCAAAAATAAATGAACTACACTCGCATACAACTCTTATTAATGCATTATAATTTTATTTCGTTGAACCAATAAGTATTATATTTTGTGTGAAATGACAAAGATATTTATTATTTTATTTTTGTTATGTATCATAATTATTAATATGCATTCCATAATCACTTATCATTATGTTAATAATCATAACATTCTTATTATTTTATAACATTTATTTAAAAATATATTTATTTTTAAAAAGTTAAATCTAAACATCTACTATCTTATTTGAAATATTAATATTAATTTTTAAATTAATTTAGCGCATGTTTTTAAATAAAATAAAATATATAAAGATAAAAATAAATAAAATTCAATTTAATTATTACAAATATTTTATGTTTTTTGATTGTAAGTGTATTTTTCTATACAATTATATATATATATATATATATATATATATATATAAAATAATATTAGTATATGTTCGATTCTAATTGAATACAGTTTTGATATTATAATAATTATATTCATCATATGTCTCATTAATTATGATTATTTTTGAAAAAAAATCATTAAATTTATGTAATTAATTATAATTTTAATTGTCTATAATTAAAATATGTATCTTTAATTAGAATGGTAGGCATAATTTAAATTTCTATCATCTTAACTTTTCTTATAATTCTTGATAATTATATCGATTATTGTCATAATTACATAATTTTATCATCTTTTTATCCTCAAACCAAAAATTTAACTAAAGGTAAAATTTATTTATTTTTATTTTTTTTAGCTTTGTGATCTTTACCCAATGTAGTGAATTTTGTTCTTTTATTTTCTAAATTAAATTCCAAGTTTCAGATAATGCTTTCTAATTTTTATCCTTATCCACGTTGTGAGTTATGGTAAGAAATTAAAGGTATATTTAATAATCATAAATTTATTAGCTGCACTGAATATGAGATAAAAAAAACAAGAATAGAGAAACAAGGAGAGAATCTAATTCCATGTTTCAAAGGAATATGATTGAAATATTAATAAAAAAGTTTTATCAATTACTAATAATATATATATAAATTTATTTATTGATTATATATTAATTAAAAAATTGTTACTAATAAAAACATCTATATTGGTAAATATGAAAAGCATTAAAAAATTAAAAAATAATTTTCTCTTCTTTTCTTATAAATTATTATATATAATTAACTGATAGTAGGCAAAAATAATACAGTGCATTTCCAAAAGGTTGGTGTTATATACGCACCTCATTTGGTTGATTCTACATAATATTTAATGCTTATTCTAAAAATTGATAAAAATATTTTTAAAATTAATTGAATTGGCATAAAAATATAATAAAGGCGAAAAATATATTTTTATAAATTCAAAACATTGATATTAAATACGAAGCAACAAAAGGAAATTATAAACCCACCCTTTCCAAAATTGATTATCCAAAATCAGTTATGAGATGATATTCCTATGAATGGGAGTATCTAAGCTCGGTGTCGTAAATGCACTAGAAGACTTTATGATATTGCTGATGCCCACCATAGAGACACGCAAACGATGAACCCGGCAAATAACTAAGCAACGTTCACACGCATGCAAAGGGTATCAAGTCAAAGGAGTATCCAATTAAAATATATATCGAATAATAAATATAAAATACATCAAATTATTACATCATATATAAATCATCCTAAGTAATATTACTTAAATGATAATAATATATAGAATATCGACTTATAGAATTATAATTAATTAAATAATAAATATGATAAATATTTAAACATAAATCAAATAATAAATATGTTACATGTTTAAATATAAAGTATGATCACATTTTTGATGTATCATAGTACCAAGAACTTGTCTTGCATGTGCTTTTGATATATACATTTGTAACATATGAAGTCGTATCTCAAGCTTGGACCATTTAGTTGGTCGCGTCTATATTAATTATAGTCTTTATTATTTTAACCTTATAACACTTGTTAACATGTGTCCTTGTAAATATCTTATGTATATATGATCATGGTCTTGAATCATACACATTCACTTATATTTGTTGCATCTAATTTATTTATTTATTTTAAATTGGATCATCCATGTAAGGAGAAAAAGAGTCACTCTTCGACATTGTCAAAGCTAGCCAACACAATGAAAGGGGGATGCAATCAACAAACAGTAGAAACTCACCAAGATAGTTAAGAAGCTTCATGAGTCTACCTCAAAACTCGACTAGGTCAAAAAGATGAAAATTAAATTAAACACTTAAGCAAGATAGTGTAAACTAAAAGCTTTAAATGAACATTTGAAGAGAAATGCTCAAATCGGATACAAAATGGCTATAGACTCACTCAAAATGAGGCCCAAATAGAAGACAATAGAGGGTGGCTGAAGATATTTGTCCCGAGAATGCATGTACCCAATGTTGGCAATACACTTGGGAATGTTTAAGAATTTGTATTAGTATCGAGCTACATATTAAAGCTCGACCTTCTTCTTTGTTCCTTTCCTTTGAATGTAATGAGCAATTTTGAATGGAAATTTGTGCCTTTATTTTTCTTTTTTTAAATACAAACGTAAATAAATATATGTATAGATTTGGGCATATATGTAATTTCTGACACATTTAAGTAATGTTGATTCTTATATGTCCATATGTTATTTTTGATGTCCAAGGTTTTGTGTATGCCTTTATATAATTGAGTTTTTCATTTGTTTAGGCATAAGAAATAATACATTTTTATGTTTTTAGGAGATTATAAGCATCTAATTGCTCATTGCATCTTTTAATGACATGGCTACTGGTCGAGCAAATAGGAATTTAGCACGTGCCTTGAAGCAAAAGAATTCCAAACTTGTTATAGAGGTAAAAAAATTAGAAACTGAGCTAACGCATAAAATGAACAAGCCTTACTCTACGATCAATACAAATGTAAGGTCGTCCTTTGTAGGGATGAAATGGTGTAGATTGGGACTTGCGAAAGGAAAATGATGATGAAAATGGTTGCTATGGTTGATAACAAGATCGATTGAGCGAGATTTTACTTGAAGAGATGAGATGGTGTATTTCGTAAGGTTATGCATCCTATCTAAGAGTTGGAAACAATAGATACTATCTTAGGCTTGACTTCATCATAGATGATCGAGGAAGTAGTCAAATATGTGGGTAAGATTCAAGTCAAGCTTTTTCCTTTAATAAATGAGGAGAAAGAAGATTGTGATCCTGGTTGTTTAGCCAAGTGTTTGAAGGGTTTTTAAATGCATAAGTCGAGCTTCTATCTACAAGTTTTCCACCTCTTTTTTGTTTTATTTTTTGAATAATAAATCCCTCTTTATAGGATTGTAAACATTTTGACTCATCAGCCTCATCATTTGATGGGGCTTTAAAATCTTGTTGTTAATTTAAGTGTTCAAGATATGCATTTGTTCAACAAGTTTAACTTTGGACTAGAGTTGGCCATTCTAGCTTCCTGGGACTAAATTCTATGCCTGAGTGTTCTACCTGGTTCTTGATCGAGATGATCACCTTGTGATTTAATTTTTGTCTTAGCTTTCGACTGGAGCTAGTCATTTTAGCTTCATAGGACCAAAGTTTGTGTCCGAATATTCTACCTATTTCATAATCGATATGATTAACTCGTGTTTTAATTTATGGCTTAACATTGGACTAAGGTTGGCCATTTCAGCTTCTCAGGACCAAAGTCTATACTCGAGCATTTTACCTGATTTTTGACTAAGGTGATTAACTCTTGATTTTATTTGTGGATTAACTTTGAATTGGGACTAGTCATTCAATATTCCAAGGACCAAAGTTTATGCCTAAGTGTTCGAGCTGGTACTTAATCGAGGTGATAAGCTTATGATTTAATTTATGGATTAGCTTTAGATAGGGCTAGCCATTCTAGGTTCCAAGGAACCAAGTAGAAAGATTATATGCTCAGGGTATGATAATGCTTGAATCTTAGGTTTTCCATGTGCTTTGATCTCCACATTTGTAGCACATAAAGCATGACCTCAAGCTCAAATCAACTAGGTCTTTTGCTATTTTAACCTTCTAACATAATCTAACATGCATCCTTATGTAATTAATATGTATCCCTTATATATATGATCTTGAATTACACACATTCACTCATATTTATCACATCTCTCTTGTTTATCTCTTCAAAATCAAATCATCCCCTAAAGTACATAATACATTATGTAACATTAAATTATGATTGTCAACCATATTTAATAATACTACATATTATTTTCTTTTATTAATAAGTTACGATCTTATTAAATTTTGGCTAAATTGAGATGATCATTTTAAGTGATGCTATATCATTTCATTTTTAATGTGTTCAGAATTTTGTTCAACATGAATTTAATTTTGAGTATGATATTTTATTAGAATTAATATGATCCTATTTTAGATAGAAAAACAAATAAAATGTAACATATAATATGAATTATGTGGTTCAAGACCACACACGCATATATATATATATATAAAGAGAGAACATTTATAAGAATACATGTCAATTATATAGAAATAAGCATCAATAAGTGTCAAGAAAGATCATATGTTTGGGGTATGATAATGCTCGGATCTTGGGCCTTGCATATGCTTTGTTCTCCATATCTATAGCACACAAAACGCGACCCCAAGCTCAAATTAATTAGGTGGTCACATCTAGATTACTTGTAGTCTTTTACTATTTTAACTTTTTGTCAATTGATATGTATCCTTTATATATATATATATATGGTTTTGAATTACACACATTCACTCATATGTATTTCATCTTTTTTGTTTATCTCTTCAAAATCGAATAATCTCTTAAAATACATAATATATTATCTAACATTAAATTATGATCGTCAATCATATTTAATAGTATTGCATATTATTTTCTTTTAACAATAAGTTATGATCTTATTAAATTTTGTTTAAATTGAGATAATTATTTTAAGTGATGCTATATCATTTCATTTTTAATGACTTCAATATTTTGTCCGACATGAATCTAGTTTTGAGTATGATATTAAATATATATATATATATATATATATATATATATATATATCATTTATAAGAATACATGTCGATTATATAGAAATACACATCAATAAGTGTCAAAAAATTAAACTAATAAAAAATAACTAAATTAGACACGATCACAAGACTTGACTGGCTTGAAGTCGTACCTAAAAATACATTGACTTGAAGGTATTGAAATGAGCAATGGTTAAGGCTCAGACAATATATGACACCAAAAAATATGTACTTTATGTTCGAACAATATCTATATTAGATTTTTTTTATATTTATTGTTGTTAAAGTCATTGAATAGTATCAAAAAAATTTAAATTATTTAAAATACATTCATATTTTTCAAAAATATGAATATAAAAAATTAAATGATATTTTAGTCATTTAAAAATCTTTGTTATTTTTCTCTTTCTCTTCTTTGTCATTTTTTATTATTCAGTTTAGTGTTGAGAATTAAAATTTAGGATTTAGTTTTTAATAGAAAAAAAATCAAATAATTTTATGAATTATCATTTAAATATCTAAATTGTTTCAAATATATCATTGATTTGTGATGCAATTACGGAAACTAATGACATGATATAAATAATTTTTTTTATGAATCAAATGATATAAATGAGATAAAAAAATAATTTAATATTATGAATAAAATAAAAAATAATTCAATAATATTTTTATAGGTTGTATTTTTTTAATTTTTTTCTTTATTATAAGATGAAAACAAAATTAGTTGTTAAAGAAAATAAAAAATAAAAAAAAGTAAAGTCAGTTGCTTATCGTTCGTCACCAAAGAAAGACAGCCGCCTAATGAAGCGCCACGACATGCTCACCTGTCTTGAGACTATCCGAGGTTTAAGCGTCCCTACTCATCCTAGCTTTCAACTTACGCCACCTTCCTGGCAAAACATTAGATAATATTTTGATTAATAATATATTCTCTACCAATTTTTTTTTATGAATACGAAACTATTATGTAACAAATTGGAATTATAATTGTGACATGTTAGTTGTATTCATGTTTTTATATTTATGTTATGATTTTATAAAGTTAAATATATGTTGATTAACATATAAATTTTTAAAAAATTATAAAAAATAATATGTTGAAATTTATAATAAAAAAAATAATATTTCAATAACATTTAATAAAGTTTAATTGAATAATAATCAATATTAAATAAATTTAATTTAATTTAAAATGTATCTAATTGAAATTGAATGACATTTAAAATAAAATAATGTGTTAAAATATTTTTTTAATAGATAAAATATATGAATTAAATATAATAATATTATTTTGATAGTTATAAATTTTAAGTGTGTTATTTTTATTGTTTTCTCTTCATTTTTTATTTAATTTTTATTTGTATTATGTATTTATCATAATAAAACAATATTTTTAAAATTATTAAATATAAATAATTAATTTTTTATGGTATTGCATCATGTTTATAACGTGTGATAGAAACCAAACTAATAGATACGATTAATTTTAATTAAAAATACATTTATTCGCTCACTGTCCCACTAATTTTACTTTTATTATTATTTATTGCTGTTATAGATTTTGATATTTTCAATGTAATAAAAATTAATGAATGAATAGTGTTTTTAAACATAAATTTTTTGCAATGAAGTTATTAAAAATAACTCCGATAATGGAGTTATTCTTATCGGCTCATTAGTCGTAAGAAAGACTGAGATTTTCTACAAACGTAATACATGCGAAAGTCACCAAAAAAACTGCATTGTGGACAATTGGACATGGCGTCATATCACACCAATAACAGGAGACACTATTCACTGCTTAGAATATATAATGTATATAATGTAATATTATAGTTTAATAAAATTTATGATTAATATAATATTTTTAAAAACATAAAAATAAAATATTCAATATTTGATATAAAATATTAAAATAATCAATAAGAAGTATATTTTAAAAATAATAAATAATACTTCATGATAACAAATTATTATTACATACCATTAATTACACAATCTTACTTAATTATATGATCATAAATATAGTGTAAAATTAACATATTAAGAAGACATCTTAGTGAGATTTTGACATCTAAAATATATTAAGTGATATAATTTCAATAAAAAAATATTTGTCAATTAAAATTGTTATTATTGTGAGAGTAATTTATTAATGAAAATTTTATTTTATAATAATAATACTAATGTATAACTATTTAACACTTTTTCTAAAATAACACTATATAAATAATAATAAAATATTACTACTTGCTTTTCATTTAAAAAATATTACAGTATTTCATTTTTTTTTATAAAACATGTATTTCAATTAAGTATAAATATACTTAAATTATTAAGTTTGTATTAAGTTTGAATGGTAAAAATTTTAAAATTATAATTAAAAGAAACATGATTTTATTTTATATACATAATTTATCTATAATTTAATAGATATTATACCTAATTTTTTTTATCAAAAGAGTTTAGACATATACATCCACTTCTTGGTACGAGTAAAATGAATATTTCTTATAATTTTATTGTGATAATAATAAAATAATTGTTACATATCATTATCCAAAAAGAAGTATATATGAATTTTTTTAAGATAAAAATACCATTAGGGTACTTTGCTTATTATAAAATTATATTTAAGTCTATTATTTATTTTTTATAATAATTTAGTCTTATTGATATGAAAAAAAATGACAACACAAAAACAAATATAATCTTTTTCATTTTTTCAATTGCATTAAATAGAAACTTTTATAACTTAAATAAATTATAACCGAAAGAATTGAAGAAAAATAAAATAAAAACAAAAATAAATCAATAAAAACATAAAAAATGATTATTTGTCATTGTGAGTCGTGTTTTATAATAAGAAGACAAAATTATTATAAAAATAAGTACAAAATTTACATATCATTATTAGAATAAGTATAGGATATTTATAATCACTTTTTTTTAATTAAATAATAACGTCCACATCTCCCATTCCAATGATAAGATTATGATTACCATGTTGGAGCGTGACTAAAAGTTATTTATAGTAGGAGTAAATAAAAAATAAAGATATGTAATTTAATGAAAGTGATGGAGTTTGTATCTTCTAATTATAAATAGAAAAAATAATTTTTACTACAAATTGATACATATATGACATATTGATAAACAACATGACATGAGTAAAGAAGAACAATGAGAAAGGATGAATACAAATTGTATATGTTAGAAATACTTAATGATTATATTGTATTCTGTGTGTTAAAGAATATCACAAGTAAATTAGATATATATTAACAAATATATATTAATCTGTTAATATATATACATTAACAACCCCCCTCAAACTCAAGGTGGATGTGAGACCAACTTAAGGTTGTCAACCAAATTACGAGTGCGTCCATTAAGAAGTTTCTTAGTAAAGATATCTGCAAGTTGATCGTTGGAAGTGACGGGGAAAAGCTTGAGAGCACCATGAATGGACTAAACACATCGAGATTGATTGTCACTTTATTCGCTCTCATCTTGAACCATGTTAGAAACTCAGGCATAACTCAACCCAATAAGATCTCATTAAGTTAAGGGTTACCCAGACTTATAAGTAACATTGTTGCCTTGCTCCTTATCGATGTGGGATAAGGATACTTAATAACCTTCCTCCATACGACAGACAAATGTGGACATAAGCGTCATAGTGAGACTATGGTAAAGCCCAAGGTCTAAGCACATAGAAACTAGGAGTAGAGATTTGATACCATGTTAGAAATACTTAATGATTGTATTGTATTCTGTGTGTAAGGAATATACATGGTGTCTTTATATAGGATTTACTAGTAAATTAGATATACGTTAGCATATATGATATACATTAACATATATACATTAATAATATATTATGGATATATTGTCAAGTGAGTACAATGGGATATTTCTAGACTGTATTAGCTACTTTTAGACTTAGTACATATAGTGTAACTAGCTCTAGCATTCCCCAATAAGCTCAAGGTCGTGAAATGACATAAGCTTAGTTCTTAATTTATCAAATCTTTGTTCTTGGCAAAGCTTTAGTCACGACATCAACTATTTTCTCCTTGGTGGGATAAACTTAACTTGAATTTTACGAGTCAATGCCTTCTCATGAATGAAGTGGAAGTTTATTTCTATATCTTTTGTTCTTACATAAAGACTAGATGTTTGCTTAGGTAACTTGCACTGATATTGTCACATAAGATTATTGGTACTTCCTTTAACGAATATACAACTCTCCAAACAATTTGACAAGCCATGTAACTTCAAATAGTAAGAGCAAGTTCTATGAATTCAAGTTTTGTTTATGAATGTGATACATTGCTATATTTTCATGAGTGCTAAGAGACTATAGCACCCAAGATCCATTAGTTAATCTTTTATCATCAACACATATAGCCCAGTCAACATCTATGAATACTTTAATAGTCAGATTACTAGAATTTCTAAGCATCATTGACATAATGAAAAAGCCTTTTAATTGACATCCAGTGTTTTATAGTTGGATACTGCAAGAATTAACACATTTTTTTTACTAAGAGGTTGATTTCTGGCCTAGCTAATGTACAATATTGTAATGTATCAATTATAGTTTGAAATTATGTTGCATAAATTAGTTCTTCACCATAAGCCTTAGACAATTGTTGACCAACAACAATAGGTGTCTTAATAGGTTTTGACTCAACATGTTTAATTTTATCAAACAAGTCTCTGATGTACTTTGTTTGACTTATGCGAAGTCCATCTTTAGTGCGTGTAACTTTAATACTCAAGAAGTAGTTTAAGTTTCTAAGATTCTTGAGTGAAAAAAAATTATTAAATCTTTTGATGAAATGATGAATAAATTTGGGATTGTTATCTATTACTATTATATCATCAACATAGATAAATAAAACAATGAAGTCATCATTGATACATCTGAATTGGATCCCTTGAAACCCCAATCAAGTAAATAGCCATTGAATTTTAGAACCATACTCTTGGGGTCTGTTTTAACCCATAGATTGTCCTTTTAAGTTTGCATACATGAGTAAGAAACTCATGATAAATAAAGATCTTGGATTATGACATATAAACATCTTCATCAATGTCTTTATTAAGAAAAGTTGTGTTCACATCAAGCTATTTTATAATCCATTGTTGAGATAGTGTTAAGGTCAATATCACCTTTGTTATTGTAGGCTTCACGATTGGATTGAAATTTTCAGTGTAGTCAATTCCTATAATTTTTGAAATCCCTTTACAATAATTCCTGACTTATTCTTATCAAGTGATTGATCAACCATGAGTTTCATCCTAAAAACCCATTTGATTTCATTTACTATCCTCCCTTTAGGTGGTTGTACCAACTCTCAAGTGTCATTTTTTAATAAAGCATCAAATTCATATTACATTGCTTCTATCTATTCTAGAATAAGTAGAGCCTCTTTAGGTGAAGCCGGTTCATGTAAGATAATAGTAAGGTATGCCTTGATTTTAAAGATATCTTATTAGGACTTGTGATCATTGATGACTCTATGAAAGTAGAGTTATTAGCCTACTTTTTTACTTAATATTTACTTGTTTTATTCAATAAATAGTATTTTTATAACAAAAAATATTAAAATATATTTTTTTAGTGAAAAGGGGTGAAAATATAATTTTTGATTTTTTTAAGGATTTTTTGAAATTTTAATAAATTTTTAACGCATGATCAATTAGGAGTTTCCACGTGACATGCCATATAAGCAAGGAGCTAATTGAACAATCCACGTAGATGTCACGTAAGCATAGAAAGTGAATCATGTTACACCACGTGTGAGGAGAATGAAACACGTGCCACGTGGTAGTATGTCATTCAATTTGAGTTCGTAAATTGGTCAATGCGCCATACCACGTGTCACTACACAATTGCTTCGTGCATTCCACCCGTGTGCCATGCTATCCATCTCCTATAATCATGTCTCACCACGTGGCATTGATTTTGACTAGTCTGCCCTACCAAACATTGAGTCCTAATTAGCCTAGTGAATTTCTGATGCCACGTGTTGCGTTGTGATTGACTAGAACTATCAATTTTGTTTGTTTTGATCGTAACCCTTGATCTGAAGTTGATTTGATGGTCCAGATTGCATATGAGCATTATTTAAGCCCCTAATCACTTCATAAACCCTAAGTGATCTCCATTAGCATAATTTTGGTCAATTTTTGGAGCTAAAAAAAGAGAAAAATATAGAAAAATTCAAGATGGGACACAATTTTGATGGAGATTCAAGAAGAGATTAACACTACAATTCAAAAGATAAATTGTATTTCTTTTTCTACTCTTTTCTTTATTAATTTTTATGTCTTATTTTATGAAAAAATATGAGCTTTATGAACACAATTATGTATAATTAATTTATTAATTTAGGGATCCTATGAACCCAATTTTCACCATGTGATAATCTAATATTTTACCCCAATTATAATTTTTATTTAATTATATTATTTAATCTGATTTTTATGTTATTAATTATTTAGTCAATAATTTATCTATAGAGGCAATTAAATAGATTTGAGAGAATTATTTAATTGTTTGTCTTGATTAAATAACATGCATAGTTTCTAGGTAGAGACATATGATTCTTATGTATTTGATCCATAATTAGTGAACTTAATGAGTAGTGTGCAATTTAATTAGCATAAAAGTGTGATTAAATTAATTACTATATAGTGTTTAGTTTACTTAAGAGAGGAATACATGCTAGATTAGATTCAATTTATCATGTAATTAATTGATAATTATATTGGGAGGATTTTGGCGATTCACATGTTTAAAAAATTGGAAGATTAAGTATTCCTAGATATTTTCTCATATATTTTTAGTTACTAAATTTGATTTAATTGATTATTGCTATTTACTTTTACTTATTTTAATTTTGCTTCCTTAAAATATAAAAACACAAAAAATGATTTTTATTATTTTTAGTTTTTGAAATTAGTTTTTAATAAAATAATCTACGTGAGAACAATCTTTTCTTATCATTATATTACTTGTTGTAATATGTATACTTGAGCATTTATTGCACACACTTCGCGTGTGGCGATCAATCATAGGATGAAAATTGAAAACAATGTAAGGCTTATAAGGTAAAGAAAGATCAATTGTTAAATTAATTCCATTAGGATGAAGACATGAACCTTTATAGATGATGAAGTGGTATCACATAGAGTATGTGAAGATGAGGTAGGAGATAAATAAATGCTAGAATTAGATGTTCAGTTTGATATGGCATGAGTGGAATAAAGTGATTGAGCGGAGGAAAGTAGTGTATTAAAGGAAAAAAAAGACAATAGATTGAGGTGGAAATGGAGGAAAAATATCAAGTGTAGAAGAGGTAGTGACAAGAGAAGAAGTAGGTTGTACTAATGGTGAATTTGGAGAAAAAAACTAGTGGATGTGATAGAAATGGTAGACCAAGCTGAATTATGATGTTCAGTTGGTTGAGAAGAAGGTACAAATGTACAATTGAAGGAGTTAATTGAAGATGGTGTGAAGAAGGGAAATTAAGCTCATCAAATCAAACATGTGTGAACAAAATATCCTAAGAAGTGCAAGGCAATGATCATTGTTCTAATTTGTGATTGTTGTAGGCCTTGAGATATGGGAAACAAAGGCAATCAAAGACTTTAAATGATTATAACTTGGAACTTAATTAAACAAAACCTTAAAATAACTTTTTTTATCAAGTTTTCTGAAGAGTAAATGATTAATAAGATGAATAGAGGTCTTCGATTCATATTCCCAATACTTCATAGGAATTCCAGTCTTAAGAATCATATATAAGTCTATCTCAATAACTTGAAAATTCTTCCTATTTGTAGCTTCATTATGTATTGGAGTATAAAGACAAGATATATTCTTTCCATATCCCCTTGGAATAAATGAGTCTCCAGACTTTTAAACTCAATTTCATCATCACTTTGGAGTTATTATATTTGTGTACCAAATTGTCTTTGAACCATAGCTTCAATACGTAATAAAAATTATGAAACTTGACTTTTATTATCGAGTACATAAAGCCATTGAAAATGAGAGTCATCGTCAACAAATAAATGAAATATTTCATATTATTAATAGAAAGTATAATAGTAGGACCTCATAAGTCAATATACACATCCTTGATGATTATAGCTACACTAATGCTGAAATATTTCATGAGTCTTATTGGTAGATCATCATTAAATGTTTCTACAAGAGCATTCCAGTAATTAAGATGTTTCTTGTTGATAAAGTAATTGAAAAATACAAGTGAATTTGAGGAGTATATTCAATTTTTAATTGCATTGTCTTATCTATGTCATAGTGCATAAGTTGTATTTTCATCAAACACTTCACTATCAACTTGAACTTCATCTTCAACAAGTGTTATGATTTTCTTGATAAGTTTTTGAGATACAACAATTTTTGAATCAATCAAGGCATGTAATCCATAGATCGAGATTACATGTTTTAGTTGCTCTCTCTAGATGAGGTAATTATAATGTCATCTAACTTTATAAAGAAGTTAGGATTAATTGTATAGTTTGGAAGCACCATCATCATTGCCATTGAAGATAATGAATTCTCTATATTAGGTTGTTGAAAAAGATTAGAAGAATGATGAAGAAGAAGAGTTGATTAATATGGAATTGGATATACTTCTTGTGGTTTTGATATCGTGAAAGGAGGTGATAGAGCCACATCCATAGCGTTGTTACCATGATAAATAATATAACATGGACAAAGAAGAACAATGAGAAAGGATGAATATAGATTGTATACTATTAATATATTTTTAAGTGAGTATAATGAGGTTTTTATAGAGTGTATTAGCTTCTTCTATACTTAGTAGCATTCATACACAATGCATTGCACATGCAATAATTATCTGTAATATATACTATAATTTAATTAATCCTATAATTACTATATAATAATCTCACATCCTTAATTTTATATCTAATTATTAATTAATATGTAAAATATTTGAATACTTCAAAATATAAAAAAAAGTTATATCTATTGCATAAATTATAATTACATAAAGTTAGTTTCTCTTTAGTAATATTGACAATTTAACTAGCGAAATTTACCTAAATATTTAATTTGACAAACTATTGTCTAAATTATACATTTGAAAATTAAATTTAAAATTAAAGTAAATTATTATTATTTTATAGTAGATATTGATTCAACCAAAAAATTATAGATTTTGTGTCATTTTAACTTTTATGCAATTTATTTTTAACATATTTAAAACACCAACTCTAAGAAGATAAACTGTTTACGTACTAATTTTTTTTAAATAATAATATTATATTATCTAAGTGATATGTTATATTTAATTTGATGTACCTTTAAAAAATATAATATTGAATTATTTTTATAGTTAATTACAAATAACTAGTTAATTAATAAATTTATAATATATAATAGTGTCTAATATTAAAAGTTGTAACTATTCAAAAGACATTGTCCCTATAAAATTGAAATCTATAAAATCAATTCTACATTTATCAATACCAATAGAAAAATCTAAACATAAAAGGTTAGATTTGGATTTGCATATGATTTGTGAGTAGAAGTAGACTAGCTAGTTGAATACTTCAGACTTGAAGTAGTGGTTACTTTTTTATTTTGTTTTAAAAATTAAAAAGTATTGCTTATTATTGGGTGAACCATAAAAAAATAAATTGTCTTTATTTTTCATTCACTTAATTTTCATATTTAATAATTTTAGTTAAAATTTAAATATAACAAATTAAATATATCAAATTTTAAAAAGTTTTTTTAACACTTTAATTTTGATTACAATAGGATAATTTTGTCTAATTTTTAAATTTTAACTTAATTGATAAAATACAAAAAGTAAGTGAACAAAAAGTTTCAAATTTTTTGTTAAGAGATCAAAGTGGTTTATGGTAGGAATATTAATACAAAATAGAAAAAAAATGAGAACTAACAGGCTAAGTAGATGAAGAAACATAAATGGCTTGTAAAAAACAAAAGACATGCTTATCATATTAAACATGAGTTGACACAAAAATCTTATTAGAGCCAAACACTAAAATCTCTTATGTTGAATAGAATAGCCAAGAAAAAGACAAGTTAAACATTTGACTTTAAGCTTATTGTGATTGTATGGTTGAGGAAAATGGTAGCATAATTACCTAAACACCTTGAAATAAGTGTAATTTGGCTTTTCTTGAAAGAGTATTTTAAAAGAACTACAACTATGAAGAGGTTGAGATGGTAATTGATTAATCAAATGCATAACTCAATAAATCATAAGAACATTAAACTTCATCATCATAGCTAGACCAACCTCAACAACCTTTCTATTAATCTCTCCACAACACCATTTTGTGATGGTGTATAAGGACAAGAGTCTACGTAGGATACCACTAGTAAAGAGGTGTAATTCCAATTTTTTGAGTTCAATTCTACTATTACTCTAAAGCATTTTAATCTTAGCATGAAATTTCCTTTCAATAAAGATCTGAAAGTGTAAGAAAATAGAGGGAACCTAAGTTTTTCTATGCAGAACATAAATCCACATTAATCTTGTGCGATCATCAACAAATAGGAGAAAATATTTCATAGTAAGTCCTTATAGATCAGTATGTACAATATAAAAAAGATGCAAAGAACAAGAGTGAACAAGTGTAATAGGTAGTCTATATGCCTCAACTAATTGGAAAGAATTACACAAACTATAATTACTATTATAAGTGAGTTTCTTATTCATATTAATAGCTAACTGTTTAACAACATCAAAGTGGGGATAACCAAGCCTATTATGAAGTAAAACACTACTAATCACAACCTTAAGATAGGATGCATTACTTATTGGTTGGTATCTGACCTTGGATGATAGTCGATACAATCCATCCTTAACATCCTCCATTAAAATAGTAGCATTGGTTTGCATATCCTTTATACAAAAGGTAATAGGAAAATTCCACAATTTCATTATTATCAACACAAAGTTGCTTAACTGAAATGAATTTATTCTCTAACTTTGGAACCCAGAATAAGTTTGGCAACTGAAGTATATAAGAACCACAAGACAAATAGGCACTAGCTATATGTGTAATAGGTATTCTAGAACCATTACCAAGTAACATAGGAGCATTACTTATGTGGGGTCTCACTTATTAAAGCCTTGTGTCATTAGAAGCCATATGATGTGTAGCACTTGTATTCAAGAACCATTATTCCGTAGAATTATGTGTGAGTATGGATGTTGTCAAAAAATGCTTGAGGTGAGGAAGTCTCATGAGAGAAAGTAGGCATTCCTTAAGGAAATGAAGTGATATGTGAAGAATGCTCCTTAGTAACAACATTAGAGGTTTGTGCAAAATTTGCTTGAGGTATATGGCCCTTGGATTTTGGACTATTTGCATTAGGCGCACCACTATTTTTAGATTGTGAGTATCTAAAGTAATAGCATGCAACAATATGACTATATTTCTTGCAAATTTGACATTTAATGCTGTCACATTTGGAAGGCTTAGCAACTTGTGGTAAGGATTGATTCCTAGGTATAGAAGATTGAGTAGGTTATGATGAAGTTGTGAAGGAAGGTTTAGAGAATGTTTTAATGTAATTAGCTTAAACAAGAGGTAGATAAGATGCATTCATATATGTATGTTGTCAATCATAAACATGTAAATGTGTAAACAACTCATCAATGCATATGATTCTCTGTTTATCAGTTACATTTGTGATAAGTGAATAGTATTGAGAGTCCAAGCCTCCAAGTATATAGAGCATCTACTCTCTTTAAGTGATCATGTCTTTAATGGTAAGTAAATGATCAATAAGATGCTTTGCTATGCTAATGTACTACTCTAGTGTCATATTATCTTTTTCTAGTAACTGTAATTTTCATCACATATCCATCAATATATCTTATGAATCATCATTGAAAGCTTTACCAAGAGCTGTGTACTTTCCAATAAAGAACTTCAAATGACTTGAAAAAATGGATTAATAAATCCAATTCTTAATAACATTGTCTTGTTTGATTATAGTTTTTTTAGAACTAGTGGATGAGGTACAAAAGAATCTTTGATCAAAGATCGTAAGCCATATACTATAATTATCTGCAGTAATTGTTCCTTCCAGATTAAGTAATTAAGGTTATCAAGTTTCACAAAGAAATAAGTTGGATTGATAGGATAGGTCACTAATAAGGAAAACAAAAAAAGAAATGAAGATTGATGAAGAATAGATAGAGATGAAGATGACTTGATCAAACTAGATGAGCCTTCATCATTTGACTTGATTTTTACTGATGTAGCAGAAGACATTGCTTCATCCATGAAGGAGAAGATCTGATATCATGATAAAAACATAAATAAAAGAATGAAAGAATAAGGTTCTATGAATATGCTTCTGAATAAAATGAAATCTGATCCAATACAATTATGTTGAGTACATTGTTTTATAGCTATGAGCCTCCATCATTTGACTTGATTGTAACTAATGTATCAGAAGACATTGCTTCATTCATAGAGGAGAAGATCTGATACCATGATAAGAACATAAATGAAAGAATGAGAGAATGAGGTAGAATAAGGTTTCATGAATATGATTCTAAATAAAATGAAATCTGATCCAACACAATTATGTCGAGTACATTGTTTTATAGTTATGATTATCATTTTTATAACCTCACCACTAGGTGATAGTGTACATGAGTGAATTAAACTAACCAATTAAATTAATTATAAATAAAATAACTTAATTCTCTCTCAAATATTCTAATTAAAAAAGATACTCTCAAATTTTTTTTTTTATAAAATCATCTAATATCTTTTTACTTCTTTATCTTCTCAACTTAAAGTATCTTTCTCCGTTACTCACATAACTAATCAACAACTAATATATCTTAATATTTTTATCTTAAAATTTCTAGTTAGATTTTAAACTTATTCCAAATAGATAGTTTATGAATATACCCTATATAACTTATTTAATTATTATATAAATATTTTTTTTTGAATAATTATGAAAAAACTTTCAATAAATCAATTTTTTTTCTTTAAGAATGTCATACTCTTTACTCAAAGATAAAAGAAAAAGACAAAAGACAAAAGACAAAAAAACATACATAGACACGTAGAGAAGAAAACAAAATGTACATAATTTTTCTTCATAGTGTTTTTGAATCGTGAATTATAAGTTTTAATTTATTTTTAAAATTAAATTTTTATTCATGAAAAGAGAAAAGACGGAGAACATACAGATACAGATAGAGAAGAAAACAAAGCGTACATAATTTTTTCTCTACCAAAGATCAAAATAAAATAAGTTTTAGATCGTAAATTATAAGATGCAGTTTATTTTCGATATTAGATTTTTACGGTTGATTTTATTAAATTACAAACACGTAAAGTATTTATAAAATGACCATATCTTTATTTATTGGTAAAAAGGACTCTATAAATTATTTTACAGTAATATCAGTTTTTATGGATTTTTTTGTATTTACTTACACTTTTTTTTGGTTTAATATGCTAGCATACATTTTAAAGGCATAAAATCAAAAGAAATTTTATTTAAAGAATTTTTTTTATTATAATTTTTTTTATAAATATTATTAAAAAATTATGATTGTTTAAAAAGTATATAAAGAAAGATAACATTATATTACACCACTTTTGAGAATGATTATGATCAAGCTGCGAAAAAAAAAATTAAAAAAGAGAGGAAAAAAAAAGACGTAATGTTATATATCTCGATTATTTTCTTTTCTTAGATATCACAACCAGTCCAAATATAATTAATGTCCTTAAATTATTAAAACAAAATTTTAAAAAGAAAAAAATTGATCAGATCAGGAACATTCTCGAGAGATAGATAAAATGCTTTTCGATAAAATAGAGACGACACTGTATGATGGGACTGCTAAATAACAATCAACAGAGAATTTTTAATATTATTATTATATTATGAAAAATAAAAATAATTTTTTTTATTTGACCTGTCAAATCAAGTATACTTATTTTTTTAAAAATACATAAAAAGGAATTTAAATCCATGACCTCAAAGATCGATGGTAAATGGTGGTAACAATTGATCATTGGTATCATAAATTTAAATTTTAATATATGAATATTTTTACACATATTAATTGTATTTTTAAATATACATATATAAATATTATTTTAACATTTCTTTGTAAAATATTTACAAATTATGATTATTTTGTATAATTATTTTATGAATATATAGTTATTGGTCATAAATTAAGTATATATATGATATGTCTATAAATTAATGTTATGTTCACTGGAAGTTGTTTTAATTGAAATTTATTTTTTATTTTCTTAATATTTTTAAGTATAAATTAAATAATTAATAAAAATAATCATTTAAACATGATTAAGAACGTAACAAATTTTCAATAAATATATCAAATGTACGATACATATATCAGATATATATAAAAAATTATTTAAAAAATATATACATATATCAAATGGACGATACATACATTGATTTTTGTCCAAATCGTATTTTCGGTTGGTACTACCTAATCTCAGGATGTTTGAAAATGGATGAACAAGTTTCAATAAGTCAGAAGATCCTATCGTAGTTACAGACATTTTGTATAAAAATAAATATGAGTAATATGATTTTTTTAATCCATTTTCTTTGAGAATTTATTTCTCTCTCATATATTTCGTATATGAATGTTTTATTTTAAGTATTGTAATTTTTTTATTCAAATATTATAAGTTGTTGAGAATTTTAAGATAAAAATATTAGGATATAGTTGGTGATAGTCGTAAAGGAGATAATGTTTTACCAAAAGAATAGATAGAAAGAGAATATGTTTAATGATTTTAGAAAGATATATTTTTGTGAATTTTTTTTAGTGAATTATCTTATTTTGATTGAGATGTTTGAGGAAAATTTAAGTGATTTTACTTATAATTAAATTAATTTTAAAATGTTTAAAAATTTATCCAATAAATAATTTCATTTCTAATAAATTTTTAACGAATATCTAAATTTAAAAATGAGAATTGTATTAGAATTTTGAAAAGATAAAAAGATAAAAGTAAGAGGGAACTTAGGTTGATTAAGTTGATTTTTAGGTTATTTTATAAATCGATTTTATGACATTTTTTAAAATTCCAAAATTTCAATCGATTTATAATACCTTAAAAAATCAATACTTAAGTCGATTTATAAGGTTGGTTTTAGAGATATTTGTGGGACATTTTTTTGACTTATAATCATAATATGATATAAAAATATTATTTAATTAAAATAAAAAAACATATTATATAATTTAACTTAAAAATTATTACCATCACATATTTTATTTCATTAATCATTAAAAAA
Organism: Hippophae tibetana; assembly: GCA_037013495.1. NCBI lineage: Eukaryota > Viridiplantae > Streptophyta > Magnoliopsida > Rosales > Elaeagnaceae > Hippophae > Hippophae tibetana. The sequence continues at coordinate 32,183,133 of CM072812.1, forward strand.
TTGTTACAGAACAATCATAAAAAAATTGAAGAAATAATAATGTGTTTAATAACTTATCGAACATCAAACGAAGCTAAGATACAAATGAAATATCATATTACTAATCAAGAATATGCCGTTTACATGGTAATGTAAGAAAAAATTATTAATTGTAAAATGTGAATGATAAGAGTAATTATGAGTATTTCAATGAGAGTATTTACTTATTACGTTTACATTCTTCGAATCTAAATAAATTTATAATTATAATAAATAAAGTAATAATTAAAAATATATTTTTAAAAATCAATATATATTAATATTATAAGTTTGTATTAGTTTATTCAATTTTAATAACTTATGAACATTAAATCAACTATAAAATGGATTTTGATATTTTTTGTAACTATTTGGACTAATTAACTTAAAACAATATATAAGTTTGATTTCATATTATTTTAAATTTAGATTAGTTAGTTTGATTTTAAAAAAATGTACACTCGTAGATAAAAGTGCAAACAAGATTGTGATTAAATTGCATATAACTTGATCATTATTTAAAAATAGGAGTTTCAATTATAAATATATTAACAATATGCTTACTAAAAAAATGCTACTCTCATTCATATATCTCCAAAAACGCACCAGCATTAGACTGTTTCAAGGGGCCATTGATGTTGACAAACAGTTGGGTCTTACATTACTCACCACTCACCATATTCCATGATATGGGCATCAATTGTTTTTAAATAATTCTTGATCATGTGAACATTAACATGAAGTTTCTTGTGTAAATGGACCATTCTAGTTCTGTTTCCATCATTTGTCATCAAGCTAACCTATCACACTGATGCTGATCCCACTGATCTTATTACAACACAAAAACATGCCCGAGTAAATAAATAATTAAATTAAAAAAATGATACGTAAATAAATAATTAAATTAAAAAAATGATAATTTGAAGCATAAGTATAACCTTTATTGTTATTTTTTAAAAAGAACCATCTTTTTTATTTAAGAAAATCCAATATTGTTGTTTCAATTTCCGGTCTTTTGTAAATTATAATCATATATCCAATGTTTTATCTCATATAATAATCAGCATGCACTAGTATTCTATATACTCACTTTTCGTTCCGGCAAAAAAATCACTAGTTTATATCATTGAATATTGAAGCACCATATGCTAATTTAATATATAGGGTTATTTGTCTACATAGTCTTTCTCTGTTCAGTTGGTAACTTAGAAATAACTTAAAAGAATGTGTTTGTGATTCATTAGTGTTCTCCCGATAAGATTTATTATTTTTTCGTTTCAAATCACGAATGATACAAAAATATTATTTGATAAAAAAAAACATAAAAATATACTTTTAAGTCTATTTATTTGTAAAAAATATTAGGTAAGAATAAATTGAACTTTTATTTTAATTTTTTTGTTAAATATAACAAAACAATACATGTATCACACATATATATATATTTTATAGATATACACATAAAATTAATATTTAATTAGACAAAATTTTCATTATTTGTATTTGTGGCTCTACTAAATCGAACTTTTCAATTATAATAAATTATTATGTTAAAAAAATCTAAAATTATACATTAGGCATTAGACTATAAATTTTTTATTTAAGTTAAATTAAAATAATTTTTTAATTTTTTTTGAATAATCTGTGATGTATATAACTATCTAAAATATAAAAAGCATATTTAACACATATAATATTTTTATATTTAACAAAAAAAATTAAATTAGAAATTAATTTGATCCTTCCATTATATATTTCTCAATTAAAAACATTTTTTTAAAAATTAAGTTACTAACTGACTCTAATACCCACACAAAACACTATCTGAAAAGTCATTTGTAGATAGTACATGATGGTTGATTCTAAAATTAATCTAAAAAGAAGGAGAAAATCTAAAATTAAAATTCTGATTGAAGTCAACAGAGGAAAAATAATTTCTTAATATACCAAAATGGGCTGGGTTGGGTGTGTCTTGATGGTCTAACATTAATGTTATATGCATTCGAGTTTAAATATTGCATTTGAGATAAAACTAAGAAGGTGCAGTGAATAATATTTGTGAGATGTCCTTGTTTGTGGTTTATTAAAAACAAAAATTGAAAATTAAAAACATAAAAACATTCTTAAAATTTATAAAAATAATAATAAATAACATTGAACAAAATTTAATTAAATAATATTTAATATTAAACAAATATAAATGATCGTATAAATTTAAATTAAATTACGTTTAATTGAACGGAATTCAAATAAAATGATATGTCGATTTTTTTATTATAAAAATCTATGAGTTGAATATAGATGCTATTATCTTTATAGTTATAAATTTTAAGAGTATTAATTTTATTTTTTAAAAAAAGTTGGGAGATACTAATTATATTATACCATTTAATTAATGCATATGTTCAAATATATCATTTTAAGAGTGTTAGTGCTGTGAAGTCTTTACATAGAGTTTGTTTACACATATCACAAAATAACAAGAAATAATGATTGCTCTCATGCTTAGTTCCCTAATTCTCTATGGTTTCTTCTTATTTTGTCAATCTTCCACTTCTTATCAGATTCTCTAAGACAACTTTCATGGTATCATAGGGACACAATGGCTCAGAGGACACCAATAGAGAACTCTCCTGGAGAGACTGATGCATCTACAAGAGTCTCTACTCCTATATCATCTTTACTTGTTGCTTCTTGTCCAATTCACAGTCAGATGTTAGCATGCCTATAAACACTTTTTTTTTCTGTAAAATTAGATAAAACAAACTACCTAATATGGAGGAACAAATCAGGCATGTTGCTGTTGCATATGGATTGCAAAGCTTCTTGGATGGAACTGAGATCACACCTTCAAGACTGATAAAGAAAGTTAACAATGGTGCAGATTTTCAAGTATCCTTAGAAATCAATCTTGAGTTTGATCTTTGGGATAGGAAAGACAAGATAGTTATGAATTAGATCTACAATTCAGTATCTCAAAGTTATCAAATATTTGATTGGAAACAGCTATGCTCATGGCTATTGGAGTGCTTTAGAGAAGAGTTTTGTAAGTTCCTCTCAAACGAAACTCATGGAACTGAGATGGCAGTTGTAGACATTGAGAAATGATGCTTTGTCCGTGAGTGAGTATATAAACAAGGAAAAAGATATGTTTAATCACTTGAATACTGCAAGAGATATAATAGCCCAGAGAGATCGGGTTATGTACTTGATTGGGGGTTTAAATTTTAATTACATTTCCTTGATCACTACTCTAACATACAATAAGAATGTTCACTGCTACAATAAAGAGTATTTAAGTGGGAATTTAAAATCATTTTTTTTCTTCTTAAAATTGACTTATAACGAATTTTAAGTCGATATGTTTATGAATTGACTTAAAAAATATAATCGATTGACGTGAAAACCAATGCTACGCGTAGGATGTAGCGTTGATTGTACACAATAACTAATGCAAGTCTACATGTAGCATCGGTTGTACACGTCAATCAACCCGTAATTTTAAGTTGGTTTCCACGTAGGATCGACGCTATACGTGGACTCGTGTCGGTTGACGTGTACAACCAATGCTACGTCCCATGTGTAGCATTGGTTCTATGTGTCAACCAATGTTACGTAACCGACGCTACATCTAGGACGTAACATTAGTTCTGCGCGTCAACTAACGCTACACGTGACTCGCGTTAGTTGGCGCGTAGAACCAACGCTACGTGCCATTTGTAGCATCGATTGACACATAGAGTCAATGCTATGTGTCTTTTTTTTTCTTTTTCTTCTTCTTCCCTCCATTTGGAGACAATTTACTCCTATGTCTCCTCATTTCCTCCAAAACATGCGTTGCTCAAATTTGTTTTGTCCATTTTTGGCCACCATTTTCGGCGCCGTCAGTTGAGTTTTTTTATTCGTCCCCAATTTCTCATCTACATCCACCATTTTTTAAGCATAATATTCAATTTTTTATTACCCATTTTCTTTTAGTTTCTCACTTACCAAACACCCATTTTCTTCATTTTCTCACATGTTTTATTCTTTTAAGTATTTCTATGAATTATTTACACTTATTATTGATATTTTATATTTTTATATAATTTTTGTAAAATTAATTTTTATTTAAATGCATATTATGTGTTATTGATTATTGTATATATTTTTGTGTTATGTAAATTGTGTGTTTTTATTCAAACTTAGAAGAGAGAAGATATTTTATTTTATTTTAATTAATTTATGTACTTTATGTTTTATAGATATTAATTTATTTCAAACTTAAATTTATTATTATTATTGCATGCATATATATACATATATATAAATTATTATATATTATATATTGTTAATGTTATAATGAGTTTATTAATTGTTTGAATATTATGTATTTATTTTTATATGATGCTTTAATGAATATTCTAATAATTTAGAATTTCACATATAATAACAGTTGAAATACATTGGTGATTAATACATTTATATTTTATTGGATACATATTTAATTAATATTTTTAATGCCATCAATAGAAAATATACAAATCTTGGATGTCAAAGTGTAAAATTGAGCAAGTCTATATTTTTAGAGTTAAAACTTTCTTGAAATTTGCCCGTAAAAATAGTAATAATGAAATTAGTATGATTCGATGTATATGTGTTAAATGTAAAAAAAAGAAATTTCATGATGTCTATGAGGTTAAGTATCACCTTATCCATAGTAGTATTCTTTTGAGTTATAAATGTTACTATTATCTTAGATAAAATATTGATAATACTCATGTGGAATAGATAAATAAGGATGTGAGTAGATTATATATATCTTATCAAAACAGGCACTCCAGAGATAATATATATGCATAAAATATGTTTCATGTTGTTGAAGGTGAAATACATGAGGATGATCCTAAAACCTTTAAAATATTTCTAGAAGATTCTGAAAATTCGTTGTATCTAGAGTGCAAGAAATACACTATAATATTTGGATTGGTTCATTTGTACAATGTGAAGGCAAAAAATGATTTTTTTTACAAGGGATTCACAAAATTACTAAATGTATTAATAGATATGTTTTCTAAGGGCAATGATTTTCCATGTTCAATGTATGAAGTGAAGAAATCTCTTAGACGATTTGGCATGGAATATCATAAGATTCATGCTTTTCCAAATGATTACATTCTTTATAGAAAAGAATATGAGACATTAGATGATTGTCCAGTGTGTAAAGAATAGAGTTGGAAGCATGCTACAAATGAGACAACACCTAAGAAAGGCATGTCCGCAAAGGTTCTTTGGTACTTTCCTCCGATTCTTCACTTTCAAAGGTTATTCAAAAGTAAAGAGACATCTAATATGTTGACTTGGCATTCAGAGAATTGATCTGATGATGGAATGCTACGTCATCCTTCTAATTCTCTAAATTGAAAAGTAGTGGATAATTTATCCCTTCAATTTGCATATGATCCACGCAATATTTGTCTTGGCATTGTTGTTAATATAATTAATCCACATAGTTTCCTTAGTAGCATATATAAATACTAGCTATTAATTATGGTAACATACAACCTTACTCCCTGATTGTGTATGAAAAGAAAATTCATAATGCTAACATGATTGATCTCAGGACCGAAACAACCCAGAGTTGATATTGATGTGTATTTGCAGCCTTTGATAGATGATTTAAAGACGTTGTGGAATGATACTAAAAATGTTTATGATGCACATAAAGAAGAATACTTTAACTCGAGGGGGTCATTTTATGGACAATTAATGATTTTCCTGCCTATGGGAACTTATCAGGATATGCAACAAAAGGTTATATGGGATCCTCTATTTGTAGTGATGGAAATTTTACAACTTATTTTGTTCATGGACGAACGATTTCTTATAGAAGACATAGAAGATTGTTTTCATCTGGACATAAGTTTAGATACCAAAAGAAACCTTTCGATGGTGAAGAAAATCATAATCCTGCACCAAGACCTTTACGAGGTGTTGAGATGTTAATGAAATTGAATGATATGATATTCAAACGATATGAAAAGATGAAAAAAAGAATACTCATTGATAAAGGGAAACGAAAGAGGTCAACTAATAAAAGAGGTGAAAAGGAAATTGTTACTCAATTAGTAGATCATGATTGTTGGAATAAAAAATCAATATTTTGGGAATTATCTTATTAGAAAGACATACATATTCGCCATATGTTAGATTTCATGAACATTGAGAAAAATGTATGTGAGAGCTTGATTGGTACATTACTTAATATATCTTGAAAAACAAAGGATGAAATTAAAGTAAGACTGGATTAAAAGAAACTAGGCATACAACCTTAATTGGCAACAAAGGTGAAAAAATGATAAGAATTGAACATACTTACTACCAGCATCATATATAATGTCAACAAAAGAGAAGGATGTGTTTTGTAAATGTGTGGTAGATGTGAAAGCTCTTGATGGTTACTCATCTAATTTCAGAAATTTTGTGTCTATGATTGATAAGAAACTTTATGAATATAAACCACACGACTATCATATCTTAATGCAATAGTTATTACCAATTGCTATTAGGTCAATTCTTTCAAAACAAGTTTGATTATCAATAATTCATCTTTGTTCATTATTCAATACAATATGCAAAAAATCTATATCATTTGGCAAGTTAAGCTCTTTATAGAAAGATGTTATGGAGAATTTGTGTCTACTTGAGAAATATTTTCCTCCTCATTTTTTTGATATAATGATCCACTAGTGTGTTTATTTAGTTTGATAGGTTCAATTGTGTGGTCCTACTTACTGAAGGTGGATGTATCCTTTTGGGAGATACATGAAAGTCCTTAAATGATATGTAAATAATAGAAATAGTTTTGAAGGATACATGGTGTGGAACGTTAGATTAGTGAAGAAACCATTGAGTTTTGTTCTAAATACTTTAGTGGTCACACTGAAATTGGAAATCTTACACACAAGTTATTCTTAGAATATGACATGATCCAAGTAGGTAACCCTACGCTCAGTGGAATTAAGAAATTGTTCATTGATTGCACTCAATAGGAAAAAACACACTGAATCATTTTGGTAAATAATAATAAGGCAGAACCGCACATAAAGTAAGTAATAACAGGTTCAACCTTTTCATATAAAATATAATTATTATTTATTTAAATATTAATTATGAATATGTAATATATTTTGCATAAAAAAAGAGGAGAAAAATGTTTGTATAATGAGAAAAAGTGAGAGCTTATTAATTGATTTTGCAACCATGTAAGTGTCACATACAAGAATTCATTAGTACTTCAATATAATGTTTTAAAACTTTGTTTTAAACACATTTCATGTTTTTATATGCATAGATTCAGGTTGAGCCCAACAAACCCAATCGTAAAATAACATAAACTTTAGAATGGCTACACATGGTCCAAAATTTAATGTCAAATCATATTCTAGTTTTGACAATAAATGGTTCGAGGTTTATGACACAAGGAAAGGATAAAGTTCGAGTAAACTAGAATAGTGGTGTGAAGATGGTTTCTGATGAGCAAGACCGGCATCAGATTAACAATAACGATTCTACAAATACTTTGATTTTATATTTGTAAAACTCTCACAAGTGCACAAATCATTTCATAGAAAATTATAAATATACTCACAAGGTCGATCTAAGGAAGGAATATATGTAGTTTTTAATTTATTATTCAAATTTTTTAAAAACAAAATTAAATCCTAAATATTTTGTCACAATATTTTGGTTTTTTGTATTTTTTCATTTAATAACAAAAAAATAAATAAACATAGATATGGATTCATTAAACATTTATGCAAATGTTTTATCATTTATAATAGTGAAATATTTATAGATATAATAATTAAGTTAATTATACTTGCTCATATTATTTAGATTATTAAAGATATAAATTGATATTTATTGATTCTATATTTTTTTATATAAATATCACCTTTGGTAGGGTTAGATATTATTTGTTAATTAAACAAATCAATTAACACCTATGGATGAGGTTGATAATTAATTTGGTTAATTAAATTAAATATTTTTTTTCTAAGAGATTGAAAATGATCATTTAAATGACACCTTTGGTGAGATTAGGCATTTTAAAATTTATTGAAAATGTTTAAATTAAAATTAAGAATTTAATTATCCGAGTAATAACTTTCAAGTTTTAAAACTATTATTGAAAATGTGGTCAATACATTTTCGAATAATAATCCTTATAAAAACTTTTGAAATAAAACTTCACTCTAACTACCGGGCAATTGTACCAACAAATAAAAATGTACTACTTTAAATTAGACCGCATAATTAAACCTTAAAATCTAATTTTCAGATTTAAGTTTGTAATAAAAAATAATATATTTCTCTCTAACATTCTTAATATAAAATCTTGAATAAAAAAATGAATTTATTTTATAGAAATGTTTTACCAACTTAATATTTCGTAAGCATAAAAACGTTATTATTATATCATATTTAAAAACAATAATTCATGTTAATTTTAATCACAAATAAATTAAATATAATATATAAAATAACTGTAAAGAATTCATTTTAAAATTTATACTTTAAAAGAATCTTTACAGCACTTTAATGCTAATTCTATTGCTAGAAAACCTCCAAACGAATTTGTATTTCTGTTTATTGAATCAAAAGTTAGAAATTTACAAAAACATAGCTAGTTCTTCTCAAAAAGAGAAGAACTTTAAAACTAAAAACTAAAAAAAAAACTTTATAGAGAGAGAAATATAGAGAGAAAGTGTGCTAAGCAAATTATTTCTTAAGGTGTGATTTTTACAATGGGGGAGATGGATTTTTTATAGGCGAGTAAAATGCTAAAAAATCTTAAAAAATGACGATATATGCATATTGGACAGGCTGGTATACGTTTAGGGTGCTAACGTGCGTGACTGGGTGAGATTTGAGGCCGAAAATGCACTCACGCACCCGAGATTCACAGCGTGACTGGGTGTTGATGCTTGCAGGAATTCGACGTGATTAGGCATAGATGCATGTGGACTTGCGGTGTGATTGGGTATGGATGCGTGCGAACTTGTAGCATGATGTGCACACGGTTGGAAATTTTTGTCCATTTTTTCATTTTTTTTACTTTTCCTCATTTTTTCTCAACATATTTGTGATGTATTGCCTCTATTATTATTCTTTGAGTCTTTAAATTATTATTGAAGCAAAAGTACTAAAAATAATAATAAAAATACTCGTTATTCCAAAATAATAAATTTATATAAAAATATGATAGAATCATATAAATGTAAATTTTTTAAGTACTCATCAATTGCACAAAGTAGGAAATTTACTAGTTCAAAATATGGTAATCTTGTATTTTTGATAGAACATATTATGGTATAATTTAAGAAATTTGGGAACTTGATTATGAGGTCTTCTATGAAACAATATTCTTATGTGATTGGGTTGAAGATGCTATCAATGTTGGATATAAAATAAATTATTTTAGATTTATCCTTGTAAACTTACACAAGATAGGTCACAATGATGATTCTTTCGTGTTAGAACTTCATGCAAAACAAGTATTTTACGTGAGTGATCAAATTGACACAAGATGGCCTATTGTGTTAACGCCTCCACAAAAGAGTTCTACCATTATGATGCTTTAGACGATGATGACATGTTTGATAAGTTATCCAATATTAGTCATTTCTCAAACAAATTACCTAATGTATGTGATGATCTAGTTGATGATGATGATTTTTTGTCATGGACTCGAAGTGATTGTGAAGGAATATATATATATATATATACACGATTAATAACCTAATTAAAATGATCAATTAGGGCATTTCCAAAGAAGGGTTTGGGATAATATACCTAATGCTCCATTTAATTAAGATGATAGAATACCTGTTCAATTAGATACAACTTAATCCATTCAATCCACTTAATCCATTAGGAGAAAATGGCCAACAATTGAAATATTCTATTGATAGACTTGTGAAGTAAATTATACCAATCAATATAAATGATTGAACTAAGGTTAAAGATGATGGAAAGTACAATATATGGAAAACTATTTATGTAAGACTCTTTTGTTTTATATTTAATTACATATTATATCCTTTTTGTATTATATATCCTCTAATCATTTTAAAGTCCCTGATAATTGGATAAATAAGTCCTACAAGATTGCAAATAAGACATAGAATGAATACAAAACTTCCAAATTGGCCATAAATTATGTGTTTACATACTTAGAACCACTTAATGAAGAAGAACTGTACAAAATCTTTGAAGATCACCCTTGGATTAAACCCCAAGTATGGAAATATTTCGTAGATTATAGACATACGAATGAATTTAAAATCATTAGGGAACAACATCAAAATATAAAAATACAAAATATTCTTCCTAACCATACTGAGAAGTCATCAAATCCTAAAGTTAGACAAAGAATGGTAATATTAAGTTGTTAATTTATAACTATTTTTATATTTATTTTCCTCTAATTTAAGTTAATAAATTTATTTAATTTATGTAGGAAGCTAAACTGGATAGAATGATTACCCGAGCTAAATTGTATGTAGAAACAAAGACTCTCAAAACAAAGAAGTCAAAACCAATGAATAACGAGGAGAAGAACAACTCAATGAGTTGGTTAGTAATTTTACTTGATACAAAGTCCTTGTTATGATTTCTGCATATTGATGTAACAATGTATGATATACTTTATTGCTTTATTATTTGTATAGAACAATTCAGGAACATATTAACAAGGGTGAAATAATCGAACAACCAGGGAAATATGCGATATATTAAGCATTTAGACCTGATCATCCTAGTTGTGTTAAGAAAGGAAACCAATATGATGGTTATATGAAGTTTTTTAATATTCCAAAACAAAAGCCTAAGATGGTCCATAAGGAGAAGTTGAATAAATTTGAAGAAGAATTCCATTCCTTTAAGTCCATAATGTTAAGTGAGATTCCCAGTTTAAAGAAATTTCAAAGTTTCTAAGCTCAATCACAACATATGTCAGACATGCCACCATACTACAATCAGGCTTGCCCTATTGGCCAAGCATGCCACCAACCATGCCATACATGCCACCTATTCAATCTCATGGGCAATCTATGTCTTCTAAGGGATATAGTCATCCTATTGGTTTTCTATTTATGCCAAGAATACCGATGCAATCAAGTAGTAGTTCACTGTCTCCAATGCAATTTGTGCATTCTTACCATCCATCATATGAATACTTTGATGAGAATGTTCTTCCAATAGCTACCCCACATAGGAGTCCTCCTTCTTTTGATGAATCATTTGTGGGAAGATTTAAAGCTTATATAGATAATATATTATTTTTATTTTTTATTATATATAACCCTTAAATGTTTTACAGAATATGAAATATCTGTTGCAATATCCATCATTTATGGACTATGTTTTTTATTGAAATGGTACAACAATTATGTAATGATCAAAATATTCATAATCAATATTTGCCAAATCATTGACGAATAGTAATTAATCAATCATTGTTCTATCATTGTCCACTATCGGTGCCTTCTGATACTACCACAGTCCAAGAAGCTATTGGAAAATATGTGGCTTGATTGTCGAATCAAGTTGTGCTAAAAATTTGATATGGTACTATTTATTTTTACTTACGATAACATTTGTTTTACTACTTGTATTATATTATTATTCTTTTATTGTTACTAACATATATAATACCTTTTGTTTAGTCTATTATACTAGAATTGGTAATTGCGGCACATTTAAGAGATGTAAAGCAAATATCTCATGGAAAATCTATGTCTAGTGTACAATAATCTAACATTAAGTCATTCCATAAGAAGCCATGGAAAAAGTATAATTATAAATATGCTATAAACTTCAACACAAACCTTGGCTTTTTGATGACTATTGTTGTGAGCAAAAATAACATAAATGATGGATGGACTATGCCTTTTCCTAGAGAAACATTTGGCATAGACGTGGATTTAAGCCATTTAAGATAACCTAAGAATCAAGATTATGATTTCATCTTTACCCTATCTGAACGATCATAACCTAAAGAACAAGGACTTGATAATATGGAGGATTGAGCGTTAAACTTGCTCTAGGTTTTTATAAGTTTTTATTTTTATTACATGTATTTTGTTTTAGTTTGTTTTGTAGACTTTATTTTAATTTTTTTAGCTTTTTGATATTATGTTTTTTTGACGTTGTTTTACATTTTATGTAATTTGTTTTATTTTAGTTTTTTTATTTTCGTATCATTTAGGACAACCTAGGGGTTTAAATGTGTGTTGAATATGATAAATATAACCTTGTCAATCTACAAAAATAATTTAGGATTATTTTATTTTAGTTTTTATTATTTTCATTGTTAGAGACTAGCAAGAAGTTGGTTAGGGGTTATGATAAATGCTTAAAAACACTAAGTATTATGTAATTTATTTGAACTTTAGTGTCAAAATAGATTTATATTATAATTTATCATTATTTTAGTAAATCTATATTTTCGAAATCATAGATAAGTTTTGTTGTTTTCCGATATTTCTAGGTTCAAAATGATTCAAATGATAAAAATTTGAATAGTTATAACTAAAAGCATTCACTTACAAATAAAAAGAATATAATGATAACATATGTAAACCTTATATGTGAACCAACCAAGCATGTAAGAGGGTGAAAGAAAAAAAAGTTGAAGAAACACAGTTTAACGCATACCACTGCAATGATTAATGTCTGCCACGATTTGAGTACTTCATATCGTAATTGAAATGCATTCTAGTTTGACACAAGTCGCGACGGTGGAAAGTGTGTGATGTGAGTATCTACAATTCTCTCCTTTTTGCAACATTTTTTCACCTATAAAGAAACCCTTCCCCTTATAGTTATCTTCCCAAATTAGCACAATTATGATTTTTCTCTTTAGTTTTTAGTTTTAGATTTCTTTAACAGCTTAGGATTTTACTTATCTGCAATTTCTATGTAGAAGTTTTTGATCCAATAAACAATATAGACATATATGTTTGGAGATTTTTTAGATACATATCAGTACTAAAATTCTATACTTGAAAAAATACGCTTGGGGTATAAATTTTAAATATTTTATTCTATTTTTAGATTAATTTTATGTACTATTCTAAATGTTATTTTTAATATACTAATAATTTATTAAATCTAGGTATATCTAGTTGAAAATATTATGAGATATTAATTATATTGTTATACTTGTTAAATATTAATTTGGGTAAATATTTTTATAAAATAAATTGATTTGTATTTATTCATTCAATAATTCTACCAAGTTTATTATAAAAAATATATTTATGACATATTTTTTGTAAGAGATTTAAAGTATAAAAGTTAGATTTATGATCTCGTAATCTAAATTTGATTTAGAATAATATTCTATTTCAAAGATTTATTACAAAGATTTATTATTGAAAAATATATTGACAATATATTTTTCGTAATAAATTTAAAAATCTGAAAGTTAGGTTTCATATTTATCAATCTTAAATCTAACTTTGAAACATTGAATAAAAATCTAAATTATGTGTTCAATCTTAAACAATGATGTAGATGGTTTGTTATTTTCTTAGAAATAAATCATAATTTCATAATAATCAATTAGTGATCATGTCCTTAGGATTAATTGATTTTTATTAACAATAAATCTGATCTCGAACTTAAGATATTTTCATATAAAAAAATCAATAATATTAATTTATATTTTTAATAATTTAATTAGTATAAGCAAACATATTTAACTAAGTAATATATCTAAAAACAATCTCCATTGAGTGTTAAACGTTTATTTACCTAATATTTATTGAATCAATTTTATCTTTAATTTATGTCAATAAAATAGATTTTTTAAAACCAAAATAATTGTGACAAAATGTTTAAGTTTATTTTGCATTTTTTAAAATTTTGTTCAATTATTTAAAAACCATATTTTTCTTTTTTATACCGACTTTGAAAATATATTTGTTGTTTTTACAAAATGATTCATACATTATGAATTATTTATCAAATACAAAATTTATGCATAAGTTATATATATATTGTGTTATATATTTCAAAATGTAGGATAAATATTGTTTTCATAATAATTAACATGGCTCTTCCCATAGCAAAAATAATTTTAAAAAATAGAAAAATTATTTCAAATAATCTATTAAAACTCATAATACTAAAAATATTACCACCATCTTGAATTAAAAGGAAATATAAATTAGTGTTAGAAATACTATTTTTATTGCTATGTTTTAAAAGTAACTGGAATTAGTTTTTTATTTTAAAAAAATAAAATATTCAAGCATAATAATCTCATTATCTAATATATTCTATGTAAAGATGAATATTTTAATTCTTAATAATTAAAATTATAATTATTAATAAAATTTTCACTTTTTTTTCAAAAAAATAACTTTAATAAATAAGACATGTGAAAGTAATAATTATTGTAATATTAAAACTATGGTTAATCAAAACAAAATATATACTAATATTATATTTTTATATACATATAATTGCATAAAAATATACATTTTAATAATAAAATATACAATAATTTAGATAATTATATTGAATCTTACTTGTTCTTTTTTTTTACTTAAATATATGTGTTAAATAATTAAAAAATAAAAATTAATGTTAATATTTTTAAACAATTTACTAGAATAAAAATTACTTTAACAAAACTAAATATATTTTTAAATAAATACTAAAAATAAGAAATGTAGTTAAATTGTGTGAAAAGTATTACCTATTAATAATTTATTATTATTACCCAAATATATTCGTAATTAATAAAGAATAATTATAATTATTAATACATATGTTTTCATCCACTTATCATCACTTATCATCCGGTAAAAAAAGAAAAATATATTAAATAAAAAAAAGAATTGAAGCAGTAGTTTCATACGGGCAGTCCACACAGGTGATAATATATCCGAGCCATTGAGTTTCCAATGTTTTAATTTAGACGGATACAATTGCGAAACTCCAACCTTTGTGTAGGCACTTTCTTGAATTCAATCGATTTACTGAACGGACTCGAATCCATTACTCACAATCAGATAATCGCACGCAATCATTGTCTCTGAAAGAGGATCCAATTGGATTTATATATAAATCTCGTGGGATAAAATTAACCCAATCTACTGTCCTAACGGAAAAAGAACTTTGTTGTTTGAGCGTTTACTTCCACTTACCAACGAGGTTTCTTTCTATCTTGTCTTTCATTTCTTGGAGGCTTAACTTTATCTGATTCTTCATACGTATGTATATATATCTATCTATCTATCGATCTTTTAATTTATCTATTACTTATTTTATGCATTTTCGATCGGTAATTAGTTGCATCTGTTATTCAATTAATTTTATTTAATCAACCATTTTAGAGGATTTCTTTTGCGAAGTTGATTGAATAACTATACTGCTTAGCTGGTTCTTGTGTTCTTGTTTTACCATCTGATTTGGTATTGATGTGGTGCAGTTGAAATCTGCCTCATTCTGTCCTGAATAAACCAACCTTTCAACTGGTAAGTAATTCAGAATTTTAAGACTGATTCTTTAGTTAACTTCCCCTTGGTGTTTTGGGAAAAGTGTTCTATTGGTCACTTTTCTTTTATAAGTTTTACTTATCTTACTTAAAAGTCTCTAATTTTTGTTCTGTCTTAGTGTAATAACATGCTTAATAAATGTTGGGTGGCTTAACCTTACCATATATTTTACATCATCTGCTTTTTGGTAGTCTTAAAAGTGTATTTTTTGTTTAGTTTATGAAATTTGTCACTAGTCATTTCGTAGCATTTGCATAATTGTACAGTGGATAATTTTGGTATTCTTCTAACCGAGTTTTTCTCAAGCCTTAAGTTTAGGGGATGAAATTCCTTTTTAGTCCTTTACTATTGAACTAGTGCAAAATCCGTTGAGGGTTCCAGTATAAGCTAATCTCATGCATATAAAAGTTGACTTTATCAGTACTGCAGTTTGGGGATTAGAGTATGATAACGTAGTGATCTATAATTTAAACCAAGTATAACTCATTAGTTCTTTCTTTATAATGCAGATCTGCAACTTTTTTTATATTCACATTGTTTAATGGAGCTGAATACAATCAAAGATGCATTTGATCGTGTTGGAAAGAAGCAGAAGCTATTCTGCTCAACAATTCAAGAAGTGATTAATCAGATTGAAGAGGAAATCACACTGGCATTGCAAAAGATACAATCAGCTAATGATCCTGACCTGAAACTTGACAGTAGATCTATCATTGCTGAACTCAAAACCAAGTTGAAAGATATGGATCCAATCAGTCAGTTGGGAAACACATTGAAAGAGTTGAACATAGCATTGAGCAATTACCCAAAACTTCTTGACAAATCCTTCAATCCAGATATATCCAATGTTTACAGAAATGTTGACTTTGATGCACATACAGTTAACCAGGTAATTGCTAGTTATTTCTACGAGCAGGGTCTGATTGAAATTGGTGACTGTTTTATAAATGAGACTGAGGAGCCAGAACCAGTGGCTTCAACAAAATACCAATTCCTAGAAATGCATCAGACTGTTGAAGCCATGAAAGCTGGGAACTTGGAGCCAGCACTGAATTGGGCCTTAGCTAACTCTGACAAACTCAAACAAAATGGATCGGACTTATTGTTGAAACTTCATAGCCTGCAGTTTTTGGAATTATTGCAAAACGGATTCGCAGATGAAGCTCTCAAGTATGCCAGAACATCTCTCGCTCTTTTCGTTTCTACACACCTGAATGAAATCCAAAAGCTTATGGTTTGTTTTTTGTGGACGGGAAAGCTTGATTGCTCTCCTTATTCTGAATTGTTATCATCGATTAAATGGGAGAAAGTAGCTGAGGAGTTGACCAAGCAGTTCTGTAGAATGTTGGGAAAGTCTCATAAGAATCTATTGAGTGTAACAATAGCAGCAGGTTTCCAGGGGTTGCCACAACTTTTGAAGTTGATGAATGTAATGGTAGGGAAGAGAGAGGAATGGCAAACAATGAAGGAGTTACCCTTTCCAGTGGAGTTAGACAGTGAGTTTCAGTTCCATTCTATCTTTGTATGTCCAGTGTCTAAGGAACAATCAACTGAGAATAACCCACCAATGTTGATGCTATGTCACCATGTGCTTTCCAAGCAATCTGTCATTATGATGTCAAATAATGGCACCAAACCGTTCGATTGTCCATTCTGTCCATGTATTAATTATTTACCATTCTGTAAGCAGCTAAATTTCTGATTCATTTCCTAGTTTCATACATCACTCTCTCTTTCTCTTTCTCTTTCTCTTTCTCAAACTGTTTCTGAACTTGTAATATGTTGTTTGTGTTAGATAGGGTGTCTGTAGTTGGTATTAGAAGTAGTATGTTCTTTGGTGTACTGTTGGTTAATTTCTTGTAACTAGAAAATTCTTTACAGTGGCTGGGATGTAAGCTCATTGTTTATGTTAAGCTGAGGAAATACAAGGGTACAATTGCTTATGTTTTAAAATATGGATAAGATACTATTTTACTTTTTTGTTTTTTAGCTATTCTCGTTCACCACTCATCAAGTTTGAGAATATACAAGTCTCTGTTGCAACCATTTGAAGGTCTAAATTAGAATAATGTTATATGATTATCACCATTGAAAATTAGAGATATGAAATGTTAAAGTAATTGTAGTATTATTTACTAACATGGGTTTAATTATGTTGCCACTTATAGAATGATGTATACATTAAGTTAAAATAAAAAAATATTTGAGAAAATTAAAAAACTAACACACTTAACTTATAATAATAAAAATAATATCATTTAACACTAATTGATACATCTTTCATTGAAAATAAATGTATTATTTTTTTTATTATAAATTTTAAGAATATTATTTTAAACAATTTACTAATTTTTCGTCGAAAGTTTAAGAAGAAAATAACATATCTATCACTCCTAAAACTCATAACAAGAAAAATAGCAAGTCCTAACACAAACCTATACCCTTATTAACTCAAAAGAATGATATTATTTTTGTTGTTAATATGTTTGAGGGTATTATTTTAGGTAATTTTTCATGCTATAACTGAGAAATGTGAAGTTAAAATGTTTTTCTTAAGCTATAATATTATTAATTCTTAATAATATCTGATGATCATTTACATTTTCATAGCCCAATTCTGTATAGTGACGTTGATTTTATTACTGGGCTAAAATAACACAATGGATCAATGATCAATTCTGGGTACATCAAAAAGGATCCAGTAAAATACCTCCAGATACACCCAATGATTTCAAAAAGACGATATATAGTTGGAGTTAGCTAGTATGAATGTATCTATAATTAGTCTAGATCAAAAGAGACTCTGCCAAACAGGAGCAAAATGAATATTTACCCTTTTTGGCATCTTTCACCCCTAAAGACTTTTTATTATTATTATTTTGAGTCATTCACCCACTTAAACCAACTTCAGGGGTTGGTGTAATTCAATTTTTAACGGTTTTGACTTAAAATCTTAATAGAATTTACATATATCAGTTCAAAAATTGAAATCAACTTAGGTTAAAACATTTAACTAATATATTTATTTGAGTTTGATATGTTAGTTTTGCTGTTTAAATCTACTTATAAATTGAATTAAAATAGTTTTTTTTAATGTTAATGTTAAATTAATAAATAAAATTTATTGTTAAAATAATAATTTAATTAAAAATTTGTATATTAACATTTAAATTATAATTATGTATCAATTTTATAAATGAGAAAAAAAATTGAAAATAAATAAAGTGATAATAACAAAAATAATTTAGATTTTTTATTAATTATAGTAATTTTTTAAAAATAAATATAAGTTTTACACTTTATCTTCTTCAAATTTCCTTTTTCCTAAGAATTGCTAGCATACTCGCATCTTTTACTGGAAAATTGCTAGCATACTCACATTACTTTCTTTTTTTTAATATTATTTAATTTTGAATATAAATTAAAAAGAAAATATCCCTTTTTACAAACTTTAGATCTATTTTGCAAATTTACAGAATTCTGGAATTTATATCATAAACTTTATCCAAGTTAAAAGAATTTCACTCTACTGATGACATATACATTCCGTAGTTTCACAATCGTTTCAACTACCATAAACATCTCAGAAAAATTTATGACACTTTCAATTGCTGTACACAATAAGGAAGACTTGGCTATCTCCGCATAATATGAGCAGAATCACACATTTTGTAACTTCCATTTTTTATTTTATTATTATTTATTATTTTAATATATAAGATAAAGTGTATTAGAGATAAAATTTAAGACTCTTTAATTTACTACTTAAATTATTTCTTAATTTTATCTCTAATAAAGTGAAACCAATTATTAATTTATTCATGAAAAAAAAATAAGAGTCCCATACTAATTGTTTTACAAAAAAATTGACAAAATACCAAACCTTTCTAAAACTTGAGAAACAATAAATACTACATGTTTAATATGAGTAACCATAAGTTAGCAACAACAAAAAATATAATATGTACGATTATTAGTACAATAAATATATATATATATATATATTATAATATTAATTATAAATTTAATAAAATTATAAAAATTATAAAAATAAGAAAAGATAAAACCCTCATGAACACTATTACCAAAAAGTCATTTAAAAGTGATGCGTAATTTAAGGAAATGGTCATCTCACTAACCTCAAACCCAAAAAGTAAATGGTGTAAAGACATCTGAACAAGAACTATGGAAGAATCTTAGTGAAAGCAAAAGAACCCTTTAAGTTAATGCCACCTTTACTTTTTAATCCCTTTCACGCAGATTTAGGCATGTAAATATGACCTTTTATTTCTGTCTTTTCTTATCTTATCTTTTACAAACTTGTAACTAAAGTAATAACTTAAAATTTCATAGCACTCACTTGTGGTCCATAATTGTAACCATGTGATTAATGGAACTGGAGATTTAGTTCTTTTTTTAACAGTCCATAAGCTTTGTGATGAAGGCAAAGTTTTATAGAAGTGTTACGTGCATTTGTTTTTGGTTAAGAAAAAGAGAGCATGTGATCATACGAATCATATGATCAGTGAAACCGTGAAGGTTGCCGGCACATGTAGCCAGCTGCCTAGATCCTGTGAAATGAGGATCCGATTTAATGGATAATTTTATTTTTTTTATTTTTAAAATATAAAAAAGAATTTTTATACTCTATTTTTATTGAAATGTAACTTACACGGTATAATTTTTTTTTAATAGTTACACGTATAATGTAACCAGATTGGAACTCTAAATCTTAATTAAGTAGCATAAAACAATTATTACACTACTAAATTAATTAGATGTAATAACTAATTCATTTATATTTTTACTATTATAATTAATTTATTTAAAAATGATCTAAAAACTTTATTATGTATACCAAAATATTAACATTAATATTACACCACACAAATATGGGAATAAGTCACCAGTATGAAATGACATGATTGTCAACCAAAATCTAATCTATTAGAATACATAAATAAACATTTATAAGTACTATGTTTATACCACTCCTTATATCCGAATCAATAATTATTCGAATGTGAGGTATTTTTTTACGTTAATTTAATTAATTTTATATATATCATATTAATACTATAAATTTTATTTCTTAATAATTTTAATTGATAAATATTTAATTATTTTATCTAGAATGATCACAATCATAATATTTAATATTATAAATTTATAATAAATTGTACATATTGGCATGTATAAATGGAGTCTTTTACTCATGCAATTTAATAAATTTATTACTTGTTAAATATATATAAACTATTTTTGGTTAATCTTTTATACAATTGACAAATTGAATCAATTTATATTATATTTTCTAATATTTATTTTTGTTCTCAAATTTCAAATAATTTACTCATTTTTAAGATTTATTCTCTATTTAAAATTTGTACACAATTCTAATTTAAATGTCAATATACAATTTTTTTAAAATTAAATTATTGATTAAATATTAAATCTGATTTATTAATTTAAAATTAACATATGATCAAAATAATTTAAATTTATTCTAGAATAAAAAGATTTGAGTCACAAAATGAAACTTTCAAACCCATATAAATGTGTTGGTTAATGTTTTTTAACTAAAATTTTAACTACACCCTACCAAACAAGCAATCAAAGAGAGGACAAGGGAATACCAACATTTTGGCTCTTAAATTTTGAAATTGTAAGGAGGTTTGGTTAATAGGTCATTAAGCTAATCTTGGGATGATACATGTTAAATCTTCAACATTCCTTATATCACATGGGTACTGCAGTAAATGATTATCTAGCTCAATATGTTTAGTTCTTGCATGCAAGATTAAATTTTGAGCTAGGTACTTGGTGCTTAAATTGTCACAAAAGAGAATAGGCTTCACTGAAATAGAGAAATGCAATTCAGAGAGAAGAGAAAGTAGCCATAAAATTTTAGATGTAACTAATGCCAAGGCACGATATCAAACTTAGTGGATGATCTTGCTACCACCTTTTGCTTGAAAAAATTCTAGAACATTAGATTGTCACCAAGAAAAACACAAAATGCATTTGTGCTTTTCTTATCATCTGTACAATTGCCCTAATCTACATCGCTAAAAACCATAAGGTCCATTATTGTAGAGGGTTTCATGATAATTTCATGTTGTAATGTGTCGTTAAGATACCTCAAAATCCTTTTAATAACAAAGAAAATTTCTCATCTAGTGAATGTCAAATATTGTAAAGCCCTTGTTACACTTCGATATTCTATAGGATCTTTCAAGACAGTGCCATTATATTTAGGAAATAGCTTACCATAATTTATAGAAGTGTCAACATGTTTACTGCCTTATGACATCGAGAGATTAAGTCTATAGCATAATTTTACTGATCAAGATGAATGCCAGAAATTGAGTAACCCACTTCTATACCAAGAAAGAAATTAAGTTTTATGGATCTTTGAGGGAAAATGAAGCATTTAATTGATGCATGAGCTCATTAATACCAGTTGATAAGGATCCTATGATGACACAGTCATCAACATAGACAAGTATCAACAAGACTTTAGCACTAGAAAATTGTATGAATAAACTAACATCAAATTTGGACTATGTGAAGCCATAAAAGAGCAAGAAATTACTCAATTTATGATACCAAGATCACGTAACTTGTTTGAGACCATAGAATTCTTTTTTAAGCTTGCATATAACAATAATCCCTTGATTTAAACCAAGGAGTTGCTTCATATAAACTACCTCCTCTAAACCACCATTTATAAATGTGTTGTTGACGACATCCACCTATCGAAGTGTCCAACCAAAGCTTAAAGCTAGGCTAAGTACTACTCTGATGGTAGATGGTTTTATAACAAGTGAAAAGGTCTGTTAAAAATGAACCCCAACCTCTTGGACATATCCCAATGCAACCATCATACTATTGTAATTATCAAGTAACCTTGAGTTGAGAAACTTCGCTCAAAAGACCCACTTGTATCCAATGGCCTTTTAGCCAGGAGGCAGGGATACCCATTTCTAAGTACCATTATTGATTAGAGCATTATGCTCTTTTTACATTGATAATTTCCACTTAAGAATTTTGAGAACATATTTCCACCCTTTAGAAGCAAGTAGAATTGTAATTGTTACATTCAATATATTGGGTTTGCTTATACCAAATTTACCAATGAATGACCATAGGATAACAATTGAAAATTGGAGATAGTGATGAACAAACAGGTTTTGATGAAATAGGAGAAAACGATTATGTTAGTAATATAGTCCTAGGACAATCAAGAAAAGGAGATTATGTTAATAATATATGTCTAGGAAGATTAAGAGAAGATGAAGAAGAAGGTTGAGTATGTTCAAATGAAGAAGAAGACACAGGATAAGAGGAAGCAAAAGGTTTGAAAGGTAAATGTGAGAATTTGGTAATAGAGTTGTAGATTGTGATTAGTAAGAAGAAGAAGAAACAACTGAACTTTGAGAGAAAGAAAACAAATATTCATTGAAAACAACATGTTTATTAACATAAACTTGATCAATAACAACATTAAGGCAAAGATAATGAATAGAACGAGTACTTCCATTACTTAAGGTAACACTGTCATGACTAGTGTAAAGTTGAAACTGAGACATATTTGAAACATCAATAGCCAGATAATGACTAGCTCTTGTATCAAGAAGCCAAGCATTATCAAATGGTGAAGTACCACATGCATTGGTTGTGTAGGCAAATGAAGTTGATGAAGTAGAAGTTTTCTTACCTTTGTAAGTTTTGTTAAGTAGATCACGCAAAACAAAACATCGAGATGCCTGATGGCCAATTTTTTCATAAATCTAGATCACATGCCTCTTACCAGTGCCTTTCTTATTTCGGTTGTGGTCAGAATTATTGGTACCAGTAGTAGGAAACCTAGAAGGTGAGCAAGTGCATACATCACAAGTTCTTTCTCAAAAATTGGCTTACCTACAGATGCCAAGTCATGAGAAATTGTTCGAAACTTTGATATATAAATTGTAACAAAAAAAACCTTCCTTTTTCAAATTCTATAATTGACTTTGCTTAGGTCACTAGAAATTTTAAATTATGGCACCTAGTTATATAATTTCATAGTTAAATAACAAAAATGTCCATTTTTATAGTAAATAGTGGACACTTTAGTCACATAACTATTAAAAAAATAGATATTTTAATCATAATTTAAAATTTCTAGTGACCTATATATCGCATGTAAAAGTTACATGACCAAATTGTCAAAATAATACATTTGTATTGACCTTTGGGATAATTTTCTCTTTGGGTTTCTTGACAAATTTGTTTTTACATAAATCATATTTGATCTTTTTTTCAATGATTTGCCTTGTAGTTTGGCGATAAAATTTAATCCTCTTATGTTTAAAGTCATATATTTAAATCATACTAAAATATCATTTTATCTTTAAAAAATGGGTTTTTAACTAAAACACAAGGAAAATATAAGAAGTATATAATTAAATGCACAATTAAAAATTACATTTAAATACACAAGTTCATTTGTGTGTTTGAAAATAAAATAAACACTACTACAATACATAGATATAGTCTCGTACATTTAACCTTGGTTTTTAAAAAACCGAGGTCATAGGATTTTAGCCTCGGTTATTTAAAAACCGAGGTCATAGGCAAAACTTATGGCCTCAGTTATTTTAAAACTAAGACGATAGACATACCCTATGGTCTCGGTTATTTAAAAACTGAGGTCATAGACATATCCTATGACCTCAGTTATTTAAAAATCGAGGTTATAGACATATCCTATTAATTTTTTCTACTTTACACCAAAAACTTTTATCATTTTTTTTATGCTTCTTTTTTTTCCTTTTTTCTTTTTCCTTTTTCCTTTTTTATTTTTTATTTTTCTTTTTTTCTTCCTTTTTTTTTCCTTTCTCGGCTAGGGTTTTCGTACAGAGCATATATATATATATATATATATACTTTCTTTTCAGAGATGATCTCTAGTTGCCACTCTACGTCTCGTCTCGCCATCTGTCCTCATCTAGCCGTCCTCGTCTGGCCGTTCTCGTTCCCTTGTTTCTTTTCCCCCTCGCACGCTGGATATGTATTTCCTCATCGTGCAACTGAACTGCTCTTCGAATTCACTCTAGCTGAGGTACGTATATTCAATTTTTGTTTATTAGGTAATCATCCTATGGATGGTTTGCGTCTTGTTTTCCCTCCTGCAGTAACATCTGTTCTTTGTTTGCCAATATGTCATTATTCCTTGTTTGTTGTTTTGTCTCAGCGATGAACCCATTATTGAAAATTCTTGTTTATAATTTTGGCATGACTTTGATCTGATTAATGGAACCCAGGTTTTAATTTTTGAGATATCATATCATTACTCTTTCTTTGAGTTTATATTGAAGTTGTAATCTCTAGTCATGTTGGCTCTTGTTTGTCTGATAGATTTTTCTTAGTTCTCATTATGCTGGACAAGATCTAGATCCAAAGTTTATAGCTGGTGATAACTGTATTTTATATAGTTATTTTCACCTATTTTATTAATTATAATTGCTATGTTTTCAATGTTTTTAGTTAATTTTAGTTTAATAAATTAGTATTTACTGTTTTTTATATATTTTAATAAAATTAAATAATTTGTATCGAAAAACTTAATTAATTGCAAATTTCGGTCCAAAAATATAATTTCAAATAAAATAGTATTTAATTACAATTTATAAAAGTCAAAAATATAATTTAAATTAAATTCGGGCTTGATTTTAATTATTAAAAGTTTAAAAATTTAATTTAAATTAGAAAAGGGCTAAACTATAATTAAAGAAAGTTGAAATGTAATTTGAAATAAATTTGTGGGCCAAAATCCAATTAATGAAAGTTTAATTTTCTCTGCAGGTAAGAAGAACCACGCGCCAATATACACGCGCGAAACGTGGATCGTCCGATCAAAGAAGAAACGGCTGATATTCGCGCGTGCCATTCACGCCCGACCAGATCGCGTGGGTGCAGATTCTTTTACGCGGCTCGGCGCCCGAGTAGGGCCTACCTGACGCGCAGGTCGGCGTGTAGGTGGGACCCACTTCTCTAACGCGTCAGCCGTTATCCCCCACGTACGCGCACCTCTGATCCCGTGCACTGATCTCAACGTGCAACCTGATTTACTCCAATCAGAAGCTGCCACGTGTTCACTCTAAATCTCAACCTCGAATCAGCAACAGCCACGTGTCACGCTCTATTTGCAGCCAATCATATCATGACACATGGCATGTTATGATGAGCGCGAAAATGTAGGATCACGCCGCGTGTAGTCGTTACTCCCTGCGCGACAAACCATCATGGCACGTTTCCTTGAGCCAATCAGAAGCTGCCACGTGTCCGCTTTGATTCCTTTCAACGAATCAGACGCTGACACATGGCATGCATAATGAATTTAAAAATGCAGAATCGGTGCCTCTGTTTCACGCGTGATTTAATTAATATTTTCGATTCGATTTTTGATACAATTCTGTCCCCCACGCGTTTTTATTTATTATTTTTCCTACACTTCTCTGTCCCCCGCGTGTATTAAATATTAATATTTTTGATGTATTTTTTTGGGTATAAATAGGAGATAAGATGATAGTGTTAAGAAGTTTTTTTGAGTTTGTAATTTTTGTGGTGTTTGTGTGTTGGTTGTGGAACACGTAGAAGCCATTTTTGGCTTTTGTTGTGTTCTGCGTGTGCCAAAAATTTGTTCTAATTGATGTTTTAATTTTCCTTCTTCTTCATCTTAATTTTCTGTATGTGTTATAATTTTTTTTTAATTTTATGAAGTAATTTAATTTTTCTAGGGTTGCATTTGATCTAAATTTATGATGCTTTTATTTTAATTATTTTTGATAGATTTATAAGACATTCGATTTGTTCGTTCTATTTTGTGCTTAATACTTTTTGATTATTTACGAATCTTATCGAAACGATCTGTGGCACATGAATAAACTTGGAAGAGGCATTCGTGTGTATATTGCTCGTAAATAGAATGACATGTATGATGAAGGATAGGAATATACCCTAATTGTATGTGTGGCCATTTGAAAACTTAAAACTTAATGAATTTCGGTGAATTTAATTCTCATAGAGATATAGTGAATTAATTTAACGAGGTGTGTTTGTACGGAGCTCGGAAGAGATGTATGAATAAAATTAAAAGTTTTCGGTTGACAAATTAAATGTACTAAAAAATATAAATCAAAAGAAAATAAAATGATTTGAGTTGATTAATTTGGTGAAAAATTACAATCCTAGATTTCTTTTATTTTGTTTTTTTTAAACTCTTTTCTTACATTTGCTACAATCAACGTACGTTTTGAATAAAATCAGATTGAGATAATTTTAGTACTCAACAAACTATAGTAACAAATCTCCGTGGGAACGATACTTTACTTACAAATTTTATTACTTGTGACCGTGTATACTTGCACGTTTTTGTGTGTTGCAAAACACACAACACTGGTGAACCTTAGAAGAAGGTATTTGGCCCTGTTTTTATCTATCTTAATTCTGCTCCAATGGGTGATAATTGGTCTGAATTTATGGAATCCTATAGTTTAATCCTCAACTGTTTAATCCTGAGAGAAGTAAATTCATTTTACTATTTGAGTTCTCATATAAATTCTTCTATTATGATAAAAAAAATATAAGTTTTGTTGTTGATTATAATTTTTTTTGTTTATAATATTACAGTGACATTTTGCCAGCAATTAATGTATTCTCTAGCCATATATTGATAGGGGTAAGTTAATACTCATTCTTCAATTTTCTTTTATTAGCTTTAGAGGAAAATGTCATAATTCTTGTAGAGCTGTGTTGGTTAAATGTGTGTTACTACTAGAGATTATTTATGATGTTCTTTGGCTTCAATAGTAGGGTAAATATCTTATGAGCGCTCGAAAAGTACTAAAATTACCATGATTTTATGCACATTAATTTATTAAAAATATATATATTTAGATAGTTTAAATTTTATTCAATGTGTCTAAATTAAACCTAAGAATTTAATTATCCGAGTACTAACTTTCTAGTTTTAAAACCACTACTGAAAACATGTTGTTAATATATTTTCAGATAATAATTCTTATAAAAACTTTTGAAATAAAGTTTCACTCTAACTAACAGACGATTATACTAACAAATAAAAAAGTATTACTCTAAATCAGACCAAAAAACTAAACCTTAAAATCGAATTTTCATATTTAAGTTTATAATGAAAAATAATATATTTCTCTTTAATATTTTTAATATAAAATCTTAAATAAAAATAAAATCAATTTATTTTAAAAAATTTACCCTTTTACTATCATTGCTTTTTATATTAGATGGTTTTTCCATTAATTGTTGTAAAGGTGTATAATATATCATTTTTTTCCATTTTACAATAAAAATAAAATAGAAAAGTAAGAAAATGAAAAGCTCCACTGCAGCCCTAACGAAGGAAAGGTGTGCAACCGCACAAATCGTCTTCCCATTAAAACCAAACAAATTTAGTTACGTGGGAAAATAATCTGAGTATCTTTCACATTTGCAGAAAAACCAATGCGGAAATTTTAAATTTATACAATTTGGAGAATATTTTTTAGGTTAATTGGTTGGAGATAATGGAAAAAAAACAAAGAAGAGGACTTAGGGATGAAGACTTTCATTTTTTTAAAATATATATAAAAATTTCTTTTTACTCTCTTTATTTCTTAATTAAATAAAATATTAATAAAAAATAATTTTTATCATTTTATAACTTTTTCTACGGACTAAATGGAAAAAAAATTGTTTTTTCCCTTTTTACTAAGTGACTAAGCATTTATTCTCTAAAATAACTGCCATTTATAAATATTTCTGGAGCACGCATTTAAAACCTAGAAGTTGCTTTTTAAGAAACAACATTTATTATAAATTTAACATAAATTATAATATAATTAATAAGTATAATTATAATTATAATAATAAATAACTATTCCATCAATTATAATATAAAGTAAAATTTATTATATGCAGTTGATAAAAGTATTATTAAGCTCATAAAACAAATTATTTATAATCCAAATAAAAAACTACCAAACCAAAAGAGCATTTGGCATTATCCTGCGTTTTCAAGAAAAAACTAGAACCCACCAAAGCCACTTACAGCTAATTTTTACATTACAAAATTAATCAACTGCGGCCAACAACCAAATTAAAACAAAAACGAACAATAATAATACATACAACAAAAAGAAAATAAAAAATAAAAAGTATTACTGGTTTACTCATTGCAACCCCACATCTACAATCGTTGAATTCATGTGTCAAAAATTATAAGTTTGTTTGGTTCTTGGGAAAAAGAAAAGAATCAGAATCATGTAAGTAGGGTACCCCCCCTACAGCTTTACTCTCACTATCCGTTTCTTTTCCACACTACACGACTACTTCACAAAAGTACCTATCCGTCCGGTTTTGTTTGCCGTCCTTATTGGGCCTCCCCTTTCATACTGGTCCCCCACTCCAATCATTTCCAAAATTTTTTCTTTGTTTTCTTTCATATTTTTATTATTATTATTTTTCCTTTTAACATATATTTTAAAATGTATTTCTTTCTTTTACAGAATATTAAACAAAAAATTTAGAAAAGAAAACTAAAATCTGGCATTTTCAAAGCCGTGCAAATCGCTAACTCTGTTCATTGACTTCCTCATGATAGCCACTTTAGCCAATCTCTCTGCGGCGCGCCAAGCTGATGTTGGTGTAAGCGGCTCTGGTTTTTCCTCGATCCCAACAATAACAGATTCCCTTCTGTTTGTCCTTTGTCTTTGAGTTTGGCCAAGCAGCTGTTGTTTTCTGCGCCGATTTATTTCAGCCAACTCAGTCTCCAACCAGCGTACAAATTCCTCGGCTGACGCCAAACTCGATCGTAGAAGCAAAGCTCGCGCTGATGACACCAAGTGATAAGCGCTCGATAGACCGTTGTGATCGATTAATCGGCGAGACTCGGCTACAGCTCTTGTAGCAACGTGGAGGTTCCTCAGCCGTTCGATGCTTGGTGACGATGATCGGACTGAATGAGCTCTAGGAACCAAAATTGGTTGTTCTTCGGCGTAAAGGAGTTCTTGAGTCGTTGGATCAGAGTGGGAGGATCGTACGGACAACACAATGCGAGATCCAACAGAAGAAGAAGGTACTTTGAGCTCCACTAGAAATTCCCTCTCTTCCTCTGCGTAGAGATCTCCTACATGGATCGACCCGGATCCGAAAGCCTTGGGCTGATCTTTCAGAGAATATACAGCAGCAATCTCAGCAAGTGTAGAACCGGAAACAAACCCGAGTTGAAGCCTGAGATCTTGAACCACCATGCTCAATAAGCTTCCAACGCGTTTGATAAAAGCGCCTTCAGAAGGCGTGTGGCTGAAGCCAATAGCGTGAACTGGGATCTCGAGTGAATTGAGGCGCGTGGAATACACGGATGGAGATGACAAATGGTTCTTCTCATCTTGACCGTTCGATAAAAGGAGGATGGTGGCAACGGGGTTTCTCTCGCGACGATCATCGAGAACCTTTGCGGCTTTCTTGACGGCGTCGTCTGCACACATACTGCCTTGATTAACGACGACAATGGCGTCAATTATCCGACGTGCTGACCGCCGGCCGGTGGTTGTCATTCTCCTAAGAGGTAACAGTCTCTTTGATGTGGCTGAAAAGGCAACAATGGACAATCGGTCGGTGGAGCAGAGTGATGAGACGACCAGTCGTAGGGAGCGTTTCATCATTTGGAGCTTGGTCGCATTCATGCCCGAGCTGACATCAAGTACTGTCACCAAATCAATGGGAGCTCTTCGCGCAGGGTCGAGCAGCGACGACGGTGTATCACCACCCGACGGTGCTTTGACTCTCAAAACGACAGCGTATGTCTCGTACCTTTTACCGACGGCCACAACAGCCGTGTCTGATAGCAGTCGCACTTCTACATTTCTGATGCTTTTCTTGGTGCTATCAACAAGACGAGTTGAAGGATTCACAAAGAAGCCTTGAAAGCCAACCTCATCGTTCTCATCATCTTGTTCTTCTTCGGATTCCGGTATTGGATTGAACCTAGCACCGGAAGTGGGGGACATTAAGGGCTCATCATCATTGTAGACTCTCAAAGGTTTGGTCTTAACTTCTCCGAGTTTGGATGGTTCTCTGGGTTTGTTAACCTCGGTTTGTGGGTTTTGTGTATGGTGGAAAGAAAGCAAAGGAAGTTCATTCCATTTTGTGGAACAAACTGGGCAGGCAAGAACTTGTTGCTTCTTTATGTGGGATGAGATACATGGGAAGTGAAACGTATGCGAGCATTCTGCTGTGAAAATCGCTGTTCCATGGCCTGCTTTAACGCTGTGCAAACAGATTCCACACTTAGTCTGCAAAAGTAAACAAAACAGAGAAAGGCGTAAACGAAAAGGAAGCAAATTAAGGAATCCTTTCGTTGCTGAGTAAGCTATTTGAATAGCAATGACAGAAAAAGAATGATGGAATTATATTGGGTTCGTACGGAAAAATGAATGAAAAAAAAATGCTTACTTTGGAGAGTCGTAAGCTAGACTTGAGTAGTGAGAATCCTGAAGGAGACTTTGGAGAAGACGGATTTGAGAGCTGGAACAATCCGGGGCTGTTGTTCGTCTTTGGTGTCGAAGATATGTTACATTGGAGTTTTGGGCTATTGGGTACCGATGAAGGTGGTCTAGCTGAGCAGGTAGTTCGACACCGGAGGCTGGGACTCGAAACTGGCTGAGACTGCAAGCGAGGTGTTGATGGATTGGAGAAAAACCCAAACTTGGTGCTGATTTTAGGGCTCTGGTTGGTTTTGTTGTCAAAATGCTGCTGCTGATTATCACTTAAAACTTTGGTCCCTTTTTCTTTGGAAATGGACGTACAAAAGGCCCTTCTCCACCCAGTAACCATTCTCAAAATCTCAAACTCTGCTTCTGGTTAATCTTTAGAAATACTTTTTGTATTAGCTTTGAATTTCGATGGTACTATATCAACTTAAAGAGGATAGTAAAGCGGTAGAGCATGAAATATTACGGGGAGTGATTTTTAATAGGACAAGAAGAATGAATTAGGTACAGAGATCCTTTTCATCTTGTTTTTTCCCATGTTTCTATTTTCCTTTCTTCTGTCTATTGTTGTATTGTTTCTATCTTTCTCTTTCGAAAAACACAAAAAAAATAAAAAAATCACTGCAATGAAAAGGCCTTACCTTCTCGCCAAAATCCAATACTCTCTCTCTCTCCCTCTATCTCTGTGACTTTAGGATATGTAAGAGAATATGGAAATAGAAAGCATAGGCTCTTTTTAAAACTTTTTTTCTACTGTGTCCTTGCGTTATTTTTATACAATGTTTAAAAGTATAATTGGAGAACTATTGGGATTAAACCTCTGTGAATTGTGATAGTAAACTGGCAAGTGGAGGTTTATTACCATCTTAAGTCAACGGGCTGGCTCTTAGAATTATGGGGTATCATTGTCCTATGCCCACGTTAGGGTCACCGACCCTCTACTTGTGTCTGCATATAGATCTGAAATCACAATACAGTCCCTTGTTTAAGGGTATTATTATTATTTGGGCTACTGTATTATAAGTTATTAAATAAATTATTGATTTAATGTAAAATTTTGAGAGTAGAATTAAAATTTATTGATATTGTTAATTAATATATGAATTGATATATGAGTTGTGATCAATAATTTTCATATTGTTATAATGCTATTCATCCTTTCAAATTTCCTCTGACTGGTAGACTTAAAACTTATAAATAATATTATTTTAATAATTTAGAATTTAAAGAATAACTATTTACATAATTTTAGGAAAAATCAGATACCAGATAATGTAACGAAAAAAAAAGGTCTTGGACACAAATAAAATGCACAACTTGACAACAGATTGACGTTTTTGTTTTTATTTGTTGTTTTTTCTTTTAATTTACTGTTCATACTTACATGCATGAATATTAATGTACTGCATTTAGCTGACCTCTAAATTGTGATGGATCAGATCGGTCTGATCATGTCTGTCCATAATGGGGTTCATCCCGTTGGGAGGTGAATTAATTAACGTTTTTGTTTTATAAATAATTTGATTATTTAATGTGTTTTATTTTTAATTTTTTAATAAAAAATATTTATTTATTTTTTTATATTTTAAAAAAATTAGTAATATTTTTTTATATTAAAAAAAAGATTATTAATATTTTTGTATATAAAAAAAATTATTTTATCCAATTAGATTTTACTTTCATCCGACAGGGTAGGAAGATGGAGTCTCTTTATTCAACTCTTCGTAAATGTTTTATCGACTTTTTTTTATAGTTATTTCGTCCTCGTTTATTATATCAGGAAAAGAAAATAAGTACTCTTTCATTTATTACATATCAGTTGCTTTATACTGTTTAATTGAAAAAATTATAAAACTTATAATAATAAAAATAATAATTTTATATTAATTTATAATAAAACTATAAAACATATATATATCTAATTATAACTAGAACCCGTGGAATTCTATAAATAATATTTATTATTAATTATTTATGATTATTGAATTAATCTTTCATAAATTATCATTATAACAATAATAAACACATTTTTTTAAAAAAATCACCATCTTCAAGCAATTTAAAATTTAAACCAACAATTTATCACCTAAATGTTTCTAAAATAAAAATTTTACTTTAAAAATAGGGCTGTCACATTAAAAATTATTGAGTTGGTCCACGACTAATTAAAATAGAGAATAAGAAGCATTAAAAGATATTAAACATAGAGTAAAATCACCGATGAAGGAGTAATTTAAAATTTAAATTAACAATTTATCACTCAAGTATTTCTAAAATGAAAATTTTACTCTAAAAATATGGTTACCACATTAAAAATTATTAAGTTGGCCCACTGACTAATTGAAAGAGAGAATAAAAAGTATTGATAATTTTTTTTTAAGTGGAAAAAAATAGTTTCAATTAATACATTGAAATCTATTAAAAAACATTAATTGATATAAACATATAAAAATAGTGTATTATTTTACCTTTCACTGTAGTCTTTAATTAGTCCCACAATATTGGTATGGGATAAATACCCGTTTCGTCCAGAATCAAACAGTACATTCTCTAAAAATATTTAGTTTAACTTTCCACACTTCCAACATTCTTCGTTTACTTGTATGATAATGCTATATATTATAAATTATGATTTATAATATTACATTATGTGGGCCTCAATTTTAAAAAAAATGCTGACTACTTAGAGTCCATTAATGTATGATAAGTGGGTTGTATTGTGTTTCAACTTAAAACACAAAGCATTTTTGTGATCTCAAAATTGATTAATTTATTTTAACATTCTTACGACATATAATTATAAAAATAAAACATTTTATATCTCAAATTTAGCAACAATGTAAAATTATAAGAAACAACGTTGCAAAATTATAGTGGAGTAACATGGTGCACAAATTGTAATGGTGGTGCTATAAAGATGCAACAGGGTAGCACTGTTGCAGTAGTGTAGTAGAGAGAATAGTGTAGAAAGTGGAGTAATAGGGTAGTGTTGTGTAGTGGTGTAGTAGACCCAATTTGTTTACTTATTATTTATATGTAATCATTACTTGTTTATTAATAAGAGAATATATGAAATTCTTTCTCTTTTGATTTATTTTCCATTATATCATAGCAAAGGGACTAAGAACCTATTAAATTGCTTACTATCACCAATAATGAATGACACTACGATTCAAACTGTAAGAACAAGGAGAGTTGTTGAATCAACTAAAAACACTTATAATCCTAATAGAGATCTCTATTTTTTGCAAAGTTTAGATCACTTTGGAATGACGCTTGTAACAACACATCTAACCGGAGGTAATTACCTCACTTGGAGCATATTTATGAAAATTGCTCTTAGAGCCATGTTGAAGCAAACCTTTCATTGATGGTAGGCTTCTTATGCCTAATAAAGAAAACATTGAATATGAACTTTGGACAAGAACTAACTACATGGTGACTTCTTGGATACTTAACTCTATATCCAAGGATCTTGTCGGTAGCTTTCTTTATACAACTTCAGTCAAAGAGTTGTGGGGTGAGATAGTCGAAAGATATGGTGAGAGCAATGGGTCATTGCTCTATCAGATTCAAAAAGATAATGCTTCAATATCTCAAGGTAATGATTTTACTGCAAAATATTATGGTAAACTAAAGCGTCTATGGGATGAATTTGTTTGCCTTATGTCTTTACCTCCCTACATATGTGGAGCTACAAAGGTAATTTCATATTTCTACTCTATGAATAGATTGATGCAATTTCTTATTAAATTAAATGATTGCTATGACCCTAATAGAAATCAAATTCTGGTCATGAATCCATTGCCAACTATGAATCGTGTTTATTCAAAGTTTCTTAGTGTTGAAAAACAGAGAGAGATTCATATTAATTTTAATGTTTCTTTGTAAAAGGAACTGTTGTTAAGAAAAGAAAAATGAGAATAAGATCTATGAACATTGCAGAATGAAAGAACATGAAAAAAAAAATACTTGTTTCAAAATTCATGAAGTTACATATTGGTGCAAGGAATAAAAGGATCCATAAAAGAAAGCCACTAACAAAGTTATGGAAACTATGGTTGAAAATTCAATTGATTATGGAGATATAAATGAAGCTAGAGAAGAGAAACAAGATAATTTAGTTAGTCTGGTTCAACATGTGTCCTCTCAAGAACAGTTAGTAGACATGTTCACTAAATCATTATCAACTCCTCAATTTGGCAAGTTAGTGTTCAAGTTGGATTTGCATGATATCCATCAAACTCCAACTTGAGAAGGGGATGAAGAATTATAGTGAAGCAACAATGCCAAAGATGGAGCAGTAGTGCATAATTATAATGGAGCAGCAGTGCATAATTATAGTAGAGCAACAGTGTGCATAAATTGAAGTAATGGTGTTGTAGAGATGCACTAGAGATAATAAGGCAACATTGTAGTGTTGCTACAATAGTGTAGTAGAGAGAAATTTTTTCTTGTTTCCTTAGTATATATATGTAATCATTCATTGTTCATTAATAAGAGAATATATGAAATTCTTTCTCTTCTGATTTATTTTTCAACATTTATATATATTTATTAAGTTAATTGTGCATTATTCAAATTGAATTTCAACTGTATTATTAGAGTATTATTTTTTTATTATTATATGTAATTTATTTTAACTAATATATAATTAAGATTAAATCTAGTATAAAATCATAAATATAATTATATTATTTATTTTGATGATGGTTAATAGTCAAAATAAAATATATTTTTCATAAAATATTTTATATCTTCGTAAATAAATAGATAAGAAATTTGACTCACCGTACACAAATACATTTTCTTTACTCATTTATCCTAATTAGTGGAAAATTTAGATTTTTTTTAGATTTATTTGATAAAAATTTACAACACTAATCTAAATGGCTCACAACTTCGTATTATTACCCTGGATAAGTTTCCTTTGTCTTTCTCCCTTAAGTCTCCATACCTATCAAACTTCAAACCTCTATTTCTCAAGTGATTATTATGAAGTAAAAAAGCACGATTCAAATCATCTATCCCCAAATCGAAAGATGTCGTCTTCTTTCAACGCTTGTCATTTGAACGATATTCATTTCTTTTCGAACTAGACATCACTACACAGACTCAACGTCTTTGTCTAGTTCTTCATCTTATTACTTTGGGCCTTATTCATTGACGGAACATATTTGAACCTCATATTTGTTAACAGATTTGAAGCTCAATTTTGTTTATAAAGCTCAAGCTTGTACAGATTTGTAAGGTTTTTGCTTTTGTACATTCACTACACTTTTAAAATTTAGAAGGATTATCAATTAGATTTATGCTTAACTCATTGTGGTTTCTATTGATTTTGTATTTAGAGTTCTTGATTTGACGTTGAATTTATAACAAGTTCTTAGGTGTTGTTTTCTCTTAAAATGATTTTCAAGTAGTCTCATTCGAGAGTTCTAAGACTTTTTGGACTCACATTCTATTTATAATATTGGTTATATTTCTTGTTTGTTCTATTATTCTTCTTATTGGTGGTTATTTTGAGATCTTTAGTTATTATGAAATTGCTTATATGGATTTGTAAGTGATTAGGAAGGGAGAGAGAATGTATACTTTAAAAGAAATTGTATTTGATCTCTCTTTTGTGTTGATTTGATTGATGAAAATGAATGCTATAAGACTCACAACTATTAGGCTATGTCAAATGTCGAGGGATTTGATTAGTAGCATATAATAGATTTTGTTCGTGGGAGTGTTGCTTTCATTAAGTGTTTTATTATTTTGATAGTTGGTATTGGTAACGAGGAAAAATGTATGAGATTTTTTTGGATAATGACTAATCATGATAGGATGAGAATATTGATTGATTTTGATTTTGTATTAGTTAATATTGGTTTTTGCTAAGATGAGTTTAATGTATAATCATGACTTCCATCTAGATAGTTGTGATACATTTGTTAGGCTACTTCTTAGACGATATTATTTGTTTTAACAATATAGCGTTCAAACGTTATTTACTTATATTTTATATTATAGTAGATTACACTGTTAAATTTTGTGAACTTTTTTTAAATTATATGCAACTAGCTATTATTTTTAGAAATATTGTTACTAGTGTCTTTAGGTGGCCACGATGGTTATATCTATTTATTTGTTTTCTTATTTTTTTGTTTTTTCAATTATATTTGTTGATTATGAACTATATTTTTACTATTTGATTTTGTTTAATGAAATTTGTCTTTTAATCCAAAAGAATGGGAAAAATAATCCTACTTCGTATCCAAATTATCATATATTTAAATAATGTATAATTATCTAAATTTTAGTATTTATATTTGAATTATAAAATGAAAAAAATAAGCAAAGCAATAAAAGTATAGAAATTAAAAAAATTCATAAAATCTATAAAAATTAAAAATATATCTAATAAAGATTCAATTAGATAATATTTAATATTAAATTTATTTAAATTATTATAATATGACATAAATGATGTTAATCATGAAATAAATGTCAATTTTTTTTTAATAATATAAATATTATTTATGTAAATAAAAGTTTTAAAAATAATATTTTTATTATTTTAAAAAAATATTTATAAAATGGAAAAGAGAAATTACTGTAGTAGAATTGCGGGTATCATTAAAATATATTTGGGACATGTGGATGTGAAAGTATTATCAGGAGGTACTTAGTTGGATAATTATTGTCTCGTTATATAGGAACAGTTGGGGGCTCAAATACCCATATTCTGCGTTCGATGACCAGATAGGCTTCAACATAAATGTAAATATGGGATGACTTTGTTCCTTATCTAGACCAATCATTTTAACCTGTTTTTGATTCCTCTTTTGATTTTACCTAAATTTTGAAACTAAGTAGTTCAGCTCATCCTCCTTGCAAAAAGGGGAAATACTAATTAAATAAAATATAAAAATAACATATAATGATATTAAATAAGATTAAATTAAATATATTTTAATATTAAATAAAAATAAATAATTATAATTTAATTCAAACTATATTAAACCAAATAACTTTAGACTAAATATAGACTTGATTTATTTAATCATATAAATATATAAGTTATATATAAAAATATATTTTTTTAATAAAAAATATAGCTAATAATTTTAAAAGTGAAAACTTTTATTCATTATAATCTTAATTAACTTTTGAGTGTTTGTTTCTCAAATTTATATAAGTAATATGGATTTTTTTTTAATCAAACAAAATTGGAGAATTTAAACCAAGATATTATTAGTTAAAATAATGTTAAATTTTTGCTAATTGTATTATAAAACAATTCACAAGTTGAAGATGCTTAATAATAACATATCAGATTATTTACATATATTAATAATAATATAACACGTTATTTATATATATATCTTTCATAATTGGTTCCACAAAAACAACTTTCATCTAATTGATACATATTTAAAGTAATTTTAAAGAAACTCTATCTCATTATAAAAAAAAACTTTTAGATGTTTGTAATAAAATAGCTGATTTAAAGTGTAGCCCTATATTTTTGCGTGACACTATTTATTTTATTTTTTTATTTGTTTGTTTGATTATTAATAAAAAATAAAAATATTGTTTTAATTATATTTTTTTTACTAAGATTTGTTTTAATTATATTATTTGTTATTAAAAATATTTTTTGTATTTTATTACATATAATAAATTAAATAAAATATATAATATAAAATTAAGAAAAAATATTTTTATTTTTATAAAAAGTATAATTTTTAGTATGATATTTAGTTTAGTGGGGTGGGAGAAGAAAAAAAATTTATAAATTTTATACGTGAATATTTTATAAAGATTTTTAATATTATTAAAATGTTTTAAATTTTATTTTAAATTAATAGATAAAATAAATTATAAAAATACCTTAAATTATTTCAATTATCATATATATTATTATCAACAAAACATAACTCATATTATTTTAAAAGTTTATTTATAACATGTTATTATTTAACAATTACTTATATGAAATACAATAATAAGTTAAGAAAAACGAATTTAATTATGTTAATTAATAAATAACTATGCTTCTGTACTAAATTATTGTAAAAAAAAAAAAGCAATGCATGAAAAATATTTTAATAATCACTTCGGTGATAAAACAACGAGGAGAATTATAGCAAACAATCACAATGCATAACGCAATTTTATTAAAAAAAATCTGGACAAAGAGACATGTACGACTTTTTATTTGACAATTGGAAATATGTGAAGATAATTAAATTTTTTTATGATATAATTATAACGAATATAATAATTAATTATTAATTAAAATCGTATAACTTATTTTGAAATTTTCTCACGTGTACTGCTACAAAACTTGTGAACGTCGTTAGCTTAGCTTGTCGATTTGCGATCCATAGGGAATATAACCCTATACGGGAGCGACGTTATTCAGCGGCCTTCCAATTCGGTCATAAATACTAGAAAAGTCCTTCTACTTGTACAAATAAGACATTCTTTACTCCTTTTCAGAATTCATAAAATTTAGTTATCTTATTGTTAAGTATTTACATACATTTTAATTATTTTAATCATTTCATTTTAAAAAATTTAATATATGTTTTTATCCAAACATCTAACATCTCATACCAATAAGACTTATTTTGATTCAATTTTTTTAAAATTCAAAAATTAAAAATTATAAAAAAAATAAATTAAAATATTTAAAAATTAAATAATAAGATAAAAAATTAAATGATGTGATACTCTACTAATTTTATTAATTATTTTAAAAAATAAATTGACAATTATATTTTTTAATAAAGATCATTATTCTTAACCTTTGTTTGTGCATATAATTTCTTTAATAAATAACAAAAATAAATTAATTTAAAAAAATAATTAATATATTTATTTATAAAAATAAAATAATTAAAATATTATCTTACCCTAAATATTTAAATAATAACTAACCACGCACTTAGAGTTGTTATCATTCATTACTCACTTTAGTTTCTTTTATAAATATTATCTACTACTATTTTAAAAAAATGAAGAAACAATAAAAATAACATTTTTTTTAATTTTTAATCAAAAAATTATATCCATAAAAAAATAAAAAAAATTATACTTTTTATAATTAGTTTATATATTTTCATCATTAGAAAAAAAATCTATCATATTTTTCATATTACAACTCATTTAATTAAATATTATTTAAATTAAATTACAATAATTTAGATCTGTTTCATATTAAATATCGTCTAATTTGATCATACTTAATGTTATTATGTATTATTTTTTATTGTTATAAATTTAAAAATATTATCTTTTATATTTTTTTTAAATAATTACATTAATTTTAAATTTTATTAACTTAAAATATTATATTATTATTTTTGATAAAGAAAATAACATACTGTTTTTTAAAGGATATTAAAATATTTTTATTAAATAAAAAAATAATATATGAATGAGATTAAAAATAAAATCAAGATATTAAAAATAAAAAATTATACCACTTTGAATACAAATTACTCCTAGCACAATTTCTAATTAAGTCATAATCATTTAATCTAAAGGTTAAGGGAAATTTTGTTTTTCTGATTTTATTTACTAAAGGAGAGATATTTCTTATCCACTAATAAATTTTCAAAAGATCTTTTTATCCACTAATAATAAAAATTATTAATTATTTTTAGAGTTAGAGTTAGATTGCGGAATGATAAGTTATTTTAGGTCAATAAAATTAAAAATAAATATAATTAAAAATAAATAAATAATTAGTAAAAAATATATTTTAAAAATAATAAATAACGAATCCCTTAATTGTCCCATGTGAGCACGTGATGCTTCCTACTTAGAAGCCTATACCTTTGCTTGCTTGTTTAGGGCAACAGTTTTGCTCAGAGTGGCAACTACAGCCGAGGTATCAGGTTTTTGCCGATAAAAATATTATCTGGAATTTTTTTCATTTAGAATATAATTATTTTTACTCAAATTGATAAAGATAGCTAATTTATAGTAACTTTAAATAATTTCATTATTATTTTATCTTAATTTTAGATTTCTTCATGTTTCAGCGTTTGTTTTTTTATATTGAAAGTTTCAACGTGTGAAAATTTTATTGGGGCGAATGAAATTGCACTATGGACTATTTCTTAATAGAAAAAAAAATTAAACAGTTTGGAATTACTTAAATTTTAATTAATTTTACATAAATGTGTATGATTTTTATCTTTACTCAAAGTTATTACATTTTAAATTATACTATATCAGTTAATTAATTATTTTACGTGATAAAAATTTAATTAGTATTAATTAAATAACGATATAAAAATTAATGACAAAAAAAGATAATACCAAGTTATTCTCTAATAAAACTTTAAAGTTAAAAACCGAGATTTAAAACTTGAAAAGAACGAAAGAAATATGTGTCAAGTTATGATCGTCTTACTATAAATATAAATATGTATGAAATATTAACACCAACATCCTGAACTCTACGTAGATATCTCGAGATCGAAAAACTCTAATTCAAACACATAACATCCACAAAATTGATTCTAACCGTAATTGTCATTATTGTTAAACAACTTAATTACATCATATGAGAGAATGTTACATAGCTAACATAATCTAAAATAATATGACACATATAGTCGGAAATTTAACTATTGTGTTTTGAATTTCTTAATACATATTTTATATCTTAATTAACTTAAAAAAATTGCATTGCATATTATATTCATAATAACGTTATATATTATAAATTTATAATAAATATAAATAAGATGTAAAATTTGGAATGAATTACGTTAAATAAATCAAATAAATTATATATTAATATATATTTGTAATATATTTTAAATTTTTTATATAAAAACTTTTCCAATGCATGAATTATGATACAAAATTCACTATGCGAACAGACAATTTGATAAAAAGGATACCTCATGTCTGAAGCACTAGAAAAGCATTATGTTAATATTGAAAATATATAGTCAAATTTTGGAAAGGTTTAAATCTCATAACGTGTCAATGCATCTTCCACATCCCTCCAAAAAACACCTGGTCAATGCCCATTGGTAGAGCATGATGCTGAGGCAGATCTGTCCAAAATGAGTCTAAAGGAAGATACTCGCCTTTGACCACACTATATTAATATAATTAGGGCACCGTTAATTAAAGCTTAATTAATTAATTCATATTCAAAATCTTATATATGAAGCCGTTTGTCTACATTTTCCTTTTGACTTGGAATTTATAGAATACAGATCTTTTACACACATTTTTATTTATTTATTATTATTATCATTATTATTGTTTTATATCGTGCCTTGCATTCTGTGCTTTTTTTGTATATTGTAGTTATTTGTAAGAGGGATCTAAATGCATCTGACTTCATCTCTCTCACTCTCAGATAATGTCATGAGGATTTGTATCTTAATTGCCTTCCTTTCTATAAAGTGACAATAAAGACATATTTCACAGGACATGTGTGATTTAATTAAAGGGTGTGCTATTTTTACATTTTTTTTCACAAGTATATTTAATATCAATATTATAAATTGATAAAAAAAATATTATTTTATCTTTAATATATTTATTCTATATCAATAATTACTTTTAAGATTATTTTTATTCATTTTTAAAATTAATATTAAATATAACGTCGAAAAAAAAGTATTGTAACATCCTCATTGTAATTAAATTATGTTAATGAAATTAACCAAACCATATATATTCAACTCCAACAATACATTAAGCATATATATATATATCATTTCAACAAAACATGTTTTTGCCATGAACAAACGAGTCTTTTTGCATATAGGGAATATATCAAGATTAAGTTTGTTTACTAACATAAAATCGTAATCAGAATAAAAATAATAATAAAAATAATAATATTATTATTATTTTGTTTGTTTAAACAGTGGACTAAATATTAGAATAAAATTTACAAAATTATAAATAAAACAAAATTTTAAAAATAACTTTTTAATTTTTAAATAAAATATTATCAAAAAAATATAATAAATGATTATAAAAATAAGTGATTATAATATTCCAATATAATTCTAGGAAGTATAGAGAAAAAAACATTCATCATATTATTGAAATATTTTATATTTTATTCTAAATTAAAATCAAATCAAACATAACATTATTATAAAACATTTTCATTACAACCAACTTAAAATTAATGGGTACACATATCACTTTCTTTTAAATTAAAAAAAAAATCCTAGAAGTTAGATACACACAAACTTGCCCATGAATTATGGGCAAGAAGTTAGATACACACAAACTTGCCCATGAATTATGGGCAACCCACATGATGATATGACATAGTTCCACAAACAATTAATTTTAAAACTAGTTGATTTCAAGAACCAAGTTGAGCAAATTTCAAGGCTTTGTAATCATATTTGCTTCGATCAAAGTGAATTCTTATGAAATATTGAGCAATCAATCGCCAATACCCTGCTTCAAGGTATGAAAGTACTTACCTTTTTAATTATTTAATTTTCAATCAGCCTAA
The DNA here is from genome assembly GCA_037013495.1 of Hippophae tibetana. Lineage (NCBI taxonomy): Eukaryota > Viridiplantae > Streptophyta > Magnoliopsida > Rosales > Elaeagnaceae > Hippophae > Hippophae tibetana. Next base: position 32,226,767 of record CM072812.1, read on the forward strand.
TTGCTGTGAAACTCAAAGCTGCACAATTGATAAAGTGGATTGGATGAGCAAATGTTGGAAAAGAAGTAGAATCATTCATTCAAAACAATCATGAATAGCATACTAATGACTTTATATTGGTGGAGACTTTCTGAATATTATTAAACACATGGGGCTCATACCACTTATTACTTCAACAATATTACAAGAGTATATCAAAATTCTAAATTACATACTTTTTTTAATTTATATCATTTTTAAATTGATACGTGTAATTTTTTTGTTTTTTTTTTATGTATTGAAGTCATGTTTGATTTATAAGAATTGTAACCAGAATAATTTGGAGAATTATATATTTAATTTGATTGTTAATTTATAATGAAATATATAATAATTATAACAAACCTTATTATTCACAAATCTCTCAAAAATATATTATAATATTCTCTCTTTTTTTACACATCTGTATAATCATTTGTGATTTTTACTTATTTTATCTTATTTAGAAAAAAAATTATTTCTTAATTTTGTTCATATATAATTCTATTAATTTTATTTTAACATTATTATTTATTTTGAGTATATTATTCAAAACAAAAATTGTAATAGTAATATTGTTTATATTTAATTCAATTCCTAATATCATTTACATTCTCATTACATTTACATATGTTCTAATTTTCCTTAAAAAATTTGAAAAAATCTAAAATCAAGAAAAAATTACACATGTTATTTGAAGAATGATACGAGTAAAAATAAAAATTTAATCGAAAGTGTTACTAGTAGCTCATATTACAATTTCGAATTTCTAAAATAACTAACTTTTTATAAGTTGTGAAAAGTGTTCTAGATTTATGAATTTCAATAACATAAAGGTTGTATATAAAAAAAATTAATTGAAACTTTTACATAAATTGTGTATATGTGCAAGTTTTTTTTCCAAGTTATTTACATAATGGTGGGTTATTCTCACGCATCTTTTTTATTATTTTACACATACTTAATGCTAATTTTTTAAATGGATAAAAATATCATTTTATTTTTAATATATTTTCAATCTGTCTATGGTATTTACTTTTTAGAATATTTTTGTTAATTTTTAAAATTAATATTAAATGTGTCGTAGAACAAACAAAAAAAATGTATGGCAATAAGTCTATTCTTTACATAATTTTAGATAATTTTTCAATCATAATTTAAAAAAAAAAACATCTATTTACTGTAGAAACTGAAGACTACTTTAGCGCGCATGTTTGTTAAAGGGTATTAAAATTTATAATTGTATAATTTTTGTAAATTCATTTGTTACTATTAAAAAAACGTAGGTTTAAATCATAATAAATATTTAATTTAATTAATTTGAGTTTTTAATTCTTAAATAAAATGTCTCGTGTTTTTTTCATTTAGAATTAAAACAATATTTTATTTTAAAAAAAATTAAAAATATAAAAAAAATTAAATATTAATTTAAATAAAAATTTATAATAAAATTATTTTGATATGTAAAAAATTATATATTATTTTATCAAAATATTTACTATTAATTTAATTAACTATATTATATTATAATTTAATATAATTCGGTAGACGAAAGATATTGTAAGGAATTAATTAGACAAAGCCCGGCTTTCACTACCAAGATGAAAATCTTTTCCAAAAGGACAGAAACTAATGATGGGTTACCTAAGCTGCTTGGCCTCACATGTACAAGCCGAGGGAATACATAAACTGAAATAATATTGAAGACTTAACTTATTTAATCAAGTTTAAATTTTCTTATGTTCATTTTAATAAGTACAATGTTTGTCATTAGCCTGGGGAAGAATCGTTAAGAAGAGCTACGAAAACTAGGTAAATTCACATGGATAAGCAGCTAAGTGACGAAGATATTATATCAGCTCCATAACAAACTTGAAGGCATAGATATTTTTGGTTTTCTATTATTATTTGAGCACATGCCAAGAACATAGAATCCTCCCTAACTAATATTAATTAATCAATAGCTGCCGAAAGATGATTTATATGTGTAAATACTATTAACTTACATATTTAATGTGATATGTTTTCGTAAGCATAAATTAATCTATCCAAATACAGAATAAACAAATTAAATGGATTGAAAATAAATAAAGCAATGATCTTATCTTCAACCATTGAAATTATTCTTAAAGTTTCAAACTAATCAAAACAAATTTGCTCTCTATATTAGGAACTTCTAAGCTCTTAACATCACTCAAATAGATGATGTATTGCACTAAAATTGTTTGTTGAGCTTAAAGACCATAACATCCCTTTTATAGCCGTGCTTCCCATCAAAGCATCGATATTGTTACCAGCTTCATCCATAACCGACGAACTTTTCAATGATAGAAATGTTTGGAATACTAAATGATCTGTTAAAGAAAAATGAAAATGAAAATTGAAGAGTTTAAACGGATGATCAGTTACACTCTCCTACTTGGTCCAAACGTTCAACTTAATTCTATCAATTATCTTTCTTAAGAAGTAAACACATGAATTATGGTGATAGGTTCTCTAAGAGTGAGTATTATCTTTTATGTATTATAATGTATTTAGTTTCTCAAGTATTACATTTATGTGGTAATAAAACTTAATGAATAAATCCTATATTTATTCTTGATCTTATACAAAATATATTTTTCAAATAAATTAAGGTGTACATGAATATGAGAAAATATCATAATATGTAAGAGTTTCAGTAATAAACTATATATATATTTACAAAATGAAACCAATTCTCATTTTCTCTACATGATCCTTAAATTTTAATGTGACATACCCTTAGTCAAAGGATCAACAATCATCAATTCAGTACTAACGTGCTTAATAACCACTTTATTTTCCTTAACACATTCTCTTATGCCAAGTGTTTGATATCGATATTCTTATTACGACTACCACTCTTGTTGTTATTATCCATAAACACAACAACAGAATTGTTATATTACAATCTTAATGGCCTAGAAATGAAATCAACTACTCTAAGCTCGGAAATGAAACTCATTAACCATACACCACGTGATTTGACCTCCAGACATGACATTAACTTGGCCTCCATAGTGGAAGTAGCAGTCAAGAACTACTTCGTACTCCTTTAAGACACAGCTCCACCGACAAGCATAAAAATGTAACCAGATGTTGATTTGCGTGAATCAACACAACCAGCAAAGTCCACATCAGAATAGCCAATTACTTCCAGATCATCGATTCGTATATACATTAGCATAGTCTTTGGCTTCTTAAAGGTATCTCATCATTTTCTTAGCAGCTCTCTAGTGGTCCAAACTTGGATTACTCTGATATCATCCCAATATTCCAATAGCCAATGCAATATGAGGTCTTGTGCAACCTAAGCATACACAAGGCTTCTGATAGCAGAAGCATATGGAATGTTCTTCATTTGTTCTCTTTCAAAATCATTCCTTGGGCATTGGTCCAAAGTGAACTTATCGCCCTTCACAATGGGAGCAACACTTGACGAACAATTTTTCATTCAAAATCTCTCTAAAACTTTATTGATATAGGTTTCCTCAAATAAACTCAAGAGGCCTCAAAGTCTGTCTCTATGGATCTTAATTGTAAAGACTATGAGTGCTGACTATTTTTGTGGACAAAATATTTACCTATAAACTAGTTTGTAGCCATGTTATAAAGTCTATCAAGAAAAGTTAAACAAATGATCAAGTTTCAAATAATCATACTCTAGGTATATCTTTTATAATTACAAGACATATGATTGAATTTATGCATTAAATAACACATGTTCATAAATCTAAAATTATTTTTGGTGCTAAAATATTTATTTAAATTTAAATAAATTTATGGAATTATCAATTAGTTATCTCTTAGATAGATATGTTTAAATATTTTTTAGATGTGTCTTAATATTTTTAAGATGTGTTTTAAAAAATAATTTTTTATAATATTAAGGTTTTTAATGGGCTTTGAAAAATTAAGCCCAAAATATATTTAACCCTAATAATATTAGGCATTATTATTATCTATATATATAGAAGCATTAGGGTTAATGGGTAGGGTGAGAATAAAAACAACAAGCTACAGAAATAGGGGTGTGCTGAAAAGAAACAAAATTGAAAAAAAAAACTCAAATCGATGATGGAGGATATATATATATATATATTGATTTATAAAAGAGATATTAATTAATATAATCATAAATTGATGATCTTTTTCTTTACAATATTTTAGCAGCTAAACTTTTATGTGTTAATCTATTTATTTCATACTTTTTTATATTCATATAGTTTATTTTATGATTAGTATCTTAGATATTTAAATCTAATAATTGTATGAGCAATTTTGATTATTTGGTTTAATTATTAAATTTCAAAAAAACTAGTTTTACTGAAATTGTGCTTAACCTTTTTGCTCTAAGATTTATTAGTTGATTTGATTTAAGTGGCATATGTTTTGAATCATCTAGTTAGGATTATTCATTATTAAATCAAATATTCAAGTACAAACTCGATCTTATGCTACCCTTCCTAGGTCATGTGTTAGACCCTCACTCTTTGATGGGTTTAATTACCTTTACTGAAAGGCTCGCATGCAAGCCTCTCTTAAAGAAGATGAAAAATTCTGGGATGTTATTCTTGATAGTTTGGAATCACCTTTGTTAAAAAAAGATGGTGTAACAATCATAAAACCAATAAAAGATTGGACCACTAAAAAACATACCCTTAGTGGAGAAAACCAAAAAGGTCTAAACTCAATATTTGCTACAGTGTCGATGGATGAGTTCTGTCGCATCTATAACTGTGATACTACTAAAGATGCATGAAATACACTTGCTCTTACTCATGAAGGAACTTCCCAAGTAAAACAAGCAAAATTAAGATTGCTAACATTTGAGTTTGATTTCATTAAAATGAGCAACAATGAAACTTTTGGCCAATTTTACGCCTGCTTTGGTGATATCGCTAATGTTTGCTCTAATTTTGGTGAGAAATTCCATAACCAATACAAGTACGCAAACTCATAAGCTTCTTAACAACATACTACAAGATGAAAGTTACAGCGATAGAAGAAAGCAATAATGTGCACACACTAAACATTGATGAACATGTCGATTCAATCCAAACCTATAAGCTTTCTCTTTATTGTCCCAAGAAAATCAAAGATGTGGCATTAGAAAGCTCCAAAATGGACATCTATGATAGGGATGAGGATATAAATAATGAGTCATTAATCTCTGATGAGTGCTTAAAAAGCACTAAAATTACCATGATTTAATATACTTTAGTTGATTAAATAGATTTATATTTGTATGATTTTATCATATTTTTATATAAATTTATCTTTTCTCAATATATCACAAATATATTTAGAAAATAAATAAGGAAAAGTCAAAAAGGTGAAAAAGTTGGACAAAATGGGTCAAAATGTCAAAAAAGCAAAAATCGCACTCGTAGCCGCCCAGTCGCATCGAGAAACACGCATAGTGCGCCAATTCGTGCCAAGAAACGCGCATAGTGTGCCCATTTGCGCCAAGTTCCGCACACACTATTCGATCCGCGCCAAGTTGCACGTCGAGTCTCGCAATGTTGCGCGTGCACTTTCTCACTTCTCAACGTGTCCTGCGCGTCCGCGTGCCCGAGTCGTCCATTTGCCACACCTATAGCACTTCTGGTGAGATTTTCGCACGCCAACCTATCCAAACGCGTCCAAATTCAATTTTTGAAATATTTCCCCCCATTTTTTGGCATTTCCCTCATCTATAAAAGAACACTCTTTCTCCATTCCAAAACACACACAATTTTCTAAACTCTTTCTCTCTCTAGAAAATTTTCTTTTTTCTTTTTTCTTTTTTTTAGTTTTTATTTTTAAAGTGTTTCTCTTTTTTAGAAGAACTAGTTATGTTTTTATAAATTTTTAGTTTTTTGATTCAATAAGCATATATGCAAATCCGTTAAAAGATTTTTTAGTTACAGAATTAATATCAAACTGTTGTAAGGATTCTTTTAATGTATTATTTTAATAGATTCTTTACAGTTATCATTTTATGTTTTATTCTTATATGTTATATTTAATTTTTCTGTGATTAAATTTAATATGGCTTACTGTTTGTAAATATGATATAATTATAACGTTATTATGCTTGCGAAATATTAAATAGGTAAAACACTTTCATAAAATAAATTGATTTTGTTTTTATTCAAGATTTTATATTAAGGATGTTAGAGAGAAATACATTATTTTTCATTAGACTCTTAAATCTCCAAATTAGATTTTAAGGTTTAATTATTCGATCTAATTTAGAGTAATGTTATATTATTTGTTAGTACAATTGCCCGATAATTAAAGTTAAACTCTATTTTAAAAGTTTTTTATAAGAACTATTATTTGAAAATATATTAACGACATATTTTAAGTAATAGTTTTAAAACTTAAAAGTTAGTACTGAAAAAATTAAATTCTTAGATTTAATTTGAAAACTTTGAATAAAGTCTAATTATTTGACTTCACCTAATATGATTAGATATTTTTTATTTTCTTAAAATAAAATTAAAATTTAATATTTAATTAATTAATAGGCCTCACCTAAAGATATTAATTAATTAATATTAAACAAAATAATTTTGGCCCCACCTAAAAACACTTTCTTACAAAAAATGAGAAAATCAAAAATATTAATTTATATCTTTAATAACCTAAATAATATAAGCAAACATAATTAACTTAATTATTATATCATTAAACACTTCACTCTAATGAATTATAAAATTTGCATTATTGTTTATTGAATCTATATCTATGTTTATATTTATTTTTATGTTATTAGATTATGAAACAAATAAACCAAAATATCGTCACACGATGTTTATTATTTAATTTTGTTTTTAAGATTTTAAATAATAAATTAAAAATCATATAAATTTCTTCCTTATATCGACCTTAGAAGTATATTTATCATTTTTTATAAAATGATTTTTCACTTACGAGAATTTTACAAATAATAAAACCACAAAAGGATAACTTTCGTAAGATCGGTATTGGCAATGTCGGTCTTGTGATTTCATTATCATTCATCAAGTATTTGGCGTCGTTATCAAGAAAATAATAAAAATTTAAATTATTTATCAAAATTTTGGAAACTTTTCGTGTTCTAAATAAGAGTGATTTTTTTTAATTACTTTGAGTTAAAAAAATTTAAATATCAAATTTCAAATTTTAAAAATTATTATAAAAAAAAACTTCTTGAACAATAAAAAAAATTTAATTTAAAATTAAAAGTTAAGATTTGAAATTTAAATAAAAATAATAATAAATAAATACAAAATTTATTCTTCAACATTAAAACAAAATAAAATTTAAGTAAATTTAAAACTAACATTTAAATTTCAAAAAATAAATAAAAAATTAAATTTAAAATTTGAGAGATAAATGAAAAAACATTAATTCCAAATTAAAAAAAATAATTAAAATTCAATAAAAAAATAAATTTAAATTTATCAAAAAAAAATTAATTTAAGATATAAAACTTCAAATTTCAAAATTTAAAATTAACAAAAAAACTGTTTTCGTAACAGTAAAACAAAAAAAAGTATTAAAATTAAAATTCAAAAAAATAAATTTAAAATTTAAATTTAAATTTCAAAAAATAAAAAATATAAATTACTCTTTAAAAGTAAAACAAAAAAAATTAATTTAATATATCAAATTTCAAATTTAAAATTCAAAACAAAAAAAGACTTTTTCTTGGTATGTGAAACAAAAAAAAGATATAAACTTTAAATTTCAAAAAAAAAATATTTAAACTGATATTGAACTGTAAAAAAAATTATAAATTAAAATTAAAATTTAAGATATAAATTTTAAAATTCAAAACAAATGCACAAAAAAATTATTATTAAAAAAAATTATTTTTTCTTCAAAAGTAAAACATAATTTTTTTTTAAGATTTAGCAATTAAAAAATATATTATAAGCAGTAAAATAATAAATATAAAAAGTTAAGATTTAAAAAATAAAGTTTTCTTTAATAGTAAAACAAAAAAAATTAATTTAAAATTAAAAGTTGAGATTTAAGATTTAAAATTCAAAAATAATACGGAAAAAAATTAAAATTAAAATTTATGATATAAATTTAAAATTAAAAAAAAAACTGTTCCTTCACTTGAACCGTAAAATTTTAAAAAAATTAATTTTAAGAATTAAAATTCATAAAAAAATTAATTTAAGATATGATATTTAAAAATAAAAAAATAAAAAAATTCGAAAACTTATATATTTTTTAAATATTTTATTTTCAATAAAATAATTTAAGTTTTAATTTTCATATGATTTTTAATTCTTTTATATTTGATGTTATTTTTTTTTCTTTTTCTTTTTTGATTTTATTTTTTTAAGTCTAAATTTTTATTTAATTTTAATTCTCTTTTTCTTTTAAATTTTAATTATTATTTTATTAAGTTAGATTTTTAACTTAACTTAACTTAATTTAATTTAATAACTTATATTATTCTTAACTTAAATTAATTAATTTAAATTTTTAATTTAACATAATTTATTAACTTAAATAACTTGGATTTTAATATAATGAAAAGTAAAGATCTAAGAGACTAATTCTTGAAAGCTTTTGTACCATTAGTCTTTCTTGAGAACGTTGTTGTGTCTAGGATTATGGTTTTTAAGGAGCCTTTGACACACTATTCTTTCCTCGGAATACTCTTGGTTAATACTGATTATGTTATTTAACTTTAAAAAAATAAAAAAATTGCTAAAACTATCTCCAAAATTTAAAAATATTTAGATTACAACATGTGATAAAATGAGGTTATTGGTTTGTTAGATCTAGGTACAAATATGTTTTAATGCCTTAGTTATTTGACTTGTAACTAGAGTGAGTTATCTAAAACCCACAATAATTTCCCTAATTTTAAGCAAAGAAAATTTTGAAAATCCATAAAGCATGGTTGAAAAAGTATAGGTAGACAACCTTGTCTTACTTGTAGGTTTGATTGACTCAATGATGTGGGGACAATGAGTTTACTTAAAACGAAATCCATCAAATTGCGTCTTGCTAAAACATTAAACTAAGCGCTGAATGGAATGCAACCCATCATTTTAGGTAATTTTTTTTATTTTGTTTATTTTAGTTCAATTGCATGTGGATAATTTTAGAATCATTAAAACTAAAAACATTAGATATTAGAAGTTTACAGTGATCTGTCTGTGTGAACATTAATGACAGACATGATGAATAGACCTGCATTTTTCCATCACTACTTGCATATTCTGAGGATATAGGTAACTTTTTTTCTTTTTTCTCTTAATCTTTAATTTATAATTATTATATTGAGGATAATGTAAGCTCTAGGTTGGTGGTGGTGAAAAATTACCATGCTTAATTTCAACAATTTTAACAATTTTAAAATTTTTATGTTCACATTTTTATTGTGTTTTATTTTATTTTCTTTGTGTGATTTAGTAATTTGTAGAATTTTAGGATTACTTTTAAAAAAATTCCTACAAAATTTATCATTTCTTTAAATCAAATTTAAGTAAATAGTTAAGTTTTTTTGTATTGTTAGATTAATTTTTGAAAATATATCATAGAGTATTTGGTAATTAGTTAGTTTTTGTCATGACTAGTATTTCTTGATAAGGGGTGAAAATTATATTAAACCCAAAATTGGTGTTTAGGCATCAAATAGTGGAGACTACCCTTGTAAGATATAATTATTGCCTAATTTTCTTTATTCTGAGTGAAATATATTTTTTCTATTTCAAAAACATTTTTTATTTTTTTCAAATTATTAGATGATTTGTATAGGTCTTAGATGATCTGTATTGAATGTCTGGATTTTTACATCTTAATAAAGTCTTATATATATTTATTTTTAATTTATTTAAATTAAATGATTTAAGTAGAAATTGATAGTATATGCTTTTCTTTATTCATGTATGATTTTTATTAAAAAAAGATATATCTAGGGTTACCTATACAAATACAAACAGAAAAGCAAAATATTAACCACTCACCTTATAATATAAAAAATGTATAGTCTGTACATGAATCCACTCTCTAAAAAAAATTATATTCTCTTATAAAAAAGAAGAAGAAGAATATAAAAAAATATAAAGAAAGAGAGAAAAGAAAAATAAATAGTATAATCTATATACTATGACAAAAAGAAAGACTAAAAAATTGTGAAAAATAGTTTAATGCAAAAGAAAATATAGGAAGTAATTCTTTAAGAAGTCATTGCATTTTCCTAAATTTTCTAAAAGGTATATTACTTGATATTTTTATTTGATGATTTGATTGATGCATGAAAGTAATGTATACTATTTTATAAATCTTTACATTTGATTCCTTTCATGAGATCAATGTTAAAATAACACTTTGAGCCTTTCTTCTTTAGACATATGCGAACATATTAGTGCATTTCTATACATAAACTATTTCGCATATAAATTAGTATGAGTTTTGAACCCATAAGATTAAGTGGTTTTGAGAGTATTGACTTGTGAGGAATAGAGTTGAAGCGAATTCGGATTCCTGACACTAAGTTTGGGTAAAATTAAATTAATACATTTTTGATATGGAATATGAAAATGATTTTCAACTAATTATTATAATAAATCATAAATGTTTAGGAAGTTGAAATAATCTATGATTAAGATTTTAATTATGAAGTTTAAAAGAGATTATAAGCATGATATATTTTTGTATTTCGCTTCTTTATTTTATGTTAGTCTTTTTACTTTATTTTAAATTTTAGTTAACTTTTTTATTTTATTTGTTTTATTTTGTTTTCATTTTTTTATTGTTAATGTTGTGGGTATCATTACTGAAAACCTTCACGAGTGTTGTGTGTTTTACAACACACAAAAAACGTGCAAGTATACACGGTCTCAAGTAATAATATGATAAATAAATTATCGTTCCCACAGAGAAATGTTACAAACTCTTGTTAATTACTAAAATTATTTAAATCTAATTTTATTCAAACAATCAATAATTTTATGCAGTTTGACTTAATCAATACTTTTTTTTTTCTTTTTAACAATTTTTATGAAAATTCTAGGATTGCAGTTTACCCAAATTAATTCACTTGAATATTTTATTCTCGCTTGATTTATGTTCTTCTGTTTTAAGTTATTAACCAAGAACTCCTACTTTATCCATATATCTCTTTCAAGCTCCATACAGACACATCCAGTTAAAATGATTCACTATATTCCTATGAGAATTAATTTCAATCAGATTTATTAAGTTCTGAGTTCTCAAAAGTTACACATACAATAAAAGTATATTTCTATCCCTTATGTATATGCGTTATTTTATCCCGAGCACCCCACATAAATTCCTTTTTCAAGTTTATTTAAATGTCACATATCAGTTAATTAATCTTCCGATTATTAAAAACATTTTAAGCAGATAAAATAAACAACTCAAAACAGTTCCATAAATCATTCAAAAATAATTACTTCTAGTTTCATAATTTACGTAGTACTGCAACCCTAGAACGAATATATTAGTTCATAGCAGAAATTAAAATTACAACACCACAAAAATAAAACATTGCAGAGAAACAAAATATTAAAAGAAAATGAGTTAGGAGAAACTCTTTCAGGATTCCTCAATGAAAACTAATTTCTTCCATTTCATTCTTCTTCATCAACCTCTTTCTCTGTAATTTCCCTAAGAGAATACAACACAAAAATGTTAAAATAAAATTTTCTGCGTGTAAAAGAGACACGCAGAGAGGGAAAAATAATACTTCTTAAGAGGAAATAATCAAAATAGGTAGAAGAACTCGAAAATCCTTCACAAATTTTTGAGAGAAAAACTCTCTGTACAAAAAAATGAAAAACAATGAAGAAGAGAGGATTCTGCGAAAAAAAGAAAACTAAAAACGCGTCCAAAATGAAAAATAATCCCGTTAAATATATCCCCCACTATTTAATTATTCCTTTTTTTTTAATATTGTTATATTATTTTTTTAATTAAATAGCGGGGGACACGAATACATGGGGGGAATAAAAAAATATCACGCGTGAAAACAATTCTGCGCGTTTCTAAATTTTTTTTTTCTTATACGCATGCCACGTGTCGCTATGTGATTGGCTGCGAGCAATTCAGAGACACGTGGCAGCGTTTCATTGGACGTGCAGGTCGGGCTCATGGAGAAACGATGCTGCGCAATGCACGGGAACATGTCGAGTAGCGGCTCGGTGCGCGACAGCTGGAACCACGTGTTTCAATCTGGACCGTTCAACGGATCCAACGGTGAGCGATGCGCCTCGGGGAATTCTGCGCAGCCGACATGTGGGACCCACCCTGCACGCCAGTCTGCGCGGCCAGTGGGTCCCACTCGGGCGCCGCGCCGCGTGAAGTAAATTTCTGCTCCCACTCTCCTTGGTCGGGTTTGAAGAACACGCGCCCATCCTAACCGTTTCTGCGTTGATCTGACGGTCCACATTGAACCGTGGATGATGCCGCGTGGAATTATTCACCTGCGCAGAAAACTTATTTTTATTTAATTATATTTTCACCCACAAATATATTTCAAATTCCATTTTAAACTTTGTTTAATTGCAATATAGCCCTTTTGGTAATTTAAATTAAATTTTTAAACTTTCAATAATTAAAATTAAGCCCAATTTTAATTTAAATTATATTTTTGACTTTTACAAATTGCAATTAAACACTCTTTTATTTGAAATTATATTTTTGGATATATATTTGCAATTAAGTACGTTTTCGATACAAATTATTTAATTTTTATTAAAATAAAATAAAAACAATAAATATTAATTTATTAAACTAAAATTAACTAAAAACATTAAGAACATAGCAGTTTTAATTAATAAAATATGTGAAAATAACTATATAAAATACAGTTATCAACGAGACATAAACTCGTCCACTAGGGTAACCTAGGGGTTTAAAGGCTTGTTGTATACGCTAAATGCAACCGTATCAATCCACGGTAGAGATTTATGATAGTTTAATTTTTAGTTTTTATCGTTTCTCTTGCTAAGGGACTAGCAAAAACCTGGTTAGGGGTTGTGATGAGTGCTTAAAAATGACTAAAATTAACATGATTTAATGTACTTTAATTGATTAAATAGATTTATATTTGTATGATTTTATCATATTTTTATATAAATTTATATTTTCAGAATCACAAATATTTTTTATTGTTTTTCTGGTATTTTAGTTCAAAAATAACTTAGAGACTAGAAGAAAAAAATACTGGAGGCAATACATCACAAATATATTGAGAAAATAAATGAGAAAAAGTCAAAAAGATGGAAAAATTGGACAAAATTGGTCAAAAATGTCAAAAGGGCAAAAATTGCATGCGCAACTGTGCCGAGAAATGCGTATAGCGTGCCCGATCCAATGCACGCCAGCACGTATAGTCGCCCATTGCGCCAAGTTCCGTACGTACCATCCAATCTGCGCCAAGTCGCACGCCAAGTCCCGCGCTGTGTCGCGCACGCGCCTACACACGATTGCATGATTGACCACTTTGTTTAGGTTATTAAGTTATAAATTGATAAAAACTAATAATAACATATTCACCCCCTCTCTAGGTTAATTAGGTTTGTAATTTATAAACTTTTATTAATGCCAATGACATAAGATGCCTCATCCATATCCTTCACATCAAAAATTTTAGAGAGGAATTGTTTTACCTCATGTAGCAAACCCTTATCATTGGTTGCAAGCAAAATGTCATCCACGTATAAAATCAAAAAACATATCTGAATCTCACTAACCTTCTGGTATATACATTGATCCGTAGGGTTTTCAACAAATCTGAATGAAGAAATTACTCCATGGAATTTATATTACCATTATTGGGATGCTTGTTTTAGTATGTATATGGATTTATTAAGCTTACAAGACAAATGCTCACCATCACTAGAAAGAAATCCTTCATGTTGTTTCATATAAATCTCTTCTTCTAGATCTCATTGAGAAAATTTGTTTTCACATCCATTTTTTGCATCTCAAGGTCAAAATGGGATACTAATGCCAATATAATGCGCAAGGAATCTTTCTTAGATACAAGAGAGAAAGTCTATGTATAATCAATTCTTTCTTTTTGAGTGAATCCCTTAGAAACTAATCTGACCTTGTATCTCTCAATGTTGCCCAACAAGTATTTCTTTGTCTTAAAGACCCATTTACATCCAATGGCTTTTGCACCATTAGGAAACTTAACTAGATTCCAGACTCTATTACTCTTTATGGAACTCATCTCATCCTTCATAGGATTGTACCACAATTCAGATTCTTTGCAACTCAAGGCTTGTGAAAAGAATTTTAGATCATTCTCAGCTCCAATGTTATAGTTAGATTCTTGTAGATATACAACACAATCACTAGAAATTGTTGACCTTTTAGTTCTAATAGATCTTCTTAATGTTGCATCATCATCTTCTTGGGAAGTATGAGGTTCAACTTGTTTTTTAGAAGTTTCAAGAATCTTATGAATAGTCTGATCTATTGGAATGTTGTCAACAACTTGTGGAATTTCAATGATTGATTGTTCAACACCATCTTGTACTTGAGGGGTGTTGTGAATAACAATCATACTGTCTTCTAAAGTGGAAGGTTGAGACTTTAAATGATTAGTATCAGAAACTATGTTCCTGATTTGGTCACTCCCATTAATTAGATCATACTCAAGAAATTTTACATTTCTTGATTCCATAAACTTAGTGCTGTGAAATGAACAATAAAATCTATAACCCTTAGACCGTTCAACATATCCAATGAAATACCCACTAATGGTCCTTGGGTCTACCTTCTTATCATATAGATTATAAATTCTCACTTCAGACGGGCATCCCTAAACGCACATATGTCGTAAACTCGATTTCTAACATTTCCATAATTCAAATGGAATTTTTGAGATAGCCTTCGTTGGAACTCGGTTTAATATTTACACAACCGTTTTTAAAAATTCAATCCACAAGGATTTAGGAAGATTGGAGTAGCTAAGCATACTTCATACTATGTCCAATAATGTTCGGTTTCTCCTTTCTACTACACCATTCTAGTCTGGTGAACTAGGCATTGTGTATTGGGTAACTATCCCATGTTCTTGAAGAAACTTAGCAAACGGATCTACCACTTGTCCATTCTCAATATATCTACCATAATATTCACCACTTTTATATGATCTCACGAGCTTTATTTGGTTTCCGTATTACTTTTCTACTTCAACCTTAAAGATCTTGAATGCATCTAATACTTCGCTCTTATTATGAAGCATGTAGAGATACATATATCGAGAAAAATCATCAAGAAGGTGATAAAATATTTCTGACTATGTATGTCCATGTTTGGACAACATATATCAATATGTATGATCTCTAATATGCTTGAATTTCTATTGGCACCTTTCTTTAACTTGTTAGTCTGTTTTCCCTTAATGTAGCTCACACATGTCTCAAAATTAGTAAAATATAGAGTACTAAGTACCTCATCTCTAATCATTTAATTCTTTCTATGGAGATATGTTCTAATCTCCTATACCATAATGTAGAAGAGTCATTGTCAATAATACACTTTTTAGTGCGAGTTTGAACATATATAGAATTATGAGTGACATTATTGAGTAAATTAATGCAGTAAAGAAAATCAGACAAAATATTATTCTTAACACAATTAGATTTATTAAATAAATTGAAAGATGTTTTTCTGAAAAGTGAAAGAAATAACAAAAAGGTACAAGTCTTGAAATCGAAATCAAGTTTCTAAGGAAACTTGGAACATAAAAGGTCTTTTCTAATTCTAAAATAAAACCACTACTTAAAGTCAAATTGCATGTCTCTACAGCCTCTATATGTGATCTCATCTTATTACTTGATAAGATGTATTGCTCACTTTCCACTGGCTTCCTTAGGTTTCGCATACTCTGTAAGGAGTTTACAACATAGATTATAAATCTAGAATCAATCCATGAGGTATTAATATTAACATTAACCATATTAGATTCATAACAAAAAAACAAGATTGGATTACCTTTACCCTCAAGCTATTCTTGGAAATTGATACATTCCTTCTTCATGTGTCCCTTCTTTTTACAGAAGAAACACCTAGCTTTTTTCTTAATATCAGTTTGAGCTGAAACTATCCCTTTCCCTTTATGTTTGTTTTGAGATTTGCCTTTCCTGCATGTTGTAGCCAACATTGCACTTTCACTAAGCTCCATAACAAGCCTTCCTTCCTCTTGAACACATATGGTTATTAATTCATTAATTGATTATTTTTCCTTATGTCTGTTGTAGGAGATTTTGAACGGCCCATATTGTTGTGGGAAAGTGTTCAAGATATAGTGCACTAAGAAAGATTCTGATATCCTAACCTCGAGATTCTTAAGTTAAGCTACAAAGTCCCTTATTTGCATAATGTTCTCGAGCACACCTTTCACGCTGGTGAGTCTTAAGGAAGAGAACTTCATAATAAGAGTGTTTTCTAAAGCCTTATTTGAAGTGAAGAATTGATCATCAATGGCTTTTAGTAGGTCCCAAAGATTGCTATGCTAATCAACAGAACCTTAAATACTAGCAGAGATCTTAGTCTTAATAAACATCACGCTAAGGCGATTAGATCACTCCCATTGTTAGTAAAACGTGATATCATTGGAGTGCTGGTTTCAGTAATTTTAAGTGGTTTATAACATAGTCAATATCCATCCACCCTAGATGAAGGAAAATTATTTCCTTCCATACTTAATAATTATCCTCTTTCAATTCGGAAATATCGCAACGAATATTAGAGAAATTCACAGGTTGTAAAGCTACGATTAAAGATTATATGTTTATTATAATTTGAGGCCTAAATTAAAGTCATTTTTTTACCAATGTAAATGATGAAAAATATGAATCTAATGACATAAAATTTGTTAGTGGGCTAAAATTCTAATTCAATTAGATTCATCTTAATTTTACGATAAAACTATCAAATTATATTCATTTTCCTAATCCCTGTGGATAAATTAGAAAATATAATTTGATATTCTATCCTAATTAATCACACAAAAATATAATAAAAATTTAAGTGGGATAAAATTTATTATATCACATATGATTAGTCATAATTAATGTTTATTTTTTAAATATGATCCTAAATAAACTTTATTATAGTTTTAATTAAATATGATCATAAAGATGTCGTGACTACTCCCTAATTAATTAAACTATATGAATCACTTAAACATTAACTAAATCCTTATGTTCAATTATTGTATAAAACCATAAGCAATATTAATTTAATTCCAAATGTACAAATATTATATATCTTAAGATTACATATATAAATAAATAACAATAAATTATAAAGTAAAATAAATAATATAAGCACTAATTAAATCCATAAAGAGCCATTAATAATTAATTCAATTATGTATAAATTATTTAACCATATTTTATATGTATAATAAATTACAAAAATTATACATACAAATACCAAAACAAATAATTTAAGCATAATAAATTTAAACATAATTTTAATATGCCAAAAATTATTTAAATAAATATTATACATGTGACAAACCTAAGTTAAATAATTAATCACATTAAAATTATTTTTTAATAAAAATTAAATTTCGAATGCAATAATAATAAACCATATACATATAATAATATAATATGTGTTGTGACCTAGTGGTCTGGCCACTTAATACTCTCCAAGGAGACTCGGTTTTGAATCCCGTGAACAAAACCTTTTTTTTGGCAAGTCATCTTTAACCTCGAGTTGGTTCATCCTCACCCAGTTAGAGCCCTAGACATTTCTCTCAATTTCGACTATGAAAAATGGGGTTCTTTTTATCAAAATTCTCATAATTGAATTTTCAAGCGATTCATGGTCTCAATTTGAATAAAAAATATCATTTTAAATAAAAAGTTAATTAATACATACATTTCAATGAATGCAAATGGAGAACTGGAATGATGTTCTTTATGGTTTTTCACGTTTTAACTTATAGAATCATTGAAAAATCAATATTGAAATCATTTATAATTTCCATATGCATCAAAACCAAGCTTTTCAAAAAACCTAATTTCAACGTGCTCAGTAAAATAGAGCAAAATAGAGATCATTTAAAATTGATCAAGATAGAGATAATATGTGCTTTGATGCCAAATGTAAACATAAATTAATCGACCCAAATACGGAATAAACAAACTAAAGGGATCGAAAACAAGTAAAGCAAGGATCTTACCTTCAGCTATTAAATTTTTTTCTCAAAGCTCCAAACTGAACAAAATTGATTCGCTCTTTGTGTTAGAAACTTCTAAGCTCTTAACATCACTCAAATATATAGTGTATTGCATTGAAATTATGTATTGAGCTTAGGAACTATAACACCTATTTTATAATTGTGTTTTCTATCAAAGCATCAACACCATTATCAACTTCAATCATAGTCGATAAGCTCTTCAATGACAGAAATATCTGGATTTCTAAATAATTTGTTAAAAAAAATGGAAATAAAAATTTGAGAGTTTAAATAAATGATCAGTTACAACTTTCACTCTTTAAACTAGGATGAAATGAAAAGATAGTAATTTAGTCTCAAAAGGTAAGTACTATAAGGTTAATATAGTTACAAAAAAAATTATAAAAGTCCAATTTTAAAAGTTAATAGATTTATGTTTTTTCACTGTTTGTAAAAGTAATTAACTTTTACTATCTTTTTGGACTTATGATCCCCCACCTAATATGTACAAAACTTGTAAAGTGTACTTTTCTTAAAATTAACATTGAATGCCCTTTTCCAAATAAAAATAATAATTCAAAACCTTAAAATAAAACTATATATTGTACATAATTTAATTAGTTTCGAAATAGCATATTTGTTTGTATATAACATAGCGTGTACATATATGATCATATATAGTTTATGTAAACGATGTACACTAACGAATGTACATAAACATATGTATATACTATATACAAATTAAATGTAATTTTGACATTAATTCTATTATTTATAACTTTTACATGCTATTTAAAAGTCTAGACATAAATAATTTCATTAGTTAACATGGTTCAGTCTATTTCTCTTCAAATAGAAGAAAGATGATCAAATCTAACCAATCTCATCATCTTCTCAATTGTGATAAGAAAAAATCTTAAAAAATTCACGGACCCTAATTTGAGATGCGTGAATCTGTGTTAGCATATTGATAGTTGAAATTATTTAGTACTCTAATATGTGAATCTCAAGTGTAAATTAAGATATGATTTTAATGAAATTAATGAAATAATTTATTAATTTTCACAACTTATTTTATTTTATCTCTTTTAATTTTTAATGAGATAAGATGATAATGAAATAATACTAATTAATATATCTTATTTGTCCTCAAATGATCTAAACGAAAAAAGTAAGAATACAATAAAATAAATAATATATAATAATTTATAATGTAAATTTAATAAAAAAAATATAATATAGGTTTAAATTTATGTCCATTAAGTCAACAATTTAAATGGGATGATATTTAAATTAAATGAAATAATATTGAACCATAAATTCATTATAGACATTAAATAAAATACGAGAGGAGATAATACAGCACATTTTACTGTCTATTATCACACTTTATACGAAAAACCATAAACTTAATTGTCTATAGTTGACGTGTTTCATAACTAACAGAACACCAAATATTGAATATAGACCAAGTAAAACAAGACAAGACTGGTGTGATATGTGAAGTTTATCTTAAGAAATTAAATAGACTCTGCCTAATTAAATCTAGAGTATCTAGAATCCAAGTACATAAGCCACAATGACAGGTTTGTCTCATAGAGTTTCCAATTTGTAGTAAATTAATTACTAGAAACAAAAGACCAGCAGTGTCGTTTTATAACTAGAACAAAATTCATTTTTGTTGCAAATAAACAAATCTTAACAATAATGTTTCCTATATAATTAATACAGAACAAGCCACAATGACAGCGCAAAATGGTCATTATCAATTGGTTATGAAGCTTAAATGCATAGATCTATATACAAGGACTTTCTGGAACTGATGTAAACCTCCGATGTTAACTTCTATAACACACACGCTTGATTGGGGTTGTCCAAGAAACGCGTGGAGATCTTGGTGAACACGAATGACTGCTAAGAACATTTACTAGTAGCCAGTAGTAACTGCAATTTATTGAGTTCAAAGATGTGAGTCTGAAGTGGAAGATGTGGAAATTTACAGAACATATGTTGAAGAGAATATGTGCAACACCTTTAAACCACACTATTAGGGTGATTTGGTTAGAGAACATATGTTAATTGTTATATAATTGATAGATTGAGAGGCTCTCGTCTACCTGGTATTCAGATAAAACGTTTAATCTACTTGTAAAGGATGGATTTTCTTATTATGATATTGTTTCTCATTATGCTCTTGTTTTTGAGGCTTAAGTAAAATGCAACTACTAAGAGAAAAACCTATTTAATCATATCTACTTAATTTATTATTTTTATATATTGGTAATTAATTACAACATGTTCAGTTTATTTATTTATGTAGATAAAATATAACATGTTTAGTTTTACTTCTGCAGGAAAACTCTTGTAAAATTAAGGCTTTAAAGCCCAGTCCAATTTTTGACATGTGCCTTAAATTTTGTTATCTCAAAAGTGTCATATTTTCTTCTTTTTTAATCATTTCTGAGCTGAAGCAATCAGATCAGACAAAAATAAAATGAAGTTCTTGTGAGATAAGAACAAATTTGGGAGATAAGCGAATCATGAAATGAGGTATTCAAAGAACTTACATGTGAGTTTTTGGCCCATAATGTCAATTGACAATGACTTGTATACATTACAACTAGACAAAATTTCAAATAACTCAATTTAGATGGCCCATATGGAAAATAATATATTTGAAAGTCACAAACTTCCTTAATTTTTTTCAAATAACCCCATTGAAAGCACTTACCTATAATCTTCTCTTGTTACCTATAATCTTCTCTTGCAGCTCCTTTAGTTTCAACCCACTTAGCTAGGTTCAAATTATCTAAATTTAGTGAAAGTTTACTTTTAAATGAGCATTTCATAGACTATTTTGTTTACATTTTTGAAAAAAAAAGTATATATATTTTTTAAAAAAAGAAAAAATTGTTAGTAGTATAAATATTCTTTTAATTATATTTTTATAAAATAAAAAATATTATTACTTAAGTTTGTTTTTTCTTAATAGTATTAAAGTAATTATTTTTAGATAATAATATACCATAACTATTTTTGTTATATTTCTCTATAATTAGTTAAATTAAATATCATTATTTTTAAATAAAATTATTATTAATACATTATTGTTATAATAATAACAAAATAGATTATGATAATATTAATACTCTTATTTTTTAATAAAAATATTCTCTTAAATGAATCAGGGAGATACTCATTAATTAAGTCAGCTAATATGTTTAATGTATGAGGTAATTAAATTATTATTATTTAGGTTATCAGTTAACTGAATAAATTTTAATTGAGTTTAGTTGAATTACCAATTAACAACTACTTAGATTCCTAGCTATTAGAGATGATGATGAGCCTATTATTGGCTGGCTAGAATATACCATATTCGGAGTGCAAGTCAAGAAAAAAAAAATCCTAATTAAATCATTAGTAGGCAAGAATTTCAACCAAAATGAATTCAAAAGGATCATTAATTACAACTAACCTGGCAAACAACCACCATTGCACAGTTTTTTTCCACTACTTAAATAATGAGTTACACCTAATATTAATGTTGTCAACAACTTCAGCTTCTGTTGTTCTCTAGTTTTTGTTTTCTACCTAACCTTTCACAATGTGTCCAACTGTTATCAATAAATACTCGAGAAAATAATTAACCAATAAAACCAAATAGGGTATGTTTTATAATTTTTTCATATTATTGAATTATTTTTTTATTTTTTATACAATCTAACTGTTATATGAATTCAATTTATATCATTATGTTATCCGTAATGATAGATTTAGAACAAATCAGATAATTAAGTAGTAAATTTTAAAATAATTTTGATAATTAAGTAATATTTTGAAATAATTATTTGTACAACATATATTAATTAATTCTCTAAATTATTCTAAATACAACATTTAAATATCTAATTTGTGATGTTGTTAGATGAAGACTAAAGAAATATTATAAATGTAATAATTAGGTATAATATAAACAAATAATAATAATTTAATGATATGAAAAAAATAAATATAATAATTTGATAATATTTTTATGGGTGTAATCAATTTTTATTACTAAACTTGTTTTGAGGTGAAATGGTGAATCCATTGTTAATTGTCAAAGTAGAACACAGATTAAGATCAAAGGCATAAAAGCGAGAAATTGTCTATCTTTACAGTATCAGTCATAGAATTTCATATAAATTATTAACATTTAATTTGGGTTGAGAAATTTAAAAGAACCCAAAACAATCACAAATGTAAAGTTAATAATAATATTACACATTAATTAAAAATAATATTACGATAAAGTTTATAAAATTTATAATTATCATAGTCGGTACTTGCCAATTGGTTCATAGTTCAAAGTTCAAACCCAACTCCAAAAAAGTATATGATGGAGTTTCCACAATTTCAATAAGACAAATTTCCCATACATCATTTCATAAGCTACTTGTATTTTTCTTGACAAAGCTACTCCCTGAAGGATATATTATATTAAAGTAAAGGTCATGATTCCTTAATTAATCACCAAAAAGATAAAATGATACTCACTTTATATGATTGAAATCAAAAGAAGCATAATAATCAATGGACCTAGAATTAAAAAAAAGCTTAGGTTTTGTTAATATTCATTGCAGTTGGTCATGAAGTCATTATTAAGGTTGCATTAATTCATTGTGGCTCAACCAATTTGAGTCTGCAGGTATGTAAATAATATATTTAAAAAAAATACATGCATTAATAAAGAAATAATTAATTAGAATAAAGAATATTCAAAAAATTAAGCATTATCTGTTTGTTTTTGCAAAGTAGCATTGGAGTCCACTTCATTTTAAGTGATGTAACCTAAAAAAATTCAAAATAGAATATAATCACTTAAGTTTTTTTTTAAAAATACTTTAATCCATTTTCTTTGAATATAAAATGATTTTCAATTTTTATTTTAAAAAATTAATTGATTTAAAATTTATTATTTACACAAAAACCTTACATGGATAGAATTTTACATAAATTAAGCTAATAAATAACTTGAAGAATTTTTCTAATGATTTAACTAATACATTTATTTATATATAAAAAGTATCATTTTAAATAAATATTAATAGTTTTTCTTATCCACATTAAGATATTATAAATATTCGTACACTTTAACTCAGGTAAATATTTTACCTTTACATGGTTGATTTGGCAAAATTGATGAATGGAAAAGGTCAAAAGGTCATGAAAAAAGTCAAAAGCTAATGAGCAAAAAAGTCAACATCTACATTAATTAACTACAGGAACATAATTATCACCACTATATTCTAAAAATATTACAAATATAATTAATTTTATATAATTTTCTTTAATATTATTTATTAATCTAATTATATTATCCAATCAAATTTCCATGTTACTTAATATCTTTTATAAATCAATGATATTTATATTTTTTAAATTTTATGAGAGATTTGTGATTTGGTAGGAGATCCTGCTCAACCCTTCAACCAAAAAGGCAAAGAAAAGCCATTTGGATGATGTATTTTTTTTTTCTGACAGAAGATGCCTCAACGGGAGCAAAATTTAAAATTAAATTCTTTTTTTTTTACTGTGATTTAAGACTCGAGTACATGTTGATGTATATTTCAGTGGAATCCAGAACGATTTTGATGACTAATGGGATCCTAATTCAAGAAAAAATCAGAATAGTAGTTTAATATTCATTATTCTCTATTGTTAAAGAAAATGTATGAAATTAATATCTTAATAACAATTAAAAATGTAAAATAATAATAAAAATTAATCATTTTTCTTTATGTTATTACTTTTTTTCAAAACAAAATTGTTAAACTGAGTGTATAAAAAATTGTAAAAAAAAAATTAGAAAAGTAAAAAAATTGGGAAAAACTGCACAAAAAAAATAGTGAAAATTAACTGTTGTGGGTGAAATGGAGGGTTAAAAATAAAAATAAAGTGAGCTTAAGAAGTTATATATTGCTATTAAACCTTGAGCTTGAAGATAAGAGTCCAATAATTAGACAAAATTACAGAAGTAATCCTTTATATTGTATGAGCTCAGAAACCTTTGAAGTTTAAAAGATGATTCATTGATAGAGTCCAAGCAATTCTACCACTTCAATTTTTTCAGCCCACTAACCTTTAGATGTAATCAACTATCCCACGATTGTATAGTTCACGAACGTTTGGAATAATAGCTTTTTAACTTTTTAATTAGTAATAAATCATTCTAAAACTCAAAATTTTATACAAAATTGCATAATAAAAAAACTTAAAATCACTATTTTCCTAACTTTAATAAAATGATATCAATATCAAATCAACATCTTTAACAAACATAAGCATTGATCCCATTAGAGATACGACAATACACTGTTACTGTAGAAAAAACAAGAAATAACTCTACACAAAAGAGTTCTCTAGTTTGTATTATTTTCTTCATCTTTTCATTACAATTGTATAGCTATTTATAAGGAAATTTTATTCCTTCAATTACTCTTTAAATTAAGCATTCCTTGATTTACTCCTTGAATTAAGCATTCCTTGTTTTACTCCTTGAATTAAGGATTCCTTGTTTTACTCCTTGAATTAAGGATTCCTTGTTTTACTCCTTGAATTAAGGATTCCTTGTTTTACTCCTTGAATTAAGCTCCTTGTTTTATTCCTTGAATTAAGGTCCTTGTGTTTATTCTTTGAATTAAGAACTAATATCCAATACTCCCCCTCAAGCTGGATCCAGAAGATTTATGGATCCAAGCTTGGACAAAAGTCGTTGAAATTGATGAGAAGCCAAGGGCTTGGTGAAGATGTCAGCCAGTTGGTCGAAGCTTTTTGTATAATGTGTCTGAATCACCTGTGATTGAACTTGTTCACGAACGTAATGACAATCAACTTCAATGTGTTTCGTCCTCTCGTGAAACACTGGGTTTGATGCTATATGCATAGCTGCCTGATTGTCACAAAATAAGGACATAGGAAGAGTTGTAGGAACACCTAAATCACACAGAAGACCTTTAAGCCATATCAACTCACACGCAGTTGAAGCCATTGCACGATACTCTGCTTCGGCACTTGATCTGGCAATCACAGTTTGCTTCTTACTCTTCCATGTGACCAAGTTTCCACCGACAAATGTACAGTAGCCAGTGGTGGACTTGCGATCAATTGCATTCCCTGCCCAATCAGCATCACAATATCCCATGATTTGTGTGTTGTCATTCTTCTTCATGATAATACCACGACCCACTGATCCTTTTAAGTAGCGTAAGATCCTTTTAACAAGGGTCAAATGCTCAAGTGTTGGGGAGTGCATGAATTGGCTCACAATACTTACAGAATATGTGATGTCAGGTCTGGTGATTGTTAGGTAGATTAACTTACCAACCAGTCGTTGGTAATAACTTATATCCCTGAGTGGCGTGCCCTTCAAGCTAGGTTTGAGCTTGCTGTCAAGAGGGGTAATGGCTGGTTTAGCATCGCTCATGTTAGCTTCCTTAAGCAAATCTAGGATATATTTCCTTTGGTTAAGAAAGAGTCCCTTGTGCGAGGTTGCCATTTCTATACCAAGAAAGTACTTCAATATCCCAAGGTCTTTAATTGCAAACCTTTGTTTGAGGGACTGTTTGAGGTTGAAAATCTCGTCAGCATTATCACCTGTAATTATCAGATCATCTACATAAATCAGCACAACCAATTTGCCCATAGCTCCTGTGCGAACAAATAGTGAGGAATCGGCATTGCTGCTTTTGAAACCAACACTAGTGAGAACTGAGCTTAGCTTGGCATACCAAGCTCGTGGGGACTGTTTCAAACCATAAATGGATTTGTGCAATTTGCACACTAAATCCAGTTCATTGCTTTGAGGATGCCCAGGTGGCAATTTCATATAGACTTCTTCTTTGAGATCACCATGCAAGAATGCATTCTTCACATCCATTTGGTACATGGACCACCCCTTGTTTACAGCCACAGACAGTAACACTCTTACCGTGTTCATTTTTGCAACAGGTGCAAATGTTTCTTTGTAATCCACCTCGAATGTTTGAGTGAATCCCCGAGCCACCAATCTTGCTTTATACCTCTCAATTGATCCATCTGACTTGAATTTGAGCTTATAGATCCATTTGCAACCCACAACTTTCTTGCCTTTTGGAAGTTTGGTGATGCTCCATGTGTTGTGTTGATCTAGGGCTTTAAGTTCTTCTTGCATGGCTTCCTTCCACACCTCTTGGCTGTTGGCCTCATGAAAGTTTTGAGGCTCACTGTAACTCGATATAGTGCTGAGGAATGCGGCATGGGTTGGTGTCACTCTCTTATATGACACATAATTTGAGATGGGATGTGTGGGTTTGTAGGTGACAAAGTCTTGAAGTCTTGTGGGAGGTTGCCTAACACGCATTGGATTACGTCGTGGAGCAGAAGGAGTTATCTCACACTCGTTCACATCTTGTACCATATTGTGAGGATCATCTTGATTATCACCATCTTCATGCAGTGTACCATTAAGACGAGACCCTTCATTGTTACTTTCAGTGAGAGATGCATCAATGTTGACATGGCTGGGATCTTGTTGTTGTGGAGCCTCAAGTTCGATTCTTGGTAATGGAAACACATCCAAGATGTCATCCCCTTGACTTGTGATTTCATGTGACTTGCTAAAAAAAGGGTTAGTTTCATAAAATCGAACATCTTTAGACACAATTAATCTCCTAAGTTGGGGATCATAACACTTATATCCCTTTTGTGTAGATGAATAACCAAGAAAAATACATTTAACAGCTCTAGGATCCAATTTATCTCGATGATGAGATTGAATATGTACAAAACAGATGCAACCAAAGACTCTAAGGTGTGAAAGGTTAATTTTCCTTCCTTTCATGACCTCTAGAGGAGACTTGAAATCTAAGACTCGACTGGGTAATCTATTGATGATGTAAGCAGCTGCCATAACCCCTTGGGACCAGAATCTCTTTGGTACATTCATTTGTAGCATTAATGCTCTAGTTTTTTCAAGTAAGTCCCGATTTTTGCGTTCAGCTACACCATTTTGTTGAGGTGTGCCAACACAACTTGTTTGATGCATAATGCCATGAATGCTCAAATATTGTTTCATGATATGGGACATGTATTCGGTGCCATTGTCAGACCTTAAGGTTTGAATTTTAGAAGAAAAATGATTTTTAACAAGATTATGAAAGTCCTTAAATACTTCCATAACTTCATTTTTAGACTTTAAAAGATATAACCATGTGACTCGAGAGAAATCATCAACAAAAATCACAAAATACTTATAACCATCAAAAGATTCATTAATTGGTCCCCATACATCTGAATGAACTAGTTCAAAACACTTACTAGCCCTAGACAAGGAAGAATTAAAAGGCAATCTAGTGGCCTTAGACAAGTGGCAAGTTTCACATGCAATTTCATCATTTCCTAAGTTTGGAAATAAAGTTGACAAAATTGGTAGAGAAGGGTGAGCTAAACGTTGATGCCACAATTGATTATCTTGGATAGGATTAAACTTAGCTTGAAACCCTCTGGGATTGCTCTTGGATATGTAATAGAGACCATCTAAGTAAAACCCTTCACCAATCGTCTTTTTGGTGACACAATCCTGAAAAATGACATTGTGAGGAGAAAAAATGGCTAAGCAATTCAAGGTATTTGTGATTTTTCCTACAGACAGAAGTTGGAAAGGAAAGGAAGGTACATATAAAACTGCCGACTCGATTTCATCTGACATTAATTTTATTTTTTCCTTTCCTAAAACCTTTACATTCTCACCATTTGCAATTGAAACTTGTGAAGGATTTGCTAATTTTTCAAACTTATGAGACTTTGACACATGGTTTGTCATATGATCTGTGGCACCTGAATCTACAACCCAAAAATCATGCAACATATTTATTTTAAGAGCAGTTTTAAAGGCTTTTATGATACCTTGCATGTCCTCTTGTGGTATGAGTTTTGTATCTGCCAAGAAGCCCGCAAACTTGCCTAGCAATGCTGTCGAGTTTCCTTCTTCTATGCTATCTACACAGTCAATTCTAGCTCCTTTTGTCTTGCTTTGAAGATACAACATAAACTCATTCATGAGTTCAGCTGGATTCGCTGTGAAGTTCTTGAATGGATCAGACCCATTAGAGGTAGAGGCAAAAGCATGATTAGCACGGAGTCCAGTACGATTCACTTTCTGTAAACCCTTATCCTTTATAAAATCAGGTTTTAATTCTGGATGTAGAATCCAACATGTGTCCTTAACATGGCCCGTATGGTTGCAATGTTGACACTTCAAGTTTGGATGCTTCCCTTTGTACTTCCTCTCGTTGGTTAGATAGGCTCTTGCCTCAGGTGAACTAGCCATTGTATCCTTGTTCATGACTTTCCTTCTTACTTCTTCACGTTGAATTGTCGCACATACATTGGTGAAGGAAGGAAGTTCAGTATTCATGAGTATATGGCATCGTATATCTTCATATGTTGAATCCAGACTGGACAAAAGTTGAAATATCTTATCTTCTTCCGCTCTCTTTCGTAGCAGAGCTACATCGGTTGTATGAGGACGATATATTTCCAACTCATTCCACATGCTTTTCATGCTTCCTAAGAGTTGTACAAAAGGCTTGCCATCTTGTTGCAGATTTGAGATGTCTTTCTTTAATTGAAAAACTCGTGCAGCATTATTTTGACTGCCATACATTTCCTTGACCGTCTCCCATAGTTGGTATGCAGATTCAGAGTAACTGAATATTTCAGCTAATTTACGTTCCATGGAATTTAGGAGCCATGACATAACCAGCTGATCCTTACTAAGCCAGGATTCATAGGTTGGTGAGGAAACATCAGGTACTTCGATGCTTCCATTTATGAACCCCAACTTGGACCTTCCACCTAGAGCCAGAGACACTGCTCTTGACCAAGGCAAGTAATTAAACTCATTCAACAAGACTGAGCTTAATCTTTGATTTGGGTTGACATCCACCTCATGCATATTCATGAAGGAAAGCACTGATGAACTTTCAGCTTCTGATCCTAGCGGCTTGTCTTCAGCCATTTCAAAGATTGAAGATGCTAAGATAATAATAAAGCAGAAGCAAGTTAATTTTCCTGCTCTGATACCATGTAGAAAAAACAAGAAATAACTCTACACAAAAGAGTTCTCTAGTTTGTATTATTTTCTTCATCTTTTCATTACAATTGTATAGCTATTTATAAGGAAATTTTATTCCTTCAATTACTCTTTAAATTAAGCATTCCTTGATTTACTCCTTGAATTAAGCATTCCTTGTTTTACTCCTTGAATTAAGGATTCCTTGTTTTACTCCTTGAATTAAGGATTCCTTGTTTTACTCCTTGAATTAAGGATTCCTTGTTTTACTCCTTGAATTAAGCTCCTTGTTTTATTCCTTGAATTAAGGTCCTTGTGTTTATTCTTTGAATTAAGAACTAATATCCAATAGTTACTTTGATAACTATTGTCAACAATGGACGTAACATATTATGTACATTCTAAAAGTTAAAATTTTATACAAAATTACATAATAAAAATATAAAAAGTCTCTATTTTCATAATTTCAATAAAATGATATCAATATCGAACTCACGATATCTTTAACAACCACACTCGATAATTCCACTAGAGATATGACAATCCGGTGATACTTTGAGAACTACGTAACACTATCAAAACTATGATGAATATAACATATTACGTATAAAAATAAATACTAATATGAATATCATAATTACGATGGATGTAATCAATTACATACAAAGATATATATATATATATATATATACTAACATCTTCCATGATTAGTTGAAATTATAATAAAAATAACATATTATATATAAAAATATAAAACTATGTAATACATATTATAATTTGCCTTAAAATATGCTAGTGGACGGTGGAGGTAAATGTTAGACTTATAAGAATATAACTTGTTAGGATGGACTAATGGAACTAGCTAGATCCATTGAAATAATATAAATTCTAGGCAAATAAAACAATCAACGATGATACACTAAAAACCTTACCCTACAACACGTCATACAGCACCTTACGATAAAATATCATTTAAACACGATTCGATGCTATCACCAATAATTAAATCTATAATTCATGGTTAAACATAGGTACTATTTTAGTAAACAAAATGTTATTAATTTATTAATCTCATCCACATAAAATAAAATTCTACGTGAATTGCATGTGCTCTTGAATTTACCATATCCTGCGTGGGTGGGTAACTTATATGGATGAAGATTAATTAACTAAGTTAATTACGTTTAATTAGCTAAAATAAGACGTAACTGTAATCTTTTAAAAAACTGTCTGATACATAAAATAAAGTTGTAAGTTTTAGACATTAAAATGAGAGTAGCCACATAAAATAGTAGTGAATACTTTCTTTTTTCTTTTTCTTTTTCTTTTTCTCAAAGTAGTTAATATTCATTCACTGGGCTCGGGTTGGAAAAGTATCTTAATTGGTCCTATAGGTATTATAGGTATTTAAGTATGTCAATGAAATCCATTATTTTAAAAATTAGACCAATTTAGTCAAAATGTTTGGTATTTGTTTCAAGGGTAAAAATCGGTATTTTATATTTTAAAAAAAACACTTCTCTACCTCTCGTTCTCTCTTAAACGGATGTTTTGACGAAACATGGTGAACTTGGTCAATTGTAAGAGCCCAGCTCGTGACGATTGAACCGAAAATACCATATAGCATCATCGTTGATAGAGTTAGCAACAGCACGAGTTCTACAAAGGTGGTTCTGCTTGTGAAAACAGTTCTCCAACAAGCTCCAAGTGTATGTGGCAAGGATGTGGCAGTAGTGGTGATGATGGAAGGGCACCTCTTAGATAAGGGTGAGTGAGGAAGAGAGAACACGGGGTTGGGAGATAAATTTTTTGTCTTTGTATAAAATAACAAATTTTCAAGAATACCAATTTTTTAACATTTGGATAAAAATTTCTCCATTTTTAAAACCAATGTCACTTAATCTCCAGGCATTATAAACCCAAAACTACTCCTTATTCACTACTATCAAACCGTTTGCGATACGATTTAAATGAATAAAAGCTTCTCCTATTTGAAGGTACGAGGCATACCATACACACACAACGTGGACTTATTATCATCCTCCTTTTAATACACTATTAGCCTGGTGATATTTTGACCAGCACACCATCGTCAATGTACCACCAACTTGCACTTCTTCTTTTCTTCCGTATATTAGCAATGGTGGCAATTGGCAGACCAGATACAAGCACAAAATACTGTTCAAGATGTAACTAATCACTAATTATTTTATATTCTTACAAATTCTTGATATTCAATAATAAACCCAATAAAAAAGTCAAAAGTTATTTTTCCAAATGTCAACGAACAATAACACAAATACAAAACCCAAAGAAACGATTTACCACCCATAATAGGAGGACATCAGACAGGGTAACTGTAAACTGTTCAGGTATAATAATGACCACAGAAATTATAGGGGCATAGTTATAGTTGTCCTTTCAAATGAACCAAATGTAAAAAAGTAACGTAAATGAAACCCCAAAGAAACGACTTACCACCCATAATAGGAGGACATCAGACAGGGTAACTGTAAACTGTTCAGGTATAATAATGACCACAGAAATTATAGGGGCATAGTTATAGTTGTCCTTTCAAATGAACCAAATGTAAAAAAGTAACGTAAATGAAACAACAAATAAATAGATAAGACGGCCAGAGGAGCCGATATCCAAATGTTCAAAGATGTACTTAAGCAGGCTACCTATTTCGTTTTAAACGTTAATGACTCCAGTCCCTTTGGGGACATCAGATAAAATTGGACCGATATAGAGAAGATTAGATGACCCCTACGCAAGAATGAAACGCATAAATCAAAAAAATGTTCCAAATTTTACCAGAAAAACATAAATGGCTCCATACACTAACAATGTAAATTGATTTGAGTAGGTTCTTTAACAATCAAGATCCAAACATAGACAAAGAGACGGACTAAATGCAATTAGAATATAAATATAAATATAAAAAGGACTTGGACATAATATGCTTATCCATGATCTCCTCCTACCTTTGCAGCTATCCAGCATTCCTCAAGCCTCCACCTTCAGATTTTGACCTTGAACGTGGCAGCTTGAGTGTAGTCAATTTCAGACACTGCTAATTTCGGGTTTTGGATTTCTCCACAGTCCTTGGAGCTAAGGGAAAAATGAAATAAAAATTAAGGTTTTTATCTTTTTGTATATCAACCACCTCTTTGGTTTAAAATGCTCACACAACACAGAAGTCTGTCAAAACCTTCAAACAATCCGTCCGAAAAAAGTTCATTTACATTAGAATATAAATAACATAATAACTTTGTTCAAAAAAGGATATACCATAAATAAGAATTTAGAATAATTGGGAGCAGTCTTTTGTCATTTGTCTAGCTAAAAAGGCTTAAGATTAGACATTCATTTTATCAAGGAAATCTTTTTTCTAGAGTGTAGACATATACTATCAGTGTGCGCCATCAAGGTGAAGTATTGGAATTTCAAATAACATATAACAAAAATGAGAATTTAGGGTGAGATCTATCTTGTCCTTGTGACCAATTACCATGAAAATATCATAGCATACAAATACTAAAGAACTGTTTCATGGCTGTGAAGAATTACCTAAGCCAATGGCATCGGAGCCCTTCATGATCTTCAACTTCTTGCATGTATCAATAAACATCCTGTGACAAACCCAGTGAGAGTTTAGAGTGGGGATGCATGAAGCAAGCCCAGGGTAAGAAAATTCAACTTTAGGATTAATGGTTTCCAGTAACCCGGATGATAAGACTGAAGACTGCAACTTATTCAGGTATGTTAATAATCAACTGAATAGTACTTTATTA
Source organism: Hippophae tibetana (assembly GCA_037013495.1). NCBI lineage: Eukaryota > Viridiplantae > Streptophyta > Magnoliopsida > Rosales > Elaeagnaceae > Hippophae > Hippophae tibetana. The sequence continues at coordinate 32,259,873 of CM072812.1, forward strand.
TCAAAGTAACATACGAAGTCCTAGTAATGGCAATTAACTCATGGGCATTGTTAAAATTTAAGTTTAATTGTATGGATAACCTTCATAGATGGAGTTTCACTTTTAATCCCCTCCACACAATGCACATATGTTTTTGCATGTTTAAAAATGCGATATACATATGCTTTTTTTTCAATAACATAAAAAACATGTTTTTTAAAGGGTCAAAAGTGAAATCATGTGAGTAACAGAATCATATAAAAAGTGGAGGGAAAAATTTATCCACAAGTTTAAGAAACCAGGGCAGCGGATATATGCTTGCTCATAATGGAATTTTGCTCTACCACCCGTTATAAACTAAGATTATTGAGAATTTGGTTAAGAAGAAACAAGTACTACATCACACATAAGTGTAGCATATTTTCCAAGCTGTATAATTTTTGATATCCATGCATTATCAGTACTAAGATTAGGAGGCAGTGGATTAATAAAGTAGTTTTCTGATGCGTCCAATATTAGCATCCTGTCGAAAAGAGATGCTACTTGTCTAGATAGAGTTCACAAAGAATAGATAGAGTTCATCGCCAAGCCTATTTTTCTCCAAATAATTCAAAGTTTATAAAGAATTATGCTGCCATAAGAAAAACCAAGAACACAAAGTTAGACGGATATTGGATGGATACTTACTCCCATGGGACATCCCCAACAAGCATCCAATCACCATCCTTATCCTCGCATGTAAGCACATATTCTGATCTATGAAGAAGATCCCTTAACTTACTCTCACTCAGCTTTTCCTTTCCTGGAGCTCCATGGGATCCACATTGGCCTGAAAAAATAATAGAGCAGTATTTTGGTCCATGCCAAAATGTTTTGGTTCCATTTTCAAAATTAATATACATTTAAACCACAGGAAATTATTTACCTATGGTAAAACAACTGAACATCTTTTCAAGAGCAGAAGAGAGCTCCTGATATGTAGAGTAACTCCTCAGATCTACTTTCCGCAAATAAGGAGCACCATCCATGCTAACCTTTACAAAAAGAGGACCAGGACCAGGTTTTCCATCAACTTCATCATTGTTCTTTGAAGTGGTGACTAATGAATTTTTCCTAAATGATCTTATTGGAGGCCAACCAACAACCTGTGCCCTGCCATTAACATATATGAGCAAAAATTTCTACAGTGCAAAAACAGAAACATACAGTTCCTTCTTCAGAAATGTTTACTTACTTAGCCGCAGGAGCAGTGTTGTTAGATGCACTATCATGGTTATTGTTTGTTCCATTAGTAGCAGCAGCTGTAGCACAATACCTTTCTTGTAACCCCTTTGAAGGCAATTCTTTCATGATGGCCTTCTGAGCACCAGAAGGCCTGGATGGTAGCATTACATTAATCCCTGAACTACCAGGATACTTCCCTCGTCCCAATGATTGAGGAGACTCCCAATCAGAACCAGCTGGGTGAAACCTCCAATTTTCTTCAACATAAATAGAAGTTCTTCCATCAGAGAACCCATCCATGGTGTCATCGAAACCCCTTTTGCTGCCCAAAACTACATTCTTCTGCGATGAGGAGCCAATTCCATCTTTCAAGGGAAGTAGGGGAAACAGCGGCTTCTCATCTAGCTTGCACGAGCTGAGCAGACAAAGCTTAGGTTCCTGTTCTGGTGACTGGGATCCAGGAAGACCAAGTCTCAACTCAGTGGCCTTAAAATTCATATTATTCTTGCACCCATCAGACAAGCTTGACACTGCAGAGCTGTCAACTGAAGAACAATCCGACAATCCCAGATAATTTCGTTCTTTTAGTCTAGAAACATTCTGGGAGATGCAGTCAACAGGTGTTGAGGAATCAGCTAGAGACGCATCGCTCTCCCTTTCTTCTTCACCACCTAGAAGTGGCGGAGACATCAAACTCGTATATTATCAATCTCACTGTAATCAAGAGAGGACAATCTAAATCAAATCAACAAAATACGAGAGAGAAATGATAACTAATAACTAAGCATGTCATTGAGTCAATAAAGGAATACACACAACAGTTGACACCCATAGACAAATGCACACGGAAAATAAACTCAACAAAGTATCAACACTCAACAGATATAATCATACAAAAGGATTTTTGTTTATATTAAGAATTAGTACCAAGTGCAAAGCATGGCCCTCTAAACGTCAACATATCTACTAATAGAGGAACAAACATGTTCTAAGAGGAAAACCAATCGAATATGAAATTCAAATAAAACCAAAACGAAATGTATGCATAAATAATTTCAAACAATAGGGCGGACTTATAAATTTGAGAGTTCCATACAGGCCAAATATTATACAAGTTTCTGTTCTCTTCTCCTAAATGTTAAGAGTGGGGAGATAAAAGAAGCCGGACGAAGAATTAGAATTTGTCAACTAGGAATTTCTATATTCATTTCACACAAACTGAGCTTTTAGAGACTTTCGCATTTTGCTAACAATCAAAACTAGAGGAACTTCGGCTACTCACATTTTTCCTTGCCCCTATTCCCAAGTATTCGCAGAAGCTAACTAGCTCAAATAAAAAGAGAAATGAACGCAAATAGGGTTTTAGGGAAAGTCAAAAACCTCCAATACTATTAACTACAAAAATTAAATCCACCGAAGAAAAATACCTTTCCAAAAGGAGTTCCATTCGTCTTGTTCCAAAATAAAGAAGAAGAAAAAAATGCAATGTAATCAGAAAAGCAGAAGAATAAAAATAAAAAAAGTAGGGAGAAATCACAAAGCGGAATCAACAATAACCGAAGGCTTTTTCTCCCAAAAAAAAAACGAAGAACCTAATGCTTGATCTCAAACACAACAGAGCATGAAGATATCAGAATATGCAGACTCGTAAATTTTTTACTAGAGCAGATCCCAAACTCGTGATCAGACGAAGATAAATTCAAAGAAAATCAGAAATAAAGAAGGAATATTAAAAAATAGTACCTGAGGAGCTCTTGTGGATGAGACAAAGAAAGATAAGCAGACTTAAGCTTTTCAGTTTTTTCACAAATTCGCAGAGAAGAGAATGCTAGGAACCAAAGCTAAGAGAGAAACAAAGCAAGAGATAGAAAGCTTAAGTTTCTTCTATTTAGCAGAAAGCAACCAAAGCTTTTAGTTTGTGCTTGCCGATAAAATAGAAACACAGAGTCAAAAGGACATATACAATTAAAAAAAAAAACAGAAGCAAAATTATGAAGTTTATGTAATTGTTATATAATTATTAGGTGAGATATTAAAAATCTCTTAATTTTTTTTAAGAATAAGTAGTTTAATTTTATAATTTATAAATTAATTATAATAAAAAAATAAATACTTATAATCTTATAATTTATTAAAATAAATAGTAAAATTTTACCAAATATATAAAAATGATAGCTTTTGATACTTAACTTTTATAAATAATAAAATTATAAATGTTAAATTTAAAATTTAAAATTTAAAATTTAAAATTTAAAATTTATAAAATCAAAATATCTATTTTAAGAAATTATAAATTTTTTAATACATAATCTAATAATTATAAAATACCAAACATAAAAAAGAGAAAGAAAATTAAGGATAATTTTTAGAAAAAAACCAATAGAGACAAAACAATTAATATATGAAAGTCTGTTTTAACTAAATTAAAATTATATTATTTTTATTATTACTTTAAAAAATTGAACATATAATTAATTAAATAGTTTTTAAAATAATTATTAAAATTTTAAATACTAATAATTTATTATTAGTTAATTAAAAATAAATTATACATTAAGTAAAAAGTTAGGAGTAATAATAATTATTATTTTTCAAATATATTACTAATCTTATTCAAAAACATTTATGATATAAACTAAATTTTTATATACGATAGATTAACCTATTTTGCATGTATTATCGTTATTATAAACAAATATGTTCTATCAACCATATAAATAAGTTATATTATAAAAATAACAATTTTATAATAAATATTTTTAATTTTAATAAAATACTACAAAAATATTTATAAAAAATTAATATTATATTAATGATAGCCTTAATTTAACCCATATATGTTTCCTTGTTGCTTGTTATAAATATCTTTTTTATAAATAAAAGATACCTAATTATAATCCTTCATTAAATAACTTTTAATATTTTAATTATTAATAAATTATTTTTTAATTGATAAAAAATATAATTTTGAATAATTAACTGTAAAAAATAATTATTTATATTATTTAAGATAATAATCTTATATAAAAAATAATAATGATACAAATAATTGTAAATATTTAAGTATTAATAATATATTACTTAATGGATAAAAATAAAAATCTATTTTTAATAATTATTATTATTTAAAATATTTAAGTAATTTTATTTAAAAATTTATAAGATATGTAATTAATTAAACATTATGTTAAATATTATTATTTTTAAAATATTAAACTGAATATGAATTTATATACTTTTAATGAAATTTAAGTATGGCTTATGAATATATTAATACTTTCTTTATTGTTTTATTTTTGTTGTCTACGATACGGGAAACCGTCCCGAATATTCTGCTTGGATGTACAAGAGATACGGGATGAAACAGCTAATATCAGTTTAGGTATAATAAACAAACCATACATTTTTGATGTGCTGTCATTCAATTGGATGGTAAGCTGGAGTCATTTTATTTACTAGTTATTTTATTTTGACAACTGATATTTAGGTTATTTTTTATTAAAAATTAGTTAAATTAGTCCAAAAAAATTAATAATATAATATTATTTTTTTAATAAAATAATTAATTATAATTAATTATGGTAAAAATATTATTTTAAAGTTTTATCTCATCTATACCATTCTTTTTTTTTTATGATTCAACGTGCTATTTCTTTCCTATGATATTGAAAATATAAACATTATTTAGTAATATTTTCTCAATTTTTGATAATTGTTTCTAATTTATTTTTATTCTTTTTATAGCTAAGAAATAAAATTGATTATAATATATTAAACACCTTATTGCTACAAACTGTTAATTTATTTTATTTTTCAACTATCTAAGAAAATAGAGATAAATGTCAAAAAATATAGTTAAAAAATATTAATATTTTTATCTTTATTGTTAAAAATGACATCAAAATTAAACGAGAAAATAAAAAAAATGTATAAAAGAAAACTGTAATATAACAATTTTTATTTCATTAGATATACTTTATTATTCTCTTATATATTTCTATTAATAAAATAGTATTACATTATCCAATAAATGATTAATTTGTCACATTTGTATTAAGAGAATGATATTTGTTTCTTTTACTAAGGCAAATGAGTAAAATATCGTGATGATATTTATGACATAGAAAAAATAACTCCTAAGATACTCAATCCTATATTTTTGAAATATAATTGTTAAATTAGATATTAAATTGATGAAATAAAATATTAAAGTAATTGTAACTTTATTTAGGATTTACTAATATCATTTAACTATATTGTGTCTATGTACCTCAAATTTTGATAAAATCATTTTCTTATTTCACTTATTTAATTAGTTTTATTTTTAACTCACTTCAAAATATAATATTTTTATATATTTTAAAAAATATGTTTAATATTTATATATATTTTAAACATAATTTAAAGTATATTTTTAATTTATTTTTTTATATAAATATGAATTTATAAATATTAAAATCACACCATTATTTAATAGGTTAAAGGAGTATGGTATTGTATCAAATACAAAAATATTGATATCAATACAAATATTGAAATTTTAATTTACAAAAATGCAAAACATATTATTAATATCGATAGATATTTAAAATTATGAAAATTGTTATAAATTTTTTGAAATATTTTATAAATTTTTAGTAAATATTGAAGTGAATAATTATATATTAGTTTAACAAACTTTTCATTGAAATGACATATTTATGAATTATATAACACAAAAAATAGATATATAATAATAATGAAACAAAAATATAAATATAAGTTATATAACATAACTCTAAATGTTTTAACTTATCTACTATACAAATATATATATGAATACTTAATTAAAACAAGTTTATCTAACTAATTTAAATCTTGAAATTATGGAAACATCAACATTAATAGAGACATATTAATCATACCATGATATTAAGTAATAATAATTTTGCTTGTAATATTAATGTGCATGTATATGTTTTTTGATTTCCTCTAATAATATCTTCATGTAATGAAAATTATTGATTAATTCAATTCTTATAATACTAAAGATATTCATTCTAAAATAAATGTCAACGTTGTCCAAGTTAAAAATCATCATGTATAATTTCAAAATTAAATAAGTCATAACTAAAGATATGTTTTTACAATAATATGAAAACTTAGTTATGTAACTTGTGGGGTTTAGCATGTAAATAAAAGAGATAGTTATACATATATTGAATTGAGTATGAAAGTTTAAGACATCACCACATATAAATGTCAAATTAGATGAAAAACAAGAATGAAAAAGAATATAAAACAAAAATAATCATCATCTCATGTGGACGAGCTATTGCTATAACTTCATTTTTGTTTTAAATACATTTTAATCTATATTTTTGAAGTTTCAATAACATAACAGAAAATAATAAAGCAAAACTATCAAAATTGGTATTTCAACGTATATTTTTCCATATATTTTTTGATATTATCTTTATTTTAGATGAAATTGATTTCTATCCTATATCCATATTTATAATGTGATTTTACCAACATTTTCATGAATATATCAAGATATATCTAAGTTTTTCATCCATGCATCATACTACTAATGCATAGTTAGTGACAACATATTTAGTTAGCTTTAAATTTAAGGTAATATGACTATAAATGTTATATATGTATTTCAAAGTTGACATTTAGATTTAATGTTTATTTTTTATAAGAATTTAGTCATATTATTGTGAAAAATTGATTACACAATTTCAAATAACTATTTTTTTTATTTTTTCTTCGATTCTTTCAATTATAATTTATTTACATTATAACAATCTCTATCTAGTATAATTAAAAAAATTAAAAATAAAATAATTTTATTTTTATTTTTGTGCAGTTGTTTTTTCATAACAATATAACTAAACTATTAAAAAAATAAGTATAAAATTAAAGTATCATTCTTACAATAAATAAAGAATCTTTTGATATTTTTCTAAACAAAATTTCCTTTAAAATATTGTCAATTAGATATTAAATTTTTTGAATATTATTTTTATTTTCTAATTATTGTATATATCAAATCTAACTATTACAAAAAATCTCATAATATAAATATAAAATAAATCTTTTTTAATATACTATTCAATCTTTTAGTTTTTTTGTTTATGCAAAAACATACTTAAACCTACAAATTGATTTGACATTTAAGTATTTGAATAATTCTAAATTTATAATTTATTTGTGATATCCAAGACTAACATAATAGTATAAACAAAAGTTTTTACAAGTTAGTGATATAAACGAGTTGAAAAATATTTATGGTATAAACAAAACAAATGTGATAGTATAGTGGTATTTTTATTGATTTATTCTTGTTAGTATGAAAAAACAATATCTTTAAAACTTTTAACCATTAAAATATTACATTTTATATTCAACTTATATATTTTTATTATTAGAAACAATTTCAACTCTTACAAAGTTATGTTTTAGTTTATCATAAAATATCAATAGCTACTCGGTCGGTTATATACAGATATTCTATATAAAAAGGAGAAAAAGTTGTTATATACTGATATTATTTCGAGCATTAAATTAAATAGCATGTCTCAAATAAGGACTATATAATGTATATCTATTTATATACATTATAGATAATTAAATATATATAAATGATTAAAATATTATTTTAACTTGTTAATGCTATTTTATAATTTTAATATATAATATTAATTAGTTTTGAAATGTGTAAGGCGTTATTCACTATTAATTTCATTAATTATTCTTATAACAGGTGGGAAAATTATATATATATATATATATATTAGTAAAATTTAGGTTAAAGTGTTAATGTTACTAAATTTTAATTAAATTAACATTTAGTTTTTTAAATTCTTAAAACAAATTATTTAATTCTAAATTTTTTAAAAACTTTACATATAAATACTTAAAAAAATTTAATAGTGTAATTTAATTCATATTTTTTTTTAAATTTCACCTAGATTTTAAATTTTTGATTTTTAAATATATATTTTTGTAATCAAGTTAAAGTTTATGTATAAAATTTTAAAAATTAATAGATTAAATTTAATTTTTTTTAAATCAAATTATATGATTTAAAAATTTAAATTCTTCTTTCTAAATTTATTCAGTTTACATTAATTAATATTTGAGAAATTATTTAATAACGTGATATTTTAAATTAATAAAATTTAATATTGATATAAATTTAAAAATTAATAAATAATATATTTTAAAAATAATAAATAATATCTCAAAACAATCCTTATTAAAAAAGAAGAAGAAGTGAACATGCTTGTGTGAAAAAGAAAGACGAAGGGCAAAAGAGAAAATAATATTTTATTTTTATTTTATGAAAATGGAGTTAGTGCGTGAAACGCAAGTAGCATTGAAAGGAAAGAGAGAAAGTAGAGGGTTTAGGGGGACAAAGCAAGAAAAGAATGGGAAATAAAGTAGGAAAAGGAGACAATAAAGCGGCATTTTAAGTAGTTTTGTCGGGTAATCAATCAGACATCTAACCTTCCCCACTTCCTCACTCCACCTTCTTTTCTTATTTTCCATCATTACCCCTCTTCTTCCTATCTATTTCTTATTTAATTATTAACAAAATAGTAAAAATACAACAGAAGTAGTAATAATACTCTGCATCTGGTCTCAGTAGCACGATGAACTTCCATTGGTTCTTAGCACGCTTGGAGACACAACTACTCAACGAGCGAGTTTCATGGCGCCCTAAGTAAGTAACTCCTATTAATTCTCAGAGGAAAAAAAAAACAAAACAAAAAAAACTCTTATAATTCGTCAGCTTGGCATCAACCTCACGTCATTCTCAAAACCCACTGTCCAAAGCACCTTGGCTTTTGCATCTTCTTTATAAATTACATGCCTTATCCTCCTCTGTCCTCCGTCGATTCTCGCTTTGGGATCGGTATTTTGGACCGTAGATATTCTTTTTAATTTTTATTTATATATTAAATATCTTAATTTAAGTTATTATTTATTGATATATAATTTAATCAATTTTTAATAATAATTAATAGTAATTGATATTTTTAAATGACTTTAATTAATTAAAATTTAAGTATTTGATATGCCTAAATTAAAGATGTAGGCAATATATATATATATAAACAAAAATACAAGTTATCTAAATGTACCGATTCGCTAGCTTTACCTTGACCCTACTACTGTATTCTTTTGATTTTACATCTTTTAGTACATTTTTACATTTATGTACTATACTTATAATTAAATTTTTATTTTTATTAATTATAATATATTATATAATGATTTTTTTAAAAAATTATTTTATATTTTTAAAGTTATTTTATTATGTGACGTATCATAGGTAATGCTAACATATAATTTATATATATTTAATTTCATTTATATATATATATATATGATTATGATAATTATTTTAATATAATCACAATAAAAATATATAATTTTTTTTATTTTAACTCTATTATATGCATTATATTTAAAATAGAGATAATTTTAATAATATTTATTTAACTATTAATTAAAAGGTAATGATATAGCACAATTAATTTTGTTATTACTACAAAAAGTTTATGAATTATTTTTATTCATATAATTTAATAGATTTAGTGAAACTAATAGGTTAATAAGTTGTTATTAATAAATAATTATTTTGGTTCAAGTGTACAAATATAACATCTTATTTATATTATAAATTTAAAAATAATATTTAAAATATATAATGATTTAATTGTAAATGATAAATTATTTTATAAATAAAATTTGTAATGTAATTAACATATGTTACGATTTTAAAGATATGTTTAATTTAAGTAACTTATTTTAATGTTTATTTTATAATATGTGTTTGTTTATTTTTTTATTTATGAAAATATATCTATATAAAAATTAAATTGAAAATAAGAGTTGAATGTATGTACTTCAAAATATATGAAATATTATTTTTTAAATAGAGTTAAAAATAAAATGAATTGAATAAAATGTTATATAAAAAGTAAGGATATATTCAAAGTTACATTTAGGGACAATTTAAAATTTTTATTATTATTTTAAACAAATTTTTTATTTTATTTTAAGCTTTTGAATTTTCAAAAAGAAGAAACTTACCGATGGTTTTTTCCTTTTTCCAATAGCGGTGTGAAACTAATATCGATAAATTATTGTGATAATTTTGTTTCTAAATTTTTATTTAGTATACTAAGTTTTATTTAAAAATATATATATATATTTAGTGTTTAAATTTTAAGATTTTAAAAAATAAAATAAATAAAAAATAATTTATATGCATTTTAAAATTTTAAAATATAAGGAATAAAATGTACAATTTAAAAATTAAAGTACGAAAAATATAAGTTTAAAGATTTTTTCATTCATTGGCAGCAAAATCATACTTCTCCATCTTCAAATATAAAGCCAAAAATAATAATAATAATAATAATAATAATAATAATAATAATAATAATAATAATAATAATAATAATAATAAATAGAGACCCAAACAAAATACACTGGACTTTTTTTTTCCTAATAAAAAAAACTACCTAACAAACTAAATCCAACGCTAAATTGTTTAAAAAACTAACGTTAGGGAGTCGGTGGAGATATTTAAAACCGCAATGACTTGCTAATAATAATTTTTTATGTTTATTTTATTGATAATATTATTTACATATTTATCATTTTTAAATTTTATTTTATTTTCAACTTCCAATAGATTTTTTGATTTTGATTAATTGTTTAGTATAAAAATCCTTCCAGCAAATCAGTACGGTAATAATGAATTTCAAATTACATATTTGTTGGTACCTTGGCTAAAGGATACGAGGCATTTAGCTAATTGGAGCTGCCAAAAGTATTTTCTCAAAAATATTAGAGTTTTGAAGATAATAAATTTCAACTGTTCAAAAATTGACGTAATAAGTTATCTCAATAAGATTTTTTATAATATTAATTTTTTGGACACGCGTGAATATATGAGTTAGATGATGATTTAAATTTGATAAGTTATTTTTATTATAATTAAAAAATTAATGTTAAAATATTTTTTAAAGTAGTTAAGAGAAATACACTTAAAATAAATAATTAATTAAGTTGTTAATTTAGTTATCAATTAATATTTAATAATATCTATTTTAAGATGAATTAAATCCAAATACAATATAAATATGAGTAATTTATCACGATATTAATAATAACTACGTAACTTTATTTAATAAAAAAATCAAATATAATATAATAACATATGAATTTATTTAATTAATATTTTTACTACTTAAAAAGTTAATCATACATAAATAATAGACATGATTTGATTAAATTTAATAACATTTTTTTACTTAAAAAATTTATATTAGATGACTATTCTTTTTTTAATTGATATAAGTTATAATATGATTTCAACGTAAAAATTATTAATTAAACAATAATGTGATATATTTATAAGTAAATTAATCATACACTCATTAAATAGTTAATCAATAATGTGATATATTTATAAGTAAATTAATCATACACTCATTAAATAAGTAATCACGAACTATATAAATTATTACACTTAATGCAATAAAAAATAATAATATTATATAAAATAACTATTTATAAAAATATATTTATTGTATATACATTTTGGTATTTATTAGTGTAAAAAATATGAACTTATTCTATTAATATTTGGGTAGGTGATAGTATAAGTTTCTTTAGTTATGTCAAGAATGACTTTTAATTTATTTATTATTTTTCTAGAATTTAGTCATTTTATTTTGAAAAAGTATCAACATAGTCAAAAATAATCAATTTTTTTTATTTTTTATTTGTTTCTTATAGTTTTTTTTAACTATTATTGAGATATCATAATTATAAATTATCTTGAATAATAAACAATAATAACTACAAAATTGATAAAAAATAAATAAAAATAATTTTTTTAAAATTTATTCATTTGTCGTTGTGTTGTCATTATAAAAAAATAACAAAAAAATTAAATGTTGTCATTATAAAAAAATAACAAAAAAATTAAACTACTCTAACAGCTATAACTAAGAGACCCTATTTGTATTTATCTATTAATATTATTACTATCTAATAAGTTAATTTAATATGAAAGATAGTCATGACTTAATTGAATTTAATAAGTATTTTTTTTATTTAAAAATAATTTATATTAACTGAATATTATTTTTTAATTGATACGAGATATGATATGATTTTGACATTTAAATAATAAGTTTAACAAAAATATGATCTACTCGATCAAACACTCATTAAATGTATAATCATTAACTTTATGAATTATCATCGTCTAAATGTAATAAAAATAATTATATTATATAAAATAATTATTAATAAAAAATGTTTTTGTTATATAGACATTTTGATATTTATTTGTATAAAAAAACTAACAACAAGTATTAAAAAATAATTTTTTATTATATAAATATTTTGATATTTATTAATAAAAAAAATAAAAAAATATATCCCCAATCTCCACCACACATTCTCATATATTAAAAATAAAAATGTGTTTTCTAAAAAATATTTATATTTAGTATTTGAGTTACTTTACTTCTTTCAACTGCTAAAATGATAAATATATACGTTAATATGTATGTATGTTATAATTGATTATAATTGCTGGTCTTGAGATTCTCATTGTTAAATCACACTCTTTGTTCTTTACTTTTCTACATTATCCTGCATATATACTTATAATTTTGAGGAATAAAAGAATATATGCTAATAATATATTATTAGAAAAAAATTAACCGTTCTAATATATTAAGTAATTTTTTATTATCTTATATAAATTTAAACAAGTAATTTTTTTCTTATATTTCTTATACATCTCAATCCTTGATATATAAAGATGTATAAATTATATCCAAAACAGAGACAATTGATCGTATTATATTATATTACTGAAATATCTTTATATCTTTCCAAGTTCAAATATATAAGTGGAGCAAAATACTAATTTATGTATGATATGATTTACACTGAAGTATAATTCAAGTACATACGTGATAAATTGCACTTCTTTTGAAGAATAATGATCACGCAACTAAAAATATACAAGACCTGCTATTAAAGTTCAAAGGTTTCCTCCTCTTATTGATGTTGGTGGATCTTGTTCAAGAACTGAACCTATTTAAGACGATGGAGTGAAGCCCAAGCCCAAATCAGAAACAAACAAGATTTATTTCAATTAAAATGTTGCCTAGCACCAACATATAAAAAAATTCAAGGTATTTTTCATAAGAAATGATAATTAATAAAAAGAAATTTGAAGAAATTGAAAAAAATATTGAATCTTAAGAAAATAGATAGATTTAAAGATTCATCGTTCTCAAAGTTATGAAAATATTTGTACATAAATATATAATTTATTATGAAATAAGTAATAAATAAATGAACATTAATAATTAGATGTAAAATGAATATATAATATACAATTAATTGACAAAAAAAATTATGGATAAACTAACTAACATTCCACTAAACTATAAAAGAAAGATTTGATACATCCATTTAAGAGGAATCCAAATATTAATAAAAACATATTTTAGAAATGTAATATATACACTAACAAAAGTAACACACTTAGATAATAGAATAATAAATAAGAAAGATGATTTATTATGATTGATCCATTATAAAAAGGCTATTAATATTGGTTATTTTTATGTACAAAATATTTGCCTATAAATTTGTTAATTAGGTTCGCTATCAAGTCTATAAAAAAAAATTGAACAAACGTTCTAATTTTAGATGATCATAATTCATATATATATATATATCTTTTATAATTATCATACGTATTATTATACTCATGTATTTAATATCACATATTTAACAAAAAAAAATTGTTACTAAATTTTCACTTAACCTTTTTTAAAATTTGCCTAATATTTTTAGGATGTATTTTAAAACTCTTTATTATTTTATTATTTTTTTTAATGGAATTTAAGTAATTAAGTTCAAAATAGGTTACTAAATTATTACTATCACGTATTTATATACATTAGTTTTTCTAACCTAGTAAGTGCCCAAAAATATTTAAAGATAATATACATCATCGACAACAGAGTCGCTGTCGAATAAAAAAAATACAAAGAAGAGATACATCATGCTTCTTGTGTAATATTGTTTCATTAGAGAAGGGGTTACGGGCAATTGAAAAAAACAAGAGAGAGAATTAATTCATGTCAACATTCTTAAATGTGTTTCTTAATTCAATCGGGGTTTTTGGCAAAGGTAAAATATTAGTTTTATAGATTAATTGATATTTTGTTTAGATAATATATTTTATGCTTTTATATTTATATAGTTTCTTTTTAATTAAATTTTTGTATATTTGAATTAAATAATATTATTTGTAGTTAAAATTATTTGATTTAATTATTAAATTTTAAAGAAATTATTTTTATTAAACTTATGCTTAATATTTCTTCTTTAGGATTCATTAGTTGATTTGATTTAATTGATGTATATTTACAATCATATAATTGAAATTATTCATTATTAAATATGTTTTAAAATACACAAAAAAAAAAATATTTTTTGTGTTAATTCTGGTTATAGTTGTTTCATAAACGTATTTGATTGCGGAAAACTTATTAGAACGTTAATCTGAATAATACTTACGCTAATATTAGAAACTATAAAAATAGATCAATGACTCATATGTAATTACATTGGGATATCATAGAGAGGGTAACATAAGACATAATTTATACTTAAATATTTGGTTTTCATAGTGTAAAGTTTAGAGATCTTTTACACCCGTGATTTTTTTCTTAGGTCATAGTAGTGACCTAAGTTATTTTCACCTAAATATATTCTGTGTTATTTTTAATTTTCGTACTTTACTATTTACATGTGATTGCATATTTGGCTGCTTTATTTAGGTTATTAAATTATAAATTAATAAAATTTAAAAATAACTTATTCATTCTCTCTAAGTTAATTAGGTCCATATAATAAATTTTCAATTAGTATTAGAGCCTACACTAGACATACTTAGTAAATTTGATCATTATGGACACACATATTTACTTATGGGCCAAATGAAAGAAGGTGAGTCATCTGTTAGACTTATACTCTTTGATGAGTTTAATTACACTTATTGTAGATTCACATACAAACCTATCTCTAACAATATGATTTTTTTTGGGATTTCATTCTTGATGGTCAAGAACCACTCTTTATAATCAAAGATGGTATAAAAATCATATAGACTAGAAAAGAATGAAACACTAAAGAAAGAACCCTTGATGGATCATATAAAAAAGGGTTAATTTTTATTTTTTCTAAAGTGTTGATGGAATTCCGTCACATCTATGACTATAAGATTGCAAAAGATGCATGGAATGCACTTACTCTTACTTATGTGGGAACTTTCAAGTGAAAAAAAAACTAAACTGAGATTATTGACATCTCAGTTTGACTCTCTTAAAATGAGTAAGAATGTAAAGTTTAATTTATTTTATGCTTTTTTTTATATTACTAATGTTTGCCTTACACTTGTGAGAAAATTTCTTAGCCTATAATTATATGCAGATTTTTGAGTTCATTGATAAAAGATTATAAGATGAAAGTCACTGTTATAGAAGAGAGCAAAAATATAGACACCTTGAATATTTATGAACTAGTTATATCTATTCAAACATATGAGTTTAGTCTCGAGCCACCCAAGAAGAACAAAGATGTGGCCTTCAAAAGCTCCAAAAAGATAATTTCTAATAGTGATGATGACAAAGATGATGAATTTATTGTTTCATTTGCTCACATTTTTAAGAAATACCCTAATACAAAGAACCAACATAACAATTTCCTAAACAAGAGACATTATAATTGTTTCAAGGATAGATTGTCAAACGAACTTGACTTAAGGGGCTCAAATGGTAAGAAATTAAAATTTACTAGTCCTCATTGCTTCACCTGTAATGGTTTTGGTCATATATCTATAGAGTGTGCAAATAAGAAAAATAAAGCTAGAATAGCACTCAACACTACTCTTAATGAAATGGAGAGTGAACTAGAGAAAGAAAATAATAAAGAAGATGGTGGAACAAATTATTATGCCTTCATTACAAAAGCTACTACATATTCAAACTACTCCCACACTAGCTCGGGTGAAGATGATAAAGGAGTTAAGTCTTCTTTTCTTTTAGCTAAATATAACATATCTAGTTTTGATGAATCGTTTAGGGATTGTATAGATGTAAGAAACAAAAAGAGAGGCTTATAAATGAAGCGATAAAGTTGAATGATATAATTAGTGTTCAAAAATCAAACAAGTTTGTCTTAGAAAAAGAAAATTTAAATTTGTCTGAACATATTGACACTCTTAATCTAAGTCTTACTGGAACAAAATAAGAAAATTGCAAAATCAATGAAGAAGTTGTCGTTGTAGAGAAGACAATGAAAAACTTAACATTTGACTCTGAAAATTTGAACAAAGTTTTGAGCTATGGCAAGTCACATGGTGATACACTTGACCTTGGTTATATGGATGAGAGCTCCAAACCTTCTATATCAAAAATCACATTTGTAAGGGCCTATAATTATACTGTTACTACTTATGCATAAATAATTATTGCATCTATGGTAGAAAAATATGTTAAATTTGTACATGTCTATCATTATTGTGGATAAAAAGGTCATATAAGACCAAAATATAGATTTTTTGATGAATGCTCATGAACTCAATAATTATTTTCATGTTTCACATAATAAAACTCATAATCATCATCAATCTATGCATGTTGTATCATATTCTAAGATGAATGAAAATTGTAATAACATGTTCGAAAATTCTACTACGAAGCATAAATTCTTGAGTTCAAATAGGTAAGTGAAATTCAATACTATTAATTATAGGACTCATTATACTATCCTACTGTGTATACTCCATATTCATTAGTGATGAATGTGAAAAGTATAGACAAGTTCAAGAACATTCCTATGAAACCTAAGGTAATTGAGTCTCAACCTAAAGATATACATAAATTAAAACGTAAGAAAATTTGGGTTATAAAATATATTTTTTTGGGTCATCTGACCTTCTTTTATTGTTTCACCTAGGTATTTTTGGTAAAGTGTTTATATGATCCTAGGTGAGCAATTTCATAGCATTGCATTTATTTTATGAATCCTTTTTTGACGAAGAAAATAATGAACTTATTAAACTCTTATACACATAAAACCTCGTCCTTAGTAGCTAAACTCATTTTGATGTTTATTATATAAAAGAATCTACAATTTTGACTTGTATACACATATTTTTACATGTAATAATCGATGTTAACATGAAGTTATTTCCATACTCATGAACATAAATGTATGCTATACTTGAAGTTTATGAATTCTCTTGAAAGACTCTATGACTTCAACTAATCTTGACCGTGAAATTATATTAAGTTCTATTTCTTAATTTCTAAAATTTTATCATAGGGAGACACCTAGTATTGAAATGACTACCTATTGTGATGTGTGAAGCTACTGTAGTGAGTAAAAATGACTATCTTACAAGTAGTATGAAAATCATCATACTAGGTTTATGACTCGTGCATGTAAAAAAAATTAAATTAAAAAGATTGTGTAAAAAAATTGCTTATATAAAATTTACTTGGCGTGCATAAAAAGAAATAGTCAAAAGAGGTTAAAAATAAATAAATAAATAATCTTGTGCCTTATTTATAAAATAAAATAAAATTTTTAAGTCTTCTATTGGTAGATATATTTTATTTTGAAAGATTGAAAACTCAATTAAAGTTTTACATGATATGTGATATTTTTTTCTTTTGAGTTTTTCTTGATTGATCATAAATGACTTAATTGATATATTTATAGAGTTCAAACATATATATACTACTTATAAGTCAATGTCAATAAGTCATTATATGTGTTACATGGTTATTTTAAAAAAATTATATTTTAATTTTTTATATACATATTCTTCTTATTTATTCTTTATTAAATTGGTATTACATTTTGGGTGTCATAGGACTTTGGAGGAGTTTATATTTCATTGCATCTAACCTTAGGGTGATTTTAGCTTTATGACCTTTTTACATGCATATTTCACAATGGTTTCTTACATGTTTAAATTCTCCTTAGACTTTGTACCTTTCCTATGTCAAAAAGAGGGAGAATGGGTGATTCACATCGTTTCATTATCAGGTTTCATATTGTTTGCATATATGGAGAGAGATTGCATATAGGGGAAGATAATGCTTTTACCTTGCAACATTATGTTTTATTGTAAGTAGGATTGATGTGAATGCATGTACTACATGATTGATGAGAATGCATGTACTACATGATTGATGAGAATGCATGTACAACATGATTGATGAGCAAAATCGGCATCGCCGATCCTGCCAATACTTTGGTTTTATATTTATAAAACTCTCACAAGTGCACGAATCATTTCATAGAAAATGATAAGTATACTCCCAAGGTCGATCTAAGGAAGGAGTATATGTGGTTTTTAATTTATTATTCAAACTTTTAAAAACAAAATTAAATCCTAAACATCCTGTCACGATATTTTGGTTTTTGTGTTTCTAACCTAATAAACATAGATACAGATTCAATAAATATTTATGTAAATTTTATCATTTATATTAGTGGAGTATTTATGGATATAATAACTAAGTAATTATGCTTGTTCATATTATTTAGGTTATTAAATATATAAATTGATATTTATTGATTCTCCTTTTTTTATATGAATACCACATTTGGTGAGGTTAGATATTCTTTGTTAACTAAACAAATCAATTAATACCTATGGGTGAGGTTGATAACTAATTTGGTTAATTAAATTAATTCCTTTTTCTAAGAGATTGAAAATGAACCATTTAAATACCACCTTTGGTGGGGTTAGATAGTTTAAACTTTATTCAAGGTGTCCAAATTAAACCTAAGAATTTAATTATCCAAGTACTAACTTTCAAGTTTTAAAACCACTATTGAAAACATGTTGTTAATACATTTTCAGATAATAATTCTTATAAAAACTTTTGAAATAGAGCTCCACTCTAACTACCAGGTGATTGTACTAACAAATAAAAGAGCACTACTATAAATCAGACCGGATAGTTAAACCTTAAAATCTAATTTTCAGATTTAAGTTTGTAATGAAAAATAATATATTTCTCTATAACATTCTTAATATAAAATCTTGAATAAAAATAAAATCAATTTATTTTAGAGATTTTTACCTATTTAATATTTCGCAAGCATAACAACGTTATTATTATATCATGTTTACAAACAGCCAGCAAAGTTAAATTTAATCACAGATAAATTAAATATAACATGTAAGAATAAAGTATAAAAAATAACTACAAAGAAAATAAAATCCTTACAGTACTTTGATGCTATTCCCGTTACTGGAAAACCTCCAAACGAAATTTGCATTCTCATTTATTGAATCGAAAAGCAAATAAATTACAAAAACATAACTAGTTCTTCTCAAAAAGAGAAGAACTCTAAAACTAAGAAAAACTAACTAAGAAAAGCTAAAAACTAAGAAAAACTTAAAAACTAAGAAATGAGAGAAAGAAAGAGAAGAAAAGATGTATTTTTAGGTGTGTTTAGTTATGAAGAGAATGTGGGTATTTATAGGTGAGGATGAGAAAAAAAAATGGGTGAAAAAATGATAAAAAATGGAAAAAACGCAGAGTAGTGAATGATGATGTCATATTGATGACATCATGTTGGTGTGGGCACGACACCACACGTAGATGGGGCGCAGGTGCGCACATATGGGAGCAGGCTGGGTGCAGGCATGCGCGGAAGGGAGAGATGGCGCGCGCGGGTGGGGCAGTTGCGTGCGCGATTTCTTCTTGTTTGACATTTTTAACCCATTTTGTCCAATTTTTTCATATTTGTTGATTTTTCCTCATTTATTTTATGAATATATTTGTGATGTATTGCCTCCAGTATTTCTCTTTAGGTCTTTGAGTTACTTTTTAAGCGAAAATACCTAACAAACAATAAAAATACTCGTGATTCCGAAAAGACAAATTTCAATAAATATATGATAAAATCATATAAAAATATATATTTTTAATCAATTAATGTGCATAAAATCGTGGTAATTTTAGTACTTTTTGAGCACACATCAATTATCTATCTCTATACTTTGCTTATTTTTATGTAAACTGAATTAATGTACAATGAGTCTTTCAAACCAAGTTGTCTTATGCTTTGTCTATATGATTTTAATTACATACAAGCTTGTCAAGTTACAACGAAGATGATTTTATCACATTATAAGATAGTTCCACTATGAAGTTTAGGACATCATTAATGTATTTTTTCTTTATCATTATGAGTGTCATGTAGTGAGAAAAGAAGTTTTATCAAATGAAAATACTAAGAGAAAAGTTTGTAAAGATTACTAGTGTTGGTTATTTTTATATACAAAACATTTGCCCGAAAACTTGTTAAATATGTTCGTTATTAAATCTATAAAAAAAATTGAAAAAATGTTTAAGTTTCAGATAATCGTAATCCATTTATATCTTTTATAATTATCATACAAAATATTATACTCATGCATTTAATAACATATATACATAACATTTGAAATTTTTATTATTAATTTTTTTATTTAAATTCGTGTCAATTTATGAAATTGTTAATTAGTCTTTTTTTAAATGTTTTTAAGATGCATTTCAAAACTCTTTATTATTTTATTAAGATTTTTAATAAACTTTAGGTAATTAAGTTTAAAATAAACTAGTAGGTTATTAATATCACTTATATATATATTAGTTTTTCTAACCTAGTGAGCACCGAAAATATTTAAAGAGAATATACATCGTCAACAACAGAGGAGGTTGCTGTCGAATTAAAAAAAGAAAAGAAATGCTGTCGAATTAAAAAAAAAAAAAAGAGATATATCATGCTTGCTTGTGTTTCGTTTATTAGCCCGATGTAATATTGTTTTATCAGAGAAGGGGGCATGGGCAAAGGTATAATATTAGTTTTATAGATTAGCTTGATATTTTGTTTAGATAATTTATTTCATATTTTTATAATTTTTTTTATTAAATTCTTGTATGTTTAGATTAAATACATTAATGTGATCAAGATTATTTCATTCAATTATTAAATTTTAAATAAACTATTTTTATTAAATTTGTGTTCAATTTTCTTACTCTATAATTTACTAGTTGATTTAATTTAATTGATATATGCTTAAAATCATCTAATTAGAGTTATTTATTATTAAATATGTTATAGAACACACACGAATGCTTGTATTTTTTTTGTTAACCGTGATTGCAGTTGTTTTGTGAATATGTTTGATTGTCATGAAGCTTATTAGAACGTTGGTCTTGATAACGCTCATGCTAATATTGAAAATTGTGAAAATAGAACAGAGACTCGTAAATAAGATACATTGAGGTAATATTCTAGGAAGGATAACATAAGACAAAGTTTGTACTTAAACACCTTGTTTTTTTATAGTGAAAAGTGAGGTCGTCCAGTGGATCAATGATTTTTCTCTTAGGTCATGCTTGTGGCTAATGTTGTTTCTATCTAAAATTATCGTGTTATTTTTAATTTTTGTATTTTACTATTTACATACGATTGTATGTCTAATCACTTTGTTTAGGTTTTTAAATAAAATGAAGTACATTTACTCTTTTCTAATTTTCTAGTAAATCTAACTTGGATATCATATTATATACGGATGCAAATGCTTCACCATTATCAGAAGGATATTAAAATTTGAGCAAAATGAGACATATTATGGGCAACAAAAAAAGACAAATAATGGAAGGGAAGATTATGATGTACCCATTAAATGCAAGTATAATAATTATAATTCTAAGTCAATTAAGGCTTTTGAATGATTAAATATTTGTTTATAACATAAATTACAAGATGCTATGAGAATAAAGTCATGCTTTGTTACTGCCTTTCATCCTCAAACAGATGAACAATTAGAACAATAATTCAAACCTTTGAATAGATGTTGTATGCTTGTGTTTTGCAATTTAAGGGTTATTGGATGATCGATCACTTCTCATTAATGGAGTTTTCCTACAACAATAGCTACCATTCAAGCATTGGAATGACACCATATGAAGCATTACATGGTATAAAGTGTAGAACTCCAATATCTTGGGATGAAGTAAGTGAAAAAAATATTTTAGGCACAAAGTATGTATAAAATCTTACTCATAAGATTTGAGTGGTAAAGAAAAAATTGAAGATAGCCCAAGATCGACAAAAAACTATGCAAATAATAAGATTAAAGAGCATGAATTAATATAAAGTTGGAGTTAAAGTCTTCTTAAAGCTATCACCATGGAAAGTTTTTGTTTGATTTTTGAGATGTGGTAAGCTTAACACACTTTATATTGGTCCTTACATGATCATAGAGAAAGTTAGGCTTGTGGCATATCGTTTAGCTCTACCATTTGAACTTTTGAGGATACATGATGTATTTCATATTTCTATGCTTCATGAATATGTCTCAAATTCTTCCCATATCATTGAGCCCCAACTAATCCAAGTAAAAGAAAATTTGACCTATGAAGAACAATAAGTAAAAATACTTGATCTTAAATAACAAATACTTCATAACAAAACCATAGCATTGGTAAAAATACTTTGGAGAAATCATACTATAGAAGAGGCAACATGGGAACCTCAAGAACAAATGTGCATTGAGTAACCTAATTTATTTAACCAAGGTATATGAATTTCAAGGATGAAATTTTTAAAAAGATGGGAGAATTGTACCAACCTCTCCCTTGTTTTAAAGTAACATTATTGTTAAGTGTATATTCTTAATGTTATTACAATTTTATCCTCAATATTACCAAAATATCATAACTCTTAAAAAATTTCAAGTTATAAAACAAGGGTATTTTGGTCTTTAATTATTTTTTAGCATGAAGTGTTACATTTCTCATTCCTTAAGTGACAGACAATAACATAATTTTTTTTAGAAAGGGAGCCAAGCTGAATTAGTTAGGACATTTGCTCTTGTTATACTCTCATTTGGTCTTGGAAGGACAAATGTCCTTGCTTACAATCAAATAGCTCTAGTTATTGAGCATAAGCCATTTTCTTTATATGAGTCAATTTCTTTCTCCTTTGGTGTTGACTGGAGCACAAAAATATTATAGTACTTAAGGAGATCAAAAGAGCAAAATAGATAAGGATGATAGTTATTGTTTAATAGTGGCTAAAAGCAAGAGAAACTCAAGAACTTGTGGAATAGATTAGACCTTGAATCAAATCTCTTTACAAAGGTATAAATGTTTATTTTATGAGAAATTTTATAGTTTTTCATTTCAATTTTTCTACACAATGTTATAACGTTTAATTGATGGTAGTTTTATAAAAATCATACTAAAAGTTTTGTTTAAAATCAATTTGTATTTTTATTATTTGAAATGGTTATATAGTTTGGAATTAAGTAAATTATATATATTTTTTGAATTTTGACATATCTAGTTTTAGAAAAAAAAAATCAATTTGTGGTTATGAATTTTCTAGATAAAGTTATGCCCGTTTAACTAAGAAAATGTCAAGTAAGTTTGGTGCTGAAAAAACTGTTGGAATCCCGATTGGTATTTTTTTCATTTGAAATAGTTCATTGATTGAAATTGGATGATTTATATCTTGTTTTAAATCTTTAGATTAAATCAATTTTATTATGTATACTAGTTTTCATACAAACTTATAAATTCAGTAAATATTTTATAGTTGCCAGATGTATTCATTATAGTTGGCTATACTCAGTATACATATATGAAGTGACTTGGTAAAACATCATGACCAATAGATTTGGTCCAGATTTAACTTACTATGATGATTATCAACTTAATATGATGTTACAAGTTAAATTAAGTGAGTGAATATATTAAGCAAGTTCCTCCTCACATATGTAGTTGAGAGCTAACACTAGTGTTAAATGTCTCATATGTGTGAGACTCGATCCCCATGTACTCTTGACAATAAAAAAAATACATTTCTTATGGTTATACATTTTATTAGTATACTAATCATAACATATTATTATATTCTAAAGATCATGAACATATAATTTTTATTATAAATTGTAAGCATGTTATTTATAGCTTTTACATGTATCGAATTATAGTTATTTTATGAAATTTAGACTATGCATTTATGAGTACATTATTTTATCATAAACATTATATGCATGTTATTTTTATCGACATATAATTCAAGATAATTCATAAATATTTCATATGTAGTTTACATGTGTATTATGTTATTTCATAAAACTTATCCACTCGTTGAGCTTTCCAACTCACCTTTTATATTTATTTTCCTCCTCGAACAATATGTTATGAGGCTACATTACACGAGTTTAGAGGCTTAGGATCCATTTTTTGATATACAATCTAGGTTCTTTTTATCTCATTATAATGTTATATAGTGTATTATGATTATTGTGTTTTGAGCTAGTGACCATGTCTTATGTGATGTATAGTAAGTATCTTACCGAATATGGCTTTGGGTTACTTTTTGGATGTATAAAATTATATAAAGTTAGTTTGTAAAAAATTATCCTTTTAGAATTGTTGCGATTTAATTGTAAGGTGGATAATTAAATAATTAAAGAAAACTCTCTTCAAAGTTTTTAAAATTCTTACATGAAAATTTTAAACTGAACTAGTCATTGTTACTAGTTATTATAATTGAGACACATCATATGCTTTAGTGTGGGTCTTGACAGTTGAATATATTTACTTGCGTTTTTTATTTTTATTTTTAATTTATCATTAATATTTGGAAAAAATTCTAATTATTTATTCAATTTAATTTTATTTTTTTCATTTGAAAAAAAAATATAATATCAATATTTATCTGATATAGTAAATATTTTTTTTTTAATATTTATCTAATTTTGTATATTAAATGTATAATGTTCTATATTAATTTTTCTTATACATGTATTTTTTGTTATTTGTACCGTTTGAGAAATTTGGTGATAACAAAGTAAAAAATATATTTAATATTCGTTGTATGTACATTATACACCTTAGACCTTCATGCCCTTCGAGCTGACCATGTATGATACCACATTGGCACTTATCGAGTAGTATTGCTATAAGAAACATGGTAAACAATCACTGCGCATATCTCTACTTTAATCATTCCTTTGTTTTGTGCTTATTTGTCAAAGATCTTTGCCCCCACCTTATTATATGGTCTGGTGAGTGAAATTTTACTGTTGCTTTTACTGGGGATAAGACTACTAAATGCTACCGGAAATACGGTTGTCAATAATATTATTTCATTGGAGATAAAATAATAAATGAGAATGAATATTTATATTTTATAAGATAAAATGAAATAAGGATGGAGATTAAATTTTTAATTATATATTAAATTTTAATAAATATATAATTTTTTTATTAATTTAATTTAAATTTAAACCAATCATAATTAATATATTTTATATTTTTATCTTTAAGTTATGTTTTTATTTAGATATTAGATATTTAGTCATTTAAATCTTATAATTATATAATTTATAAGTATAATTTATAATTGAGCTCAACCAATTATATAATTTAAAATTAAGAATAATTAAATTTAAAAATTTAAAAATTAATTTTTTTAAAAAATAAAATAAAAATTATATATTTTATTAATAAAAAATATTAAAAACATCCTACCACCAACCATATCCTCTTTCCAATATCTCCTTTTTTTTTTCTCTTTCTATGTGCTCTTTTTTTCTATTCCTCTCCCTTTCTCTCAGTCCCTTCGCTATTCTTTCCTCCTCTCTTCTGCTCCGTCTCAATTTTATTTTTATTTTTTATTAATAAAATAATAATAAAAGAAGGAGGAGATAGAGAAGATAACTAGTAGTACATTTTTTAATATTTTTTATTAATAAAATATATAATTCTTATTTTATTTATAAAAATATTAATTTTTAAATATGTTAATTTAATTGATCATATTTTTAAATTATAAAATTAATGAAACTTAATTAAAAAATTATAAGATTAAAATGTATAATTACATGATTAAAATGAGTACATATTCTATTTTATATTTTATCTTTAAGTTATGTTTTTATTTGAGTATTTAGTTTTAAGATATGTAACTATATGATTTATATATTTTAATTTTGTAATTTTTTAGGTGAGTTCTATAGTTCAATAATTTTTTATATAAGTTTTATTAATTTTATAATTTAAAAATATAAAAAAATAATTTAAAATTTTCAAAAATTAAACTTTTTTAAAAATAAAATAAAAATTATATATTTTATTAGTAAAAATTTGTACCAATAACCTCTCCCCTTTCTCTCCTTTCTATACCTTTTCGGGATTTCTTTTTCCCTCCTTTTCTCTCTCCGTTATTTTTCTCTTATTTTTTTTTGTAATTCATTATTTTTTTCAATTTTATTTTTTATAATAAAATGATAATAAAAAAAAAGGAGAGAGTTTTAGAATAAGAAGGGAAAGAGAGGGAAAAAAAGGAAAGGGGGAGAGAGTTGATGATATTTTATTTATTAATAAAATATATAATCTTTATTTTATTTATAAAAATATCTTAATTTTTTTAATTTTTTATTTAATTGATTATAATTTTAAACAAAATTAGTAAAATTTATTTAAAAAGTTATGCGACTAAAGTGATTGGAATGATCATGCATCATTTTTATTCTGTTAAACATTAATAATTTTTCTTGTTTAAAAATTATTTAAATTATTTAATTAAATTCTAAAAATTTAAAATCTTGTAATTATTTTCTATTAATTCAAATTAGTTTATAATAAGACTCTATTAATGTTGTTAAAGGATTATGTATTTATTATTAGGTATATTTTATTTTCCACCATTTTAAATAAATATTTTTTATTTTTCTATAATTATTTATTAATTCATATTTTTTATTGTAAAATATTTATTATTAACTTAGTTTTTATTATTATAATTTTTTTTATAATAAACATAAAATATACAAACTATTTTTTTTAATATCATATGGGTTTCATTCCTCATTTGGCATCACCATTACTTACTGAAAATTTTTAATATGTAAGAATTTTAAGTAAATATGAGATAATTTTTTTAAATTGAGAACAGAAAATAAGAAGGGAGTTCCGACAATTCCTCAGTCCGTTTAACAATCCTATCCAAAAGTTACTTTTATTTTAAGAAGAATAGAGATTTGGGTGTGCAGTCACTTCGAAAAAAAAACGATTTATTCTTTATTTTGGGAGCTTAAAAGTAATTTTTATTATTTTTTCTTCTTTCATCAAAAATTTACTTTACCTTATACTTTCATTTGATAGATATTTAAATCATCAATAATAAAATTATAATTATTAATAAAAAAATCCATATTTATTTTTAATATAACTATAACTAATTAGACATAAAAAACAATGATTATTATAATATAAAAATGTGTTCAATCAAAATCAAACATATAATAATAATATTATATATATAATAACATAAAAATATATAATTTTAATATTAAAACAAACAATATTTTAAATAATTAAATTAAATTTTATTTATTATTATATTTGTATTTTTTCTTTTACTTACAAATATATACTAAATGTCTCAATTAATATCAATATTTTATATAATTTAATAGAATAAATATTATGTTAATATTTTAATTTTTTAAACTAAATAATTTTTTTAATATATATTAAAAAATAAAAAAATGATTAAATTATGGAGAAACGATCACATGCTTGTAATCGACGATTATTACCTTAATATATCTTAACTTGATAAGGTGCAATTATGGTTCTTATCATAAATGTCAATTTCAATTCCATGTCTATCTCTGTTTAAGAATGAATAAATAATTCGATTAATTCAATTTATATTTGGATTAGATTTAGATTGAAAAATATATAACCTTAGATTCAAATCGAATTTGGATTAGAATATTTTTTTAATTAGATGTAAACTAAATTATAAAATTATAAATAAATACATATTTTATTTATATTTAAATATTATTATCACTACAATTATAATAAATATAAATTATTATTACTATAATTATAATAAATATAAATTATTATTTTAGTTTAATTAGTAAATATAAATTTTAAATATTTATAATAATTTAATAAGTCTCTAAACATATTCTTATTTTTATTATTCTCTTAGTTGTGATTATAAATAATAAATTTTATTAGAGATGTAATAATTTATTATTTTCTTAGTTGTGATTATAAATAATAAATTTTATTAGAAATGTAATAATTTAAAATTAAAATATTATATATATTGTTTTATATATAGTAATAATTCATAGATAAGTTTCAAGTTCAATCTGAACTTATACGATCTGGAAAAAAATTAATTTACTTAAATTAAGATTAATTTAGATTGATTACTTAATTAAATTGGCTTTGTATTAAATTATTTTCAATTCAAGTAAAAATATATTGAATTTAAATTGATAAAAATAATCAATTTTAATAGTAGGTTTGCCCTACTATATTGTAAGCATGTTCAAATGGAACCTTTGTAAATGATTTTTTTTTGGAAGCATAAAAGTATAAGAAAATGACCCAAAGATTTTGATTTTCCATTACATTTGAAGAATCCATGTTAGAGTTAGGATATATATATATATATATATTGCTTTGTTTGGATAAGTAGAGTCATGTTTTATAATCATTTTGGATTTTAATTTCTAATTTATTAGTTTTAAAACTAAATTTTTAGTTTTAATTTTTTTAAAAAATAAAAATGATTTGATAACTAATT
Source organism: Hippophae tibetana (assembly GCA_037013495.1). Classification (NCBI taxonomy): domain Eukaryota; kingdom Viridiplantae; phylum Streptophyta; class Magnoliopsida; order Rosales; family Elaeagnaceae; genus Hippophae; species Hippophae tibetana. The sequence continues at coordinate 32,288,832 of CM072812.1, forward strand.
TCTAGTTTTAATTTTAAAAATTAAATATACTTACTTGATAATCAATACCTAATTTTTAGTTTTTAACTTTTCAAACTATAAAATTCAAGTTTAAATTTATTTTTTACTTAATAATAATTTTAAGGTAGAGTATAAATGACTATGATTTTTTTGTGTGTTAAAAGCATGAAGTATAACAGTACAAAGACCTCAGACTTCAAACATCATGTTCAAGCTCACAAAGGCCCATCGTACACTACATAGTTATCGGAACGAGAGTATATACCAGTAACCTTAGACACTGTTTCAAAGAATGCAACTATTGAGTAACACTTTTGAATCCAAACTGTTTGAACTAGAGTTCTCACAGAGCAAAAGATATCTAGGTGGGCCTATAATTCTTGATTGTTTCACACATTTCTTTTGCCCTTCTCTAACCTCGAACCTGAGACCTAGCTCCTAAGTACTCAGATTCTATGAAGCTGGTACCATCTGAACCACGATTCTATGAAACTGGTATCAACTTCATAGAATCTGAGTACTTAAGGGTTAGGTCTTAGTTTCGAGGTTGGATAAGTCCGAAAGAAATGGGTGAAATAATCAAGAATTGTGGGCCTACCCAAATATCTCTATGAGAACTTCAATTCAAACAACAAAAATGCCTTTTTTACCCTTCCTTAACCTTGAACTTAGGACTTAGCCCTTAAGTACCTCAGGTTTTTAGAAGTTGGTACCATCTGGACCACGGTTCATATGGTACCAGCTTCTATGAATCTGTGGCTATAGGGATAGGTCACAAGTTCAAAGTTGAGGAAACGTTGAATAAATGTGTGCCTAGCGATGACTACCCTGTTTAGTTAAGAACTAGCCTTGAACATCAACGCCATGGATTCTAAGGCCCCCAATTAGATATCTTTAGAAAAAAAGGGAGCTTTTATTATTTGAATTGGAGTTCTTAGAGAGTAAAGGATATTTGGGCGGGCCTACAATTCTTGATTGTTGCATCCATTCCTTTCGCCCTTCTCTAGCCTCGTGCCTGAGATCTAGCCCCTAAGTACTCAAGTTCTATGAAGTTGGTACCATTTGAACCATGGTCCAGATGGTACCAACTTCTAAGAACTTGAGGTACTTAAGTGCTAAGTATTAGGTTCGAGGTTGAAAAAGGACAAAAAAAATAAGTTACATGATCAAAAATTATGGACCTACCCAAATATCCTTTGTTATGTGAGAACTCCCGTTCAAACACAAACATCATAAGAGCACACTAGTTTACACATAAATTCCAAGCCAAAAACAATAAACTAACAAGACAAAAGAAGAACCAAGACTCTAGACTCACAACACTAGAAAAAACAAAAAAAGTAAAACTAAAACTAAACAAAAGCCAAATCAGCCTCACAGCCACACATATTGAAATTCTTGAGAATAGCCACATAATTTGCTCATGTGTGCACATCAGAAGCTTCTTCAAGCTCCATGCTAATTCTCTTTCCCCCGTAAAATGAGTCTTGCTTAGAACACACAATATCAAGACCTTTTTCCTTGTTTGTTCCATGAGCACTTGACTGTTTTGCTTGAGCTAATTCCTCCATGATGACATTGAAGTCCTCTACCCTTGCCTTATCAGAAACAACACCTAAAACATTCCGATTACTTTTCACCTAAACACATTTCATCCCCTTAAAACCTTCCACACTATCACATCCTTGTCTTGGGAAAGAATTGGCAATAAAAGGATCAACAGAACCCATCATATTTGACATTCCATGAGTAACACCTTTGACATGGTCAGGGGTGCACAAATTCATATTAGCACACAACCATTCTTCAAAATTTGATTGCCTACCACCAAAACCAACATTCTTTATCCTAGAGATGTTACACACCTATAAGTAACCAAGCCATAATGATAGCAGAATCTAGGTAAACACATATATCGCAAATCAAAACAAGCAGTTCTCTTACCATCATATTCATCAGTATAAGAAATGCGAACACTAGGAACTAAGCTTTGGTTAAATCAAAGTTGATTTTAACTCGAATTGATCTGAATAACGTCCCAAGTTTGCCTCGACTACAAATTAGAAAGTGTCATCATTTTTGACTATTTTTTTAAATGAATAATTATCTAATAAAAACTCATCCTTTATTTAATAATTACTAAATTATTATTTAATCATAAAATAATTTTGAAAATAAGATTTTAGATGTAATAATTATAAACTATAGACGCATAAAATTAACTTAAATTTTAAATTTTAAGCTTTTAACACTTAATAGTTTACTAAAAATTCAATAATAAAAATATATTTATGTTACCTTAAAATACATATAATATATTTTTTCAATTAACAATAATTAATAACGGATAAATAAATATTATTATTTTTTACTCTTTATACGATATCAACATTTCCAATCAAATCCCAAGATCCGGCACTCAAAAAGTCCAAGCATTTGAAATTGTGTCTATAACATTTGACAATAATAAGGTGGTTTGGTATGTTTGAAATTTATGATATCTTGTTAAATAAAGAAACAGTATAAATCAGAACAAGTCCACATGTACTAACAGGGGACTTGCTGGTTTTTTCTTCAGAATTAGAGGGGTTTAAGTCAATCACAAAAGATGAGTGAAGCCTTTACTAAGAGAGAGCCTTTCAAAACTTGGAATCCCACACGGTATATCTTCTAAGATAGCAGCCCATAATTTTGCTATCAATCAAATCATAGTAACTTGACTTTTAAGAGATTGGTAACACCAATTTAAGTTCCTTTAATAGGCTAGCTACTCTTATTTTGCCACATTTAGTGCATCACCATAATTCCATGCACCAATTAGTTTCACATGCAACAAAATCAAACCTAACTTCAATAGTTTCTCACTATTATTAGTAAAAAGAAACCACTTGTATATTTCGCTTAACTCTTCAACTGAATATGAGGCTTACTAGTGAAAACTAGGCCTAACAACATGAGCTTTTAAAACAAACAGTTAACATAAAGACAAAGGCTGTGAGAACAAAAAGAAAGAAAATACTCTGTTTTTGTTGTGAATGTTCTGATATGATTATAGATTCAGTTGCATAGGCATGTACTCCCATTAACTTTTATTATTTCCAGTACAAGTTGTTTAAAAAAGAAACATTTGCTTGCATCCGATCGTAGAGGACAGGTCATCTATGCAAGATGATAATAACGAACAATTTTTCCTACAAAGCTATGCATCAGCACTTAAATAAAAAAATAAAATAAAAAACTGAAAGGAAAACAGAAATGTAGCCTTACGAACTAGCTAAAGGGAATTTTACTTTGGCTAATCATATTATTATCAAAATATAAATATGTAAAAAATTTATTTTATTTATAATATTAATTATATATCATTGTCATTATTTTTTAATAAAGTAAGTCATTAATGAAATATTTTTTGTAACATTAACAATTTATATTGTAACAATAAGATGAAATGTTCTATTATCCAATGTTATAATTTTATAAATCTATCTTATCTTGTATCGTTTAGTTTTATTGTATATTAAAATGATAATATGATAATACATGATCAGATATCTCATTTATATCAACTAAACTTCAATAAAACGAATAAAATTACAAAAATAAAGAAGTAAAAAAAATTAACAAATAGTTTATTAAGAATAATTTTAAATAGAATAAAATAACTTATTATTGATGTCGGTTAAATTATTAAGATTTAAATTTTTTAAATATGTTAAAGATATTATTATTATTTATGAAAATATTAGAAAAGCGTTTATAAAATTTATAGAAAAATAAAATTATAATTTTTTTAATAAACTTTAAAAAATGTCACAAAAGTTAATTATTTATTTTGTTAAATTAATTATCTTATTAATACATATAAATACATTTTATAGTTATGGATATAATTTGACCCAATAATATTTATATTATTAATTAATATTTTATGTATATTTTATTCACATCAACATTGTCACGAATAAAGTATATCAATATCAAGATTTTTAAAATACAAATATTATCGTAAAATTATGGATATCATCCTTATTCCCAACTAATGAAACAAAACACATAAAAAAAAGGCTCTCTTTTGGATAAAAGCTAAAATACTTCTATTTTGAAAAGAAAAAAAAAAGATCTAATAGCCCGGACTTTTATTGGCTCTTTTTTATTATTTTTAATAACAAAAACTGAATTAGAATTTTATTCAGTCCCGTATTTTATTTTTATTTTTTTAATATAATTTAGTCATACTTTTATTAAAAAATATAAGAATGTAAATTTTCTGTATGAACCAAAATATGTGGGAAAACTTTGATGTTAATCCCGACGGAGAATGCCACTGTAAGGAATGAGATGATATTGAGAATTATCTTCCAATCCCGTCTATTCTCTAATCCTTATTTTTATAATTTATTCTAAAATAAATTATATATTTATAAAATTTTATAATTAAATTAAATAATTTTTGATAAAAATAATATTTTCATCAATAATAATAAAAATCTAATATTATAATATATGAGATAAAAACTATTATAATAGTTGTTAAATTAACAAAATAATTTTTTTTAATTATGTATATAATTTTTGCTCTACATTTAAATTTATTAGATTTAACTATATAACAAACAAAAATACCCAAACCTTTGATGGAGAATTATCTTCTCTTCGAAATATTTAAATGTAAGATGGAGATGCTTGGTTTTGAAACCCTTTATCAAATACAAATCTAATTTTTATAGATGAAAATTGAGTAAACTATTGGTATGTGATATTAAAAATTTAATCATGAAAGAAGAACAAGAAGTCATATATGCTTATTGGAACCTCTAAACTTTCAAATCTTAATGATAGATAAGTGGGTGTCATTGCTATATCCGAGTTGATAAAAAAAATTCTTCTAGTTTCCCAACAAAAACTCTATGGGTGAATCAGTATAGTGTTCTCTAAAAACACTCTAAACCATATTGGGTGTCTTTGGGGTTTTAAATAGCCTTCAGTTTTAGCACAAGTTGAAAAGAAAACTAACTTTTATTTCCATTCTACTTAGGGAGCCATACACGCAATCAAATTGTGTAATAATTAGAACCATATTAGTTATATGTGCCACATTAAGAGTCTCACTCTTATTTGTGTGTTAAAATTTACTCGAATTAATTTTTAATTAATATATTAATTAAATTAAAAAATTTATTTTAATATTTGAATTTATTTATATAATTATTTAGTTTAATTAAATAATATATAATTAATTATATGGATTAAATGATTATGTAAAAATTATTATTGTATCCTTACATATTTATTTGAGGGTTATAATTGTCACAAAATATCATAATGAATAAATATGTATTTTGATAATTTAAATTGATATTCATTTTCTCTTGGAAGCAAAGTTGTTCATTTGATGTTATGAACCATAATCGGTAATTGTGAAACTATGATTTCAATCTTGAGCAAAGATTATTAATTAAACTCTTAATTAATTAACCATTACATGCAGTTCAATCCTCTATACCTAATTCATAATACAACTAACGTTATTAAGTTTGTTTTAACTCCTCTTCTTGAGTACTCACAATGTGTAAGAACAATTATCTCTAATTATATTATAAATCATGTATAATTATTTAAACTTTAGATAGTTAAATAAGAGAATTGTTATGTAATATCTGCATGGAATGAATTTCACATGGTGTGAAATCACGTCTATACCCACCATAAACAATACACAAGTAGATGGAAAATTTGTACACAAAAACATTTCAATGTAATTGATTTAATTAGCTTTAGAATTCGATTTGTTTTCACATTGATTCGTTGATTGAGTTATATTAAGTCAAAAAATTCCAAATTCTAGACAAAAATTACTCATAACATACACATTATTTTGTTATTTTAATGTATTTTTCTGTGCTTGTTTTGATATTTAAAAATGTCAAATTGGGAGATTGATAGGTTAACAAGTGTTAAAAAAATCCATAGAAAAAACATTCATATGTAATGCATTAGTTTTTAGAATGTGTCTTATTGTCTCAAAACTTATTACTTTATTAAGGTAATTAATAAGATTTCGGTAATTAAGCCAAAGAAAATTAAGCCATATATATATATATAATTAGTTGTTTTAACGTAATCGGTGCGACCAAAAATAATTAGCTTGAAATCATCAGGGTTTATCGGCAAGTAAAAGTTTTAATACAGATAACATGGGAGCATAAGGAATCAATAAAAAGGTGCTGGAATTCGCAGACCTCTCAGGAAATTAATTACAAGCATTGGGATATCACCTATAAAGATAATACGGGTCATCAACGCAGACCAGAGGAGATCTTCACATATTGCAGAGAAATTAACTTCCTGTGTAATTGGTATATCGAGCGTGGTGATAGCTAGGTTGATGTATTCTCATATGACTTGAATTATCGAAGTATTGATCGGGATCAAACATGCTATTTTGGAAGATCGTGAAAAAGAGCACGGTTCAAATACATTGGAGAATTATTTGTAGATGGCCGTACGTCTCATACGTGCATTATATAGAATGTTACTTTTTACGGGGAATAGATTAGATGATATAAGTATTTGTTGTGATGTAGTGTTAAATATTGACCCAAAATAATCTTAGGCCTAAAAGCATATATTTAAACCCTTTCCATTCTTCTTCTTTATATATATATATATATATATATGTTTGTACATGCGAGAAGTGGAGTAATAAGTTGCCAAAACAGAGAACAAAATAGAGAGCAGAATCATTCTGCAGCTTGAGAAGAAAAAAAAGTGAGAGCTACATGCAACAGAAAAGAAGAAATTTTTTGATAATATTTGATTAAATAATAAATTTGTTAATTTATCTTGTTGTATATTACTAATGATTTTAGAATAAGATATTTTTTGTTAGAGTATTTGAGTTTTGGTATAATTTTGCGAAGATTCACCGATCTAAATATCAAAAGACTCATCATCCATATCCTCACATGTCTTACCCAAATATTTATCCATTTCAGTTTAGTTGTCTATCTTTTTTATATTTTTGACACACTTTTTATAACGATCAATCTATAGTGAAAATGAAACAAAAAATTAGAACAAAGAGATGATGAGGTAAATAAAAATATAGATTTATAAAAGAAAATAAAGAATAAAAATAAAGGAAAAAAATAAGAAGAATAAGAAAAACAGATAACTCCATTAATGAATCGTAAAGTAAGAAAAAACCCTATCTCGTAAAATAACCCGACTAACAAAAATAATGACTCATAAAAGTATTTGAGGATAACAAAAGGATACAAAATCTTGTTAGGGATGAAAAAAATATATAAAGTAATACTTAGCGTAAAATCTCAATGAAAATCTTGTTAGGGATTTTGAATCTCAGTGGAAGATGAGGGATAAATGGGTTGTTAAATTAGTGGGAGAACTGGAAGAGTTGACTAAAGCTGCGTAGATGAACGATCGTTGAAGACGATGGAGATGAAGCGAATAATGCGTAAAACAACGGCGCGTGGAGATATAACCTTAATTAAAACATATATATATAATTTAATTTAATAAATATATAAATTAATTAAATAAATATAATTAATTTCGGTCGGATTAGATGAGATTAGATGATACATAATGAAATCTACCATCCGATCCGAGCTTAACAGATTGAAAAAAAATTCATCTTATTCGATCCGATGGTCGGATCGAAATCGTAAAAAAATTAACATATAAGATTGGATTTATCGGATTAAACGTATGATCATATTTTTTACACACTCCTACTAATTTATAACAAATTGGTATGAGAGCATTGTATTATTATGTTATTTATTGCAATTGATCAAGTTTGCTCCTTTTGATTTATTTTGAGCTTATGGTTATCTGATTGGTTTCATATTAACTAAGGCATATGAGTGAAGCAATGATGTCTATTTTAAGAAAAAATTGGATTTTCTTAGTGGTTAGAAAACTGGAAAGCTTGATTTCTATGAGCATTGTATCTACGGAAAGCATCGTAGGGTCAAGTTAAATACATCTATCCATAAAACGAAAGTTACTATTGATTATATTCATTCAGATCTTTGGGATTCTTGTTGTGTTATGTCTAAGGGTAGTTCCCAATATATGTTGACTTTTATTGATGACTTATCCCATAATGTTTGGGTGTATTTTCTGAAGAACAAGAATGATGTGTTCTCAAAATTTGTAAAATTCAAGGCTTGTATAGAAAATAAAATATGCAAGAAAATCAAGTATTTGAGGACTGACAATGGTTTGGAATTTTGTGAAAGTCGATTTAATGAGTTATTTGAAAGAAATGACATAGTGAGACACTACACTGTGCGTTATACTCCACAGCAAATAGAGTTGCATAATGTATGAATATTATTCTCTTAGAAAGTGCTCGTTGTATGCTGTTTCAAGTTGACTTGGATAAATATTTTTGGGCTAAAGCTTGTAACCAAGCTTGCTATTTGATGAATGAGTCTCCATCAACTGCAATTGAATTGAAGACTCCATTTTAGATATTTTTTTGGCACTTATGCTAATTATTCTGATTTGAAAGTTTTTGGTTATCCTACTTATGCTCATGTAAATGATGGTAAACTTGAGCTAGGGCATTGAAATGCATATTTTTGGGGTATCCTTCTAGGATGAAGGGTTATAGATTATGGTGTGTTGAACTCAAGTCACATAAATTTTTGATCTGTAAAGATGTTAAGTTTGATAAGTTTTCCATGTTGAAAAAGAAAAAAGAATCAATCATTACAGGCAAATACCACAGTGTTAGTAAGTAGGTGGAACTTGAGAGTGGAGCTCCTAGTCAAGTTCAAGAAGACATTTTAGATCAACCATCTGTAGATGAGATAGATTATTATACCTGTGATGTAGCAGAAGATAAACATGAGCCACCATATAGTATCACTAAGGGTAAAGGAATAAGAGAGATTCCACGCCCTTAGAGGTATACAGATGAAAACTTAGTTTATTTTGCATTGTCTGTGGCAGAGTCTATTGAGGTGCATGAATCTACTAGTTATCATGAAGCGGTCTCTTGTGATGAGTTTGTTCAGTGGCTGGTTGCTATGAATGAAGAGATTGAATAACTTCATAAGAATCATACTTGGGATTTGGTGAAACATAATAAGGGCCAGAAGATTGTTAGAAACAAATGGGTTTTCAAAAAAAATGAAGGTATACTTGAGGTTGAAACAACTAAGTTCAAGGCACGTGTCATACTTGGGATTTAGTGAAACATAATAAGGGCCAGAAGATTGTTAGAAACAAATGGATTTTCAAGAAAAAATGAGGGTATACTTAAGGTTGAAACAACTAAGTTCAAGGCACGTGTTGTTACAAAGGGTTATTTTCATAAGAAGAGTATTGAATTCAATGAAGTATTTCACCTGTTGTGAAACATATCTCTATTCGTGTGTTGCTTGCTATGGTTGCATTGTTTGACATGAAATTAGAACAATTTGATGTCAAGATAGTCTTTTTACACGGTGAGCTTGAGGAACAAATATATATGCATTAACCATAGGGGTTTTTTGTTCCAAGTAAGGAAGATCATGCTTGTTTATTGAAAAAGTCTTTATATGAGTTGAAGTAATCCCCTAGGAAGTGGTATAAGCCGTTTGATTCTTTTATGATTGATCATGGTTTACTCTAGGAGTGATTATGATAGTTGTGTTTATCATACAAGATTCCATGATGGTTTATCTGTCTATTTTTTGCTTTATATTGATCACATACTTATTGCTTCTAAGAATAAGTATGAGATTCAGAAATTAAAGTCTTAACTTAGTGGTGAGTTTGAGATGAAAGATTTGGATGCAATGAAGAAAATTTTGGGCATGGAAATTTACAGGGATAGACAAGCGGACAAGCTTTATTTGACTTAGAAATTTTATATTGAAAAAGTTCTTGAACGTTTTGGTATGAAAGATTCTAAACTTGTGAGTAGGCCGTTAGTTGTGCATTTCAAGCTTTCTTTGGATTTGTCACCACAGTTAGAAGAAGAAAAGCAGTACATGTCTCCAGTTCCATATGCGAGTGTCATTAGTAGTTCTATACACATTATGGTTTGTACTAGTCCAAACATTTCACATACAATTAGTGTTGTCAGTAGATATATGGGTAATCCTCGCAAGGGTCATTGGCAAGCAGTGAAATGGATACTTTGGTATTTGAAAGACACATCTAATTTTGGTCTGGTATATGATGGAAGTTCTAATACCAGTTGTATTGTTATTGGTTATGTGGACTCTGATTGTGCTAGTGAGTGGATAGAAGTAGATCTCTGACAAGTTATGTCTTCATTCTTTCTCATTGTGCTATTAGTTGGAAGGATACTTTACAATCTGCAATTGTTTTGTCTATGATAGAGTTAGAATATATGGTAGCAACAGAAACAGTGAAAAAAAACATTTGGCTTAGAGGTTTAGTTTGTGATTTGGGTTTACAACATGATACTTTTGTTATATTTTGTGATAGTAAGAGTGCGATATACTTAATCAAGAATACTATGTATCATGTAAGAACTAAACATATTGATGTCAGATATCACTTCGTTCGTGAAATTATCTCTCACGGTGCTATTGTTGTCAATAAGATAGTCAATACAGAAAATACAACCGATATTTTAAACCAAACCAGCTCCATTTAATAAGTTCAAACATTATTTGGACTTTATCGGTGTTTGCAGAAGATGATTACCCTTTGAGGCTTTGGACAACGATTATTTGATAATCTGAGGAATTTCATATTTAAAAAAATTGTTTTCTATTTTGAGTCAAGGTGAAGATTTGTTAAATATTGGCCCAAAACAATCTTAGTCCCAAAAGCATATATTTAAACACTTTCCCTTTATATATATATATATATATATATATATATATATATGTTTGTTTCTCGAAGAAGTGGAGTTGTAAGCCGTCAAAGCTGAGAATAAAATAGAGAGTAGAACCATTATGCCTCAGAGAAAAAAAACTGAGAGCTACGTCCAACAGAGAAGAATAAGTGTTTTGTCGCCTGTTGCCTCGTTGCTTCTTCTGTTAGTTTCGTGCCGCCGTTGTTGCTAATTTATTTTACATCTCATTTGTATGGTAATATTTGATTAAATAACAAATATATTAATTTATCTTGCTATATATTACCAATAATTTTAAAGAGAGATATTTTTTAGTGGACTATTTGGGTTTTGGTATAATTTTTGTGAGTTTCTAAAGATTAATATTTATATCTCTATTTGATTATTAATCGATTTTTCTCGGTGTGTCGTCGTGAGTGTAATAGACTTTTCAAATTGAAAAGTTAAACTACTTAAATCATTATGCATTATTTATTTTCTTATTGCTTATTATTTTACTGTTACTTATAATTATATATTTGTACAATCAAAATTAGACTCGTACTTCGCTTTCGCAAGTGTTTATTTATAACATCTAGATTGTTTTTATCTAAATATCATGTTATTTATTATTTTTGTATTTCTTTTTATACGTATAATTAATGTATTAATTTAAAATTTATTTTAAAAAAATTATTTACTTGTTAAATATGTAATTTAGAACTTATATTGAATTACCAAGGTACAAAGTTTCTTAGCCCACTAACATGGACACTACCGAATACATCATATATCAAAGTGTTATATCAAGAAACGAGTTAAATCCGATCTTACACGTAATTATTGAGTGATACATAAAAATACACTTAAATAAATGAATATTAATAATGTTTTTAAAAGATATAGTACAATAATATATAATAAAAATTAATTACTCTAAATTTGATATATTCTTATTAATTATCTTAAAATTACTTAATTTCTAATAAATATCAATCATATTAATGACCTAATTATAAGATTTTTTATAAATTTTAGTTAATGTTTAAGTATTATTTTTTAATAATTTCACTTAAATTAAATCCTTTGTGTATATATATTTATATTGAATTTAAGTAGATATAAATATTCATTAATTTTTATATTTTATTTAAAGAATAAAATAACAAATGTATATAAATAAAAGATTCATTTATTTATTCTAATTTCACCGATATTTAAATTTAAAAACATTTACGTTAAGGATCTTTTCCTAATAAGAGATAGCCTCAATGCCACCGTCTCATCCCGGTAGTTAGCAAAGTCAAAAAGGCTGATGTTCAAATAATAAATACAAATAAATAAAATATATTTTTATTTATTTTTATTTTTTAAAATTTAAATACACGTATCCGCTGTCACATCCTATTGACATTTGTATCACCCCAATAACAAAGGTATTTTTTATGTTGTTATTTTTTTCTTTTCAATTTATTCAATTTTAATTATACAAGTCAACGTCTGTCTAGTATAATTAAAAAAAATAAAAAAAATAAAAAAAATAAATTTGTAATTATAAACTTGTTTTTTTAAAACAATATAATTATTTTATATAAAAAAATTAAGTATAAGATATTAGTGCACTTTTTGAAAATATTTTGTATAAATTTTAATTTTAATTAAAACTTATAAATCCGAGTTATGTTAGCAACTCGACTATATATGTCATAGAATTAAAAGCAAATGTTTCAAAAAAAAAAATACAATTCAATTATAAATTAAATGGAGCGAAATAAAGACAAAAACTTTTTAAGTAATTTTTTTACCAGTCTTAATATATTGGTTGAATTATTGTGATTTAAATAATTAATTTCCTCTAATATTACTACAAAAAAAGATATTAAAATCAGTTCAACACGTGAATCAATTTTATATTTTTTTTTTACAAAATTTACTCATTTTTTATTATATTTAAATTAAAACCTATATTTGATCACTAAATAATAATAGAAAAAAATAAAATCAGTTTAACAAATAATTTAAATAATACAAATAATTAAAAAATAAAATATTAATTAATAATAGAAAAATTACCATGTTGTTGTTTTATGTTATTCAGGATAATCATATTCTTTTCTTGATGTTATAATACAAACCTACATATATAATACAAAAATCTATACACATAAATAATAACACATAATAACAGAAAAAATATAAATAATAAGTGTATAGGATTAATAGAAATATTTACAAGAATAAATGAAGTGAAAAAATGAAGAAAATAAAGAAAAAAGTATGTTTTGTAGGTGAGAAATGAGTATAATTTTTTTTTTGAATATTTTGCTCAAAAAAATAAGTTAATTAAAAGATTAATTAGAGAATAAAAAAACTTACTAATTTACGCTGGAATTATGGTGTAAGTGTCTGAAAACAATCCTAAAAAAGTAAAGAGATAAAAATGAAAGAAATTAGTAAATAGAATAATAATTTAATAACCATTTTCTTTCATTCTTATATATTTTTATAATAAACATAAAAAAATAAATTTATTATATTTTTTTTATTTTTTATTTTTTATGATAAACACACCGATAACGGTTTAAGTGTGATATAAATTAAAGTAAAAAAGTGAGATATTAATTGTAACTTGTATAAGCCAAAGAATCACAAAAAGTTTATTCTTAAAAAAATATAATTAAATTTATTTTAATTCTTAAAAAAATATAATTAAATTTTAATTTATTATTTTTTTATCATTAAATTTTATAATTATTGTAAATATATTATTAAATTGGTTTTCTTATTTTTACGCTATTAAATTTTATAAAATATTATAAAAATATAATTTTATCAATGAATTAACATTAATTAATAAGATTTATATTTTATTATATTAAAAAATTTAATAATATAAAAATAAAATAAAAAGATTATGATATTTTTTAAAAAATTAAAATTGCGTGATAAAAAAATCTATATAATGAATTTCGTCCGGTAATTAAGTAGCAAACTGACCCACCATTCTTCCGTACCCTGCCTGGACACTATGTGTACGTTTACACGCACCCCTCCGTCTCTCTTTTACAAATTTTCGTTTATATAAATGCCAAGAAAACCACCCCGACAAACCCAATACACCCATTATCTTCACTTCCGTTCCAAACCCAAATTCTTTTCCTTCTTCTTGGAAACACATGAGAGCAGGAAAGGAGAAAAGATTATCAAGAAGCAGTAGTACTGGAAGAGTCATTTATGGAGAATCAAGATTTCTCACCATCTCACTCAGACGCATCTAGACCGTCCTTGGGTTTCCCACTTGGGACAGCACTCCTTTTAATCATCATTTTCAGCTTGAGTGGTATCTTCTCTTGTTGCTACCACTGGGACAAGCTCAGATCACTCCGTAGATCATTTTCAGACAACCCAGATCCTGAAGCTGACATTCAACAGCCTCCAACTGAATCTAAGCCTGGCTCCATGGTAATTAATTTTTATTTACCCAATAAAATTCCTTATTGGGTTTTGTAGAATTTGCATCGTTTTAATTACTTATTTATATTATTATGTGGGATTTTAGGATATGAAGCAAAATCAAAGGCAAAGCATGCCAGTGTTAATGCCAGGAGACGAAGTGCCTAAGTTTATTGCAATGCCCTGTCCTTGTGAGCCTCCCATAGTCGTTGACCAGATTGAGGTTAGCTTGCCTAAGCCGCCTAAGCCACCACGCATGCCAGTGCCTTTATATTAGCAATTAGTTATTAATCAAATATATATTATAATTTGGTATACATAAACGTGGTGTTAAATTGTTAATTCTATTCAATTTCACCTAGTTGCTCACTTGCTTGTACCAAATGGGTTTTTTTATCTCTACTTTTCTTTTCTTTTTGAAATTAGAGATATCAATTTCTAAATCTTGTTAATTGCTACCTAAATTTTGGTAATACCTCTCCCTAGTTCCTTCAATCCATGTACTGCTACATGCTAATTTATTGGTAATTTAATTAATTTTTTTAAAAATCCTTTGAGAAAATAGCCTACAAATACTTTTTACCACATTTTATAATGAAAATGGTAAAAACTTAAATAAAAAAATTTAATTTAATCTCTTTTAGTTATTTAAAAAGTTCATAAAGTGTAATAATTTTAGAAAATTCTACACCTTAGAGACAAAAAGAGAGCTATTGTAAGTTTGGTTAAATGTAGAGTTCTGCACAGTGCACACTGGCGTACTGTAAAATAAATATACTAAATTTCAATTAAAAAAATGTCATGATTTAATGTTTGTTTCTTTCTCTCTAAACATTTTAAGGTGGACTCCTCCAAAAAAAGTATAAATTTAATGTAATTTGTTATTTTATTAAGAATTTTGTTACGGAAACATTTTTGAATAATCAATTAATTAAATAATATTTAAATCAATTATTTGATTATTTAAAAGTATCTTTTAAATATAACCTTATATTATTACATACGTTAAAAATCTTTAATTAAAAAAATAAATTTTACCACGAGACACTGACTAAAAAATATAGATAAAAAAGGTATCAATAGTAGAATTATAATACTATTAAGATAACAAGCATGTGTTTGCATTTTTTTGTACGACTTAAAATACATATTTTATGCATATTCAAAAATTTGATGCACACATTGTTTTATTTCTAAAAATAATAAAAATTAGGTGTTATTTGTATAGTGTTCATTCTTCATTTTTCATTAACCATAACTAATTTTCTATTTTTTTGGTTTAAAAAAAAGTATCACACGATTTAATTTATAATTTTAAAAAATTTAGATATAATGTTGTAATCTCTTCACCTAAATTTAATTGAAGGTAACGTTATGCATGTTTTGTTAAGTTTTTTTTTTTTAGGATTTAGTATTAATATTTGAAGTTTTGTTATGATTTAAAAATTAAAGAATGCAAATAATCAACATTAAATTTTGTTATTTTCATTTAGAAGAGTCTGGGATCAAAAAGAGTTAAAAAATGCTCAAAAATATTTAATCAGATTACAGATCTGTTAATATATTTTTAGGATAATTTTAATAATGTGATGTAATTCTAAAATTTTAATTTAAATATTATTAATTATATTTTTATTTTCAATACATAAAACTTACCTTTTTAAAAAATAAATAATTTACCATTATTTTTCATTATTACACGTGTGGCTCAAGCAAGTTTACCAGGCATGTGTGGTATTCAAATTTATAAAAAAAAAAATATTAAATAAAATTTAATCGAATAAAATTTAGTATTGAACAATTCTAAATAATATTATTTTAAATTAAATAAAATCTAATTAGATAACATCGTAGACTTTTTTTATATAATAAAAATATATGTTTTAAATATAATATATGTTATTTTGTTATTTATTCAAAACAATTTAAAAGAAACCTAAGGAAGATTTGTCTTTGCACAAAGAAAAATAACATAACAATTTTAGAAGATTTGACTAAAAGTTTGGAAAAATTTACTTGGATAAAGTTAAATTGTTCTTGAAAAGAATAATTTTTAAAATTTAAATTTACAGATATATTAAAAAAATATTAGAGATATTTTCGATATCAATGAATTTTTTTATAAACTTTATAATAATTTATAAAATATTAAACTTATGACAAAGAATATTATGTTTATATTAGAATATGTTCATTTTTTATCTATCTGAATCTTAGGAGATAGGGAAGTGTATAATTTGGATTGAGACAGAGGATGCTACTTGAACTATAATTGAATGGGAATATTTTTGATATGACATAAGAGGAATTTGAGCAAAGGATATATATAAGCCAGTTCATAATTTTGTTTGCCATTCCTTGAAAGTGGCCTCCCTTTTAGTTTTCTTTTACCGAAGGTAAAAGTGGCTGATTGAGCTGACTTTTGCTTTACGAATTTGTAATTATTTATTTATAGAAGAAATATAATTATCATTTAATTAATTTTTTTTACATATATAATAAATAATATTTTTAGATAATTACTTAATTGATTTATATTAAAATATATTTCGAATATTGTTTAATTAATCGATTATCAAAAATAATATTTAAATATAGAAGAAATATGTCAAAAAAACTTCAATTAAATAATAAATTATATAAATTTATATATTTTTTAAATAAATATATTACTAAGATTACACCTCAAAAATTTAGATAAAAAATATATAAAAAATAAAAACTTAATAATATTAAAGTAACAAATTCCTAACTAGAACTTATATACAGGATTACTTTAATGATAAAAGAGGAGCCTAATATATTGTTTTGTTTTAATTTAGCATTAGGAATTGATACCTTTCAAAATACTTATATTTTTGTTTTAATATTATTTTTTATCTTTGTTTTCAATAGTTATTTTGTAGTGTTCTTATTTAGACTATTGGTTCTTAGTTAGTTAATTTTAATAATAATCTCAATAAATTAAAATATTTCAAAAATATTATTATTATAAAAATTATCCAAAATAAATACTACTAATTTAAATAGGATTACTTCAAAGATATCAATTGAGAATAATGATAAAAATTTATTAAAATAATAATAAGAATACCTTAAAGATACCAAAACATTACCTAAGGTAAAAAAATAAATCATAATGTAAGAAATATTATCAATTTATTATTCAATTCAATGATGGCTCTAATTTAATGTGAATTAAAAAAAATTAATTTAAAATTTTAGTCAAGTAAAATTAGGAGTGTTTACGGTCCGACTAGATCTAGTTATTAGTAAAAAAAAATTAACCAAATCGGATCATTCATATTATTTCAAACAAACTGAATCAGATTGTTTAATTATTAAAAATGTTATAACCAAACAGATTGATCCTACTTGGTTAACAATTTTTTAACGATCATGTTAAATTGTGATACCACTAATTAGATATAGACATGTTAATTGGTAATAAAATCATTAACTAGAAAAAAGGAAAATAAGGTAACTTAATAGCATGATACTGTTAAAAGATATAAGTGAAAAACCAAAATTTATCTCAAGATATTCCACAATACCAAATTCTATCCCCAACAAATTCTAAATGATAATCACTTTGAGGATAACAAAAATAATTGTGCCACCATTTCAACCAGCTACATTAATTGCATCCATTTCATCAATCTTTAAGTTCTTATCGTGCATGGTAAAATGGAGATCATAAAAGTGATATTATGAAAATTTGCATGAGCTTATGACCATATCTTGTAAATTAAATAGGAGATCAAATTCAAAACTCAACAAGCCATCCAAATGGATAAAGAATCACATTATTACCTTACTTTTTGTGCATATGCACATCACTAAGATTCTCATTAGCATCATGCTTCCTTTTCATGCAATAGTTAGAATCCCCTTCTCTAATTGAAGGGTCAAAGAGAGAATTTTTTTTTTTGTGAAAAAAGCAATAAAGGCTTGAAAAATAATAAATATACAAATAATAAAATGAAAGAAAATACAAACATATACTATATCATTTAATATACAAAACAAACACCGTAGAAAAATAAATAGAGAACAGATGACAAATGTTGTCTTTAATTTCAAGAAACCTAACATATTAATGTGTAAATTCAAACGACCAAATCACTTACGACTGGCGAATCAATAGAACTCCACATATCTATTTTTTCCATGAATGATAGGATTGGAGGCAAGGTTGGCTGGCGTTAGAGAAAAGGCGAGGCGAGACGAGACTAGTTGGCGTTAGAGGCAATGAGGATGGCTGACTGGTGTTGGAGGCGGCGAGGATGTAGATATCCAGATAAGGTATTAGGGTTTCAAATAGATTTTTCGAAGAGATCTATTAAAATAAAGGATATGTTAAAATATATTTTTAATATATTATTAATAATAATTCGGTCCGTTCGGACCAGTTTAAAAATTAGTATAACCAGATCAGATTATTTGAAAAACGATTTCAGTTAATATAAACTGGGTTGGACCATGTGATTTATAAAAATATTCGATTTAGTCTAATTTTATGGTTTAAATCGATTTAGTATAGTTTTTGGATACCTCTAGATAAAAATAGATGTAACTAAAATTTAAAGGAGTTTTTTTTTTGTCATACAACAATTCATGTGATGTAATATAATTGACCATTTATTTATAAGTAATTGCACAATTATTATTTCATTTAATATCTCCAACTTCACTCAAATTGAAATTAACACGTATAATATAACTTAATAAATATAATATTATTTAAAATTATATCTATTTAATAGTTTAATTTTTTTTCCCTCTTCATTCTCTCCTCTCTCTACCTGGTCTGTTCTCCTTCTCTAATTTAAGGGAGAAAAAAAGGAAGAACTAATAACTTGTTACACATAATATTTGAGCTGATTTTCATTTATGGAATTGATTTATACTACATGCATGTGATACCACTACTATAGCACATGTGATATAATACTTCAGAAATGTTTTCACTCGTTCATGCAAACAAATTAAAGAAGTCGCAGTTCTTTAATTTCTGAAGTATTTTAAATAGAAACTAGGTTGGTAGGTGTTAGGACATGGTGTCGTGAATAATTAATTTTGGTGGTCGAAAAACGTTTCATAATATTTTGGCGTTTACCTTCAAAGTAAGGCTTGTCATCTTGTGATGAACTTGGTGGTTGACCCAATTTCACGTGCAAACTTTGAGAATTACAAAGCTAATTCAATTAAAATGAATTCATATAAGTGAAAATCGAGTTTATACTCAAATAAGAGAGGATTGATCAGAAACCACTAGACTGTAAGCTAATTCTCAAGATGTATGCATAGGTGAAATCTGCTATATATCGATTTTGATGATCATATATAACAACATTGGTGAAACCATGAAGATAAACATAATGACATATAGCATTAATATTCCATAGAAATTAGGCTACATGTTTGCATTTTAAAGTAGAATTTAATTAATGTTGTTATAGCCCCTTTATGAGGTACGCACCAACCAAAAATAGAGGTTCGATATATAGTTTGCGTGAGTTGTGCATTAGTGTTATTTAAACAAAATATAATTTAATGTCATGATCAAAAGTCGTTGCAAGTAATGATCAACAACAAAGAAGAAGCGTACATTTATCTCAATTGTGCTTTGGGTTCGGCTCCCTTCTCGAACACACCTGAGCATTTTTTTTTAAAACAAATAAGATTATTTTATGTTATTAGTACTTTCCTTAATCTTTTAGTAACATGGTTGCCTATTTGATATTTTAATGGTACAATAATTTGATTTTAGGTATTTTTTTGTTATTATTTTTCAGACTATATTTTTGTAATATTTATATTCAATACAATGTATTAATTTTATATGATTTTTTTATTTTATTATAAATTTTTTACACATGTAAAGCACCTGCTCGTTTAATGAAAGACATTTTTAGTATTGTTTACTATTCTCTCCATTGAATATTAACCGTTTATTTGTTATTTTTAGTTCTTAAATGTATATTTTAATATTTTTTGGATATATTTTACACTTTATTTAACCTTTTTTTTCTTTCTCTATCATTTATGTTGGAAATGTATTTTAATAAAAACAAATGATGCTAATTTGTGCCAAATTATAATCTCTTAAGTCTTGTCTCACATTTTTATTTTATATTACTTAGAAGGTAATTGGCTATTGGGTTTGAGCCTCAAAGGACACACACTTTTGTGAAATGAGAGAAGACCTAAGTAAATGTGATTCCACACACCCGCATGCTGTCGTCACCGATCGATCGTGCCATGCTGAGTCGAACCGAGTTGAAGTCCGTGTGTGTGAGGTACCATTTTATTTTTTGGAAATTGTTTTTATTAAAATTACTTTTCAAATCAGAAAATAGTCGTTACTTTTTTACTCAGAAAATGATCATTATTTTTTCACTCAGAAAAATGGTCATTACTTTTTCACTCATAAAAATGGTCATTACTTTTCCATTCAGAAAATGATTGTTACTTTTTCATTCATAATTGATCGTTATTTTTCCATTCAGAAATAACTGTTACTTTTCCACTCAAAAATAACTGTTACTATTTCCACCCAGACATAACCATTATTTATCATAATTGTCACACATTTTCTCAAAACTATATATAAAGGACCTCAACTCTAAGTTTAGATACACCAATTCTCTTATAGGTCATAGAAGCAATAGCTCTTAAAAAGATAAAAAGAAGATACTAAATTATGTTTTGAGATTTTTGAGCAACATAAACTTTAAAGGTGTAGTATTTCAGACTTCATCAGTGTAGTGAAGTTCTCAGATAGAAAAAAAAATTCTGGGCTATTTTATCATAGGATGATGAGGCTGTGTTTGTTTACACAAGTTTAGGCAGTGTCGTGAAACGTCTTAAAGAGAGCGACATAGTTTCCGATTCAATTCAAACATTTTATTTCAATATATCGATAATATTGTTCTTATATTGTTTTCACATAGTTGTTCTAACAATTTATAAGCTCAATAATTTCACCTATATTATGTTTTTTTTCCTATGAATCAACTTAAATTGAGATTTTTCCTTATTTTTATTTTCCTTTAGTCATTTAAGATGAATCTAAGAATAAAAAAGACTAAGGTAATTCAGGTTCCTAGCTAACAAATCATTCGTTGAACGATTTTTATAATATTATTATTACTTGTAGTAGTGACTTTTTTAATATGTATGACTATATTTTTTTAATTTTTTGTATACAAAATTAAAAAAATGCATATTGTATTCATTAAAATAGAAATTGAATAGATTTTTGATAAACATAAGTAAACTACACAGTTATAAGTGAAGTTGTTGAGCTCTTAATTTATAGAAGAAAAATAGATATTGAATAGCTTGTAAAATGAGTCAAAAAGAACTAAAGCATGTATTTAATGATTAAAAATGATAGTTAAAGATGTTGTTAATGTTCTTACAGAGGGAATAGAAAAACAAATACCCTAAAGACCCTTCATTAAATATATGTGTGTTGCACATATGTGAAAAATCTTTAATAAAATAAAAAAATTGTTTAAATTGATTTATTATTATTATTATTATTATTATTATTCCTTTTTTACTTCTCTTATTTATTTTTTTCACACTCGTTTACTTTCTTTCTTTTTGGTTTAGTGTTTAATGTTTAGGTTTATAATTAAGTTTTAATATTTAAGGTTTAAAATTTAGTTTTTAATGTTTGAAATTTAGGGTTTAGTGCAAACAAATAAGAGAACTTTATGCAAATAAAAAAAGAAGAGAAGAAGGAAAAAAATGAAAGCAAAGAAAGACGAAAGAAAAAATAAAATATTAAAAAAATAAAAATTATTAAATTATTCTTCATTTTTATGTGGATAAAAATATATTTTTGACCATATAAGTTCATTTTTTAAAATATGAATGATTGTAAGGTATTACAAAAACACTTAGATAATAATGATATTAAAACAATAATATGGGACTAAATAAGTGTCATCTAGATTAATAAGATTATAATATCACATCATATTATGATATTAAAATGTGCCCCCTTTCACAAATTTGTTATAATTATAAATGACATGATTTCATTGATATCTTAAATTTAGTAATGATAAATGGTAAAACAATTTGAGTTTATGATAAAATCTAAATACATAAATTTATAATATATA
Source organism: Hippophae tibetana (assembly GCA_037013495.1). NCBI lineage: Eukaryota > Viridiplantae > Streptophyta > Magnoliopsida > Rosales > Elaeagnaceae > Hippophae > Hippophae tibetana. Next base: position 32,311,254 of record CM072812.1, read on the forward strand.
ATAGTTTTCGTTTTTTATGGAAGTAAATTAAGTTATAATTATTTTTTTCTTCTTCTTTTAAAGGAAACTTTGCATTAATTTATTGAAGTTATAATATATAAAAGAATCTAGTTACATATGACACAAATAAATTAAAATTAACAAGCACATTAATACACCAACATCATTTTTTATCACTCTAATGATAGCGCTGACAATAATCACATATTTCATAGGCGTTTATTTGTTTGGATTACTTTTTGCATTGTTTTCATTTCTTTAAATAATCTAATACTTAAATGTATCTTTAATTTTCAAGGAATAAACAACTTGAATAAGATAACTAATAAATCTAGATTGAAAATTATATAAAAAACAAATAAAAAAATGTCAAAAACTACACTAGATTAAATATACAAAAAAAAATCAACTGAAATTAATATTTAGGTAGTAACGGCGCTTTTATTAAACAACAAAGAAAATAAAAGAAAACTACCAACTTTTTACAAATTCATTTAATATCCTTATCAAACCAATTTTTATAATTTAGAAAATAAAAAATCAATATTCAAAATTAATCGGTAAATATTGATGTTTTAATTGAATTTATTTTATATAGAAATAAATGAAATTGGAATTTTAAGTAAACTTCATTCAAAAGCTACGGTAAGAATCAAATTAGCTCCCTTTACAAAAATTTCAACTTAAAAATGATTTTTCATTAAACAATAATATCCCCCAACATTAGAAGAAGAAAAAATGATTATTTTACATCTAAGCATCGATCAAATCAAAGATTGAAGGAAACCAATAAAGAATAAATCATATCAGGATATGTAGAATTGTGTCACAAATTGGGTAAAGGAAGCATATGATTTAGAAAAAAGTAGGTCATTGCCTCTCAATGATGTTGATGTTGATGTTGATGTTGATGTTGATGAAGTGGGCTACTAGAGCCACAAGCAATTTATATTTACAGTTACAGTGGAGATCCCCACAATAAGTTAGGTATAAGTCATCAAAAAGCATTTTAGATAAATCAGTTTTCCTTAATTTGTAATGTCACACGATGGATTAACTAAACAGCGGCTGAGGAACTCTAACTAGAAATAGGGAAGAAGAAAAAAAAAAACCACACATACACACAAAAGATCAAATATAGAATAACATTCATTCTAAAAGAGTAATAAACATAAATATTATTAAAAATATTATTGGTTTTATCAAAATTTCTTAAGAATCAAATTAAATCACTCATAAGGTAACATCGAGTAGTGTATATGAAAATATTTTCATATTAAATTGTAATTAAATTTTACTATTATTCATAACTTAAAAATTCATATTTATCAAAAAATAACAAAAAACTATTACACATACCATTTTAAACGAAAAATTCTAACGAAATGAATTAAATGATTATAATTTTTACATAAATTTACAACCAAAAAATAAGACAAAATACAATCACATAATTATTCATTACATATTTATGTGTAATTTATTTTTGCACTATTAGCTAACAAATTCTATTATTATTTTGGTATATTAAATTTATACATAATAATAAAGTACAAAAAGAGTATTTATGTAATATGATGACAAAAAATAATATATGTTTTGGCTAAAAATGAAGGTATTGAATTTTCATATTTTATTTTTTATGTTAATTAAAATCATAAATTAAGATACTTACGTGGTTAAATGGTTAACGAAATAGTGACAAAAATTTAAAAATAATTAAATAAATTGCATATAATTTTAAAAATAATTAATATTATTGTGTTTTGAAAATTCTTCTTAAAAAAAAATGCATCTAAAGATGAAAAAAATAAAAATAAGAATAATAAAAGATAATGATTTTCTCACAAATATTAGATAATTTTGAAGATAAATAAGAGAGATGAATTTTTTACTAAAATAAATAATTATTTATCATAATATTTAATGTAATGTAAATTATTCATAAATTATCATGAGTAGAAATATTTTTTTAGGTGAAGGCTATAATTGTTTTCTAAATTTCTTTTACAATAATTATGCATTTCAAAAATAAAAACACAAAATTGGTAATAAATAAAGAGAAAACAAATTTCAAAGATAAAAAATAAGATTGTAAGATAAAAGAAGTCGTAGATAATGTAAAATACATTATTTAATTTTTTTATATTTATCTTCTAAAATAATGACAGTATATGTAATTAAAACAAAAAAAATAGACAAAATTGTCTAAAAAAATGACACATACATAATATAGTTAGTAGTAAGATATGTATATTTATGCATTTTTAATAACAAACTGTGCCAATATTTTAAAATAAATTAACTTCAAATCCCACTACTTTTTTCTTTCTCGACGAGTCTTTTTTCACTATTTATATACATACATATTTATATTTATCGTGTAGTTCTATTTATTATTTTAATTTGAGTATTTATGTTGCTTGTGTTTTGAATTTAGCTATATAATTTTTTTATTTTATAAATTATTCGATGATTTTCTTATATTTTATAATAATTATCTAAAGATAAGTTTTATTTATGAGAGAATATTATGAAAAGAGTTCACGATCTGATCAACCTCTAAAGTAAGAAGATACAGACTTTTAAATGACTTGAATCTAACTTGCAAAAAATAAAATAATAAAATATTAAATAGTTCACGTAAAAGAAGCACAAATTATATAATATATAGATAATTTCAAATAACATATATTATATATTAAATAGAAAGCAATTAAACATTAAATATTTTCTAATAAAAATTTATGATTTAGTATGTTGAAACATACACACATAAAACTTAGATTATACTAACTAGATAAATTTATATAAAAACTGTATGTTTATGATAACATCATTAATTTAATTAAGTTAAACACACGATAACAAATAATTTACTAACAATAAACAAGTTAGGGAGTGAGCAATTAAAGGAAGGAGGTTATGTCATAACGTATACCTTGTGACCGAAAGATTAAAGGAAGCAGGTTATAACATCTTTTTCAAACTATGGCTGCTCGTTGTCATTTTGGAACGGAATGCAACCTTGCAACTTCATGGACATAGAATAACTCAGGAAGGAAATAGGGTTGTTATAAATATGGGGTAAACTTCTTTTTTATTTATTTATTTGTAATAAATCGTGTAGAGTTAAAAATTTTGGTTCATTGTTTTAGACCATTAGGCATTGCAATTTCTTTAGGTGGTTTGATGGAGAAATGTGATCCAATCAAAATTCTTAATCTGTTGAGAAAAATTAAAGGACATATTGAATATTCTTCAAAGACTTAAAGCTCAGGTTTCTTTTTTGGAAAACAAAAATTAGAAGTTGCAGGAGGAATTGCAAAGCTGCAAAATGATCTGAGAATGAATGAAAGTAAAAACTTGAAATACTGGCTTGTCATATTGTTATTGGCTATGATTGTATTTAAGGATATGGATATGTTGAAATTCCAAGCAGAAACAACAAAGCGTTACCATAAATTTGGGTTGAATATCATGTGTTGAGGTTAATTTGGATGAGAGATGACAATAGAGGATGCAATGTATGTAACTTGTAACTGTTTAACATTTATAAAATGACATATTTTGATTTACTGTAAAAACGGAGAAATTATATAAAATAATATTTTTAAAATTTATAATAATAAAAATAGTATTAAATAAAGATTAATTAAACAGAATTTAATATTGAACTATTCTAATTAATATTATTTTAAATTAAACAAGTTATTGTAAAAAAATTTAAATAATAAAAATATATATACTAAATATAAGATGAACATCAAAGAAGAAGCCTACACTTTAGCAATTCATAACATAGTCACTCTCATTGTCCTAATTTCACTGTAGCTAAATTGAAAACGGTGCTTTTAGATTCAAAGTGCAGAATCAGTGCACTACATTCTTAATATTATTGTACTGCGTCCGTGATGCTATGTTATTATTGAAAGAAGAGTACATATATATCACTTTTCTTTCACCAAAAACTTTGTTGTTTTGAGATTGACATTTACTCAAGCTGGCACTGGGCACTACATATTGTAGGGTAGGGACATGTTATGTTAACACATCCTATTAATTTCTACGCCAAATTAAAGAACCACCTATTTTCACCAAAAATATCACATATACCTCATATGCCACTTTACACAAGTGTCTTTCTTACTTTTCCTTTCAAAGCTTGATCTTTATTATGCAATTTATGTAAAATTGTTGTTTTTTTAATAACTATATTATTTAAATGCGTTAATTAGACCTTGAACTACAGAAAGTAAACTACATTAACTTTTAGTTATAAATTGATTTACAATTCATGCAAAATTGTTCACGAAAGGACACTAGTATTCAATGTTTAAAGACAAATTAAAACCCATTTTGAATAGTATTTATGTTTGCCTACGCTTTTAACAAACCAATAATAATTTTTATAATAATTTTGCCAAGACAATTTCGTTAAATTGTAGTATCTGTACACAAGTCAAAATTCAATTTTTTTAGTATTTTTTTCACTATTTAAAAATTCAAAATAAAAACTTGAGTAGATAGACGAATATAGGAGACAAGGAATACATTTATAATAACATTTTTGGAAGAAAAAAATATTCATGTAAAAACTTTTACATTTTTATTAAGAGAAAAATATTATAAAGATAAATGGTGTAATTTAATCTTTTAATTTTTTTAAAAATATTAATTAAAAATAAAATGTATTATTTTAATATTACTTTAAAATTAAAATAATAAAAACTCTATTTATAATTTAAAACATCAACCGTTTCCTTTAATTAATTATAGTAAATTATTTAAATTAGCTCAATGTGATAATAATCTATTTTATATATAAATAGTTGAAATGTGTATTAAAAGTTGAGATCATTTACCAAAAGTGCCACACCTTTTGATTTTAAAGTAAAAGCTTTTGACAATGCATACTATTATTAAACTCACATTGTCAAATAGAATTAGCCTAACGTGCATGATAAATGGTTAACCAAAAAAATCATAATATTATACTTGGATTCTGCCAAGTTGAATTCTTTAGATTATCTCATTGATCATAGTTGTAGCCTCCAATTAAATTATATTAAACTCTAAATTTTCTTTTTTTTTCTTTAGATTTCAAATTCATTTTTCTTAGAAATTCAAGGGAAGAGTAGGATTTATAAAAGTACGGATGATAAGCAGTTTACTCAATAATGGGGGCCTTAATTATTGGCACCAAAATCGCATGGGGTCTCACAGGCTTTCATTGTTGGACAACTTATAGTGGATTTCTTAGTGGTCTTATCCCAAACAGCTATATAGCAGATGATGATGTAATGTTTATTTTTTGTTTTTATTATAAGAAAACTGTGTTACTTCAAAAGATTTTAAGAAATCTACTTAATCCTAATCCAATGTTTAATATTGTCTGGTAATTACTGTTTTAAATTAATGATTAGAAAATTAGCATAATTACAGGGAATAAAAAATGTGAAAAGTATAGAAAGCTAAGAAGAAATAATGATTTAATATTGTATTGGTGTGTTTTAAAATTTACATAGAGAATCTTATATATAGAGTTGTAACAAGTGTAAAATAAATTAAATAATAAGTATAATACAAGTGAAATAGTAGAAGTTTAGTACAAGTGAAATAGTAGAAGTTTAGCACAAGTGAAATAGTAGAAGTGTAGTACAAGTGAAATAGTAGGAGTGTAATACAAGTGTAGTACAAGTGAACTATAAGTGAATTATAATATCAAATATAACTTAACATCCCCCCTTAAACTAAAGGAGGAAGAGAAACAATCAACTTGAGTTTGGAAACTAATTCTTGAAATCTGCCTGGTAGATGAGATTTGGTGAAGATGTCAGCTGTTTGATATGTGAAGGATATTGATTTGAGAAAAACAGTGTCTTGAAGAACATGTTGACGAACAAAATGACAATCAATCTCGATATGTTTTGTTCGTTCATGAAATACATTATTGTGAGCAATCTGAATAACACTCTGATTGTCACAATATATGATAGTTGCAGTTGATTGGAGAACACCCATATCAGCAAGTAACCAACGGAGCCAAAGAAGTTCTTGAGTGGTGTCAACAAGAGGACGATATTCAGCTTCAGTGCTGGATCGAGAAGTGATAGATTGTTTCTTGCTTCGCCAAGATATGAGAGAGTTTCCAAGAAAGAAACAATATCCAGTAGTAGAGCAACGATCAGTTAGGTCACCTGCCCAATCGGCATCAGAGTAGGCAGAAAGAAGAAGATTAGACTTGTTGGAGAAATGGAGACCGTGAAACATGGTGCCTTTGATGTAGCAGAGAATGCAAAGAACCGCAGTATAATGGGTAGATTGTGGAGCAGACATGAATTGACTAACCAGATGAACAACATAGACAATGTCAAGACGAGTGACTGTGAGATAAACAAGACTGCCTACTAGTTGTCTGTATAATGTGGCAATTGAGATAATAGTACCATCTAATGGAGTAAGTTTGACATTGGTTTCTAGAGGTGTTGATGCAATTTTGCAATTAGTAAGGCCAGCCCGATTAAGAATATTAGACGAGTACTTTGCTTGAGAGAGATAATATCCTTGAGAATAAGATGAGATTTCTAGGCCCAAGAAGTAGTGGAGACGACCAAGGTCTTTCATTTCAAATTGATGGCTCAGAAACTGCTTGAGATCAATAATTTCATTAGAGTCGTTCCCTGTTATGATCATATCATTTACATAAAGGAGTAGAAGTGTTACACCAGTGGGAGTCTTCCGAATAAAGAGACCGGAGTCATAAGAATTGGAAGTGAAACCAAAGTCAGTAAGTGTAGAGCTGAATTTGGCAAACCAAGCCCGAGTAGCTTGTTTGAGGCCATAGAGAGCACGACGAAGTCTGCATACTTGATGAAGTGAATGAGTGTATCCAGGAGAAGGTTTCATATAAACTTCCTCAGTTATGTCTCCATCAAGAAAATCATTTTTGACATCCATTTGAAACATGTTCCAATTTCGGGCAGCAACAACAACAATGATACTTCGAACAGAGGTGAGGCGAGCTACAGGTGAAAATTTTTCTTCATAGTCGATTCCATATTCCTGTGTAAAACCCTTTGCAACCAGACGAGATTTATATCGTTCCATAGATCCATCTGAATAAGTTTTGATTTTGAAAATCTACTTACAACCAATCAGAGATTTATTAGATGGAAGATCAATAAGATCCCATGTATGTGCTTTTGTTAATGCCTGTAATTCATCTATCATAGCTTGTTGCCAATGAGGGTTAGAACTAGCTTCTCTATAGTTTTGGGATTCATGATGAGACAAAATAGTATAGAAACATTGGTAATCACGAAGATGAAAAGGAAGATTACTTACACGAGTAGAACGACGAAGTGATGACTCTGGAAAATTAGGTAGTTGGTCTTCAGAAGATGTTGTTATGCTAGGATCAGCAGAAGGAGCAGACACATCTGGAGAAGCCGTAGTAGACGATGGTGAGGGTAATGGAGCAATGTCAGGAGGAAATAAATCAATAGTTGGGTCATTAAAAAATGAGAGTGAGGTAGGAGATGAGACATGAAATGAGGAAATAGAGGAAAACATTTTATGTTCCCAAAAGATGACACGACGAGAGATGCGCAATCGTTTAGAGATAGGGTCCCAACAATGATAGCCTTTGTGTTCTATTCTATATCCTAAGAAACAACAAAGGCGAGTACGAGATTCTAATTTATTGCGTTCATAAGGGTGAAGAAGAACAAAACAAGCACAACCAAACACTTTGAGCAGTTCATAAGATGAAGAAGTACTATAAAGATGCTCATAAGGGGATTGATTATGAATAATAGGTATGGGAACACGATTGATGGTATAAACAGCTGTAAGAGCTGCTTCACCCCAAAAGCGTTCGGGACAAGAACTAGAAATGAGGAGAGTGCAAACATTATTAAGAATATGTCTGTGTTTTCGCTCAGCTCTTCCATTTTGTTGAGATGTGTCAGGACAAGAATATTGAGAAAGACTCCCATTTTGTCGAAGAAAATTTTAAAAAATTGTTTCTTTATATTCCATAACATTATCAGCTCTAAGTACTTTGATATTTTGAGAAAATTGGGTTTTAACCATTTGGGTAATTTAGATCTATGGTTCATGAAAAAAATCCATATGAATCTTGAATAATCATCAATAAAAATGACAAAGTAAACACATCCCCCTATAGTAGGATGTGGGGATGGACCCCAAACATTAGAATGAATTAAGTCAAAAGATGAGAGAGAAGTATAATCACTTTTATTAAAACATAAAGCAGGTCGTTTTCCTAATTGATAAGGCAAACAATTTACATTATCAGAAATTGAAACAGATCCTAATTTACCAGAAGATGCTAAGGGACGAAGACGTCATATAGACGTATGGCCTAGACGAGCATGCCATAGGTTGATAGGAGTAGTAGAAGCAGCAACAGAAGTATGAGAAGAATTGGGTAGATAAAGGTCAATAAGTTCAAATAATCGTCCAACCTTACGGCATATCCCAAGGATCTGTCCTGTCTGTGGATCCTGCACACGACAACTAGAAGAGAAAAAAGTAATACTAAGACCAAGTTCACATAATTTACCAAGAGAGATAAGATTTAGAGTAAGGTTGGGAATATGAAAGGTGTCAAAAAGTGATATAGAAGATGTGGAAACTTGTCCTATAGCATTAACATGCATATGTGAACCATTGGCAGTTTGAATTAAAGGTTTGGAGATGGAAGATTGTGTGGGAGAGAAGATGTGAGTATCATGAGTCATATGGTTACAACAAGTAGAATCAAAATACCATAAAGATTTACCTAATGTGAGAGGCAAGGCAGTAGGAAGAGGATTACTAGATTGTGAGAGAACATGTTTAAGAAGACCTTCAAGTTCTTGAGTAGAGAAGGTAAATTTGTCATGATTATCCTCAGAAACAATAGCAATGATAGATGAGTTACTATTTTTACCTGAAGCATGTTGAAAGGAATTCTGAGAGGGATTCCGAAAGCAATCTCTGTTAAAGTGTCATGGACCCATCTTGTGACAATATATACATACCCGAATGAGACATGTAAGAAGCTCATGTTGGGGTTGTGACAGTAGGTGCAGCCTTGATGTTTGAAGTTCTCTTTACAACCTCTTTTAGGGCGATAACATGGGGTGGCAAGAACAAAATCTGTATGATGAACTTTGAAAACCCTTATCCGAGTTTCTTTAGAGCGAAGCTCGATCACAATAGTATCTAAGGATGGAAAAGGACTCTGATGGAGTAAGGAAGCCCGAACAGGTTCAAATCGATCATGGAGAGCCATGAGAAAAATAACAAGACGCTAGTGATTGCGGTAAGTTACAAACATCTCAACATCAATCTTGTTCGTCTAAGTTGGTTCAGAGAGAGTGAGTTGATCCCAAATAGTATGCATTTTAGAGAGAAATTGGTTAATGGTTTGATCAGCCCTTTGGCGTTTAGTATGAAGAGTTGTTAGAAGTTGATATTGGTTGGCCAAATCTGTTGTAGTGAAGCGAGCCTCAATTCCCAAACTTCTGTGGCAGTGTAAAAATGCCAAAATTCACCATGGATGGAGGGTAAGGTGGTGTTACGGAACCAGGTAATAATTTGATAGTGTTTACTTTCCCAGTCTTCAAGGCGGTCAACAAATAAGGAGGTTTTTTCAGTGGTTTCTTGGATGGGTATAAAGATATCACCAATTATGAAACGTCATAGCTTGCATCTTTTCAAGAAATTTTTCATTGCTTGTGCCCAGGCTAGGTAGTTAGTATCATCAAGTGTGATAGAGATTGTTTTTGGGACATCATTTCGGTCCATTTTAATGAAATAATGGAGGAAATATAAAGCAAATATATAGAAACAGTATAAAGGAGATATCCTTAAAAATGAAAAGAGGAGTTGAAAACAAGCTTGGAACCAGGTTGAGGTGAGGCGGGTTAGAGTGAGCTGGGTTGGAGTGAGCCAGGTTGGAGTGAGCCGAGTTGAGGTGAGCCGGGTTGGAGTGATCCGAGTTGAGGTGAGCCGAGTTGAGGTGAGTCGGGTTGGCTGTGATGAAGAGAGGCGAAATTTTGATAGAAATTTTAAAGGTATATGAGAGGCTCTGATACCATGTGAAAAGTATAGAAAGATAAGAAGAAAGAATAATTTAATGTTGTATTGATGTGTTTTAGAATGTATATAGAGAATCCTATTTATAGAGTTGTAACAAGTGTAGTACAAGTGTAGTACAAGTGAAATAGTAGAAGTGAAGTACAAGTGTAGTATAAGTGAAATAATGGAAGTGTAGTACAAGTGAAATAATACAAGTGTAATACAAGTGAAGTATAAATGAATTATAATATCGAATATAACTTAACAAAAAAGAAAACCAGTGGTTGAAGTTTTTCTTGGATCATGATTATAAGTTGATAGTATATATAAATTATTTTTACTACAAAAGACAACAAAAGTAGAATATTTCAGAAACATTAAAAGAGTTTTGTGTTAATCCAATTTGTGTGTAGGATAATATTTTGAGTTCTTGACTTGAAAATTAACACAAAAATATATTATTAATTGTGGCAGGGGTTCGAATATACCAACATTTATGAGAGAAATTCTTTGTGAGAACCTTAAATCTTGTTGATATCGTTTAAGGAAATGTATTAATTTAATGTTATTTTTTATTTTATTGAAAATTTTCCATACATGCATAACACGTGTGTTGTAATATTATTTACTATTTTCTCTATTAAATGTTAATAGTTTATTATTCCATCATTTTTGAATTCTTAATTATATATTTTAATATTTTTGAACATATTTTACATTTTATTTAAACTTTTTTTTTCTTTCTCTATCACGTATGACTTCAAAAACTTCACTTATAGTATGTCCTTTATCTTTTAAAAAACTTAAATTGATATTTTTTCTATTTTTATTTTTATTGTAGGCATTTAAGATGAATCTAAGAATATAAAAAATTAAGGCTAATTCAAGTTCCTAGCTAACAAAGCATTGGTTAAACGATTTTTATGATATTATTATTACTAGCAGAGGTTTTTTTTAATATGTATGATTATATATATTTTTTCAAAAAGTACATAATGTATACTATTTTTCTATTTTTATGTATATAAAATTTAAAAAAATGCATATATATAGTAATTTTTAAAACATAACTTGAATAGATTTTGGATAAATATAATATATATACACAGTTCTATGTGAAGTTGTTGAGCTTCTAGTTTATTGAAGAAAAATAGATGTTGAAGAACTTGTAAAAAGAGTCAAAAAGAATTAAAACACTTAATTAATAACTAAAAATGATAGTTAAAGATGTTATTAATGTTCTTGTAGAGGCCGGAATATTAAAAAAAATCTTAAAGGCCCTTTATTAAATGTATGTGTGTTGTACATATGTAAAAAATATCTAATAAAATAAAAAATTGCTCAAATTGTTACTTTTTATTAAATGTGGGTTGATAATATGATATCATGTGAAAAATAAGGGTAAAAAACATATCTAAAATGAAATTATGGTATAACTAAGATAACAAAATTTATTCTTGCTTAAGTTATTGAGTGTTACTTTAAAAGCACATAAATTATCTAAAGGAAACCAATTTTTTCACACTAATCTTTTAATTATTTTTACTCTTTTTTTCCTTTTCTTATTTTTTACATTCTTTCTCTCTTTTACATTCTTTTCTTTGGTTTAGTGTTTAGATTTAGGATTTAGTTTTTATATTTAAAATTTAATATTTAGTGTTTAAGATTTAATATTTAATATTTAAAGTTTAGTATATAATGTTTAATGTTTAGTGTTTAGAATTAAGTATTTAGAATTTAGAGATTGGGGTTTGAGTTTAAGGCTTAGTAAAAAAGAAATAATTTTTTTTTACGTAAATAAAAAAAAGGGAAAAGATAAGAAAAAATAATATACCAACATTAGAAGGAAATAAATGTTTGTATTCCATCTAAGCATCGATCAAATCAAAGATTGGAGAAAACCATCAAAGAATAAATCCTATCAGGATACGTAGAATTGTGTCACAAATTGGGTAAAGGAAGCATATGATTTAGAAAAAAGTAGGTCATTGCCTCCTCAATGATGTTGATGTTGTGGGCTACTAGAGCCACAAGCAATTTATATTTACAGTTACAGTGGAGATCCCCACAATAAGTTAGGTATAAGTCATCAAAAAGCATTTTAGATTAATCAATTTTCCTTAATTTGTAATGTGACACGATGGATTAACTAACAGAATAAAATTCATTATAAAAGAATAATAAATATTAAAATAATTAAAAATATTATTAATTCGAATCAATTTTTTATAAGAATCAAAATAAATCACTAATAAAGCAAGATAGAGTATCATATATGAAAATATTTTCATATTGAATCATACTTAAATTTTATTAATGTTTATAACTTAATAGAATTAAAACTCATGTTAATCAAAGTGAAAACAAAACAAAAAAAGATTATACGTACCTTTTGAAACGTAAAATTCTAAAGAAATGAATTAAAAGATTATAATTCTTAGGTAAATATATAACCCAAAATTAAGATAAAATATAATCACATAGTTATTCATAGGAGATTTATGTGTAATTTATTTTTACACCACTATCTAATAAAATTTATTATTGTTTTTGCATATTAATTTTATATACAATAATAACGTGCAAAAAGAGTTTTATGTAATACGATGAAAAAATAATATATTTTTTGACTAATTTTTTTTTTAATTAAAATCATAAATTAGGATACTTTCATGATTAACAAAACAGTGAAAAAATTATTAAAACTAATAAAATAAATTGCATAGAATAATAAAAATAATTAGAATAATCATATTTTGAAAATTGTTCTTCAAACAAAATGCATTTAAAAATGAAAAAAATAAAAATAAGAATAATAAAATATAATGATATTCTCATAAATATTAGAAAGCTTTGGAGATAAATAAGAGAGATCAATTTTTTACTAAAATAAATAATTATTTTTCATAATATTAAATGTAATGTAAACTATTCATGAATTATCATGAGTATAAATAATTTTTTTTGTGCAAGCTATATTTTTTTAAAATTTCTTTTGCGATAATTATGTATTTAAAAAAACAAAAAACGTGGCATTAAATAAAGAGAAAAGCAAACTTTCAAAGATAAAATGATAAGATCATAAGATAAAAGAAGTCAGATAATGTAAAAATATGATTTAATTTTTTCTTTATATTTATCTTCTAAAATAATGACAAAATATATAATTAAAACAAAAGAAAATAGACAAAATCGTCTAAAAAGTGACATACACAAATATAGTTAGTTATAAGATATTTATATTTCAACATTTTTAATTAAAAATGTATCGATATTTTTAAATAAATTAATTTCAAATCCAACTATTTTTCTTTCTTCTCGAAGAGATTGGTTATTTCTCACTCTTTATATACATACATATTTATATTTATGGTGTTGTTTTATTTATTATTTTATTTTGAGTATTTATGTTGCTTGTGTATTGAATTTATCTATTCAATTTTTTTTCATTTTATAATAATTATTTTAAGATAAATTTTTATAGAACATTATTATTTATGAGAGAATAAAATTGAAAGAATCCAAGATCTTGTAACCACCAAGATAATGAGATACATACTACTAAATGGCTAAAACCTAGAAATAAAATAATAAACACTTAAATAGTTCATATAACTTCAAACAAAAAATATTATATATTAAATGAAAGCAAGTAAACATTAAAAGCTTTCTCATCAGATTTTATGATTTAGTATGTTGACACACATACACATGAAACTCAAATTATACTAACTTAATATCAGATCATACATAATAAGCGATATAATGAGTTAAATTTATATATAGATCATATTTATATGATAACATTCTCAAGTTGCTAAAGACAACCATGTAGCAACCAATAATTCACTAACAATAAATAAGTTACTGTTGGGAAATTACGCAAATTCCAAATAAGTCAGATTTATAAGAAAGCAAGAAAAAAAATAACACACAAATTTGATAACGGAGTTCAGTCAATCTTGCTTACGTCTCTATACCTGCTGCAGATCTTTTTACTTAAATAAGAGAAATTACACAAGGTGTTTACAACACTCACAACTCACAACCCAATTGCACCTAAGAAAATTACTCTCAATTTTCTCTCATAAAAGCTTTTCTCTATAAGTTTTTCTCTCAATTGGAATGAACACTTTGGATGATTAATTCATTACAATTACACATCTATATATAGGAAAATTCACTCCTTGAATTACTCATTAAATTAATGGTTCCTTGAATTTCTCCTTGAATTAAGCTCCATGTTTTGCTTCATGTTTTACTCCTTTTTTTGCTCCATGTTTTACTCTTTGTTTTACTCCATGTTTTGCTCCTTAAATTAAAGAGCTTTATAACAATCTCCAACAATCTCCCACTTGAAGACTGATTTCAATATGTCTTCACACCTCGATCAATGCAGCAGCTTTTCTAGTCTTTGTTACTCTAGCAGACCAACTGAAGTTGAACACAACTTCAGTTTGTCAATAGTCACCACCTTTGTTAACATATCTGATGGATTTTTGCTTCCTTGACTCTTCTCCAGTATTAACACATCATCTTCCAATAGAGATCTGATGAAGTGATAACGAAATCCAATATGCTTGGTTCTAGAATGAAATGCTGAATTTTTCGCCAAGTGTATTGCACTTTGACTATCACTATGCAGAACATTCTTCTCCTGTTTGAATCCCAGCTCAGTTAACAAACCTTGAAGCCATATCATCTCTTTACTAGCTTCAGTTACTGCTACATACTCAGCCTCTGTAGTGGATAGAGTGACAATTTTCTCTATTTGTGACATCCAACTAACAGTTGTAGTTCCAACAGTAAATATATAACCGGTGGTGCTTCTTCGGTGATCAACTTCACCTCCAAAGTCTGCGTCTACGTACCCTTGTACTTTTAACTCTCCTTTACTAAAGTACAGGCACTTTTCTGTGGTGCCTCGCAGATACCTCAAAATCCACTTGACTGCTTCCCAATGAGTTTTCCCTGGATTTGACATAAATCTGCTAACAACTCCCACTCCATGGCCAATGTCTGGTCTCGTTGATAACTGTATTTTATACAGTTATTTTCATCAATTTTAGTAATGATAATTGCTATGTTCTATTAATATTTAGTTAATTTTTGTTAAATAAAGTAATATTTTACTTTTATGTGCTAAAAATACATTTTTAATAAAATTAAATAATTTGTATCGAAAATGTACTTAATTTCATATTTCTGTCCACAAATATAATTTATGATAATATAGTTTCTTAATTACAATTTATAAAAATCGAAAATATAATTTAAATTAAATTTGGGCTTAATTATAATTATTAAAAGTTTAAAAATTTAATTTAAAATTAGCAAAGGGCTTAACTGTAATTTAAGAAAGTGCAAAATGTAATTTGGATTAAATTTGTGGCTCAAAGTATAATTAATAAAAGTTTGAATTTTCTGCGCAGGAAAAGAATCGCACTCGTACAAATCACGACGTTCATCACGCACCGTTCGATCATCAATTCAACGGTCCAGATTTGGCGAGTACAACCAGACGAGGCAAAATCGCGTGTAGAATCTACGCGCGGCTCGGCGTGCCAGTGGGTCCCATGTGTCGCGCAGGCCGGCGTCAGAGTGGGCCCCACATGTCGGCTGCGCAGATTCCCCCGAGGCCATCGCTGACCGTTGGATCTCTTGAACGGTCCAGATTGAATCGCGTCCATCCCAGCTGTCGCGCACCGAGCCGCCCGCGTAAAAATCCTGTGCGACGCGTTCTTCATGCGTCCGGCTTACCGCCTAATGAAAAGCTGCCACGTGGCACTACATTTCTCTCAACGAATCACATGGTGACACGTGGCATGCGGAAAAAGAAAAAAAATTCAAAAAATTTGCAGAGTGTATTTTCGCGTGCTACTCCCATACAATCTTGTTCCCCACTGATGATAAAATATAAAAAAATAAAAAAATAAAAAATAAAAAGAAAAATAAAAAAGGTGATATATGTTTTTGGGGGATACGCGTGGAGATAGACTGGTTTTTTCTTTTTTTCAGTTCATTTTTAGTTGTAGCATTTTTTTCTTTTCTTCTTTTTTCTCTCGAAATTTTGGGAGAAAACTAGCAGTTCTTGCAAGTTTTTCTTCCTTATAACATTTTAATTTCTTTTTTTTCTTGTTTGCGTGTTACACAAAACACGCAGAGTATTGATTTAACATTTTATGTTGTATTAGAAAACTAGCAGTTCTTGCAAGTTTTTCTTCCTTGTAACATTTTAATTTTTTATTTTTTTTGTTTGCGTGTTACACAAAACACGCAGAGTATTGATTTAACATTTTATGTTGTATTTTCTTAGGGAAATTACAGAGAAAGAAGACAACAAAGAAGAAGAAAAGGAATGAAATTTATTTTTCATTGAGGAATCGTGAAAGAGTTTTTTTTCTTATCCATTTTCTTTTAATTTTCTTTCTCTGCAATGTTTTATTTTTGTTGTGTTGTAATTTTAAATTCTGCGATGAACTAATACATTTGTTCTAGGATTGCAGTGTAGCGTAAATTATGAAATTTGAATTAAATATTTTTGAATGATTTAAGGGACTGTTTTAAGTTGTTTATTGTATCTGTGTTTAATGCTTTTAATTATCGGAAGATTAATTAACTGATATGTGACATTTAAATAAACTTGAAAAAGGTATTTTTGTGTGTTGCTCGTGATGAAATAACGTATATACATAAGAGATAGAAATATACTTTTATTGTATGCGTAACTGTTAGAGAACTCAGAACTTAATAAATCTGGTTGAATTTAATTCGCATAGGAATATAGTGAATCATTTTAACTAGATGTTTCTGTATGGAGCTCGGGAGAGATATATGGATAAATTAGGAGTTCTTGGTTAACAACTTAAAACACGATAACATAAATCAAGATAAAATATAATGATTCAAGTGGATTAATTGGGTGAAACTGCAATCCTAGAATTTTCTTGCAATCTGTTATAAAAGTGAGTTAGTCAAACTCCATCAAATTATCGACTGTTTGGATAGAATTAGGTTGAAATAATTTTAATAATTAACGAATACTAGTAACAAATCTCTGTGGAAACGATATTTTACTTATCATATTATTACTTGTGACCGTGTATACTTGCACGTTTTTCTGTGTGTTGCAAAACCAACAACACTCGTACAGACCATTGCGTACATCAAACTTCCAATGGCTAAGGCATAAGGAACCTTAGCCATGAATTCTCTCTCTTCCTCTATATGAGGGGACTGATCCTTAGATAGGCGAAAATGACTGGCCAAGGGTGTGCTAACTGGCTTGGCATCGCCCATGTTGAATCTTTACAAAACACGATTGATGTATTCTGCCTGAGATAACTGCAAGGATCCTTTCTTCTTATTTATTGTGATTTGCATTCCAAGAATCTTCTTTGTTGGACCCAAGTCTTTCATGTCAAACTTTTTTGACAATTGTTTCTTCAACCTTTTAATATCATCCATATCTAAACCTGCTACTAACATATCATCAACATAAAGTAGTAAAATGATATAACTGGACCTATATCTCTTGAAGTAGCAACAATGGTCAGCATTGCACTTCTGGAAACCTTCCTTGTGCATGAAGTTGTCAAACTTTCTGTACCATTGTCTCGGGGCTTGTTTCAGGCCATACAAACTCTTCTTAAGTCTGCACACCATGTTCTTCTTCCCTATTTCTGAGAAACCTTCTGGCTGGTACATGTATATCTCTTCATCTAAATCTCCGTGAAGGAATGCAGTCTTCACATCCAACTGTTCAAGATGAAGATCTTCAATGGCTACAATACTCAACACTGATCTGATAGTATTGAGCTTCACAACGGGAGAGAAAATGTCAGTGTAGTCAACTCCTTCCTTCTGTTGAAACCCTTTAACAACTAGGCGGGCTTTGTATCTCTTGGAACCATGATAACTGTATTTTATATAGTTATTTTCACCTATTTTATTAATTATAATTGCTATGTTTTCAATGTTTTTAGTTAATTTTAGTTTAATAAATTAGTATTTACTGTTTTTTATATATTTTAATAAAATTAAATAATTTGTATCGAAAAACTTAATTAATTGCAAATTTGGGTCCAAAAATATAATTTCAAATAAAATAGTATTTAATTACAATTTATAAAAGTCAAAAATATAATTTAAATTAAATTCGGGCTTGATTTTAATTATTAAAAGTTTAAAAATTTAATTTAAATTAGAAAAGGGCTAAACTGTAATTAGAGAAAGTTGAAAATGTAATTTGAAATAAATTTGTGGGCCAAAATCCAATTAATTAAAAAGTTTAAATTTCTGCGCAGGTGAGAAGACCACGCGCCATCATGCATGCGCGAAACGTGGGCCATCCGATCAAAGAAGAAACGGCTGAGATCCGCGCGTGCCATGCACGCCCGACCAGATCGCGTGGGTGCAGGTTCTTTTTACGCGGCTCGACGTCCGAGTGGGGCCCACCTACCGCGTAGGCCGGCGTGTAGGTGGGACCTACTTCTCTGACGCGTCAGCCGCTGTCCCCCACGTACGCGCGCCTCTGATCCCGTGCGCTGATCTCAGTGTGCGCCCGGATTTTCCTCAAATCAGAATCTGCCACGTGTTCCTTTTGAATCCCTTCCTCAAATCTGCAACTGCCACGTGTCCCACTCTATTTTACAACCAATCATGTAACGACACGTGGCATGTTACGATGAGCACGAAAGCGCAGGATCACGCCCGTATGTGGTCGTTTTCGTCCATTCCTTTTTGTCGCCGACGCTGTTTCCAACGTCCAATGAGAAGCTGCCACGTGTCCGCGTTAATTCCTTTCAGCGAATTAGATGCTGACACGTGGCACGCATAATGAATTAAAAATTTCAGAATCGGCGCCCCTGTCTCACGCGTGAATTTATTTAATATTTTCGATACGATTTTCGATACGCGTTATTTTATTTTTCGTTAAAAATATTATTACGTGTTTTATAAAAAATAAAATAAAAAATGAAATATTTTAGATGTATTATTTTTGGGTATAAATAGGAGATAAGATGATAGTTTTAAGAAGTTTTTGTGAGTTTGTAATTTTTGGGGTGTTTTGTGTGTTGGCTGTGGAACACGCAGAAGCCATTTTTGGCTTTTGTTGTGTTCTGCGTGTGCCAAATATTTCTTCTAAGTGATGTTTTAATTTTCCTTCTTCTTCATCTTAATTTTCTGTAGGTGTTGTAATTTTTATTTTAATTTTATGAAGTAATTTAATTTTTCTAGGGTTGCATTCGATCTAAATTTATGATCCTTTTATTTTAATTATTTTTGATAGATTTATAAGACGTTCGTTTTGTTCGTTCTATTTTGTGTTTAATGCTTTTTGATTATTTACGAATCTTATCGAAACGATCCGTGGCACATGAATAAACTTGGAAGAGGCATTCGTGTGTATATTGCTCGTAAATAGAATGACATGTATGATGAAGGATAGAAATATACCCTAATTGTATGTGTGGCCATTTGAAAACTTAAAACGTAATGAATTTCGGTGAATTTAATTCTCATAGAGATATAGTGAATTAATTTAACGAGTTGTGTTTGTACGGAGCTCGGAAGAGATGTATTATAAAAATAGAAGTTTTCGGTTGACAAATTAAATGTATTAAAAACATATAAATCAAAAGAAAATAAAATGATTTGAGTTGATTAATTTGGTGAAAAATTGCAATCCTAGATTTCTTTTATTTTTTGTTTTAACTCTATTCTTACATTTTCTACAATCAACGTACGTTTTGAATAAAATCAGATTGAGATAATTTTAGTAATCAACAAACTATAGTTACAAATCTCCGTGGGAACGATACTTTACTTACAAATTTTATTACTTGTGACCGTGTATACTTGCACGTTTTTTGTGTGTTGTAAAACACGCATCAAACCATCATGCTCTTCTTTCACCCGGTACACCCATTTGTTGTGAAATGTCTTCTTTCCCATAGGTAACTCAGCTAGTTCCCATGTCTGGTTGGAGATGAGAGATTTCATTTCTTCTTTCATGGCAAGCTCCCACTTGCTAGAATCTCGAGTCTGGAAAGCTTTATCATAGCATTCAGGCTCCCCTTCATCAGTCAGTAACATATAGTTCATGTATCTCCTGTTAGGCACATGAGGTCGAGAAGACCTTCTCAATACAGGAGCTGGAGTAGGAGGCAGTGGTGTGTCGGACTGCTGCGTACTGCTCTGTCCAACAAGTTCCTCTGGCTGAGGACTTGTTACAATTTGGTCTGTTGCGGAACTAACTGGGACATCATCTGCATCTGCAAATACTGACTCATTCTGCTCTGAGTCATTGGCGTCTATTTTTTGCATGTCCTTATACATCACCCTTTCGTTGAAAATCACATCTCTGCTACGGATAACTTTCTTGTTTTCGTTATCCCAAATGCGATAGCCAAACTCATCCTCACCATAGCCGATAAATGTGCATTTCTTGGATTTGGGATCAAGCTTATTCCTACCTTGATCACTGATATGCACAAATGCTACACAACCAAAAAATTTTAGATGTGATAGTTTCACCTCTTTTCTGCTCCATACCTCATATGGTATTCTATGCTCCAATGGAACAGATGGGCCTCGGTTGATCAAGTAAGCTGCTGTGTTGACTGCTTCTGCCTAGAACTGATGCGGTAGACCTGACTGTATACGAATGCTTCTGGCTCTTTCTGTCAACGTTCGGTTCATACGCTCAGCTACACCATTGTGTTGAAGCGTGCCTGGCACAGTTCTTTCCATTCTGATCCCGTGCTCATAGCAGAAATTTTTGAATCTGGTGTCTTCATATTCACCACTATTATCGGTTCTGAGCTTTTTGATTTTTAAACACGTCTCATTTTCCACCATAGCTTTCCATCTTCTAAAAGCCTCAAATACTTCAGACTTATGCTTTAGAAAGTAAACCCATACCTTCCTAGAGTGATCATCGATGAAAGTCACGAAGTAGTATTTCCTACCAATAGATGAGACAGTCGTTGGTCCCCAAACATCAGAGTGAATAAGCTCTAGCCTTTTCTTCTTTGGGATTCTGCAACTTGTCTGAAAGCTGACTCTCTTTTGCTTTCCAAGTATGCAATCTTCGCACATGTCTATCTCCGCAGACTGTAGACCTGGAAGTTTTCCCTTTGAGTGCATAATCTTCATCCCCTTCTCACTCATGTGGCCTAGTCTCTGGTGTCACAAATTTGGTGTTTCATTGCCTGCTGCAACTGTGATTGAACAACGTGCCTTCATAGCCTCTGGCTTCTTCCCTGGGAGAGGTTGATACAGATTTCTTTGATACAGATAATCCTCTATCTGCATTTTCCAAAATCCAAAATCTGTGCCATCAAATTTCTCAAGTTTCACCTTTCCTTCATTTGCGGCCATTGCTCCTACTCAAATCTGACTTCCTCTGGATCATTTCTGACTATTTCTATAAACCACCGTGTATTAGAACACCTCCGTCAACAAATAAATATCGTCGACAAAATTTCACTATTCACGTAATTCACTATTACGTAAATAGTAATCTTGTAGAAAATTGACAGAAATCACCACCAATAGCTCTGATACCAGTTGTTGGGAAATTACGCAAATTCCCGATAAGCCAGATTTATAAGAAAGCAAGAATACAAATAACACACAAATTTGATAACAGATTTCGACCAATCTTGCTTACGTCTCCGGACCTGCTGCAGATCTTTTTACTGAAATAGGAGAAATTACACAAGGTGTTTACAACACTCACAACTCAGAACCCAATTGCACCTAAGAAAATTACTCTCAATTTTCTCTCACAAAAGCTTTTCTCTCAATTGGAATGAACACTTTGGATGATTAATTCATTACAATTACACATCTATTTATAGGAAAATTCACTACTTGAATTACTCCTTAAATTAATGGTTCCTTGAATTGCTCCTTGAATTAAGCTTCATGTTTTACTCCTTGTTTTGCTCCATGTTTTACTCCTTGTTTTGCTCCATGTTTTTCTCCTTAAATTAAGAAGCTTTATAACAATCTCCTTAAATTAAGAAGCTTTATAACAATCTCCAACAGTTACAACTCTAATAAACAATAAATCATTGTTACATTTATTAGCTGGGACCTCCGTCGTAACCACCTATTGTTACTCTTTACTTACTACTTCAACAAATATTTGGTTCAATACACAAACCTAACTATCCTTCACAACTAACACTACACAATGTGATTGAAAAACATTTATCAATTACAAGAAATGTAACTACTTTCAACCTCAAGGACACATAGTCCACAACAGTTATCTCTCTTATAAGAGAGACATACAATCAAACTACGTACCAAGCCCATCATACTTCAAAAATGATTTTTAACTCATCCATTTCCTTTTTAAAAAATGTTTTTGTTGTTGGACTTGCACATAACTGGATGTTATTTTTTATTTCCATACCAAGATAAGGTTTCTAGTAATTTTCATACAAATGCCTAACACACATCTTGTTTTCATAGTTAGGGAGTAAAGTTTATATAAAACTCACCAAATCCTTAAGCTTATCAATTACAACAGCACACCCATGATTATTATTAATATCAAAATCTCCAATTAGCAACTCGATAAACCACTTACATGTATCAAAATTTTCACTCTTTACTATAGCTAGGGGTTTTCACCGGTCTGGTTTTGGTTAAAAAACTTTAATCGGATCAGACCGTTTATATTACTCAGATCGGATCAGACCGAACCGTTTGAAATGGTTTTAGTGGCTACAATTTTGCCTATAAATAGACAATGTTTTTACCTTGTAGAGACACCAAAAATAAGGGAAGCAAAACAAAGCCAAAAGAATAAATTTCTTTGATAAAAGGTAGTATTATGTGTGTGAAAGAATGAGAGGGAATACTTTAGAAAAATATTTGGGATATTTTTCTAACAAAGGGAGTGAAAAAATAGTGAGTTTGGGAACACTTGTCTCTTACTATTTTAGGTTTATCTCAATTTGTTGTATTGTTTCTCATTTTGTACCAATTAATTTTATGAGTAAAAGAAATATTTTTTGGAGTTTGTCCCATGATCGTAGCTCAAATTAAAGAATAAATCACGTTAAATTGTTGGTGTCATTATTTTACTCTATTGAATTTATTTTATTTTTACCCATTGTGTCCCAACAACTAGTATCAGAGCTGGTCTAATAAAAAATTTAGTATGATATATGGTCATAGACTCATCTGTCACATCATAAAAGATTTTATTAAGTCCAGGGCATATTTATTTATAAAAAAAGAAATATAGCGAAAAAAATGTCAAGTCAGAAGGTAGTTATTGAGAAATTTAATGACAATAATAATTTCTCTTTATGAAAAGGAGGATGGAGGATATTCTCATTCAACAGAAGGTCGATAAAGCATTACTGGGTAAAGAAAAGAATACAGTAATCATCATCGAGGAACAATAAGAGGAGATAGATGAGATTGTAGCGAGTACAAATCATCTAAATCTCTTAGAGAGTGTCTTACAAAATATTGAATAAAACAATTACAAGACTATATTGAGAGGAAATATTTAAAATTGGATTGTGAAGAATGTTCATTTAATTGAGGTATCGATCGAGAGGAAATATTCTTAGAATTAATGATGCATTGTGAGAAGACATATTTTAGATTAGGCATGAGTTTTGAGGAAACAACTTTAGGTTTAGGCTTGGATTGATTAGAGGAAATATTTACTCCTCGACGTGGGGTGATAACATAAATTAGGGCTTTTTAACCATCATCACCAAACTCCAAGATATATAACATCCAACTCCATTTTGTTAGATGGAACAATATAGCACATGTCCATGGCTATTCTATCATAATGAATCAACAATACAACAATCTCAAAGTTTGATAATGTAATACCAAAAATTAGCTTTTCTAAGCTTCAACATTGCCTCTAATTTTTTTCCTATGTCCAATAATAAAAGCACATAAGGATATGTTCATCTTAGTGTGTTTAATAATGTTATGTGCAAAGACTATAATTGTGCGTTATTACTTTTAAATTAACACACTTGCAATGCCTCTCATTGATAGAAACCACAAAAACAAACAAAAGAATCAAATGATAAATGAATCAATTAAGTTAATTATTCCAATTAATATATGAGGATCACTTGCTACACTACAGTCCAAATGAACTAATAAAATTTTGCAGGAAATTTTCTCTCTGAGGCCCACTAAATACACTTTTATTAATGTATTACCCCACCCTTCTCTTACCAATTAAGTCAACAATAGGTCCACCAAAAAAGTCATGGCATAAGCAAGCAAAAGCATACATATAACCCTACACATATCATACTTAACAATTACAAACAATTCACTATCCCAACGACTCAAGACAAACAAATACAAATCAATAATATTTAACATGCATGCAATACACACCAACCCAACTAATGAAGTTCATTTTGGATTAAATCCAATCAATCCATCTTTATTTATTTTGACAAAATTTCACATACCAGTCAGTATCATCACTTATAAATATGTTACTGTCCATCTAAAATTATATTATCGCAGAGAGGAAATTTCAATCTCTCAATACTGATTTCGTTATTATCCTTTGAATTTTACCCAATTCTCGCTCAGATTCTATGTGATTATAGTTTTTCATTGAATATTTGGAGTTTAATTACTTCTCAGTTAGGACTCGAGAGGTGAAATAGATTAGGGTGGTTAATACCCGATTACACGATGGTGGTAGAAATATAACACCGTCCACTAGGTTAGTAATAATTTTGTCCCACTTGATGATAGAAATCAACAAACAAGTAAAGGTTGATACTAGTTTTGTAGATTTGTCCCTAAAATAATAGTTAGTTATGCCATATTGTCCTATATTTTAAAAAAATATTTCGAGAAGGGTTAAGGGCTTAAGGTGAGGGTTAATTGATAAAAAAAAATAAGAATTAAGATAATCAATAAAAAAATTATTTATGTTATTTAAGATAAATAACCTTTTAAAAAAAAGAAAAAATATATATAAATAACTATAAAATAGAAAATTATTAATAATTTAGTTGCTAATAATTTATTATTTAATTGATAAAAAATATAAGATTTAAGATAATTAATCCAAAAAAATGATAATTATTTATATAAATTAAGATAAATACCCTTATATATAAAAAAAGATAAATAATTGCAATCTAGATAATTATCAATATTTTAACTATAAAGATTTATTACTTGATTTATTAAAGATAGGAATTTTAAATAAAAAATATTTATCATTAATATTATAAAATATGTGGGTAATTTTATTCAAAAATTTATAAAATATGATTTAAATTTTTATATATAGTATAAATTATTTAATACGAAGAATATAATTATTTAAAATAGTATTGATTCTAGACCCTAGCCTACCTTCAGTTTTGTATTAATTTTTCTAAGAAAATCTCATGTTCATGTTAAGTATAAGGTATTAATATATGATGACCCAAAAAAAGAAAGAAAAAAAAAACAAGATATGATTATTTAGAGAATGTGGGACAAGATGTCCTCTTTAGAAGACTCCAAAGACCTTATTAATTGTTTACCGTTAATTTCTTAACTCCCTAAAATTCATTGTATTAGTAATCATATAGGTTTAAAAAAATTCTTCAAATACAATTAAAAAAAATAGCCAAGTGGGAATGAGTCAAAGTTTTTCTGAGTGATCGATGACCATAATTCAACGTAATAACTGATTGAGAGAGAGAGAGAGAGAGAGAGAGAGAGAGAGAGAGAGAGAGAGAGAGAGAGAGAGAGGGAGAGCTAGAGAGAGAAGAAAAAAAAACGAATCAAGAACTCTATCATTTGCTATTAAAATGGATCATTTTAATGAATTGTTTTAAGCTTCAAATTAGAGGAAAATATAGTTCATATGATTAGTAAATAAGGAAAAATGGCTGGAATTCAAATGTTTTCACAAACAGATAGCACCAATTAATTCTTTGTTGTTAATTTTATTTTAAAAAAAAAATTATATTTTCAAATTTACAAGTCTGATATTCTTATTTCATAAGATATTTTTCTTTCTTTTCAAGATCAATATCAACTACACAAATCGATCATTTGAGTCGAATGTATTCGATTGTGAAAGAACATCTTCTATATATATGTTGGAATAGTTCGATAGGGAATAATGGTTTTAGGGTTTATAAATCTTGTTTGATATTTCCTTCGAATCAATTTCTTACACTTGTGCATATTTCCAATTTTTTTTATCATTTCATTTTATAAAAACGAAGTGAAATAAGATGAATCGTGCAGTAAAAATAAAAATAATTAAAATGTTGGTCTTAAAAAATATAAAATTAAAATAATTTATTAAAAAAATAAAATAACAAAAATGACCAACTTTAAAAATTAATGGAAAAACAAATCACTTGGTCCAAACAAATGTTTATGTCGGAAAAGATGAAGTTTATAAAAAATGATGGTTGGAAAAAATAAAGTCAATAAAAAATTGTGAAGCCTTTTCCTACATTATTTTTTTACATTATTTAAAATAGGTATAAATGATTGTCATATATATATAAAAACAACTGTTATTCTTTTTTATCAGAATATGAACGTTTCTCTTCTTTATTTAGAAAAATAGTCGTTGCTCGTATTTACTCACAAAAATGTCTGTTACTCGTCTTTATTCAGAAAATAGTCGTTACTTTTCATTACTCAAAATGGATGTTACGCTCTTAATTCCCAGACATTCCCGTTATTATCATAATTTCCACTACTATAATATATATCTTTAGTCTCGAAAATTTAGCCTCGATTTTTTTAATAACCGAGGCTATAGGATTTTGGCCTCGATTTTTCAAAAACCGAGGTCATAGGGTATATCTATGACCTCGGTTATTTTAAAACCGAGACCGTAGACATGTAAATTCTATCAATTTTCTTTCTTTTACATTAAACACCAAAATTTTATCAATTTTTTTTTCTTTTTTTCTCCCTTTTTTTCCTTTCTGTTCTCTTCTCTTTTTCCAGCCACATCCCCGACCCTCATCCTTGGCCCCCAACTACTTCATCCCTGGCCCCCAACTCCCCAGCTACCTCATCCCCAGCTAGATAGATTTAGGGATTGTCAAGCGTGAAAAATTTAAGATTTGGCAAGCACGAGAAGAACGAAAGAGATCTAAGACAGTGAGAGAAAGCGCACTGTAATTAGTAAGTCATCATAACACCCAATGATTGCCTTTGTTTGCATGGATTTTGTTTATGAATTTTAATTTCTGCGAAAGTTCTTTCGTATTTAAGATCCTTTCAGTTTTTATTCCGATCTATCGTCTTCCTTTTTTCGATTAATTATTACAATAACATTCTAGTTACTTGAGAGCAAAGAAACCCTAATATTGATATTGGTTCTATAAATTGAAGTTTGGTACTCTCTGGAATCTAGATTTCTCTTCCAAATTTGAGTTGAAATGCTACACAAAAGCTTTAAGCTAGCTAAATGGTAAATTTTGCATCTCATTCTTTCTTTATATTCAACAATTTTGGTTTTTTTTCTAAAATTATAGGATGTATGTTTGATTGAATCTATAAGCGATACATTCTGCATTTCCCCTTTTTTTATTTATCTTTGTGTTCTATTTGTCACTACACGGTTGTACCCATTATTTTTTTTAGAGTATGAGAGATTATAAAAGCATCTAGTAATGATTTCATTTTTGGTCTGTAATCTGGATTGGTTGATTATACTTGTAAGAGAAAACCTTATCTGAAGCAGAATATATAGACTTCAAAATTAGTTTTTTCTTGATTAGATGGAACCATTTATTCTTGTTCCATTGGCTAATGTTTGCAAACAAGTATTCCTGGTAAATTCTGAAGCTTTATTTATACAATTTACATTGAACTTTCCCTGTAATTTATTTAATATATTATTCCTGATAATTTTACATCTGAAACAATCAACATGTTTAAGAAATGTTTATAGTGTAGTTGAATGTTTGGGGTCTTAATTTCTCTTTCTCTAATACGTAGGCTGGCCATCCAGTTCAAATCCCAGCCACTGTAATTTTTTCTATCGTTGGAAAATTTGGTGAGATATTTATCAACTGGGGGATATTTATGTATTAAATTTTGATTGCATTTTAGATTACATGATTTTTAATCATGTTGCTAATCCAAATGATATTTTATTTCCTGTAATTTGGATTGGTTGATTATACTTGCTTTAGTGGAGAACTTGATCTATCCACTATAAGATGTATTCACAATGCTTGTGAGAATTGGGGTTTCTTTGAGGTACTATCCAATTGCATATATCTATTTGCTTTTTTTTTTCTTTTTTCCCTCTTAATTTTTTTTCTTGGTGTTTAATTTCTATAATCTCAGGTAGTTAACCATGAAATTAATTATGAACTGATGGAAACAATGGAGAACTTGATAAAAGAGCACTATAGAAAGTACATGGAACAGATGTTCAAAGAAATGGTGGCCACTAAAGGCCTTGAAGCTGTTCAGTCTGAAATTGATGATATTGATTGGGAAAGCACTTTCTTTATTCGCCAGCTTACACAATCTAACTTATCTGAAATCCCAGATCTTAATGAAGACTACAGGTAAATTATTAACACTACTTTTTTTTCTTTTCTATGTCTTAACTTCCTTTTGTTAATTGGATTTTCAGGAACGTGATGAAGGAATTTGCAAAAGAACTAGAAAAACTGGCAGAACGACTACTAGACTTATTGTGTGAGAATCTTGGGTTAGAAAAAGGGTACTTAAAGAAAGTTTTCTATGGATCCCAAGGTCCAACCTTTGGGACTAAAGTCCTAATTATCCACCTTGTTCAAAACCAGAGCTAATCAAAGGACTTAGAGCTCATACTGATACGGGTGGTATTATTCTTCTCTTTCAAGATGATAAGGTAAGTGGTCTTCGGCTTCTCAAGGATGACAAATGGATTGCTAACAATTGTTAAATACAAAAGTATAATTCACAGAGTGATAGCTCAACAAGATGATACTAGAATATCAATAGCATCATTCTACAACCTAGGTAGTGAAAATTTAAAAATTGTGTGTTGCAAGGGTGCCATTTATCATCATTTTCTTTGAAATTTTTTGCAAGAACATCTATTTATTCACCATTATTGGTCATTTATTGGATCTATAAATTTAAATTGATCTTTCAAATAATATCATATTTTCTAGATTTCATTATTGGCCCTTTGCTGGAACTATTTATTTCAAGCAATGTCATCTAAGAATTGCAATTTTATGTGTTTGCTATGATGTGAAGTATGAATGGCTAAATGAATAGAGAATATTTTTCTTATAAATTGTTTGTTATTACCTTTTAGCATGTGGAATGTTTCATAGGTTTTTGCAAAATGTTTACTTTTATTGACGCTCTTTTGTTTTTCTTGAAGGCTCGTCGGGAATTTCAAACCATCAAATGCATCATAAGGTTGCAATCGATCATTTGTGGCAACTTGGTTAGAAGACAAGCTGTATCCACTTTACGCTGTGTGCAGAGCATTGTTAAATTTCAGGCACTGGTTCGTAGCCACAAGGTTAGAGTTTGTAATACTTTGATTGGTGTGACTTGTGAACCATGTCAGACTTCTTTTGAGCATTGATTGCAGGGAAACCACAAAGGCTACAATGAAAACTGTGTAGGAAACTTGGATGTTTGAGGATGTTTAATGTGTTTCTATAATTACAATTCAGTTGATTTTTATTCTTGTTTAATATTGCAGGTGATTCAGGTAGGAGAGAAATATTTCAGTTGGCAAAAGATGCAATCGAATATACATTTACAGAAGATGGATTCAAGAAAGACTTGAGAGAGATTTTTCAATTAGTTGAAAAGAAGGAATTATCATTATAATCATTTTTGTAGCATATTTATACTTGTAATTAATAGTAAAAAGTGAGTTTGTAATAACAAGTTTTTATTATGTTTTAGTGTATAATAAACTCTCGAATGTAATTATATTTTTAATTTTAATATAATATGATTTTTAATATTGTTTTTAATAAATTTATTGTAATTTATATTGATTTTTAATATTTTAATTATTAATTGTATTTTTTTAATTTATGTATATCCTATGGCCTCGGTTATTAGAAAACCGAGGTCATAGGGTGTACATATGGCCTCAGTTATAAGAAAAACTGAGGTCATAGGTCGTTACCTATGGTCTCTCTTACTTAGGCCTCGGTTCTTATAACCGTAGTCATAGACCTACGATCACGGTTAAAAACTGAGGCCATATGTACTTTTTGTAGTAGTATGCCACACGGTTTCTGAAACCTATAAATAGAGGGCCTCAGCTATCAGTTTAAAATAGAACAATCTCTGCAAACTCATTTCACTAAGAAACAATTCGCTCTACAATTCTAAGTTATTTTTTAGTTTTCCGAGCAACAAACTTTTCAGGTGTAGTATTATGATCTTCATCAATGCAGTGAAGTTTCGAGACAGAGAAAAAAGATTCTAGGCTGTTTTATCCTGGGGACAACGGGGCTGTGTTTGCTTGCACAAATTTGGGCAGAGCCGCGAAACATCTTAAAGAGAACGACTTAGTCCGCGACTCAACCCAAGCAATTCCTTTCAAGTTATCGGTAATATTGTTCCTATACTGTTATTATAAACTTGCTTCAACAATTTTAAGACGTATTCAATCTACCATGTCTACTGAAATGCTAACTGCTGATCTAAACAAACCATTCCATTTTGAGGGACTACACTTTAAAAGATGGAGACAAAAAATGTTTTTTTTCTTAACCATGAAAAAATTCGTTTCTGCTCTTACTACTGAAAAACCAATACAATTTAATCCTCCTACTGAAGATGCAACTAAGGATTTAGACACCTGGATACAAAATGATTTTCTGTGCAAAAATTATATTCTTAATGGTTTAGCTGATGATTTGTATGATTATTATAACTCTGATAAATCTGCTAAGGAAATTTGGGAAGCACTTCAAAATAAGTACGACACTGAAGAAGCTGGAACTACGAAGTATACTGTCAGTAGATACATGAAGTTTCAAATGATTGATGGAAAATCAGTGGAAGCTCAGTCACCCGAACTACAAAAGATAGCACACGAAATAACTTCTGAAGGTATGACTTTAGATGAACAATTTCAAGTAGCTATTATTATAGATAAATTACCCCCTCCTTGGAAAGATTTTAAGAATACACTTAGGCATAAAACTAAGGAATTTTCTTTAGAAAGTCTTATAACCCGTTTAAGAATAGAAGAAGAAGCCCGAAAACAAGACCAAAGAGATGAAATACTCGTAGTCTCAAATAACAGTACCAATTAGAAACCCTCATCTACAATTCTGAAACCTAAAGGTAGAAATATGAAAACTCAGAATCATAATAATAACCAAAACCGTAACCACCAAAATAGAAATAGAAACTATCCTCCCCAGAATGGACCTCAACCCTCCTTAAGGAATAACAGACCTGGCCACTTGGCTTGGAACTGCCAGAACAGGAATCGTCCTGCCCCACAGGCGAACCTTACCGAAGATCAACTTATTGT
Organism: Hippophae tibetana; assembly: GCA_037013495.1. NCBI lineage: Eukaryota > Viridiplantae > Streptophyta > Magnoliopsida > Rosales > Elaeagnaceae > Hippophae > Hippophae tibetana. The sequence continues at coordinate 32,342,869 of CM072812.1, forward strand.
TATGATATCTAAAGTCAATTTTGTTGGTGGATCCGAGGGGTGGTGGGTGGACACTGGTGCTTCTCGCCATGTTTGCTATGATCTAGACATGTTCAAGTCCTATTCTGATTCTGAGGATAAGAAAGTGCTACTAGGCGACTCTCATTCCACTAAAGTTACTGGTATTGGTGAGGTTGTATTGAAGTTTACCTCTCGAAAGACTGTCATCTTGAAGAATGTCCTGCATACTCCAGAGATGAGAAATAGCTTAGTTTCAGGCTATCTTCTTAACAAAGTTGGGTTTACTCAAACTATAGGAGCTGATTTATATACTATAACTAAAAATAATATATTTTTTGGGAAAGGGTATGCCACTGATGGCATGTTTAAATTAAATGTTAAAATCAATAAAACCTCTTTTTCTGCTTATATTTATGACTGAGATTGAGAATCAACTTAACAGAAAAATAAAAAGGTTTCGAAGTGATAGAGACATTGAATATGATTCTAATATCTTCAATGATTTTTATAAAACTCATGGAATCATTCACGAAAAAACTGCACCTTATTCTTTTGAAATGAATAGCAAAACTGAAAGAAAAAACAGAACTTTTACTGAATCAGTTGTTGCAATTTTATTAAACTCTGGTGTTGTTTCCCATTGGTGGGGAGAAATTTTATTAACTGTTTGCTATGTGCTAAATAGAGTGCCTAAATCTACAAATAAAATTTCACCATATGAAATTTTGAAAAATAAGAAACCTAATTTAACTTATTTTAAAACTTGGGGTTGTTTAGCCTATGTTAGGATCTCTGATCCTAAAAGAAATAAACTTGCTAGTAGAGCATATGAGTGTGTATTCATAGGATACACTGTGAATAGTAAAGCTTATAAATTCTATGACTTAAATGATCATGTAGTTATAGAATCAAATGATGTTGACTTCTATGAACATAGGTTTCCCTTTAAATTTAAAAATAGTGGGGGCTCATCTTCTAGTGGTTTACCCATAACTAGAACTAGTGAAAAAAATGAAGAATTAAACACTGAAATTAGAAGAAGTAAACGAGCTCGAACCCTTAAGGATTTTGGGTCTGATTTTTATGCTTATACCTTAGAGGAAGATCCTCAAACTATTAAAGAAGCATTACCTTCTTTAGATGCCAACTTATGGGAAGAAGCCATAAATGATGAAATGGACTCTCTTGAGTATAATAAGACTTGGCATTTAGTTCACTTACCTCCTGGTTGCAAAACCATTGGTTGTAAATGGATACTGAAGAAGAAATTAAAACCCGGTGGTACTATTGAAAAGTACATAGCTCATCTTGTAGTTAAAGGGTATAGGCAAAGGGAAAATATAGATTTCTTTGATACCTTTTCACCAGTCACACGAATAACTTCCATACATGTACTTTTTTCTCTTGCTGCTATCCATGATTTAGTAGTACACCAAATGGATGTTAAAACTGCTTTCTTAAATGGTGATTTAGAAGAAGAAATTTATATGGATCAACCTGAAGGTTTTGTTATCCCAGGTTAGGAAAATAAATTTTGTAAACTAGATAAATCTTTTTATGGTCTAAAACAAGCACCTAAGCAATGACATGAAAAATTTGATAATCTAGTTATCTCGTATGAATTCAAAATAAATGAAAGTGACAAATGCATTTATTATAAATTAGAAAAATAATATTTGCACTATTATATGTTTATATGTGGATGACATGCTTATTTTTGGATCAAACATTTATGCTGTGAATAATGTGAAAACTTTTTTAAATGCTAATTTTGATATTAAAGATCTCAGAGAAGCAAGTCTAATCCTTGGTATAAAGATAACTAGGTTTGAAAAGGGAATTTCTCTATATCAATCTCACTACATTGAGAAGATCTTAAAGAAATATAATTACTTTAACTGTAAATCTGCATGTACTCCTTATGATCCTAGTGTAAAGTTGTTCAAGAATACCGGAGACGATGTTAGACAAACTGAGTATGCGAGCATCATTGGTAGCTTACGTTACGCTACTGATTGCACTAGACCAGATATAGCTTATGTTGTGGGACTACTATGTAGATTTACCAATAGACCTAGTGTAGAGCATTGGAATGCTATTGAAAGGGTTATGAGATACCTTAAGAGAACAATGAACCTTGGGTTACATTATAAAAAGTATCCCGCTATTTTAGAAGGATACAACGATGCAGATTGGAACACTTTATCAGAAGACTCCAAAGCAACTAGTGGCTATATATTTAAGATAGCTGGTGGAGCTGTTTCTTGGATGTCTAAGAAACAGACAATATTGGCTCAATCTACAATGGAGTCTGAAATGATAACACTAGCCACTGCTAGTGAAGAAGCAGGCTGATGATTAGCGAAAACGGGTATCACCGATTCTTGCCAATACTTTGTTTTTAATATTTATAAAACTCTCGCAAGTGCACGAATCATTTCGTAAAAAATGATAAGTATACTCCCAAGGTCGATCTAAGGAAGAAATGTATGTGGTTCTTAATTTATTATTCAAACTTTTAAAAACGAAATTAAATCCTAAACATCCTGTCACGATATTTTGGGGTTTTTTTTGTTTTTAATCTACTTACATAAAAATAAACATAGATTCAATAAACATTTATGCAAATTTTATCATTTATAATGGCGAAGTATTTATGTATATAATAACTAAGTTAATTATGCTTGCTCATATTATCTAGGTTATTAAAGATATGAATTGATATTTATTGATTCTCTCTTTTCTGTATGAATACCACCTTTGATGGGCTTAGATATTATTTGTTAACTAAACAAATCAATTAACACCTATGGGTGGGGTTGATAACTAATATGCTTAATTAAATTAATTCCTTTTTCTAAAAGATTGAAAATGAACCATTTAAATGCCACCTTTGGTGGGGTTAGACAGTTTAAACTTTATTCAAGGTGTCCAAATTAAACCTAAGAATTTAGTTATCCGAGTACTAACTTTCAAGTTTTAAAACCACTACCGAAAACATGTTGTTAATACATTTTCAGATAATAATTCTTATAAAAACTTTTGAAATAGAGCTTCACTCTAACTACCGGGCGATTGTACCATCAAATAAAAGAGCACTACTCTAAATCAGACCGGATAACTAAACCTTAATATCTAATTTTCAGTTTTAAGTTTGTAATGAAAAATAATATATTTCTCTCTAACATTCTTAATATAAAATCATGAATAAAAATAAAATCAATCCATTTTAGAGATTTTTACCTATTTAATATTTCGCAAGCATAACAACGTTATTATTACATCATGTTTACTAAACAGCCAGCACAGTTAAATTTAACCACAGACAAATTAAATATAACATGTAAGAATAAAGCATAAAAATAACTGTAAAGAAAATAAAATCCTTACAGAACTTCGACGCTATTCCCATTGCTGGAAAAAATCCAAGCGGAATTTGCACTCCCATTTATTGAATCAAAAAACTAATAAATTACATAAACATAACTAGTTCTTCCCAAAAAGGGAAGAACTCTAAAACTAAGAGAAATTAACTAAAAACTAAGAAAACTAAAAAGAGAGAAAGAAAGAGAGAAAATAATGTATTTGGAGGTTTTGAAGGTGTTGAAGGTGTGTTTTGAAGTGAAGGGAAGGGGGTATTTATAGGTGAGGATGGAGAGAAAAAATGAGTAAAAAAATGTTAAAAAAATGTAAAAACGCGTAATGGAAATGCTGAGGTCATTGATGACGTCAGCATGACGTCATAGGGGCGGCTGCACGTGAAAAACGGGCCAAACGGGCGTCGGTGCGCGCGGATGAACAGTACCCGCCCGCGTAGTGCTGCGCGGATGAACAGTACCCGTGCGCGCAGTGCTGCGCCGATGAACAGTACCCGCGTGCAGCTTGGCGCGGGATTGGGCGCTGCTGCGCGTGCGGCTGGGCGGCACGGCGGCGCGGTTTTCTCCTTTTTGACCCATTTTGTCCAATTTTTGCATATTTGTTGACATTTCCCCATTTATTTATTAATATATTTGTGATGTATTGCTTCAAGTATTCCTCTTTGAGTCTTTAAGTTGCGTTTTTAAGCCAAAATACTTGAAAAACAATAAAATTACCTGTGATTCCGAAAAAGACAAATTTATATAAATATATGATAAAACATATAAATATATATATATTTAATCAATTAATGTGCATAAAATCATGGTTATTTTAGTGCTTTTTGAGCACTCATCACAACCTCCAACCAGCTTCTGGCTAGTCCCTTAGCAAGAGAAGCGATAAAAAGTAAAAATAAAACTATCCTAAATCACTTTCGTGGATTGAAACGGTTGCATTTAGCCTATGTAACAAGCTGTTAAACCCCTAGGTTGCCCTAGTGGACGAGTTTGAGTCTCGTGAGAGTTTTCAGTAATGATACCCACAAACATTGAACTAAAATCAAAAGAAACAATAAAAATAATCAAATTAAAAACTAAAATTACAAAAAAATTAATTTAAGAATAAAAGAAAACAACATATCACAAAAATGTCTCATTCTTTTTATTCTTCTTTAAGATCATAATTAAAATCTCAAGCATAAGTTATTTTAATCTCTTTAAACAATCATGATTTATTATAATAATTAGTCAAAAAATGTATCAATTTAATTTTACCCATTTTCAATGTCATGAATCAGAATTCGCTTCGACTCTATTCCTCACAAGTCAATACTCTCAAAACACTGAATCCTATGGGTTCAAACACTCATACTAATTTATATGCGAAAGAGTTGATGTATAGAAATGAACTAATATGTTCGTTGATCTCATGAAAGGAATCGAATGTATAAATTATAAAGATATCATATATAAAAATCATTTTTATGCATAAATCAAACTCATTAAGAAAGAATTTCAAGATATATGCTTTTTACAAATGAAGAAATTGCAATGACTTTTTAGGGAATTACTTCCTATATCTTTCTTTTGTTATTAGCCTGTACTCACAACTTTGTAGGCAATGTGGGTCATAGTATGTAGATGATACTATATTTTTTATCTCTCTATTTTTTTTCTGAAGATATATTTTTTTCAATATATGTATTTTTTTAGAGAGTCAACCCATGTACAGATTGTACATTTTTTTGGATTTTGGTGAGTGGTTAATTTTGTGGCTTTTCTGTTTGATCTTGGTTTAGGTAACCCCAGATATGTCTTTTTGTTTTTGTAGCAGTCATGCATGAATGAGATATAAGCATATACTATCAATTTCTACTCAAATCGTTTAATCTAAACAAAAATATATATATATGATACTCTATTAAGATGAGAAAAAATTCATACATTCAATGCTAATACCTATAGAGATCATCTAAAAATTTGAATAAATAAGAAATGTGTTTGGAGTAGAAAAAATATATATTTCACTCTAAATAAAAGAAATTAGGCTCAAATTATATCTCACAAGGGTAGTCTCCACTAAAAAAAATTCATAAACACTGATTTTGGGTTTAATATAATTTCCACATTTTATTAAGAAATACTAGTTATGACAAAAACTAACTAATTATCAAAAACAATTACAAAATATTTCATGATATGTTTTCAAAAATTAATCTAACATTACAAAAGACTTAACTATTTACTTAAATTTGATTTAAAGAAATGATAAATTTTTGTGAGAAAATATTTAATAATTTTTTTTAAATTTTTAAATTGTTAATTTTTTTTTTCTAATTAAGTATGGTAATTTTTCACCCACCCCCAACCTAGAACTTACATTGTCCTCAATGTAACAACTGTAAATTAAAGATAAAGAGAAAAGAGAAGAAAGATTACCTATTTCTTGAGAATGTGTAAGTAGTAATGGAGAAATGTAGGTGCATCCATCATATTCATTATTAAAGTGTATACAGACAGATCGCTGTAAACTTTTAACATCTCAACAAATATTTTTAGTTTTAACAATTTAAAAATTATTAAACTAAAATGAACAATCAAATTAAGTAAATAAAATAAATAACAGAAAATTACCTAAAATGATGGGTTGCCTCCCATCCAGCGCTTAGTTTAACGTCTTAGCAAGATGTAACTTGGGGATTGCATTTTAAGTAAACTCAATGTCCCCTCATCATTGATTCAATCATACCTAAAAGTAAGACAAGGTTGTCTACCTATACTGTTTCAAACATGCCCTATTAATTTTTAAATTTTTCTGTACCAAAAACTAAGGGCATGCTTGAGGGTTTTAGATAACCCACATCTAGGTGCAAATCAAATAATTAAAGCATCAAAACACAATTGTACCTAGATCAAACAAAGAAACTAACTCTTGAGATTGTAATTAAAACTTTAAAATTTTGGAGATAGTTTCAGAATTTTTTTATTTTTATTTTTTATTTTTTTAAGTTAAAATAACATAATCAGTATTAACCAAGAGTTTTCCCAGGAAAGAATGGTGGGGCAAAGGCTCCTTAAAAACCATCCTCCTAGACAGAACAACGTTCCCAAGAAAGACTAGTGGCACAAAGGCATCCAGGAACTAGTCTCCTAGACATAACTCCCTTAGATCTTTACTTTTCATGTTTTTAAAGTTAAGTTAATTAAGTTATATTAAGTAAAAATTTAAGTTAATTAAATAAAAGAAAATCTAAGTTAATTAAAAAGCTAAGTTGGTTAAGTTAAAAAAAATCTAAATTAATTAAAAAGGTAAGTTAATCAAAGTTAATTAAAAAGTTCAAGTTAATTAAGTTAATTTAATTAAAAAGCTAAGTTAAAAATCTAAGTTAGTTAAGTTAAAAAAATCTAAGTTAATTAAAAAGTTATTAATTAAGTTAAGTAAACTAAAAATATAAGTTAATTAAGTTAATGAAAAATCTAAGTTAATTAAAAATTAAGAGAGAAAAAAAAATAATAAAATAAAAAAACAAATAAATTAAATAAATTAAATTAAAATTGAAATAAAATAAATAAAATAAAATGGAAAAAGGTAAAGGAAAATAAAATAAGAATAAAAATTGATATTTTTTTATTTTGTTTTTATTCATTTTTATTAAAAAAATAAAATTAAGATAAAAACTTAACATTAAACGAAAATTAAAAATTAAGTTTTTTTTTATTTATTATTTTTATTTTTAATTTCATTTATTATTTTTTTATTTTTTTATTTTTTTTACTATTCATGCTATATTATTTCTTATTAACTTAAAAAAAAATTAAAATTTTAAATTTTAATTTTTTTTTACTATTCATGAACGGTAATTTTATTTGACTATTACACTATACTATTTATTTTTTATCTTAAATTTTTTTATGTTTTTAAGTTTTTAATTTTTTTTTTCTTTTACTATTCATGAACGGTAAATTTTTTACTTCAAATTTCAAATTTCTAAATTATTTTACTAAAAAAGAAAAAAAAATTATTTTTTTTTATTTATTTTTTTTTTTTTTTTTTTATTTCTTATGAAATTTGAAATTTGATTATTATTATTTTTATTAAAACAAAAAAAAATCACAATTATTTACACAACAAAAATGTTTTTAAAATTTTGATAAATAATTTAAAAACCGTTATTCCTTCCCCGGCAACGGCGCCAAAAACTTGATTAGCGAAAACGGGTATCACCGATTCTTGCCAATACTTTGGTTTTAATATTTATAAAACTCTCGCAAGTGCACGAATCATTTCGTAAAAAATGATAAGTATACTCCCAAGGTCGATCTAAGGAAGAAATGTATGTGGTTCTTAATTTATTATTCAAACTTTTAAAAACGAAATTAAATCCTAAACATCCTGTCACGATATTTTGGGGTTTTTTTTGTTTTTAATCTACTTACATAAAAATAAACATAGATTCAATAAACATTTATGCAAATTTTATCATTTATAATGGCGGAGTATTTATGTATATAATAACTAAGTTAATTATGCTTGCTCATATTATCTAGGTTATTAAAGATATGAATTGATATTTATTGATTCTCCCTTTTCTGTATGAATACCACATTTGATGGGCTTAGATATTATTTGTTAACTAAACAAATCAATTAACACCTATGGGGTGGGGTTGATAACTAATATGCTTAATTAAATTAATTTCTTTTTCTAAGAGATTGAAAATGAACCATTTAAATGCCACCTTTGGTGGGGTTAGACAGTTTAAACTTTATTCAAGGTGTCCAAATTAAACCTAAGAATTTAGTTATCCAAGTACTAACTTTCAAGTTTTAAAACTACTACCGAAAACATGTTGTCAATACATTTTCAGATAATAATTCTTATAAAAACTTTTGAAATAGAGCTTCACTCTAACTACCGGGCGATTGTACCATCAAATAAAAGAGCACTACTCTAAATCAGACCGGATAACTAAACCTTAAAATCTAATTTTCAGTTTTAAGTTTGTAATGAAAAATAATATATTTTTCTCTAACATTCTTAATATAAAATCATGAATAAAAATAAAATCAATCCATTTTAGAGATTTTTACCTATTTAATATTTCGCAAGCATAACAACGTTATTATTACATCATGTTTACTAAACAGCCAGCACAGTTAAATTTAACCACAGACAAATTAAATATAACATGTAAGAATAAAGCATAAAAATAACTATAAAGAAAATAAAATCCTTACAGAACTTCGACGCTATTCCCATTGCTGGAAAAAATCCAAGCGGAATTTGCACTCCCATTTATTGAATCAAAAAGCTAATAAATTACATAAACATAACTAGTTCTTCCCAAAAAGGGAAGAACTCTAAAACTAAAAGAAATTAACTAAAAACTAAGAAAAACTAAAAAGAGAGAAAGAAAGAGAGAAAATAATTTATTTGGAGGTTTTGAAGGTGTTGAAGGTGTGTTTTGAAGTGAAGGGAAGGGGGGTATTTATAGGTGAGGATGGAGAGAAAAAATGAGTAAAACAATGTTAAAAAAATGTAAAAACGCGTAATGGAAATGCTGAGGTCATTGATGACATCAGCATGACGTCATGGGGCGGCTGCACGTGAAAAACGGGCCAAACGGGCGTCGGTGCGCGCGGATGAACAGTACCCGCGCGCAGCTTGGCGCGGGATTGGGCGTTGCTGCGCGTGCGGTTGGGCGGCACTACGGCGCGTTTTTCTTCTTTTTGACCTTTTTGACCCATTTTGTCCAATTTTTGCATATTTTTTGACCTTTCCCCATTTATTTATTAATATATTTGTGATGTATTGCTTCAAGTATTCCTCTTTGAGTCTTTAAGTTGCGTTTTTAAGCCAAAATACCTGAAAAACAATAAAAATACCTGTGATTCCGAAAAAGACAAATTTATATAAATATATGATAAAACATATAAATATATATATATATATATATTTAATCAATTAATGTGCATAAAATCATGGTTATTTTAGTGCTTTTTGAGCACTCATCACAACCCCCAACCAGCTTCTTGCTAGTGCCTTAGCAAGAGAAGCGATAAAAACTAAAAATTAAACTATCCTAAATCACTTTCGTGGATTGAAACGGTTGCATTTAGCCTATGTAACAAGCTGTTAAACCCCTAGGTTGCCCTAGTGGACGAGTTTGAGTCTCGTGAGGGTTTTCAGTAATGATACACACAAACATTGAACTAAAATCAAAAGAAACAATAAAAATAATCAAATTAAAAACTAAAATTACAAAAAAATTAATTTAAGAATAAAAGAAAACAACATATCACAAAAATGTCTCATTCTTTTTAATCTTCTTTAAGATCATAATTAAAATCTCAAGCATAAGTTATTTTAATCTCTTTAAACAATCATGATTTATTATAATAATTAGTCAAAAATCATTTTCATATTTCCTGTCAAAAAATGTATCAATTTAATTTTACCCATTTTTAGTGTCATGAATCAGAATTCGCTTCGACTCTATTCCTCACAAGTCAATACTCTCAAAACACTGAATCCTATGGGTTCAAACACTCATACTAATTTATATGCGAAAGAGTTGATGTATAGAAATGAACTAATATGTTCGTTGATCTCATGAAAGGAATCGAATGTATAAATTATAAAGATATCATATATAAAAATTATTTTTATGCATAAATCAAACTCATTAAGAAAGAATTTCAAGATATAGTCGTTGCTCGTATTTACTCACAAAAATGTCAGTTACTCGTCTTTACTCAGAAAATAGATATTACTCTTCATTACTCAGAATGGATGTTACGCTCTTAATTCTCAAATATTACTGTTATTATCATAATTGCCACACGGTTTCTGAAACCTATAAATAGAGAGACTCAACTCTCAGTTTAAAATAGAACAATCTCTGCAATTCTAAGTTATTTTTCAATTTTCCGAGCAACAAACTTTTCAGGTGTTGTATTCCGGTCTTCATCAGTGCAGTGAAGTTCCGAGATAGAGAAAAAAGATTCTGGGCTATTTTATCCTGGGGACGACGGGGTTGTGTTTGCTTGCACAAATTTGGGCAGAGCTGCGAAACGTCTTAAAAAGAGCGACCTAGTCCACAACTCAACCCAAGTATTTCCTTTCAAGTTATCGGTAATATTTTTCCTACACTGTTATTATAAACTTGCTTCAACAGTTTAAATAAATATGCTTGTTTAATAACATCAAACAAAAATAACAGACATATTTAAGTAAACTATACATTTTATTATTTAAACATGTGATTTAAAATATGTTAATAATGAGTTTTACATACCACAATGACTATTATTTGGTTCACAACATTAAGCCAAAAAAAACAATTATACTAAAGGATTAAAATTTAATAATGAAAGGTCTACCAACTTACAAAAATATTTTCATAATTCAGTGAAAAAGATTTAGAAAACTTAATAAGAATTTTACCCAACTCTTTCGTGGTAGTAGATATAAATGTGTCAGATATTATGATTTTCTTACAACAAAAACTCTAATAACACACAAATTCATATATATACAATTTATAATATAACATGTGATATATTATCTAAAAATGAATTATTTTTATATTTTATAAATTATTATTTCACGTTACACTATAACTCTTTAAATGTAAATGTAAAAATGTAAAAATAGTACGATGTTATCACATACAAGTCTAATGTTGTAGCATAAAATGGTGATCATTATGTGTTAGACAAGTTTGGTAAAATAGTGTTGGAATAATATTACCGATAACTTAAAATAAACTGCTTGGTTTGAGTCGCGGATTAGGTTGCTCTCTTTAAGACGTTTCACGGCTCTAACCAAATTTGTGCAAGCAAACATAGTCCCGTCGTCTCCAGGATAAAACAGCCCATAATCTTTTTCTCTATCTTGGAACTTCACTGCACTAATGAAGATCATAATACTACACCTGAAAAATTTGTTGCTCGGAAAATTGAAAAGTAACTTAGAATTGCAGAGAGAATTTTTTTAGTGAGATAAGTTTGTAGGCTTCAAAAACCGTGTGGCCATTATGATAAAAACGATAATGTCTGGGGATGGAGAGCGTAACAACCATTCTGAGTAATGAAGAGTAACGGACATTTTTGGAGTAAAGACGAGTAACGGACATTTTTGTGAGTAAAGACAAGTAACGACTATTTTTCTGAATAAAGAAGAGTAACGATCATATTCTGATAAAATAAAACAACGACCACATTTTTTAAGAGAGAAAATATATATATATATATATATATAACAACCATTTTCTGATTGGAAAAGTTTTTTTGTAAAAAACAAATAATTTAACACAAAATAGGTGTCTCTTGTGGCTCAATTCCAATAGCCAACTATTTACTATTTATACATCTTTTAAATATGGTAAAAAAGTAATTTGAGACAAGGTTTTATTATAATTTTTTATAAACTTCATCTTTTCTAACATTATGATTATAGGATATTATACATGGGTCGTTGAACAATATGTATCGGTGAGAATAATAATCGAAGAATATAAATTAAAAAGAATAAATAAATTATTTTTAAGTCTTTTTATTCTCTCCCTCTCACATGTTATTAACATGTATCACTGATTAACACCTATGAATGATTTGATTCCTCATGTTATAGAGTCTACAGTATTCCAACAACACATCACTCAATAGTTGTAACAAAAATAGTTTTTTATCTTAACTTAATATACACATCAATTAACGTTTTTAGCTCAAACGGGAAACATCATACGACTTCAGGGCCTTGAATATGAGCCCATGTATATATACTTTCAAGGTCCGACCCATTGCTTTCTGACAGTTTCAACGTATATTATATGTAAAGCCCATTTTAGAATTTGAATGTGCTCTGAAAAATGAACAGAAATTTTCCCTCTCGAAACATCATCTGAACAAAAATCACCAACTGTTTGCTGAAATGCCTAAACGAGAATCCGTAGCCAACACCTTGGAACCATTAACTCCTCGAAGGTCGCCTAGACTTCTTGCTCTGAAGAACAATTCGGAGCAAGAACAACCTTGCAGTCTCAAAAGACTTTCCTGCCTGTCCCTTCAGAAAAAGAGCATCCAAGAACCTTTAGATCCGAAAACTTCCAAACCCAGGAGTAAGTGGGTAGTCTCTTCGCGACCTTCTCGGAGATCTTCACGAGAAGGTACAAAGAAGCAGAGTAAAGATTCTTCAGAAAAAGTGAAAAGGTCCAATGCTGGGTCGAGAAATCGTGAAAATCCAGTTACTGGGTTGACGAATTCCCCTATATGGAACGAAGATTTTGACGGGTCTCGGAATCTCAGACGTTCTTTGAGAATTTCTAATCAATGCACTTCTCTGGCCCTTGCAAATTCGGATCTTTCAAAGAAAAATACAGAGAAATCAGATGGGTGGAATCCTAGGGCAAGAATATCTACATCATTTAACCAGTGCATTGAGGAGGTTCCTAGCGTTAGACGATCTCAGAGGCTTTGCAATCCACTTAGTTTTGTTGACGAGCATAAAGATAAGCCTGGCCGTGCCGAACACTGTGTTGTTTCTAGTGGTTCTGCCAATGGAGGAGAATTATCAGACGTTAGGAAAAGAGGTGTGGATTTGAAACCATGTAAAAGAGGAGTCGTGGAAACTGATAAGCGGACAAGGAGGGTTTCTGTTTGTTCCAAAGCAGTTGATGGAGGAAGCAGAGAAACGAAAGTACAGGAACTAGATGACGTGGATAGAGATAGAGAGGTTAGCTTTTGGAGAAAGAGGAAGCGAGATGATGAAGGTAATCTTCGATCTCATAGTTGGACAATTGATCAAGAATTGGCATTACAGAGAGCTTATTTTGTTGAAAAGCCTACACCTCATTTCTGGAAGAAAGTTGCGAAACTGGTACTCCTCTTTTGCTTCTTAGATGATACTACTGGTAATATTCTATTGTTCATGTTGATCAGTTTCTGCTCTAAGATTTAGTCATTGACAATTGTTTACTCCATTTTGATGATCCATTGGAACAATGTTGCGACTGGTACTGAAAATTCAACTAATTCAATTGTATAGGTTGGTACCCTATACAGAAAGTTGATTTCAGTGTTTGAAATTACTCCGAACAGTTGGTCTTAATGGGAAGTTTGAAATTAGTCTGCTAGAAGATTTGTGGATGAAGTAACAGCCCACTTTCATAACCATGAAGAAGCATTTAGCTCTTATCCTTGCTAGCAAAGTTGCTTGTTCTATTCAGACCAAAAAAAAGATGTTTGTTTGTTGGTTAAGTATGATCACGGCAATCATAATCTTATGCGTAGATATTTGTTTGCAACTTAAAAGAGTACGCAGAATGTTCTCTCAAAGGTTTACAAAAGGGTTTGGGAGTTTTTGGATTTGGAACATCGAAAAGGGTTTGCAAAGATTTTGTTCTAGCAAAGTTGCTTGTTCAGTGGTTAAGGATTATATGATAGTGCCAATCGTACTCATTTATAGATTTTGTTTGCAAAAGAGAATGCCAGGAGTTCTCTCAAAATTGCCTTTTTCCTTTTTGCTTCACTGTTCTGAGTTTTTTTATTTGGAACATTAGAAAAGTTTTCTAATTCCCAACATAAGCTATGGTTATTCCATGGAAATTTTGAATACGCTAAATGCTTTGTTTTAATGGTTACCAAATGATAAATGGAATCATTTAGATTGTCATCATTATGTGTACAATTTTCTGTTTCAAATGCTTACAAAATCTTTTGATGACATTTTTTTTAAATATATTTGGCTTAACCTTCTAGTTAAAACTGAATTACAGGTTCCAGGAAAATCTGCGCAGGAATGCTTTGATAAAGTAAATTCCGAATATGCAACACCACGCCACCCTTGTCCTCGTTCAAGGGCAAAGATTAGAACAAATATATCTCCTCTTAAACCATTCTCGCTTTCAGCTAGTAAACTGCTAAACACCTCCCAGCCAAGGGTTAAAAAGCCAGGTGAAAATAAAGAGAATAGCCGTGTTACCCATAAAGCTATCCGGCAGTTATTACAGAGACATTATTACTTGGATCAACATCCTGAGGCAGATTTATTTTCAGTACTTGAGCCCAATTTGGATGAATCTACTTATGCTTTTAAGCCTCAAGTTGAGATTTCTACACCTAAGCAGCTGTTAATAGAAAATCAGGTATTATCTCAGAGGTGCAATTGGAGTTCTTCTTCAAGCCATAAGAAGAAGTCCCTCTCAAGATTGAACACCTCATTTGAAATAGCTCTTGCTAGTCCTCCGGTGTTGAAAGAGGTCAAGAACAGAGTCCTACATGAGAAGTATATTGACCAATTACATTGCAGGGAAGCCAGAAGAAAGGCAATGTCTGCACGTGCTGAAAAATGCTCTATCAGAAGTGAGGATGGAAAGGAAAACCATATGCTAAAAGTTGACATTAGAGTTGCAAAAAATGCTCTGGTTTCTGATGTGAGAGATGCTATAAATAAGTTCAAACATATAAAAGCTGCTGGCACGAGTGATTCGGCTGATTTGGACGGCATTGTTATAGAAAACTGTGGCGAAGAAGATGAAGATGAAATTTAGACCTGTATCCCTTACATTTGTTTCCCATTTTTCCTTCTAACCCTTGTTTATAGCTTTCTCCCCTTGGAGGCCATGTATATAGTAGGCAGTAGCTGAGTTTGGAAGATGTTATCAGTCACCAATCATGTACGGTAGGTAATACACAGCTATATAACATTCCATTGTATGAGATGATTACATCATTTTCTATTTCAAGTCACTATATATGTTGTTTTAGCAACGGGAAAAAGGCACTATGTGCAGTATATTTAAATGAGAGAAACTTACAATTCAACTGCGAGTTTTGCTGCTACAAAAATATTGGCTTAAATGTATCAAATAAGCTGTAGCCTATAAGTGACCTTACCTTATCCAGTGCAGTATTTTATCATTGAAGATCAAGATTGCCCAAGTATTGATTCATTCTCTTTCTGATACTATTCCCACATCATGTTGAATTGTTGGCTGATAACGTTCACAGTGGTGAAAAAAAGAAGCGTTTTGTTCTACTCTCCTATTTTAGCCAGCTACTTTAACCTAGGATGTAAATTAGGTTGAATCTCAAAATATTACATATGAGTTCAAATGAAATAATTTTCCTTTTCCTTGAGAAAATAATAATAATAATAATAAATAAAATCCTTGCTAAGATCAAATTAAAGCTTGTAGTTCTTGTTGGATAACGTTTAATAAGAAATATTTGAGATGAATTTATTTAAGTAAAAATATATAAACTGATTTAATGGGCAGTTATAAATTTTAAAATGTGTTATAAAAATTCTTTTCTCTACTTTTAATAACGTAAAAAAGTATATTTTTGGTTACTTTATTATAAATTGAACATATCGGTCTTTTTTTTAAAAATTATACATTTTAATCAACTTATATAACTTATCCAAACTAAGAGTTCTTTTCTTGATTGATTTGTTCTAGAGATTGAACTAGGGGTGTCCAACGTTCCGGTTCGGTCCAGTTTTGGTTAAAAAACTTTAATCGGACTAGATTGTTTATATTACTTGGACCATATTGGTCTTGACCGTTTGATTTATAAAATGGTTCGGTCCGATTTGGTTCGATTTTTTTATACATTTAATGAAAAATAATCTGAAATTTTTAATATATTATTAAACCGGTCCGGTCCGATTCGGTTTATGAACACCCCTAGATTGAACTCATATTCCTAAGTTGGCCCTTGTAAAGTGAGAAGAGACTTTTTAAATCTTTTTTTATTACACATTTTTTTTATTTAAAGATAAAAAAGAAAAGAGATGGAGAAAAGTTCATCGTTATCATCTATACCCACAATATGTTTTGGAAGAAGGTTCTATCGTTCCATCGTTTCTTGATTAATGGTAAGGTTTGAATTTTACAACGAAGCCTTTAGAATGAAATTTGTTCTTGAGTCAACCCTTTCAATCTTTATTAGCTCAAGGTTTTCTTTTTTGTATGAATCAATTTGTCTAATTTTTAATTATGAATTAATTAGTAATAATGCTTTATTACATTTATCTTTATGAGATTAATCATAGACATTACATGTTAAAATCATATATTGTTAATATTTCTTTTTTCTCTTTCTGTTACCTTTCCATCTTGGGAAGAATTTGGTATCTTTATTTTCTTCTCTGGAAATAATTTTTTTTTTCACAAGGGATCGTGATGTGTTTCTATGGAATCGTAGGTCTTTTTATTAGTTCCTATTTGGAGTGCACAAATCAATTCGCATCAATCAATTTAATTTGTTGAATAAGTAATACTAATCATCAAAATTAAAATATTCATAAATTTAAATCAGTATAGATTAGATAGATTTTATATAATCTAGAATCATGTTTATAAAAATGTAAGAAATCAAAATATCTTGGTTACTTTTCGTTTGCCATCCAAAAAGTAAATGGATTAAAAAATTATGATACCTTAATGAATCCACTTAAACTCTTTCATTTTGGGTCAAATCCCTGGAAGTATCAACTAATACGACAGGGATGATATTAAAAAATAAGTTTATCTTTTATCTTTTGTTCACCAATATGAAAGTTCATTCTTGAATCATCTGAATTACTTTGATAATGCGTTTTTAGTTATTATACCATGAAATTTTTGTGAATCCTTACGATTTTTGTTCTTATAGTTCTTTTCTATTCAAAACAATCTTTGAATTCTTTATTCGTTTTTGTTATTGAAATTGATTCAATTTCAATATAGAATTTAAAATTACTTATGAAATGAAAAGACTTATATTGGAAACCTTATATTAATTCACATAAAGTAGTGAAAATTAGATATATCTTTGTTTCATATATGCCTAATAAATATCGAATATTGTTTATATATGTTTTTTCCTCGTAACATAAACCAATTATTTGTATCTTAAATATAGTAGGATTTTAGAGTCATTTTAACAAAAATTCCCCAAGAAATGTCTTATATAAATTAGATTCTATACACCAAGTTCCTTCCCTTTTTGCATTAATTTTGATCATTTTTTACTTTATTTTTGGTCATTTTCTTATTAAAACATCTACACTCTCTAAGATTTAATTAGATCTAAGTTTTTTCAAAAAAAAATCAAAAAAATAAAATTATAACCAAGTGATTAAAGTTTAAATGAATAAATAAATTAATTTTAAGAAATATAAATAATATATATATTTTATAAAAATAAATAAATAAAAGTGTAAAAATTCATCCTGCCTACCTAATATATTAATTTACGAAGATAACTAACTAAAATCATTATATCATTTAAATTTTCCCATAATTTTACCCATTGACTTCTGCAAAATTACTTTCTTGCAAGTTAATGATTAAATACAATCATTAATCTAAGCATGCATCATTGAAAAAATAAAATACTGACAAAAACCCTACTACAGTTACACTTAGTGCAGCCTATTTGTCTTGATACATTAACATTTGAACAGCCTATTTCATTTGATGCTAACCAAATCTATGAAATTAAAATTAAGTAAAATATTTCAAAGCTCCCCTGATTAATAGGATTATGGAACGGGTTGGTTATGTCGGGTTCGGATTAATTATTATAATTTCAATTCAAACTTAACCCATTTACTAAATTAAATGTGTTAACGATGGATTGAACCATTTAACATCAACTTAAATCTAATAAAATCCTGGGGTTCCTATTAATTTTGGGGATTGTAATATAAGTTTAGTTAATTAGTTGTATATGATCAACCCGTATACATTCTAAATACATTTAGCTCCAATTTAAACCCAACCTTGTTTTTTTAAATGCCTAAGTTCATGTTGGGTTCACTGATTGCGTTGGAAATTGACTATCTATTGCTATTTCATTTAACTTCCACGAACATGATCTAATCACTATTATATATTCCCTTCTCACACCCAAAATTATGTGATTATCTATTGAGTATCCTTGACTTCCAATTTGCATATCCTTGACTTTCGTAGTAGAATTTCTTTATTATTATTTTTTTTTTTTTTTGGTGTGTGTCAAGGTAGATAAATATTATAGGTTTTAAGACATAATTTTGTAAGAAACTCATATTTGATGTGATATGGTTTGCAGTTTGCTAATCACATCATGTTCTGGTCTTCACATATCTTCCTTTTTTTTAATTTATAAATGGTATCTGTGAATTTTTTGTTTTTATTTATGTATTAAATAAAAAATATTATTTAAGTTATGATTATGATATAGTTATAATATTTATAATTATGATATAATTAGAATATATAGAATTTCTCTAAAAAAAATTAGTAGTGTTTATATGCTCTTTTATGATTCAGATTGCAAATGAGGTCTATTCATATTTTTCAAGTTCAATTATTGCTTTTTTTTTATGCTCAAAATAACAATAAGATATCAACAATTATTGCTGGTTAATTGATTTGAAAAATTAGCCAAATTCCGGTACATATATTCCCAAAACATTCTGTTTCTACGTAACAAATATTAATTTTTAAAAGCAAAAAACAAAAAATATCCCATTTTCTATTTTTAAATTATTCATCAATTTCATTAGAAATTTACTTAATAGTTTGTCTAAGTGTTAACATTCATAAAAATATATATATATATGAGATGGATCTAATAAATGCATACATAAAACACTTATTTCAAAAGTCAAATTATTACAAACGTTATTGCAAAAGGGACAATACTATTTTCATCCCCATTCTACTTCTACAAGCATCTACCTCCATACCCTGCAGTTCTGAATAATGCTTGCCTTATGTCTTCAGAACTTATCAATGTCCTCTGCTCTGCTCCCTGAGATCACACCACCCAAAAAAAAAAATCATATTAAAAATGATAAATTCAAAATAAAAATGAAAAACCCATAAAAATCATGCAAATATCAAGTACAAATTTACAAACCTCAGAACAAGAAGCTTGCATTGAAAAATCACTGAAGCAACTAATAACACACTGTTGAATTTTCAAACCCAGAGCTTCAAGTGTGTTCACCGTTGATAACAGCAATCCAGGCTTTGATGCGCAGCAAATGTCAATCTTTGTATCCATTTCTCTCCTCACTACATCAAACTGCAATCCCATTGTACCCAAATTAACAATTTTACTCAATTACAAACCAAAGTTTCCATTTTTAACCTTTTTTTTTGGGACTTAACTTGTAATGCAGAGTTTTATCTATACCTTTGGGGAATTTCTTACTAACACTTCATTAGGCTTTAGCTCCGTAGAAATACCCAACAAATTGATTTGATTTATACCCTCTTCAGCTCCCTCTTCTTGCAATTTATTGATTCTGTCTACAAGCTCTTTCATATAATCTATGGTGTCCCCAAGTATTGAAGTTCTGTCCATCTGTTCAACATTAATAATCACTTTGCTCAGTATAACTTTGTCAAATAGCATCTGAAATATCATGAATTAACTATGCAAAATATTGAAGATGTATGCATTAAAAGAAACTAAAAGAAGTAACTTTGGGAATTTTACCTTGCTTATCTTAGGCACAATTGATCTGAGCATTGACAAACGATCATTTAAACGCTTTCTACGCCTTCTTTCTGCCATTAGATTCTTAGAGGGTTGGCCTTCAATCTTCTTAGACTTGTTGATCTTTTTGGGTCCTCCACTATAAAGACCCATGTTAAACCCAGGAGCTACAGCTTGTTGATTATCCATTTCAACTTTGCAGTTATTATTACTTTCTTCTAAACTGCTATGATTTTCATTGCCAAGAAAATTACCAAACTCTTGTTCTTCTTCCAAAACAGAAGGGTAATCCTCTTGAGATGGGATCAAAGATGGTGTGTCCACCTCTGCTGGTACTGTTAGAACTGACCCATCAACAAAAGGGTAAACTTGATCATTAAAAGGACATTCAAAGTTTGGTTCGTTTTGGGTAGAGAAACCAGAAAATGAAGGATTTGAGTTTGCTAAAACTGAGTTTTCTTCAAAAGAATCAAAACTCCACTCATTTGATAAAAACCCATCATTTAGTAATCCACTTGAGTAAATGCTCCAACTGTCTCTTCTTGGAGCTAGTAATTCCTCTAAGAAATCATGGTGACTAAGCTCCATCTCTCTCTCTCTGTATACACCAGATTTTTTTGGGAGAGTGAAATTGATGATTCAGAGAGAAGGATTAAGAACAAGAAGTTGCATAAAGCTGAAGGAATGCATATAAATAAAGCATACAAGTTGGTCCATTCTTCATTATTTATGCATAATACTGTTGTTGTATTTGTGTGGAGTGTGGAGTGTGGGGTGGGTCTGGTCTGGTTTTCACTGATTAAGTGTAAATTGTGTTATGATAGAAACAGAGCAGCTACAGAGCTTATAGATTAAAGAGCTAGTGCTTATATTAAAATGGAATCTGCTTTATTTTATCTCTCTCAAGGTGAGTTTATGTCTTTTTCACCGAAAAAATAATCAATCAGACAAATTTAATTTCCCAGACTATCTCTGAAAGCTTTGACCCACAAATCTGTCTCAACCGAAATGGATGGAGTAAGCATCATACATCGTCAGGTATCCATTTCCAAAAACAGCACTTATTTAAGTAAAAAATTATAACATAATCACAGTTAATATTTATTAAAAAACTTAATTTTTAACTATATATTAATTATAATAAATATTTTTTTTTTCAAATTGATTCAATTTATTATAAATTTTTTACATATATATAAAAATTATTAAAAAAATTAAATCAACAATTTTTTTAATAGAATAAAATTATAAAAATATCTAAAACGTTTTACAATTTTTCTTTTTTTCTTTTTTTTAAGAGTTGTAATTAGTATATCAACTAAAAATACAAACTCAAATAAACTTTACATGAAAGAAATATCTATAGATACTCTAGTTCTTAATTAGTAGACAAATTTATTATTATAAGATAATTAAGAATTAGATCTCTAATTCGAAGATGAATAAGAGTGAAAAGAATCCATCCATTAATCAAGAACTAAAAACGAAAAACAATTTTAAACCACATATATATATATATAGAAATAATGCATCATTTTTGTCTCTCCACAATGACTAAACTAGGAAAATAATTAATAGATTATGCATGTTGCAGATTATTTATTTCAGCGTATTTCATTAGCACTGATTTGAATGATAACATGTTAAACCGTATACAATTAAAACAATACAACTTCGTACTATCTCGTACTGTCAGACAAAGCTAAAATAATATTTTTAAGAGAAAATACAATAAAATATAAAATAATATTTTTAAGAGAAAATACAATAAAATATAAAATAATAATGAATTAAATTTATCTTATAAATACATCTAAGATATAACTAACTACACGTTACTTCTCTTCTTTGTCAATTGTCTAAAGACTGGCCACCTCTCCATAGTGTAATTAGTAACCTTATTAAAAAGTTTAAATTTCAAATTCAAATCTTAACACTCTATATGTAAAATGGGTGTTTATAGTTTGAATTAAAAAAATTATCTAATGAAGTTCTATACTTTGAAACAAAATAAAAAATTGATATTTTCAATAAAAAAAATTATTGTAAGAGAACTTGAATATTTTACCTAATAAATTATTACTTTGGAAAATTTTAAAAATAAAAATATTATTTTGATATTAACGAAAAAAACTGCTATGAATATTCAAAATATTCAAGAAAACCGAAAGTAGAAAGTTCATGAACTCCAAATTTTAAACTCTCTTTATGTTAAATCAAGCAAAAAAAAAACTATTATTTTATGTGCTGTTTAGCTATGTTTCTCATTTTGTTGGGTCAATTTGCTGGATTCTATTTTTTTTTTTTTTTTTACTCCTTTGCTGTAGCTTTTGGACGGTGATTTAGTTTTAAAAAGTTGAATTGTTGTGAAAAGTAGATATAATTGCCCGAAGGCATATCAAAAAGGATTTACTTGTAACATTCGTTAACATATGTATCATTAATTAAGGACTACACAAGAAAGCATCTTCTTAATTTGCACTGTTATACCGCTAAAATAAAAAAAAATAAAGGAACGGCAATAACCTACAAGCCACCGCTTTTGATTTCACACACATAAATAAAAAGTTAATTTAAAACATTATTATAGATTATTTTCAATTATAATGTAAGTAACATTGATTTTTTAAAAAAATAAAAACAAAAATAAAATTCTTAAAACTAATAATCATGTAAATAATACTTTTTTATTCATATCATATATTTTTATTATTAAAAAAATTAATCTATCATTATTTCATATTAAACATTATTCAAGTTGAAATACGATCGTTAATATTCGTTAAATATTTAACAACATCTGATTAAATTTTGTTAAATACTATTGGTGTGATTTTTTGTTATTATAAGTTTGAAAAAAGTTATTTAATATAAGGGAAAATGGGTGTGAAGGTCAATATGTATGTCTTAGAGTTTGCTTGGTAATTGTGTTTAGAAAATCTATTTTTAAGTTTATTTATTAAAAAAAATCAGACAATTATAAAGTTAAATTTTTATCCATTTTTTTTAAATATAACGAAACAATATATATGATATATACATATTTGTATTTTATTTAATAAAAAAAAATTTAATAAAAAAATTACTTAAATTTTTTAACAATTTTTTCTATCAAACTTGAATTAAATTTCATTGTTTAATGTGAGATTTTGAATATTAAACAATGAATTTTTTGTTTAATTTTAAATAAAAAAAAATTAAAAATATTTGAGTAATATTTTAATTAAATATTAATTTTTTACTTATATATCAATAAAAAATTATTATAAGATATATGTTATTCAGTTATATTTGATGACATATGGGATTAAAAATTAGTTTTGTTTTTAAAAAAAAACAAATTAATTTAAATGAAACTTTTTTCACAAAAATAAACTTAAAAACATTTTTTTAAAAGAAATTGTTTTAACAACACCTTTACTCTAAACAAAATTATTATTTGGAAACTTCACCCTATATATATATTTTTTTAAATATATATAAAATAAATAGTCAAAATTTGGTATTTGATAATATATTAAATTTGTCGGTTTATTTTTTTAAAAAATATTCAATAGATTTTTGAAAGGGAAAAAAAGTTTTCTTTTAAATACTATCTTATAAAAAAATGATTACTATTGATTCAGTGAAAATCTCAGAGGCTGGGTCAAGTCCTTTGCAGGATGAGTCACAATGATTTAACTAAAATTCAAAAACATGCAGAATCAAACCGAGTAGTTTCTGAACTCTCAAGTGTACTTAGTCACAGAGACTGAGAAATATATATAACATAATAGTTACAGGAATCACATGGTTAGGGAAGAACAAAAAAAAAAAAAAAAAAAAAAGAGGTAAATTATATATAAACAATAATACATATAAGGTTATTTGGACTTTAATGCTAGAATCCATGAGCCTATGAATTAGTAAAGATTAAAGAATCAGTTGTTTTAATTTTTTAAATGTTATACACTTCCTTGGGGCTCATAGGCTTGTCCTGTTTTGCTTGTCAATATCTAAGATTTGTAACTATACCTTTTGAAATACGTCGACACGTCGTAATATTTGACCATTTTTATTGTGCAGATCGTAGCCACACACACACACACACACAAGCTTCTAGACTGATTGCTACCTACAATTTTTCATGAAGCTAACTGATCATAGCTTCTAAGACCCCCCCAAAAAAATAAATGATCACGACGTGTCTAAATTTCTCTGTAGTCTATATAGTACTTACTAACTAGCTAACAATATTGGGTGGATTTGGTGTTAATTTGGTCATTAAATATGTATTAATAAATTATAATCTTGTTATTCTTTTTAGGTTTAAGTTTTAATAAAATATATGTAACCTTTTTATATATAAAAACACAAAAATAAGATTGGGTGGAAAGAAAATCATATACTAGCAAAAAGACTCCCATACAAATAAAAAGGCAGTTCACATTGGTAGCTGCTTAGTTTCGGTAATTTTTTATTTATTTTAACTAATTTAAATTTTATATGAATTAAATTTAATTCAAATAATGTATAATCAAATATTAATTTTACTAAAAGGTGAACATTATGAGATGTTAGCGCTTAATAATTATCTGTACTTTTTGACACAACTTTTAAATATAAGTTATTTTATATTTATAATGACTCATCATTTATATTTATCTAAAAATAAGTTTCAATCTTTGTCTTTTAGTAATCCCATAAATTTAAAAATTTTAATTAATTTTGATATTTTTCACAAAAAATTGTTCTTAGGATCTCACTTTCTAATATCAAGTAAATGTTATTCAAAAACTAATTTTTCTAACATTTTAATATAAATATTATCCTTTAATTATACTATAATCTTGTAATGAAATAAGAAAAAATAAAATCCTATTTTTAAGTAAAAAAAAATTAAAGTGTTATTTAGTAATTATTTTTTAACAATAATATTTTATTAAATAAACTCATTTATATATTAGATAAACTTATTATTTAAACTCATAAGTTTCGTAAGTTACTTTTTATTAATTTTGTGTAAAAAAGAAATATTCAGTCCGAGGTGTATGACTTGAAATTGAGACCATATAATTTAATATCGAGCTTAAAAATAATATTTTTCTATAAACTTAGAATTGATAATTTTTTTAGTGATATATATATATATATATATATATATATATATATATATATATATAGTTTACAAATCAATAGTATTGGCAAGTGCCGTGCAGTCCTACCTCTGAGAAGGTCTTTTTTTCAGTAAAAAAAATAAAAATATATTCTTCAGCTACTCAATTGTGAGAAACTGAGATAAGAAAATGAAAACAAAAATCTTAAAAAATGAATATTTTACAAAAATCAATTTTATTTTTACATATATATTTTTTGTTATTTTTAAAATTTAAAAAATGTTTTGAAAACTGTATTTTAATTTCACTTTTTATTTAATTAATTAACTTCAATTCTTATTTGTTGTAAAAAAGAAAATAAAGCTTTTTATCAAACAAAATTTTCTCCTAAATAAATTAAAATCAAAATCAAAACAGAAAATCATATAGCATATAGTGATAAATATAAATTCGAGAACTGATCCAACATTAAAGAAACTAAAGTCATGTTTGTTAGCTAGTACTAGATAATCTGATTATATAATTATTATTTTTACAGCGGAGTGTTTGATAGTAAAGTAATATAGTATGGTAGAATATAAAAATTGTACAATTTATAGAAATTTTGTCCCATGGTGATGTGTATATAAAATGTATTAGATATTTAACTTATTTTGTCTAAAATTTTAGTTTTAAAATTTTGTATCTTGATATCTTATTTCATTTCAAAATAAAAATAATTTTATTTTATTTTTAAATGTAAGAAAAATAAAATAAATTAAATATCGATTTAAATAAATTTTAAAATGAAATTTATTTTAATGTGTAATAAAACTATATAAAATAAATTAAATATTATTTTAAATATAAAATATTTTATAAAAATATTTAAATTAATTTGATCTAACTATCATGTATAGATTATTATCAAAATATATTATTAACTAATTATAATACCATTAAATATAATTTATTTAATACAATTATCTTTAACTTATTCAATATATTACATTAAATATATATTAAGGATTTAGGCAAATTATATACTAGGCTTAAGGACTGAGATAGAAATAAAAATTCGGTGTACCAAATGACAAATCTATCCCTCTATATATATAATTAAAGTAATAAATATTAAATAACATTAATTTATAATTTAATGATAGATATTAAATTCAAAAGAGAGTGATTATTTTTTATATTGTATTGTTAACTCCGTTCTTCATATGTTGCAGTTTGACATGAGCACTCTATAATAAATACAACATTAAAAGAATATTGAGATTGCAGCTTTATTTTGAGTCCGGATTTTCTGCTTTAAATTGTGTGTATATTGAAGGAAATTAGCCGGTAAATATTATATATTTATTTTAAAAATAATATTTAAATTATATATATATATATATATTAAATAATTTAATCTTATCTTTATTAAAAAATAATCGTATGAATATAAATATTTTTTTCTTTTTATTTAAATTATATCAATCTCTGTTCATTTCAATTAAAAAATAAAAAATAATAAAAATGATATATATCTTTATATAGTTATTTTTTTATAATAATAATACTAAATTTTAATAAAAATAAATTTAAGATTTAAATATTATTTGTAATATAAGTGAAAGGATCTCACTCTTAATTGAAATTTTTTTTAGAATAAATAATTCTACTCCTCACCATCAATCATTACATCTTATCATTAATCTCGAATATGCACTAGTTGAAGTTTGAAAGGGATAAAATTTATATGAAAAAAAATTAATTTAATTTTTTGTACTTTGATATAAAAATATAAAATATAAAAAAATTAAATTGTGTAATATAAAAATATAATAATGCGAAAACTTTTAATTGAAGGTACATACAATAATTGATAGAATATAAGGACTCTTATGTAAAATGCATTAGTTAGATTTCATGACCTTGCTTTTATATCCATGTCCCCTCGTTATTTTATAAAAAAATATTATATATGCCCCTCGTTATATTATTAAAATATAAAGAAATCTTTTGTAACTAATTCTATCTTACTTCTTATTATATTATATATTACAAAAGTAGTAACACTTAGCATCTGTATCACGCTTAATCGTATATTAAGCAAATCATTTGCACGATTAATAACGTATTATTACATAATGGGGACAAATTATTAGTAAAACATTGTATAACGGGAAAAGTAAAATTCACCAATTGCCAAGTGCCACGTGCCACGTGCCACGTGCACGTAAAGAATGATACCAAATGGCCGCTATTGATAGCTCGGACAAATTATGAAGCAAACAATTTTCAAAATAAGCCAACTTGTATATATTACCAATTCTTTCACGACAAGTTTTGCCTAAAAAAATATCGTACTTAGTGGAAATTTTGGTGAAATGGCCAAGCTAGCTTACGTAATTTCATAAGGTTCGTTACGTCGTTAACTCTTAATTACAGTGCATATATGATAATATGGATTGGATTTATGTGCACACTATCGACATGAAAAGAACAATTAATAATGTAGTATGAATGATTAATTAAGGAAAAATAAATAATATGATAATTTTTTTAAAAATATAATTGAAAATATATAAGTATTGAACTCATTAAACATTTAATGAGCATTTCAAGTTAGGTGAACTCATTCATAAGTAAATATTTTTGTATAGATATTATGTTATATATCATATCAATTAAAATAATAGTTAAATGATATAAATTATTTTTAAGTAAAAAAATGTTTATTAAGTTCAATTAAGTTGTATCTATTATATTCATGATTAATTTTTAGAAAATAATAAGAATATTAATTAAAAAAATGTTAATGTATATTTTTATATTATATCTAACTTATTTATTAAATGAAATTATGCTAATCTTTTTAATATTGTGTCAAATCATTAATTTTTGTATCGTGTTTGAATTCTATTGTTAATAAAATATTTATTATTGTATATTTGTTGTTTACAAAAATAACAAATTAACTAACTATTTATTTTAAGAATATTCATGCAAATGATTTTGTATTAATTTTTAATATATTATAATAAAAGCAACCTAAATATTTATCTAAAGACTTACTTCTTATTTTATTTTATAAAATAAAAAAATTTCAAACAACAATTATTATTCAACTACTATATATACTTATTAAATTTGAATTATCAACTCCAACAAATCACTTAAAATAAATTTAACAATATTTTTCACCTTATTATGATAATTTATATTGAAAGATTTATGGTCTCTTTTTATTTTATAAAATAAATATTTTCAAAACAATGATAATTATTATCCATAATTTACACTATTATATATTTTTCAAATTTAATTCATTTAAAAAAAATAGTCTCCTTTTCTTTAAAAGGTGGCAAGGTGATAACATCTAATGTTTTATTCAACTTACATAAAATATTTAAAGGAAAATAAGTTAAACAATATTTCCAAAAACTAGTCTTATATAAAGCCAGTAACCACTGCTTCAACTAAAAAGAAGAAAGTTAAAAGTTAGGTGTTTTGTTGAATTTCTTTTTAATTATATTTTGTTCCAAAAGAACCTTTTTTTTTTTTTTAATTCTGGTCCAGTACTAGTCCCAGCCGTCTGACTAAACTGAATAGGAAAGTGTTTGCTTAAGATCGATATGACTTCTATTAAATAGCTAGCTCTACGTTGATTGTTTGTTTGTTTGATATATATGCTTGTATTGTTACTCTTAGGTTGTACTGTACGTTTCACTTTATTATTGAATGCACATTTTACATTAATGTACGTATTTTTCTATTGTTAAAATCAGACATTAGAACTTAATTTCTGTTAAGACCTAGTCATATTTGTGTTAATTAAGTTAATTAATTACTAGAATGTTGAATTGCATGCCCATCATAAAAATACTAAAAATTTGAATTTGAATTTCGTTATATATATAATTATAACGAAATTAACATGAACAAAACCATATAATCTATAAAATTTCTTATTTGCTTAATTTAACATAAAATTAAGTATTATTCTCAACTAAGTTTACTCTCGTCCAAGTCTAATTAACATTTTCTAACTTAATAATTGAGATATACAATACTTTTTTGTCATTAGTTTTTATTTTCTTTTATTTTTTTGAAATAACATTTTAATCTGTCCAATAAAAATAATACCAATATTCCATTTGAATTGTGAAGATTATAGCACGTAATAACTTTCATCTATTAAAAATTACTATTTTTATTTATTAGAGTTTTGGCCACTTATTGTGTTAAATATTTTTATTATTTTTTAAATCTTTAAACAATAAAAATAACACATTCTTAAAATTAGAGAAAGACATAACATCTCTTGTCTCTCAATGATTTAACAAAAATAATGTTATTTTTGTTTATTAAAATTTTGAAATTACCTTTTATTTTACTTAACTTTTTATAAATAAATATATCAATCTTCTTCTTTTTTTAAGATTAAATGTTAGTTGGTATGATTCAAATACAAACTAAAATTGAAATGATGAACTGTACAGCGCCGATAACTAAGTGAACTATAATCAAACAGACTATAAGATAAAGAAATTAAGGCAGGTACAAAAAATTTAAAAGTCTCTTAGAACATACATATATCAACTCGTATAAAAAAAATACTTAAAATAATAACTTATTTTATTCTCATTAAAACTTGAATCTACTTAGGTTTAATAACATAAAATATATTTAAACATATAGAATATTTGAATTTTAAGATCTAATTTTAAGTGCATAAATAATATATTTATTTTAAAAAAATTAACCCACATTTTAATTTCTTATTAATGAATTGAAACTTAAAGCATTTTTTATTACTATCTAAACACACGATATCCGAAAATAACACTACAGCTGGTTTCTTGAATGCAAACCCAAGTAAGGATACAAAAAGACTTTATTTTATATGACATTAAATTTGAAGAGAAAATTTAAAAATATATATTCAAAACTTATAATAATAAACTTAAGATACCAATACTATTAAAGGATTTAATTAAACAATATTTAATATTAAACGATTTAAATAATCATAATTTAATTTAAGCAATTCATAATTAGACCATACGTAAAATAAAATAATTTGATAAATATTTTTTAATGATGAAAATAATAAGGTTACTTACAAGTTTTAACAATGTTATTTTTTCAAATTTTAATTACATTTTTATTTTCACATCCATAACAAAGCGTTTTTAATAACAAAAATAATATTATTAAAATTTGTAACTACACAAATAGTATCTATTATATTAACATTATATATTTTTATTATTTAAAATTATGGCATATCATTTCATATTAAATATTATCTAATTATATTCCGTTCAAATTGAACTATGATTATTTAGACCCGTACAATGTTAAAATCCGTTAAATTGTAACATGTTCAATATTATTGGGAGGATATTTTTATTATAAGTTTTATGAATATTATGTTTGTAATTTTCCTTTATTTTTTAACAAAAATAAATCTTTTTCAACATGCAAATATACTTATACATTTATGATATGTTTTGTGCATTATATTGGATATACTAAGTATAATTGTATTGAATTAAATTATGTTAAATTGTATTATATTTATTCTTTATGGTATTTGTTAGTAAAAATGATAACAAATATTTTAATTAAATAATATTTAATATGTTTTATGTGATTTTTTTACCTTTTAAAATAATTTCATTGCAAAAATTTATCTAAATTTTTTTATATATTTTTTTTACATCTAAAAAATTATTTTTAATTTGAGATGAAAGAAAAATTCTAAAAAAATAATTTTATAATTAAAATTTCAAACAAATAAAATAAAGTATCTAATACGATTTAGACTTATACTGAGTGTTGGTAATAAATTTATACATAATCATACAATTTTTATTTTTTATAATATGATCTTACTTCATAATTAAACAAATAACTATACACAATTATATAATCAGGATATTTAGTATTGTTTATTATTTAATTTATCAAATGAGAGTTAAAAAAGAATATATGCAAATACTTAGTAAAATGTCAATAATATCCTCAAGTTATGTATTTTTTTCAAATATCTCTAATCTTTTTAAAATATCAAAGATGACATTCAACATTGACGAAAGTTAAAAATAATGATTATTTAATGATATTTTTTTAATACTTTAAAATCGATAGCTATTTTGATTTTAAGTTAAACTTTTATTTTTCATATATTTTCATATTAAATAATTAATAATATTAAACTAATAAAATAAAATAAAGAAATGTTACACTTTAATTTATTCTAACAAAATAAAGAATAAAAATTTAAAAAATATATACATGTCCTTGCCAATTGGGAATAAACTTAAAATACATAAAAGAATGAAATTAATTTTTATTTATGCAAATCACATGTAGCAAAGTGATTTATTTTTATTTTTTATTTCTAAAAATGACTTAGTATCCATTTGTCATCAAACTTAATGGCATATAAAATTGAATTTTTATTTGAAAATCTATAAAAAAAAATAGTATATTTAATTTAGAGGAGAATTATTTTGAGAATTAACTTTGAAAATTATTAATTGAAAATATTACACATTGGGATAGGTATGCTTTTAATTCATATATAATAATTACTCATAATTATGAACATTTTTTGCCTTTTCTATTCTTATATATACTAAATTAACAAACAATGAGTCTTTGTGACAAGCTATTAGGTTGTTTATGGTTTTATTTTTCAATATACACATGAGTTTTCAAGGTTCAAGCGAAGATGATTTCATTTGATCATAGGATAGTTTCACTATGTAAAATTTTATTTTTTCAATGTGCATTACATAGTAAGAGAGATTTTATCACACGAATATGCCAAAATGAAAAATTGTAAAGTTTATATGAATGTTAACAATATTCGTGAAAAAAATATACAAATTAATTTTAGTTTATAGATGTGTTTTTCAATAATATTTCAAGCCAAAGAAACTATCAAGATCCAACGAACACATATCAGGTATATATATATATGTTCTTGTATACGTTAGATTTCATATTAGACACATAAAAACATTTTGAATTTAGGCTACTCAATCAATCGAGATGTGTCTAGATCGATTGAGAATGGATATACTCAGTTTAAAAAATCCTAAATTAGTTTTTTAATTGACTAGATCGATCGATTAATTACCTATATCGATCTAACCTAGTTAGAATCAATTATTTATTAGACTAGATCGATCGAGAATTGACTGGATTGATCAAGCATGTTTTGATCATAGTATTGGATCGATGGATAAGAGCTTCGATCGAATTATGTGTTCGATTAATTGAGTATATGCTAGATCGATCAAATGGTGAGGGCTTCAATTTTAAAATCTATTTCGAATTCGAATCAAATCCAATTAATTTATTACTATATTATCCTCATTCTTTAAAACTCTTTTAACTAATTTTATGGATGTAATAGTAATATTGCTTTGACACGGTGCTTCAAAATATTTTATTTAAACAAACCAAAGCGCGCAAATGTATTAACCACACAAAACATTATTCTATTTATCTTCCTATCTCTCTCTTATTTTGTAGAAACTATTCAAATAGTTTTTTTCATTTAGTTAATTCTTCAAACATTTTTTTGTTATGTTTGATTTATTTATTAATAAGCCAATAATATTTGTGATATTATGCTTAAACTAATTGTTCTAGAGTTGATATATTATTAAATCATCTAATTAGACTTATTTATTGTTGAATATAGTCTAAGACATACATTTATACTTCTATTATTGTATTAACTTTTCAAGTACTAGTTGAATGTTTTCAATTGCTTGTGTGACTCAAGTTGTTGGAATGTTAATCTTGATTCGGACATCTTTTTTGAACAAACTATGAAAGAAAGCAAAAATTGTAAGTAGATTACATTGAGACATTATCTTGATAGATAGTTTGAGTCATAATCTTATAATTGAAATTATTTTCGTAGTAAATAGTTAAGTTGTCTAATAGACCAATGTTTTTTCTGTTAGATCATTGGTGTGACCTAGGTTTTTTTATCTAAAAATTTCACGTGTTGATTTTTATTTTAACATTACTTTATTTACATGTGATTGCATGTATGATCGTCTTCGAAATTTTTAATTTATCATAATTTTTTTATTATCTATTTACCCTTTTAATTAATTAGATCTATAATTAAATATGATTTTTCACGTACCATTGTACATTCCAAAGACCAATATGATATGTCAATACTTAGTGATAGAAAATTTTGGACAATAGAAAAGTGAAAATATTAAAAAAAAAAACAAGGATGAGAATGATGAAAGAATGCAAGTGACTGGAGAAATAAAAAAAAATTAGATTGATTTTTAAGAATTATATTTTTATTTAAAGAAATTTTTATATTACTATCTATTTTTTTTATTTAGTTTATATTTTATTTTTTTCGAGATAATAATATAGTAAATCAATAAATATTATTTATTTTATTATTTTAAAAAATATATTTAAATAATTTATTATTATTTTCTCTTTTTTCTTATTCTTTTTGAATAATCCTTTTCTAGTTAATTTTTTCTCATATTTGTAGTAGATAATATATTTTTTTTAATGATGTTTGTTATATATATAAGTACTCGTAAAAATAAATAATTAATAACATTTATTTTCATACATTTAAGATTTATCTATTTATAATAGTTATAATTAAATAATATATTTAATTATTTTATTTTTTTAACTATTTATTTTATAATATTTAACAAAAATATATATTTTATTATATAATATTTTAACCAATCAATCAATTTATTGATTAATATAAATATTTTATGTATTAAATAAAAATTAATTTAAAATATTAATAATTAATTTTTTATATAATTTTTTAATTTTTTTTTCATGTTTTTTATATAACTTTTATGATTTGTTTAAAAAATTATTCAAAAATAATAATATTTTTAATCTTTTATAAAAATTATATTTTGACGTATTTACCTATATCTAGGTTTCAGCAATAACGCACATATGGCAGTTCTAAGAACGCTAAAGCATCCAGTCGGTAGGTACGAACAAGATTCAGATTTTTTGGCAGAGAGAGAAAGTAGAGAAAGGGAGAGAGGATGTAAGCGGAGCTAAAATAGTATAGGCAGCAGAAGATGCCCCATGGGACCTGTAAGTGTGACAAGACCACGAGAGAGTAGACTGTAGTCCTTCAAAGGAATAGTAATTTTAGGCTGGATTTTATAAAACCACGGCGGTAGGTTTTGCTGCTGTTTTGGTTTCACCTACGAACCTAAACGAAGATAGCGGTTTTGAACTATCATTTTACAGAGAAAATCATGGAAAATATTAATCAAGTGAGAAATGTCATTTGTACTAAAAAAAAAATTATAGGATGATAGAAAGAAAAAAAATATTGATTTGGTAGGATTTCAATGTCAACATTCTTTATTAGAAAAGTTTTTGTGTACATATGGTTTAGTAATTTAAATTTAACGGGTGTATAATAATATTAATTATTAAATAATAATTGTATTGATTTTAAAAAAATATTTTATAAAATAAAAGAGAAATTAAGTATGTAGATATAAGTTTTAAATTTTTTTATTGTAATAAGGTTAATAATTGATGTTAAAATTTACCTTTAAAAAAATTAATATATAATTATTATTATTTTATTTTCAATAAAATTCAAACACGACACAAACATGAATAATTTGACACATATTTATAATATTTGTAAATTTTATTTAATAAATAAAAATTCTATAAATATCAAATTTAAGTAGAATATTAAATTATGTGTCATAATATTATTAATAAATATAATTAAAATCACATAATTATATTTAATGAAAAAATGTAAAGTAAATTTTAATTGTGATATATAATAATTGTTTTTAATAAATAAGTCAAATATAATCTTACAATACATCTAATATGGTTATTGTATTTATAAAATTTAATATACAAATATATAAGTTAATCTCATATAAATTTACACTATTATCTTTTATATATATATATATATATATATATATTATATAATGTAAATAGAATTACATATATATTACATATTGCATAGTATCTTAATTTTCTTTCTTTGCTTCATCAATTTATATTTAATTTTGTTTAATTTTTCAATATTCTCAATTCCTATTTTATAGTATTTAAAAGAATATTACAATTAAATAGAAATCAACCGATTAAAAAGTAAGTAGAACTTACTCATTAAATAATAATTATATCCACTATTTTAATATTAAAATTCTATAAAGATTAAATTGAAACATTAGATTCTTTTTTATCACAATTCTATATATACTCTATATATTCACTTTTCTTAATATATCAATATGTTCTTAATATATTAAGAATATTTATTTTTTCAAGTTCAATTCTTATTTCCATATTGATTTTATAAAAAATAAAGTTCATTGAAGAATTTATATATGTATTTTTATTAGTATTTTAGAATTTAATCATATAAAAACATGATAAAGACAACTTGATTAAACTTAATAAACATTTGTATAAGCGTTTGCTTAAAAATAATTTAATTTAATTGAGTATATTTTTATTGATATGAGATAGATATTGTCTCAAAATGAAATATAATTTGCTCATAAATTAACTAACTATATTGACATGCTCATTAAATGAATTAGCATACACCGTATAAATGATAATATTTAATATAATTAAAATAATTATACAAAAAGTAAATATAAAGTCAATACATAATAAAACTACAAAAATAACTATTTATAGGAAATATATTTGTTATAAAGATATTTTTATATTTATTGGTATAAAAAAACAATAAAACTTAAAAACAAAGTTTGTTTACCAAATATTATAACCACTTTTTTTTTCTATTTTGTATTACATTTTGGAATAAGCTAATAATCCAATAGATAAGTCTAAAATGAAAATTTGAACAAACCTTTTGAATTTCAATTAGATTAAATTGGATGGATAGATTTTAGTGTCAGATCATATTCGAGTTAAAATATATAAAATCCATTTAGATGTAGATTAGAAAGTATACAATTTGTTTGAATTTAGATCATATTCTTATTGATAAATTTTATAATCCACCACAATTTGATTTGGACCAAATACTATTAAAATTATAAATAAATATTTATTTTATTTAAATATTATATATATCAAAATTATATTAAATTACTATTTTAGTTTAAAAATAAATATTAATATTAAATCTTTATAATAACTTAATAATTTGTCTAAACATACTTCTTATTAATTTAATTTTTTTATTATGATATAAATAATAAATTTTATTGGATATAAATTAAATTAAAATTTAACGATTATATATATTTTATTTTATATAACAAAATAACTTCAACATCCATTCCACATTATTCGTTTAAAAATATTGTATATATTTAAATTTATTTTAAAATATCAACTTAGTTTATATAATTTATATATATATATATAATTAAAATATTATTTTAAGTAAAATTTAATTATATATAACCAACATATATATTATTTTAAGTTCCAAAGTACTAATTTTTTATCATTTGATTTATTTAACTTTTATTGAGTTTTTCCATTTACGTTTATTTGTAGAAACACCTTGAGCAAAAAGAAAAAAAAAAGAAAAAAAAAGGGAAACACCTAGATGCTAGCATCCATCTTATCAAGAGCTCCACGTCAGCATCGGTTAGTTTGAGTTGTTATAAGTCTAACTTAGCTTCTAATGATTACCAATTGTAGGACTAAATTGTAGATAGCCTATATGTAGGCAAGTAAAGACGTCTTCTTAGCGTATAAAATTGTAATTGAATCATAATGAACTCAGAGACTTCTCTTTCCTCTTCTTGCTTTCTCTTGAAATTTAAAGCTAAATAAATAAATAAAATGAAGATGGTTATTTATAAAACAATCAATGAAGAAAAGTTTAAAAAATATTGATATTTTTAATTTTTTAATCATTATTATCATAATAATTATCTATACATTTTTTATTAATTATTTATCCGTAAGCTATTTGATAAATGTATAGATAATTCTCTTTTATCTTATTTTAATGATTATATTGAGCTACCGATATAAGATTTCAACTCAAAAAATACTATAAAAATGGTAAACAAATAGTTATACTTCTTTTATTGTATTCTTTATTTTATGTTGAATATATATTTTATATTAATTTAAATATGTTTATATTGCTGTATTTTATAACGAGGTTTTAATATAAAAATTTAAAATTTATATTTTATTTTATGAAAAATTTATAAATATTACACATAATTTTTTTTTAAATAAGATTGAAGGGCACGTGCCCTGGGGCCTCGTTGGATCCGCACTGCTTACACGGCTTAGTTGCCATATCTAACTATTGATTACTTTAAATATGTAAATGTAATTTGACAAAAAAAAAAGGTATATATAAGACAAGTAGATCTCACAGAGAAGTATATAGGCCGTGCTCTATAGCATGATTTCCTGTAGAAATATATCGCAGGATTTTAATATATTATTTTTAATTTATGAAAATATAATTTGTGGTGTGATATAATTAACACGTGTTCTAAATATATTTAGGAAAAGAATAAAAAAATATAGTACATTAATTTATATTTAATGTTGTTTAATTTAATTCTAATTAAATTAAATTATAATTATATAAATTTATTTAGTTCGATTGTATTTAATATTTTAAGATGATATTATTTTTGTTATATTTTTAAGTTTAATTATTAGAATTAATACACGAACAAAAAATTTAAGAATAAAATTATTTTATTAAAATTAGAAATATATATATATATATACATACAAAATTTAAATAATATATAAATTAAATAAAAAAATAATAATCGAGGCATGTGTATTACACAGTATCCTTAAGATAATTTTGTTGCTCACTGTGTGTGTTTGAGAACAACAAAAAATTATCTCCTAAAATATAATAATTAAATAATAATAAACTTATATCATAATTTATTATTTTACGAATTTTAAAGTGTACAAACTCTAACGAAAGAACATAACTCTAGATAGATAACATATAACTATATAATAATAATAAATAATATATATATATATATATATATATATATATATATATATATATATATATATATATATATATAACCTTTTTCTCATCTCCTCTCTCTCTTTTACTTCTTTTCTCTTTTTCATTTTCTTATTCTTCTTTTCCTTTTCTTCTTATTCTTCTTATCACCACCTGTTTTTTTCTTTGTTTTTCTTTTACCCTTTTCTTCTCATTTTTTTCTTTTATGTTCTTCTTCTCAGATTTTCTTCCTTATTTATAGAAGAATCATACAGAAACATAAGATGAGAATTGATGTAGAGAAACGGCTAGAGAAGAAGAGCAACGAAAAAAATTAATTCAGAAACGGAAGAAGAAAATGTGGAGAGTAGAACAAAAAAAATTCAAAAATAGACAATTTAATTCAGAAATGAATTTTTCGTTTCTGATTTAAGATAGAAACGTTTAGCAATTTAATTCAAAATATTTCAAAAATCCCCCACAAGAATAAAATTGATATAGATTTTAAATCAAAATTTGACACAAAAATAGAGTTTAAAGGATCAAAACTTGCATAGGATAAATAGATGTTATACTTTGAACTTTCTCTTGTGAAAATATATTTACCTTATTGACTGACCAGTTGATGCGATGTCTTTGAACTATTTTATCGTTTATGTAAGCGATGACATATTTCACACAAGAATCTTTCCTGACATAATTTAGTTCTCACTATTATGTTCGTTTTGGCCATGAACATATGCCTGATTATGTGAGAGTCTTTAAAGAATTGAACCCTAAAAAATTCTCTTTTGATGTGGCCCTACTCCTCTCTTATATAGATAATCTCATATCTTTAAAAGTAATCCTTAAAGAGTAACCCGTACACTAGGCTCGGTATTCTCTTTATAAAAATTATTAAAAAGCCTTAACGTATCCTATATCTTATGGGTATCGTTGTTTTCATCATAGGAATGGACTTGAGGGTAAATCCTCATAATAATCTTACTAAGTATTTACAATTAGGTTGTCCATTTGAACCTAGATCTTGAGATCTCCAATCAAATAGGTTAGGTTTCCTTTGCAAATCCTTATTTATTCATGGGCTTCAGTTTCATTCCTCTTGATGACTTATGATTAAGCCTTAATTTAATCATTTATTTAAGGGATCAACTATGTTATCCTTTGACTTCATATAGTCAATAGAGATAACCTCAGTTGAGAGTAGTTATCTAATAGTATTATATCTACGACAAATATATCGAGATTTAACATTATACATATTTCTCTATGCCCTACCAATAGCAGATTGACTATCACAATGAATACATATTGTAGGTACATGCTTCACCCACTTAGGAATATCCTCTACAAAATTATGTAGCCATTCAACTTCTTTGCCACATTTATCCAAAGCGATGAACTCAGATTCCATCGTAGATATAACAATACACGTATGTTTAGAAAACTTCCATGAAACAGGTGCACCACCCAATATGAATACACATCCACTAGTACACTTTGAGTCTTTCATATCAGATATCCAATTTGTATCATTGTATCCTTCTAATATAGTTGGATAACTTGTAATATAATCTATAGTTAGATGTATATCTTAATTATCTAAGTAGTCTTGTAATACCTTTCCAATGGTCATGGGGACAAATTATTAGTATACTTACAGTGTAAGTTATGTCTACTTTCGTACAACTCATCAAGTACATAAGACTTTCTATCACTTTAGAATATTCTAATTGAGACACACTACCACCTTTATTCTTAGATAGGTGTAGTTTTACATCTACTGATGTTCTCACAATTCCAAAATTATCCTTGTTAAATTTATCAAGTATTCTGTCAACATAATGACATTGACTTAGAATGAGATCGCATGATATTCTTGATATCTTAATTTCCAGAATTACATCAACATACCTTATGTCTTTCATATCAAATCTTGAATTCAACATAGACTTAGTAGATTTGATCATTTGATCATTACTACTCACAATTAGCACGTCATCAACGTAAATACACAAGATAACATAACCATCTTCTTTGTCCTTGACATATACAAATTTGTCACATTCATTGATTTTAAAGTCATTTGTCCTCATTACATTATCAAATTTTTCATGCCATTGTTTTGGTGCTTGTTTTAAACCATATAAAGACTTTAGAAATTTACAAACCTTTTCTTTTTTTCCTAGGCATGAAAAATCCTTGGGTTGGTCCACATAGATTTCTTCATCTAACTCTCCATTTAGAAAGGCTATCTTTATATCCATTTGATGTATTTCAAGATTTTGTAGAGCTACGATAGAAATTATCATCCTTATAGATGTTATTCTCGTCATAGGAGAATAAATATCAAAATAATCAAGATCATATCGTTGTTTGTATCCCTTAATTACAAGCCTGGCCTTGTACTTATCAATTGATCCATTAGATTTACATTTTCTTGTGAAAATTCACTTAGACCCTAGTGTTTTACTACTTGGAGGTAAATCAACTAGTTTCCAAGTGTGATTTTTTAAAACGGACTCAATTTCACTATTAATGGTTTCTTGCCATTAAGGTCTTTCAAAAGAATTCACAACCTCTTTATAGGTTTGAGGTTCACTTTCTAGCGAGTAGGTCAAAAAATCTAGACCATAAAACGTTTATGTCCTAGCCTTCTTGCTACGTCTGAGTTCAACCTTGACCTCATCTTCAACCTCTTGTTTAGGTTCTTTGTTTTGACTATCTTCATTCATAGTCTCATACGTTTTTTAGACAAACTTGATTCTCCTTAAGATTTACCTGGAAATACATGTTTAAAAAATGATGCATTCATTGATGCCATTATGGTGTTCTTGAGTATGTTTGGGATCTTTGACTCATGCATGAGAAACTGATAAGAATTACTATTATACGCATATCCAATGAAGATGCAATATATTGTTTTTAGACCTATCTTCACCTTCTTAGGGATAGGTACAACTACTTTTGCAAGACACCCCTACACTCGTAAATATCTGTAGGAAGGTACCCTTCCTTCAAATTATTCATACGGTGTCTTATATGTCTTTTTACGGGGTACCATATTTAAAAGGTAGTTAGCTGAAAAAATAGCTTCCCCTTACAAGTTTGTGGCAACCCAAAACTTAATAGCATTTAATTCATCATTTCTTTCAAAGTACGATTCTTACGTTCAGCAACACCATTTTGCTGAGGTGAATAAAGCGCTATGGTTTCATGAATAACTCCTTGTTGTGCATATAATTCATCAAATGGTGCCTCATATTCACCACTATGATCACTACACAATACCTTGATCTTCTTGTTGAGTTGATTCTCAACTTTTGTTTTATTAATAATAAATTTCTTTATAGCTTTATCTTTGCTTTTAAGAAAATACACATAACAATACTTCGTGCTATCATCAACAAAAGTAATAATATATTTATTGTCACCCCTTGTTTGAAGAAATTTCAAGTTACATAGATTACTATGGATTAAGTCAAAGGGTTCAATGTTTATTTCAATCGAATAAAACGATGACCTAGTCATTTTTGCCTCAACACAAGTCTCACACTTATGCTTTAAATCTATTAGAAATGTTGATATGTGTTCCATGTTAATTAGTATATGCAATGTATCGTAATTAACATGACCTAGTATACCATGTCACAAGTTGGAAGACTCAAGCATATAAGTAGAAGAATTAATCTTATTAATATTCTTAGTTTTTATAGTCATTACATTAAGCTTAT
Organism: Hippophae tibetana; assembly: GCA_037013495.1. Taxonomy (NCBI): domain Eukaryota; kingdom Viridiplantae; phylum Streptophyta; class Magnoliopsida; order Rosales; family Elaeagnaceae; genus Hippophae; species Hippophae tibetana. The sequence goes on from CM072812.1 coordinate 32,384,534, forward strand.
ATAACCCATCAGATACATATCCCTTCCTTCACAAACATCCCATTTTTGGTCACAACGACCTTGTCAGATTCAAACATCATCCAAAATCCATGCTTGCTTAACAATAAGCCAGAAACAAGATTCTTACATTTGTCCGGCACATAAAGTACATTGTTTAATGTAAGCTACTTTCTAGAGGTCATCTTCAGTTTTACCTGACCTTCCTTTGAATGGCTGATGTGGCAGAATTTCCCATAAATAACTTCTCTCCATCTTTCATTGTTTCAAAAGTAGTTAATAGTATTTTATCTGAGCATACATGCCTTCTTGCACCAATGCCAATCCACCACTTTGGATTTGATTCCACCAAGTTTATCTCAGAAATGGCCGAATAGAAGTCAATGTCAGAGATATCATGAGTGATGTCATCAACTATGTTTGCCTCACGATTTCTGTTTCTTTTTGGAAACCTGTAGTCTGGGGCTTTATGTCATATCCTCCAACAGTCAAAGAAAATCCCTTTGAAACTTGACTTCTTAAAATTTTCTTATCTAGGTCCCAATTTAGACCCTTTAGCCAACTTGCCCTTGCCCTTATTCTTATTATGTTTGAAACTTTGACCATGTTCCATCACATTAGCCTTGGGTGTTGATGAGATATAACCTCTTTTAGAAGAAGCCTTGTTGTCTTATTCCACTTTGAATCTTATCAGCAAGTCTTTCAAAGACATTTCCTTTCACTTGTGCTTAAGGTAGGCCTTGAACTCTATCTATGAAGAGGGCAATTTTCGATAATAGCTACAACTTGGAAGATTTCACTAAGTACCATACATTCTTCATACATCCATGTTATGATATCTTGGATTTCACGTGTTTGACTGTATACCAATTTAGAGTCCCTCATCTTATAATCAAGAAAGTGACCAACCAATTTTTTTTGGCACTAACATTTTTAGTTTCATACTTTCGGTCTAATAATTCTCATAAGTCTTTGGTCATCTTTTCCTTATTGTACTCATTGTACAAGGAATCAGTTAGACTATTTAGAAAATATTTCTGACATAGATAATCAGAATGCTTTCATACTTCAATAGCATTAGCAGATTGAAAATATGTTCACCCTCAGGTTGATCGGGAGCTTCTTCAGTCAAGAATCTTGCTAAATTTAAGGTGCTGAGATAGAACATCAACTTACTCTTGCAACTCTTGAAGTTCAAACCATTAAACTTCTTCGATCTCTACGCCATAACATGATTCATTTGAATAGAAATTAGTAACATTGGGGTTACCCTATAAGCCATAGAAGGCCTAATCGTTTGGTTCACAGTAGAGCCACCTACAGTAGGGTCAACAACATTCATAGTTGGGTTTTTCATTTGAGACACTAGAATTTTTATTTTAGATTGCATAATCTTTTCTTTATATTTTCTGTTCAATACAACGATAACAATTCAAGTTTTTAAAATTACCAAATAAAGTTTATAGATTAGAAAAAAATTAATAAATAAAGAATAGAAATATGTTAATATTTATTAAATAAAGGCTAGAAATATGTTAATATTTATTAAATAAAGGCTAGAAATATGTTAATTTACATATATATTTGTAATTTCATTAATTATAGTAATTAAATAATTTTAAAATAAAATTATTTATTTATTTATAAAATTATAATATATAATATATAATAAAAATAAAATATAAATATAAAGTAAAGAATATTAAGATTAGTAACACAAATAAATAAAGAAAACAAAATACTTAATATAAAATATCAGTATTAAAAAAACAAAATTATATAAAATAATTAAAACTAATAATATAGAAAGCGATGAAATCAAGTAAAATAAAGTGCAAGTAATTTAATATAAGAGAAAAATTAATATTAAATATATAATGAAAGGAATTAATGTAAAAATTGAATAGTAATTATAATAGAATATATATAACATAATAGATATATAGTAGAATAAATAAATATAAAATATTATAAATAATTTGTTTGTTAAAAAAGAAGGGAATAGATTATCTTAAGATTGTTAGAAATAGTACTCAGAAAAACAATTTAATAATAAAATTATTTTATTAAAATTAAAAATATATATAAATATAATTACAAAATTTAAATAATATATAAATTAAATAGAAAAAAATAATCGAGACATGTGTATCACACAGTATTCTTAAGATAATTTTTTCGCTCACCTTAGGTATTTGAGAACGATAAAAATTTATCTCTTAAAGTATAACAATTAAATAATAATAAACTTATACTATAGTTTATTATTTTACGAATTTTATGTATCTGAACTGTATCGAAAGAACTAACTCTAGATAGAAAATATACAACTAAATAATAATAATAATAATAAATAATATATATATATATATATATATATATATATATTACCTTTTTCCCATCCAATCCCTTTTTTTTTCTTCCTTTAGCTTTTCTCTTTCTTCTTTTTATTTTCTTCTTCTTCTCACCTATTTTTCTTTTACCCTTTTCTTCTGTGTTTTTCTTCTTAGTTTTTTCTCCCTATTTATAGAAGAATCGTACAAAAATGAAAAACTAAAAATTGATGAAGAGAAACGGCTAGAAAAGATGAAGAACAACAAAAGAAATTAATTCAATAACAGAAACAAAAAGGGCGAAGAGAACGAAAATTTTCAAAAACAAATAATTAATTTCATAAATGAATTTATTGTTTTTGATTTAAGACAAACATTTAGCAATTTAATTCAAAATATTTCAACACTTAGTTTTCTAATATATTTTCATTTATATAAGCTACTAACTCATTTGAGATTTATCTTCTTCTTTTTTCAATAACATTGTCCCATGTGAATACTCGAGCACTCATATACATCACATAGATACTTCATATTTAGTTTTTTTTTGGACTTACATTATGTATTTAATGTAAGAGTTATTGTATTTATTAAAAATAAAAAATTATAAAAATTAAAGATATATTTTAATTCTCTTTCTTAAAAAAATTTATCAAATAAATCCTCTTATTATTTAAAGGATATATTTTAACTCTCTATCTTAAATAATAAGTAAGGTTGTGACCTATTTGACATATAGTACGGACATTTTCAACTAAAAATGTGTAAACAATTTGCCGATGTAAATTGAAGATTTTGTTCGAATACCACAGGCTGCGCCCACGATATCAGGCACTTCGTTTCCAAAACCACTTTTTGTTTCTTCCGTAAATTGCTTTTTTTTTTCGTCTCTCTTCTTTCTTTCTTTCTTTCTTTTTCTATTTTTTATTTCAATTAATGGGTCCTACATTCGCATCAAAGTTTGACCTTTTTTGTATTTAGAAAAGTTGGCGTCTTTTTGTTTTTGTTTTTTATCAAAATATATTTTATTAATTTCATAGATAAAACATTATAATGCTCTAATATAGAACATGCAGTCAAAAATAAGGATTAAATAACTACGATCTCACTAAATTATAAAATAGGTTAAATCTTAATCCATAGTCAAATTACATCTTTTAACAAATTTACAAAAGTGAAAAGTAATAAATAGTATAACTTCTTATCTAGAAATGATTCGAAATTGTTTATCCTTTATAACTTTCTAAATCCTCCTTTAAGAATTAATTAATTTTCACTATACACCTTCTTCATCATATTTTTTCAGCCACTTCTTTGTTCGTAGCTTAATCCAATCTAATAAAGATAAGTGACCAATGTCAAAAGTTTATCCAATATCTCTATACCACCTAGCATATTAGTTGTAAAAGAACAAATCCCTAACAAATGTCTTAAAGCCTTATGTTTCTTCACAACATAGTGGACAAATGCATGCCTCATCAAATTGCATTGATAGCTAAAATATTACTTGCACACTTCCAAACAAAAGTTCAAAACTTACTTATAATTTTAGATTTCAACTTTTCTTTCAAAACATTTTATTATTAATTGTATTATATTTTGAACAATCTAAATTTCATTAACTCAAACTCTCTTGTAACTCGAATTAATTAGTTAAGAACTTGATTTACTATAATATTAATAAAGAATATGTAAGAATTGACTATTCATAATAGAAATAGAAATTATCATATTGACATTATTTGAATCAAAATGTCTTCAATAAGATTCATGTTCCACATCCCATGCTCATTAATCAATTCTCCAACAAGATTAACCCTTTGGTTTCTATGAGTTATAGGTTAAAAGAACCTTGGTCTTGAAATACATAGTTATTCCCAAATGCAAATGAAACTCTCTTGAATTTTTGTCATTTCAAATCAAGAATCAATGTTTTTCTTGCTTCAATAATTCCTCTTTATACCTAAGATGCATTTTTACCCACCTTAGCTTCCATAATAGATCAGTTCCTTATCTCCTTACAAAGGGTTTTAGGCAAAAGAAAACAACTCATTGTAAATTTTGGAATGGTCGAAGAAATTGATTTAAAAAGTGTTTCTCTACCAACATGAGAAAAAATTTCTTGGACCATCCTTGCATTTAGCATTGCACCCCGCTTTCTTTAATAAACTTGAAAGTTTGTGACTTTGACCTATCAACCAATGCTAGAAACTCTAAATGTCTTATCATACCACCAATAAAATGTACCCTCAAAGAACTTTGGGGCTACTTTTTCAAGTCGGTAGGGATGTTAGTACTAAAATATAAAGAGACTTTTAAAAATTAACTTCTTAACTTGAGGTTGCCTCGTATCATTACAAAGTATCTTGAATCACATTTATCTTTCTTAAGGAAGTTTTGTAGAAAATTAATGAATCATCTACAAAAAAAAAATGTGAAATGGTTGGTCCAAAGTGGCTAGTTTTTAGCCCTTGAATTTGTTTTCTTTCTTCCACATGAATAATCATGGACAAAATCCTTCACCACATAAGAGAAAAAGGTAGAGGCAAAATGGATCCCCTTGCCTTAAACATCTTTTTGGTTTGAAGAAAACTACAATTTCATGTTTAATTATTGAGAAAAAAGATACATAAGAAATGCAAGCAAGCACCTAGGAAACAAACTTCGATAATAATCCTAATTTTAACATCGTTTTTTTACGAAAAGCATCATTCTACTCGATCAAAAGCCTTGTTCATATCTAGTTTGAGACTTAGATGATGTGCATTTCCTTTTCTTCTTGACTTTAGATGGAACAACAACTCATGAGCAATTAAAATGTTGTTTGTAATCAAATAGTTAGGAACAAAAGCACTTTGATGTAAGTTGATAATAGATGATAACACAACTCTAAGTTTATTAGTCAATATTTTAGCAATAATCTTGTATAATGTAGAACAAAGACTAATACGTCTCAGATTATTCAAGTGGGTGGATCTATTAGTCTTAAAAATTAATCTAATATAGGTATAATTCATAAAAGTAGAAAGCGTCCCAAAACTTAATTTTTGTTTACAACATCCACATCTCGATCAATGATATGCTAATAAGATTGAAAAAATCCAACTGGATATCTAGGCATCTTATCTGGGTTAAGACTACACAACTTCATAAATCTCTAATTTGAAACTTTTCTAGTCAAGGAAGCATTCATTTCTGCATAGACTTTAGTAGCCACACTATGTAGTACTCTATCCATGTCCTCACCATTTGGGTTGGATGACTTGAAAAGTGCTTCAAAGAAATTGAGTGTCATTTTGGATATGTAATCCAATTACCATCTACATCAAATAGCCTATGAAATTGCTTCCTCTTATGCATTTGTGTAGCTCTAGCATGAAAAGTTTTGGTATTGGGATCACCTTCGTTCAATCATTGGATTTTGGTCCTTTCCCTCTATAACTTCTCCTCATTTAAAGTAGTCTTAATTGAATAATTTTGAAGTGTATGAAATTTGTCCATATTACATCACATTATCAAATTCACAAATTGAGAAGTAGAATTTATGAATAATATAAGAAAATGTATTATTTATAATAAGAGATAGGTAAGTTAAGAATATATAGACTAGAATCCAACCACACATCAAGGACCTAGAGGAAGAAAAAGTTGTACCTTTTGTATGAGTTTCTTTTATTTCAATATTTTGTAACTAACATAAGTAAAACAACATAACAAAGAATAATCTATTAGTTAATAATTATAGTAATTTTTAAATATGATACTTAGAAACCCAAGCTTATAGAAGGTTGTCTATACTTATAAGCAGCATTACTGCCTTACTCTTGGCCAATGTGGAACTTAACATCCCCCATACACATCGGCTATAGTCCAAAATTTACTGCATAAGGACCGATGGGGGTGAAAAAACCAAAAACCTAGCTCTTATACCAACTTAAAAACTCAAGGTTAACTCTTAACCCACAAACTAGCTTGTGAGTTAGATGATTGACTAGACTTATAAGCAGCATTGATGCTTATTCTTAGTCAATGTGAGACTTAATAATGATAAATATTTTTATGCCATTATACATATAGCAAGTATTTCTATAATAATTTTTCAATATTAACAATAGAATATATTTTAATATACTATTTATATATATTTACATATTTTTTTTTGAATTTTTTATTTTGAGTTGATTGATTATCTAATTTAGTATTTCATATCACGTAAATAAATCAATAACAAATTAAAATATCTTAATGTATGATACTCTAATTTACAGTGGTTTAAAAAAAAAATATTTAGCATAATAGCAAACAATTAAGGCTCAATGATATCTTTTATATCAACAAATTATCTCTAATCATTCTTTTTATTTTATTTTCAAAATCAAAATATTTAAGACTAATAAATAATCATTCCTCCATAAATACAAACAATTAGTGTAAGATGTTCTTGGTATGTTATAATCCATCAATATAAATATAAAATCCTATCAAAATCTTATTATAAAATAACTGCAAATTTCCATTCAATTATTTATCTTCATTTGAAGAGAATATGTTTTTGAAATTAAAGAAAAGCAAAGTCGTTTTTACACTTTTATTTATTGTTTTCATCATATAGTTTTATATTATCACGTAATAATAATTAAGAGTGAGCAAATAATTCAATCAATATATTTAAATTGAAAAATTTGATCCAATTCATTATATTCGGATCAGATTGAACTGATAAATTCTAGAATCAAATCAGATTTAGATTAAAAAGCATATAATCCGTTCTGATTCAAATTAAATTTAAATTGATAGATTTTATAATCTATTGTATCTGATCCATATCAAATTACTATTAAATTATAAATAAATGTATATCTTATTTTATAATGTGTTATATTTAAATACTATACATATTATAATTATATTAAATTATTAATTTAACTTAAAAATAAATAAATAAATTTATAATAATTTAATAATTATACAAATATACTTCTTATTATTTTAATTATTTTAATTGTTATTATAAATAATAAATTTTACTAAAAATATATTAATTTAAAATTAAATATTTTAAATATCATGTTTTATAAATAATAATAATTTATGAATAAATTTCAATATTAACTTACAATTTCTTCAAGTTTCAACTAATTATATATTTTACTTTCATTTTTGAAAAACAAAAACAAGAATCTAATTGTACTTTTGCCCCTGCGCCCTGCCCTTACAATCGGTGGTAATGGAGATATTATTTACTATTGAAATGGGTGTAGATATTTTTCAAAAATATAATGTATTTTATTGCTGTATGGGATTATATTATCACTTGTTTAAAAACAATAAATAATTTGTAGTGAGAATGAGAACGAGAATATGAATGTTTTCGTCCAAAAGATTATGAATTTGAGATAAAATATATGTAAAATATTCAAAAAATAAAAAGCATTTGTATAAAAAGATGACGTTAAGTCTAATTTGTACTTACTTGCATTTCATCTTCGTTAACATAGTTATTTTTATTGATGTTTCATAATAAATAATGAAAATTTTAATTTATTTTTAAATAAGAATGAAATTAGGATAAATAATTAACTAAACAAAAAAATCATGTCAAAATCTAGTGATAACGCAAAACCAATTAATTAACGAGATAGTGCAGCTTTAAGATTTTCAATGATATTATAGTTTCACATATATTTAAATTTTGTATGGTAGCTATTTTATCATAATTAAATTTAATTTACGATGATATTAAATATATTTTATCAAATTTTTTCTTATATCTAAATTAATATCTAATATTATTATTATTTAATTTTTTTTATTATTTAAAAGTTAAACTCAAGCTAAAACAAATTTTATTAAAAATTATCATATTATTAATTGAAAGAGTCAAATTTAGATGAAAATAGAAAACAATTAAACAAGAATACTCAATAAAATTTACTATTTAAAATATTATATGATAATATTAATAATATAATATAAGGTAATGTATTTTATTTATATTATTAATTAAAAATTGAAAAAAGAGAGAGCAAGGGTGCCATCCACTTAATAGTATTATATATCATTTACTTATTCAAAAAAGTTATTTATGTATGTTTAGATGTAGATATTAAATTTTAAATGAAATAAATTTATAAAAATAATATTTTAAAAATATTTAAATAAAAAATAGTATATTTTATTTATATATATTTTTATTATAAAAATTAAGATTTAATTATATAATATAATCACTCTTCATAAATAAAATTTTATTTTTAATCTTATTTCATATATGTTGTAACGTAAAAATATTTTTTTTAATTTTCAAAAATTTTGTGCACTTTTATTTTTAAAAACATAAATATTTTTTTTTAGATAAAATTAACAATAAAACAATATGAATAACTAAATGATATAAAAAATGAACATCTTATTATTTTATCTTAAATATCATTTAAATTAAATTATTATATTTTGATTAATTTAATATTAATTTTTTAAAATTAAATTCACTTAATATTATATAAATATTATTTTTATTATTATAAATTATAATGAGATTTTTTTACTTAATTTTTAATAATAATTACATTTAAAATAACTTTTAAGAGTAGATTGGATGTAAATATAATATGCCACGTGCGTAACAGAATCAGATAAATAATTCGGAGTCAAATATACTATAATTTTCTGCATGTTGTCTAGTTTTACGTGTCATCCCCGGTTTGGTAACATGCACATGTCGGTCCGTGATATCCGAATAGCACTATTGGACAACTTTATTGCTGCCTAACTCACGATTAGTGGTCAAAAAATTGCATAATCTCGAGTAACACTCTGAGCATAGAACCCATCCTATGATATAAAAGGTAAAGGGTGAAAATTATCTATTTGATTAGACCTAATTGTTGTTTAATTTATTTGTTTTAATCAATATTATTTTGATATTTTAATATTTAAAAGTATATAATTTATTTTTTTAATTATTAAAAAATTGATGTTTAAGTATAAATTTTAATATTTTATGTTATTTAATAATTTTCATCAATAACAAAACAAAAATGGATGAAAAATAATAAATCTTTTATCTTTTTTTATTATATAATATTCCATAATCATGTTACAGTAGGACACATTTTATATAATAAAAATAATTAAATAATATCTTTTACAATCAAAACAATCAACCAATCATAAACTCATAAATAAAATAAATAATATTAATGTAAGTATTAAAAAAACGTGAATTTTATAGGTTTGTAGACGTGTAAATTATTATTTTTTAAAAATGTACAATAATTATTTTAAGAGCTGAAATTTGTGATATTGTCTTGATTCTGATCTTGATGGAGAATGACTTGTGGAAGATAGGGTGCGATTAAGAACTACCCTCGCCGTCCAATTTATTCTTCAATCCCTATTTCTTATAACTTATTCTCAAATAAATTATATATTTATAAAATTTATAGTTAAATTAAATGATTATTGATATTTTTTCAACAATAAATCAATATTTTTACAATAAAAATATAATATTATGATATAGAATAAAAACTATTGTAATAATTATTGAATCAATCAAATAAAAATTTAATTATAAATATATTTTATACTCCCGATAAGATCTTCTTTCGGTTGTTGAACCTTGGAGATAAAAGCATTGAGGTGAATCAACACACTCCTTTATCATACATACGACATTACATAATACACTAAAAGGTGTATAGGAATGGAATACGGATTATAATGAACCATAATTTAATTTATATATTTTCAAAAGATGTTCAATTTTTTTTCTTCTAAATGACAACTATCTCTTCTCCTGCTACGATGGCATGGTACAAGATAAACCTCTCGATCAATTACCAAATATTATATTTAATTACATAATAAATAAATATAATTAAAAGATTAACTTAATTTTAATTTATTTGTTAAAAGTTAATATCTAACTTAACTCAATAAGATTTCATTGAGTTAAGGATTATCCAAACTTATAAGTAGTATTATTGTCGAATTCTTGACCGATGTGAGATTGAAGAAAACTTAATAACCGACCTCCACACGGACATAGATGGTCTCACAAAACCACGATAAGACTGTTAAGGACAAAACCCAAGTCACCGATCAAGCAAAGCTCAGTTCTGATACCACGTTAGAAACTTAAACTTAACTCAATAAGATCTCATTGAGTTAAGAGTTGTTAATGTTAATAAATAATATTATTGTTTTCTTATTTCGGACAAATATACTTAACACTATTTATTAATAAAAAATTCTAAACCCCTCAAATCTCAAAAAAAAAATCACCACTCTATTCCCTGCAATATTTAAATGGGAGGTCGTGAAAAGTGAACTTATTGTTGGATTTCTAACTAGTAAGAAATTTAATTAATTTTTAAATTTTATTTTATTTGTGAAGTATGATTAAAAATCTCATGAAATAATTTGAATTTAATATTATTTTAAATCATGCATATTAAAATGAAGACCGGGCACGCATATATAGTTCTATGCATAATCTAGTAGCATAGAAATCAACTAAAATATAAAAATAAATATTATATATTATAGTTGGTGTATAATATATATGTAACATAATTGTCTTAACTAGTCATGACTTCTATAAAGTCATGATTATTGATTAAAGGTCACGACTTAATGAAATGATATGATCCTTAATAAACAAGGAGGACTCTTAATGAAAAGTCACTACTAATTATCAAAAACTATTAATCTTTATAAATATTTATGAATTTTGACTAACAATTGTGACTATTTATAAATGATTGTAACTTTTGGTTATATATGGTGATTCTCGTTGAAATACATTACAATTCTTGGCTAGCACGGTGACTCTTGTTAAAAAGTTATACATTTGTTGAAATTTTATTGAATATTATATTTTTTATTTTTTAAATTTAAAATAATTCAAAAATATGAAATTTTAACTAATAATATTTATAAATTAAAAAATATTAATATGTTATTTATACTTAATATATTTGATGTTGTTTTTCTTTATAAATATTAAACTATAATTATTTTTATCTCTCTATATATATAAAATATAATATTCAATAAAATTTAAATTTATAATTTTAGGTATTGGAGTCCTATTATCAGACTCCAATATCAAATTCTAAATAAAAGAATTACTAAACCCAAAAATCTATAAAACCCAAAAATCTATAAAAAATCTATCACTTAAAACTAAACTTGTTTAGCTAGTTTCCATTGAAAATGTTAACATCCTTATATTTGTAATGTATACATCATATAAGAAGAGGCTTCATTGTATCTCGAAAATATATTTATTGAATCTTAATGCATAATCAAATTAACGGGGGCAAATAATGTCTTAAGAATTGCTACTTAAAGTGGTAACTTAAGCCAATATCAAAATTATATTATTTGATAAGATTTTGGTGTATCACGAAGATTCTAAAGACTTGACTTGAAGCTCGTGTAACAAATTAAAAACAAAAACAAAAAATTGGCCCTTCTGCCCATCCTAGTCCCATCTCCTAGACATCTTAAGCAATGTAAGCATTGAATTGTATATAAGAGGCTGTATTGGTGCTTTAGAAAATAGAAATGAGAAAAGATGTTTGTTCTTTGGGCCATTGTAATTCTGGAATATTATCAGTTTTTTTCTCATATTCGTCCTAATTTGACCAAAATGAGGCATACCACGAGAATTATCAGTGATTAGTTTAGAATATGCACGAATTATGCTCAATATTAATAATTTATTGTAATTTTTGTTTTCGCAAAGGGCTGGGTTTCATTGATTAATGTGACCTTGAGGAATATATTCGAATGTTGGTCCTGGTGTTTTGTACTCTTGTTCGGAAACTACTGAATAATGGGATAAAGTAATTAAATTTAAAAAAATACACTGATCAGGTTTTGTTAATTAAGTTTAGGGCATTTTCTGACAAGTTTAAGGGATCGATTATGCCTAAGCATCAAATGGTATGAATCTAAATCTAGGACCAACCAACTCTAGTTTTGAATATTTTTATGAACAATCACCAGTCATGAGTAGCTGTGTACGGTCTAGAATTTGTATTGCTGGCCCATCATTCTATACATTAAATAACTTATTCATTATATTGGGCCTGTTTCAGGCTAAGTTTGCATATGAGCTTCATGGAGATTTTGGAGACATGAAATAAAATTCAAAATTCACTAGTAGTGTTAGTGGACTGGAATTTCAATGACTTTTTCTCACGCATACGTAACTTAGATAGTTGGCAACTTTATTGAATATTAGTTAAAACATTTTAAAACATAAATGGAAAATTTGATTTTAAATGGAAAAGGATCAAGAATAATGTTACTTGTATCAAGTTGTTTTATATATTTATTACTTGTTTATTTTAATTGAACGTGAAATTGAGAATTTAAAATGTTAAATTAATCATGAAATTATTTAAAAATGTGAGAGTTATTATGACATATACATTGTTGTTTAGAAAACTTGGAATCTTCAAACATAAGAGACTGCATCATATAAACTTCTTTCTACAATTGGCCATTCAAAAAAGCATTATTTATGTCCAATTGATGAAGCTTTCATTTCATAGAAATAGCCATAGTAATGATAACTCGAATGATGATTGGTTTGTTGAGAAGACTAAATATTTTCTAAAAATCAAAGCCAAATAATTGTTTAAACCCCTAAGATACTACACGAGAATTAAGCTTGTCCAAACTATGATCTTTAAGTTTCTTGATCATCCAAATTCATTTAAAGGCAATGATTTTTCTGTTGACAAGGTTTGGAACCAAGATCAAGTGTTATTTCTAATTAATGCATCATACTCATCTTGCATTGACTTCTTTCAATCAGAGTTTGACAATACTTCTTTTATAATCTTAGGCTTGGTAATAGACAACAACATGGTAAGGATTTTTGGCTCATAGACACCAAACATACCTTTAGTTATCTTAGAATGAGAATTATCACAAAGATTAGATCGCTCAAGTTGTAAAACACTGATAGGATTATTATAACATAAAATAGGTAAATTGGTTATCAGTAGAGACTGGGTAATGACAATAGGTGAAGGAACTAAAGGAGACAAACTAGAAGTAGAATAATCAAACAAAGATTAAAAAAAAATAGGAGAAAGAGAGTGACAAGGTTTTTGAACTATAGGTAAAACTGTCATCACCAATTATTGTTAAGCTAGTAAAGAGGAAGACACGTGAGAAGCAAATGAATTATATTTCATCAAAATTCACATGACGTGATATGTAATGTTTACCATTAACATTTAAACATTTGTACTTCTTATTATGAAGGCTAAAACCAATAAATGTACAAGGAAAAGATCGAAATTGAAGTTTATGATCATTAAAAGGATGAATGAAAGGGTAACATTTACATCCAAAAATCTTTAAGAAAGTAATTAGGTTTCACATTAAACAATTTTTCTAACAGAGATTGAAAATTAAACAAAATATTAGAAAATCCGTTTAGGACAAACTATGGAATAAAATGCTTCATCCCCAAATGTCAAATGTATTGAACCATGAGCAAGAAATGATAGACCTTGATCAACAACATGCCTATGTTTTTTATTGGCCAAACCATTTTGCTATGGCTGGACAAGATGTTCTATGAATTATACCTATAATGTAAAATAGCTACCCAAACTTTGAAATTATCCTCCCAAATCATATTGAAAGACTTTGATCTTAGCATTTAGTTACAATTCTACCTAAGTTTTAAATTGATGAAAAGCATTTGATACACCATTTTTGTTTTTGGAAAATAAATCTATGTGAACCTAGACCATTCATCATTAAATTGAACATAATACTTGAAGCCATTTTGAGAGACAACAAAGAACATCCAAACATTAGAGTGCATGACTTATTAAGGTTCATTAGAATAATTTTTAAAGGACATAAAAGGTAATTTATGAAACTTAACTAATTGATAGGATGAGCAAGAAGAAAGGATTATTCTATTATCACTTTAAGAGATGGTACACAATGATAGTACTTTCTTTACTATAGGTAAGAAGCTTGTGCTATACATTGATGCAATAAATTTAAACTATCTATAGAAATAGTAAACAACATTGGAGCAATCATGCTATTTGCAAATGATTACAAGCAGAGGGAACTTATGAAAGAGGCTTGTTACGAAGCTCTAGTTCGTATATATTAATATTTTTATATAGTCTGCCTTGGAGTAGCACCCTGTAAGTCTTCTTATCTTTCACAAAACAAGAGAGAGCATGAAATTCAATGTAAATAAGATTATCTTTGCAAAATTTTGTGACACTCAATAGATTTTTTGCTATAAAAGGAACATGTAATTTTTTTTGAAGAAGTAAAGGAAATTTATAAGAATAATGTGAAAAGAATATATAATGCTTATAAGTGTTGTGGATATTTGTGAACAAAATATTTAAATATAAACTAATTTTTAGGCGTATTTTCATGTCTATTATTCAAGCCGAATAAACTTTTGAGCTTCAAGTTAATTTTTTTCAAGTATATACTTGTTTTTAAACACGTTAGAATACATATTATACATTTAGGAACTTGGTTATATATACTAGTCGGTTGATCAAAATGGTAGGTCAATCGATCGAAGGGTTAGATTGATCGAGGAATGATCTTTTATGATCTATGTACTCTTGAGTTGATTTTAAATTGATATAGATCAATCAAAGTTGGGTTCTATTGAGTGAAGTTGGGTTTGATCGATCGAGGGACTGAATCGATAAAGAATTGATTGTGTTTGATCTATTTGGTCTTGAGTTTATTTTTAATCATTGCTAGATTGATCAAAAAAGGTTATAAGTTTGATCGAATGAGCTTGGAATGGATCGATCGAGCGACTAGGGTTTCAACTTAAAAGTTATTCATGTACTCGAGCCAAAGTTTTCTTTTATCATATTCTTTTAATTATTGTTTTATAGTTTGTTTAATGGAAATATTGATAATTGTTCTTTAACTAAAGTTTCATATGCCCTATATAAATAACCTAATGGTCTTTATTTTAAATAACCACACTTATTTTATTCTTCTAATTGTTTTATGCCTTTTCTCTCAAAATGTTTTATAAAATATAAACCATATTTTGTTAGGGTCATTCTTAAATTATTCTATCAAATATTGTGTAGTTATTTTGATTGATTAATAAGCCTATTTGTTCTATGATACTGTCGTTTCAAGTTTATATAGATTCTTTTTTATTAGGTTCTTGTATGTTTGATTTAATTATTTAATTTTAAAAAGTTATCTTTATTGAACTTGTATTTAATTTGTTCATTCTAGAGTTTGCTAGATGATTTAAATTAACTGATTTATTCTTGAATCTTCTAGCAAGGTTTTTCATTATTGAATCTCCTCTAGGACTTACTTTGCATGTGTTATTTATGCTAAATTTTCAGGTGCTTGCTAGATGGGTTTGATTGTTTTTATGACTCAAGATATCAAAACGTTAGTCCAGATCTATATGCTTATCTTGTAGAGACTATAAAAGAAGTAACAACTTATAAGTAGATTACTTTGGTGGCTTTATCTATGAAGGATAGTTTAAGACTTGCTTATAACTAAACATCGATTTTCATTAGGGATACTTAGGTTATCTAGTGGACCGGTGGTTTTCCTATTAGGTCATTGTTTTTGCCTATGTTGTTTTCACCTAAAATATTGCATGTTAATTTCTTATTTATTTAGGCTTTGTATTAACTACACATGATTGCATGTCTCACAATTTATGAATATTTAATTAGAATTATTTCAAAAAATTACCAATTCAATTCCTCTAAGATAATTAGATATGTAACTTAACTTTCAATTGATATCAAAGAGGGTCACTAGATATACTTAATGTTTGTCTAGGACTTTATTATGGATCATTTAGAAGAAAGTTCTTCTACAACCTGTGCACCTTTCTTTGATGGTTCTAACTACCCATATTGAAAGGCTCGAATGAGAGCCTTTCTATGTTTGCTAGATGAGAGTGTGTAGCATTTTGTTATTTATGGTTGGAAACCATCTATGGTTACCAAAGATAATATTGTCACACTTAAACTTAGAAACGAATGAACCATTGAAGATAAAACTGGTAGTAACTAGAACAAAAAAGGAATTAATGTTATCTTTAGTATTATGTCGATTGATGAATTATTTCATATCTTTGATGTTGATACTGCAAGTATGCTTGAGATACTTTAGAGGTTTCCCATAAGAGCACTACCAAAGTTAAATGAACCAAATTTTACATGCTAGGCACTAGGTTTGAAAATGGTAGGATGGAACAAACTAAAACCTTCTCTAAATTTTATGTCTAAAAATGTAATATATTTAACATCTCTTCAAATCTTGGAGAGAAAATTGAAGAATTTAGGTTGGTTCAAAAGATTCATTACTCATTACAATATCGTTTTCATCTAAAGGTCACTGTCTTTGATAAAAACAAGGATGTTGATACCATCAAAATAGAAGAACTCATTAGCTCACTTCAAATCTTTGAGATGAGCTTTCAACTCCTACAAAAAATAAAGGAATTGCTTTAGAACCACTATAATCGATGATGAAAGCAATGAAAATGATATAGGTGATTAAGAGTTGGTATTTATAGCCAAAAGTCTTAAGAAAATCTTTAACCAAAACAACTCATAGAATAACTAGTAACCAAGCCTTTTTCATGGATTAGATATCAAAAGAACCTAAACCTATGAGTTTAGAAGGTAAGAAAACTAATCCTACTAGACCATAATGTTTTGAATGGAATGAGATTTCTCATTTGTTGGCGAGTGTGGTAACAAAAAGAAGAGATCTGAAAGATATTTCAATGTTACACTTAGTGATGACTTGCATAATTTAACATAATTTATCACTTCTCAACTTTAACTTTATTCTAATTTTATTTATTTTTCATTGAATTTGGACTTCATTATTATTATTTAAATTTTATTGTAGATTTGAAGATAATAGATATCTAAAATTTTAAAAACATATCATCTATATACTCTCAAATTCAAATGAAGATTTATATATATATAAAAGAAATCATAGAAAATACAAGAGGTGGATACATATATATAAACGAAATCGCAGCGAGGGTTTATATATATAAAGGAACGAAATAGAGATAATTAGAGAGAATTAGAGGGAATGAGCAATGGTACAGAGAAAAAATATAAAAGAAGCAAGAAAAAAACTCGAAAAGACGTAGGAACGAGAAAAGCGCGCAAAGATTAACACGAAATTAGATTCTTTTTGTGAGTCAATTTTCTTTCAATTCTTCTAAAAATATTGTGGTGAAGTTTTTTATGTTTAATTTAAATTTTAGCATGAACCAATTTCTCTTTATTCTAGGAAAAAGAAATAATTTAATTCTATGCTTTATTTTATATGTTAATTTGAATTATTTCTTTTCGTGTTTGTATGATTTATTTTGAATTTAATGCTTTTAATTAACTGACCATTAATTAGATGATTTTAGTCTTATGATTTAATATCGAAAGAGGGAATTATATGATAGATCTGAAATATTTCGGAATATTTAAATATAGAGATCGAAAGACTTGTATGAACCTACGTAGTTTTAAAATAATTGGTCTTAATTATCTTGCTTTATTAAATTACATACTCTTGTGTAAATTGATAAACAAGAATATTTTCAATTGACTATCAAAAGAGGCTTTTGGATATTTTTTGGAGATTGCTAACAAAGAGAGAGAATTAAATTTTATTAACTAGATGAGTAAAGCATAGTAAGACATTAGATGATGAAATTGATTTACTAGAAGTTTTCTTTCTATTAATTTAATCTTTGAACATCTTTATTTTATTTTTCATATTTTCTTTAAATTAATTTTATTTAAAATTTCAATTACAACAACCTTAATAACTTTTCTAGATAAAATTGAGATTAATATAATTTTGATATTTGTCAAAAGTGAGTTACTAAGCCCTGAGGATGATACTTTTCTTATTACTTTCTTATAAAAGCTATGATACTGTGATTACTTGTAGTTTTGCACAAATCAAGTTTTTGGCGCTGTTGTTGGGGATTGATTTTTTTCTTACTTTTATCAATATCGATACAAAGTAATCTTGTATGCATCGTTCTGGAACTCAAAATTTTATTCCTTTTTGATTCGAAGATTGAAAGAACCTTTAGATTATGAAGAAAGAAGAAAGTACTAGCCATGGCTGATGGATATAATGCACAACCACGCATGCACCTTGAAGGATTATGTAAGACCAATTGTGAATAATAGTTACTCAGATATAAGATACTAGACCAATAATGCCAATAATTTTGAGCTCAAATTGGTGTTGATCAACATGGTGTAAGAAGCCCAATTTAGTGGATCGCCACTTGATGATCCCAATATTCATTTGGCGATGTTCTTGGAGATTTGTGAGACTATAAAGATGAATGGTGTTACTGAAGACACCATTAGACTAAGATTGTTTCCTTTTTCATTGAGGGACATGACTAGAGGTTGGCTACAATCTCTTCAACTGGGAAGCATCACTAGTTGGCTAGACATGGCATACAAGTTTTTTGCTAAATTCTTTCCACTTGCAAAAATAGCTCAACTTAGGAGTGAGATTGATCAATTCAGACAAAATGATTTTGAAAAACTCTATGAAGCATGAGAAAGGTATAAAGATATGATTCGACATTGCTCTCAACATGGATTGTCGAATTGGTTGTAAGTTTAGATGTTCTATAATGGATTAAATTGGAAAACTAGAACTATAGTTGATGATGCTTCTATTTAAATATCCTTGATCGATCGAAGGGGTTCAGTTTAAATATCCATCCCATTTTTCTTTCCCTCTCACCAAACCATAACCCCTCTTTTTGTTTCTATTATCAAATTTCTACTCAAATCTCATCAAAAGTTCATCTTTTTAATCCTAAATCTTAGAAATCATTTCCTAATTACTTTTCTAGGATCATACTCTACCAAATTATCATACTCTACCAAATTATCATACTCTACCAAATTATCATTTTTATGCAGAAATATGGACCCATTTTTTTCCTTATTTTTTTTTCACTTTCTCACACTAAAACACATTAATTTGGTTAAACAACCTTCATAATTTCTCTTCCTCTACTTCAACTCAATACACTCACTATCAAAGCTCATTTTTTTTTGGAAATTTTGATCACCACACAAATTATGTGTGTAATGAATAAGCAAGTATATGTATCGAATCCCCTAAATTTTTAAATATATGAATAACTAAAATACATCAAATATAAGTATCAATTAATTACATGATCAATTGAATCTAACTTAGCATGTATTCCTCTCTCAAGTAAACTACACACCATATAATAATTAATTTAATCATATTATTATGCAAATTAAATTGTATACTACTCATTTAATTCATCAATTATGGATTACATACATAAAAATCATACATTTGTGCCTAAAAATTATGCATGTTATTTAATCAAGATAAACAATTAAATAATTCTCTCAAATCTATTATAAATAATTTCTTAGATTAATAAATTAACTAGATATAATTTTATCTATAAAACTCATATTTTTCAAAAAGAAAGATATAAATTATTTATCCTAAAATTTATATAAAATAAAAAAATTAAGTAGGAAATGGAAATAATCCTAAGAGACACTTGGAAACAAAATGGAGGAAATTTTGCAATGAAAGTAGAATTTGGGAATATTGTTTTTTTTTTTCCTTTTTTATGTATTTTTTGTGTAAAAAATAAAGTTATTATCTTTCTTCGTTAAGTAAATGTAGAAAATAAGTTATTACCTTGCTTTCATTTCACATTCTCAATTATTAAATACTTCTTTAAGATTATTCATTAAATGTTGACCTTGATCACAATTGATCAATTATTGACTAAATTTACTTTGTTAATCTACTTTTGATAAGGTCGGTACATGGTAGGATTGAACATAAAAAATGATAAATCCATTGGGATTGAAAAATTAACATGTACACGATAATCTTATTTAATTTACTATATATTTTTTTTGTAAAATATTTAAATTATTAAATTGGTAACATATTGTTTTTACACTTATATTAACCTGTATTTGCCTATAAAGTCAATAATTTAGTTGTTAAAGTTAACATAACAACTATTTATCTTTAAAGGTTCAACATTTGATTTATTTAGTTTTTTTAACTGGTTTTAATTGAAAATAAAACAAAATGAAAATAATGTTCAATCACCTAACTACTTTATTTTGATTCAGTTTAGATAAGGTTACTTTAATTCAATGACATGTTGATGAAAATCGTGATACTTAAAATATTATATATCTTTGTGTAATTAATTTTTTTTCCTTTTATCAATTCAACAAACTTTTGTTGTCAATCATCTCAACCCATGCAATTCAATTATTGTTCTTATCTTCCGTAAGAGATAATAATAATAATAATAATAATAATAATAATAATAATAATAATAATAATAATAATAATAATTTGTTAGGTTTTTGTAGTAAAAGTCCTTACAAATACATGCTTCCGAAAGCTGTCAAATTGCTCATCCAACAAGTAATTATTTTTGAAATATCCGAATATCAATTAAATTAATTATTTTTATAATTAAATATTAAATGTTTATATTTTATTAAAAAAAATATTATATGAATCTTACCATTTATTAATTTAAAATACTCGAAAGTAATGAACAAATTCTTCTATTGAGTTTCCAAGCCTTTAATTTATCCTTTTTCCCGTTAAAAAATAGATATTTTAATATGTGTATTTATGGTGTTAAAACGAAATTACTGGAGAAAATAAAAATACAATTAGAATATAGAACAATGCCTCTTCACTGGGGATTCCTCCTTTTCTTTCTTCTACAATTCGTCAAACTCTGCTTCACTCTTTCTAGTTCATCACCATATTCTCAGTTCCCATGTAAGCCACACCACCATAACTCCTATCCATTTTGCAATACCTCCCTCCCCATTTCAACTAGAGCTCAGTCCCTCATTTCTCTCCTCACCCTCAAAGAAAAGATTCAACAACTCTCCAACAATGCCTCTTCAATTCCAAGATTGGGCATTCCCGCCTATGAATGGTGGTCTGAATCGCTCCATGGAATCGCCAGCAATGGTCCTGGAGTCTCCTTCAATGGCACAATTTCATCTGCCACAAGCTTTCCTCAAGTGCTTGGCACTGCGGCTTCTTTCAACCGGTCTCTTTGGTTTTTGATTGGATCTGCTGTAGCGATCGAAGGCAGATCTATGTACAATGTAGGACAAGCTGGGTTGACCTTTTGGGCACCAAATATCAACATTTTTAGAGATCCCAGATGGGGAAGAGGCCAAGAAACTCCAGGTGAGGATCCTCTGGTTGCCTCTGCTTATGCTATTGAGTTTGTCAAGGGTTTTCAGGGTGGGAATTGGGGGTTTCGTGATGAAGCTAGACATGGGTCTGTGGAGAAGAGAGTTTTAGAAGATGATGGTAGGAGTGATGGGTTGATGCTCTCTGCTTGTTGTAAGCATTTTACTGCTTATGATTTGGAGAAATGGGGAAATTATAACAGATATAGCTTCAATGCAGTGGTAAGATTTTATTGCTTATTTTGATACAGCGTTGATCAATTTTAATTGGGTTTATTAGCATTAGCTCTATAATCTTTCTTGTAATAGGTTACAGAACAAGATTTGGAAGACACATATCAGCCCCCGTTCCGTAGTTGTATTCAACAGGGCAAAGCTAGCTGCTTAATGTGTTCTTATAATGCAGTAAATGGTGTTCCTGCCTGTGCCAGGAAGGATCTTTTAGAGCAAGCTCGGATTAAGTGGGGCTTCAAGGGGTAAAATTCTTTAAAGCTTCAATTTTGAATACAATAATTGACAACTTTTATGTATGCTCCTATTGGTTTGGAGTACAGATACATAACCTCAGACTGTGATGCTGTGGCCACAGTATATGAATATCAGAATTACACTAAAAGTCCTGGGGATGCAGTTGCTGATGTTCTTAAAGCAGGTCACTGAAGTTGTTTCTGTCCATTAAATTTCTTAAGGATGATTGAAATTTACTATTGAACGTAATCTATGGCTTTGCTGGAAACAATTAAAGTTCAGTGAATTATTATGTAGGAATGGATATAAATTGTGGAACATACTTGCTTCGAAATACCAATTCTTCCATGGAGCAAGGGAAGGTGCAAGAGGAAGATATAGACAGAGCTCTTATGAATCTATTCTCTGTTCAACTCCGTCTTGGACTGTTTGATGGGGATCCCCGAAAAGGGAAATATGGGAGATTGGGACCCAAAGATGTCTGTACCTTAGAGCACAAGAATTTGGCACTTGAAACAGCGAGGCAGGGTATTGTGCTTCTTAAAAATGATGAG
Source organism: Hippophae tibetana (assembly GCA_037013495.1). NCBI lineage: Eukaryota > Viridiplantae > Streptophyta > Magnoliopsida > Rosales > Elaeagnaceae > Hippophae > Hippophae tibetana. The sequence goes on from CM072812.1 coordinate 32,407,208, forward strand.
AAGTTCTTGCCTCTGAAAAAGGGTGCTCATTCTACATTGGCAGTAATTGGTCCTCTTGCAAATAATGGGAGCCAATTGGGTGGAGGATACACAGGTAATGTAAACTACTTATGTTTCTGGTCATAATCTATAAATGTTTTATTCATGATGTGATTATAAGAAGAAAAAAATTAAAAAAGAAGAAGAAGAAGAGAACAAGAGAGATTATGAGTCATAAATTATCAGGAGCATTCTTAATTCACAATTATCCAACTACAAGTACTCAACTGTCTTAAAAGAAGGGTCAAAAAGGAAAAAATGATACAATTGATCCTGTCTCTATTATGACTATTAAACAGAGGATAGTTGTGGTTTCTTGCTTTCATAGGAAATCCCTGCAGTCCAAAATCCCTGCTTGATGGACTTAAAGATTACACAATGAAAACATCTTACGCAGCAGGGTGCTTTGACGTGCCGTGTAATTCTGACTCTGGATTTGATGAAGCAATTCTTACTGCCAAAGAAGCTGATGTTGTTGTTATAGTTGTTGGTCTTGATTTGTCTCAAGAAACAGAAGATCGTGACCGAGTAAGTCTTCTATTACCTGGTAAACAGATGGATCTCGTGTCCTCGGTGGCTGTAGCAAGTAAAAAACCAGTGATTCTAGTTCTAACTGGTGGTGGACCCCTTGATGTATCATTTGCTAAAAAAGATCCGCAAATTGCAAGCATTATCTGGATCGGCTACCCTGGAGAAGCTGGTGGGAAAGCACTTGCAGAAATAATCTATGGAGATGTCAATCCAGGTATGCATTCATATAAATTAACTGACATCAGATAGCTTCTTCTAACCTTCATGAAAAGGAAGATGCCAAAATAATCTGTGTAGTTCTCTAACTGGATTCACTAGCTTAAGAATAATGGTTAAGATAACTGCATCCACTGATCTAGAAACATATTTCATTTCATTGCCTTTTTTCCGTTGGACATCCAAAAAACTAATCTTTTGATTGTTTATGACAAAACTAAACTTGATATTTGGATACCATAAATACGTAGGTGGAAGGCTGCCAGTTACATGGTATACTGAGTCATTCACCAATGTCCCAATGATTGATATGAATATGAGGGCTGATCCTTCTCGTGGTTACCCTGGAAGAACCTACAGATTTTACACTGGAAATAGGGTGTATGCATTTGGAGAGGGTATGAGCTACACCAATTACACTTACAGATTATTGTCTGCACCAAAAAGACTTAGTTTATTGGGATCTCTTAGGGCTGGTTCAAGCAATCACGTACTATACGAAGTAAAAGATGGACTTGACTATATAAATGTTGATGAGGTTACATCTTGTTATTCATTAAGATTCCATGTGCAGATCTCTGTGATGAATGTAGGAGACATGGATGGTAGCCATATTGTGATGTTGTATTCTAGAGCGCCAAAAGTTGTCAATGGCGCTCCGATTAAACAGCTTATAGGATTCAAACGTGTGCATACCGTATCATACAAATCTATTACAACAAGCATCTTAGTCGATCCATGTACCCATCTTAGTGTTGTGAATAAGTATGGAAAAAGATTATTACCGTTGGGTGATCATATGTTATTGTTAGAAGATTTAGAGCATTTTGTTTCAGTTGAAATTTATTAGTATACTATGTGACCCGATAAGCATTTGTACCAAATTTATTAGTATACTATGTGACCCGATAAGCATTTGTACCAAATTTATTAGTATACTGGGTGAACATTTTGTTTGTTTCAGTTGATAACAAACCCAACAGATAAGACGAGAGAAGTTGTAAGATGGAAACAAGACTTTCTCAACTAATGCCTTATAATGGAGTTGGTACATCTTCATAAGAAAAGAAGATAAAGCTTCCTCATGAGATATGTGTGGTTTAGTATTTTCCTTCCCTCTTAGACATGAGCATTTATTTCAACATCATGATAATTGACCAATCATTTTGGTTGTTGATATTATTAAGTAATGTTTTTTTTTCTTTCTAATATCAATTATATCCTCAACAAGCTTAGTCACATAATACCTAATGCACAGCTTAAAAGTGAACTGCATGCATGAGAAAAAAAATCATTCTTTCATTGTTCTCCAAAAATAAAATAGAAAAAAGGGTTTTTATTCTTTTCTTTGTTCCCCTGATCTTAAGATTCTTAAACCCTCCAAGAACACTAAACCTTTATTTCTCTTTTTTGTATTGTAGATTAACAGGTTCAAGCCTGGGCCTTAGCTTAAAGCATGAAAAAGTAAAATGAACATGGTTAGAAATAAAAGCTTTGATAAACTTGAGATAGATTAATGAAACATGTACATCTTTATACGATCAACAGCTAAGTTTTAAGGATCTATAAATAGTATTGATAAATTATAGTGGTCCTAATAAATGAATAATTTTTAAAATAAAAAATATTTAATTATAATTAAAAATAAATATATTATTAGATTGTATTTCTTTAAAAATCACGATAATTTGTTAAAATATTTATCTATAAATAAGTGTGTAAATGTCTAATACGATATGATAATATCATATAATATGGATAAAAAATTGAGTAGAAATTAATTAATAATATTTTTTTTGTCATTAAAAGTTTTATTATTTTTGAATTTAACACCAACAATTTAAATTAATAAAAATACTATTTTATTTTTAATATATTTATTTTATATTATAAAAATTATTTTTAAAATTATTTTTATTTGTGATAATATATTTATCAGTTATTTTATATTATTATAAATTTAAAGAAAAAGTTAAATAGATTTTTAATGTGTTAAAATACATAATTTCTAGCCCTACCTACAGGTAATACGCGTGACCACAAAAGAAGAATAACTCTTCAGTTTTACTCCCACGGTCCTGCCATTTTTTAGAAAAGTGAAAAAAGTTAAACCCACCACAACTCTAAATACGCGTGAAAAGAAGTAGAATGACTCTCCTTATAAGTCTACTCCTACCCTTTATGACAAAAATAAAACGAGTTCCCACCGTCACTCTAAAATACTTTAAAAATATTTTAAAATTTTAAAAAATAAAAATAATACCTTAAATCATTAAATGAAGTTGATTAATTGATTTAATATTAAATAAATTTAATTATATAATTTTCAACCTAAAAATTAATGGACCGAAATTCTCTTAATAAATATATATATGTGAACTGAATATTATTTTATGCTACTTTTTCGGAGGAAAAGGCATTCCAATCTTTGATCCTAATAGCTCCTTTTTCACATTCTTATTCTCCATTGTTTTTTTCTTTTCTTTTTTTCACTAGATTTATTCTCTCTGTTCATTACAAATTAATTAAAGCCTAGCACCGATTCCCCGAATTATACGTTCCTATTTAAATTTATTAAAATTTTATAAAATTAATTTTACGACATTCTAATTATTGAAGAAAATATTTCTTAGATGAACCCCTCTCTATGGGTCATTTTATATTTGATTCAAGCTTTGAACTCATGTTTAATTTTTTTTTAAAGTTGTTTGAAAATATAAAATTACAGAAATTTTTATAAATACAACTACTATTAATTATCAAATGACTAAAATAGTCTCAAATAATAAGTATTGTAATATTTTATTATTCTTGAATATATGTTTAAAAGAGGTTTAATTAATTTTGTATTTAAGAAAAATTAAAAATTTAATTTTACATCTGAACATAAATTGAATGAGAGGTAAAAAAAAATCAAAATAAAAATGCCCTTATATCAAACATAGTATTATTATTATTTTTGTAATATTTGTGATTTTATTTTAGATTAAATACATAAATTAAAAAAATTAAAATAAATAATAAAAAAACTAAAAGGGCATAAAAAAACAATTATAGATAGCTATGTTGCTATAAAAACTCTCCCATACCCACTGAGATTTTGTTTTCCTCAGAGAGTATTAAGTTTCAAAGGTATGCCCTTATTTTAGCTTAAACCAAGCTTGCTTAATTACAGTAGTACTCCAAAGTTAAAAGGGTAGGTTGAAATTATAGTATTAGTGTTGGATCGGCGGAGATCATGAGTGAACCACCCAAGTATGGTTATCCCTACCCTCCTCAACAAGGTAATTTCTTTCTTTTATGTTTCAATTTCTCACATGTTCTTGAATGACTCCTTTTCTTTGTCTGCTGTTTTGGCTTTTGATCTTATTCCTTTGGTTTCAGGGTATTACCAAGGCCCTCCAGTAATGGCTCCTCCACAATATCCTCCACCTCCTCCCAGAAGAGAAGCTGGATTTCTTGAGGGATGGTATACTTTTAATTTTATTTATACGTACTGTGATTAAATGTGTTAACAAATTTAATTTTTTGAATTTTGATGATGATGGTGTGTGTGTGACAGTCTTGGGGCATTATGTTGCTGCTGTCTGATTGACGAGTGTTGCTGTGATCCCTCCTTATTCTGCGTCTGGTGGCAGGAAGGATTAAATCCCAGTTCCCACATTATATTTATGATTTTTATTTATGTACACGAAATATGTTATCTTGTTTAGGGTATCTAAATTATTTTGAGTCATGTTTACGTAAAAGATTTGTTCATATATGTTCTGTTTGGGGCTAGCTCTTTGAATGGTGAATAAACAACCTCTCACTTAAAGGGTTTCTGAGCAAATGAAAAAAGAAAACCATATTCTTAAGGCGAGACCTAAAAAAATATTAGTAAGGCGAGACCTAAAAAAAAATTATTTTCAGAAAATTTTAATTTATCTTATTAAATTAAATTTTAAATTTGTTTTAAGTAATAATAATAATCTACTTTTAACTTCTAGTGGAACAAAATTAAAGAGAACAGAAAAATGAGTTGAGTTTAAAGATGAGGATATAGAGATTAATCTTAACCAAATTATTTTCCTTCTTTGAATGTTAAATGAGATTTGCTTGAAAGCTGACATTTTTAGGTAAAATTGGTTAATTTAATTGTATTATTTTTAATAATTTTTGTTATTATTAAAATTGATTACATTAATAAAATAAGTATTTTAATATCATAATTATTTAAAATTATACACTTTAATTAATTAAAATGTATCTTTTATATTAAAATATATTATTTTTATAAATTAAATAACTATATTAATCTATTTATAAATAACGAAATTATATTTACCCATTTTGGGTAATAATGGGTCGATAATGGGACCCGAGCCTTTTGTCTCATTCATTTTTTGTATGCATCATAAGGTGACATACAGACAGTGACCAGTGCATTCCCACGAATTCCTCTCTAGTGGGGTCCTTTGTGACTATTTAAGTCTTCACTTTTTCTACTTTCCATGGAGAAATTATTCATGGATTGTCGATTAATAGCTGAAGTTATTCCATGGAGAAATTATTCATGGATTGTCGATTAATTACGAGTAAATGACAGTTTTTTTTTTTTTGGGTTTAACAACATTTTTTATATTTAATTTAAGAAAAATTAAAATATTAAGATAATATTATTATATTTTTTAAAATATTGATGTTAATTTTTATTTGATATATATTTATGTAAAATAATATAATAATAAATAAAATTCAATTTAGTTAATTCAACTTATTATATTTTTAAATATTAAAATATATTTTTATATAATTAAATTTATATAAAAAGATAATATTAATTTAAGTTTATTAATATTTTTAATATTATAATAATTATTTATTTCTCACTCTTAATCGATTATCATTATTTTAGTTAAATAATAGTCAAATATTTATAAATAATCATAATTTTAGTTAATAATATTTTAAGCTACAAAATATAAGATTAACATAAGTAATTTTTATATAAAAATACAAATACTCAGTATTTAATATAAAGAAATTGTAACGTGATTAGTGGATATTGTATTATTCCTTAAGGTTTAAGAAGTGAGTGATATATAAAGTAAATTTTTTTTCCTTTCAATATAACGGATTGTGGAGTGCTAGAGACACCCGCCATGATCAATTTTTTTAGAAAATCCAACACTCATTCGGATGTCAATAGGTGACTACAGCTTTACAACCCGTATTCTTTCCCACTAGATGTGATACAAATTTGATATGAAATAATAAAATAGTTATGAGATAATTACTATCAATATGTCAATTAAATTTGAAGGAATGAATTTTGTGTAGATAAAATTGTAACAGAAGCATAATTCTTATGAAATGATTAATTAAATTGACTTTTAACATTTTATTTTTGAATAAATAACAAAAATAACACCCTTAACAATTTGTAATTATAAAATGGCATCTCATATATTATATATATATATATACACATTATTTTTACTTTCTATGAATATATAGGTCATTTTTATGAACAAAATATTTGTACGTAAACATGTTTTTAGGCTCAATATCAAGTCGATTAAACAGTCGAAAAAAATACAATATTTTAGATAATTATACTTTAATTATATCTTTTATGACTATCACACATATAATTGTATTCATGCATTTACTAATACATATTCACAACATGTCGAATTATTTTGATGCTAAAGTTTGCATTAAACGAGACTTCGATCGAGTCTACATGGGTAAAAATTGAGTACACAAGTTATCGTTGATCGATCAATCAAATTTAACATCAATCGATCTTGAGTTTTTTTCTTTTGAAATACTTATTAAACTTGAGCCAATTTAAACCTTGCCAAATATGCTAAGGATTACGATCAATCCCAAGGTATGATGTTCCTATATTGTGACAACTCTAATGCTATATACATCTCTAAGAATCCTTTTCAAAGCTCATAAATCTTAAGCATCATTTCATTAAAGATTTAGTTGAAGAAAAGGTACTCATACTTAAGTTCGTTTTTATTAAGAGACAATTGACAGACCTTTTTACTAAGGTTTTAGACACCCAAAGATTTGAAACACTAAGAAGTGACTTGAAAATCTTTCCTATAGGGTAATCCCTTCCATTCTTCGTACAAAATGAAGATGTGCATGCTAGTTGTGAATTGTAACTATTTTAGGACAAGTTATGCTGTGATTAGTTAAGCTTTATTTTGCATAAACAATATATTTCATCTCTACGGGTCACATTTTAATTGTCATTGAAAATACTTTTACATGCACCCACGTAATGCATGTTCAAACTAATTTCTTGACTCTGTATTTAGTTTGTTAAATTTCTTGAAACTCAAATTAGTTTAAGGTGTGAAAAGTGTACTCCACCTCTAAATTCAAACACTTAGTACATTAAGGTAGAATACTTGATTGATAGAGCTATATAATATGATGTATGAAGCTATAATAAAATGGAAAAGACTACCTCATTATTAGTGTGAAAGTCATCAATTAAGCATAATCATTATGTATACAATTATCAAGTAATGATAATAAGTACATATATAAATAAGTAAAAATATAAATAAAAGAAAAGTTGTAATTGCATTAAAAATGAGGATATTGGGCTTAAATTAAAAAAAAAATTGTTATAAAAGCCCTAAAAATAATTGACTACACTTATATTCTTTTAAAGTAGTGAAGGGATTAGAGTGAGTCATGGGCTATTTAATTGAAAATATCGGTTATCATTGAACTTACTCATAGTTAAATTATGAAAAAGTATTGATGTTTTTAATGATTATGTGCAAATTACTTTAAATTTGGTTTATTGGTTCTAAAATAATTGATTAGTGCCTCATAATTAAAAACTTTGTTTTGTTTGTACGTTTAAAAGGTTGGAGTAATATCATGAGCAATATCTTCGAATCACTTTTTAAATGTTAACTGAACAAATAATTAACGAGGTTTCAATCTCACAATGTATTGTTTAATTCACGCGATTTTAGTTGAGTACAAACTTGTCAAGAATAATCAAATATGACTTCACCAGATTATAAGATAGTCCTATTATGAAATTTAGATATTTAATTTAACATTTTTTTACTATGAGTGTCATATAGTAATAGAGTGGTTTTTTTATACAAAAATACCAAATAGGGAGTCTGTTGATGCATAACAACTTGATAGTCAAATTTTGTAAAATTTGTAAATAGCTTGCAAGTGCACAAAATCACTTCGTAAAAAGTAATATATATACTTCCAAGGTTGATCTAAAGAGGAATTACATGGTTTCTAAATAATTCAACAAAACTCTTAAAAATAAAAAATAAACTTAAATATTATGTTACAATTGTTTTGGTTTGAAAAAAATATAATCTATTGACATAAAATTAAAGATACAGTCGAATCAATAAATAATAGTTAGATAAACATTTAATCATTCAATGATGAATTTATGAGATATATTAGTTAGTTAATTATAATTGCTTAAAATTTATTTCATTATTAAATATATAAATTAAGATTATTGATTCTCTTTTTTTTTTGTATGAAAAAATCTTTTATTGGGGATCAATTTCATTATTTATCAAAATTAATTAAAGTCTTTTAGCCGGGATCAATTAAATGATTAAGATTAAATTATGATATATTCATAAGAAATTAACAAACCATCTAAATTGATGCTTTTGACGGGACTACCAATTTAAACTTGTATTCAATGTGCCAATGGTGGATTTAAAATTGGATTTATCCAAAACCTAACTTTCATATTTTAAATCTATTATGAAAAATATGTTCTTAATATATTTTTCAATAATAAATCTTATAAAAATATTTGAAATATAATATAATTCTAAATCAGATCCTATAGCTATCTTTTATATTTTAAATCTATTACGAAAATTATGTCATTAATAATTTTTTTTGTAATAAATTTTGTAGAAATCTTAAATAAATAAATAAACTTAATTTATTTTATAAAAATATTCCATTGAATTAATATTTTGTTAGTATAACAATATAACTAATATCCCATAATATTACTCAATCAGATATGCTTAGTTTTGATAAATGTTAATACAATTAAAATTAATATCTCAATTGTATCTTTCAATTTACAAAACTTCAATAATGATTTATATATGAAAAATCTCCAAAGAGATCTGCCTAAACTACTTATTGAATAGAAAAAACTACTATATAAACTAAAATATTGTTGAACTCTCAAAATTGAAAGAAGAACTTTGAAACAAAGTTAAAGAAAACTAAGAACACTATAGAAAAGCTACAGAAAAGGATGATTTGATTCTGAGTGGGTGATGGGCTTTTATAGGTGAGGAGACAAGATGAGAAGATGAGGAGAAAATGGATCGTAAGTGAGAAATTATTGGGTGCCATGACACATATTTTTCCACCACTGCAGCATGTGTTAATTCTGAATGTGTTTAAATTATGATCCAATACACTCATGCTACGACATACATTAATTACTGTCATGACCTGTGTTAAACTATGTGTTTCCAACTTCTTTTTGTTTCACCCCATTACAAGCTTGGTTGGTACATATGTAAGGCTTTGTAATGGATGACTCTATGAAAATAGAGTCATCAGTGTAGTTTTATGCTTAATATTTACTCATTATATTCAATAAGTAGTACTTTTGGGGATAAAATAAAAAAATATGAACTTTTTACTAAAAATAGGTGAAAACATATTTTTCTAAATTTTTCTAGATATTTTTTGAAATTTAATATAGGACCAATCAGAAGACGCCAAATGGACGCCATGCAAGCACGAGAGTTGATGATTCATTGCCACATTGGTGCCATACAAGCGAAGAGGGTTAATCGAAGTGAACCACATGTACTAGGTGATGCATGCCTTACCACCTGTAGGCACGACATTTGTTACGAGTTTTATCATGAGCTCAATGAGTGTGCCACACATAATTATGTGATTTGTCTGTTCGTTCCATTGGGATGCTATGCAATCTGTATATGTGAATCATAGTATGCCATATGGAATTGAATCAATAAGCATTGACCAAGACAAGTTACCCTGTCATGCATTGTGAGTTGATCGGTGATTTTCCCGTGTCACGTGTCGCAATCTTATTGGCCAACGTTGTTTAATTTTCTTTTTTCATCTTAGCCCTTGATTTTAAGTTAATCTAATAGTCTAGATTTCACTTGAGCCTAATTTAATCCCCTAATTACCTCAAAAACTCTAATTAGTGGAAAATAACATATTTGTTTATCAATTTTTGGAGCTAAGAAGAGAGAAAATATAGAAAAATTCAAAAAGAGACAATTTTGGGGGAGATTAAAAAGGAGATTAGTATTACCATTCAATATATTAATTATATTTCTTCTTCTTCTCCTTTATTTATCAAATTTTATGTCTTTATTTAGGAAAAATATTAGATTTATGATCCCAATTTTTTACATGTGATGATATAATATTTTACTCCAATTATGATTTAAATTTAATTATATTATTTAATCTAATTTTTATGCTATAAATTATTTGGCTAAAAATTGATCTATAGAGACAATTAAATAGATTTGAAAGAATTATTTAATTGTTTATCTTAATTAAATAACATACATAGTTTCTAGGTAGAGATGTATGACTCTTATGTATGCGATCCATAATTGATCAATTTAATGGACATGAGAGTGTGATTAAGTTAATTACTATATGATGCGTAGTTTACGGAAGAGAGGAATACATGTTATTAATTAGTAATTATATTGAGGGATTATAGTGATTCAGATGCTTAGAAAATTGAGAGATTAAGTATTCCAAGATATTTTCTAATATATCTTCTTAGTTGCCAATTCTGAGTTAACTAATTATTGCTATTTATTTTTAGTTCTTTTAATTTTAATTTTTTATAATATAAAAACACAAAAAATTTATTTTTATTTTTTACTTTTAAAATTAGTTTCTATTAACATAATCTCTTTGGAAATGTTTTTTTTCTTATCATTATATTACTTATTGTGATACGTATACTTTCATATTCATTACACACAGTTCTTGTCGATCAAGTTTTCTTGGCACCGTTGTCAGGGATTATAAACATTAGAAATAAATTTTTATTTTATTTTATTTTAGTTATTTTCTTTATTTATTTTTCATAATTTTTCATAATTTATTTATTTTTAATTTTGATATATTTTCTAGTCTATTAGAAATATATTTGGCTCTATTGCATGAGTAGAGTTTGTAAGGGATAAATTTTGCCTTTAGATCTTGAAATCGAGTGTGCTTTGGGATCAATAAGAAAACAATAATTTGTCACTCAAGTAGAAGAAATGGCTAATCCATTATAAATAAAATAATAGTGAGCTAAATTTGAACAAACAGATACCTTTCATGGATGATAACAATAGAGCTACGAATGAATATGTATTACCTATGTTGGAAGGGCTGAATCCAAGTATTACAAGGCTAAACATTCAATGTAATTAGTTTGAGCTGGTCAACGATGTTTCAAATGTTACAAACAGTTGGACAATTCAACATATTACCAACAAAGAACCCTTATTTACATCTCAAATTATTTATTGAAGTTGGAGATTCATTCAAATTTAGTGGTATGATTGAGGAGTTGTTTATGATTAAATTGTTCCCTTACTTTTTGCGAAACTGTGCTCCAGCTTGGCTAACCTCTTTGACACCTGGTTCCATTACAACTTGGAATGATTTAGCAAATAAATTCTTGATGAAATATTTCCCACCAACACAAATTGCTAAGCATAGGAATGGCATTATCTTCTACCCATAATATGAAGGGGAATTTTTATATGAAGCATTGGAAAGATTCAAGGAATTACTAAGAAAGTGTCCTCATCACGGTATTCCATATTGGATCCAAATGAAGACTTTCTAAAATAGTGTGTCCTTATCATGATATTCCTCATTAGATTCAAAGGGATACTTTTTGCAATAATCTCAATGCTCAAACAAGAACCATTATTAATGCATCCACTAACGAAGCTTTGGTAGCCAAATCTTACAATCAAGCTTATGATTTACTTTATAAAATGGTTAGCAATTATTATTGATGACCAATGGATAGAATGACAACGATAAGAAGAGTAGTTAGAGTGCATGAGGTAAATGATATCATAGAACGTACATCTTAAGTATCATTTTAGTGAATCTTTTGAAGGCTTAAAACTCCCCATCAAGTATAAACCATGCCCAAGATTTATAGGCATTCCATATCTTTTATGGTGGAACTCATTTGTTTAATAATTGTTTAAATAATCCTAAATCAACTTGCTATATGGGTAATGTGAACCAAAAAAATAATCCATACTCGAACACATATAACCTAAGATGGAGACAACATCCAAATTTCTCTTGGAGTAATAACAACTATCAAAGTGGCAATCAATTTAACTATCAGCATTTCCACCACCTAGTTTTCAATAACTACAACAATCACAAACCCCAGAGAAAAGTCACTTATTGAGGACAATATAAATGCTTCAATGGGGATGGTGAAAGACTTCATCTAATCAGCAAATATAAAAAATGTCCATTTAAGAGGCTTCAATTTGAAATTTAGAGACCCAAATGAGAAAACTTGCCTAACCCATAAGTTAAAGGCCTTAAGGCAGCCTTCCAAGTGATACAATTATAAACCCAAAAAGATAAGGTAAAGAGTATTACAAAGCCATAGCCTTGAGGAGTGGTAAAACTTTAGAGGAACATGAGACTCCAAATGATGAAGAGGAACATATGACTTAAAAGGATAAATAGGAATATGAGACTTAAAAGGATAAGGAGAAACATGAGATTCAAAAGGATGAGAAGGAGCAAGTGGATAGGAAATAATTCAACGAAAAAAGAACAACCTTTATAAACCCATTATTCATTTCCCTCAAAAATTGCAAAAGAAAAAGTTAGAATGCAGTTTTCAAATTTTTTGAATACCTTCAAGAAGCAATATATAAATATACCATTTGTAGATGCACTAGAATAGATGTCTTTTTATGCCAAATTTCTGAAGAACATCTTATCTAAGAAAATGAGGCTTGGAGATAATGAAACAATAACCTTGATCGAAGGTTATAGTGCCTTATTTTCTAAAAACAATCCACAAAATTGAAAGATCTAGGTAGTTGTGACATTCCTTGAACAATTGGGAACATGAAGTTTGAGAAAACACTATGTCACTTAGGTTCAAGCATTAACCTTATGCCATTATCATTTTTAAGAGATTGGGCATTGGTAAAGCTAAACCCACTTCGATAACATTACAAATTAAAAATATATTAATTAAGCGACCCTAAGGTGTAGTAGAAGATATGCTAGTAAAAGTAGACAAATTCATCTTTTCGATGGATTTCATTGTACTAGACATGGAAGAGGACCTTAACATTCTTATCATTCTTGGACTTCCATTCTTAGAAACCAAAAGATCACCCATTGATGTACAAAAGTGAGTTTACAATAAGAGTGCAAGATGAACAAATAACATCTAAAGTTTTTAAAACATATGAACATTTTGATATTGATAATGTTAATGAATTCTTTAAGATAGATGATACTGATAATAATGATAACTTATAAAAATTTGTTGAGTAGCCTACACCTAAGAGTATTATACATAATGATGTGAACAATAAAGTAAACTCATAAAGAAATAACTCAATTTGTTGTAATTTTAGAAGTATGGAATCTATGATTGATATTGTTGATTGTATGAATATTTTGAAGGCTACACCTCCTATGTGTATACCCAATGTGGTTGTGGAGAGTTTTGAGATAGGATCTAAGCTCAAACTATCTATTGAAGGGTTACCAAGGTTAGACCTCACACATTTACTAAACCATTCCCAATCTAGTGGGCAAGCATAAGAGTTTAATATAAAGGTGAAAATGATACTATAAATATATAAATTAGATGAGTTATGGTGGAATGCTTATAAGAATGATAACAAGTACAGAAATAAAATTGATGGAGAAATGTCAATCTCTCTTAGTGTATCATCAATAATCTCCTTTTTACTTTATTATTTCTTTGGCCATTGTTCCACTCCTACGTGTAATGGCCTTGCATTGTTCTTTTGGATTCACTATGTATTTCTAGGAAAAGTTTCTCTTTGTTGGGCATTAATGATCGTGGCTAGTTTCCCAATTTGCACTTCAATATTTTTCATAATGCCTTCCATATTGCTACAATGAGTCTCAATGTTATCCAATAGTGAATCATTCTTTTTAAACCTTGCTTTGGTCTCCTCAACAAAGGAAACCATGGCATCATCAAGTGACATATTATTCTCGCTTAGTTGAATATCAAACCCTGGAAGAGGTTACAACACATTCTTTGTTTTTCCATAAGAAAAATTCTCATGATTTCGAAGCCCTGGATGGTAGTAATTTGGCATAGGATTACTGCGATAGTTGTAGTTCCAATTGTTGATTTATTGAATCTGTTCTTGACTTGCTTCATTCATCGGAACTATCATACTTAAATCTACAACATATTTTGCACCTTGTGGCATTCTTTGGATTGTCAAGGCTAAAACCTGATGAGATAGAAAAGCAACTTGAGCTGAACGGGTAGCCAACAACTCCAATTCATTAATCCCAAAAAATTTCTTAGCCATAGATCTTTCAGTTGGCCATTGATAATTGTTTAAGGCCATTTATTTCAAAAGAGAAGTAGCCTCAGCTGTCTTTGACATTAAAGTTCCACCAGAAGCAACATTAACTATTGTTCTAGTTTTCCTATTTAACCCATTATAGAACATCTGAACTTGAAACCAATCCAGCAATCCATACTGAGGGCAACACTGAATCAAATCTTTATACCTTTCACATGCTTCATAGAGTGTCTCAAAATCATTTTGCCTGAATCGACCAATCTCACTCCTAAGTTAGGCTATTTTTGTAGGTGGAAATAATTTAGCAAGAAACCTTTTCTGTCATGTCCTGCCAACTAGTGATGCTTCCCGGTCATTGAGATTCCGTGCTACTGATGCGCCTTCTGTCATCCAAAAATTGAACAAATGCCTCATAAAGTGCACTTTATTTGAGGCTGATGGTTTCTCATTCATATTGGAGAGAGCTACCATAAGACCCACCGTGGTCTTTTCCTTTGCTATGTTGAAAGCAACATTACGGGATATCGTCAATCGAATAACTCCGAGGGCTTGTCTGTCTAGAAGATTCCAATCTTCTTCCTTCATAGCCTCTGGCTTCTTCCCTGAGAGAGGTTGATATAGATTTCTTTGTACAGATGATCCTTTGTCTACATTTTCCAAAACCCAAAATCTATGCCATCAAATTTCTCGAGTTTCACCTTTCCTTCATCTGCGACTGTTGCTCCCACTCAAATCTGACTTCCTTCGGATTGTTTCTAACTATTTCTATAAACCACCATGTATTAGAACACCTCCATCAACGAACAAATATCGTCGACAAAATTTCACTATTCACGGGAATAGTATTCTTGCAAGAAAATGACAAAAATCACCACCAAAAGCTTTGATACTAGTTGTTGGAAAATTATGAAAATTCCCAATAAGCCAAATTTATGAAAAAGCAAAATAGACAAAATAACACACAAATTTGATAACGAAGTTTGACCAATCTTGCTTACGTCTCCAGACCTGTTGCAGATCTTTTTACTGGAAGGGGAGAAATTACACAAGGTGTTTACAACACTCACAACTCACAACCCAATTACACCCAAGAAAATTACTCTCAATTTTCTCACAAAAGCTTTTCTCTAAATTGGAATGAACACTTGGTTTATTAATTCATTACAATTACACAACTATTTATAGGAAAATTCACTCCTTGAATTACTCCTTAAATTAATGGTTCCTTGAATTGCTCTTTGAATTAAGCTCCTTGTTTTGCTCCATGTTTTACTCCTTGTTTTGCTCCATGTTTTGCTCCTTAAATTAATGAGCTTTACAAAAATCTCCAATAGATGTACCAACTCCATTATACGGCATTAGTTGAGAAAGTCTTCCTTGTTTCCATCTTACAACTTACTCTCGTCTTATTTGTTGGGTTTGTTATCAACTGAAACAAACAAAAGAGGACAACTCCATAGTTTGGGTCCTGTATAGATGAATTTGGTACAAATTCTTATCGGGTCACATAGTATACTAATAAATTTCAATTGAAACAAAATGTTCTAAATGTTCTAACAATAACATATGATCACCCAACGGTAATAATCTTTTCCCATACTTATTCACAATACTAAGTGTTAGGAACCAGGAATCAGAAATCAGATTTTGGAGAGTTTATGAAAATCTTCCAACTTCAAGTCTGCTACTTGTTATTGCGTACCACAATGCACTAACTTGATAGTTCTATTCTTTGTTAGGTCCCTCAGAAAATGAAACCTTACATCAATATGTTTGCTTCTCCCATGCATTATTGGATTCTTTGAAAGCTTGATTGTGGAAATGTTATCACACCAAATAGGGGTACACTACTCTTAAGCATGCCCCAGTTTTTCCAAAACTCTTCTCATCCAAATGGCTTGACTTACACAACCTGCAGCAGCCATAAATTCTGCTTATGTAGTAGAAAGTGTAACTATTGGTTATTTTTTGGATAACCAAGATACCGCATCTGAGCTCAATAAGAAAACATAACCTTATGTGCTTTTTTGATCATTTGTATCCTCTGCGTAATCGCTGTCTGTATATGCAAGCAGTTCTTTTGTTCCTTCCTTCTTGTATTGAATTCCAAAGTTAGATGTACTTCTCAGGTACCTCAATATTCTTTTGGCAGCTTGTAAGTGTATCTTTGTTGGTTTAGCCATAGATATGTTAATCAAACTAACACTGAACATCATGTCTGGTCGAGTGGCAGTGAGATACATCAAACTTCCCAAAATTTGCTTGTAATAGGACTCATCAACTGGTATTCCATGATCATCTTTGGTCAACTTGAAACTTGTTATAATTGGACTTCCTACTTGTTTGCTTTCAACCATACCAAAACGTTTCAAAACCTCCATGACATATTTCTTTTGACAAATGAAAATACCATCTGATTGCTGCAAGACTTCTATCCCAAGAAAAAACCCATCTTACCCAAATCCGTCATATAAAAAACACTCATCATTGAGTTTTTTAACTCAATCATCATAGCCTCATCATCCCAGTGTATATTAAATCATCAACGTAAATTCTTGCAATTAACACCTTACCGTCTGCATTCCTTTTGGTGAATAATGTCTGCTCATTTGAGCATCTTTCAAAACCTGAATCAATGAAATAAGATTCTATGCGACTAAACCAAGCTCGTGGGGCTTGTTTTAGTCCGTATAGAGCTTTGTGTCCCTTTGGTTGTTCCACATATACATCTTCACTGAGCTCACCATGCAAAAATGCTGACTTTACATCCAATTGATATATTTTCCAATCACTTTGTGCTGCTGATGAGTGCTCAAAAAGTACTAAAATTATAATGATTTTATGCACATTAATTGATTAAAAAGATATATATTTATATGATTTTATCATATATTTATATAAATCTGTCTTTTCGGAATCACAGGTATTTTTATTGTTTTTCAAGTATTTTTGCTTAAAAAAGTAACTTAAAAACTCAAAGAAAAATAATGGAGGCAATACATCACAAATATATTCATAAAGTAAATGAAGAAAAGTAAAAAAAAAAAGATAGAAAAATTGGACAAAATGGGTAAAAAAGGATGAAATCGCGCACGCAACCGCCCAGCAGCGTCGGCCAAAGTGCGTGCTTTGCCCGCACAACACCCAGTCCACGCGTGCCCGTGCCCATCTACACCCGATCTGCGCACGCCTCTGCTCCATTCCACACGCATCGCATGCCCATCTGTGCCCAACCCACGCGCATTGCTGCGTCCATCTGTCCCATCTGCACGTGCCGGTGCGCCCATCTACCCATTCCACGTGCATCGCCGCACCCACCTACCATGACGTCAATGATGATGTCATTATCACCTACTATCTGTTTCCTCCATTTTTAATCATTTTCTACCCACTTTTTCTTCCTCTCCTCACCTATAAATACCCTCATTCTCTCAATATCAAAACACACCTCCAAAACATCTTCTTCTCTCTTTCTTTCTCTCCATTTCTTAGTTTTTAGTTTTTCTTAGTTTTAGGGTTCTTTTTTTTTTAGAAGAACTAATTATGTTTTTGTAATTTATTTGCTTTTTGATTCAATAAACGGAAATGCAAATTCCATTTGGAGGTTTTCTAGTAACAGGAATAACATCAAAGTACTGTAAGGATTTTATTTTTTTTACAGTTATTTTTTTATGTTTTATTCTTATATGTTATATTTAATTTATGTGTAATTAAATTTAACTTTGCTGGCTGTTTGTAAACATAATATAATAATAACGTTGTTATGCTTGCGAAATATTAAATAGGTAAAAATCTCTAAAATGAATTGATTTTATTTTTATTCAAGATTTTATATTAAGAATGTTAGAGATAAATATATTATTTTTCATTACAAACTTAAAATTGAAAATTAGATTTTAAGGTTTATTTATCTGGTCTGATTTAGAGTGGTGCTCTTTTATTTGTTGGTACAATCGCACGGTAGTTAGAGTGAAGCTCTATTTCAAAAGTTTTTATAAGAATTATTATCTGAAAATGTATTGACAACATGTTTTCAGTAGTAGTTTTAAAACTTGAAAGTTAGTACTCAGATAATTAAATTCTTAGGTTTAAGTTGGATATCTTAAATAAAGTTTAAACTGTCTAACTTAACCAAATGTGGCATTTAAAAGGTTCTTTTTCAATCTAATAGAAAAAAGAATTAATTTAATTAACCAAATTAGTTATCAACCCCACCCATAGGTGTTAATTGATTTGTTTAGTTAACAAAGAATATCTAACCTCACCAAAGGTGGTATTCATATTAGAAAGAGAGAATCAATATATATCAATTTATATCTTTAATAACCTAAATAATATGAACAAGTATAATTAACTTAGTTATTATATCTATAAATACTCTACTATTATAAAAGATAAAATTTGAATAAATGTTTATTGAATTTGTGTCTATGTTTATTTTTATGTTATTAAATTAAAAACACAAAATCCCAAATATCATGACATGATGTTTAGGATTTAATTTAATTTTTAAAAGTTTGAATAATAAATTAAAAACCACATATATTCATTCCTTAGATCAACCTTGGGAGTATACTTATCATTTTCTATGAAATGATTCGTGCACTTGCGAGAGTTATATAAATATAAAACCAAAGTATTTGCAGGATCGGCGATGCCGGTTTTTGTTCATCAGCTACGAGTGCCACAATCATCCTTATTGTGTCCATCCATGCTACTGGAGCAAACACTTCAGTATAATCAATTCCATGCTGTTGAGAAAACCCATTTTCCACCAACCGAGCTTTGTACTTGTCTACTTCTCCGAGCTCATTTAATTTTGTTTTGTAAATCCACTTAACCCCAATTTTCTTGCATCCATATGGTAAATCAGTAAGCTCCCAAGTTTGATTTTTCTCAATTGAGTTAATCTCTAAATCCATTGCTCTATTCCATTTCAAACTTTCTACAACCTCTTCATAACTTCTAGGATTTGCAGCTTGAGTTAGGACCATATTGATTTCATTTTCATCCTCAGATACTCCTTCCCTGCTAAAATAATCCTCCATCCATATCGGGTTTTGTTTGATCCTATTATTCCTTGTGTTGGACCCCTTTACTTTTGATGTGCTACTCACAACAACTTATTCATTTCCTATGCTTTGATCTTGACACCTTTCTTCTGCTGTTTACTTTCTCTACCAACCACATCTTCAGAGTTATCTACCCTTTTTCTAGGGGTAAATCAGTATCACCCAACTCAAGATCATATGGCATCTATTCCTCAGAACCTGTATCCCAATTCCAATGGTTCTCTTCCTCAAAAACTACATCTCTATTGACTACTATTTTCTTTTTAATTGGATCATATAATCTGTTGCCTTTGGACTCCTCACTGACACCTAATAGTACACAAGGAAAGCTTTTATCCTCAAGCTTAGTTCATTTGGCATCTGGCACATGTACATGTGCTAAGCATCCAAACACTCTAAAGTGGTTCACCGAGGGTTTTATGCCTACCCATGCTTCCTCTAGAGTGACGTTTTTAACTACGAAGGTAGAACATCTATTCAGTACATACACGGTCCAATTCACTACCTCGGGCTAGAAAGTTTTTGGAATTTTCTTCTCTGAAATCATAGATCGTACCATATTCATCATTGTATGATTCTTCCTCTTGGCTACTCTATTTTTTTATGGAGTGTATGCGGTTGTCAGCTGTCACTTAATACCATTATGTCTACAAAACTCTTGGAAATCATCTGAGTTGAATTCTCCCCCTCTATATTTGCGTAGACATTTGATGTACATACCAGTTTCCTTTTCTATAATTTTCTTAAAGCATTTAAATGAATTCAATGCTTTTGATTTTTCTATGAGGAAAAAAACCCATGCCTTTCTACTAAAGTCATCAATAAAGCATAAGAAATACCTATTTTTGCTATTAGAAGTGGGAGTCACTGGTCCACATATATCTACATGTACAAGTTGTAGCTTCTCTGTAGCTCTCCATGTACTCTACTTGGGAATACTATCTCGATGTTGTTTCCCAGCAAGGAAATCAGTACACATCACTGTGGTGGGAGCAAGTTGAGGCAAACCTTTCGCCATGTTTTTAGTCTAAAGAGTCTCCAAACCATTATGGTTCAAGTGGCCATAATGACAATGCCACAAATGGGTGAGGTCTTGTGAGGTTGTGTGGAAGGAAGCACCCTTTTTTTCTTGTGCATTTTCCAAGAATATGAACATTCTATTAGCAGACATGCTAGTTTGAATGATCATACCTCTATCAAGGTGATAAAGTTTACACATTCCAGCATGAATAACGATTGCAATCCCTTTCTATTGCAACTGTCCCACACTCAACAGATTGTTCTTCAAATCTAGCACATAGAACACATATGTGATAATGAGATTTGTGCCATTCAAGTGCAGCTTGATATCTTCTTTTCCTTGCACTAACATTCTGGAGTTATTTCCAAGCTTGACATGTTGTTTGAACCCCCATCCAACTTACAAAACATTGTTGCATCTCCACTCATATGATTCGAACAACCTGAATCCAGAAACCAAATATATTTTTGCCTTGCGTTATCCATCTCCACATAGAACATCAGCACCATCTCTTCATGCTCATCTAATTCGACATAGTTATCCTCCCAAGTTGGAAACTCATATTGAAAGTGTCCAAGCTTGTGACACCGATAGAATTCCACTGTGGCTTTGTTGACAATCTGACACCCTCTACCTCTTCCTCTTCCCCTATAGGCTTCTCTACCTCGAGTTCTTCCTCCTTCATTTGTAATCTTCAAAGCTTGGTCATCTCCTTTATGTCTCTGAAACTTTTGCTCATGTACTATGAGTGAGCTTTGTAATTCATCGACTGTGAGAGAGTCAATATCTTTAGACTCTTCAATGGAACAAACTACGAAATCGAACTTCGTAGTTAACGATCACATGATCTTCTCAACTACCTTTACATCTTACATAGCTTCTCTGTATGCCCGCATCTTGTTTGCTACTGTCATAACCCTAGAGAAGTAATCGGTCACTCCACCGATCTTCATTTCAAGGGTTTCAAACTCTCTGCGAGAGCTTGAAGGTGAGACATTTTGACTCTTGCATTTCCTTCAAACTTTTTCTTCATAGCATCCTAAATCTCTTTGGAAGTTTTCTTGTTGAGGATGTTGTCAAGAATTGTACGATCAATGGCTTGAAAGAGATAGTTTTTTATTTTTAGATCATTGAGTTTCTGCTCCTCTGCCTGTTTTTGTTGAGTTTCGGTAGGTTATGTTCTCTCTGTCACCACTGTAGAAAAAGTTCTGGATTCAGATGCTTGTGTTGCTTCATCTGTTGGAATTCCATGCTCGATGATGCCCCAAAACTCCTTGGATCGGAGGAAATTTTCCATAAGCATGGCCCAATGATCGTAATGGCCATCGAACCATGGAATTGCTACTGGCAAGAAATTCCCTTCTGCTGCCATCTCTGATTTTTTTTTTCTTCATTTTCGCGCAAATGTTCTTTCTCTCTTTTAGGATACTGAAATTTCTAATCCGCACAATCAATTCATTTTCAGAAAGCTCTCATACCAAATCTGTTAGGAACTAGGAATTAGAAATCAAATTTTGGAGAACACACTTTGCGTTTATTGAAACAACGATTAGGCTTAAATAACCTTTACATCAAAACAGAAAATAGCAGAAGTTATGCAACAAATCTCAGAAAAAATAACAATCCCATAGAATAGGTTTATTTTAACACAAATAGAACTTCGTAAATGTCCTAAAAATCAGCAACTAATCTTATCACTAAGATGCGTACATGGATCGACCAAGATACTTGTTGTAGTAGATTTGTATGATACGGTATGCACACATTTGAATCCTATAAGCTGTTTAATCGGAGCGCCATTGACAACTTTTGGCGCTTTAGAATACAACATCACAATATGACTACCATCCATGTCTCCTACATTCATCACAGAGATCTGCACATGGAATCTTAATGAATAACAAGACGTAACCTCATCAACATTTATATAGTCAAGTCCATCTTTTACTTCATATAGTACGTGATTTCTTGAACCAGCCCTAAGAGATCCCAATAAACTACGTCTTTTTGGTGTAGACAATAATCTGTAAGTGTAATTGGTGTAGCTCATACCCTCTCCAAATGCATACACCCTATTTCCAGTGTAAAATCTGTAGGTTCTTCCAGGGTAACCACGACAAGGATTAACCCTCATATTCATATCAATCATTGGGACATTGGTGAATGACTCAGTATACCATGTAACTGGCAGCCTTCCACCTACGTATTTATGGTATCCAAATATCAAGTTTAGTTTTGTCATAAACAATCAAAAGCTTAGTTTTTTGGATGTCCAACGGGAAAAAGGCAATGAAATGAAGTATGTTTCTAGATCACTGGATGCAGTTTATCTTAACCATTATTCTTAAGTTAGTGAATACAGTTAGAGAACGACACAGATTATTATGGCATCTTCCTTTTCATGAAGGTTAGAAGAAGCTATCTGATGCCAGCTAATTTATATGAATGCATACCTGGAGTGACATCTCCATAGATGATTTCTGCAAGTGCTTTCCCACCAGCTTCTCCAGGGTAGTCGATCCAGATAATGCTTGCAATTTGCGGATCTTTTTTAGCAAATGATACATCAAAGGGTCCACCACCAGTTAGAACTAGAATCACTGGTTTTTTACTTGCTACAGCCACGGAGGACACGAGATCATTCTGTTTACCAGGTAATGGAAAACTTACTCGGTCACGATCTTCTGTTTCTTGAGACAAATCAAGACCAACAACATCAGCTTCTTTGGCAGTAAGAATTGCTTCATCAAATCCGGAGTTAGAATTACATAGCACGTCAAAGCACCCTGTTGTGTAATCTTTAAGTCCATCAAGCCGGAATTTCCTATGAAACCAAGAAACCCCAACTATCCTCTGTTTAATAGTCATAATAGAGACAAGATCAATTGTATCATTTTTCATTTTTGACCCTTCTTTTAAGACAGTTGAGTACTTGTAGTTGGATAATTGTGAATTAAGAATGCTCTTAATAAGTTATGACCCTTATAATCTCTATTGTTCTTTTTTTTAAAATTTATTTCTTCTTATACGACCAATTACTGCCTATGTAGAATGAGCACTCTTTTTCAGAGGCAAGAACTTCTTATCATTTTTAAGAAGTACAGACGTATTTGGGTCCCAACATACACTCTTTATTCTCATCATTTCAGAGGCAAGAGGACCAATACCCTGCCTCGCTGCTTCAAGTGCCAAATTCTTATGCTGTAAGGTACAGACGTCTTTGGTTCCCAATATTCCATATTTCCATTTTCTAGGATCTCCATCTAACAGTCTATTGAAAAACAAGAAATAATTCTACATAAAGAATAACTCTACACAAAAAAACTCTCTAGTTTGTATTTTTTTCTTATTCATATTTTCATTACAATTGTATAGTTATATATAAGAAAATTTTACTCCTTTAATTACTCTTTAAATTAACCATTCTTTGATTTACTCTTTGAAATAAGGATTCCTTGTTTTACTTATTGAATTAAGAATTCTTTTTTTACTCCTTGAATTAAGGATTCCTTGTTTTATTCCTTGAATAAAGCTTCTTGTTTTATTTCTTAAATAAAGCTCCTTGTTTTATTTCTTGAATAAAGCTCCTTGTTTTATTTCTTGAATAAAGTTCCTTGTTTTATTCCTTGAATTAAGGTCCTTATGTTTATTCCTTGAATTAATGACTAATATCCAATACTCCCCTTCAAGCTAGATCCAGAAGGTTTATGGATCTAAGCTTTGACAGAAGTCGTTGAAACTGATGAGAAGCCAAGGGCTTGGTGAAGATGTCAGCCAGTTGATCGAAGCTTCTTGTATAATGTGTCTGAATCACCTGTGATTGAACTTGTTCATGAACATAATGACAATCAACTTCAATGTGTTTCGTCCTCTCGTGAAACACTGGGTTTGATGCTATATGCATGGGAAGAGTTATAGTAACACCTAAATCACATAGAAGACCTTTAAGACAATCAGCTTCTGTGCGAACAAATAGTGAGGAATCAACATTACTGCTTTTGAAACCAACACTAGTGAGAACTGAGCTTAGCTTGGCATACCAAACTTGTGGGGACTATTTCAGACCATAAATAGATTTGTACAATTTTCACACTAAATCTAGTTCATTACTTTGGGGATGCCCGGGTGGCAATTTCATATAGACTTCTTCTTTAAGATCACCATGCAAGAATGCATTCTTTACATCCATTTGGTACATGGACCACCCCTTGTTTACAGCCACAGATAGTAGCACTCTTACTGTGTTCATTTTTGCAACAGGTGTAAATGTTTCTTTGTAATCCACCTTGAATGTTTGAGTGAATCCCCGAGCCACCAATCTTGCTTTATACCTATCAATTGATCCATCTGACTTGAATTTGAGCTTATAGATCCATTTGAAACCCAAAAATTTCTTGCCTTTTAGAAGTTTGGTAATGCTCCATGTGTTGTGTTGATCTAGGGCTTTAACTTCTTCTTACATGGCTTTCTTCCACACTTCTTGGTTGTTGGCCACATGAAAGTTTTGAGGCTCACTGTAACTCGATATAGTGCTGAGGAATGCGACATGGGTTGGTGTCACTCTCTTATATGACACATAATTGGAGATGGGATGTATGGGTTTGTAGGTGACAAAGGCTTGAAGTCTTATGGGAGGTTGCCTAACACATTGAATTACATCGTGGAGTAGGAGGAGTTATCTCACACTCGTTCACATCTTGTACCATATTGTGAGTATTGATGAGTGCTCAAAAAGCACTAAAATTACCATGATTTTATGCATATTAATTGATTAAAAATATATATATTTATATAAATTTGTCTTTTCGGAATCACGGGTATTTTTATTGTTGTTAAGATATTTTGGCTTAAAAACGTAACTTAAAGACTCAAAGAGGAATACTGGAAGCAATACATCACAAATATATTAATAAATAAATGGGGAAAGGTCAACAAATATGTAAAAATTGGACAAAAATGGTCAAAAATGTCAAAAAAGAGAAAATCGTGCCATCGCAGCGCCCAGCCGCGCGCAGCACGCCCAGACCCGCGCGCGCCAGCAACCAGCTGCGCGCGCAGCAGCCCCAGGCCCGCGCCAAGCTGCGCACGCCACTCCTGCCAAGCTGCGCGTGTCGACGCCCGTTTCGCCCCATTGTTCACGTACAACCGCCCCCATTACGTCATGTTGACATCATCAATGACCTCAGCAATTGCATTCCGCGTTTTTACATTTTTTTAACATTTTTTCACTCACTTTTTCTCTCCATCCTCACCTATAAATACCCCCCTTCCCTTCACTTCTAAACATACCTTAAAAACATACTTCTCTCTTTTCTTAGATTTTTAGTTTTTCTTAGTTTTTAGCTTTTCTTAGTTAATTTCTCTTAGTTTTAGAGTTCTTCCCTTTTTGGGAAGAACTAGTTATATTTCTGTAATTTATTAGCTTTTTGATTCAATAAATGGGAGTGTAAATTCCGCCTGGAGATTTTCCAGCAACGGGAATAACGTCGAAGTTTTGTAAGGAATTTATTTTCTTTACAGTTATTTTTTATGCTTTATTTTTACATGTTATATTTAATTTGTCTGTGATTAAATTTAACTCTGCTGGCTGTTTATAAACATGATGTAATAATAACGTTGTTATGCTTGCGAAATATTAAATAGGTGAAAATCTCTAAAATGAATTGATTTTGTTTTTATTCAAGATTTTATATTAAGAATGTTAGAGAGAAATATATTATTTTTCATTACAAACTTAAACCTGATAATTAGATTTTAAGGTTTAGTTATCCGGTCTGATTTAGAGTAGTTCTCTTTTATTTGATGGTACAATCGCCCGGTAGTTAGAGTGAAGCTCTATTTCAAAAGTTTTTATAAGAATTATTATATGAAAATGTATTGAGAACATGTTTTCAGTAGTGGTTTTAAAACTTGAAAGTTAGTACTCGGATAACTAAATTCTTAGGTTTAATTTGGACACCTTGAATAAAGTTTAAACTGTCTAACCCCACCAAAGGTGGCATTTAAATGGTTCATTTTCAATCTCTTAGAAAAAGGAATTAATTTATTTAAGCATATTAGTTATCAACCCCACACATTGGTGTTAATTGATTTGTTTAGTTAACAAAGAATATCTAACCCCACCAAAGGTGGTATTCATATAAAAAAGGGAGAATCAATAAATATCAATTCATATCTTTAATAACCTAGATAATATGAGCAAGCATAATTAACTTAGTTATTATATCCATAAATACTCCGCCATTATAAATGATAAAATTTGCATAAATGTTTATTGAATCTATGTTTATTTTTATGTACGTAGATTGAAACACAAAAACCCAAAATATCGTGACAGGATGTTTAGGATTTAATTTCGTTTTTAAAAGTTTGAATAATAAATTAAAAACCACATGCATTCCTTCCTTAGATCGACCTTGGGAGTATACTTATCATTTTCTTCGAAATGATTCGTGCACTTGCGAGAGTTTTATAAATATTAAAACCAAAGTATTGGCAAGAATCGGCGATGCCGGTTTTCGCTCATCAAGTATCATCTTGATTGTCCCCATCTTCATGCAGTGTACCATTAAGACAAAACCCTTCATTGTTACTTTGAGTGAGAGATGTATTATTTTTTGACATGACTGTGATTTTGTTGTTGTGGAGCCTCAAGTTCGATTCTTGGTAATGGAAACACATCCAATATTCCATCCCCTTGACTTGTGATTTCACATGACTTGCTACAAAAAGAGTTATTTTCATAAAATCGAACATCTTTATACACAATTAATCTTCTAAGTTGGGGATCATAACACTTATATCCCTTTTATGTAGATGAATAACCAAGAAAAATACATTTAACAACTCTAGGATCCAATTTATCTCGATGATGAGATTGAATATGTACAAAACAGATGTAGCCAAAGAATCTAAGGTATGAGAGGTTAATTTTCCTTCCTTTTATGACCTCTAGAGGATACTTGAAATCCAAGACTCGACTGGGTAATCTATTGATGATGTAAGCAGCTACCATAACCCCTTGGGATTAGAATCTCTTTAGTACATTCATTTGTAGCATTAATGCTTTAGTTTTTTCAAATAAGTCCCGGTTTTTGCGTTCAGCTACACCATTTTGTTGAGGTGTGCCAACATAACTTGTTTGATGCATAATGCCATGAATGCTCAAATATTGTTTCATGATATGTGACATGTGTTCGGTGCCATTTTCAGACCTTAAAGTTTGAATTTTAGAGGAGAAGTGATTTTTAACAAGGTTATGAAAATCCTTAAATACTTCCATAACTTCATTCTTAGACTTTAAAAGATACAACCATGTGACTCGAGAGAAATCATAAAAAAAAAATCACAAAATGCTTATAACTATCAAAAGATTCATTAGTTGGTCCTCATACATATGAATGAACTAGTTCAAAACACTTACTAGCCCTAGACAAGGAAGAATTAAAAGGCAATCTAGTGGCCTTAGACAAGTGGCAAGTTTCACGTGCAATTGCATCATTTCCTAAGTTTGGAAATAAAGTTGACAAAATTGGTGGAAAAGGGTAAGCTAAACGTTGATGCCACAATTGATTATCTTGAATGGGGTTAAACTTGGCTTGAAACCCTCTGGGATTGCTCTTGGATATGTAATAGATACCATCTAAGTAAAACCTTCACCAATCGTCTTTTTGGTGGCATAATCCTGAAAAATGACATTGTGAGGAGAAAAAATGGCTAAGCAATTCAAGGTATTTGTGATTTTTCCTACAGATAGAAGTTGGAAGGGAAAGGAAGGTATATATAAAATCGCTGACTTGATTTCATTTGGCATTAATTTTATTTTTCCTTTCCTAAAACCTATATATTCTCACCACTTGCAATTGAAACTTGAGAAGGATTTGCTAATTTTTCAAACTTATGAGACTTTGACACATGATTGATCATATGATCTGTGGCACCTGAATCTAAAACACAAAAATCATGCAACATATTTATTTTAAGAGCAGTTTTAAAGGCTTTTATGATACCTGGCATGTCCTCTTGTGGTATGAGTTTTGTATCTGCCAAGAAACCCACAAACTTTCCTAGAAATGCTGTCGAGTTTCCTTCTTCTATGCTATCCACACAGTCTATTATAGCTCCTCTTGTCTTGCTTTGAAGATATAATATAAACTCATTCATGAGTTTAGCTGGATTTGCTGTGAAGTTCTTGAATAGATCAGACCCATTAGAGGTAGAGGCAAAAACATGATTTGCACGGTGTGCAATACGATTCAGTTTCTGTAAACCCTTGTCCTTTATAAAATCAGGCTTTAATTCTTGATGTATAATCCATCATGTGTCCTTAACATGACCCGTATAGTTATAGTGTTAACACTTCAAGTTTGGATGCATTAGCCATTGTACCCTTGTTCATGACTTTCCTCCTTACTTTTTCACGTTGAATTGTGGCATATACACTGGTGAATGAAGGAAGTTCAGTATTCATGAGTATGTGGCATCGTAAAACAAGGAATCCTTAATTCAAGTAGTAAAATAATGAATCCTTAATTGAAAGAGTAATTAAAGGAGTAAATTTTCCTTATATATAGCTATACAATTGTAATGAAAATATGAAGAAAATAATACAAACTAGAGAGCTCTTTTGTGTAGAGTTATTCTTTGTGTAGAGTTATTTCTTTTTTTTCAACATGCTATCAAAGTAGGAAAATTAACTTGCTTCTGCTTTATTATTATCTTAGCATCTTCAATCTTCGAAATGGTTGAAGACAAGCCGCTAGGATCAAAAGCTAAAAGTTAATTGGTGCTTTCCTTCATGAATATGCATGAAATGGATGTCAACCCAAATAAAAGATTAAGCTCGATCTTGTTGAATGAGTTTAATTACTTGTCTTGGTCAAGAGGAGTGTCTATGGCTTTAGGTGAAAGGTCCAAGTTGGGGTTCATAAATGGAAGCATCGAAGTACTTGATATTTCCTCACCAACCTATGAATCCTGGCTTAGCAAGGATCAGTTGGTTATGTCATGGCTCCTAATAATAATTCATTGAACTTTAATTCACTACTACAAAAAGGGGCATTAAAGTTGGTTCAATGAATCGACTTTAAATGAAATGACTTAAAATTTAAAGTCGGTTCAACGTGTGAACGGACTTTAATTTTTTTTTTTAAATTTACTCATTTTCTATTATACTCAAATAAAAACCTGTATTCAAGAAGAAAAAAACCAAAATCAGTTTAGCAAATAGTTCAAATAATACAAATATTTGAAAAATAAAATATTAATTAATAGCAGAAAAATTACCATGGTTTTGTTCTATTTTATTCAAGATCATCATATTCTTCTCCAGATGTTATAATATAAACCTACATATATAATACAAAAATTTATACACATAATAACAGAAAAAAATATGAATAATAAGTGCGAAAAATTAATAGAAATACTTACAAAAGTAAATGAAGTGACAAAATGAATGAAAGAGAAAAAAATGGTGTTTTGTAAGTGAGAAATAGGTATAATTTTTTTTTGAGTATTTTGCTCAAAAAATAGGGGATCTAAAAGATTAGTTAGAGAGGAAGAAAACACACTAATCGACACTGGAATTCGTAGTCGTAAGTGACCGAAAAATGAGAAAGAATGGAGGATAAGTGGGGAGGTTTTGGGTTTTTGAGAGTTATGCAATGCTTGGAATAGTTTCTATTTGGGAAAGAAAGAAGAGAAAAGAATTTATCTACATGTGTAGCGTCGGTTCTACATGTTAACTGACACTATGCTACATGGATAGCGTCGGTTCCAGATGTCAACCGATGCTACGTCCAGGCATAGTGTCGATTCGACACGTCAACCGATGCTACATCATACGTGGATAGCGTCGGTTCTACATCAAACCGACTTTAAATTCATTATAAGTCGATTTTTTTCCAAAAATCAACTTTACATATCGACTTAAATACCCATTTTTATAGTAGTGATTGTTTCCAACAAAGCCATAGATTACATTCAATAGTTAATTTCAATCGTCCTTAAGAAATTTAATGGACAGAAACAACTTCAGTGACCTGCTTTAAGAACATCAGCAACTGCAAGGACTTTTAGTGTAATTCTGATATTCATATACTGTGGCCACAGTATCACAGTTCGATTTCGTGTGTATGTCGGTTACGAAACCAAACGAGTTTCTTGATAGGAAATTTTTTATAAAGCATCGAGTTCTCTTACTCTTCACTGTTTAATTCAGATACATTATCAAAACATAGAGAATAGATGTGAGAGCATAAAAATCTATTAAATTTTTTGTGTAAGTGTTGAAATTTGATTAATGACAGGAAGTATGTTTTTGATTCATTTTGTTTCGGTTATATTTAAATTCTTGAACGTTTCTGAATTGTTTTGTGATCTTACACACCTTCATAGACGGGAATGCTAATCTTGGAATTGAAGAGGCACTGTTGGAGAGTTGTTGAATCTTTTCTTTGAAGGTGAGGAGAGAAACGACGGACTGAGCTCTAGTTGAAATGGGGAGGGAGGTATTGCAAAATGGACAGGAATTATGGTGGTGTGGCTTACATGGGAACTGAGAATATGGTGATGAACTGGAAAGAGTGAAGCAGAGTTTGACGAATTGTAGAAGAAAGAAAAGGAGGAATCTTTAGTGCAGAGGCATTGTTCTATATTCTAATTGTATTTTTTTTTTCCACCAGTAATTTCGTTTTGAAGTTCGATCAGGAGCCGTCTTTTTTGAATGGGGCAGATTCTATATAACTAAGTTTTATAAATACCTAATAAAGATTTGAGAAAATGCGCCAACAAAAGTTATATTGTTTTAATAACTTTTTATTAAAATATTTTTGTATTAAATAGAATAAAATATAAATTATATAAAATTATTTTAAAAAAATTAACAGTAATAATTTATACTAGAAAATTATTTACATATGTTATTTTATTTTTTAAATTTTTTTAAATTTTAAAATAAAAAGTACTACCATTAGCTAGTTTTTTTAAAAAATTATATGGTATTAACAATATAAATAAATATATTAAATATCTATTTTTTATGAGAAAAAAGGATGAATTAAAGGCTTGGAAACTCAATAGAAGAATTTGTTCATTACTTTCGAGTATTTTAAATTAATAAATTATAAAATTAATATAATAATTTTTTAATAAAATATAAATGTTTAATAATTAATTATAAAAATAATTAATTTAATTGATATTCTGATATTTCAAAAATAATGATTAATTTTATTAAATTATTGAAATATGAAATAACTATATATTTTCATTGATATGATTGATGAACGATTACACTTATTTATACAATTAGTTTTTTAATTAATTGATATATATCTAAATAATATCTTATATTAATACGGTAAATTATATCTAAATAATATCTTATATTGATACAGTAAATCAGATAATAATGATTATTTTAGATTATGTAGAATTTGATTTCTCAATATTCTCCCTAAGATAGTATATGTTGAACTTATCTTGTTCAAGAGGACAATGAACTGTTTAGTACTTAACGGTTTGGTGAACAAGTTAGCTTGTTATTCTTGTGTTTTGACATAAACTGTCTGAATCAATCCTTTTTGCACCTTTTTTTGGATAACGTAACAATCGATTTCAATGTGTTTTGTCTGCTCATGAAAGATTGGATTTGATGTTATATGAATTGCGGCCTAATTATCATAAAATAATATGACTACACGTATATAATTCACATTCAAGTCCTTTAACAGATTTTCAATCCATGTAATTTTGTAACATGTTGTTGGCATAGACCTATATTCTGTCTCTACACTAGAATGAGATATAGTTATTTGCTTCTTAGGCAATGCACCCATTTCTAATCCAAGTAATTTCGTAACATGTTGTTGACATAGGCCTATACTTTACCTCTACACTAGAATAAGATATAGTTATTTGCTTCTTAGTTTTCCATGAAATGGGTGCATTGCTTAAGAAAATACAGTTCTGGTAGTAGATATTCAAGTGTCCTGACAACGCGCCTAATCTGCATCACAGTAAGCTTTTATTTCTAATTGTCCAATGGAAGGTAGTAGTATCCCTTGAACTGGGCTCTATTTTAAATATCTCAACACCTTATAAGTTACATCCAAATGAGGTTGGCGAGGCTTGTACATGAATTGATTCAAAATGTGCACTATATACGCAAGGTATGGTCTAGTGATTGTAAGATAATTGAGTTTTCCAACCAATAGTTGATATTGAGATGCATCTTTCAACAATATTCCCTCACATTGCCGTAACACCAAGTTCTGATCAATGGGAAACCATTATGGTTTAGCTCTTAGGAAATCAGCATCCTCAAGAACTTCGAGTGCATACTTAGGCTGACTCAAAATAGTCTCTTATTTAGACCATACTACCTTAATGCCAAGAAAATGTTTTAACTGTCCCATGTCTTTGAACTTATTTGTAAAAAAATATTTTTTTCAAGATATCTTCCATATCATTTTTGGTCACTATAACATCATCAACATATACTAACAAGGCTGTAAATATTCCTTGGTAATTTTGGACGAAAAGTGAATAGTCTGACCAGGATTGACTAAAACCACCCTCCTTAAGAGTAGTAAAAAGTTTCAAAAACTATTGTCAAGATGCTTACTTCAATCTATAAAATGATTTATGAAGTTGAAAAACTCTATGATCCCTCTTTCGTCCAAAACCAGGAGGTAGCTTCATGAAAACCTCCTCACATAAGTCGCCATTAAGAAAGACATTGTTGACATCCAATTGGTGAAGGTGCCAACCCTGGAAAGCTACTAAAATGAGAATAATATGAACTATGGTGAGTTTGGCTACAAGAGTAAAGGTTTCTTGATAATCAATTCCAACAATTTAAATATAACCGTTGGCAACTAAACGAGCCATGTAACTTTCCATGATGCCATCGGGATTATGTTTAATCTTAATGACCTACTTATAGCCAATTAGTTTCTTGTTGGGAGGAAAAGGTACCAAACTCCATGTCTTATTTGCTTGTTGAGCCTACATTTCTTGATTCATGGCTACTTTCCACTTTGGTTCAAGGGTGGCATGAGAAAAAGATTGTTGTACCTTTTATAGACTAAGATTGACCATAAAAACTTTGTATGTGGGATAAATTCTGTCATAGGAAACAACATGAGCAATGGAATGAGAAGTACTTGACGGCTGAACTTCACTCATGGAGGATGATAGTGTAGGTTAAAAGGAAAGATTGCCTCAATATGTATTCCAATGTGGTAGGCTTTTTGGTGGTTCTTGTGAAGCGTCATGGTGTGGGAGCCATTGTTGGGGAAATGGATGAGTCTAAGATGACTGGAAATGAGTTTCATTTTCAGGTATTTAGTTCAGTGATGCCGTTTTATTGAGGCATATTAATGTAACTCGTTTGGTGTAAAATACCCTTAGAAGAATATAATCCAAAGCACTTAAACTCCAGACCATTATTACTCTTAACAATCTTGACTATTTCCCCAAATTGTGTGTCAACTAAAGTAATAAAATTAATGAGTAAATTTCTTGCTTCAAACTTATTATGCATGAGGAAAACCTAAGTACTCATGGAATAATCATAAACAATTGTTAAGAAATATTGAGTTCCAGAAAGAGATGAAATAGCCACCCTATATGTCTATATGAATTAAATCAAAACAAGAAGTATTGGTTAAAAAATTTAAAGAAAAATACTGTCTAGTTTACTTAGCTAGAGGATGAACAAAACAATGACTAAGATCACAAGTTTTATTTTTCATAAAAGGGAACAAAGAAATATCCTTGCTAGAAGGATGACTGAGTCACTGATGCCACAAGTCTTGAGCTTTAGTCTATACCATATTACACGTTCCTTTCTTGAGCATATTGAGGTAGTAAAGTCCCTCACTTATAGCTCCCATTCCAATCATCCTCCCCGATTGAAGGTCCTGTATAAAACAAACTTGTTGGATGAATATAGTGACATAAAAGGAATCCATTACAAGTTTTTTAATAGATATAAGGTTCAAGTAGAATAATGGGACACAAAAGACATTATGCAGCATAAAATGTGAAGAAAATACTACAATTTCAATATGAGAGACTTGCAATATGATACCATTAGGTAGTTTGATTGTACGATTATGAACATGCTGAGATGATGTAAGATGGACAAGATCACATACTATATGGTCACTAGTTCCATTATCTAATATCCAAACAATATCTTTATTATGTTGTGTGAGAGAAATTTTTTTACCTGATATCTCTTCAAAATTAGGAACATTACCAACAAGATTGGTAGAGGATGGTTGTGTTGTATTTAGCATATCTAGCAGTTGGGGGCTGTCATTGGTCTTGCCAGTTGCTGCCTTAATCTTGCTTAAAAATCCTATCATTTTCTTGCATTCATTCTATGATAAAGAAAGACTTGTAAGATCTACATTGCATTCATTAGTCATTGCCACAAGCTTTGCTTTCGAGTTTAATTCTTCTCTTGCCAATGCTTTCTCTCTCTTATGACAGTAATTGTATGTATGGACTTTGATGCCACAATAAGTACACTTAAGGTGTGCCTCACAGCTTTTGGTATTATGATTGTCCATTTTTCATTGTCACACCACTTGGTATCTTCTCATGTGAATTGAATTTCACAAGAGGACTTCCTCACAACAAAAGTTGAAGTCTCTGAGACATGTGTTTTATTTTCGATGGATACCTCTACCTATTTCTCTTATCGAAAAACCATAGCATAAGCCTTATTAAGAGTTGGAAAAAGGTCCATATAGATAATGTAACTCTTGGTCTATGCACAACCTTTATTCATTCCCATCAAAAACTTCATGGTTTTCTACATCTCAATGTAGTCTCTGGTCTTAAAAATACACTACTACAAAAGGTGGCATTTAACTTGAGACTTTAAATTGGTTTTTGGGGAAAACTGACTTATAATGAATTTGAAGTCGGTTGGCTGAAAAACTGATTTAAAATAAGTAGATTTTAACATCGGTTGACGTGTTGAACCGACACTACATGTAGAACGTAGCGTCAATTCTACATGTCAACCAACCCTACACACGTTTTTATTTTCCTTTTCTCTTCTTTCTTCCTCATCTAGACAGATCGAACATTTCCAACGCTATGTAAACTCAAAAACCAAACCTATCAACACTCCCTCCTCCACTCCCTCCTCCACTCTTTCTCATTTTCCGGCCACCTTTGACCACCAGTTCCAACGTCGTTTAGTGGGTTTTCTTTCTCTCCAATTTCTCTTCTAGATCCTCTATTTTTTTTTTAGCAAAATACTCAAAACATTTATACCCATTTTCTCACTTACAAAACATTATTTTTTCTTAATTTCCTTTATTTCGTCACTTCATTTACTCTTGTAAGTATTTCTATGAATCCTACGCACTTATTTTTTATATTTTTTTTTGTACATTATGTGTTATTATTTATGTGTATAAATTTTTGTATTATATATGTTATTATTTTTATTATGTAGGTTTTGTATTATGTATGTTATTATTTTTATTATGTAGGTTTTGTATAAATTTTCGTACTAAATTAAATAATTATGTGATATATTCATAATAAATTTATATATTTGTACGTTTAACCTGTTTTATATCATTCTCTTGAGAATGACTGTGATTTAAAGTTAGTTTTTAATTTATTTATTTTTGTTAATATGAAATGAGAAAAACATGATTCAACGAACGATATGATGCTTATTAAAAATTTAGGTTTTCAGTAGTGTAGTTATTTAAAAAAAATATTAATTATTACAAAATTGAAATCAACTCAAATGATGTGGCATATTATTATTAGTAATTACACTCAATCTCATATAATTTATTTATGCGTGTTTTTCAACACACGAACTCGTGCAAGCATACATGGTCGCAAGTAATAACATTTATAAGTAAAGATCGATCCCACGAGGATTTGTAACTATAGTTGGTTGATTACTAAAATTATATCAATCTGATTTTATTCAAAACGTACGTTGGATGTAGCAAAAATGTAAGAAAATAGTTAAAACAAAATAAAAGAAATCTAGGATTGCAATTTTTCACCAAATTAATCAACTCAAATCATTTTATTTTCTTTTGATTTATATTTTTTTAGTACATTTAATTTGTCAACCGAAAACTTCTATTTTTATTCATACATCTCTTCCGAGCTCCGTACAAACACACCTCGTCAAATTAATTCACTATATCTCTATGAGAATTAAATTCACCGAAATTCATTACGTTTTAAGTTTTCAAATGGCCACACATACAATTAGGGTATATTCCTATCCTTCATCATACATGTCATTCTATTTACGAGCAATATACACACGAATGCCTCTTCCAAGTTTATTCATGTGCCACGGATCGTTTCGATAAGATTCGTAAATAATCAAAAAGCATTAAACACAAAATAGAACGAACAAATCGAACGTCTTATAAATCTATCAAAAATAATTAAAAGAAAAGCATCATAAATTTAGATCAAATGCAACCCTAGAAAAATTAAATTACTTCATAAAATTAAAATAAAAATTACAACACCTACAGAAAATTAAGATGAAGAAGAAGGCAAATTAAAACAACACTTAGAACAAATTTTTGGCACACGCAGAACACAACAAAAGCCAAAAAATGGCTTCTGCGTATTCTGCTATCCAAAACCGAGCACCCCAAAAATTACAAACTTACCAAAAACTTTTTTTTAAAACTATCATCTTATCTCCTATTTATACCCAAAAATAATACATCTAAAATATTACATTTTTTATTTTATTTTTTAAATAAAACGCGTAATAATTTTTTATCGAAAAATTAAATAACGCGTGTCGAAAATCGGATCGAAAAATATTAAACAAATTCACGCGTGAGACAGGCGCCGATTCAGCCTTTTTTAATTTCTTTATGCGTGCCACGTGTCAGCGTCTGATTCGCTGAAACGAATTAACGCGGACACGTGGCAGTTTCTGATTGGATGCAGGAAACGTGCCACGATGGTTTGTCGCCCAGGGAGTAACGGCTACACGCGGCGCGATCCTGCGCTTTCGCGCGCATCGTAACTTGCCACGTGTCATTACATGATTGGCTGAAAAATAGAGTGTGACACGTGGCATCTTCTGATTTGAGGAAGCAATCAGAGTGAACACGTGGCAGCTTATTATTAGGCGGTAATCCGGACACATGAAGACCGCGTCGCACAGGATTTTTACACGGGTGGCTCGGTGCGCGACAACTGGGATGGACGCGATTCAATCTGGACCGTTCAAGAGATCCAACGGTCAGCGATGGCCTCGGGGGAATATGCGCAGCCGACATGTGGGGCCCACTCTGACGTCGGCCTGCGCGACACATGGGACCCACTGGCACGCCGAGCCGCGCGAAGATTCTACACGCGATTTTGCCTCGTCTGGTTGTACTCGCCAAATCTGGACCGTTGAATTGATAATCGAACGGTGCGTGATGAACGTCGTGATTTGTACGAGTGCGATTCTTTTCCTGCGCAGAA
This sequence comes from Hippophae tibetana, assembly GCA_037013495.1. Lineage (NCBI taxonomy): Eukaryota > Viridiplantae > Streptophyta > Magnoliopsida > Rosales > Elaeagnaceae > Hippophae > Hippophae tibetana. The sequence continues at coordinate 32,445,205 of CM072812.1, forward strand.
AATTCAAACTTTTATCAATTATATTTTGACCCACAAATTTAATCCAAATTACATTTTGCACTTTCTTAAATTACAGTTAAGCCCTTTGTTAATTTTAAATTAAATTTTTAAACTTTTAATAATTATAATTAAGCCCAAATTTAATTTAAATTATATTTTCGATTTTTATAAATTGTAATTAAGAAATTATATTATCATAAATTATATTTGTGGACAGAAATATGAAATTAAGTACATTTTCGATACAAATTATTTAATTTTATTAAAAATGTATTTTTAGCACATAAAAGGAAAATATTAATTTATTTAACAAAAATTAACTAAATATTAATAGAACATAGCAATTATCATTACTAAAATTGATGAAAATAACTGTATAAAATACAGTTATCAACACCCCCAAACTTAAGTTTTTGCTAGTCCCCGAGCAAAAGAAAAGAAATAAAACAAAGATAACTGCATTTAAAATAATGATTTTCAAAACATTTCTTTTTTTTTAGTCATTCCAATTTTCATAACTCAAAGAAATAAAGGAATTTTATCCAAGTATCAAAATCAATTTAAAAATATATTCCATTTTCACAATTAATTGTAGTGTGTGTGTGAAGTCTTTTCAAATTTCATCACATGGAATCCGGATCGGTTTATGCAAATATAAAATCAAACAAATTTCAGTGAAATCACAAATCTCATACGTGTATTTTTCATTTCTCTCTCCACTAATGTAGACAAACACAACCAATAATCAATAGGACTTAAATAAGCTTGTAATGTATGGCTTAGGTAAAGGTAGGATAAAAGATATATTTAGCTCAATTTTGCCCAAACAACATTTTAGGATTGAAACAAGCGATATTCTATCATCACAATAAATACTTCCCAATTTGGGATTTAACATCACATACAATAACCCTTTTATATATTTTTTTTCTTTTCTTTTCTGTTTTTTTTTTCTTTCTTTCTTTTTTTTTCAGAATATTTTCTCTTTTTTTTTTTTCAAGTATCCTCTTTTTTTCCGATATATCATTAAATATTTACTAACAATTGTCACATGTTAGTTCGATAAGAAAAATAGACATATCTCCACATATATATATATTTTTTTAGTAGGCTTTGAAATGAAATAAAAATATATATAGAACTTTAAAGCTCAAAGGGGTATACTATGGATAAAGCATGTGTAGGTAGATAGAAAGGCTCAAACGATCCAAAGATGGCCTAAATCATTTTCTTAGTTACATGTTATCTATAATTTCGCCTCGAGAGAAAATCAAATAAATTCTAAAAGTTATGACACCACAAATATCAATCGAATTTCATACTCACATAAACATTTTCTAAATTACCATAGCAATTCAAAATTCAAGACAAGTGATCATAAATATTTTAATCTTGTAAAAATGAAATATACGTAAAAATTATTCATCGCTTAGACAATATTCAACTTTTCAAGGCGCTATGCATCATTTAAAACAAAGAAATAAAATTAAATCACTATTCATCGCATATTATCTTTAATCAACCAAACAACAAAAAAAAAAATTTCACAAGCAATAACATCCAGAAACTATTTCAATTAAGTTTAATATATCTACCACCCCCAAACTTAATATACACATTGTCCTCAATGTGTGAAAGTTAAACAACATATGAGAATGGTTTAAAGAAACTTCCTGGTTTGTTTGAATGGTTAATTCAAAATGGCTTCATTTCTCCCAAATTCCACCTACGAGAGAAAATAAATTAACATAACATAAAATATATAAAAAAAAACTAATAAATGCGAAAAATAAAATAAAACAAAACACATGGGTTGCCTCCCAAGAAGCGCTTGATTTATAGTCGTCAGCTTGACTTCTCAATTATTTTTCTTTTTGTTAGTTAAGATTTGTGTGTCAACAAAATCTCAACTTACGAGAAAATTGAAAAATAAATTAAGCCAACAACAACTACAATAAAAAAAAAATTTGTTTTTTTTTTATGTGAATTAAGATTTGTGTGTTAAACAAAATCTCAACTCACGAGAAAATTGAAGAATAAACTAAACAAACAAAAATAAAAATAAAAAATGATTTTTTTTCTTTTTGTAAGTTAAGATTTGTGTGTTAAACAAAATCTCAACTTACTTGAAAAATACAAAAAATAAGAAACAATAAACAACAAACAAAAAATTATTTTTCTTGTTGTAAGTTAAGATTTGTGTGTTAAACAATATCTCCACTTACGAGAAAATTGAAAAGTAAATGAAACAAACAAAAATAAAAATGTTGTTTTTTTTTTCTTTTTGTAAGGTAAGATTTGTGTGTTAAACAAAATCTCAACTTACGCGAAAATTGAAAAATAAACGAAACAAACATAAACAACAATAATAATAATAATAATTTTTTTTTTGAATTAAAATCAGATTACTTGGTATTAATATCAACAATGAAAATAGATAAAACAAATCCCCGGCAACGGCGCCAAAAACTTGTTGCGTGTTTTTCAACACACGAACTCGTGCAAGCATACACGGTCGCAAGTAATAACATTTATAAGTAAAGATCGATCCCACGAGGATTTGTAACTATAGTTGGTTGATTACTAAAATTATATCAATCTGATTTTATTCAAAACGTACGTTGGATGTAGCAAAAATGTAAGAAAATAGTTAAAACAAAATAAAAGAAATCTAGGATTGCAATTTTTCACCAAATTAATCAACTCAAATCATTTTATTTTCTTTTGATTTATATTTTTTTAGTACATTTAATTTGTCAACCGAAAACTTCTATTTTTATTCATACATCTCTTCCGAGCTCCGTACAAACACACCTCGTCAAATTAATTCACTATATCTCTATGAGAATTAAATTCACCGAAATTCATTACGTTTTAAGTTTTCAAATGGCCACACATACAATTAGGGTATATTCCTATCCTTCATCATACATGTCATTCTATTTACGAGCAATATACACACGAATGCCTCTTCCAAGTTTATTCATGTGCCACGGATCGTTTCGATAAGATTCGTAAATAATCAAAAAGCATTAAACACAAAATAGAACGAACAAATCGAACGTCTTATAAATCTATCAAAAATAATTAAAAGAAAAGCATCATAAATTTAGATCAAATGCAACCCTAGAAAAATTAAATTACTTCATAAAATTAAAATAAAAATTACAACACCTACAGAAAATTAAGATGAAGAAGAAGGCAAATTAAAACAACACTTAGAACAAATTTTTGGCACACGCAGAACACAACAAAAGCCAAAAAATGGCTTCTGCGTATTCTGCTGTCCAAAACCGAGCACCCCAAAAATTACAAACTTACCAAAAACTTTTTTTTAAAACTATCATCTTATCTCCTATTTATACCCAAAAATAATACATCTAAAATATTACATTTTTTATTTTATTTTTTAAATAAAACGCGTAATAATTTTTTATCGAAAAATTAAATAACGCGTGTCGAAAATCGGATCGAAAAATATTAAACAAATTCACGCGTGAGACAGGCGCCGATTCAGCCTTTTTTAATTTCTTTATGCGTGCCACGTGTCAGCGTCTGATTCGCTGAAACGAATTAACGCGGACACGTGGCAGTTTCTGATTGGATGCAGGAAACGTGCCACGATGGTTTGTCGCCCAGGGAGTAACGGCTACACGCGGCGCGATCCTGCGCTTTCGCGCGCATCGTAACTTGCCACGTGTCATTACATGATTGGCTGAAAAATAGAGTGTGACACGTGGCATCTTCTGATTTGAGGAAGCAATCAGAGTGAACACGTGGCAGCTTATTATTAGGCGGTAATCCGGACACATGAAGACCGCGTCGCACAGGATTTTTACACGGGTGGCTCGGTGCGCGACAGCTGGGATGGACGCGATTCAATCTGGACCGTTCAAGAGATCCAACGGTCAGCGATGGCCTCAGGGGAATATGCGCAGCCGACATGTGGGGCCCACTCTGACGTCGGCCTGCGCGACACATGGGACCCACTGGCACGCCGAGCCGCGCGAAGATTCTACACGCGATTTTGCCTCGTCTGGTTGTACTCGCCAAATCTGGACCGTTGAATTGATAATCGAACAGTGCGTGATGAACGTCGTGATTTGTACGAGTGCGATTCTTTTCCTGCGCAGAAAATTCAAACTTTTATCAATTATATTTTGACCCACAAATTTAATCCAAATTACATTTTGCACTTTCTTAAATTACAGTTAAGCCCTTTGTTAATTTTAAATTAAATTTTTAAACTTTTAATAATTATAATTAAGCCCAAATTTAATTTAAATTATATTTTCGATTTTTATAAATTGTAATTAAGAAATTATATTATCATAAATTATATTTGTGGACAGAAATATGAAATTAAGTACATTTTCGATACAAATTATTTAATTTTATTAAAAATGTATTTTTAGCACATAAAAGGAAAATATTAATTTATTTAACAAAAATTAACTAAATATTAATAGAACATAGCAATTATCATTACTAAAATTGATGAAAATAACTGTATAAAATACAGTTATCAATCCTCTATTTTTTTTTAGCAAAATACTCAAAACATTTATACCTATTTTCTCACTTACAAAACATTATTTTTTCTTAATTTCCTTTATTTCGTCACTTCATTTACTCTTGTAAGTATTTCTATGAATCCTACGCACTTATTTTTTATATTTTTTTTTGTACATTATGTGTTATTATTTATGTGTATAAATTTTTGTATTATATATGTTATTATTTTTATTATGTAGGTTTTGTATTATGTATGTTATTATTTTTATTATGTAGGTTTTGTATAAATTTTCGTACTAAATTAAATAATTATGTGATATATTCATAATAAATTTATATATTTGTACGTTTAACCTGTTTTATATCATTCTGTTGAGAATGACTGTGATTTAAAGTTAGTTTTTAATTTATTTATTTTTGTTAATATGAAATGAGAAAAACATGATTCAACGAACGATATGATGCTTATTAAAAATTTAGGTTTTCAGTAGTGTAGTTATTTAAAAAAAATATTAATTATTACAAAATTGAAATCAACTCAAATGATGTGGCATATTATTATTAGTAATTACACTCAATCTCATATAATTTATTTATGTGTATATATTTGTTATGTTTGGTTTTTATGTATTTATTTTTATATGATGTTTTGATAGATATTCTAATAATTAGGAAATTCATATATAGTAATATCTGAAATTGGTTGGATATATATTTAATATGCTTAATGTCATTAATAGAAAATTGACAAATTTTGGATGTTAAAGTGTAGAATTGAACATGACTATATTTTTGGAGTTGAAAGTTTCTTGGAATTTGCTTGTAGAAATAGTAATAATGAAATTAGTATGATTCGATACCCATGTATTAAATATAAAAATAAGCGATTTCATGATGTTGACAAGGTTAAGTATCACTTTATCTGTAGTGATATTCTTTTGAGTTATAAATGTTGGTTTTATCATGGAGAAAATATTGATAATACTCATAGGAAAGAGATAAATAAGAATATGAGTGTATTATATACATCTTATCATAATGTACAGACAGAAAATATGTTTAATGGTATTGAAGATGAACTACACGAGGATGATCCTGAAACCTTTAAAAAACTTCTAGAAGATGCTGAAAAACCATTGTATCTAGAATGTAAGAAATACACTAAAATGTCGGGATTGGTTCATTTGTACAATGTGAAGGCAAAAAATGGTTTTTCTGACAAGGGATTCATAGAATTACTAAATGTACTAATATATATGTTTCCTGAGGGTATTGAATTATCATCTTCAATGTATGAAGTGAAGAAATCTCTTAGTCAATTTGGCATGGAATATCATAAGATTCATGCTTGTCCAAATAATTGCATTCTTTATAGAAAAGAATATGAGACATTAGATGATTTTCTGATGTGTACAGAATCGAGATGAAAGCATGTTACAAATGAGACAACACCTAAGAAAGGCATGCCCACAAAGGTTCTTTGGTACTTTCCTCCGATTCTTCACTTTCAAAGGTTGTTCAAAAGTAAAGAGACATCAATGATGTTAACTTGTCATTTAGATAATCAATTTGATGATGGGGTGCTATGTCATTCTTGTGATTCTTCAAATTTGAAAGTAGTGGATAATTTATCCCCTTAATTTGCATCTGATTCGCGCAATCTTCGTCTTTCCATTGCTACTGATGGAATTAATCCACACAGTTCCTTTAGTAGTAGATATAGTTATTGGCCATTAATTATGGTAACATATAACTTTCCTTCATGGTTGTGTATGAAAATAAAATTCATGATGTTAACATTATTGATCTCAAGATCGAAACAACCTGGTATTGATATTGATGTATATTTTCAACCTCTGATAGATGATTTAAAGACATTGTAGAATGATGGTGTAAATGTTTACGATGCACATAAAGAATAACACTTTAACTTGAGTGGGGTCTTTTATAGAAAATTAATGATTTTCCTTCCTATGGGAACTTATCAAGACATGCAACAAAAGGTTATATGTGATGCCTTATATGTAGTAATGAAACTTCTGCAACTTATCTTGTTCACGGATGAAAGATGTCTTATAGAAGACATAGAAGATTTTTTCCATGGCAATCATGTTTGGTACTGTGACTCAGCTTCCATAGAATTGAGTAAAGATACAAAAACAGTTGTTGAAATATAAGAGTTATAGCTAGCTTTTTTTCTTCTATTTTTTTGTAATATTTAATAAAAAACTAACCGTTTTAAACATTGATAGGGTATGGAAGTTATGGAACAAGGGTAGGGGCATTGCCCTGAAAAAATATCATAAGCTTATATGGGACAAAGTTATGGTATGTACAAGCGAATATTAATAATTTAATTAATCTTACTATTGAATAATAAAGATGTTCGAATATGAAAAATCATGTACACTTTTTTTTGTAGGTTCCACAACAAAATGGAGTCATGTGTAGTTACTATGTCATGAAGTTTATGAGTGAAATCATCACAAATATCAACATTCCAATTAAAGATGTGGTAATCTCTTTTACCAATATACATTTTTAACATGTATGAGTTATGTTTTGTGAATTCATGATATTACATTCTTATTTTAAATTTAAATACATGTAGTTCTTTGGTTGGAACAAGTCGGGCTATGACCCGTAAATTTTTGATGATTTACGAGAGGAATGGGCAGAACACATGGTTCAAGTTATGTCATCACAAGAAGAATTAGGAGAAGATTATGATGATCTTGAATAGTATATGACAACATCATGGTAATTTTTATAATGTTTTAATTTCTCTATTCCTGTGTCTGAAGTTTGGGCAGCTTGTTTGATGGATGTTTATGTGCTCATGTATTTAGGGGAATGAATTTTTATATGAACCTATTTTTTGCACAAACTTCATCTCATTACTCTTGCCTAGTTCCCTGGTATGACAACATCATGGTAGTCACTGGCCAACCAAGTACAAGAAAATCACCAAGAATCATCATATCTTCAAGAGTAATTGTTGTTTCACCCTAAGAAAATACCAAAGTATTACTTTATGGTCACCAAAACTCAACCAACCCAAGTAACAAATCAGAGTTGCACTTAACTTTATATTTAATGCTCATTATAGCATTAAAAATACCAGTTTGATTCTAGATAGCTTCATATTTATAGACAAAATATTAATATAGTGCTAGTATGATTTTGAAGGGATGAGGTTATTATTATATCACTATGATGTCAATGTGATAATCTCTTTTATTAATCTTTTAACATATATAAGTTATTTTTTGTGAATTCATGATATTACATTCTTATTTTGAATTTAATTACATATAGTTCTTTGGTTGGAACAAGTCGGGCTATGATATGCAAATTTTTGATGATTTAAGAGAAGAATGGACAAAACATATGGTTTAAATTATAACATCACAAGAAGAATTAGGAGAAGAAGATGGTGATATTGAATAACATAGGACAACATCATGACAATTTTTATAATGCTTTAATTTCTCCATTCCTCTGTCTCTGAAGTTTGGGCTACTTGTTTGATGGATGTTTACGTGCTCATGTATTTAGGAGAATGAATTGTTATAAGGACTAGCTATTTTTTATCCAAACTCCATCTCATCTCTCTTGCCTAGTTTCTTGGTCACTATGCTAGTGATTCTAAGCAAACCAAGCTTCCTCTTATTGAAATAAAGCGAGAATATCACAAAATTCATGAAAAAGAGACGACATCATTTTATTTGTAATTTAAGTTATATATATATATATGTATGTGTGTGTGTATTGTATATGAATTATTTGCTTGTAATAAATTTAATTTTCAAGTAATTAATTAATATTTAATTATTTATATTATTTAAACTTTGTTAAACAAATTTTAGGTTTTTTTTTCCTACTATGTGATGAAATACAGGTTATGAGTATAGTAGAAAACGAGTAAAATGTGTATAAAAAAAATATAGAATTTAAAGTCGGTTTAACGCGTGAACCGACTTTAAATTTTAAGTCTGAGGTGAACGGACTTTAAATTGATTTAAAGTCAGTTATTAATTGACTTTAAAGATTCGTTTTGGCATAGTGATAACCTTGCAACTACAAGGAAGGAAAGCACATAGTGCATCTTTCTCATCCCATAAGCCTTTAAGCTTTGTAAAGAATGATGTGATTGTCGTTGTGTCTTGTTCGTAGCCATATATGGTGCTTTTGATTTGAAAGAGGGAAACTGTATTGATTTGAGAAAATCTTTCTTTCAATTCCAACCACATGCTTCGCACATCCTTACAGTGGATTACACTGCTTGCAATCTCCATTGACATAGCTCTTAGTAACTGGTTTTCACAAGGGTGTTGCATTGTTCCCACTATAGTTGCTCAGAATCGTTGTGAGTTAGCTTGATTAGGATTCCATCAATGAAACCCTTTTTGTTTTTGATGGTGAGTGCCATAATCATCGATTGTTCTCATGTCGTGTAGTTATCTTTTGTGATAGGTTATGCAACTAGGACGACTCCTGGTTGGTCTGAATGATGGAGAAAGAGAGAATGATTGGCATTTTTACATGATGTCGAGGCCTTGAAGGCATTCTGTTGTTGAACCTCAACCTTCTGTGCTTCTTCTCCACCCATGATAAGTTACGTTTTGTTCATTTTTTTAGGTTCTTAAAAGTGTATGCTTTGATACCATATTAAATTATTGAAATATGAAAAAAAAATTATTGATATGATTGATGAATGATTACACCTATTTATAGAAGTAGTTCTCTAACTAATTGATATATATCTAAATAATATCTTATATTGATATAAAAAAATTATATCTAAATAATATTTTATATTGATATACAAAATTATATCTAAATAATATTTTATATTGATATAGTAAATTATATCAATATATATCTAAATAATATTTTATATCGATATAATAAATCATATAATAATAACTATTTTTAAATCACTTAGAATTTAATTCCTAGATAAATTACTTGTTGGATGAGGCAATTTGAAAGCTTTCGGAAACATGTATAGTAAGGACCTTTATTAGAAAAAACCAACAAACTACTACTACTATTATTATTATCTCTGTGAGAAGATAAGAAAAATGATTGAATGGCATGGGTTGAGATTATTGACGACAGAATATGACATAACAGCAAAAGTTTGTTGAATTGATGAAATAAAAAGAAATTATCTTTCAGAAGATAGAAAAATAATTGAATGGCATGGGTTGAGATGATTGACGACAGAATGTGACATAACAACAAAAGTTTGTTGAATTGATAAAAGAAAAAAAATTACACAAAAATTGACACAGTATAACATTTTCATCAACATTTCGTTGAATTAAATTAACATTATATAAATTAATTGAATCAAAATAAAGTACTTATAAATTATTTAATTTATATTTCAACAGGAAGAAATATTTCATGTCATCTCGTCTTCATTATAAGGTTAACAGTTAACCAACTTTTAAGATAAATACGTTCCGATTTAATCTTAATTATATATATATATAATTTCAATTGAATTATTCGCAAATTTTGAACCTAATTGAACTTAATTATTAAAAATTAATTTAGCCCGATTAAAAGCATTTAAAAAACAAAATTAAAACATATATAAAAACCCTTTCCCATGATACCATGAAAAGTAAGAGCTCCTTGGTTTCTATTATATTGTGACATTTGTGTCCTAAGTCCAAGTCTTAGGTGATTGAATACTATTTTCATTTTGTTTTATTTTCAGCTAAAACCATTAAAAAAAACTACATAAATCAAATGTTGAACCTTTAAAGAGAAATAGTTGTTAGTTAACTTTAACAACTGAATTATTCACTTTTATATACAAATACAAGTTAAAATTATTTATAAAATTATAAAAACAATATGTTTTGATTTCAATAATTCAAATATTTTACAAAAATCATATAATAAATTAAATAAGATTGTTATATACATGTTAATTTTTTCAATCCAATTAGATTTTTTAGGGAAAAAATCAAAAATACTCCCGAGGTTTTCAATATCTTCAAAAATATCCTTAACGTTTAAAATAAAAACTACAATACCCCTGAGGTTTAAAGTATCTTCAATAATACCCTTATATTTAACAGAAGCATCAAAAAACCGTAAAAAATTACATCAATATCTAAAAAGTCTTTTCTATCCCTACCTATATACAATAATACAAAAGGGGGCATTAAAGTTGGTTAAAACCCGACTTTAAACTAATTTAAAATCGGTTCAAGGCGTGAACCATGATTTTGTTCTATTTTATTCAAGATCATCATATTATTCTCCTGATGTTATAATACAAACCTACATATATAATACAAATATTTATACACATAAATAATAACAGAAAAAAATGGTGTTTTGTAAGTGAGAAATGGGTATAAATGTTTTGAGTATTTTGCTAAAAAAAATAGGGGATCTAAAAGATTAGTTAGAGAGGAAGAAAACCCACTAAATGGTGTTGGAAATGGTAGTCGTAGGTGGCCAGAAAATGAAAAAGAGTGGAGAAGAAGTGGAGGAGGTTTTGGGTTTTTGAGAGTTATGCAACGCTGAAAATAGTTTCTGTCTGAAAAGAAAGAAGAGAAAAGAATTTATCCACGTGTGTAGCGTCGGTTCCAAGTGTCAACCGACGCTATGTTACATGGATAGCTTTGGTTCCAAGTGTCAACTGACGTTATGCTACGTGGATAGCGTCGGTTCCATGTGTCAACCGACCCTACGCTACGTGGATAACGTCGCTTCACCATGTCAACCGGCGCTACGTCCACACATAGTGTCGGTTCGCCACGTCAACCGATGCTACGTTCACGCATAGCGTCGGTTCACCACGTCAACCGACGCTACGTAGCATAGCATCAGTTGATACCTAGAACCGATGCTACATTCACGCATAGCGTCGATTTGACACGTCAACCGATGCTACATCCTACGTGGATAGCGTCGATTCTACACCGAACCGACTTTAAATTCATTATAAGTGAGTTTTTGAAAAAAAATCGACTTTACATATCGACTTAAATACCCATTTTTATAGTAGTGATAGCTTTTTGAATATTATTGTTGAGAATATTACCACAAATACCCTTGAGGTTTTTCTTTTTTCCAAAAATACCCCTACTATAATATTTAATTTATCTTCATAAAAAATACACTTATTTCTTAATAATGCGATATAAAATATTTTTCAAAAATACCCTTGAAAATAAATTAAGTTAATAAAGCAAACAATATCAAGTTAAATATTTTTGGAAAATATTTTATATCGTGTTATTAGGATTATTATCACAAATACCCCTAAGGTTTTATGTTTCTTCAAAATTACCCCTAAGCTTTATTTAATATCAAAAATTTCCATGAACGTTATCAGCATTATATCTTCGTTTAACATTAGGGGCAAAATGGTAATCTCACCCTTATACATATATTACTCCCGCGGGATAAAAAATCAAAAATACCCCCGAGTTTTTCAATATCTTCAAAAATACCCTTAATGTTTAAAAAAAACTACAATACTCTTGAGATTTAAAGTAGCTTCAAAAATATCCTTATTATTTAACGGAAGCATAAAAAAGCCATGAAAAATCACATCAATATCTGAAAAATTCTTTTCTACCCCTACCTATATAGCTTTTTTAATATTGTCGTTGAGAATATTATCGCAAATTTCCTTGAGGTTTTACTTTTCTTCAAAAATACTCCTGTTATAGTAATTAATTTAATTTTATCAAAAATACCTCTACTGTAATAATTAATTTAACTTCATCAAAATATCTCTGCTATAATAATTAATTTAACTTCATCAAAAATACCCTTGCTACAATATTTAATTTATCTTCATCAAAAATACCCTTGATTCTCAATAACACGATATAAAATATTTTCCAAAAATATTTAACTTGATATTGTTTGCTTTATTAACTTAATTTATCTTCAAGGGTATTTTTGAAAAATATTTTATATCGTATTATTAAGAAATAAAGGTATTTTTGATGAAGATAAATTAAATATTATAGTAGGGGTATTTTTGACGAAGTTAAATTAATTATTATAACAGTTATATTTCTGATAAAGTTAAATTAATTATTATAACAGGGATATTTTTGAAAAAAAGAAAAACCTCAAGGGTATTTCCGATAATATTCTCAACAATAATATTCAAAAAACTATATAGGTGGGGATAGAAAAGTCTTTTCAGATATTGATGTGATTTTTCACGGCTTTTTGATGCTTCTGTTAAATAATAAGGGCATTATTGAAGATACTTTAAACCTCAGGGGTATTGTAGTTTTTATTTTAAACGTTAAGGGTATATATTTTTGAAGATATTGAAAACCTCGGGGGTATTTTTGATTTTGTTCCCCGTGTTATTGAGAAGCAGGGGTATTTTTGATGAATATAAATTAAATATTGTAGCAAGGGATTTTTTTGATGAAGTTAAATTAATTATTGTAGTAGAGGTATTTTTGATGAAGTTAAATTAATTATTATATCAGAGGTATTTTTGATAAAGTTAAATTAATTATTATAGTAGGAGTATTTTTGAAGAAAAGTAAAACCTCAAGGATATTTGCGATAATATTCTCAACGACAATATTAAAAAAGCTATATAGGTAGGGATAGAAAAGAATTTTTCAGATATTGATATGATTTTTTATGCTTCTGTTAAATAATAAAAGTATTTTTGAAGATACCTTAAACCTCAGAAGTATTGTAGTTTTTTTTTAAACGTTAAGGATATTTTTGAAGATATTGAAAACCTCGGGGGTATTTTTGATTTTTTATCCCGTGGGAGTAATATATGTATAGGAGTGAGATTACTATTTTGCCCCTAATATTAAACGAAGATATAATGCTGATAACGTTTATAAATTTTTTTGATATTAAATAAAGCTTAGGGATAATTTAAAAAAAATGTAAAACCTTAGGGGTAATTTTGAAGAAACATAAAACCTTAGGGATATTTGTGGTAATAATCCGATTTTTTATGTTAAACCCTACCAACTCAAATCAAAAGTCATTAACACAGTAAACATTTAATGAATAATTTTAAAAATGTGTTTACCAATTGAGAATGGAAAAAGAAAAGGATAATAACTTCATTTTCTACATTTACTTGACAAAATATACATAAAAAAGGGAAAAGAAATTATTCCCCAATTCTACTTTCATTCCCAAATTTCCTCCATTTTGTTTCCCAGCCGTCCTTTACGATGATTTCCATTTCCTGCTTGATTTTTTTATATAAATCTTGGAATAACTTTACCCTCTAAAAAAATATGATATCTTAATAATATCCTTTTAAATTGGGATAGAATAATAGAATGAAATATTTACTTAACCACCAAATCTTTAACTCGGCACAACTAGATTTTTATTATTTAATTTTAACATGATGAATTAGGTAAAATTTAATTTTTAATTAAATTATAAATATTATTATATTTATTATTATTTTAAAATAAAACTAATATATTAATTATAAATCAAATATAAGTAATAATTTATTTATAATGTTAATTTTGTAAAGTGTAACCTTTATTTATCTTTATTTTCATTATGGATGATTATTTTAAATTTAAAAGGTATTATATTTCTTGGTTATTTCATTCTTGTTAATTGATAATACTATCCAAGAGAATCAACATATTTATTCTAATTCTATATTCAAATTAATTCTCATTTCGAATTAATAATCACACCCGTAGATAGGAATTTTAAGAGTAACTTTATTTGTGTCAAGAGACTTTAATCACTCTACTTTGTAATAAATACTTACTAAAAACTTCATCCTTTAGTCAATTTTTAAATAGTAATTTTTTTTTTTATTTTTAAAACAATTTGACATAATAATGAGGTGGATTTAATGGAGATAAAATTATTATTTAATTTTAACAATTTAAAATTGAATTTGAACATTATAATATTTTTTGTCAAGTATTTTTATAAATTTTATATTTTATGGGTTTTTTTTTGTATTTTTAGACACTTTTCTTTATCATATTTTCGGTAGGTATCATATTTTAATCAAAAATACTACTTTACAATGTCATAAATAGGGGTTATATAGATAGATATACGGATGAGCTTTCTCTAGTCCTTCGACATATAGTAAATTAAATGGGATTGTTTGGTATAATCTAATTTGTTAATCCGATTTGGTTTATCATTTTTTATATTTAACCCCTAACAACCCTGATAAATGTGTTATTAAGAGAGGTAAATTTAATCAACAATTGGTTAATTATGGTCACAATAAGTCATTTAATGAATAATTTTAAGGATGTGTTTACTAATTAGGAACCGGAAAGAAAAGAAAGGTAATAACTTCTTTTCTATGCATTTTTTTGTTAAGTAAATATAAAAAATGCAACTTTACCATCTAAAAAAATATTATATTCTAATAATACATTTTTATATTAGGTTCAATTAAACACATTAATTAGATTTTTATTATTTAATTTTTTTAAAAGAAAGATGATAAATTAAGTAAATTTAATTTTTAATTAAAATTATAGATATTATTATATTAATTATTTTAAAAAATAAAACTAATATATTAATTATAAATCAAAGATAAATAATAATTTATTTTCGAGGGTAATTTTGTAAAGTATAGCTTTTATTCTCCTTTACTTCTTACTTCAAATTTTAAAAAGTAATGACCCTGTAACTAACTTATGGTATACAAGTTATGACCTTATAACATCCAGTCAACATATGTCATACAAGTTATGACCCTATAACAGCCAATCAACATATGGCATAACCTTATAACATTCAGTCGACACATGGCACACCATTGTATAGTATCTTCATCTATAAGAAGTATTGTATTCTTGTAACTATTAACCGATACAAGACATACAATCATATAGGTTCTTCACTTATAGGAACCGTTGCACTCTTGCAACTATCAACTAATACACGACAACACGATTTTAAAAGATACTCCTTAAAATGATGCAATTCTTCACTAGTCAATGAGCATTTTACAATTAATAAAACCTCACTCTGTCTCAGATTTTTTCTAAGTAATTCGATGTTTGAGAAATATGAGAGACTTCTCTTTGATATTTTATGTTCTATAAATTTACACACTAAGAAAAAAGATCAAGAATAGACCAGTGAAGTGTAGAGCCTCCCTATGAATTTTTATCAAAGAAACAAAAATGAATAGTTGAAAATTTATAGAAAAATACAAGCTCTATAGCCCTTGCCAACCACCTCATCTATCGATGGCCAAGAAAATGGTGAGAACCGCAACGAAGGTGTTGGCGAGCTCGTTCATCAAAAACCAAACAAAAAAGAATTTAAAAAACCAAAAAACAATGACTCCTTAATGGGAAAACACAACTAATAAATAAAGTCTCTCACAGGATACCATAATAACAAAAACTCAATAATATAAATTATATGTAATCTAATAGAGTGAGTATACGTAATAGATAAACAAATTTTTTTTATCCTAAATTATATTGAGTTACTAGCTACCAATCTTACAAAAGACAGATAGAAACATCAAATAAAATATAGACATCATGTTTTGCAAATCAAAATGTCAACACTAAAATAACAAAACTTACAAGATGGATGGGTTTTAATCTAGATTGTATCTTTGATCTTTATTAATGAAATTTAATTTTATCTTAAAAATGAATAACCATAACATGTTGTAATGAAAATAATTTTTTTTAACTTTTCAAAGAAAAAATAGAACTTTTGAACTATTTAAATATATTATTTTTTAGAGGAAGATGAAAACAATACTTAATTTAAAAAAAAATTATTTTATCACAATTTAAGGCATACAACAATCCACATGATATAATATAATTGTTTTATACCGAAAAAGTCGTGTCATAATTACTATAACATCACATATATCAAATTTCATATCTAATTAAATATTAACACATCAATTTATGTATATAACAATTATGATTACTCCTAATATTTTTCAAATTTAAGTAAAATAATTCTTTTAAAGTTTTAATTGAACATCAATAAAACTCCGTTTACCTTAACTACACAGGTTATATTTGTGAGAAAATATATTTTATTGATTGAAATGGCATCAAGTTCCTATATCTTTTACCAAATAAGTACAAAAGTCATATAATTTTAAAGTGTTACGATAAGTCTCGTACATTTTAAAGAAAAAAAAACACATTGGTCATGCATTGATCGTTGATCATATTTTTTGGATAGAAAAAAACCACATTTTAGAGGGAATTTTTGAATAATTAAAAGAAAAATGAAATTGAAATTTTTTGGCTCCAATAAATATGAGAAAAATATATGTTAAAAATTTAAATCTATCTTATTCTTATTATGTTATTAGCTTCACTATTTCAATAATACATTTACAATTTTAATTACTTATTTTATTCGTATTTTTGAGATTGTACTTTGGTATGATACATGGGCGTAGCAGGATTGATATCCTCACATTAAATGGTTAAAGTGGTAGGGAGGGATCTCCACCAAAGTTTTGGATAATATTTGAGGATAGAGTGTTCCTCTTCAACGAATATTGTATGTTTAAATACAGTTTATGATATATATTAATAAACATTATATTGAAAAATAAAAATAAATTTACAATTATGTATAACATATATTAAATATATTATACAAATTATAGATACAATTGGATTATTTGTTTTATTGGTTGTTAAATAATAAAAATATAATATATTTTTATTTATAATATTATATTTTCATAAATAAATATATAAAATGATAATAAATTTGAGTTAGGTGATTTGTGGGATGAAGAGTGTAATCCCCAAAGGGTGGATAAGGACCGTTCCATTCCCAATTCTGTAAATTTTAAATAAATTAAATTAAAAATATTCATATATAAATGTTGAACTAGATTGACTTTTAGTTCGATTTGGTATAGTTAATAACATTTAATATAATAAAACTTAAATATATAATAAAATAGATTTAACATTATGAATCGAGGGTCTGACTTGTTGCTTTTGTTGCTTTTATTGTTTATTACCAACCTTCTAACCCAAGTTTGAGTTTGACTGCTTAATCTCTTTTTATTTGTTTATTATAGTAAAATAATAATCAAAATTATTTTTTAAAGTTTTGAATCATGGTAAAGAGAAAGCAGGATTACGTTGAGGTTTAACCACTAAATTAAATACCTACGTTTATAATTTTTAAAATTCTTTATATAAGAATATAAATATTTAAATTTTTACGAATTGAATAGCAAGTTGAATTGGACTATTCAATGCAGTCTAATTTTTCACATATACATTTTTTCTATTGGGTTATCTTAATCCAAATTTTTTTTGGATTTTTTTCCATGGGTACGTACCCATTTCTATGGAAAAAATTTATGATACTGATTACACTTATTTAATTAAAGATATTAATTTCGGAGCAATTCAAAAATTAATTTGTATTGTTTGCATGTGCCACGCATACTATCACATTAAGACAATTTGATTTTTCTTTAATATTTTCCAACATATTTTTTAATTTTTCTAATATTTTCTTTTTCATTGAATTTTTTTCCTTGTTATTTTCGTTCATTATTCCTCCCCTCTCTTTTATTTTCTATTCATTCTCTCTTTCACTTTTTTTTTCTTTCTCTTTTACTCTCTTCTCTTTCCTTCTCTCCAATCAATAGTTCCTTCTCCTCTCTAGACCACTATTCTCATTCGAACGAAGGATGTATTATAATATAAATGTTTTTTTAAATCAAACAATAATTAATATAATTTAAATTTATATTATAATATTCGTCCTATCAAATTTTGTAAAAATCTCCCCAAACACTTTCTAAGTCAAAAAAATAAAAAATTACAACTTTAGGATTATAATATGTGAAATGCAAAAAATTGTATCATACAATGTCCTGTAACATATCCACGTTAAGGCAAGTAATCTATTTCTATTTTATAAAACCTTTTAGAACTTTAAAAGGGAAAAAAATAAACATGCAATCTGTTTTGTTGATAAACTTCACTGAAATGATTTCATTAATAGTAACTAGTCTATCATCAACAAATTATAAATAGTCGTAAATTAACGAATCATTAATAGTTTAATAATATGTTTATTTCAAAATTGATTACTTGTAAATTAAAGAATCATTAATAGTTTAATAATATGTTTATTTCAAAATTGATCGCTAACAGAATTTCATTCATTTAAAGTTCTATAATTATATTTTTAAATTAATAAAGTAAAATAAAATAAATTTAAATACTTTAAACAAATAATTAAAAAATAAAAATAAAAATAAAATAATTAAGTTAACGAAAAACGAGAGAAAAATTTTAATTAAAAAGATGAGACAATTAATAAAAAACTTAATTAACTAACTAATCATATTTTGAATTATTGTAGTTAATTTAATAATTATCCCTAAGTTGATATTATTGATTTTTTACTAAAACTAGAATATTACAATGATCATGGAATTTTTTACTTGTACTTAACTAATCAATTTCTTTAATCCACACAATTAATTTTCAATTGGAATAAACACAAGGAAAATTTAAAATTATCTAAACTAAACACAAGAGAGTACAATTAGGCCTTGATGATGTCTTTAACAACCTAATTCAAAAATATTATCTTTAATTTTAAATCAAGATTTTATATATCATTAATTTATAATTAAAGATATCAAGAAACAAAAACAAGAAATAATCTCAAATTTTTATTTTAAAAATTATTAACCTATCAATCCAAAATAATCATGGTATCATAACTAAAATCCAATAAATATATTTAACCACACATTATTAAACTCAAAATCAAGAATGACAAGTTACTTTTTTAGTTATGGATATGAGTGAAAGTATGACAAATTAAAATTTCACAGAATGATCAAATATACAATCGCTAATAAATAAAGTAATGCAAAAATATAAAGAATAACACACGGGACTTTTAGGTTGAAACAACCTAGGCCACACCAATTATCAAAGAGAAAAATCACTAATCCACTTAATTATTCATTATGAAAAATAAGGTTCAATTATAAGGTTAAGACTCAAACTAACCATTAAGGTAATGCTCCCAAGTAATCTAACTTACAAGTTGTTGCTTTCATCATAGTTCTAACAAAAAAATGTTTGAATTCGGACCAACATTTTGATGAACTCGAGTCACACGATTTAATCAAACTAATATAATTGACAACTAAAGAGTTAACAATATAACACAAGTGTAAATGGGTGTCTGATAGAAAATTCAATAATAAATAATCCTACTAGATGATTTAATAAATATATCAGACAAATCAAAATCAACTAATAACTCTAGAGCAATAAATTTAAAGCCCAATATCACAAATGTTGTAGGCTTGTTAATTCATCAACCACAAGCAAAACAAAAGAGAGATAATAAGATGAAGAGAATAATGCTATTGTGTGATTACTAAAATTGTGTGCCAATGGTTTGATTAAATAACATTAATTGAAACCCTATGTTAAAGGTTAATTATAAAACTATCCTTAAAAGTATTTATAAGAGCTTAAAAATATAAGAATAATATAGTAAAAATACTAATTCGCTCGAGTAAAAATTAGGTTAAATTTGAAAACTTGACCACTCGATCGATCTAGACTTACCTTGATCAATCGAGTATAGCTGCTCGATTAATCTAGTTAAATCTCGATCGATCTAGTGAAACAATTAATTAATTTACAAATAAGTGGATCGAACTAGTCATATTAAAAATTAATTCAATTATTTTTAATTAAGCTCGATCGATCTAGTCATCACTCAATTGATCGAATGACTCATTTGAACAATGTTCCTATGTGTCTAATATGAAATCTAACGTGCACATAAATAGAGATATATCTAAGATATGATCGTCGAGGCTTGATGGTGTCATAGCTTGAAAATTTCCTTTAAAGACACACCTAAAAACCAATATTACATATAAATATTTTGTTTACGAATATCGTCAATACTCATAAACCTTAGAATCTCCCCCTTTGGTATATGCATATGACAAAACCATTTTACTGCATAATGATCATAGAAATAAATTTACATAGTAGAACTATCCTATGATCCGATAAACCATCTTCACATGTATCTTAATAGCTCTTGTTTACACTAAAGAACAAAAACACCAACAATCAAATAACTCATCTCGAAGGACTCATTTTTCATAATAGTTCAGTGTATCTAATAATAGAGAATCAAAGAATGTTCAAAAGATTATTAAAAAATGATAGAAATTAGAAAAACTCCCCCTATATGAAATATCCAAAAAAAATTCAAAGGAATTCAAAAATAAAAATATACCCCTCAATAAGAAATTTCAAAGTAATTCAAAAATAAAAATCCCCCCAAAATTAACATTTCCCTTTTTTTTACCAATTTTCTTCCCTTTTTGTCATATGAATAAACAAACATGAATAGGAAATAAAAACAAAAAGATGAATCAAACATGAAGTCAAGATGAAAATATTTCTTTTTAGCATAAAATTGTAGATTAATTCAAACATGACTGCAATACTACACACATAGGAAAAATTAATTTGTTTTTAAGCTATGACTAGTGATTAACAACATAAATATATGTAAGTGATACACACAAACATGATCACAAATAAAGTGACATATCCACCTTCACCACAAGTGAGTTAAGTTTTGGAACAATAATAATATGTCAATTAGTCCATTCATGATTAATTATGAAAAATTTACAGAAAAAGTATTAGCAATCATGAAAAAATTACAGTTAAATTAAAACTTACACAAAATAAAATTTTACTAACCTTAAATTATTGTTTGAAGGATTGGTTACTTATTTTACTTTTATATAACCAATTGTGGCTCTTCCTTTCTGTGCATGCACTTACTTTTATATTTTTCTTTTTTTTTCTTTAATATTTTAAGGAAATATGCACAAGTCAAAAACCTAAAATGATGACTTTCATACTAATTGTGAGGTAACCCTCTCCACTCACGGAGGTAGCATTACACATCATAGTAGGTAATCCTCTCAAAATTAGATATCTCTCTATAACATCATTTTATAAAATGTAGAAGAGAGCTCAAACATAATTCTAGCAATCAAGATTATCTAAGTTCCTAAATACTCACACAATCAATCATAAATTGCATGAATGACATAAATATGTGTCCATTAAGTGTGTGAATAGGATTATGTGGACATCAATCATTATATGCATAAGATATGTAACTGTTGAAATCATAGTATCTGTTTGCATAATACAGAGTCAAAAAAATGAAAGTAGCATGTAATGTTCATGTCAAGTTAAAGAAATTCTTCTCCCCCATTTTTTATATATATTCTAAAAAAATAATGAAAAAATGCTAGAAAAATTTAATCAATAATGAAAATTTCTAAGAGATTCAAATATTTGGGTATCAAGTGCCTTAGTAAATAAATCAACTAATTGCCTTTAAGTAGGCACAAATTCAAGGGATAAAACTTTATTTTCTATTAGTTCCCTAATGAAATGATATCTAATGTCTATATGCTTTGTTCAAGAATACAAAATAGGATTTGTAGAGATACATATAGCACTAGTGCTATTATATTAAAGGGATGTTTTATTTTACTCAAAGCCAAATTCCTTAAGCATATTCTTTATCCACAGAAGTTGTGTACTGGAGCTTCCACTAACAATGTATTCTACTTTTATAGTAGATAATGAGATGGAGTTTTGTTTCTTTCTACGCCATGATACAAGATTGTTCCTAATATAGAAACATCCACTTGAAATGTTTTTCCTTGCATCCCGATTTCCTACCCGATCCACATTCATATATACACTAATTTCACATATAGTATCATTAGTAAACCAAATACCAAAGTTTTTTTTGTACTAGAGACATACTTGATGATCCTTTTGACATGATCAATGTATGATTCCTTAGGATTTGATTGATAACATGGAAAAACACCAAAACTAAAACAAAGATTAGGTTTACTTGCTATGAGGTACAATAAGCTTTCTATCATGCTTCTATATAGTGTTTGATAAATGCTCTTACCTAACTCATCAATTGAAATCTTGATACTAGTACTTATGGGTGTTCTTAAACGCTTACGGATTTCATGTCCAAATTTCTTATTTAAATTACAAGTATAATTAGTTTGAGAAATAAAGATTTCATTTTTTAATTATTTAATATACAAACTAAGAAAATATGTGAGCTCATCCATCGTACACATTTCAAATTCACTGGTCATTCTGTTCACAAAATCATCAATAAGAGAATTGGATGTTGACTCAAAGACTATATTGTTGACATATATTTGAGCTATAAATATATCTTCTTTGATCCTTTTAATAAAAAAAGTCTTATCAATTTCCATAAATAAATCCCTTGTTTAAAAGATATAAGTTGTAAGTCTCTCATACCAAGATCTAAGGGCTTGTTTCAAACCATAATTAGCATTGAGTTCATAAACATATTTAGAAAATTGTGGGTCAATAAAACATTTTGGTTTTTCAAAATAGACTTATTCACTAAGTAATCTATTTAAGAAGATTAACTTTACATCCATTTAAAAGAGTTTGAATTTCATAAAGAAGTAAAATTGTAAAACATAAGCATCAGTGCAACTACAAGCAAACAAAAACAAGATCTTAAAATATAGTTTCAGTGCTAGATAAAAAGCTAAAAAAAAATCAAAATGCATGTACCAAAAAACTAGAAAAACTAGTCCATAAAACTGCCAATAAGAACTAGTCCATAATCCCCAATAGGATCCTCCATTGTATCCATTGAACAACCAAGCCATCATTAACATAGAAAGTGACCATTAAAAATGGAATTTTTTTTCCTCAAATAGTAAAAAAAATCTAGAAGAAGGTGTAATGAATAATAGTAATAGTGAATTGACAACCAAGCAACATATAATATCCAGATGAGTGATGATATGATAAGAACCAAAACTAGATATTCAGAATTGAAAATGGAGGTGGAAAAGGCAATTCAATGGAAGATAATAAAAAATGGAGATAAGTTAGGCTCTGATTGATGGAGAAAAAAAATCCAAATGGTTGAAATCCTTGTTTAGTGAGATAAGATCGATAGAAATGGAGTGAAATATAAGAATACTAGATTGGTCGAAAAAGAGTTGAAATTTGATAAGATCACCTTAACATTGTTAGAAATGGAACAAAAAATTAAGAAAGCCAACTTGACTTTGGTAGAAATGAAGTAAAAATTGGTGGAAATTAGCTTGGATTGGTGAGAAATGGACAAAAATAGAGGAAGATAGGTGGAGGTTTTTGAACCCTAACAATGCCACCCATCATCTTCTCTATTTGCAAATTTCCTTTGCACTCGACTAGAGGATTTAAATGTCCTAAGATGAAGTAAGGCTACATATGTTGAGAGATGGGACAAGATCCATAAGGCCAAGGATATGTTATGATTCCTAATCTTTAATAAATAATTTTTACCATTATCAATGTTGCAGCAAATGAAGTCATAGTAAGCCCAAAATTTTGCAAGCCTAGTAAGGCTGACAGATAAGTTCAAGATAGGTGTAAAGCTTACATTAGAATTCTTAAATAAATAATTCAATTTCATCGAGTTGTTTATAGGAAGTTATAGCTTTAAAGTTAGTTATACCAGCTAGGCATTAGTGTCGTGAGGCTCATCATTTCAAAGTCTATTAAAGTTCGTTAGCAAATATGCAATGACAATTAGCAAACCTTTGTGTGCGTGTGAAAGTTTCATTTTGAATTGTTAGAGAGTAGTATAAATACATTGTAATATTTTGTAACACTCATCGATGAATGAATTATAGATTACATTTGCTATTCTTTTCTCTCTCATTTTCCCTGGCTCCATTGCTTATCTTCTTCCTTTGCCTTTTCTTGCTTTTCAAGTTCTTGAACAAGTGCTTAAAGAATCTTTATATTTTTCATTTACTTTGATGGTATCAGAGCTTAGGAGTTACAAACTTCTAAAAACATGGATGGTGTTAGTAAATTGACAGTAGCACAAGAATAAAAGATTAATCTACAAGTCCTGTAAATCATACGTTTTAATTTTTAAAACTAGCTTATAATAATGAAACTAGACGGTTCTAATTTCATAATATGGAAGTAGTAAATCCTAAGGATACTTTATAGCTTTGATTTAGAGGAATATCAGCAAAGATCCATCACCTAAACTACTTGATTTAGATTGAGTAAATCTAAATTACAAATTCTGCTTTAAGTAAGATCAGATGATATGAGGATGCTTATGAATAACATCACTCAACAAGTACTTAAGCATATTTCTTGTTTCAATACTATCAAGCATTCTTGTATTGATTTAGATCCATTTTTATTTCTAATTCTAAATCCTAAATTATTCAATTAAGGCAAGAACTTATCAAGCTAAAGAAAGAAAGTTTGAGTTTAATAATTATCTTCTCAAACTATGGGAAACTACTGATCAACTTGAGTTAGCTAGATATGCACTCACTAAAAAAGATAAGGACATGTCTCAACTATTTCTGGGCATTTATAAATACAATCATATCTATGATTGATGTAGCTTTGTTGTGAGGTCATGAGAGCTAGCTTGAATCTATAAATGAGTATGCAGATGTAGTGTTACCAACTGTAAACATAGATCTATGAGCTAAAATAACCTATAAACTTTGATCTTAATGCATCTAAGGTGTTTGATTTTGGATCTAACCTAAATGAAAATCAATAATTGATGAATGTAAGAGGCTATTGCCTACCACCAAATTTTCCATTCATATATTCCTTGCAATAATTTATTTTGACATAGTAGAGGAAGAGATTAAGATAATAGTGCTAAAAGACAAGCTCCTACTAGTAATCGACACCTCTTCCAATTATATGGAAAGGTAGGCCATCTTTTTTCAAGATACTGGTATCGATTTGATCATAATTATTAGCCTTCTAATAACCAGCCTAATCCAATGCCTCATAACAATAACTCTCAACTTCCAAACACCCAACAATTAAACCAATCCTTTTCTCAAAATTATCCAATGCCTAATTCTCTAAGTCAAGCAGTTAAAAAAACAAAAAATTATCCACTTTAATCTAATTTCAATAACCAAACCAGTTTAGGTCATTCAAAATAACAAAATTTAGCACCATAGTTTCCAATTAATGCCTTTACAACTTCTAATAAATTCTTACAAACACCTTGGTTTACATATATTCATGTGCCCCAAATTATGTTGCTAGTAATGCTAGGTACATCTGAAGCATCAATTGAGCCTTTTTGACATCCTGGTTCAAGAGCTTCTCACCACATAACAATTGATCCATCTCATCTTACCTTTGCACAAATTTATACAAGTGTTGAACAAATGAATGTAGGAAAAACTAAGATAGTTTCTATTTCTTCGTTTTGTAATTCTTCATTCTAAAAGATTAAGTTAGAGATTTATTTAACCTAGATAAGGTGAATGGGTAATTTTTTGAAATATGTCTAATTAAAAAATACAAGCGGTAAGACTTGCAATCATGTGTAATTAATATAAAGAAAATATAAATAAGATCTTAAAATTATATTTTAAGTGAAAACAATCTATGCTATAATAATGACCTATGAGAAAAATTGTCGATTCACCAGACTAATTAACTATCCATTGTGAAAACCAATGTTTAGAAGGCGAGGTCTTAAACTATCCTTCATAGATAAAGCCCCCCAAAATAATCTACTACGAGTTGCTTCTTTCACATGATCAATCGAACCCTTTCTGCAAGAACCTAAAAAGTTAGCACAAATAACATAAATGAAAAATGTGGCCTAGAATAGATTTAATAATAAAAATCCTAATTAGATGATTTAAGAATAAATTAGTTAAATTAAAGCATCTAGTAAATCATAGAACAAACAGATTAAGTGCAAGTTTATTAAATATACTTTTTTAAAAATTAAACAATTATGATCGCACACAAAAATATTTGATCCAAGCATGAAGAACCTAATTAAGAAGAATCTATATGAACATAAAATTATAGTATCATATAACAAGTAGGTTTATTAATCAATCAAATATAATCACACAATATTTGATAGATTAATTCAAGAATGAGCCTAAAACAATATGATTTAGATTTAAGAAATGTTTTGAGAGAGAAGACACAAAATAATTAAAAGAATATAATAAGTGTCGTTATTATAAATAAAAAAGCATTAGGTTGTTTATATAAGGGAGATTCAATCACAAACAGAGTAAACTGTGTAAGCACAAGATGTTTTTAAAAAAAACACAAAAATAGTACAAAGCAAATAAAACATTAAAAAGATGATCATTGTTCATAAGGTTGATTGCTTTTAGATTTGTACAGTGAATGCATTTCACTTATCATTGAAAATAAGGCCTTTTGATGCTCATCCATGGCAATCATTTTTTGGTGTAGGCCTTCCATTTAAGGGGATAATGCTTTCATTCTCATTCTTACTTCATCCTTAAAAATGTCCTGAAAAGAAGGATTGATAGTAGTGATGTTTCTCATATCATCATCACCAAAAATATCAATAGTTGCCCCACCGTTGGTTCGAACATCAACGATTTTTGTCTTTTCGAGATCTAAGTAGAGGATCTTAAAATTGTAGCCCAAACAATATTACTTATACAGTGAGTAGTTTTAGAATCTTTTGTGAGTGGCATACCAATAGCAATGATCATTTGGGTTACGAGACAACGATAAGGTAGTCTATTTCTAGGGTTTGTGACCTCAGCTTGGTTCATTATATCATCTTGAATAACGAATTCTACATTGAAGAAAATGCCTTTTTTCAATACAATACATAATGTTAGCATGTAAGAAACCAATCTCAGATAAATGCTTAGAAGCCAATAATTCAATGCAAACTATCTTGTTTAAAATTTGATAGAATAGAGTAAATTCACCTAGGATATTGAGTAGTTTTAGATTGAGGCTGGCATTTGGCAATCCAATTAATTTGGTTAATAGTTCCTCATTTGAAATGTTAAACAAGTCCAAGTTAAAGCCAACATCCTTGATATTATTAAATGATAAAAAGACATTGATCCCTTAGGCTAAGAGGTTAACAATTTTATTTCAGATAGTAGAATTTTGATAGTGTAAAAAGTGATTTCCAACCAAGAGTTGTAATATGCTGAGTAATTCCTATTTCATAAAAATCATGCTAGGAAATACCATGCTTATGTAAAATAGGTCATTTAGAGATAGTATTCTATTACCTCATTTGAGAGTCTCTATTCCACAATTGATACGAAATTGGAATTGGTGCATCATTAAAGAGTTCACGACATCTAGTAGCCTTTGAAAAGACAAACAAAAATCCAAAATTCTCCTAAGATGTAAAAAACTAGAATCTATCAGAAACTTCCCCAACAAAATTAAAGTTTGTTAGTGAGTGTAGTGAGTTGAAGTAGGGAAATAGATTTTATGAAGGTTGTTGGAAAAAAATTAATGCCATTAGGTGTGAGAAAGTGAAGAAAAATGAGAAAAAAATGGGTTCAAATTTATACACAAAATGATATTTTTTAGAGTATGATCATAGAAAAGTAATTAGGCATGATCTCCAAGTGATTTAGGATTAAAATGATGGAGTTTTGGAGAGATTTGAGTAGAAGTCCGTGAATGGAGGTAAAAAAAAGGGGTTATGGTTTGGTGAGAGGGAAAGAAAATTGGAATGGGTATTTAAATTGAACCCCTTTGATCAATCAAAGATATTATTGATCGATCAACATTCATACTTTCATTGATCGAGTTCAGTGAATACGAAGTCGATAGTGACACTAGGTTGTAGTGGATAATAATTTGCATGTGTCCCAATTTTTATTTTTATTTTTTGAAAAAAATAATTAGAGATGGATCATATTGTTTAAGAAAAAAATTTATTATTTTTGATACCAAACTGATGTAGAAGAAATAAGCAAAAAAGGTGAAAATATAGACGAAATGAGAAAAACTTAAAGAATTAGGTTTAAAAATTTGACAAATAAGAATTGAGAAAGATAAAAAATAAACAATTAAGAAGAATTTAATATTTCAATTTATAATTCAAGTTTCATTTAAAAGTACAATACTAAGTCCTATTTATAGGACTAAAATAACTAATAATAATTTAAACTGTAATCTAAATAACTAAATGATAAATGTAAATTTAAATATTAGATAAATATCAAATAACTTATATAAATCCAATTAATGGATTTGCATCACTAACTTTAGCAAAGTTTATTTGTGTAACGAAGAAAGAAATGCTCCAATCAACTTAACGACATGTTTGGTTGATAGGAATAGGAGTGAGAATGGAATTAATTACATACATGATTATGTTTAGTTGTGTTATAGATTAAAAATAGAACGTAATTCATGATTCCTAAAAGAAAAAGAATAACAATTTCACTTCCCGTTAATCCTTATTTCATTCCAACACCCATTTTTATTTAAATTCTACCCTTCAAAACTTGCAAATAAACCCTAATTCAAAAAAAATATCAAATTTTTTTTTCTTGTTTTTAATCTTTTTATAAGATAAAATAATTTTAATAATATATTTTGTCCGACGAAAAAAATAATAATTAAATAATATTATTTAAATTTTATTGAATATAAAGATATTAAAATAATATACAATAATTTTTATTATATTTTACTTGTAAATCAAACACTGTAATACTAATTTTTTCTTTAATTCTAATTATCAAACAAAATACTATAATAATAATACTATTTTTTTTATATTTAATTTCATTATCATTTTCATTCCTAATCTTTTTTTCATTTTGCAAACCAAACATACCGGAATGCTACATTTGTAAATTTAAAAGTTTGAATGTTAAATTTGCCTACCAACTAGTTATCAAGCCTAAATTTTGACGTGGGTATATATATATATTCATGAATACATGCTAGCATATATTATTTCCTAAATATGTCTTAATTATCCTTAAATAATTCGAGCAAATTTTAGCCACTCACAACAAAACAATAATCTCATATCTACTTTTTTTTTTCTTTTGGGGTTTATCTACACGCCAATGGTCTACTTTCAATTTTTTTTTTACAATTAACCTTTAAGGAAGGTTGTTTATGCCCCTTGCTCAAGTAAGTGACCATGTTTTATATATATATATATCACCACCCTTAAAAATATGATTTTTTTTGTTTTGTTTGCTCAGATACCCTTTAAGGAAGGTTGTTTATGCCCCTTGCTCAAGTGACCATGTTTATACACCATCCAAAAAGCCCTAAACAGAATATATGTAAACCAGCTGTCTTACATAAACATGATTAAAAATACTTTAAATGCCCCCAAACTGGAGGATATATTTCGCGTACATAAAAATCCTTTAATAAGTGACCATGTTTTTTTTTTTCGTTTGCTCAGAAACCCTTTAAGTGAGAGGTTGTTTCTGCCCTTTGCTTAAATAAGTGAGGTTGTTTATTCACCATTCAAAGAGCCCCAAACAGAACATATATAAACAAATCTTACATAAACATGACTCAAAAATAATTTAGATGCCTCTAAACTGGAGAACATATATATTTCTTGTACATAAAAATCATAAATATATATAATATGTGGGAAGTGGGATTTAATCCTTCCTGTCACCAGACGCAGAAGAAGGAGGGATCACAGCAACACTCGTCAATCATACAGCAGCAACATAACGCCGCAAGACTGTCCCACACCATCATCAAAATTCAAAAAGTTATTTTGTAACACATATTTAATCACAGAATAAATAGAATTAAAAGCATACCATCCCTTAAGAAATCCAGGTTCTCTTCTGGGAGGAGGTGGAGGATATTGTGGAGGAGCCATTACTGGAGGGCCTTGATAATACCCTGAAACCAAAGGAATAAGTTCAAAAGCCAAAACACCAAACAAAGAAGAAGGAGTGATCCAAAAATATGTGAGAAATTGAAACATAAAAGGTAAGGGTACCTGGTTGAGGACGAGGAGGGTTGGGATTACCATACTTGGGTGGTGCACTCATGATCTCCACTGATCCAACACTATTACTATGATTTCAACCTGCCTTTTTAACTTTGGACTACTAATGTATTACAAAGCTGCCTTTAAATATTACATTTCACGTGTAACACAATCAAATAAAAAAGTAGGGCTGTCTATCTATTCAAAATTATTGAATTTAGCTAATTTATTTCGAGCTTATTATTTGATTGTATTACATAATTTATTTTATCTATTAATTAATTGTATTAATTCGAATGAATTTAATCTATAATTATTTTAGTATTTTTGAAATTTTTTGTTATTATTTACTTTAATTTTTCAATTAACCACTATTTGATCTAAAATTATAAAGTTACAAATATTATAAAAATAATTAAAATTATACATTTGTTAAGTCAATTTATCTTTAAATATCTTTTTACTTTTAACTCCTAATTAATTCGTACTCAAAAATTTTTGTTCAAAATTATTATTTTTTAAATATATATTCAAGAATTGTGTTTATAATCACTACTTATTTCTTAAGGATATAGCATGAACTTTGAGTATTTTTGCTAAATTTGTTAAAACTTTAACCATATTTGTATTTTGCACACAAATAAAAAATAATTTTTTTTATTAATATGAGTTCAAAAGTAGGATAAAAAATGAATGTAACTAATTTTTTTAAGTTTCACTTTTTAATTAATTTTTAAAATAAATGTTATTTGATAATTAATTTAATTTTCAACATCAAAATTATGTTGAAATAAGTTTCATTTTTAAAACTTAAAAAAAAAATTAAAAATTATATTCTAAGTTCACTTTTCTTTTTACTAATTAACTTTATATTTACTTAAAAGATAATAAAACAAGAAAACATAATTTTTTTTACTTAACAAGTTTTTATTTTTTATTCTAAATTAATTAGAAAAATAAAAATTAATTTTAAATAAAAAATAAACTATTAAATATTTAAAATAACTGTTAAAATAAAAGTGGCTGACAAATGTTTTATAAACTATTAATTAAAAAAAATACATTAAACATAAAAAAGGATTTGAAATTTTGACACGTCAGGAAGGAAATGTGAGTCCTGCGCAAATTTTTGTTTCCCTTCTTTTCTTTCTTTCTACTCGTCCAGCTTTGCGTTTAGGTATGGACAATCATACTAAGTCCTATTTTAGAGATATACATGACTAGAAATGGTTAGAACGCATAAATATGTAATTTTTTTTATATATATTATTTAGATTTTGTGATTTATATTATATACAAAATTAAATTATTTTTAACTTTTAAAATAATTACAACATATAATTAAATAATATTATTATTCTCATGCATTAAGTTTTTAATAGTAAAATTGTGACTTCAAAAAAATAGCAGCACGTACTATTTTGAAAGAGAACATATGACTTCAAAAAGAATCTATGAAATTCTAATAATTTTTATTAGTTTTAATTTTAATTTTCTTTATTTAATGTAAACAATATATATTTTTATATGTTTAAAAATATGATAAAGCATAGTCTTTATCCTAACATAAAAAATATATATATTATTAAGAATGATTAAAAATCAAAATTACATAAATAAATAGATTAAATAAAAAATAAAATGATATATTAAACCTTCAAAATAATAAATATAATTAGATTTTGTAATTCATTATCTTATAATTACTGCAACATTACGTACCTCCATTCACTTTTATTAGAGATATAAAATAACTATTCATCCAATTCAATTCATTTAAAAATTACATTAATTTCATAAAGTGAAAAATTCTAATTCAATTAGCTTATACATTTAAATGTTCATTTTATAAAAACATGTTAAATTTAAAAGCTAATAATTAAAAAAATTCTATTATATTTACTTTATTATTATGTCAAATGTTTTAATAAAAAATATTTTAACTAAATAGTCTTATTTTTACTAAGTGCTCGTTATAAAAGTAAAAGTAAAGTAATTAAAATATCCACTTAAATTTCATAATTAAAATCTTAAGCATAAATTATTTTAGCTTCTTAAATATTCATAATTTATTATAATAATTAATTGAAAATCATTTTCATATTTCATATAAAAAATGTATCAATTTAATTTCACTCAAACTTAATGTCAAGAATCTAAATTCGGTTCGACTCTATTCCTCACAAGTCAATACTCTCAAAAACACGCATACTAATTTATATGTGAAATAGTTGATGTATAGAAATGAACTAATATGTTGCATATATATAAAAGAAGAAATGTTGAAAGTGTTATTTTAACATTGATCTCATGAAAGGAATCAAATATAAGGATTTATAAAATATTATACATTACTTTCATACATTAATCAAATTTATCAAATAAAAATATCAAGTAATATGTCTTTTAGGAAATGTAGGAAAATGCAATGACTTCTTAAGGAATTACTTCATATATTTTCTTTTGCATTAAACCATTTCTCACAACTATTTAGGCTTTTTGGGTCATAGTATATATATTATACTATTTATTTTCCTCTCTTTCTTTATATTTTTTTCTTTCTCTTATATTTTTTATAAAAGAATCCATTTATTTAGAGAGTGAACCTATGTAAAAATTGTCCTTTTTTATATAGTAAGATAAGTGGTTAATATTTGGTTTTTCTATATGTATTTGTATAGATAACTTTAGATATATATTTTTTAAAATAAAAGTCATGCATGAATGAAGAAAGTCATATACTATCAATTTCTACTTAAATTATTTAATCTAAGCAAATAAAAAATAAATATATAACACTTCATTAAGATGTAAAAATCCAGACATTTAATGCTAAGTTCTATAAAGATCATCTAATAATACTGAAAAAATAAGAAAAATATTTAGAGTAGAAAAAATAATATTTATTACTCAAAATAAGGGATAATGGGCTCAAAATATTTCTCACAATAATAATCTCCACTATTTGATTCCTAAACACCGTTGGGTTTAATATAATTTTCACACTTTATCAAGAAATACTAGTCATGAAAAAAACTAACTAATTACCATAGACTCCATGATATGTTTTAAAAAATTAATCTAACAGTGCAAAATTTTTAATTATTTACTTAAATTTGATTTAAAGAAATGATAAATTTTTTAACACTAGTCCTAAAATTCTAAAAATTACTAAACTACAAAAAAAAAAATCAAACACAATAAAAATGAAAATGTGAATATAAAAAATTTTAAAATTGTTAATGTTGTTGAAATTAATCATGGTAATTTTCACCACCCATAACCTAAAACTTACATTATCCTCAATGTAACGATTGTAAATTAAAGATGAAGAGAAAAAGAGAAGAAAAGTTACCTATTTCTGAAGAATGTGCGAGTAGTGATGGAGAAATGTAGGTGCATCCATCATGTTTATCATTAATGTTGACATAGGTAGATCACTGTGAACTTATAATATCTCAACAATGTTTTTTAATTTTAACAATTCTAAAATTATTCACATGCAATTAAACTAAAATAAACAAATAAAAAAAATTACCTAAAATGATGGGTTGCCTCCCATCCAGCACTTAGGTTAACGTCTTAACAAGACGTAACTTGGGGGATTTCATTTTAAGCAAACTCAATGTCCACACATGATTGACTCAATCAAACCTATAGATAGGACAAGTTTGTCTACCTATACTTTTTAAGTCATGTCTTATGAATTTTCAAAATTTTATTTACTTAAAACTAGGGACATGATTGTGGATTTTAGATAAACTATTTCTAGATAAAAGTCAAATAACTAAGGCATCAAAACACATTTGTACCTAGATCTAACAAAACAATTGTCTCTTTCTATCACAGTAAAAAATTAATTAATTTTTAATTAAAAAAATAAAATTAAGAGAAAATTAAAATTAAAAAAATTAAAAGAAAATTAAAAATTAAAAAATTAAATGAAAATTAAAAGTTAAAAAGTTTTTTTAAATTTTTTTTCTTTTTTTATTTTAAATTTAAATTTAATTTTTTTTTTGTAAATTTTAAATTTGAAATTATTTTTTTATTTATTTTACTATTCACGAACAATGACAATTTTTTTTTATCTTAAATCTTAAATTATAATTTTAATTTTTTTAATTCAAAATAAATAAATAAAATCATAATTATTTAAAGCACAAAAAGTTTTCAAAATTTTGATAAATAATTTAAAAATGTTATTCCTTCCCCAATAACGGCACCAAAAACTTGATGAACCATGATTGACAATGTCGATCTTGCAAATAATTTTGTTTTATATTTGTAAAACTCTCATAAGTGCACGAGTCATTTTATAGAAAATAACAAGTATACTCCCAAGGTCGATCTATTGAAGAAATATACGTGGTTTTTAATTTATTATTCAAACTTTTAAAAATGAAATTAAGTCGTAAATATCATGTTATAATATATTTGTTTTTTTTCCTAATATAATGACATAAAAAAATAAACATAGATATGGATTCAACAAACAATAATGCAAATATTTATCATTTCTAACAATGGAATATTTATGGATATAATAATTAAGTTAATTATGCTAACTCATATTATTTAGGTTATTAAAGATATAAATTGATATTTATTGATTCTCTCTTTTTATATGAATACTACATTTGGTGGGGTTAGATATTATTTGTTAATTAAATAAATCAATTAATACGTATGATTAGAGTCGATAATTAATTTGGTTAATTATATTAATTCTCTTTTTTTTAGAGATTGAAAATGAAACATTTAAATTCCACCTTTGGTAGGGTTAGATATTTTAAACTTTATTCAAAGTGTCTAAATTAAACCTAAAAATTTAATTATCCGTATAGTAACTTTCAAGTTTTAAAAACATTACTGAAAATATGTTGTCAATATATTTTCAAATAATAGTTCTTATAAAAATTTTACAATAGGGTTTCACACTAACAACTGGGCGATTGTACCAATAAATAAAAGAGAAACACTCTAAATTAGACCAGATAATTAAACCTTAAAATCTAATTTTCAAATTTAAGTTTGTAATTAAAAATAATATATTTCTCTCTAACATCCTTAATATAAAAGCTTGAATAAAAAGAAAATCAATTTATTTTATAGAAATATTTTACCTATTTAATATTTCACAAGCATAACAACATTATTATTATATCATATTTACAAATAGTCATCCATGTTAAATTTAATCACAAATAAATTAAACATAACATATAAGAATAAAACATAAAAAATAAATGTAAAGAATTCATTTTAAAAGTATACCTCAAAAGAATCCTTATAGAAGTTTGATGCTAATTTTGTTGCTAGAAAACCCTCCAAATAGATTTGCATTTTCATTTATTAAATAAAAAACTAAAAATCTATAAAAGCATAACTAGTTCTTCTCAAAAAGAGAAGAACTTTAAAACTAAAAAAATTAAAAACTAGAGAGAGAAAGAGATGCAAAAATTGTGTTTGAGAGATTTAAGGGATGATTTTTACAATAGGGGAGAGGTTTCTTTTATAGGCGAGGAAAATATATCAAAAATTGATTTTTCACGTTTTGGATAGGTTGGCACGCGTGTGCGGTGAGATATTTGTGGCAAATGGGTGGTTGGTGTGTGTAGGCGTGGGCATGTGCTGGAAAGTGCAAAAATTGGGACGATGTATGTTGGGTATGCGCTAGCTACGCACGTGTGTTGGGCGTGCGCACAACTTCAGCGTTAATGGACGGTTACACGAAATTTTGGTGTTTTGACATTTTTGACCCATTTTGTCCATTTTTCATCTTTTTGATTTTTCCTCATTTCTTTTTTCAACATATTTGTGATGTATTGTCTCTAGTATTTTTCTTTGAGTCTTTAAGTTATTTTTGAATGAAAATACCTGAAAAATAATAAAAATACATGTGATTCTAAGAAGACAAATTTATATAAATAAGAATATGAGACTCAAAAGGATGAGGAGGAACGGGAAGCTAAAAAGGATGATGAAGAGCAAGTTGATAAACATGGAAATGGAAAGAAAATAATTCAGCCAAAAAAGAGAAACATCTACAAACCCATTATTCATTTAGTCAAAGATTGCAAAAACAAAAGATAGATATACAGTTTTCAAATTTTTTGAATTCTTTCAAGAAGTTACACATAAATATTCCATTTGTACATGCACTAGAATAGATGTCTTCTTTTGCCAAATTTCTGAAGAACATCTTATCTAAGAAAAGTAGGCCTGGAGATAATAAAACAATAACCTTGACCAAAGGTTATAATGCCTTATTTACTAGAAAACTATCCCAAAAATTGAAAGATCTAAGTAGTTGTGACATTCCTTGAACAATTAGAAACATGAACTTTAAGAAAGCACTATGTGACTTATGTTCAAGCATTAGCCTTATGCCATTATCGGTCTTCAAGAGATTGGGTGTTGGTAAAGCCAAACCCACTTCAATAAAATTACAAATGATAAATAGATTAGTTAAACAATCCTAGGGTACAGTAGAAGATGTGCTAGTAAAAGTAGACAAGTTCATCTTTTCGACGAATTTCATTATACTAGACATGGAAGAGGACCTTAAAATTTACCTTAACATTCCTATCATTCTTGGACCTCTATTCTTAGCAATTAGAAGAGCACTTATTGATGTACAAAAAGGGAGATTACAATGAGAGTGCAAAATGAACAAGTAACATCCAAAGTTTTTCAAGCATTTGAACCTCTTGATATTGATAATGTTAATGAATGCTTTAAGATAAATGTTACTGATAATAATGATAACTTAAAAAAATATGTTGAGTCGCCTACACTTAAGAGTATTATACATGATGCTATGAACAATGAAGTAAAATCACCAAGAAATAACTCAATTTATTTTAATTTTAGAAATATGGAATCTATGATTGATATTATTGATTGTGTGAATTATTTGGAGACTAAACCTCCTATATGTATACCCAATGTGGTTGTGGAGAGTTTTAAGATAGTATCTAAGCTTAAACCATCTATTGAAAGGCTACCGAGGTTAGACCTCACACTTTTACCCTACTATCCCCAATCAAGTGAGCAAGCCGAAGAGTCCAATAGAGAGGTGAAAAGGATGCCATAAATATATAAATTAAACGAGCTATGGTAGAGTGCTTATAAGAATGATAAAAATTAAAAAAACAAAAATATGATATAATATAAGAATTAAGCACCGTATTTTTAAACAAGAACATAAAGTATTATTGAATAATTGAAGACTCAAACTCTTTCTAAGAAAACTCAATAGTAAATGGACACTAAGGGATTTACCTTAAGAATCGATATGATCTTCTAGTCAAGGACATTAAATGTGACGTTTGTTAGTAACCCAACTTTATTTTACTTATTTTTTTACGATTTTTGTTTTATAGGTGAATAAATATAGAGAAAAATAACGCAATAAGATTGAACAATTTCAACGACATATGTGGTGTGCCAAGACTATAGGAGTTATCTTTCATTTTACTTTTTCATATTTATATGTGCACATTAAAAAGAATGTGGTGTGCCAAGACTATAGGAGTTGTCTTTCATTTTACTTTTTCATATTTATATGTGCACATTAAAAAGAATGTGCAATTTAAGCGTGGTTGATGGAACTTCATTCTCCACCTTAGTATTTAGTATGCATTTTCAATTTTTAGGATGTTTTTATTCATGATTTTGGTAGAAATTGATAAATATATGAAAACTAACTGCATACATGCTTAATATAAAACATATAAACACAATGATAAAAATTGGTTGTCATGACTAAGATAAGGAATGTAATATGCTCATTAAGATACTTACATTAATCATGTGATATGTTTTCTAGTTTTGATTGTATAGATTCAAATTGTTATTCACATGTTCATATGTGATTTTGGTGTTCTTATATATAGGAAATTTGTTGTGAGTTATGCAAGTTGATGAGATCTACCATGTTTTATAATATATTTGATCATCCCTTGAGGTGAAATCTTAAATAGTATTTAGCATAAGAACTGATTTAGGTCTTATTTGGATAGATTGAGTCTTTCAAGCTAATTAATCTTAATATTCATAGCCACCCATTTGAGCCTAACAAACAACCTTTCTTATCGTTAAGACAAATTTTATTCCTAACCAATAAGCATTATCTTAAACCTTTGCACCTTTAGCTTGTATGAAAAAAATGTGATTATGTGTTATGCTATAGAGTAAGGTGAAATACAATGCACTCTATTAAAAAAGAGAAAAAAAAACTCACAATACAATGACCATTTTCTAAACAAAAAATAAATAAAATTGAAAATAAGTTTGGGGTGTTGAGAAGTTACAAAACAAATATGGAATAAAATAATATGAAAAGAATGATAAGATAGAGTGCACTAAAATATCAAGTAAAAGTTCAATTATAGTTAAAAAGTGCACGTTGAATAAAAAGAAAGCTAAAGTGTGGAAATAGCCTAAATTTCTTCATTTATCGAATCTCTCCTAAGCCTTACATTACTAGCATTTAAAGTTATTAATCTTTAGCCAAATGCATATTTATATTAACAAAAAGTGATTTGAAAAATAGACTTATGAGGCTTATTCTAAGATATAGGTTATATATATATATATCCCATGTCATTTTATCTAGTTGGACTTGGCTATACGTGAGCACAAGCAAAGAGTTAAGTCTGGTGGTGCGATAACTCTATAAAAATAGCGTCATCAGTGCACTTTTCTCAATATTTCCTTGTTTTATTTAATAAGTAGTACTTTTAGGGTTAAAACATAAACATATGAATTTTCTACTGAAAAGTGGTCAAAACATATTTTTTAATTGTTTTTTGAAAATTTTAATGTAGAACCAATTATAACATGCCACGTGGATGCTATGCAAGCATGTGAGCTGACCACACATCTCCATGTGGATTCCACATAAGCAAAGAAGTTCAATTAGAGTGTGCCTTGTGTACCAAGTGATGCATGCCTTACCATGTGTCTACACGACATTCATTCTGAGTTTTGCCATGCGGTCAATAATTGTGCCATGCATTATCATGTGATTTATTCATTTTTTTCCTACAGAATGCCACATAATCTGTATCTATGAATCAAAGCAGGGCACATAGCATTAACTCAGAAAGTATTGACCAAAACCAGTCCACCCAACCATGCGTCACGTGCTGATTCATCCAATGATATTCACATGTCATATGTCACGATCTCATGGGCCCAATGCTATTTAATTTTTTCATCATCTTAGCCCTTGATTTGAAGTCGATATGACGGTCTAGATTCCACTTAAGTATAATTAAACCCCCTAAAATCCCCACAAACTCTAACTCGCCAAAAATAACACATTTTTATCAGTTTTTGGAGCTAAGAAGAGATACAATTTAGATGTTGATTCAAGAGGATATTGGTGCTACAATTCAAGAGATTGATTGTATTTATTCTTCTTATTCTTCTTTCTTTATCAATTTGTATGTCTTTCTTTATAAAAAAAAATATGATATTTGTGAACAAAATCTTGTCTAGCAAATTTACTAATCTAGGGGTCTTATGAACCCAATTTTTTATATGTGATAATATAATATTTGACCCCAATTATGATTTCAATTTAATTATATTATTTAGTCTAATTTTTATGTTATTAATTATTTGACCAAAAATTGATCTATAGAAGCAATTAAATATATTTGAGAAAATTATTTAATTGTTTATCATGATTAAATAACATGTATAGTTTCTAAGCAGAGATGTATGACTCTTATGCATGTGATCTATAATTGATAAACTTAATGAGTAGTATGCAATTTAATTGACATGAGAGTATACTTAGGTTAATTACTATGTGGTGTGTAGTTTACTTGAGAGATGAATACATTCTAGGTTAGATTCAATTAAACATGTAATTAATTGGTAATTATATTCGGGGGATTTTAGTTATTCACATGCTTAGAAAATTAGGGGATTAAGTATTCCTAGATATTTTCTCATATATCTTCTTATTTCCCAATTCTGAGTTAATTAATTACTGCTATTTATTTTTAGTTCTTTTAATTTTTCTTTTTTAAAACATAAAAAATAAAAAAAATTGATTTTTACTTTTTAGTTTTAAATTAGTTTCTAATAACATAATATATGTGGGAAGATCTTTTCTTATCATTATATAACTTGTTGTGATATGCATATTTTTATATTCTTTGCATACAATTTGTATCTATCAGTAATTAAGTGATTTAAGGTACAATTTATAGAATGTTTATTAGTTGAATAATTTTGAAGCCTGAAATACCTGAAAAATAACGCAATATTGATGTAATTTTGAAAATATAAATTTACTAAAATAATAATAAAATTATGCAAATAAAAATCTATTTTGACGTTAAAGTGCATATATATCATGTAATATTTAGTGATTTTCAAGCTCTCATCAAAGTTCTATGAGTATTGGCTATTTTTTGGATAAAACATTTGCGTGTAAATATGTTTTCGGGTTTATTATCAAGTCTATCAAGCAAAACCGAATAAATTCCAAAGCTTCATATAGTAATAATTTAAGTATATCTTTTATAAATATCACATGTAGTATACTTATTCATTCACAAGCATATGTTGGCAGTACTTATAATTATTTTTTTATGCTAAAATTTGTATTAGTCAATCGATCGATAGACTAAGACTATCGACAATGAGATGCTAGATAGATCGAGTCTCCTTAGATCAAAATTGAGTGTACAAGTTATCATTGATTGATTGATTGAATATCACATTGATTGATGGAGCTCGAGATTTTTGTCTTGAAATATTTATCAAAATTGTGCTACCTTGTGAAATTACCACTTAGTCTTTTATTTAATGTGCTCCAATGTTTTTAAAATGTGTTCTAAAATGACTTTTTATTCTATTAAGACTTTTAATGGGCTTTGGGTAATTACGTCCAAAAAGAATTAACCCTACAATCTAGGGAATGACCTAAATATTCTAATATTAGACAAATAACTCATTTTTCTCAAACTAGCATTTTTGTAGTCCAAAATGCATAGTTTGACTATTCCATTACGTGACAATTTTCAAAAGTAACCTCCAACCCATATATTCCAGAATCAGAACCCATTATTCATCTAGAGAATTAGTTACAAATTGATGTCCATCGCTTTCCATCTTCGTCCATCAAAAACCATAATTGACACCCACATCGGTCCTAAATCTTGCATTTACCAATTCAAAATATGAACTAATTTAAGTTTCAAAATACTCAATAGGAAGCATGTATTTTTAATAATTTTACATCATATATATAAATCACAATCATTAGTACAAATATTCAACTGCTTTTACTTTCATAATACAAGACAAAGCAATAATTGATACAAAATTTAATCCCAAAAACCTCTCAATTGGAAACTGAATCACAATTCAATCAAAACATACATCATTGAACCATAAAACTAAGAATTCCATTTACATGTGACATCAAAGTATGAAACCATTACAACAATGAAAACTGAGATCAGATCAAGTCATGTAAGTAAGTTTTTTGTCCATCACTTGATTCTATGTAGATTTGAATTACTTTATCAATAATTTAAAATCTATTTCTTCTATGTGCATTTTGAATTCAAGTGTTTCGTCCATCAGATTATGCTTCTAAATTCAATGAAATTTCTTTATTCTCTGTTAATATTTTAATTATTATCTGATTTTTTCATCTAATTATATGATATACCAAAATAATATAAAAATAATCCCATATGAATTCACTTAAATGATGTTATAAAGTATTGATCCTTTTGTTTTTGAATATATTAATGTTATAAACGAAACAGAGTATTCTGGTACAACATGATGTAACATGTTACAGTTTGAAAATCACATAATATAACATGTTACATCATTTAAAATTGGACTATAAGGTAACATGTTACATTTTTTATTGTGTGTGTTACATTAATAGGTTTCAATACTTTATCTTTTCCAATTTATATGAAATTCTTACATATTAAATAGGTTATACAAATATTGAAGTAATTCTTATTTATAGTGGAAAATGGATATTTCATGAAGAAAAATTAAAAATATATGAATGGTGTTTCAAAAGGCGTATGCATAAGGAGAAATATGACTTTGAAGGAATTGAGAAAAGAAATATGTGATACATTACATCAAGTTGAAGATATCAACATCAAGATGAAATATATGGGCATTCATATAACCCTAAGCTGAGAAAATGATAGAGGGTAGAATACTTCATCCATACAAATGTTGGAAAACATAATAAAGAGTACAAAAAATTGAATCTAACCCATACAATCTACCAAGATGTCAAGAAGATATTAGACTACCTTATATTCTGATTATGTAACAATAAGCTTAGATGGTGAGAATGACTCAACAATAGATTTCGATACCGAGGAAGGGTTATTCAATGGTAAGTTTTTTATAACAAATAGGCTCTCAAACTACATGTGTCAACATTAAAAATAACTAATAGGTTTCGCTACAAGATTAGAAGCTTCAACAAGATGAGCATTAGAATGAATTGCAAAGATGAAAATTGTCATTGGAGACTTGCAATAAATAAGATTGGACAATTAGTTGCATTCAAGGAAACCATTTACCATGAACATCATTCATATTCACATATACTCAAGGATCAAAGAGACAAACATTCCACGTATAAGTATGTAGCTTACAACATCAAATTTTTTTACGAATATCCAAGTAGACAACTGAATCCAAAAGAAATAATATGTGACATAAAAAGAAAAATAGGAGTTAAAATCACTTACGAAAGAGTAATCATGAAAAAAAAGGAAGCATTAAAGCAAGTACGAGGAGATCCTAAAGAGTCACACAGTAAACTACCTAAATTCTTCAACATGTTAGAAAAAGGAAAACCTAAGTTGATACACTAAGATAAAAATTGGTGCATATTCCATTTTAATGTATGGATTCATGGCAATTAGAGCATGCATAATTGGATTCAACAAATATATGAGGCCAATATT
Source organism: Hippophae tibetana (assembly GCA_037013495.1). Classification (NCBI taxonomy): domain Eukaryota; kingdom Viridiplantae; phylum Streptophyta; class Magnoliopsida; order Rosales; family Elaeagnaceae; genus Hippophae; species Hippophae tibetana. Next base: position 32,488,608 of record CM072812.1, read on the forward strand.
AGTAGTTAATGGAACATTCACCAAAGAGAGAGGCGGAAGAGTATTACTTGTAGTAGTTACAAAAGACGAGAACAATTAGATAATAATGATTTTATGGTAAAATTATTGTTTACTTATTCATATTTAAAAAACTTTCTATATATAACTTGTTACATTTATAAAACATTGATGATATAACATGTTACATAATAAGTTACTAGTGTAACATAAAATGTAATGTAGATATACCCTATTATATTTGGGGAGGTAGATGAGGAAATAACAAAAGCATGGAAATGGTTTTTTAGAAGACTAAAGATACTTATTGGAGAGAAAGGAAACTTTTGGTTATAATTTCGGATAGAAATTCAGCAATAAAATCAACAATCAGTACGATTTACAACAAGACATATCATTGTTATTGTTACTACCATATGAATCAAAACTTCATAACATACTACCACAACAAAGCTACAAACAAATATTTCAAACTAGTTGTTTATGCTTACAAAGAAGGAGAGTTCAACAAGAATATGTACATGCTTAATGAGGCTTCAAAAGTAATGATGAAATACATAATCAAGATCGAATACTCATCATGGGCAAGATCAAATTTCCATCTCCAATAAAAACGTATGACTTCATGACTTCAAACAATGCAAAACACAATAATTCAATGCCAAGGCATGCAAGATACAACCATGTAACACACTTATTGGGAGAGATACGAGACATAGTCCAAAATTGGTTTGCAAAAAAGAGATTAGCTACTTCAGATATAGGAATGCTAACAAAATGGATGCAAGATAAAATTAGAAAAAAGGAAGATCAAGATAGAACATATGAATGTAGTAGACATAGGCAATTAAATAATACAAGTGAAAAAGGAGTTTGAAAATTACATTGTAGACTTGGAGCACAAGACTTATAAGTGTGGTAAATTTCAAGCACTTAAGATCATTTGTGCACATGCAAAGAAAATAAGCTATCCATTGAAGACATGTGTTCAATATACTACAACACATCTTATTTGAAGTTAGCATATGAAGCTCCATTTTACCCGAATAAGAAAGAAAATGGAATCCACCAATCATTGTAAGATATTTCCTAAGGTTTCCATCAATTACTAAAAAAAAAATATTATATCATAAAAGAGAAAAAGAAAGGATGACCAAGGAAATCAAGGAGACCATTACTTAGTGATTTTAAAGAACTCGAGAAGGAAAGGAAGATATGGAAGAAAAATGAACCTACAACACAATAATAGATTCATACTACTTTACATTTTATATTATTATTTATTTACTTCAAATTTAATTTTCCATTTTAGCATTAAATTTACATATGTATTCTTGATAATTGAAAATATCAAAGAAAATAAATTCTACACATTAATATGAGTTCATATTGGTTGATAAGGATATTTTATTAAAATATCATGATCAAGTAATATTTATAAATCTCTTGATATTATCTATTTCATTTTATTAATATAAACTATGTATGTTTTAAGAAATATATTGTTTGCAAATACATGTTACACTTTATACATTGATATTTAAAAAAATAACATGTTTCATTATAAAAATAACATTATCGAACACAATGCAATTTGTTACATTGCCTTAGTCAAAGACTTGTGTGATTTGAAAGTATGTTGCGTCTATCAACAAAGAAAATTCAAAATCAAATCAATGATGAAATTGATTAGTAATATAATAAATAAATAAAATATATTAATATCAGACAATAATTTATAACTTATAAATTGAGAAAATCTCAATGAAATCATTATAATATCCACACGGAGCCCATAAATGGAAATTTCGTGCTATTCAAAGCTCCCATCAAAATAAGCTCTTTGTTGACTGAATTTGTCATCAATATATGAATTCTGCTTGTTATAAAAATCATCAAAGTCTACGTTCAATGACTCGAACCCTCCATCCAACCCTTCTTCCCAACACCTATTTTTATTTTCTTCTAACTTCTCCTTTAACAAAACATCATCAGAAGGTTCATGTTGTGAACATCTAGCTTGACTTTGGGACAAAACCACCTTATCATAATAAATTACTTTGATATGTTACAATAAAGATTTAAAACAAGATGCATATTGAATTTAATAAGGGTATACTGTTATTTTATTTTTACGGTTTAAAACTTAATTTAAAAATTATAATATTTTTTTTATTTTTTTGGTCAACTGTCTTTAAAAATTAATATTTTATGGAATTTATTGGATTTTTTGGAAACTTTGTTTAATGATATTTTTCGATTCAAACATGATACCTACAAAAAATATGATACATAAAAATGTTCAAAAAATATAAAAATTTACATAAAATATAAAAAAAAATTAAAACAATTGACAAAAAAAAAATGAAATGAAAATTTACCCCATTAATTCACTTTTAATTTTTTTATTAATAAATTATATATTATTATTTAAAAAGTGACTAAATTTTTCCATTTATACAAATAAAATTATCAAAATATCCCTTATTAAAGCAATACGACTAAAATGTCGTAGTTACACAAAACTTTTATAATAATGCTTAATCTGTGGTGTTGTGTTGTGGAATGGAAGTCTTCTTGTCAAGCAATCAAATCTTAAGTTAGGTGTTCAATTTTTAGTGTATGCAAATTATATAATGTTATTAAAAAAATGTTTCCCAAATCTTTTTGTTTAGGCCTTAATTGCTTTATAATGTCTTAATTTAAAAAATATTTTTTAAATTTATGAAAAAATGTGTAAGATAAATACAATGTTAATTTTTTATAAGATTTTTTTATATAATATATGTATGTTTATAATTTTAATTATATATCATGATGTCTTATATTAATCAAAAATTAAATATAAACTCTTTATATTTGAATTTTTTACTCCTTGTGATAAAAATAAATTTAATTTTTATTAATAAATAAATTGTGATTAAATTTGAAGTAAATATTTTACAAATTTAATCCATAGATATTACGATTCATCGAAACTGAATTAAATATATCTCAAATTAAACGACTGTTAAATGATCCAAGTGACTAATTCGACATATATTCAATTGACCCCACCTGATGGTGACAACTGACAAGTTTCCATCATGCAATCGACCTCTAACTTATCATAATGTAATCAGATTTTTATTAATAAATCGTGGGGCCTCCACAAACCCGTTAGAAAATATCTCAAATCTTGCTAAAATTTCAGTGTTCACAGACAATCTCCATAATCTAATTTTTCAGTTATAAACAAGAGTATTTGTGAGACAGAAAACAAAGAATTCCAGTTAAGGAAAAAAAAAATGTAAGCAAATCAAAATATGAATTTAGCAACAAAAAAATCAGAATCGCCATCATCCTTTGCTAGAGATCTATTGTTGAGAAGACATATAGAAAGAGGTCACCGGAGGGAGAGTATGATGCGTCGACATTGACTGAACTGGAAGGCGGTGTTAGTGGCCGGACAGCCACGAAGACAGAGAAGAAATAAATAGAGACGGGGAGAAAATAAATTGGGTAGAAAGCGGAGACGAGGGAAGATATTTCTTAAAAAATTCGAAAGCACAAACAGAAACTAAAATTGTAAAGATTTTTAATGATAGATGAAATAAATAATAATGTTTTATAGCTTTGTGTTTTATATTTTAAGAACGTAACTAAATAATATTAAATAAAATACGAAAAATTTCTTTTGAGAATTTAAAATTCTAAGAAAAAATAATAAAATAATATTTTTAAAATTTATAATTATACAATGGTTTTTTATGTTCATTTAATATATTTTTATTATTAAAAAAGATTAAAATATTATTTTATATTAAACGTATTTTAATTATAAATTAAATTATAATTATTTAAATTCTTTTAATATTAAAAATTATAAAATTAGATCTCAATTAATATTATTAAAATGTTATTTTTATTGTTATAAATTTTAAAATTGTTATTTTTTATAATCTTTTAAATTTTAAAACATCAAATTTCTTATAAAAATATGTTATTTGATATTTTCAATGATACATGAATTTAATTATAAATTATTATAAATAAATATATAAAATTATCGAAGCTAATGATATTTATTATGTAGACTGTATCTTTTAGTTTTTATTTGACTAACTATTTATATGATTTTATTTGTATCACTTTTAATAAAAATATTTTTTTATGATACGATAAAAACTTATAATTCATCTTATTTTTAAACACTTAAAATATATATATTTTTATATTAAACAAAAAATATGTGTAAAATAAAACTAAAGGTTATTAAAATTTAATGTATACTCTTTTAAGTGACGTGTTTTCTAACGTATTCAATTTTTTTTTTTTTTTGTGTCAAATGTAAAAATATCATTAGGTAAATATTATCCTAATTTATTGGATAAACACTACTACAAAAAGGGGTATATAAGTCGATGTCTAAAGTCGGTTTTTTCTAAAAACCGACTTTGAATGAATTTAAAGTCGGTTGTCCACGTCAACCGACGCTACGTTACGTGGATAGCGTCGGTTGTCCACGTCAACCGACGCTACGTTACGTGGGTAGCGTCGGTTGTCCACGTCAACCGACGCTATCCACGTAACGTAGCGTCGGTTGACGTGGACAACCGACGCTATCCACCTAATATATGCCCTAACATCTCATTTAGTACGCAGAGTTCCAGTTTTCGATCTGCTTCTTCCTCTCCTTTCCTCACTCGAGTCACTTTTCTCCCACAATCTTAACCGTGCGCCACCTTCGTTCTACATTTCCGGCCACCTCCAACCACCATTTGAACGGACGTTTGTAAGTTTTCTCTTCTCACAATATTATCTGTCAGTTCTTCTTTTTTTAATAGCAAAATGTTAAAATCTGCGTATGGGTATTACATTGATTAATTCCCGAAATATGAATGTTCTTTGTCTTAATTTGGAGTGCAATATTTCGTGCAGATTTTAACTTACAATATTTCGTGCAATATTTCGTGCAATATTTCGTGCAGATTTTAAAATCTCACAATATTTCGTGCAATATGTCTTAATTCTTTATTTCATTTTTAATAAAATGGGATGATCCAAGGCTGATCTTAACTTATATAAGTATGAGTTAAAAACTAGAGGTTGTGATAATTTGTAAAATACATATGCTTGTGACAAGTAGGATAAATCAAAAAGGGTTTGTGATCTATTATTATTAATATTACCAAGTGACTTTTTTATAGTCGAAATAAAGTGAACAGCGTTTAATTTGTGCTAATTTATCAGCGTGTAAATGTATTTCGTTAATCAAACAACGTATTTTTGTATAAATTTTTGATTTAGTTATGTTTTTTTGTTTGCTTGTAATAATAATGTTTGAATTATTACTTGTATGTATTCAATAATATGTGAAATGTTTTGTGGGTTTGCGTGGATAAATTTATACGTATAATTAATATTACTTTGTAATTATGATATAGTAACATGCTTAGAAATTAGAATCAACCGCGTGATTGGTGCAGATGGTTGCACAAACTATGCAATTTGCCAGTTCAAAAGATGCTAATCCTGTCCTTTCTGATAGAACATATTATGGTATAATACAAGAGATTTGGGAATTGGATTATGAGGTCTTCCATGAGACAGTATTCTTGTGTGATTGGGTCGAAGATGTTATCAATGTTGGATATAAAATAGATGATTTTGGATTTACTCTTGTAAATTTATCCAGGATAAGTCACACAGATGATCCTTTCACGTTAGCACTTCATGCAAAGCAAGTATTTTACGTGAGCGATCAAATTGATCCAATATGGTTTGTTGTGTTAACGCCTCCACAAAAGGAGTTTTACCATTGTGATGTTGTAGAAGATGATGACTCTATGCTTGATACATTAACCAATATTAGTAATTTCTCAAATAAATTGCCTAATGTACGTGATGATCTAATTGATGATGATGATTCTTCGACATGGACTCGTAGTGATTGTGAAGGAATATATGTATACGATCAACAACCTAATTAAACATAATGTATGTTCTATATTGTTGTAATAACTCTTGTATATATGTGTGTTCCTAAAATTGTCAATTAATTTATATTTCTCCACTTTTGCAGATATTTCATGGATATTCAGCTTGTAGATCCAAATGATCCATTGGGGTATTTGAAAAGAAGGGGTTGGGCGAATATACCTGATGCTCCACTTAACCCAGATGATAGAATACCCGTTAAATTTGATGCTACTGGTAATCCACTAGGGGAGAATGGTCAACAATTGAAATCTTCTATTGGTCGACTGGCAAAGTCCAGTATACCAATCAATATAAATCATTGGTCTGAGGTTGCCGATGCAGAAAAGTTTAAAATATGGATAACCATTTATGTAAGTCTCTTATATTTTATAATCAATATATATATATATTATATATTGATTGTATCTAATCTTTTGTACTGTGTTTTTACAGAATCGTTACAAAGTCGATGACAATTGGCAGGGCAAGTGTTATAAGATTGCAAATAAGGCGTGGAAGGAATACAAGACTTCTAGATTGGCGAAAAATTATGTGTTTCCATATTTGGAAACACTTGATGAGAATGTGATATACAAAATCCCTGAAGGACACCCCTGGATTACACCTCAAGTTTGGAAAGACTTTGTAGATTATAGACGTTCAGAAGAATTTCAAATTATTAGAGAAGATCACCAGAATGTCCAAATGCATAACATTCTTCCTAACCGTACTGGGAGGTCTTCAAATCCTGAAGTTAGATTTCGAATGGTATTATTAATTTGTCTTAATTTTATAAATATTTTTATATTAATTTTTCTCAATTTAATTTCATGTCATTGTTAATAAAATTTTCCTAATTTATGTAGGAAGCTGAATTGGGTAGACCTGTTACCCGAATGGAATTGTACATAGAAACAAAGACTCCCAAAACGAAGAATGCAAGACCGATGAGTCAACGAGGAGAAGAACAATTAAATAAGTTGGTTAGTAATTTCGTTTGATAAAAAGTCTGACTGATACTTAATAATTGATGTAATAATGAATGATATGTTTGTGTGCTTTATTATTTGTAGAGAGTTGTTCAAGAAAAACTATACAGGGGTGAAATAATCGAAGAGCCTGGGAGAGATGCTTTATATCATGCAATCGGACGCGATCATCCTGGTCGTGTTAGGGGAGGTAGCCAATATGATGGTGCTTTGGAGTATTTTAAAATTCCAAAACATAAGCCTCAGACGGTAAGTAAGGAGAAATACACTAAAATTGAAGAAGAATTCAACTCCTTTAAGGCCTCCGTGATGAGTGAGATTGCCACTCTAAAAGAACATCAATCACAACAATTGTCAGCCATGGCATCATGCTACAACCAGGGCATGCCATATTGGCCAAGCATGCAACCATCCATGCCAGGCATACCACCTTCCATTCCAGGCATGCCACAATCCATGCCAAGCATGCCACCATCCATGCCAGGCATGCCACCATCCATGCCAGGCATGCCATCCACCCAATCTCATTGTGCTCAAACTACATCCAGTATGGGATATAGCCATCCTATTGGTCCTCATTATATGTCAGGAATGCACATGCAATCAAGTAGTGGTTCATTTTCTCCAATGCAATCTGTACATTCTTACCATAAATCAAGCCAAGATGAACATATTGGTGAGAATGTACATCCAATAGCTACCCCATATGAGAGTCCTCCTCTATTTGATGAATCATATGTGGTAAGATTTTAATTTTTAAATTCTTATTATATGTTTTATTTTTTATATATAACACTTAAATTTTTTACAGAATATGAAATGTTTGTTGAAACATCCTTCGTCAACGGACTATGTTGCTATTGGAACGGTACAACAATTGAGTGATGATCGGATGATTCATAATCAATATTTGCCTAATCATTGGCGAATAGTAATTGATCAATCATTGTTTCATGATTGTCCACTACCTGTGCCTTCTGATGCTACCACAGTCCAAGAGGCGGTTGGACAGTATGTGGCTTGGCCGTCGATTCAAGTTATTCTAAATTTTGACATGGTACTATTTTTTAACTTAAAAAATAACACTTGTTTACTACTATTATTTAATGTGATCTTATATTGTTACTAAAAATACATATATGATACTTTTTTGGTAGTCTCTTATACCAGAACTCTTAAATGCATCACATTTAAGAGATACCAAGCAAGTATCTCGTGCTAAATCTATGACTAGTGGTCAATCCTCGTGCACCAAGTCATTCAAGAAGAAGCCTTGGAAAAAGTATAGTCATACTTATGCGTTACAATTCAGTAGAAATCTTGGCAGTTTGATGACTATTGTTGGGAGGGCATCTAGCATAAATGATGGATGGACTGTGCCACTTCCTATTGAAATTTCTGGTGTAGACATCGGCCAAACTTATATATCGATCGAGTGCTTGTTGCAAATATTTGAATATCAAATGATCGATTTAAGTATAATTCAAGTGTGGACAAGGTGAGTCCTCAATCTAGTTAGTTTTCTTTTATTTATGCAGAACATTATATTTATATTATCTAATTATATATATACATATATAGGGCTTGCTATTATCGACTTCAACATAATCACTCATCACATTTAGCAATGTTCTATGATTCTTCATATGTTAATCAATATCAAGAGAAGGATGTTAGCATCAGAGCTAAACAATTATGTGATAGAGCATTAACGCTTAGCAGAAATCAAAAGTTGATAATCCCTTGGCCATTAAGGTTTGAACAAGGCCAAGATTATTGGATGTTGGTAATCATTGATATGTTCAATAATCATGCTTGGTACTGTGACTCAGCTTCCATAGAACTGAGTAAAGATACAAAAGCAGTTGTTGAAATGTAAGAGTTATATTTAGTTACATATTAGTTTTTTCTATTATTTTTTGTAATATTTAATAAAAACTAATCGTTTTATATCTTGACAGGGCATGGAAGTTATGGAACAAGTCTAGGGGCATTGTCCTTAAAAAATCTCATAAGCTTATATGGACAAAAGTTATGGTATGTACAATTCAATATTAATAATTTTATTAATTTTACAATTAAATAATAAGGATGTTCGAATATGAAAATTCATGTATACATGCACTTTTTTTTGTAGGTTCCACAACAAAATAATGGAGTCATGTGTGGTTATTATGTAATGAAGTTTATGAGTGAAATCATCACAAATATCAAAATTCCAATTGATGATGTGGTAATATATTTTACCCATATACATACAAGTTTTAACATATTTGAGTTTGTTTTTGTAAATTAATGAAATCATATTCTTATTTTGATTTTGAATACATGTAGTTCTTCGGTTGGAACAAGACGGGTTACGACCAGCAAATTTTTGATGATTTACGAGAGGAATGGGCAGAACACATGGTTCAAATTATATCATCGCAAGAAGAATCAGAAGAAGATTCTGATGATCTTGAATAGCATATGACAACATAACAGTAAATTTTTTAATGATTTGGCCTTCTATATCTATTCTTGTGTCTGAAATCACTTGGTTGATGATGATTAATCATATATATGCTCATGTATTTAGGGGAATGCATTGTTTATAAATATGAATTTATCTAGAATCTCTGCTAGTATTTTTAATGATATATAATGAGTTCTAAATGTACAAATCAGGTGTACGTATGTCGGTCCGATTTGTTTCTTGGTTTGTATGAGTTTTGGTGCATATGAACGTGTTCCATATGTTTAAGGGCACCAAAACTCACACAAGCTTACCCAAGAAATCGAAGTTACATGCAATTGATTTCATATTTAGAGTTCATTATATATAGCATTAAAAAATAGTAGTAGAGATTCTAGATAACTTCATATATAGACAAATGATTAATAATGCTAATATGAGTTCATCGAATGTCGTTGTACGTGCTAATCTCAATAATGATTTAATTTCTTCATTCGTACGTATGAAGTTTATACTACTTTTTTGATGTATGTTTTACGTGCTCATGTATGTAGGAGAATATTTGTTATGGATCAGCCTTTTTTTCCCATAATGCTTGTGAAGGCCAATCAAGATTCTACGCCAACCAAGCTTACTCGATGGCATAATTTGACGACATTATTTTATTTGTAATTGAAGTTATTTATATGCATTATTTGATTTTGTAATAAATTTAATTATTAAGTCATTAAATATATTTATATTGTTAATTATTCAGTATTATTATTTATATTTTAGTGTTTTTATGTTATTTATATATACTATTATACGAAAAAGAAAATTAAAAATTAATACAAATAAAATGTAGAGTCGGTTCATGGCGTGAACCGACTCTACGTGTAGGGTCGGTTCATGCCGTGAACCGACTCTACCTGTAAAGTCGGTTCATGGCATGAACCGACTCTACGTGTAGAGTCGGTTCACACCATGAACCGACGCTACACGTAGAGTCGGTTCACGCCATGAACCGACGCTACAGGTAGAGTCGGTTCACGCCATGAACCGACGCTACACGTAGAGTCGGTTCACGCCATGAACCGACTTTACAGGTAGAGTCGGTTCACAGCATGAACCGACTTTACAATTTAAGTCTCTGAATTTAAAGTCGGTTCATACAACCGACTTTAAATTTGTTTAAAGTCGGTTAAAAACCGACTTTTATACCCCTTATTGTAGTAGTGAAATTATTTAAATTTAAGCATATTGAGTCAATTACACTGTTATAATTTTAACTCAAATTCAAGATTATGTATTATTATTAAGTACTTTCATATATTCATACTTATAACAAAGTTAAAACCAATATCCTCATAAATAATAACAAAAATATAAGGTTAACTTGACTAATCCATGACATACGTGTTATAATTTTAGTATTAAAAAATTAATACATGAGAAATGATAATATTATTTAATTATATTTTTATTTTTATATCTTTCATCTACTAACATGTATTATAATTATTTTTGAAAATTAAATTTTTTTAAGATAACATTAGCATCAATAAATTCTAAATAAGATGGGTGGAAAAGGCATTTCTATCCTGCTAAAGAAAATAGATCTTAATTTGATTATCCGTACCTAAAAAGTTGCCCATGACGGCCATGCTGATCAATTATTGCACATATCACTTGGTGTTCAAATCCTTTTCGATGCATTAAATCAAAAAAGTGAAAATGACCTATAAAACAATGCTCCAAAATAATACCGATGAATTTACTCCACAAAAAATTGCGAAAGTTAATCAACAAAATTACTGTGCAATCAATGCGGACAACGGGCTAAAAAGCTGAATCGGGTTAAGTAGTCGGGTTAAGTAGCAAAAGTCATGCTATATCCTTGCTAAATAGGTATCGACCACAAACACAGGTCTTGAAAGTCTAAGATTTGGTTTTCCTCGTAAAGTCTAGATTTCAAAGCTATGCCCTTATTAGCTTAAACCAAGCTTGATTAATTACAGTATTACTCCAAAGTTAAAAGGCTAGTTGAAATCATGAGTCCACCAACCAATTATGGTTATCCCTACTCTCTTAGTCACTCAAACACTAGTATAATACATACGTATGATATTAATTTTTAATCGTGATTATAGGAACCAAAATTTAAGTGAAAATGATCATAAACTATTATTTATGACATCAATTTTTAATAAATTAATGTTATAAACATATCTTATGATCTCGATTATTTTAAAACTGAGGTTGTAGAGTATGTCTATGATATCGATTTTATTAAAAATCAAGACTATAGATATAACCTATGGTCATAAATTTAAATAAAAATACAATTATTAATTATAATATTAAAAATAAACATAAATTACAATAAATTTATTAATTATAATATTAAAAATCATATTATATTAAAATTAAAAGTGCAAATACATTTGAGAGTTTATTCACTAAAACATAATAAAATCTTATTAACTAATTCTAATATTTACAATAACTATGAATAATACTCTTACTAATACAAACTGACTTTTTACTATTATATACATTTATAAGTGTACTTCAAATCAATATAATCAAGTTTATAACGATTTCAACAAAAATGTAAAGAAAAGACAAATATCATAGGCATTGGTGTGTTTTTGAACTGATGCATAGGCACTGGTGTACTGGTGCATAGGCACTGGTGTCATGAAAGTCTGTCACCAACACCAGGCACTAACACCAAGCACTAGCACCATGCACCAACACAGACATTAGACACCAATACATGCCAATAGATCATTCTTCTTTTCACCTATAAAAAACAAATCAAGTCAGTCACATCAAGAGATTGAAGACTTAATCACATCAAAGGTTCATGTTAGTTACAATACAAAACCCATTGCTTTTATTTATGTTAGGTTCTTTTTTCTTAATATCTCTATATTGATTTGGTAATGAAACATGTTCTAATTTTTCTTCCTTTAGTCCTTCAAAAGGTTTTGATTGCTCAAGTTTTTCAAGTACCATAATAGCAGTACCTTTGCACATATTAGAAGAAGCCTCAGATGAAAGTGAATCACTAACAAACTTAAACATGACCACTTTCCCTCTTGTGTAAGGCAAAGAGGAATGCAATATGCTACTGGTGCTCACGGTGCATGTGTTCATAAATGAGAATGCTCATAGCAAATGACAACACACATAGAAAGAAAAAAGAGAGTATTTTTACTTGAGAAAAGATGAACCTTTACAGCTTGAATAGAAAAAAAAGGGCAACTAAGATGCCTACTTGGAAAAACAATACTTTTATTATTGGTGATGATCAATTGGTGATAATTAGTTGGGGAAAAGAAGTAAAAAGAAAAAGATAGAGGAAAAAAGAAAAAAAAAAGAGAGAAAAGAGAAATTGGGAGAAAAAAATAAAAAAAATTGGTACATGGTGTAAAAAATTGGTAGAGTATATCTATAATCTCGGTTTTTAAATAACCGAAGTTATAAAATATGTTTATTACCTTGGTTTTTTTAAAATAAAAAGAATAAAGTATATCTATGGTCTTAATTTTTAAATAACTGAGATCAAAACTATTTGATCTCGGTTTTTAAAAAAATTGAGGTTAAATTTCCGAAATCATACGTATGTATTGTAATAGTGAGGTACCTTTACTCATTCCACATTTTAATTTTTTTCTTTTATATTTCAATTTCTCACATTCTTTAATCATTCTTTTTCTTTGTCTTGTTTTGAATTTGATCTTAGTCATCGTATAGTTTAAATTTATAATCTATAACTTTATATATTTTGTTGATATTTTTTTTTGGTTTCTGGGTATCACCAGGGCCCTTTACCTCCAATGAATGTTCTTCCTCCTCCACAACCTCGCAAAAAGGGGTGTTTTTAGGAAATAATTTGCTTCTTTTATTACTCTCCCCGTTACTGTTTAAAAAGGAGACAAATCTTATTTTAATTATTCGTATCGATGATTTTTAGAATATTAAAATGAAAAGTTATTTAAGTTAGATAAAGTTGAATAGTAAGATATTTCGTTTTTATTATTTTGTCTTAGTTAGATAGTTCTTCCGAAGAGAATAAATAAAAAAAGGCTTTGGACGTAAAAATGAGATAAGATTATTTTAAAAGAATTTGTATTAAATTAGTTTCATAACTTCAAGTTACATGAGTATTTGTAGTTAATTAATTAAATTCTATGTAATTCTACCTATTCATTGTAATTATTGATTATAATTTTTTCTATAATATTTACTTAGGGATTAAAATTGTCTAGAATTATTCATTCAATTTTAATTAAATATTTTACTTTATTTTCAGATTATTCTAAATATATGTATATATATTTTATTTTAAAATATTTTTAGACTATTTATGAGAAATTTTCATCAATTGTTATCACTTATTTTAAAAAACTTATTTTTATTTTTTTTACTGTGTGATTAATTATGTGTTATCCAAATAGTTTTTTGAATTTTGATGATGGTGTGTGACAGTCTTGTAACATCGTGTTGCTGCTGTCGGATTTTCATGTGTGTTGTGATCACTCCTCCGTCTGCTGAAGCTGGTGACGATAAACAAAACCCTCGACAACGATTAAATCTCAGTTCCAGCATATTGATTTTTATGTACACCTAATATGTTCTCTAGTTAGGGCATTTAAATTATTTTAATCATGCTTATATAAGACTTATATATATTTGGCGTCTAAGAAAATGTCAAGAAATATTAATTTTTCTTAAAAAAATTACTCATATATGTTTAAAGACAAATATGCATCTATCATATATTTCCTTTCATTTTGTGTAATTTTATCTTTGCAGATCCGTTGTAAATAAGAATCACCTGAACAAATGATCTTCAAACTAAAAAAAACTTGACAAATCACAAAATACTTAAATTTATATCAGTTATTTAATATTTATCTAATACTTAAATTTAAATTTATTATTTAATTATTTAAATTATAGTTTAAAATTATTAATATTTGTTTATATTTATTTGATTTGTTATTTTAACCCTATAAATAAAACTTAACGTTGTTTTTTCGGATTAAACTTGAATTATTAATTAATTTTTTATATAATAAAAACCACAAAATCTAAATAATATAAATATAAAAATATTTACATATTTATGCGTTCCAACCATTTATGTATCTCTCAAAATAGAGCTTAGTATGGTTGTCCATACCTAAAACGCAAAGCAGGACCAGTAGAAAGGAAGAAAAGAAGGGGAAAAAAAAATAAAAAAAATTGCGCAGGACTCCCATTTTCTTCGTGACGTTCCTCTCCTGACGTCCTCTCCTGACGTGTTCAAAATTTCAAATCCTTTTTGATGTTTAATGTATTTTTTTAATTAATAGTTTATATAAACTTTGTCGGCCACTTTTATTTTAACAGTTATTTAATAGTATTTAATAGTTTTATTTTTTATTTAAAATTAATTTTTGTTTCCTAATTAATTTAGAATAAAAAATAAAAAACTTGTTAAGTAAAAAAAATTATGTTTTCTTGTTTTATTATCTTTTAAGGAAATATAATATTAATTAATAAGTAAGTAAATTTAGAATATAATTTTTTAATTTTTTTTAAGTTTTAAAAATGAAACTTATTTAAACATAATTTTGATGTTGAAAATTAAATTAATTATCAAATAATATTTATTTTAAAAATTAAATTCAAAAAGTGAAACTTAAAAAAATAGTTTACTTTATTTTTTATCCTACTTTTGAACTCATATTAATAAAAAAAATTATTTTTTATACGTGTGAAAAATATAAATCTGGTTAAATTTTTTGACAAATTTAACTAAAATACTGAAAGTCGTTCATTCTATATCCTTAAGGAATAAGTAGTGATTATAAACACAATTCTTGAATATATATTAAAAAAAATTGAACATACAGATTTGAGTAGGAATTAATTAGAGATTAAAAATAGAAAGATATTTGAGGATAATTTGCCTTAACAAATGTATAATTTTAATTATTTTTATAATATTTGTAACTTTATAATTTTAGATCAAATAGTTGTACATTGATGTTCAATTGAAAAATTAAAGTAAATAATAAAAAAAATTAATTCAATTAATTAATAGATTAAATAAATTATGTAATACAATAAAATAATAAGCTCGAATTAAATTAGCTAACTTCAATACTTTTGAATAGATAGACAGCCCTACACTGTTATTTGTTTGTGTTACACATGTGAAATGTATTATTTAAAGGCAGCTTTGTAATACATTATTAATCCAAAGTTAAAAAGGCAGTGTTGGATCGATGGATATCATGAATACATCACCCAAGAAAGGTGATCTCAACCCTCCTCCTCCTCAATCTGCAGGTACCCTTACCCACTCCTCATCTTAATTTCTAGCTTCCCTTTTATGTTTCAATTTCTCACATATTTTTGAATCACTCCTTCTTCTTTGTCTGGTGTTTTGGCTTTTGAACTTATTCCTTTTGTTTCAGGGTATTATCAAGGCTCTAATCCTCCTTCCAAAAAAGGAACTGGTTTTCTTTATAAATGGTATGCTTCTTTTATTACTCTCTCCCCTTCTGTTTAAAAAGCAGCTTGGGGAAGAAGAAGAAAAATATTATTTTCATTATTTTTATTTTATTTACAGTCTTGAAGATAATTTTTCGAATTATGTGATTAATTATAATTTTTCAAATTTTGATGATGCATTGCATGGTGTGCGACAGTTTTGCGACATTATTTCGCTGTTGTATGAATAACCAACGCTCCGGCTCCTCCTCCTTCTCCGAGTGCATGCCTTCTTGTGGTGAACTTTAACAGGAACAAAACCCTTAAATATGGAATACTTAATTTATCTTTATAAAAGCTCCCATGCACGTTATATTTATGGTTTTTATGTCCACATAATATGTTATCTTAGTACGTTGGGGCATTTAAATTATATTTAATCATGCATGTTTATGTAAGACTTCTTTGTCCATATATGTTCTGTTTGTGGCATTAAATAAGACAGCTGGTTTATATATATTCTGTTTGGGGCTTTTTGGATGTTGTATAAACATGGTCACTTACTTGAGCAAGGGGCATACACAACCTTCCTTAAAGGGTATCTGAGCAAACAAAACAAAAAAAAAAATCATATTTTTTAAGGGTGATGATATATATTTGTTTAATTTTATTGATTTTTTTAATAAACAAATGAAATTGAAAATATATTTTCAAAATAAGATTATTAAACAAAGCTTGAGAGTTAAAACAAATAGATAATTACTGCATATTATGTTAAGTAAAATCATAAAAATAATATCTTTGATACAAGTTCATGTTCTTTTAATTTTAAGGGAACGTGTTATTTGTATTATTATTATGAATTTTAAGTTATTATTTAAAAAAAACTTTACAAAAGATTGTAAAAAGAAATTTGAAAGTAGACCATTGACCTGTAGAGGAACCCCAAAAAAAAAAAAAAAAGTAGTTATGAGTTATTGTTTTGTTCTGAGTGGCTCAAATTTGCTCGAAGAAATTATTAGTATTTAAGGATAATTAAGACATGTTTAGGAAATAATATAAGGTGGCCTGTGTATTCATGAATATATATATATACACCCACATCAAAATTTAGGCTTGCCACGACTATTTGTAGGCAAATTTAACATTCAAATTTTCAAATTTATCAACTATCTAATGAATTTGGGGTATTTGGTTTACCAATGAAAAAGATTAAAAATAAGAATAGTAATAAAATTAATTGTAAAAGAAATAATATTACTATTACATTATATGTTTGATCATTAGAATTAAATAAATAATCAGTATTATAATGATTGATTTATAAGTAGAATATAATAGAAAACGATGTATATTACTTTAATATCTTTATCTTTAATAAAATTTAAATAATATCATTTAATTATTATTATTTTTAAATATTATTTAATCTTAAAACAAGATTAAAAACAACAAAAATATTTTTTATACTTGTTTTGGATTAGGGTTTATTTGCGAGTGTTTTAAAGTAAAGTTGGAATAAAAATGAATGTTGTAATGAAATAAGGATTACTAAAGCGAGTAATGAGATTGCTATTTATTTTCTTTTAAGAATCTATATCACTCTCATTCCTACCAACTAAACGTATCATTAAGTTGATCCAAGCAATTTCTTTCTTAGCAACCTAAAGAAACTTTGCTAAAGTTAGTGATGCAAATCCATTAATTGGAATTATATCAGTTATTTGATATTTATCTCATATTTAAATTTATATTTATTATTTAGTTATTTAGATTATAGTTTAAAACTATTATTAGTTATTTTAGTCCTAAAAATAGGATCTAGTATTTTACTTTTAAATCAAACTTGAATTATAAATTGAAATATCAGTTTATTATCTATTTTTTATTTTTTATCTTTCTCAATTCTTATTCGTTAAATTATTTAAACCTAATTTTTTAAGTTTTGCTCATTTCGTCTATATTTTCACTCTTTTTGTTTATTTCTTTATTTGTTCTACATCAATTTAGTATTAGAAACAATAAAATTTTTTTCTTAAACAATATTATCTATCTCTATTTTTTTCAAATAATAAAAATAAAAATTGGGACACATACAAATCATTAGCCACTCCAACCTAGCGTCACTATCGACTTCGTATTCACTAAACTCAATCGATCAAAGTATGAATGTCGATCGATCAATAATATCCTCGATTGATCAAAGGAATTAAATTTAAATACCCATTCCATTTTTCTTTCCCTCGCACCAAACCATAACCCCTTTTTTGCCTCCATTCACTGACTTCTACTCAAATCTCACCAAAACTCCATCATTTTAATCCTAAATCACTTAGAGATCATCCCTAATTACTTTTTTGAGATCATACTCTACAAAAATATCATTTTTGTGTAGAAATGTGTACTCATTTTTTCCAACAACCTTCATACATTCTATTCCCCTACTTCAACTCAATACACTCAATAACAAACCATAATGTTTTGGGAAAGTTTTTGTGAGATTCTAGTTTTGACATCTAAGGCGCATTTTGGATTTTTGTTTGTCTTTTCAATGGCTACTAGACGTCGTGAACTCCTTAATGATGCACCAATTCCAATTTCATCTCAATTGTGGAATATACTCTCAAATGAGGTAAAAGAATATTATCTCTAAATGACCTATTGTACATAAACATGGTATTTCCTGGCATGATTTTTACGAAATAGGAATTACTCAGCATATTACAACTCTTGGTTGACAATCACTTTTTACACCATCAAAAATTTGTTATCCAAAATAAAATTGTTGACATCTCGACCTAAGGGATCAATGCCTTTTTATCAGTTAATAATATCAGGGATGTTAGCTTTAACTTGGACTAGTTCAACATTTCAAATGAGGAACTATTAACCAAATTAACTGGATCGCCAAATTCCAACCTCAATCCAAAACTACTCTATATCCCAGGTGAATTTACTCTATTCTATTGAATTTTAAATAAGATAGTCTACATTGAATTACTGGCTTCTAAGCATTCATTTGAGATTGGTTTCTTACATGCTAAGATTATGTATTGTATTGAAAAAGGCATTGTGTTCAATGTAGGAATCATTATTCAGGACAAAATAATGAACCAAGTTAAGGTCAAAAACCCTAGGATTAGATTACCTTATGGTTATCTCGTAACCCAAATGATCATTGTTGTTGGTGTGCCACTCACAAAAGATTCTGAAACTACTCATTGTATAAGTAATATTGTTTGGGCTACAATTTCAAGATCCTCTATTTAGATCTCCAGAAGACAAAAAAATGTTGATGTTCAAACCAATGGTAGGGAAACTATTGATATTTTTGGTGATGATGATATGGAAAACATCACTGCTATCAATCCTTCTTTTCAAGAAATTTTTAAGGGTGAAGTAAGAATGAGAATGAAAGCACTATCCCCTCAAATGAAAGGCCTGCACCAAAAAGTGACTACCATGGACGAGCATCAAAAGGCCTTATTTTCAATGATAAGTGATATGCATTCATTTTATAGATCTTAGAACAATCAACGTCATGATGCTCTATTTTGTGATTGAATTTAATGATTATTTGAATGGATAATTTACTTTTCATTAAATACATTTCATTTATGTTCTTATTGAATTTAGTTTTCAAAGTTAAATTATCTTTTCATATCACAAAAGAGGGAGAATGGTTAATAATATGAGAGATATTGCACATAGAGGGTGAATACATTGACTAAGTGTTCTATTTTTTATTTGATATTGCACATAGTGGGATAACACATTGATTAAGTGTTCACTTTGATGTCACATGGGGGTAATTGTATTATTTAAATGTTGTATCTTTTATTACTCACCACTTATGTTCATTTCTTCGCTTTACTACTATTATATGGCCTGAACTAATGAATAATGAGTCATTTGAGATACATTTGGCGCCTATATATTGTTTTATTTTTCAGTATACATATAAGCTATCAAGATTTAAGTGAAGATGATTTCATCAGATCATATGATAGTATCACTATGTAAATTTTATTTTTCCTATGAGTATCATGTAGTGAGAGAGAGGTTTTTTCATATGAATATACCAAAGGAGGATATTATAAGTTTATGAGTGTTGACAATATTCGTGATTAAAATATTTAAGTTTAAACTATTTTCTAGACACATTTTATTATTTGTTATTCAAGCTGAATAAAATTTTGAGCTTCAAGTTAATATGTTTCAAGTATATATGTGTAAACTAGTTTATGCCTATTAATTATCACTCTATAGTTTATTTGATGGATAGAGTAGAAATTACTCTTTAACCAAGCATTAGGATTGCATCTCTTTTATATAAACAACCCAATGCTTTTATTTTAAATAAAGATACTTATTCTATTCTTTTAATTATTTTGTGTCTTCTTTCTCAAAAAAATTTTAAAATCTAAATCATATTGTTTTAGGCTCACTCTTGAATTATCTATCAAATATTTTGTGATTATGTTTGATTGATTAATAAGCCTACTTGCTATATGATACTTTGATTTCATGTTCATATACCTTCTTCTTGATTAGGTTCTTCATACATGGATCAAATAATTTTGTGTGCGATCATAATTATTTAATTTTAAAGAAGGTATATTTAATGAACTTGCACTTAATCTGTTCATTTTATGATTTGCTAGACGTTGTAATTTAACTAATTTATTCTTAAATCTTCTATGTAGGATTTTTTATTATTGAATCTACTATAGACTACATTTTTCATTTATGTTATTTGTGCTAACTTTTTGGGTGCTTATTGAATGAGTTCGATTGATCATGTGACTCAAGATATCTAAATATGGGTCCAGATCCAAATACCTATCTTATAGATACTATGAAAGAAGCAACAACTCGTAAATAGATTATATTCAAGGGCTTTATCTATGAAGGATAGTTTAAGACCTAGCTTTTTAAACCTTGGTTTTCATAGTGGATAGTTAAGTGGTTCGATGAACCAACAATTTTTCTTTTAGATTATTATTATAGCATAGGGTTTTTTCATTTAAAATATCATGTCAAGCTCTTAATTATATTTGCTTTATGTTAATTACACATGATTTTATGTCAAAATATCATGTCTTACTTTATGTTATTTATATTTTTTAATTAGACATGTTTCAAAAAATTACCTATTCACCCCATCCAGGTTAAATAGATCCATAACTTAAAATTTTAGAATGAATATTTACAAAAGGAAGAAATAGAAACTATCTTAGTATTTCCAACATTCATTTGTTCAACACCTATATAAATTTGTGCAGAGGTAAGATCGATGGATCAATTGTTATATGGTGAGAAACTCCTGAATTAGGATATCAAAAATGCTCAATTGATGCTTTAGGTGCACCTAACATTGCTAGCAACATCATTTAGGACACGTGAATGGATGGAAACCAAGGTGATTGCAAGGATTGAATATAAGTTGTAAAGGCATTAATTGGAAACTATGGTGCTAAATGTTTTTTTATTGTGAATGACTTGAATTGGTTTGATTATTGAAATCAAATGAAAAGTGGATAATCTTTTGTTATTTGAACTGTCTGATTTAGAGAATTAGGCCTTGGTTAATTGTGAGAAAAGAAATGGTTTGATTGTTGGGTGTTTGGAAGTTAAGAGTTATTGTTCTAAGGCATTGGACTAGGCTAATTATTGGAAGGTTGATAATTATGATAAAATCAATACCAACATCTTAAAACAAGATGGCCTACTTTTCCATATAATTGGAAGAGGTGTCGATTACTAGTAGGAGTTTTTATACTAGCACTATTATCTGAATATCTTCCTCTATTTAGTTGAAATAAATTATTGAAAGGAAATATGAATGAAAAATTTGATGGTAGGGAATAGCTTCTAACATTCATCAATTGTTGATTTGCATTTAGGGCAGATCCAAAATCAAACACCTTAGATGCATTAAGATTAAAGTTTATAGGTTATTTTAGCTAGTAAAGCTATGTTTAGAGTTGGTAACACTACATATATATACTCATTTATGGATTTAATCCAGCTCTCATGACCTAGCAACAAAGTTGCTTCAATATATATGATTGCATTTATAAATGCCCAAAAATCGTTGAGACAGGTCTTTCATAGTCTCTATCAAGTCCGCATTGAGATATAACACCTTATATTTTTTAGTGAGTGTATATCTAGCTATCTCGAGTTGATCAACCATTTCCCTTGAGAAGATAATTTTTAAACTCAAACTTTCTTTCTTTAGCTTGATAAGTTCTTGCCTTAATTGAATAATTTAAGATTTAGAATTAGAATTAGAAAGAAAAAATTGATTTAAATCAATACAAGAATGCTTGATAGTATTGAAACAAGAAATATGCTTAAGTACCTATTGACTGATGTTGTTCATAAGCATTCTAATATAAGTTTTACACCTATCTTGAACTTCTCTGTAAGCCTTATTAGGCTTGCAAAATTTTGGGCTAACTATGACTTCATTTGCTACAACATTGCTAGTGGTAGAAGAACCTTCATTAGAGAGTAGGAATCATAACATAGTCTTGGCCTTGAGGATATTGTCCCATCTCTCAATATATATAGCCTCACTTCATCTTAGGACATTCAAATCCTCATGTTGAGTGTAAAGGAAATTTGCAAATAGAGATGATGATGGGTGGCTTTATTAGGGTTCAAAAACCACCATCTATCTTCCTCCATTTTTTTTTTCATTTCTCACCAATTCAAGCTAATTTCCTCCAATTTTTACTTCATTTCTACCAAAGTCAAGTTGGCTTTCTTAATTTGTTGTTCATTTCTAACAATTTTAAGGTGATCTTATCAGCTTTCAACTCTTTTTCGACCAATCTAGTATTCTTATATTTCACTCCATTTCTATCGATCTTATCTCACTAAGCAAGGATTTCAACAATTTGGATTTTTTATCCACAATCAAAGCCTAACTTATCTTTATTTTTGATTTTCTTCCATTGAATTTCCTTTTCCACCTCCATTCTCAATTTTGATTATCCAATTTTGGTTCTGATCATATCATCACTCATCTGGATATTGTATGTGCTTGGTTTTAAACTCACCATTACTATTCTTCATTGCACCTTATTCTAGATTTTATTACTATTTGAGGCAAACAATTTTCCATTTGTGATATCCAATCTCCATGTTAATGATAGCTTGGTTGTTCAATGGCTAAAATAAAGGCTCCTACTGAGGGTTATGGACTAGTTCTTGTTGGTAGTTTTGTGGACTTGTTTTTCTAGTTTTTTGGTATATGCATTTTGATTGTTTTTTAGCTTTTATCTAGCACTGAAACTATATTTTAAGATCTTATTTTTGTTTACTTTTAGTTGCATTGATGCTTATGTTTTACTGTTGTATTGCTTTATGAAATTCAAGCTCTTTTAAATGGATGTAAAGTCAACTTTCTTAAATATATTACTTAGTGAAGAAGTCTATTTTGAAAAACTATAAGTTTTTATTGACCCATAATTTTCAAAATATGTTTATGAACTCAATGCCAATTATGGTTTGAAACAAGGCCCTAGATCTTGGTATGAGAGACTTACAGCTTATATTTTAAACAAGGAATTTATTTGTGAGAGTTGATAAGACTTTTTTATTAAAAGGATCAAAAAAATATATGTATAGCTTAAATATATGTCAACAACATAGTTTTTAAGTCAACATCCAATTTTTTTATTGATGATTTTGTGAACATAATTGCCAGTGAATTTGAAATGTGTATGATGGGTGAACTCACATATTTTCTTGGTTTGTATATTAAATAATTAAAAAATGAAATTTTTATTTCTCAAACTAAGTATGCTTATAATTTAATTAAGAAATTTGGATTTTAAACTAATAAGCATTTAAGAACAACCATAAGTACTAGTGTTTGAGATTTCAATTGATGAGTTAGGTAATAGCGTTGATCAAGGCCTAATTGTACTCTTTTGAACAAGAATCTTAATTAATTATATAATCATTGTGTTAGTTTATATAATTTAAAAAATTTCTTGTGTTTATTACGATTGAAAATTAATTATGTCATCTTTTTAATTAAAATTATTCTCTTATTTTTTGTCAACTTAGTTATTTAATTAATTACTTTATTTTAATTCCAATTTTTTTTAATAATTTGTTTAAAGTATATAGATTTATTTTATTTTACTTTATTAGTTTAAAAAAATAAGTATAAAATTAGTAAAATTCTACTAGCAATCAATTTTGAAATAAATTTATTATTAAGCTATTAATGATTCGTAAATTTATGAATATTTATAATTTGTTCATAATAGACAAGTTACTATATTAATGAAATCAGTTCAATGAAGTTTATCAACAAAACAGATTGCATGTTTATTTTTCTCCCTTTTAAAGTTCTTAAATATTTTATAAAATAGAAATAGATTACTTGTCTTAACCTAGATATGTTACGAGACTTTGTAAGATAGAATTTTTTCCATTTCACATATTACAATCCTAAAGTTTTATCTAAAGTATTAGGGAGATTTTTACAAAATTTGATTGGACAAATATTATAGTATAAATTTAAATCATATTAAATATTATTTAAGTTAAAAATAACCTTATATTATAATACATTTGGAATGAGACAAGATAAATGATGGTCTAGATGGGAGAAGTAACTATTGGATAGAAGGGAAGAGAAGAGAGTAAAAGTGAAAAAAAAGTGAAAGAGAGAATGAATAGAAAATAAAAGAGAAAAAAAAGACAGGGAAGGGATAATTAATGTAAAGAAGAAGGAAAAAAATTCAAAGAAAAAGAAAATATTAGAAAATATGACTTGTGTAGTTCATGTAAATGGAATTTTATTGATGTTCAATTAAAACTTTAAAATAGTTATTTTATTTAAACTTGACAAAATTAGGGATAATCATAATTATTATATGCATGAAGTGAAGTGTTAGTATTTAATTAGATATGAAGTTTGATATATGGGATGTTATAGTAATTATGACATGACTTTTCTAGTATAAAACAATTATATTATATAATGTGGATTGTTGTATGCCTTAAATTGTGATAAAATAATATTTTTCAAAATAACATATTGTTTTCGTCTTCCTCTAAAAAATAATATATGTTATGGTTATTCATTTTTAAGATATAATTAAATTTTATTAATAAAGATCAAAGATACAATGTATATTAAAACTCATCCATCTTGTAAGTTTTGTTATTTTAGTGTTGAAATTTTGATGTGCAAATCATAATGTTTATATTTTATTTTATGTTTCTATCTATCTTTTGTGAGGTTGGTTACTAGTGACTTAGTATCATTTAGGATAAAGTTTTATGTTTGTCTATGATATATACTCACTCTATTGGATTACATATAATTTACATTATTGAGTGTTTGTTATTATGGTGTCCCGTGGGAGACTTTATTTGTTAGTTGCGTTTTCCCATTAGGGAATCCGTATTTTTCGGTGTACTAAATACTTTTTTGTTTGGTTTTTGATGAATGATATTGTGAGCTTTTCGACACCTTCATTGAGGTTCTCACCATTTTCTTGGCCATCAATAGGTGAGGTGGTTGGAAAGAGCTATAGAGTTTGGATTTTCTAATAAATTTTGAGGTATTCTTTTTTGTTTCTTTGGCCAAAATTTGTGGGGAGACTCTACCTGTTTGGTACCAGACTTCCCTGGTCTGTTATTGGTTTCTTGTCTTAGTGTGTAAATCTGTAGAACATAAAATATCAAAGAGAAGTCTCTCATATTTCTCAAACATCAAATTACATGGAAAAAATACAAGATAGAGTGAGATTTTATAGATAGTAAAATTCTCGTTGGCTAGTAAAGAATCACATCATTTCAAGGAGTATCTTTTAGCGGTGTGTTGTCATGTATTGGTTGATAGTTTCAAGAGTGCAACAATTCCTATAAGTGAAGAACCTATATGGTTTTATGCCTTATATCGGTTAATATTTACAAGAATGCTATAGTTCTTATGGATGAAAAGACTATATAGTGGTGTGCCATGCATCGAATGGGTGTTATAAGGTCGCAACATGGTGCATAGGTAAGGATTCTCTATGTTTTTATGCCATATGTTGACTAGTTGTTATAGTGTCATAACTTGTATGTATGATAGGAGGTTATGCCATCAATAATCAATCATAAATATGGTGATAGAGATCCATGAATGAGCTTAGATATACTTGGATTAGGTGTTGTGGAGACAATAAAGAAGGGTAGTTTAAAAACAGTTAGGACAGGTGTCCCAACTGGTAGAGTTATTAGTATTTATATACTGTTAATTTACTTGTTAGTTAATTTCTTGCTACTGAGTGATTGCTTGAAGAAAATATAGGATGTTACCATATAGAAACCGGATCCTAAGTGGGTTTACCTTTTTTCCTTTTTTTTACATCAAACACATATTTGGTGGGGCTTGATCCCACACCTTAAAAACACACTTATGTGAGACAGAATATCAATATGGCTACCATCCCGATGGTTTTATATCATTACATGTATGTTATGTATGATTGCATGCTGCGAATATATAATCATTATTTATCAAATCTATTCTCATATAAGAGGTATATAAGTGATTGAAAATCCTTTATAGTTTTTCCAATATATTTGCTTATTCATATTATGTGTGATTTTTTTCATATTAATGTATGTTGCTAGCCTTGATAGGAACAAGTGGGGTATATCATCACTAATGTTTTTATCACATATTATTCTTTCTAATATATTGGTTGTCTTTGTGATGTCTTGATTTAAATATATTGTTTTTATTGTATTTTTATTATGATGTATGCTTAATTCATATTATGGGTTATGCTTAATTGATTTAGAATATAACTCATAAAAATATTTCTTAGATTGGCATATTCACCTTGTTGTAGGTCTTGGATGCCTATTTCGGTCAAAAATACAATTCATTCAAGTGCAATTGTTCCATTACATGGAACTTTCACAACTAAATACATCACTAATAAAATTTTGATAAATCAAAACTAATAATATTTGTTAGCACATGGAGAAAAACTTAAGCTTTAATTATTCACTCTATTATAAGGTTTGAACTAAGTATTTAATTATTTCAATTAATATATTGAATATTCTTAAGAAGTAATTGAATCTTGATACAATCTTGTAACTCTTAAGATCTTGAGCACAAAACATATAAATGGATATCTAGACTTCCTAGGAAACACAATCAAAACAAACATAAATATAACCTAATTAATTCATCATAGACTAATATATATATGAAAAAGTTCACCATGGAACAAGATCTAACTGAAAGATATAAATATGTACTTTTATTCAAAGTACTAAATATAAGGAGATGAGAAAAATTAATTTATAGGAGAAAGACTCCTATAGAAAAAGATATTCTCCAATAAAAAATAAACTTTAGAAGAGAAAAATGAGAGAATAACACCTAGTTTTTTTTATGGAATTGTGGCTAGAATAGAAACATTTACGTTTCTAATCCATACTAAATTGTTTGATTAACTAGCTTAGGAGTCACTTTATTTGTATTACTATGACACTTTAGTCACATTGCTTTTACAATAGACACTTTAGTCACTTTGCTTTTACAAGAGACACTTTAGGCCATGTTTGGTTGGAAATAATAGGAATGATTAAAGACATTCTTGTATTTGGTTTAACTATTAATCTAGAATGAAATATAAATTGTTCCAAAAATAACAGAAATACTCATTCCTTCAATAGACCTCAGAAATAAGTTAGAATACTATATCTTTTTACACATTTGTACAATTATTTATTATTTTCTCCTTTTATTTTATTTAAAAAAATATTTTTAATTTTACTTTATTTATAATTTTATAAATTATATTTTAACATTTATTATTAATTTGATTCTATTGCTTAAACAAACAAGATCCTAGGTCACTACTTGTAAAAACAGAACATTTTGGTTATTTTTTAAATAGTAAAATATTATTACATTAATAAAAAATTTGAACATAGTAATAAAATGAATTTAATAGGGATAAAATTATAATTTATTTTGACATTTTTGTATTGAATCCACAAACTTTACAATATAAAAAATAAGGGCTACATAAGTTAAAAAATTACAAGACTTGTGGCGTTGGAACCACTTGGATGAGCTCTTTTTTGTCCATTATTTTCGAAGACTAATACCAAAAGTTGAACGGTGTACCTCCACTATTTTTCTTGGAGCTAGGTAACAGTTACACCATCCGTGCAATCTTCGATGTTGGGGGACTGGAGGTAGCTCATCCGTGTCGTTCAAGTGCCACTTTTCTTGTAATTTTTTTTTATCTATATAGTCCTTATTTATGATATTATAAAGTATACATTTTTTTATTAAAATAGGATATCTACAGAAAATAAGTTATAAAAAAGTGCCTACAAATACAAAAAAAATTAAATAAAATATAAAATTTATAAAAATAGTTAACAAAAAAATATTGTAATGTTCAAATTCAATTTTAAAATATTAAAATAAAATGATAATTTTTCCTCCACTAAATTTACATTATTTTTATGTCAATGTTTTTAATAAAAAAACATTTTACTATTCAAAAATTGACTAAAGGGTCATATTTTTACAAAGCTGACATTTGATTCATCGAAATGGAAAATGAATGGGAATGAGAATGAGATTAGGAATGAAATTGAATGGAAAGGAAACAATAATATTATTACATTGCTTTGTTTGACCAATGGAATAAAAGAAGAAATTAGTATTACAATTTTTTGTTTACAATGAAATATAATTAAAAACACTATAAATTTACCTTAATATCCCTATATTCAGTAAAGTTTAAATAATATTATTTAATTGTTATTTTTTCGTCAGATAAAATATATTATTGAAATCATTATTCTTCTAAATAATTATTAATTAAAAATAAAATATATTTTTAAAAATATTATTTTTCTAAATAGGGTTTAATATTTAGGGTTTTGAGGTTTAGGATTTTAAGATTTAAGATTTAGTATTTTGAGATTTTAGGATTTAGGATTTTAAATTTAACATTTAGGGTATAGGATATAGGATATAGGGTTTAGGGTTATATTTTTGAATTAGGATAAAATTGGAACCAAAAATTATTACGAGAATTGAATCATGATTCCTACCGACCAAATATGATATAAGTGTGTGAAAGTTAAGTGATTAATGTGTCCACTTGATACAAATAAAGTGAATTCTAAAATCTACACGTAAGGGTGTGTTTACTAATTTGTAATGGGAATCAGTTGGAAAAAGAGTGCTCATTCTACATTGGCAGTAATTGGTCCTCTTGCAAATAATGGGAGCCAATTGGGTGGAGGATACATAGGTAATGTAAACTACTTATGTTTCTGGTCATAATCTATAAATGCTTTATTCATGATGTGATTATAAGAAGTAAATTAAAATAAAAAGAAGAAGAACAAGAGAGATTATAATGGTCATACATTATCAGGAGCATTCTTAATTCACAATTATCCAACTACGAGTACTCAACTGTCTTAAAAGAAAGGGTCAAAAAGGAAAAATAGTACAATTAATCCTGTCCCTATTATGACTTTTAAACAGAGGATAGTTGTGGTTTATCGATTTCATAGGAAATCCCTGCTTGATGGACTTAAAAGATTACACAACGAAAACATCTCACGCAGCAGGGTGCTTTGACATGCTATGTAATTCTGACTCCGGATTTGATGAAGCAATTCTTACTGCCAAACAAGCTGATGTTGTAGTTATAATTGTTGGTCTTGATTTGTCTCAAGAAACAGAAGATCGTGACCGAGTAAGTCTTCTATTACCTGGTAAACAGATGTATCTCGTGTCCTCTGTGGCTGTAGCCAGTAAAAAACCAGTGATCCTAGTTCTAACTGGTGGTGGACCCCTTGATGTATCATTTGCTAAAAAGATCCGCAAATTGCAAGCATTATCTGGATCGGCTGCCCTGGAGAAGCTGGTGGGAAAGCACTTGCAGAAATCATCTATGGAGATGTCAATCCAGGTATGCATTCATATAAATTAACTTGCATCAGATAGCTTTTTCTAACCTTCATGGAAAGGAAGATGCCAAAATAATGTGTAGCTCTCTAACTGGATTCACTAGCTTAAGAATAACGGTTAAGATAAACTCCATCCAGTGATCTAGAAACATACTTCTTTTCATTGCCTTTGTCCCGTTGGACATCCAAAAAACTAAGCTTTCGATTGTTTATGACAAAACTAAACTTGATATTTGGATACCATAAATACATAGGTGGAAAGCTGCCAGTTACATGGTATACGAGGGCTGATCCTTCTCGTGGTTACCCCGGAAGAACCTACAGATTTTACACTGGAAACAGGGTGTATGCATTTGGAGAGGGTATTAGATACACCAATTACACTTATAGATGATTGTCTGCACCAAAAAGACTTAGTTTATTGGGATCTCTTAGGGCAGGTTAAAGCAATCACTTACTAAATGAAGTAAAAGATGGACTTGACTATATAAATGTTGATGAGGTTACGTCTCGTTATTCATTAAGATTTCATGTGCAGATCTCTGTGACGAATGTAGGAGACATGGATGGTAGCCATATTGTGATGTTGTATTCTAGAGCGCCAAAAGTTGTCAATGGCCCTCCTATTAAACAGCTTATAAGATTCAAACGTGTGCATACCATATCGTACAAATCTACAACAAGCGTCTTGGTCGATCCATGTATGCATCTTAGTGTTGTGAATAAGTATGGGAAAAGATTATGTTGGAAAAAGATGAAATTTATTAAAAAATTGATTGTTGTAAAATGTGTCTTGTCCCACGTTGCTTTTTTACATTATTTTAAAAAGTTATAAATAGTGAAGAGTTAGGTATTGGGATTGGACCCTAAGGGGCACGCATTTTTGTGGAAAATGAGAAGACCTAGTCAATTGTGATACCACACGCGCGCGCGTGCATGCCGCCACCGACCGTGCCAAGTCCGAGTGAGGTGATATTTTATTTTTTGGTAAAATATTCTTTTTAAGGAAAAATTTTCCACTTACAAAAATGGTTGTTAAGAATATGGCCGTTTGTCTTCTTTATTTAGAAAAAAAGAGTTGTTGCTCGTATTTACTCACAAAAATATCTGTTACTCGTCTTTAATATGAAAATAATCGTTACTCTTCATTACTCAGAATGGCCGTTACGCTCTTAATTCCCAGACATTACCGTTTTATTCATAATTGCCACACGTTTTCTAAAACCTATAAAAAGAGGGCTTCAGCTCTCATTTTCAACACAACAATCTGAAATCTCATCTTCCTACGAAAAACAATTCTCTCTACAATTTCTAAGTATTCTTTTTAGTTTTCCGAGCAACAAATTTTCAGGTGTAGCATTCCAGTCTTCATCAGTGCAGTGAAGTTCTGAGACAGAGATTAAGATTCTGGGTTGTTTTATCCTGGGGACGACGAGGGTGTGTTTGCTTGCACAAATTGGGCAGAGCCGCGAAACGTCTTAAAGAGAGCGACTTAGTCCGCGACTCAACCCAAGCAGTTACTTTCAAGTTATCGGTAATATTATTCCTACACTGTTTTTATAAACTTGCATCAACAATTTTAAGACGAATTCAATCTGTCATGTCTACTGAAATGCTAACTGCTGATCTAAACAAACCATTCCGTTTTGAGGGATTACATTTTAAAAGATGTAGACAAAAAAATGTTGTTTTTCTTAACCATGAAAAAAGTCGTTTCTGCTCTTACTACTAAAAAACCAATACAGTCCAATCCACCTACTGATGTTGTAACTAAGGATTTAGACACCTGGATGGAAAATGATTTTCTCTGCAAAAATTATATTCTTAACGGTTTAGCTGATGACTTGTATGATTATTATAACTGTGATAAGTCTGCTAAGGAAATTTGGGAAGCACTTCAAAAGAAATACGACACTGAGGAAGCTGGAACTAAAAAGTATGTTGTCAGTAGATACATGAAGTTTCAAATGATTGATGGCAAATCAGTGGAAGCTCAATCACATGAACTGCAGAAGATATCACACGAAATAACTTCTGAAGGTATGACTTTAGATGAACAATTTCAAGTAGCTATTATAATAGATAAATCACCCCCTGCTTGGAAAGATTTTAAGAATACACTTAGGCATAAAACTAAGGAATTTTCTTTAGAAAGTCTTATAACCCGTTTAAGAATAGAAGAAGAAGCTCGAAGACAAGACCAAAGAGATGAAGTACTTGTAGTCTCAAATAATAGTACCAATAAGAAACCCTCCTCTACAATTCTGAAACCTAAAGGTAGAAATATGAAAACTCATAATCGTAGTAATAATCAAAACCGCCACCACCAAAATAGAAATAGAAGCTATCCTCCCCAGAATGGACCTCAACCCCCCTTAAGGAATAACACATTCATGTGTTATAGTTGTAATAGACCTGGCCACTTGGCTAGGAACTGCCGGAACAGGAATCGTCCTATCCCACAGGTGAACCTTACCGAAGATCAACTTATTGCTATGATATCTGAAGTCAATTTTGTTGGTGGATCCGAGGGGTGGTGGGTAGACACTGGTGCTTCTCGCCATGTTTGCTATGATCGAGACATGTTCAAATCCTATTCTGATTCTGAGGATAAGAAAGTGCTGCTGGGTGACTCCCACTCCACTAAAGTTGCTGGTACTGGTAAGGTGGTTTTGAAGTTTACCTCTGGAAAGACTATCATCTTAAAGGATGTCCTGCATACTCCAGAGATGAGAAAGAATTTAGTTTCAGGCTATCTTCTTAACAAAGCTGGGTTTACTCAAACTATAGGGGTTGATTTATATACTATAACTAAAAATAATATATTTGTTGGGAAAGGGTACGCCACTGATGGCATGTTCAAATTAAATGTTGAAATCAATAAAACCTCTTCTTCTGCTTATATGTTGAGTTCTTTTAATATTTGGCATGCTAGACTTTGTCATGTTAATAAACGCATAATCAAGAACATGAGTAGCTTAGAACTAATTCCTAAACTATCTTTAAATGATTTTGAAAAAATGTGATTTTTGTAGTCAAGCTAAAATAACCAAAACTTCACATAAATCAGTAGTTAGAGAATTCGAACCTTTATAATTAATTCATTCTGATATATGTGAACTTGATGGAAATTTAACAAGAAATGGAAAACGCTATTTTATAACTTTTATAGATGACTGTTCAGATTACACTTATGTATATCTAATGAAAATTAAAAGTGAAGTGTTTGACATGTTTAAAATATTTATGACTGAGATTGAAAATCAACTTAATAGAAAAATAAAAAGGTTTTGAACTGATAGAGGCACCGAATATGATTCCAATATCTTCAATGATTTTTATAAAACTCATGGAATCATTCATGAAAAAACTGCACCCTATTCTCCTGAAATGAATGGCAAAGTTGAAAGAAAAAATAGAACTTTTACTGAATCAGTTGTTGCAATTTTATTAAACTCTGGTGCTGCTTCCCATTGGTGGGGAGAAATTTTATTAACTGTTTGCTATGTGCTAAATGGAGTGCCTAAATCTACAAATAAAATTTCACCTTATGAAATTTTGAAAAATAAGAAACCTAATTTAACTTATTTTAAAACTTGGGGTTGTTTAGCCTATGTTAGGATCCCTGATCCTAAAAGAAATAAACTTGCTAGTAGAGCATATGAATGTGTATTCATAGGATACACTGTGAATAGTAAAGCTTATAAATTCTATGACTTAAAAGATCAAGTAGTTATAGAATCAAATGATGCTGACTTCTATGAACATAGGTTTTCCTTTAAATTTAAGAATAGTGGGGGCTCGTCTTCTAGTAGTTTACCTATAACTAGAACTAGTGAACAAACTGAAGAATTAAACACTGAAATTAGAAGAAGTAAACGAGCTCGAACCCTTAAGGATTTTGGGTCTGATTTTTATGCTTATACCTTAGAGGAAGATCCCCAAACCATTAAAGAAGCATTATCTTCTTTAGAAGCCAACTTATGGGAAGAAGCCATAAATGATGAAATGGACTCACTTGAGTATAATAAGACTTGGCATTTAGTTGACTTACCTCCTAGTTGCAAAACCATTGGATGTAAATGGATACTATAAAAGAAATTAAAACCCGATGGTACTATGGAAAAATATAAAGCTCGTCTTGTAGTTAAAGGATATAGGCAAAGAGAAAATGTAGATTTCTTTGATACCTTTTCACCAGTTACACAAATAACTTCCATACGTGTACTTTTCTCTCTCGTTGCTATCCATGATTTAGTAGTACATCAAATGGATGTTAAAACTGCTTTCTTAAATGGTGATTTAGAAGAAGAAATTTATATGGATCAACCTGAAGGTTTTGTTATCCCAGGTCAAGAAAATAAAGTTTGTAAATTATATAAATCTCTTTATGGTCTAAAACAAGCACCTAAGGAATGGCATGAAAAATTTGATAATCTAGTTATCTCACATGGATTCAAAATAAATGAAAGTGACAAATGCATTTATTATAAATTAGAAGATAATATTTGCACTATTATATGTTTATAT
This sequence comes from Hippophae tibetana, assembly GCA_037013495.1. NCBI lineage: Eukaryota > Viridiplantae > Streptophyta > Magnoliopsida > Rosales > Elaeagnaceae > Hippophae > Hippophae tibetana. Next base: position 32,523,000 of record CM072812.1, read on the forward strand.
GTGGATGACATGCTTATTTTTGGATCAAATATTTATGTTGTGAATAATGTGAAAATGTTGTTAAGAGCTAATTTTGATATGAAAGATCTTGGAGAAGCGAGTGTAATCCTTGGTATAAAAATAACTAGGTCTGAAAAGGGAATTTCTCTAGATCAATCTCACTACATTGAGAAGATCTTAAAGAAATATAATTACTTTAACTGTAAACCTGCATGTACTCCTTATGATCCTAGTGTAAAGTTGTTCAAGAACACCGGAGACGGTGTTAGACAAACTGAGTATGCGAGCATCATTGGTAGCTTACGTTACGCTACTGATTGCACTAGACCAGACATAGCTTATGTTGTGGGACTACTATGTAGGTTTACCAGTAGACCTAGTGTAGAGCATTGGAATGCTATTGAAAGGGTTATGAGATACCTTAAGAGAACTATGAATCTTGGATTACATTATAAAAAGTTTCCCGCTGTTCTAGAAGGATACAGCGATGCAGATTGGAACACTTTATCAGAAGACTCCAAAGCAACTAGTGGCTATATATTTAACATAGCTGGTGGAGCTATTTCTTGGAAGTCTAAGAAACAGACAATATTGGCTCAATCCACAATGGAGTCTGAAATGATAGCACTAGCCACTGCTAGTGAAGAAGCAGGTTGGCTAAGAAGTCTGTTAGCTGAGATTCCTTTGTGGGAAAGACCGATACCAGCTGTCTTGATCCACAGCGATAGTACCGCGACTATTGCAAAGATTCAGAACTGTTACTATAACGGCAAGAGACGACAGATATGTCGTAAGCATAGTACTATTAGAGAATTTCTCTCAACGGGAGCTATAAGAGTGGATCATGTACGTTCTGATGAAAATTTGGCAGATCCTTTGACGAAAGGATTACCAAGAGAGAAGGTTTTCAAAACCTCAAAAGGAATGGGATTAATGCCCTTAGAATGAAGAGTCACTTATGATGGTAACCCAACTGATAGACTGGAGATCCCAAGAAATAAGTTCAAAGGGTAATAACAAGTCATGAAGTGATATGAGATGTATCATGCTATTTATCAAATCCCATTCTATATTGTTAAAAGCATGAAGTCCTGAAGCGATAGAAAAGGATGAGTTAATTGTTAAATTCTTAATGAGTTCTATACTCTATGTGGAGGGAGTACATAGCTATAAGAGTACTCTTGAGATGTATCATGAGTACCTTAGAACTAATTCCTAAACTATCTTTGAATGATTTTGAGAAATGTGACTTTTGTAGTCAAGTTAAAATAACCAAAATTTAACATAAATAAGTAGTTAGAGAATCTAAACCTTTCGACTTAATACACTCTAACATATGTGAATTTGATGATATTTTAACAAGAAATGGAAAACACTAATAATAACTTTTATTGATGACTGTTTAGACTATACTTATGTATATCTAATGAAAATATAAAAGTTTGATATGTTTAAAATATTTAAGACTGAAATTGAAAATCAATATAATAAAAAAAATAGTTCATGAATGATTTTTATAAAACTCATGGAATCATTCATGAAAAAACTGCACCTTATTCTCGAAAAATAAATGACAAAGCTGAAAGAAAAAATAATTTTTTTACTGAATCAGTTGTTGTTAAACTCTAGTGTTGCTTCCCATTAATGGAGAGAAATTTTATTAATAGTTTACTTTGTGCTAAATAGAGTACCTAAATCTACTAGTAAAATTTCACCATATGAAAATTTGGAAAATAAGAAACCTAACTTAACTTATTTTAAAACTTAAGGTTGATTAGTCTATGTTAGGATCCCTATCCTAAAAGAAGTAAACTTGTTAATAGAGCATATGAATATGTATTCATATGATATGCTATGAATAATAAAGCTTATTAATTCTATGACTTAAATGATCATGTAGTTATAGAATCAAAAGATGTTGACTTCTATGAACATAAGTTTCCTTTTTAAATTGAAAAATAGTGGGGAGCTCGTGTTCTAATAGTTTACCCATAATTAGAACTAGTGAACAAAAAGAGGAATTAAACACTAAAATTAGGGTAACTAAACGAGCTCGAACCCTTAAGGATTTTGGGTTTAGTTTTTATGCTTATACCATAGAGGAAGATCCCCAAACTCTTAAAATGTCTTATCTTATTTATATGCCAACTTATGGGAAGAAACCATAAATGATGAAATAGATTCTCTTGAGTATAATAGAACTTGATATTTAGTTGACTTACCTCATGGTAGCAAAATCATAGGATGTAAATTTCTTTGATACATTTTTACAAGTCACACAAATAGCTTCTATTATACTTTTCTCGTGCACCAAATAGATGTTAAAACTGATTTCTTAAATGATAACTTAGAAGAAGAAGATTATATGGATAAACCTGAAGGCTTTGTTGTCCAGGTCAAGAAAATAAAGTTGATAAACTAGATAAATTTTTAGATCGTATTAAATACAAATTCAATTAATTAACGGATCATATTATATCACTTGAAAATAAGTTATCGGATTTGATAAAAATTCTAAATTAGTTCAAATGTCACATTTTTGAACCGATAGAAACCCATTTTAGTTTTTAATTTATTTGTCTTACATATTAAACGTATTATTCAAAGGCAGCTTTGTTGCTATAAAAACTCTCCCATACCCACTAAGATTTTGTTTTCCTCAGAAAGTATCAAGTTTCAAAGCTATGCCCTTATTAGCTTAAATCAAACTTGCTTAATTACAGTAGTACTCCAAAGTTAAAAGGCTGGTTTTGAAATCATGAGTGCACCACCCAAGTATGGTTATCCCTACCCTCCTCCTCAAGAGGGTACCCTACAAATCCCTCTTCTTAATTTCTTTCTTGAGGGATGGTATATATGCTTGTAATTATTTTATTTATTCTGTGATTAAATATGTGTTACAAAAATAACTTGAATTTTGATGATGGTGTGTGTGTGACAGTCTTGGGGCGTTATGTTGCTGCTGTATGATTGACGAGTGTTGCTGTGATCCCTCCTTCTGCGTCTGGTGACAAGAAGGATTAAATCCCAGTTCCCACAAATTATATTTAGGATTTTTATGTACAAGAAATATAGATGTTCTCCAGTTTGGGGGCATCTAAATTATTTTGAGTCATGTTTATGTAAGATTTGTATATATATGTTCTGTTTGGGGCTCTTTGAACAACCTCACTTATTTAAGCTATAAGGCCAGAAACAACCTCTCACTTAAAAGGGTTTCTGAGCAAACGAAAAAAATAAAATCCATATTCTTAAGGCGAGACCTAAGAAACTATTAATATTAGAGAAAAAATATTTATTTTCAGAAAATTTTAATTTATCTTATTAAATTAAATTTTAAATTTGTTTTAAGTAATAACAATTTTTTAACTTAATAGTGGAAAAAAATTAAAGAAAACATAAATGAGTTTAGTTTAAAGATAAAGACAGAGATTAATCTTAACCAAATTATTTTCATTCTTTGAATGTTAAATGAGATTTGCATGAAGGCGGGAGCGAGTCTCTTATTGAGGTGAGGGGTTTTTAGGTAAAATTGGTTAATTTATTCGTATTATTTTTAAATTATTTATTATAATTTCTATTAAATATATTTAATTTTACAATTGTTAATGTATATTTAGTAACGTATTAATATATATATATGTTAATTTATATATAGTTACTTTAGATATATCTAGTTTATTTATAATTTTTATATAAAAACATGATTTATATTCATTTAAATTACAGAATAAAATACAATCATTAATTATTTTTAACATGGTATGAGAGTCACTACTCTTATCTTTTTAGTAGTCTTGTTTTTTTTGGTGTTACTAAACCCTTATACTTTTCGCTGTCACAATAGCCGCTACAACCACTCACCGTTGAACCTCCGACTTCTTTCAGTAGTTGTCCTTAGGTTCTGGAACTAAAGTTGTCGTTGTTAAGGAGTCCTGCACCACACAGATCACTACAATAACTGTCACCGTCGTGCATCTAGCTCCGACAATTTTTCTGCAGACATCACTGTGATCGGATCGACCAGATATACACAACCGTGGAAATATCGCAACCATCGAACATCGCACACTCCCTCATGTGCCTCTCAAAATATTTGCACGTTCTTTCACGCACCGCCACTGAAACTAACCTCCGCTCAAAACACGATGCCCTATCTGCAGATACCACTTTGATCACTACAACCAGATCTACACAACCGTGGGCGTATCACATCCATACTCCTTCGGACGGGTTGACAACAGCAATAGCACGTGAATCTGACGGGCCAAGCACGCCGCGCTCTGGTCTTGTGACATCATTAGTAACGTCTCTAGGGCTGACATCATCATCGCATTCGCTGACATCACAAAGCCCCACTGACTATTGACTGTTGACTCTCGTTGACAGTGCTGACCGTTGACTTTTGCAGTACATGTCCACCCTACCTAGTTTTTCACGTAGACCTCATTTTTGTAGTCCGTTTTTGCATATTGTGTTTACAAATGGATAAAAAGATGCTTTTGTTTCTTGCCCTATCAATACTATATTGGAGAGAACTAAGAATTACTTGTCCTGGTCACAAGCTATGCATAGTTTTCTTAAGGGTCGTATGCTCTGACATTATTGTACTGGTGCAATTATCATTCATGTTAAAGGAGAAAGTGAAGAAGATGTTATTTTCCTCCGTCGCATGATTGAATGGGATAATCACAACCACATGATCCTCACATGGATTCGGAATACTTCCATTCCCTCCATCTCCAATCTGTTGGGCAACTTTGATGATGCCAAATCAGCATGGGATATGTTGGCCAAAAGGTACTCCACTACTCACGGTTCCATGAAATATCAACTAATAGTTGAATTGCATCAACTTCAACGGGAACCAGGGCAATCCATCAATGACTACTTTGATAAACTTCGCTTCCTTTGGGACCAAATTGACCTTTGTGATTCAATTTGGGCATGCTCAACAGATGCTCAACAATATGCTACAATTAGGGATGAATTTTGTCTCTATGAGTTCTTGATGTCACTCCACAAGGACTTTGAGCCAATCTGAGGTCAACTTCTTAATCGTAGTCCTCCTCCCTCTCTTGATACTGTTGTAAATGAGTTGGTTAGAGTAGAAGCTCGACTTGTAACCCTTCAAGCCCAAAATAAGTTCAATGTTTTGGATATTACTCTTCCTACTCCCGTCATTAAGCAACATTAGCAATAAGGTGATTCCTCCAGCTTTTACAATCGTCGCATGCAGAGCAATAAAAGTTTCTGCAATTATTGCGAGCGTCATGGCCACACCATTGAGACTTGTTACCGTCGTAACAAATCTACTGTTGATGTTGCTAATACTGAGCCTACTTCGCTGATGCCGTCTAGTTCAGCAGACTCTCAGTCTTCTGGATCCACTATCAACCTCTCCTCTACTGAACTACATAAGATCATAACTCAGGCTGTTCAAATGGTTGGTAATGTATCTCTTTCCACTACTCTCTCAGTTCTACCCGGTAAGTCTCAAACTTGGCTTTTTTACTCTACATGTTGCAATCACATGACATCTCACTCATCTTTATTCTCCAAACTTGACCGTGTATCACATCCCCTTAATATTCATATAGCTGATGGTTCTACCATTCATGGGAATAGTTTAGGTTTTGTTTCGACCTCTACCCTCTTTGTTCCTGGGGTTTTCCATGTACTTGACCTATCCTATAATTTATGCTATGTGGGACAATTAGCTGAACTAGGATATCGCCTTATCTTTGAATATTCTGGGTGTATTGTGCAGGATACGAGGATGGGGCAAGAGCTTAGGACCGGTCCTAGGGTCGGGCGTATGTTTCCCATAAACAAACTTCATCTTCCACCTGTTGCTCCTGCCTCTGTTGCTACTACAACTGTTGTAGTTTCTTCCTTACCTTCTCTCGCACTTTGGCATTCTCATCTTGGTCATGCCCCATCCACTCGAGTACAACAGTTAGCTTTTAAAGGTCTATTGGGTTCTGTGTCCAAAGGCAATTTTGATTGTACTTCATGTCAATTAGGAAAACAGCCAGCTTTACCTTTTAATAATAGTAAATCTATCTCTAATAGTATTTTTGAGTTAATTCATTCTGATGTTTGGGGACCTTCTACTGTTACTAGTATTGGCGGATCTCGATATTTTTTTATTTTTATTGATGATTATTCTCGTTATAGTTGGATCTTTCCAATGAAATCTCATTCTGAAATCTTACCAATATACAGTAACTTTGCAAAAATGGTTGAAACACAATTCTCCAACACATATCAAAAAAATTCTATCTGATAATGCTTTTGAATATACTCAAAATGCTTTTCAAGCTCTATTACACTCTTATGAAACTGTACATCATCTAACCTGTCTAGGAACCTCTCAACAAAATGGTCGAGCCGAAAGAAAACTTCGTCATATTCTTTACACTATTCGTGCTCTTCTTCTTTCTGCCAAAGTTCCTACCCCATTTTGAGGTGAAGCTGCTCCTCATGCTGTTCATGCCATTAATCGTATTCCAAGCGCCGTCATTTATAATCAGAATCCATATGAGCGCCTTTTTGGGTCATCTCCTGACTATCATTACCTTCGCTCATTCGAATCTGCCTGTTTCATTCTTCTTCAGCCTCATGAACACAACAAACTTGAGCCTCGATCTAGACTTTGTTGTTTTCTTGGTTATGGTGAAACTCAAAAAGGGTATCGATTCTATGATCCTGTCTCACATCGTCTTCATGTTTCCCGAAATGTTGTCTTTTGGGAACACCACTTATTTATTGAACTTTCTCACTTTCGTTCTTCCCTAACTAATTCAAATGTTTTAGAAATCTTTCCAAATGAGTCTCCTATTCCTTCTATAGATACTTCTAATTCACCTATGGACTTCACTATTCAATCTTCAAATATTTTTTATGATTATCCTAGATAGGTTGTAGAAGAACATGTTGATAACGAGCTACCCCACCTTGAACATAGGTCCTCTGCTGTTGCTCCACCTGAAGATCCTCCATAAGAAATTTCACCTTGCCACTCAACCAGGGTAAGATCCATTCCTACACATTTACTTGACTATCATTGTTACACTTCCCTTGCTACACTCCATGAGCCTCACACCTATCGTTCAAAAACTTGATGAGCGAAAACCGACATCGTCGATTCTTGCCAATACTTTGGTTTTAATATTTATAAAACTCTCGCAAGTGCACGAATCATTTCGAAGAAAATGATAAGTATACTCCCAAGGTCGATCTAAGGAAGGAATGTGTGTGGTTTTTAATTTATTATTCAAACTTCTAAAAATGAAATTAAATCCTAAACATCCTATCACGATATTTTGGGGTTTTTGTGTTTTTAATCTACTTACATAAAAATAAACATAGATTCAATAAACATTCATGCAAATTTTATCATTTATAATGGCGGAGTATTTATGGATATAATAACTAAGTTAATTATGCTTGCTCATATTATCTAGGTTATTAAAGATATGAATTGATATTTATTGATTCTCCCTTTTTTGTATGAATACCACCTTTGGTGGGGTTAGATATTCTTTGTTAACTAAACAAATCAATTAACACCTATTGGTGGGGTTGATAACTAATATGCTTAATTAAATTAATTCCTTTTTTCTAAGAGATTGAAAATGAACCATTTAAATGCCACCTTTGGTGGGGTTAGACAGTTTAAACTTTATTCAAGGTGTCCAAATTAAACCCAAGAATTTAGTTATCCGAGTACTAACTTTCAAGTTTTAAAACCACTACCGAAAACATGTCGTCAATACATTTTTAGATAATAATTCTTATAAAAACTTTTGAAATAGAGCTTCACTCTAACTACCGGGCGATTGTACCATAAAATAAAAGAGCACTACTCTAAATCAGACCGGATAACTAAACCTTAAAATCTAATTTTCAGGTTTAAGTTTGTAATGAAAAATAATATATTTCTCTCTAACATTCTTAATATAAAATCATGAATAAAAACAAAATCAATTCATTTTAAAGATTTTTACCTATTTAATATTTCGCAAGCATAACAACGTCATTATTACATCATGTTTACTAAACAGCCAGCATAGTTAAATTTAACTACAGACAAATTAAATATAACATGTAAGAATAAAGCATAAAAATAACTGTAAAGAAAATAAAATCCTTACAGAACTTCGATGCTATTCCCGTAGCTGGAAAACCTCCAAGCGGAATTTGCACTCCCATTTATTGAATCAAAGAGCTAAAATATTACAAAAACATAACTAGTTCTTCCCAAAAAGGGAAGAACTCTAAATCTAAGAGAAATTAACTAAGAAAAGCTAAAAACTAAGAAAACATAAGAAAAACTAAGCAAAACTAAAAAACTAAGAAATGAGAGAAAGAAAGAAGAGAGAAGTGTGTTTTGAAGTGAAGGGAAGGGGGTATTTATAGGTGAGGATGGAGAGAAAAAATGAGTAAAAAAATGTTAAAAAATGTAAAAACGCATATTGGAATTGCTGACGTCATTAATGACGTCAGCATGACGTCACAGGGCGGCTGCACGTGAAAAATGGGGCGAAAACGCGTTGGGCGCGCGGAGGGGCTGCTGCTGGGCGCTGCGCGCGCGCGCGGGGGGCTGTCGCTGCGCGCAGCTCGGCGCGCGTGAACAGTGCCCGCGCGCTGGGGAGCGCGCGGCATGGGACGCTGGGCTGCGCGCGCGGCTGGACTGCTGCACGCGATTTCCGTCTTTTTGACATTTTTGACCTTTTCGACCCATTTTGTCCAATTTTTCCATGTTTGTTGACCTTTTCCCACTTATTTATTAATATATTTGTGATGTATTGCTTCAAGTATTCCTCTTTTAGTCTTTAAATTGCGTTTTTAAGCCAAAATACCTGAAAAACAATAAGAATACCCGTGATTCCGAAAAAGACAAATTTATATAAATATATGATAAAACATATAAATATATATATTTTTAATCAATTAATGTACATAAAATCATGGTTATTTTAGTGCTTTTTGAGCACTCATCAACATCTACTAACTCTTTTTGGTAGATTGCAATGAAAGAAAAAATTGATGCATTAACCAAAAACCATACTTGGGATCTGGTTACTCTCCTTCCTAGTCAGTCTGTGGTTGGTAGTAAGTGGATCTATAAGATCAAGACTCGCTCTGATGGGTACATCGATCGCTACAAGGCTCGTCTTGTAGCAAAAGGTTTTACACAAGAGTATGAGATTGATTATGAAGAAACTTTTGCTCCAGTTGCCCGTATTTCCTATGTTCGTACCCTCTTAGCTGTTGCCACTGTTAGTAAATGGGACCTTTTTCAGATGGATGTCAAAAATGCATTCCTTAATAGGGATCTGCATGAAGAAGTCTATATGCAACCTCCTCCTAGTCTTTCTGTTGAAACAAATAAGGTTTGTCGCCTTCGACGAGAACTTTATGACTTTAAACAAGCTCCACGAGCATGGTTTGCCAAGTTCAGCTCCACCATTCTTCGTTGGGTTACACTGTCAGTGCTTATGATTCTGCCTTATTTCTTCGTCGCAATGATAAAGGCACCATTTTGCTTCTCCTATATGTGGATGATATGATCATAACTGATGATGACCTCAGTGGCATTCAAGAACTCAAGGATTTTCTTAGTCAATAGTTTGAGATGAAAGACCTTGGACATCTCAGCTACTTCTTGGGTCTTGAGATCACTCGTTCCACATATGGTTTTTATATTACTCAAGCTAAGTATGCATCTGACCTCTTATCTCAAGCTAGACTCACTGACAGCAAGACTGTTGACACTCCAGTTGAACTTAATACACATCTCACACCATCGGAGGGGCAACCATTGTCTAATCCCTATCTTTACAGACGATTGGTTGGCAGCCTGATTTATCTTACAATTACTCGTCTAGACATTTCTTATGTTGTTCATCAGGTGAGCCAGTATCTGTCTGCTCCACGATCAACTCACTATGTTGTTGTTCTGCTTATTCTATGATACTTGAAAGGCACTATCTTCCATGGCCTTTTCTACTCAACTCAGTCTCTTTTAGTACTTCGTGCATTCTCTGATGTTGATTGGGCAGGAGATCCCACTGATCACAGGTCCACTACAAGTTATTGCTTTCTCCTTCGTTCTTCTTTGATTTCTTGGCGAAGTAAGAAACAAACCTTTGTGGCTCGCTCCAGTACTGAAGCAGAATATCGTGCTCTTGCTGATACCACATTTGAGCTTCTTAAGGATTTGAGTGTGTCCACATCCTCTGCTACTCCTCTTTATTGTGACAATCAGAGTGTCATTTATATTGTTCACAACGATGTCTTAAATGAACGAACTAAACACATCAAGATTGATTGTCACTTATTCGCTCTCATCTTGTCCATGGTGCTCTCAAGCTTTTCCCCGTATCCTCCAACGATCAACGTGCATATATCTTCATTAAGTCACTTCCCAAAAGACACACTCGTAATTTGGTTGACAACCTCAAGGTGGTCTCACATCCACCTTGAGTTTGAGGAGGGTGTTAATATATATCTAATTACTTTAGACATATGTAATTTACTTGTAATTAATATATAAAAGTAATATGTATATTCATTTAAATTACAAAATAAAATACAATTATTAAATATTTTTAATAATAATTATTAAAAATAAGTATTTTAATATCTTGATTAAGTAAATTAAAATATATTATTTTTATAAATTAATCTATTTATAAATAAAGAAATTATATCGACGTAATAATGGGTCGATAATGGTACTCGAACCTTTGTCTCATTCATTTTTCGAAAAATGCATCGTAAGGTGACATACAGACAGTGACCAGTACATTCCCACGAAGTCCTCTCTAGTGGGGTCCTTTGTGACTTGTTGAGTCTTCACTTTTTCTACTTTCCATGGAGAAATTATTCATGGATTGTCGATTAAGTTCAGGGATGGTCGCCGGGAATAAGTGCGGATAATTATAATGGTTTTGTATTGGTTTTGAATAGATTTGGGTTAATTACGAGTAAATGAATTTTTTTTTTCGGTTTGAGGACATTTTTTATATTTAAATTTTATTTAAAAATAAATTTAGTTTAAAAAAATTAAAATATTAAGATAATATTATTATATTTTTTAAAATATTAATTTTTATTTTTATTCGATATATTTTTATATAAAATAATATATATATATAATAAATAAATATAATTCAATCAACTTTTCAAATGATTGTGTTTTTTAATATTCAAATATATTATTTTATAATTAAATTTATATAAAAAATAATATTAATATACTTTTAATTTTAATTACTAACATTTTTATATTATAATAATAATTTATGTCATAAATTTAATCAGTTATCATCATTTTGTTTAAGAAATTTTGAAATATTTACTAATAATCATAATTTTAATTATTCATTATTAAAAACTTAATCCATAGATAAAGTAATAATATAATATTTTAAATTAATAAAATATAAAATTAACACAAATATTTTTTATAAAATATTTAATATTTAGTATAAAAAATTAAAATGTGATTAGTGTGGATTATATTCCGTTTAAGAAGTGAGTGATATATAAAGTAAATTTTGTTTTCCTTTTGATATAACGGATTGTGGAGGCTAGAGAGACATCCGTCGTGATCATAATTTTTTAGAGAATAACATCAAACGTTTGATACAAATTTGATATGAAATAATAAAATAGTTATGAAATAATTACTAGCAATGGTTAATTAAATTTGCTTTTAATTTTTTATTTTTGAGTAAATAATAAAAATAATACTTTTAAAATTTATAATTATAAAATGACATTTTTTATATATATACTATTTCTAAGATTTATTAATATATTGGTCATTTATACGAACAAAACATTAGTTTGTAAACATGTTTTTAGATTCGTTATCAAATCTATTAAGTAAATTAAAAAAAATACTAAAATTTTATATAATCATATTTCAATTATATCTTTTATGATTATCACATATAATATTGTACCCATACATTTACTAGTACATATTCACAACACTTTGAATTATTTTTAGTGATAAAGTTTGCATTAGTTGATTAATCAAGTTTCACTTGATTTTGATTGAGTCTCGTTAGGTAAAAATTGAGTGCATAAATTATCGTTGATCGATCAATCAAGTACAAAATTGATTGATCAATCTCAAAAAAATTTCTTTTGAAATGTTTATTAAACTTGAGTCAACTTATAGAATTATTACTTAGTTTTTTCTTTAATATGCATGTAAGTAACAAAGAAATATAATTTAAATTAAATTCTGTTCACCTTGCCAAATATGCTCTTGTACACAAATGTACTATCAATCACAAGATAAGATGTTCTTATATTATAACAATTTTAATGTTATATGCATCTCTAAGAATCATTTTCAATATTCCATAACAAAGATATAGATTTTACGCATCATTATTTAGTTGAAGAAAAAGTAATCATACTTGAGTTTGTTTCTACTGATAGAAAATTGTTAAACCTATTTATTAAGGCTTTGGATACCCAAAGATTTGAAACACGTAGAAGTGCCTTGAAAATATTTCCAATAGGGTAATCCCGTCTGTTCTTCGTACAAAAAGAGGAAGATCCATTCTTCATAAAAAAAGGAGAGATGTGAGTTATAAACTTTAACTATTTGAGTACAAGTTATACTATGATTAGTTAAGTTTTATTTTACATAATCAATATATTTCATGGTCACATTTTAATTGTTATTGAAATTACTTTTACATACACCCATGTAAATGCATGTTCAAATTAGTTTTCTGACTATCTAGTTCTGTTAAATGTCTTGAAACTTAAATTAATTTAAGGTGTGAAAAGTATACTTTATCTCTAAATTCAAACACTAGAGTAGACTAAATTAGAATACCTTATTAATAAAACTACGTGATGTGATATGTGAAGCTATAATAAAATGGAAAGGATTATCCTATTAGTGATGTGAAAGTCATTAATTAGACATAATTATCATGTATAAAATTATCAAGTAATGATAATAAATACATAAATAAATAAGTAAGTAAATAAAAGATAGGTTATTTATTTATTAAAAAGTGGGGATATAAGGCTTAAATTAAAAAATTGTTATGGAAGCCCTAAAAACAATTGACTAAGCTTATATTCTTTTAGAGTAACGAAGGGATTATATCACTTTAATGTCATTGACAAAATGTGAGTCATGGGCTGTTTAACTGAAAATATTGGTGATCATTGAACTTACTCATAGTTAAATTGTGAAAAAGTATTAATATTTGTTACTAATTATGCACAGCTCTAAATTTGGTTGATTGTTTATAAAATAATTGATTAGTGCCTCACGTTTAAAAACTTTGTTTTGTTTGTATGTTAAAAAGGTTGGAGCAATATCATGAGGTTATACATACAAGAAGAGAGCACACATTCCGGGGAAGCTTGTCATGATTGATTTGATCGATTGCTTAATATATGATATTCGGATTACTCTTTAAATGTTAGCTGAAGTAATTAACAACGAGGCTCCAATGCTACGATGTATTGTCTAATTCATATGATTTTAGTTGAATAAAAGTTTTTCAAGATTAATCTAATATGGTATAAGATAGTTGTATTATGAAATACTATGAGCATAATGTAGTAATAGCGTGATTTTTTCACACAAAAAATACCAAATAGAGAGTTAATGCACAATAATTTGATAGTCAAATTTTGTAAATTTTGTAAATAGATCACAAGTGTACATATTACTTCGTAAAATGCAATATATACACTTCTAAAGTAGATCTAAAGAAAATTTACGTGATTTCTAAATAATTTAACAAAATTCTTAAAAATAAAAAATAAACTTAAATATTTTATTACAATAGAAAAATCTAACCTATTGGCATCAAATTAAAGATAGAGTCGATTCAATAAATATTAGACATGTAAATATTTAATTATTCAACGATGAGTTTGTGAGATATATTATTTAGTTACTTATACTTGCTTAACATTAATTACATTATTAAATATACAAATTAAGATTATTAATTCTCTCTTTTTTGTATGAAAAATTCTTTTACTATGGGTCACTTTCATTATTTATCAAAATCAATTAAAGTTTTTTAGCGGTGATCAATTAACTGATTAAGATTATATTATAATCTATTCAAAAGAAATTAACAAATCATTTAAATCGATTCTTTTGATAAAAAAATTAATCTAAACTTGTATTCAAGTTGTCAAAGCTGATTTAAAATTAGATTTAAAATTGATTTATCCAAAACCTAACTTTCATATTTTAAATCTATTATGAAAAATATATTCTTAATATATTTTTCAACAATAAATCTTATAAAAATATTTGAAATAGAATATAATTCTAAATTAGATCCTAAATTTATCTTTCATATTTTAAATTTGTTACAAAAAATATGTCATTAATAAATTTTGTAGAAATCTTGAATAAATAAATAAACTTAATTTATTTTATAAAAAATATTCCACTGAATTAATTTTTTGCAAGTATAACAATATAACTAATATCTCATAATATTACTCAACTAGACAGGCTTAGTTTTAATAAATATTAGTACAATTAAAATTAATACTTTAATTATATCTTTCAATGTACAAAAGTTTAGTTCTTATAGTAGTTTTTTTCTATTCAATAAGCAGTTTAAGGTAAATCTGTTTGGAGGTTTTTTTAGATATATATATATATCTAAAAAAACCTCCAAACAGATTTACCTTAAACTGCTTATTGAATAGAAAAAAACTACTATGTAAACTAAAATTTTATTCAACTCTCAAAATTAAGAAAAATAAAACTAAAGAAAACTAAGAACATTAGGGAGAAGCTAATGAAAAGAATGATTCGATACTGAGTGAATGATGGTTTTTTATAAGTGAGGAGACACGATGAAAAGATGAGGGGAAAATGGATTGTAAGTAAGAAATTATTGGGAACCACGACACATATTTTTTCCATCATACCAGTATGCATTGATTTTAAACGTGTTTAAATTATGATCCAATACATTCCTACTGTGATACATTAATCACTACTACGACTTGGGTTAAACTACGTGTTTTCAGCTTCTTTTTGTTTCACCCCATTACAAGCTTGGTTGGTACATATGTAAGGCTTACATATATCATTCTTTCTTCTTCTTGGTTGTAATGGGTGACTCTATAAAAGTAGAATTATCAGTGCATTTTTATGCTTAATATTTACTTGTTCTAGTTAATAAGTAGCACTTTTGGTGTTAAAATATAGAAATATAAACTTTCTACTAAAATGGGTGAAAACATATTTTTTTTCAATTTTTTTTTGTAATTTGTATGGATTTATTATGAATTTTTAATACATGACCAATTAGAAGACGCCATGTGGATACCATACATGCACGGAAGTTGACCAATCGATGCCACACAAGTAAAGAGAGCCAATAGAGTGCATCGTGTGTACCGGGTGATGCAAACCTTACCACGTGTTAGCATGATGTTTGTTACGAGTTTCATCAGGTGCTCAATGAGCATGCCACGTGTCATAACGTGATTCATTTGTTTGTTCCATCAGGATGCCACACAATTTGTATATACGAATCAAAGTATGTCATATGGCATTGACTTAACAAGTATTGACCTTGACCAATCACCTCACCATAAGTCGTGTGTTGATTCGTCAAGTAATTTCCCTATGCCACGTGTTGTAATCCTATTAGCCATCGCTATTTAATTTCTTTTTTATCTTAGCTCGTGATTTGAAGTTGATATGAAATTCCATATATCACATGAGCTTAATTTAACCCTCTAATTTCCTCAAAAATCCTAATTAGTCAAAAATAACATATATTTTTATTAGTTTTTTGAGCCAAGAAGAGACAAAAATACAAAAAAATTAAGAAGAGATACAATTTTGGTGGAGATTGAGGAGAAGGTTAGTGTTACCATTCAATAGATTGATTGTATTTCTTCTTCTTCTCTTTTCTTTATCAATTTAAAAATATGAATTTTATGAACAAAATCATGTCTAGATAATTTATTAATCTGAGGTTCTTATGAATCTAATTTTTTACATGTGATGATCTAATATTTTATCCCAATTATGATTTTAATTTAATTATATTATTTAATTTAATTTTTATATTATTAATTATTTGGCCTACAATTGATCTATAGAGGAAATTAAATGGATTTGAGAGAATTATTTAATTGTTTGTCATAATTAAATAACATGTATAGTTTTTAGATATAGATGTATGACTCTTATGTATGTGATCTATAATTGTTGTACTTAATAAGTAGTATGAAATTTAATTGACATGAAAGCGTACTTAGGTTAATTACTATATAGTGTGTAGTTTACTTAAGAAAGAAATACATGTTAGGTTAAATTCAGTTGATCATGTAATTAATTGGTAATTATATTAGGGGAATTTTCGTGATTCACATGCTTAGAAAATCGAGAGCTTAAGTATTTCTAGATATTTTCTCATATATCTTGTTAACTGTCAATTCTAAATTAATTAATTATTACTATTTATTTTTAGTTCTTTTAATTTTTCTTTTTCAAAACATAAAAAGAAAAAAAATATTTACTTTTTAGTTTTAAAATTAGTTTCTAATAACATAATCTTCGTGAGAATATATTTTCTTATCATTATATTACTTGTTGCGATAAGTATATTTGTGTATTCATTGCATACAATTCATATTGATCAGTAATTAAATGCTTTAAAGTATAATTTATCAAGTGTTTAAGGTACAAATTTAAGTAATTGGGAGCTTAAGTGAAAATTGAAAAATTACAAGTTTTTTGGATTGGAGTTCAAGTATAACTTGTCCCAAAAATGCATGTTTTGATATGTACATAATTTGTTGGGAATTTTTTATGATAAAAATAAATAACATACATGACACAATTTTGAGATATCCAAAACCTAACCCAAGTTATTACACAGAGCGGAAGCAAAATCTAAAGAATCACATAGCTATATCATATTTGGAAACATAAATAGATGGTGGTTATGACCCTTTTCTTATAATCATATCAATAAAATGATACAAAAATAAAAAAAAAATATTTATAACAACCTGTTATAATGTCACAATAGCTTCAACTCAATACACTCACTAACAAACCTTAATTTTTTGGGGAAGTTTATGTTAGATTCTTGTTTTTGACATCATAGGATATTTTGGATTTTTTTTGTCTTTTCAATGGCTATTAGACGTCGTGAACTCATTAATGATGCACCAACTCCAGTTTTGTCTCAATTATGGAATAGAGACTCTCAAATGAGGTAATAAAATATTATCTCTAAATGACCTATTTTACATAACCATGGTATTTCTTGGCATGATTTTTACAAAATAGGAATTACTCAGCATATTGCAACTCTTGGTTGCAATCACTTTTTACACCATCAAAAATCTACTATCCAAAACAAAATTGTTGACATCTCGGCCTAAGAGATCAATGCCTTTTTATCATTTAATAATACTGGGGATGTTGGTTTTAACTTAGACTGGTTTAACATTTCAAACGAGGAACTATTAACCAAATTAACTAGATCGCCAAATGCCAGCCTCAATCCAAAACTAATCTATATCCTAGGTGAATTTACTTTATTCTATCGAATTTTAAATAAGATAGTCTACATTGAATTACTGGCTTATAAGCATTCATATGAGATTGGTTTCTTACATGCTAAGATTATGTATTGTATTGAAAAAGAAACTATGTTCAATGTAGGAACCTTTATTCAGGACGAACTAATGAGCCAAGATGAGATCACAAACTCTAGGATTAGACTACCTTATGGTTGTCTCGTAACCCAAAAGATCATTGTTGTTGGTATGCCACTGACAAAAGATTCTGAAACTACTCACGGTATAAGTAATATTGTTTGGGCTACAATTATAAGATCCTCTACTTAGATCTCTAAAAGAAAAAAAATCATTGATGTTCGAACCAACGGTGGGGCAACTATTGATATTTTTGGTGATGATGATATGGAAAACATCACTGTTATTGATCCTTCTTTTCAAGACATTTTAAAGTAAGAATGAGAATCGAAGCACTATCCCCTCAAATGGAAGGCCTACACCAAAAAGTGACTATCATTGACGAGTATCAAGATGCCATATTTTCAATGATAAGTGATATGCATTCACTTTTCAGATCTTAAAGAAATCAACCTCATGGACAATAATAATCTTTTTAATGTTTTATTTGCTTTGTACTATTTTTGAGTTTTTTGGAAACATCTTGTGCTTACATAATTTACTCTGTTTTGTGATTGCTTTGATGATTATTTGAATGGATAATTTACTTTTCATTAAATATATCTCATTTGTGTTATTGAATTTAGGATGACAAAAGAGGGAGAATGGTTAATAATAAGAGAGATATTGCACATAGAGGATGGATACATTGATTAAGTTTTCTATTTTTATTTGATATTGCACATAGAAGGATAACATTGATTAAGTGTTCACTTTGATATGTCCCATAGGGGTATTTTATTATTTAAATTTTCTATATTTTATTATTCATTACATATGTTTGTTTCGTTGCTTTACTACTATTATATGCCTTGAACTAATGAAAAAAATGAGTCATTTTGATAAATTGTGTGCCTATATATTGTTTTTTTTAGTATACATATAAGCTATCAAGATTTAAGTGAAGATGGTTTCATCGGATGATAGGATAGTACCACTATGTAAATTTTATTTCTCCTATTAGTGTCATGTAGTGAGAAAGATGTTTTTTCACACGAATATGCCAAAGGAGTAGATTATAAGTTTATGAGTCTTGGCAATATTCATGAGCAAAAAATTTAAATATAAACTATTTTCTAGGCATATTTTGTTGTACGTTATTCAAGCTGATTAAAATTTTGAGCTTGAAGTTAATATGTTTCAGGTATATACTTGTAAACTAGTTTTTGCCTATGAATTATTTCTCTATAATTGGTTTGATGGATATAATGGTAATTATTCTTTAACCAAGAATTGATTGCATCTCCACTATATAAACAACCTAATGCTTCTTATTTTAAATAACGACAATTATTCTATTCTTTTAATTATTTTGTGTCTTCTCTCTCAAAATATTTTTAAATGTAAATCATATTGTTTGAGGCTCATTCTTAAATTAATCTATAAAATATTGTGTGATTATGTTTGATTAATTAATAAGCCTACTTGTTAAATGATATTATGATTTCATGTTCCCATAACTTCTTCTTGATTAGGTTCTTCATGCTTGGATCAAATAATTTTGTGTTCCTTCATAATTTTTAAATTTTAAAAAGGGTATATTTAATGAACTTGCACTTTATCTATTTATTCTATGATTTGCTAGACGTTTTAATTTAACTAATTTATTCTTAAATCTTCAAACTAGCATTTTTTTATTGAATCTATTCTAGGCCATATACCTATCTTATAGAGACCGTGAAAGAAACAACGACTTGTAATTAGATTATTTGGAGGCTTTATCTATGAATTATAGTTTAAGACCTGGCCTTTTAAACATTGGTTTACATAGTGGATAGTAAAGTAGTCCAATGAACCTACAATTTTTCTCTTAGGTCATTATTATAGAAATGTTATTTTCACTTAAAATATATGTCAAGTTATTATTTATATTTGGTTTATATTGATTACACATGATTGCATGTCTTGATGCTTATATTTTTTAATTAGAGATATTATAAAAAAAATTACCTACTCACCCCATCTAGGTTAAATAGATCAATAACTTAAAATTTTAGAATTAAGAATTACAAAAGCTAGAAACATAAATTGTCTTAGTATTTCCTACATTCATTTGTTCAACACTTATATAAATTTGGACAAAGGTAAGATCAAATGGATCAACTGTTATATGATGAGAAGCTTCTGAATCAGATATCAAAATGGCTCAATTAATGATTTAGGTACACCTAGCATTGCTAGCAACATCATTTGAGACATAGGAATGTATGGAAACCAAGGTGTTTGCAAGGATTAATTAGAAGCTGTAAAGGCATTAATTGGAAACTATGGTGCTAAATTTTGTTATTATGAATGACCTAAATTGGTTTGATTATTGAAATCAGATGAAAGTGGATAAATGTTTGTTGTTTGATCTACCTAACTTAGAGAATTAGGCCTTGGATAATTTTAAGAAAAGGATTGGTTTGGTTGTTGGGTGTTTGGAAGTTGAGAGTTATTTTTTTGAGGCATTGGATTAGGCTGATTATGGAAAAGTTGATAATTATGATCAAATCAATACTAGCATCTTGAAACAAGATGGCCTACCTTTCCATATAATTGGAAGAGGTTTCGATGACTAGTAGGAGCTTGTATTCTAGCACTATTATCTGAATCTCTTCTCTACTAGGTCAAAATAAATTATTGAAAGAAAATATGAAAGGAAAATCTGGTGGTAGCTAGGGAATAACCTCTAACATTCATCAATTCTTGATTTGCATTTAGGTTAGATCCAAAATCAAAAACCTTATATGTATTAAGATTAAAATTTATAGGTTATTTTAGCTCGTAGAGCTATGTTTACAATTGGTAATACTGCATCTGTATACTTATTTGTGGATTCAAGCTAGCTCTCATGACCTAGCAACAAAGATACATTAATCATAGATATGATTGTATTTATAAATGCCCATAAATAGTTGAGATAGGTTTTTCATGGAAAATGTAATCTATAGTTCATTCATCGATGAGTGTTACAAACTATTACAATGTATTTATCCTACTCTTTAACAATTCAAAATGAAACTTCCACATGCACACAGGGCTTCGCTAATTGCCATTACATATTTGCTAACAAACTTTAATAGACTTTGAAATGATGAGGCTCACGACACTAATGCCTAGTTAGTATAACTAAATTTCAAGCTATAACCTCCTAAAAAAACACCATGAAATTGAATTATTTATTTAAGCATTCTAATGTAAGCTTTACACCTAGCTTGAACTTCTCTATAAGCCTTACTAGGCTTGTGAAATTTTGGACTGACTATGACTTCATTTGCTACAATATTGCCAGTGGTAGAAGAACCTTCATTCAAGAGTAGGAATCATAACATAGACTTGGCCTTGAGGATCGTGTCCTATCTTTCAACATATTTAACCTCACTTCATCTTAGGACATTCAAATCCTCATGTCAAGAGCAAAGGAAATTTGCAAATAGAGAAGATAACGGGTGGCCTTGTTAGGGTTCAAAAACCTCCACTTATCTTCCTCCATTTTTGTCCATTGCTCA
The DNA here is from genome assembly GCA_037013495.1 of Hippophae tibetana. Lineage (NCBI taxonomy): Eukaryota > Viridiplantae > Streptophyta > Magnoliopsida > Rosales > Elaeagnaceae > Hippophae > Hippophae tibetana. Next base: position 32,544,245 of record CM072812.1, read on the forward strand.
CTAATTCAAGCTAATTTCCTCCAATTTTTACTTCATTTCTACCAAAGTCAAGTTGGCTTTCTTAATTTTTTGTTCCATTTCTAACAATTTTAAAGTGATCTTATCAAATTTTAACTCTTTTTCAACCAATCTAGTATTCTTATATTTCACTCCATTTCTATCGATCTTATCTCACTAAGCAAAGATTTCAACCATTTGTTTTTTTCTCTATTTTTGATTATCTTCCATTGAATTACCTTTTCCACCTCCATTCTCGATTTCGACTATCTACTTTTAGTTCTGATCATATCATCACTCATATGGATATTGTATGTGGTTGGTTGTCAAAATATTAACTAAAATATGTTAATTGTGGTTAATTGTTATATTAATCACAATAATTCAAAATATGATTAGTTAGTTAACTAAAATTTTCATTAATTATCTCATCTTTTTAATTAAAATTCTTCTCTCATTTTTCGTTAACTTAGTTATTTAATTAATTACTATATTTTAATTTCAATTTTTTTAATAATTTGTTTAAAGTATTTAGATTTATTTTATTTTATTAGTTTAAAAAAATAAATATAGAATTTAAAATCAATGAAATTCTGCTAGCGATCAATTTTAAAATAAACTTATTATTAAACTAGTAATGATTTGTAAATCTATGAGTATTTATAATTTGTTCATTGTAGATTAGTTACTATTAATATAACCAGTTCAATGAAGTTTATCAACAAAATAGATTGCGTGTGTATTTTTTTTCCCTTTTAAAGTTCAAAAAGATTTTATAAAATAGAAATAGACTTGCCTTAACCTGGATATGTTACAGGACATTGTAAGATAGAAATTTTTGCATTTCACATATTATGATCCTAAAGTTGTAATTTTTTTTACTTCGAAAGTGTTTGGGATAGTTTTACAAAATTTGATAAGACGAATACTATAGTATAAATTTAAATCATATTAAATATTATTTGAACTAAAAAGACCTTTATATTATAATACATCCTTCATTCGAATGAGAACAAATCAATGGTTTTATGGAGGTGAGAAGGAACTATTTATTGGAGAGAAGGAAGATAAGAGAGTAAAAGAGAAAAAAAGTGAGAGAGAATGAAAAGAAAAGAAAAGAGAAAGAAAAAAAGAGGAGGGAGGGATAATGAACGTAAATAAAAATGAAAAAAAATTTAATGAAAAAGAAAATATTAGAAAAAATAAAAAATATGTTGAAAAATATTAAAGAAAAATAAAATTTTCCTTCGTTGTGATAGTCTGCCTAGCACATGCAAACAATTCAAATTAATTTTTGAATTGCTCAGAAATTAATATCTTTAATTAAATGAGTTTAATAAGTATCCTCAAGTTTATTGATTAAGATAACTCAATAGATAAAATGTTATATCTATAAAAAAAATTATTTTTATTACTTAACAACCATTAAAATAAATAATCGAATTATATCTATAATTTGTATACTATATTTAATATATGTTATACATAATTGTAAATTTATTTTTATTTTTCAATAAAATGTTTATTAATATAGATCATAAAATGTATTTAAATATATAATATTCGTTGAAGAGGAACACTCTATCCTCAAATATTATCCAAAACTTAGGTAGAGATCCCCCTCCTTACCACTTCAACCATTTAATGTGAGGATGAATATATCAATCCTGGTACCACCTTATTTATCATATCAAATTATAATATAAAAATATATAGATAAAATAAGTAACTAAAATTGAAAAGGTATTATTGAAATAGTGAAGCTGATAACATAATTAAAATAAGATAGATTCAACCCAAAAATGCTCTCTAAAATATGATTTTTTTTCAACCCAAAAATATGATCAACGTTCGATCCATGACCAATGTGTTTTTTTTCTTGGAAATGTAAAGACTTCTTCGCTCTACTTTAAAACTATATGATCCATGACCAATGTGTTTTTTTTCTTGGAAATGTAAAGACTTTTTCGCTCTACTTTAAAACTATATGATTTTTGTACTCATTTGGTAAAAGATATAGAAGCTTGATGACTTTTTAATCAATAAAATAAATTTTCTCACAAATATGACCTATGTAGTTTAAGTCAACGGAATTTCATTGATGTTCAAAACTTTAACAGAGTTATTTTACTTAAGCTTGACAAAATTAGGGGTAATCATAATTGTTATATGCATATATAAAATGATGTGTTAGTATTTAATTAGATATGAAGTTTGATATATGAGATGTTATAGTAATTATGACACAACTTTTCTAGTATAAAACAATTATATTATATCATGTGCATTGTTGTATGCCTTAAATTGTGATAAAATGATTTTTTTTGTTCAAAATAACATGTTGTTTTCATCTTCCTCTTAAAAAATATTATATTTTAATAGTTCAAAAGTTTCGTTTTTTTTAAGATAAAAAATTTTATTTTCATCTAAACATGGTGTGGTTATTCATTTTTAAGATAAAATTAAATTCCATTAATAAAGATCATAGATACAATCTAGATTAAAACTCATCCATCTTATAAGTTCTTTTATTTTAGTGTTGATATTTTGATGTATAAAACATGATGTCTATATTTTATTTAATGTTTCTACTTGTCTTTTGTAAGGTTGGTTACTAGTAACTTAATATCATTTAGGATAAAGTTTTGTGTTTGTCTATTACATATACTCACTCTATTAGATTACATATAATTTACATTATTGGGTGTTTGTTATTATGTTGTCTCGTGGGAGACTTTATTTGTTAGTTGTGTTTTCCCATTAGGGAATCAGTGTTCTAAATTGTTTTTTGTTTGGTTTTTGATGAACGAGCTTGCAAGCTTGCCAGCAACTTCTTTGAGGTTCTCACCATTTTCTTGGCCATCGATATGTGAGGTGGTTAGCAAGGGCTATAGAGCTGGGATTTTTCTATAAATTCGGAGCTATTCCTTTTTGTTTCTTTGGCCCAAATTCGTGGGGAGGCTCTACTTGTTTGGTACCAGACTTCCTTGGCCTATTCTTGATCTCTTTTCTTAGTGTGTAAATCTGTAGAACATAAAATATCAAAGAGAAGTCTCTCATATTTCTCAAACATCAAATTACATGGAAAAAATATGAGATGGAGTGAGATTTTGTTGATAGCAAAATGATCGTTGGCTAGTGAAAAATCGCATCATTTCAAGGAGTATCTTTTAGTGTTGTGTTGTTTTGTATCGGTTGGTGGTTACAAGAGTGCAACAGTTCCTATAAGTGAAAAGTTTATATGATTGTATGCCTTGTATCAGTTAATAGTGGCAAGAATGCAATAGTTCTTATAGATGAAGAGACTACATACAATGGTGTGCCATGTGTTGACTGGGTGTTATAAGGTTGCAACATAGTGTATAGGTGAGGAGTATATGTGTTTGTATACCATATGTTGACTGGTTGTTATAAGGTCATAACTTGTATGCATGATAGGAGGTTAAGCCATCAATAATCATTCATAAATATAGTGATGGAGCTCTATGAATAAGCTTAGATATACTTGGATTAGGTGTTATGGAGACAATAAAGGAAGGTAGTTTAAAAATAGTTAGGACAGGTGTCCCAATTGGTAGAGTTATTAGTGTTTTTATACTGTTAATTTACTTGAAGTTAAGTTTCATATACACATATTTGGTGGGGCTTGATCCCACACCTTAAACACATACTTTTGTGAGCTAGAATATCAATAAGGCTACAAGCTCGGTGGTTTTATCTCATTACATGTATATTATGTATGATTGTATGTTGAATATATAATCATCATTTATCAAATTTATTCCCGCATAAAAAGGTATAAAAGTGATTGAAAATCCTTTATAGCTTTTCCAATATGTTTGTTGATTCACATGTTGTGTGATGTTTTCCATATTAATATATATTGCTAGCTTGGACAGGAGTCTGTAGGGCATATCGTCACTAGTGTTTTTACCACATATTATTCTTTCTAATATATTGGTTGTCTTTGTGATGTATTGATTTAAATATATTATTTTATTATGCTATATGATTAATTCATATTATGTGGTATGCTTAGTTGAGTTAGAATATAATTTATAAAAAGATTTCTTGGATTGGCATTTCCACCTTGTTGTAGGTCTTGGATGCCTATTAAGGTCAAAAGTACAATTCATTCAAGTGCAATTGTTCCATCACATAGAACTTTCATAACTAAATACATCACTAATAAAATTTGATAAATCAAAACTAATGATATTCGTTGGCACATGGAGAAAAACTTAAGCTTTAATTATTCACTCTATTGTAAGGTTTTTGAACTGAGTATTTAATTATTTCAAATGATATATTGAATGTTCTTTAGAAGCAATTGAATCTTGATATGGTCTTGTAACTTTTAAGATCTTGAGCACAACACATATAAATGGTTATCTAGACTTCCTACGCAACACAAGAAAAACAAGCATAAATATAACCTAATTAATTCATCATAGACTAATATCTATATGAAAAAAGTTCACCATGGAACAAGATCTAAGTGAAAGACATAAATATATATTTTTATTCAAAGTACTAAACATAAGGAGATGGGAAAAGTTAATTTATAGGAGAGAGACTACTATAGAAAAAATACTCTCTAGTAGAAAATAAACTTTAGAAGAGAAAAATGAGATAATAACACCTAGTTCTTTTTTTTTTTTTGGAACTGTGGCTAGAATATAAAAATATATGTTTCTAATCCATACTAAATGGTTTGATTAAGTAGCTTAGGAGTCACTTTGTTTGTATTACTATGACACTTTAGTCACTTTTCTTTTACATGAGACACTTTAGTCACTTTTCTTTTACATGAGACACTTAAATCATATTTGGTTGAAAATAATAGGAGTGGTAATGAAAATTATTAAAGATATTCTTGTATTTGGTTTAACTATTAATCTAGAATGAAATATAAAGTATTTCAAGAATATCATAAATGCTCATTCCTTCAATACTCCTTAAAAATAGGTTAAACTGTAATATCTTTTTACACATTTGTATAATAATTTATTATTTTTTCATTTTATCCTATTTAAAAATAAAAATAAAATCTTATTTTTAAGTTTTTACTTTATTTATAATTTTAAAACTTTTATTTTAATATTTATTATTAATTTGATTCTACTAATTAAACAAACATAATAATAGTAATATTATTTTTATTGGACTTTATTCATATTATTATTTTCATTTCCTTATGTTTCCATTCTACCAATCAAATAGGATCCTAGGTCACTCCCTATAAAAATGGAACATTTTGATCATTTTTTAAATAGTAAAATATTATTACATTAATAAAAAATTCTAATAATAAAATGAATTTAATGGAGAGAAAATTATTATTTTATTTAACATTTTTAAAATTGAATTTAAACAGTAAAATATTTCTTTTATTTTTTTGATCAACTATTTTTGTAAATTTTATATGTTGTGAAATTTTTATGTATTTTTTTGCAGTTTTTTGTATCATATTTTCTATAAATATTGTCTTTGGATTGAAACTACAAACTTTACATGATCAAAAGTATGGGCTACATAGGTTAAAAAATTACAAGATTTGTGGCGTTGGAACCACTTGAATAAGCTCTCTCTTGTCCCTTATCTTTGAAGACTAATACCAAAAGTTGAACGGTGCACCTCCATTATGTTGCTTGGAACTAGGTAACAGTTACACCATCTGTATATGATATTATAAAGTCTACATTTTTTTTATCAAAATACGATACCTATAGAGAATAAGTTATAGAAAAGTGCCTAAAAAATACAAAAAAATACATAAAATATAAAATTTATAAAAAATAGTTAACAATAAAATATTGTAATGTTCAAATTCAATTTTAAACTATTAACATAAAATAATAATTTTACCTCTATTAAATTTACCTTTATTATTATGTCAATTTGTTTTTAATAAAAAATATTTTAATATTCAAAAATTGACTAAAGGATCCCATTTTTACAAAGATGACGTTTGGTTCATAGTTTTGTTTGACCATTGGAATTTAGGATTTAAAATTTTAAGATATAACATTTAGGATATAAGATATAGCGTATAGGGTTTAGGGTAAAATTGGAACCAAAAATTAGCATGAAAATGAAATTATGATTCCCAAGGAAGATAAATGAAAGTTATATTCATTCTCTTTTAGGAATTGATTACATTCTAGTATTCATTGTGAAAGTCAACTAATTAAAGTGTCCACTTGACACAAATAAAATGACTTCTAAAATCCCCACCTAAGGGTGTGTTTAATAACTTGTAATAGGAATAAATTGGAATCGAAAAAAGAAAGAATCGAAATAAGTGTGTTGCTTCCGTTTAATAGTGTTTACTAAGAATTTACAAGAATTGGAATAAAAAGGAAACATATTACTTTTGAAATTTGTAGTAAACATCCATAATATAAATAAATGGGAATAAAAGTTATACTTTACAAAACTACTCTTGTAAATAAATTATTATTTATTTTTGATTTATAATTAATATATTAGTTTTATTTGTAAAAATAATTAATATAATAATATCTATAATTTTAATTAAAAATTAAATTTTACTTAATTCATCATCTTTCTTTATAAAAAATTAAATAATAAAAATCTAGTTAATGTGTTTAACTGAAGAGTTAAAGGTTAAGTAAATATGTCATTCTCTTACTCTAGTTCAATTTAAAAGGGATTATTAGAATATATTATATTTTTAAAGGATAAAGTTGTCATAAAATTTGTATAAAATAAAAATAAAAATAAAGTAGGAAATGGAAACAATCATAAGATGGACTTGGGAATTAAAATGGGTAAAATTTGAGAATGAAAATAGAATTTGGGAATAATTCATTTTCCTTTTTCTATGCATTTTTTGTCAAGTAAACATACAAAAGAAAAGAAAGGTAATAACTTCATTTTCTATATTTACTTAACAAAAAATGCATAGAAAAGAAAGTTATTACCTTTCTTTCCTTTTTTGTTCCTAATCGGTAAACACATCCTTAAGATTATTCATTAAATGACTTATTATGACCATAATTGACCAATTGTTGATTAAATTTACCTCTCTTAATAACACATTGATCAAGGTTGTTGGAGCTAAATATAAAAACTGATAAACAAAATCGAATTAACAAATTAGACTATACCAAACAATCCTATTTAATTTACTATATATAAGAGGATTAGAGAGCTCATATGTATGCTTTTGTGCAACGGATCTAGTATCTGATATATATAATCCCTATTTATGATATTGTAAAGTGATATTTTTTTTTATCAAAATATGATACCTATAGAAAATACGATAAAGAAAAGTGCTTAAAAATATAAAAAAATCCATAAAATTTAAAATTTAAAAAAACTGGTAAAAAAAGTTTTAATGTTCAAATTCAATTTTAAACTGTTAAAATCAAATAATAATTTTGACTCCATTAAATTCACTTTATTATTATGCCAAATATTTTTAAAAATAAAAAATATTTTACTATTAAATTTTTTACTATGTATTTATTATGAAAGTAGAGTGATTAAAGTGTCTACTTACTCTTAAAATCCCCATGGTTACTAATTTAGAATAAATTTGAATCGGAATAAGAAAGAATCTAAATAAGATATAATTAGAATAAATGTGTTGATTCTCTTTGATAGTATTTGCTAAAAATTTACAAGAATTGAAATAACCAAAAAATATATTACCTTTGAAATTTAAAGTAAGCATTTATAGTGAAAATAAAGGGAAATAAAGGTTACACTTTATAAACTAACACGTTAAATAAATTATTATTTATATTCAATTTATAATTAATATATTAGTTTTATTTTCAAAAATAATTAATATAATAATATTTATAATTTAATTAAAAATTAAATTTTACCTAATTCATCATCATTCTTTATAAAAATTAAATAATAAAAATCTAATTGTATTGAGTTGAAGATTTAGGGATTATAATTCTCTTATTCTAGGCCAATTTAAAAGAATTTTATTAGGATATTATATTATTTTAAAGGGTAAAGTTATTCCAAGATTTATATAAAAAAATTAAGTAGGAAATGGAAATTATCTGAAGTACACTTGAGGAACAAAATGGAGGAAATTTGGGAATCATTTCTTTTCCCTTTTTTATGTATTTTTTATTTAGCAAATGTAGAAAATGAAATTATTACCTTTCTTCCTTGAGTAAAAGTAGAAAATAAAGTTATTACCTTTTTTTCTTTTATCTTTTTTATTCTCAATTGTTAAACACATCTTTAAGATTATTCATTCAATGTTGACTTATTTAACCATAATTGATCAATTATTGATTAAATTTACTTGTGTTAATGACTTTTGATAAGAGTTGGTAGGGTTGAACATAAAAAGTAGAATTGGATTGAAAAATTTAACATGTAGATAACAATCTTATTTAATTTACCATGTGATTTTAATAAAATATTTAAACTATTGACATCAGAACATATTGTGTTTACACTTATATAAATAATTTTAACCAATAGTTACCTATAAAAGTGAATAATTCAGTTATTAAAGTTAACTAACAACTATTTCTCTTTCAACGTTCAACATTTGATTTATGTAGTTTTTTTAATGGTTTTAACTGAAAATAAAACAAAATGAAAATAGTATTCAATCACCTAGACTTAGGACACAAATGTCACAATATAATAGTAACCAAGGAGCTCTAACTTTTCAGGGTGTTATGGGAAAGGGTTTTTATATATTTTTTAATTTTGTTTGTTAAATGCTCACTACTAAAATATATACCTTTCTACTAAAATATATACCTTTGGTCTCGGGTTTTAGCCTCGATTCTTTTAAAAACCGAGACCATAGAGTTTTGGCCACAGTTTAATAAAAACTGAGATTATAGTGTACATATATAATCTCAGTTTTATCACTAACCGTGACTATAAGTTAAATTATAAAAAATATTTAAATATATATAAATAAATTTATATAGTCACGATTATTAAATAACTGTAATTATTATTAATCATAATTAAAATAATAGAGTTTTTATTATTTTTAAAAATGAAATTAAATAATATATTGTATGTTTCATTTAAAAGAAATACAAAAATTACTTTACATTTTTTTATTTTTCTCTATTAATTTAATTTAATGTATTTTATTTCTTTTATAATATATATATATATCAATTTTTGCCTTCTTTTTTTCACTTTTTTTCCTCTTTTTTTCACTTTTTTTTATTTTCCCCTTATGCTGATATACGTTTCTTTAATTTCCCAACGCTTTCTATCCTTTTCCTCATTTCTTTTCTTTTCTCCCTTATCTCCCTCGCATTTTCGCTCTCTCCCCTAGTAGCTCTATCTTGTCCAACAACTCTATCTTTTTTCTTTCCTTTTTCGACTGGTACCAACAATTTCCTTTCCCCTCTCTTCTTCCTTTTCACTTTGTTTTTTTTTTCTTTTTCCCTTGTTCGCACCTTGTCGGCCGATCGTTTGTATTGTTGTTGCTCGCGACCCACATCCAGGTATATGTGATACCCTCTTTGTTTTACCATATCAATTCATATATGCGTTGATTATTAGTGAAATTAGGTCTATGTACATAAATTATTGAATTAGGGTTATGCATTTCATGTATGAATCTATATTTCTTACTGTAATTTCTTAGGGTAGGGCATTTTGTGCACCATTTGTAAATTTTTTCATAACAAGCGTTTGCAATAATTTGAATATTCTAGAGATGCTGAAGATGCAATTTTACTGTCATAATGGCTATGATGAAGTAAGAGAGTTGAAGAAACTCAGCTTTGGGAAATGGATGGATAAAGAAATTTCTCTAGACTGTGATGATTTATTGATGGCTTCACACCATATGCAGTTTGATATTAATTCTCTGAGGCCATCTCTTTCTCTGGAACAGTTATTTAGTATCTACGATTCTCACCAGATTGGGCCTATTTAGGGATTGCAATGAAGGTATACATGTTAGTAATAAAAGTTTTTTTAGGTAGTTCACATGCTAATTGAGAGAGAGAAAAAAGTAAAATATCAAGCTTTTATTTCATTTAAGTTATTTACCTGATAGTTTCTAAAATAAAATTACATACTGGATCTGACCGTCTGATTCCCTTTACTTTCCTTTATGTTAATAAGGTTGTTCACTGAAAATTTGAATTGAATTAGACATTTTATTTTTTTATTCACTGATTTTGTAGCATATGGTTAATTGTAATTGAGATTTACTTCATTGTTCTTGCTCTAAGTTTTTTTCCCTTTCTGATTTGTATATGTTTAGAGGGTTTCCTGTTTGGTTAAAGTATGTTCCTGACATCAGCTTCATAACAGACAATGAGCCTTTCAAGGTACTCTTTTGTTTTCTTGCTTATTTAATCAGCTTTAAGATCTGTTTGTTTGTATTTATCTTTAATGTAGCTTACGTAGATGATTGCTCTAATTTGGTGGAAAAAAAAAATTTGAGTGCTTTATCGGATATCTTAATATGAAATCTATTCAAAATCTAAGTGAATGTCTCATTTCATCTTTATGTGGATTTTTTATGGTACTCTACATTCATTCTAGGGATATAAGTCTAGAGTCTCTCGTTTGTTGGCAGATCCAGGATCATAGGTTGGAAGTTCACATAATTACTCTGCACAAGCAAACTTACCTCCCTTTACAATTCAGACATCTTATACACCAACTCTAAACAAAGATGACTGGAATGGGCGAAGATTATCTTCAGAAATTAAGAACAGGAATTTCTACAGTAATCAAGTAACTCCTCTCCATCAGTCACCAAGTTATCCAGCAATAATCTTTCTGGTTCTGGGTATACTGGACCTAATTCTTCTCTACTACTGGGTTAGTCCACTGGGATGGAGTGACAAAGAAAGGCAGCATACTTAACCAGACATATCATGCTGAGCAATCTAATGTTGTAGACTTCATAACTCATAAGCTGACAGATTCTTAATTAGACATGGGTAGTAGAATTCAAGGTGGTGTAACTTGCAAAGATAGTTTGACTACTGATCATGATATCCAGGCAATAACAATGGATTCCCAGAGAGAAATTCAGGTATACTATCTGCAATCATTTACGTGTCTTGTATTATATATGTCACTCCTTAATTCTTTTATGAAAAAAAGGATTTTGAATAATTTTGTTTTAGTAAACTGATTTGTTTATATTACATAGAGCTATTAAAGCCTTTTATGCCCTTTCTCTCTCTTATATTATTTTTGTCTAGTAGAAATTAGATTTTACTATAGGGTGAAAATATTTTTGTTCATGAGATTACGATTGATCTTATCATTTTGCTTCCTTTACTTAAAATCATTTGTTGGACATTTTCTTAAATTATGTCAAGTGATTGTGCCTTGTTAATGCTGCAATAGGAAGATGCACTAGGCCTATGGGTTAAAACACTTTTTTTGTATTAATATTTAGTTCTCTATGTATTTATGTTAAATGTGAATTGAGGAGTGATCTAATTATGTTTTGTGGTTTTAATGCTCTTATAGTCGACAACTAGGCCTAAGGTCCACTTACTTTGATCTTCATGGAAAGCTTTAGTAGTCTTTTACTTTTCATTCCTTGCATGAAATGTTGTTACTTTGTGCAGAAGAATGGAAAAGCATCCAATGGAGATGGTCAACAGGGTGAGCGGCCTACAGAATGCAAGCAAAAGTAGAATTCAACTGTTGGATAAGGATGCTTAGATTGGTTTAGGGCTGTTGAACAATATTTTTATAGGAATGGATTCTTGGGCAGTTTTGGTTGCTTTCATATATAGATGTATCTTTATTTGGCCTTGTGTTATATGATATATGATTTGTGGAGTCTTTTTCTTTTCTTGTGATTCTTGATTCATGTTGGAAGTGGTTGATTTTCAAATGTAATTATATTTTTAATTTTAATATAATATGATTTTTAATATTATAATTAATGAATGTACATGTATTGTAATTTATATTGATTTTAATATTGTAATTAATAATTTTATTTTTTTTAAATTTATACATACCCTATGGCCTCGGTTATTAAGAAACCGAGGCCATAGACATACCATATGACCTCGGTTATTGAGAAACTGAGGCCCTATGACCTCGATTATTGAGAAACTGAGGTTATAGACATATCCTATGACCTCAGTTATTGAGAAACCGAGGCCATAGACATACCTTATGGCCTCGGTTCTTATATCCGTGACCGTAGACCTACAATCACGGTTAAAAACCGAGGTCATATGTGTTTTTGTAGTAGTGGCTTTTAACCAGACTAAATCGATTTTTAATAATTAAATTCAATTATGTTCAATATGTACTAATAATTCAATTAAAATTATATATAAAATTAATAATTCAATTAAAATTATATATAAAGTATAGATAACAATCTATGGTCTCTCTTACTTATGTCTCGGTTCTTATAACCGTGACCGTAGACCTACAATCACGGTTAAAAACTGAGGTCATATGTATATTTGTAGTAGTGGCTTTTAATCAGACTAAATCGATTTTTAATAATTAAATTCAATTCTGTTCAATATGTACTAATAATTCAATTAAAATTATATATAAAATTAATAATTCAATTAAAATTATATATAAAGTTAAGATTAAATCGGAACGTATCTATCTTAAAAGTTGGTTAATTGTTAATATTATAATGAAGACGACATGACATGAATTTCTTTCGGTTGAAATATAAATTAAATAATCTATAACTACTTTATTTTGATTCAATTTAGATAATGTTAATTTAATTCAACAAAATGTTGATGAAAATCATGATACTTTATAAATATTATATATCTTTGTGTTAATTTTTGCGTGATTTTTTTTCTTTTATCAATTCAACAAACTTTTGTTGTTATGTCACATTGTCGTCAATCATCTCAACCCATGACATTCAATTATTTTTCTTATCTTATGAATGAGATCAAATTGTATCATCCAATAAGCAATATAAAATATTATTATATTAATATAAGATATTATTTAAATATATATCAATAAGTTATGAAATTAGTTGTATTAATATATATAATCATTCATCAATTATATCAATAAAAATAAATATTTCTTTCATATTTCAAGAATTCAATATGGTATCAGAGCATACGTTCTTGATAACCTAAAAAAACGAACAAAATACAACTTATTATGGGCGAAGAAGAAGCATAGAAGGTTGGGTTCAACAACAGAATGCCTTCAAGGCCTCGACATCATGAGAAAACGCCAATCACCCTCTCTTTCTCCATCATTTAGACCAACCAGGAGTTGTCCTAGTTGCATAACCTCTCATGGAAGATAACTACATGATATGGGAGCAATCGCTGAACCGACTTTAAATTGAGTGACTTAAAATGTAGAGTCGGTTCATCGCGTGAACCGACTTTACACGTAGATTTTATGAATTTTTTTATTTTCATTCTCATTTTTCGTATTCAATATTCAATACAAATAATTAAAAATTTAAATATAATTAATTACTTGATAATTAAATTTATTACAAAAACAAAAAATGTATATACAATACATATAGTTAACTTAAATTACAAAAACAAATAATGTATATACAATACATATAAGTTAACTTAAATTACAAATAAAATAATGTCGTCAAAGTGTAATTGGATTGTGCGAGTAAACTTGGTTGGCTTAGAATCACCAACATTATGATAAGGAAAGTAGACAAAAAATAGTTTATCCATATAACAATTCATATTCCCCTACATGCATGTGCACATAAACATCCATCAAACAAGCAGTTTAAACTTCAGAGACATACGAATGGAGAAATTAAATCATTATAAATATTACCATTAAAACTAAGAAACAAATCAGAGTTACACTTGATTTCATATTTAGAGCTCATTATAGCATTAAAAATACTAGCAGAGATTCCAGATAACTTCATATTTATAGACAAATGATTAATAAAGTGCTAATTATTGTCATAAGAAAAGTAGGCAAGAGAGATGAGATGTAGTTTGGGCCTAAAATAGGTCCATAAAACAATGCATTCTTCTAAATACATGAGCATATAATCATCCATCAAACAAGGGACTTCAGACACAAGAATAGAGAAATTAAATCATTAAAAAAATTACCGTTATGTTGTCATATACTATTCAAGATCATCAAAATCTTCTCCTGATTCTTCTTGTGATGATATAATTTGAACCATGTGTTCTGCCCATTCCTCTCGTAAATCATCAAAAATTTGATAGTCGTAGCCCATCTTGTTCCAACCAAAGAACTACATGTATTTAAAATCAAAATAAGAATGTAATTTCATTTATTTACAAAAAATTCCTCAAATATGTTAAAAAAAATTATGTATATGGGTAAAATATATTACCATATCATCAATTGGAATTTTGATATTTGTGATGATTTCGCTCATAAACTTCATGACATAATAACCACACATGACTCCATTATTTTGTTGTGGAACCTACAAAAAACAAGTGTACATGATTTTTCATATTTGAACATTTTTATTATTCAATTGTAAAATTAATAAAATTATTAATATTGACTTGTACATACCATAATTTTTGTCCATATAAGCTTATGAGATTTTTTAAGGGCAATGCCCCTAAACTTGTTCCACAACTTCCATGCCCTATCAAGGTTTAAAACGGTTAGTTTTTATTAACTATTACAAAAAATAAGTAAATAAACTAATATGTAGCTATAACTCTTACATTTTAACAACTACTTTTGTATCTTTACTCAGTTCTATGGAAGCTAAGTCACAATACCAAGCATGATTATTGAACAGATTAATGATTACCAACATCTAATGATCTTGGCCTTGTTCAAACCTTAATGGCCAAGGGATTATCAACTTTTGATTTCTGTTAAGCGTTAATGCCCTATCACATAATTGTTTAGCTCTGATGCTAACATCCTTCTCTTGATATTGATTGACATATGAGGAATCATAGAACATTGCTAAATGTGATGAGTGATTATGTTGAAGTCGATAATAGCACGCCCTATATAAAAGATATATATAAAAATAATTAAATAATGTAAATATAATTATATATGTTCTACATAAATGAAAGAAAAATAAATAGATTGAGGACTCACCTTGTCCACACTTGAATTATACTTAAATTGATCATTTGATATTCAAATAGTTACAATATGCACTAGAGCGATATATAAGTTTGGCCGAGGTCTACACCAGAAATTTCTATAGGAAGTAGCACAGTTCATCCATCATTTATGCTAGATGCCCTCCCAACAATAGTCATCAAAGTGTCAAGATTTCTGGTGAAGTTTAAAGCATAATTATGACTATACTTTTTCCAAGGCTTCTTCTTGAATGACTTGGTGCACGATGATTGGCCACTAGACATAGATTTAGATCGATATACTTGCTTCGTATCTCTTAAATGTGTCGCATTTAAGAGTTCTGGTATAATAGACTAAAAAAAGTATAATATATGTATTTTAGTAACAATATAAGATATAATAAAATAATAGTAATAAACAAGTGTTATCTTTTAAGTTAAAAAATAGTACCACGTCAAAATTTAGAACAACTTGAATTGACGGCCAAGCCACATACTATCCAACCGCCTCTTGGACTGTGGTAGCATCAGAAGGCACAAGTAGTGGACAATCATGAAACAATGATTGATCAATTACTATTCGCCAATGATTAGGAAAATATTGATTATGAATCATCTGATCATCGCTCAATTGTTGTACCGTTCCAATAGCAACAAAGTCCGTTGACGAAGGATGTTTCAACAAACATTTCATATTATGTATTTAATTTAAGTGTTATATATAAAAAATAAAACATATAATAAGAATTTAAAAATAATAGATTATATACACCAGAAATTAAAATCTTACCACATATGATTCATCAAATAGAAGAGGACTCCCATGTGGGGTAGCTATTGGATGTACATTCTCACCAAAATATTCATCGTGGTTTGATTGATGGTAAGAATATGCAAATTGCATCGGAGAAAATGAAACACTACTTGATTGCATATGCATTCCTGTCATATAGTGAGGACCAATAGGATGACTATATCCCATACTGGATGTAGTTTGAGCGCAATTAGATTGCGTGGGTGGCATGCCTGGCATGGATGGTGGCTTGCCTATCATGGATGATGGCATGTCTAGCATAGATGGTGGCATGCCTGGCATGGATGGTGGCATGTCTGGCATGGATGGTTGCATACTTGGCCAATATGACATGCCCTGGTTGTAGAATGATGCCATGGTTGACATTTGTTGTGATTGATATTCTTTTAGACTGGAAATCTCACTTAACATTGAGGCCTTAAAGGAGTTGAATTTTTCTTCAATTTTAGTGTACTTCTCCTTACTTACCATCTAAGGCTTTTGTTTTGGAATGTTAAAATAATCCATAGAACCATCATATTTTCTACCTCCCCTAACACGACCAGGATGCTCGCGTCCGAATGCATGATATAAAACATCTCTCCCAAGCTCTTCGATTATTTCACCCCTGGATTTTTTTCTTGAACAACTCTCTACAAATAATAAAGCACACAAATATATCATTCATTATTACATCAATTATTAAAAATCATTAAGACTTTTTATCAACCGAAATTACTAACCAACTTATTTAGTTGTTCTTCTCCTCGCTTAGTCATCAGTTTTGAATTCTTCGTTTTGGGAGTCTTTGTTTTTATGTACAATTCAGTTCGGTTAACAGGTCTACCTAATTCGGCTTCCTACATAAATTATGAAAAATTTATTAACAATGACATGAAATTAAATTGCGGAAAATAAATTTAAAAATATTTATAAATTAAGACAAATTAATAATACCATTCTATATTTAATTTCAGGATTTGAAGACCTCCCAGTACGGTTAGGAAGAATGTTAAGCATTTGTATATTCTGATGTTCTTCCCTAATAATTTGAAATTCATCTGAACGTCTATAATTCACAAAATCTTTCCAAACTTGAGGTGTAATCCAAGGGTGTCCTTCAGGGATTTTGTAGAGCTCTAACTCATCAAGTGGTTCCAAATATGGAAACACATAATTTCTTGCCAATCTGAAAGTTTTGTATTCCTTCCACGCTTTATTTGCAATCTTATAACACTTAAGATTCCAACTGTCATCGACTTTGTAACGATTCTGTAAAAACATAGTACAAAATATTAGATATAATACAAAAAAATATAATATATATATATTGATTATAAAATATAAGAGACTTACACAAATAGTTATCCATATTTTGAACTTTTCTGCATCGTCAACCTAAGACCAATCATTTATATTGATTGGTATACTGGACTTCGCAAGTCGACCAATAGAGGATTTCAATTGTTGACCATTTTTCTCTATTGGATTACTAGTAGCATCAAATAGAACAAGTATTCTATCATCTGGGTTAAGTAGAGCATCAAGTATATTCTTCCAACCCCTTCTTTTCAAATACCCCAATGGATCATTTGGATCTACAAGCTCTGTTATGCGAAGATCCATGAAATATCTACAAACAATGAAGAATATAAATTAATTAACAATTTTAGGAACATACATATATATAAGAGTTATTACAACAATATAGAACATACGTTATGTTTAATTAGGTTGTTAATCATATACATATATTCCTTCACAATCACTTCGAGCCCATGACGAAGAATCATCATCATCAATTAGATCATCACATATATTAGGCAATTTATTTGAGAAATTACTAATATTGGTTAATGTATCAAGCATAGAGTCATCATCTTCTACAACATCATAATCGTAAAAATCTTTTTGTGGAGGCGTTAACACAATAGACCATCTTGGATCAATTTGATCGCTCACGTAAGATACTTGTTTTGCATGAAGTGCTAACGTGAAAGGACCATCAGTGTGACTTATCTTGGATAAATTTACAAGGGTAAATCCAAAATCACGTATTTATAATATCTTCGACCCTATCACACAAGAAAACTGTTTCATGGAAGACCTCATAATCCAATTTCCAAATCTCTTGTATTATACCATAATATGTTCTATCATAAAGTACAGGATTAACATCTTTTGAACTGGAAAATTGCATAGTTTGTGCAACCATCTTCACACCACTATTTTGATTTACTCGGACTTTGTCCCTAGCTTGAGTTCATAAACCTCGATCCATTTATTGTGAAACTATAAAATGATTTGACATCGAATTTTGGTCCATTTGTAAGCCATTGTAAACTTTTTGATTTTTTATGATTGGGTTTCTTGAGTTCATCTCGAATCTATGTATACAAAAACACAAAATGTGTTTAGAGAAAAGTTTTAAAACATTGAATAGATCTAGGAAGATACGTGCATGAATTTTTGTTTGTGACACTTACATGGTTGCGAAACTAATTAATAAGCTCTCGCTTATGTTCATCATACAACCATTTTTCTCCTCCTTTTTTTATAACGAGGATCGATCTTCAATAAGTTTAAATGCATCCTGTAATGTTGACATAAATATATATGAAGTTATATATCATCATTAATATTTAAATAAAAAATGATTTTTGCAATCATGAAACAATGAACATCACTTACTCTATGTACGGTTGTGTCTCATTATTATTTACCAAAATGATTCAGTGTGCCTTTTCCCATCGAGTGCGATCGATAAATAATTTCTTACTTCCACCAAGCATAGGGTTACCTACTTGGATCATGCCACGTTCTAAGAACAACTTGTGCGTAGGATTCCCAATTTCAGTGCAACCACTAAAGTATTCAGAACAAAACTCAATGGCCTCTTCAGCAATGTAGCATTCCACCATGCATCCTTCAGGTCAATTTCTATTATTTACATATCATTTAAGGACTTGCATATATCTCTCAAAATGATACATCCACCTTAAGTAAGTAGGACCATACAATTGAACCTCTCGAACTAAATGAAGACACAAGTGAATCATTATATCGAAGAAAGAAGGAGAAAAATATTTTTCAATTAGACACAAAGTCTCTACAACATCTTTCTGTAAAAAATTTAACTCACCAATTGATATAGATTTCTTGCATATTGTATTGAAGAATGAACAAAGCTGAATTATTGATAATCGAACATGTTTTGGAAGAATTGATCTAATAGCAATTGGTAATAATTGTTGCATTAAGATATGACAGTCATGTGATTTCAATCCATACAATTTCTTATCGATGATAGACACAAAATTTCTTAAGTTGGATGAGTAACCATCAGGAACTTTCACACACTCCAAACATTTACAAAACACATCCTTCTCTTTTGTTGACATTGTATATGATGCTAGTGGTAAGTATGTTCGATTCTTATCATTTTTCACCTTTGGTTCCAATTCAGATTGTATGCCTAGTTTCTTTAAATCCAATCTTGCTTTAATTACATCCTTTGTTTTTCCAAGTATATTAAGTAAAGTACCAATCAAGCTCTCACATACATTTTTCTCAATGTGCATGACATCTAAGATGTGACGAATGTGTAGGTCTTTCCAATAAGGTAATTTGCATGACATCTAAGATGTGACGAATGTGTAGGTCTTTCCAATAAAGTAATTCCCAAAATATTGATTTTTTTTTCAATAACCATGGTAAGTCGGTTCAAACTCTTTTTCATTTTCATCCACTTCATTAGTTGACCTCTTTCGTTTCCCTATCAGAGGGTACAAATATACATCAATATCAACACTGGGTTGTTTCGGTCCTGAGATTAATAATGTTAACATCGTGAATTTTCTTTTCATACATAACCAGGGAGGAGGGTTATATGTTACCATAATTAATGGCCAACAACTATATCTAATACTGAGGGAACTATGTGGATTAATTCCATCAGCAGCAATGGCAAGACGAAGATTGCTTGGATCAGATGAAAATTGAGGAGATAAATTATCTACTACTTTCCAATTTGAAAAATCACAAGGATGACGTAGCACCCCATCATCAGATCGATTATCTGAATGTCAAGTCAACATCTTTGATGTATCTTTACTATTGAACAACCTTTGAAAGTGAGGAATCGGAGGAAAGTATCAAAGAACCTTTGCAGGCACACCTTTCTTATGTGTTGTCTCATTTGTACCATGCTTTTATCTCGATTCTTTACACATAGGACAATCATCTAATGTCTCATATTTTTTTCTATAAAGAATGCAATCATTTGGACAAGCGTGAATCTTATGATATTCCATGCCAAAACGACTAAGAGATTTCTTCACTTCATACATTGAAGATGTCAATTCAATACCCACAGGAAACATATCGACTAGTAGATTTAGTAATTATGTGAATCCCTTGTCAAACAAACCATGTTTTGCCTTCACATTGTACAAATGAACCAATCTCAACATTTTAGTGTATTTTTTGCATTTTGGATACAACGGTTTTTTGGCATCTTTTATAAGTTTTTTAAAGGTTTCAGGATCATCCTCGCGTAATTCATCTTCAACACCATGAAACATATTTTCTGTCGGTACATTATGATAAGATGTATGTAATCCACTCACATTCTTATTTATCTTTTCCTCATGAGTATTATCAATATTTTCTCCATGATAATACCAACATTTATAACTCACAAGAATACCATTACGGATAAGTAGCATATATAAATAAAAATAATAATACTAAGTTTTTAGTTATTATTTGATTTTTATTAATATATATATATATATATATATATATTATTTAAATTATTAAGTTTATAAATATATATTTATAATTTTTTTAAGAGTCGAGATATCACGTATAACTTTGATACCAATATAATTTTTAAAAAATTTAAAAAAACATATTACTTTTCCTCTATTAACTACTTAATAAAATATGATTATTTATATATAAGTAAATTTATCCACGCACAGTAAATATATATAATCCCTCAAACCCACAACATTTCAGATATTATTTCCACAGAAAATAAGTCAAACATAATAACAAGCAAAATAAAAAACATACCTAAATAAAAAATTTATACAAAAAATAAAAAAAACTAAATAATAAGCTGCAAAATTAATAGAAATACTTACAAGAATGTTATGAAGTGACTAAATGGAGGAAAGAAGAAGAAAATGTTGTTTTGAAAGTGAGAATAAGTGAAAAAAATGGGTATAAAAAATTTGAGTATTTCGCTAAAAAAAATAGTGAATCTGAAAGATAATAAGAAGAGTAATATAACCCACAAAACGGCATTGTAAATGGTAGTCATAGGTGGCCGGAAATTGAGAAAGAGGGTGGGTGTGAGCTCGGTTTTGGGAGAAAATGAAGAAGAGAAATGAAGAGTTTTTGTTTCTGCATAGAAAAAATGAGCCGAACGGATATATTACGTGGATAGCGTCGGTTGACGTGGTGAACCGAAGCTAGACGCGTGTGTAGCGTCGGTTGACGGGGCAAACCGACGCTATCCACGCAATTTAAATTTTTTTATCAATTATTATTTTATTTAAACTATGCATATACGTACTATAGAAAAAGAAAAAAATAATAACTTTACAATAATATTTAATTAAAATATATACACAAAATTAAATAAAGATATATTGTACATACATATATAAATTTAAATATCCAAACAAATAAACAAAAGCTAGTTTCGGTTCGCCAAGTCAACCGACGCTACGTCCTATTTTTTAAATTAAAAAATAAATGAAGTAAATACAATTGAAATTTTTTTAAGTCATTAATTTTAATTTTATTTGACTCTTTAGAATTTAAGTTGGATATAAATATATATAAATATCATAATTTTTCCTTTTTTTTAGAAAATTATTATTTAAAATTATATATTTTTGTTTATTTGTTTGGATATTTAAATTTATATATGTACATACGTACAATATATCTTTATTTAATTTTGTGCATATGTTTTAATTAAATATTATTGTAAAGTTATTATTATTTTTTTCTATAGTACGTATATGCATAGTTTAAATAAAATAATAATTGACAAAACAAAAAAAATTAATTACGTGGATAACATCGGTTGACGTGGCGAACCGGCGCTAGCCACGTGTGTAGCATCGGTTTGCCACGTCAATGGACGCTACGTCCTATTTTTTAAATTAAAAAATAGATGAAGTAAATACAATTGAAATTTTTTTAGGTCATTAATTATTATATTATTTGACTCTTTCGACTAGTAAGTTGGATAAAATATATATAAATAATATAATTTTTCTTTTTTTTAGACAAATAGTTTTTTAAATTATATAATTTTGTTTATTTTTTTGGATATTTAAATTTATATATGTACGTACAATATATCTTTATTTAATTTTGTGTATATGTTTTAATTAAATATTATTGTAAAGTTATTATTTTTTCTTTTTCTATAGGTACGTATATGTATAGTTTAAATAAAATAATAATTGATAAAATAAAAAATAAATTTTAAATTGCGTGGATAACGTTGGTTCGCCCTGTTAATCGACGCTACACACGCAGTTAGCGTCGGTTTACCACGTCAACCGATACTACGTCCAACGTGAATAGCGTCGGTTCTATACCGAACCGACTTTAAATTCATTATAAGTCAATTTTTTTCTAAATATTGATTTTATACAATGACTTAAATACCTCTTTTTGTAGTAGTGGTCATATCTATAATGATCAATTTATTAAACAAATGTCATCCCTAGCAACAAGAGAAAGTTTTCTTAGCCATCATCATTTCCATGATATTTGTTTAGATATAATTGAGTTCTCAAGTTTTTTAAAAGAAATTTCTTATTGTATGAATTGTTTGCACTAGTCAAATTAAGCTTGCAACTTCAACTAATTTTCTTTCTCTTGTTTTGTAGTAAGCTGAATGTGTTCCACTATAATTGCATATGCTTATCATCCTTTTTGAAGTTTCAATTATTAATATATGATTTTACAAATCATCAAGAATCGATTTTTTCTCAACTAGTGAAATTTACTCGATCTCAACTATAGATTATTTGGATAATTTTCAGTTATCTAATTTATTTATCTAGTATTTGAATTTAAATTTATCATTTAATTATTTAGATTATTATTAATTAGTTATTTTATATTTATCTAAAAAAATTATTTTAATCCTATGACCCAACATTAACTTCCAAATTAACCTTGAATTATGAATTGAAATATAGGTTTTTCCTCTATAGTTTATGTTCTATCATTTTCAATTTTTATTCTTCAAATCCCTAAACCTAATTCATCTTAAATTCCCTCATTTTATCTCTATTCTCACCCATTTGGTTTATTTCTCTATATGTTTTACATTAGTCGATTTCTTCCATAATCCCAAACTTTGTAAAGCATGTTTTCTTATTTCAAAAAAATCGGTGCAGTGAAAATAGTCCGCTGATGGGGCAATTTTGGTCGACAGGAACAAATTCCAAGAGGAAAATACTTTGAAGAAGTTGGAGAGACTTGCAAAAGTTCAAAGCATAAGGAAGTCTTGGTTTCAAGAACCTAAGGTGTTTTAATCTAGCAATGCTATCTAAGCAATGGTGGAAGTTATTAACTTATGTGCATACTCAATTTGCTCAGATCATGAAATCTAAATACTATAGGAACTCTTCCTTCTTAGAACCAAAACTTGGTTGTAATGCTTCATGAGCATGGAGAGGAATCATGGAAGCTAGGAAAATTTTAAGTGATGGTATTCGTTGGCAACTGAACATAATTCTTCTCTTCGAGTATGGGATCATACTTGGAATCCTCGTCCTAGATTGTTTAGACCTATCACACCAAGGAGAACAAATATAACCCTAGTGAGAAAGCTCGTGAAAAACGAAGGGGAATGAAACTACAATCTTATTAGAGACTTATTCTTGCCTATTAATGTGAATGTAATAGAAGATGATTCAATTTGCAAGGAACACAATGAAGATTTGTTGGTTTTTGGCACTATAGCAAATATAGTCACTATATTATTTGTCCAGGTTATAAAAGAGCCATCATTCCTGAAGATGAAGGTTGGTAGGGTGGAGATTTAAGAGGCCAATACAATCACAACCACTCAGTTGAAGGTTTTTGGAAGGCTTTGTGGTACTTGAAAATGCATATCAAGTTAAGATCCTTTGCTTGGTAGTGTCCAAATAATATCCTAGCAACCAACTCCAACCTTAATCGTCAAGGTATATATATCCTCTCGGAAGCTTTATGTTGTGGTTCCTTTGGTTTGGAACCTGTTGGTTTTATGTTGTTTTGGGTTTTAGATTGAGGCTAAGGTGTTTGTTAAAATACACTTTTAATGTTCGATTTATTTTGCTAGAGAGAAATGACTCTATACTGTATGAATTTTAACTGTTGTCAAATATATGTTTGATTTTTGATGATTAATGTGATTATTTCTATAAAAAAAATGCCTCTGATTCTTCAAACAGTGAGAGGATATCCCGTTTTCTCAAGTTGTTGCACCTATACATGCAACCTTAATAATTCAAAGGCTAAAACCTAATATGATATGTTTTTATACAATAATATTCAGGACAATTTATCCTTTAATTTTCATAAAAGTATTTGGATAATAATCAATTTTCTACTTTGTGATACTTATGAAGCATACAATTTGGTTTAATATAACAACAAATTTACTTTAATTGGGAGCTTAAGTGAAAATTGAAAAATTCCAAGCTTTTTGATCGGAGTTTAAGTAAAACTTGTCCCAAAAGAGCATGTTTGGATATGTATATAATACAAATGAATTTTTTATATGATAATAATAAATAACGTACATGAGATTATTTTTTTATAGAATAACGTGCGTGAGGTATTTACACATTTTTATAGAATAACTATATCATACTTGGAACCTTAAGTAGATAGTGGACGTCCTTTTTTTTTTATCTTTGTATCAATAAAAAAATACCAAAACAAAAACTATATTTACAACAAATTGATATAATTTCACAACATGTGATAGCTGTATATTGATTAAGAAAAAAGGAATTCAACCGTTTTAACTATTGGATAATTGTTATTTTATAATAAATTAATGCAAATAGAAGATATCATAAAAAATATATATTATAAACTTTTTATGAACTAAAATCCTTTTTGAGATCAATAACGATTATTATATATAGTTACATGTTAAAACTAAACCAATACTCTTGGATCTTTAAAATACATTTTATCTAAACATTTCATGCATAGATTTCATGATGCACAGCAAGAATGGTTATAATAATGATACGACTTCAAATAAATGATTTGGACATAGATTTCAAAGCCCTCTGCAATCGGTATAAATTCGATGGTTTGGTATTAGGATATCAAATAATAATTTTATATTTGAGTTCCAATTTGTTATTTAGGTGGGTAATATCTCACCCTTATAATTATTGTTTTTTATATTATTAGTATTACATTAAATAATTATTTAAAACGATATTTACTAATAATTTATTAGTTTTTAAATTTTTAATATTTAAATCATATTAAATATTAATAAAAATAATATATTTTTAAAATATTAATTAGGAGACTCTAGTCCCTCCAAGAAAATCATAATCCTTGTATCAATTTGTTTTAGTTTTTTTTTTTTAATAAAAAATACTAAGAAAGTTCTCGTTATTTAATATTAGAGTCAATATTATCATTATAAATATTTATCTTTATAAAATGGACGTTCACTATAAAGAATAATTATAGTGGACGTTCATTTTAAAAATATGATGAAATATTAAGATATGAAATAATTATTTTATATTTGACTTTCAAATTTTGATTTCAGTAGAAAGTATCTATTAATTATAATTATTATATTTATAATATTTAGTTTTATAGGAAATAATCATTTAAAATGACATTTACCAAATAGGGAAAATAATGTTATATTTTTAGTATTTAAGTCATGTTAGTTATTAATAAAAATAATGAGAATGAAATACACTTTTAGAATATTAAGCGGATAGGTAATACTAGAAATTTGGAGGCCATGGTTCTATTAAAATACCATAAATTTATCAATTTCTTTGAAAAAAATTTGTTTCAATAAAAGATACGAAATAAGTTCATATCAGCTTATTATTATTATTTGAAATTTTAAAAATTTGATAATTAAATACATTATTTTAAAAACTTAATTATCTATTAATTAACTTTTACTGTTGTGATGTGTTTGCTCCTCAGATGTGAGTGTGGTTGTAGAATTCTTTATATTTGGATTTCTAATCAAAGTTTGTGATTTTATTAGTTAATGTATGTTAGCCTTAGATCTGAGGTTCTAATCGTCTTCAACGGGTGTCAAGAAATGTTTAGAGGAAATATTTTGCTCTTGTAACGTCGCATTTGGGGGGTTCTTTACATGATCAACTGACTTTTCAGTAAGTTTGGGGTTTTAAGACACAGTATAATGTATTTGGGGGTTCGTAGTCTGTTAGTTATTAAACTTTACCCTAAAAATACATTTTAGTATCTAATATTTTAAAATGTATTATTTAATCTCTAATATTTTAAATTAGATTATAGAGATTAAATAATACATTTTCAAAGATTAAGAAGCAAATATTACTTTGAAGTTTGAAGTAAAAGTTAAGGATGAAAACATTACAAAACTCTTTTAGCTTTTTCTTCTCCAAACTTATACGATAGATTGATATTAGTTAGCCTGATCATGATGATCTAACAGAACATCATGGTTTAAAATGGCCCGCGTTGTCGTAACGCATGAAACACTTAGGTGACTGTGATGTTGCGTTCAAGGTAACAGACAAACCAACAGACGAAGATAAACCAAGATGAAGGTCGCTTCTACCTATTATTTAAAACCCATATCTATCTTTAATTAATATATACTTGACCAAACACCCACCCCCAATAACCGAATTACACATTATAATACTGTTTATATTACGTTTAAACTATGTATTATTCTAATTAAACTATTATCTCCTCTTCCTTATATGCTTCTCTGCATATAATTATACTCTTAATTAAGAAGTCAAACCCATTTGATCAAATCTTGGATCTTATTCTCTGTCTTTTATGTTTTAACTTTTGATGCTTCTTATATCTCCGGATCTTAGATGACAAATTTATGAAAAAAGTTATTTTAGCAGTTCTTTTACATGTTTAATGGTATTTTAGCAATAAAGAAGGTCGATTTTAATCAGTAAAAACATAGAAGCATCAAAGAATGATGGAGTTCGTGGATATCAGAAAAGTAATTGTGTTGGTATTTAGTGGAAGATAAAAGCTTCATGGTCTGTTTGTGAGTTTCATAATTAAAGCAATGAAGAAGCCACTTTCTAATATAAGAAGATGATGGCAGAATTGGATAATTGGCTTTCAAGGTCAGCTCTGTGTTCTATCCTCCTCTGCCTCCTTATAATTGCTCAATCAACTTGTGCACGTCAAGGTAAGTATGGAACAAGGGATTTTTATTATCTATTCTTATCATATTACTCATAACGTTTTGAAGAGATACAATAACTAGTTGAAGTCTCTTGAAAGAGTTCCTTCTAAATTTTTTGTTGAGAATTCTACATCAATTGTCCCGTATCAGGTTATCCAGATTGATTTCCTTAAGCTAGAATTTTAATCCCTTAACAGGAAATAGTCAATTTTATGATTATAAATAATCATTCACATTTAGTTTGTAATGTTAAAAGTCTCAAATATGTGATATATAAATCATTATATTGCAAGTTATTGGAAGCTGGTAAAGCAAAAAAGAAGTCTCAAGTCTTTTTTTTTTTTCACAAGAGAATTCTGTTATTGAATTTACTACATACTAATTCCTTTATTTACTTGTGAGTATTAACCATACCCATAATAATGAGTTCCATGTTACTCCTATTACTAGACATGTCAGATCCGGAGCATCTTAATAAGTTTTTAAATGTTATATTTTTGGATCTTAACACAACAATTTAACTTAAATTATTGTCCAAATTCTGCATCTGAAACATTATTAACCAAAAGCATTGATAATACGTCTCATAGAGGTTCATTTTCTTCTATTATATATTGGATATAAGAACTCAAAGGATCAACAAAAGGCCAGAAGTTCATGTGTCATGAGTCTCATGACTATACAGATCAGCTTGTATCAGATTCTTTTTTGAAAGCTAGCACTGCATTATATGTAAATTGATGTATATATAACTTACATGTGTCATAAATTCTCTCAAACCTAAACATGTAAAAAACACATTAACCTTCGAAAATAAACTTTACAAATTAGTGGTTTGACTACTCCTTTAGAGAATAAGACTTCTTTCTACCAAATTCAAGTCTTAAATCTCGAACTATACCAATTACCGTTGATGTAAAAAAAAAACTCAGTTGCAATAATGTTATGGTGAAAATGGGGTGATTGTCCTAAATAATGCAGGCTTTGTGAGCATAGCTTGCTGTGCTGAATTCAATTACACAGATAGGGCCAATAACATAAGTTGGATAACAGACTACAGTTGGTTCCCAGATAGAAGAAGTTGCAGGAAGATTTCAACCAATGAACTTGTGAACTATACACAAGGATATAATAAAGCTCGAGTTTTTGAAATAGATTCAGGAAAACGATGTTTTAGTTTGCCAACAACAAAGGGTGAAGACTATTTAATAAGAGGTAAATTCTTATTTGGTGATAGGTTTGACAAATCCAAGAAATCAAACTTTTCCATTTCAATTGGAGTTACTGAAATTGGGATAGTAAACTCATCTAAGAACTTGGAAGTTGAAGGAATTTTTGAAGCTACTAGCCATCACATAGATTTTTGTTTGGTGAGGAAGGTAGGAGTTCTGTATATTTCAAAGCTTGAACTAAGGCCTCTGCAGGATTTGGATTATTTACAAGGTTTTCCATTAACGATTCTGAAACTGGTCCAAAGAATCAATTTGGGGGTCAAAGGAGATGATATCAGGTATGTCCTATGGTTTCTTCTAAACTCAAGAAAGAAAAAAATGAAGAGGGTACTATCCAAGATGAACATTTTATTGATATTGCCACTTACATTGCAAAATTTAATTTTTGAAAGCAAGATAATACCAAATTATAGTTTGTGAAGATAATGAAATTGAAAGTAACTGTTGATTTTCAATTTCAGGTTCCCAAGTGACCCAAGTGACAGAATTTGGAAACCAAGATCAAATCTAGGCTCTAGAACAGTTGCCGGGTTTGTACCTAATGCCAACTATGATGGGATTGTGAGAGTACCTTTACAAGTCCTACAGACATTTTTAACCGACTCCGAAAAGTTGGAGATTTTTCACGATGATCTTGACTCAGCGGACTTCAATTACCGTTTGTTTCTCTACTTTCTTGAGTCCGACAAGACGGTTCAACTCGGGCAGCGATTGTTTGATATTTATCTAAACAATGAATTAAGAAATTCGAGATTTGATATATTGAGCAATGGGTCCAATTTTAAGGAAGCTGTTTTCAATTTTAGAGCAAATTGGCAACTTAATCTAACCTTGATTAGGTCCTCTGGGTCTATTTTGGGACCCATTTGCAATGCTTATGAGATTTTGCAGGTTCATATAGTGGTCGGAGAAACTAGCCAAAAGGATGGTAATTTCAATTTCCTCTTATAAAGTTGCTTACTTATCTCTCTCTCATCCTTTATCTGATAAAGTTGAAATCATTCAGCTATGGTGATTGAGGAGGTGAAAAATGGGTTACTGATGTCGAACCAGCATAACCAAGTTTTACAGAGTTGGTCTGGAGACCCTTGTCTCCCAGTTCCCTGGGATTGTGTCTCTTGTGAATCAATCAATGGTTCCACTATTATCAAAGAAATGTAAGTTTTTTTTTTTTTTTTTTGGGATTTTGTTCATATTGTTTATAATAATTTGAAAAGTATTAAGAATGATTTTAGTTTAAAAAATGGCAAATTTTAACCTTAAACTTAAAAACATATTTTTTAGTCCATTTTATTTAAAAATAAAAAAATATATATCAATTTTATTTTACAAAACATAATTATTATAAACATAAAAAAATACTAATATTTTATAAATTTATAATTAATTTTAAATACACAAATCTCTTTTATCATATTATATATTAAAGTTTTATTTTAAAAAAAAAATAATTTATTTTATAATAAAATAAATATAAATTTATACGAAAATATATATTAAGTATTTTGATAATTTATAAATAATATAATACATTATTATTATTATTAAATATAATTATAATTATATTTAATAAATAATTATAATTATGATATAAAAAATAATATTCATAAAAATAATTAAATTATTAAAAAAATTAAGAAATCTATCTATACAACTTTCTACAAGATATAAATACAAATATAGAACACTTTTAAGCAAATTTTGCGTTAAAATATTATCTAATATAATATTATTATAATTATTTTTATTATTAATATAATAAAATATATATAATTTGTTATATTTTAATATTTTTATAAAATTATTATTAATAAATATTTTTTATCTTAATAACAATTAAAATTATAATAATATTAGAGATATGTGTTATAATGTAATCTATTTTTTTAATTTTTTAATCTTAAATAATTTATTTTAAAAAAAATATATCAATTTTTTTTTATAAAAATGATTGTAATAATTTAATAATTTATTATTATTATTATTTTAAATTATTTTATAATAAAATTTTGATAAGTTATTTGTTATAAAAAATTATATATTTTTTATTATATAAATATAAATGATTTTTATTTATAATAAAAATAAATTATTATTTATTAAAATTTGGTGAATGAAGATATTTTATTTTTGGTTTTTTTTAAGAAGATAAGAAGAGAAAAAAAGTAATTAAGAAATAGGGAAGGAGAGAAAAAAAAATTACCGTTTGGTTTTTTAAAGAATAAAAAAAACGTGGTTGAGAAATAAGAGAGAATAGAGAAAATATATATATATAATTGTTGGAAAATTGTTGAATAGGTTTCAATTTATCTTTTGTTAAATTAAAAATAATCTTAATTTTTTTTAAATTATTATAAAAAATATGAGACAAATTTTTTTTTTTTCTTTCCCATTTCGTTGAGAAGTTGGTCTTTAAGTAAAGGGTGTTCTTTTAACCCCACAAGGCCTCCAGTTAAATATGTTTTAAATTTGATTTTCTCCATTAAGGTGTGTACAATGTTGCTTATTGATCTTTTTTGTTCTGAACTTTTCAGGGGTCTTTCTTCAAGTGATCTTAGAGGACCACTTCCTTCAAGCATTACAATGTTAACAAACCTAAGAACTCTGTATGGTTAAAACTTAAGAACACTTTTTTTCCTTTTGGGTTCTTTAGTTCCATGGATGTCTTGAATAACTACAACTCTGGTTCAATGTATTGCTTGAAATATTTGTGGATGTAGGAACCTGAGCTACAATGCCTTTGCAGGCAAAATTCCACCTTTTCCTTCTTCATCCATGTTGACATCAGTGTAAGTTCCTCAAGCTGGTTCTGGCACAGGCATAACATTTTTCAATTATACCAACGTCTTGCAAAATTTCCTTCTTTAATCCCAGTAAAATTTTCAACCACTTCTTCTGATTTCAACATTAAACCCTACATTATTGACCAGTTAGCATGAAATTATCAGGGATTTAAGTCACAATAATCTTCATGGGCCGGTTCCAAGATCTCTGTACTTGCTACCACATTTGAAAACATTGTAAGTTTGTAAACATTATTAAGCATCTTTGATATACATCTCAATTTCTAATTTTAGAAGTAAATTGTCAATTTCAAAATTTTTTGAAAAAAATAAATAAAATTCTTTTGATAAACACTTTGTAGTTATAGTTTAAAAATTAGATATTGTTTGAAAGCTCTAAAATTAAATTTTAAAGTAATTTTTGATAATTTTTATTAAATTTTGTATTTTTAATCATTTTGAGTAAGGATAAGTAGGATTGAGTATGTTTAAATTATTAACTTTTAATGTCAAGAAATAAAAATAAATAAAAATTCAATTCTAAAATTGATTTTTTTAATTTTAAAATTTGATTAAATTTAAAAACTAAATTTTTAAATTTTTA
Source organism: Hippophae tibetana (assembly GCA_037013495.1). Lineage (NCBI taxonomy): Eukaryota > Viridiplantae > Streptophyta > Magnoliopsida > Rosales > Elaeagnaceae > Hippophae > Hippophae tibetana. The sequence goes on from CM072812.1 coordinate 32,576,159, forward strand.
AAATAGAAAATAAAAATAAGTTATCAAACGTAACTAATTTTAAATTTTATAAAATTTGAAAATTAAAATTGAGAGAATTAAGATTTGAAATTATTATGAAATGTTACCATGTAATTTTTACATGAACATGATGGGACTAAAATGGAGAAATATCTACTTGCTTTACAGGTATTTTGGCTGCAATCCTAACATTGTCAAAAAACTTCCATCTATCTTCAAATCTTCAGAACTTAACACAGAGTATGAAGTATTATTATCTGATCATTAATAATAAGTCTCAAATTGAATGATGCAAATAAAAATAAATATGAAACTTCTGCACCTGTATTTCAGCTCAGGAATATGTCCTAATAAAGAACCAAGGTCTTTGAAACGGGAAATCGTGATAGCCTCTGTTGCAGGTGGATCTGTGTTATTAATTGTTGTTCTTGGAATTGCTGTGTGCTTCTATATGCAAAAGATAAAGCAAAGGAGGAGATTCAACAGCAAAGGACTTGAAGTACACACATTGGGGAAAAGTGAGTATACTAATCTTTTATCTGATAACTGATTTCTTAATTATGATTCTTCCTTATCACTTTTAATTGATGTTGAGATCTTCATGTGATCATGGGTACCAATACAATATCAAGATATAAAATGTAGTTCTGATTCTCTTGGTGTCATATTGCTAAACCGCTATCTTATCTATATCTACTATCTCTATATCTACTATAAAAGATCAAATTTGTTTTTTCAAAAAAAAAAAATAAATACAAAATATCCTTGCTTTTATAAATGTTACAAACCTACCGTTATTTAATAATTAGCCCACCATATTAATTAATTTAATTAATTTAACTAATTAAACTTGTGCTTTTTTTTGGAAAGAAGAAATTGTAATAATAATTATTATAATAAAGCGTAGGTGTTTTAAAGTTTGCTTTATTTTTTCTTGTAATCAAGGGTAAACGGTTTTTAAGATATTTAATTTTTTATCAATTAATTGACGTGATAATTAATTAAATTTTACCACGTCAATAAATTAATGTTAATTAATGTGAGTGATAAAACTTAATCACAAAAACATATTTATATGTAAATGAAATAAGAGTTTGAATACCTCTGTAAAAAAAAATTCAACTATTTTTGTGTAAAATAAATCAAAATTTAGATCACTTGGAAGCTATATATTTACCCTAATGTAATTATTTTATATTAATTATTCAGTCAGTTTCTTTTTGCTTTTAAGGTTTTATTTGTTTTTAATTTCTTTAATTTGTTTTCCTTATTATTTGTACTCTCTTATAACTATTATCTATTATTTATTATCTATTTCTACTATAAAAGAACAAATTTGATCTTGTGAAATAAATTTACTAATTTACCCCAGGTTCATAAATTACAAGCTTGCTATTATTTAAAAATCTGAAAAATAAAAATATTAAGAGGTATTTCTCTTATTAATGTGAAACAAATTAAGTCTTTAATTCCACATTCTCCAGTTATAATTACATTTAAGTCAGAAAATTTCATTAGTCCCTTCATATATTTCTAGAAGGAAAACGAAAACGGTTAGTAAGAAGATCAGTAAATGGTTGTAATTAAATGGATAGTGAGGCACATGCCTCAATATCAAACTTGCAATTTTTCAAAGTATTTTTTTACCCAAAAAAAAAAATTACTTTACATGGGAAATCAAATATTTACTAAAAAAATAGGTGTAGTGAAAAGTTTATATGCATATATTATATTTAGTTTACTAAAGCAAACAAAAAGAAATAAAGCAAAATTTAAAGAGTTAGTAACTTAATGAAGCCACTTTCCTTAAAAAATTTAGGATTTAGATGAAAGATTTATGAAGCTCCTTCCTTTGAGATAAACGATACTTTTATGGATCAAATTCTCTGTTTTTTTTTAATTATAAAAATATAATCCTTGGTTTTGTTGTTGCAAAAACCCATTCTTATGACCTCTTCTCGATTCTCTACTTTTGCTATTTGCTTGTAATTTTCAGTCAAGCTTAATGATGTTTTTTTCCCCCCTGTGCTAAAATATCCAAGGGTACTTCATTTTATTTTTAGTGCATTGTTTATTTTTTTTATTTTTATTTTCAGATAGTTTTTTCTTTGTATTTATTTCTCCAATAATCTAAATATTATGAAAACTCCAAAATCTATTTTGCTTTATCTTCTAAAATGTATTTTAGAAGCTTCAGTTGGAAATCTTTTTTTGAATTTTTGGACATTAGCACACTTTCACAATGTTAATGGAAATAGTTTAGCAATGTTGGAGCTTTTATAGACAATTACAATGTATGATATTTTTGAAAAATTATAAAAAATAACAAACTTAAAATTTATAATAATAAAAATAATATATTAATATTGTTAAACGAAGTCAATATTTGATATTTACTGCCAATTAATTGAATGATATTTATCATTATTTAACAACTTTTTAATCTTTAATATTTCTCTTTAACAATTATTATACTTTTATTTATTTATCATAAATATTATATTTTGTTTTTTAAAATAATAAATTCATATTATTATTAATTTAACGAGATCTTTATAACTAAAATTATTTTCTAAATTATTTGTTCTTAATTATTTATATTTTTTAAATATAAAATAATTTTGTAACTTAATAAGTAGGTCTAATAAAAAAAACTAAAAGAAATATAATTAATTCAATATTTAAAATTCTTAATTATCTTATTAGGAGAGTTATAAAATCTTTGAGATTTTATAGAGATTTTATAACTTAAGCAAAATGAATGTAATTAGTGAAGTAGTGTGTGAAATAAGTATTAGTGAAAAGTGTCTGTAAGAGTTTAGAGTTCTATATAAATAGGTTATATGAACAATTCTTTTAGTATATAAACTAATTAAGATTAATAAGAAATAGTATACTACATTTGCAAATGCTTTTTAAGTTTACTAAAAGATGTTGGACTACCCATTTAAAAGTGCATTCCTAGACTATCTTAGCTTCTATTTCTAAAGTACATCTTCTAACACACTCTTACCTATATATTCACCTCTTTAAAATATATTTCGATCTATTAACATTTCTCAATAAATTCTAAATATTTTTGATTTAAAAAAGTGATTCTTAACTACAAATTTCACTAACATCGGCAGTTTTTCTTAAGTTATAAAATCTCTTCCAATTTCAAAAGTTTTGTATCGTTGCTCTAGATTAAGTATATTTATTGTTTTCAACTTCTAATTTTCATTCACTTATATTTTGTTACTTTTTATTATTTTTAAGAATTTCTTATTTTTTGTATAAGGTAAATAATATTTTTCATTGCATATGCAAGTACACACTCGCAACTTAGTAATGAATGCTAATAAATAGTAAATGTGCGAGTATGAATAAGGACTATCAAGTCTCATATCATATACATAGAGATGATAAAACTTGTTAATGGAGTAATATATGTATGTTCATGACAACTGCTGCGTCTGTAGGTGTCTTTAAGATTTCTGAAGACTATACACTATAGGTTTAAATAAGGTGACATGCTTTGACCAAAAAAAATAAGGGGACATGCATTTTAGTTGTTAAGACCAGTGTACAGTGTGTGTGTTTTGTGATACAAGTTTCTTAATAAAAAATTTCCTTAAATTGCAGGTGTAATTTTCTCTCTACCCAGCATAGATGATGTTGTTGTAAAGTCAATATCCATAGAGACATTTACTCTAGAGTGCATGGAAGCTGCCACCCAAAATTACAAAACTTTGATAGGGGAAGGAGGCTTTGGTTCTGTTTATCGTGGCATTCTAACAGACGGTCAGGAAGTGGCTGTAAAAGTTCGATCAGCGACGTCAACTCAGGGAACTCGAGAATTTGATAATGAGGTACCATTTTTACTCTTCATTCTCATCGCTGCTTCCTAAAATCGCTATTCATGACATAATTACTGTTATAAGACGCCATTCATAATAAAACAAAGCTGTTTTGTGTATTTACAGTTTATCCTTCATTCTAGAGTCTCTTTAACTCCATCAGGAGAAATATGAATTGAAAGACTACTTTGTTTTTCTCCACTTTATTTCAATTGTCATAATTGCTTTCAATAAATATATTAATTTAGAACCTGCTCAATAAATATATTAATTTAGAACTGTCCTTTGTTTACAGCTAAATCTTCTATCAACTATTCGCCATGAGAATTTAGTTCCACTTCTTGGCTACTGCTGCGAAAATGACCAAGAAATTCTTGTTTATCCGTTCATGTCTAATGGCTCTCTACAAGATCGTCTATATGGTACAACCAACATCAATAGTTCTTTGACTTCTTTCAGATTTTATGTGCTAACACACAGTACAAACTAATGCCAATTTATTAACAGGAGATGCGGCAAAAAAGAAAACACTAGACTGGCCAACCCGACTGTCAATTGCTCTTGGTGCTGCTCGAGGCAAGTAAAATTAGATCATTCTATCTTCTTTTCATTCGTACTTGTATTGTTAATTGAAACATGCACAAAAATATTAACTGAGACGGTGTCCTGAAATTGTTCCAAATCTCTCGCCTATGTCCTAGATCACCATATGACTAAAATTCTCTATGTGAACATGCCAGTATGATGTATCAGTCTAACCTGGAACATAACATTTGGGAGAATGATTCCATCACGCAGGTTTGACGCATCTTCATACATTTGACGGTCGTTGCATTATACATAGAGATGTAAAATCAAGTAATATACTTTTGGATCACACCATGTGTGCAAAGGTCGCAGACTTCGGTTTTTCAAAATATGCTCCGCAAGAAGGCGATAGTGGTGCTTCTCTGGAAGTAAGAGGCACTGCTGGATACTTGGATCCAGAGTAAGATCGCTTCTTCATCTTTAGTATTTTGTTCTAAATAACCTAATAACCTACTTATTGTGTTAACTTTGACTGTGGCATTAAACATGTATTTCAAAGTATACCTATCATTCCTTCTTTTTTTCACATGCGAATGTTTTCTCAAGAAACATGTTCACAGATGCTGAAAACTACAATTTTTTTTTTCATTACATCTTGAACATAATTTTGTAAAATAACTTAAACTATATTTATACCATACACATCAGGTACTACATGACCCACCATCTATCTGCCAAAAGTGATGTCTTTAGTTTTGGAGTTGTTCTACTTGAAATTGTAAGTGGTAGGGAGCCTCTCAACATACAGAGGCCACGGAACGAATGGAGCTTGGTTGAATGGGTAAGTTTAACAAAGCTCACAGAAACTGCCCAAGCAAATTTTATTTTCTTTCCATCTCAGATATCTAGGATACCATTTTGAGCAGAGGCTAAAAGAAAAGCACCTATCTGTGCAGGCTAAACCCTACATAAGGGAGTTAAAGATTGAAGAGATAGTGGATCCAAACATAAAGGGAGGTTATCATGCAGAGGCTATGTGGAGAGTGGTGGAAGTGGCATTGGCATGTATTGAACCCTTCTCTGTTAATCGACCAAGCATGGTTAACATCGTTCGGGAACTGGAAGATGCTTTGATTATAGAAAATAATGCATCTGAATACATGAGATCCATTGAAAGCACAGGATCTAACAATTTTTCTGTTGTCTTGGAGAAAAGAATTATGCAACCATCCTCTTCTATAGAACCTTCCCTTATTCCGCCTCAAGCGTTGGTTCCTCCAGAGCCTAGATAGTTTTTGGTTGGTTAGGATTCATCAACTTGCGGATGAAAATTTTAATTACATCCCGCTATGAATGAATGATAAAGAGAATGAGATTAATTTCTGAATGCTCTTTATTCTACCATTTTCTGAATGCTCTTTATTCTACCATTTCCTTAGCATTCTTACACTCAAAGAATTTACTTTGTCCAGAATAAATGTGCCCAGCTTTGTGCAACTTTTGCCCCTAATGAATCTCACTGCCTTTCTTAAACTCTTCGGATTGCCTTCCACTTAATAATGGTCTATAATTTCGAAATTCGAAAAATAGTGGCAATTAACAAAGGTAGACATCTATTTGAGTTCAGTCAAGGAAACCCAGAAGGAAACTCTTGGATGCCTGAATTCATATCTATGTTTCAAACTTATAGGATAAGAAAATAATGCAGGAAGTTCTTCGTATATAAAAGCACTATTCTTGGGAAGCTACAGGCATTGGGCTTTGATCTTACTAACAAGTAATTTTAAAAAATCATGGTTAGCTAGTGACTGATGCAGATAGACAAGTCATCTGTAATTCATAGTAATTCTATAGTAATTCATAAGCCTTCAACGGATAGACAAGTCATCTGTAAGACTAAAATTCTTCATAATATCCCCAAAGCTCAATAAGGTCTTCCAAAGCAAAAAACCACATCCTCATGCAATTTTTTTTTCTTGTCAAAAATGGACATTCTTCGTTGAGAAATTATATAAAATAACATACTTAAAACCTACGACAATAAAAATAACGTCCTAATAATATTAAACGGATTCAAATAGATAGAATTTAAACTAAATGACCTTAACTCAATTTGAATAACATTTGATATGAAATTAAGAATTAATTTTTTTTAAATAGTATAAATATATGAATTATACATAAGAAATGTTATTGGTGTTATTTTTGTTATTTTCCCTTTTTCATTCCAATTCCATGTTACCAGGTCAAGAAAATGATCTCAAACTATTCAATGTTTAACTGTTTAACTGATTCATCTTCCGCTCAACCAACTAATATTTATCAATGTCACTCTGCTGTGTCCCAAAAAATGAAGGTAAAAAACAGAAGAAAAGACAAGGTCCACTTGTTCTGAAGTATGATGTCCTCTTTACAAAAACCAACATATGACTAATACTAAAGAACAGTGAAGCCTACATCAAAGAGGAGCTGGGGATCAAAAATTCAGAAGTTGATTCAAAATTTCACCTAGCTGACTGATGCAGATATGGGGAGCAAGAATTAATATCTAGAATTAATATCTGTTTTCTTTTTCTTTGTAACTGAATAAACCGATTTTGGCACCTAGTGCTTAACGTTAGTGCCTTGCGCACATGGCTGCATGTGTATGTGTGACATTCCTTGCGCACATACAATACATGCATGATCTAGAAAGATTTATGATGGAACTCGAATAATTTCTAGTACTTCATTCAAAATTGTATCATTTGCATAAAGTACATGGAACTCTTATAGATTTAACATAAAAGCATTATAACCCAAGAAGGCGTTCTTCAAATTTCTAAAGTGGAGTATTACACGGAAGTGGATGTTTACAAATTTGTATTACAAGAGGAGTATCATCAGATAAACATCAGGCAGTAAAAATAGATGGATTAGCTGAAGCTGTACTCACTTGGACTTCGAGCAGTTCAAGTCTACGTTCAAGTGTATCAAGCTTCTCATTCAATGAAGCCAATTTGTTCTTTGTTGTAGCCTCTGAAATAGGAGATAGAAACAAAAAGTGACAACTTTTAATGAATGCTACAATCAATTCCCAACCTAAAGGATCAACTTGATTTTCATAAGTGATCAATACTTAAATTTGTTAATCTATTCATGGGAGAAGAGAATGCAAGAATTCAATAAAATCAAAATCTTAATATTGAAGGAAACATAAATGGGGAAAATTGGAAAGAAAAAGGGGAACTCGGAGTAATGAGTCCCCAATTTTAGAGGATGGAAAAATCATAAAGGACGAACTAAATTAAGTAAACCCATTGAAATAAGAAAATAAAGAAAGGAATAAAATGAATGGGAAAAAAGGAGGGAAGAGTAGGAATTCGAGTACCGAATTGAACAAGAAAATCGAAAAGGCGGCGGACATTGAGGGAAATATGGGAGATGAATTCGCGATTCTCCCAATCAGCTTGAACAGCTATACCTACGTTCACGGAATTTGTAATTCCTCCTGCGCGAGCCATCTTTTGATCTTACTTGAGGTCTCACCACCGCAAATTCAGGGATGTGAATGTCTAGAGATCTAAAAGCATCGTATAAATTGTGGGATTTCCTGCGATTTTGTGAATAAAAAAAGGTAACGAATAGTGGCATTGGTTTGATGGAGGCGATAGTTATCAAACTTTCTGGCAAACGGATTGCTTTCAAAATAGTGCAATTTAATATAATATTTAGGTTTAATTTCATGGTATAACAAGTTTTATTTTGGACAATGCATATATGTAAAACTTCAAAAATATTTTTTATATTTAAAAATAGAGTGAATATCATATAATGTAAAATTACCTTTTAATTTTTATATGATATAATTTTTATACAAGTATTTATAAACATACAAAAATATATATGTCTTGTACATTATAAAATATATCTTAAAAAAAAGTTAAAATACTATGTAATTAAACTATTTTTTATTTTATTTTAAAAGCATTACTATATGACAATTATATTGACAAGACAATTTCTTAATAAATACAATTATATTAGGCTAAGTGCACCTACCCATAATAATAATACTGTCTCATCATTTTAGATTACTTTTCCTTTAAAATTTAAAGATGCACCTTTAATTTAATTAAGGTATACATAAGTTTAATTTAACTAGTATTTAGACATGGGAAAATTATCTGTAATCGTAAATAAATTAAACAAAATGCAAATATATGATACACGTAGCAAAAGTTAATTTTCTCTCTTTGGTGTCATAATTTTCCAATATTTTGAGAGTAGAATGTGCATCTCTGGAATCTGGATATAACTCATATCAGGAAAGGCAAACCGTACGGTAATAAACTAATAAAAAGTAAAAATTCTTATTCTATTTTTGGCTAAAATTGCCACTAAATAAAAACACAATTAAACTAGGTAATATCTGAGAAGGGCGATCCCCTTTGTTGTGCCTATGGAGTTGTGTTTTGAAGCTGTCTTCTGAGAAGCGATATGATGATATCTTCCACCTATGGATTTATTGCATGCATATCCCGGCTCATTGAAGGAACTAATCAACAGCACTACAATGACTCAAGCAGAGGCGGTAACGCGCAATAAACCATTGTGCCTAAGGAGTGGTTCTGGTGAAGGTTCACGCCCTCGGAATTCCACAAAAACCTAAAAGAAAAAAAGAAAGAAAAGAAGAAGCTGAAATGAGATATTGACTTCTAAAGCAAATAGAGATGTATGATAACACTCATTAAGAAATAATCAAAATAGAAAGAAGTTCATTGGAGTTTGTCTCGAGTAGAACAAACACAATGACAAAGTTTTAGAGCTTTGGGCTCTGTCTGTTAATTGAGAAGATATGTTAAAAGCAATTTGACCTCTGATGGTGTCTTTCCGCCTCCAAGAGCAAGAATTGTTTCCCGGAACCTGTGTCCGGTTTCTTTGACAGCCTAATGCCAAATCATTGTAACAACATTTTTTCATCAGTGAACTTCATGGAATTTTTTTGAAAAGATAAAACATTTTGACGAAGAGGCTATAGCCGATATGCAAATGTATGGCAGAAATTAGCAAGATCAATTCTTTCGGGGTCAACTCTTTCTGACATACCTTTTTGTCATCTAGTCCAGCATCCTCAAATGCAGAGAAAGCATCTGCTGACAAAACCTCAGCCCACTGCCAAACATAGTACAAGTTCAGGATAAAAGTCTAACTTAAATAAATTAAGAAACAGAAAGAGGAGGAGGAGGAGGAGGAAGAGAGGAGAGGAGAGGAAGGGGGGGAGATATAAAGGTTAAGGTTCAATGTGTGTTCATAAGGGAAGATCAACAATGCCTTGTAACTGTAATATCCAGCTGCATATCCTCCTGAGGTTCAAAAAGATGACAATTTAAAAGCTAACAAGAAAGACTATTGAGAAGCTAAATTTAAACTAGAAAGGGAAGGCAAACCTGCAAAGATGTGGCTGAAACTACAAAGGAACCTGTCTTCTGGCAATGGTGGGATCACCTGTGTTTTCTTGGAAACCCTGCGGTCAACATCGTAGATGGATTCTGATCCGCCAGGAGTGTACTTTGTGTGCAGCTCCAAATCAACACTGGCAAATCTTAGCTGAGAAAGAAAATATCTGGAACTATGAAACATGATTCCAAAAGCATGTTTAATCCCTATTTTCATATATATCTCTTCAGATTGCTAAAATCGTTTAATACTCCGTTAATTTAAAATTTCACACACAAAGAAAAAAGAGAGAACTTGTGACACATCCTTTTCTAAAAACAAAACAGGGTGAAGGGCACCTATTATTATCAAGTGGAGCACAAAAGTCCTGCTACTTTCAAAAAAATTACCACAAAGGTGCGGTCACATGCCAAGCACTTGATAAGGGCCTTTTTGGTCTAACCATTTTTATAAGGGTATTTTTGGAAGAGGAGAAGAAGAGAGGGGGAGGAGGGGGGACACACACCAACCCTCACCGGAACTCTCTTTCTACTCAACTCTTTTCTCAACAGAAAACTGCCCCGCCCACACAGGAACTAATACCCACACAGTCCCACATCAAAAAACCCACCCTCCATTTTTCAATCATCTGCAACTGAAGTTTGTCAGAAGAAATGTGCCTAAAGCCATCAGATTCATAAGAACTTTTCATATGTGTCCTATGTATCTTTTTTATATGCTAAGTAGGAAAAGGCAGTTGAGAAAAAAATAAAAAATGAGAATCGCTACCATCTAATCTCATGGAGACAAGAAGATTAATTTCCATCTAACTTTTCTGCATCCCAAGTGCCACTGTGGTTGTCTGAAAATGGAAGAAGGGGGGGTTCTGTGGGTAGCGTAGCATCTAGGGGGTTGGACCCCCCTTCTCTCTCTCCTCTTTCTTTTTTTCCATTTTGGGTGAAATTTTTAAAAATACCCTTATAAAAATAGTTAAACAACAAATGCCCTTACAGTTCATATGCACGTGCTTGGCACATGAACCCAATTATATAAGTGCATGAATTTTGGGGTTTTTTTTTTAAAGCGAGGACTTTTGTGCACCACTTAGTGAAAGATACACAACCCTAGCTGCTCTTCACCCAACAAAAAAACATACTGCTGATTTTCACATTACTATTTCCAACAGCTGAAAAGCAAGAGAACAAGAGAGCACATAAACAAGCCAGATGTCCATGAAAATAGATCATAGCATTACAAGATCCATAGGAACATTACAAAAATACAGTATCACTACAGAAAGAAGAGCATATCTGGGACATGAAACAATTAGACCCATAAATAACACTAACCTGACGAAGACTCAGGGAGCCTGCACGAAAAGTTCTGGCTGCAAGAAGCTTCAAATAAACGTCTTCAGGAAGATTCTCTCCAGTTTCGTAGTGTTTTGCTATGCTCATCAGAGTATCCCTAGCCAACATGGGATAAATTATTGGGTCAAGTTTCAAATTTTCTAAATATAGCAAATAAACCTGCTATATCATGATATTGGTTGAAAAAATAAACCTCTTGTTTGAACAATATAAAGAATATCCAATTTCTGGAACGATCTAAATGATTTAAATGCAAGATTACTTTCTGGGTTTTAGCATGGTACCTGTGATAACACCAATTTTCCATGAATTGGGAGGGCAACTCAACAGCATCCCATTCTATTCCCCGGATGCCAGCAACTAGACCCTCATCCTGCTTAGTCAACATATGTTGAAGTGCATGACCAAATTCATGGAATACAGTCTCTACCTGTAAAGAAAGAAGAAATATATTATAATTCCTTAAACCCGTAATCCAAAACACGGATTTATAAGACCATAACTTAATTAAGCATGTGCGTCATTTCCTAAGCATGTATTATAATTACATACGACTTCCTAACCAACCAAGCTCCAATGTACTATGTAGGTCAAAGACAAAGGACATTGTTGAAAAATAAATTAGAATATTATTGTTTACTTATTTATCTGTAAGGGTTACAAGTCACTAGGGTTTAAGTGGGGTTTTCTCGTTCTCCTCTCATCTTATTTTATTTTCTTGACAGACATAATACACAATTTTCTTGTATGCCAAGTTAAAAACATGATTCCATTACTGCACATGTTCACTACCAGGTCCAGGATACCATGTTAAATTATTATATTAGTTGCCTTCTTTTCCTACACAAGCTTGTAAGAGGTGGCTTATACTGACATTTAATCATGTATAGGGAATGATAACATGAATTTTCTTTACCACTTTCCCTAAAAGCACAATCCCGTAGGAGGAGAGAGCATATTTTGACTGATTATATTCTAATATTATGGTCAGTATGCTAAAAATCCAATATCACAAAGCCTACCTCACGGAATGTCATTAGGCTTGGCTTTGTTCCAACTGGTGGACTTTGATTGCAGACCATGTGAGCCACGGGCAACCTTGCATTGGTACCATCATGCGACAACACACGACTTCGACCAACAACCTCATCCATCCACGCACCCCCCTTTTTCTCTGCTGGTCGACTATACGGATCAAAATAGAAGTAAGCAATAGGGCTTCCAGAAGTGTCTTTGATACAGTAGAATCTGACATCCTTGTTCCACACCTATAAATAATTACACATATTAACAAAACCGAAGCTCATACTTTCACATATAAGCCAAACGCAGCTCAAATGAAGCAAGTCTAATACATACTGGAGCTAGACCATCAGCCGATTCAACTTCAATTCCAAAGAGCATCTTTGCAAGGTTAAATAGGCCATCCATGACCTTTGGCAATGAGAAATATGGACGCAATTCTTCCTGTAGCATAGACATAAGACTTCAAAACATATCTGAGGGCTTGGTTTAATATATCAAAAGAAACTACCAATAAAAATATTTAAGGGTACAAGAAACTGAAAAGTTCATTTTTAACATTTAGCGAAAGAAGGTGTCACGTTGTTATTGACCCAAAAAAGGATGGAGAGGGAGAGCAGAACTCATAATTTTTATTTTGGTCTTTTCATGATTACTCAGTAGTATTCTTATCATGTCCAAGCATAATCTTATGCTAGAAAAATTTAATGAACTTGAAAGGAACAGTGATTTTATACACAGTTATGAAGGTACAATACTACCAAAAACTAATGACAGAAGATAGCAATGGTAGAGAGATTCAACATATACAAGATGTTATACCCAAAATCCTGTATAATTGGTTAATCCAATAAACAGACATTAATGCTTTCTGTGGAATGGCTCAAAGAATGAAGCTCAACTGTCTTCTGACTCTCCGTCAATGTTTTTCCTTCAGCAGATGATTATGTTTACATTTTTTTATAAATTTCATCTGCTAGGAAGTATTGTTACATTTATTACAAAGATATACTTGAGAGTTGAGAATTTAGAAGATTATGTTAGGTCTATAACCCCCCAACTCCCAGAAATATAAAATTAACAATAAAAAAAGATAAGACTAGTAACAAAACGAAATGTAAAATTTGCTCCCAAAAGACATAAGAGAAGAAATTCAAAAAAAATCATAAACAAAGACAAGATCAGCTGCATAAAGCTAATCAAGAATATACAGAAACAACACAAATCAAACCTCATTGATGCTAAATTTTGACTCTCGAAGCCTCTCACTCCAAAAGCTTATGTCCCAATGGTTCAAGTCATCAGCTTCTTTTGCCCCTTGGCTTTTAGCAAAGTCCTTAAGGTCTTTAATGTCTACAAGACAAAAGGTATAATCAAAACAAAGTAGCATTTACTTTTCGACCACAAATTACCTCTGACAATACATGACTGCATTTGGCAATGCTTTCTTCTTTTTCAAAGAAAAGTTACTACAGTTTATAGTAAACAATGACACTTAGAATTGATAAAAATGTGACACCATGCTGAAAAAAAGGCCTCAATGTTCTTTGTTGAACAAAGATAATGCACAATGTGGCAAGCACAAGCAAATATCAACTTGAAATGTCCTATTGTGAGGTGTGATATAAAAGGCTTTTCAGTGAAGACCATGTAAACAGCTCACCAACCACTAGATTCGAACATGAAGTAATTTTGTACCTTGAACTGCAGGATTCCAAGAAGCACTTCGAAGTTTTTCTAGGAGCTCCTCTGCTTTTTCAACAGTTGCCATTTTAGTTGCCATGCTCACCTGTTAAAATTGATTTTAGCATCCTTTTGACAAGAACAATCTTAGAATGATAGGCAGTATATACCTCCGCATAGCTATTGTAATTGAGAAGCTTAGCCTTTTCCATTCTGAGCTTCAAAATTTGGTCAATGATTTCTGTATTATCAAGATCCCCACTAGAGGCACGATTTACATAAGCACGATACACTTCCTCTCGCAAAGACCGGTTTCGAGCATGTTGCATGATAGAGAGAAAACTAGGACCATCAAGGGTAATTATCCAGGGCCCATTCTCAGCAGTAGCATTTTCGTGACCCTGAAGAGATATACCAGTTAGAATGTCAATAAAGTAAAACAGGGTCAGATGGCATAAAACTTGTAACCACACCCGAACTAGTAACCTACATCTACAATCAAAACTATTGGGTATTAATTTGGGGGAAAATCCCCATCGGGTAACAACTATCCATTTGGTGCTCCAAAAACCGAATTGTAACCTTTTTCCTAATTTAAATTCTTCAAAATATATTAATTCAACAAGAAAACTTCTACAAATTATATATATATATATATATATATATATATATATATATATATATATATATATCACTAATTTATGTTAATAATCCTTAAACTTCAATAGATATCCACATTGGAGTACTTAACATAACACTAGAAGTTCAAATCTTAAATATCCAAATAAAACATACTTAAATAGCTTTTAGAATACATCGAAATAAAGCTAATAGTACTAATTTAAGTCATACAAACAAATAGCAAGTCCAAACTAACAATAAATTACAAACATGAGCACCACACTATGACATTAATAGATAGCTTGGCATTATCATACTTTTGTAATAGACAAATCATACAAGGAAAAAAGAATTTTTTAAATAATATATTATATTATAAAGAGATGATTATAAGGGAAAATATAGAACTATCACATGGTACACATCAAAGCACTTGCAAAACTCAACTAAAAATTGAGAGACACCAATTCCAAATAAATATACTTATCATATATTAACAAGTGAATATAATTCAAGCAATATAACAAAAAAAACTACTATTCGTAGTACATTCAATGTTTTTACTTTTTTTATTGCTTAAACAACACACACAAGGTTTGGAAAATATTGTATTTGATTGTTACAATTTTCCTCGTGTGGATAAATCAAGGGAAATAGAACTCAACCAACTCCATCTTGTATATTGGATCTAATATAGTAGCCATGTCAATCATTGAGTGGATAACAGTCCAATACTTTTCAAACTTCGCATTCATTTCAATGGCTGTTTTAGCTATCATATCATCTTTTGAAATGATCTAATTCAATAAAGATGGAAGAATCTCTCAAATTTGTATAAAACAAATATTTGATGATGGATATTTTGTACCAAAAAATATCAATGTTATCATAAGAAGCTTGTAACTTATTAGAAATATTTTTAACGATAATACATTCAAAATCTTAAGGCACACAATTATATTGTGAATTTTGTAATCACAAACAAGGAAATACACTCTTGTATATCATTACGGTGAAAAGAATCAGATATTTTGAATTCCATCGAGTTTTACAATCAAATACTAATTTTTTCGTAGACAAGAGTTGCGTTCGATGGGTGGTTTCATCAAATGTCTTCACTCTTTTTGGTGCTGAAATCTAGTAAGCAATTATCACGAACCTTCTCCATTGTAGACTATAACGTGTAAGCCATCCTTAACAATTAAATTAGAGATATGAATAGCACAACAAATGAAGTATCTCTCCCATTGATACGAATATGTCATTAGAAATCTACCCATCAAGCTATTAACAAAATTATCATAGAGAAATCATCCAGAGTGATCATCAATACCTTACTTGATGGATTAGAATATTGATGTAAAGCTATCAACTCTCACTTTAGATAATTGCTCTACAAATGATAATATTGTTAATAACTTAATAGGTAAATTCCTAATAACACATTCATATTTCACATGCATTGTGCAACTCATATACTCAATTTAATTGTCAAGATTAGACTTCAACACTAAAATAAGTGAAGATATTTGGAGACTACAACACTAAAATAAGTGAAGATATTTGGAGAAACACCCATCAAACGTGAGTTTTGTCTACTAAGAAATGGTAATTCATTGTAAAATTTGATGGAATTTAACTTATTTGATGCATTCCACCGCATTGATATACAAGAACATATTTCTTTTTTTTAAATTACAAGATTGACAATATACTTTTGACCCTGATGATTCTTAATGGATTATAGTTAAGAATATTTGTGATAAGCTACAAACTTTTCACGATACTGCTAAGTTATTTTTTGGTACTAAAATTTGCAACATTAAATATTTGTTTTGTACAAATTTCTAGAATCGTCCATCTTTGTTGGATTGGATCGTTTCAAAAGATGATATGATAGCTAAAATCACCATTGAAATAAGTGCAAAATTTAAGAAATATTAGATTGTTATCCACTTAGTGATTGGCATGGTTACTATATTAGATCCAAGATACAAAATGAAGTTAGTTGAGCACTATTTCCTTTGATTTATCCAATGGAAGAAATTAGTAACAACCACATATAATTATTTGCCAAACCTTGTATAGTTAATTAAGAAATAAATAAGTAAAAGTATTGAATCTAACAGTACTCATTGTACTAGGGATGGTAGTGTTTTTGTTATACCTCCATCAAAAAATGGAGTGCAAAAAAGAGTATGAAAAAATTTCAAGATTATGTGAGATCATTTACGACTCCTGAGCAATCCAAGATAGAATTTGATTTTTATTTAGAAGCGAATTTGCTGCCTATGAATGAAAATGATGATTTTGGTTTATTAACATGGTAGAGATTGAATGGAATGAAATATCCAACCTTGCAACAAATAGGAAGAGATGTCTTAGTTATTACCTATTCCTGTGTCGACGGTAGCTTCTGTGTTCTCAATTTGTAGTAGAGTTGAAAGTAAACATTGTAGTCAACTTCGTGAAAATTTAAAAGAAGCACTAATGTATTCATAGAGATGATTATGTGTTGATTCTCAAGGTAATATCTTATTCACATATTAATTTCTATGAAATAATATTATTTTTCATCTTTGTAAGCATTTATATCTTGTTAACATATTGATTTCTACTGAAATCATAATTTTTTATTCTTTGTAAGTTTTAATAGGTCAAAGCATTGAAGCTCCGGCCATTTTTGAAGAAGACAGATGTGAACAATGTGGTAGTTATATATTGCCCAAATTATATTCACTTGTTAATATGTGTATGTTTATTTGGAATTTGATTTCTCTGTTTTTATTATTAGTTTTGACATATGTTTTGCATTTGCGATGTTTGTGTGCTTTTATATGAACCATGTGATAGTTATATATTCATGTTGTCCAAATTATATTCACTTATTAGTGTATGATAATTATGCTCATGTTTATTTGGAATTTGATATCTTTCTTTGTTATTGTTAATTTTTAGACGACTTTTGCATGTGTAAGGTATGTGTTCTTTGATGTGTAACATGTTATAGTTCTATATTGCTCATACTGTCCTATCTTTATAATATATTATTAAAAGAAAGCACGCCGATGTCAAGTTATTCATTAGTGTCATAATGTGGTGCACTGTTTGTAATCTGTTGTTTATTGGAACTTATATTTGGATTTATGTGTGCTTTGTAATTTGAACTTGTTACTTTCAGTTAAATTATTTGGTTTGTTTGACTTAAACTAATACTATTAGCTATTAGTTTTGTTTTGCATGTATTGTGGAGTTATTTAAGTTTGTTTTATTTGAATATTTATGATTTGAACTTCTAGTGTTATGTTAAACAGATATTAATGATATATTTGTGTAGAAATCATGCAACATTTTGACTTTTTTTAATTTGTACAAGTTTTCTTGTTGAACTAATGTATTTTGAAGAATTTAAATTAGGGGAAAAGTTACAATACAGTTTTTGGAGCTTCGAACGGGTAATTATTACAAGATGGTATTCCCCAAAGTGAACCCTGACAGTTTTGGATTCGGATTGGGGTTTGGATGTAGTTTACTAGTTTGGGTTTTATGCCAGCTGACCCCGTTGGCATTTCTAAATACAAATAAGGGGGAAGTCAGCTTGCTAGAGTAATGAAAACCAATTTGAAAGCCAAAACAGGATACCTTTGACTTTGCTGTTTGTGCAGCCAATCCAAGAGCAGTAGCTGGCAATCCTTCAATTTCTTTCTTATCAGTGACTAGTTTCTCAAATTTCTTCGTCGCATCCAAAACATTCTCATCAAACTTGTGAGTCAGTCTTTCCAGTTCCTACAAATAAAATGGTGATGGATGAGACAGAATTAGAATACGATCAAACAAATTATTTACTTCAAGTTCAAGCAAAAGCTAATCACAAGAAATCAAGCATTTTCAATATAAATGTACAAGACTCTTACTGAAAACACCAAGAAAAATATTCACAGAAAGAAGATAGATTACACTTAAGCAAACTTCAATTAAAGCTCCAGTACATAATTGTAAAAAATGGTTAGGTGGGAGAAAGCAGGCCCCAAAAACTTGCTATAGCAAATATATCTCAAACATACTTGCTCAATTTTGTTAAAATGTTCTCTTTTCTCATCTTCTAGAGAAACACCATTGAGGACGGCTTCCTTAATTTGATCTGCAAACAGTTGATGAGTAGCCAATAGGAGATATTAGTTAAAACTCACTTGTTAAGGTCAAAAAAGATGAAGGAATCAACTGCACTGTACATATTATTGCCTTAAGAAAGTATTTAAATGTCAAAATTTATGTTTACAACATGCAGAGCTACAAATCACCTAGAATGATCAAGAGATACAAATAGAAATGAATTTTAGGAAGCCTGCAATAGTGTAAGCTATCACACTCAAGTTTCTATGGTAGTATAAACTACAAGAGGAATAAGGATATACAAACTTGCACTCACACAAGTTATGTAGTGGCACATGGTAAAATAATTTTGAAAATTGAGAAGTTAT
This sequence comes from Hippophae tibetana, assembly GCA_037013495.1. Classification (NCBI taxonomy): domain Eukaryota; kingdom Viridiplantae; phylum Streptophyta; class Magnoliopsida; order Rosales; family Elaeagnaceae; genus Hippophae; species Hippophae tibetana. The sequence goes on from CM072812.1 coordinate 32,595,122, forward strand.
TCATTTTTCAAAAAAATTTACCGGCACAACTTAATTATTGTGAGTGCAACATGTGTACAAATTTGTGTGCATTTAGCAATACTCAAAATATAAAATGTAAAAAATACTCACTTTCCACTATACGTTTACGTGCATCACTTAGCGTCTGAAAGTTGGGAGATTCTTGAATTGCCTTAAATGCATTGTAGATGGGTTTACTCTGCCCCAGTCTAAGCTGAAACTTAACTTTATCCGGCTGCAAATGACAACAAAGTAATTTGAACAACATAAAAAATTAAAATAGTGCAAAGGAAAAACAAATTAATAAAACTAACAAGCAAATACGTATCTCATGGACCCACAAGCAATCCATGATTAGAGGTTAGAAAGATCTTGCCTTTCTTCCTCATAAAAATGCAATCTTTCAATTTCGTAATCTAGTATCCGTAGTTATGATAAAATAGTAATCCCCATAAACTTGAGAAAAGAAAAACATACCTGGACTTCTTCAATGGCGGAACGAAGCTCGGGAGAATCTTTGACCGACTTAAGGTGGTTGACAATCCCCCAAATCACAGACAATCGATCAGTGATCTTCTCCAATGGTTCAACCAACTTGGGCCATGACGGCTCAACAGTGCGTTCCAATTCCACCAAATCATCCTCCTAGAAAACCCATCCACTCAAACTCATACAACCAGAGACAAACTAATAAAACCCAGAACCGAACGACAAATAATCGAAAAGGCCAATGTTTTCAATAAATAAATAAAAGAAAACCCAGAAAATAAAATTCAATAAATGTGTAAATTGGGATGAAATAATACGTACGAGTTTTTTCAAAAGAGTTCGGATTCCGAGGCGGACATGCTTGGCTTCGACAACATCGAATGGTGGGAAATCAAAGTCTTGAAGAAGAGGGTTGTTCTGGATGTTTTCATCTACGGAAGCAGTGGAAGCCATAGATGGAGCTGCGAATGAAGAACAAGAGTGAGAAAGCGAAGGGTAGGTGGTGGTGATTGCGGATTGTTCGAGACAGAAGGATAAGGAAGAAGACCAAAGAGGACAGGGAAGAGATTTAAGTAAATGTTTGGGGGCAAAGTAGGAAGGATGATAAGTAGTTCGTTTAAGAAGCGGGGGGACGGAGCGTGATAAACTTCTGCTTGTAGCCATTAGCATGTTGATTGTAAGAAATCCAAATAGAACATTCTTTGGCAAAAGAAAGTATAAAAGTATATTCATGTTATCCCTCACTCGCTTGTCTTTGTGTTGGTCTAATGTACATAAAGTAAACTTTACATGCATGGCTTTAAGTAGACGCCTCAAATAAGATTTCAAATTTAACTCGTCATATTATTGTTATATTTGAGATATTATCACATTTTGTAACATACGTAGGTTATCAATTAATATAAGATTAAATTTTACAAAAATTCATAAAAAATTCAAATTATTTTCACTCTATCTATGGTTACTTGGTGTGAAAATATTTCGAAAAATCTTGACTTCCTTTTAAACATAATTTAAATTATACTGTTAATTTCTATAAAATATTATGACTTTTCCTATTTATAATTGGTGAATTAAGAAACTAATAGAATAAGAAATTAAAATAAGAAGCTAACTTGTTGCTAGCATATTATTCATTATATTTGTTAATCGTACCGAACTAAATTGCTTTAATTAATAGTGATCAATTTAATATTTTTATTTAAGAGTTGAAACCATATAAACATTAAAAAATATTATTACTTATTTTTCAGTTATTATATATTTTTTATTAAAAATATGATATATATATATATATATTTAATATAAATATAAATATGTTTAAATTATTAAATTTATAGATATTTTTTGAATGGTAAAAAATTAAACATTAAAATGAAAACATATTTCATTTTATAAATATAATTTATTATAACTCTATAGATATTATACTTAAAATTTTCTTTATCAATATAAAGAAATACCCTCCTTAATACTTAAGTCAATTTCTTTTATTATATGAGTTCAGACCACCTTACCAACACAATAAATTTAAGTAAACTTAAGTGAACTTCTTTTATTAGATGAGTTCACACCACCTTACAAACGCAATAAATTTAAGTAAAAATATCAAATTGTAGAAGAGATCAGACTTGAATCTATCATACTGTGTAGCTAAGTTAAAAAGATATTATAAAATATGCATACTCAACGTAAATTGTGAAATAATAAATCGCAATTGCCCAATTTCAAAGCAACATTTTTCATGGATATGAAAGAGTGGAATAGAAAATGGACGCTTACCATGATTCCAATAACATAAATTGTTGAAACAAATATGTAAAAATAATGTAAGAAAAATATTATCGAAATATTAAAATGTACTGCTTGAGTTGAGTCGCGGATTAGAATGTTTTTTTTTAAAACGTTTTACAGCTTTGTTTAAACTTATACAAGCAAACACGTCGTCGTCGTCCCGAGGATAAAACAACACAGAATCTTTGTTTTCTATCTCGAAGCTATACTGCACTGATGAAGTCCGAAATGCTACACCTCTAAAGTTTATATTGCTCCAAAAACTCTAAAAACAATTTAGTATCTTCTTCTTTTCTTTTCTAAGAGCTATTTCCAATGATCTGATATAAAACTGAGAGCTAAGATCCTCTATTTATAGTTTGAGAAAAGATGTGACAATTATGATAAAAAAAAAAGGTCATGTATGGGTGGAAAAAATAACGTCCATAATTATGATAATAACGATCATGTTTGGGTGGAAAAAATAACAACCAATTTTTTGAGTGAAAAAATAACGGTTATTTTCTAAGTAAAAAAGTAACGACCATTTTTTGAGTGAAAAAATAATTTTAATAAAAAAAAATTCCCAAAAAATATAATGTCACCTCACCTCACACACATGCACTCGCACTTGGACTCAGCTCGACTCAACAAGGTACGTACGGTGGAGGCAACGGTATGTGCGCGTGTATGGAATCACATTTTCTTAAGTCCTCTCCCTTTCCACAAAAGTGGATGCCTCTTGGGCCCAAACCCAATATTCAATCATTTTTTTATTTATACATCACCTAGGTGATGTAAAATAGCAATGTGGGACAAAACTTAAAAGACTAAAATTTGGCACAAATTGGTATCATTTTATTTTTATTAAAAAATCATTTCCAACAATCTCTTACTTGAATTTTATATAAAAATAGTATTCGTCGAGTAACCGATCAATTAAAAGTATAAGATTGTGCATAAGCAAAAGGTGTCTATACATCAACTTGAATCTTTGCATAGTGTTGATGCTTTAGAATATACTAAAGTAACTCATAGTTTTGAACTCTATCTCTAACAACATTGCACACACAACCTTTCCAAGGTGTAGTTCAAAAATCTTGTGCTTTACAGCCATACACATGTATCCCAATATAGTGAATGCTCTAGTAAATTTTGCCCAAAATTTTCATAAGAAGCAGTCACACTTCCATATTCACATAGATGGGTCTATCAAGAGTACTCCTATAGCTATTTACTCCACTCCACATAGAGTATAGAACTTATTAAGAGTTTAATAATTGACTCATCCTTCTTTGTCATTTCAGGACTTCATACTTCTAACAATATAGAATGGGACTTCATAATGGCATGATTCGTCTCATATCATTTTATGAATTGTTATTACCCATTGAACTTATTTATTGGGATCTCTAATCTATGAGTTGGGTTACAATCACGAGTGACTCTTCATTCTAAGGGCATTAGTCTTATTTCTTTCAAGGTTTTGAAAACCTTCTCTCTTGGTAATCCTTTTGTTAAAGGATCAGCCAAATTTTCATCAAAACATATATGATCCACTCTTACAGCTCCTATAGAGAGAAATTCTCTAACAGTACTATGCTTACGACATATCTATCATCCCTTACAGTTATAATAAAGGTTCTATCTTTGCAATAGTTACAGTACTATCATAGTGGATCAAGACAGATAGTATCGGTCTTTCCCATAAAGGGATCTTAGCTAATATACTTCTTAACCAGCCTACTTCTTCAGTATTAGTAGCTAGTGCTATCATTTTATACTCCATCGTAGATTGAACCAATATTGTTTGTTTCTTAGACTTCTAAGAAACAACTCCACCAATAATGCTAAATATATAGCGGTTAGTTGCTTTGGAGTCTTCTGATAGAGTGTTCCAATTAGCATCGTTCTATCCTTTTAGAACAACGGGAAAATTTGTATAATGTAATCCAAGGTTCATAGTTCTCTTAAGGTATCTTATGACCCTTTCAATAGCATTCCAATACTTTATACTAGGTCTACTAGTAAACCTACATAGTAGTCCCACAATATAAGCTATGTCTGGTCTGGTGCAGTCAATAGCATAATGTAAGCTACCAATGATGCTCACATAATCAGTTTATCTAACATCTTCCATGGTGTTCTTGAAAAACTTTGCACTATGATCATGAGGAGTATATACAGGTTTATATTTAAAGTAATTATATTTCTTTAAGATCTTTTCAATGTAATGATATTGATCTAGAGAAAGTCCCTTTTTAGACCTAGTAATATTTATACCAAGGATTACAATTGCTTCTCTGAGATTTCTCATATCAAAGTTAGCACATAACAAAGTTTTGACATTATTTACAACATGAATATTTGATCCAAAAATAAGCATGTCATCCACATATAAACATATAATAATGCAAGTGTCATTTTTTGATTTATAATAAATGCATTTGTCACTTTCATTCATTTTGAATCAATGTGAGATAACTAGATTATCAAATTTTTCATGTCATTTATTAGATGCTTGTTTTAGGCCATAAAGGGATTTATCTAGTTTACAAACTTTATTTTCTTGACCTAGGACAACAAAGCCTTTAGGTTGGTCCATATAAATATTTTCTTCTAAGTCACCATTTAAGAAAGCAGTTTTAACATCCATTTGGTGCACTACTAAATCATGGATAACAATAAGAGAGAAAAGTATACGTATGGAAGTTATGCGTGTGACTGATGAAAAGGCATCAAAGAAATCTACATTTTTCCTTTACCTATACCTTTTGACTACGAGATGATCTTTGTACTTTTCAATAGTACCATCGGGTTTTAATTTCTTCTTTAGTATCCATTTACATCCTATAATTTTGCAACCACGAGGTAAGTCAACTAGATGTCAAGTTCTATTATACTCGAGAGAGTTCATTTCATCATTTATGGCTTCTTCCCATAAGTTGGCATCTAAAGAAGACAAGGCTTCTTGAAGAATTTAGGGATCTTTCTCTAAGGTATACGCATAAAAATTAGACCCAAAATCCTTAAGGACTCGAGCTCGTTTACTTCTCTTAATTTTAGTATTTAATTCCTCATTTTTTTACTAGTTTTAGTTATGGGTAAACTATGAGAAGACGAGTCCCCACTATTTTTCAATTTAAAGGAAACTTATGTTCATAGAAGCCAACATCATTTGATTTTATAACTATATGATCATTTTAAGTCATAGAATTTATAAGTTTTACTATTCATAGCATATCTTATGAATACACATTCATATGCTCTATTATCAATTTATTTCTTATAGGATCAAGGATCCTAACATAGACTAAACAACCCCAAGTTTTAAAATAAGTTAAGTTAGATTTTTTATTTTTCAAAATTTCTTATGGTGAAATTTTACTAGTATATTTAGGCACTTTATTTAGCACATAGTAAACAGTTAATAAAATTTCTTCCCACCAATGGGAAGCAACACCAGAGTTTAATAAAATTGCAACAATTGATTCAGTAAAATTTCTATTTGTTCTTTCAGCTTTGTCATTCATTTCAAGAGAATAAGGTGCAGTTTTCATGAATGATTCCATGAGTTTTATAAAAATCATTGAAAAAATTGGAATCATATTCAATGTCTTTTTCATTTCGAAACCTTTTTATTTTTCTGTTAAGTTAATTTTCAATTTCAGTTATAAATATTTTAAACATGTCAAACGATTCATTTTTATTTTTCATTATATATACATAAGTATAATATGAACAATCATCAATAAAAGTTATAAAATAGCATTTTCCATTTCTTGTTAAATTTTCATCAAGTTCACATATGTCAAAGTATATTAAGTCTAAAGGTTCAGATTCTCTAACTATTGACTCATGTGAAGTTTTGGTTGTTTTAGTTTGACTACAAAAGTCACATTTTTCAAAATCATTCAAAGATAGTTTAGGAATTATTTCTAAGGTACTCATGTTCTTGATTATGCATTTATTAACATGACAAAGTCTAGCATGCCAAATATTAAAAGAACTCAACATATAAGCAGAAGAAAAAAGCTTCATTAATTTCAACATTCAATTTAAACATGTCATCAGTGGCGTACCCTTTCCCAAAAAAATTATTATTTTTAGTTATTGTATATAAATCAGCCCATATAGTTTGAGTAAACCCAACTTTGTTAAGAAGATAGCCTGAAATTAAGTTTTTTCTCATCTCAAGTGTTTGTAGGATATCCTTCAAGATGACAGTCTTTCCAGAGGTAAACTTCAATTCCATCATACCAGTATTAGCAACTTTAGTAAAGTGGGAGTCACTCAACAAAACTTTCTTATCCTCAAACATAGAATAGGACTTGAACATGTCTCGATCATACCAAACATGGTGAGAAGTACCAGTGTCCACCTATCACCCCTCAAATCCACCAACAAACAAGATGATTCCTATTCCGACAGTTCTTGGCCAAGTGGTCAGGCCTGTTACAATTATAACACATGAATGTGTTATTTCTTGGGGGGATTAAGGTCCATTATATGGATGATAATTTATGTTTTTATTTTTGTGGTTACAATTCTGGTTATTATTACGATTATGATTTTTCATATTTCTTCCTTTAGGTTTCAGAATTGTAGAGGATGATTTCTTATTGGTATTGTTGTTTGAGACAACGAGAACTTCATCTCTTTGATCTTGTTTTTGGGCTTCTTCTTCTATTCTTAGACAAGTTATGAGACTTTCAAAGGAAAATTTCTTAGTTTTATCTCTAAGTGCATTATTAAAATCTTTCCATATAGGGGATAATTTTGTCTATAATAACAGCAACTTGAAATTGTTCATCTAAAGTCATACCTTCAGAAGTTATTTCATGTTCTATCTTCTGCAGTTTGTGTGATTGAGCTTTCACAGATATTCCATCAATCATCTAATACTTTATGTATCTACTGACATCACACTTCTTTGTTCCAACTTCTTCAGTGTCATACTTCTTTTAAAGTGCACCCTAAATTTCCTTAGTAGATTTATCAGAATTGTAATAGTCATACAAGTCATCAGTTAAACAATTAAGAATAAATTTTTTACATAGAAAATCATTTTACATCCAAGTGTCTAAATCCTTTGTTGTAGCTTCAATAGGAGAATTAGGCAATGTTGGTTTTTCAGTAGTAAGAACAAAAGCGACCTTTTTCATGGTTAGGAAAAATAATATTTTTTGTCTCCATCTTTTAAAATATAGTCCCTCAAAATGAAATGGTTTATTGAGATCAATAGTTAACATTTCAATAGACATAGCAGATAAAAATCATCTTAAAATTTTTGGAACAAGTATGTGAAAAATAATGTAAGAAAAACATTACTGATATATTGAAATGTATTGCTTGGGTTGAGTTGTGGACTAGGTCACTCTTTTTAAGACATTTTGCAGCTCTGTCCAAACTTGTGCAAGAAAACACAGCCTCGTCATCCCCAGGATAAAATGGCCAAGAATATTTGTTTTCTGACTCAGAGCTTTACTATACTGATGAAGTTCGGAATGCTACACCTCTAAAATATAGCACAAATTGGCATCATTTTTTTATTAAAAATTCATTTCCAACATAAACTATATTGAACGAAAAGAAACCTCAAACATATAACAAAGTGATCTAGAGCTAAAAAACTATACCTTTATTGTCTACCTTTCTGAAGCTTAATGATGTTTGCAATTTCAGGATCAATGTCGCATAAAATGGAGCATTTAATTGCTTAAGTCACTTAAAAACCATCATTTTCAATACATGTTCATAACATAACATTATAGCACCCAACACTAAATCAATTCAGCAAAATAAAACCTCCACTTACATAACACCATATTTCTCCTTGACATAACTTCATTTGGTAAAGATGTACAAACTGGGTTAATTAACCACAACCATTTCTCTTATTTGAATAATATACACACAATCAAACGCAAATGAGAAAGTGCTAAAAGAACGTAAAATAAAAGCGAAAACCTACCAAATAATACATGGAGATTTCATTTTTGCTTGTAAAATTCAATTTAAAACAGTGAGGACAAAGCAAATCGCTAAAAGAGAGTCATTATTTATTGTTTTTGGAGTATATTTTCTACTAATTAAATTTTTTTTTTCTCTACCTTTTATTATAATTTTTTTTCAAAGAAAAATTTACACTAATTTTGAATTGTATTGACTATAATCATATACTTTAATAACAATGTACAATTTCTCGCTGTCTTTACCTCAAAATGTTTGCCTAATAGCTATAACAAATTAAGTTATTTCAACTTGTCAATGATATTTGTTGAAATTTATGTCTTCAAATAGTTTTCATGTTTTGAAAGAACATGTAATATTATAATTTCAAGTAAGATGTTTGTTTCCTAGGTATTAATTAGTTAAAATTATTATAATTTGGGATAAATTTATAAAAATATTATTAAATTATTGGATGTATTATAAATGTACTATTAAATATTTTTTTACATAATTATTATCAAAATATTAAATGGTTAAGAATACATTATTATGTCACTCTGCCATCAATGGAATTAAAAAATTAAATTTTTATAGATAAACCTACAAAAATATTACTGAATTATTGAATTTATTATGAATATTCTATTGAATTTTTTTCCTTACAAAAATGAACAACCAAGTTATAAATGTACGATTCCTTGAGTTATTCATCTAAAATTTTTAAAAAATATCTAACAGTTATCAAAATTTTGATACAGTGTGCATGCACATATCTCACATTATTTATGAAGCTAAGTGGTGATATGCTTATAAGTTATGAGTACTCTCTAAAATGGCATGACGTGTTTTGGGATTTCTCTCTATAAGCAAAACCGTGAGGTCCCATTGAATCGTCAAATCATGGTCGTGGACCTATTGAACCTTCATTTATGGACCAAAACGAACAATCTTTCGCCATGTGGAATGGGTCAAATCCTGCTATAAATGAATGAATTAAAATTCATGTAAGTGTTTTAAAATCTCCTCTGATATCTCTCACCTTTTCTCTCTAGAAGAACTTTTTTTTCAAAACTTTTGTTGGGACTAAAAGGTTTGGGAGGTTTTCTAGCAAGTTAGTTGAATTGGAAGGTATAAGTGATCATTTTTTTTGTATTATTGATTTATTGTTCAAAAATCGAGAAAGTAATAGGAAAAAACAATAAAATGAAAAAAAGGGAAGATAATTAGCTTTTAGACTCAAGATTTTTCTTTTTCTCAAAAGTTTTGGCTCATTGACCACCTTCTCATTCTCTATTCTTTCTCCCTACTTAATCACATTTGATTTTTTTTAAGATTATGATTAAATAGAAATTTTGAATCTTTAATGGGCTTAAGAAAAAGTATGGGAAGATCGAGTGCATGTCGTTTTAGAAGAACATGATTGAGTTTCGTGAGGATGAAAAAGAGGAGTGAATTTTGAGGATTTTTAGATTTGTTTTTAATTTTTAACCTTACTTATGATGAAGAAGTGATAAAATTGTATATTTTTAATTCTTTAATAGTTCGATGTTACGTTATAATGAAAAAAAAAGTTTATTGGTACGTTCATAATAAATCCAATAGGTGTATAATATTTTTATAAATTTACGGTAATAATATAATGTTTTTTAAACATCATTGTCCATTGGCAAAGTGACTAAATGATATATTTACAAATTTTTAAAAATTAAATGTTAAGTTTGTAACGAAAAAAATTCAATGGTATTTCATAATAAACTCAATAGTTTAATGATATTTTGTAAGTTTATCTAACGAGATATTTAACATTTTTCAAATCTTTTTAAGTTATTTTGTTTAATAATATTTACCCTGATGCATAAATAATTCAATTATTTAATTGATTTTACTTTTAACATGTTCAATAAAAAATCATATTTTTATTTTCTCACAATATTAAAAATAAATATGTTTATATACATTATAAGAAAAATGAACATGTATTTTTTTTAGAAAATAAAAAATGAAAGTGTATATATGAAAAAAATTATGCCTATAATTAAACCTATAATATTTTTAGGATACTTAAATTATAAACTATTATTGAATTTGAATTTTCTTGAGCTAATAATATTTTGATACTTCAAAAACAACAAAATTCAAACTTTTGGAATTCAACTAAGGTGTATGAAGAGAATTTTTAGGGATTTAGTTAAGATCTATATATAATAAGTCTTAGTCTTGGGATGATTTTTATTGTTTACGTGTTATACTTACCACGTTTAGTAAAACGTGGAAATGTTTCCTCCATTTTCTGTTAAGTGTAATGGCTATAAAAGCCTAAGCTCGATCAATAAAATACATATCATTTTCATAGAATTGTTAAGTAGTTTTGCCTACTATTTTCTCTAAGATTTATCATGTGATTTCATTCCCAACATTTTGGTATCAAAGCAAGCAGCCTTTGACGTCTCTACTACAGTAAGATGACAACTAAAAGAAGCTTTGTGCAACCATCAATTCCACACTTTGATGGCCACTATGATCATTGGAGCATGTTGATGGAAAACTTCCTACGATCTAAGGAATTTTGGGGATTGATTGAAACTGGCTTTGAGGATCCATCAAATAACTCAATGTAGATAGAGACACAATGGAAGAAACTAGAAGAATTGAAGTTGAAAGATATGAAAGTAAAAAAATTTCTATTCCAAGCTATTGATTGGATGATACTAAAGACCATTCTTGTGAAGGATACTTCCAAAAAAATTTGGGAGTCCATAAAGAGGAAATTCGAAGGGTATGCTAGAGTCAAGATGTCCCATTTACAAGATCTTCACAGAGAGTTCGAAATTCTGGAAATGAAAATTACATAAAAAAGTCTTTGAGTATTTCTCAAGAGTGTTAATTACTCCAACAAGATGAGAACTTAGGGAGTACAAATGCAAGATGTTATAGTAGTGTAGAAAATTCTGAAGTCCTTGAGTGAGAAGTTTAAGTATGTTTTCTTCTCGATCGAGGATTCCAAAAACATTGATCAATTCTCAATTGATGAGTTATAAAGGTCATTACTAGTATATGAGCAAAAAGTTCAGTGACATACAGAAGAAAAGCAAGCATTCAAGACCAGCCATGAAGACAGAGTTGGTACAAAAGGACATGGTAAAGGTGCATACTGAGGCAGAGCCCTACAACAAAGTAATCGTGGAATGCTTTAAGTGTTACAAACTTGGACACTATCAATCTGAATGCCCAAACTAGAATAAAGAAGCCAATTATGTTGAGCTAGGAGCAGAAGAAGAAATGTTGCTCATGTCATACATGGAAATGAATGGTGCTCATAGGGAAGATATTTGGTATCTGGATTTTGGATGTAGTAATCACATGTGTGGTGACAAAAATATATTCACTAATCTAAATGAGAACTTTAGATAGACGGTGTCTCTGGGAAATAACAAAAAAATGAATGTGTTAGGCAAAGGTAATATGAGATTGCAAGTAAGTGGCTTAACTCATATTGTTAGTGAAGTGTATTTTGTGCCCGAACTAAAAAGCAAATTGTTAAACCTTGGCCAACTACAAGAAAAATGATTGAAACTCCTTATTCACACATGGAACACTCAAGATTTATCATCCAAAAAGGGGCACATTATACAGATTAAGATGTCAAAAAATTTCATGTTCATGTTATTAGCGAACTCACCACTACAAAAACTAGCTTGCTTATACAATTCCACACAAGATATGGCACACTAATGGCACTATCATTATGGACATTTGTGCTACAAAGGGTTGAGAACTCTCCAATTCAAGAAGATAGTACATGTATTACCTCAGTTTACTTCTCCAATAACAGTATGTGCAAACTATATGATTGGAAAACAACATCAAGATCCAATTCCAAAAACAAGCAATTGGAAGGCCACAAAAAAACTCCAGATTATTCATGAAAATCTTTGTGGCACCATATCTACCACTTCTAATAGTAAGAAGAGGTATTTATATTCTTTATTGATGAACTTACTAGGAAGGTATGGGTGTATTTTTTGGTAGACAAATCTAACACATTAAGCATGTTCAAAAAATTTAAAAACTGTGCTGAGAAAGAAGTAGGAGGACATATTAAATGCTTGAGAATAGATCGAGGATGAGAGTTTACATCACTTGATGTTTAATGAGTTATGTATAGCATATGGCATCAAGAGACAATTGACTACAACATATACTCCACAATAGAATGGAGTAGCACAACGAAAGAATAGAACTATAATGAACATGGTTTGATGTATGCTCGTTGAAAGAAAAATGCCAAATACTTTTTGGCCAGAAGCTGTGAATTGGACAATACACATTTTGAATATAAGTCATACATTGGCAGTGAAGAATCAAACGCTGGAAGAATCCTAGAGCAGCATCAGACCCTCAGTTGAGCACTTTAGAGTCTTTGGTTATGTGGCATATGTGCATGTTCCTGATGTAAAAAGAAAAAAGTTACATGTAAAGAGCCTCACTTGTGTGCTATTATTAGTGAAGAGTATAAGGCATATAGATTATATGACCCTGTTGAAAGAAAGATTGTAATAAGCAAGGATGTAGTATTTGAGGAAGATAAATCTTAGAGCTGGGATAAGAGTTATGAAGACCATATAATGATCGATTTAGAATGGAATGATAACACGACATCAAATGTAGAAAGTAAGATAAAAATAAATGAAAAATAAGAAGTGATCTTTGAACCAGTCACTAGTCCTCAAAATGATGAATATAATGGAAGAACCAGAAGGCCTCCTAGGTGGATGAACGATTATGTCATTGGAGAAGGGTTTTTAAAGGAAGACGAGGAAAATGTCAACTCAGCTCTATTCGCTTCAACATATCTTGTGTGCTTTGACAAAGTAGTAAAGCATGACAAATGGAATACATCCATAGACACAAAAATATAGACCATAGAAAGAAACAACACATGGGAACTTATTGATCTTCCCAAAGGTGCAAAGAAAATTGGAGTGAAGTAGGTCTATAAAACTAAACTCAAAGAAAATGGTGAAGTGGATAAATTGAAGGCTTGTTTGGTGGAAAATGGGTATGTGCAATGACCAAGCATAGACTACACCAAAGTATTTGCACCAGTTCCAAGAATGGACACAGTAAGAATGATTGTGGCTCTAGCAGCACAAAAAGGATGAACTCTCTATCAACTTGACGTCAAGTATTCTTTCTTGGATGGAGAACTCAACGAAGAAGTATTTATTTAGCAACCAAAGGGTTATGAACAAAAGAACAACCTCTAGAAAGTCTACAAGCTGAAGAGAGCCATATATGGACTGAAACAAGCTTCACAAGCTTGGTTTAGCCGTATTGAAACACATTTCTTAAGTGAAGGGTTTGAGAAGTGTTATTGTGAGCATATGTTATTCATTAAAATGACTAAATGAGGTAATATTCTCAATGTCATTTTATATGTTGATGACTTAATATTTACTAGAAATGATGATTTAATGTTTAGTGAATTTAAAAGCTCTATGCTTAAGGAATTCGATATGACTAAGTTAGGAAAGATGAGAGTTTTCCTAAGCATAGAAGTTTTACAGAGATATGATGGGATTTATATATGTCAAAAGAAATATGCTTTAGAAGTCTTAAAAGGGTTTAAGATAGAAAATAGCAACCTGGTTCATAATCCTATTATTCCAGGGTGTAAGCTTTTCAAAAATGAAAATGGAGTTCATATTGATGAAAGCTTGTTCAAGTAAATGGTAGGATGTCTTATGTACCTAATAGCTATGAGGCCAAATTTGATGTTTGTAGTAAGTTTGATTAGCAAGTACATGGCAAATCAACTGAATTTCACCTAATGGTAGTAAAAAGAATACTACGGTACTTGCAAGGAACCGTTGGACTTGGAGTTTACTATAAGAAGGGAGGGCATGAAGTTCTAGTTGGTTATATGGACAATGACTATATAGGAGATGTAGAAGATAGAAAGAGTACATCAGGATATGTATTCATGTTAGGATCTAGAGTTATTGCATAGTATTTAAGAAAGTGACCTATAGTCATACTTTCAACCACAAAATCAGAGTTTATGGCTACAACGGCCTGGGCCAGTCAAGCTATTTGGATGAAAAGAATAATAAAAAAGCTGAGTCTAAAAGAAATTAAGTGTACAAAAATATTATGTGACAACAATTCCACAATTAAATTGTCAAAGGCTCTTGTGTTACATGGCCAAAGCAAGCATATTCATATGCGTTTCCATTTTCTTCGTGATCTTACACGAGAAAGAGCAGTTGAATTAGTTAATATGGAACACAAGAATAATTGGTAGATGTCATGACAAAGCCCCTCACAATGGACACATTTCAAAAATTTTGAAGCCAGTTGGGAGTTTGTGAAGTTCCTGATTTAAACTAGTTATAAATGTGTAGTTTAACTAGTTTAAGGGAGGGAATGAAGAAATTTTTTAGGGATTTAGTTAAGATCTTTTTTGAATAAGTCTTAGTCTTGGGATGATTTTTATTGTTTCTGTATTGCACTCACCACATTCAGTAAAATGTGGAAATGTTTCCTCCATTTTCTATTTAAGTGTAAAGGCTAAAAAGCCTAAGCTCAATCAATAAAATACAAATAATTTTCACAGAATTGTTAAGTAGTTTTGCCTAGTGTTTTCTCTCATATTTATCCTGTGATTTCATTCCCAACAGTGCATGGGTGTGTAAAAAAATACTCAACTAACCCAATTCATTTTAATGTAAACAAAAATAGCTATCAATTATCGGGAAAAAGAGAGAAATTCAAACATAAATAGTTGAGGAAGATAAATAAGATAAACAAAAAGAGAAGATATGTAAATTTTTTGTGATGGAGATAGGATTAGAAGGTTTGACATTTATACTACT
The DNA here is from genome assembly GCA_037013495.1 of Hippophae tibetana. NCBI lineage: Eukaryota > Viridiplantae > Streptophyta > Magnoliopsida > Rosales > Elaeagnaceae > Hippophae > Hippophae tibetana. Next base: position 32,610,214 of record CM072812.1, read on the forward strand.
GAAATGTGAACATGAATTACATAGCGGAGATTGGAGAGGGAGAGTTTAAGATTTAAGTTTTATATAGAGACACAATTTCGCTTCAGATAATTAAACAGGAGGGTCAAATTCTAGTGAACTGTTTTCATCTTCACTTTCTATGCATTTTTCATCTTTGCCATTCAACCTTGTGAATTGAGCTTTCATTTCACCCCGCTTAGCCTATTGGCCTAACAAGGAAAGAAAGTCGTAGAAAGGACATAGTGAAACACCTACTCAAAATCTTCGAACCAAAAAATTCAATCACTTCACTAATTTCACTCCTCGATCTTCGAAAAGAGAAACAACTCTTTAATTGGAAGGAATCATGCCTATAGCACATAGAAGGTTGTTTTGTTTGTTTTTATTTTTTCCCTAGTTTTTTTGTATGTTTAAATAGAAGATTATAGGAAGCTTCTTCGTGGTAAGTTAATCATAATCATGGGTAATTTGAGTTTGTCATCTCTTGAATGAAAAATCATGACTAACTACACATGGTGTCGTTGGGTGAGTAATGTCCTATGGGTTTCAAAATTGACTAAAATCCATCAAACTCGATAGAAATTCATAACTAGTTATAACAATTAGGCAGTAATATATTTATAAACTTTGGACACATTTTTATAGTCTTTAAACGTTTGGTCCCCACCCCATTTTATGTTAAATCTCGAAGTTTGCAATAAACCAAGAGATATATCCAAAATTGGGTCATTTTCATGGACTAAAATGTCTTGTTTCCAGTTAAGATGATAGCTTGAGGCCGATTCCAAAAATACTCTAAGTTTTTTTCTATTTTAAAGCAATGAATAGTGTAGTATTGTGCTATTTGGAGCATAAATATTGTTCATCTAACATTTTTGTCTTTTTCTTTTTTTCCAATAATAATAAAAAGATAGAAAATATATAATATTATTTTAATTTCTATTTTACTCATAATAAATTAAAATTAAATATATAATATATAAATTATTTTAAAAAAATACTAATATGTGTTACATGCATTATTGTGCACAACATGATAGTTGAAAATTAACCTAATGTCAAAGGATATTACAGTCATTGATGTTGGTTATGGCTGATTATTAAGAAGCTAGATATACTTATGATAAGTAATTTATGTGGAAAACCTATTGAAGGGTCATGTTGGCAAGATGTGTTGAAATTCAATATCATTTCAATAAATGAAGTGATTAAATACAGTTGTTGAAAATCAACATAAATTCAATAAATAGAGTGGTTGAAGGATATAAACAATAAATGGAGTGGTTGAAGAACGTAGAAAATAAATGGAGTGGTTGAAGGATGTAAAAAAATAAATGAAGTGCTTGAAGGATGTAGAAAAATAAATGAAGTGGTTGAAGGATGTAGAAAATAAAATTGTATAGATTGTGATAATATTTGTATGGCTAGAATTATTTCTTAGTTTTATATTTGTGTGATGTAGATTGTATGGTGAGAACTATAAATAGCCTACCTTTCATTTGGTTTAATCATCCCATCAAAAACAAAAAGTCTTTGTATTCTTAGTTTGAGTGTGAGTTGAGAGTTTTCTCTTTGAGTTTTTGTATTTCTCTTCAATTTGTGAGTTTTCTTTGAAAGGTGTTATAGTGTCTTTTATTGTGAGTATAATACAAGTATTTTGTTTACTTGTTTGGATCCAATATTAATAAATTTAGATTTATGTATTCTAAATTTTACTTAACAATTGGTATCAGAGCGGGACGGTCAAGGATCATTCTTAGTAGAGCTATCTTGAGTTGTGAGGAGTATGATACTCTACAAGTTTCTTAGTTAAACTTGTTTGGTATAATCAAAGTCCTATCGACACGATGGGTGACCTTCAAGTAGTTGGAGGAATCAAGAAGCTCAACAACAAAAACTATAACACTTGGGCAACATATATGGAGTCTTACCTACAAGGTCAAGACCTGTGGGAGGTTTTTGGTGGTGACGAAGTTACACAACCAGTAGTAGAAGATTCAAATGGCATCTTACAAAAGTGAAAAATTAAAGCCGATAAAGCGATGTTTACTTTAAAGACCATAGTTGAAGAAGACATGTTGGAGCACATTCAGGATGCCAAAACACTGAAGAAAGTATGAGACACTCTTGTTATACTCTTTTCAAATAAGAATGATACAAGACTACAACTTCTCGATAACGAGTTGCTATCGATGGCGCAATGCGACATGATGATTTCCCTATACCTTCACAAAGTGAAGTCGTTATGTCGTGAAATTTCAGAGTTAAATCTGAAAGCTCCTATTGGGAAAACCAAGATAAAGAGAATAATTATCCATGGTTTAAGACCTGAATATCGAGGGTTTGTTACTACTATACAAGGATGGCCAACATAACCATCTCTTGTTGAATTTAAGAATTTACTGGCCGGTCAAGAAGCTATGGCTAAGCAAATGGGAAGAGTCTCGTTGAAGGGTGAGGAAGAAGTGCTCTACACCAGTAAAAGCATAGGAACATTCAAGTAGTACAATGGAAGTGGATCTAAAAAGGATGGTGACAAATTTCTCAAGGTAATGGAGGCTTTCGCCCAAGGGAGCTTAGAAGAATTGCAGTAATAGTAGACAATTTGATGGTGAATGTTACAACTGCGGGAAGATGGATCACATGGCAAAATATTGTTGGAGTAAGAAAAAACCTGTTGAAATTAATACAACTACTTCCAATTTTAAGGAGCATAGCGAAGATGGTTGCGATATAGAAGCATTATCTGCTACAGAGGAAGAAGAATTAGCTTTCAAGGTTACAACTATGAAAAATGCTAGCAACACTACTCCTAAGAAAAGTGCATATCATGATCTGCATGTTGAATGGGATAAAAAGACAACTTCCAATGGTTCAACCAACAACCAGTGGGAAGAGACATATACTTATGCTTGGGGAAGAAAGGCCAACGATGCTTCGGGATCTAACAATCCTATTTCGCTTTCACCACAGTGGCTTCTGCCAAATCCAGAAGATATTAAGCCAACAAATATAACTATGGGAAACCCTCCCACCTCAAATCCTTCATTTGGCAATCACTCAAACATCACGAAGTTATTAGGAAATAGTGAGGAGGTTCATGATATCCAAAAGAAAAAGAATTTATTCAGGCCATTCTTGTTGGATATAGAAACTAGTAATCATGATTGATGGTGTGATGAGGAAAGAGACACCAATTCCTCTTTACGCAAAGATTATTGGAGAGATATAGATAAAGAGATTGGTGATAGCCGCAAGATGGACCGTTGGACAGAAAAATTCAAACACGAAAAACTTTGGAGAATGGCATCATGTTCCATCTGACTGGTGGATAGACCTGTGTAACCTGCATTCCAACTATGAACAAAGCATATCTTCGGTAAAGTTTGATGGTGACATAAAATTAGATAGATTGATAGAGAGATCAGCTTATGATAGCACAAGATTTGATGTTTACAAGGGATGATGTTATTGATTATGATATTCTATGGGAGGAAGAGAATAATCTCTGAGGTCAAACAGTCTGATAATGGTAACAGTGGCATAAGAAACACCTTCTAAACAACAAATGAGTCAGAACAACCTAACCCTAGGCCTGCCAATCCCACAATAGCAACAAACGAAGAATGACAGTGGAAGAGGTGGAAGAGAGGATTGTTAAAATAAAGGTACTATGGCGGTGTTGATCGATGATTGGGGTGAAAGGTATGTGGAACTAAGTACATAGAATCTCAAGCAAAAACATTGGGAAAAGGTTACTAAATTGTGAATTGTATAGAGGACTATTCAAAGAATCTTAAGACTGATATTTAATGTAAGAATCAAATTGATATTGTGAAGAAGATGTAAAAGAGTGAGAAGGCTAAAATTGGTAGAGGACTTAACAAGTGGCGTTTCTCTGAACTAATTGATGAGTTGATTATTTTTTTGGATCCAAACGTTAGTGATGACGTGCTAAAAAAATTATTTATCTAATTTAGTGAGTTAATTCAAGATAAAATACCAATTGAAAAAGCATGTGGTTTTGTACAGTTTATCAATAGGAAAAATGTTGAGGATGCAATTGAGAGTCTGAATGGAATGGTAATTGGTAAGCAAACTATTCATATTTTATGGGGTCGCACCTTAGGAAACAAGCAGTGGAGAGTGGGTTAAATTAATCAGTGGAATCAGAAGGTACACCCAACTGTTGGAAGGAATCAGATGCAAAGTGGAAGATGAATGTGAAGAAAGCTTTTCTTCATGTAGAGTTGGTGTTGAGGGAGAGTATTGAAAATCAACACCAACTCAATAAATGGAATGGTTGAAGGATGTAGAAAATAAATGGAGTGGTTGAAAGATGTAAAAAAAATAAATGAAGTGGTTGAAGGATGTAGAAACTAAATGGAGTGGTTGAAAGATGTAAAAAAATAAATGGAATAGTTAAAGGATGTAGAAAAATAAATGGAGTGGTTGAAGGATGTAGAAAAATAAATGGACTGGTTGAAGGATGTAGAAAAATAAATTGAGTGGTTGAAGGATGTAGAAAAGATAAGTGTGTAGAATATGATAATATTTGTATGACTAACATTATTTCTTAGTTTTATATTTGTGTAGTGTATATTGCATGGTGAGAAATATAAATAGTCTATCTTGCATTTGGTTTAATCATCCCATCAAAAACAAATAAGTCTTTGTATTCTTAGTTTGAGTGTGAGTTGATAGTTTTTCTCTTTGATTGTTTATATTTCTCTTCAATTTGTGAGTTGCATTTGAAAGGTATTATAGTGTCTTTTATTGTGTGTATAATACAAGTAGTTTGTTTACTTGTTTGGATCTAATATTAATAAATTTAGAATTGTGTATTTTAAATTTTACTTAACAATATGTGTGGCTTGGATGAATAGAAGAGTAAAGTAGAGCGATTGTGCACTGTAGGGGTGTAGTAGAGTGATTGTGCACTGTAGGGGTGTACAATAATCGGACCGGATAGGACCGAACCAAATAGTTTTATAAATAAAACAATTCGGTCTGGTTTGTATTACGTAAAAGTAATTTTTAACAGTCTGATCCTGTTATACAAAATTTTAAACCGATTGGACCAGTTTTAATAAATAATTAAAAAATTATTTCCTTCGCGTATATAAAAGCTAAGATATTTCACATTTTCAGTTTCCCTCATCTCTTTCTAAATATCATCGCGCTATCTTCCCTGAAACCCTAAGCTAAAATTAGTCGTCGCCTCCATCCCTCCACTACATCCAGGCGCCAACCGACCTCGTCTCACGTCTCCTCGGTTTGCTCTTGTCGGCTAGGTTTGCCTCGCGTTCAGTAATCCATGGACAAAATAGGTATGATACATATTCATAAAAATGATAGACTCTCTATAATCACATTTTAAGTTTTTGTTGAATTCGTCTAGAATTTTTATGACGAAACTTGGTTTTTGTTGTTTTAATGGTGTAGTATTGTTTAGATCTATGTATGAAATATATTTTTATTTATGTTCTTTATATAGATCTTTGAGGTTGATTAAGATTCTAATCTGTTTGATTTTGGTGACTAATTTTGTTTTTCTATTATTGAAGCTACGCTGATAGAATGTGGCTCTAATTCCTTTTATATTTTTATTTTTATTTAGTATCTGTATTTTTGATATTTTTCTCTTTTGTTTTTAAATCTTTTAAATGTTGGATTTGTATTCTGAATATCGAATTGTTAAATTTTTTTATCATTTTTGTGTGATTTTCTTAACGACGGTCACATGATATTCGACGTTGTCATGTTCTTCTTCTTCTTCTTCTTCTTCTTCTCTGCCTAATTTTTATTGTATTTATGTATTATTAACTGTTCAAAATCGTTAATCAAAATGTACCAAACCGTTCGATTATAAAATTTTAGATAGTCAAATGGTACGATTCGATTCGATTTGAATAATATAAACAATTCAATTTGATTAAAAAAAATTTATTCAAAACCTAGAGTAGACCTGACCATGTACACACCCCTAGTGTACGATGTGCTTCTATAATTTGTTGGAGGTTGCACTACTACAATATATGCTTTTGGCCTTGGAATTTTAGCCTTGGTTTTTTTTTAAAACCGAGGTAATAGGGTTTTGGCCACGGTTTAATAAAAACCGAGGCCATAGTGTATATATATAGCCTCGGTTTTATTAATAACTGTGGTTATAGGTTAAATTATAAAAAATATTTACATATATATAAATAAATTTATATAACAATGTTTATTAAATAACTGTAATTGTAATTAAAATAATACAAAATTTAATATTTTTAAAACCGAAACAAAATAATATACTATATGTCATTCATTTAAAAAAATAAAAAATTACTTTTCAATTTTTTATTTTTCTCTATTATTAATTTAATTTAATGTATTTTATTTCCTTTATAATATATATATATATATATATATCAAATTTTTTCCACTTTTTTTTATCTATATCTTCTTTTTTCCATTTTTTCTTTATAATTAAATTTCTATTACTTATATATATTAATATATAATTTCTAATTAATATATATATATATATATATCATCAGCGCATCTCCTTTTTTTTTCTTAAAATATATATCAGTTTGTTTCACCATTCACGCGTTGCATTAGGGTTTTCGTTGTTTCCAGAATCGCCGCTCGCCTTCGCCGCTCGCCGCTCGCCTTCGCCGCTCGCCGCTCGCCTTCGCCGCTCGCCGCTCGCCTTCGCCGCTCGCCTTCGCCTTCGCCGCTCGCCTTCGCCTTCGCCACTTGCCTTCGTCGCTCTCAATCTTTGGTCCTTATACCGTCTACCTTGTGGGGTTTTTTCACTTTCGTTGTTTCCAGAATCACAGCTCTCGGTCTCGCCTTTGTCGCTAGCTTTTGCCACTCGCCGTTGCCTCTCTCAATCTCTGGTCTCTCTATCATCTGCCATGTCGATCTCAGCTCTCAACCCTCTGCCTTCTTCCTCGGTCTCTCTCAACTCTCCCCCTGGTTAGTCCTCATCATCTTCTTACTTTCTTCTTCTTCTTGATCTTATCAGCTTCCCATATTTATAAATCTCAGATCTCTAACTCTGTGGTAGCAAAAGGAGATGGGATCTTATCATGTGAAAAATTCAAATTAGACAATGTAACTAGGGGAACTTATCATGCGTTCTGCAACTTTGATAATTAGACAATGTATAGGATTGGCACATTTTGTTGTTGATTTTGCAGCAAAGGGAAGAGTAATGGTTTTATGTATAAGATTATAATATTTTGATACTAATTTTGCTGATTGATTAAACTCTAAAACAGAGAACACAACAAAGCAAAGGGAAGGGTAATGGTTTTATGTATAAGATCGTAATATTTGGATACTGATTTTGCAGATTGATTAAATTCTAAAACAGAGAACACAATGAAGCAAAGGGAAAGGTAATGGTTTTATGTATAAGATTGTAATATTTTGTTACTGATTTTGCTGATTTTGTTGAATGATTAAATTCTAAAACAAAACAGAGAACACAATGAAGCAAAGGGAAGGATAATGTGTTTGTTGGTGCTGGTGCGCTGCATTATACATTGTCTGTCTACACTGGTGTTGGTGTTGGTGCATTGTGTTGGTGCGTTGTGTTGGTGTAGTGTGCTGGTATTGGTGCTGGTGCTCTGCCCTAGTGCTCTATCCTGCTAATTGTACTCATGTCTTTTATTTTATAACAAAAGGGTTGTGCTTTTCTTCTTGCTAGGTTTCAGCTTCTGTTATATATTATGCTATTTTAATCTTCATTTGAGGTTTCCTATGTTAAATACAAGTTATTGTTATATTGTTGAGTTGTCTTAAGATGAAATGTTTGTTTTTCATTTTTTGTTTTCAACCTACAGGTTGTAACACTAGTCAAAATGACTTTTGAAATGTGAGTGATAGCTTTTTTCTCTTGCTGTGATCCTCTCCTGGCTCTTATGTTTGTTTTTAGTTTTTTCCTTGATGTGCAATCTCAAATTTTTAAAATAATTTTTCTCATGACAGATATGCAACATGTGTAATACCAATAAGTGCCTTCTTTACACCAAGTCTTTGGTAAGCATTAAAACACTTGATTATTGTTATTAAATTGATTTAAATCTCCCTGCTACTGGTGCTGCGTTGTTGGTTCTGCTGCAGGTGCTGCGCTGTGATGGTGCTATTGGCGCTGTGCACTGGTGTTATTGATGGCGCTGTGCGCTGGTATTGTTGATGGCGCTGTGCTGCTGCGCTGTTGATGAACGAAAACCGGCATCGCCGATTCCCGCAAATACTTTGGTTTTAATATTTATAAAACTCTCGCAAGTGCACGAATCATTTCGTAGAAAATGATAAGTATACTCCCAAGGTCGATCTAAGGAAGGAATGTATGTGGTTTTTAACTTATTATTCAACCTTTTAAAAACGAAATTAAATCCTAAACATCCTGTCACGATAGTTTGGTTTTTGTGTTCCTAATCTAATAACATAAAATAAAACATATATACAGATTAATTAAATATAATCTAAAATCATAAAAATAAACATAGATACAAATTCAAATAATTATCTAAAAATAAACATATATACGGATTCAATAAATGTTCATGCAAATTTTTATCATTTATATTAGCGGAGTATTTATGGATATAATAACTAAATTAATTATGCTTGCTCATATTAACTAGGTTATTAAAGATATAAATTGACATTTTATTGATTCTCTCTTTTTTATATAAATACCACCTTTGGTGGGGTTAGATATTCTTTGTTAACTAAACAAATCAATTAACACCTATGGGTGGGGTTGATAACTAATATGCTTAATTAAATTAATTCCTTTTTCTAAGAGATTGAAAATGAACCATTTAAATGCCACCTTTGGTGGGGTTAGACAGTTTAAACTTTATTCAAGGTGTCCAAATTAAACCTAAGAATTTAATTATCCGAGTACTAACTTTCAAGTTTTAAAACCACTATTGAAAACATGTTGTCAATACATTTTCTCATAATAATTCTTATAAAAACTTTTGAAATAGAGTTTCACTCTAACTACCGGGCGATTGTACCAACAAATAAAAGAGCACTACTCTAAATTAGACCGGATAACTAAACCTTAAAATCTAATTTTCGGGTTTAAGTTTGTAATGAAAAATAATATATTTCTCTCTAACATTCTTAATATAAAATCTTGAATAAAAACAAAATCAATTCATTTTAAAGATTTTTACCTATTTAATATTTCGCAAGCATAACAACGTCGTTATTACATCATTTTTACTAAACAGCTAGCATAGTTAAATTTAACCACAGACAAGTTGAATATAACATGTAAGAATAAAGCATAAAAATAACTGTAAAGAAAATAAAATCCTTACAGAACTTCGACGCTATTCCCGTTGCTAGAAAACCTCCGAGCGGAATTTGCACTTCCATATATTGAATCAAAAATCTAAATTATTACAAAAACATTACAAGTTCCTCTCAAAAAGAGAAGAACACTAAACCTAAGAGAATTGAACTAAAAACTAAGAGAAAAACTAAGAAAAGCTTAGAAACTTAGAAAGAAACTAAGAGAAACTAAAAACTAAGAAATGAGAGAAAGAAAGAAGAGAGAAGTGAGTTTTGAAGGTGTGATTTGAAGTGAATGGAAGGGGGGTATTTATAGGTGAGGATGGAGAGAAAAAATGAGTAAAAAAATGTTAAAAAAATATTAAAAAATGTAAAAACGCGTATTGGACTTGCTGATGTCATCAATGACGTCAGCATGACGTCACAGGGGCGGCTGCACGTGAAAAATGGGGCGAAAACGCGTTGGGCGCGCGGATGGGCGGCTGCTGGGCGCTGCGCGCGCGCGCTGGGGCTGTCGCTGCGCGCAGCTCGGCGCGCGTGAACAGTGCCAGCGCGCTGCGTTGCGCGCAGCTGGGCATGCCAGCGCGCGCGGGCGCGCGCGGGATGGGGCGCTGGGGCGCGCTGGGGCGCGCGCGGCTGGGCGCTGGGGCGCGCGCGGCTGGGCGCTGGGGCGCGCGCGGCTGGGCGCTGGGGCGCTGGGCTGCGCGCACGGCCGGGCTGCGACGCGCGATTTCCGTCTTTTTGACATTTTTGACCTTTTCGACCCATTTCGTCCGATTTTTCCATGTTTGTTGACCTTTTCTCACTTATTTATTGATATATTTGTGATGTATTGCTTCAAATATTCCTCTTTAAGTCTTTACATTGCGTTTTTAAGCCAAAATACCTGAAAAACAATAAAAATACCCGTGATTCCGAAAAAGACAAATTTATATAAATATATGATAAAACATATAAATATATGTATTTTTAATCAATTAAGGTACATAAAATCATGGTTATTTTAGTGCTTTTTGAGCACTCATCACAACCCCCAACCAGCTTCTTGCTAGTCTCTTAGCAAGAGAAGCGATAAAAGCTAAAAATTAAACTATCCTAAATCACTTTCGTGGATTGAAACGGTTGCATTTAGCCTATGCAACAAGCCGTTAAACCCCTAGGTTGCCCTAGTGGACGAGTTTGAGTCTCGTGAGGGTTTTCAGTAATGATACCCACAAACATTGAACTAAATGTAAAGATAAAAACAATCAAATCAAAAATTAAAATTACAACGCAATCAAAAATTAATTTAAGAGTAAAAGAACACAACATATCACAAAAATATCTCATACTTTTTAATCTCTTTTAAGATCATAATTGAAATCTCAAGCATAAGTTATTTTAATCTCTTTAAACAATCATGATTTTATTATAATAATTAGTCGAAAATCATTTTCATATTTCATTTCAAAAATGTATCAATTTAATTTTACCCAATTTCAGTGTCATGAATCAGTATTCGCTTCGACTCTATTCCTCACAAGTCAATACTCTCAAAGCACTGAATCCTATGGGTTCAAACACTCATACTAATTTATATGCGAAAGAGTTGATGTATAGAAATGAACTAATATGTTCGCATATGTATAAAGAATAAAGGCTCAAAGTGTTATTTTAACATTGATCTCATGAAAGGAATCGAATGTATAAATTATAAAGATATCATATACAAAAATTATTTTCATGCATAAATCAAACTCATTAAGAAAGAATTTCAAGATATATGCTTTAACAAATGAAGAAATTGCAATGACTTTTTAGGGAATTACTTCCTATATCTTTCTTTTGTAATTAGCCTTTACTCACAACTTTGTAGGCAATGTGGGTCATAGTATGTAGATGATACTATTTTTTTATCTCTCTATTTTTTTTTTATTTTTTTTTTTAGAGAGTCAACCCATGTACAGATTGTACATTTTTTTGGATTTTGGTGAGTGGTTAATTTTTTTGGCTTTTCTGTTTGATCTTGGTTTAGGTAACCCCAGATATGTCTTTTTGTTTTTGTAACAGTCATGCATAAATGAGATATAAGCATATACTATCAATTTCTACTCAAATCATTTAATCTAAGCAAAAATAATAATCAAAAATATATGATACTCTATTAAGATGAGAAAAAAATTCATACATTCAATGCTAATACCTATAGAGATCATCTAAACTTTTTGAATAAATAAGAAATGTGTTTGGAGTAGAAAAAATATATATTTCACTCTGAATAAAAGAAATTAGGCTCAAATTATATCTCACAAGGGTAGTCTCCACTAAAAAAAATTCATAAACACCGATTTTGGGTTTAATATAATTTCCACATTTTATCAAGAAATACTAGTTATGACAAAAACTAACTAATTATCAAAAATAATTACAAAATATTTCATGATATGTTTTCAAAAATTAATCTAACAGTACCAAAGACTTTAACTATTTACTTAAATTTGATTTAAAGATATGATATATTTTTGTGATAAATTTTTTTTTTATATAGCATGGTAACTTTTCACCACCCCCAACCTAGAACTTACATTGTCCTCAATGTAACAACTGCAAATTAAAGATAAAGAGAAAAGAGGAGAAAGATTACCTATTTCTTGAGAATGTGTAAGTAGTAATGAAGAAATGCAGGTGCATCCATCATATTCATCATTAAAGTGTATACAGACAGATCGCTGTGAACTTCTAACATCTCAACAAATATTTTAGTTTTAACAAATTTAAAAATTATTCACATACAAGGAAACTAAAATAAACAATAAAATTAAGTAAATAAAACAAATAACAATAAAAAAATTACCTAACATGATGGGTTGCCTCCCATCCAGCGCTTAGTTTAACGTCTTAGCAAGACGTATCTTTTTGGTGCTAAGGGTTACTCAGCCAAATGCAATCCATTTCAGCAATGTTGTTTGGTTCTTCCACATAAGGCTTGACACGATGGCCATTAACTTTGAACGTTTTTTGTGTCTTGGAGTCCAATAGTTCTACTACTCCATGTTCAGATACCTGAACTATTTTGAATGGTCCATCCCATCTTGATCTTAGCTTTCCTGGAAACAATCTCAAACGAGAGTTAAATAAAAGAACTTTCATTCCAGGGTGAAGAGTCTTAGGAACTAGCCTCTTGTCATGATAGCGCTTAGTACGCTCCTTGTATAATTTGGCATTCTCATAGGCTTCATTCCTAATTTCTTCCAACTCATGAAGCTGGAGTACTCGTTTTTCACCTGCTTTATCTAAATCCATGTTTAGCTCTTTAATTGCCCAATAAGCCTTGTGTTCAAGTTCAACTGGAAGGTGGCACGCTTTCCCAAAGATTAACCGGTAAGGGCTCATCCCAATAGGTGTTTTGTAAGCGGTGCGGTATGCCCATAAGGCATCATTTAACTTAAATGCCCAATCCTTCCTTGAAGGACGCACAGTGCGTTCCAGTATTCCCTTGATTTGCCTATTACTTACTTCCACTAATCCGGAAGTTTGAGGATGATATGGAGTAGCTACCTTATGTGTGATGTTGTACTTGTTTAGTACTCCATCAAAGAGTTTGTTACAAAAATGGCTACCTCCATCACTTATTATAGCTCTAGGCGTTCCGAACCTACTGAATATGAAATCTTTCAAGAATTTCACAACAACATTAGCATCATTGGTTTTGGTGGGGATAGCTTCTACCCACTTGGACACATAATCCACAGCAACCAAAATGTATTGAAAACCATTAGATGGGGGAAAAGGACCCATAAAGTCAATCCCCCATACGTCAAAGAGTTCAACAACTAAATTAGATGTCAAAGGCATTTCATCTCTTTTGCTTATGTTTCCTGTTCTTTGACATCTATCACATTGTGCACAAAACATATGAGCATCTTTAAAAAGAGTGGGCCAAAAGAATCCAGACTGTAATATCTTACGGGCTGTCTTTTCTCCTCCAAAATGACCCCCACAATGAAGTTCATGACAAAAAGTCAGAATGCTCTTATGTTCTTCTTCAGGTACACATCTCCGGATGACTTGATCTTGACCAATCTTGTATAAATAAGGGTCATCCCAGAAATAGTCCTTAATAGTTTTAAAAAACCTTTTCTTCTCCTGATATGAAGTGTTAGGTCGCAAAACACCAGTGGCAAGATAGTTTACAATATCAGCGTACCATGGGTTCGGACCTATGAAAAATAACTGTTCATCAGGAAAGGTTTCAACTATATCGTCATTACTCTCATCTTTAAGAGAATTAAAGTCAGAAATCAACCTAGACAAATGGTCAGCTACTAAGTTTTCACTGCCTTTCTTATCCTTGATTTCTAGGTCAAATTCTTGTAAGAGTAAGACCCACCTGATTAACCTTGGCTTGGCATTTGGTTTACTTAATAGGTATCTTAAAGCAGCATGATCAGAATGCACAATCACTTTAGATCCTACTAAATAAGACCGAAATTTGTCTAAAGAGAATACTATAGCCAAGAATTCCTTTTCAGTGGTGGTGTAATTCATCTGGGCATCATTGAGTGTTTTGCTAGCATAGTAGATGACATGTAAACGCTTTTCCACTCTTTGTCCCAGGACTGCTCCTATTGCATAATCAGAAGCGTCACACATTATTTCAAAGGGTAAAGACCAGTTTGGTGCCATTATAACAGGGGTAGATGTGAGTTTATCTTTCAAGGTATTAAAGGAGGTAAGGCAGTCATTGTTGAAATCAAAATCAGCATCTTTGGATAGCAAGTTACATAATGGACGACTTATTTTAGAGAAATCTTTAATAAATCGTCTGTAGAATCCTGCATGTCCCAAGAAGCTTCTTATCCCCTTCACAGATGTAGGGGGAGGTAGTTTGGATATCAATTCAACTTTTGCCTTATCAACTTCAATACCCTTGTTTGAAATTATATGTCCTAAAACTATCCCTTGTTGAACCATAAAATGACTTTTCTCCCAACTAAGGGTTAGATTGCATTCAATGCATCTTTCTAAAACCAAAGTCAATTTATGTAAGCAATCATCAAATGAGTTCCCAAAGACAGAGAAATCGTCCATGAAAATCTCAATGAATTTTTCCACCATGTCCGAGAAAATGGATATCATGCATCTCTGGAACGTGGCAGGGGCATTGCATAACCCAAATGGCATTCTGCGAAAAGCAAATGTCCCAAAAGGACATGTAAATGTGGTCTTTTCCTGATCTTCTGGTGCTATGGGTACTTGATAATATCCAGACAGTCCATCCAAAAAACAGTAAAATTCGTGCCCAGCTAATCTTTCCAACATTTGATCAATGAATGGAAGAGGAAAGTGATCCTTTTTCGTATATAAATTTAGTTTCCTAAAATCTATACACATTCTCCATCCAGTGATTATTCTAGTGGGCACTAATTCACTTTTGTCATTCTTAACAACTGTTATCCCAGATTTCTTTGGTACCACATGCACTGGACTAACCCACTTACTATCTGCAATAGGGTAGATAATCCCTTCTTCTAATAATTTAAGAATTTCCTTCTTAACTACCTCTTGCATGTTTGGGTTTAGTCTTCTTTGGGCCTCTCGTACAGGTTTAGCACCGTCCTCCAAGTTGATCTTGTGCATACACATTGTTGGACTAATGCCTCTTATATCCCCTATACTCCAACCTATAGATTTCTTAAACTGTTTAAGCACTTTGATGAGTTCCTTTTCTTGTGGTTTGGTCAAGGTTGAAGAAATTATCACTGGATAAGTTTCCCCTTCTCCCAAAAACACATATTTTAAGTGCTCAGGTAAGTCTTTGAGTTCAAGTTCAGGTGGATTGGCCTCTTTAATAGATGAAGAACTGGGTAGATTTAAAAGTGTACTAGATTTTGTCATCACTTCATTATTGTCTAGTTGTTCAAGGTACCCCTTTATTTCCTCATCTACATCTTCTTCAACCTTTTCAAGTGTAAGAACGGTTTCAAGCTTGTCTTCTATTCTGGTTCGGAAAAAGGTGTTTTGGACAAGATTATCCAAAGGATCAACATCGAATATTTCATCGATGGCAGAAATAGAAGGGAAAGGTGAAGAATCAAAAACTTTAAAATGAACAGTCTCTCCTAAGACTGTCATTGTCAAATTTCCATCTTGGACATCAATAATAGTTTTAGTAGTTGCCATAAATGGTCTACCAAGCAATATTGTGTGCTCTCTGTCCAATGCTGGATTTTCTTGCATATCCAGAACCACAAAGTCAACAGGTATTATCAGTTTGTCTACCTGTACCAAAACATCCTCAACTATTCCTTCTGGATATTTAAGAGATCTATCTGCAAGTTGAAGGGACATAGTTGTGGGTTTTAAATCCCCTAGATTGAGTTGTAAGAATATAGAGTAGGGCATCAAATTTATACTAGCACCTAAATCAAGCATTGCTTTAGCAACCTTCTTATCCCCCATAGTTATGTTTATAATAAAACTTCCAGGGTCTTTCAACTTAGGGGGTAGTTTGTGCTGAAGTACAGCGCTAGAAATTTCTGATACTACTACTCGTTCATTCTGTTCATACCTCCTTTTCTTAGTGTTCAATTCTTTGAAAAACTTGGCATATGAGGGCACATTCATGATCACTTCTAATAGTGGTAAATTGATATTTACTTTAGAGAGCATATTAAAAAGATCATTGAATTGCTTATCTTGTTTGGATTCTTTCAACCGGTGGGGAAAAGGTACTTGTATCTGGTGTGGTTCTGTTGTCTTTTGAATTTTGGGGGTGTCAGATGACCCCCCAATGAGTTTTTCAGAAGGCTTGTTAAGTTTAACACTTGTCTCTCCTTTTTGCGAGATTAGAATATCGCCTTCTTTGTTACCGGAACTACAAGGTAGATTGTTAGAGATTTCAGGTAAACTGGTATTGACTACCTTACCACTTCGAAGGGTTCTAACATCCTTTGCTTGTTCTGGTTGACTGGGCAACTTTCCTGGTTCTTTCTTTTGCATTTGTTCAGCCAGTTGCCCAACTTTAGATTCAATCCTTTTAACCGAAGCCTCCATGGTGTTCAACCTTTGATTAGTCATCAATTGGTTGTCACGACTAACTTGAATAAAAGCATTCAAGCTATCTTCTAAGGTTGGCTTAAAAGATTGGCTTGGTGGGTAAGGGTGGTTGTTATCTGACCTTAGTGTTGGATATTGGGTGTAGGCTGGGTGATTATAGGTGTTTGGATGATATCTTTGAAAAGATTGAACTTCCTCTATGGCATCGACACTAGAATCACAAGTATTTGAACAATTATGAGTACCATGCCCAATTGAACAACACACTTCACATACCTCTTGATTTGAAATTTGGTGGGAAGTGAGGAATTTCACTTGTTTAGTCAATTCAGCAAGTTGCAAGGTTATCTCATTATCAGAGCCGACTTCATTGACCTTTGCTTTCCTTCTACCACCTCTTTGTTGGGAATTAGAACCCAACAGCTCATAAAGATTATAGGTTTCCTCTGCGGTCTTTTCTCCTACAGCACCTCCAGCAGCATTATCAACCATGTATTGACTCTGTAGTGTCAATCCATCATAAAAGAATTGGTTTTGTAGCTGTAAGGGAAAGCTATGATTTTGACATTGAATGAAAAGGAGTTTGAATCGTTCCCAAGTTTCATGAAAGGGCTCTTCATTCATTTGAGAAAATGTTGCTATCTTTGTTCTTAGATCAACAGTCTTTTGATGGGAATAGAACCTACCCATAAAAATTTCATAGACTGCCTCCCAAGTTTTAAGAGAACCTGACTGTAGAGTAATGAACCATGACCAAGCTTTATCTTTGAGAGTGTAAGGAAAACACCTCATCCTAAGTTGATCTTCATTAATTGCATGTAGTGGAAAGGTTTGGACAATAGCATAGAATTCTCGAATGAAATGCAAAGGGTCTTCATTAGGGATACCGTAAAAGGAAGGCAACAAAGAATAATGAATCTTTTTCAATTCATAATTCCTTGCAGCCTCTTGTAATTGGATACCGGAAGTTATATTGCCAATGATTGGCATTGTATATTCTTTCATCTTTTTCCGCCTATCTTCAGCATCTCCCATGGTTGTTTGTAGTTGAAAATGATCCTCCTCCTATTGTGTATCAACATTTTGCTTTTAGTAGATATCTCTAAGAAATATGTATAACTTGATAAAACGTAAAAGCAAAAAGTGCAAGGAACCTAATATTTTTTTTTTTTTTTTTTTTTTTTTTTTTAAGTTTAAGCGAATGGACAGAATTTTTGAAACAAACGAATTTTATTTCATCTGAATTTTTATTACACGCAAACTAAAACAAAGGAAAATACAATAATGGGTGACCTCCCATACAGGACTAAAATTTAGCGTCTTCTAGTAAGACGTTGCTTGGAGATTGCAGAATGAAAAACTCAATGTCTCCTCTTCATTGAATTAGTCTTTGCCTTTTTGCAAATGTTCAACTAACTGTTCAACTTGAACTTCCACCTTTTTGATAGAAGCTTCCACAGAGTCCAACCGTTGATTGGTTTTAGATTGATTATCCCTACAGACTTGAATAAAAGAATTCAAGTTGTCCTCCAGGGTTGGTTTATTGGGAATGCTTCTTGGAATAGGTGGGTGGAATTGCTGACCTGCCTGGTTTGAGCCTTGAGTGAAAGGAGGGTTGTTTTGCCTCCAAGAGAAATTTGGATGACTTCTCCACCCAGGATTATAGGTATTTGAGTTGGGATCAAACCTTGGTCTCTGTTGATATGCTCCCAACACATTGACCTGTTCAGGTCCAGTTGTTTCTCCTTGATATGGACAGGCTTCAGTACCATGTCCCATGTTGCTATACAAACCATATTGATCATTATTGGTGTTGGTTTGTGTAGCGAGAAGGGCAACTTGCTTAGTCAGTTGAACAAGTTGTTGTTGAACTTCATTACTGGAGTCGATTTCATGAACTCCAGCTTTTCTCACTCGGGAGCTTTTCTGTTGGGAATTAGCACCCAACATCTCAAAGAGGTTATACGTCTCTGAGGCAGTTTTTTCTCCTATTGCTCCTCCTGCAGCGTTGTCGACAATGAACTGACATTGTTGTGTAAGTCCATCGTAAAAGAATTGGTTCTGCAACTGCAGGGGAAAGCTATGATGGGGACACTGAGTGAGAAACATCTTGAACCTATCCCAAGCTTCATGGAATGGTTCTCCATCCATCTGAGAGAAAGTAGCAATCTTTCCTCTCAACTCTGATGTTTTTTGATGGGAATAAAATTTTCCCATGAATTTATTGTAAATGTTACCCCATGTCATCAGAGAACCTGGGGGAAGTGACATCAACCAAGCTTTGGCCTTATCCTTTAGAGTGTAGGGAAAACATCTCATCCTAAGTTGATCCTCGTTTAGAATACCGAGGGGGAATGTTTGGACCGTAGCATAGAAATCTCTCATAAAGGAAAGAGAATCTTCATTAGGTAACCCATAAAAGGAAGGAAGCATAGAAAAATGAATATTTTTAAGGTCGTAATTCCGAGCAGCCTCCCCCAACTGGATAGCGGCAGTTGCCGTGCCTATTACCGGTCTTGCAAACTCCTTCATCGTGGTTTCCCTAATATGTTGGTTTTCCTCCATTTCTTTTGGTTCTAGTAAAGGATTAAGACTTGGTTCTATGTTTGGCTCAAAAACAGGTTGATGGGTAGAATCCAGTTTTGTTGACACTTGTTTAAATTTATGAAATTTATTTACATATGGTGTAAGGGGATTTCCTAGGGATCTCCTACCACGCATAGACTATTGTAAACGTAAATTTAAAACTCCTGTCAACAAAATAAAAAAAAATTTAGAGAAAATTTACATGTTATTCAATACAAAGCACTAAACTAGTTAAACCCTAAAAAATTTATTTTATTATTTTATTATTTTTTTTTTTATTTTTTTTTATTTTTTTTATTTTTTTTGTAACATAATTAGTATTAACCAAGAGTGCTCCCAGGAAAGAATGGTGGTGCAAACGGCTCCTTAAATACCATTCTCCTAGCCAGAGCAACGTTCCCAAGAAAGACTAGTGGCACAAAGGCTTCAAGAACTAGTCTCCTAGACAGAACTCCCTTAGATTTTTACTTTTCATGCTATTTAGTTAATTAGATATGAATTCAAGTAAATTTTTTTTTTTTTTTTTTTTTTTTTTTACTATTCATGAACGGTAATTTTATTTTATTATTCACGCTATATAAAATTTTTTTTTTGAAATTTAAGTTTTTCAATTTTTTTTTTTTTTTTTTTTTTGAACGGTAATTTTATTTTACTATTCACGCTATATTATTTCTTATTAACTTAAAATTTTTTGAATTTTGAATTTTAATTTTTTTTTTTTTTTTTTTACTATTCATGAACGGTAAAAATTTTTACTTCAAATTTCAAATTTCTAAATTATTTTACAATTAAAAAAAATTATTATTTTTTTTATTATTTTTTATTTTTTTTATTTTTTTTATTTTTTTTATTTTTTTTATTTTTTATTTTTTTTTATTTTTATTTATTATGAATTTTGAAATTTGATTATTATTAAAATATCACAATTATTTACAGCACAAAAATGTTTTTAAAATTTTGATAAATAATTTAAAAACGCTATTCCTTCCCCGGCAACGGCGCCAAAAACTTGATGACCAAATCCCCGGCAACGGCGCCAAAAACTTGATGAACGAAAACCGGCATCGCCGATTCCCGCAAATACTTTGGTTTTAATATTTATAAAACTCTCGCAAGTGCACGAATCATTTCGTAGAAAATGATAAGTATACTCCCAAGGTCGATCTAAGGAAGGAATGTATGTGGTTTTTAACTTATTATTCAACCTTTTAAAAACGAAATTAAATCCTAAACATCCTGTCACGATAGTTTGGTTTTTGTGTTCCTAATCTAATAACATAAAATAAAACATATATACAGATTAATTAAATATAATCTAAAATCATAAAAATAAACATAGATACAAATTCAAATAATTATCTAAAAATAAACATATATACGGATTCAATAAATGTTCATGCAAATTTTTATCATTTATATTAGCGGAGTATTTATGGATATAATAACTAAATTAATTATGCTTGCTCATATTAACTAGGTTATTAAAGATATAAATTGACATTTTATTGATTCTCTCTTTTTTATATAAATACCACCTTTGGTGGGGTTAGATATTCTTTGTTAACTAAACAAATCAATTAACACCTATGGGTGGGGTTGATAACTAATATGCTTAATTAAATTAATTCCTTTTTCTAAGAGATTGAAAATGAACCATTTAAATGCCACCTTTGGTGGGGTTAGACAGTTTAAACTTTATTCAAGGTGTCCAAATTAAACCTAAGAATTTAATTATCCGAGTACTAACTTTCAAGTTTTAAAACCACTATTGAAAACATGTTGTCAATACATTTTCTCATAATAATTCTTATAAAAACTTTTGAAATAGAGTTTCACTCTAACTACCGGGCGATTGTACCAACAAATAAAAGAGCACTACTCTAAATTAGACCGGATAACTAAACCTTAAAATCTAATTTTCGGGTTTAAGTTTGTAATGAAAAATAATATATTTCTCTCTAACATTCTTAATATAAAATCTTGAATAAAAACAAAATCAATTCATTTTAAAGATTTTTACCTATTTAATATTTCGCAAGCATAACAACGTCGTTATTACATCATTTTTACTAAACAGCTAGCATAGTTAAATTTAACCACAGACAAGTTGAATATAACATGTAAGAATAAAGCATAAAAATAACTGTAAAGAAAATAAAATCCTTACAGAACTTCGACGCTATTCCCGTTGCTAGAAAACCTCCGAGCGGAATTTGCACTTCCATATATTGAATCAAAAATCTAAATTATTACAAAAACATTACAAGTTCCTCTCAAAAAGAGAAGAACACTAAACCTAAGAGAATTGAACTAAAAACTAAGAGAAAAACTAAGAAAAGCTTAGAAACTTAGAAAGAAACTAAGAGAAACTAAAAACTAAGAAATGAGAGAAAGAAAGAAGAGAGAAGTGAGTTTTGAAGGTGTGATTTGAAGTGAATGGAAGGGGGGTATTTATAGGTGAGGATGGAGAGAAAAAATGAGTAAAAAAATGTTAAAAAAATATTAAAAAATGTAAAAACGCGTATTGGACTTGCTGATGTCATCAATGACGTCAGCATGACGTCACAGGGGCGGCTGCACGTGAAAAATGGGGCGAAAACGCGTTGGGCGCGCGGATGGGCGGCTGCTGGGCGCTGCGCGCGCGCGCTGGGGCTGTCGCTGCGCGCAGCTCGGCGCGCGTGAACAGTGCCAGCGCGCTGCGTTGCGCGCAGCTGGGCATGCCAGCGCGCGCGGGCGCGCGCGGGATGGGGCGCTGGGGCGCGCGCGGCTGGGCGCTGGGGCGCGCGCGGCTGGGCGCTGGGGCGCTGGGCTGCGCGCACGGCCGGGCTGCGACGCGCGATTTCCGTATTTTTGACATTTTTGACCTTTTCGACCCATTTCGTCCGATTTTTCCATGTTTGTTGACCTTTTCTCACTTATTTATTGATATATTTGTGATGTATTGCTTCAAATATTCCTCTTTAAGTCTTTACATTGCGTTTTTAAGCCAAAATACCTGAAAAACAATAAAAATACCCGTGATTCCGAAAAAGACAAATTTATATAAATATATGATAAAACATATAAATATATGTATTTTTAATCAATTAAGGTACATAAAATCATGGTTATTTTAGTGCTTTTTGAGCACTCATCAGCTGTGCTGGTGCATTGGCGCTGCTGGTGTTGGTACTTAATACTAAGTTTTTTTTCCATGTTTGTAATTAATACTAAAAAGTTAGTTTGTAATACTAAGTTTTTTTTGTGTATAATAAACTCTCAAATGTATTGTAATTTATATTGATTTTTAATATTGTAATTACTAATTACTGTATTTTTTGTAATTTATGTATACCCTATGGTCTCGGTTATTAGAAAACTGAGGCCATAGGGTATTTTTTTTAATTTATGTATACCCTATGACCTCGGTTATTAGAAAACCGAGACCATAGGGTGTATCTATGGCCTCGGTTATCTAATAACTGAGGTCAAAGGTACATCCTATGGCCTCGGTTATCTAATAACCGAGGTCATATGTACATCTTATGGCCTCGGTTAAAAACCGAGGTTATAGGTCATTACCTATGGTCTCTCTCACTTAGGCCTCAGTTCTTATAACCGTGGCCATAGACCTACGGTCACGGTTAAAAACCAAAGCCGTATGTATGTTTTGTAGTAGTGTAATTGCATGCCCTGTAAAATCAATTAAAACAAATTTTTTCTTTTAGTTACTCTTTGAAGTACAAATAAAATATCTTGTATTCACTAACGAAATCAATATCAATAAAATTCAAGAATTCTCAGTTTAATCTCATTTCCTTTCCTCTATTTACGTCAAAATTGTTTAGTTTATTTCACGTGGTATTAATACAACAATTAAATAACAGATAGAAGCACTAATTCTAGAAGTTGAGATAACAGTACACAAAAATATTAGATATCAAAAATTTCTTGATCAATATGAATAAATTAAAAATAAAAAAGCTCATATTTGTACTACAAAATGTATTAATTGAACATTTGAATGATAAATATATTAATTTCTAGAATCAGTCTTCTTGTACTTTAATTATGTGTGCATTTTTCTAATTAAATACAATGTTTATTTTATAACAATGTAATGTTTATTTCTCATAATAAATATAATATTTAGTTATTAAATTTATAATTTTTAAATTTATATTAGTAATTAACTAATAAAATAAAATGTATATTGAATTTATTAGATGAATATAACAATAGTTAAAAATTAATTAATAAAAATTTATTATATTTTATATAATAATGTATTTTTTAGTGTAATATTTAATGTAGTGTTTAAATTAAAGTGCCAAAATTGCACTATTTTGTCCCTTTACTGGCAAACGCACCGAGACTCTGAAGTCTTGTATCCAATTGTAAGTTATGCGCCATTCAACACCTTCCTGCCCAAATCCTAAAACTTGGCTTCTGGTCCGTATCATATCTACAAGGGCACCGGCTTGCTAGGTGCGTATGTTATAACTTTTAATTTCATCCTTCGATGCACGTAAACTATTCGAAGAAATCCCCGTGAGAAATATATAGTCACGTGGAATACGATGATTATGGGGTACTCAAGGTCTGGGGACTCAAAGAAAGTAAATTCAATAATGAACGAAATGCCACTGGGGGATGTTTTTTCGTGGTCTGCCATGATTGCTACCCATGTTAAAAATGATAATTACATTATACAAGCATGGTTTGTAACACTTTTTGAGTTATGATTATGATCCTTTCAAGTCTTTGACTTGCATGGTGCGTAAACATTTCAGGATCATTTTTATTAGTTCGTTCCTTATTAGCTAGGTTCTGTTGCATTCTTGATGAGGAAGTCCATTCATAGATGCTGTTTTTATAATAAGAATGGTTAGGAGCTGAATGTGGAACTTGGTATAGTTTTGGTGGACATGTATTGTAATTGTGGATCCTTGGAGATTACTGCCCATGTTTTTGAACAGATGCTGGAAAGAAATGTGAGGTCTTGGATGACATTGCTATGTGGTTTAGCTCGTCATGGATGCAGTACGAAATCCTTGTCTTGTTTGAGATTATGTTAAAATAGAAAGAAAGACCTAACGAGTTAACTTTCAAATGGATTCTGAACGTTTGTGTGAAGTCAGGGTTAGTCATTTAGAGTTTTAAATACTACAAGATGATTGAAGAATATGACTTGGTGCATAACATCCAACACTATAGATACATGGTTGATTTATTATGTAATATTGAACTTAAACCCTATGTGAGATTCTCTTCTATTGGTTTGTAAAGAAGATGACACTTACGAGGTGGCCAAGAAAGAAATTACCAATCATGGCGTTGACACTTCTGTCTCCAATTTACATGAGCTCATCAGTGAGGAGTAAATTTGAAACAACAAATTCTTCTCCTTAAGATTTATCAAGTGCAGTTATTTTCATTAATATGCAAGTTGTAAACCCTCAATATTATCTTGCTTATAATATAGTCGATGTAGGCTTGTATTTGTCGCAATGAAAATATCATCACTATTATTCTTGTGATATATTTACTGACCATATATATTTATGTATATATATTTATATTTTTTAAGAAGTTAACATGACATCTTTCTCAACACTCCTTGAATCCCAAATTTTTAACATAAATGCATACAAACTATACAGGTGGAGATTTTGGGAATTGAAAAGATTTGGATTTAGGACCATGACTTTCAGTTAGTAGTGTTAGCAATTGAGATAAACTTTTAAACAATTATCTGTCAAGCTCGATCTCATTGGTTATATTTAATATTGGATAATTCTAAATTCTAAGAAATGTTTATTTGATCGACCAATTGTAATAATTCAAATTATTTAATGTATGAAATCGGACATGCTTTTGTTGGAAAATTACGCAAATTCTCGATAAACTAGATTTATGAGAAAACAAAATAGACAAATTAACACACAACCCAATTACATCCAAAAAAATTACTCTCAATTTTCTCACACAAAAGCTTTTCTCTCTAAGTTTTTCTCTCAATTGGAATGAACACTTGGTTGATTAATTCATTATAATTACACATCTATTTATAAGAAAATTTACTCCTTGAATTACTCCTTAAATTAATAGTTTCTTGAATTAAGCTCCTTGTTTTGCTCCTTAATTTAAGGAGCTTTATTACAATCTCCCACTTGAAGACTGATTTCAATATGTCTTCACACCTCAATCAATGCAGCAACTCTTCTAGTCTTATTACTCTAGCAGACCAACTGAAGTTGAGCACAACTTCAATTTCATGGTAATCTCCCACTTTCTAACATCTCGAGTCTCACAAGCTTCATCATAGCATTCAGGCTCTCCTCTATCAGTCAGCAACATATAGTTTATGTATCTCCTGTTAGGCATATGAGGTAGAAAAGACCTTCTCAATACATGAGCTGTAGTAGAAGGCTATGGTGTGTCGGGTTGTTACGCACTGCTTTATCCAACAAGTTCCTTTGGTTGAGGACTTGCTACAATTGGTTCATTCACGGAACTATCTGGGACATCATCTACATCTACAAATATCGACTCATTATATTTTGAGTCGTTGGTGTCTGTTTTATGCATGTCCTTATACATCACTCTTTCATTGAAAATCACATCTCTACTACATATCACTTTCTTATTTTCGTCATCCCAAATGTGGTAGCCAAACTCATCCTCACCATAGCCGATGAAGGTGCATTTCTTAGATTTGGGATCAAGCTTATTCTTTCCTTGATCATTAATATGCATAAATGTTACACAACCGAAAACTTTTAGATGTGATAGTTTTACCTCTTTTCTGCTTCATACCTCCTCTGGTATTCTGTGCTCTAATGAAACAGATGTGCCTCAGTTGATCAAGTAAGTTGTCATGTTGACTGCTTCTGCCCAGATTTATTTTGGTAGACCTGATTGTATACGAATACTTTTGACTTTTTCTATCAACGTTTGGTTCATACGCTCAGTTACACCATTGTGTTGAGGCATGCATGACACAGTTCTTTCCATTATGATCCCCTGCTTATAGCAGAAATTTTTGAATCTGGTGTCTTCATATTCACCACCATTGTCGGTTATGAGCTTTTTTTTATTTTAAAACCTGTCTCATTTTCAACCATAGCTTTCCATCTTCTAAAAGCCTAAAATACTTCAAACTTATGCTTTAGAAAGTAAACTCATACCTTCTGAGAGTGATCATTGATGGAAGTCACGAAGTAGTGTTTCCCACCAATGGATGAGATAGTTGTTGGTCCTCAAAAATTAGAGTGGATAAGCTCTAGCCTTTCCTTCTTTAGGGTTCTGCCACTTGTCTGAAAGCTGACTCTCTTTTGCTTTCCAAGTATGCAATCTTCGCACATGTCTATCTTTGCAGACCGTAGGCCTAGAAGTTTTCCCTTTGAGTGCATAATCTTCATCCCTTTCTCACTCATGTGGCCTAGTCTTTGGTGCCACAGATTTAGTGTTTCATTGCCTACTGCAACTGAGATTGAACAACGTGTCCCTACTGTCATGTAAAAAGTTCCACTCTTCTTGCCTCAAGCAATCGTTATTGCACCCTTTGAAATCTTCCAATCATCACTATGGAAGATCGTAGTGTAGCCTTCACTAGCCAACTGTCCTACTGAGATTAAGTTCTTTCTTAGGTCAAGAATATGCCTAACATCCTTCAACTCCCAAACATACCCGTTCAACTTAATCTTTACTACATCTTTGCCAATAATAGCACACAGTTGATCATCACCAAGATACACCTTTCCAAGGTTTCCAGGACATATTTCTCGAAGAATTATTTATGTGAAGTAACATGGAACGATGCTGCAGAGTCTAATACACAAGATTCTTCGTTGCTCTCCAAAGAGCATATCAATGCATCATCTCCTTCTGAGATGGAAGTAACATTTGCCTCTTCCTTCAATTGTTGGTTCTTTGGTGCACTTTTGCACTGATTTTTGTAGTGCCTAGTTCTCCCACAATTCCAACACTCGATAGTTTTTTAGCTATAGGAATTATTGGGATTTCTGGATTTGGACCTACTATCCTTTGATCTCCATCGATAGTCTGCTCTGTCATGTCTATTCCCTCTGGTTGAATTTATTCCTCTTGACTCTGTAAGTAAAACTGAAAAGGTTGATGATTCACCCGACTCTCTACGTCAGATCTCTTCACTGAGAACCAAATCACAAACATTGTCAAATTTCAACTTATTGCTTCCTGACGAGCTACTCACAGCCATGATAGTAGCATTCTATCTTTCTGGTAGAGAAGACAAAAGTATCAATGCTCATACTTTATCGAATTCAATTTCAACGGAACTCAAATGGGTTGTGATTGTGTTGAGTTCATTGATATGTTGAGCTACCGATGTGCCTTCTATCATCCGTAAATTGAACAAACGCCTCATCAAGTGCATTTTGTTTGAGGCTGATGGCTTTTCATATATATTGGAGAGAGTTGTCATAAGACCCACCGTGGTCTTTTCCTTTACTATGTTGAAATCAACATTACAGGATAACGTCAATCGAATAACTCTGAGGGCTTGTCTGTCTAGAAGATTCCAATATTCTTCCTTTATAGCCTCTAGCTTCTTCCCTGAGAGAGGTTGATACAGATAATCATGTATCTACATTTTTCAAAACCCGAAATCTATGCCATCGAATTTCTCGAGTTTCACCTTTCCTTCATCTACGGCTATTGCTCCCACTTAAATCTGACTTTCTCTGGATCATTTCTGACTATTTCTACAAACCACTATGTATTAGAACACCTCCGTCAATGAACAAATATCGTCGACAAAATTTCACTATTCATGTGAATAGTATCCTTGCAAGAAAATGACAGAAATCATCACCAAAAGATCTGATACCAGTTGTTGGGAAATTACATAAATTCCCGATAAGCAATATTTATGAGAAAGAAAAATAGACAAAATAACACACAAATTTGATAACAGAGTTCAGTCAATCTTACTTACATCTCCGGACCTACTGTAAATCTTTTTACTGAAATCTGAGAAATTACACAAGGTATTTGCATCACTCACAACCCACAACCTAATTACACCCAAGAAAATTACTCTCAATTTTCTCTCACAAAAGCTTTTCTCTCAATTGGAATGAACACTTGGTTGATTAATTCATTACAATTACACATCTATTTATAGGAAAATTCACTCCTTGAATTACTCCTTAAATTAATGGTTCCTTGAATTAGTCCTTGAATTAAGCTCCTTGGTTTGCTCTATGTTTTGGTCCTTGTTTTGGTCCTTATTTTACTTCATGTTTTGCTCCTTGTTTTGTTACATGTTTTGCTCCTTAAATTAAGAAGCTTTATAACAATCTCCAACAACTTTATGCATATAAATTTTAAGGGCTATTAACTAAAATATAGATTTAATTATTTTTATTACTATTAAACAATGACGTTATTGGAAAAATCGGGTATATTTTTTTATTTTAAGTAATTATTATTCACTTACGATTTAAATGAATAGAATTCAAACTAACCCGAAAAAATAATGCTATTGGAAATATAATACTAAAAGAAAATAAAGCATATAAATAAAAAAACATCATAAATTTGACAAGGTTCATTATAAATGTTACATATGTTCTCAAGCTTAATTAACTACTTATATTATCTCCAAATGGATGAACTCTAAAATTACAATTAATCGAACAAAATTGAGCTAATCAATTACCCTTACAAAAGAGAGGAAGATTTACAAATTTTGGAATGTATTAGAAGTATAGGAGAGAGATTTATTTATAACCCAAAATACAACACCCACCTTTATTCCTAATCAATGTGGGATTTTTTCAATTTGCTCACTAAGGAGCTATGCAACAAATCTCTACCTTAACGATTTAGTGAGTCTTAAATGATTTCTTCAATCTCTAAATCAACGACGCCATTGCCAATTCAAATTTGTAGGATGTTAATCAAGTCCAAACAATGTTTGAACTTTATTGTCGTTACCACTTTGGTCATCATATATGCGGGATTCTCTGTAGTATTGATCTTCTGAACTAATACTCCATTTTCTTCAATAATCTCTCGCACGAAATGGTAACGAAAGTTAATGTGCTTTGTACGTGTATGGTAGACTTGGTTCTTTGCTAAATGAATAGCACTTTGATAGTCACAAAATACCTTAATATATTTTTAATCAACTCTCAAGTCTTCAAGAAAACCACATAACCAAATAGCTTCATTTACAACCTCTGTAACTGCCATATACTCTACCTTTGTAGTAGACAAAGCAACTATGGACTACAAGGTAGACTTCCATCTAACTGGTGCTCTAGCAAGAGTAAACACATAACAAGTAGTTGACTACGTTTATCTAAATCTCTTGAATAGTCAGAATCACAATATTTGACTACTTATAGCACCAACTACATGTGAAATGTCAAGTCTCGTAAATACCATTGCATACATCAAGATACCAATCTCATTTGCATACGATACCTTTTCCATTTATTCTCATTCTACATCATTCTTAGGAGATAATTGAGCACTAAGCTTTAAATGAGGAATAAGTTGAGTACTTACAGTTTTTATCTATTCATTCATACCAAAACGTTGTAGTACCTTCTTTAAATATTGACTATGGGTCAAACTAAACTTCCCCTTCTTTCTATCTCTACTTATCTCTATACCGAGAATATTTTTGGCTTTTCCCAGATCTTTCATCTCGAACTTCTAATTTAGTTGAGCCTTCAACTTCTCAATTTATACTTGGTTCTTCGATGCAATAAACATATCATTGATGTACAATAAGAGATAGATAAAATACTTTTTTTATAGCTTGCGAAAATACATACAATGATCATAAATACTTCTAGTATACTTCTGATGCAACATAAACTGATCAAATCATTTGTACCAGTGCCTTGGAGATTTCTTCAATCCATACAATAATTTATTCAGCTTGCAAACCCACTTCTCTTTACCAGTAACATTAAACCCTTATGAATGAGACATATATTTCCTTTTCCAAGTCACCATGTAGAAACACAGATTTCACATCAAGTTGAACTAGTTCCAAATCCAAATGTGCTACCAAGGCCAACAAAATTCTAATGGAGGAATGTTTTATAGCTATAGAAAATACCTCATTATAATCGATTCCCTCCTTTTGAGCGTATCCCTTAGCCACCAACCTTGCCTCATAACAAACACCATATTTGTTAGGAAATCCTTCTTTCTTTGCATACACTCATTTGCAGCCAATTGCCTTCTTACCCTTAGGTAGTTATGTCAAATTCCATATCTTATTCTTCTTAAGGGAAAAAAGTTCTTTGTCTATGGCTTCCTTCCATCTTTCAACTTCAGGGCTTCTAATTTCTTCTTTATATATGGAAGGAACATCATCATGCACAACTGAAAGTGCACAGGCCACTATATTCTTAAACAGAGTAAGTAGATTTTCCATATCTTTGTATCGAGCAAGCATTTTGACACGTTTTCATCGTGGTCGATCAATTGCAGTTTCTTCTTATTATTGTGGAGGTTCTTGGGTTAAAATATCTTCTTCATCTTATTCATCTTATGCTAATGGAGGATCAGATTATGTCTTATTTCTACCAGCTGGATTAACAATTATGCTTTCAAAATTCACATGCTTCGGAGTTTACTCCACCTGCTGCCAAGTGCCATCAATCTTCTCAGTTACCTTTCTTAGCAAGGCAGATTCATCAAAGGTACTATCTCTACTAAAGATTATCTTTTTTTTGTTTCAAGGCACCATAGTCGATATCCTTTAGAACTAGAAGGGATCCCCAAAAAATAGCTTTCTTGGCTCTTGGATCCAACTTTGATTTCGTCATATGGTAGTATGCAATAAAACCAAAAACATGTAAGAAATCATAATTTCTAGCAGGTTTTTCAGACCATACCTCCATAGGCGTTTTTCCTTCAAGGGCATACGATGGTAGACGGCTGACAACATGACATGCATACATCACAGCCTCAGCAAAATGCTGCTTACGTAACCCAGCATTTGACAACATACACTGAACCTTCTCCAACAAAGTTTGGTTCATACAATCTGCAACTTTGTTCTGTTATGGTGTTTTTCAAATAGTGAAGTGTCGCATTATCCCTTCTTCTTCATAAACTTCCATAAATGGATCTTTTGTGTACTCAAAGTCATTATCAAACCTCAGACTCTTGATCTTTCTACTAGTCTGAGTCTCGATCATCTTCTTCCACTTAAGAAAAGTTCCTCCCATTTCATCCTTCGTCTTCATGAGATACACCCAAACTCTTCTCGAGAAATCATCGATGAAAGTGACATAATAATGTCTATCACTCATGGATGGAGTTCTTGTTGGCCCCAATACATCTATATGAATGTAATCCACAATGCCTTTTTTTATTATGGAGTGAAGTGCCAAAGCTTACTCTTTTCTACTTCCCCAATACACAATTCTCACAGTATTTCAACTTTCCAGTTCTCACGCCTTTTTAATATGCCTTACATTACAAGAATCTATAAAGCTTTTTCACCAGCATGTCCTAAATGCATATGCCATAACTTGGTAGTTTCTGAATCTTCTTCTTCCTCCAAAACTGTTGTTGATATTGTCCCATTAACTATACTACCAAGGTTCTAATACAAGTTATTCTTTTGAATACCTTTCATCACCACAATTTCTTCAGAAGTAACCTTCAATGCTCCATTTTACATGGTCATAGTTAAGCCTTTTGATTCTAAGACTTCCACAACAATGAGATTTTTTTTCATATCTGGGACATAATGAACATCTTTCAAGACTCTGGTTGAAGCATCTTGATTCTTCAAACAAATGATATCGATCCTTAAAACTTTGTATAGATAATCATTACCTATGGAAACAACTTCATTGTCTAGTTCTTCAAAGTTAAAGAACCATTCCTTATTAGGAGAAATATGGAAGGTACATGCAGAATCAAAAATCTAATAACCTGAATAGGATGTTGTTGATGAACCAACCAATGCAAAAATCTAAATTTGAATTGCTTTCGGCTACATATGCATCAGATGACACAACTTTTCCTTTCTTTTGCAACTTTAGATAGTTTTTCTTCAAATGGTATTTTTCATGACAAAAGGCACATTCATCTTTACCAAGACTTCCTTTTGAATGAGATCTATCTCTCCTTCCTTTTCTGTTAAGTTTGCGGACACCCTCTTACAAACAGTGCCTCTACTGCTTCATTTCTTCTTTCTTTTTTATCTTTCTTTCTAATTTTATAACTATAGAAAGTAATGCAAACTTCCTCAAAAGATACTTTATCCTTCCCAATGAATAAGCTCGTAATAAGGTTATCAAACTCATCAAGGAGGGAAGCCAACAAAATCAAGGCTAAATCTTCATCTTTAAAAGTTTCATCCATATTTAACAAATTTGCTACTAATCGATTATAAGTAGCAATGTGGTCATTTATTGTGGTACCTGGAAGGTATTCAAAACAAAACAACTTCTTCTTCAGATAGAGCCAATTTTGTCTGCTCTTCTTCATGAACTTGTTCTTCAATGTCATCCACAACTTACTTATGTATGTCTTCTTTATGAACGTGTACTTTTGTTTTTTTAAGAGACACGAATAGATTGTACCACATGCCAATCTATTGATATTTTCCCACTTAACTTCATTTACTTCATCTGGTTTCTCTTCTTCAATGGTGGCCTAGACCTTGTTGAAATAAAGCATTTAGAACTTCGCCTTGCCACATGTCGAAATTACCGATTTCATCAAAATTTTCCACCTCGAACCTTACATTCATAACCATTGTTCTACCTGACGTGGATGGTTGACCTTTTTTTAAGGGAGATTTTTTTCCGTCATTTATTCAGATTACAATAACTAGCAACTATATTCCAATAGGAAATAAACAAATACAAACAAATGCCTAGGTTTCTTTGACTTTGATACAAATTGTTGAGAAAATCGAGTATATTTTCCCTATTCTACGTAGTTACTATTTACTTATGATTTAAATGAATAAAACTCAAATTAACTCGACAAAATAATACTATTGAAAATATAATACTAAAAGAAACTAAAACATATAAATAAAAAACACCAAAAATGTCATCGGGTGTCGTTAACCACTTTCACTATCTCCAAATGGATGAACTCTAAAATTACAACTAATTGGAAAAAATTGAGCTAATCAATTACTCTTACAAAATAGAGAAAAAATTATAAATTTTTGGATGTATTAGAAATGGATGAGAGAGCTTTATTTATAGTCTAAAATAAAATACCCATGTTTATTTCTAATCAAGACTTTTTTAATTTACTTACTAAGAAGTTATAACATTAAATTCAAGCATGTAAATATTTCACTTTAGCATCTTTAATCCACCACAATCTTAATTGTTCTTTTTTTTTTTAGTTCATAGATGCAAATATAAACTTTTTAAATAAAATATTTAGATTTCATTCCTTCAATCCGAAAATATTGGAAAAATTAAATAAAAAACAAAAGATATATCAAACTATCTTAATAATCAATATAAAACATTTGTAAAACATGATTATAAACCTTGGAAAAATCCAACATCCTTTTTAAAATAAAAATCATAATTATCCTTAATTTTAATGATTAGATAATTATTCTTTTAATTGCCTTCAAAACTTTTGTAAGAAAAGTCCATTTTTCTTTGAAACTTTTGGTGGGAAGTGTAATTTTCTTAAGTTACACCTCCACCTAATTGGTCATTTCCAATTTGCGCTTTCATGAACAAGAAGTGAATTTTAATTTTTCAGAAAATTTATTTTCATTTCTGAATTTGTTTGAAAAGTGTTAGTTCTCCACTTTAGATTTTGATATAAGTTTTTTCCCCCCTTTGGCAAAGGAGAATATTTTTATATTTCTTTATTTAAATAATTTCTACGTTTATCATTTTTCAATACTTTATAAAAAGAATGATGTTGGATATTTTTCAAATTATTTCAGAAAATCAAACTGTATGTTGTAAAATTTATCATAACTATGCATGGTAGTGTCATTTTTGTTTCTCTCAATTTATTTTTTACTTTTCATTTCCCTTGAATTTGTTGTCTTACTTTAAATTGTGTTCTCCACCTCTCTCTTTTTTTTCCTTCATGCATTTACAATTTTCCATTTTCATATGACCTACTAACGTTGTTTTACATACAAATTTTGTCGTCTACATAAAGCTTACAATTGTACCAACATTCTCACTTTTAGGTACGTTTAACCTATTTTTAATTTTTTAGAGCCTACCTAATCTTAGTTATTATTATACTATGATGTTTCATAGCTCAAACAACTTGTTAAATTTATGCTTACTAAGCTTATGATTCTCATTATGTGTTGTATGGTGGCTGATTGATATATGTTGATAAAACAAGAAAAGACTCTACACAAAAGAGCTTTCCAGTTTGTATTATTTCTTCATATTTTCATTACCATTGTATAATTATTTATAAGAAAAATTTTACTCCTTCAATTACTCTTTAAATTAAACATTCCTTGGTTTACTCCTTGAATTAAGGATTCATTGTTTTATTCCTTGAATTAAGCTCCATGTTTTATTCTTTGAATTAAGCTCCATGTTTTATTCTTTGAATTAAGCTCCTTGTTTTATTCCTTGAATTAAGCTCCTGTTTTATTCTTTGAATTAAGCTCCTGTTTTATTCTTTGAATTAAGCTCCTGTTTTATCCCTTGAATTAAGGACTAATATCCAATACTCCCCCTCAAGCTGGATTCAGAAGGTTTATGGATCAAAGCTTGGACAAAAGTCGTTGAAACTGATGAGAAGTCAAGGGCTTGGTGAAGATGTCAGCCAGTTGGTCGAAGATTCTTGTATAATGTGTCTGAATCACCTATGATTGAACTTGTTCACGAACGTAATGACAATCAACTTCAGTGTGTTTCATCCTCTCGTGAAACACTGGGTTTGATGCTATATGCATGACTGCCTAATTGTCACAAAGTAAGGACATAGGAAGAGTTGTAAGAACATCTAAATCACACAGAAGACCTTAAATCCATATCAACTCACACGTAGTTTGCTTCTTACTCTTCCATGTGACCAAGTTTCCACACACAAATGTACAGTAGCCAGTGGTGGACTTGCAATCGATTGCATTCCCTGCCCAATCAGCATCACAATACCCCATGATTGTGTGTTGTCATTCTTCTTCATGATGATACCACGACTCACTGATCCTTTTAAGTAGCGTAAGATCCTTTTAACAAGGGTCAAATTCTCAAGTGTCGGGGAGTGCATGAATTGGCTCACAATACTTATAGAATATGTGATGATAGGTCTGGTGATTGTTAGGTAGATCAACTTACCAACCAGTCGTTGGTAACAACTTATATCCGTGAGTGGCGTGCCCTTCAAGCTAGGTTTGAGCTTGTTGTCAAGAGGGGTAATGACTGGTTTAGCATCACTCATGTTAGCTTCCTTGAGTAAATCTAGGACATATTTCCTTTGGTTAAGAAAGAGTCACTTATGTGAGGTTGCCATTTCTATACCAAGAAAGTACTTCAATATCCCAAGGTCTTTAATTGCAAACCTTTGTCTGAGGGACTATTTGAGGTTGAAAATCTTGTCATCATTATCACCTGTAATTATTAGATCATCTACATAAATCAGCACAACCAATTTTCCCAAAGCTCCTGTGTGAAAAAATAGTGAGGAATCAACATTGCTACTTTTGAAACCAACACTAGTGAGAACTGAGCTTAGCTTGGCATACCAAGCTCACGGGGACTGTTTCAAACCATAAATGGATTTGTGAAATTTTCACACTAAATCCAGTTCATTGCTTTGAGGATGCCCGGGTGGCAATTTCATATAGACTTCTTCTTTGAGATCACCATGCAAGAATGCATTCTTCACATCCATTTGGTACATGGACCACCTCTTGTTTACATCCACGGACAGTAGCACTCTTACTGTGTTCATTTTTGCAACAGGTGTAAATGTTTCTTTGTAATCCACCTCAAATGTTTGAGTGAATCCCTGAGCCACCAATCTTGCTTTATACCTCTCAATTGATCCATCTTACTTGAATTTGAGCTTATAGATTCATTTGCAACCCACAAATTTCTTGCTTTTTGGACGTTTGGTGATGCTTCATGTGTTTTGTTGATCTAGGGCTTTAAGTTCTTCTTGCATGGATCATACCCATTAGAGGTAGAGGCAAAAGCATAATTTGCGCGGTGTGCAGTATGATTCACTTTCTGTAAACCCTTATCCTTTATAAAATCAGGTTTCAATTCTGGATGTAGAATCCAACATGTGTCCTTAACATGGCCCATATAGTTGTAGTGTTGACACTTCAAGTTTGGATGCTTCCCTTTGTACTTCCTCTCGTTAGTTCGATAGGCTCTTGCCTCATGTGCACTAGCCATTGTACTCTTGTTCATGACTTTCCTCCTTACTTCTTCACGTTGAATTGTCACACATATATTGGTGAAGGAAGGAAGTTCAGTATTCATGAGTATGTGGCATTGTATATCTTCATATGTTGAATCGAGACTGGACAGAAGTTGAAATATCTTATCTTCTTCTGCTTTCTTTTGTAGCAGAGCTACATCGGTTGTATGAGAACAATATATTTCCAAGTCATTCCACATGCTTTTCATGATTCCTAAGAGTTGTACAAAAGGCTTGTCATCTTGTTGCAGATCTGAGATGTTTTTCTTTAATTGAAAAACTCGTGCATCATTATTTTGACTGCCATACATTTCCTTGACTGTCTCTCATAGTTGGTATACAGATTCAGAGTAACTGAATATTTTAGCTAATTTACGCTCCATGGAATTTAAGAGCCATGACATAACCAGTTGATTCTTACTAAGCCAGGATTCATAGGTTGGTGAGGAAACATCGGGTACTTCGATGCTTCTATTTATGAACCCCAACTTGGACCTTCCACCTAGAGCGAGAGATACTGCTCTTGACCAAGACAAGTAATTAAACTCATTCAACAAGACTGAGCTTAATCTTTGATTTGGGTTGACATCCACCTCATGCATATTCATGAAGGAAATCACCGATGAACTTTCAGCTTCTGATCCTAGCGGCTTGTCTTCAGCCATTTCAAAGATTGAAGATGCTAAGATAATAATAAAGTAGAAGCAAGTTAATTTTCCTGCTCTGATATCATGTTGATAAAACAAGAAATAACTCTACACAAAAGAGCTCTCTAGTTTGTATTATTTTCTTCATATTTTCATTACAATTGTATAACTATTTATAAGGAAATTTTACTCCTTCAATTACTCTTTAAATTAAGCATTCCTTGATTTACTCCTTGAATTAAGGATTCCTTGTTTTATTTCTTGAATTAAGCTTCTTGTTTTATTCCTTGAATTAAGGACTAATATCCAATAATATATAATTGATTTTTCTGTTTTATAATGCATTTCATGTCCATGAGAGTTGATGTTATGAAATTGATCCCAAAAATCATGAATAATCCAAAAATAATCCTTGTAATTTATTGTGAACTACAACATAGAAACTCTTCACTACAAAGACTCAATCAATGAGCTACATATGCACCAACCATGATCATCATCTTCTCGAGCAAAGTTACCTTCTAACATTCACACCACAAGCCTCACTTTAAGAATAGTTTTCAAGCATATTTTTGCTACACATTAACCCATTTAGTTACAATAAGATTTTCTTCACTAACTACCTCTAAAAAACTCTATTTATAGCCTTTTATTATCCTTGGATACAAGCATATCAATTTCCAAACAAGGACCTAGCAAAAGCTTAGAAAACTAGTGTAACCTGTAATCCTCTTACACGTATAAGCTATGCCTTCGTAAGGCTAACATACAAGTGCATTCTTTTAGTACTATATATTACAAATATTCACCATGGTACCAAAGGTTATGCTTGCTGCTTCTTCATTAGTCTCACTAATCTTTTGTAGTGCTAGAACTTTGTTGCAGTCACCACCTTAGTCTTAATGTCAATTGGGCTTTCATCATTATGCACTTTCACTAGTGCCACTAACCCAATTTTTGTTACATCCTTGATAAAGTCATATTTGACATCCACATGTTTGGTTCTCTCATGATGTTGGGGTTCTTTGATAAGTGAATGGCACTCATGTTATCATAGTGGACATTCACAACAACTTACTGGAAACCAGGTTCACATGTTAAGCCTTTTAGCCATAGTTCCTCTTTTATGACCTTTGTAGCTATAGTATATTCAGCCTTTGTAGTTGATAAAGCCACAATGTGCTAAAGTGTTGCCTTTATTCTCACTAACCCACCTCCATAGTTGAACAAATAGCCAATGATGGACCTTCTTCTATTGAGATCTCCTGTATAATCAGAATCTAGAAAACATTCAAGTTTTAGGCTTTGTTGATAACCATCAAACATTATGCCTTTCTCATAAGTTCCTTTCAGGTACTTCAACACTCATTTAACAGTTACCCAATGCATTTTACTTAGGTTGCTAACACACTTACTCATAAGGATTGCAATATGCCCCAAATTAGGCCTTGTACACACCATCAAGTATATCAAGTAGCCAACAACATTAGCATAGGGAATTTTCTTCGTGAGTTCCTTCTTTTCATCAATATCAAGTGAGTCTTTCATAGAGAGTTGAAATGTTGTGGGAAGGGAGTGCTCACAGGCTTGCCAAAAGGCATACCAAACTTTTCTACCACCTTGGTTATACACAAATACTAAGTTACAAACAATTTCCTCCTATTTCTTTCCTTGATAATTTCCATTCCAAGGATTATGCTTGCAATGCCCAATTCCTTCATTTCAAACTCAACATTCAAGATTTCTTCAATTGTTTCAACTTATGCCTCATATTATTTTTTATAAATATATCATCCACATACAATAGTAGATAGATAGCATGATCACTGTCTTGATCTTCGTAATACATACAATGATCATAAGAGCACCTTTGAAACCCAATCCTTGGTGCGTACTTATAAAATCTCTTGTACCAGTATCTCGATGGATGTTTTAAACGATAAAAAGACTTTTTCAGTAGACCTACCATGTCTTTTTTCCTAGATACTTCAAAGGCCTATAGTTGATTCATGACGATCTATTCCCCAAGCTTTCCATGTAGAAAAGTTGTCTTAGCATCTAGTTGACCAAGTTCTAAATCCTTGTTAGCAACTATGGACAATAACTCTAATGGATGTGTGCTTAACCACAAGAGAAAAGAACTTAGTGTAGTCTACTCCCTGCCTTTGAGAGAACCCACTAGCCCCTAGCCTTAACTCGTACCTAGGTTTCTCAACCCCAGACATACCTTTCTTCTTCTTATATAGCTACTTGTAAGTCACTAGTTTTGCACCAGTAGGCTTTACTACTAAGTTTCATGTCTAATTTTTCTTAAGGCCTCATCTCTTTTTTCATAAACTCTTCCCATTTTTGTGCTTTATGGCTATTTATAGCCTCCTCATAGATCTAAGGTTCTAGGTAGCACACACTAAAGGCAATATTAAAGGAAAAATCAATTAAGTCAGTACTTTTACCTTGCATTGAGTAAATGCTTTCATCACCACTTTCATACCTCCCTAGCTTTCTTTGTGGCCTTCTATCCTTGTCCTTTACTAATTGATATTCACTGAGTTGATCACTCATATCATGAGGTGATCTCATATCTACATCAATTGGACTTCCATACTCCATTTCCAATCACATTTTCCTTATTTCCACCAGGCACCATACTAGTGTCAATAGTAAGCTCGTTAGATATGAATATGTCATTTTATCTAAACATAACATCCATGTTATTTACACATATTCTCTACTCAAGATCTCATAGCTTATAGCCTTTTACTCCATCTAGGTATCCTAGAAACACACACTTCATAACCTTAACATCAAGTTTGTCCCCCTAGATATGTATAAATGCCACATAACCAAACACCTTCATTACCACATAATCAGTTGCCTTTCCACTCTAGCTTTATTTTGGAGTTTTAAATTATAAATTTATAGAAAGGCTTATGTTAATGGTATAGCATGATGTGTGTAAAGCTTCTACCCGTAATTTCTTTGGCAAGCCTAAGTTTAATAATAAACATCTAACTCTTTCAAGGAAGGTTTTGTTCATCCTCTTAGGCAGCCCATTTGTTAAGGGGTATACACCACTATTCTATGTCTGGTGATTCCATTCTCTTTGCAATAGAGATCAAATAACTTATTACAAAATTCCAAGCCATTATCAATCCTCAAATACTTCACCTCATTCCCTGAATTCATTTCCACGTATGCTTTCCAATATTTAAACTGTCTAAAGACTTGATCTTTGGTTTTTAGTGAATATAACCAAGTCTTTTGGTATTTAGTAAATATAACCAAGTCTTTTGGTATTTACATCAATAAATGTCACAAAATATCTTGATCCACTTACTAAAGGTCGCTTTGAAGATCTCTATAGGTCAATGGGGATATAGGTAAGTCTTTCCTTAGTAACTCACTTCTTGAAAACTTAACACTTTTAGAGTTTCTCATTATGCAATGTTCACATAAAGGTAAATGGACAGTTCTTAATTGTCTCAACAACCCTTGTTTATGAAGTTCTTGTAAGCCTCTTTCACTGATGTGTGACAATATTTTATGCCACAATTCAATCGTTTGAGCTTTTTCATCTACAATAGCAACCATTAGCCTCTTAATAACACCCTTCAAGAAATAAATTAAATTTGTCTTTTTCCTTCGCAAGAATATCATCGAACCTCTTATTACTTTCAATTCAAAGCCTTTACCTCTAAACTCATATTCTTCATTAGCAAGCATTCCAAGAGAAATTAGATTTCTT
Source organism: Hippophae tibetana (assembly GCA_037013495.1). Lineage (NCBI taxonomy): Eukaryota > Viridiplantae > Streptophyta > Magnoliopsida > Rosales > Elaeagnaceae > Hippophae > Hippophae tibetana. The sequence continues at coordinate 32,650,939 of CM072812.1, forward strand.
TTGAGCATTTGAACATATGTTACTTCTTGTAGAGCAGTTATTACACCATTTACAAATTTCACCTCTACTATGCCAATTCCATTAACTCTACATTGTTGTGCATTTTCCATATATGAAACTCTACCATAAATTGAATGATAATCAAGAAACTGACTTCTATCAGGGGTAATATGGTATGAACAACTAGAATCAAGAATCCATTCTTCACAAAAGTGTTGGTCATTCATAGTGAGAGCATCAACACTCTCATATACCTATTACACAATAAAAGCCTAAGTACTTGCATTATCTTTATTCTTTTCTCTAAATCTCTTTTTTTATGAGGGCATTCTCTCTTGAAATGTCCTTCCTTATGACAATTAAAGCACTTGTAGGCTTTCTTGTTCCTCGACGCAGATCTTGATTGTGACTTAGAGTTCTTGAACTCCCTTTTCTCATTTCTTCCCCTTATATATAGAACATCAGCCCTTGAAAACATTGTTTTATTCCCTAATTTCATTTCCAACTCTTTAGAACTTAAAGCTGTTATAACCACATCTAAGGATAAGATGTCTCTTCCATATTCTATAACAGCTTTTATAGCATTAAAGGATTTAGGTAGGGAATTGAGAAGTATTACAACATGATTTTCATCACTAATAGCTTCACCAATGTTCATCAACTCAATTGTTACTTTCTTAAAATCATCAATATTTAGTTCCAAGGCTTTTAAAGGATCCATTCTAAAGCCAAATAGTTTCTTCTTCAAGAATATTTTATTTGACAAAGATTTTTTCATAAACAAACTCTCAAGTTTTATCCATAATCTTTACGAAGAAGTCTCATCATTCACTTGCTTGATTACAAAATCAAATAGGTTGAAAATGACACTCATGAATGCAATTTCAAGAATCTTAATTTTCCTCTAGGCTATTGTCTCGACTATATAGGAAGGTGTTTCATCCAAGGCAATGGATACCTTTTGTTGTACATGAACAACCTTCATCTTCTTATGCTATATGCCAAAATCACTATTTTCATCAAATTTATCAATCTCCAATTTCAGTAACCCCACACTTTTTTCTTCTCAGTTAGATTGATCTTCCAACTTAGTTATGGCTTCTTGATATTCTAGAGAAGGCTTTATAGCAATTGTTATGAAATTGATCAAAGAACTTAACGAATTCAATGAATAATCCAACAATACTCCTTGTTATTTATTGTGAATACAACATAGAAACTCTTCACTATAAAGACTCGATCAATGAGTTACATATGCACCAACCATGATCATCATCTTCTCGAGTAAAGTTGCCTTCTAACACTCACACCATAATCATCACTTCGAGAATAGTTTTCAAGCCTATTATTGCTACACCTAAAACCCTTTAGTTGTATTAAGATTATCTTCACTAATTACCTCTAATAAACTCTATTTATAGCCCTTTATTATCTTTGAGTACAAACATATTAGTTGCTAGGCAAGAGCGTAACAAAAACTTAACTAGTGAAAATTATAACCTCTTTATAACCTATGCCTTTGTAAGGATTACACACAAGTGCATTCTTTTGATACCATACACTATAGTTAAATAGTAACAAATTAGTAATATATAATTAATTTTGTATGTTCTTATTTGTTTTATGGTTTCTGATGCACTAAAAGTCATCAATTTCTTAAAACAAAGAACAATGTGGAACAAGTTTCCATAAAATGATTGGTTAATTTTTATAAATCTCATTTATCATATGTTCGTTAGAATGTTAAACTTAAATTTAATAATAATATACCACAACAATTAATTATAATTTTTTTTATTTCAAACATTTTCTTATTGTAATTTTAATAAAATATTAAATGGTTAGAATTTAGTACATAAATATCTACTACAATTATTAATTTTTTAAATGTAAATTAATTTCATTTAAATGGTTAGAATTTAGTAAGTAAATTTCTATTCTCTTTTTTTAGTCATAACACTTTGTATAATCATCAAACATATGCAAAATCACTTTTTTTCTTGGATAGTTATTGTAATATCTTGAAAATTTAGTTATTAAGTTACTTATTTATAATTTTTTTCAATGAGTAATAAGCAACATATTCAATAAAGTTTTAGTTTTGTACGTGCAACACACATGTTGTATATTAGTATTATAAATAAATGAGTATACACTTTTATATATAAAATACTATTATAACCCTAAAAACAACATGTTTAAAATTGATTAGTGAGATGTAGTTAACTTATTTATATTATCTATTTTCTTACAACTATCTATCTATTAAGAGTAACGTAATATTTTGACAATCTTTAAATTGTTGATTTTTTTCAATATCTCTTATATATTTTTTAGTTACATCATTAAATAGGAGATAGAAAACTCTTCATCCATATATAAAGAATTTTAAAATGTTGCATTATTATAGAGAATCTTGGATTTTAATAATGAAGGGTAATTTCAACAACAATTACATTCATTAGTTCTCTTATATATTTGTATGTGTGATTTTTTTTCTTAGTTCTCTTTTATATTGAATTTTACAATGTTTTTTTTGTTCATTCGTTATTTAGGTTTATAATTTTACCGAATGATGAAGAGATGTAGGATTGAATAGTTGAAATGGCATCACAACATTATCCCCTCCTCTTCCTTTCTCATTTTTTGTGTTTTAAATCAAGTTTCTTCCTAAAACTTGCTATATAATATCATGTTTTGTTAACTCTATTTAGTTTTTGTTACATATTTATTTTTCAAGTCCTAATATTATGCATGACTTTATTGATTGAATAGAAATGTATATTTATTATAAGATATATATATATATATATATATTTGTAATTAAACGTCATCAACAAAAATTTGATGTTCAATACACGTACATATTATATCTTTATCCTATTATTTTGATTAATGTTGAGTTAAATTATTAAATTATTGTGATATAAATAAATTTTTCATCATTTAAAATAATTTTTTATTTTAACTACAAGTGATTATTTTTAAGTTCAACTCACGTGATGACTAGTTAGGTGAAACATAATCATATATTCCAATTTTTAAAGATATGTTTTTGTAAAATGGTTTCAATCAAAAATGATTTTAGAAGAAATTATTTTAAGAAAGAAACAAATTATTTTTGTTTCTATCTAAAATACAAAATGTATAAAAATATTTATAATATATTTTCTTTTATTTAATTTTGAAGCCCTATGACGTGGACTTGGGCAAAATAAACCCATATGTCTACCATAAAGCACTACTACTTTTATCGTGCTTTTTGTTTCAAAGGTCAGGGAAGGATTGACAATAGGGTACTTGGGGCAGGTGATCCCACCAAATTTTTGTACTACGTAATAATAATTATTTTTTATTATATATATATATATATATATATATATTTAATATGTTATAATTGACTTTTAAAAACAATACGAGTTTTAACCACAAAAAAAAACTCTAATACTTATATAAAAACCTAAAAACTTTATTCTAATATATTTAAAGAATGTTTAAAAGTTACAAAAGATACCTTACTTTTTCTCAAATTTATTAAATTAAAATTTAAAAAATATATTAATAAATTCAAGTAATTTTATTTGTTCTTATCATAATAATACATTTGGTTTTATTAATTTATTGTTCATTTATTTATTATATTTTTGAGTTGCTTTGATATTTGACGTGCTCCTTTAATTAAGTGTAATATTTTATTAATTAATTTTTTTAATCTTATTATTGTATTTTCTCAACGTATATATAGTGCTTCTAATCCATCATTTTTTTGGTTCCATCCCTGTAAAGGGACCACAGTATTACCAACTAAGAAGATACGAGCATATTGAATATCTATTTAGCCAAATTTTAATGAAAAAATAAACTGCAAAGAAATGATAGTTTTTTTTTAATTTAATTGACAATCAATTCATAGTCTAACTCAAGTAATTATTATTTTTGTTTAACACACTAATCATCATATTATTCATCAATACCCGTCAAGAAGAAGATAAACATCAGATAAACAAAATATGGCCCTGTACTGTTCCTCGAGCTAAGGAATCCAAAGAGATGATCAGATAAGCCTCGGTGGATTAACAAGGAATGGAGATAGAGGACAACGAAAAGCAAAATGATTGAATTTTGAAATTTATTTATTTATTTTTGTTCTTTTTTTTCGGTTAATAAAATTTAGACGAGAATATATATACCTCTTAAAACATTCATAATTATAAAATTATCAATCCAATACTAACAATATAATTATGATTTAATTCGATATGAAGATTAATAGAAGTCAAAATTCAAATACTTTGTCTAAAATACATTAATACATACATTATATATATTTCAACCAACTTAGCTATTAATATTTTGCTTTGTGATATTTGTCCTCTACAAGTTACATGAAGAATCATGACAAGTGCCTAGTCCCACAAATTTTTGGTGGATGTTATTGGTTAGTTAAGGTGCGGTTATACCAAAATCACCTGTTTAATATTTCATAACTAATTATTTTCTTTTCATTGATGCATTTTCATGGCTAGGGGTCTCATTATAATAGTTTCTTAGCTAATTTTGTTTTATTCAATCCAAACCCAAATTCTAAATTGCTTTCAGCTGTGAAAAATGTATATATATATTACTTTGTTCTTTCAAGTTAATCCAATTAATTATAAATAAATTTCTACCAAGCCTTTTTTCTTTTCCTCTTATTTTATAAAACCAACTTTGTTTCAAGTCTTCTTTACGCAATTGTTAGAATATTTCCATCAACATAATGTGTGCAGCACTTCACTACAAAAAGGTTTATATCACTAACTTCTTTAACGAAGGACAACTCAGCTGTTGAATCAAATCCCAAATCACCATTAACAAAATCCTTCGATATATTGGTCATAACATAATTCATACTGTAGGTATGTATCTGTTTTTTTTTCATAACATAATAGTTTTTTTAATTAGTTTTAATATTAAAGAAGAAGAATAACAATATATTACACAACCACCTCCTTAGAATTCATGATTGGCAAGTTTTTTTTTTATAATAATTTTTTAATATAAAACTGCCCTGCTTAATAATTCCCACCAAATAGTAAAATCCATAGGAGTTTGTTCCATGTTAGATTCCTGTTTGCATGTGATTTTTGTCTGCTGAATATTTCTCTAATAAATATGTTAATCTAGTTAAATTTATATTTATATTAATTATAGATTCTGATAAATTTTTGAAATAAATAATTTTTTTATTTTAAAAATATTTTATCATGTATTATATTATATGATATCATTACGAATGTGTATGTAAATAAAGAGAATTTATTTATTATTTACAAAGTATTATTAATTTACTAATCCAAGCGAATGTAAGTCCAATAAATTTTCCTATTATTTTGTGAAAACATTATGTATTGTAAAGCTGGGAAGTATCACTTTCTTTACTCCTTAAAAAAAATTTCCTGTGTTAAATAATTTATATAATTTACTTAATTAGATTAGAAAGATTAAAAACTTCCTAATTTAACTTATTAGTTTTATAAAAATGATTAATTAAAGATAAATTAATATTATTTTAATAATTTTTATTAAAATATTATTATTTTTTCAATTAATTGATTAAATGAGATTAAAACACAAATCTTTATTGACGTTAAAGTCACGATTAATATGAAAAATTTTATAAAATATTTATTTTTAATATATGTTAATTGTAATTATTTTATTTTAATATTTTATTAATTTTTAATAAAAATTAAAAATTTAAATATACATTTAAGTAATTTTTGTTTGAATTGTATTATTATTAATTGTTTTCTTAAACAATTTTATTTTAAATTATACTTTTATTCTATTTAAAAACTCTTATTTTAATCGCAATTTAATAATTTTATAAAAAATAATAATATTTTAATAAAAGAATTATTAAAATAATATAATTAATTTTCAATTGATATTTTTTTTATAAAATTAATAGACTAAATAATATTATTTTTAATTTAAAATATTAAATAACATAAATGATCTAATATTTTTATCGGAACTTATCTTAATAAATAACTACTTAATAAATTTAGGTTATCTTGGTATTATTATTTATATAATCTCTCTCACACTAAATAACTACTTATTAAATTTAAGTGATCTTAGTATTATTATTTATATAATCTCTCGCACAATCAAAGCATGTTTTGAGGAAAATGTTTTTTGTTATTTATTTATTTATTTTTATTTACCCTTTCTCTCTCTAAAGGTAAATGTTTAATTAAGTACTTTAAAGTAGATGATATTGTAGTCTAATTATATGAAAATTTTAAATTTAAAACTTATAAAATGTGAATGTTAAAAATCTAATTAAAAAAATTTTAAGTTTAAAAACTATCATTACATCAAAAGAAGAAAAACAGCCAAAAAGCCCACAGAATTGCTTGAAAGTTCGACACAAGTTTTTTTATTTTTATTTTTTTTAATTAAAAGTTCGACACAAGCTAACTTCATTCACTAATGGTAATAATGGTAAACCTAGCTACATATAAAGAGGAAACCTTGTAGCATCTTTATTCTTCTGCTTCTTTAAACCCACAACTTCCTCCACAAGTACTTACAAGAAATTCAAAAAGTTCTTCAAAATGGAGAGTGATGATAGCCATAGAAAATCCTCATACTTTTCTGGGTGTTTAATGTCCCCATCATGCTTTCCTGTTCAAGATGAAATAGAATACACTCGAATCCATTGCTGTAGTAATCACAACAAAAGAAGCAGGAGATGGAGAAATCTTATTAGAAGGCTTATGAGAGATAGCAAGAGCTTATATGGATCCAAACCCACTTCTTTTCAATATGATGCTGTTAGTTATTCTCAGAATTTTGATGATGGCTGTCACTTTGAAGAACCCAGATGCCATTTTTCTCAAGTTTTTGCTGATGTTAGATGGGGTTTACGTAACTAATTTAAGATACTTGTTTGTGGCTAGGAAGTGTTTTTAAGCTTGAATTGATATTGTTGTATATCAGATCTTTTTGGTTCTTGATCGAGCCATCTATATATTTAAAGATTTTATACAACAACAAGAAGAACATCGTCTTCTTCTTGTAGTTAATGGCTTATCTGTGCTCAAGACTGTATGCTTCAGAACTGTTTGTAAAATGTTTATTTTTGGTTCGAAAGAACAAGAACTGAAACATTGTGCTTACGGATATTATTGACACAAAATCAACAAAGAACACAAGCACTCCCTGAATCTCCCTTCCCTCCCTTGTTTTATTTAATGAATTTCTGTGTTACAAAATATTTTTCACTCATAAGATTTTATAGATGAGCATCAATCTCATCTGCTAGTACATCAACCACAGAAGATGGTACATAAAAACTGGAGATGGTGCACAACAGCTTTTGTGTTGTTTGCTTTCTGCTTTCAAGGATGTTGTCTGCTGCTCCCAGAACATTCCCAGCATTTTAAGGGATGACCTCTTGGAAACTGCGTCAATACTCCCCCTCAAGTTGGTGCATAGATATCCGTCATGCCCAACTTGCCAAGTGAGTCATGAAAAATTGCACTTGAAACTCCCTTGGTTAAAATATCAGCTAGTTGATCACCAGTTCGCACAAATGGAAGGGAGATGGTATTCTCTTCTAGATTTTGTCGAATGAAGTGTCTGTTTACTTCTATGTGCTTTGTACGATCATGTTGTACCGGATTCTGAGATATGGCAATTGCCGCCTTGTTGTCACAAAAGAGCCTCATTCCATCACTTGGACCAAAACCAAGTTCACTTAGGATTCTCCTTAACCAAATTAGCTCCTGTAACCCTTTAGTGATGCCAATAAACTCAGCTTCGGCACTAGAAAGGGCTACCACCTTTTGCTTTTTACTTCTCCATGTTACCAAATTACCTCCAACGAAGGTAAAATATCCAGAAGTGGATTTTCGATCTGTGATGTCTCCTGCCCAGTCCGAATCTGTATACCCTTCCACTCTTAGGTGTTCATTTTTCTTGAAGAAAATTCCTCTACCTGGAGCACCTTTTAGGTACCTGAGAATTCTAAACACGGCTTCCATATGCTGCTCACTTGGAGCATGCATGAACTGACTTACTAAACTCACAGCATATGCTATATCTGGTCTAGTATGAGACAAGTAAATGAGTTTGCCCACCAATCGCTGGTATCTCTCTTTATTGGCCGGTTCTTGAGTCGGAAACTCACCTAACTTAAGGTTTTGGACAACAGGGGTATCAACTGGTTTGCAGTCAAGCATTCCAGTTTCAGTTAGCAAATCTAGTACATATTTCCGTTGGGACAAAGATATACCTTGCTTGGACCTTACCACTTCAATGCCGAGAAAATATTTCAGTCCACCTAAGTCCTTCATTTCAAAATCTTTAGAGAGTCTCTTTCTATCTCATCTAGATCATCACCTGTGATTATCATATCGTCTACATAAATAATTAAGACAGCTATCTTTTCATGTCCCTTCCTGTAAAACAAAGTATGGTCAGAATCACTTTGAGAATACCCATATTTTTTCATAGCACTACAAAATTTTCCAAACCATGCTCTAGGAGATTGTTTTAACCCATATAGTGCTTTTTTCCAATTTGCAAACCAACTGTTGAGACCCTGAATGGTTGTACCCGGGTGGAATCTCCATATAAATCTCCTCTTCAAGATCACCGTGAAGGAAAGCATTCTTTACATCGAACTGATGCAAAGGCCAATCAAGATTAGCTGCAAGAGATAATAGAATTCTGATGGTATTCAACTTAGCAACTGGTGAGAAGGTTTCCTGATAATCAATACCATATGTTTGTGTAAACCCTCTAGCAACTAATCTAGCTTTATACCGGTCGACCAACCCATTTGGACCATACTTTACAGTAAATACCCACTTACAGCCTACCGTTTTTCTTCCCTTTGGTAAACTTACCAACCGCCATGTGTGATTTTTCTCTAATGCCTCCATCTCCATCCTCATAGCATCTAGCCACTTGGGATCACTCATCGCTTCTTCAATTTTTTCTGGAACCCGAACAGAAGCAAGAGTAGCGTCAAACTCCTTCAGAGAATTGGGCAAGTGTTCTGTTGCTACAAACTTACTAATCGCGTAATTTCCTCCACTGTCTTCATCCGGTCTGAACCGCTTAGGAGGTTTGCCCCTGTTATGTCTGTCAGGTAATCTATAACCTGTGTTAGAATTATGTGAATCTAGAAATTCAGAGTTTGAGGTTACCTCGTTTTCAGGAGATTGGCCGTGGTGAGGTAAAGATGACTGTATCATTTGTCTCTGCTCACTTTCAGGCTCGGCATCAGCAGATGGATCAGCAGCGAAATGGTCTGGGCCAATAGCAATTAATTCTGGGTTCGGCCCAGTAGCAGCTGGTTCTGGTTCTGGATTTCCTGTGGTTTGTTCCGAACTGAGATTCCAGTATCTATTAGAGTAGGACAGACTTTCATTCGCAGAGAAACTCTCCCCCTGAGAATGATACGTGTCCTTTCTAAAAAAACTCTCTAATTCCAGGAAAGTGACATCCATGGTAACAAATACCTTTTTAGAAACAGGATTGAGACATTTATAGCCCTTCTGATTTTGACCATATCCGAGAAATACGCATCTTTCTGCGCATGGTTCGAGTTTAGACCGTTGATGCTTTTGTATGTGAACAAATGCAACACACCCAAATACTTTTGGTGAGAGGTTAAGAGTTGACGGTAGCGATACGTATGAAGAAAGTACTTGAAGTGGAGTTTGAAAATTTAGTACATTGGATGGCATACGATTTATTAGGTATACTGCAGCAGCAACCGCATGATCCCAATAGGTTTGTGGAACAGTATTCTCAAGTAACATAGACCGGGCTGTTTCTAAGACATGTCTGTTTTTCCGCTCAGCTACTCCGTTTTGTTGTGGAGTACCGACACAACTTGTTTCATGAATTATACCTTTAGAGTTAAGAAATTCTCGAAGTATGCTATTGACAAACTCACCTCCATTGTCACTTCTCAGAATCTTAATGTTTTTATTAAATTGATTTTGCACCATGTTAAAAAAAGATTTAAAGACATGTGTCACTTCATCCTTTCTTTTAAGAACATACAACCAAGTCATCCTAGTACAATCATCAATAAATAACACAAACCATCTATTTCCAACAGATGAATTAACCGGGGACGGACCCCAAACATCCGAATGAACCAAATCAAAAAAAGTTGTTCTCTTATCCAAACTACTCGGAAAAGACACCCGATGACTCTTGGCTTTAATACAGGTTTCACAATCAAAGTTTTCATTCTCACAACCAGAAAATAAGCTTGGATAAAGTTTTCTTAAATACCCGAAAGATGGATGTCCTAGTCTCTTATGCCACATCCAGATATGAGAGATCCGATTTGCTGAGGAACCTTTAGAAAAATGAGCCTTTCCAGTCACCATGTCGTCCAAATGATACAGTCTTCCTCTTCTAGTACCACGACCAATAATCTCCTTTGTGAGAAGATCCTGAAATATACAAAACTGAGGATACATGAGAACAGCGCAATTTAGTTCCTCACAAATCTGACCAACAGATAATAATTTAGTTGATAGGGAGGGCACAAGTAAAGTATTTGATAAAGTGAGAGAAGGTGAGCACTGAACATCTCCGGCACCCATCACAGGATATGTTTCTCCATTGGCATTGACTATCATTGTTCTCCTTGGTGAGGAACTCTTTACTAGATCCTTTTCTGAGTAGGTCATATGATCGGTTGCCCCTGAATCGATTATCCAGTCAAACTTATCAGTATGATAATTATTAGAAACAAGAAAACTTTTACCTTCCATCAGTTCTTTGTTCTCAACCGGTGGTAAGACAGAGTAGCCACCCCTTGAAACCGAAGCTGCAACTGCTTGAGTCGGTTCAGTAATAGTCGGCCCAGCAGGAGCCGACTCAACAGGAGTTGAAGCACCTACAACCATTTGTGCCTCACCCCTGTATGGCGGCCAATCTCCCTGCCTCTTCTTCCTTCGATCTTTCCAACCCGGTGGGTACCCAATTAACTTGAAACACTTATCTCTAGTATGTTTTGGGTTATGACAGTAAGTGCACCCAACAGCCAGACCCGAGTTTGGTTTGAAATCAGGTTTGTTCATGACTAAGTTTCGGTCTCTTGCTAGCATAACCATAGAAGGTTCAGTTCCCTCCCCTTTGTGTAACATTACTGACTGACGGTTTTCTTCTCTACGAACCAATGCAAAGGCTTGCTCTATTGTGGGAAAAGGTTTTTGTTGTAAGACCATTGCCCGGATAGAGTCCAACCGGTCATCTAGACCATCCAGGAAGGTTAATACACGGTCCTCTTGAACAAGAGAATTGTGTTTTTCAATATCAACTGGAGAGGTCATAGGGTTTGGCCTACGGAAATCTAACTCCTTCCATAACCCCTGTAATTGGGTGTAATAAGCCTCAACTGGACCACCGGCTTGTTTGACTCGATTAACCCTTCTTTTCAGTTCAAAGTATTGGGTCAGGTCATCTCCATCAAAAAAGGTTGTTCTTACCGAGTCCCAAACTTCTTTGGCCGTAGAGAAAGGGAGAAAGTTACCTACCAAGAAGGGATCCATGGATTCGATCATGTAGTCTTTAACCCGAGAGTCTTCCATCTGCCACTTCTGGTAACTTCTATCAGCTTGTAGTGGTTTTAGAGTCGAACCATCGATGTAGCCAAGTTTACCCTTCCCTGACAGCTTCATTTTCAACATCTGCGACCACAGATTAAAGTTCTTCCCATCGAGTTTGATCGCCATAGCGGAACTGAGCCCATCAGGATTGGAATCACCCGTCTTGTGTTGGAATAGTTGTGACAAGGTGGCGGATAAACTCTCTAAAATGAGAACCGCCTCAGATTTTTCTTCTTTGTCAGAACTTCCATCATTTCCAGACATTTTTTTTTCAAGGACAGTTAGTAAATCAAACTTTTACCGTACTTCCGACGGTCGGATTGGCCTGGAATTGGCTCTGCGGAGCTCCTGTCAAAATTTCAGCCCGATCTGACGGTCGGATCAAAAGTTGCACCTCTTTTCGTGAAGCATGCTCAAACTACTCAAACTGCCAAAACTGCCAAAACTGCTCAAACTGCTCACAAATGCTCACAAATGCTATAGAGAAACAAAGGGACTATAGAGAAACAGGGACCCGATTTGGCTACACAAATGCTCAAAATCGTGACCCGTGCTCTGATACCATGACACAAAATCAACAAAGAACACAAGCACTCCCTGAATCTCCCTTCCCTCCCTTGTTTTATTTAATGAATTTCTGTGTTACAAAATATTTTTCACTCATAAGATTTTATAGATGAGCATCAATCTCATCTGCTAGTACATCAACCACAGAAGATGGTACATAAAAACTGGAGATGGTGCACAACAGCTTTTGTGTTGTTTGCTTTCTGCTTTCAAGGATGTTGTCTGCTGCTCCCAGAACATTCCCAGCATTTTAAGGGATGACCTCTTGGAAACTGCGTCAATAATTATATTATTCAGTTTTTAACTTTCAACAAAATTATTTTCTTTGTTATTTTAGTTTTTGATTGATACTTTAGGATTGGGGATTTGAAGGAAGAAGATGCCATATTTACTCTTTATAAATCAAATGTTAGGTGATTTAAACTTGCGTTTTGATATTGGAATTCAAACTCGTGATTCGATGAAAGAAAAGAACACAAATGCTCTGTTTTTTAGAAAATTACGTGGGATTATTATGAAAAATACTCTTTTAAGTTTTGAAAGTAATATCATAAATATTTTTAAAGTTTTAAAAGTATATGTTGAAATTGTTGTTTTAAAACGATAAAGTCTAGAAGTCTTTTTAAATAAAACAAGCTCTCTTAAAGTTGTACTATGTTTTTCATATTTTCGTTACAATTCTATAGTTATATATAAGAAGATTTATTCTTTAAATTAAATATTTTTTGATTTACTTCTTGATTTATTCATTCAATTAAGTATTCTTTGTTTTACTCCTTGAATTAAAGATTTTTTGTTTTTTTTTCTTAAATTATTCTTTAAATTAAGGATGATAACTCCTTAATTTACTCATTAAATTACTCCTTAATTTTATCTCTAATATTCCCCCTAAAGCTGTATTCATAAGGTTTATGGATCTAAACTTGTACAGAAATCGTTGAAACTGATGAGAAGTCAAGGCATCAAATGTAAAATTAACAAAAAATGTTGATTACGATAGCAAATATATATATATATATATATATATATATATATATATATATATATATATATATATTGTTGTCGATGTGGGACCTTTTTTTTTACCATAATATTTTCCCTTCATATCGGGTAGGTAGGAGCTTTAAGAGAGATTTAATTCATCATCGCCAAGAGCTTGGTTTCAATGTGAGACCTTTCTTTTTAACACAATATTCCTCCTCCACATCAGGTAGGTAGAAGCTGCAGGAGAGATTTAATCTATCATCGTCAAGAGCTTGGTTTCAATGTGTGACCTTTCCTTTTAGCACAATACTCCTCCTCCATATCACGTCGGTAGAAGCTACAGGAGATATTTAATCCATCATCGCCAAGAAATTTAGTTTGAAAAAACAAATAGAATAAGAAATCACTCTGATAGAGTGTCAAATACACTTTGAGCAGAGGAATAACAATTTTTTTAAGAAGATCGACTTGCTCTGATACCATGTTGAAATTGGTGTTGGAAAACGCCAAAGCCAAAGGCCAAGGCCTAAAGGTCTTTTTAAATAAAACAAGCTCTCTCAAAGTTGTATTATTTCTTTCATATTTTCATTACAATTCTATAGCTATATATATAAGGAGATTTACTCTTTGAATTAAACATTTCTTGATTTACTCCTTGAATTAAGTATTCTTTGTTTTTCTCCTTGAATTAAGGATTTTTTTTATTTTTCTCCTTGAATTACTCCTTAATTTACTCATTGAATTAAGGTTCTTGATTTAATCATTAAATTAAGAAGTTAACACTCCTTAATTTACTCATTAAATTACTCCTTAATTTTATCTCCAATAGTATCATAAACATCCTTAAATTTGAAGGTAAAGTTAAAGAATAATAATATTTTATATATTTATATATAAATGGTAGAAATAATAGGAAATGAAGAAATAATAGAAGTAAAAACACAATATATCTTATTATATTTTCACAAAAAAAATTAATTAATAAAATGAAATTTAAAGAAATACAAAAAGCCTATTAAAGAAGAAGATAGATTGAAAAATTTATCATTCTCAAAAATAAGAATAATATTTTTAAAAATATATAATTTATGATAAAATAATTAATAAAAAAAATATTAATATTACAATTATATAATATACTATTAATTAATAAATAAATCATTATGAATAAAATGTCAAAAATCCATCAAAAAACAAAAAAAAAAAGATATATCCATTTAAGAGAAATCCAAATATTAAAGGCACATTTTGGAGAATGAATTAATACACCAATAAAAATAGCATTGCTAAATAATAAAATAATAAATAGAAAATATGATTTACCATAAATGATCAATGGAAACCTAAGATTCAAAAATCAAAATTCATGACATACCTTAAATTTGCTATTAATATTAATAATGAGAAATTAAACTAAGTGGTAAGTTTAGTCTATAAATTTGAAAGAAAAAATTTAATGAAAGAAAGAAATCATTTATTTTCAGTACATTACATAATAATAGGATATTTATTAACAAATAGCTATAATAGTTCAATATATATATATGGAAAAAAATGAATTCATAGAAATAGATAAAACTTTTCAAAAAAATTAGACAAATAATAAAATTAGAAATATTAACAGACTTAAAATACTAGAAGAATGAAACCTAGATATTAAAGAAAAACTTTTGATGCGAGGAAGAAAATATAATGTATTAAGGTTTATGTTTATAGATCCTGAAAGAGAAACACTTAACAAAGAAAGAGAGGTTATAGATATAAAACAAGAAGTTAAAATAATAAAAACATTAGTCCATGACGTAATATTATAAAGAAAATTATATTATTGTTATCCAAATAATTTTTAAAAATAAACTACATAATATGAAATTATATTTTAATAAAAGCCTAGCAGGAATATAAAAAAAGAAAATAATAATAATGAAAGTTTTAATTCTTTTAGGAGAAGAAATGAATATAGTATAATAATCAAACATCAAATCCTTACGAGACATAAATAAAACACAAAAAGAACTTCTAAAAGAAATAAAAGAATATAGTTATAATAAGAAATTATAACAAGACATACATAAATATTTTACAAAACTAAGAAAGGATACCTAAAGACAATGAAATCATAAGTTACAAGTTTGATATATTTGTAGGATTAAAAGAAAAACTACATAAGAGATCATATGCATTGATACCTAGGAATGAGAAAAGAAAGAACAAGGGAAAACCTAAAGATAAAGAAGAAGCTATAATCATAGTTTAATAAAATATAGAAAATAATTAGGAGAATGATTTATGAATATTGAGAATAGGGATATACAAAAATCAGTTACTTTGTTAACTCTAACAGATGAAGAGCTAGGAAGATATTATGATGAAAATATTTGTACAAATAAAGAAGATGATGATATAACAATAATCAATAAAACTCATTTTGAACCAAAAAATATGATCCTAAAAAATCATATGAAACCAATTTCATTATGTTTCTTATCAATAAAGAACATGTGACCCATATAGGGAAGAAAGAAATAGACAAAGGCCAAAATAATTTGACTTTCCTTATAAAAGAAAAAATAGCCCAAAATGAAAGAAGGATTACATTGAAGAACCAGATGTGGTATCCCACCATAATTCAAATTTCATGAAAATTATAAATTTGATTTTTTAGATTTAGATTATATAAGAGACAATAAAAAAATCTTAGATAAATAGTATAGTTGTATGAGTATAATCATACAAACTTCTCTAATCACACAATCAAACTCTTCAACTTATAGAGCCTTAGAAGCTCACAAAATGGTAGAAAACGTAAAAATTTGATTTATAAATTTAACAAAACAACAATATTTATAAATACAGGAGAATATTCTCATAGATAGGAAATACTAAGATACTATAATAAATGAAATATACAATAAATTTATTTAAAAAAATAAAGATAGACATAACACTAAATCCAATAAAAATGAAATTAAAAAAGCCAAATGATATTTAATAAATAAAAAAATATGTGATATGTGTTATATAGATTACTTTATTTGTGAATATAAAATGTATTATCATAAATTACCACCCTCTATGCAATAAATTTATAAAGAATTTTTTTTAGAAATTATCTAGAATATTACATAAAACTAAACAGAGGTATGGAATAAAAGAAATAGGAAAATCATAACAGACAGATTAAAAGGAAAAATAAGAAGTCTTAAAAATTGAATAATCATTAAATATCAAGAAAGATAGGAATATAAATAAATAAGAGAAAGTGATAAAATTTGTTGTGATATTGAAGATTTTGGAATGTTAGAAAAATATGGCTATAACATAAAAGTTTACAAGCAAAAGTATAAAAAATATAAAACATTCAAAATATATAAATTTTAAAAACAGGACTTTCAAAAATATGCGAGAATGTCTAACAAAGAAACTTAAAAATATATATATATACTTTAGGAGAAAAATGTATAAGCCACCAAAAAACAAAAAAAATATTTCCCATCATGAATAAATAAATACAATTATTGAATTTGTAATAAGGAAAAATATTACGTTAATGAATGTCCTAACATGTTTCAACATAAAACAAAATTTTTACAAAAAACAAAAATCGTAGAAGAAGCTTTTAAGGTATAATTAAAACTAATAAAGTTATCAGATATAAATGATACTAGTAGTATTTATCTATTATAAGAAACTAAGAAATAAATAATTGACTCAAAATATGAATGTTCATGGTAAGAATAGTCTTTAATAGAAGGTAAATGATTTGTATAGTATTATAAATAACAATGTTTATATTAAGATAGGATTAAAATTTAAAAGTTGCATAATTTACCATCAATATGCATATGTAAATACAGAAGCTAATAAGTATATAGTTAGTAAATATGTATTCCTAGAGGAATTCTAGAAGTAAGCACCAAAAAATTTAATTATAAGAGTTGTTAACAATATTACAATAAATATTTATAGAGTATTTGAAAGAGGTCACGACTTGGTCAACTAGTAGGACAAGGACATACAGACTTCTAAAATACATCAACCTAACTCACAAGAAACAGAACAATCAAACACTTAAACAGTTCATACAACAAAGGCATAAAAATATAATATCAAAAGCAGATGACTTTAATAAATACTTTCTAATCACAATCTCATGGGACGCAGTCCATTATAACTACCAATTAGTGTGTGGAAGATACATAATCAAATCACGTACTTACACAGATAACAGTTTGATAACTAATCACAAAATGACACACTCTCAAAAGTAAGCTCTCCAAAATAATTTTGAAAACAAATATAAATCTCAATGTGAATTATGATAGAGTTTTGGCTATTAAAATAATGGATAAGAGATAAGAGAAAAGAAGAGGTATTTATAGTATGTACATTATAACACTCTCAATCTAGCATGTACATTATAAAAATCAACCCAATGGTGTGTATAAATATGATTGTATACAAAGTGTTCCTAATTATATACTTGTGTGAATTGATGATCTGTAGTAGCTAACCTTATACAAAATAAGACAAATACACTAAGTAAAAAAGAAAACAAACATCATATTTTGTACACGAAAATCCAACCCAAATACAAATACAACGAAACTTGCAATCTTAAAAGATATTAATGTAATGATAGAAAGAGAGAAATTTCATACTTCTATCATATAGCAACAAGAAACTAGAGTTGGTTTATTAATAGAGAATAATTTTCTAAACTTATATCAACCTTTTATATAATATTTAAACAAAATAACTTTAACAATGCTAGATGGTGAATCCATTTATTTATCATAAATAAGAAAATATTTAATTGTATCAAAACCAACTTTTATGCAACAACATAAAAAGAAAAAAAGACACAAAGTAATAACAAAAACCTTATTTAGAAAATATTTCATTAAATATAGAAGAGAAACAAAACTTTTTTTCTTAATCAAATCTGGGAAAATAATGCCTAAATTGGTATAAAAAATTATTAAAAATATTAAGCTTAGAATATCCTTTAGATTCAAAAGTAAATAAATCCAAAATGATTATTTACATAAAACTAAGCAACTCTAATAAAGTCATTAGAGTAAAACCTATGATTTATACTCTAGAAGACACGATTGAATTTGAAAAACAAATTCAAGAATTTTTGTAACTAAAAGTCATAATATAAAGTAATTTATCTCACTCTAAACCAATATTCTTAGTTTAAAAAAAGAATGATGATTAACTTCAAAGTACTAAATAAAGGAACCATCGAAAGAAAGAAAATTATTATCATTAATAAAAGGGAAGAATTATTTTTCAAGCTTTGATTACAAATATAGCTTTTGGAAAATAAAACTATACGAGGAATTTCAAAAATTAATGACATTTAATTCCCCCTAGGACAATACCAATGAACTGTTGTATCATTCATATTAAAACAAACTTTAGGTATCTTTCAAAAACATATGGATAAGATCTTTAAAAATGTATAAAATATTTACTATGTTTACATAGATGAATTTTGATTTTTAATAATGAATTAAATAAATATTGTTTGGATATTATTAATATTATACAAGAATGCAAGAAATAAAGTATCATAATTTCTGAGAAGAAAAGAGTAATTGCTCAACAAAATAATTAAATATTTATAGTTAGAAATTAAATAGAAAACATAATATATAGCTCATATACTAAATAACATTAGAGTATTTTTTTAGTAAATTAAATATAAAAACGAATTAAAAAGTTTCTTAGGATGTTTAATGTATGGTGAAGCATTCATTAAAAAACTTGTGGATATGCGAAAATCTTTACAAACAAAATTGTAAAAAATATCATGTTTGAAAATTGACGGAATATGATACTTTGTACATGGATAAGGTAAAAGCACAAGTAAAAAATTTACCAACTTTATGCTATCTAGGTTCAGATGATATAATGATAATTGAAATAGATGCTTCACATAAATATTATAGAGTAATTTTGAAAGCAAAAGTAGATGATAAATATGAATATCTTTATTGATATGCATTAGGATTTTTCCATAGTCTATAATTAAATTGTCATGGTAATGAAAATGAATATTTAACTGTAAATAAAACTATTAAGAAATTTACAATATATGTAATAAGTTTTAGATTCATTCTCAGAACCGATAACAAGAATATTAGTTGTTTTTTAAGAACTAATATTGTAGATGATTATAAACAAGAAAGATTAGTTAGATGACAACAATGGTTTAACCATTATAATTTTGATATCGAATGTCTTCCATAAAATAAAAATACTTTAATAAATGTCTTTACAAAAGAATTAACACCTTTATGTATTTTTTTTCTTATATAAAAGGAACATCTTGATATCAAATTCAAGATAAAGGAAAAGAAGATAAGAATTACTCAAGAACAACTTGAGGTTTTATACATAAAGAAGTCTCTTTTAAAGACATGAATTAAATAGAAAGAACTTAATAGTTCAAAAACTCTAAAGAGAGGTTCGTTCTAGGAATGTAAAACTTCTGAAGAAGGAATTCAAATAAGAAAAAAATACCCTAACAGTTCAAAAGAGAGTAACATAAGAATTCAAATGAGAAGGAAGATCCTAATAGTTTAAAAGAGAGTAACATAGCAATTCAAATGAGACAAAAAATCCTAACGGTTCAAAAGATAGTAACATCTTTGAAAAGAAAAAGAAAAAGCTTAATTAGGCTAAAAAAGAAGAAAAAAGACCAAAAAATACTTAGGTCTATAATGATCCAAAATTAGGAATTTACAACAACTGGCATAAAGCAAGTGAAGATATTATTAAATTTTGTGGAATAACTCAGAACTTTCACTAATAGAATATAAGTTGAAGGTAGTTATGCGAACTATAGAGTACCAAAACTAATAACTCCAGATGATATAATTAAAAATTACTCTGTAGTATTATAACAACAATTAACGCTACCAAGTAGGTTAAAGACCTTGAGAAAGATAGTATGTTCACTAGTATTACTCAAAGAAATGCCTCTAATAGAGACAGTAAAGATAGTATGACTACCAGTATTATTAAGGAAAACATTCACTAGGAATACATTGGTCATTGAAGAAGAAAAATATCAATACAAGAATTTCAGTAAACCATAATGATTAAGTTTATATAACTTAGCCATAAAATCTACTTATGAACATATTGAAGATATGGAATTTTACACCATAGAAAAAGAATTTCCTATAAGTAGTAAATTTAATATTCCCGAAAGAGCTGATCCAATTTTTGTTTATAAGGCTTTTCATGCAGGTTTAATTAAAAATCTATATCTAGGAATTAATTTAAATGAATTAAATTATTTTTCTAAAAATTTCAAGAAGACTATCAAGAACTTTAGGAAGAAGATTAGAGTAGAAGATAAACTTGTATATCTTAGATGTTTTAGTTTATTTATGGACTGTAATGAATAAGGTTGTATTAGTCCCTACCATTTTATCAAATTAGGAATTTCCAACACTAATAGGGAAGTCACGAAACTAAGAGCACTTCTAGAAAATGAATTTAATACAGATAAACTTTATATTCTAAGATGATAAATGTTAAGTCAAATTTACCATGAACTTGAAAAATTAATAGTTCTTCTAAAGTCAAAGTAAATTATTTGATTAATAAGGTTATAATAACTTCTCATAGCAATATGACGCTCACTGAAGAAGCTGGTGAGAGAATCAATAAATTTGAAACAAATTTTAATAGTAATAATATAAAAATTTGTCAAGAAACAAGAAATGTATTTTATTTTTACGCCAATAAAATCATTAAGTATCACAAATACATTTACTGCATTAGATATCAAGAAGATAGAGATGTATCACTGTCTACATCATCAAAAGAATTGTTGGTAGAAAATTACAAAGAAAAATAAAGCTATATAACTCACTTCTTTAGTCAACATATCATACCAAGGAAATGAAAAGGCTTAAATTCAAAAATTAAAAGCAAAAAATTAGGTGAATTATTAAAGTAGGAGTAAAATGGTATTTTTTTACTATTGTAAAATAGTTGGACGCAACTTTAGCAATAGTAACATATCTATTTTGAAAATTATTCATTTAATAACTATGTATTTAGAAATTATGAGTGGCTAAGAATCTCTTCAAGGTTGTTAGTTGGCTTTTAAAATTATTATTATTATTAATATTATAAATAAAATGGAGTACATTTACTTTTTTTTATTTTCTAGTAAGTCTAATTTGGACACCATATTATATACAGATGCAAAGATTTCATCAATACTAAGGGTATTAAGGTTTGAGCAAGATGAAGTATATCATGTGTAATAAAAGAAGACAAAAAATGGAATAAAATACTGTGATAGACTATTAAATAATATATTTGTAGTCTACCTCATACATTATTATTATTAAGAAAGTTTGATATATCATTTCACTTTAAACACTATTTGAACTTGGGTTCGCACATTTTGGGATATTCACGTAGGGCCTAGAGTTCTAGCATTGATGCTCCACACCGATCTATGTTCATAGTGGGGCAACCATAGCTTGACACATGTTTTTTTTGCTCTCCCCAAGTTTCGAACCCTAGTCTTGATCCTTAAGATCTTATTAGGGAGTAACCTGGTATCATCTAGACTACTAGCCAAGATGGTACCAGCTTGCTTCCTAATAAGGTACTTAATGGCTAAGTATCAGGTTCAAGAGTTAGAAAAGGCGAAAGGAATGTGTACCCTAACCACGAACATAGATTTCCCAAGTGCTAGGGGCCCACACAGATATTCAAACCTTGTACGATGGTTGTAGGTAAAAAAGGCGTCTTTCGATGTTTAAACCTGGTTGAAATTCATAATGCTTAAGATCTCGGGATATCCACGTAGGGCCGCTAGGTGTTGATGGTTCATGATCCAGATGGTACCAGGTTACTTCCTAATAAGGTCTTAAGGGTTAAGACCAGGGTTCAAAACCTAGGAAGAGCGAAAGAAACATGTGTCTTAGGTTGGTCAGGAACCATCAGTGCCCAGGGGCCCCACGTGGATATCTCGAGATCTTAAGTACTGTGAATTTCAACCAGGTTCAAGTAAACACCGTACAATTAGGTCGTTTAAATTGAATGACAACCATGTAAACTAGTTCAATATTATTGATTTTTATTTTTGTTATTATGAATTTTAGATGTGCCATTTTTTGTAATTCTCCAACAATATTTTATATTAATTTATTTTACTAGGACTATGCTCCATGAATTTCTAAATTTTTAAAATGTAATCAAACAACACCTTTTTAATTTATAACAAAAAGATAAAAATAAAATTTAAATAACATAGAGGAGATTTAATTGATCGAAATTTATTATTGAATTAATCTAATTGGTCGGAGTTTAATTTAAATAGTATAAATTGGCTCGCATTTGATGTAAAATGTTTAGGCTAAACTTTATTTTTGTATTAAAAATATGAACTAAATATAAAGATTTTTTTATAATTACAAATTTTAAACAACATTAAAAATGTTATTATTTTTGTAACAATATAATTTAGGTGAATCATAAAAAAGTTATTATTTTGTAACAATATAATTTAGGTGAATATATAAGATACATTTTATATATAATCTATTTATTTGACTAATTTAATTTTCTTAAAAAAACAATTAGAATTTGTTAAAATTTTCATACAAATTAAGTTCCTTCCCTAGACCAGAAATTCAAGAAAGCTGCAGGGTTAAACAACCCGAACCGCAGGGGCGAATTCTTCAGAAAAAATTGTGAAAGACTTGAAAATCCACACTTTTCCAAACCCAAAAAACGGACATGTTACGTCAAGGTACTGCAGAAGAAAAAACTACAAAGCCCGAAAGTTCCCGTCCCATTGAACTTGCCCGCTCCCCTTTTTCTTAATCGGGTCCCTGTAGTTTTTCAGCCTCCATTTGCAGGCTATTTCTCTTATCCAGTAAAGGAAGTAAGTTCGCTAGCTGTTCTAGGGGAAAAGAATAGCATTTCGGTCTCTCTTGAAAGCAATCAAGCATGCTTTTGACCCTTTCCCTTTAGAGAGTTTTTGAATGCAGAAGAAAAATTATTCAATATAGTATTTTTTTCGACTGTACCATTATCATGCATAGGACAAGCTATAGTTTTTCTAGGAAGGTAAAGCTGACTAGCAAGTTAGCAAGAAATAAAGATGATAGTTACCTTTCAAAATAGGTTTACCTCATATCTTAAATTTGATTTAACTTTATATAATATGTTTTCACATATATCAAAATTTAAAAAATAGTGTGTGACGATGTTCTAGGACTTTTGTTTATGAGTTTGGGATTAATTGATTATTTTACTTATAAAATATATCATTTAGTCTATTTAATTATGAAAAACTAGATCATAGAAATATAAACATCAATATAACATAATTATTTTAATACTTTATACATTTTAATAATTAATGATATTTATTAACGATATAATTTGGTTATTTAATAGTCAGCCTCTT
The DNA here is from genome assembly GCA_037013495.1 of Hippophae tibetana. Classification (NCBI taxonomy): domain Eukaryota; kingdom Viridiplantae; phylum Streptophyta; class Magnoliopsida; order Rosales; family Elaeagnaceae; genus Hippophae; species Hippophae tibetana. Next base: position 32,674,582 of record CM072812.1, read on the forward strand.
ACATATTTCCTTAGTACAATTTTTGAATAAAAGTAGATAATTAGTTTGTTATTTCTATCTTGTTTTTATCACGTGTTTTATGAAAATTATTAAATAATATAAAATATTATAATTTATTTTTAATAATTAAAATAACTAAACATATTGAAAATAAATGGGTTAGTGATACCTAAAGTTTAATTAAAATAATTATTTTGATCATTTATCTTAAAAATAGTAATGTTATAAAATAAATATTAATAATAAATTAAAATATTACAAAAATTAAATATAATAATAATAATAATAATAATATGTTGAATATATACTCCTAACTTTATAAAAGAAATACATATTTGAGATAAAAGTGAAAATTCGATGCTAAAATTATTTTACCACTGAAGTCAAAGGACTGATCTACAATTGTAACAAAAAGTGTTAATTTTTTTACGGTTGGATTTGGGTTTTTATCTTAGTACTTCAAGGATGACATTTACAACTTAAAATTTCATAAATATTTTTTTAAGGGACTTAACGAGTTATTAATTGAGATGTAAATTTAACCCTGTTAAAATTTGAATGATATGGTATTATTTAATTCAGTTTTAAATTAGATTAGTTCTGAATTTGGACTCTATTTTGTGTAATAAAATCAAGATAAAATATTTATATTATTAGTTAACCTAAATCTAATTCAAAGTTCCAATGAAGTTTAAATTTTAAAAATTAAATAACATATTTAAATATTATATTTCAATATTTTATACTTCGTACTTAGGTTACATAGTATAATTTGTTCGATTCTTAGCATGTATTTCCCGTATATTTTTTGTGTGTACTGTTTTAAGTGAGTTAAAATTACGACTAATAATATGGTTAAATATACTCTAAATTACAGAAAGAATCTTATATATAATTAAGACATAGATATGTGATTAAATGAGATTATTTTGATTCTTTAATTTTACATGTAATGCATTTTTTCCCCAAATTATAATGATTTTGAGAGTTCAATAAAAATAATTTTGAGATAGGTTCACCCAATTTTAATTACTTATTTACATGTTGCTATTCATTAATAAATAAATCTCTATTTTCCTTTAAAAAAAATGGAAGGATTATGCTTACTCACTTTTAAAAAATTAAAATCCAAATATAAATTAAATTGCTTAAATTTTTAATAAAAAGGAGCGTTACTTAAATTTTACCAAAATATCAACCGATAAATAAAAAATCTATGTAATGTATAGTGTATTTTGTATAAAAGGAATATTAGTTAAATTTTACAATATATTAAACTAAAATGATATATAATATATTAGATAATATATATATAAATAAAATAGAATCTCAAACTTAACTCTTCTCTAATATAATCTATATATTTCATGAATGAAAAATACAGATATAATTGAATGGTAAAATTTCTTTTTATCAAGGATACATATGTCGAATTAAAATTAAATCAAAACCTAATCAAATTAAATTCGGAACAAATTTGAGTCGGTTCAAATGACTCAAAAAATAAAACTAGATTGAGCTAGGTTCGAACCAGTTAGTGTGAAATAAAATTAAAAAAAATTATAACATGTAAATATTACAACTTATACGCTAAGTTATTAGTCTCATTTCCTAACTCTCTACTTGTACAACAATTATTAATAGTTGGTTCTTCAGTAACTATTAATAGCTATTTTTCTAACAATTAGCATTAGACGTTTTTCTAGCATCAACTTTACGTTCAATACTATTATACTCTTCTCCGACAACAACTCTATGTATATTGAAATAAGTTAAAATATTTTATGTGCTACTCTTAAAAGATGGGTTTCCTTTGTAGGATCCTTTTATGATCTACTTGAATAAACTGAGAGAGCTTTACATATAAATATATATGTGATAAGTTTTCTATAATCATATATTTCTTTATTTAGTGATTGTGAAAAATTCTATTCAGATTTAGAGTTTTTTATTCAAATTATGAGCTATCATGACTTTAATAATGAGAGGGGTTTGATGATGTTTATCTTTTTTAAAAAAAATTATTTAATAATATATTTCTGGTTTTAAAAATTAATTAGTTTTCTTTAACTTATGTTTATTAGTGTTCTTATTTTATAATTAATTAATTATTGTAATATAATAAGAGTGTAGGAGGAATTGTAATATATTCTCATATTGTGTTGTATATAAGTTGTTAATTAAATATTAATTTATTATTTATTTAAAAGACTAGTTATCGTAATATTATTTTTATTGTTTCATATGATGCTATTTGAGTTAATAAGTTTCAATCATTGAATATATATTTTTATTTATAAAAAAATTATCTGATTAAAAAAATATGTAATTAATAATTTAGATTAATTTGGATTAATTTATTTATATTTGTCTTGCATTTATACTATTTTTATTTAGTGAAATTAAACTAAAATTAGATTAATTTAAATTAAATCAGAATCAACTTTAACCACACTGCAGACCCTATTAAATGTTACACTTTAAAGTTGGAAAGGCAGCGGCGTCTCTTAGCAAATTCTTTTGTCGGGCAAAAGTGTAAACAGTCACCTCAGATCTTTTTGCTTCTTTAACGTCCTGAAAGTCTCGTTCCAAATTTTACACTTATTTAAACCGGAGAGTTTGATTCTAACCTCCAAATTTCGGCTGCACTAGATGTTTTCTCTCACACCTCCTCTTTCTCCCGGTAATTATTCTCATCCTCCTCTTCTTCTCTAATCTGTTTCCGTAATCATTCCAAGGTCGAATCAAATTACGTTCCATATTTTTATAATTAAATAATTACGTTTAAGAAATTTATTAATTAATAAGTTGCAAACTTGCAATTAGATGCTATAGACCGTTTTGAGCGTTAATCGTATAGATTAGAATAAATTGTGTTCGTTTGCAAACAAATAAATTTGTGCATTGGCATGTATATTATTTAGGTTTCGGAAAATTCTGTTGCTTTTGAGTCATTTGCTGCTTTATCCTTTTTTTTTTGTAACAAACATAGAAAATATCATTAAAAGAGTAAACAAATTTTAGAAAGATGTCAAAATTATTTTGAAAAATAGAAAAATGATGCATTTTTTAGTTAATTTTACCACATTACACAAAGTGTTGTTTTTGTAAAATTGTTTGTTGTTAGCTTTTCTCTGTATTCAATTATATTGCTTTTGTTGGTTAACTTCAACACATTGCTTATATAGTTATAGGTATTATGCATACATGAAGCAAGTGCATCCTATTAAGATCATGCATTTATTACTTGTATGTGCTGTCACAAAATCCTATTTGATCGAGAGGCATTGTTTTAATGTCTTAACACATCAAATAAGCATATTTTGATAATTTAAATAGAAACTAACAAGTTGGCTGGGATTAACATTTAAAAATTTAGACGGCATCAATGCAATTGTAGATATATGATATAGCTCATGTTTAGGATAATGCATCAACGTAACCAAGTTAGAGGTGAAGTACACGGACACCCCACCCACTGTATAAAAGCTACAGGGCTAATGCGGATATCTTAAACAAAAAAGGGTATCTTTTTATTAGGATTAGTAACGATACTTATGAATCTGAGTTATTTAAAGATTAATTACCAAATTTGAGTGTTGAGAAAAGCAAAGAGTTAATGTAACCCAGTTGGAGGTGGAGTCCACGGACTCTCTTAATATATAAAAGCTATGGGGCCCACGTGGATATCCTAAACAACTAACATTGGAAGATAGATAATGGTGGCCCCTCTTTTTTGGCGAACATCTGAGTTTTCAATAAATTAAATTATGTAGTACCAAGTTTAAGTAATGAATATTTAATAATAAGCTATATTATTTTAGTATATTATTATTAGTGTAGTGCACTATTTTTGAATCCCTTAACTCTCCGCAGATATTTTGCAATAAATACTCTTATTCATCTTAACACAAGTTATAATGTATAAGATTCAAGTAAACTTTTGTTCATACAACTTTTTTCTGTTTCTCTCATCCTGGAACTGTGGTAGATGTCTGTTATTTTTAAGGTAACCAAACTCTTTCCATAGCTTAAATCACAAACAATATCTAACTCACAATTTGATTGTTTGTGTTTTATGACTTTATCTAGTTCCTTTCTCTGCTAGAAGCATACTTATATTCTTGAGTATTGTTTGGGGCAGACCAATTAAGACAAGTTAACGTTGGTAGATCTCTTTGTTGGAGTTGTATTATGCTGTCATTTCACAAAATATATTTTGATCAAATAGTGAAATGAAAAATAATACACAGGTAGTTTTGCATCAAAGGGTCTGAAAGGAACATTTTATCTTTACCTCGTGACTCTTGTTGCTTTCCCTTACATATGTTGGTTGGAATGACTTAGTTGAAGATGGACAGGGACATTTGAGACTGCATCATTGTTGTTATATGGAAAGAAAGCACTTCCATTTGCACTAGTTGTGCCCCTTGTGCCATACACCTAGGATGTGAAACCTTAAGACTAAGCTTAGCAGAATACTACTTAGTTAAAGTACATGTTCAATTGCTTACTGTTCATTCCTACATCATTTAGGTGTATATGAAGTTTTTGGATGTAATAAAACTTAAATACCTTATTGAATAATTCCATGTTTTCTTGATGAATGAGATTTACCTTCTTATATAACTCCATATTTTCCTGATGGATAAGGTACCCCTGTCATATAACCAACAGAAATCAAATATTTGTCTTGAAAATCTCTAATTAGAATGTTGTCATTAACAATTATCGATGCATTGGCTAAAGACCTTTTGTTTTAGATCTTGTATTTCATCTGTCAGAATTTGCTCCTGCACATGTTGGGAAGATGTTTAGTATCTTGCATCAGGTATATTTTCACACCATACTTGGTATTTCTGTCGAAACATTTACAATAAACTGCTGGAAAAAAATAGCAATATATAAATTAATTATTTGCTTGACTATGGTTTCTTACCTTTTTCATGCGGATCCCCTGCACACTTATTTCCAATTGATTCTCCAAATTCTGTAGCTCTTTAACACTCAAACCATAAAGTTGTTCTCCCATCAATTGCCTGTTATTTCAGAATTTAATTGAAGATCATGTTTTTATGCCATGATTAAATATTTGGTGTTAAGAAATTAGAAGTGTCCTAATGGTCTAAGTTGGTTACGTTGTCCTAATGGTCTAAGAAATTAGGATGTAAGTTGTATATTTTTCTTCTACATCTAATGTTGGAACTAATATTTTTTTGGGTAACAAAATTTTTTCTGTGCATTTTCCATGCTATGCTAGCTCAAGCAATTAACCCTCTTACCAGATTCTTGTCTCCAGTTGTGAAATGAAAAGACACACATACTTAAAATATTCCTTTCGTTACATCAATATCAAATTCCTTGGAAACTCTAGGGTATGCCTTCCTTGTATTTATGTGTTTTTATAGCATTGATAAGGTTATTGGTCATTTCATTGATTCTTTTATTGTTAGTTTTTTTTTTTGTTACTTTGCACACCTGAAAGGTTGATGAACCCAAAACAATTTAGTGGAGATGTATTTGTGGAGTATGAATGTGTTGACTTTGAGCGAAGATAATATAAAGATCACTTAAGTAGTTTAGGGATGCACATTAGCCCTTTTGAGAACACACTAGGAACTTAGAAGCAACTCACAAGTATAGTGTACTAATTCTCAGTAGGCTGAATTGATTGATACAAAATAATTTTTCACTCAATCTTAAAAAGACTATTCACCGACACTCATTCAACATAAGTCACTTGCTGCATTCATTTTCCTTAAGTTATAATAAAATCTCTCCAAATTTCCACACTGTTATAATAATGATAATCATAAATTTTAAATTACATTTCTTAACAGAATGCATGTGTTGTAGATGAAAATGAATGATTATGATGAGATTCCTTGCATTATGAAAAGAAGAGTATAACAGTCAACAAAGCACTTATAATTTTATTGCAGTCTTATTGCAGTCATGACTCATGCTGTGTGCATGGTAAGACAAGACACATGTTTTGGCTCTCTGTTTTAGTGCAATATCTATAGAAGATTACAGTAAAACATTTAGATATAGTCCTCTTCTGCAAGGCTTATATTATATGCATGCTAGTTAGTATTCGCTTTAGCTGATCACTATTTGTAAATAATCATCAGAAGTATATTTTTTACTAAAAATAAAATCAAAATATACCCTTGATTTTTTGTTATTCCAATACACGCATGAAACATCTGTATCATGTATTCCTTTTGAAAAAAAAAAAGAAATTTTTAATGCTCGTATTTACTTTGTGATTAACGAGCATGAGTAGTACCTGTCATTGTAGAAAATGTGGATTATCTTTCTTCTTTTTTTTTTTTTTGTAGTGACTGAAAGCTCTCAATTGAAGTAACTTGGTCCTTGTAAATTCTAGTGCAAGGATTATGCTTGGTTTTCATTGAACTACAAGTCTTGTACTTTGTCTAGCTTTTGTAATTTTTTTTTCTCTTCAATGGTTTTTTTAATGGTTAAAAGGATGCCTTGTACTGTCAGCAGAACTTGTGACATTATATTGTTTCCCACATGGATAATGCTATAACGCTATGTATCTTAAATTTTCTCAAATAATGTGGCATATTATTATTGGTAAATACAATTCGATTCATAAAATTGTATCTAATGAGAAACTGTCATATCAGTTGAGATTATGATAAATTTATGATATGTAATAATGTCATTCTCACCTTTATTTGTGCCTTATATTGATGAAAGTGTTAGTTCCTAACCCTTTTATAAGTACCCTACATGCATGGCATACTCTTCACCAACTTTGAATGCTATCATTTTCTTTCTACTTGCATTTTGCTTGCCTTTTTTTAAAATATAATAATAATGTAAATATAAAATACAAAGGAAAATATTTTACCTATGATTTTCTTGCAAGCATTGTAATTGATGCCTTAAGATTGCTACCTCCCTCTGCCATAACTAGCAATAAAGGCTTACTTGAATATATGTAATCAAGTAGAATATGCTGCAGATAGTGTGGAGAGACACTGTTAAAGAGTGGAAAGAGGAACATACATTGGCCTCTGCTGCTGGATTCCCTAGTTGTTGATATTCCTCCTTTGCTTTGTTGTATCTCTCAATTACTGATTTCATGCTAGTGGAAATAAAAAAAATATGATTAGAAAACTTCTCAATCAGAGCATTATGCATAATTGCATATTACACTTAGATTTAATTAGGATGTGTTTTTATAAAGATTTTAATTTTTAATTTCTAATTTTTTTTTTTGTAATTTTTTAATTAGTTATATTTGATAACTATTTATTATTTTGATTTTTATATTTTTAAGAAATTACTTTCAAAATATGGGTTGATTCATAAATTTTTAAAAACAATATTATTTTAATCAAATTTGTGATTTATGATATTCTCATTTCACTGTACATTTTTTCTAGAGAGTACATAAAGTCTTATATTTTTTTATGAACAAATATTGAAAGAAAATGATTAAAAATATAAATTTATAAGTAATAATCAAAAGATTTCTTAATTTTATAGGTTTTTGAAAGAAAAACCAAACTACATATAGGTGATTTTTTTTTGAAAATTATTGAGTATAAATTGTTATCAAAAATATTGGTGATTGTTTTTAAGAAAAAATAAATCAAAAAATCAATCATTTAACTAAAAATCATAAATTATAAATCAAATTGTTACCAAACACACCTTAACAAAACTATAATTTTATAATTGATTTTTTTTTAAATAAGTATACTACCCACACACTATAAACAAGTCTCGTATCTTTTACATACTCAAATGGGTTTATATAGTTGAATAATAAATTATAGGCCATTAATTTTAGAGTTGTTGATTAGCTAAACTTTGAACTAATAAGCAAGTGTAAAGATGATGGAACATGTTGTTTGATGAAATCGTAAAATGGTTTTGAGCATAACTTTGATGCATTGTGTTTACAAACTCATTAAAGATGGTAAAGTGGGTTTCTTGGTTCTTTACGAGGATGACTTCCTATTTATTGGGAGTAATGTAGAGTTATTGTCATTGGTTGGTTAAGCAATTCCAAATGAAGGATTTGGGAGAGATAAGCTATGCTCTAAGTATAATAATAATTTGTGATCATGAGAAAAAACTCTTAGCCTTATCTCAAGCATTGTATATAGACAAGATGTTGTCTAGATTTTCCATGGAAAAATTTCAAGAAAGGTACCTTAACTATTAGACATGGGATTACCTTATTTAAGGAGTAAAGATCGAAGACACTTCAAGTAATAGAGGATATAAGACGAGTGTCAAGTATCAATAATTGAAAGTCTAATGTACGTCATGTTATGTATTAGGCCTTACATTTGTTATGTCGTTGATGTAATTAATCGATATCACTTGACCCTAATCATTGGGTTGTAGTCAAATATATCCTTAAGTATTTTAGGAGAATGAGAAATTATATGATAGTCTATTATGGTGAAGATTTGATCCCTACAAGATACATAGACTTTGACTTTCAAGCATATAAAGATTCTTAAAGATGGTATACCTATGGGTTAATGTTTACCCTCATTAGAGGAGCTATAGTGTGAAAGAACGTGAAGTAAGGTGGTATAGCCAATTCCACAATAGAGGTCAAATATATTACAACTTGTGGAGTTACAAAAGAAGACGTATGGTCTTGTAAGTTCTTAGAAATTTTGAAAATTATTCTAAATATGGATAAGTCATTAACACATTACTTTGATAATAGTAGAGCAATAACTTATTCAAAAGAACCAAGAAGCCACAATGAGAAAAGCAATAGAGCACAAATATCATTTGATTCGAGAGATTATACATCAAGGAGATGTAATAGTCCAGAAGATGGCCCTAAGAAAAACTTTGTTGATCTGTTCACTAAGAAACTATATACCAAGAGTTTTGAGGGTCACCTTGAAGGGATGAGGTTAAATAGCATATTTTCTTTGCATATAACCCTAAATAAAAATGAGTTTGTATTTAAATTTATGATGAAATTAGAAAATAAAAGGAACAATTTATTTATTGCAAGTACTAGTTTATTCTTCAAATAAATTATAAAAATTCTTGATTATTTATGTTTGTTTAAAATTTAGTATATTAGTGTATATATATAAAAAATGGTTAAGTGAAATAATCAAATTGTTCATGAGAATTAATTAAAGTTTAAATAATGGATCTTTAATTAAATCATTAATATGGCCCATATCTATTGAAATAGAATGGTTCTTATTCGAGGTGACTGATGTGGAGATATTTAGTTGGTAATACTTTATATAATAGTTCATTATATAGAACTAGATCATACATCTTATAGACATTGTTAATATCTATTTATTCACAATTGTTTCTATATACCACTTGATGATCATGTGTAAAATGATATTAATGCTGAGTGATTTAACTAATCTCTTACTATAACACTTGGCATTTGATTTACTTGGTATTGTCTGAAGTGTTTGGCTAAGATACCTTGTATCTTGGTATCTTTGTGTTTATGATAGATTGTGAGGTTATCTTACAAGATTTGGAATCAAATTGTCTGCTTGTAGATGTTATGTATTAGTTCCCTTATTTAACGATTTAGAGCTTAAATGAATACGCGCAATCTATAATATGATTATAGATAGTTATTCATAGGTATCTTCAATACTCCAGGAGAAGGTGTAATAAAGGAGGTAAAAGGATTTAATGATCTCAATTGTATTCTGTACATAATGGTTATATCAATGGATTATTCATATACATTGTTTTGTGTAAATACTAGTTATGATATTCAAGAGTTTGTAGTCTTAAGTTTATAGTGAAGTAATTTTTAGATTAGTAAAGATTGATTATTACTTAAGAGATTAATTAATATGTTAATGTTGATTTAAGATTGAATTCATAATTACATCGGTCTTTAAGTCTATTCCATAACAACTATTGAACGATATTGCTTCCAAGATAAATAAATGATTAATTTGGAATTAATTCATTACTATAAAAATGTTTATTTAAGTTGAGATTTAAAGTCAATTTTTGAATTTAAAGTTCGTTTGTTAAAAAATTAACTTAAAATGAATTTAAAATACGTAGATTGTAACGTCGGTTAACAAATAGAACTGACGTTATACGTAGGACGTAACATATTTTATGACGATTATAAATAATCAAATAAATATGTACTCATAAAATGATAATTTGACATAATCAAATTAATCCAATTAATTAATTAAATAATATCTAGTTGGATTAAATATTTATTTGAAATAATTAAAATAATAAAATACTAAATTTAAATATGTGGTGGTTATTTAAACACTTAGGATAAGAAGGACATCTTAATAACTATCAAATTGTATTTTATTTTGAATTAATTATTGAAGCAATTTAATTTGAAATTAAATTGTAGCACAACTCCTACACGTGGATTGTATAAGGTTGAAATAACAGGAATGAGATTATTATTAAATTACATAATTTAATTTTGTATAAGATTCTTAAAAAATAAGAAATAATTTAGGGATCTTAATCCAAATCAAACTATATACCATATTCTCCTCTTATATGTTTGGCCAGGAGAACAAAATTCAACCCAAAGTTATAGTGATTCAAGAAGATATTCTTGATAAAAACTTATTGTTTTTTAATAATAAACTTCACGCAATGAGAGTTTATAGTTGGAGAACTAGAAACAAGTTTTGATCAATTTAAAATTTGTAAGGATTCCCACCAATTATGTTCTTGGTTGTAGGAGACAAGACTTGTAAGCTCGAAGTTTCCCACCGTTTGTGTCCTGGTTACAAAAATATGTTTATTATTTCACTTAATTATAATTAAATTATGAATATTATAAGATCTTTGTATGAAATTTTTTTGTTAGTGAATACCAATAGATTAAGTAAGTTTTGTTGCTAAAACTTAATTTTTTATTGAAAATGAATTTTCAAACCTATAGTTATTGTGTGTATGCAGATAATATTCAAACCTACAGTTATTGTGTGTATGCAGGTAATATTCAAACCTACAGTTATTGTGTGAATGAAGAAACTCACAGGTATACAATGCTATATAAGAGCAAAAAGATGTTAATCGACTGAATTAAAAATATTTACATTTTTTTATCATGATTGATGTTGGGAAAAATGGAAAATAGCATTTACAAAATGAGTTATTGTTTTTGCTTTCAATAGTTTGTAATAGTAATGAGGTTTATCGTACATAACTACAAGAGTGGCGATAAGCCTACTCCAATATTCAAGTTATCTTTATGTGCAATTCATTTAATTTGTTTTATTAAATTTATTTAAATTATTTTAAAATATTTAATTAATTATTAAAAATAAATAAATAAAAAAGATCACATAAATATAACAACGTATAAGAGAAGTTACGGAACTAATATGTATATGCTAACAACATCACATAACCATGAAAGAAAGAATCTAATTACTAGTTACTAAAGGATGCGATGTGTTTACACCATAATAAGCTATATTTAAAGAAAAAATATAATTAACAATAGTTTGATTCATTTATACAAAAGTAATGCTAACAAATGATAATTGAACTTAAAATACAATGAAAAAATGTACAGATAAAAAAATATTCAATTAAAAAAAATACTTATCCAAAATAATAAATTCAGTCAAAAAATTGTTAAACAAATTAGTAAGTTGCTCGTTAAAACTAGTAAGTTAAGTGAGTTGAGATCTGTTAGCTAATGAGTTTATTATTATTATGATTATTATTATTATTATTATTATTTTGTTAAGATTAGTTCTTAAATTTATTGAGCTAACTTTAAATAGATTGAGTTAGATGGATAATTCATTTGATATTTGTAATTGTAACATTAATTGTTAATGGATTATTGGTACTCTACGTTTAAAGTTTTATCAGATAAAAAAAGTTGTAATTCGTAATCCTAGTACTACTACTGGAAGCTACTCCCAAAAATATAAAAGAAACAAACATCTCACTGACATTCCTACGGGTGGATACAAGACATTTTTTAAGCCATGAAGCCTACATTTATAGAATGGTAGAATTCAATACATTAACTTTAGTTGGGAAAAGAGTGCTACTTAGAACTTTAGAATATGATTTCATATTGAAGTTTCTAGATGATGCAACAGAACATCAACATGCTTGATAGGTAGTATTTTATAAAGAAATTATTAGAATAATTTAGAGTTTGTACTTATTTCCTTTAATAAATGTTTACACACAAATGCATGGAGAAAATGTAATTACATCGGATCAAGTGTTGTCGTGTTAATAGTGTTCGTTCATATAGTGCATGTACCTGTCATATTTTTCTAAATGTTAGATGAATTAATTCTTTTAAAAATTGAATTTGTTAAGAGGTAAGTTAATCTTCATATGTGGTATATATATTGTCTTTAATATTACCCCTCATGTAATGGGATTTTTCGTATTTTTTTTAAAATCTCTTATAAGTCAATAATTGAATTGAGTAGATAATTATGATGAGTTATCTTTAACAGTTTGAATAAATAATTTTGAAGTCTTGTTAAGCAGAATTTATGATTCTATCGATTAAGTAAACAACAGATATTTTTGAAGGATTCATCAAGTAAAGATAAACTTAAAATTATGTGTAAGTAAAACAAAAAGATACTCATTTAATATTAACTCATGCAAGCGAAAATTTAGAGTTTGAAAGGTTCTTTGCTTTACATCAAACTAAACCACATCCTTCACCTCTTATGCATGTCCCACTAATTCTTTTGAGTTTTATTCTTGCGAGCTATATTGCCCTAGCGGGATATTTATAGTGTAAGCTATAGCCTAGATGTGGTTATTGCCCCCTAACAATAACGCAATTGGGAAAGCTGGAATTATTCTAGAAACATTCGTAACTGTTGAAATAGAGAAAACATGATGGAGATGTTTGCAGCATCTATGCTTTACTATCAACTTAATGCTTGCATGCAATGAAGGCGATGATACAATAAATGGTTGGAGAAAAATGATAGAATCTTGTATTAATGACAGTTATAATAATTATTGAAAGTTTATTAACTTAGGATATTCAGCAAATTACATCCACCCTTTTTAGCTCATCATGTATTTCTAAGTAATTATCATAATAATAAAGACCTTTTCTAAATAAATAATTTTAATGGCTGAGATTGACTTTAATAAATTTAAGAGTTGGTATGAATTGTATGTTCCTCAGATAAGATATAAGGACCCATAAATTACTTAAATTCTTGGAATATAAATATTTAATGTAAACAGAAAACCATAAACAGAGAATTAATTTTTAATAATCATAGAAATTAACAAAAAACGAAAGAAAAATAAAATACAAAGACTAAATGTAATAATAATAATAATATATATTTGCAAATTAAACAAACCTGGTATTAGAAAATTCATAGAGCTTTCCAGTGCTGGAGATGATGACAAGACCAACTTGAGCATCGCACAAAATAGCCAGTTCTTTAGCCTTTTTAATCAAACCCTTTCTCCGCTTAGAAAAAGTCACTTGCCTACTGGTATTATTATCAATCCTCCGAATCACAATCTTCCCTCTCCCCATATCGATCCCTTTGGCTCTCTCTCTCTCTCTCTCTCTCTATGTATGTATATATATCTTAGGGTTCCTATATATATATGCTGCTACAAAACCTTTCCAATATCTATATAGAAACAAGCTAGAAAGAAGAGCAAGATCAATAAAATCTTATTGAAAGGTAAAGCAAAGTAATCGACAATATCACTTTGTGGTTAGGATGGTGTAAAAGATTTGCGCGCGTTGCACTAATCACCCATATAAGCAAGTTGCGTAGTTGTCAAACTGGAGAGAAAGTCACCAAATAAAATAATGAAATAAAATAAATGTTGCTTTAGTAGACTGAAGACTGGATTCTGGAGTATTAATAATAAAAAAAATGAAGTGTGTATATGTTATTACTGGTCGATTAATTGTATCAGTATTTCCCAGGGCAGTGGGCTGAAGACCGGAGTATTATTAATAATAAAAATTGAAGTGTATGGATTTATTAGAGTATTAACTTCGCTTTCATTAGGGCCTGTATCTCTTTCGATCCCTTTGACTTGACACAGGTTAAATAATATTGTTTCTTATTGCTAGATATTATATAAGCACTTCACGGGGCTCATATTCAATTCTGATATATATGATTATTTAAGGTTGAATCAATTAGGTAAAGAGTTGAAAATGGTCTATTCTCTAACTCATGAATTATAATAAATTAGCTTCGAGTTAAACTAAGACATTAACAATTTACGAACTCATATTTATCAAATAATCACCATAATCTCAGTATAGAAAAAACACACTTAAAAATATTAATATTTTTTTTTATAAAAATATAATAAAAAGAAAAAATTTATAATAATATTTTTGTCATGAAAACAAAAATTATAGTATTACACCTATATAACTCTTAAAATAGAGATACTCATAATTTTAAACTCACGTGTGTGACCACAACCTCAACAATGTGCTATCAACATATAGCGACGGGATCAATGGTCGGCCCCAATTTTTACATAATTTTTTACCCTATCTTACCTCATTTATTGGGAGTTAGAGAGAGAAAATTAGTCATTTAAATCTCAACTTTTAAGATAAAACCGTCTAAAAATTATGTAATATTTTATAACTACCATTCTATCCATATATACACATATATGATTGAATTTAATTTGTTTACTCATCAAAAAATTACAAAATATAAGCCTTCTTATTTTTATTTATATGTTTTTACTTTTAATCATTATAAAAAAACATAATTTTTTTTTACCTTATAATAAAAAAAGTTTTGCAAATCCAATAATATATTAGTTATAATTTTATAGTAATCAATTATCTAGTTTATTGATCTAGTATTTGAATTTAGACTTATATTTATGTTTTTATTATTTAGCATATTAGATACAAGTTATTTTATATTTATCTAATTTTTTTATTTTAGTACTATAAATAAGATATAATAGTTTACTTATTTCCTTGACTTAAATTATGAATTGAATATTATTTTTTTACTTTATTGTTTATGTTTTATCTTCCCCCAATATTTATTTTTCAAATCCCCTAACATAATTTATTGAAATTTTTCCCTTTTTATCTATATTTTCAACGTCAATTTAATTATTTGTTCTACATCAATTTGGTATAGAGTCAATAATTTTTTTTTTCTTAAACAAAATTATCTATATGCAAATTTTTTTAAAATTAGATCCTAAAAAAACCAAATTCTAAAAAAATTACTGTTTATACTAATTGTTTTTTGTCTTGCACGATGTTCAATATTATCTTATTATTACGAATATTTAAGAGCTTAAACAAGAAAACTATTCCCCAAATAAAAAATAAAAAAGAATGAGTTATCTATTGAAGCAATAATGCAAGAAATGAATTTACTTACAAATGAACCGATAGAAATAAAAATTATGATGACTAATATTCTTTAAAAAAATCATATTTGCAAAATTAAGAAGAGAATGAAGATAATCGTTCAAATATTATGATTTACATACAAAACAAGAAAAGAACAAGAATACTTATTCAGAGTTTACGATCCTTACAAAACTCTTTAAGAAAATTTATGCACGTATGATGGTGCCTCAAGTTTAAAATATCAGTTTATCTCTTATTGTTTATGTTATATCCTCCCCCAATTTCTATTTGTCAAATTGTTAAACTCATTTATAGTTTATGTTATGTCCTCTCAATTTCTATTCGTAAAATTACTAATCCTAATTCATTTAAAATTTCTCTTCGTTTCCTCTATATTATTTCTCTTTTGAGTGATTTCATCTCTATCTCTTTTACATCACAGACATATATATGAGCACCATTTCTTTTAACATGTAAAAACCATATTTTATTTACGGAAAAAAATATATACACACTACATTGAGGATTTAAAATGTAATTCAATTTAAGAAGAAGTTTATTATTACAATTAAACCAAAAATAAAGCACGTAAATTCGATGAGTAAAATAAACACAATTTATAACCAAAGATTTTAGGTCATCTAAAATTCATTGGTCATATCTACATTTGGTGAGAGAAGGAAAAGTAATATATTTTTAATTGGTATTGAATTTCTTAATCGAGCAAGATTTATATTGAGTTTTCTTGTGTTATTTCTTCTTATCTCTCAGTTCTCACCTTTGCTTTCTATGGTTAGAGCCTTGGAAGCTTAGAGCTGCAGCAGAGCACTTGCACATATTTTAATTAAGTCCGATGTTTATGAATGTATTTACTTAATTAGCCCAACAAATGCATCACCAACTTTCAATAGTTATATATAATAGTTAAAGTCAACAAAGTTTCTTATAAGTTTCTTATAAGTCAAATCTAATAATGCTAAACCATCGAATAATCATGATCTCGTTACAATTCCAATCAAAAGATAAAAACTTAATAATTATCTTTTAATTATTCAGAATAGATAATTATAGATATATATTTATGATGCTATAATAAGTCAATCATATTCTGATTAACTATCAAATTAATTATTTCTTCTATATATATTCACGTACCTACACAACCAAATATTATATTTTTTTTCAATCATAGAACGAGATCGTAGATCATCTCTAAGTTTCAACATATTATTACTAACTTAAGTATTAAATAACAAAAGACCATCCTCATAGTGATCCAAGGTCCTATTGTATATCCATGAAAGACATTCCTACCTAGTTCTAACAAAAATTGACATCAACAATTTCTTAGGAACATTAACTTTTGGCTGACTTCATATAGCAGTACATTTTTGCTTTAGTAATTTACAAAATTAAATTTTGATGGTGGAAGTTCGTTTATGTTCAAGGAGTTTATAACAAATTACTTTGTCATATAGTTTATAATAAAATATGAATCTTTTGACATAGATTCATGCATGGAGTTTGATCCTATCAAGCCATAGTTGGGAAAGCTAAAATGGTATGGAAAAAGGAAGAGGATTGTTCCAAATAATCAAATTCATCGAGTTTTGTTCCAAATAGTCAAAATGGATAGCTATTAATGAAATTCCTTGTTAGCGTTCCACAAATTACTTCTTTGGATGAGGGCTTCTAATTAAATACATAGTAAGCAATTCAAATTACTAGCTAGTTGATTCCGAGAAGAAACGAATTCATTAGACTATTAAGTGAACTTCGATAAAATGGGATTTGATATTGAGATTTTCATATGTACTCTTTACTCTCTTCATAATTTTTTTAACCATTGAAATATCTACTATATTCTTAACGAAAAATAAGAAACGTGACTAAAAGTCACCCATATGAGTAGGTGTAGCAAGGCTTCAACTTTAAATTTGAGGTTAATTTAAGTGAAAATGTCCATAAATCTTAAAATTATATGAAAAAATGCATTTTATTTTCATAATTTATGAGTAGGCATTTTTAATCCTATTATTTATAAAAATTAGGTATTTTAGTGTAAAAATTATATTTTAATTCTCAAATTAATGTACATTTTTTTAATAATTATAAGACTTTGAGTATTCATTTTAATAATTATAAGATTAGATATACTTTATTTTCTTAATAATAAGATTAATAGTATCTATTTCAAAAATATGAAACTAAAATTGATTTTAAAAAAATGAGATCATTTGTGGGGTTGATTTAATACCATCTAACTAAATTTGCCACAGTTCTTGTGGTCACTTTGTACCTTTTGAAATAAGTACTAATAAATTTGTATCTCAAATGTCTACCATGTTCATATCTATTGAGATTTTCATATATATTCTTTACTCTCTTCCTACTTTTTTAACCATTAAAATGTTTAGTATATTCTTAACAAAAAATAAGAACGTGATTAAAAGTCATCCCAACTGGAACTTTAAACTTGAGGTTAATTTAAGTGAAAAAATCCGAGAAATCTTGAAATTGTACGAGAAAATGTATTTTAGTTTCATAAATTAGGAATAGGCACTTTTAATTCTGTTATTTACAAAAAATAGGTATTTTAGTGTAAAAAATTTACTTTAATTCTAAGTAAAATATATTTTTTAATAATTATAGAACTTTAAGGTCTCATTTTAATAATTATGAAACTAAATATACTTTAATTTTTTAATAACATGATTAATAATGTCTAACTAACAATTATAAAATTAAAATTGATTTTAAAAAGTATGAGATCATTTGTACCCTTCATAGGTTGATTTAATACTATCTATCTAAATGTGACAAAGTTTAGTGATCACTTAGTACCTATTAAAATAAATGATAAGAATAATGTATATCTAAATTTATATTTATATTTATATTAATTATGATATGATAATTTATTAAGTAATTTTAGATTAAAAAATTATTTATTATTTAAAAGAAATTGATCACATATAAAATATAATTAAGATGAGTACATACCTCATATATAGCTGCTAATATATGATGGAATTGAAAATAGAAACCCTAAGGCGCAATTAGTAAGGAATTAAGGAGCAAGTGGGTGACATACATATGAAAAAGACTAAACTCTAGCATCCGGCAATCGAGGGAAGACTTGGCACGCTCATGCCGACAATACCTATAGCAAGTATTCCGTACATGTTAGGTCTACAGTTGTGCTTTAGATAGATAGTTTTTATATAGCCAAATAGAGTAACTCACTTAGGTAAGCACATATATCATATTTAGAAACCTCCTTCTAAACCCTAATTACTTTATAAACATTATATATATATATATATATATATATATATATATATTTATTAATTAATTAATCATAAATTAAAAAGGCATATGGATCCACTTAATCCACCAACTATAATAAACATTCGGTGATTGTCTCAAAATAAATGTTAATTTCATTGGCTAGACCCATGTGAATTGGATTTGGTAGACCAATAAGATTCGATTAGCTAAGGTTGAAAATTCCAAAGGTGTAAGAGAGGGACCCTCTTGGATTAAGGAGAGCACTTAAATTTAAGGATTTTAGAGATTAAAATAGTGTGGGCTATAACGCATCTATAAACAAGCTTAGACAGGTGTCAATGATCAACAAATAATAAGTGAACATAAACCAAGAAAAAGGAGTTTTTTTAACATTTATCATCCCAATAATTAAAAAAATGTTGCTTTAACGAGTCATTAACGACAACTGAATATTGCTTCTTTTTTAGTTTGTGCGGTTCACAGTAAACAAATACATTAATTAGTGAGATAAGCACATGAACTTTATCATACATTTCAATTTATACTCCACTCAAATTATGCAACACACGTAAGATATGGCTTTTTTATTTATGGGAGGAGGAGAAGTATGTCTTTTTATCTTAATAGTAAGTGTTATTTATTATTATTTTTAATATATTATTAACTAATCAGATTGTTTTCTCTTTATTTTAAATTAATTTTTTTTTAAATTACATTAATTTTAAACTTTATTAATTTGAAGTATGAATAGTGAAATAAATAATCTCTCTCATTCAATTAATCTGTACCCACATGCTTTCATTGAGTACTAGAGAACAGTGTGGTAAGCACTAGTTCATGTAATAATTTGCTTGAGTCTTTGCCCTTCATGAAATTTTGCAGGTGCATGTGTGTGACATGATCAAGATCAAGGTGAATATCTACTTCTCACTGCACATATACGAAAGCGCTTTTGATCACTTAAACATGATTTTAGCTTATGGATCAAAACAAATCCATATACCAATAAGATTATATAACGTATATTATTTGTTCCCAGCAAAAAATGTTCTATAAATTATACCTAGCCATTGGTGTTTACGAAATCTTGTCTAGATGCAAAAGGCCAATTTTGTAGAGTAGATTGTTATTAATTAACTTTGAATCCTCACATAAAACAGATCCAATTCTTAAACAAATATGGAAATTAAGTATGTACCTACTGATTTATAGAACAAGGAAATCTACTTGTGTACATCCATAAATCATCTGTTAGAATATTCAAATGTTGGAGATAATATATGTACTCTTCCACTATAAGATAGACACAAATTTTTCAGTATCCGTGAATGAATTATCACTACTTGTTGTGATTAGCCCGTTTTTAATCGACATAAAATGAGTTTTTCATTTTTAAAACCAACATATCAGTGAAAAAAAAAATTTATTTTCAAATCGGTTCAAACTAGTTTAAAAATTAGTACAAAATATTTAAAAATTTACATGTATTAAGAAATACTTAAAATTCCTTTCCCAAATCCTTATAGATTAGATTAGATTTTACTTTAATAGAACAAAAATAGAAAAAGGAGAAAAAATACTATTAGAAAGAAATATTTAATATTTAATGATATGGTTTGTGTCTTTCTTAATTCTCTAAGCTTTTTTTTTTTTTCAAAGAGATCTACTTACTGTAAATGGTGTAATAGTCTATCAATTAATCCACTAATATAAGAATAAATGTATATCTAGTTTAAAGAGTTAATATTTCTGAAATATATATAAAATATGCTAAATATTGGAATAGTATTAATCAAAAAATTATGTGTAGCTTTATAAGAAAATATATTAAGAGTGAAAATGTAAGATCCTCCAATTTATAATAGCCTGATCATGGAAGATTCTAGAGTATAAACGAGTTCCACATTAGCGAGCTGCACCTATCCACATTTTGAACAAAGAGAGTAATGGGGCTATAGCCTGACGAAATTTAGGCCCACTTATGTAAGATTCGGTTAGTATTAATTTGCGTTTCAAGTTATCCAACACATCGTACGTTTATATTTCAATAATAACCGTAAATTATATGTAATAATTTTTATACATTTTAATCATATCGTTTATTTTTTAATATTTATAAAAAATATTTAAAAAAAAATTAAACTTTAACGTAATTTTCTCTAATACATTATTAAAAATATTAATATTAAATTTTATATTTTAATTATTTAGAACATATTTCTAAGTAAAATATAATATAAAAATAAAAAATAAAAAATTTAATCAAATTATTATGTATTGTATTATTAAAAACATATTATAAATATATATATTAATGTATATTTTGGTTCCATCAACCATACATCTTATCAATTATAATTATTAAAAAAATCAAATTTTTTTAAATATAATTTTAATTATTCATTACTAATATTACATTACTACATCTACTGTTTTAGTCGTTTGTTTTACCACTACAATGATTCTTATCTAATTTATACAGCTTGCTTTTATAATTTTTAAAAAATTTATTAATTAAATATTTAGATGAAAATTTATATATTTTACGAAGTACCTGGGTATCAAGTAAATATTCAATTCATAAATTAAAAGAATGAGTGAGAGAGAGAGAGATAATTGCTAAGAATAGTAACGAGTAATGACTAAGGAATTGATTAAGAAGGTTAAGCTTGATTTAACGTTACTATGAAAAGGCTAATTTTTATTTCAAAATAATAGACTGTAGATGTGTTTGAAGATTGAACAGTACGTTGCCTTTTCAACACCAACAAAAAAAAAGGGTCGTTTCAAGTTAGAAATAAATATATTTTTATGTACATATCACTAGTAATATCATTTTAAAAATTAAAAAAAATGATTTATTTTTATTACATGATAACATAAATAATGTGTGCCAAAAAATACCTGAAATTTTTTAAGTCAATTATGTGATATTATAAAGTGATTGGTTCCAAAAAATTGAATCGAAATTAGAATGAAAATAAGAATATAATGGAATAGAAAGGAAATAATTTTGTTTGGTTTGAATTTTGAAATTAAAGAAGTAATACCTCTATATTCATTAAAATTTAAATAATATCATTTAATTATTATTTTTTTGGTAGATAAAATATATTATTGAAATCATTATTTTTTAAAATAATTATTACTTAAAAAGAAAATATATTATTTAAATTATTATTTTTCTAAATAGAGCTTAGGGTTTTGAGGTTTGAGATTTAGGATTTAGGGTTATATTTATGGGTTAAGGTTTAGAGTTAAAATTATTATTTTTCTAAATAAGGTTTAGGGTTTCATGATTTAGGATTTGAGATTTAAAGCTTAGGGTTTAGGGTTATATTTGTGAGTTAAAGTTTAGGAATAAAATTATTATTTTTCTAAATAGGGTTTAGGGTTTTAGGATTTAGGATTTAGGATTTGAGATTTAAAGTTTAGGGTTTATGGTTTATGATTTTGAGATTTGAGATTTAGAGTTTAGGGTTTAGGGTTATATTTGTTGGTTTAAGATTTTAGGTTTTGGGTTTAGGGTTAATGTAAAATTGAAAAACAAAATTGAGATGAGAATGTAATCATGATTCCTTAAAAGGAGAAAAGAATTCTAATTCTTTCTCCTTTAGAAATCAATTTCATTTCATTCATATTTTTCAGTCTAATCAAACACAAAAATGAAGTGAATCAATTCTGATTTCATTCTATCCAATCAAACATAGCATAATTGTTTATATTTCAAATTCATATATTTTTTAATATTATAAAAATATTTTTTTTATAATAATAAAAAATTAAATATTTAATGAGTACATAAAAATTAATAATTAATTTTAACTAAAACTTTAGTCAAATTAGATGTTCTAAATTACAACATAAATTACCACTCTATACGGTATATCGATCTCTGCGATTATATTTTAAAAACATTAATACTTATTTTTATGGGTTGAAATATTACCATAATTTAAATTATTATTTCATAATAATAATTCATTAATGATTTTTTTATTAAATAATTGTGACATTTAAATATAATTAATTATACAAGTATAATAGAAATTAGATAATGATATTGTTACAATAACTTTTATGAATGTCTATTTTATCATTAATATTAATTACATCTTAATGTTATTATCATTAATAAAATATTTTTGTAATAATAATAATAATTTATATTATTATAACATCACTATCTTAATTTGGGCACATTATTAATTATTACGATAATAATAAAAATAATTTTCATCAATATTATTATCCATTTTCATAATTATTAAACGCCTACATTCTCCAAGATGTAGATAGGTGATTTGCTATGGCTATTAAATGAGTATGTATGATTCAATATGGTTTGTCTACCATATAATCCCAACTCAAAATGAACTTGTTTGTTAAACACTTTAGAAAAAATTTCACAATCTACTATAGAATTTCATCCATTTATATAAATTTAGCATTAAATTTTTGATATATAAAAATCTCTTAATAAATTTACATAAGTTATACAATTTATTATTTTAGTTAAAAAAGATTGACGAATTTAACGTGAAATAAGTCACATATAATTCATTTATACAAATCCACTTAACAATCTATTACTAAAATTTTCCCATTATGAAACTCAAATTCTCTAAAAACCTCAAATCCCCATCGATTACTCCTAATACATAACTCCTCGTGTGAAAATTGATCTCTTTTATTTATGGGTTTGATTTTTATAAGAATATTTTGATTGAATAAGAAATTATGATGCCATTGATTCGAGTTTTGAAATGTAGGAGAGAGTTTAGAAAAAAATCAATTATAAAGGTATTTGATGAAATTAACTGAGAAATCATATAATATTTAGTTTATAAAAATTTATGGATAAATTACTATTCTATTGAAAATATGTGCAAAATTGGATTTAAACCAGAATTGATAAGCCTAGGTTTTGGATTACCAATATTTAATTACCAAGCCTACTGATAACTGTATTTTATATAGTTATTTTCACCTATTTTATTAATTATAATTACTATGTTCTTAATGTTTTTAGTTAATTTTCGATGAATAAATTAGTATTTATTGTTTTTTATATTTTTTTATGAAAATTAAATAATTTGTATCGAAAACGTACTTAATTGCAAATTTGTGTCCAAAAATATAATTTCAAATAAAAGAGTGTTTAATTGCAATTTATAAAAGTAAAAAATATAATTTAAATTTAAATCGGGCTTAGTTTTAATTATTAAAAGTTTAAAAATTTAATTTAAATTAGAAAATGACTAAACTGTAATTGAAGAAAGTTGAAAATGTAATTTGAAATAAATTTGTGGGTCAAAATGCTATTAAAAAAGTTTAATTTTCTGCGCAGATGAGAAGAACCACGCGCCAAACGTGGACCGTCCGATCAAAGAAGAAACGGCTACGATGCACGCGTCCATATCACGCCCGACCAAATCGCGTGTGTGCAGATTCAATTTCACGTGGCTCGGCACTCGAGTGGGGCCCACCTACCGTGCAGGCCGGCGTGCAGTGGGACCCACGTGCCTGACACGTCCAGCCGCTGTCCCACTTACGCGCGCCTCTAATCCCGTGCGTTGATCTCTGCGTGCAACCGGATTTTTAACGAATCATAAGATGCCACGTGTCCTCCTGAATCCTTACCTCGAATCAGAAAATGCCACGTGTCCCACTCTATTTTTCAGCTAATCATGTAATGACACGTGGTATGTTACGATGAGCGCGAAAGCGCAGGATCAAGCCCGTGTGTAGCCGTTATCTCCCGTGCTCTGATGTCTCCTGCGCCCATTTCCCGCAACCAATGAGAAGCTGCCACGTGTCCACATTAAATCTTTCAGCAAATTAGACGCTGACACGTGGCAAGCATTTTGAATTAAAAAAAATCCGAATGGCTCTCTGTCGCTACGCGTGATTTTAATTAATATTTTCGATATAAAAAATCGATACGCGTGATTTTATTTTTCGATACAAAATTATTACGTGTTTTTATAAAAAAAATAAAATAAAAAAATGTAATATTTTAGATGTATTATTTTTAGCTATAAATAGGAGATAAGATGATAGTTTTAAAAAGTTTTGGAGTTTTGGAGAGTTTAGTTTTGGAAATTATTTTGTGTTGCTCGGTTTTGGACTGCAGAACACGTAGAAGCCATTTTTTTTTCTTTTGTTGTGTTCTGTGTGTGCCAAATATTTGTTCTAAGTGATGTTTTAATTTTCCTTCTTCTTCATCTAATTTTTCTGAAACTGTTGTAATTTTAATTTTAATTTTATGAAGTAATTTAATTTTTCTAGGGTTGCATTTGATCTTAATTTATGAACCTTTTATTTTAATTATTTTTGATAGATTTATAAGACGTTTGATTTGTTCGTTCTATTTTGTGCTTAATGCTTTTTGATTATTTAAAAATCTTATCAAAACGATCCGTGGCACATAAATAAACTTGGAAGAGACATTTGTGTGTATATTACTCGTAAATAGAATGACATGTATGATAAAGGATAGGAATATACCCTAATTGTATGTGTGACCATTTGAAAACTTAAAATGTAATAAATTTCGGTGAATTTAATTCTCATAGGAATATAGTGAATTAATTTAACGAGGTGTGTATGTACGGAGCTTGGAAGAGATGTATGAATAAAATTAGAAGTTTTCGGTTGACAAATTAAATGTACTAAAAAATATAAATCAAAAGAAAATAATATGATTTGAGTTGATTAATTTAGTGAAAAAATTGCAATCCTAGATTTCTTTTATTTTGTTATTAAACTATTTTCTTAAATTTTTTCCAATCAATGATTGTTTTGAATAAAATCAGAGAGAGATAATTTTAGTAATCAACAAACTATAGTAACAAATCTCCGTGGAAACGATAACTTACTTATCAAAATTTATTACTTGTGACCGTGTATGCTTGCACGTTTTTATGTGTTAAAAAACACACAACACCTACTCAATCTAAAGATGAAGTTATCTAAATAAATTCAATATACTGCATTCAAGATATGACTTAGATGACTTTATTGTACAAATGATGGTTAAAAGAGGAATTTGAGCTTTAATTTAATTTGTAGAGCCTAGATTGAGCATTAATTTGAAATCTATTTTTTCTTCAATGAGTTGTATCATGTGGATTGATGATAAGGGTATAAATAGGTGGTAGAATTGTATAAATTAATTACATGTAATATATTATACGTTAAGTTTTGTCAAATTTTTAACAAAAATAGTAAATTATTACAATTAATATAAATTTAATGATAGATTTTGACACTCCAATAAATTAGTGATAGATTTACATAAATGAGTAAAATTTGGTAATAAATTATGATATTTATCTGATCGATTATAAAGTTCAAACTTCAAGCATGATCAACTTGTATAATATACAAGTGAGTCATCGATGCAAAAACAAATTAGCCTAATTATTCATGAAATCGTGGTTTATCATTTAGATTAGATAGTAGAGGATATATGAGAAAAACACTACCTCTTTCTTCAAGAATATTAAATAAATTTTACTCATTTTGACTCTAAAGAATATTATAAAAATCTTTAATCTTATCATTTTTTATTCAAAGTTTGTTTTAACAAAAAAAAAATAGATTTCAAGTTTTTTTTATTACATATTAATTATTTTTAATTATTATAACTTGAATATTAGCCTTAATTATCTTTGCATGTTATTAGCAAATTTCCTTAAAAAAAATTAATTAGTATCCAAGAAGAAAAACAATAAAATATTAAATTAAAAGTAAATAATATTTAACGATATAACTTATTTTTAAACTGAAATTGAATTTTTTTTCTAAAAATTTAAATAACAAACTTATCATAAAATTGAGTTTTGCATGTATTCATATATTATTAACCCATAAATCATCAATTAATTATTATAGTATAGTAGCCTCAATTATCTCTCTGTTAACAAATAACTACAAATATTGATTAAAATGTGTATCGTGTAAAATCTTAGGTTACTTATATTTTGCTAAAATCCATAAGAATTATAGGACTTCCAATCTTAAAAAGTTAACCCAATGGATAGAGACATCTGTAATATTTGTAAATTTTACCATAATGTTATCTTTAATTAATGTGAGACTTTATTATTATTGACATCCTTTCTCAAAATGTGTCTTTGTCTTTGTCATTTTTTTTGACAAGACACAACTTATTTTTGTTGAGGTGAGACCTAAGATTTTTGGTCCAATCGACTGAAGCTCTGATACCATATCAAAGTTCATAAGAATATTGACCTTTCAATCCCAAAAGATTAACCCAATGGATAGAGATACTCATAATCCTCAAAAACTCTATCATAGTGTTATCTTTAATCAATGTAAGATTTTATTATCCTTGACAATTATTTGTTGTACAATTACATGTTAACTTATTTACATGAGTCATTAAATAAGTTTATGTATAAATGTTTTGATATGAGTTAGGTAGTTTAATATATTTAAGATATCTATAAAAATCTATTGTAGATCCTAATTAAAATATCCATAATGATAGAAATAAAAGAAAATAGCTAGCTAATGTTAAAAAATAACACAACAAGAAATATGCAAGATAATAGATAGAAGAGAAAAGAAGAATGTCTTATAGATTGCATTTGTACTTGTATTGAATTTCATTAGTTTCATTTTTATATTGTAGTTATAATTTAATGGTGTTTTTATAGAGATCTATATTGGACTATACTACATTAAATTATACTATACATTCTACTACATTTTAGTGGATTGTACTAAACTACACTACATTCAAGAGCTATATAATTGAAAGCTTTACATGTATTGCTTATAACAAACTTAACTAATTCTCTATAACAATCAGTTGTCCATGATTTCATGTTTAGCACAATGTACCTTTTCAACTGCACAACCTACACCAACGACTACCAAACGCAAAGCTAATACCAACTGCTTTCTTTCACCACACATACATATACCATATTGCACCTTAGCCAGCAGTCATGACACAATCTTGTACCACATGTTGAACATTAACATCTTCCCTCAAACTTAGGGGTAGAAGCTACATATTAAGTTTACAACATAAAAATGTAAAATGAATAGTAGGCAAAGCCTTGATAAGAGCATTAACGGGCTATCCAAAGCTAGGAACATAACAAACCTTTAGCCAATACATGTTCCCTTATAAAATGAACATCAAGATCAATATGCTTGATTTTAGAATGGAGAACATGATTAGAGGCAAGATACACAACACTCAAGTTGTCACACCACAAAATAGGTGGTGTTGAAATTGGAACATATATCTCATCTAAGAGGGTCTTGATCCAAGAAATGTCAAAAGCAACATTAGCCAATGAATGATACTCAACCTCAATGATAGATCGAGAAATTTACTGTAGTTTACGAGAAAACCAAGCCATATGATCAGTACCAAGAAACATGACAAACTTTGACACAAATTGCTTATCAACAATATCAACCCCCCAGTCAGCATCAACAAAACCTTGAATCAACAAGTCACTCGAAATCTTTAGAATTGAACCATGCATAAGAGTGCCATGCAAATATCTAAGCACCCTATTCAAATCTTGCCTATGATGAAGCTTAGGAGCAGCTATAAACTGATAGCACTTGTTCACGATAAAGGACACACCGGGTCTAATGATGGTAATGAAAGCTCCCACGATGCTCCTATTAAATGTGAAATCTTTGAAACAAACATATCCACATGCACCGAGAGCAACATTGGCCACCACAGGAATAAAGCTAGGCATACAATTTTCTATCTTGGTCTTGTAAAAACAACTCTTTAATATACTTACTCTGAGTAAGGAACACGCCACAATTAGGCAAAAATGACTTGATTCCTAAAAAGTAACTAAGATGACCTAAATACTTCAAAGCAAACTGACCATTCAACGTGGAAATAAGATGTTGTAACTCCAAATCATCACTATTAGTAATGATGATATCATTCAAAACTATTTATCTTAAAAATAAGTATTACTTATTTATCTTAAAAACATAAATAATGGTTCTCAAACTTTTGAAATCATTTTTCATAGATAGATTGTAAAACACTCTTGAAAGTATTTTGATTATTTTGAAAGTATTAAAAAAAAGTCACAAAAGGACCCAAATTTCATTTATAAATCAAAATATACAATAATAATTAAATTAAAAGAAAAAAAATATATTTTAAAATTATTGTAAGAATTTTAAAAAAATATTTATCTCAACCTAATTACATCGGAAAATGCTTAAGAATACTACTTTATTCATGTTTGATAATATAACTCTATTTTAATTTTTTTATTGATTAGATGACTCCAATATATTACACTTTCATATTTCAATGGTTAAAATTTATAGGAGAAATGAAAGAGAAAATTAATTATTAAAATCTCAAAAATTAAAATAAAATATTATAAAAAATTAGAATCCATCATATTCCTTAGTTTATATATCTATTTTATATTTTACTATATCTCTTAATTTAAATGGAAAAGATATAAGTAACATGTTCCATATCATTAAATATCATACTAATATGTGAGTTCCTCTGTTTACCGAATGGTTTTATTGAGCAAAATAAAAATTGAAACGTTTTTGTCTTTCTATAGCATTAGCCGGACTCATATAGGCCAACTATTCCTAGGTCAATAGTAACAGATTACAAGGTAAATTATAAAATAAAATAAAAACTTCTTGTTACCTTTGATTTAATATTTCTTCTATTCTAAAAATGAAATTGGAAAAACTCACATACAATGAATTTTACAAAAAATAATAATTAGTTTATACGGGTGTATAAATAATTCAAATTTTTTTATTGTAAAATAAATCTAAATCAAATTACAATATGAATTTTCGCATACCTTATTGGGTGATTATAAAAAAAAAATCTTTCTGTACTAGTCTAAGTAAACATTGCAACAGTTCTTGTTTGGTAAACAAGTTGTGCAATTGAATATAGTTCTATAAGTCATACTTAATTGGATCCATTTCTCGACTCTTTCAATTTTCAAATATATATTTCTTTTCATTAAAATTAGATGGTATTTACACTAAGAGAAGCCATGCAAATTCAAAGTTATTGTGCTATAAGATCCAAGCTTTGGCTCTCATCTTATCACATTAAGACTCTCTCTTTGTCTATCAACTTTAATTTCTTTCTCCACAAAATTCATGGCCAACTTACAATTTCTACCTATCCTCTTATGTTTCTCTTTTCTATTATTTCACTACGTTGATTCAATTTTCTTCAACATATCTCAATTCAAGCCTGAAACAGCAAGCATACTTTATCATGGAGATGCAGTACCTTCCGACAACACCATATCATTTAACAATGTCAATTATAATTGTCGTGTAGGTTGGGCTACTTATGCTCAACCACTACCTCTTTGGGACCAAAAGACTCAAAAAATAGCAGATTTCACAACAAAGTTTTCTTTTATTATTGACACTAGAAACTCTCCAGCTTATGGTAATGGCTTTACCTTCTTTTTATCTCCAATTGGATTTGAAATTCCTCCAAATTCACCTGGTGGTTTTCTAGGCCTATTCAACACCACGACAGTGTTTTCGAATCAAAACGAATTAGTTTTCGTCGAGTTTGATTCTTTTCCAAACCCTGAATGGGATCCTGCTTTTGAACATGTTGGTATTAACAAAAATTCCATTGGCTCCTCTGTCACTACCCCTTGGAATGCTGCTCTTCATAGTGGAGATACTGCTAACGTACACATTACATATAATGCCACTATGAAGAACTTGAGTGTTTCTTGGTCTTATCAAAGAACATCAAAGTCTCAAGAAAAGACTAATCTTTTTTTCATTGTTGATTTAATGAAGGTACTACCTCAATGGGTTACAATTGGTTTTTCAGCTGCTACAGGTCAATATGGAGAAAAACATATACTTAGATCTTGGGAATTTAGTTCAAATTTAGTTATAAAAGAGACAAGAAAGGATAATAAAAATAAAAAGTATATAGTTTTTGTAACATTTTCAAGTGGTGTTGTGTTAGCTTTGTTAGTACTTTCAAGTATTGTGTTGTGGAAAAGGAAGCAAAATAAAAGGCAAAAATGGATAGAAGAGGGAACAAGTTTAACATCAATGAATGATCTTGAAAAAGCAGGACCAAAAGTTTTTACATATGAAGATCTTGTTTTGGCAACAAACAATTTCTCTAGTAATAGAAAGCTTGGTGAAGGTGGGTTTGGAGTTGTGTATAAAGGGTACTCAACTGATTTAGATGTGTCAATTGCAGTGAAGAAAATTTCAAGAGGGTCCAAACAAGGAAGAAAAGAGTACATAACTGAGGTAAAGATAATTAGTAGATTAAGACATAAGAATTTAGTACAACTCATTGGTTGGTGTCATAATAAAAACAAATTTTTACTTATCTATGAGTTCATGCCAAACGGGAGTCTTGATTCTCATCTATTTGATAAGAAAACTAATCCTCTCACTTGGGCTGCAAGGTATAAAATAACACTTGGGTTAGCCTCTGCTTTGGTTTATCTTCATGAAGAGTGTTCACAATGTGTTGTACATAGAGATATCAAATCAAGCAATATAATGTTAGATTCTAATTTTGATGCTAAGCTTGGTGACTTTGGGTTAGCTAGGCTTATGGATCATGAGCTCGGTCCCCGGACAACGGGTTTGGCCGGAACTTTAGGTTACATGGCACCTGAATACATTTACACAGGCAGGGCTAGTAAAGAGTCTGATGTATTTAGCTTTGGCGTGGTGGCATTAGAAATTGCTACTGGAAAAAAGTCGGTTGATCCAATGGAGAAGAGTTCTTTGGTAGAGTGGGCTTGGGATTTGTATGGAAAAGGAAAGATTCTTTCAGGTATCGATGAGACGATGTATTTGTGTTTTGACAAAAAACAAGCAGAGTGTTTGATGATTGTTGGACTTTGGTGTGCTCATCTTGATTGCAACTTGAGACCTTCGATAAGGCAAGCAATTCAAGTTCTAAAATTTGAGGCTGAGATGCCAAATCTTCCAAACAAAATGCCTCGTCCTCCATATCGTTTGCCGGCGAATTCGGCTCTTGATGTTGGCTCGTCATCAATAACTAACTCAAGCACTACTTGATTTCAATTGCTACTTGGAAAAAGTTTAAGTCTTGGTTTTGTACAAAAGTTTGAACTCGTTGTTTCAATAGTCATGTGTTTCTAAGCTTCGTTGGTCCATTACGAAAAATCTTAGCATATCATGTAACCAATATAAAAATAAGAAATAATAAGAAATGATGTTCAAAATCTCACAATAATAGTTCTATTTGTTGGAATTATAATTTTTTGGTAATGTAAGGAATAAATCTATTACGTTTAGAATCAACATAATATGATTTGTTTTATTTGATGTTTATTTTCTTTATCTAGAGCATATCTCAAGTCATTGAAAGACTTAAAAATTCATACAAACATGAGAAAATTTTGAAGGAAGTATCTATAGACTATAGAAATTTCTAATAGCTCGCTCCAAGATTTTAAAGGATGACTAGTTTTGTATTCTAATTCAATAATATGTGAATTATGTCATGGGAGTGTTAATAGTATAATTTTATACATTCATATTTCATTTTTCTTCTTCTTAAATTTCGGTATTTTTAATATTATAAAAAATTAAATTAATTTAACTAATTTAATTATTTATAATAATAATTAAAAAAAATTAATTTAATTTAAGATATAAACTAATTAATAGTTAATTTTAATTAATAATAATAATTCAGTTTTGTAGCAGAAATCTCCCGTACTAATTATGATAAAGTTCATTTATTTTTTATTTTTTTTTGGGAAGTGGGGTTCGTCTATATTATTTTGTCGTGCTAATAGCTCGATCATGATTTTGAGATATGGATAGGTGGTCTTCGTTGGCCCTTTAATTTGCTTAAGAGTGATTTTAAAAAACATTGGAATTGTTATTTAAAACTTGCGTCCATCTAAAAGATCTAACAAAGAGACTGAAGAGTTATCGTATTTTTACAAGAATATTCCACAAAGTTTAGGTAGGATTGACTGTGACGTTGAAATGACAAGATGAAAGAGACCATTAGACCAATCCCTTCATGTGCCCTTTGCTGAAATCGAACCAACAGTCCTGTTTGCTAGTATATTACAATTTTTTTTTTTTTGAATAATAACATAAACCACAGAATCAGACTCACACGTGGATTTAGGACTTATACGGTTATTATTTATTTTAATTAAAAAAGATATTGTGTCCTTTTTAATGTTATGTATAAACATCCAATATATTAAGTTTTTTATTCACATTTGTCGTTATAACATGCTTAGTATATTTACATTTGTTTAACATGATGTTATCCAATATGTTAAATTTTTTCTTCACATTTATCATCGTAGCATGCATAGTATATTTACATTTGTAATTTGATATGATTTTAATATGCATCAAATTCATTTAACCTTGTCAATTATTGAGCCATTTTTATTTATGGACACACAGGTGACTTGTGGTTGATGGCTAAAGACTCAGGGGTAGAATTATCCTTTCACGTTTATGTATATATATATACAATCCTTTTAGTTTTTTTTCTTTTGTAGTTGCTTGAGCATTTTCTCTCCTTTATTCTTCTCTGTTTTCTCTATAGTTTTTTGGGTGATCTCAATCTGGTTATTATGTTAGGGTTTTTTCTGCCATCTAATTCTTGTGATCTTATATTCTGATTTTTATAAGGGATATATATATAGGGAGCAAACTATTTAAATCACTTGTTCTTTTTCTTCTTTACTTTTATACTTTGATTCTTGTCACTGATTATGTTTATTGATTTGTTGAATAGTTATTTGTTGGAACAAATATGTGAAAAATTATGTAAGAACAATATTACCGATAACTTGAAATGAACTTCTTTGATTGAGTCGCAGACTAGGTCGCTCTCTTTAAGACGTTTCGCGGCTCTACCCAAATTTGTGCAAGCAAACACAGCCTCGTCGTCCCCAGGATAAAACAACCTAGAATCATTTTCTGTCTCGGAACTTCATTGCACTGATAAAGTCCAAAATACTACACCTTTTAAATATTTATGTTGCTCGGAAATCTGAGAAAATAATTCTGAATTTTCTTTTCTTGATTTTTTTATGAAAATCGTAGAACTGTTTTTGAGTTGTTAAGTTATTTCTAAACTGAGGGCTATTGCCCCTTTTTATAGTGGAAAACAAATATGTGTCACGGTCATATAATTATGAAAATAACGGTCACATAATTATAAGAATAACGGTCATAAAATTAATGACCACATAATTATGAAAATAACGGTCATAAAAGTAACGGTCACATAATTATGAAAATAACGGCCATAAAAGTAACGGTTACATAATTATGAAAATAACGGTTATAAAAATAACGGTTACATAATTATGAAAACAACGGTCATATAATTATGAAAATGATAGTTACATAATTTATGAAATAACGGTCATAAAATAATAAGAAATATTTTTATTTAAATTCATTTCCAACATTATTCTTTGGTGGTTTTGTGAGGTTCTGATGGGGTGAAATCCCAACATAGTGGCATCAAAAAAATGGTTGTGTTTTTTTGGCCTTCGTGTGTTCATCGAAGTTGTCTGAATTCTTAAAAATTATACCTTTAAATCTTTTGAGTTGATTTTTCTAATGATTCAAAAAGTTTCTTAAGTCCCATACAATCTTGACATTTTAATTCTTTAACTTTCTCAGACACTGTTCTCTTTTTCATTTTTATTCTATATGATTGTTGTTATATTTTTGTTTAATATCTCTTAATGTCCACTACATAAAAAATAACTATGTTTGGTGACATAAGTGACTATGTTTTGTGAAAAAAGAAAAATGAAAGCCCTCTTGGTACAATAAGTGGTACATGGTGCCATAGATTATGATGATATTCATGAAAAAACTTCTTAGGGAGATAAGAAAAAAATTAAGAAAAAAGAATTTGCACTTTATATTTACATAAATCTTTATATAGCAAAGTTTATTTAAAACATCATTTTTACTCTTTCAAAATGGACTCATCCAAAGATCTTAAACAAAATCTTGATGATTTCAAAAGAATGACCTCTAATTTGGATGATATACATCACAAAATTGAGGATGAAGAATTAAGCCATTATTTTATTAAATTCTTTGCGTGATAAGTATAATGATGTGAAATATGCAATCATGTAAGGTAGTTGTACTTTAACTTTTTGATATTGTTGTCTCAAGTCTTAGGTCTAAAGATTTAGATATTAAAGTTTCTAATAAGGGTAATGTTAGTAATAGCTTTATGGTTAGAGGAATGTTTGATAAAAAGGATAAATGGTCTAAGAAAAATTCCAATGGTAGGTCTAAGTTTACACTCTAGATCAAAGAAGCATGTTATTTGTTACTTTTGTAAGAAATATGGTCATTATAGAAATGAATGTCCACTAAGGAAGGGTAAAAATTCTAATAAGCCTAATTCTAGAACTGATAGTGATTCAAATTTGATTTTTGAAGATTATGAGAATTTAGAGGTCCAAGCTATGAGTTATATAAGATTAGAAACCGAGTGGGCCTTGGATTCAGGATGTTACTTTCATATGTCATACTTTAGGCATTTGTTTAGTGGTCTTAAGGAGTTTAATGGTGGTAGAAATCTCATAGGTGATGATCATGAGAACAAAGTTAAGGATATAGGCTCTGTTAGACTCTCCTTGTTAGATGAGACAATTAGAAGTCTTAACGATGTTAGGCTTGTTTCTGAACTAAGAAGGAATTTGACATCACTAGATTCATTGTATGCTTATGGTTTCATGATTAAGATTGATAATGGAGCAATGAGAGTAGTTAAGGGTTCATTAGTTGTGTTTAAGGCTATTAGATCCAATGATCTTTATTTTCTTGAAGGCAAAACTCTTACTAGTGATTGTGTAGTCAATATGACTCATTCCTTAAATAATACAATATTATGGAATAGGAGCTTAGGATATGTAAGTGAAAAGGGTTAGATGTGCACATCAAATATGGTGTCTTAGGTACTAAGACTCTTAGGGAACTTAAGTTTTGTGAATATTAAATTTTTGGTAAACAAATTCGGGTCAAGTTCTCTAACGGGAGTCACACTATCTTGCATGCATTAGATTACATTCACCTAAACCTTTGGGGCCTTACTCTTATTCAATCCTTAGGTGATAATAAGTACTTCATCTCTTTAATAGACAACTTAATTAGGAAAATTTGGTCCTTCTCTTTAAAGTTTAAAGATAAAACCTTTAATACCTTTAAACAATGAAAAGCCCTTCTTGAGAATCAAAAAGGTAAAAAGGTTAGACACTTAGGACTGATAATAGTATGGAGTTTTATAATGAACTCTTTGATAATTATTGTAAGAGTAAATGTATTGGAAGACATAGAACAGTTGCATGAACCTCTCAATAGAATGCTCTAGTTAGAAGAATGAATAAAACCCTACTAGAAGGGGTTAGATGTATGTTATCCATATTAGGTTTAGCCAAAAGTTTTTAGTCATAGTAGTTAGCACTACCACCCACCTAAAAATAAATGTCTCTCCAATGCCATAAATTTTAAGACACTTGAAAAGTCTTGGTCTAGTGTTTCTATTGAGTATAGTGTCACAAAAGACTTTTGGTTATATTTCTTACAGTCACATTAGCTAAGGAAAGTAGTAGGATAAGTTACTTAAGTTTTTTTCAATTAGTAATCTTTAGATGTTAAAAGATATAAACTCCAGTTCCTCTATCTTAAGAAAAATATAATATGTAGAAATTTTGTATTTACTAAATTTGTGCTTTACAAATATTTGCATAATGTGACTATCTTAAATTCTTTCATGGGCACTGCGATTGAGGTGGAGGTTGGTGCAACCTTTTCTCCTTAATTCCTTGATACTATAAATGAGATGGAGACGCCTGTAACCTCTCAATCCATTAATATAAACACAAAAAGATAGATATTAGTGACAATGATAGAATTATTGAGAATAATTAAATCATGAGGATAGTTCTTGTGAATTGAATGAATACCAATTGGCTAGAGATAGGACCAAAAGGAACATATCTCTACTTAAAAGGTACCTTGAATCTCTTCTCTCTTCATATAGCACTGATCAAGTTGATTTAATTTCTTATGCAATATTAGTTGTTTCTGAAATACATGATTATGAACCTAAGTGTTTTACTGATGCTATTTCTTTCCCTAATTCTTCAAAATGGATCGATGCTATGAGGAATTTAATTCACTATATAAAAATAACAATTGGATTTTAGTTGAAAAAACTAAAGACCTTAAGGTGTTAGGATTTAGATGGCTCTTTAAAAAGAGAGATGATATTAAGGGTGTTGAATCTGTTAGGTATAAAGTAAGATTAGTTACCCAAAGTTTTGCTAAAAAAAGGAATTGATTTTAATGAAATTTTCTCATATATTGTTAAATTCACCTCTATAAGAATATTGTTATCTATTGTAGTTTAATTTTATTTTTTTACTTGAACAAATGGATGTTAAAACTGTCTTCTTACATGATGACTTAGTTGAAAAAATATATGTGAAACAACTTGAAGGTCTTATCAAAAAGGGAAATAAAAATCTTGTTCGTTTATTAAGGAAATCTCTTTATTGTCTCAAAAAGCTCTTAGGCAATAATATAAAAGATTTGACTCTTTTATGATTAAAATTCATTTTGAAAAATGTGATTATGATAACTGTGTTTACTTTAAGTTAAATAATATTTGAAGTTCAATTTATTTGATATTGTATGTTAATGATATGCTTATTGTTTGTAAGAGTAAACATAAAATTGATAGATTAAAACATAAACTTAGTAATGAGTTTGAGAAGAAAGATATATGATTTTCTAAAATAATTCTTGATATTGATATCTTTAGAACACCTAATAAACTGTTTGTTTCTCAATAATTATACCTATAAAAGGTTTTGAAAAGATTTTCAATGTTTGACACTAAAATTGTTAGTGTACTGATTAAGTGTTTGAAAAAATACTAATATTTCGTAATAATTTTGTACTTGAATGTGAATAAATAAATTTGATTATGCATGTTCTCATAATTATTTATGAAAATCTATATATTCAAAATTACGGGTATTTTTTTATCGTATTTTACGTATTTTTAGCTTCAAATATATAAATTGATCAACACATGAAGAATAACACCTAATACTCGAATTGCACCTTAAAAGCTTAAAGAAATAAGGCATATAGGCATTAAAAATCAACCAATATGTAAGGCTTGTAAAACAAAAATTCAAGTAAAGCATTTGTGTCGCTCCATAGATTCATTGTGCACATTGTTCATTATGTGCCGCAACGTGGAATAAGTATGCCCCAATATATCCTGTTCGAGATTACATTAGTGAAGCTTCACGTACCTCAGGCTGTAGTAAGCGTTCATTAAATTAGCTACAACCCTCTTGTGCCAACCTCAATCTATATATTAAACTATTTTTTTAGGTTTAGTAGTCAGAGTAAGAATATAATATAGAACAACTTAGGAATACAATCGTTAGTTGTTCTTGTTTTTCTTTTCTTATTTTTGTTGTAGTTTTTACACAATTTAGATTAGACAATGATAAATAAAAGGCTACAATATTGAGATTTTTTAAATCAAATTATACAAAAACGTTGTTAGAATGTAAGGATTATTGAAATTTATGAATGAAAAATTATAATTAAATAGAGAGAAACGACCACACTTATTATTTTCCTCTATAACTATAATTATTAATTAAGACACGGGAAATAAGCAGTGTGAGAAACTGTTTTGCAATTAAGCAATGTGTGAGAAATGGTTTTGCAATTAACTACTTGTCGTCGTTTTCTTATTAATGTTTGGTAAGTTTAATTCATTTGAGATTGATATATATATCTCCAAACTGATTTGAGAAAAAAACTTATAATAGAAAGAGAAGAAAACATAGTGGGAAAAAAAGGAAAAGGAAAGTAGAGCATGTTAGAGAGAAAAGAAAAAAGAAGAAAAAAAAAAACAAAGAAAGAAGTACGGAAAGGTAAAGAAAAAAAAATATTTTTTTGAATATTTTTGTCTAGATTTAGATTTCTTCGATAGAGTTCGTACATATAAAAATTCGTGAAATAATAAATTGTAACATAAGTTTATTATTATTTAATCGTTATATCTTAAGAGATAAATTTTCATTATTTTCAAACATTCATGATAAACGGATGCACATGCAATTATTTTTTTTCCTATTTAAATTTTGTATTTATAATTTATACATATATTTATAATTTTAATAAATACTTTTATTCTTAAATTGTTTTCCGTGTATTATTTCCTACAATCTTTAAATAATTTTTTCACTCATTTTTTGGGAAAACAAATACAAATTTTTTTACAAATATTTTGAGATAAATAGATTATTTATAATATATTATATTTCTATGTTATGTTATATATATTATAATTACTGTTTATTGTTTACATTTTTATTAATTTTCTTCATCATTTATTAATAATGTTTTTATTACTTCATAATTTATTATCTATTTATCTTTTAATTACTACATAATTTATTCTTTGGTTTTTCTTTATTACTTCATCACTATCATTGTTTTCATTGTTTCTCTCTATCATTTACCATTTTTTAGTTTTCTTTACTTTATATTTATATTTCATTTTTACTATAAATATATATATATATTCACAATCCAAAACTTTATTTGGTGATTTTTAAAACTTGTTTTGCTATTTGTGTATTTAAAAGAAAAAATAAAGAGAATATTATAGAATCTGAAATGACTACTCTAGTGTCCCGAACGGAAAACTCAACTATGAATATTGTTGACCCTATTATGGGTGATTCTACTATGTACCAAATGATGAGACCTTCTGTGGCTTATGGGGTAACCCTATTATTAACGGATTATGTTCCTATGAACTATGTTTTGATAGAGAAATCAGAGAAGTTTAATGGTTTAAACTTCAAGAGATGAATGAGTAAGATGATGTTCTATCTCACCACCTTAAATTTGGCAAGGTTTTTGATTGAAGAAGCTCTCGATCAACCTAAGGGTGAACAAGATTTTCAGACTACTAGTGCTATATTGGAACTATGTTCTGAATAGTCTAACCAATTCCTTGTACAATATGTACAATAAGAAAAAAATGACTAAAGACTTGTGGGAATCATTGGATTGGAAGTATGAAATTGAAAATGCTTGTGCCAAGAAATTTTTTGTTGATCACTTTCTTGATTATAATATGGTGGACTTTAAATCTGTATGCCGTCAAGCACGTGAAATCCAAGATATCTTAATAGAGATGTATGATGAAGGGATGTGATGAACGAAAACCGGCATCGCCGATCTTCGCAAATAATTTGGTTTTAATATTTATAAAACTCTCGCAAGTGCACGAATCATTTCGAAGAAAATGATAAGTATACTCCCAAGGTCGATCTAAGGAAGGAATGTATGTGGTTTTTAATTTATTATTCAAACTTTTAAAAACGAAATTAAATCCTAAACATCCTGTCACGATAGTTTGGTTTTTGTGTTCCTAATCTAATAACATAAAATAAACATATATACAGATTAATTAAATATAATCTAATAACATAAAAATAAACATAGATACAAATTCAATAAATAATTATCTAAAAATAAACATATATACAGATTCAATAAATATTCATGCAAATTTTATCATTTATATTAGCGGAGTATTTATGGATATAATAACTAAATTAATTATGCTTGCTCATATAATCTAGGTTATTAAAGATATAAATTGATATTTTATTGATTCTCTCTTTTTTATATAAATACCACCTTTGGTGGGGTTAGATATTCTTTGTTAACTAAACAAATCAATTAACACCTATGGGTGGGGTTGATAACTAATATGCTTAATTAAATTAATTCCTTTTTCTAAGAGATTGAAAATGAACCATTTAAATGCCACCTTTGGTAGGGTTAGACAGTTTAAACTTTATTCAAGGTGTCCAAATTAAACATAAGAATTTAATTATCCGAGTACTAACTTTCAAGTTTTAAAACCACTATTGAAAACATGTTGTCAATACATTTTCACATAATAATTCTTATAAAAACTTTTGAAATAGAGTTTCACTCTAACTACCGGGCGATTGTACCAACAAATAAAAGAGCACTACTCTAAATTAGACCGGATAACTAAACCTTAAAATATAATTTTCAGTTTTAAGTTTGTAATGAAAAATAATATAATTCTCTCTAACATTCTTAATATAAAATCTTGAATAAAAACAAAATCAATTCATTTTAGAAATTTTCACCTATTTAATATTTCGCAAGCATAACAACGTTATTATTATATCATGTTTATAAACAGCTAGCAGAGTTAAATTTAATCATAGACAAATTAAATATAACATGTAAGAATAAAGCATAAAAATAACTGTAAAGAAAATAAAATCCTTACAGAACTTCGACGCTATTCCCGTTGCTAGAAAACCTCCAAGCGGAATTTGCACTCCCATTTATTGAATCAAAAACTAAATTATTACAAAAACATTACAAGTTCCTCTCAAAAAGAGAAGAACACTAAAACTAAGAGAATTGAACTAAAAACTAAGAAGGAAATTAAGAAAAACTTAGAAACTAAGAAAGAAACTAAGGAAAACTCAAAAACTAAGAAATGAGAGAAAGAAAGAAGAGAGAAGTGTGGTTTGAAGGTGTGTTTTGAAGTGAAGGGAAGGGGGTATTTATAGGTGAGGATGGAGAGAAAAAGTAGAGAAAAAATGTTAAAAAAATGTAAAAACGCGGATTATTGATTGCTGACGTCATCTGATGACGTCAGCATGACAGGGGGCGGCTGCACAGTACCGGGTATGAACAGTACCGCGGCTGCACAGTACCGGGTATGAACAGTGCCGAGTCTACACAGTGCCGAGTCTACACAGTACCGCGGATGAACAGTGCCGCGCGCTGCTGCTTGGGGCGGTGCTGGGCGTTGGGGCGCGGCGGCCGGGCGGCGCGGCGGCGCGATTTTCGTTTTTTTTGACATTTTTGACCTTTTTGACCCATTTTGTCCAATTTTTCCATGTTTGTTGACCTTTTCCCACTTATTTATTAATATATTTGTGATGTATTGCTTCAAGTATTCCTGTTTGAGTCTTTAAATTGCGTTTTTAAGCCAAAATACCTGAAAAACAATAAAAATACCCGTGATTCCGAAAAAGACAAATTTATATAAATATATGTATTTTTAATCAATTAATGTGCATAAAATCATGGTTATTTTAGTGCTTTTTGAGCACTCATCACAACCCCCAACCAGCTTCTTGCTAGTCCCTTAGCAAGAGAAGCGATAAAAACTAAAAATTAAACTATCCTAAATCACTTTCGTGGATTGAAACGGTTGCATTTAGCCTATGCAACAAGCCGTTAAACCCCTAGGTTGCCCTAGTGGACGAGTTTGAGTCTCGTGAGGGTTTTCAGTAATGATACCCACAAACATTGAACTAAATGTAGAAATCAAAAGAAACAATAAAAACAATCAAATAAAAAACTAAAATTACAACAAAATCAAAAATTAATTTAAGGATAAAAGAAAACAACATATCACAAAAATGTCTCATACTTTTTAATCTCTTTTAAGATCATAATTAAAATCTCAAGCATAAGTTATTTTAATCTCTTTAAACAATCATGATTTTATTATAATAATTAGTCGAAAATCATTTTCATATTTCATATCAAAAATGTATCAATTTAATTTTACCCAATTTCAGTGTCATGAATCAGAATTCGCTTCGACTCTATTCCTCACAAGTCAATACTCTCAAAACACTGAATCCTATGGGTTCAAACACTCATACTAATTTATATGCGAAAGAGTTTATGTATAGAAATGAACTAATATGTTCGCATATGTATAAAGAATAAAGGTTCAAAGTGTTATTTTAACATTGATCTCATGAAAGGAATCGAATGTATAAATTATAAAGATATCATATATAAAAATTATTTTTATGCATAAATCAAACTCATTAAGAAAGAATTTCAAGATATATGCTTTTTACAAATGAAGAAATTGCAATGACTTTTTAGGGAATTACTTCCTATATCTTTCTTTTGTAATTAGCCTTTACTCACAACTTTGTAGGCAATGTGGGTCATAGTATGTAGATGATACTATATATATTTTTTTATCTCTCTATTTTTTTTTGTAGATATTTTTCAATATATGTATTTTTTTAGAGAGTCAACCCATGTACAGATTGTACATTTTTTTGGATTTTGGTGAGTGGTTAATTTTGTGGCTTTTCTGTTTGATCTTGGTTTAGGTAACCCCAGATATGTCTTTTTGTTTTTGTAGCAGTCATGCATAAATGAGATATAAGCATATACTATCAATTTCAACTCAAATCATTTAATCTTAAGCAAAAATAATAATCAAAAATATATGATACTCTATTAAGATGAGAAAAAAATCATACATTCAATGCTAATACCTATAGAGATCATCTAAACTTTTTGAATAAATAAGAAATGTGTTTGGAGTAGAAAAAATATATATTTCACTCTGAATAAAAGAATTTAGGCTCAAATTATATCTCACAAGGGTAGTCTCCACTAAAAAAATTCATAAACACCGATTTTGGGTTTAATATAATTTCCACATTTTATCAAGAAATACTAGTTATGACAAAAACTAACTAATTATCAAAAATAATTACACAATATTTCATGATATGTTTTCAAAAAAAATTAATCTAACAGTACCAAAGACTTAACTATTTACTTAAATTTGATTTAAAGAAATGATAAATTTTTGTGAATATTTTAGTTTTTTTTTTATTAAGCATGGTAACTTTTCACCACCCCCAACCTAGAACTTACATTGTCCTCAATGTAACAACTGCAAATTAAAGATAAAGAGAAAAGAGGAGAAAGATTACCTATTTCTTGAGAATGTGTAAGTAGTAATGAAGAAATGCAGGTGCATCCATCATATTCATCATTAAAGTGTATACAGACAGATTGCTGTGAACTTCTAACATCTCAACAAATATTTTAGTTTTAACAATTTTAAAATTATTCACATATAAGTAAACTAAAATAAACAATAATATTAAGTAAATAAAACAAATAAAACAAAAAATTACCTAACATGATGGGTTGCCTCCCATCCAGCGCTTAGTTTAACGTCTTAGCAAGACGTATCTTTTTGGTGCTAAGGGTTACTCAGCCAAATGCAATCCATTTCAGCAATGTTGTTTGGTTCTTCTACATAAGGCTTGACACGATGGCCATTAACTTTGAACGTTTTTTGTGTCTTGGAGTCCAATAGTTCTACCACTCCATGTTCAGATACCTGAACTATTTTGAATGGTCCATCCCATCTTGATCTCAGCTTTCCTGGAAACAATCTCAAACGAGAGTTAAATAAAAGAACTTTCATTCCAGGGTGAAAAGTTTTAGGAACTAGCCTCTTGTCATGGTAGCGCTTAGTACGCTCCTTGTATAATTTTGCATTCTCATAGGCTTCATTCCTAATTTCTTCCAACTCATGAAGCTGGAGTACTCGTTTTTCACCTGCTTTATCTAAATCCATGTTTAGCTCTTTAATTGCCCAATAAGCCTTGTGTTCAAGTTCAACTGGAAGGTGTCACGCTTTCCCAAAGATTAACCGGTAAGGGCTCATCCCAATAGGTGTTTTGTAAGCGGTGCGGTATGCCCATAAGGCATCATTTAACTTAAATGCCCAATCCTTCCTTGAGGGACGCACAGTGCGTTCCAATATTCCCTT
Source organism: Hippophae tibetana (assembly GCA_037013495.1). Classification (NCBI taxonomy): domain Eukaryota; kingdom Viridiplantae; phylum Streptophyta; class Magnoliopsida; order Rosales; family Elaeagnaceae; genus Hippophae; species Hippophae tibetana. Next base: position 32,719,017 of record CM072812.1, read on the forward strand.
AATTTGCCTATTACTTACTTCCACTAAACCGGAAGTTTGAGGGTGATATGGAGTAGCTACCTTATGTGTGATGTTGTACTTGTTTAGTACTCCATCAAAGAGTTTGTTACAAAAATGGCTACCTCCATCACTTATTATAGCTCTAGGCGTTCCGAACCTACTGAATATGAAATCTTTCAAGAATTTCACAACAACATTAGCATCATTGGTTTTGGTGGGGATAGCTTCTACCCACTTGGACACATAATCCACAGCAACCAAAATGTATTGAAAACCATTAGATGGGGGAAAAGGACCCATAAAGTCAATCCCCCATACATCAAAGAGTTCAACAACTAAATTAGATGTCAAAGGCATTTCATCTCTTTTGCTTATGTTTCCTGTTCTTTGACATCTATCACATTGTGCACAAAACATATGAGCATCTTTAAAAAGAGTGGGCCAAAAGAATCCAGACTGTAATATCTTACGGGCTGTCTTTTCTCCTCCAAAATGACCCCCACAATGAAGTTCATGACAAAAAGTCAGAATGCTCTTATGTTCTTCTTCAGATACACATCTCCGGATGACTTGATCTTGACCAATCTTGTATAAATAAGGGTCATCCCAGAAATAGTCCTTAATAGTTTTAAAAAACCTTTTCTTGTCCTGATATGAAGTGTTAGGTCGCAAAACACCAGTGGCAAGATAGTTTACAATATCAGCATACCATGGGTTCGGACCTATGAAAAATAACTGTTCATCAGGAAAGGTTTCAACTATATCGTCATTACTCTCATCTTTAAGAGAATTGAAGTCAGAAATCAACCTAGACAAATGGTCAGCTACTAAGTTTTCACTGCCTTTCTTATCCTTGATTTCTAGGTCAAATTCTTGTAAGAGTAAGACCCACCTGATTAATCTTGGCTTGGCATTTGGTTTACTTAATAGGTATCTTAAAGCAGCATGATCAGAATGCACAATCACTTTAGATCCTACTAAATAAGACCGAAATTTGTCTAAAGAGAATACTATAGCCAAGAATTCCTTTTCAGTGGTGGTGTAATTCATCTGGGCATCATTGAGTGTTTTGCTAGCATAGTAGATGACATGTAAACGCTTATCCACTCTTTGTCCCAGGACTGCTCCTATTGCATAATCAGAAGCGTCACACATTATTTCAAAGGGTAAAGACCAGTTTGGTGCCATTATAACAGGGGTAGATGTGAGTTTATCTTTCAAGGTATTAAAGGAAGTAAGGCAGTCATTGTTGAAATCAAAATCAGCATCTTTGGATAGCAAGTTACATAATGGACGACTTATTTTAGAGAAATCTTTAATAAATCGTCTGTAGAATCCTGCATGTCCCAAGAAGCTTCTTATCCCCTTCACAGATGTAGGGGGAGGTAGTTTGGATATCAATTCAACTTTTGCCTTATCAACTTCAATACCCTTGTTTGAAATTATATGTCCTAAAACTATCCCTTGTTGAACCATAAAATGACTTTTCTCCCAACTAAGGGTTAGATTGCATTCAATGCATCTTTCTAAAACCAAAGTCAATTTATGTAAGCAATCATCAAATGAGTTCCCAAAGACAGAGAAATCGTCCATGAAAATCTCAATGAATTTCTCCACCATGTCCGAGAAAATGGATATCATGCATCTCTGGAACGTGGCAGGGGCATTGCATAACCCAAATGGCATTCTGCGAAAAGCAAATGTCCCAAAAGGACATGTAAATGTGGTCTTTTCCTGATCTTCTGGTGCTATGGGTACTTGATAATATCCAGACAGTCCATCCAAAAAACAGTAAAATTCGTGCCCAGCTAATCTTTCCAACATTTGATCAATGAATGGAAGAGGAAAGTGATCCTTTTTCGTATATAAATTTAGTTTCCTAAAATCTATAGACATTCTCCATCCAGTGATTATTCTAGTGGGCACTAATTCACTTTTGTCATTTTTAACAACTGTTATCCCAGATTTCTTTGGTACCACATGCACTGGACTAACCCACTTACTATCCGCAATAGGATAGATAATCCCTTCTTCTAATAATTTAAGAATTTCTTTTTTAACTACCTCTTGCATGTTTGAGTTTAGTCTTCTTTGGGCCTCTCGTACAGGTTTAGCACCATCCTCCAAGTTGATCTTGTGCATACACATTGTTGGACTAATGCCTCTTATATCCCCTATACTCCAACCTATAGATTTCTTAAACTGTTTAAGCACTTTGATGAGTTCCTCTTCTTGTGGTTTGGTCAAGGTTGAAGAAATTATCACTGGATAAGTTTCCCCTTCTCCCAAAAACACATATTTTAAGTGCTCAGGTAAGTCTTTGAGTTCAAGTTCAGGTGGATTGGCCTCTTTACTGGATGAAGAACTGGATAGATTTAAAAGTGTACTAGATTTTGTCATCACTTCATTATTGTCTAGTTGTTCAAGGTACCCCTTAATTTCTTCATCTAAATCTTCTTCAACCTTTTCAAGTGTAAGAACGGTTTCAAGCTTGTCTTCTATTCTGGTTCGGAAAAAGGTGTTTTGGACAAGATTATCCAAAGGATCAACATCGAATATTTCATCGATGGCAGAAATAGAAGGGAAAGGTGAAGAATCAAAAACTTTAAAATGAACAGTCTCTCCTAAGACTGTCATTGTCAAATTTCCATCTTGGACATCAATAATAATTTTAGTAGTTGCCATAAATGGTCTACCAAGCAATATTGTGTGCTCTCTGTCCAATGCTGGATTTTCTTGCATATCCAGAACCACAAAGTCAACAGGTATTATCAGTTTGTCTACCTGTACCAAAACATCCTCAACTATTCCCTCTGGATATTTAAGAGATCTATCTGCAAGTTGAAGGGACATAGTTGTGGGTTTTAAATCCCCTAGATTGAGCTGTAAGAATATAGAGTAGGGCATCAAATTTATACTAGCACCTAAATCAAGCATTGCTTTAGCAACCTTCCTATCCCCCATAGTTATGTTTATAATAAAACTTCCAGGGTCTTTCAACTTAGGGGGTAGTTTGTGCTGAAGTATAGTGCTAGAAATTTCTGATACTACTACTCGTTCATTCAGTTCATACCTCCTTTTCTTAGTGTTCAACTCTTTGAAAAACTTGGCATATGAGGGCACATTCATAATCACTTCTAACAATGGTAAATTGATATTCACTTTAGAGAGCATATTAAAAAGATCATTGAATTGCTTATCTTGTTTGGACTCTTTTAACCGGTGGGGAAAAGGTACTTGTATCTGTTGTGGTTCTGTTGTCTTTTGAATTTTGGGGGTGTTAGATGACCCCCCAATGAGTTTTTCAGAAGGCTTGTTAAGTTTAACACTTGTTTCTCCTTTTTGCGAGATTAGAGTATCGCCTTCTCTGTTACCTGAACTACAAGGTAGATTGTTAGAGATTTCAGGTAAACTGGTATTGACTACCTTACCACTTCGAAGGGTTCTAACATCCTTTGCTTGTTCTGGTTGACTGGGCAACTTTCCTGGTTCTTTCTTTTGCATTTGTTCAGCCAGTTGCCCAACTTTAGATTCAATTCTTTTAACCGAAGCCTCCATGGTGTTCAACCTTTGATTAGTCATCAATTGGTTGTCACGACTAACTTGAATAAAAGCATTCAAGCTATCTTCTAAGGTTGGTTTAAAAGATTGGCTTGGTGGGTAAGGGTGGTTGTTATCCGACCTTAGTGTTGGATATTGGGTGTAGGCTGGGTGATTATAGGTGTTTGGATGATACCTTTGAAAAGATTGGACTTCCTCTATGGCATCGACACTAGAATCACAAGTATTTGAACAATTATGAGTACCATGCCCAATTGAACAACACACTTCACATACCTCTTGATTTGAAATTTGGTGGGAAGTGAGGAATTTCACTTGTTTAGTCAATTCAGCAAGTTGCAAGGTTATCTCATTATCAGAGCCGACTTCATTGACCTTTGCTTTCCTTCTACCACCTCTTTGTTGGGAATTAGAACCCAATAGCTCATAGAGATTATAGGTTTCCTCTGCGGTCTTTTCTCCTACAGCACCTCCAGCAGCATTATCAACCATGTATTGACTCTGTAGTGTCAATCCATCGTAAAAGAATTGGTTTTGTAGCTGTAATGGAAAGCTATGATTTTGACATTGAATGAAAAGGAGTTTGAATCGTTCCCAAGCTTCATGAAAGGGCTCTTCATACATTTGAGAAAATGTTGCTATCTTTGTTCTTAGATCAACAGTCTTTTGATGGGAATAGAACCTACCCATGAAAATTTCATAGACTGCCTCCCAAGTTTTAAGAGAACCTGACTGTAGAGTAATGAACCATGACCAAGCTTTATCTTTGAGAGTGTAAGGAAAACACCTCATCCTAAGTTGATCTTCATTAATTGCATGTAGTGGAAAGGTTTGGACAATAGCATAGAATTCTCGAATGAAATTTAAAGGGTCTTCATTAGGGATACCGTAAAAGGAAGGCAACAAAGAATAATGAATCTTTTTCAATTCATAATTCCTTGCAGCCTCTTGTAATTGGATACCGGAAGTTACATTGCCAATGATTGGCATTGTATATTCTTTCATCTTTTTCCGCCTATCTTCAGCATCTCCCATGGTTGTTTGTAGTTGAAAATGATCCTCCTCCTATTGTGTATCAACATTTTGCTCTTAGTAGATATTTTTATAACTTGATAAAACGTAAAGGCTTAAAGCAAAAAGGTGCAAGGAACCTAAATTTTTTTTTTTTAATTTAAATTTAAACGAATGGACACAATTTTTGAACAAACAAATTTATTTCATTTGAATTTTTATTACACGCAAACTAAAACAAAGCAAAATACAATAATGGGTGACCTCCCATACAGGACTAAAATTTATCGTCCTCTAGTAAGACGTTGCTTGGAGATTGCAGAATGAAAAACTCAATGTCTCCTCTTCATTGAATTCATTTAAGTATCAAATTAGTCTTTGCCTTTTTGCAAATGTTCAACTAACTGTTCAACTTGAACTTCCACCTTTTTAATAGAAGCTTCCACAGAGTCCAACCGTTGATTGGTTTTAGATTGGTTATCCCTACAAACTTGAATAAAAGAATTCAAGTTGTCCTCCAAGGTTGGTTTATTGGGAATGCTTCTTGGAATAGGTGGGTGGAATTGCTGGCCTGCCTGGTTTGAGCTTTGAGTGAAAGGAGGGTTGTTTTGCCTCCAAGAAAAATTTGGATGACTTCTCCACCCAGGATTATAGGTATTTGAATTGGGATCAAACCTTGGTCTCTGTTGATATGCTCCCAACACATTGACCTGTTCAGGTCCAGTTGTATCTCCTTGATATGGACAGGCTTCAGTACCATGTCCCATGTTGTTATACAAACCATATTGATCATTATTGGTGTTGGTTTGTGTAGCGAGAAGGGCAACTTGCTTAGTCAGTTGAACAAGTTGTTGTTGAACTTCATTATTGGAGTCGATTTCATGAACTCCAGCTTTTCTCACTCGGGAGCTTTTCTCTTGGGAATTAGCACCCAACATCTCAAAGAGGTTATACGTCTCTGAGGCAGTTTTTTCTCCTATTGCTCCTCCTGCAGCGTTGTCGACAATGAACTGACATTGTTGTGTAAGTCCATCGTAAAAGAATTGGTTCTGCAACTGCAGGGGAAAGCTATGATGGGGACATTGAGTGAGAAACATTTTGAACCTATCCCAAGCTTCATGGAATGGTTCTCCATCCATCTGAGAGAAAGTAGCAATCTTTCCTCTCAACTCTGATGTTTTTTTTGGTGGGAATAGAATTTTCCCATGAATTTATTGTAAATGTTCCCCCATGTCATCAGAGAACCTGGGGGAAGTGACATCAACCAAGTTTTGGCCTTATCCTTTAATGTGTAGGGAAAACATCTCATCCTAAGTTGATCCTCGTTTAGAATACCGAGGGGGAATGTTTGGACCGTAGCATAGAAATCTCTCATAAAGGAAAGAGAATCTTCATTAGGTAACCCATAAAAGGAAGGAAGCATAGAAAAATGAATATTTTTAAGGTCATAATTCCGAGCAGCCTCTCCCAACTGGATAGCGGCAGTTGCCGTGCCAATCACCGGTCTTGCAAACTCCTTCATCGTAGTTTCCCTAATATGTTGGTTTTCCTCCATTTCTTTTGGTTCTAGCAAAGGATTAAGACCTGGTTCTATGTTTGGCTCAAAAACAGGTTAATGGGTAGAATCCAGTTTTGTTGACACTTGTTTAAATTTATGAAAATTATTTACATATGGTGTAACAGAGTTTCCTAAGGATCTCCTACCACGCATAGACTATTGTAAACGTAAATTTAAAACTCATGTCAACAAAATAAAAAATTTAGAGAAAATTTACATGTTATTTAATACAAAGCACTAAACAAAACTAGTTAAACCCTAAAAAAAGAATTTTTTTTTTTATCATTTTATTTTTCTTAATTTTTTTTTTTATATTTTTTTTTATTTTGTAACATAATTAGTATTAACCAAGAGTGCTCCCAGGAAAGAATGGTGGTGCAAACGGCTCCTTAAATACCATTCTCCTAGCCAGAGCAACGTTCCGAGGAAAGACTAGTGGCACAAAAGCTTCCAAGAACTAGTTTCTTAGACAGAACTCCCTTAGATTTTTACTTTTCATGTTATTTAGTTAATTAGGTATAAATTCAAGTAATGTTTTTTTTATTATTATTCATGAAAGGTAATTTTATTTTACTATTCACGCTATATAATGTCTTATTAACTTAAATTTTTTTGAAATTTAAGTTTTTGAAATTTTTTTTTTATATTTTTTTTATGAACGGTAATTTTATTTTACTATTCACGCTATATTATTTCTTATTAACTTAAAATTTTTTTAATTTTGAATTTTAAATTTTTTTTTATGAACGGTAATTTTATTTTACTATTCACGCTATATAATGTCTTATTAACTTAAAATTTTTTGAAATTTAAGTTTTTGAAATTTTTTTTTTTTTATATTTTTTTTATGAACGGTAATTTTATTTTACTATTCACGCTATATTATTTCTTATTAACTTAAAATTTTTTGAATTTTGAATTTTAAATTTTTTTTTTTTACTATTCATGAACGGTAAAAATTTTTACTTCAAATTTCAAATTTCTAAATTATTTTACAATTAAAAAAAATTATTTTTTTTTATTTTTTTTATTTTTTATTTTTTATTTATTTATTATGAATTTTGAAATTTGATTATTATTAAAATATCACAATTATTTACAGCACAAAAATGTTTTTAAAATTTTGATAAATAATTTAAAAACGCTATTCCTTCCCCGGCAACGGCGCCAAAAACTTGATGAACGAAAACCGGCATCGCCGATCTTCGCAAATAATTTGGTTTTAATATTTATAAAACTCTCGCAAGTGCACGAATCATTTCGAAGAAAATGATAAGTATACTCCCAAGGTCGATCTAAGGAAGGAATGTATGTGGTTTTTAATTTATTATTCAAACTTTTAAAAACGAAATTAAATCCTAAACATCCTGTCACGATAATTTGGTTTTTGTGTTCCTAATCTAATAACATAAAATAAACATATATACAGATTAATTAAATATAATCTAATAACATAAAAATAAACATAGATACAAATTCAATAAATAATTATCTAAAAATAAACATATATACAGATTCAATAAATATTCATGCAAATTTTATCATTTATATTAGCGGAGTATTTATGGATATAATAACTAAATTAATTATGCTTGCTCATATAATCTAGGTTATTAAAGATATAAATTGATATTTTATTGATTCTCTATTTTTTATATAAATACCACCTTTGGTGGGGTTAGATATTCTTTGTTAACTAAACAAATCAATTAACACCTATGGGTGGGGTTGATAACTAATATGCTTAATTAAATTAATTCCTTTTTCTAAGAGATTGAAAATGAACCATTTAAATGCCACCTTTGGTAGGGTTAGACAGTTTAAACTTTATTCAAGGTGTCCAAATTAAACATAAGAATTTAATTATCCGAGTACTAACTTTCAAGTTTTAAAACCACTATTGAAAACATGTTGTCAATACATTTTCACATAATAATTCTTATAAAAACTTTTGAAATAGAGTTTCACTCTAACTACCGGGCGATTGTACCAACAAATAAAAGAGCACTACTCTAAATTAGACCGGATAACTAAACCTTAAAATCTAATTTTCAGTTTTAAGTTTGTAATGAAAAATAATATATTTCTCTCTAACATTCTTAATATAAAATCTTGAATAAAAACAAAATCAATTCATTTTAGAAATTTTCACCTATTTAATATTTCGCAAGCATAACAACGTTATTATTATATCATGTTTATAAACAGCTAGCAGAGTTAAATTTAATCATAGACAAATTAAATATAACATGTAAGAATAAAGCATAAAAATAACTGTAAAGAAAATAAAATCCTTACAGAACTTCGACGCTATTCCCGTTGCTAGAAAACCTCCAAGCGGAATTTGCACTCCCATTTATTGAATCAAAAACTAAATTATTACAAAAACATTACAAGTTCCTCTCAAAAAGAGAAGAACACTAAAACTAAGAGAATTGAACTAAAAACTAAGAAGGAAACTAAGAAAAACTTAGAAACTAAGAAAGAAACTAAGGAAAACTCAAAAACTAAGAAATGAGAGAAAGAAAGAAGAGAGAAGTGTGGTTTGAAGGTGTGGTTTGAAGGTGTGTTTTGAAGTGAAGGGAATGGGGTATTTATAGGTGAGGATGGAGAGAAAAAGTAGAGAAAAAAATGTTAAAAAAATGTAAAAACACGGATTATTGATTGCTGACGTCATCAGATGACGTCAGCATGACAGGGGGCGGCTGCACAGTACCGGGTATGAACAGTACCGCGGCTGCACAGTACCGTGTATGAACAGTGCCGAGTCTACACAGTACCGCGGATGAACAGTACCGCGGATGAACAGTACGCGCGGATGAACAGTGCCGCGCGCTGCTGCTTGGGGCGGTGCTGGGCGTTGGGGCGCGGCGGCTGGGCGGCGCGGCGGCGCGATTTTCGTTTTTTTGACATTTTTGACCTTTTTGACCCATTTTGTCCAATTTTTTCATGTTTGTTGACCTTTTCCCACTTATTTATTAATATATTTGTGATGTATTGCTTCAAGTATTCCTGTTTGAGTCTTTAAATTGCGTTTTTAAGCCAAAATACCTGAAAAACAATAAAAATACCCGTGATTCCGAAAAAGACAAATTTATATAAATATATGATAAAACATATAAATATATGTATTTTTAATCAATTAATGTGCATAAAATCATGGTTATTTTAGTGCTTTTTGAGCACTCATCAGGATGGTACTTAATGAAACCTTTCAAGTTGTAGCTATTATTGAAAAGTTGCCCCTTTCATGGATATGGTTCAAGGCCAACCTTAAGCACAAGTGAAGAGAAGTGTATTTGAAAGATTTGCTTATAAGATTCAAAGTGGAAGAAGACAACATGGCTTCTTTTAGAATAGGGTATATCTTATCAACACCAAAAACTAATGTGAAGGAACATAGTCAACGTTCGAAACACAATAAGAATAAGGGCAAGGGGAAGCTAGGTAAAAGGTCTAAATTAGGACCTAGATAAGTAACTTTTAAGAAGACAAGCTTCAGAGGGATTTTCTTTAACTATCATAGGACAGGGCATAAAGCCCCACACTATAAGTTTCCAAAAAGAAATATAAATCATGAGGGAACATGGCTAATGACATCACTCATGATATCTCTGATATTGAATTGTGTGTAATCATTTCTAAGGTGAACTTGGTGGGATTAAATCCAAAGGAGTGGTGGGTTGATATTGGTGAAACAAGGCACATATGCTCAGATAAGAAGTTATTCGTTACTTTTGAAGCAATGAAAGATGGAGAGAAGAAGCTATAAGAAGGAGCTTGCATTAAAAAATGTCCTCTATGTGCCAGACATCCGTAAGAATCTTGTTTTTGGTTCATTGCTAAACAAGCATGACTTTCAGATGGTATTTGAATTTGATAGGATCATTATGACCAAAAATGGGATGTTTGTGGCAAAGAGATATGTATTTTATGGGCTATTTAAGCTCAATATAATGTCTGTAAAAGCTAAGAATATTAATAAGAATAATTCTTTTAATTATTTGCTCGAGTTTTCCAACTTGTGGCATGGTATACCAGATCATGTTTATTACGACACATTGCATAGACTAATTAACATGGAACACATACCCTTATTTCAAATAGATTCAATGTATAAGTGTGAGAATTGTGTTGAGGCAAAAATAACTAGGTAATCATTACATTCGATTTAAAGGAACATTGAACCCTTTGACTTAATTCATAGTGATCTATATGATTTGAAATTTCTAAAATAAATTTAATTCGTGTTATAAAGTGTCAATTCAAAGTTAAACAAAAACAAATTGGACTGATCTAAACTAACTTGAATTGGTTCAAACTTTTATTTATATGTATTAATTGCTCTTTTTTTTTATCTTATCTAACATGATATTAATTTGCAATATTATAATTTTTAATATAATTAAAATAATAAAATCTTTGAACCAAACTCAATGAATTATAACAACATTAAACATTCAAATAAAAATTTGTTAAAAGCTTTTACAAAATTAAAAAAATAAATGTATTATAAGTATATTAAAAAACAATCCAATGATCTATTACCTAAAATTAAAGTAAATGAATATTTTAAGCTTAAATTTTATGTAATTGTGATTAGTGAAAACATAATATATTTGCACATGTACATAACTAAGATAAGATTAATAAAATTATAAGCTAATTTAATAAACCCATGAACAAATCAGTAAACACGTCATAAGTACTTTATATGAAATAATTTATGAATTTAAAAGAAACAGTGATATATCTCATTTTTAAATAAATTCAAAAATATTCATATAATTAATCATGTTCATTGTTGATAAGATAATGTATAGAATTTGTGAATAATTGAATAATCAATATATGATCTATTACCTAAAAAAGTTATAATAATAATATATAACAATAATTATAATTATTTTTTATTTTTGTGTTATCAGACTCGATTAACCCAGCCCTAATTGTTTTCTAATTTTTTTGTGTTATTTAGACTAATTCAAATTAAACCTAAGTTTAATTTGTTCGTGTTTGATTATTGTTTTTGATTGGTATTTTTTTTAACAACCTAACTAGAGTATAATTGCCACTTTTAGTCCTCTCTTGTGTTTGATACCAAAACCATAAAAAAATTCTTTTTTTTAATAAAATTTGGGTTGTATTTTATAATTTTATGACAATTTTTATTCACAAATTATACCTCTTTCATTTTTTTTTATACATTTTTCATTTAGTAAAGAATCTAAGGTGGTGTTTGGTTGACCGAATGAAATCAGAATCAGAATCGGAATGTGAATGGAATGGAAATAATTTTTTTTGGTTTGACTATTAAAATCAAAAAAGAATTAATATTACAATATTTGATTTACAATTGAAATGGAATGAAAAACATTGAATATTACCTTAATACCCCTATATTCAGTGAAGTTTAAATAATAACAGCATAAGAGTAAAATATTTAAATTTGATTTATTGCTGCAACGTTGGTGATTTATGGATGAGATTGTTTGATAACTCCCATCTAAAAATTTTAATGTCTCTTTTCACTTAATGGGTTTTTCATATTTGCATATTCTATATAACTCCTCTAACGAGCTTTTAAAATTTATTTTAAACTCATAAGTAAAAGCTTATTACAGTCATCTATTCAATGATAACATTATGTTTGTTATTTGTTCCCTAACAATTTAAAAATAATATGTATATAGAGGGTTACTAGAAGATGAAAGAGATTTTTTTTTCAAAAACTACTAATCATAACCATTTTTAGTGTGCTCATTTAAAAGATAAAAATAGGTTATGAACTTGTAGTCCTTCCAGAAATAAAATATTTTCGAATATGGTTATTTTTTCTTATATTTTTGGTTTTACACTACTACAAAAAAGATATTTAAGTCAAGATTAAAAGTCATTTTTTTTGGGAAAAATTGACTTATAATGAATTTAAGGTTGGTATGTTGAAAACCCGACTTAAAAAATTAAAAAAATAGCGTCGATTCTACGTGTCAACCGATGCTACACATAGAACGTAGTGTCAGTCCTACATGTTAACCGATGCTATTCATGTTTTCTTTTCCTTTTCTCTTCTTTCTCCCTCATTTTCAGACCAAACGTTATATTGTGTGTCCTAACTGTTATCCAAAAAACCGACCACCTCCTCTACTCTTTCTCATTTTCTGACCACCATCAACCACCAATTCTGAAGTCATTTACTAGGTTTTATTCCTCTCCAATATCTCTTCTAGATCCCTTATTTTTTGAACATAATACTCGAATATTTTATACACATTTTCCTTTACTTTGTCACTTACAAAACACATTTTTTCTTCATTTCTTTCATTTTTGTCACTTCATTTACTCATGTAAGTATATTTATGAATTATTTTACAATTATTATTCATATTTCTTTATTTTTTTTGTATATTATGTGTTATTATTTATGTGTATAATTTTTTGTGTTATGTAAGTTGTGTATTTTTATTCAAACTTAGAAGATAAGATTGTATTTTTATTCATTTATTTATTTTAATAATTTTATGTATTTAGATGTTTTATATATATTAATTTATTTTAAACTTAAATTTTTTTAAAATTATTTACATGTACATGAAATATATATATATTATAAGATATATTTTTATATGTACATATAATGTATAATGAGTTTATTAATATTTATTATTTATATATGTATAAAATATGTATTATTATTAATTATATGCATTTATATATATATATATATATTATATATCTTATATTGTTAATGTTATTATGAGTTTATTATTAATTGTTTGATTTTTATGTATTTATTTTTATATGATGTTTTGATAGATATTATAATAATTAGGAAATTCATATATAATAATATTTTAAATATATTGGTTGAATACATATTTAATATGCTTAATGTCATTAATAGAAAATGGAGAAATCTTGGATGTCAAAGTGTAGAATTGAGTAAGACTATATTTCTAGAGTTGAAAGTAATAATGAAATTAGTATGATTCCATGCACATATAATTATATTTATATTATCTAATTATTTATATATATTTATTTTATATAAGACATGTTATTATCGACTTCAAGCTAATCACTCATCACATTTAGCAATGTTTTATGATTATTCATTTATCAATCCATATCAAGAGAATGATGTTAGCATCAAAGCTAAACAATTATGTGATATGACATTAACACTTAATAGAAATTAGAAGTTGAAAATCTCTTGGCCATTAAAGTTTGAACAATGCTAAGATAATTGGATATTGATAATTCTTGATCTATATGACAATTATGTTTGGTACTGTGACTCAGCTTCCATATAATTGAGTAAAGATACAAAAAACATTTGTTGAAATGTAAGAGTTACAACTAACTATTTTTCTTTGTAATATTTAATAAATAACTAACTGTTTTAAACTTTGATAGGGCATGAAAGCTATGGAACAAGAGTATGAGCATTGCCCTTAAAAGATTTCATAAGTTTATATGGAACAAAATTATGGCATGTACAAACGAAAATTAATAATTTAATTAATATTACTATTGAATAATAAATATGTTCGAATATCGAAAACCATGTACACTTTTTTTGTAGGTTTCATAACAAAATGATGGAGTCATGTGTGGTTACTTTGTCATGAAATTTATGAGTGAAATCATCTCAAATATCAACATTCCAATTAAAGATGTGGTAATCTCTTTTACTAATATACTTTTTTAACATATATAAGTTATTTTTTGTGAATTTATGATATTACATTCTTATTTTGAATTTAAATACATATAGTTCTTTGGTTAGAACAAGTCGAGCTATGATATGCAAATTTTTGATGATTTACGAGAATATAGGGCAGAACACATGCTTTAAATTATAACATCACAAAAAGAATATATGATGATCTTAAATAACATTGGACAACACCATGATAATTTTTATAATGCTTTAATTTCTCTATTCCTATGTCTCTGAAGTTTGAGCAATTTGTTTGATAGATGTTCATATGCTCATGTATTTAAGGAAATGAATTATTATTTGGACTTATTTTTCTGCCCAAACTCCATCTCATCTCTTTTGCCTAGTTCCCTGGTTATTATGAGTGAGACATTGCTGGTGATTTTAAGCAAACAAAACTTTCTCTCCTTCAAATAAAATGGGAATATCACAAAATTCATGACAAAAGATGCGATATTATTTTATTTGTAATTTAAGTTAAATATATATATGTTTGTGTATGTATTGTATGTAAATTATTTTTTTGTAATAAATTTAATTTTAAAGTAATTAATTAATATTTAATTTTTCAATTATTTGTAGCATTTAAACTCTTTTAAATAGATTTTGGTTTTTTCTACTATTATGTGATCAAATACAGGTTTTGAGGATAGTAGAAAATGAGTAAAATGTGTAAAAAAAAACAGAATTTAAAATCGATTCATACGCTTAACCGACTTTAAATATTAAGTCTCTCCAATCTAAGTTGGTTCACCTAACCGACTTTAAACGAATTTAAAGTCGGTTATTAACTGACTTAAATGCTCGATTTTGGCATAGTGTTAAGGTTCAAACTAAATATGCTATTATATGTGTTTCTTTATTGGTGTATATAATTTAATCTTTTAAGATTCAATCTCTTCATTCATAACAACCAGCCATTAAACAAACTCATCACAAGAGACAGGTTCATACACCTCAATAGACTCTACCACAGATCATGCAAAAGAAACTAAGTCTACATCTACGTACCTCTGAGGGCGTCAAATCTCATTTATTCCTTTACCATTAGCGATACTATATGGTTGCTTATGTTGCTTTTTTGCTACATCATGAGCAGAATTATCTATCTCATTCACAGATGGTTGATTTGAAGTGCTTTATTGCACTTGACCAGGAGACTCACTCTCAAGCTTCACATACTCACTAACACCGTGGTCTTTAGCTGCAACAATAAACTCTTTTTTTATTTCCAAACATGGAAAACTCATCAAACTTAACATCACTACTAATCAAAAATTTAGATGACTTGGGTTTAACATGCATTTCAATGCCCTGTGCTCAAGTTTACCATCATTAACATGAGCATAAGTAAGACAACCAAAAAAATCAAAATAATTAGCAAAAGTACCAAAGAATGCCTCAAACGGAGTCTTCAACTCAATTACAGTTGATAGAGACCGATTTACCAAATAGTATGCATGGTTACAAGCTTCAGTGCAAAAGGATTTATCCAAGTCAGCTTGAAAGAGCATATAACAAGCTTTTTCTAGAGATTTCAATGCACAGTACGGTGTCTCACTATGCCATTTCTTTCACATAACTCATTAAAATGACTTTCACAAAATTCCAAACCATTGTTAGTTCTCAAATGCTTGATTTTCTTGCATGTTTGATTTTCTATACAAGCCTTGAATTTTACAAATTTTGAGAGCACTGCATTCTTGTTCTTCAGAAAATACACCCAAACATTACAGGAGAAGTCATAATAAAATTCAACACATACCGAGTACCGCCCTTAGACACAACATGAGAAGGACCCCAAAGATCTTATTAAATATAATCAACAATGCCTTTCTTTTTATGGATGATTGTATTGAACTTAATGATGCGATGATTTCCATAAACACAATGCTCACAAAAATCAAGCCTCCTAATTTTCTAATCACCAAGAAATCTCGCTTGCTCAAAATAGACATCTTTGCCTCACTCATATGCCCTAACCACATTTTCCATAATCGAGTAGTATTTTAATCTTGATTTGACGAGGACGAAATTGAAACACTGCCAATAAAAGTGCTACCATGAAACACATAGAGACCATTCGACAATTGTCCTTTAATAATAATGAGAGAACCCTTACTAACTCTTAAAAATCTACCTTCAGCTACATACTCATAGCTTTGTGAATCAAGAGTACCCCAAAGATATCAAGTTCTTTTTTAAATCTGAAACATGAAGAACATCTTTCAAAATTCTATCAATATCATCATGCATCTTAATTCGGACAGTATCAATACCAATAACCTTGTAGGATACATTATTTCATATCAAGACAAACACCTTTATCAATAGATTGATAAGAAGCAAACCAGTCCTTACTAGGGCACATATGGTAAGTACAACCCGAATCAAGAATCCAAACATCTCTAGGAGAACCAATAGATACTGCTAGAACATTTTCACCATTGGAACTAGAACTATCTACAACACCAGTAACATCATTAGTACTAGAAGACTTCGTGTCAGATTTTTCTTTACCTTTGAGTTTCGAACAATTTACTTTCTATTGTCTTTCCTAATGTTAGTAGTTACATTTATCCTTTCATTTTCTAGATTTGGATATAGACTTTCCTCTATTGTTGCTCGAGCCTTTTTCTTAATTTCTACCTCTAACAAATAAACCACTACTATTATCATTGTTGCTAGTAGACATTTTTTCCTTCAACTTTATAGATTTCAAAGATGCTTTGACATCTTCCAAAGAAATAGTGTCTCGCCTATATACCATGGTATAAAAAAATGTTCAAATGAATGAGGTAAAGAAAATAATAAAACTAAGGCTTTATCCTCATCATCAATTTTAACACCACCATGTTTTAGATTACGAATAATTTTAATAAATTCATCAAGGTGATCGTGTAAAGGTGTACCTTATGACATTCTAAATGTATACAAACATTGTTTCAAATAATATTGATGTGTTAAAGACTTGGTCATATACAAATTCTCCAATTTAAGCCATAACCCAGTGGGTGATTCCTCATCACCAACCTCACGTAGTATCTCATCAGACAAGAATAACTAAATTGTACGGAGACCATTTTCCATCAATGTATCTTTTTCTTCATCAATCAATTTTTTTGACAATTTATCATTGTCTTCAAGTGTCTTAAGAAACTCTTCTTTAACTAATACGACCCACATCTTCATTCGCTAGAAATTGAAATCATTACTACCATTGAATTTCTCAATTTGGTATTTCGCAATCATGATAGAAAACCCAATATTAAATAAACAGAAACACAACCTAGAAAATATGAAACCAATCAGATAACCAGAAGCTTAAAAGAAATCCAAAAGAGAAAATTTGATCAGTTATAATAAATAACAGAATAACTCAATGCTCTTATACCAATTTGTTATAAATTAGTACTAGTGGAAACAAAGTTGTTGTCCAATTTGGTTGTACAAATATATAATTATGGGTAACAGTAAAATAATAAACAATGAGAAAATAAATGACACACAATGATTTAAGTAGACTTTTTACATTGAAAACAATATCAATGGTGAATATGCAGCAAGGAAATAATAGAAATTGAAAAACCCCTCTAATTTACTCCTTTTTGGAAGGAGTAATGTAAATTAGAAAACATCAATCGAAGAATAGGAGACCAACGACTGGTTATTTGGCTGAAATCCTAGGCAGCTTCTACACTTCATCTCTGTTCCTGCTCTAGCAGCTCTGTTTTGTTCTCTTTGGTGGCAGCTTCCTCAATCTATTCTCATAAAAGGAACAACATATATCACAATATATATATATTAATCAAAGAAGGTGGAGGGTTTAAGTAATATATGTGTTTTGGACCAATTTAACAGGGAATTTATGCTAATGTTAGGTTTAGCTTCGACTTATGTATAATAGCTCGAGTCAAATTTTTGTTTTAGCATTTTAAAGAAAATTAACTTTGTTTACAACATCATGTTTAATTTATTATTATTTATTTTTGGATTAGTAATGTTGAATTGTTTTTGCTCATGTCATTCTTTGAAGGGTATATGTATAATTATCTTAGTCTCACATGATAATAACGTTTGCTTAATCTTAATGGACCAGCATTTTCGATATCAGTAGCATTTAATGTAAGCATTATTGGATGATTAATCTTATGTGATATGATCACAGGGGGATTTTGGTTCTTATATTCTTGCTATGGATGAAAGAACATATCAACTTATTGGTCCTGATTATGGTAATAGGAATTGAAGGTGTCAAGAATCCATGTCTGGGATAGATGATGGGTTTCTTTTTTGTTGTCATACTTGATCTGTTTATGTCTTAAGTCTCCTTGCATTTGTTTTTGAATAATGAAGATATAGTGCTGATGAACTGAAAGAAGAGAAGATAACAGCGGCGCAAAAGAAAACAGGAAGGAAAAGTTAATTCTGTATAGGGAATAGGGCATCAGTCTTTAAAATGAGCCTTTTATAGATATATATATTGGGCTGGGCCTTTTTAATTATTATTATTGCTCTGGTTCGTTTAATTTTTTAAAAATTGGGCTTTCATATAATATCACTATAAGGATAAAGTCTCGTGAATAAAAACTATTATAAATTAAAATAAATATAAGGATTTAGGATAGTACAAGACATTAATTACGTCAAAAATACACAAAAATCTATTAATTATTAGTTGAAATATTATAAATCTATTAATTATCAAAAAAATATAACAAAAAGATAAAAATTTTAAAAAATATCATTTGCATTATGTGAGGAAAGATGTATTTTTAATAGGGATAAAATGATCATTTTAACCCCTAAAATAGAAGTCTTTAAGTCTTAACTATGTTGTTCTCCCTTTTTTTTGTGTCAAAAATTCATAATTATATCATATCAAAAGTAAACAAAAATCTATTAATTATTAGTTGAGTCACTATAAATCTATTAATTATCAAAAAATATAACAAAAGGATAAAAGTTTTAAAAAATGTCATTTGCATTATGTGAGAGGAAATATGTATTTTTAATAAGGGTAAAATGATCATTTTAACCCCCAAAATAAAAGTCTCTAAATCTTAACTATTTTTTTTTGGTAAAAAATCCATAATTATATCAGATTAAGAAGAACGAAAGTTATATATTTTACTAAAAATTTTTATTTTTAGATATCAGAGTTGAGAGAGAATGAAAAACAGAGCTGAGAATAAAGAATTTTTTATTTTGGGGGTTAAAATGATTTTATTCTTGTTAAAAATGTATCATTTCTTTTACATTATATAAATATGATATTTTTTAAATCTTTACCTTTTTTTTTTAATAATTAATAGACTTAGTAATTAATAGAGTTGGTATATTTTGTATATAGTTATTGTAAATGTAATATCCCATTTAATATAATCTTAGAAGAGTGTTGCTAAATCAAACCACATTTTTGTCATGCGAGACCACAATTACACAAAGCTAGCAGCAAGCTCAAACGTGTGCTTCCTTTTTATTATATTGTGTGCTTTTTAGTCGGTAAATAATGGTCTTTTATAAAATTTGAAAACTGATCAGTTTAAATTTAAGAAATAATAAAACAATTATTAAAAGAATAATAATAATAATAATAATAATAATAATAATTTACTAAAAATAAAATAATTATTATATATACATATCATTTAATAGTCATATTTAAGAGTTTGTGTTTAAAAATTGAACGCTTTATATCCATGTCCAAGTGGTTTAAAATTTAAAGTTTAACAAGTCTCACGTCTAGATACATATCAATATCTGACATTCGTGTGCTGGCATGGGGACAAGCACGTGCGTGTGTTGGCACTCGCGAGACTCGACACATGTGTATTGGCTGCGCACGTGACTCGACATGTTTGATATTCTGACTGTTTTGATCTATTTTGTCTAATTTTTTCATTTTTTTTGACTTTTTTTTTATTTTTCTAACATATTTGTGATGTATTGTCTTGAATATTTTGTTCAAGTCTTTAAATTATTTTTTGAACGAAAATACTTAAAAAACAATAAAAATACCTATGACTCCGAAAAGATAAATCTATATAAAAATATTATAAAATCATACAAATATAAATATATTTAATCAATTAAATTATCTTAAATAATGGTAATTTTAGTACTTTTTAAGTACTCATCAAGATGTTTGTATGAGCACACTCATACCATTAGCTCATTCATTTAATGTTTTTTTCTATCTATTATACAATCTAAATCTAAGATATTAGACTTATTATTATCACGGAGTTTGAATTATGGTGGGATACTACTTCTAATTCCCTAATGCAACTATTCTTTCATTTTGGATGGTTATCTTCTTATATTGGTAGTATAAAGCTCTCCTAACCATTGCCTATTTCTTTCTTCCCTATGTGAGTCAGATGTTCCTTCTTGGTAAAAAAATGGTTTCAATGACCTTTTGGAGTCATAATTTCTGGTTCAATATCAGTCTCACTGATTATTATCATATTATTTTCCTTTTTGTTTGTACAAATTTTTTCATTATAATGTTCTTTTTATTCTTCATTAGTTAGTGTTAACAAACTAAATGATTTTTTTATATCCCTTTTTCAGGGTTCATGAATTTTTCTTTTAATTATTTTCTATATTCCATTCAATTAGAATTATATCTTTTTCGTTATATTTTTCTTCATTTTTTTCTCTCTGATTTTTAGGAATGAGGGCATATGATCTCCTAAGTGATTCTACTTTTAATTTTTTTAAGAGATCATATTTATGACCTACAATATCATTGTTTTTATGTATGTTATACATATCTTTTCTTAGTTCTATAAATTCCATATGTACATCTTGTTGAAGTTTATTATAATCACATTTCTATATTTCTTTTAATAATTTTTTTTGTGTTTCGATTATACCCTATAGGTATTTCGTGTTTGATTATTAGACTAGATCAATTTCTTCTGTTAAAAGCCTCAAAGCTTTCACTAATGTTACTTTATTTTTTGCTACGCTTATTAGGCTTCCATCTATTTCTAATTGTGTATTTTTAATTTTTTTAAACATTATTGTCCTCTTAATATGACATCATGAACTAGTGAATTCATTACTTGAACTTCATAATTTAGTTTTTTAACTTATTTTTTAGAAGTTTTTTTCTTTACGATCTATAAAAATAAATCTTGGTATATTATTATTTTTGACAAAATTATTTTTTCTTCCTTTTATCAAGAGTTTAATACGAAACAATTACTAATTAATTCTTGTTATTACCGTAGAAAACGATGTCATTCTGGTTATAATTATATAATTCTTATACCAAAATAATTTTATTGACTAAACATCATATCTTTTACCCTTTAATTGCAGACTGGTCCTATGTTTGACTTGAATAACACAATTTTTTTTTTTTGAAAATTAATAAAAAAGAAGCCATAAGATGAGTAGAATATTAAAAAAAAAAGGACAACTCAGTCGCATGTTATTTTTATACGCAATAATTTTCTTCAGCATGATCCTGCAGATACTTTTTCAAAGGAACCAATGAGAATATAGGTTTCTGTGTTTATGTTCAGCAGGCTCTATTTGTTGACTCTTGACGCTGGTGATTGTTAATAGAAATTGGCAAGGAATAAGATTAATTAGAACAAAAAGTTACAGGTAATATAAATTCATGCAGCAGTTCTTTATTGATAACTGGCATTTGGTATTGAAGAACAACTGTCAGGTTAAATTGCTTTAGCTACCTACCATATTATATGCTCTCATGTCATATCAATCACTGGTTTCATCTATCAATGTCTAAAAGTATAATTGATCCTCTTATTTTAAGACTTTTGATATATCTCTCTCCTAAATTAACATGCACCACATAATTGGTTGTCGATGGAGTAGAATGCTTAATTGGGAGAATGAGACAAAGAACTTTGGTCCTTGTTGGTATTGGAGTGCATGTTAAGCGTAGAATTGATTACTTTATATTATCATTTTGGTTTTTTTATAATTTCATGGTTGACATTGCTGTGTGCCGGCCCTTTATCCGGTGTGAGATTACTTATCAATTGAAATTTTTTATTAATTTAAAAAGTTTTTATCTGATCAACGTCAAGATAAAGACAAAGTATGCGGTGCTCATAACATTAATACATGTTCAAGCAGTTGTTATCCCACCAGATTCTTCTTCTGTTTTAAAGCCATGGTCAACTCTCTTCTGAACTTTCCAACACTACTGCCACTGTTTCTGCTGTTCCTTTTTCTTTTTCATTCTTCTAATTCAATTAGCTTTCAGATATCTCGTTTTGATTCCAACCCAGGAAGAATACTCTATCAAGGAGATGCAGTACCCTCTGTTGGAGTTATAGAATTTAACAAAATGAATTATATAAACAGAGTTGGTTGGGCTCTCTATGCTGATAGGGTGCCACTCTGGGATTCTGATACAGGAAAGCTAGCTGATTTCTCAACTCATTTCTCCATCGTTATCGACACACAAAAGGTTGCTAATTATGGTCATGGGATTGCATTCTTTCTTGCTCCTGTTGGATTTCAAATCCCACCAAATTCAGCAGGTGGGTTTCTAGGCCTGTTCAATACCACAACAAGTGATTCACCACGGAATCAAATTGTTCATGTTGAGTTTGATTCCTTTGTAAACCCGGAATGGGATCCTAGGGTTGAGCATGTGGGGATTAACAACAATTCCATTACTTCGGCTGAGTACACCCCTTGGAATGCTAGCTTGCATAGTGGTGATATTCTTGATGTATGGATTGACTATAATGCTACTACAAAGAACTTTAGTGTGCATTGGAGTTACCAAGAAACCTCAAATTCTAAAGAGAAGACATATCTGTCTTATCAAATTGATTTGATGAAGGTTCTGCCTGAATATATTACAATTGGTTTCTCAGCTGCTACTGGTCAGTATGTGGAAAGACATCAGCTTAAGTCATGGGAATGGAATTCAACTTTGGACATTAATGAAACGGGTGGAAACAATGCAAAACAGAAAGGATTAATAGTTGGTATAACAGTCTCTGTGGGCGTTTTGATTGCTGTTTCAATCATAGCGGTTTTGTTGCTGAGGAAATGGAATCAAAAGAAAAAAGAAACAGCTGAGAAGAATTTAGCATCCGTTAATGATGACCTTGAAAAAGGAGCAGGACCAAGAAGGTTCTCTTACAAAGATCTTGCTGCAGCTACCAATAACTTCTCAAAAGAAAGGAAATTAGGTGAGGGAGGGTTTGGTTCCGTTTACCGGGGATACTTAGTTGATTTAGATGTTACAGTTGCTGTGAAGAAAATTTCAAGGGGTTCTAGGCAGGGAAAAAAAGAGTATATAACCGAAATCAAGGTTATTAGCCAGTTGAGGCACCGCAATCTCGTGCAGCTCATAGGTTGGTGCCATGAAAAAGGTGAGTTTCTTCTTGTCTATGAGTTTATGCCAAATGGAAGTCTTGATTTCCACCTCTTTGGCAAGAGGAGATCTCTCACTTGGTCTGTTAGATACAAAATATCAATTGGGTTAGCCACTGCTTTGTTGTATCTTCATGAGGAGTGGGAGCAATGTGTGGTTCACAGGGATATCAAATCAAGCAATGTCATGCTTGATTCTAACTTCAATGTTAAGCTTGGTGACTTTGGGTTAGCTAGACTAATGGATCATGAGCTTGCTTCGCAAAGTACCCGATTGGTTGGAACCTTAGGCTACATGGCACCAGAATATGTAACCACAGGAAGGGCTAGTAAGGAGTCAGATGTATATAGCTTTGGGGTGGTCGCAATAGAAATTGCTACTGGAAGGAAAGTATTTAACCTTGTGGAAGAGGATTCAGAAATAGGACTGATAGAGTGGGTTTGGAATCTTTATGGAAAAGGACAGCTTATTTTGGCTATGGATAAGAGATTACAATCAGATTTGGATCAGAGAGAGGTAGAGCATTTGATGACTGTTGGATTATGGTGTGCTCATCCTGATCGAAGTCTCAGACCCTCCATAAGGCAAGCGATTTCTACTCTGAAATTAGAGGCAACTTTGCCAACTCTTGCAACACAAATGCCAGTTGCTACTTACCATATACCAACACCATTAGTTAGCTCCGATGAGCCTTCAATAACTACAAGCATTGAGATGGGTCGTTAAATTAGAATCATTTATATGCAACATATCAAATCTAGTTGTTGTTCCTGTTTCGTTGTAACTCTTTTAGATTCTTCTTGCTTTGTCACTGTGTTTATATTTATGGATAAGCTTTTGTTTTCTTTTCCTCACTTCATTAGAAGCCCACTAATATTGTATATCTATGTGTGGTGTGTGAATGTGTAAATGTTATTTAAAAAAATAAATTAAAAAAAGCATATGAAAAGGATATCTATCTGTAAAAGTAAATCACTTTCATGGTTCTCTTATAGAGAAATTATGTTTTCTTTTAAGTCGTCATGCCCGTAGAGGTTAGAGAGTATAATACGAAGCAATTATCAGTTAATTCTTGTTTTCACTGTGGAAAGCGATGTCATTCTCGTTATGATTATGAAACTCTTATACCTAACTAATTTTTCAATCGTTAGATAAAAATACTAACATTTGATTTAAATCAGACAACTCATCTTTTACCTAAACCCTACCTCAAATATAGGTCCTTAACATAGGCAAACATTATTCTAGAAAAAACTCTGAATGGTTATTGGCAAATCAGCCTCAATAGATGTGAAGGTCAACTCTGCAACAAAATAACCAATTCATGAAAAAGAAAAAAAGGAATTTTGTTTTTGTTTGCTTAAGCATGTTCTAGCTCATAGAAAGCCTCATATCACATTTTTGTCAAATTATTGTTGTTACCGTTAATAGTTTTTGTATTTCTGTATTTCTCTGTTCTAATATTTTGTTTACAAGAGAGTCATTATGTATACTACGGGAAATGAATATAAAACCCTAACCCTAATACAACTGCACATCCATACTTTCAACTCCATTATACATTGTTGTCTGTTATTTCTACTCCACTAACATTATTGTCTGCCACTTACTACACACGCCAACACTTCTCCTCATGTTGGTGCATATATGTCTCTTATGCTCAACTTGTTAAGTGAGTTGTAAAAGTTCTTTGCAGACACAGATTTTATGAGTATATCAGCCAATTGATCTTCTGATTTAACGAATGGAAGTTGAATAATCTTTTCTTCAAGATTTTGTTTGATGAAGTTTCGATCCACTTCAACATGCTTCGTGCGATCATGTTGAACTGGATTGTGGGAGATGGCAATGACTGCTTTGTTATCACAGAATAAGTTCATTTCAGAGTTAGGAGCAAGACCAATCTCAATTAGAAGTTTTTTTAACCAAAGGAGCTCACATATTTCCTTGACCATTCCTCGAAATTCAGCTTCAGCACTAGATAATGCAACTACCTTTTGCTTCTTGCTCCTCCATGTAACAAGATTACCCCCCACAAAAGTAAAGTACCCAGCATTAGATTTCCTATCCTTGATATTCCCTGCCCAGTCTGAATCTGTGTATCCAACGACTTCCAATTGACCAATCCTTGAAATCATAAGTCCTTTCCCAGGGAAGGATTTTAAATAACGAAGTATTCGCATGACCGCATCCATATGGTCTTCACTTGGGCAGTGCATGAACTGACTCACGACACTTACAACATAAGCAATATCAAGTCGAGTATGAGATAAATATATGAGTTTACCTACTAACTGTTGATATCTCTATTTTTCTGCTGGTACTTGGTCCACATATTCTCCGAGTTTATGATTTTGAGAATATCGACAGGTTTACAATCTAGTAGTCTTGCCTCTGCCAGTAGGTCCAGAGTATATTTCCTTTGGGAAAGACATATGCCTTGTTTTGATCTTGTTACCTCAATACCTAAGAAGTATTTGAGCCCTCCCAAATTCTTCATTTCAAACTCATTTGATAGTTGTTCTTGAAGCTTAGAGATTTCTTCTTTATCATCCCCTGTAATGATCATGTCGTCTACATAGACTATAAGGGATGTTATCTCCCCTAATCGATGTTTTAGGAAAAGAGTATGATCAGAGTTGCTTTGTTGGAACCCATATTTCTTCATTGCTAAACTCAACCTATCAAACCATGCTCGAGGTGATTGTTTTAGTCCATACAATGCTCGTTGTAATCTATATGCAGTTTCTTTTCCTGATGTAACAGTATATTCTGGTGGGATATCCATGTAAATCTCTTCTTCAAGATCACCATGAAGGAAGTCATTTTTTACGTCAAGTTGGTGCAATGGCTAATCTAAATTTTCCGCAAGAGATAACAAGACTCTAACGGTTTTTAGTTTAACCACAGGTGAGAAGGTTTCTTGATAATCTATCCCGTGTTTCTGTGTATATCCTTTTGCTACAAGCCTCGCCTTGTATTGATCAACTAACCCATCTGCTTTATACTTAATGGAGAAAATCCACTTGCATCCTAGCATCTTCCTCCCTTGAGGCAACTCGCTTAACATCCATGTGTTATTCTTCTGCAATGCCTCAAATTCCTCTTTTATAGCTTGAGCCCATTTTGGATCAGATAAGGCTTTTTCAATGCTACTTGGAATTTGACACGAGGATAGTGTTTGTGCAAATTCGCTGATAGGTTCTGATAACCTTTGAGTAGATACATAATTTTCTATTGGATACTTGGATTGTCGTTCTTCTCTTTCTGGGGAGTATCGATTTGGAGGTTTGCCTCGATTGTGTCTGAAAGGTAAAACATAACCAACAGATGTATCTATAGCATTAGTTTGTAAAGGTGTGATAGGATAGCTTACCTCAGGAGTATTCTCAGTAGGAGGATCATTGGGTACTAAAGAATGGAAGGGTACATCAACCACTTCATCTTCTGTAGATTCAATTACTACTTCAGCTTCAATTTTTGGAAGTTCAAGCTCGGGTCTAGATACTAGCTCCTCCATAATTGGCACGATCCGAGTATGTTGGATCATTACTAGTGTCTAATATTTGAACATCAAGCCAATTTCGTTCTTCACCATAACTCTCCTCCTGAAGAGTGTAATTGGATACCGGTGATGGGAAAAAACATTCTGATTCAAGGAAAGTGACATCCATGGTAATATAGGTTCGTTTAGTAATTGGATCATAGCATCGGTAACCCATTTTTTGTATGCCATACCCCAAGAATACACATCGGACAGCATATGGATCCAACTTAGTTCGTTATTTTTGTGGAGGTAGACAAAAACAACACATCCAAATATGCGGGGCGGAAGCATCAAAATAGTAGGCAGGGGAACATGATCCGATAATACCTTTAATGGAGTCTAAAATTGTAAGGTCTTTGTGGGCATGTGATTCGGTAGATACACAACTGTAGTAATAGCATCACTCTAGTATCTACTAGGCATATGTGCACTAATTAGTAAGGCCCGAGCAGTTTCTAAAATATGTCTATTCTTCCTCTCTGCAGTCCCATTTTGTTGTGGGGTTTGTGAACACGAGGTTTCATGGAGAATACCATGGTTGTCCAAGTATGTTCGAAATTGTTGATTAACATATTCTCCCCATTATCAGACTGAAGGATCTTAATTTTTGTAGAAAATTGTGTCTAAATCATGGTATGAAACAAGTGAAATGTAGAAAATACTTCATCTTTATGTTTGAGAGGGTAAAGCCATGTCATTCGTGTACAATCATCAACAAAAATTACAAACCAACAATAACCCGACGATGTATTTACCGGGGAAGGTCCCCAAACATTAGAATGTACTAAAGCAAAAGGAATCATACTTTTATGCTTACTCATAGGATAAGATGCCCTATGACTTTTTGCTAAAATGTAGGTATCACATTTGAAATATGAGTGTGTAATATTTGAAAATAGACTAGGTAGTAAATGCTTTAAATATCCAAATGATGGATGCCCAAATCGACGATGACATAACCAAATTTGTCGTTCCTGGTTACTAACCATGTGTTACATGTGATTGACTCTTCCTGAACTGAGGTCATCCACATAATATAACCCTCATCTCTTAGTACCATGCCCAATGATCTCCCTGGTGAGAATATTCTACAGGAGACAAAAAGTAGAATACATCAATACTACACAGTTAAGATATGAAGTGACTTGACTTACAGACATTAGTTTGTTTGAAAGAGAGGGTACAAGTAATGTATTCGATAATGATAATGAAGGAGATAAAGTCACTGTTCCGGCCCCTGTAACTGGATAAGTGACCCTATTGGCATTGCCAACACGGCTTTGTCTCGGCTGAGTTGTATTGGAGAGATATTTTGGGTCAAATGTCATATGATCTGTAGCTCCAGAGTCTAAAATCCAATCCTCATTATCACTACGAGTATGAAATGCTTTACTTGAAATACCTGGATCTTGGGAAGATTCGATCTGAGGAATAAGGGATAGTGATGTAGTATTGGTAGCCACAATAGCTTTCTTAGTGGTTTCCCTCTTCTTCCTTGTTTGAAGATCATTCCACCATTCTGGATACCCATGTAGTTTGAAGTAGTTTTCACGGGTGTGTTTGGAGTTTCCACAATGACCACATTTCATGTCAATAGGCGGTGGATTTCCCGTGGATTTCTTGCTACCTAAAAAGGTTCCTGGTTTTGGTGGCATCGGATTATGGTGTCCCTTGATCCCTTTGTAAGCCATAACTGCTCCGGGTGTTGTATCTGCACCTTTGATCATCAACGTCTACCTGACCTCTTCCCTATGGATGAATCCATAGGCTTGTTCCACCGTAGGGAATGGTTTGATCGGAAGCACATCACTTTGAGTTTTATCCAATCTATCATCAAGTACATCGAGGAAGGTATACACTCGATCTTCCTATACGATGGAGTTGTATTTTTGTATATCAATTGCACACTCCATTGGATTAGGACGACGGATATCAATTTCACGCCATAACCCTTGAAGGTCATTGTACTATTTTTCAATGGATCCACTCGCTTGCTTCGTACAAGTAACTCGACGATGAAGATCATACACTTGAGACGTGTCTATCCCATCATAGTAAGTGGTAGCAGCAGAATCCCAAACCTGTTTCGTAGTTAGGAATCGGATAAAATTTGCAATCTAGGAGGGGTCTATCGAATTGATCAACCATCCTTTGACAATGGCATTTTGAGTGCGCCATCTCCTAAATGAGGGGTCGGTTTTAGCAGGTTGAGGAAAATCCCTATTAATATATCCCAGTTTGTCTTTGCTAGAGATATACATCTCCACCACCTGGGACCACAAGGCATAGTTGGATCCTCCCAACTTGATACTAATGGGAGCAGTCGACGCTTCAGTTAGCGGAGGTTATGAGCTGATCTGAGCTCTAGTTAGAACTTCCGTCATTTTTGCCTTCAAATCTTCCAATATGAAATTGGTAGTTAAATCTCTAGATTCCGCCATGAAATCTAAAATTTGTTTCCTTCCTTTTTTTCCTTTTTTTTACACATCGCACATAACTATATATAGATCATTTCATAACCCTATATTTTTTTTTCAAATTCGTGCAGCTTCCTCTGCGTTCCTCAGTGCAACTTACTCTGCATTCCTCAGCGCAGCTTCTTCGAATGCGTTCCTCAACTGTGTTCGTCAATTGTATCCAAGCCAGTCATCACTTCCAGTTGGTGTGAAGCCACAGTTGCTGAAGGCTTGCGTTGCTGTGATAGAACCCTAAATTGTTTTTCTCCCAGCAGAGCAGCGCCTTCCTTCTTCTGATGGACGATCAAGATAGCTGAACCCTAGCCAACCACAACATCCAGATAGAGCTTCCACCTTCAGAAGAGCAGATGGTACAACTTGTGATTTCTAAACCTGAAAAAAAAAGTTCACAGAAAGCAAAGCAACTGAAGCTACTTGTTTTCTTTGTTTACAGGAACTAATGCGTGCAGATGGTAACACCTTTCATTAGGTTTTTCCTTCTATTACTCTCAGTTTTTCGTCGATACTTGGAACCATCCTCATCATCAATCTGATCACTGCAAATTTTTTTTTGTTTTACATAATTGTAGGGCTGAAGAACAGTACGAATACCCCACAGCAACAGCTAGAATGGAACGTAGGAACTGTGATGAATCCAATGAGCAGCTTGAACGACTACCCCAAATCCCGTCCAAATAATCAGCCAAATACCCACAGATTAACACAATTTGTTGAGCATATCACACCAAATCAGCCAAAGGAGAACAGAATCAACATAGCATGTAACTTATTCTTTCATCAGGACAACCAATAACTCTGCTCTGATACCATGTCAAATTATTGTTGTTACCGTTAATAGTTTTTGTATTTTTGTATTTCTCTGTTCTAATCTTTTCTTTACAAGAAAGTCATTATGTATACTACGGGAAATGAATATAAAACCCTAACCCTAATACAGGTGCACATCCATACTTTCAGCTCCATTATACATTGTTGTCTGTCATTTCTACTCCACTAACATTATTGTGTGCCACTTACTACATACGCCAACAAATTTCTTTGCATCATTGTATCTTTTTTTCTTCTTGCTCTTCTCCAGTCATGATAATCACTTCCTTCCACAACTTACCAATTTTACATATTTTCTTATTTCTCCTTTTTCTGATTCAATTTATTTCAAAGTTTCTCGGTTTGATCCTAATGCCAACGACATAGTCTATAGAGGAGATTTTAGGCCTTCAATTGGAGCAATTTAATTAATCAACAAAATTGCTTATCTCGACAGTGTTGGTTGGGCTACTTATGCTGAAAAGGTTCCCTTATGGGACTCCAAAACAGGAAAGCTTGCTGATTTCTCTACCCATTTTTCTTTTATCATTGACCCGTTAAATGAAACTAAGTATGGTCATGAAATTACATTTCTTTATTGCTCCTTTTGGATTTGAACCACCAATGAATTCAGCAGGTGGATATCTAGGCCTATACAATATCACAACTTGTGAGTCCTCTCGGAATCAAATTGTTAAAGTTTGATTCATTTTTCAATCCTGAATGGGATCCTCCAATTGAACATGTTGGAATAAATAAAAATTCAATTGCTTATGCTGTTTATACTCCTTGGGATGCTAGTTTCCATAGTGGAGGTACCACAAATGTTTGGATTAATTACAATGCTACTACTAAGAATAATTGTCTCTCTTACCAAATTGATTGGATGGAGATTTTACCTGAGTGAGCTACTGTTGGTTTTTCAGCTGCTACATGTATGTATATGGAAAGAGATACCCAACGTTATTTTACTTATATTTTTATTGTTTATGTTTCGTAGGTGAATAAATGTGGAGAGTAATGGTACAATAAGATTGAGCATTTCAACGACATATATGATATGTCATGATTAAGGGAGTTTTCTTTCCTTTTACTTTTTCATATTTATATGTGTACATTAGAGACAATGTGCGATTTAAGTTTGGAGGGTCAAACTTCATTCTTTATTTTAGTATTTAGTATGCATTTTAAATTTTTAGGAATTTTTTTTAGGATGTTTTTAATCATGATTAGGGTAGAAATTAATAGATATATAGAAACTAAATGCATGCATGCTTGATATGAACATATGAACATATGAACATATGAACATATGAACATATGAACATATGAATTCAATGATAAAAATTATTTATTATGAATAGGATAAGGAATGTAGCATGCTTGTTAAGATACTTACATTAATCATATGACATGATTGCTAGTTTTGATTGTATTGATTCAAATTTTTATGCATATGTTAATGATTGACTTTGGTGTTCTTATTGAGAGAAAATTTGTAATGAGTTATGCGAGTTAATGAGATATATCATATTTTAGAATCCATTTGATCATCCCTTAAGGTGAAATTCTAAATAGTATTTAAAAAAAATATGATTTAGGTCTTATTTGTATTGATTAAGCCTTTCAAGCTAACCATTATTAAATATCTTTAGTCACCTATTTGAGCCCAACAAAGAACCTTTCATGTCTTTAAGCCAAATTTTACGCCTAACCAATAAGTATTACCTTTACCCTTGCACCTTTAGCTTGTATTAAAAGAAAAAAAATGCAATCATGTGTTATGCTACAAAATAAGGTGAAATATAATGCACCCTATAAAAAAAAGAAGAAAAAGAAAAACTCACAACACAATTATCTTTATAAAGAAAAGTAAAATAAAATTGAAAATAGGTTTGGAAGTGTTATGAAGTTACAAAAAAATGTGAAATAAAACAATATGAAAAGAACAATAAGACATGATACACTAAAATATCAAGTTAAAGCTTAATAGCAATTAAAAAGTGCATGATGAATAAAAGAAAGTTAAGGTGTAAAAAGAGCCTAAATATCTTCATTTATCGACCCCCCACCTAAGCCTTACATTACAAGCATATAAAGTCATTATTAATCTTTACCTAAGTGCAAATTTATATTAGTGGAAAATGATGTGTAAAAAAGACTCATGAGACTTGTTTTAAGATTGAATTGATTCGCATGCTCATACAAGTTGATTTCATGAGTGCATTGGATATAGGGATGGGCAAAAAAACCACCGGTTCGGTTTTTAACCGTTTAATTTCGGGGATGGGTTCAGTTTCGGGTAAAAAACAAACATAAAGGAACGGTATGATTCGGTTACGGTTATACTCAAAATTGTACCCGTCCGTACCCGAAATTAATTATATTTATTTAAATAAATTATATATTAATTAGGATTTACTTGTTTTTAACCTAATATATAAACCTAATTTATCATATTACTCTCTTCGCACCTCTATTTTTTCTTAATCTTACTCTCAGTTTCTCTCATTTTTCTTCCATCTGAAGATCTACTCAGTTCTCTCACAGTGTCGCATCATCGCCAGCCGCAGTCGTAGGTCGATGCGTCTTCGTCGGGCGTCACCAGTCGCTACGTCTTCACTAGTCGTCACCAGTCGCCAGTTCCTGCACTGTGTCGTTTCCATTCCCTCCGTCTCTTCGCCATTCAGAGCGCCAACCGTCGCCATTCACAGTGCCAATCGTCGCCATTCAGAGCGCTAACCGTCGCCATTCACAGTGCCAATCGTCGCCATTCAGAGTACCAACCATCGAAAAAATGATTTTTTTGGTTTTTTTTAATAACTGCCCCGAACTGTTATCCGCGGGTAAAAACTGTCCCTGATGTACAACAGTTTTCAGGCAGTTTTGGGGGTAGATTTTATAATTCGGTTCGGTGACGGTTGTATTAAAATCCATTCCCACCCATCCCCGTACCCATCTCTAATTGGATGATATCATATGCAACACACATATACGAACCAATTCATCAAAAACCTTACATATCCTTGTATTGATGGAACGTTGATTGATGAATATATGAACCTCTTTATCATAGGATTATACGACTTTTAAGGGGGATGGTTTTCATTTATTATGCATGTTTTAATAGATATATATTTATGAATATACTGCCCCTATCATTTTATTTAGTTAGACTTGGCTTTACATAAAAACGAGAAAATAGTTCAGTTTGGAGGTGTGATGACTCTATGAAAGTAGAGTAATCAGTGCACCTTTTTTACTTAATATTTGCTCATTTTATTGAATAAGTAGTATTTTTTGGGTTAAAAATATTAAAATATAAACTTTCTAATGAAAATGGGTGAAAATATAAATTTTGAAATTTTTATGGATTTT
This sequence comes from Hippophae tibetana, assembly GCA_037013495.1. Classification (NCBI taxonomy): domain Eukaryota; kingdom Viridiplantae; phylum Streptophyta; class Magnoliopsida; order Rosales; family Elaeagnaceae; genus Hippophae; species Hippophae tibetana. Next base: position 32,752,458 of record CM072812.1, read on the forward strand.
TAATGCAGGACTAATCAGGAGCTACCATGTATGCAAAAGAATTGATAGAGCAAGCCACGTGGGTTCCACGCAAGCATAGAGGCCCAATCATAAAATGTCATGTGTATCATGCAACGCAGCGCTATACCATGCATTAGCATGACATTCATTCCGACTTCATCCCGTGGTCAAAGGTTCTAACACGTGTCTTCAGGCGATTCATCCACTTATTCCTCTATCGTGCCATGCAACCTGTAACCGCGAATCAAGTTTCACCATGTGGCACTAACTCAGTGAGGGTTGATCGAGACCAATCTTCCCTACCATGCGTCGAGAGCTGATTGGCTCATCAAAACCATGTGCCACATGTCACCCTCATATTGGCTAGCGTTGTTTCCTTTTTTCATCTCATCCTTTGATCTGAAGCTAATATGGTGGTGCAGATTGAGCTATATTTAACCTCATAATCACCTCATAAACCTTAATGAGCCATAATTAATATATTTTTTATCAGTTTTTGGAGCCAAGAAGAGAAAAAATACAAAGAAATTCAAAAGAATATACAATTTTGGTGGAGATTAAAGAGGAGATCGGTACTACAATTCAAGAGATTGATTATATTTCTTCTTATTCTTCTTTTTTTTTTTATCAAATTTTATGTCTTTCTTTATAAAAAAAATATGAGATTTATGAATAAATTTATGTCTAGCTAACTTACGAATCTTGGGGTCTTATGAACCCAATTTTATGTTATTAATTGTTTGGCTAACAATTAATCTATAGAAACAATTAAATAGATATGAAAGAATTATTTAATTGTTTGTCTTAATTAAATAACATGCATAGTTTTTAGGCAGAGATGTATAATTATTATGTATGTGATCCATAATTGATGAGCTTGATGAGTAATATGCAATTTAATTGACATGAGAATGTGATTAAGTTAATTACTATATGATATGTAAGTTACTTGAGAGAGTAAACATGCTAGATTAGATTCAATTGATCATATAATTGATTGATAATTATATTTGAGAGATTTTAGTTATTTACATGTTTAGAAAATTGAGGGATTAAATATTCTTAGATATTTTTTCAGATATCTTCTTAATTACCAAATCTGATTTTATTATTTATTTTTAATTCTTATAATTTAGCTTCCTTAAAATATAAAATCACAAAAAAATGATTTTTATTTTTTTAGTTTTAAAAATTAGTGTCTAATAACATAATCTCTATGAAAAATGTTTTTTCTTATTATTATATTACTTGATGCAATACGTATATTTGTGTATTCATTCAACACAATTCGTATCCGATCATATCCGAGTTGAGACAAAGACCAATGGTTTAGCCAAATGACACAAGTTGCTAGTGAGGGACCATGTAGGGTCTGTTGAAATTTTTATGAATTAAAATTGCTTTAAAATCAAAAATTGATAATTTAAAATTTAAAATTAAGAAATGAATTTTTCGTTTATGAATTTTTCCGTTTTAAAATTAATTATGAACTCTTAATTTATTTATCTTTCTCCATTTCTAAAATTTCCCCACTCATTGTTGAAGAAAAGAGAAAAATAGACAGAGGGGAAAGGAAGAAAGGGAAAAGAAAAAGAAAGGAAAGAGAAGCGTGAAGAAAAAAAAGGAAAAAGAGATAGTATGGAAAGAGAAATGGTACAATAGTTTTTTTTTTTGTATTTTTTATTTAGAGTTAGGTTACTCTAATAGAGTTGAGACACTTGAAATTTTTTAAAATAATAAATTATATTTTAAGTTTATTATTATTTAATCGTTGTATTCTGGGAGATAAGTTTACATAATTCTCTAATACCCACAGTATTATTACTTTTACTACTTGAGAGTTGTTCCTTTTGAATCAATAAGTAATAAAAATATATTTTTTGATAATCTAAAACTTTATTTGGTAATTTTTTAAAACTTGGTTTGCTATTTGTGTATTTAATAGCAAAAGAAAAGAGATTATGGCATTGAAAACGACCACTTCTTTATCATGAACTAAGAACCCAACTGTGAATGTTGTTGACCCTACTATGAGTGGTTCTAATGTGAACTAAATAATGAGGCCCTCTATGACTCATGGGGTAATCCTAATGTTATTGGTTTCTATTCCTATGAACCATATTGTGGTAGAGAAACCAGAGAAATTTAATGGTTTGAACTTCAAGAGATTAAGGAGTATGATGATGTTTTATCTCACTACCTTGAATTTGGCAAGGTTCTTGCCTGAAGAAGCTCTCGATCAACCTGAGGGTGAACAAGAGTTTTAGTTTACAAGTGCTATTAAAACATGGAAGCATTTTGATTATCTATGTCGAAACTATGTTCTGAATAGTCTAACTGATTCTTTGTACAATAAGTACAATAAGAAAAGGATGACTAAAGACATGTAGGAATCATTGGACCAGAAGTATGAAACTGAAAATGCTAGTGCCAAGAAATTTTTGGTTGGTTGCTTTCTTGATTATAAGATGGTGGACTCTAAATCTATATGCAGTCAAGTATATGAAATCCAAGATATCTTAACAGAGATGTATGATGAAGGGATGATACTTAGTGAAACCTTACAAGTTGCAACTATTATTGAAAAGTTGCCTTCTTCATGGATAGAGTTCAAGGCTTACCTTAAGCACAAGCGAAAGGAAATGTCTTTGAAAGACTTGTAAATAAGATTCAAAGTGGAAGAAGATAACAAGGCTTCTTCTAAAAGAGGGTATATCCCATCAGTACCCAAGGATAATGTGATGGAATATGGTCAAAGTTCCAAGCACAATAAGAATAAAGGCAAGGGAAAGATGGGTAAAAGGGTCTAAATTGGGACCTAAAGAAGCAACTTTTAAGAAGTAAAGATTTAGAGGGATTTGCTTTAACTTTCAGAGGACACCCCAGATTGTAAGTTTCCAAAAAGAAATAGGAACTAGGAACTATGAGGCAAACATGGTTGATGACATAACGTATGATATATGTAATATTAACTTGTATGCATTCATTTTTGAGGTGAACTTTGATGGGATCAAACCTAAAGGAGTGGTGGATTAATACTGGTGCGACAAGGAATGTATGCTCAGATAAGGAGTTATTCACTACTTTTGACCCAATCAAAGATGGAGATAAGCTATTCATGGGAAATTCTAATACTTTAGCCTTTCAAGGGAAAGACTAAGTCAAACTGAAAATGACCTCTGTGAAGGATCTTACATTAAAAAATGTATTCTATATGTTAGAAATCCATAAGAATCTTCTTCTTGGCCCATTGTTAAACAAGTATGGATTTTGAATAGTGTTTGAAGTTGATAAGGTCATTGTGACCTAAGAAAGGGGTATGTATCTTATGGGCTATTTAAGCTCAATGTAATGACTGTAAAAGCTAAGAATATTAATAAAATTAATTCTTCTACTTATTTACTTGAGTCTTTCAACTTGTGGCATGGTAGACTAGGTCATGTTAATTACGATACATTACGTAGACTAATTAACATGAAAAATATACCAGTATTTCAAATAGATTCAAAGCATAAGTGTAAAACTTGTGTTGAGGCAAAAATGACTAGGTCATCGTTTCATTCAATTGAAAGGAACATTGAACCCCTTGACTTAATTTATAGTGATTTATGTTATTTGAAATTTCTTCAAACAAGCGGTGATAATAAGTATTTTATTACTTTTGTATTTACTTAAAAGAAAAGATAAAGCTATAGATAAATTTATTCTTTATAAAACAAAAGTTGAGAATCAACTCAACAAGAAGATCAAGGTAATATGTAGTGATTTTGATGGTGAATATGAAGCATAATTTGTTGAATTATAAACACAACATGGAGTTATCCATGAGAAATGATGAATGTAATGCTATTTAGTTCTAGGTTTCCATAGAACTTGTAGGGGGAAGCTATTTTGTCAACTAACTGCCTTTTAAATAAGGTACCCTAGAAAAAGACACATAAGGTTAAGATAGGTCCAAAAATGATAGATTGCATCTTCATTAGATATGCACATAATAGTAGTGCTTATCATTTTTTGGTGTGCGAGTCAAAGATCACAAACACACACAAGAACATGACAATAGAATCAAGGAATGCATCGTTCTTTGAACATGTATTTCCGAATAAATCTCAAGGAGAATCAATTTTGTCTAAACGAACGTATGAGACTATGAATGAGGATAGTCAAAACAAAGAACCAAAAAAAAAAGGTTGATGATAAGGTTGAGGTTGAACCCAGATGTAGCAAGAGGACTAGGACAGAGATGTCCTACAGTCCAGATTTTTTGACCTACTTGGTAGAAAGTGAACCTCAAACCTATGAAAAGGTTATGAAGTCTTCTGAAGCTTCTTAATAACAATAAGCCATTAATAGTGAAATTGAGTCTATTTTGAAAAATCACACTTGGGAAGTAGTTAATTTACCTCTAATGAGTAAAACACTAGGGTCCAAGTGGAATTTCATGAGAAAATGTAAATCAAATGGATCAATTGAAAAGTACAAGGACATGCTTGTAATTAAGGGATACAAACAACAACATGATTTTGATTACTTTGATACTTATTCTCCTATGACGAGAATAACATCCATAAGAATTATAATTGCTATCATCGCTCTACAAAATCTTGAAATACATCAAATGGATGTAAATATAGCCTTTCTAAATGGAGAGTTAGATGAAGAAATATATATGGATCAACCCAAGGGTATTTCATGCCTAGGGCAAGAAGGAAAGGTATGTAAATTGGTGAAGTCTTTATATGACTTGAATTAAGCACCAAAACAGTAGCATGAAAATTTTGAAAATTTCATATGGATAAATGGTTTTAAAATTAACGAATGTGATAAATATGTATATGTCAAGGACAAAGAAGATGGTTATGAAATCTTGTGTATTTATGTTGATGACATACTAATTGTGTGTAATAATGATCAAATCTACTAAGACTATGTTGAATTCAAGGTTTGATATGAAAGACATGAGGCCTCTTGATGTAATTATATGAATTAAGATATCAAGCAGTCTTATTCTAAGTCAATGTAATTATGTTGACAAAATACTTGAGAAATTCAACAATGGTGATTCTGTAATTGTGAGAACATTAATAGATGCAAATCTACACCTATATAAGAATATAAGTAAGAGTGTGTTTCAACTAGAATATTCTAGCATATTCTAGTATGAGAACACCAATGGAATCAAGAAATGCATTATTCTTTGAACATTTATTTCCACGTAAATCTTAAGAAGAATCAAGTTTGTCTAAAGGAATGTATAAGACTATGAATGAAGATACTCAAATCAAATAACCTGAACAAGAGGTTGAGGATAAAGTTAAGGTTGAACCCAGACGTAGTAAGAGGACTAAGACAGAAATGTCTTATGGTCCATATTTTTTGACCTACTTGTTATAAGGTGAACTTCAAACCTATGAAGAGGCTGTGAATTCTTCTAAAGGTCCTCATTGACAAGAAGCCATTAATAATGAAATTGAGTCCATTATGTAAAATCACACTTAGGAACTAGTTGATTTACCTCAAAATAGTAAAACACTAGGGTCCAAGTGGATTTTCACTAGAAAATGTAAATTATATGGATCAACAGAAAAAGTACAAGGCTAGGCTTGTAATTAAGGGATACAAGTAGTGACATGACCTTGATTACTTGATACTTATTCTCTTATGAAAAGAATAACATTCATAAGAATGATAATTTCTATTGTCGCTCTATGAAATTTTGAAATACAACAAATCAATGTAAAGATAACCTTTCTAAATGGAGAGTTAGATGAAGAAATCTACATGGACCAAACCAAAGGGTTTTTCATACCTATGGTAAGAAGTAAAGGTCTATAAATTGGTGAAGTCTTTATATGACTTGAAATAAGCTCCAAAACAGTGGCATGAAAAGTTTGATTATGTCATGAGAACACATGACTTTAAAATAAATGAATGTGACATATGTGTATATTTCAAGAACAAAGAAGATGGTTATTTTATCTTGTGTTTTTACTTTGATGACATGTTAATTGTGGGTAGTAATGATCAAATCTACTAAGACTATGTTGAATTCAAGGTTTGATATGAAAGATATGGGGCTTGTTGATGTAAATTTGGGAATTAAGATATCAAAAATATCTAGCGGTCTCATTTTAAGTTAATTTCACTATGTTGAATAAATATTTGAGAAATTCAACAATGGTGATTCTGGAATTGTGAGAACACCAGTAGATGTAAATCTACACCTATCTAAGAATAAAAGTAAGAATGTGTCTCAACTATAATATTCTAGAATGATAGGAAGTCTTACGTTCTTAATGAGTTATACTAGACCAGATATAATTTATGCTACAAGAAAACTAAGTAGATATATAAGTAATCTAGATTTTGATCACTAGAAAGGTACTACAAGATTACTTAGTTACTTAAGATATACATATAACTATGGACATGAAAGACTCAAAGTCTACCATTGGATATGTATTCATACTAAGTGATGCAACTATTTCATGGAAGTTCTCTAAACAAATATGCATTGCTAGATCCAGGATGAAATCTGAGTTCATCGCTTTGGATAAATGTGGCAAAGAAGCTGAATGACTACATAATATTTTAGAGGATATTCCTAAGTGAGTGAGGTATGTAACTGAAATATGCATACATTATGATAGCCAATTTACTATTGGCAGGGCATAGAAAAATATGTATAATGCTAAGTCTCGACTTATACATCCTAGACATAATACCATCAGACAACTACTTTTGGTTTAGAGTATCTCTATTGACTATATGAAGTCAAAGGATAACGTAGTGAATCCCTTAACTAAAGAGTTAAATCAAGAGTTAGTTGATAAGTCATCGAGGGGAATTGGACGGAAACCCATGAATAATTAAGGATTTTCAAAGGAAACCCTACCTATTTGATTGAAGATCCCAAGATCTAGGTTCAAAGGGACAACTAAATAGTAAAGACTTAGTGAGATTCACTATGAAGGTTTACCCTCAAGTCCATTTCTATGATGAAAAAAGTGATACCCGTAAGATACAAGATAAGTTAAGAATGAGAAGAGAATACCAAGCGGAGTATGCGGGTTACTCTTTACAGTTTACTTTTAAAGATAAGAGATCACCTATGTGAGGGAGGAGTGAGACCACTTCGAAAGAGAATTGTATAGGGCTCAATTCTTTAGATATTCTCATAAAACCAGGCATATGTTCATGGCCAAAACAAACATAACAGTGAGAACTGAATTATGTCAGGAAAGACTCTTGTGTGAGATATGTCATCGCTTACATAAACGATAGAATAGTTCAAAAACATCACATCTACTTGTCAGTCAGTAAGATAAATATATTTTCACAAAGGAAGGTTCAAAGGATAATACCTACCTATCCTATGCAAGTTTCAATTTGTTGAACTCTATTTCTGTGTCAAAATTTGATTTAAAATCTATCAATTTTTATTCACATGGGGGATTGTTGAATTTTTTATAAATTAAAATTAATTTAAAATCAAAAATTTATGATTTAAAATTAAGAAATGGATTTTTTGTTTGTTTCCATAACTTTATATATGTTTTGTGCTTTTAATTTTCATTTCTGAATTAATTATAAGCTCTTAGTTGATTTGTCTTGCTCTGTTTTTTGAATTCTTCCGTTGAGCTCTTAATTGCCTTTCTCATGGGTATATATATATACCCGTTCATTGTCAATGAAAAGAGAAAAAGAAATAGAGGGGAAAAATAGAGGTGAGCAGAAGAAGAGAAAAGGAAGAAAGAGAAAAGAAAAGAAAGAAAAGAAAAGTGGGAAGGAAAACAAAAGAAAAAAGAGAGAGTACGGAAAGAGAAAAGGATTTTTTATATTTTCTATCTAAAGTTCGATTTCTCCAATAGAGTTCAAACATTTGGATGTTCATGAAATAATAAACTGTGTTGTAAGCTTATTATTATTTAATCATTGTATCATGAGAGATAAGTTTATGTAATTCTCTAACACCCACTATTAGCAAAAAAATTATCTTAAGGTCATTATGTGATACACATGCCTCGATTCTTTACTCTATTTAAATTTTATCTTATTTAAATTTTTTATTTATAATATATATATTTATATTTGTGTATTTTTAATTTTTAAAAAATAATTTTATTTTTAACTTGTTTGTTCATGTATTATTTCCAACAAGGTCAATGTTATAGTAGAATTGAATTCCATTTCAACCTTCAAGCACAGAAGGTTGTCATGATCTACATGAGGAGAAATTTGATAATTGACAAAATAATTATTATTGAATTATTTTAGGCTTATGTCTTATTGCACAAGGTGATATTTCCTTTTGAAAGAAGGAAAATTGCTTTAAGAGCTCTTTATGGGAAGGTATGATATCAAGTTCTCCACTAGCACAATGGCCGTGGGCATGATATGCTAAGTAAGCTACTTGTGAGCTAGAGAATGCTCATGGGGTAGCCATTGATTGTGCCATAAAGGTGTATCGATGTCTTTCTAAGACAAGGAGCCTGTGGAATAATAGCGGTGATGTGGAAGGATCAAAGATGCATATGTTTCCCACGTAGGTGGATATATGAGAGGGAATATCTATGTTGATGGTATACTTGATATGGTTATATAAAGGTAAATTATTGGGAATGTGGTACACCTTATGGGAAATTTTTCATAAGTGATGGTACATCGATGGGTAGTGGCATGTTAGTAAAGTAGCAGTGCTCTAAGCAAGTTACATTCCAATTGTGACAACGCACATGATGGTGATGTCAAGTTGGGATGTGAATCGGTCAAGGGTTTGACTATGCACTAAAGATATGTAGGCTTGATGGCATATAAGTGAATGACAATGTGTTAAGATGAAGGCATCATGTGTGGGCTTCAAATAATAAAAAGTTACTCACTCATGTAACATATGAGTTTATGTGAATGAAACTTACTTTCATGGATGATACACTTGCTTGGTTGACTTAAAGACAAGTTGGAATGGGTGTTAGCTTAAGTAAAGAATGTTGAGGAGAAACAAGCATACATGCATAAGGGGTACAAGATGAAGTTGGCCTTTGGGTAAAGAGTGATCCTTAGTGTTAAGTTTCCTATTCGATTGTGTGTATGAAAAGACTTCACAAGAGGTGTGCGAAACCAACTAAGGCTTGGTACATTGTTGTACTACTTGTTATCAACATGTGTAACTTACACAGTTGGATGAGCAATCGTGCAATATAATACCTAGATGACAAGAACCTTATGATGGGACAAGCATGTTAACTGAATAACCTTGATGTCAAGAAGTAATAATGAAGTTGTATGCTTGCGAGACTCATTGAGAGTAGTTCTTACTAGTATTTTCTCAAGGAGCACCGAAGTATTTAGACAATGTTCATGTTTTAGACTCGACAGATGATAGGCTAGCTTTGACTTAGAGAGTCTTAGTACCGAAATGTCAAATTTCTACTATAGGAACTCGTGGATTTTTATATGAAGTCTTTCATGAAAACGTCAATTAACCCCTCCTTATCAAATACCTCTAAAATTAGTTACCTCCAGTGAGCCTTCCTTGAAGTGAATCGTTAAACAAGTCAAAAAAAATTGTAAACTATAATGTGTTGTAGCAACTGAGAGAGAACTAGTGTTGGTACTTAGTTTTGTGGGAAGTAAGAAGAAGATTGTAATCTATGTTAGTGAGACTTATTAACTCTCTAATTTTTATTTGATTCAATTATTTAACTGGTTTCATTTTTAATTCCTAAAATATATATATTAATCACATTATAAAAAACATATGTTTACTACATTTATGAAAATGCGTTATATATATGATCATCACATTATAAAAATACATCTATTTAATGCTTAGGAAGGAGTTAAAAATAAAACTTTATCTATTCAGTATTTATGTTATTCATTTATTGCTTTGTTTAAATATTGATCAAGTAAGGAAGAAGTAATAAAAATAAATGATAATCCATATCATTGTCATCCCTTGAAACCAATAGAATTTTATTATTTTCATCGATAAGAGCTTTAAAACCTTGATATGTATCACCAAGGATGGTAGAAAAATATATAAACTTATTTCTTTCAATTAAATTTAAATTTTTTTTAGAATAAAATTAGTAAAATGTTTATAAAATTTACATGCTTAAGATTCTCGTGATTTTGTCCCCAAAAAATTCTCATAATAATACATATCTTTATATGTTCAAATATGAGTACGTAGATTTTAATTACAACGTATTTACTTAACTTACTATGCTTTGAAGATTTAATTGTTTTCATTAATATTAAATATAAAACATCATTGCAATAATTTATTTTTATTTATTCTATAGACATCAATTTTATTCTTATCAATTTACAATAGTAAGACTTAAATAAGTTTCAATATGAAATTATTTTCAATATATAACTCTTTGTTGCTTTATTTGTAAGTTGTTAGGACTCTCGTCGAAGTTTGATTAAAATGAAAAATATTTTCAATAATATTAATGTTTATTACTCATTTATAATTGATGAATTTTATTCTATATTATTGTTTATAAAATTTTCTCATATAAACTTTGTGTTTTTCTCCCCTTATTTTTAAATTAACTAATATTCTCTTTAGATTGAGTATACGTAGTTTCAATCTAATTTTTATATAATTAAAATAAAAAATTTGAAGTTATTAAAATTTTAAAACAACAAACATACTTGCATATATATAATAAGAGCACGAGATTAGGCAAAGAGTTAAAAACAAAGGAGGAAATTAATATCACACATGAAAAGACAGGAAAACAAGTAAAAATAATATAAAAATAAATAAGAAATAATTTATTTATCACACATTTATGATAAATTATAACTGATGTGATGTAGTATTAATTATTGATAATTACAATTAAACAAACATAATTATATTTAAAGATAAACTATCACTAATTGTAATATAATTATAGTATATAAAAATGATTAATAAATAAACAGTTGAAATTTGATGAACTTACCAATTGTTACTCTGTGAAACCTTGAAGAGAACAAGGTCGTTATCTAGTACAAAGTAAAATATGCCGCATGAACAAAGTGAGGCAATATGTTGCCTTTGTTCAATTCAATTATAATTTTGTATCCAAAACAATTTAGAAGAAAAAACATATAGAATAAAGCAGGATATATATAGACACATACATTATAAAGTCCCAGCTGGAAGATAATGTATATAAATATGTCTTGAGTATTGTTCCAGGAAGATGTTTAAGTAAAAATAACAATAATAAAAAACTTGAGTCCAAGAAAGATTGCCATTAGAGTTGTCTAATATGGTCAGATGAGATTAAAGAAACATATGTTAGCTGTCGTTATTGTTGTCAAGTAGTTTCCTAAGGATTCTTAGTCATTTTTTCCCATAAATCTAATAAGTTAAATATCGTTGACTAATAACAGAATAAAATTTCACCTTGTTTAATTCCTTTATAATATTTACATATTTATATGATGATGACATAAGCTCTGTTGAAGTTACCTCTATGGAGCTTCCAGTAGCCTGCAAGAATGAAAATGATACAACGGATCAAATACAATTAAGATCTACAATTATGTTTGAGTCACGTAATTGAAACGTAATAGAAATAAAATTATAAAAATTATAAACGATGAAACAAAAATATAAATATATTCTTTTTTTACTTGAGTTTCCGAAAAAAATAAATTATAAGTCAAATATTTTAAGAAAATATACCATTATAACATTTTTTTTATCAAAGAAATTGAATTAAAAAAATACAATTTAATATTCCAATGTATAACTTAAGAAATAAAACGCACTAAATAACTAACAACACAACTAACATGATACACAATCCAAAAATAACAATAATTTTATTTCTTAACAATCCAACTAAGTAACATGAAAAAAAAAGCATTCAAGTTTAAGGAATCCATACAAACAACAAATTAAAAAAGATCATACTATAGTTATCAATTCAAATACCTTCCTAAAAGAAAAAAAACTGAGCAAATTGAAGGAGATTAAAGGACAAATAAGATAGATCACAACAAAATATTACAACATATTCTCGATGGGTACGGATAAATGAGTTTTTAAACTTTTAAATCTTATAATTTAGTTTTCAAATTTTTAAATTTTTACATATAAATCTTTAAATTTTTGAATTTTACGATTTAATTTTTAAAATTTTATACATAAGTCGATTAACTCTTAAAATACATATTTTTGAATCAAAATTATTATATTTGTATATAAAGTTTAAAAATTTAGAGATTAAATAGTATGACTTAAAAATTTAAGAAAATATGTGTAAAATTTTAAAAATTTAAAGATTCGATAATATATTTTAGTTTGTAGACTTAATTGTGAATTTAGTTAATTTTTTAAGAATAATGTTATACTTTAATCTAAATTAATATTAGTTGGTTTAAGTTTATCAAAATCCACTCGAAAAGAAAAAAATTATGCTTATTATTGAGTTCTTGACAAGGATTCAGTGAGGTTTCCTTGTGGCTCATTGACCTCTCGGTGAGCTTCTTAGTACATTGCCGATCTTTTGCCAAGTCTTGTCGTGTTTCGCTGAGTTCCACTGAGTTCATGCTGAAGTTCTTACCAATCGTTCGCCGAGGTTCACCGACGCCGTGGTTTGCCGAGCTACTCAGCAAGACATTATTTAGAGACTAAGGAATGAAAAAAAAGCTAGTAAATAACATTTTTGCTCTCATTATTCACCCACATCATTCTCTCTCTAATTTCTCTCTTAAATATTAGAATTTCTATTCTTATTTTGAATCGAGTGGAAATGGATCATCAAACTTTCCGTACATTATCAACAAAGGTAATCTTTTTCGATATTGTTGGTATTCTAATTAATTAAAAGTTATGGATTAATAATAGTAGTGTGGTATTAATATTTTATGAACAAATCTATCAGCAAAAAAGGAAACAATGTTAGGCCTAAAAGTTGGTGTACAAAATGAAGCGTTTCCAACTAGGAGAATCTCTACTTATTTTTACATGCATAGTGATTTAAAATGTATCATGCATGCACATGCGTTCATGATTGTATTCCCAGAATTGATGCCATAATTTTTATACTATTATTATTACTATGATTAATGTTTTTATATATATATATACACACAGACATACCGGTACATGTGTATGTATATATGAGTAAAGTTATAAATTATTGATAAACACATGGCATCGAGGAAGTATAATCATATCCCATTGATGTATATATATGATTTTATGATTCTCTCCATATTGCATGGATATGATTCTCGGTTTATATGAAACGATCGAATGAGCAACCATGCTCATGGTACAGTGAGCGACAACCAAGAAGCATTGAATATAAGGAATTATAGTAATTTTGTTTGGTGTGTACGATTGTCAACTATATATTTGTTATATAGCAAGTGTTCAGTATTCCAAAACCACATAGTATTTTATATAAGTCCTTAATCGTTATCGAAATTTCAAAACTAATGTAGAAAACTTATGAAATTAAATAGTGTTCTCATATTGTATTAAGAAGTTAATATGACTCTTTATTTATATATATGTAAGAAATAATATATTGACAAATAAATTAAGAAAAAAATCATATTATTAAAATTTAAAATACACAAATATAAATATATATATATATATATATATATAAATTATAAGTATAAAATTTAACTAGAGTAAAAGATCAAGACCTGTGTATCACAAAATTTCTTTAAGATAATTTTTTCGCTCATCATGTGTGTTAGAGAACTACATAAACTTATCTTTCAAGATACAACGATCAAATAATAATAAACTTACATCACAGTTTATTATTCTACGAATCTTAAAGTGTCTGAACTCTATTGAAAAAACCTAACTCTAGATAGAAAATACAAAAACAAAAAAACTTTTTTCTTTCTCTCTTTCTTTCTTTCCTCTTTCTATCCTTTCTTTTTTCTTCTTTTTCTTTCTATTTGTTCTATTTTTTCATTGTCTATCTTTTTCTTCTTCTTTTCTTTACTTGACATAAACTAAATATGGAAAAAACAAAAACTGAAATCATTTAAAACCATAACAGAAGCGAAAGAAGAAGAAAAACTGAAATACATTAAAATGGAATTGAAACGAGAGAAGAGAAAAAACTGAAATATACATTAAAAGAATAACTGAAATGGAAGAAGAAAAAACTAAAATTAATTAATACATTAAAACCAAACTAGCCATTTCAAGTCGGTTTAATAATTTTAATTCAAAATTTTCCAACAATCCCCCATATGAATAAAAATTGACATAGATTTTATATCAAATTTTGACACGAAAATAGAGTTCAACGATTCAAAGCCTACATAGGATAGGTAAGTGTTACCCTTTGAACATTCTTCTGTGAAAGTATATTTACCTTACTAAATAACCAGTAGATGTGATGTCCTTGAACTGTCTATTGTTTATGTAAGCAATGACATACTTCACACAAGAGTCTTTTCTGACACAATTTTCACTGTTATATTTGTTTTGGCCATGAACACACGCCTGTTTTGTCAGAATCTCTAAAGAAATTAGCCGTATACAATTCTCTTTCGAAGTGGCCCCACTCATCCCTCCCATATGTGATCTCTTATCTTTAAAAGTAATCTACAAAAAGTAACGATCATACTTTGCTCGATATTCTCTTCATAAGAATCATTAAAAGCCTTAACTTACCCTATATCTTACGGGTATCATTGTTTTCATCATAGGAATGAACTTGAGGGTAAACTCCCTATAGTGGACTCACTAAGTCTTTACAATTAGGTTATATTTTGAACCTAAATCTTAGGATCTCAAGTCCAATAGGTTGGGTTTTCTTTGTAAATCCTTATTCATTAATGGGCTTCAATCTCATTCCTCTCGATGACTTATCAACTAATTCTTGATTTAACCTTTTAGTTAAGGGATTGACTACGTTATCCTTTGACTTCACATAATCAATAGAGATAACCCCAGTTAAGAGTAGTTGTCTAATAGTATTATGTCTATAAAGTATATGTCGAGACTTATCATTATACATATTGCCCTATGCCCTCCCAATAAAAGATTGGCTATCATAATGGATGCATATTGTAGGTACAAGCTTCACCCACTTAGGAATATTCTTTAAACAATTGCGTAGCTATTCGGCCTCTTTGCCATATTTATCCAAAGCGATAAACTCAGATTTCATCGTGGATCTAGTAATGCACGTCTATTTAGAGGACTTCTACGAAACAACTACATCACCTAGTATGAATACATATCCAATGGTAAAACTTGAGTCTTTCATATTAGATATCCAATTTGCATCATTATATCTTTCTAATATAGCCGGATATCTTGTGTAGTGCAATCTATAGTTACGTGTATATCTTAAGTATCTAAGTAGTCTTGTAATACCTTTTCAATGATTAGATCTTGGATTAATAGTATATTTACTTAGTTTACTTATAGAGTAAGCTATGTCTGATCTTGTACAACTCATCAAGTACATAAGACTTTATATTATTCTAGAATATTCTAGTTGAGACACACTCTTACTTATATTTTTAGATAGGTGCATATTTGCATCTATTGGTGTTATCACAATTCCAAAGTCACCATTATTGAATTTCTCAAGTATTTTGTCAACATAATGAGATTGAATTAGAATAAGACCGCTTGATATCATTGATATCTTAATTCTAAGAATTACATCAACAAGTCCCATATCTTTTATATCAAACCTTGAATTTCACATAGTCTTAGTACATTTGATCATTATTACCCATAATTAGCATTTTATCAATGTAAAGACACAAGATAATATAACCAGCTTCTTTGTCCTTGACATATACACATTTATCATATTCGTTGATTTTAAAGCCATTATTCCTTATGACATTATCAAACTTTTCATTCTATTGTTTTGGTGCTTATTTTAAGCCATATAAATACTTCACCAATTTATAGACCTTTCCTTCTTTCCCTAGGCATGAAAAACCCTTGGGTTGGTGTATGTAGATTTTTTCATCTAACTCTCCATTTAGAAAGGCTGTATTTATAACCATTTAATGTACTTCAAGATTTTGTAGAGTAGTGATAACAATTATCATCTTTATGGATGTTATTCTCGTCATAGGAGAATAAGCATCAAAGTAATCAAAACCATGTCGTTGTTTGTATCCCTTAATTACAAGCCTAGCCTTGTACTTTTCAATTGATCCATTTGATTTATGTTTTCTCATGAAAATCCACTTGGACCTTAGTGTTTTACTAGTTGGAGATAAATCAACTAGTTTCCAAGTATGATTTTTCAGAATGAACTTAATTTCACTATTAATGGCTTCTTTTCATTGAGAACCTTCAGAAGAATTCATATCCTCTTCATAGGTTTGAGGTTCACTTTCTAGCAAGTAGGTAAAAAAATCTAGACCATAGGATGTCTCTATCTTAATCTTCTTACTACATCTGAGTTTAACCTCAACCTCTTATTCAAGTTCTTTGTTTTGACTATCTTCATTCATAGTCTCATATGTTCATTTAGACGAACGATTCTTCTTAAGATTTATCTAGAAATACATGTTCAAAGAATGATGCATTCCTTGATTCCATTATCGTGTTCTTGTGTATATCTATGATCTTGAATTCATACACCAGAAAATCGATAAGTATTACTATTATGTGCATATCCAATTAAGATGCAATCTATCATTTTTTGACTTATCTTCACCTTCTTAGGTATAGGTACAACTACTTTAGCAAGACATCATCACACTCGTAAATATTTATAGGAAAGTACCCTTCATTTAAATAATTCATACGGTATCTTATGTGTCTTTTTTCGAGGTAACTTATTTAAAAGATAGTTAGCTAACAAAATAGCTTCCCATCATAAGTTCTGTGGAAACCCAAAACTTAATAGCATTGCATTCATCATTTCTTTCAAGGTATGATTCTTACGTTTATCAACTCTATTTTGCTAAAGTGAATAAGGTGATGTAGTTTCATGGATAACTCTATGTTATGCACCAAATTTACCAAACAATGCTTCATATACACTACCATGATCACTACACAGTACCTTGATTTTATTGTTGAGTTGATTCTCAACTTTTAAGAAAATACACATAGCAATATTTCATGCTATTATCAATAAAAGTAATAAAATACTTATTTCCACCCCTTGTTTGAAGAAATTTCAAATCACATAGATCACTATGGATTAAGTCAATGGGTTTAGTGTTCCTTTCAATCTAGTCATTGTTTCATCAACACAAGTCTCACACTTATGCTTTGAATCTATTTGGAATGTGGGTATGTATTCCATATTAATTAGTTTACGTAATGTATTGTAATTGACATGACCTAGTCTAACATACCACAAGTTGGAAGCAAGTAAGCAGAAGAATTAATCTTATTAATATTCTTAGTTTTTACAGTCATTACATTGAACTTAAATAACCCATTAGATATATACCTATTTCCTACAAACATCCCATTTTTGGTCAAAATGGCTTTATCATATTCAAACACTGTCCAAAAGCCATGCCTATTTAGCAATGAGCTAGAAATAAGATTCTTACAGATGTTTGGCATATAGAGTTCATTTTTTAATGTAAGATTCTTCCTGAAGATCATCTTCAATTTGACTTGGCCTTGCCCTTAAATGGCTGATGTGGCAGATTTTCCCATAAAAGAGCTTATATTCATCTTTTATTGGTTCAAAAGTAGTTAATAGCTCTTTATCTGAGCATACATGCCTTATTGTACCAGTATCAATTTACCACTCCTTTGGGTTTGATCCCACCAAGTTCACCTCATAAACGACTACATACAAGTCAATATCAGACATATCATAAGTGATGTCATCAGCCATGTTTTCCTCACAATTCATATTTCTTTTTGGAAATTTATAGTCTGGGGCTTTATGCCCTGTCCTCTGACAGTTCAAGCAAATCCCTCTAAAGCTTGACTTCTTAAAAGTTGCTTCTCTAGGTCCTAATTTAGACCTTTTACCCAACTTGCCCTTTTGCTCTTATTCTTATTGTGCTTGGAACTTTGATCATGCTCTATCACATTAGCCTTGGGTGCTTATGAAATATACCCTCTTTTAGAAGATGCCTTGTTATCTTTTTTCACTTTGAATATTATCATCAAATCTTTCAAAGACACTTCCTTTTTCTTGTGCTTAAGGTAGGCCTTGAATCCTATCTATAAAGGTGGCAACCTTTCAATAATAGCTACATCTTTGAAGATTTCACTAAGTACCATCTCTTCACCATACATCTTTGTTAAGATATATTGGATTTTATGTACTTGACTACATAAACATTTAGAGTCCACCACCTTATAATCAAGAAAGAAATCAACCAAAATTTTCTTAGCACTAACATTTTTAGTTCCATATTTCTGGTCCAATGATTCCCAGCAGTCTTTGATCGTCTTCTCCTTATTGCACCAATTGTACAATGAATTGGTTAGGCTATTCAGAACTTATGATACGATTGATTATGAATAATCTATTTATCCTAAAATATTTTAAAAAAAATTAAGATTTTGAATTTGTTTATACAAAAGGTGAATAAGGAAAATTATTCTAAGATTGTAAGAAATAATATATTGACAAATAAAACTTATTATTAAAATTAAAAATACACAAATATAAATATATGTATAAGTTATAAATATAAAATTTAAAGAGAGTAAATAATTGAAACCTGTGTATTACATAGTATCCTTAAGATAATTTTTTCGCTCACAGTAAGTGTCAGATAACTAAATAAACTTATTTCACAAGATACAACTATCAAACGATAATAAACTTATACCACAATTTATTATTTTATTAACCTTAAAGTTTCTAAACTCTATCGGAATAATTTAGCAGTAGATACAAAATACAAATATTAAAAAAAAAAATTCTTTCTCTTTTTCTGTCATTTCTCTTTTTTCGTTTTCTTTTCGTCCTTCCTCTCTTTTATCTTTTGTTAGCCTTTGTTTCTTTTGTTTTCTTTCTCTTTATGTTTCTCTATATATATTCTCTTTTTTCGTTGTCTATCATTCTTTTCTTTACTTTATATAATTAAGGAAGCAAGGGAGTAAGAGAGAAACTAAAGAAGGAAAAAAGACAAAAAATGAAATCATTTAAAACCATAATAGTAACGGTAGAAAAAAATTAAAATACATTAAAACATAATTGAAACGGAAGAAGAGAAAAAAACTGAAACACATTAAAAAATAACTAATAGAAAAAAAATTAAAATTAATAATGTTTTAACTAGAGTTCTACGATCTCAGGATATCCACGTGGGGTCCAGGGTTCTGGCATTAATGTTCCGTATCGATCTATGTTCACAATGAGACGACCATAGCCTGACACATGTTTCTTTCGTTCTCTCTAGGTTTCGAACCCCGGTCGTGACCCTTAAAGACTTTATTAGGGAGTACCTGATACTATCTACCAGTTTACTTCCTAAAGTCTATTTAAGGATTAGGTTTTGGGTTCGAGAACTGATGATAACAAAACAAATACGTGTCAAGAAAGGATTGTCTTGTCTAATTAAGAACTAGTTTGAGTAACAATGTCTTATCCCTGAACCCCACGTTGATATCACGAAATACACTGTGCATTCTATTAAACTATGCGCGATACAAACAAATAATATATTAAAACCAAACTAATCGTTTCAAGTCGTTTTAATAATTTTAATTTTAATTTTTTTAATTATATATATATATATATATATTAAATATAGTGGGATACCTTATATCATTTTCTTTTTCTTGTAAATAATAATTTATATCTTTAATATTATTTAAAAAAATATTAATTTGTGTCTCCTAATCGTTCCTAGTATATGTATTTTAAGCAAATGTCTACATAAACTGAAATATGCTAACGTACGCTTTACATTGGATTATGTTGCAGCTCAAGTTACTTTAGTAACTACCTTGTTATTTATGTGCCTTGAATCAAACTAGTATAGTGGTTAAGTGCTAGTCAATACAGAGGAGAAGATAAAATAATGAGATATATAAATTTACGTATTTTCTCCTCTTGTACCTCTCGTAATCCCTTCTCTCGTGCGTTAATAAACGGTAACATGAGTATGTTACTTTTAATTAAAATAGTTCACTAATGATTGATTAGAATAGTACATATGTTATTTATTTTGAAATAGTTATGATATTTATAGGAAAAATTTAGTTCAAATTTTCCTAAAATATACATTTTATAAAATTTAATTTTTCAAAATAAATAATTTATCCTTAAAAATAATAAATAAAAAATTAAATATTAAAAAGATATTATTGAGACCATTTAAGACTATTTGTATCCAGTTGAAAATAAAAAAAATAATTATTCAAATATTTATTGATGTTATTTGTAGTAAAAATAATTTTTTTTTAAAATGATAATTTTACCCTTGAATTTGACCTAAATTTTCTAGAATGACTTTAATGACTCTTTTAAAATAAATAACGGAATTGTATTACATCGCTAATAACTAACATATTAAAATGTAATTTTACTAGAGATAGGGTGCTTATACTATTTTTTATCCAAATAAATATATGTTTGAAATACAAATATATTATAATATAAATTAAATTTTACATAATATTTTTGTATAATTAAATTTATAAAATAAAAATATTATAATATAATCATAATTGTAATTTAATAATTTAATTTTTAAAAAAATATTGTGCAATCCGTTTGCAATAATAATAAAAACAAGAAAATTTTATATTTTTTTAGAAAAAAATAAGTGTTATATGATAGGCTAAATTTTAATTGCAATATCCATAAAATTTATCATTGTAAAAATATCAATTTAAAAAAACAAATAATTTGATTATAATATACATAAAAAATTAAATAATTAAAGGAAAAACCAAAATTGTTACCTCTTATTTTTAAAATAATCTAAGATAAGGTAATATAGAATAAATTAGTAAATAAAAATATGAAAGAAAAACATAAAACAAATTGAAAAAATAAGAGTGTATAACGGATCAAATCACATAATTTGATTAATTTATAATCCAATTTGATTTGTATGATTTATGAATTTTATAATCGGTAACTAATTCGTATATTATAATCATGTAATCCAATATGAATATAGATTAGTTCATATCAATCAATACAATCCGTTAAATAATATTTTTTATTACCACGTAATTTTTTAAAATATAAATTTTAAATCCACAATTATAAATCTACAAATTTATTTTATCAATATATTCACGTTTCTTTAAATTTGAGAAATATATGTACTAAGAATATGAACCGTCTAAGAATATGAAAAAAATATGGTTATGAGATTAAATTTTAGATAAATTAGAGTAAATATTACGAGAAGAGTGAGAAGATTATCTAATTTAATTATTTTATCATGAGTTATAATATAATAATTAATAGTAAAATTATCTAACGAAAAGTCTCATAAAATTTATAAAAAATATAAAAAGTAAATATTTTAATACATGCATATCAGATTTATTTTGATTTAAAAATATTAATTTATAATTTAAGATTTTAAAATCCATTATCTAATCTAATTAATCTAATTTATGGAATCAACGAATTTTTTGTAATCCTGATAAAAGAAGTTGCAAAAGTAGGAAAAAAGGGGAAAATACTGGGGAGAACTGAAAAGAAAAAAAAAAACAATTAAAAATCACAAGAAAAACAAAACCGGAAAAGCCCCTGTGTATATATTGGATTCCACTTACCCTAATTTCGCTCTCTTCCTTTTTCTGCAGAAACGCTGGCCGTCAAGTATCCTTCAACTCTATTGCCGCCGGCCAATCTCGTGAAGTATCTGCTTGATTGGCTAATTGGCTTTTAGTTTGTAATAGGTAATCTCTCTGCCTTGTCTTGATTTATTGGTTTTAGTTTTATTCTTTATGCTCAGAATTGCGGACCTTATATATATGTTACTGTGATATTGGCTTGTTTAGTGATCTGGTATGATGATTTATGACCTTTTCAATCATTCAAATGTGTTATTCTCTATTTTTCAATACATTCCAAGGGCTTCACAAACTCTTGAGCCGCCTCTGCTTTATGTTTCTCTGTATTTTTCTCTGTTATTTCTTGACAGTTTGCTAGTTTTGAATAATCCTTGCTTAACTCTGGGTATTACAGTTTCATAATTTGGTTACACTTACACAATTGAGCAGCCTACAAGGAAGAGATGTAATTTATATTTTTTAGAGATTAGATTTTCCCCTATGCTTTGGCCTGTAGTTTAATCCATATATGTCTAGTTTTCACTTTTATAGAACATGAATAATATTTGGGTTGCTTGAAGAGTAAGCTGTGAAAAAATAAAAAAAGAACACTTTTTAGTGACAAACCCTAATTGTTTATTTATTTTTATTTTTATCCTTGAAAGCACTTTAGGAAAGTGTTTCATCAGTTAAGCAAATTTTTTGTATTAATTTTGCAATCCATATAAATCAAGAACGATTGCTGTGATTGTTAACTCCTTTAGTTCATCTTCTTTGTTTTATTAATTGAAATGAGCCTTTACTTCTACAATGATGATAATAGAACTGACCATTGTTTTCATTCGTTTCAATTTCCATCAACAACGTTAAAGGTTGTTACGTCTTGATGTCTCTTAAAGCCATTGGTTCTTTCTTAATTTCGTATCTAGCCCTTACTTTGTTTTAGCTTGTTGATATTATAGCCTTATGATTTTATGATGATATATATTTCACTTACATTGGCCAGCCTCCTCTGTTGATTGTATTCAGAACAGAAAATTTTAAATATGCTGTCTGAAGAAGCTCCTACATCCATGGAAGTTGAACCAGTTGCATCTGAGCCTATTTCTGCAAATGGGTGTTTGCCACCAAAGCCAAAGTTTGAGCCTTTGAAGGCTCATGAGATGTCTGATGGCCGAGTTCAGTTCAGAAAGGTCTCTGTTCCTCCACATCGGTATACGCCTCTCAAGAAAGCATGGATGGATATCTATACACCAGTTTACGAGCAGATGAAGATTGACATTCGTATGAATCTAAAAGCTCGGAAAGTTGAATTAAAAACCAGACCAGATACACCTGATGTTAGCAACTTACAGAAGTGTGCAGATTTTGTTCATGCTTTCATGATGGGATTTGATGTGATAGACGCCATTGCTCTCTTGCGTTTGGATGAGCTTTTTGTGGAGTCTTTTGAGATCAAGGATGTTAAAACACTTCGGGGAGAGCACTTGTCTCGTGCTATTGGAAGACTGTCTGGTAAAGGTGGAAAAACAAAATTTGCCATTGAGAATGCTACAAAGACAAGGATTGTGATTGCTGATACCAAGATTCACATTTTGGGATCTTTTGCGAATATTAGGGTTGCAAGGGACTCACTTTGCAGCCTTATTTTAGGATCCCCTGCTGGAAAAGTGTATTCAAAACTAAGAGCAGTCACTGCCAGACTAGCAGAAAGGTTTTGAATCTTCCAATTCATGTACTATTAGGGTGGTTGTCCTCTGAATGAAATTTTGATAGTCAATTAATTGGTGTTGAGAGTGGCTTTAATCTCTGTAGGCTTTGCAAAGGATTGAGCTCAATTATTTGATGTGTTGAGAATGGTTGTAATATCTGAAGGCACTTCAAGATTCTACATTTGCATGTTTCTTCTCGTTATACTCCACTATAGATTAAATCTTTTTTTTTTTTTGCTATAGTGAACTACTCTTCTGTTCGAAGAATAATTGCATTTGTAAAAATTCAACCCCGGTTTTCCTAATGCCTTTTTTAACAACGATTATAATTTTTTATTAAATAATTAATTTGTGTGATTTTTGTTTATTTTGTAAATAATCACTAAAATGTTTGTTGTGCGCTGTGTATGGTTGAATGTGTTTTCTATGTTAATGATGTATGTTATGTGGTTGAATGTATTTCTCAGTGGTTATTGGTAGTTCATGATTGAGTGATTTTTATGTTTGATAGTTTACTTTATTCATATTATTGATCTTTGGTTACTAATCACGTTATATAGAGTAGTGTTAGTTTTGAAGTTGTTGTAGAGGCATTAAGCGAGCACAATATTAGGTAGTTTGGAAAGAGGTATAGATTGATAGTGGTATTAGTGGTTTTGTTTCTTTAAAGATGTAATTGTTTTATTATTTATTAGAATTGTTTGTTGTCAAATAATTGGCATAAGTAATTCAAAGATGTTGTCACATAAGTAGGGATTCTAAGTGTATTTGTTTCGTAAAATTTGTTATTATGCATGAAATCAGATTATGTGTTAGCAGAATCTGAGTTTTTATCATGTATATATCAACATAATAAATTTAGATTATGATAAAAAAAAACTTATTTGTTATATGTTGTCTCATACTTTCTTTCCTTTTTGTGTATCAGACTTACATGTTTATTGTTGTTGTATTAATTTAATCTATCTAATTGATTAATTTATATTACTTTCACTTTTTATCTACATGCGAATTTGATATAAGTCTTTAATAAGTCAATATCTTGTTAGACTTTTTAGTTGATTTGTTATATTTTATATGGTCGCATGTTGTGAGAATACAATCATTTTTTATTGAATATATTCTCACATATGAGATTTTAAAGTGATTGAAAATCATTTATAATTTTGTTTTAGTATGTTTACATGTTTCACGTGCTATGTGATATTTGTCTTACATGTATGTTGTTAGCCTCTATAAGAGCCTATGAAATATATCATCACTAGTATGTTTACCGTAGTTTGTTATTTTTTACTATTAGTTATTTTTGTTGTGTTAAATTGAGCATGTGTTTTCGAACTTCTGTAGTATTATTTACTTAATTCACGTTTGTGAGACATATTTCGTCGAGTTGGAATAAAATTCGCGAAAATATTATATGAGTTAGCATTTTCACTCATCCTCTACGTCCTTATTGCCTATTTAGATCACAAAACAATTGATTTCTACGTAATTATTCTTATATATAAAATTTTCAAAAATTATTTAATGAAAAATAAAAATAATAATAAAACATTCATTCAATCTATACGTAACACTAGCAAAAAAATAAGAAATATAAGAAGTAAGAACCAAATAATGATAAAAATCTCAAATCAAAATATCCAATATTAATAATAACTATTTAGAATTAAAACAATAAAGTAAGTATTAAATTACATGTTGCCGAATCAAATAAATATGATAATATGCTTGTCATTCAACTAACAAGGGAGAGAGCAATTATATATATATATATAAACAATAGCATGGATAGAATTAGGAATTTTTCACAAGGATTGAAGCTTAAATGAAAATTAAGTATAATTATAAAAAATTTCTATGAACATCATAACAAAATTTTACCTCAAAATGATGTTATATTTGTGAGTATATATACTTATAGTAAAAAAAACACTATTTAAATGAAACATTATGACTCTTAAAAATATAGAATTTATTTATAAACTAATCTGAATCAATAGTATTAGTAAAGTCTATTTCAATATAAAGAATGATGTAGTGCTTAAATGGTTACTTTGTTTAGATCAAATGTATTGTTTAGTTTTTTTTGGTTAAAAAAGTGTTTTCAAATCTCTTTTTGTAAAAAAATGTGTCATTGAAGTGTGTTTGTTTGTGAAAAGGATGCTAGGTAGGGATAATGTTAACTTAACATACCATTTTTGTTAAATATAACATAATAATACATGTGTTACATGTGTGTTTATATTTTTCGATAGACATATACATAAAAAAATTAATATTTAATTAATAAAAATACTCAAACTTTTTAAGAAAAAAAATTCTTTCAAAATTAAACAAAATTTTCATTGTCTAATATTCAAAGTTACACATTACGCAATAAAAATTTAATTTAAGTTTAATCGAAAAATTTGTTAAACCATTTGACTAATTTTTTAATTAAAAATTACTTCGTTAGATATATATTGAAAAATAACAACATATGTGTATCATATGTGATATTATGTTATATTTAATGAAAAATTGGGTGAAAATTAATGTTATCATTGACACATTTTTCATAAACAAATGAGCAAAAAATACAATTTCTAGACAAAGGGATTAAACAAGCTCTAAGGTATAAACAAAAGGATCTCTATGACTTTTTTTCTTATAAAAAATCATAGGATCTACTAAAAATTATTCATATATTTTGTTTTGAATAGATGTTTCAACAAGTTTTATAACTGAAAATACACGTTCTATTGTTACAATAAATATAGAATTGTCTTTGTCCGTAGTAAATAGCCTCTTATACATAAAGTTTTATGCACCTTTGTAACATTTGAATCTTCTACTTCCTAACCTCAAATGCAAATATGCAAGTTAAAGTAGTTCACAACGTCTTCCTTAAATCAAGTATAAGTTCAAATACTCAAATGGTTAAATGTATAGTCACTTTATTACCAAATATCTTGTGCATATTATGATTACATCAAATGTATGATCTAGTATAAATAAGAGTTGAGAGTATAATTTATTTTTAATAATAGCAACCTCACTAACAGACCATCTTGTTCGTGCTTATGCTCATGGCCATTATCATCACCTAGAACCTCTTATGCATAGAACCCGTTGAGTTTCCAATCATCAACACTTGAGACATTGTGTAGCCGAGGACACAAAATTATAAGAATCAGGGTGTATCTATGGTTTTACACGAAGGGGTTACTTTAACTTTTAATGGCAAGCACAAATTTTGTACCAAGATTTGCATACTGTTAGGACAACTATAATTGTAGTTGCAGTGAAAATAGTATGACTACATCCTCCAAGAAGTTAATGAAATGATTGCAAAGCAAGTGCAAAAATCATTGCCCCTCTTAGTCCTACCATACCTATAACTCAAGATAAGGCATGTGACAAGTTAAGAATCTAAATAATCAACAAAATCCACAAATCATACCATTGTACCAAAGTGCTTACATGAAAATACATTTGTTGCCCTACATAATATGATATAAAAGCTTTTTAGTAACTTCATCAAAACATGATGCATGATCATTTTCATTTTAACCAATTATAAATTCTCACCAATTTTTCCTAAAATAAAGCAAACAGATCATAGCGTAAAAAGAAGCATAATAATTTCATTTTCATTTTAACCTCCTCTTTGGTCATTTAATATAAACATTAATTTAAAAATATGAATATTTTTTTATCTTTAACTTATTGTATTTAATATATGTTAAAATATATCAAAATTAAGCTAAATATATGTTAAATTCTTTAGGAATAACAATGAAAAGAGTTGAAAATGAACACTTACATGATCGGTTCACTATCACTGAGAATAACGAGTGAATGGATAGAATCTTACTGCAGGGACAACTTGAAAAGTTCACACTTAGTAGTAACAATTATAATAGAGGTGCCATGGACATCTTAATCACTCCTAACACTCTAGCTCACAATCGAAACAAATAAAATACAAAATAACTAAACAATCACATCAAATTGATGTATTAGAGAACTAATAAAAATAGAAAAACTATATATAAAAAAAGACTTTCCAAACCCAAAAAAGACTTTACATGTAAAAATATATTGGGTAATAATCTTGATTGTACTAATACATATGTTATCATTCAAACTCAACATAAATGTAAAAACATCCATAGATTTCACTATCACTATTAATAATAAACAATTAATTAAATAATCAATAATTTATAATAAATAAAAATATTAACGTAAATATTACTATTACTCGAACCACATGCTCTAACTATACTTAAAATACCTACTTTACTATATATACAACAAATTGATCAAAGCGATCCAACTCTCTCTTGAAGTTTTACCATCACGTGAAGTGTACAATATACAATGGCTCAATATAATGAACAAATTAAGTTTGGATAAATCCTATGCATTTAAATTAAACTTCACAAAATATATTTTTGAAAAATCACTTTTAAAGTGTATCATTAATATATCGAGTTAGAAAAAAGATTTTAAAATTCGATTTTCAATTTGTAATAACTCCCCCTAATTTTTCTAATTACTTAAACAATAAAAAGATAGGAGATTTTCTTTTAAAAAAAATATTTCTTCAACCACCAACAACTTTCTTCAACTATCCCATTTATTGAATTGGTGTTTGATTTTCAAAAACATTCTTTAACCACTTCATTTATTGAGTTGGTATTGATTTTCAACAATTTTCTTCAACCACTATATTTATTGAGTTAGTGTTGATTTTCAAAAATTTTCTTTAACCACTTCATTTATTGAGTTGGTATTGATTTTCAACAATTTTCTTCAACACCAACTCTCATTATTTTTACTCTGCTAAGCTAATGGCGAAACATTTCAAACTTACCAATGCTTAAGTTTTTTGTGAATAATTCAGCAACTTAATCATTTGTCTTGATTTTTCTAATCTCAATATCTTCTTGTAGAACCTGTTCTCTGATAAAGTGATAGTGCACTTCAACTTGCTTAGTTCTTGCATGAAAGACTGGGTTTTCTAACAAACGAATTGTCGGCTGATTGTCACAGTATAATGAAACTGCATAATCTATTGGTTGTTGTAGATTATTAATTAACTATATCAAGAATGTACTCTATTGACCTACCATTTTTTATGTTCGATACCCAACTTCATTGGTTGATAATGATACTATCGACTGTCTCTTGCTGCACCAAGAAATTATTTCAGAACCAAGCTTAAACACACACCCAGTTGTTGATCTTCTACATAGTCAGCATTACAGTAATCAACTAACCTATTGTCTCCATCTTTCTTGTAAAAAAGACCATAGTCAATTGTACTTTTCACATATCTCAGTATTCGTCAAACTGCTTCCAAATGAAGCTTCTTTGGATTTTGCATATACCGACTCATTACACTAACAGCATAAGAAATGCCAGGTTGAGTTAAGGTTAAGTAGATCAGACTGCCTACCAATTTTTGATACATTGTCACATCTTCAAAATCTTTTCCTTCATGTGCACACATTTTGGAATTTGGTTCCATTGGCGTCGAAATCGGTTTGCATTCAATAATTTCAAACCTCTTCATCAAATCTTTGAAATATTTTTGTTGACAAAGAAATATTCCTTTTTGTGTGTGGTCAACCTCTAGACCAAGGAAGTGCTTGAGCTGTCTAAGTTCCTTCATTTAGAAACAGATTGATAAATTCTCCTTTTTTTGAAGAATTTCTACCTCATCATCACCAGTTATGATTAAATCACCTACGTATACGAGTATAATAGATAACTTTTCTTCATTGGTTTTGACAAACAAGATGGAATCTGCAAGTGTTACTGAATAGCCACTTTGTGTTAAAAATTCAACAATTTTTCCATACCATGCCCTAGGTGCATGTTTTAATCCATAAAGTGCTTTACGCAGCTTACACACATATTCGGGATGATCTTGGCTCTGAAAACCCATTGGTTGGATAATGTAGATATCCTGATCTAGCTCTTCATGAAGAAAAGAATTCTTCGTATACATATACCACAAATTCCAATCTTTGTTGGCTACAAGTGTAAGTAAGACTCGTACAATTGTAAGTTTTTCCACCAGACTAAAAGTTTCATCATAGTCTAGCCTATACTATTGAGAGAAACCACGAGCTAACAATCGTGCCTTGTATCTCTCAATTGACCCATCTGAATGATGCTTTATCTTATAAACCCATTTATAGGATATGGGTTTCACATCTCCTGATTTTTGCACCATATCTCAAGTTTGATTTTGATGAAGTGCAATGATCTCTTATTTGATAGTTGTTATCCATTCAGATCTTTATGATGCTTCTTCGAACGTCTCAGGTTCTATTATAGTTGCTTCTTTAACTATGGCTACATTTGCATATTTGAAATTTTCCCTTTATGTTCTTGTTGACCTTCAGAGTTGAGATTGTGGAATTGATTCTTCCAATTCACTAGGCCCACCTTATTCATTTAGTTATTAATATATGCTAGTTTTCCAAGGATTTTGAGTTACTCTTTGATTGACATCATCATCATTTGGATCTCTAGATTCATCTGAACTTGGTTGGATTTAAACAGTATGATCCTCCATCTTTTGTTACAACTTGTCTCCAAATTCTCTCGAGTTTGGAAACGCCTCATTCTTTGAGGACCACCAAGAAGATGCTTCATCAAATACCACATCTCATGAAGTGTAGCATCTTCCTCAAAGGGTGAAACAAATCCAAACCTTGGTTGAGGAAGTCTGTTGATCACAAAGGCTACAGTTCTCATTGATTCATCCCAAAATCTTCCAACTACATTCTTCTCATGTAGCATACTTCGATAAATTTTTGCAAGATATCGATTCTTTCTCTCTACTACACCATTTTGTTGTGGCATTTTGGCACAAGTATATTGATGACGTATTTGACATTCCCTTAGGTATTGAGAGAATTCACTTGAGCTATATTCTCCACCATTGTTTGTGCACAACCAACAAATCTTCTTTCTTACTTCTTCTTCAGTTGACCCTCTAAACTCTTTAAACTTTGAGAATGTGTCAAATTTTTATTTCATAATAAAAACCCATACATACCTTGAGAAGACGTCAATGAATGTCACCATGTATCGCATATCACATATCGCCCATTGATGGTTGCTTAATGGCTCCAAATACATCAGAGTGAACTAACTCTAATGGTTCTTTTTCTTTAAACATTGATTCCTCATATGGTAATTGGTGAGTTTTACCATACTAGCATCTTGCACAAATTGTGTCTGTTTGTACATCTAGTTGAGAAAGCCCTTTAAGCATTGGCTTCTTCACCATCACACTTAGCATGGAATAACAAACATGACTTAACCGCATATGTCATAGGTATGTTGTCTCATTTCTTCTTGTCCTGTCTACACATGCAGATTCTTCTGACATCACGTAGACTAATTCCAATTGTTGCCCCTCCATTGTCAGTGTTTCTTAGATTTTGAGATCACAATACACCTTTACATCTCGGGGACCGAACACTACATAGTAACCTGATGATGTCAGTTGGGCCATAAATAGAAAGTCTTTCTTCATTCTTGGGACATGATAAACATCTTGAAGTGGTACTTGGTTAGTATTATATCGAGGCATAACTATCATTTTACTGATGTGAGCTATCGGTAACCATGAGTTGTCAATTGTCACCCCTACACGACCTCCCTTGTACTCAGACATGCTTTGCAACTTCTATGAGAGTTAATTCTTCTTCCTCTATAGTGAATAATGCTTCGACATCCCAACCATTTTCACTATTTTTCTTAGAACTGGAAGTAGCTGTATTACTTTCAACATGTTTTTTTTTACTCCAACAATCTTTAGTTATAATTTTACTTGATATTATGGTTAGGGATATTCTTATCGATAATTGTGGTGAGAGATTAGAGTTGATGTATTTCCTCCTAATTAATGAAGGGAAAATAGTTCAATTACTTTTGTTAACCATTTTAAATTAGATACCTTTAGTCTCTTTTTATAAAAAAAAATAATTACTTTTAATTCTTAATTATAAAAATGAGTACTTATAGTTCCTTAAGATTAAGAAAAGAACTTTAATTCAATAAAAAAATGACAAGTCTTTTCATTGAAATGTTTTTTTAATAATAATACAATGATGATTTTTGGCTACTTACTATTAGTAATTGAAAATAATAAATGTATAAGATTATACGAGAGCTATAGGTCTTGTATTCAAGATTTAGTAGTCTTAATTGTTGAATTGTAAGTATTTGACTTAGTGCATAAAGCTAATACTTGTGTGAAAATGATAAATATATAAAAAATAATATTGGTCATTCTCTCAATAACTTAATTTTTTTACAGAATTGGTTCCTAATAACTTCTTAGAGAAAATATAATTTTATTTTAATTTATTATGAATTTCACTAGCACTCTACTACAAAATGGGTATTTAAGCTCATATGTAAAGTCAGTTTTTGGAAAAAACCGACTCATAATAAATTTAAAGTCGGTTCGGTGTACAACCGACGCTACAGCCTACGTGTATTTCTTTATTGAAAAAATACAGTTTAAAATTGAAATTATATAATACAATGTTTTTTTAGGTCAATTATTATTTTATTTAACTCTTTAAAATTTAATTTGGATATATATATATATATATATAGTATAATTTTTTCTTTATTTTAGACAATTGGTTTTTAAAATTATATAATTTTGTATATTTGTTTGGATATTTAATTTTATGTACGTACGTACATGTACATCTTTATTTAATTTTGTGTATTTGTTTGGATATTATTCTAAAATTATTTTTTTTCTTTCTTTATACTATATATATATAAATTAAATTTTAAAGATTTCAAATAAAATAATAATTAACCTAAAAAAAATTTCAATTTTAAACTACATTTTTTAAATAAAAAAAAATACACGTCACATGTTGAACCAACACTACACACGTAGATAGCGTCGGTTGATGTGGTGAACTGATACTACACACATGGATAGCATCGGTTCAACACGTCAACCGACGCTACGTCTTATGTGTATTTTTTTATTTAAAAATGCATTTTAAAATTGAAATTATATACTAGAATGTTTTTTTTGTCAATTGTTATTTTATTTGATTTTAACTATAAACATGTATGTATATTGCATAAAATTAATTATTGAAACAAATACACAAAATTATATAATTTTAAAAACCAATTGTCTAAAAAAAGAAAAAAATATACTATATATATATCCAAATTAAATTTTAAAGAATTCAAATAAAATAATAATTTACCTAAAAAAATTTTAATTTTAAACTGAATTTTTTAAATAAAAAAATACACGTAGGACGTAACGTCGATTGACGTGTTGAACCGACGTTATCCACATGTATTAATCCATTTCTCTTCTCTCTTCTTCATCAGAACATCTTTTTCAATTTGTGCAGTAACAATAAACTTCAAAACCGAGCTTATCTCTTCCATTCTTTCTCATTTTCCGACCACCTCTGACCACCATTTCCAACGCCGTTTTGTGGGTTATATTCCTCTCCTTATTATCTTTCAGATCTCCTATGTTTTGGAGCAAAATACTCAAAAAAAATTATACCCATTTTCTCACTTATTCTCACTTACAAAACACCTATTTTTTCTTCATTCCCTTCATTTAATCACTTCATTTACTCTTGTAAGTATTTCTATTAATCCTACGCACTTATTATTTAGTTTGCTTTATTTTTTGTATAAATTTTTTATTTATGTATGTTTTGTATTACGCTTGTTATTATATGTTTGACTTATTTTGTGTGGAAATAATATCTGGATGTTGTGGGTTTGAGGGACTATAATATTTACCATACATGGATAAATTTATTTACATATAAATAATTATATTTTATTAAGTAAAAGTAATACAATTGTAAAATGATTAAAATGATAAATTTTTGCATTATGTATGTTTTGGTATATATTCTAATAATTAGGGAATTTATATATAATAATACTTGAAATTTATTCATTGGATACATAATTAATATGTTTAATTAATTTCATTAATAGAAAATAGACAAATCTTGGATGTTAAAGTGTATAATTAAGCAGGACTACATTTCTAAAGTTGAAATTTTCATGGAATTTTCTTGTAGAAATAGTAATAATAGAATTATTATAATTCGATGCCCATGTGTTAAATGTAAAAATGAGT
Organism: Hippophae tibetana; assembly: GCA_037013495.1. Classification (NCBI taxonomy): domain Eukaryota; kingdom Viridiplantae; phylum Streptophyta; class Magnoliopsida; order Rosales; family Elaeagnaceae; genus Hippophae; species Hippophae tibetana. The sequence goes on from CM072812.1 coordinate 32,786,038, forward strand.
TATCACATTGAGCTTGACGAGGTTAAGTATCACCTTATCCGTACTGGTATTCTTTTCAGCTATAAATGTTGGTATTATCATGGAAAAAATATTGATAATACTCATGGGAAAGAGATAAATAAGAATATGAGTATATTACATACATCTTATCATAATGTACAGACAACAAATATGTTTCATGGTGTTGAAGATGAACTACGTGAGGATAATCCCAAAACCTTTAAAAAACTTCTAGAAGATGCCGAAAAACCGTTGTATCCAAAATGCAAAAGTACACTAAAATGTAGGGATTGATTCATTTGTACAATGTGAAGGCAAAACATGGTTTTTCTCACAAGGGATTCGCAGAATTACTAAATCTACTAGTCGATATGTTTCCTGAGGATATTGAATTGCCATCTTCAATGTATAAAGTGAAGAAATCTCTTAGTCGATTTGGTATGGAATATCATAAGATTCATGTTTATCTAAATGATTGCATTCTTTATAGAAAATAATATGAGACATTAGATGATTTTCCGATGTGTAAAGAATCGAGATGGAAGCATGGTATAAATGAGACAACACATAAGACTGGCATGCCCGCAAAGATTCTTTGGTACTTTCCTCCGATTCCTCGCTTTAAATGGTTGTTCAAAAGTAAAGAGACATCAAAGATGTTGACTTGGCATTCATATAATCGATCTGATGATGTGGTGCTACGTCATCCTTGTGATTCTCCAAATTGAAAAGTAGTAGATAATTTATCTCTTCAATTTGCATCTGATCCGCGCAATCTTCATCTTTCCATTGCTCTTGATGAAATTAATCCATATAGTTCTCTTAGTAGTAGATGTAGTTGTTGGCCAATAATTATGGTAACATACAACCTTCCTCCCTGGTTGTGCATGAAAAGAAAATTCATGATGTTAACATTATTGATCTCAATATCGAAACAACCCAGTGTTGATATTGATGTATATTTGTAGCCTCTGATAGACGATTTAAAGATGTTGTGGAATGATGATGTAAATGTTTACGATGCACATAAATAAGAACACTTTAACTTAAGGGGGGTCCTTTTATGGACAATTAATGATTTTCCTACCTATGGAAACTTATTAGGACATGCAACAAAGGGTTACAAGGGATGCCCTATATGTAGTGATGGAACTTCTACAACTTATCTTGTTCACGGACGAAAGATGTCTTATAGAAGACATAAAATATTTTTGTCATCTGGACACAAGTTTAGATACCAAAAGAAACCGTTTGATGGTGAAGAAGATCATGATCATGCACTCCGACCTTTGCGAGGTGTTGAGATATTAAGGAAATTGAATGGTATGACATTCAAATGATATGGAAAGATGAAAAAAAACTCACTAAGGTAGGGAAACGAAAGAGGTCAACTAATGAAATGAGTGAAAATGAAAAAGAGTTTGAATCAGTAAATCATGGTTGTTAGAATAAAAAATCAATATTTTGGGAATTACCTTATTGGAAAGACCTACATGATGAGCGAAAACCGACATCGCCGATTCTTGTCAATACTTTGGTTTTAATATTTATAAAACTCTCGCAAGTGCACGAATCATTTCGTAGAAAATGATAAGTATACTCCCAAGGTCGATCTAAGGAAGGAATGTGTGTGGTTTTTAATTTATTATTCAAACTTCTAAAAACGAAATTAAATCTTAAACATCCTGTCACGATATTTTGGGGTTTTGTGTTTTTAATCTAATTACATAAAATTAAACATAGATTCAATAAACATTCATGCAAATGTTATCATTTATAATGTCGGAGTATTTATGGATATAATAACTAAGTTAATTATGCTTGCTCATATTATCTAGGTTATTAAAGATATGAATTGATATTTATTGATTCTCCATTTTTTGTATGAATACCACCTTTGGTGGGGTTAGATATTCTTTGTTAACTAAACAAATCAATTAACACCTATGGGTGGGGTTGATAACTAATATGCTTAATTAAATTAATTTCTTTTTCTAAGAGATTGAAAATGAACCATTTAAATGCCACCTTTGGTGGGGTTAGACAATTTAAACTTTATTCAAGGTGTCCAAATTAAACCCAAGAATTTAGTTATCCGAGTACTAACTTTCAAGTTTTAAAACCACTACCGAAAACATGTTGTCAATACATTTTCAGATAATAATTCTTATAAAAACTTTTGAAATAGAGCTTCACTCTAACTACCGGGCGATTGTACCATCAAATAAAAGAGCACTACTCTAAATCAGACCGGATAACTAAACCTTAAAATCTAATTTTCAGGTTTAAGTTTGTAATGAAAAATAATATATTTCTCTCTAACATTCTTAATATAAAATCATGAATAAAAATAAAATCAATTCATTTTAGAGATTTTTACCTTTTTAATATTTCGCAAGCATAACAACGTTATTATTACATCATGTTTACTAAATAGCCAGCACAGTTAAATTTAACCACAGACAAATTAAATATAACATGTAAGAATAAAGCATAAAAATAACTGTAAAGAAAATAAAATCCTTACAGAACTTCGACGCTATTCCCATTGCTGGAAAAACTCCAAGCGGAATTTGTACTCCCATTTATTGAATCAAAAAGCTAAAAAATTACATAAACATAACTAGTTCTTCCCCAAAAAAGGAAAGAACTCTAAAACTAAGAGAAATTAACTAAGAAAAGCTAAAAACTAAGAAAACATAAGAAAAACTAAAGAATCCTAAAAATCTAAGAAAAGAGAGAAAAGAATGTATTTGGAGGTGTTTTTAGGTGTATTTTGAAGTGAAGGGAAGGGGGTATTTATAGGTGAGGATGGAGAGAAAAAAATGAGTAAAAAAATGTAAAAACGCGTAATGGAAATACTGAGGTCATTGATGACGTCGCATGACGTCATCGGGGCAGCTGCACGTGAAAAACGGGCCAAACGGGCGTCGGCGCGCGTGGAGGCAGCTGGGCGCGCGCGGATGAACAGTACCCGTGCGCAGCTTGGCGCGGGATTGGGCGCGGCGGCGCGCGCGGCTGGGCGGCAGGGCGGCGCGGCGGCGTGTTTTTCTCCTTTTTGATATTTTTGACCTTTTTGACCCATTTTGTCCAATTTTTCCATATTTGTTGACCTTTCCCCATTTATTTATTAATATATTTGTGATGTATTGCTTCCAGTATTCCTCTTTGAGTTTTTAAGTTGCGTTTTTAAGCCAAAATACCTGAAAAACAATAAAAATACCCGTGATTCCGAAAAAGACAAATTTATATAAATATATGATAAAACATATAAATATATATATTTTTAATCAATTAATGTGCATAAAATCATGGTTATTTTAGTGTTTTTTGAGCACTCATCACTACACATTTGTCACATCTTAGATGTCATGCACATTGAGAAAAATGTATGCGAAAGTTTGATTGATATTTTACTTAATATACCTGGAAAAACAAAGGATGAAATTAAAGCAAGACTGGATTTAAAGAAACTAGGCATATGACATGAATTCGCACCAAGGGTGGAAAATGATAAGAATCGAACATACTTGCCACCAGCATCATATACAATGTCAACAAAAGATAAAGATGTGTTCTGTAAATGTTTGAAGGGTGTGAAAGTTCTTGATGGTTACTCATCCAACTTAAGAAATTTTGTGTTTATCACCGATAAGAAACTTTATGGATTGAAATCACATGACTATCATATCTTAATGCAACAGTTATTACCAGTTGTTATTAGATCAATTCTTCCAAAACATGTTCGATTTTCAATAATTCGTATTTGTTCATTCTTCAATACAATATGCAAGAAATCTATAGCCATTGGCGAGTTAAACTCTTTACATAAATATGTTATAGAGACTTTGTGTTTAATTGAAAAATATTTTCCTCCTTCTTTCTTCGATATAATGATTCACTTGTGTGTTCATTTAGTTTGAGAGGTTCAATTGTTTGGTCCTACTTACTTAAGGTGGATATATCCTTTTGAGAGATATATGCAAGTCCTTAAAGGATATGTAAATAATAGAAATTGACTTGAAGGATGCATGGTGGAACACTACATTGTTGGAGAGGTCATTGAGTTTTGTTCAGAATACTTTAGTAGTTACACTGAAATTGGGAATCCTATGCACAAGTTGTTCTTAGAACGTCACATGATCTAAGTAGGTAATCCTATGCTTGGTGGAAGTAAGAAATTGTTTATTGTTCACACTCGATGGGAAAAAGCACACAGATTTATTTTGGTAAATAATAATGAGGCACAACCATATATAGAGTAAGTGATGTTTAACCTTTCCATTTATGAAAATATATTTTTTATTTAACTATTAATGATGATATCTACTTCGTATATCTTTAATAACATTACATGATGCATTTAAACTTATTGAAAATCGATCATCGTTATAAAAAAAGGAGGAGAAAAATGGTTGTATGATGAACATAAGCGATATCTTATTAATTGGTTTCGCAATCATGTAAGTGTCACAAACAAAAATTCATTAGTACTTAGATCTATGCAATGTTTTAAAACTTTGCTTTAAACACGTTTCATGTTTTTGTATACATAGATTCGAGATGAACTCAAGAAACCCAATCATAAAATAACAGAAAATTTAGAATGACTTGCACATGGTCCAAAATTCGATGTCAAATCATTTTTCTATTTTCACAATAAATGGATCGAGGTTTACGAATCAAGCTAGTGACAAAGTCCGAGTAAACCAGAATAGTGGTGTGAAGATGGTTGCACAAACTATGCAATTTTCCAGTTCAAAAGATGGTAATCCTATACTTTTTGATAGAACATATTATGGTATAATTCAAAAGATTTGGGAATTGGATTACGAGATCTTCCATGAAACAGTTTTCTTGTGTGGTTGGATTGAAGATGTTATCAATATTGGATATAAAATAGATGATTTTGGATTTACCTTTGTAAATTTATTCAAGATAAGTCACACTGATGATCCTTTCACGTTAGCACTTCATGCAAAACAAGTATTTTACGTGAGCGATCAAATTGACACAAGATGGTCTGTTGTGTTAACGCCTCCACAAAAAGAGTTTTACCATTGTGATGCTTTAGAAGATGATGACCCTATGCTTGATACATTAACCAATATTAGTAATTTCTCAAACAAATTACCTAATGTATATGATTATCTAGTTGATGATGATGATTCTTCGTCATGAGCTCGAAGTGATTGTGAAGGAATATATGTATACGATTAACAATCTAATTAAACATAACTTATGTTCTATATTTTCAATTAATTTATATTTCTTTATTGTTTGTAGATATTTCATAGATTCTCAGGTAACAGAGCTTGTAGATCCAAATGATCCATTGGGGTATTTGAAAAGAATGAGTTGGGTGAATATACCTGATGCTCCACTTAACCCAAATGATAGTGTACCCGTTCTATTTGATGCTACTGGTAATTCAACAGGGGAAAATGGCCAACAATTGACATTCTTTATGGGTAGATTTGTGAAGTCAAATATACCAATCAATATAAATGATTGGACTCAGGTTGACGAAGATTAAAAGTTCAAAATATGAAAAACCATTTGTGTAACTCCATTTGTATGTTTATGAAATTTAGACTACTTGTTTGATGGATGTTTACGTGCTCATGTATGTAAGGAAATGAATTGTTATATGGACCAGTTGTTTTTTACCCAGTTTACTTGTCACGATGCTGGTGATTCTAAGCTAATCAAGTTTGCTCGCACAATCTAATTACATTTTGACGATATTATTTTATTTGTAATTTAAGTTAAATATATATATGTATTGTATATATATACATTAGTTATTTTTGTAATAAATTTAATTATCAAATAATTAATTATATTTAAATTTTCAATTATTTATATTTTAATTTTTTTATGCTATATTGAATATATGTTATTAGAGAGAATAAAAAAAAATCAATATACGAAACGTCGTAAACCTACTCTAATAGTCCATTTTGTAGTAATATAGTGGAGAGCTCTGTGCTAGCTGATAGTAAGAATTTTAATGATCTCGCAGGTGACTTGCCGGCTCACTAGCGATGATGTAATTAATACTACCTGAGAGTTGAGAGCTCAGTTTATGGATTAAATAAGACATAAAGAAAATAAGTCATATAATACCCCAAAATTCCAGATTACAAAGACGGCAATGGGCGTTCTTTGTGAGGTTTTGACTCGCTTTATTTCTCCTTTTCTTCTATAACTGCCTCATTTGTCTTATTATCATGTCCTTATTTGTTTTTTATTTATTTAGATCAGTTGTTTATGCTGCCCAAATATCTTGGCTTACTGAATCAACAAATTAAAAGAAGGAAATTAATTAAAGTATTAGGATATAGTTCATACCTTAATCTGCAGACCAAATACTGATTCAACATTGTACTCATTCAACTGGGGATATATCCAATATAATGAAAAAGGACAACCAAATTAATAGTTTAGCAAATCCTTGGGTTCTTCACCCAAGCTAATTATATTCCTCTCCCTCTGCTTCTGTTTTGCCTTTCATCAATGGCTAATTTTTACAACCCATGTTTCTACTTATTTCAATCCCCAAAGTTCCAATCTTTTCTAACCAAGATCACTATCTTGATCTTCATGTTGTTACTAAACTATGTCAATTCAATTTCCTTCAACTTCACAACATTCCAACCAAACATGGTGGATATAACTTTCCAAGGTGATGCATTTCCATCAAATGGAGTTATCCAATTAACAAACAATCGAGCAGATGGTCCTCTCACAAGAAGTGCCGGCCGAGCCTCGTATGCAAAACCGGTGCAGCTTTGGGATGCTAGAACCGGAAGGCTTACAGACTTCACTACCCATTTCTCCTTTATCATGAACTCACTTAATTCATCTTGGAATGGTGATGGAATCTCTTTCTTCCTTGCACCATTTGAGTCTGATATTCCCCCAAATTCGACGGGAGGGTACCTTGCGTTATTCAGTGCTCAATCGGCATTCAGTCCCTCGGAAAATCAAATTGTTGCTGTCGAGTTTGATAGTTTCACAAATGTATGGGATCCAAGCCCTGATCATATAGGGATCAACATTAATTCCATTGTCTCAGTGGCAAATGAAACTTGGGAAGATAGCATAAATGATGGAACAATTGCAAATGCATGGGTGAATTATAACTCTACAACTCAAAATTTAAGAGTATTTCTAACTTATGCTGAGCATCCAATCTTCAGTGGGAATTATAGTCTTTCACATGTTGTTGATTTGAGAAATGTCTTGCCAGAATCAGTTAGAATTGGTTTCTCTGCAGCTACTGGAGCTTGGATTGAAATACATAATATTCTTTCTTGGTCATTCAACTCAACCTTGGGAATTCCCAATCAGAAAAGAAAAACCAAAGTTGGACTTGGCATAGGCTTAGGATTTGGTTTTTTGGGTACTGGACTAGGTCTTGTTTTGTTCTTCTTTTTGAGAAAACAGGACGGCGGGAAAAGGAAAGAAGAGATATTTGATGCTTCAATGGATAATGAATTTGAAAAAGGAACTGGACCCAAGAGGTTTGCTTACAGCGAGCTAAGCCAGGCAACCAACAATTTCGCCGAGGAAGGGAAGCTAGGAGAGGGAGGATTTGGAGGTGTCTACAAGGGTTTGTTGGATGAATCCAACACACAAGTTGCTGTCAAAAGGGTTTCAAGAGGATCAAAACAGGGAAAAAAGGAGTACATATCAGAAGTGAGAATTATTAGCCGTTTGAGACATAGGAACTTGGTTCAACTCATTGGTTGGTGCCATGAACAAGGTGAGTTTCTTCTTGTCTATGAGTTCATGCCTAATGGAAGCCTTGATTTCCATCTCTTTGGGGGGAAATTCATGTTAAGTTGGACAGTAAGGTACAAAATAGTGCTCGGGTTAAGCTCTGCGTTGTTATATCTTCATGAAGAATGGGAACAATGTGTGTTACATAGAGATATTAAATCAAGCAATATTATGTTGGATTCAAATTTCAATGCAAAGTTAGGAGATTTTGGGCTTGCAAGGCTTGTAGATCATGAGTTGGGCTTACAAACGACAGTCTTGGCAGGCACAATGGGCTATTTAGCACCAGAGTGTGTAATGGTGGGAAAGGCTAGTAAGGAATCAGATGTGTATAGCTTTGGTGCTGTTGCCCTTGAAATTAGTTGTGGAAGAAGACCAATTGAACCAAAAGAAGAAGCAGAAAAGGTAAGGCTTGTGGAATGGGTTTGGGATCTCTATGGAAAAGGGAAAATCCTTGAAGCTGTTGACAAGAGATTGAGTACAGAATTTGATGAGAAACAAATAGAGTGTTTGATGATTGTTGGGTTGTGGTGTTGTCATCCTGATTCTACTATGAGGCCTTCAATAAGACAAGTTATTAATGTTCTGAAATTCGAAGCTCCATTGCCAAAGTTGGCATCAAAATTGCCAGTGGCAATGTATTTTGCTCCCCCATTGGTTATGTGTAAATTCTCTTACACATCTTTTGGGACTTCAAGGTTAGTTAAAGATACAAGTCAGTGTTCTTGTAGTAGCTGTTCTACGTATTCATCACGTACATCAGGAAGTTCTTCCAGAGCTCTGTTGAATTCTATATAGTTGATATGTAGAAAATAACAGAAGCTAGAAACAGTAGAAACTTTGTTTGGTTTTACTTTCTTTCATGAAATTTGATTTTTTTGCTTTTTTTTTGTTTTTGTTTTTGTTGAGAAAAATGATGAAATTTGATGTATAGTACTTCAATATCTGTACGATTTTGGGACTGTGTGAATCCATCTTTTAGCTTGTACGTAAGAATTGTTTGCCAACTAAGCAGGTAACTTTATGAAATTAATAATATAGAGACATATCTGCATACTGCTCATGATTTTCAATCATAAATACCAGGTACTACGTTAAAAAAACAATATATGCTTAATGTTGTTTTAGAATATATGTTGCTTGCATGTTTTAATGTGTTTTCTAACATTGTTTGCTGAAAAAGTTCCAAAATGAAAATTGTTATGAAAAGTAAAAAAGGTTTAATTATTTTCCTTGAATTATAGATGGGTTTATGAAGGTGTTTATATAATTTTTTTTTTCATTTTCATAAAAAAGGGAAAAGAAAACATAAACGTTATTACACAGGCATAGTGTGGAGAGAACAAAAATTATAAATATTATATATAATAATATTATATTATTATATAATTAAAAAATAAAATCAAAAATTAAATTATAAGGTTTGTGTTTGCATTTTTAAATAAAAATAATCATCCTAACATATTAAAAATTTAGACAAAAATGTAATTCAATTATTAATGTATTTTTATATATAGTTTAATTCGACTATGAATTATTATGATGCAAAGTTAAATTTTTTATTTTTCCATGTAAGTAGTAGTATATTTGTTGAAAGCTTCTTATTTAATTAATTGTTTGTCAATAAATTGAAATTAACGTGTATATTTTCATAACTCTCTTTTAAGACTTGCACTAATTTAAGTAAGGCAAATTTAGGACCTAAATTTTTATTTTATGTTTTCTATTAAAAATAGGAGCACTCTTTTAATTTTCATAATATATGTTACATATATTTTCTTTATTATTGTAGTTATTTTTTTATTTTTACAATGTTACATTTTGTGATATATGATGGAAAAACTCAAATATTCAATAAAAATATGACTAAATATCATCCCCTAAAATAATTAACAAATGCTACAACAATCTACTAATTAATGTAATTAGAATATTTATGTTCAATATTTTTTTTTTATATTTTCGTCCATTAACTTTTAAAAATAACATCTAAATAATCAAATTTTAGTTTTTTTTAAATCAACTATATTTGAAAATGGAATCTTTAACATAAATAATTACGTAAGTATTTCCTAAAATAAAAATTTTAAAAATAGAAAACGAAAAAAAAACATAAAAATTAATAACTTGGACTTATGTGACTAAATTGTCAACAAAAAATTAGTAAAACTAAATGCTATACTTGCATGCACTTAAAATAATGTTAAGTTTAAATTCAAACTATTTATTCATTGAATTAATATATTCCATAATATTTATATATAGTTTCCATTCATTTACACGTGTATATTCTCACGTGCAATGTATGTTTTGATAGATAAGACAGAGTTATGTACATAAACTCGAAACTTCCATTAAAATGGACATTTTTCCATTGATGCTACATTCTTGAAGATTTTTGCTCTATTTGGGAAAATTTCTTTATTTTTTGATTTTTTTTTGTTTTTACATTTATTTTGAAATTTTCCCCATTGTTTATAAATTTTCTATCCTATATTTCTATCATGTATAACTATACTACAACTCATTGTACTCCATGTAATAATGGTCGAAATTTTGACTCATTTTTAGAGGTGAAATTTTATTGATAATAGAGAATATTAAGTTACGTTATATACTATTAAAAAACTCTATAAGTATAATTTTTAAATAACTCAATGATTTGTTTTTGCTATACTTAAGCATTAGTTATTATTTTATTTAATCAATCTTCTATCCATTTTTTCAATGTATTTTCCGTTTTCTTAAACATGGAGGGTTGTTCCAAGAAATCTATTTAGTTGGTGTATTTTGTAATAATATATTTTATGTTTTGACGAACTTTGAACCCTTTGTGAGTTTTTCTATTCATAACCATGCATGCATGCATGTATCTCTTTTAGAATCAATTGGGTGGTGATCTTCTTTTTTTCTTATTAATGTTTACGTATTCTTTGGCTTTGTATATAACATGCAGTAAAAATAGTAAATGAAAAATATATGAAAATGAAGTTGTTAATTCTATTAAATTTTAGTTCTTGTTTTTTTTATTTGAAAATATATGAATATGTGAAATATATTAAAACAACAAGTGAAAAATAAGAAAAAGTTTGCAAAGAAAAGTTAAAAAAAATGTAAAATAAAACAAAGTGAAAAAAAGTAGAAAACAATATTTAAAAAATGGAATAAGAAATAAATGAGGTGCCTGAGGGGATTGGAATTGAAATGGAGAGTGGGAGATGGTTATTTCATGCTATTGTTTCTATATAATTTAGATCAACCTAATTAATAACTATAAACGGTCTTAATCGCATTAATGAAAAAATGTGTAAAAAAATTGTAAATGAAGTAATTTTTTTTATATGAAAAATATGTTGTCATTTGAACAAAACAAAGATGAGTAAAGAACTCCCATATTCTCTAAATTTAAGTCATTTTGATAGTTTAATCATGTAGTTTAGAAATAAAGTTTTTTGATTATAGTATTATTTTTAATTAAGAAAATGATTTAGGAATAACAAAATCAATTTTAAAACATTTTTTTAAATAAATTTATCACATGATTTCATCAATAAGATCTAGAGTTGCCATTTTAATTATTATTCTTTATCATTTAATAACTTTACTACTTTAATGTATCATTTTCTCTTTATTTTATTCAATTTTTTTTATTTTAATCATCAATTCATTTTTATCTAAATAATAATATTTTAATTATATACGTTAAAAAATAATATTTTAATTATATACGTTAAAAAATAATATTTTATTATATATTAAATAAAATTTATTTATCCTTATATAGTCCATTTGCTATAACAAGGATAAAATAATCATTTTTGACTAATAATCATTTGAGATCTTACAATACTTTTACTAACATTTTCCAAGAAAAAGAAAGAAATGTAGGCGATATGTTGCTTATAGAAAGAACACTAGAATGCATATCCAAGCAGAGACCAAATTTAGTATGTATTTAAGTTAACTACCATATATACAAAGATATATATATATATATATATATTCTGCCTGATTTGTTTTCCATATCAACTGCCTTTTTTCCCAACCATATTAAGTGGCACAAATAGTGAAAATATAAGCTTCAAATAAAATTTACTCCCACAGTCACCACCTGTTTGGGTCTCTCTCCCTCTAATTTGCTTCAATGAAGAGGTCCCATAGTTCAGATACAGAACAAGGTATGCTTCTTATATTCATTTCATGAAATTAATGTGGTAAATGCATAGAATAACTCTAAAAGTTTAGGTCAAAATTGAAAGTTTTAAAATATATCAAATATATCTAAAGAATGATAAATATGTTATTTTTAATTTTATCAAAATTATAAATACGTAACCCAAACCCAATGGCCACAAATGTAATCGTATGTAAATACTAAAGTATAAAGATTAAAAATAACATACGATATTTTTAGGTGCAAAATAACGGATCCATCCAATCATACACCTATTGTATCTTCTATGAAAATTTAATATTCAAGTATAAATTCGATCTTATACTATTATCCTTAGGATAATATCCCAATATATTTTACTTACGAATATATACTCTATTTTTACAATCTCTAAAATTAGTGCGATTGTATTCTAAGAAATGTTCTGATTAGTTATTCACAAATCAGATATATTCATTAATCAACATACAGATAGTGTTAGCACAAAAAACATAAATATCTAGATTGATTTTAATAAGAAACAAATCCTAACCATAGTTTAAAACAAAGATTAGTAAGTGTGAAACTAAATCTCTAGAATAGATAATAAAGCATTAATCTAAGTAATGACTTGTATAGAAAATAGAAATTAAGAATACCTAAAATTAAATCTAATTAGAACACTTGCAGAGTGACGAAGTAGGAAGAATATGACGATGGCTCTCAAAAATATATATTATGTGTCAATTTATAAAAGGATTTTTATGTCACGTTAACTTGATTGATTAATCTAGATGCATTATGAAATTTGACTTAAGAATACTAGATTGAAATTGATCGAAGTCTAATTGATCGAGTAAATACAGAAATAAAATGATAGGGATCCGATAGGAATCAATTGAAACTCAATCAATCAACAACCTTGATCGATTGATACCCTTGATCGATCAATCAACTAACGTAATTTTTAGCACAAAAAATAATTATAAATGTTATGAACATGTGTTATTAAATGTATGTGTGTAATACTATATGTGATAGTTAGAAAAAATATCTGAAATAAGATTATATGAACTCGAGTATTTTTGTCGACTTAACTTGATGGACGTGATAACGAGTCTAAAATCTAGTTTATCAATGAATATTTTATCCACAAAAATCAATAAGACTTCACATTTTTACTTTAAATCATAAGTTAAAATCTCATTTATTAACACATGAATAAAAATATTGCATGAGATATAGGTCAACAAATATAGAAACTGAGGTTTTTGGAATTAATAAGGTCTTTAAACACCTCCTATTCTGTAACGAGTCTCTTGACCAAACCCAACAACTTTTGTAGATAATGATGACAAAATTATAGGAAACATAAGGCATACGTACCTTGTGTAATTAATACATGCTTTGAGGTGTTTACACGTAGCCTTCCTTAAAGTTTGTTTATCACAACACTTCCAAAATTCAATGTACCAACGACATCTACTAGTTTTTTTAATAACAGGTTAAAAATTCAAACAATTTATACTCAAATTCAATACATATATAATATTTTTTTAATTAAAAATAAATATATTAACTAATATTTCTACGTGATGTGTTCTTAATGAATATAAGTATTAAATCCGTTACTATTTTTATACATATATATTTATAAATTTAATATTTAAAATTTAATAATTAGATACGTAGAATATTTAACACAAAACCTCCCATTTTGATACTATATTAAATGTGTTGATCATATTTTTCTAAATATTTAAACTATTCGGAAATTACTAAACCTTATTTTATAAATATAAGAGCTAACTTTTACCATAAATTAGAAAAAAATTCGTTCCTATTTGTCAAAGTGTTCAATTTATGGCATCTACTGCAAGGTGTAGGCCACCACACTTGAGAATCTTGGGCACAACAGTCAACCACAGGAGAGTTTTATAGTCTAACAATTTTGTTTCTTGTGAAATGGGTTAGTTGAGCAACATAGAAAATGACTTATGTGAAAGCACTTCCCCAGTTTTTCAATAATCTAATCTCATAACTAACATCCTCAGTTTCTCAAATCATATATATGCCGGGAAATGTTGTGTTTAGGGTAGAGACACTTGCTATTTGGGTATTGGGATTAAGACAATATTATTTGGTTATATCCATTCAGCACATGAAATGGAATCTAGGAATCTCTTGTTGTTTAAGCAAGAGATAGTGTATAGAAATGGAGATTACGACAAAAAGAGGTAGATAATTCTTCCTAACGATAAGTATATTTTGGTTTGTGTACATTCTATCCAAGAAAAATCACTAGCTATGTATTACCAAAAGTTCCAGAAAAGTCAAAAGTAATATTAAAAAATAACTAAAACGAAAAGAAGAAGAAGTTGATCTTAGATCAGGTGATAGAATAGATCACAAGAAAGTATCATAAAGCTGATAAAGAGGAGAAAAGGAGAGGAATTATTGGTTATTGTATGATTAAGTAGTGTTATATATATTATTAATCAATCTTATAGATTATTATATATGTCAAAAATCACGTTATAAAAATATTTGGGCTATGAAAAATTATATATTCATCTTGGATTAATGTTAATATGATGGTCTAGATAAATAAAAGTTAATATTATAAATTTTAATTATAAAAAGGGACCATTTTAAGTTTTTCTTTTCGTAATAATATCATGTTATTACTTAGTCAAAAACTAATAAATAATACCTGGTAGCCCACAGCTACATATTGCATTGTCTATAAATTGCAGAACATAGTATAAACTTTGAACAGGCCTGAGGCATTGCAATTATAAATATGCTGCCAACAAAAGCGCACCTACCCACGAAGTTTGTTGCCCTTTTTTTTTCTTTCTTCCTGACACTCTCTTCCTAAAATTGGCTTAGAATAAGAATAGATAAATATCTTCTATATTTATTATAAAAATGACACTTATATTTTATATTTATAATTAAAAGAATTGAATAAATAAATTAAATAAAAATAAATAAATAAATAAGTAAAAACATAAATAAATTGATCATTTTATTTTTATACTTTTACTTTTTCATAACAATAAGATTAATTAAGTTATCACACAAAATAAATATAAAACTTAAATATTATTTTTAGAATATATATAGAGAAAAAGAGTAACTCACAAAAGTAATAGTTCCAAAAAAAAAAAAGAATGGGAGGAGGAAAAAATAGAATGAACAAAGTTTTGTGAGATTAAAAAAAGGGTCACGGGAGACTCGTAGCTTCAAAATGTGGCTCCCATGTTCGTTCAGTTTATTCAATTCACATGCAGGTGGAGTTTTTGGGGTTTCAGCTTTTATATTATGTTCTTAATTTGGTGGGTTTTCACATAGTGGAATTTGACACAGATGTAACTTTAATTAGTCAGTTGGATTTTGATATCATAAATATGAGTTTTGTAGGCATTATTATTATTATTATTATTAAAGTAGCAAATTTTGTTTCATTTATAACAATTCTCATGTCCAAAGCGGATTTAAACCTAAATATATATAGAAATTAATAAAACTTCTATTTTTTTTTGGGCTCCAAATAACGCTTCTAGTTAAATATGATAGAATTTTGAACTCAAAAACTTAATAATAACTTTGAAAAAAAAATCTTTACTAGTAACTCTAATCATATAGTTGCAATAAAAGGAAAAAAAAAAGCACTTTTTTTATAATTAATAGTTATATATTTTGGTATAAGTTGGAACTCGCCAGTCGCCACCGTCCAAAACTCCAAAAGTGTTTGTGGTGCCAAAAAGAAATGAAAACTTGTGTCGGAAGAAAGTTGGAGTCACAACGTTGTGATTTGTTATTTCCATTCTAATTTCAGGGCTATTAAATATGTTTAGTTTATTGTTACTTTTGAAAAAAAAAAAACCTGGCTATAATAGTGTGGTAAAATAATTTTTATTAAAAATTAACATAATGTTTGTTGCACATATCTTTCAAAATTCAACAAGTTTCTTTTATTAAATTTAGGTAAGGTAATTAAATGTTTCATAAATTTAATCAAAAGTGTAATTTTTAGTCCTTTTTAACATGTGCACTTGTGTCACATGAATTAAATAAATGGTGCAAATGGAGTCCTTATTTTGTGACTTGTAGCATGCACTTTATATAATTTATGGGAATTATGTGAAAATGTTTAAAGAAAAATAACTAATATTAAAATGTATTTTAGGTACAAATTATAAAAATTACTATATTTATTTTCGAAAACAAAAATGAAATCTTAGT
Organism: Hippophae tibetana; assembly: GCA_037013495.1. Classification (NCBI taxonomy): domain Eukaryota; kingdom Viridiplantae; phylum Streptophyta; class Magnoliopsida; order Rosales; family Elaeagnaceae; genus Hippophae; species Hippophae tibetana. Next base: position 32,802,230 of record CM072812.1, read on the forward strand.
TATTTAAATATGCAAACATTATGACAATGTTAATTAGTAACTTAATAGGCATGGAAACTATTTTAGATTTTTTTCCTCTTTGTAAAAAATAAAGTTGAGGAATAACGCTCTTAAAATTTTATAAGCATTAAAATAGATCCTTTATGTCATCTTGACACAGTTTAACTTTAAAAAAAACTTAAGTATTATTTTATTTTTAACATAATTAAATTAGATATCGTTTAAATTAAGTTATGATTATTTAGATACGTTAAGTATTAAATATTATCTAATTAAATCACGTTTAATGTTATTGAGATATTATTTTTATTGTTATAAATTTTATATGTATTTAATTTTGTAAATATAAAGTTTTGGTTTTGGTTGGAGAAATATTTACACTTAATATATACCCTTATACCACCAATTACCTGGTCAAATTTTGGTATAACATCACAAGCCTCTCTTTTTATCTCAGTATACCAAATCCAATAATATTTCAACGCATTTGTTGGATTATTGGTTAACATTTAACGGGTTCTGGTGGATTCAGTTCACCATATACCTCCTCCCTATGCCCCACGCTAAAATTTTCTCTTTCACAAAATTCTACATTTTATAAATGCTAATAACATTAAATTAAACCAATTTTTTTAATTTTTAAAATTATTTTAATACATAACATATTATAAATTATCCAAAATTGTATGCTTCGCATTCATCTTTCCAAATTTCTGCTATTAGGTGTCCAAATTCTTGTAAGTGCAGGATTTATACATTTCTTTTCCAAACCCACCAAGCTAATTAAACGCATTTAATCAAGTAAAAAAAAGGCTCGGTGAATCTTATGGTTCATATTTACTTAATAATAATGAGATTAAGTATGATTAATTATATTAATATAATAAATAATTTATATATTTTATTATTATAATAATAATAAAAATAATTGTGATAATATCATTATTTTTTTCACGATTTTTAGATAGATATAAATTAAAACGACACTAATATTAAAGAAAAAGAAAAAAAAAAACCAATCTAAGTGCAATTACGAAGAACCAATAAACACCTGAGATTCATGGCCCCTCGTTAATAAAACTCATAAAACAAATAAAATATCAACAACAAAAAAAAAATCAAATTTTAATTGCTTTTAATAGTACAGACTATACTTAGGGTGGCTTCGAAACCAACTCTTGGATAGATATGTGTACGTGAGAAACCGTAATATTTAAAATAAGAAAATAAGTGAAATGTATTTTGCAATTTGGATAAAAAGCATATCAGAGGTTGTTCTTCCTGTTCGGTTATTTAAGGAATAATGACTTGTTCTGTAACATTATATAATCTTTTGCCTTTTTTTTTTTTTTTTAGGTTTTTAAGCTTCCTATACGTACAGAAATAATAACGACCAGCAAAAGAGAAAAAGGTATGTTTTTTTTTAAGCATTAAATCCTTTTTATTGTTAAATAGAAAAACATTATAGGATTAGATTCGAAATTGAATCAAATTATACGACCTAAATTACAAATCAATACGAAATTTATACGTCGTAACAAGTTAAACACATTGTGCTTTGTTTCATGCATAGTTTTCCTCCTTTTCCATAAACAGCTTCTGATATTTTTTCTCATATATTATTTGTATCAAATTAACAAGAAAGCAAAAAAAAAAAAAAAAGATGTTTACATTTCTCTTGAAATTAACTTCGTGGGTTAATTAATTTTCATTTTTCCTAGCCAATAGGCTAACAAATAAATGCGACTTCTTATTTGCAGGGGAGCTATTTTCCCATTTCGTTGGTTTTCAGTAGATGGAGAATAAGAAGAGTCGTTTGAGGTGGCAATGGAGTTTGCTTCTTGGTTTTTCAGCTATGGCTATCATATTTTTCTTTTTGATTTCTGGTTCTTCCGAGAAGACCCCAGTTAGGTTCTTTCCTCACCCTTTCTTATATATCCTGAACTTTTTTGGTGTCATTTCATTCATACAAGATTAAGAGACTCTCTTTTTTATTTTTATTTTCCTTCTTATTTATTGAAACGTCTGAGAGTACTTTGATCGAGGAAGACTTTTTTTTTCTTCCATTTTTTGGTTCCATGACCAAGTTATAAATGAAATTTGAAGCTTAATTAAAAGGTCTTTGGTTTTTGCTTTTAGATGTTTCTTATTCTTTCTTTCATGTCTAGGAATATAACATTTTAAGGTTCTATATATTCGAGGGTTTTTTTTAGCCTCCATTTCATATATTGAAATGATCATATCTGCTCCAACTTCAAATTCATGTGATATTTTGAATATTTGTGCCACACATATTTTCAAAATTTATTTTCATATATAAATTACTTTATATATATATACACTAGTAAAAACTCACATTTTGCAATTATTAATTTATTATTTAATTAATAAAAAAATAAAATATGATTTAAATTTTTATGTATAATATAAATATCTATATTCATAATATTATATTAAATAAATGTCAATAACATACATAAACACATTTTCAAAAGGTTATAGATATTGAATACAATTCAATGTATGAAAAATATTAAATGTATTTAAATTTGTACTCAAGCTTTAATTATATAGTATTTTACAAAATATAATTTAATTTTCTTTTCTTTTTTGTAGTTATTTTAATTAGTATGAATGTAAATTTACGTATAATTAATATCTTTCTTCCAATGCATTTGTGTACAGGCATTAACACGTGTTACTAATAATTTAAGATCATGTATTGAGATTGTAGATTAAATATGAAGCTTTTATAAGGAGTTGATCTTTGTTCATTTAACCCTTTCTTATTTGTTATCTTCAGTCAATAGAACATGACATATAAGTGGGAATATGAATGCATTATAAAATTGGAATAGGGATAGTAAAATTACAGTAAAAGAAACTATTTGAAAAGACACGGCTATCTCAAAGCTAGAAGCCTAGAATATTGAGCATAAATATATGTCTCGTGAGTTTCTTTTTTTTTTCTTCTTAATGGTATCTCGTGAGTTTCTTTCCCTCTTTTTATCTGATGTTTGGCTTGTGAAGAAGTTGTTCTTTTGATATAAGATTTTGAATTTTCATTTTTCTCATTCTAAATGAAATTAGGAAAACCTTAATACATATAACACCACTACGCCATTAAATATCAAACACGTACTTATAACATTATTCCCAAAGCTTTCACTTTCCTTTTTGGACTTTTACATGTGAATATGTTTTTAGCACCCAAAAAAAAAAAAGAAAATTGAACCATTTTGTCTAGTAGTGCATTCTTTTTTTCCTCAAAACAATGAATGTATTTATACCTTAGTTATTTTCACATATTAGATGCAATAGTTGTATGTATTTCTTTTTCACGTAATATTTTGTGGGTCATTATGGGAGATAAAGATTACACAATTACAAACAAATGTAGATTTTTTCCATTTAGGGTTTTTTATCATAGAATATTCAACAATTTCAAGAACAACCCACTTTACAAAATGAAACAGTGTCTCTGTTTCTTCATTAATTGCACATAGGTGACCATAGGCTTCGTAGTTTCCTGCTAACTCTAGATATATATATGCATAGTTAGAATAATTCTTTAGTAAGAGTTTGGTAACAATAAGCATTTGCTGTTAAATATGCAGAAGAGTTTTAAGGGTCATCAGAGACAGAGGAAGACCAAATTTTGGTCTCATCATAAGGACAAATGTGCGTGCAAAGGTAAATGATATTTTCTCTCAATTAGAAATTTTAAATAATTTTTTTTAAATAATTGTGGAAAATCATTCAGGAGGTGGTGATGTCTAATGGGCTTGTGCGAGTCACCATGTCGAATCCAGGTGGTGATGTAATTGGAATAAGCTATAATGGAATCGATAACTTACTTGAAGTTCAAAATAACGAAAACAATAGAGGGTAAGTTCAACAACTCAACTCTTTAAGCATTCCTTGTGAGTAGTGTAATCATATATTTTCTAGTTGACTAATTATTGTTTGGTCAGTAGCCAGGAATTTATGTTTAGGGGGACCTATTTAAGAATAAAAAATGTGAACACGTAAATAACAGAGAAAAGTATTAATCAAAAGTTTTAATATTTTTCCAATCAAGTAAATAAAACACTATTAAAATTTAATCTTTTAATTTACACTATTAAAATTTAATCTTTTAATAATGATAAAATGAAAATTAATATGAAAAAAATTCACAAATACTTTAATATTTTTTATTACAAATATTTTACTAATTTTTTTTAAAATAAAAATATGTATTAAATAATTTTCCCTTATAATATATTATTATTGATTTTTTATTAAATAATTTATACTAAATTTTACTTTTATTTTTGTAAATGATTTATCATATTTTAGTCACTTGAATTTAAAAAATAATATTTTAATATATAAATTATTAAAATAATATTAATTATCTTTAATTGATTTATTTTTTCAAAATTATGGATAATAAATATTTTTTAAAATTCGAGAAAATAAATGATACTAATTTTATAATAAAAAGGACTTCTACGCTCCTTTTTCTTAAATAATATATTAAAGACTCAATTTTATGAAAAGATGCTATAAGTGTTATTATTATTGATAAAAACACATTAATATCATATCATAATTATTGGATCAGATACATTATGTCCTATAATTTTAAAAAAATAATTAATTTAATATAATTATTATTGAGTGTTAGAGTTAGAACTTAGAATTAATAGATCTGACATATGACTTGTAGCATACACTTGAGACGAAGGCATTTTTGTAAATTTATTACATGATTTTAGTGATACGCACATAAATAGATCTTTTAAATTTTAAAATATTAATGTAAATTAAATTAAATCGATTAATTGTTATAAATTATGAAACTTAATACGTATTACTTAATAATTTTAAGATTAAACTATTAGTTTTTAAAAATAACGATAACATTCAACCATGTCCCATTTTTGGTATATAACATTCTCTTAATCATTAATTAATTCACGTGTGATTGAATGCGGTATACAAACAGAAAGAAAAAATAATTAAAGTTACACATGTATAATTATAATAAGAGATAAATTATGTAAATGTCGTACTATTTTGTTGTTACATTGACATAGTAAAAATGGATTGAAATTATTTTTAAAACAAACGATACGATATTATTTTATTGAATGGTACATTCTTCTTTTTTTTTTAAAAAAAAAAAAATAGGTACTGGGATGTTGTATGGGACCAACCAAATGACAAAGGCAACATAGACAAGTAAGTCAAAATCCTATTTTTATTTTATTTTAAAGTGTATTTTATTCATTATTGAATATTAATATTAAAATTATTAAGCAGACTAATAAATACATATGCAGATTACAGGGAACAAGTTATGAGGTTGTAAAATCTGATGAAAACCAAATAGAGATTTCTTTCAAAAGAACGTGGAATATTTCCTCGAAAGATAACACTCTCCCCTTAAATGTGGACAAAAGGTTCATATATATATATTGGTTTCAACTTTCAACAATTATTTTTCTCCAATGTCTTAATTATGTAAAATTGTGAATATATGGTTTTGATTTAAAATTTGCAGATACGTTTTATTGCGTGGTTACTCTGGTTTTTATGCGTATGCTATACTTGAACGACTTGGTGGTTGGCCAGCAAGTGAAATGGGTCAAATTAGAATTGTTTACAAGCTTCGTCAAGACAAGTAAATATTTCACAAACAATTTCTTAATTGTATATTTGGTTTATTTTTTATTTTTTTTTAAATAATCTTAAAAACTTGAAATTTTAGGTTCAATTATATGGCAGTATCAGATGATAGACAAAGACTTATGCCAACACCAAGCGATCGTGCCAAGGGTCAATCACTTGCTTACCCAGAAGCTGTGCTCTTGACTGATCCATCCAATCCTGAATTTAGAGGAGAGGTGTTTATCTTTCCTCTCTCTAAAATCATTGTTTTCAGTAGCCTAGCATTGCAATTTTTGTTTTTGTTAGAAACAAAATATTAATCTTATTCTCATTGATATTTTTATCTGTCTTGTATTGCATATGTTGCAGGTGGATGACAAATACCAATACTCAATCGAAAATCAAGATAACAGAGTACATGGTTGGGTTTGTTCAGACCCACCAGTTGGGATGTGGATGATAACTCCTAGTAATGAGTTCCGTAATGCTGGACCCATCAAGCAAGACCTCACTTCCCATGTTGGCCCAACTATGCTTTCTGTAACCCCAATCATCTGTCTCTCTTTAATATCTAGACTTCATTTTTTTAAACAATTTTTTGATTTTTAGTTAACATATTTTACAACGTGAAAATTTTCATATCCAGATGTTTGTGAGTAGTCATTACGCTGGAAGGCAAGTGGGAATGTCCTTCCAACAAGGAGAGCCATGGAAAATGGTTTATGGGCCTGTTTTTATCCATCTAAACTCAATTTCAACAAGTGAAGAACCTCGCAAACTTTGGGATAATGCTAAACTAAAGGTATATAATTAATATTATAAAAATTCAAGCATTTCTTAAACGTGACTAATAATCAAGATTTATCTCAAATTTATGATGTAATATTTATTTCATTATCAATTAGTCTTTTATATCTTTCTTTCTTTTTTAAATTAAAAATAGATGCAAGAAGAAGTAGAAAAATGGCCATACAATTTCATTCAGTCACAGGATTTTCCTTCAGCAGCTCAAAGGGGCACAATTACTGGTCAATTACTAATCAATGATGGGTATGTAATGACTTCTTTTTTCTTCAACGTCACATATCAATTACATAAAATAGTTATTAAAACATAATTTAATTATTGTTTTAGGTATATAAATAAGAGTCTTATAAGTGCTGGTTTTGCCTATGTGGGATTGGCTGCACCCGGAGAAATTGGTTCATGGCAAATAGAAAGCAAAGTAATTTCAATTTAACCTCTCTAAAAGTCTTTATGCTTTTCCCCTAATTATAATCCACCCATGAGTATTACGTTTTTTTATTTTATTTTATATGAATTTCACTAGGGTTACCAATTTTGGACTCGTGCTGACAAGGAAGGATATTTCTCTATTAACAATGTTCGACATGGGAACTATAGTTTATATAGTTGGGTTCCTGGGTTTATTGGGGATTACCAATACAATGATATTATCACCATTCAACCAGGTAAATCCTTAATATTCACCTAAAATACTTTAACCATGCTTCTTTCTAAATTCATTTTTCTTTTCCTTTCTGAAACCACTGTTAATAGAAACACAATAAAACATACCTATAATGTGCTTCTATCAACAAGCTAAAAAGTTCTTTTTGAGCCCTAAAATGCTTATATATGGATAATTTTTTCTCTGCCTGTTCCTAAGACACTTTTTTTATTATCAGAAGCACTTTTGGAGTGTCCCATAAGTAGAAACAAACGTATTCTAAGATAGAGTAGTCATATTTATTTTCTAATTTAATAAAATGTAGTGGTTGATTTGCAATTTCAGGAAGTTTAATCAAATTGAATAATCTAGTTTTTGAGTCTCCAAGAATTGGCCCTACCCTTTGGGAAATTGGCATTCCAGATAGAAGTGCTGCTGAATTTTACATACCAGACGGTTTCCCTACACTCATGAACCGTTTGTACAATAATGTTCATCAAGAGAAGTACTAATTCTTTTATGGCTCTTTTGGTTAGATTAATTTCTTCCTATATATACAAGATACGACGTTTGAGTTTTAAATTTGGTTAAAACAGGTTTAGACAATATGGATTGTGGGAACGTTATTCAGAATTGTATCCTCATGAAGATCTTATATATACAGTTGGTGTTAACGATTATCATAATGATTGGTTCTTTGCTCAAGTCACTAGGTATATCCTTTTTTTTTTTTACACAGCTTTTCATTTTTGACCTCTTAGACAATTTGTACACAAAAGTAATCATATGTTCGAGTATAGTATCTTCAATCCAAAACTTTTATGAGAGACAAAGCATGGTTTGTGAGTGCTCTGGTGGCTATCCATTGTTGGAGTTATTGGAGCTTGAACAAACTTTATTTGTGCTTTAAGATGCATATATATAAAAAAAAAAAATCTAAATATATATGTACTCAAAAGTAATAAGGTATCAAAATAAAAACACTCTCGAATGGGTTGCAATATTCATTCCTTTGTTTTCTTGTGTCCCTTTTCATTCTTTTTGTTCGTTGCTTTTTCTTTTCCCTTCTGTAGCTTACATGTTTAGTTAATTTTTAGGAACAATGGAAATTCGACATATGAACCAACCACTTGGCAGATTATATTTCCACTTGAAAATTGGATTTCAGGAAATTACACTCTTCAATTAGCATTGGCCTCAGCTACTGATTCTCATTTGATGGTATAATCTTTTGATCCTTTATTCTAATTTGAATTCTTCAGGATAACTATAACTCTATGAGAAATATGGTAATAAGCTTTATAATTTACAAGCTCTAAATTTTTTAATTTTTTATAAAAAATCACTAAATATAATGGTAAATTACAATTGTTGATAAGAGTACACTAATTTATTCAATTTTAATATTTGTTGATTTTTTTTTGTCTAATGTCAGTATATTTTTGGCTTGTTTACCTAATAGTTTTTTTTGGTTATTAATTATATATTTTTAATTGTTGTCTTCCAAAATTTTTCTATAAGAAAGACATGATATTTTATTTTTATTTTTCTAAAAAATACTTGATAAATAAAAATGAAATATCAAAACAATAGTCCAAGATATGCATCCAAGCAAGCTCTAAAATTAGAAATTATTTAGTCACCCCTTATTTTATAAGTCACTTCTTAAAAATTTAAAAACCTTTATAAAATATTTTTAATTAAAAAATCGCTTAAAATATTAGTAAATTAAAATCATTATCAAAAGTTTTTTGTATTTGTTAATTCTTTTTTCCAATGTTAATATTTGTTGTCTTGTTCACCTAATATTTTATTTTGGTATTAATTGATTAATTAAGGTGAGGTTGAATGATCGGACGGGAATGCCACAGTTCTCAACAGGAAGAATAGGAGGGGATAATGCCATTGCAAGACATGGTATCCATGGTTTGTATTGGTTATTCACCATTAACATACCAAGCAATACTCTACACAAAGGAAACAACACTATATATTTGACACAAACAAAAAGCACTAATTCTTTTCAAGGAGTTATGTATGACTATATCAGATTAGAATCACCTCCTCATTAGTTATTTATCACTATATAGTCCTCTTTACGAGAGAAATATGGCTTAGCAAGAAAAAATGATCGTCATTATTGTATTTTGATTGTTCTCTTTACAAAATAATTAAAGGAAAATAGTTATTGGGTTATAAATCCATTAATTGTAATTTTTAGGTTTAATAATAGATTGGATTATATAAATTGTAGAAAAACAAGAAATAACTCTACACAAAAGAGTTCTCTAGTTTGTATTATTTTTTTTTTCATATTTTCATTACAATTGTATAGCTATTTATAAGGAAATTTTACTCCTTCAATTACTCTTTAAATTAAACACTCTTTAAATTAAACATTCTTTGATTTATTCCTTGAATTAAGGATTCTTTGTTCTACTCCCCCTCAAGTTGTGATTCAAATCCAATACTCCCCCTCAAGTTGGATCCAGAAGGTTTATAGATCCAAGCTTGGACAAAAGTCGTTGAAATTGATGAGAAGCCAAGGGCTTGGTGAAGATGTCATCCAGTTGGTCGAAGCTTCTTGTATAATGTGTCTGAATCACATGTGATTGAACTTGTTCATGAATGTAATGACAATCAATTTCAATGTGTTTCGTCCTCTCGTGAAACACTGGGTTTGATGCTATATGCATGGCTACCTGATTGTCACAAAATAAGAACATAAGAAGAGTTATAGGAACACCTAAATCACACAGAATACCTTTAAGCCATATCAACTCACACGCAGTTGAAGCCATTGCACGATACTCAACTTTGGCACTTGATCTGGTGATGACAGTTTGCTTCTTACTCTTCCATGTGACCAAGTTTCCACCGATAAATGTACAGTATCCAGTGGTGGACTTGCGATTGATTGCATTCCCTGCCCAATAAGCATCACAATACCCCATGATTTGTGTGTTTTCATTCTTCTTCATGATGATACCACGACCCACTTATCCTTTTAAGTAACGTAAGATCATTTTAACAAGGGTCAAATGCTCAAGTGTCAGAGAGTGCATGAATTGGCTCATAATACTTACAGAATATGTGATGTCAGGTCTGGTGATTGTTAGGTATATCAACTTACCAACCAGTCGCTGGTAATAACTTATAACTGTGAGTGGCGTGCCCTTCAAGCTAGGTTTGAACTTGCTATCAAAAGGGGTAATGGCTGGTTTAACATCGCTTATGTTAGCTTTCTTGAACAAATCTAGGACATATTTCCTTTGGTTAAGAAAGAGTCCCTTGTGCGAGGTTGTTATTTCTATACCAAGAAAGTACTTCAATATCCCAAGGTCTTTAATTGCAAACCTTTGTCTGAGGGACTGTTTGAGGTTGAAAATCTCGTCAGTATTATCACCTGTAATTATCAGATCATCTACATAAATCAGCACAACCAATTTGCCCATAGCTCCTATGCGAACAAATAGTGAGGAATCGGCATTGCTGCTTTTGAAACCAATACTAGTGAGAACTGACCTTAGCTTTGGCATACCAAGCTCGTGGGGACTGTTTCAAACCATAAATGGATTTGTGCAATTTGCACACTAAATCCAGTTCATTGCTTTGAGGATGCCTGCGTGACAATTTCATATAGACTTCTTCTTTGAGATCACCATGCAAGAATGCATTCTTCACATCCATTTGGTATATGGACCACCCCTTATTTACAACCACGGACAATACCACTCTTACTGTGTTCATTTTTGCAACAAGTGCAAATGTTTCTTTGTAATCCACCTCGAATGTTTGAGTGAATCCCCGAGCCATCAATCTTGCTTTATACCTCTTAATTGATCCATCTGACTTGAATTTGAGCTTATAGATCCATTTGCAACCCACGACTTTCTTGCCTTTTGGAAGTTTGGTGATGCTTCATGTGTTATGTTGATACAGGGCTTTACGTTCTTCTTACATGGCTTCCTTCCACACCTCTTGGCTGTTGGCCTCATGAAAGTTTTGAGGCTCACTGTAACTCGATATAGTGCTGAGGAATGCGGCATGGGTTGGTGTTACTCTCTTATATGACACATAATTTGAGATGGGATGTGTGGGTTTGTAAGTGATTGTTGTCTCTTTTAGAGAACATAAAATCGTGCAAGTATACACGGTCACAAGTAATAATATGATAAGTAAAATATTGTTCCCACAGAGATTTGTTACTAGTGTTCGTTAATTACTAAAATTATTTCAACCTGATTTTATCCAAACAGTCGATAATTTGATGCAGTTTGACTAACTAGTTTTTATAACAATTTGTAAGAAAATTCCAGGATTGAAATTTCATCAAATTAATCCACTTGAATAATTTATTTTCTCTTGATTTATGTTCTCGTATTTTAAGTTGTTAACCAAGAACTCCTAATTTATCCATATATCTATTCCGATCTCCATACAGACACATCTCGCTAAAATAATTAACTATATTCTCAAATAATTATGCATACAATAAAAGTATATTCTTATCCCTTATATATATACATTATTTTATCACGAGCAAAACACAAAAATGTTTTTTCAAAGTTTATTTAAGTGTCACAGATCAATTAATTAATCTTTCGATAACTAAAAGTATTAAGCACAGATAAAATAAAAAACTTAAAACTGTTCCATAAATCATTCAAAACTAATTAATTCAAGTTTCATAATTTAAGCTACACTACAACCCTATAAAAAATAAATTAGTTCATAGAAAAAATTAAAATTACAACACAACAATAATAAAAAATTTCAGAGAAATAAATTTTTAAAGAAAAAGATTAGGAAAAACTCTTTCAACATTCCTCAATGAAAAATAAATTTCTTCCCTTTCCTTCTTCTTCATTGTCTTCTTCCTCTCTATATTCTAAAAAAATACCAACATCAAAATATTAAATAAAGGTTTTGCATGTTTGATAATTGTATTTTATATAGTTATTTTCATCTATTTTATCAATTATAATTGCTATGTTCTTGACATTTTTCATTAATTTTAATTAAATAAATTAATATTTACCTTTTATGTGTTAAGGAATAAATTTTTAACAAAATTAAATAATTGGAATCGAAACCGTACTTAATTGTGTTTTTATGTCTACAAATATAATTTCAAATAAAAGAGTTCTTAATTGCAATTTATAAAAGTCTAAAATATAATTAAAATTAAAATCGGGCTTAATTTTAATTATTAAAAGTTTAAAATTTAATTTAAATTAGAAAAAGGCTTAATTGTAATTAAAGAAAGTTTAAAATGTAATTTGAATTAAATTTGTGGGTCAAATCGCAATTAATAAAATTTAAATTTTTGCATAGGAGAGAAGAATACCATGCGTCTTAATCCACTTGTGCCACGTGAGCTGTCAGATCACACAAGAAATGGTCAGGATTGGCGCGTGCGTTTCAAACCCGACAAAAGCGAGTGGACTCGTTATTTCTAGTGTCACACAGCTCGGTACCCGAGTGGGGCGCACCTACTACACAGGTCGGGTGCAGGGTGGGACCCATATGTTTGACGCGTTCCAACCGCTGTCCCCCCACGTTCGCGTGCCTCTTTCCCATACGGTCGATCCACAAGCGCCCAGTTATTCTATGAATCACAAGCTGCCACATGTCCCACTTTATCTTTCAGCCAATCATGTTCTGACATGTGGCATGTTACAATGAGCGCAAAAGCGCAGGATCATGCCCGCGTTGCAGCCGTTGTCTCCCACGTTTCTCATGACATTATCCCGTGCGACGAGCTCTACGTGCAACCGGTTTCCTCACCGAATGAAATACTGCCACGTGTCTCTATTAATTTTGTAGCCAATCAGAGATTGACCCGTGACATGCACTTTGAATAAAAAAATCAGGAACGATGCCCTCTGCTTTGTCTCTCACGCATGTGTTTTATTTTTCGATACAAATTTTTACGCATTTATTAAAAAAATGTAATATTTTAGATGTATTTTTTAGCTATAAATAAGGGATGTTATGATAGAGTAAAAAAGGTTTTTTGGGAGTTTAGAATTTGAGATTTTTAGTAGTATTCGGGGGTGGACTGTGGAGCACGTAGAAGCCATTTTTGGCTTCTATTGTGTTCTGCGTGTGCCAAATATTAACGATCTGAAATGATTTAATTTTTCTGTGTTCTTCATCTCATTTTCTTTAAACTACTGTAATTTTAATTTTTAATTTATGAAGTAATTTAATTTTTCTAGGGTTGTAATTTATCTAAATTTATGGCACTTTGATTTTAATTATTTTTGAACGATTTAAAAGACATTCGATTTGTTTATTTTATTTTGTACTTAATGCTTTTGATTATTTACGAATTTTATCAAATGATCTGTGGCACTAAAATAAACTTGGAAGAGGCATCTTTGTGTATATTGCTCATAGATAGAATGACATGTATTATGAAAGATATGAATATACCCTAATTGTATGTGTGACCATTTGAGAACTTAGAACGTAATGAATCTTGGTGAATTTAATTCTCATAGGAATATAGTGAATTAATTTAATGAGGTGTGTTTATACGAAGCTCGGAAGAGATGTATGGATAAAATTAGAAGTTTTCGGTTACAAATTAAATGTACTAAAAAAATATAAATCAAAAGAAAATAACATGATTCGAGTGGATTAATTTGATGAAAAACTACAATCCTAGATTTCTTTTATTTTGTTATTAAACTCTTTTCTTAAATTTGTTTCAATTAACGATCGTTTTGGATAAAATCAGAGAGAGATAATTTTAGTACTCAACAAATTATAGTAACAAATCTCTATGGGAACGATAACTTACTTATCAAATTTTATTACTTGTGACCGTGTATGTTGCACATTTTATGTTCTCCAAAAGAGACAACAGTGTTGTAGAGAACACGTAGAGAGAAACTAAAAATTGAAGTGAAAAATGGAAAAATGAAAACTAAAAACTCCAAAATATTTCCCCCATGTCCAAATATATCCCCCTAAACATTTTTTTTATAAAAATGTATGTATTGGGGGACAAAATTACATGGGAAGTATTAAAAGAAACAAACACGCGTGAAGACCATTTTGCATTTTTTTTTCATTAAACGTATGCCAAGTGTAATCATCTTATTGGCTGCAAGATATAACGAGACACGTGGCAATCTTTCATTAGCTATGAAGAACAGACCATGGAGAATAGCTGGAACGCGTCGCACAGGATCTTGGTGCACTGAAAGTGCGCGACAATTGACATTGACACATGGGCGACGAAGAAGGAGCTGGTAAGTAGGTGTCGTTTCTGCGTTTTTATTTTACCAAATACATGCCACATGTCATCATATGATTGGTTGGAAGATTGAGGAAACACGTGGCTGCTTCTTATTCCATGGAACGCGATGGCGCACTCTGATGCGATGAACAACGTCGCACATGGGTATCAGCGAGCTACTCGGTGCGTGACAACTTGATTCCATGTGCATAAATCTGGACCGTTCAACTTGATCCAACGGTGAGCGATGAGATGCGCCTCGGGAGAAAATTTTGTGCAGCAGACATGTGGGCCCCACTCGGTGCCGAGCACCATCCGTCCAGGAAAATCAGGTCCACTCTTTTTTGTCGTGTCCGGAATCCACGTGCTAGATCTTGACCATTGATTAGACGATCGAACGGTGGGTGTTGGGCTTTTTAAATGGCGTGAGTGGCCTCCTTCTCTTGAGCAGAAAAATCAACTTTTATTAATTGCATTTTGACCCACAAATTTAATTCAAATTAACTTCTATTATTTTTATATTTGCAATTTCACCCACTTTTAATTCAAATTAAATTTTAAGCTTTTAATAATTACAATTAAGTCCTATTTTTATTCAAATTCATTAATTTTCTTGAAAATTTATTTATTAAAAAATAATAGTAAATATTAATTTAATTAATTAAAAATGTAAATAACATAGCAATTATAATTAATAAAATAGACGAAAATAACTGTATAAAATATAGTTATCAGTGACAAAGTCTTGAAGTCTTGTGGGAGGTTGGCTAACATGCATTGGATTACGTCGTGGAGTAGGAGGAGTTATCTCACACTCGTTCACATCTTGTACCATATTGTGAGTATCATCTTGATTATCACCATTTTCATGTAATGTACCATTAAGACGAGACCCTTCATTGTTACTTTTAGTGAGAGATGCATCAATGTTGACATGGCTGGGATCTTGTTGTTGTGGAGCCTCAAGTTCGATTCTTGGTAATGGAAACACATCCAAGATGCCATCCCCTTGACTTGTGATTTCATATGACTTGTTGAAAAAAGGGTTAGTTTCATAATATCGAACATCTTTAGACACAATTAATCTCCTAAGTTGGGGATCATAACACTTATATCCCTTTTGTGTAGATGAATAACCAAGAAAAATACATTTAATAGCTCTAGGATCTAATTTATCTCAATGATGAGATTGAATATGTACAAAAAAGATACAGCCAAAGAATTTTTGGTGTGAAAGGTTAATTTTCCTTCCTTTCATGACCTCTAGGGGAGACTTGAAATCCAAGACTCGGTTGGGTAATCTATTGATGATGTAAGCAGCTGTCATAACCCCTTGGGACCAGAATCTCTTTGGTACATTCATTTGTCGCATTAATGCTCTAGTTTTTTCAAGTAAGTCCCAGTTTTTGCGTTCAACTACACCATTTTGTTGAGGTGTGCCACACAACTTGTTTGATGCATAATGCTATGAATGCTCAAATATTGTTTCATGATATGAGACATGTATTCGATGCCATTGTCAGACCTTAAGGTTTGAATTTTAGAGGAGAAGTGATTTTTAACAAGGTTATGAAAGTCCTTAAATACTTTCATAACTTCATTCTTAGACTTTAAAAGATATAACTATGTGACTCGAGAGAAATCATCCACAAAAATCACAAAATACTTATAACAATCAAAAGATTCATTAGTTGGTCCGCATACATCTGAATGAACTAGTTCAAAACACTTACTAGCCCTAGATAAGGAAGAATTAAAAGGCAATCTAGTGGCCTTAGACAAGTGACAAGTTTCACATGCAATTGCATCATTTCCTTAGTTTGGAAATAAAGTTGACAAAATTGGTAGAAAAGGGTGAGCTAAACGTTGATGCCACAATTTATTATCTTGGATAGGGTTAAACTTGACTTGAAACCTTCTGGGAATGCTCTTGGATATGTAATAAAGACCATCTAAGTAAAACCCTTCACCAATCGTCTTTTTGGAGGCAGAATCCTAAAAAATGACATTGTGAGGAGAAAAAATGGCTAAGCAATTCAAGGTACTTGTGATTTTTCCTATAGACAAAATTTGGAAGGGAAAGGAAGGTACATATAAAACCGCCGACTCGATTTCATTTGACATTAATTTTATTTTTTCCTTTCCTAAAACCTTTACATTCTCACCATTTGCAATTGAAACTTGAGAAGGGTTTGCTAATTTTTCATACTTATGAGACTTTGACACATGGTTTGTCAAATGATCTGTGGCACCTGAATCTACAACCCAAAAATCATGCAGCATATTTATTTTAAGAGCAGTTTTAAAGGCTTTTATGATACCTTGCATGTCCTCTTGTGGTATAAGTTTTGTATCTGCTAAGAAACCCTCAAACTTGCCTAGCAATGCTATCTAGTTTCCTTCTTCTATGCTATCCACACAGTCAATTCTAGATCCTCATGTCTTACTTTGAAGATACAACATAAACTCATTCACGAGTTCAGCTGGATTCGTTGTGAAGTTCTTGAATGGATCAGACCCATTAGAGGTATAGGCAAAAGCATGATTTGCACGGTATGTAGTACGATTCACTTTCTGTAAACTCTTATTCTTTATAAAATCAGGTTTTAATTTTGGATGTAGAATCCAACATGTGTCCTTAACATGGCCCATATAGTTGTAGTGTTGACACTTCAAGTTTGGATGCTTCCCTTTGTACTTCCTCTCGTTGGTTAGATAGGCTCTTGCCTCCTGTGCACTAGCCATTTTACCCTTGTTCATGACTTTCCTCCTTAATTCTTCACGTTGAATTGTCGCACATACATTGGTGAAGGAAGGAAGTTAAGTATTCATGAGTATGTGGCATCATATATCTTCATATGTTGAATCGAGACTGGATAGAAGTTAAAATATCTTATCTTCTTCCTCTCTCTTTCGTAGCAGAGCTACATCGGTTGTATGAGGACGATATATTTCCAACTCATTCCACATGTTTTTCATGTTTCTTAAGATTTGTACAAAAGGCTTGTCATCTTGTTGCAGATCTGAGATGTCCTTCTTTAATTGAAAAACTCGTGCAACATTGTTTTGACTGCTATACATTTCCTTGACTGTCTCCCATAGTTGGTATGCAGATTCAAAGTAACTAAATATTTCAACTAATTTATTTTCCATGGAATTTAGAAGCCATGACATAACCAGCAGATCCTTACTAAGCCAGGATTCATAGGTTGGTGAGGAAACATCAAGTACTTCGATGCTTCCATTTATGAACCCTAACTTGGACCTTCCACCTAGAGCCAGAGACACTGCTCTTGACCAAGGCAAGTAATTAAACTCATTCAAAAAGACTGAGCTTAATCTTTGATTTGGGTTGACATCCACCCCATGCATATTCATGAAGGAAAGCACCGATGAACTTTCAACTTCTGATCCTAGCGGCTTATCTTCAGTCATTTCAAAAATTGAAGATGCTAAGATAATAATAAAGCATAAACAAGTTAATTTTCCTGCTCTGATACCATGTAGAAAAAACAAGAAATAACTCTACACAAAAGAGTTCTCTAGTTTATATTATTTTCTTCGTATTTTCATTACAATTGTATAGCTATTTATAAGAAAATTTTACTCCTTCAATTACTCTTTAAATTAAGCATTCTTTGAT
Source organism: Hippophae tibetana (assembly GCA_037013495.1). Lineage (NCBI taxonomy): Eukaryota > Viridiplantae > Streptophyta > Magnoliopsida > Rosales > Elaeagnaceae > Hippophae > Hippophae tibetana. The sequence continues at coordinate 32,820,233 of CM072812.1, forward strand.
TTACTCTTTGAATTAATGATTCCTTGTTTTACTCTCCCTCAAGTTGTGATTGAAATCCAATACAAATAATGGTCCCTAAACTATTCATTGATCTTTACTTGGTCATCTTATTTTTTGTTTATGATTTAGTCCACTTTTTTCACACATTTAGTTTTGAGATTATTTTGAAATTGGACTTCAACAATCAAATTGACAATGGATGGTTAATTTTTCATCATGTTCAAGTCACATGATGATTCAATAAATCCAATCTAAATGATATTCTTAATTTTATGTTATTTTAACTGTTTAAATGTCCAATAAAGTTACTACAAGAAACTAGTTAATAGGTGACGAATCACTTTTGTCACGAAAGTAATTTTTAAATTATATTTTATATTATTTGGTATAAAATTATGAGATTAAATTAAGTTTTTCTTTATTTCTAATAAATGAAGAAATTAGCTTAAGAATAATTTTGAAAAGTTACAAAAAAAAATAACATGTTAAATTAAATATATAACAATAAAAATAACGTCATAATAATATTAAACGGTATCCAATTATATGAGATGACTTGGTATGTCTTGAATCTTCCTACCACGAGGGAAGAACAAGAACATTATTGGAATATAGTTACAACAATTTTTTGAACAACATCCAATTAGATGTCGTTTAAAATAAAATGGTATGCTAAATCTTTTTTTAATAATACAAACATATGAAATAGATATAAGAAATATTATTTTTGTGATTATAAGTTTTAATGATATTATTTTTATTTTTTTCAATAATTTTTAATATTTTTCGTTATAAAAATTTAAACATTTAAAAAATAAAAATAAAAATAAAATAAAATTATAAACATGGTTTAAATTAGGAGTGCACTAATAATTCAATCAATATGACTAAAATGAGAAATTTAATTTGATTTGTGGTATTCAAATCAAATTGGATCTATAGATTTAATCGTTGGATCAAATTTAAATTAAAAAAATATATCATTTGTTATGATTCAAGTCAAAATATTATTAAAATTTTAAATAAATGAATATAAATACATACCATAATCACATTAAATTATTATTTTCGTTTAAAAAATAAATATAAATATTTAATCTTTATAATAATAATTATCCCAGCACGTTTCTTATTCTTTTTATTTTCTTATTTATTAAAATTTTAAATAAATGCATATAAATACATATCATAATCACATTAAATTATTATTTTCGTTTAAAAATATATATAAATATTTAATCTTTATAATAATAATTTAATAATTATCCAAGCACGTTTCTTATTCTTTTTATTTTCTTATTTTTGACTAGAAATAAAAAAAATTAGATAAAGATACCTCAATTTAAAATTTAAATATAGTATATATCATATTTTATATATAATTATAATTAATAAATAAATTCTAAAACAATCGAACCTTATTTGTTTTGAAAAAATCTTATATGTTAGATTCAAATTATTGAAAAACAAGTTTTGATCTGATTCTCACTCCTAATTTAAATTTTGTTTATTTAATTAGCAGGTTACTTGCATGTGGTAAACATTTAATCTATTTTTACTCTTAAATTTTAATTTATAACTGATTTTAAATTTTGAGTTAAATATGTAAATTTTTTAAAATAAAGGGACAAATTATCGATAAAAAATAAGAATATCAAAGTTTTGGGTGGGAAAGAAATTATAGACTATGTACGGAGTTCACGTGTTAATAATTAACCACTTTCAGTGTTTTAACGTATTCTTGCCCAACGTTTAGAGAAGAAAATCTGATTTGTGAAGATAATATGTAAAAATAATTTCTATATCCCAAAATACATATGCAATCAAACTTTAAGCCACATGGTTAAGGAGCCCTTCTAATAAATTTGTTAATTTTTTATTTTTTTTTTCTTCCCTTTAGTTTTTTAATAGATTGGTCGCCTTTTAATTTTGATATGCATACTCTACATATGGTCTTGATTTTGGAGGTCTTTCATTCTTGATCACTTCTTGTTGGGAATTCAACAAGGTGTTAGATATCAAGGTCAAACAATATAAAGTTTATTTTTTCTTAAAAAAAATTTCTATGTTTTGTTTGTTTGTTTTATTTATATTTTTTACCTATTAAATATGACGTCTTATAACTAACTGAGTTAAATGGGTTGATATTGTGTTTACTTACTACGGATTTCGGTCCAACTACTTTGTATTTGGGTTATTTTTATGTTGTGTCAAAAATATTACCCCTAATTTTAGTGTTTTTATGTGCCACACTCGATGAACAATCTTTCATCCGAAATCTCTCTAAAATTTTATTGATATAGGTCTTTTGAGACAAACCTAACATGCCTCGAGATATATCCCTATTGATCTTAATACCAATGATATAAGATGCCTCACCCATATCCTTCATATCAAAGTTCTTCGAGAGGAATTGTTTCACCTCATATAGCAAACCCTTATCATTAGTTGCAAGAAAAAATCATCCACATATAGCACCAAAAATAAATCTTGCTCCTATTGACCTTTTAGTATATACATTGATCCATGATGTTCTCTTCAAAACCAAATGAAGTGATGACGTTATAGAATTTCAAATACCATTGACAGGAAGCTTGTTTTAATCCATATATGAATTTATTAAGATTACAAACCAAGTGTTCACCGTCACTAGAGGAGAATCATTCAGATTGTTTCATATAAACCTCTTCCTCTACGTCACCATAATTTAAATGCATCTTTGAGACAACCTTAGTTGGAACTTGGTTTACTATATACACAATAGTCTTTAAGGCTTTAGTCCAGAAGGATTTGGGAATATTGGAGTAGCTAGGCATACTCCACACCATGTCCAATAATGTTTGGTTTCTCTTTTCTTCTACATAATTATGGTCTAGTGAACTAGGCATAGTGTATTGGGAAACTATATCATGCTTTTGAAGAAACTTAACAAACAAACCAGGTGCTTGTCCATTTTCAATATATCTACCATAATATTCATCACTTATATCTAATATCACGAGCTATATTTTCTCTCCACATGGGTTATCTACTTCAACCTTAAAGATCTTAAAGGCATCTAATGCTTCACTCTTATTATGAAGCATGTAAAGATACATATATCAAGAAAAATCATCAATAAAGGTGATAAAATATTTCTGACCTTGTATGTCTATGTATGGACAACATATATTAGTGTGTATAATTTCTATTATGCCTGAACTCCTATTGGAACCTTTCTTGGACTTATTAGTGCACTTTCCCTTAATACAGTCCACATATGTCATAAAATCAGTAAAATCTAGAGTACTAAGTACTCCATCTTTCACTAATCTTTTAATTCTTTCTATGGAGATATGTCATAATCTCTTATGCCATAATGTAGAAGAGTCCTTATTAATAATACACATTTTAGTGTCAGATGAACATGCATAGCGTTACGAGTGGCATTATTTCGTAAATTACTAGGTAAGCGTGCTTTTCAGGCCCTTATCACAACCTTCAACCAGCTTTTTACTAGTCCCTATCAAGCTAAGCAATTCAAATAGGTTCTCAAAAATAAAATAAACAATTATGTACTAAACTAATGTAAATCACTTTCATAGATTGACATAGTTGCATTTAATATATGCAACAAGCCTTTAAACCTATAGATGATACTAATGGACGAGTTATAGTCTCATGAGGGTTTTTAGTGATGATATTCACAAACATCGTAACTAAACCAAAATAAATCAAATCAAACAAACAAAAACTAGAATTAAAAGTTTTCTTCCAAATCAATTTATATCTTTGTCTCAAAAATTTCCCATAACACAACATATAGAATAGTCAAGTATCACTCATGATTAAAAGAAAATTCAAACATTAATCTCACTTTCATAATTGACTCTTAAACATCCACCTAAACATAAACCATTAATTTAGATACTGGATGCTTTTTTGCACAACACTCACAGAATAAAAGTTTTAATCTCATGATTATGAAAATATGGTATGTGTAAGCATTATAATCACAAATTCTATAAGCTTAATTCTCAAATCACTCTCAACTAATATAGAATGGATACACTAATTCATATCATTAGGTCTTTATCAAGGTTGTAACATTTGGCTAAGGTATAGGGTTATAAAAGAATGAGAATGTGAGCCATAAAAAATAAAAGAACTTAGTTAAATTCAAACACTATCATTTTAAGTTTTAAAATAGCTTTATAAGTTACCTAACTTATCTAGCCATTATTTACTTTTACATACATAGTGAAAAGCACTATGGATACAATTTCACATTGTATCAAATATCACTATACTCTATTTTTTTTTCTCTTTCTTCTTTCTTCTTTCTTCTTTCTTCCTTTTTCTTTTTCTTTTATTTTTGTTATTTTCTTTTATAATTGAAGAGATATAAAATTTAATTACCAAAACATTTCATCCTTTTTATATTCAAAATTTATTTTCTATAACTTTTAACCTATTATTTTCAATATTTTTCGTGTTGTAGTCAATTGCTACTTCAATTTTCATCTTTTTCTTTATAAAGAGTTCTTATTAACATATGTTTATGTTAAGTCCTCTTAGAGAGTAAATGGATAAGATAATTTTTTTGGCTCATAAAAGGGTAGATTATAACATATTAAAGAAAAAAAAAGTTTTATGATTTATATAAGCTCAAAGGGATACCAATGACAAAGAAACAAGTGGTAGGTTTAAAAGGTTCAAACTGTCTAAAAATGGCCAAAATCATTTTCTAAGCATTGTGCATTCTATGATATCTCCTTGAATGATTTTCAAATAAGTTTTAGAGTTTGTTAAGACTTCAAATATATCCTTGAAAATTCACGATTCTAAATACTTCGATTAACCAAACATTCTTACCACATACCATAAGAGTTTCAATCTAGCTAAAATTTACATTCAAATCATATTTTAACTGAAGCAAAGTTTAAAGTCCTCTATATGTTAGTGTTATCACAATCATGTTTTTATCATTGACATATAAATTGACTTGAAGAAAAAATAAATATGCAATAAAATAAAGAGTAAAAAACAACTAAACTTACAATAAATAAATAAAAAACAAAAATTGAAAAGATATGTTTGAAAATTTTAGAATTCATAATTTTAAGGCATTTTTTCCTACTCTAACTTAAAATCTACATTATCTACAATTTTCAAATGTAAATCCAAGAAAAAGAAGAAAATAAAGAAAAAGTTACCCTTGTAGTGTTGAAGTATGATTAATCATGGCAATTTGGTTCATAATCTCATCGCATTCCATTATCTAAACTAAATTCTATCATGCATAAATAGTTACATTGTACCTCATGTATATCACATATCATCAAACAATGGTGAAATTAGTTGTTCTAAAATAAACAAACATTGTTCAAATAAAAATAAAATAAAATCACTCAAATAAAAATGTTCAAAAACTAACTAGAATGAAAGAAAATAAATCTCAATGGGTTACCTCTAATTTAATGCTTATTTTATTATCCTCGTTACGAAAATACCTTCAATGTTTCTATAACCATTATCCACTTGTGGTGGATTAAAGTTTTTGTATAGTTTTATTGGCTTTCTAGTTATCAACCTTTTTCTTCAAAGATATTGAAGCAAATGTTTTCTCTATCAAACTCCATCGTAAGATTTCCATCATACACATCCATCAAAATCCATTGTAAGATTTGCATCATACACATTTATCTTTGTATGAGTTATTCTCATGAAAGGTCTACCAAAATGCAAGGATGTTTCCTTAGTAGTGGAGTCATCTTTCATATCAAGTATATATAAGTAAATTGGAAAGACAAGCTCATTCACCAAAACCAAAAAATCTTCCAAAACTCCCATTAGATAAATGTTAAAATGATCAACTAATTGAATAAGTATGCCAGTCTCTTTAAGGAAACCAAGCTTTAAAGTAGCATAAATAAAGTAAGACATGATATTAGTTGACGCACGTAAGTACTAAGATAGCTTATTCAAATTTACCTATAATGCATGGTATGATGAAGCTATCTAGATCCTTACATTTTGATAGGAGTTTTCTTTGTAAGATTTCTAACACATTCTCTCCCACACTTATCATTCATTACTTTTAAGTTTTCTCTTGTTGGTGCATAATTCCTTGAGAATTTAGCATAGCATGGCACTTTATTGATAGCATCCAATAGAAAAATGTTAACCTATACTTTCTGAAAGGTATCCAAAATTTCTTGCTCATGTTCCTCTCTCTTTGATTTTGCAAACCTGCTAGGAAAAGGCATAGAAGGTTCATAAATAGAAATTAGAACTTTAGTGATTATTTTGCTTCCTTTGGCACATTATTAGAATTGATTTCTTTTTCTTGAATTAGCTCATCCTTAGTTTCTTTATCATTGGTTGTTTTCTTGTAAGCTTCTTCAAGTTGCTTCCCACTTCTCAATAAGATAGCACTAGAATTCTCCTTACAATTTACTATAAGTTGAGGGAAAATTTTACCGAACCCTTATACTTCTAATTTTTCAATAGTAGTAGCTAACTCACGAAATCCATTTTAAGGTTCTTGATAGTAGCTTTTGTGTCTTGTTAAACCTGATTAATTCTTCCTGAAACTTTTTGTATCTTGTTAGAACTGAGTAGTGTTGGATGCTACCAAACTTATCAAATTTTTTAAAGATTTAATTTAAGGTGCATGAGGATTTTATGGCCTCACTTTATAAGTTTATTGGCCTTTTAGAAAGGAAAAACATGGTATATTAGCATGGGTAGCTGCTTGATTATCTTCAAAATAGCTAAGTTTTTTTTTCAACATTATGATCTTTAATAGTAGAGACTTGTTGGATTTTTAATTTTTTCATAGTTGAAGTAAGAGTGCTCAATTATTGTTCAATATTATTAGGAACACCCACTTCATTGACATTTTGTGGTAGGTTGGAACGGATGCCAAATTGTTGAACATTTGAAGCCATAATGTCATTAAATTCCTTGCATTTTTAAGAGTCTTATTAACTAATATACCACCACTTGTTGCATCAATCATACATCTATCCATAACTATTAATCCCCCATAGAAGTATTAGATTAAGAGCTGCTCACTTATTTGATGATGAGGACAATTATAATAGAATTTTTTTAAACCTCTTCCAATACTCATATAGATTTTTCCTATTATACTATTGAACACCACAAATTTCTTTTCTGATTAGAGTGGCCCTAGAAGTTGGAAACTTTCTTTTCAAGAAGAGTTATTTCATCTCATTCTAACTATTTATAATCCCTAATAGTAAGTAGTACAACCACTCTTTAGCGTTGTCTGCTAAAGAGAATAGGAATGCTCTAAGTTTTACCCATTCCTTGGTAGTTCCATTAGGTTTTATGCAATAACAGACCGCACAAAATTCTTCAGATGTTTGTTCAAATTATCAATAGTTAAACCTCAAAATATAGGTAAGATATGATTCATGTTAAACTTCAATTCAAGAGTATCACCATTGTCATTGTATTGAATGCATAATGATTGTTAATCTAAAACCAACGAGGTCATCTTCCTAAGAGTTTGATTAGGAATATTCACAACTATTTCTCCAACTCTAAAAAAATAGAAACTAAAATAAAAATAAATAAAAGTAAACCAGAGTTAATTTAACAAAAATACCTAATAGCAACATTAAAATTGATGTATTTAGATGAATAGTCAATTTAAGTCTTACTTTAAATTGTTTGAAATATCGTAAATTAGTATATAACAAGTAAGAGTCTTTTTTACAGTGAACTTTAAAAACTAATTTCTATTTACAAAAATGGAAGGTTTTTAGTTTTTGTAGATTGAAAGTTAAATCTATCAACTAAAGATTAATAAAATAAAAATAAGATCTAAAAATTACGATAAAGATTCATATAAAAGAATGATAACATGATTATTTTTCACCAATAGTATGTACTCTAAGTCAACAAAAACATATCATAATATTTTATTCCTTGATTATACCAACTTAGAGAAATTTAAAAAGTTTAACTAGAAGCTTGAAAGTCTCAACCTTTTCTTACCTATTCGTTGAATTAAACAAGCTATTAATCTAAACTCATTTTAATAGACAACCAATAATTGGCTCTCTAAATTTAATCTATCAAAAGCAATATATTTCAAGAAGTATATTGGAACAAGGTTAAACACACAAGCTCTGTTAAATTATATTGAGTATTAATTCCCATTGAAAACAATTTATGACTAGTTATTCAAAATGATCAAGCAATTACACACTCAATCAACTAAATTGATTAACGATAAATTAATATGATTATTCAATTCTATACTTGAATAATAAAGAAAATCCATACAAGCATTACAAATGGGAATTAATATATGATCAAGAATAATAATTGAATAGAATATTATAGATCTTATTAAATATTGTAATCCATGCCTATGACTTTGAAATCACCCACAATTAATTATAAAATTAGCTACTTATGAAAAATAACAAAATTTAGAATATTATTCATGATATCAATAAAAGAAAAGGACGAAAAATTAGGATTGTTGTATTTAATTCTCATCTTCAACTTCTTTGATTACCTCTTAAATCTTCTTCTTAATTTTTGTCTTCAACTTAATTCTATATTTTTTGTATCTAAATCGGTATTTTTTTTGTCATTAACCCTAGCTACATATTTATAGTATGGAAGTTACACATAATGTAATTATGATTATGGTTGTAGAAGTTTAAAACAATTAGAATTTTGTTATGAAATCTGGAGCAAGTAGGATAAAGATGCTGGATATTAAGAATTTATGTGAAAATTCGAGATCATGAGTCATAGCACGCCTAAACTCATGCTGCCCCACTAGGAAAACCATGTTTCTAGGAATTCCATCCAAGTGTGTTGTGCAATGGTGCACATAGACTCATGTTGTGGCACACTTTGAAATCTTCAATGTTGTATTCCAACCCTAGCTTCTTTTATGTATTTTGTATAAACATTTTGCAATCGAGTCCTCAAATTTGTAACTTGTATCTTTAAATAACCAAAATATTTGAATAACATACTCTGTGATTTTGAAAAAAATATTGTAATATAATTAAGTAAAAATTTAATATTAAAATTTAATTATCTTAATTAATTCTGTTAAATCATTAGGTAATCATGTTTTCCAAGCTCTTATCACATAAAATATTCAGTAATGCTTAAGGATTCTTTCTTTATGTTGCTAAATTCATACTGATTTTTTTTGCATGAGAGAAAAAAGCACAAGAACTCTCTAAAGGAAACCACATCTCTACTAAAAAATCAGTCTATTATTTCTTGCATCAAAATTTCTATCATTGAAGTGACCAGCCACGAACAAAGCATTTGGTCTTGTTTTGTCCACAACTCATATACTAGATTAAAGTTTACATTGCTCAATAGTTTTTGTTGAAATAAGTTTGATATAACAGTGTTGAAACATTATTACCGATAACCTGGAATGAACTGCTTGGGTTGAGTCACGGACTAGGTGATGAGTGCTCAAAAAGCACTAAAATTATCATGATTTTATGCACATTAATTGATTAAAAATATATATATTTATATGTTTTATCATATATTTATATAAATTTGTCTTTTTCGGAATCACGAGTATTTTTATTATTTTTCAGGTATTTTGGCTTAAAGACTCAAACAGGAATACTAGAAGCAATACATCACAAATATATTAATAAATAAATGGGGAAAGGTCAACAAATATAGAAAAATTGGACAAAATGGGTCAAAAAAGAGAAAATCGCGCCGCCCAGCTGCGCCGAGCCCCGCACGCGCCCAGTCCCAGTTCCGCACGCGTTGCTCCTCCTTCCGCGCGTGCCGATGCCTATTTCGCCCCATTTTCGTGCGCAGCCGCCTCCATGACATCATGCTGATGTCATCAATGACCTCAGCAATTGCACTCCGCATTTTCACATCTTCACTTCTAAAAACACCTAAAAACCATTCTTCTCTTCTCTATTTCTTTCTCTCTTTTCTTAGATTTTTAGTTTTTTTAGCTTTTCTTAGTTAATTTCTCTTAGTTTTAGAGTTCTTCCCTTTTTGGGAAAAACTAGTTATGTTTTTGTAATTTTTTAGCTTTTTTATTCAATAAATTGGAGTGCAAATTCTGCTTGGAGGTTTTCCAGCAACGAAATAACATCGAAGTTCTGTAAGGATTTTATTTTCTTTAAAGTTATTTTTTATGCTTTATTCTTATATGTTATATTTAATTTGTCTGTGATTAAATTTAACTCTGCTGGCTGTTAGTAAACATGATGTAATAATAACGTTGTTATGCTTACGGAATATTAAATAGGTAAGAATCTCTAAAATGAATTGATTTTGTTTTTATTCAAGATTTTATATTAAGAATGTTAGAGAGAAATATATTATTTTTCATTACAAACTTAAACCTAAAAATTAGATTTTAAGGTTTAGTTATCCGGTCTGATTTAGAGTAGTGCTCTTTTATTTGTTGGTACAATCGCCTGATAGTTAGAGTGAAGCTCTATTTCAAAAGTTTTTATAAGAATTATTATCTAAAAATGTATTGACAACATGTTTTCAATAGTGGTTTTAAAACTTGAAAGTTAGTACTCGGATAATTAAATTTTTATGTTTAATTTGGACACCTTGAATAAAGTTTAAACTGTCTAACCCCACCAAAGGTGGCATTTAAATGGCTCATTTTCAATCTCTTAGAAAAAAGAATTAATTTAATTAACCAAATTAGTTATCAACCCCACCCATAGGTGTTAATTTATTTGTTTAGTTAACAAAGAATATCTAACCCCACCAAAGGTGGTATTCATATAAAAAAGGGAGAATCAATAAATATCAATTCATATCTTTAATAACCTAAATAATATGAGCAAGCATAATTAACTTAGTTATTATATCTATAAATACTCCACTATTATAAATGATAAAATTTGCATAAATGTTTATTGAATCTATGTTTATTTTTATGTAAGTAGATTAAAAACATAAAAAAAAACCCAAAATATCGTGACAGGATGTTTAGGATTTAGTTTCGTTTTTAAAAGTTTGAATAATAAATTAAAAACCACATACATTCCTTCCTTAGATCGACCTTGGGAGTATACTTATCATTTTCTACGAAATGATTCGTGCACTTGCGAGAGTTTTATAAATATTAAAACCAAAGTATTGGCAAGAATCGGCGATGCCAGTTTTCATTCATCACTAGGTCGCTCTCGTTAAGACATTTCGTGGCTCTGCCCAATTTGTGCAAGCAAACACAGCCCCGTCATCCACAAGATAAAATAGCCCAGAATCTGTTGTTTTTGTCTCAAAAATCACTATACTGATGAACACTGGAATGCTACACTTGGAAAATTTGTTGCTCGAAAAACTAAAAAAATAACTTAGAATTGCATAGATATTTTTTTATGTCGTAGTGGGATGAGATAGCAGATTGGCCTTTTTAAACTAAGAGCTGAGGCCCTCTATTTATAGGTTTCAGAAACTGTGTGGTCATTATGATAATAATGGTAATTTCTGGGATGGAGACCGTAACATCCATTCTGAGTAATGAAAAGTAACGGTCATTTTTTAAATAAAGACGGGTAACACACATTTTTGTGAGTAAAAACAAATAACGGTCATTTTCTGAATAAAGAAAAGTAACAGATGTTTCTGATAAAAGAAAACAATGGCCACATTCTGAGTAAAAGGAAATAACAGTTGTTTTTTTTAAAAGAGAATATATATATATATATATATATATATATATATATATATATATATATATATCACAACCATTTTCTAATTGGAAACATTTTCGTAAAAAATAATTTTCCAAAAAATAAAATGCCACCTCATCTCATGCACACACACTCGGCTCGGCATGGTCCATCGGTCAGCGGCGGCACGCGCATGTGTGTGATATCACATTTGCCTAGGTCCTCTCCCCTTCCACAAAAGTGGGTACCCCTTGGGGCCCAATCCCAATAGCTAACTTTTTACTATTTATACCTCTTTTAAATAATGTAAAAAAATAATGTGGGACAAGGCTTTACAATTTTTAATAAACTTCATCTTTTCCAACAATCATTTTTTATAAACTTTATCTTTTCCAACAATCCCCCACTTGAATTTTATATAAAAATAATTTTCATCGAGCAACCGATCAATTAAAATTATAAGATTGTGCATAAGCAAAAAAGGTGTCTATCGACTTGAACCTTTGCATAGTGTTGATGCTTTAGAATATAATAGAGTAACTCGTAGTTTTGAACTCTATCTCTAACAATCATCACACACACAATATTTTTAAGGTGTAGTTCTAAAAGCCCGTGCTTTATGGCCATGCACGTGTATCCCAGTATAGTGAACGCTCTAGTAAATTTTGCCCAAAAACTTTCATAGGAAGTGACCACACTTTTACATTCACATAGGTGAGTCTATCAATAGTACTCTTGTAGCTATGTACCCCACTCCACATAGAGTATAGAACTCATTAAGAGTTTAACAAATAACTCATCCTTTTCTATCGTTTCAGGACTTCATGCTTCTAATAATATTGAATGGGATTTGAAAAATAGCATGATACAACTCATATCACTTCATGACTTGTTATTACCCTTTGAACTTATTTCTTGGGATCTCCAGTCTATAAGTTGGGTTACCATCACAAGTGACTCTTCATTCTAAGGGCATTAATCCCATTCCTTTTGAGGTTTTGAAAACCTTCTCTCTCGGTAATCCTTTTGTCAAAGGATCTGCCAAATTTTCATCAGAACGTACATGATCCACTCTTACAGCTCCCGTAGAGAGAAATTCTCTAACCATACTATTCTTACGATGTATCTATTGTCTCTTGCCATTGTAGTAACGGTTCTGAATCTTTGCAATAGTCATAGTACTATCATTGTGGATCAAGATAGCTGGTATCGATCTTTCCCATAAAGGGATCTCAGCTAACAGACTTCTTAGCCAGCCCGCTTCTTCACTAGTAGTGGCTAGTGCTATCATTTTAGACTCCATTGTAGAGATAGCCAATATTGTCTGTTTCTTAGACTTCAACGAAACAACTCCATCAGCTATGTTAAATATATAGCCACTAGTTGCTTTGGAGTCTTTTGATAAAGTGTTCCAATCTGCATCGATGTATCCTTCTAAAATAGCGGGATACTCTTTATAATATAACCCAAGGTTTATAGTTCTCTTAAGGTATCTCATAACCCTTTCAATAATATTCCAATGTTATACACTAGGTCTACTAGTAAATCTACATAGTAGTCCCACAATATAAGCTATGTATGGTCTAGTGCAATCAGTAGCATAACGTAAGCTACCAATGATGCTCGCATACTCAGTTTGTCTAACATCGTCTATGATATTATTGAACAACTTTACACTAGGATCATAAGGAGTACATGCAGGCTTACAGTTAAAGTAATTATATTTCTTTAAGATCTTCTCAATGTAGTGAGATTGATATAGAGAAATTCCTTTTTCAGACCTAGTTATCTTTATACCAAGGATTACACTTGCTTCTTTGAGATCTTTCATATCAAAATTAGCATTTAACAAAGTTTTCACATTATTCATAGCAAAAATATTTGATCCAAAAATAAGCATGTCATCCATATATAAACATATAATAGTGCAAATATTATTTTCTAATTTATAATAAATGTATTTGTCACTTTCATTTATTTTGAATCCATGTGAGATAACTAGATTATCAATTTTTTCATGTCATTACTTAGGTGCTTGTTTTAGACCATAAAGAGATTTATCTAGATTACAAACTTTATTTTCTTGACCTGGGATAACAAAACCTTCAGATTGATCCATATAAATTTCTTCTTCTAAATCACCATTTAAGAAAGCATTTTTAACATCCATTTGATGTACTACTAAATCATGGATAGCAGCAAGAGAAAAAATTACATGTATGGAAGTTATTCATGTGACTGGTGAAAAGGTATCAAAGAAATCTACATTTTCCCTTTGCCTATACCCTTTAACTACAAGACGAGCTTTGTACTTTTCAATAGTACCATCAGGTTTTAATTTCTTTTTTAGTATCCATTTACATCCAATGGTTTTGCAACCAGGAGATAAATCAACTAAATGCCAAGTTTTATTATACTCAAGTGAGTCCATTTCATCATTTATGGCTTCTTCCCATAAATTGGCATCTAAAGAAGATAATGATTCTTTAAGAGTTTGGAGATCTTCCTCTAAGGTATAAGCATAAAAATCAGACCCAAAATCCTTAGGGGTTCAAGCTTGTTTACTTCTTCTAATTTCAGTGTTTAATTCTCATTTTGTTCAGTAGTTCTAGTTATAGGTAAACTACTTGAAGACGAGCTTCCACTATTTTTAAATTTAAAAGGAAACCTATGTTCATAGAAGTCAGCATCATTTGATTCTATAACTACATGATCTTTTAAGTCATAAAATTTAGGATCTTTACTATTCATATTGTATCCTATGAATACACACCCATATGCTTTACTAGCAAGTTTATTTCGTTTAGGATCAGGGATCTTAACATAGGATAAACAATCCCAAGTTTTAAAATAAGTTAAATTAGGTTTCTTATTTTTTAAAATTTCATAAGGTGAAATTTTATTTGTAGATTTAGGCACTCTATTTAGCACATAGCAAACAGTTAATAAAATTTCTCCCCATCAATGGGAAGCAGCACCAAAGTTTAATAAAATTGCAACAACTGATTGAGTAAAATTTCTATTTTTTCTTTCAGCTTTACCATTCATTTCAGGAGAATAAGGTGCAGTTTTTTTATGAATGATTCCATGAGTTTTATAAAAATCATTAAAGATATTAGAATCATATTCAGTGCCTCTATCACTTCGGATCCTTTTTATTTTTCTATTAAGTTGATTCTCAATCTTAGTCATAAATATTTTAAACATGTCAAACGCTTCACTTTTATTTTTCATTAGATATACATAAGTGTAACCTAAACAGTCATCTATAAAAGTTATAAAATAGCGTTTTCCATTTCTTGTTAAATTTCCATCAAGTTCACATATATCAAAATGTATTAATTCTAATGGTTCAGATTCTCTAACTACTGATTTATGTGAAGTTTTGGTTATTTTAGCTTGACTACAAAAATAACATTTTTCAAAATCATTCAAAGATAGTTTAGGAATTAGTTCTAAAGTACTTGTGTTCTTGATTATATGTTTATTAACATGACAAAGTCTAGCATGCCAAATATTAAAAGAACTCAACATATAAGCAGAAGAAGAGGTTTTATTGATTTCAAAATTTAATTTAAACATGCCATCAATGGCGTACCCTTTCCCAAAAAATATATTATTTTTAGTTATGGTATATAAATCAGCCCTTATAGTTTGAGTAGACCCAGCTTTGTTAAGAAGATAGCCTGAAACTAAGTTCTTTCTCATCTTTGGAGTATGTAGGACATCCTTCAAGATGACAGTCTTTCTAGAGGTAAACTTCAATACGACCTCACCAGTACCAGCAACTTTAGTGGAATGGGAGTCGCCCAGCAGCACTTTCTTATCCTCAAAATCAGAATAGGACTTGAACATTTCTCGATCATAGCAGACATGGCGAGAAACACCGGTGTCCACCCACCACCTCTCGGATCCACCAACAAAATTGACTTAAGATATCATAGTAATAAGTTGATCTTCCGTAAGCTTCGCCTGTGGGTAGGACGATTCCTGTTCCGATAGTTCCTAGCCAAGTGGCCAGGTCTGTTACAACTATAACACATGAATGTGTTATTCCTTACGGAGGTTGAGGTCCATTTTGGGAAGGATAGTTTCTATTTCTATTTTGGTGGTTACAGTTTTGGTTATTATTACGATTATGAGATTTCATATTTCTACCTTTAGGTTTCAGAATTGTAGATGAGGGTTTCTTATTGGTACTATTATTTGAGACTACAAGTACTTCATTTCTTTGGTCTTGCTTTCGGGCTTCTTCTTCTATTCTTAAACGGGTTATAAGACTTTCTAAATAAAATTCCTTAGTTTTATGCCTAAGTGTATTCTTAAAATCTTTCCAAGCAGGGGGGGTAATTTGTCTATTATAACAGCTACTTGAAATTGTTCATCTAAAGTCATACCTTCAGAAGTTATTTCGTGTGCTATCTTCTGCAGTTCATGTGATTGAGCTTCCACTGATTTTTCATCAATCATTTGAAACTTCATGTATCTACTGACATCATACTTCTTAGTTCCAGCTTCCTCAGTGTCGTACTTCTTTTGAAGCGCTTCCCAAATTTCCTTAGCAGACTTATCACAATTATAATAATCATACAAGTCATCAGCTAAATCGTTAATATAATTTTTGCATAGAAAATCATTTTCCATCCAGGTGTCTAAATCCTTAGTTACAGCTTCGGTATGAGGGTTAGACTCTATTGGTTTTTTAGTAGTAAGAGCATAAATGACTTTTTTCATGGTTAAAAAAACAACATTTTTTGTCTCTATTTTTTAAAGTGTAGTCCCTCAAAACGGAATGGTTTGTTTAAATCAGCAGTTAGCATTTCAGTAGTCACGGCAGATAGAATCTTCTTAAAATTGTTGAAACAAGCCTGATATAACAGTGTTGAAACAATATTACCGATAACCTGGAATGAACTGCTTGGGTTGAGTCGCAGACTAAGTCGCTCTTTTTAAGACATTTCGTGGCTCTG
Source organism: Hippophae tibetana (assembly GCA_037013495.1). Classification (NCBI taxonomy): domain Eukaryota; kingdom Viridiplantae; phylum Streptophyta; class Magnoliopsida; order Rosales; family Elaeagnaceae; genus Hippophae; species Hippophae tibetana. The sequence continues at coordinate 32,836,875 of CM072812.1, forward strand.
CCTAATTTATGCAAGCAAACATAGCCTCGTCGTCCCTAGGATAAAACAACCCACAATCTGTTGTTTTTGTCTCAGAACTTCACTGCACTGATGAAGATTGGAATGCTACACCTGAAAAATTTGTTGCTGGGAAAACTGAAAAAATAGCTTAGAATTTCAGAGAGATTTTTTTATGTCGTAATGGGATGAGATAGCAGATTGGTCTTTTTAAACTAAGAGTTGAGGCCCTCTATTTATAACGGTCATTCGGAGTAATGAAGAGTAACGGTCATTTTCTGAATAAAGATGAGCAACGTACATTTTTGTGAGTAAAGACAAATAACAGCCACATTCTGAGTAAAAGGAAGTAACAGTTTTTTTAAAAAAAAAAGAGAAAATAAATATATATAATTTTCTAAAAAATAAAATGTCATCTCACGCACTCGATCGGACGACGGCGATGACGCGCACGCGTGTGGTATCACATTTGCCTAAGTTCTCTCCCCTTCTACAAAAGTGAGTACCCCTTGGGGCTCAATCCCAATAGTTAAATTTTCACTATTTATAACTCTTTTAAATAATGTAAAAAAACAATGTGTGACAAGGTTTTACAATTTTTTATAAACTTCGTCTTTTCCAACAATCATTTTTTATAAACTTCATCTTTTCGAACACTTTTGATCGAAACTTCTTAATTCCAAGAACATATTCTTTCATATCCTATCTTTTTAGGATTTGAAGAAATTGTTTTCTCCATATCATATAATTTATTTATTCTAGCTTCACTGCTACAATTTGGTTATGAAACTTAATAAAAAACCTTGGTTATGAAACTTAATAAAAAACCTATCAGTTTATTCTAAATTTTCCGTTTAATTGGAAAGTAAATTAGACTTTTGATTGAAAATTTAATATGTTGTATGGCTAGACCTATCTCAATCAATTATGTATGGAGTTTTCATAGCTCTAATATCATGAAAAAATTCTCAAAAAAGTGATTGGTTTATTGGGGAGCAAAAAATATAAAGTAGAAGAATGTAGAGGCAGAAAGCCAAAGAAAAGAGATCACTAACTAAGAGATCATTTCATTAAATGTTCAACAACAATACATTGAATGCTAACATCCTTTATATAAGCAACGATTACAACTTGAAATATGATACAATGACTCGAGACTTTAGCAACACTCTAGTAAAAGATGCAACAAGCTACAAATAGAATCTTCTACCTCTATGTAACCGAAGCTGAGCTAGAATAAGTCTTGAAATGGCTACCATCCTTGATAGGCTTTACATGTAACTCTCATTGTACATTGCTTGACGTAAGAATGACAAAAACAAGAAAAATTGACCGAAGTGCATTAAAAAAGAATTTGTAACTTTGGACTACCCTTATTCTTATATTGATATCATTTTTATCCTTAATCTCAAGTGGAATACATGAAATATCCCTACTTAAGTTTTTAATATATTTTTTGTCCAAATTTAACAATAATCTTAATAAAATTCTTAATGAGTTAAGATAGTTTAGATGTATCGATTATTCTTAAAAATTAACAAAAATATATACCAATAACTTAAATATGAGTATTTAATGTATCGTAATTAAAAATAAAGGTTTAAAAAAATACTATAATAAGAATATGAGTAATTCAAATGTATCAATCATATAATAAAATAAGTAAAAAATCAAACATAAAAGAGAACTTGAGAGGATTAACTTATTAGGTCTTAAGAGTTCCCATAAAAGTTAAAAAAGACATTACAAAATCATAAGCAAATATATTTATATAAAGAGTAAATAGATTTTTTTTACTAGCGAACTTTAGAGGTTGTTACATAAATATCATTGATATTTGATTTATTGCTTTCATATTATTAAATTTCACAAATATTATAAAAATATCTTTGAATTTTTTTTTTATTTTCATATCATTATATTTTAAAAATATAACAAAAATATCATCAATGTATGAATAACTTCTGTTAACTGATTGACATGGATGATATTTCTGTAACTGTTTAGGATATTCACATGGATCTCGTAATTTTTATACAATGGAAAGATCCGTGGACCCCACCTTCAATTAGGTTACGTTAATGTGTTCCTTTAATCTTATTCAAAACTCGAACCTAAGGTATTTAAGGATATTCATAAAGGTTGGTACCAACCGAGAAAGAGTTACAAGTGATGAAAAAAAAGAAAATTACAAAATTAAAATGATTAAATTGCGTTAACTTTTTATTTTTGTAGAAATTGTTTTTTTTTTGTTGGTGCCTTTTAAAATATTGATACTTATAATATTAAAAAAATTAATTATAATAAATACTAAAATAATAATATAATTACCAAAAAGTTAGGTTCCGGTGCAAAAATAAACCTTAAAAGCAAATATCATTCCCGCATTAATAACATTTCTAAGAACTTTATTAAGATTGTTTTCATACACAGCAACAGCCAATTTTAGGTCATGAAATAACCACCAATGTGCTTAAAATCGCAGTCGTGTAGCTTCAAAGGCCCAACAATGCAAAAACTAAGATCGCAGTCGTGTAGCTTCAAAGACAATGCAAAAACTAAGCCCAAAATAATTGCCTATCTATTTGTGTGTTTTGTTGAGAGCATACGCCTACCCTCCCATGGTAAGAATTTTAGATAATAATAATATAAAAGGAACATACTTTTTAACCAATTATCTCAATTAAAGTTCATAAGAATAAATTCTATCTTTTTTTATTTTTAACATATTATTATTATTATTATTATTATTATTATTATTATTATTATTATTATTATTATATTAATGGTTCACTTACTTTTATTTTTCCTTTTAACAAACCCATTCATTTCTTTTGTAAAGTGAGTCAACATTTTTAATTAATTGATTAAAATTTTAAAATAATATCAAATTTTATAAGATTTATGAACCTTCAATCTTGAAATATTATCTCAAGAAGACTTAACACTCATTCTTTTTATAAAATCTATGATAATATTATTTAATTAATATGAAATTCTCATAACTCGTTACCTCTATCAATACAACTTATATGTAATGTTGGGTGCTACTAGTAAATCTACAACTTATATGTAATGTTGGGTGCTACTAGTAAAGATCTACACTTTCTTACATTTGGGCTCACATAATAAAGTGTGAGTTAATCATAATTTGTGGCTAGTCATTGCAGATTATCTCCAATTGGTAACAGTAGTATTATTCTAAAAAGTGAGAAAATTATTGAATAATGCTATATATTTTGAGAAATTATTTGTCGGTATATTGAATTAATATGATGTGATATGATTAGAGATAAATACAAAAAAAAAAAAAAAAAAATTTATACCGATTATTATTCTTTTTTATATTAATTAATCGTGTACCACCGTATCAACATAATCAATAAATAATTAATAATTTCTCATACATCATCTAATATAGTACAAGTTGAGGCTCATCCCAAGCTCATTCGGCAAATTGTTGTTGGTTGGACACTGAGAAAGTGGGGTTCAGTTCTAAATATATGCAGCCGATAATGCAAGAGCCACACGCTATTTTTTTATGCACTTATATATCAAAGTTGGAAACCTTGATATAAAGTGGATATATACTAAAAATTGAGCATATGAGTCGATTACTAAAAAATATGATCAATAAGTTAATTTTAGATTAATTGATTTGTATTATGAGTAAAGTGTATTTATGGATATTTTATTTTCAGAAATTAAATATATTAATTATTTTGTTTTAAACTAATGCACTAGTTTCATATAAGTAATATTCACTTTGATATTACTTAAAAAAATTTAATCAAAAAATAATTTAAAAAATAAAAAGTAATAAGAAATTATTAAAGCTTTCAATAAAAACACATTAAGGTGATTAAAAGTACACTAATGTTAACAAAGGTGACGATTATATCCAAAATTTGGACATATTAAAAGTATGGGATTCATAATTGTATAAGTTGTGTTGTACGAAAAGAACCAAAGAAGAGGATTGAAAAGGGAAAAAAAATATAAATGTTTGTAATATGGATTTTGAGGAAAGGAAAAAAAAATGGGTGGAATATATTTTCTCTGTGTTTGAACTTTGAATTAAAGAAATAAGGAAATAAAATAAGAGGAAATTTGGTTAGAAAATAATCTTTTTTATCATTTTCCTTAGCTAAAATTGGCGGAAAATGGGTTTATTTTGTCATATAACTTTAAAAAAATTCAAAAAACTGTTTTTAAATTACGATTCAAAACAACTTTCAGTAATTTTTTTTTAAAAAAACATGTTTAAGTAAATGTTTGGTAAATTTCTCTAAAAATTTGTTTTTATAAAGAATTTTTTTTACCTTTCTATTTGGATATTAGTATATACGTTACCAACTTTTTATGTAAGAATTTTATTGAAAATTTATTTTAAATAAGTCAAATTTATGATAAAATAACACATAAATTTAATAATAAAAATAGATTAATTTTACCTACGTCTTTAGACCTACGACATATCTTTTTATTAAAAATTGAGAAATTATAATACAAAATGTTTAAAATACTCCTAACTTAAATTACAACAAAATAAAATTTCACTGTTCATTCAATTTTAGTGGATTATTGATTTAATAATTATTTTTTTATTTTATTGTTATTTATTACACTGTTTGTTTGTTTGTTGTGCGTAAATTTGATCAATACATTTGAAGCAGAAAGCAAATAAATAAATAATTAAATAATTACAGCTCGGGCAGAGTTGGGCCTTGACCTTGAAGCACCCTCAAAATTTATTTTCCGTGTTTTCATTTGTTCCCAAAACACAAAATAGTGAAAAGATATTTAAGTTGTTTTCAATTTTGTTTTAGATAAAACAGTAACTTGAAAGCAATGGCCAAACATCAATAGTAATATTTAAAATTATTTTTATCTTTTAAGTATAAAAAACATTTTTGAACTACTCCACCAAACAAACCCCAAAATTACTTGGAAATTGTTTGGCAAAAAATTATAACCATTTTGGAAACTCACAAGTTTTAGATTGTTATTTGTTAAATCAAACTAATAAATATATTATAAAAATTGTAGATATATTATCTAATTTTCTTTCATGATAAATATAAGTTTGAAGTATTATAAAAATACCATTTGTATTATAAAATAAAAAATTATTTAAAATATATTAATAATATTTTTATAACATTTATTATACTTTATTATTATATTTATAAACGGATAAATTTTGATAGTGTATTTATAATTAACTTTCTTATATTTTGATAATTCATTTGTTAATTAATCTTAACTAATAACTAGTAACTTTGGAATTCTTTACTCTTGTTTCTTTTGTTTTTTTTTCGTTTATCGTATAATAAATATATTTTTCTTCGTATATAAAAAATATTATGTCATGTAATTAAATCTATATTTTTTTTTATCATTTGTTAAATTTATTTATACAATACTAATGCGATTATGATACAACTAAAAAATAACTTATTTTTATTTTATTATCAATTATTTTATAAATTTAAATGTTATATCATTATTTATTGTATAAAATTTACATGAACAAAAAATATTCTAAATTTTTTATTATATCAATCTATACAGAAATAAAAACAAGACACAATTCAACACAAAAATACAAACAAATCTAGAACACATTCACAATATAAACACAAAAATAACCCAACTCACTTTAAATTAAATGCAACTCATCCATAACTTAAATAATTTATAAATAACTTACTAAGATTGATTTCATTAAAAAATACATATACAAAAGAAATCTCTTATATAACAAAAAATTGAATTAAAAAAAGTTTTTTAAAATATTTGTAGTTTGACTTTTTAAGATGTAATAAAAAAAACAGGATTTTTTATTCAAATATTTTATAATTATACATAAAAAAGAAGTAAATATATATATATAAGAAATTAAAAAGATTTATTTCCTCCAACTTTCTTACTTAAAACAAATAAAAAAAATTCAATTTTTTATTTTACCTATTTTTTCTCCTCATAATTTTTCTCTATTTTCTTTTCCTTGTAAATCCCGATTCCAAACATAACCTAAAAAGTGGAGGAAGAAAAAAAAAAGAAATCTCCATGTGTGGGGAAGGTCTGCAAGTGATAACGACAGAAGTAATTAACAGAAAAGTGAAAATTTCTATAAAATGTGGAAGCAATTAACCAATGAAGGAACGAAGCTGTAAATTGACAGATATGCAGACACACTGAAACGAGTAATTAACTACTACTACTACTACTACTATTACTAGAAGACGTTAAAACCTTGAAATGAGTTAAAAGCTTAAATTTAGAGTAACCAAGTGAGAACGACCTCTCAATCTATCAACAAAAACTAAATAAATGAAATGACATAAGAACCCTTGTTGTCTCCAAAAATTATTTATTGCTCTTAAGTCATATAAAAACTTATAATTTTAAGTTATTAATAAAATTAAATAACAGAGAGAGAGAGAGAGAGAGAGACCTAGGCATGCACGCTCAGCCGTTCTCTTGGAGGTGATAATATCGAGAGAATTGTAGCAGACAAAGGACAAAAATAATATCAATAATACGTTGGGTATTGTTACATTATTTTGTCACATACATACAGAATTCAAATTATGTGCATCTAATTGTTTTCTAACAGACTTGATAGTGATTTATCATTTGACCTACCTTTGTATTTCTCACTTCTCAATTCTCACACCAATTTATTGATCTTCTTCGTTTTTGTTTTTGTTTTTATTTTTATTGTTTGTCTTCTTATATACAATATTAAGCGTCTCTTTAATGCTACATTATTTATTACCCCTCAAACCCTCTCTACCCCTGTTGTCAATTAATGTTCTGTTTAGAGCTCTTTCTAACTTCTGCTGTAGAATACGACATGTCGTTTGCTAATTATTTCTTTTATGTAAAAAAATATAGAATTATACATTCAATCGAGAATATTAAAATAATTAGTCCACTTTTTTTTTCAATAGAACTTATAGCGTAATACGTATAATTCATTTGAATATGTAGAACGTATATTATTCAAGTTTTAAGTACGAGTATACGAGTAATTCAGTTATTTTCAAAAATATATTAAAAAAATTTAAAATACATCAAATGAGAATCTTTAAAATCATATGCAACACAATATAACAAAAAATCGGTATTCTTCTCTTTAGTTCTCAATTTTCCTTCCATCACACACACACACATATATATATATTTCTCTTCAAACTTTACATTTGATAACTTTAGATTTTAAGATTTGAATTAAAATTATTAAGAAAGAATAAAATCCAAACAAAAATAATAAGCAGATATAAATTGTGTTTAATGAATTAAACTAAGGACATATTTTGTTGGTGGGAATAAACACAAGAGTAAAATAAGTATTCTTAATTATTATTTTCTTCATTTCAACTTTTAAAGTAAGGAATTACAATTTCTTTGGAATAGATATTTCTTTGAGATAAGAAATATTCATTCTTTACTGCATTAGAAGAATATTTATTCATTTTCTTAAAAGTAAAAAGATTGTGATAATACTTTTATTTTTTAAAAACAAAAACTCTCAATTATCAATAAAAATATCTATATTGCTTGATATGCAAGGTATTTTGGGAAAACTAAATTAAATTAATTAATTACTTTTTGTTATACCACGATATAACTAGTGAATAATATAAAAATATGAATTATAATTTATATTTTGAGTTTTCTATTCACTGAATTTAACCAATTGATGATTCTAATTCTATAAACTTAACATACCGTAAATTCAAAATATTATGTCAATTGTATATAAAATATACATATAACATATATACATGTTACGTTATACATAATTTACAAAATATGTATATTTTATGTATAATAAACATGATATTTTAAATTAATACAATTATATATATAAGTTAACATGATATTATTAAGCTCCAAAATGGGTTAGAACTGTAACGAATAAGGGTAGGACTTTTGGTTTAGGGTCTCGTGGGAACGAAGTGCTACCTTCTGACACATATTTATCTGTATTTTCTATTTTGATATGAAAATATTCCATATCATATATAATTATACATGCTTTAATTTGTATATATACTGATTTTTTTTATAAAAAATCTAACAATGGACTAGTGTGATTTGAATCTTGGCATCTTAATAATCAAAGTTACATTTGGATCGTGATCATAAGTTGAAAATCTGAATCACATAGACATGAATTAAGTCTTCTTATTTCATGTGTTGTAATAAGTAATTGGCAAGCATTATTGATTAAAAAATTGGCTTTAATTGTGTTCATTTATTTTTTTTGTTGCATAAATTATTATTTGAAATGGGTCACAATCACAATTGTTATTGGTATTTCTTATTAACGACAAATGTGTTGTCAACAATGACATTTAATTGTAATTAATTGTAGAGATATAATAACAAAAATTATTGTGACAATATTATTATCTTTTGTAATAACTTGATAAAATGAAAATAACTTTTTTGGGAAAAGAATAAAATAACACTTTTAAACTTTGTAAACACAAAATAACACATATTTATGAAAAACACATATATTCTCATTGTTAAAAAAAAGTCTAACACATTTCACATTAAATACACTTCAAATTAAAATACGATTATTTAGATCCGTTAATTGTTAAATCGCGTTCAATATTATTGAGATATTATTTGTGTTGTTTTAAGTTTTGAGATGTTAGTTTTTGTAATTTCATTTTTTTCCTTTTTTATTTTTTTGGTAATAATCAAAACGTCTTCAACTAATATATATGAATAATTTTAGGCAATATAATACTTTCTGAAAATTAAGTTAGCCTTTTTGTTAGTTAGGATGCATTTATAAGTGAATAACATGCACAAAAGAAAAATATCATCAATCTAGTCCCATACATCCAAAGAGTGCTAAAATATATATAAGGAGAAAAACAAATTATGTTCATAGTTAGCAAGTTGCAAAATTAAAATATATAAAGAATATCGCACAAAACGGAATTTTTGGAGGGAGCTATTATTTTTTATTTCATTAAAATATATTTTTGAAAACATATTCAAAAATATTTATTTTTGTACATGCAAGAGTATAAAAGTCGTCAAAGCTTTAATAACTTCGATGACGTCCGGGCAGACCAAAAAATTATGTTATATATTTAAGAAAAGTTGTGAAATATATAGATACTACTCTTGAAAGAATGTTCGAAATTTAAATGGACTTTATTTTCAATTATGTGTTTAATCTTAAATCTAAATTAACTATATGTCTTAAAAATAAAAAGTGATGTACAACATATAAAAAAGTTTTGAATTTTTCTTCATTATTTAAAAAACAAAATCAAACATGTTTTATTATAAAAATTAAATCATTTTTTCTTGAATCATGTATGTGACAACCCATTATTATTTATTTATTTTTGGTGGGAATAACCATGCTAAATTATTAATTGTTAATAAGTGATGATGTAGTATTTGAGGTTAATAATGTAATATTAATGTACTAATTTTTAAAAAAACACAACCATGTAAAAACAACAGTTTCCTATAATAACAATGAATAACATATGTAATAGCTATATCACATACCTTGACTTTCACAGTAGGGAATTAATTAATTTTCACCAAATTACCACATGAAACATCGCCCAAGATTCTATATACGATTACATCCATATTTGCGTATCACTTCCCCCACAAAGAATGTGAAATCTTAGTTGGCCCCTTGGTATATATGAATCTAACACTTTTATTTATAACATTTTATTGTAATTGTTTAAGATAATATTATAACTGATGTGTCGATCATCTATTAATTAAAATATTTATACTTGTTTTTTTATTAACTAATAGATGACTTTTATATGACTTGTGATATTACAACAATTTTTGTAAATAAAATTTTGATATAAATATTGAGATAATATATATATATATATATATGATATATTATAAATAATTAAATTAATTTTAAAATAAAATATAAATTATATGCACATATATCATATATATACATTGGGTCATATTTATTAGTAGAATATAAATTCATAGGAAAGTTTATTATGATTCCCTCTAATAGTAAGTTAGATCTTCTCTACTTTTCCATGCTCAACATTTTTTGTTATTTTCCTTCCCAACCCAAGCAAGAGTGAACAAGATATAACAGTTTTTGGGTGTACTTGTATTTGATTCTGCACCTCTGACTCAAAACTCACATAAGGCAAAATAAATTTTTTTAATGGTGGATTGAAGGAATAACTTTTAGATATTTTTCCTGTAATTTATTCTTAGAGTTAAATACTGTTCGAATCTTACTTTAACAAAGTACATATTCGATATTAACTATTTAAAAAAAAATAAAAAAATAAAAGATACACCCAAGCTTCATAGGTTGCACAAGAGGGTACTGCAAAGTATGATGACTTCAAGATCGCTAGCCACTCTCTCGTACATTCTTTTATGCACTTATCTACTTTTTAATTAATAAAAAAAGGTGGAATTTTAATTTAATTATAATTATTTTATTATTTTTTAAATTTTATCATGACATGTAGGGGTGTCCATAAACCGAACCGGACCGGACCGGTTTAATAATATATTAAATTTTTTACATTATTCTTAATTAAATTATAAAAAAATCGAACCAAACCGGGAATAAAACCGGACCGAACGGTTTTATAAGTCAAACAGTCCGGTCCGGTTTTTATTTTTTAAAACCGTTTCAAACGGTCCGATCCGGTCCGGTGCGAGTAATATGAACGGTCCGGTCCGGTTTTTATTTTTTAAAACCGTTTCAAACGGTCCGGTCTGATCCGGTGCGAGTAATATGAACGGTCCAATCCGGTTAATTTTTTTTTAGGGAAAACCAGACCGGACCGGACCATGGACACCCCTAATGACATGTGTCATCTTATTAAGTGGTACACTTCATAAGGAAGTACATGAGCTAGTGTGGCATTTCTTGTAATAGCTTAGGTTGCATTATTTATATATGTTAAGTGATTCAATTGCACATACTTAAATAAAGTAGATTAAAATACAATTTTTGTTAGAAATATGTAACTATATAATCCCGCACCTTTTATTTTTTTAATAAAGATATGTCTCAAATTTTAATTAATGTTATATATTAGACAAACCATATAAAGACAGTTTGCTTTTATTTTTATTCATAGTTTGTAAATTTATTTTAAAAATTAATGAATAAAAATACTGAAATAGATCTTATTACTTCACATATTTTATTTAATATTTTCAATTGATAGGTTAAAATTTTAAGATCATATTTAAATATTATCTTATTTTATATTATCTTATCTCATATCATTTAAAATTGTCCCTAACGAGCTCATGATTATTATAGATAATAATTGTTATTATAGATAATCATATTTTATTTTTCATTTTTTTTATAATTTTACTTGTCTTATTTAGGATCATTTGAGATAAATAAGATATTTCATTATGCATCATATAATTACCATCTTAACCTACTAAAAATAAATTGATAAGATTAGATGAACTCATAAAATTCATAAATCATATCATAGGTTAACACGATATCTCATCCTAATTGACATCCATGATCATTAGTTTTAATTTGCCTTAATGTAATGAAATTCATGCAGAAATTATAATTTTTACTGTGGTAGAAAAAAATTCACTGAGAAGGAACAACATTAGGGATCACATACGATCAAAATTTGAAATATAAATGGTGATAAAAATGTTGAGTTATAATTTTTATATAAATAAAAAAGATATTATCATCGTCAATAGAAACTTTGAAAACAAAACACAGAAACTATAAAAAATATATTAAAAATATGGAATTTTTTTTATAAAACATCAAAACAATCAATTACTTATATTTTAAACTAATTTTTTATTTAATACATGTATTTTTATATAATTAAAATATTTTTATTAATCAATTAATTAAAATATTGTATAATAAAATATATATTATATTTTGCTAAATATTATAGAATTAGTTAAAAGGTTTGAAATAATTAAGTAGACTATATAATTATATTAAATATTATAAATAGATAAATCTTAATAGTATAAAAATATATTTCATTATTATTTATTTTTAAAAGTACTCATAGTTAGGGAAAAAATAATAAGTCGTACCCTTTAATGCAATATATATGTTATAGTATTAATATAAAATAGTAGAAAATAAAACATTCATGCTTACTTTTTACTTAAGAATTGGATTGAATGATACTATTTCACTCGGTACTCATTAAACAAAGTAATATATAATATAATATTCTCTCTTTTTTTACCTATTTATTTCATATGTATAGAAAACATATAACAACAAAAAAGAATATACTCCCTTCTACAAAAGTAAGAAAAAATTAAATTAAAATAATTGCTTAGAAAGAAGAAGAGAAAAGAAAAAAAATAAATCAAAAATATCAATTTTTGATATCTTATTCGATATTTTAGCGATATATTAGCAACAATATCTAAGATATTTTAGTCAAAAAAGACATGTAAGTGACAATGATATTTAAGAGAACGATATTTAAGCGACAACGATATGTAAGTGACATTTTAACGATATTCTCAATAATTCCGTGATCATTTAACTAAAAAATCGTCTTTAAATTTTAAGTCAGTTCTACGTTTCAACTAAATTTAAATTTTAAGTCGATCTTACGTGTCAATCGACTTTAAATTTTAAGTTGATTTACCGGTAAAACCAACTTAAAATGTTATAATCATTTTTAAACATAATTTGGTAGTTTTCTGCAAGCCTCACTGCATTTTTTCTATCACATAGTAGTAGAAAAAACCAAAATATGTATAAAAGAGTTTTAAAATACATTCTATTAATTGAAAAGTTAAATATTAATTAATTACTTAAGAACTAAATTTATAATAAAAAATAATTTATATACAATATATATATATATATTTAACTTAATTACAATATCATTAAATATTATAAAATACCTATGTTATTCAATATCATCATATTCTTCTTCTGATTCTTCGTGTTATCTTATAATTTTAAACATGTGTTCTGTCCATTCTTCTTGTAAATCATCAAAAAATTGCATATCATAGCCCGACTTACTCCAACCAAAGAACTACATGTATTTAAATTTAAAATAAAAATGTAATATCATGAATTCACAAAAAATAATGTATATATGTTAAAAGAGTATATTAGTAAAAAATATTATCACATTTTTAATTGATATATTGATATTTGAGATGATTTCGCTCATAAATTTCATGACAAAGTAACCACACATGACTCCATCATTTTGTTATGGAATCTACAAAAAACAATTTTACATGGTTTATCAATTCAAACATCTTTATTATTCAATAAGTAAAATTCATTAAATTATTAATATTCGCTTGTATATACCATAATTTTGACCCATATAAGGTTATGTGATTTTTTTTAAGGACAATACTTGTACTCTTATTTCATAGCTTTCATCCTTTATCAAAGTTTAAAATAGTTAGTTCTTTATTAAATATTACAAAGAATAATAGAAGAAAAATAGCTAGTTATAACTCTTACATTTCAACAACTACTTTTGTGTCTTTATTCAATTCTATGGAAGTTGAGTCACAATATCAAATATGATTGCTATATAGATAAAGGATTACCAAAATCCAATGATCTTGACCTTGTTCAAACTTTAGCGGCCAAGAGATTGTTAACTTTTGATTTCTCACAAATGTTAATATCTTATCACATAATTATTTAGCTCTAATGCTTATATCATGCTCTTGATATTAATTGACAAATGATGAATCATAAAATATTACTAAATGTGATATATGATTAACTTGAAGTCGATAATAGCATGCTCTATATAAAAGAAATATATATAAATAATTAGATAATATAAATATAATTATATACTCTACATAAATTAAAGTTATTTACTGATTGAGAACTCATCTTGTCCACACTTCAATTATACTTAAATCGATCATTTGAAATTAAAATAATTGCAATATGCACTTGGTTGATATGTATATGATTGTCTAATATTTATGCCAAATATTTCTCTATGAAGTGGCAGAGTCCATCCATCATTTATGCTATTTTTGCTAGTAACAATAGTAATCAAATAACCATGATTTTTGCTAAAGTTTATAGCATATGTTAGTAATAATAAAAGAATAATAATATAATACACATAGTAAAAAAAGTTTTATCTTAAGTAAAAATAAATAGTACCATATCAAAATTTAGCACAACTTGATTCGACAGACAAGCCACATATTTTCTAATAACTTCTTGGATTCTGGTAGCATCAGAAGGCACCGATAGTGGACAATGATAGAGTAATGATTGATCAATTAATATTCGCCAATGATTTGGAAAATATTGATTATGAATATTTTGATCATTGCTCAATTGTTATACCTTTCCAATAACAACATAATTCATAAATGATGGATCTTTCAACATACATTTCATATTATGTAAAAACTTTAAGCGTTATGTATAATAGATAAAATATATAATAAAAAATAAAAATAATATACTATCTATATAAGCTTTAAATCTTATCATAAATGATTCATCAAATGAAAGATGACTCCTATATAGGGGAGCTATTAGAAGGATATTCTCATCAAAGTATTCATATGATGGATGGAAAGAATGCACAAATTGCATTAGAGACATTGAATTACTACTTGATTACATCGGCATTTCTGACACAAATGAGGGATCAATAAGATGACTAAATCCTAAAAAGGATATAGGTTGGCCATGTGATTGCATGGGTGGTATGCTTGTCATGGATGGTGGTATACCTGTCATGGATGACAACATATTTAGCTAATAGAGCATGTCTTGATTTTAGTATGGTGGTATGTTTAACATGTGTTGTCAACTAACTTAAAATTACTGGTCGATAGACGTGTCCAGCCGACGCTAAACATGGACTCGCGTTGGTTGATGTGTACAACTAACACTACGTCTCAAGTGTAGCATTGGTTGCCATGTCAACCAATACTATTTTTTTATTTTTATTTTTGCAAATTTGTAAATTGGTTCATAAGCATACCAACTTAAAATTCGTTATAAATTGATTTTCAGAAGAAAAAAATCGACTTTAAATTCCAACTGAAATACTCTTTATTGTAATAGTGAATGGATTAACTTATCCCATCCTATATTTTATTTAATAGTTTCAATGGATTCGTGCATTAAAATTTTCTCATCTTATTTAAATATTATCTCATCTCATCTCATATCATTTAGAGTTATCTTTAATGAGCTGATGGTTATTATAGATAATCATGTTTCATTTTTTTCATTTTTTTGTAATTTTGCTTGTTTTATTTATAATCATCTTATTATATATCATATTATTACCATTTTAACCCACCAAAAATAAATGGAGAAGATTAGATGGGCTCATAAAATTCATAAATCATATCATAGGCTAATGGGATATCTCATCTTGATTGAGACCGTTAATCGTAAGTTTTAATTTGCCTTAATAGAGTGAAATTCATATGAAAATTATAATTTTCATGATGGTGGAAAAATGTAATGGAGAAGGCACAACATTGGGGATCACATAAAATCAAAATTTAAAATTTCAATGTCGATAAAGATGTCTAGATATAATTTTTATGTAAATTTCAATGATATTATCGTTGTCGACATAAATTTTAAAAAAACAATCACCAAAACTATGGAAACTATATTAAAAATATGAAGAAAAAAATTTATAAAACATCAAAACAATCAATTACTTATATTTTAAACTAATCTTTTATTTAATACATATATTTTTAGATACTTCAAATATTTATATTAATCAATAAGTTAAAATATTGTATAATAAAATATATATTATATTTAAATATTATAGAATTAGTTAAAATATTTGAAATAATTAAGTAAACTATCTAATTGTATTAAATATTGTAAATAGATAAATCTTGACGGTATGAAAATATATTTCATTGATTATTTATTTTCAAATACTTATAGTTAGGCGGAACATAATGAATCGTACCCTACAATGCAATCTATATGTTATAGCATTAATATAAAACAGTAAAAAATAAAAATATTCATGATAACTTTGTACTTGAGAATTAGATTGAATGTATATTTTTTCATTTTTACCTATTTATTTCATATGTATAGCAAACATGCAACAAACAAGAAGAAGAAAAAAAGAATATACTCTCTCTTCTATAAAAGTAAGAAAAAATTAAATTGAAATGATTGTTTAGAAAGAAAAAAATCAACAAAATCAAAAATTGATATTTTTGATATCTTGTTCGACATTTTAGCAATATATTAACAACAATATCTAGGGCATTTTGGTAAAAAAAAAGACATTTAAGTGACAACGATATTTAAATGACATGTTAACGATATTCTCAATAATTTCGCAATAATTTGACCAAAAGATATAAATATCACATTTCGATATCGATATGTGTAAAAAAATAATTATCATGACAATGTCCATAATGTTGTTGATATTTTCATCTTTGCATATGATGTCCCATATATTCTCAATTTTTGTTTTTCCAATAATTCTTTTAAAAAACTTATATTTGTTTAAGTTTATAATTAAATTTCAAGAGATCAATTTCATAGGTTATTTATGTAACGATTATGAGTGTTAGTTATTTTCGTGGACAAAATATTTATCTGTAAATTTGTTTTTAGGTCTGTTATCAAGTCTATCAAGCAAATCCAAGCAAATGATCGAGTTCTAGATAATTATACTTCAGGTATATCTTTGATAACTATGACACATATTATTACATTTATGCATTTAACAACACATACTTATAAATTTGAAATTATTTTTAGTGCTAAAATATGGAATAAGATATGCTAAAATATTAGATAAGATATACTCTAAATTATAGCTGAAATCTTTAGCATAAAATCTATTTTAAAAGATATTAGATAAGACATACTCTAAATTATAACTGAAATCTTTTGCATAAAAGATAGCAATTTATTTATTTTAAAAGAAATCTATTTTAAATAGGAGTCTTCTTAATTAGTGAGTATTACTAAACTTATTTGTAATAAAAAAGAATTTATCAATTACATAGGATTAAGGGTTTTAATTTTTTCTATAAATAAAACTCATTACTTATTGTTTCAATTAACCACACGAGAGCATTATTCTATTCTTTTTAATTTCTCTATCTTGTTTTACAAATATAAGATCATAATTCTGTAGATTTTTTTATTTAGTTAATCTATCAAATATTGGTGTTTATGTTTGATTGATTAATAATCTTAATTATTTTATCATATTTTGATAATATGTTCTTATGGCTTCTTCTTTATTTTTGTTCTTAAATTGTTAGATCAAATAATATTTTTTTGTCATATCATAGTTATTTGATTTGATTATTAATCTTTAAATATGTTATTTTTATTGAACTTGTACTTGATCTTTTTGGTCTAGGATTTACTAATTAATTTGATTTAAGTGACATATATTTTGAATCATCTAGTTAGGATTATTCATTATTAAATCTGTTCTAGAACACACACAGACACTTGTATTTTTTGTGCTAACTATTTTACAGTTAATTCAGGAACGTATCTGATTGGTGGAAAGCTTATTGGAACGTTGGTCTGAAAATCGCTCATACTATTATTGGAAACTGTGAAAACAAACCAAGGGCTCGTGAGTAAGTACATTGGGACAGTACATATGGAGGGTAGCATAAAACCTAGTTTGTACTTGAACATTTAATTTTCATAGTGAAAAGTTAGGTGATCCGGTAGATCAATGATTTTCTTCTTAGGTCATGATTGTGGTCTAAGTTTTTTCCACCTAAAAATATTATGTGTTATTATTTTATTTATGCATTTTATTCTTACACATGATTGTTTGTTTGACCACTTTATTTAAGTTATCAAATTATAAATTAATAAAATTTAAAATAATCTATTCATTATTAAAAAAATGATACTTATGATATGTTTATTACACAATATTAAAAATCCTAACTATATAACTTTTATACAATTATGCATTTGGTTGTGATATCAAATTGTATCGTATAGTATAAAAATAGTACATTTATGTAAAATTTAACATTATCTGGAGGTACAGGTCTATACCATACTGGACACATAACTTAATTTATTTAAATTTTTAATTATAAATTTATATGTCTTGACTTTTTCTTTCATCTCAAATCAAAAATGATATTTTTTACTATTTTAAAATGTAATAAAAAATAAAAATAAATTAAATATTAGTTTAAATAAATTTTATAATAAAAAATTGTTTTAAATATAAATTATTTTATAAAAATATTTACAATCAATTTTGTATATTATATCGTTTGTCACCAAACACTATACTTATTACTAATTACCAAAAAAATTAATACAATTTATACCAATATATTTATACTTAACATATCCAATATGATGCATCAAATATGCCCTTAAGTTTTATATTTATTTTTTATAACAATGTAGTCTTATTGCTATTAAAAAGTGATAGTATAAAGATAAAATAAAAAAATAGAAAGAAATTAAATAAAAATAAAAAATTAATAATCACTTGTTTTTATGTAATCAATTTTTTTATAATAATATGATTAAATATCATAAAAATAAATATAAGAGTTGAATATTATTTTTAAAATAAATATAATAACTATATAGTCATACTCATATTTAAATACCAAACTTTGAACGTAGAATCCTAAGCTTATTTTTGTGAATATTTAAATAAAAGATAGAGATATAACCATGCCAGCCTCAGTAAGTACCTCTGTACTTTCTAGATTTAAAGTAACAATAGTTTACAAAGTCTTGTAAGAGACAAACACGAATTCGTAGAAGCAATGTATTATTATCTTACATTGTTTAAATATTACACTAAAATTTGGGTAAAATTTATAAAAATTATGAGTATATTTATTTTTTGAGTTAACATTTTAAAAATAAAATACTTATATTTTTTAAAGACTTTACCATTATATCATAATTTTGATCGATTAGGTCAAAAAAATTTAAATTTCCTTAAAAAATTAAGATAAATTAATAAAAATAATACTTTTAAAATTTTGTAATTATAAAAATAATAATATTTATATATGTTAAGCTCGTACATTTTTTATTATTAAAAAAATATAAAATATCATTTTATATTAAATACTGTTTAAATTGAATTGCAGTCAATATTAAAAATTGTTCAATCAGACTCGTTTAATATTATTAGGATTTTATTTTTGTTGTTTACTTAGTTTTCGATGTGTTATTTTTATAATTTCTTAAAATTTTAAATGAACACCCTAAAAAAAAGATAAGTGATCTAAGAATATAATAAAATAAATTAAAAGGAAAAAATTTAGGCTTTTCAATATACAAACATAAGCACTTAGAAGTAATTTTTTATATTTATTAAATATAATATTCCAATAATATTTATAAAAATTATAAATATCTTTATCTATTAGATTAATTTTTGCTATAAAATTTTAAGATTCTCAGAAATAACCCAGGGATAATGAAGATAATAATAGAGCATTATATGCTCCTAGGAAGACTTGTAAAACAATCAGAATATGTTTGAATAAATGTAGAAAAGCCAAAGACTCCTTAGAGACAAAGGGTCCATTTTCTTTTCCTTCTGTGACATTAATTATAAAAGCATTTCCGAGTCGGAAACCACTTCATTTCATGACCAAATGTTCAAATATGAAAAATTTGTTAGAAGTGCTTTTAGTACTTAAGAACAGACTTTGTGTTGAAACCACTTCTATTTAAAACTACTTTTAACATAAAACAAACAAATAGACCCTAAAACCGATCGAGGAGAGCAGCTCTTATACCAGACGAGCATACAAGTGATGCACAAATACTTACTAGTGGCCAAATTCTTAACGTGCAAAACTCCCACAGCAAATCCTCACCGAATCCCCATTGACATAGCTAGTCTAGGGTATCTGAGAATAAATTAATTATTAATTCAAAAGAAAGAAAGAAAGAAAGAAACAATGATACACAATTATTTGATAAGTTAATGAACTATAGAAAGCTTCTTTTGTCCTATAGTATAGTATATATTATTGAAACTACCTTTAAGTTGTACCTTGCTTAGATAACTATAGTCTAGCAAGGTCTATAGTCTAAATCATTAGATTCTATTAACATGTTAAGAAATCATAGCAGATGATAATGTAAAAGCTATAAATAATTAAACAAAAGATGGGAATGTTATAAAGAAGGAAATGGAACCTAAAAAGTGATGAAGAGGGTGGGGGGTTTTGAATGCATAACTTTGGTTGAAAAGGGACGTTACATAGTAAGGAATAGAGACAAAATTGCTGCAGCGAGTGACAGAGCCTTCTGTGCTCTACTTGTTGCCTGGCCTGACTCAACTCTCAAACCAGCTAGCTTCTGTTCTTCCCCTGCTTCTCCACTTATAGCCCCTATGTAAATATATAATATTCTTTTACGTATAATCCAATTTAGTTACACATACCTTTAATATTGTAATATGTGGTAGATAGAGTAAACTTATTTTCTATTGCAAGTCAAAGTTTTAAACTATCCATCGAAAAAAAAAGATGCAAATTTAATATTTCCATAATTAATTCATTAGTTAATTAATGGTAACTCTTGAGTAAAATTAAATATAGTTCAATTGTAACTATTATTAGCCTTGACAAAAAACATATTTAGAAAAATAACAAATTATACATTTTAATATAGAGTAGTAAATCTCCGTTTGATCTAAAACAATAGCACCTAATAACTAGTAGCAAGTATATATAATTGAAACTCAACATACCAGCTCTTGAAAATTAATGCACATTCTACTTAAATGAAAATAATAGAATAAATATTGAATAAATGTCTAGAAGATGTGTTTGAAACTCTACATTTTTTATAGTTAATATTTAAATTTATTAAAAAACATAAAATTTTGAATCGAAGAGAAACACATGTTAGAAGATATTTTAGAATAGAAAAAATATAATATTAGTTCCTAAACTTTAACTAAATTTACGTATAAGTTATCAAACTTTTAAAATGTACTATTTAATTACTAAATTTTTACAAATTTACACATATATCTCTAAACTTTTAAATCCTATAATTTAGTTCCCAAATTTTTGAAATTTCACATAAAGGTTCTAACTTGATTACTAAAAAATATATATTTGTGAATAAAAAATTTAAGATCTATATGTGAAGTCATAAAAGTTTGGGACTATGTATGATTTAAAAATTTAAGGACCTATGTATGAATTTTAAAAAATTAGAGGACTAAATCTTATATTTTAAAAATTCGTAAACTTATTTATAAATTTAGTTAAAGTTTATGGATTAATGATACACTTTAACCATTAGAATAATATTAAATAAGAAATATGTTAATTAATCAAGAAGAATCTATAGCCTCCAACAACTATAATTAGGTTATATGTCTCTTTATAATAATAAGCTTCTAACCTCCCAAGCTTGGAGCTTCAATAAATACCAATCCATAACATTTTGTTACATTTTTTAACTCATTCAAGTTCTTCATGTGACCCATATTGCCATCATACTATGTAATTGAGCATTCCTACAATCTAACATGATATTGTAGCTTTTTTTTAAGTTTTATCATGATATCATAACTTTATTCCATTGATTTGGGAATAAGTTAAACTATAAGGGTCTAGAGTACCGCACTCCAAGGCCAAAAAAGCCGGTGTTTGATTGACAAATCTTATAAGGGCACCTCAAAAGTCAAACTTTATTTCTATTAAAATTGTATCAATGTAAATATAGCTATAGTTAAAGGTCGACCTTGTAAAGGATAATAAGTTAATCAAAGTTAGCAAATAAAAGTTTTTGATTGATTGTGAAGATAATATAAAACAATAAAGTAAATTATACAAGAATTAATGATGAGAGATATGTCATTGTGGAACTATCATCACGACTAATATACAATTCAATTAATCATGTCATGAAAGAAAATTAGTTTCTTAAGTTCTAAATCACATTTATAATTTAAAAGTTTTCTTGAATTTTTAACTTTAACTTTAAAAGTCTAGATATACTTAAGACTTTTCATATTTTTTTACTGTTTATTGATTAATAATACAATTATCAACCAACCTAAATCCTGAATAGCCTACAGGCACACTTACTAGATTTAGATGCTCTAAGATTTAAAAATATGATAATTAAACTAAACAAGATTAAAACCATTGATAATATTAAATGTATACATCCAAGCCTAATTATGATAACAATCATAAGGTGCTACCTAAAATAAAAATATTAGCGATTACATACTAACATTTTAAACTAGTAATAAATGTATTCACGCAATAAATTAATTGATCACTCTTGTTTGAAGAGAATTTTCTAGTTAGGGATTGTAGTGATTTTTAGAGAGAAGTGGAAATATAGACAAATGAATAGATCATGTATTCTCCTCATGTAAGGGATATATGTATGTATGACATCCTATGCACGTGGCAAGGTATGCATAAGCGACCTGTATACATGGTTACATATGTAGTAAAATTGCACACAAACTAGTTTAAACAAAAAGTAGATTGCTACAAGTGTTACACATAAATAAAGAGAGGTCATTATATGTAGGTCGTTCATGGAGAGGAAGGACTGTGATCACGTCAGGATATCATAGTTTCACCATGTCTTGACATCCAAGACCTCGTCGTTTGATAACGAGGTATTTTTTTGACAAGGTTGTACGCTCTACCAAGCTCGTTGGGCCCAGACCATTTGTTAACCAACCCTATATCTTCGCTATACCCTAACGGGGTATCTATACTTATTAGGTCGTATGTCCGTTACATATTTAATATCAAACATTAACTCCCATATTCTCTTAATTTTGAGAACTCAAGGGAATAATATATAATTTATTACGGAATAAGTAATAAAGAAATGAACATTAATATCACATATGCAAAAAGAATGTATAATATACCATTAATTGATAAAGAAATTATATTGAATAAAATATTTAAAATTTCCCAAAAGAATAAAGATAAAATTGAATACATTCATTTAGAAGGAATTCAAATACTAATATAGGCTCATTTCAGAAAAAGAATAGATAAACAAAAAAAAATTACTAGATAAAAGAATAATAAAGAGAAAAAATGGTTTACTATG
Organism: Hippophae tibetana; assembly: GCA_037013495.1. NCBI lineage: Eukaryota > Viridiplantae > Streptophyta > Magnoliopsida > Rosales > Elaeagnaceae > Hippophae > Hippophae tibetana. The sequence continues at coordinate 32,860,000 of CM072812.1, forward strand.
AATGATCCATGGTAGCTTAGGATATGAAAAGCTAAAATTTATAACATACCTCGGGTTTGTTATCAATATCCATGATAAAAACTTAAATTAAGTATTAAGTTTGATTTATAAATTTGAAAGAAGGGATTTAGTGAAATAAGAAAATCGTCTATTTTCAATAAACTATACCTATTGAAATATTTTTTAATAAATAGACATAATAGTTTAATATATGTACAAGCTTGATCGATTAAATTCATTACTTTTTCTCTATATAAATGTTTGTATTTGTTTTTGTTCATTTCGTCTTCTAAAATTTATTTAACACAAAATAAACACATAAAATATATAAAGGATAATAATTCATTAAAAATATGTGAAAATTGATACATAAATATATGTGTATAATAACACCGATCATTGAAGAGAATCAAGAAACGATCCCAAGCATCAATAACCAAAAAAAAAAAGTACTTGAAGAGAATCAAGAAAATGTTCCAAAGCATACAAAAAGTTGAGTGCTTGAAAAAAATCAAGAAAAGTTCCCGAGCATCAATAATCAAAAAAGAAAGTGTTTGATGATCCTCAAATTCTTATAGATAAAAGAGATTGCTTGAAGAGTAATAAACTACTATAAGATTTTTTTGGATGGAGTACTTCTAAAATGAGCATTATAGAACAGTGCTGTAAAGTGATATACATTACACAATAATGAAAATAATGGAAGAGATATTAAAGAAATGTCTAGAAAAAGTGTTAGACAAGATTCTAGATTTTCTATAGAAATATTTGAAACTATTTAATAAAAAAAATCTAAAATCATAGAAAAACATATGTGGATGATATTTTATAAAATTAAATACGAAATATGTTCATTAATCAAGAAGAATAATATATAACCTCCAACAACTATAAATATACTACATGTCTCTTGGCAATGTTAAGTTTCAATCAATACCTGTCATTAACACTTAATTTGCTATATTTTCTAATAACTCCTCCAAACTTATTCATAATACCTATATTACCATAATGTTATCCAAACATTAGTTAAATAACGAAGATGGATACTAAGGATTCTATAATTTTAAGAAAATGATTACATTAATCCTATAGTTTTTAATTAAAATATTTTAGTCCTTTAAATTTGAAAAAAAATACATACTTTAGTTCCAAATGCACTTTAATTCTGCAAGAGGTGTATGCAATTCTTATAACTTTAAACTTTTAGAGTAGGATATATATTTTTTAAAATTATAAGATTAAAGTATTTTAATTAAAAATAATATGACTAATTTTTTTTTTTTTTGGGTAAATGCTATAAGAAGCGTGCCCCCTCAAACACTTGATCATGCTCTGATCATCAGATGCATTATTTATAACTTTCCTACTAGTAATGTTGAAATTAGAAGCCCATCCATATTCTCTGACTAGATTTAAAAAACAATGACTTTATGATATAGCTTTAAGTCTTCATTAAATTTGATAAGTGATTTTTTTTTTAATTAGAGCAAACCTTTTTGGTTTACTGAAATTTCAAAAATAACTCATCAATTTTGAAAATAATTATAACTCCGACTTAAATTCAAATCACCGTGAATTCAGAATTTTAATTTAAAAGGATATTATATAAACGGTAAAAAATTAATTTTTTATTAAAAAATATTATATGTTTCATTTGAGTGTAAATATGTTTAAATTATTAAATTTTTAAGTGATAAAATTTCAAAAATAAAACTTTAAATGAGACCCATATTTATTTTATACATTTATTTATCTATAATTATTGTTATTTTCTAAACAAGAAATGAATTTTTTATTATTTTTGTAAACAAAGGGACATATTTGTAATTTGTGTACTGTGAATTTCTTTTCTTTTTCGATAAATATTTGAGTACTGTGAATTGTTTGTATACTGGTAGTCTGATACATAAAGATTCTTATTTTCTATACATCATTTACATCTAAAACTAATTCTATCCAAATATCGTACGGTTTTTTTCTTAGTTGTGGATCTTTCTACTGAACCACATCTATCAGTTTCGGATTATGTCTAGTTTCCTTGTCTATATTCCCCAACCCTCCTCTCTCCACAAGTATATATAGGCCGACAACACCTTTTTCTAGTGAAATCTTCCCTCTCTCTCTCTCTCTTATTCTGCAGCTTTGCTTATTCCATCAGATCTAAGGTCTAACCACTAAACCCACCTCACAAATTACACCCTATTTTCTTCTTTTTTCTAAATTAATCCCGAACCATTCTTTGATGAAGATCACAAGAACTATCAAAATCCCTCCTTCACTATCTCATCCCATGTGAATTGTGTATATTTGCCTCTTCCAAAAGGAAACTAAACCCCATTAATTAATCAATTTCTTCTTCTCTTTCTTTATTTTCAAAGAAACCCAAATAAAATTCCATACCAAAATGATGTCCCCAGATGATATTCAAACCAAACAGACCTCAACAGATGAAAACCAAACCTCTAATAACCGCAAAAACTCATCAACAAGACCTCCAGAACAAGAAGCCCTTAGATGCCCAAGATGTGATTCTCTAAACACTAAGTTTTGTTACTTCAACAACTATAGCCTCACACAACCAAGACATTTTTGCAAAACTTGTAGAAGGTATTGGACTAAAGGAGGAGCTTTACGTAACGTTCCTATTGGTGGTGGTTGTAGAAAAAACAAAAAGGTACTCAAATCTTCTCCTTCTACTACTACTACATCTAGAGTACTTCTCTCTGGTACTAGTACTGACTTCAAAGACTACTCTACCTCTTCTTCTGATCATTTAAATGGAGGTTTGAAGTTCTTAAATAGTAATTTTTCTCCAGCTATGGATTTTCAACCTGGTGGGTTATCTTTCCCTAGGCTTCAAAATCAAAACCCTTCTATTTTGAACTCTACTCTTGATCCATCTGGAATAATTACCTCAAATTCTTTGATGGGTTTCAATTATCATCCTCTCTCTTTGGGTAGTGGTGGGTTAACATTTTCTAATGCAATTCAGAATAATAACTTAGCGTCATCTATTGAGTCGTTGAGTTCTATAAACCAAGACCTTCACTGGAAATTACAGCAACAGAGGTTGGCTATGTTATTTGGTAGTGGAGAAACGTCGTCGTCGCAGCAGAAAGAGAGTTGTGGGTTTTCTTCTGTGCCTTTAAGAAACATTGAAGTTGAAAAATCTCAATCACCCTTTCTTTTCCAGAATCTCCAGGAGATGTCAAAATCAGATTTCAATAATGGGTCTAGTAATGTAAGGAAAGTCACAAGTGGGGAAACAGCGACTGAGTGGTTTTTTGGTAATTCTTATACAACACAGGCAGTGACTCCAACTCCAGCTAATAGTAACAGTAACGGCAATGAAAATGTAAGCAACTGGAATAACGGAGCTCAAGCTTGGAGTGACTTACAGCAGCAGCAGCAATATAGTGGTTTGCCCTAGGTCATGATCAAAAGCATATATGCATGAGGCACCTAGCTAGCTAGGCCAGGCTTAAAAATAAATGAGGAAGCAAATGGGAAAGTATATTTCTGTCAGAGTTATTATAAAAAGCTCATTTTAGGCATATTTGTTTAATTATCCAAAAATGTAATCCTTTTAATTTGTTATAATCAACACCATCGATGTGTGATTTTGTAGTTAGTTAGCCAGCCAATATTGTTTAATAATTTATTAATTATTGTATTTTGTGTCATTAATATTTAATAAACATATAAAATTAATAGTTAATAAACATATAAACAAAACGTTCACATTTTATGTGAACTATTTTTAAAACATTTGTTTACATGTGTTTTGTGATTATTGTTTGCATATGTATTTACATCAAATTTAAAGTGACAAATGAAAAATATACTCATCTTTAGTTGCAATTTTTTAGTTATCATAAACATATTTATTGGCTTGGTGTTTAATATATATGATTTGGGTAAATAGTTATATTATACAATGATCAAAATTTTGTTTTAGAACAATTTGCAGGACCCACACCTATATATATATCCAATGGTTCCTGATTGCACAAGTTTCTCTCCTTATGGAGAGCATAGGGTGATCTGATCATGTTTCGAATTAACTTTTTGCTTAAAAAAATTCACTTTGGGATCTGGGAATGTATTTTGGATTGTTATTAAATGAAATAGACAATATCTTTGATTTGTTTTATGTTATGTCAGTACTCAGTATCCAGAACTCTCAATGTCTAAGACTACTCTCTCTCAAGGAACTGATCAGTCTTAGGCTACTCAGCTAGTGATCCAACAATCTAATGTCATATTGTCAATATATATATCAAACAGAAAACGTACACATATGTAGTACCTGCTGGGCAAAAGCAGCGCCTAGCCTCCGCTGATTAACAGCCTCTTCCTATTTCCTATAGCTCTCAAATGCCAAGCACAGGCACTAGCCTAATCTCTCTCTCTCTCTCTCTCTCTCTCTCTCTAAATATATATATATATATATATATATATTTATTTATTTATTTATTTATTTATCTACTATGGTCTGGTCTATGAGTAATAATTAGTATCAGTGTGGTGTGAATTTGGTGGTGTCTGAAAAAGGGGTAATTTGAAACTTGAAAGTGTGTTGAATGAAAAACTGTCTACTATTTGAATGAATGAATGAGAGAGAGAGAGTAAAGTGAGAGGAAATATGGCATCTAGCTAATAAAAGGCTTAAGTTCTTTCTTTTCCTCTTTTTTGCATAGAAAATAAATATATTTTAGGGTTTGCTTTTTTTTAATTGTCTTGAAAGGCGAGCCTTCCCTTCTCTTCTAATTACTGGACGTTGAGCATCTCTTTATTTATAAATTATTCGTTACTTTATATATATATATATATACGATAATATAGTATTTTAATATATATTTTTTAAAATACAAATAATTAATAGTTGATAAAGATAAGAAAGATTCGATTTACTAAGAATAATTATGAAAATAATAAATAATATCTTATTTTTATTTTTATTGGGATTTTAATTCGTTACTAGTGAGTATAGAAGGAAAAACTTTGACTTTTTTAGCATTAAAATATTTCCACAACTTTCACTTAGGTTTTTTTTCTTTAAATATGTGCTACTAATTAAATTATGATTTTTTAAAAGTAATTTCTTAAATAACATTTTAACATTCAGAGACATATATAATGGTACAGTTATAACACAGTTTTCACATTAAATATGTTAGAAATATTAAATAATTATATTATATTTTATGTCTTAATGAATATACATAATAATTTTATAAAAGAATTACAATTAAACTAAATATGCTTAAAACTTATAATATGATATACATTAATCTATTAATAAATATAAATTAACAGAATACAATAAATAAATATAAGTGCACAATCAAAAAGTTTATAATTTTTTAAAAATATTATATATATATATATATATATATATATATATATATATATATATATATATATATATATACTTAATCTACCTATTGATTACAATGAACATATAACATTACACTATAAATTTATGGTTTTTAAAAAGTAATTAACTCTGAATTTATAATGATACTAATTATTGTTATATTGAACGTGACGTTGGGAATACGTGGACAGTGGAAAATACTTCTCTTCATATTGCAATATGAAACATTTTTTAACCCTATTTTTGTAATTATTCTGCTTAATAAAAGTCTAATTATCTCAAATAATATTACCCAATCTTATTAATATTATTAATAGTTATATTTGAATTCACCTAATTAAATTAAATAAAAAATTATAATTATAATTTATAATTATAAAATATTTACGATATATTGTAGTGTTTGTTACGCCCACCAAAATTTGAGGAGACAACTCAAAATGTTTTAACTCTTTCTATGGCTATTCAATAAAGCAATATATTCTATAAAAAAAAATATACTAGTGTTTTCATACATATGCATTTTTTTTACTTTGTTTAAATATATATATATATATATATAAGATCATTCCCTGTGTTTCACGCAGAGACTATTTTGCTAAGTCATTACCTACACTGTTACAAAGTCTAAGAATCCAAGAAATTATACAACTATCAACCTTCTTCAAAATATGAAATATTTCTTTCAAAAACTGTTTGGCTCACTAACGAAACGGGGTCGACATGCTCCTCTCACTTTCTAATAGCATAAATTTTAATTATAATATTTACGAAATTATATACAAATTATAAGTATGAAATTAATCTCTATCTTTTTTAGATATTTATTTTTAAGATTTATCACTCAAAAACATATTATAAACTTAATAATTTAAAAATATTCATATTTAAATAATATAAATAATATTTTTCGATAAAAAAATAAGTAATAATTTAAAAATAATTAATATTTTTTTTTTTACTATTTATATTATGATCTTTATAAATTAAAATTCTAGATCCGATACTAATTTAGCTTTCCAAGACACATCAATTAAGTTTCTTTAAATATATTGTACAATATTTTTACAATAACTTTCCAGTTTCCACTATTATACATGCATGTTTTTAGTTTTTACAGCCAGTATTTTTATTTTTTAAATTAACTTGTGAGAGAGAGATTGATTAGAGAGAGAGAGATGGGTGGCTCAAAACCCTGAGAACATGAAGCTGCATGTATGCGTGAGATTAACGTGACAGAGTAGTTTTCTGTGGAAGAAAACTGTTGTTGAGTTTCAATTTACAACTTACAAGCTGCAAGAAGCTCATGACTTTATTGAGAGATTCTACTCTCTGTTCCTCTTCTTCACCCATTTATCCTACAACTCATTATCATCAACCCTTCACTTGGACGCTAATTAACCAAATCAATATTGATCCCACATGGATCATGCTTCAAACATAACGACTGATGCATGTTAGCTAGGGATATATAATGTATAATAAAATTTATAAGTTAATTAGCTCATAATTCTTATAAAATTTTACATTACTAACTTATTAAACGACAGAGATTCTAGAATTAATCAAATGAGGTTGGTCAATATCAAAGGCAAAGCGATCATGAGTTTACTAATTGTCACTCCATTCATGTCATAATACCGTTGGATCTAGCTAAGGAGGAAAAAAATAAGAAGAAAAGATTCTCTGTGTTTCCAGCGTCATAATAATAATAAGCATATATAACAAATGTAAGTGTCACATTTAGCCATTTAGTCATCAAACAGTCATCATGTCATAATAACGTTTGTCTATCAAATAAGACTAATTAATGCTTCTTTTTTATTTCCTTTTTATTACTTCGACTTGTTTGTTTTGTGATGATGTGTTGGACAAATCTCCACTAGCTTATCAAACGAGAAAAATGACTTTTTAGAGAAAAATTAATAGAGAAGTTTCTCATATTTACGTTGTATAGTTTTTTAAATTAAAAATAATATTATTTATTTTTTTAGTTTTATAAAAAAAAAATTAAAAAAAAAATTATATTATTTTAATAAATTTTTTTATTAAAATATTATTATTATTCTATAAAATTATTAAATACAATTCAAATATTTAATAACAATAAAGTCACACTTACTACATAAAAAATTAAAGAAATACTCGTTTGTTAATATTTGTTAATCGTAACATTTAATTTTAATATTTTATTAATTTTTAATTTTTGATTTTTTTAAAAAATTAAAATATATATTTAAATTTTATTATCATTTATTTTTCTTAAACTATTTCATATCAAATTTCATTTCATTTTTATCTTGATAAAGAATTATATTTTATTCACGTTTTAAATTTTTTTTTAAAATAATAATATTTAAATAAAATTATTATTAAAATAAAATTATTTTTTAATTGATCATTTTTATAGAAATAAGAGAATAAATGATATTATTTCTAATTTAACTGATTAAAAGATATAAATAATCTAATATTAGAAAATTTTGTGATTCTTCAACCTCTCTTTTTATTATTGCAAAAAAATGTTTTACTTATTATAAATTTATTATAAATTATAATTGATATAATATAATATAATATTATTTATAAATATAATTAAATATACATAATTATATTAAATAAAAAATAATCTTATATATCAAATATATATCTGAGAATATGGAAAATTTAAGTTTTAATCTCACCTTTTACTTGGTATAACATATAATTATTACAAACTCTATATCACTCTTTGGCATTTTCTGAGGGTCCCACGATAAAAACAGTCCTCTTTCATTGCCTCACAGGCCACACCTTCAAGGATCCAACCTTTCATCATTTGTTGTTAAAAAAAAAAAAAAGAGCTTTTATCATTTCAGTTTGGGATACGCCACGCGAATATCTTTTTTTTTTTTATTATCTAAAACTGCACATATTCATCTTCTAAGTTTTTATAGGATTCTATCTAATTTTTTAAAAAAGAGCGCTAAACACATGCTGTAACCCATGTTGTAAGGATTACAATAGTTCACTTGCAAATCTCATTATAATCCAATGCAAGTATCAAAAATCTTTATATGGGTAACGACGCAATAAGTATTAATTAAGGTATCAAATAAATATCAGTGTAACATAATTTCAATAAATAGATAAAGATTTAATGATTATATTCTAATTATCATAAAGAAATAATGAAAGATAAATATTTATGATATTATAATAAGTCTATATATTAAGTTAATTTTTTTTTATTCGTATATTCAACTATGTACACATCTTGTAAGATATGATATTTCATACATATAAAAGATCAAGAATCACACATCTTGTGAGATATGATATTTAATACATATAAAATTACCACTTAATTCTTTATTAGTGGTAAAAAATTATTACGAAAATCATTATTATTAATACAAATCTAACACCAAAAATATAATGTAATCATTAAAAAATAACATAATGGTACATTATATATATGTGTGTGTATATATATATGTGTGTGTATATATATATGTGTGTATCTATATATATATGTGTGTGTATACAGTTGAATTAACTATTACTATTAATTGTCTTAGAGAGGGATTAATGTCAAATAGTTATTATGAATTTAAAGGATTTGATTACCCTTTCTATATATAATGTACACATACATACATACCAAATATGAATAAAAATATATTTTTTTATTAGACAAACATGGTATCATAGCAACTTAGATCATATTCTTTTTTTTAAATGATAAGATTACTACACTCATTATATATATGAATGATATGGTTGGTGCATGGAATGACCCTAAATAAATAGAGGCCTTAAAGAGTTACTTATCCAAAGAGTTTAAAATGAAAAATCTAGATCCTTTAAGTATTTTCTTGAGAATGAAGTATCTAAATTTAATAAAGTAAAAGTTTTATCTCAAAAAATATATCTTAGATCTACTAAAAGAGACTATTATGTCAGTATGTCAACCAATTGACACATCAATAGAAAAATATCTAAAATTATGTGAAAATACCAAAGAATTATAAGAAGATTGATGTATTTGTCTCATATTATATCATATTTAGATTATGCACTAACTATTATCAGTCAATTTAGGCATAATCTTGGAAAATAATATACGAATACAATTACGTGTATTTTGAGGTATTTTGAAATCTATTATAGAAAAATAAGTATTATTCATTAAAAGCACGGACTATCAAAGTATAGATGCAAATATTAATGCCAGTTAGGCAAATAATAAGGATTATAATTGATATGCTTATGGCTACTTCACTTTTATAAAATGTAATCTTGTGACACGGAGAAACAAGAAATAAAATGTTGTAGTTCACCAAGTATAGAAATTAAATTTAGAGGTTTAACCGATATACTTTGTGAGGTATTATGGCTAAGATTACTCTTACAAAATTTGGTTTTTTCTTTCTCGACAAATTGTTTAAATATTTTGTGATAATAAAATAGCTTGTGATATCACACATAATTCAATTTAACATAATTATACAAAGAATGTCGAGGTAGATAGATTTTTCATCATAGAAATTTTAAATCAAAAGATAATAAAATTCTAAAATTTGTTCAAATGATCAATTAGTTGATATCCTTATCAAAGTAGTCCAAATGAATATTCTTAAAGTTTTTAGACAAGTTAACCATGTTAGACATCTATGCAACAACTTGAGAGAAGTGTTTAATTAACTATTACGAATTTGAAATATTACTATTAATTGTCATTAATATAAGAAATTAATGTTAAATAACTATTATTAATTTAAAGGATTTGATGACCCCTTTATATATGCCATGTATACATACATACCAAATATAAATAAAAATATATTTTTCATCATACAAGAAAATTACATTGTCGCTCTTCTTCGTAGACTAGTATCGTCACTTAAGATAATCAATTTCATAAAAGATTAAATTTTTTATTTCTATTCAACTTTATTATCTAATTATTTGATAATAAAATCGAATATAATTTTTTTTCTTTAATTATTTAATTAAATATTTATTTATAAAAAATGTAATATATTTTAAAATTGATTTCAATTATTAAAACATCACCTAACGTTATTGGACAAATTATCAATTCAGTCAATTTTCTAAAATATCGTACAGAAGTATATTAAAACATGTTATAAATGAAAGCTCAATAAATGAATTTATAAAATGAGCATACGGTATATAAGGGTGTGCATATTCTTTCAAAACCATCTAACCGATAAAAACTAAGAATAAATCTAACCTATATTTTTTTGAAATGTTGGTTGATCTTAGGTTCTAAAATTTAAAAAATCCACTTAATCGAGTTAGTTAGGTATTTTTATTTTTGTAATGGACAAAAACTTAATCAACTTATTTCTATTGTAAATACATTTTAAATTTATAATAGTTATACAATATTAATTAATATATTTCACATTTTTCATAAATTTTAATTTATAAGTTTAATCGTGTGCATGCAAAACAATCATTTTCTTTTCTTTTTAGAAGGGAAGGAAACATATTTTAGCAAATCTAACCACGTGCATTAGGTTTATTTACTTATTTGTTTTTAAATTTAAACCACTTTGATAATATCTATTATCATGCTTCACTCCGTATTGATTTGAGTATGGTACTTATTTTAAAGTCTTTTTTAGCAATTTTAGTTTTTAACAAAGTTAAATATTTTTAAATAATATATATATATATATATATATATATATATATATATATATATCAAGCTAAAAAAATTCATTAGTTCTAGATATGTTTTTTATATATAAAAATAAATAAAAAAGACAGTTAAAAATTATAAGTATAAAATTATCAACTTGATCGCTCTCAAATCAAAGTAATCTCGAAGATTGATTTTTAAGAATCGTTCTCAAATCAAAGTAGGCTCGAAGATTGATTTTTAAGAAATTATAAATCTGTTAAGATTTTGGATTTTAAAAAACTGACAAGATAAGGTTAGATTATAAAATAAACTAATAACTTATCAAATTTACTATGCTTCATCCCTAGCAAATATGTAAACACTGTATATGAAAATCCTAAAAATCAAATCATTTTTAGTTGTTCTTATGTTTTGGTTTTAGTGCATCCCTAAAAATCAAATCATTTTTAGTTGTTCTTATGTTTTGGTTTTAGTGCATCCAATTGTATTTGTCTGTTAATTTTTACTTCACAAATTAATTGATTCAAATGCACCACGATTTTGATATTTATTTAAGAGTAAGTTTTCAAAATTAAGTTTTGATAGGAAATTTGAGAGGAATTGATTTCTTTAAGCTAAGATATGAGAAGTATAAGAGAATATTATTTGATATGACCCATTATTACTTTTATTTTAAACACATTTAAAAACATTTATTTTTATACATATATCTAAAAATATAATTATTGTGAGAGCTCTAATAAACCTAACGATAAATAGTTTACTAATGATCGAAACACCATGATACATCTCAAAGAATAAGTATTGAACTATAATCACTACTTTTGAACATGTGTTTAAATAAGATTTATTTTTAAAAATATTTTTAAATTTGAGCATAAATTAACTAGAGGTCCAAATAAAAAGAATCAGGTGCAACATTGGTCTTTAGATTTTAACTAAATTCATACATGTGTTTTCAAAGTTTTTTTAGAACGTACGATTTAGTCTCTAAAATTTTAAAACCTTACATATAAGTTCCTAAACTTTTAAATCCTACAATTTAGTCTCAAATTTAAAATTTCAAACATAAGTCTTAGTTTGGTTACTAAAATACATATTTATGAATCAAAAATTTAGAATATATGTGTAAAATTTTAAAAATTTAAAGACTAAATCGTATTATTTAAAAGTTTAGAGACCTAAGTATGAAGTTTTAAAAGTTTAAGGATTAAATCATACGTTTTAAAAATTTAAAGACCTAAGTATGAATTTAGTTAAAATTTAAGAACCAATGATACACCTAAACCAAATAAAAAAAATTGAAAATGGGTATATAGGAATAAAGAAATTTCAACTAATCGGTTGTTAAAGATTTGGCATTTTTACTAAAGTATAAGTGATTTAAATTGCATGAACAACTAGGAATGATCTTTGCTTCAACTAAAAACATACTTCTTTGAGCTTCGTTTTTACCACAGTTTGACATTTTATTTTAAGAATTTGGCCTATCATAGTGTGAATCCATGCAAAATATAGTGAAAGATCTTACGATCCTTCAAATATTACTAGTACGAGGAATTTCACTGTGAGGTCCATGGATCGTAAGGTAATTTGGAAATTTCACCCTTCAGGGTGGATAAAGGTCAACATAAATGGTGTCACTTTTGGATGGTCTAGTCTAGTGGGTTATATAGGTGTATTTTAGGCATCAAGATCCTTTTTGTTAAAGGATGTTTCTATATTCCACTTGGGATTACATATGTTTTTAAGCCAAAGTTGGCAGCATCTATTCATGCAATATTGTATACTGTCACCTTTCGGTGGTGAAAGCTTTGAATAGAGTCAGACTTTTCTTATGTTAGAACTCTTTTCGCATTAGATCATTATGGATACTTTAGAAATACTACTCTACTTAGATTGGTTGTTTAGAAAAGAATGCTCATAGGGATTTTCATTGTTCACATATATATAGGAAGGACAATATTATAGTTGATACTATAGCCTCTAGAGCACTTAGTATATGTACAACGATATGATAGTGGAATGTTCTATCTTTCATTAACGTTTTTTTATTCAGATGCTAACAATAGGCCTAATTACAGATTTTGCTAAAAAATAATTTGTATTATCTTTTTTATCAATTTAATAATACTCATAATGGATATACTAAATAAAGAATGGCGTCATTCGGTGTCAACTTAGTTGAGATATCCTAATACACTTCTAAGATCTATTAGACATACCAATGCTAGTTCAAAAAATAACAAGAGTTATAAACTTACAATTAAGTCTAGGCCATATCGATTTTACAAGTGAAATTTTTTTTTTCTTTCTAATAAAAGAGTATTATTGAATCAATAAAAATTAATACACAACATCAATCCATATTAACGAGGACATATACGGTCATAATACAACTCATATTTTCATGAGTAACAACATGGTTATTAAAAGGAGAGTAAACAAATCAACAACCCTAATTATACCTATATCACTAATTATCCATTAAGTATTTCCTTAATAGTGCAAAAAGAGCTAACCCAAGCCAATAGACACCACCTTCCAAGCAAGAACTACACTAACACACGAAAACACAACTAACAATATACAACACCATAACAAACAACAAAAGAAAAAACTATACAAGAAAATAACCTAAACAATTGAACTAACCACAAGCTAGAACCAAAACAACATATCAGTTATCTAGCCATGGCAACACCTTGCCATAATGACTCGAGCCCTTGAGAAAAACTAAAGCATTAGTGACACTAGATAGGCTAGCAACATCCTTAAGCTCTATGGATAATTTCCCACCACCACAAATGGACCGCTGCTTGGCAGGCACAACTTCAGCATTCACAAATCGATCAGTGATAATCCTAATAGCAACAGCCAACTCCAACCCCTTGTTCCTCAACACTTGAACCTTCAATCTAAATAGTTACGTCAAGATTGTTCAAACCTGAGAAAGCCTCCTCCATCGTACAGTAACTCACCAGAAAGTCCACTAACTAGAGCACGATCAAACAGACGACTCCAAAGAGAATGACAGATCTCGGATAGATGAAGAAAACTCAAAGGAGTTCTTGCTCGAAGACAAGAGCAAAGATATTCAGAGAGCACAATTGCAAATAAAACTCAAAGGAGTTCACAGATAGATGAAAACACTTTATTCAAACACAATAGCAAGCAGCAGAGAAAAGCAAACAATTAACGACAACAAAAGGATTTAAATATCAACACTGAAATCAAATCAGTGACAAGGATGATCGATTCAAAAAGTGAAATCAAGAAATCGTTCACTGATTTGGAGGATCTAACTCCAAAGAGCACGAGAACTTTTGACAAGAGATCAAAATCTATACCAACCTTACACAAGGATGGCCGATTCAAAGAAACATGAATAGTAGATCTAGAAAAAATGACGAATGTGAACTCTAAACAGTAATTTGAATCGCAAATGATAAATTTGAAGAAAACAAGGGGTGATTTTAGCTTAGAACTCCAAACCCAACAGTCAGAGAAAGTTCGTGTTAAACCAAGCCAAAGTTCGTTTTTTTTGCTCTTTAAGAGCAATGTTCTTTGTCCCTCTTAAGGTTATGTTCTATATGCACATTATTATAATGATTATACAGCAACAACTCTCTTCATCTCCTGAGACGATAAACTATGGGATGAATAATATGCATGTTACAAGATGAAGCATTTTTTTGTCTATTTTAATAATCCAATCACATTCTATTACATAAGTTATATCATCTCAATATGAGATGAATATATTTTACTAGAAATATAAAGGATCTGACGAAAGTAGTTTTTTTGTAATGAAAAAACACATTCATACAAGTAATACATGTAGAAAAGCGAGAAGCAAGTTTATTATATTTAAACTATCTTGACCATATTTTTTTCTTAGTGTCCCTTTCTTTGTTTCCTTGCACCTGATCTCTAATGATTCTCTTGTGTATCAAAGGACCTTGAGCAGCAGTGGCTGGTTTTGCTGTTCTAACAACCCTCCCAAGTTTAGGTGGATCAGATTTCCTAGCTTTTTTATCATTTAACCAACTTGATGACATCATATTAATGTTCTCTGTCTCACCACTTTTAAATTCTCTTTTCCTCCTTGTCTCATGAATAGAATCACTACCTCTTGTCGACTCTCGACTCATGGGACGAATAAATGAGTTTGAAATCCTTAAAATACCAGCATCAACATCACTCATAAATTCTTCTTTTGTCCAACTCCTTCCTTCCACAGGAGACGCTCTTATTGCATCATAACAATCATAATTGCATTGCATATGTTTCTTTCTCTCTTGCTCTTTCAACTTATCTTCCAGTTCCTTAATCTGTCATAACAATGCAAATAAATAACCCAAACAACTTATGCATGGACTCTCAAAATGACAATTAGTCAGATGGGGGAGGAATACCTTTTCATGAAGTAAGGAGTTTGAGTTTTGTTCGTGCTCCTTCAATCTTCTCTCAAGATCCCTTATCTGAAAAGTTGAAAATAAAATCTGAGTTAGTAGGTAAGACCTTCGAGCATGTCATTAAATGTACAAGTTGAAATTTTATATCTTTGACCTTCTGTTGAAGGATAGCAGAGTGAGACTCAGACTCGTGCACTTGGTCCTTCAGCTTGTCTTCAAGATCTTTAATCTAATTGAAAGTGAAAAAATAAACTAAATTCAGCTAGGATCCAAAAGAAATTCCAAGCGATCCCATAACTATAGGACTAGCTATTTTCATAAGCTTGTTTTCATTTATGTGCACGCTCAAAACCTCCCAAAAAAAAAAACAATCTGGAGGAGTGAAAATATGAACCTTTTGTTCAAGAGACGTCGACTCTGATAGCTTGCGCTCTCTTAGCTTACTTTCCAGCTCTTTTACCTAATGGAAAAATTAGCAGATTAATCACATGAAACGAGTTAGTAACGATAACAGAGGGGATTCAAGATCAAGTAACCTTTTGTTGGAGAGTGCAACAAATTTCTTCTCTTTCTTTTAGTTTATCTGAAATTTGTGATCCTTGCTTCTCTGAGTTGTTGTGCAAGGTTGTCTTTAACTCAAGCTGGCTCTCAAGTTCTTTGATCTTATCTTGTTGATTTTTGTAAACATTATCTTTGCCTTTTGCCTTACTCTCTAGGTTCTGAAAGCTCTCTTCTATCTTCCTTAAAGATTCATCTTTGGATTTAACTTCCTGCCTAGCTTTTTCAAGCTTTTTTCAAAGGAAAAGAACGAAACATAAAATTTCTGATGAAAATACTCAATCATATAATTATTAGACAAACGTGAAAACTAAATGTCAAAAAGATAAATTTGAGTTTGATGTACTCACCATTACTTTCATCTTTTGAAGCTCACTTGTGTCTATTTGCTTCTTGGCAGGACCCAACTCAATACCACGAACCCGTGTTGCAAAATTCAAAGAACTTATTGTCTCCCCTAAATCCTGTTCTGAGGGGCTTATTTGCACGAACATCAAAGTTTTCGAGTCACCACCTGAAAGAGAAACACATCAAAATTGAATACTGCCAAGTTCATCATAAACTACAAACATGGCCATTTTATGATCTCAAGAATAATACGATTATTGCCCAAGTAAGGACTTTAAACAATTAAACAAACACATAGAGTTAGGAAGATTTGTATTTACCTAATGAATCTTGGAGTAAATGTGTTAATTTAGAGTTCCTGAAGCAAGAACGACAAATATTGTAAAAAAACAGAGAATGAAATAGATGTGGAACGTGAAAAATTGATCTGAATGCTGCACAAGGTATAGAGGAGACCTATAAGGAATATGACTGCTTTTATTTGCTAAAGCAGATATGACATCACCCAAAGCTGAAAGAGATCTATTGATATTTTGAGCTTCTTTTAGTCTCTCTCCTTGAGCATCAGTCTTTGCAAGCCTCTCACTTCCTGCCAAATCCACCAACCAAAGTTTGCTCTTGGTGCACTCACCACTAATCAAATTCTTTCCTCTTACCATCACACAAAGCAAACTGAACAAAAATCAGAAGTTGCCTATGTTTAGTATCTTGCTAATAAGTTAAAAGCAGGAAGAAGAAAAACCCAACTTTTGCGGTGAAACAAAAAAGTAGAAAATGTAGACTTAAGTACCAGTGAGATCGGCTGCTATGCTCATTCACATGGTTGCTTCCAATAGCTCTAGCATTACTTCCAGCCTGCATTACACTCCATACTTCCTTAATGCTACAAACTTTGGCCTCTACAATTCCTGGAACATGATGTGACCCTTCAGAAGCTTGTTTTATTTCTAACCTATAAAAAAAATGAAACTTTATATAAGTCACTTCCCAATTTGTCCAGCAATAGAAAAATCGACAACTTGAATCTAGGTTCGGCCAAGCCAAGTCACACATGAAACACACAAAGTTAGGTTACATTTTGATTCAGCTAAGAAAGGTAGTCTTACTTTTTTGTTGTAGGTGACATGGCTAACAAATCCCTAATTTGCTCGTTGTAGACTTCAAGTACACTTACAGATATGTCATAAGTAAAAGTTTCACTTCTTTCCTCGGAAATTTTAAATAATTGTTCAAGAGTCCGGTAATTGACTCCCCTGTTCTCCTGCGTACCCTCCATTGTAAAAGTCTTTCCAGTCCCTGTTTGCCCATAGGCAAAAATGCAAACGTTATAGCCATCAAGCACCGAAATCGCCATTGGCAAAGCATCCACAAAGACATCAGCTGTCAAAAAAAATCAGGTTTAGGATTTGTTTCCACAACTGCAAAACATGACATACTACTCAATGCTCATAGCCAAATATACAAGAGCAAAAGGAGAAAGAAAAAAAAAATAGCAGCACAAAATGCATACCTTGATCATCTTTTGGAGTGTAAACTCTGTCAAACCTAAAAGACTTTTTAGTGGAACCACTTGTTATAATTCCAAGACATCCATCCTTCACTGCATCAAAGTCCACAACTGTTGTACACCCAGCTGCTAACTCATTCTTACTTAAAGGGCGGCAGCGGCAAAAAACTCTAATGTTTCCTGTAGTTTTTATAAAATAGCGTGAACTTCTTAATCTGCTAAGGTATATATATCACAAGCAAATCATTAATGTCATATATGGACATCGGTGGGAAAAAAAACCTTTAGCTTCCTGAACCTCATTAAAAAGCTTTTTCCTCTTAGCCTGCTCTTCATTGTACTTCACTTTAAGATCTTCACACTGTGCAACTGCATGATTATACCACAATCCCATGATAGTTACATTCAGAATACCATTCTATGCTTAGAAGTTTAATTTGCAACTAATTTTTTATTTTAATGTGATCGTAACATACCCAATCCTTCAACTGCAAAAACCATTTTATTCAACTCGGGAATTGAATCAGCACATTCATGTGCTTCAAGGGAAAGATGAAAATGCTCTTTTTTCATAAGCTGCAAAACAGAACCGGTAATAGAAATAGCTTGTAAGAGGCAAGAAAATTAAAATTGCAAGAATACAAAGTAGTTGATACATACAGGATATCTTCCAAATTCTAACCATACCTCAACTTGATCTTGTAAGTTACTAATTGCTGTTGCCCATTTCTTTTTATCATGCTCATATCTGCTAGAAATATTCCTCAAATCTTCAGCTTGCTTCTCCATAGCTTGATCTAATGAATGAGCACACTAGAGTTAGAACATCCTGGCGTCTTAAAAGAAAATCGATCCTAGAAAATTTTCTGGCACCTAATAGCAAATACTATTTTCCAACACTTATAATTAAACAAATAAAAAAATTCTATCAATATTTCATCCGTTAATAAGAACTATTTTTTTTTTTGGAGGGAATAGACAGTTTCTTCTGTAGGAATATAGTACAAGGCATATTAACATTTAATACTTGTACTATCATATACAGTGTATGGATGAACATTACAAAAAATAGGAGTTAATCTCTCAAGCATCTCCAAAAGCTTGCTGAAGTATGCACTATAGATTCACCATTAAAACAAATTACCCTACTTTTCTAATGAACCATCAAGATTCAAGAAGAACGGCAAAGTATTCTGGCATAATCTGCTGAAATATGTTAAGGAAAGATTCTCTTCATGCGTTTTGTGAGCCTACCTTGAGAAAGTGCCTTAAACGTCACATTGTCAAGTTCCATCCTGATCTTGTCCAGTTGATCATTTGCTGCAGTCAATGACATCCATGCCTCGTAACATTCTTTTGCCTTATTATCGCACTGTGTGATGAGATCCTGTATCCTCTTCTCATATTTGGCAGTGGACTTGGCTTGCAAAAGTTTAATCTGTAAATCACAAATTATGAATAATAAGCAGCTACAAATGTTCTCCTAAATTTATAAGCTTCTAAAATTGCAGCTAACCTGAGCTGCCGGAACCTCAATATCAGCAGCACAGCTATTACACTTCATATATTCCTGCGCTAGCTGTGGAACTGTAATCAAATTGCATTTTCAATAGGGCAATAATTGTTTTAGACGTTTTGGTATGAAAGACTCCAATTTCATTCAAATAACAAGCAAAAGGTACAAATCAAAATAGGGAAATGCGTTTAATACAAGAATACCTGACGAATGTGGCACCCTTCTGATGCCAATTCCACTAACTGCAGGACTTCCAATAATCCCATCAAATCTCATGACAAGTACCCCATCCTCCTTCACAGAGACCCTCAAGTCAACTATTTGCAGTGGCTTATTGGCTCCAACAACAGAAAAAATGTCAATTCCTGATAGGACCTGTCTTATTTAAAAAGAAAATTGTAAGAACCCAAGTAAAAGTTCTCATTTCTCAATCAAAAACAAATTAAGTGAAGAGTACCTTTTCTTCATGGACAAATACATCAAATACCCTCAATCCTTTTGGCCCATTTGTGTTTATAATTTCTATGAAGTGAAGATCAATGTAATAGTCTCCAGGTGGAAGATTATCGAACCGATAACAAAAGTTCCCAAGTCTTGCAGACTGATAGATGAATGCATAATCACCAGCATCAGTTATGTGGTCATTGGTTCGGAAAATACTGCCTCCTTGATAAAAGGTGTCCCCCAGAAATTTTATACTAGAGTTTGTTTCATTTGAAGCCTCTCCTCCAGTATTCACAAACAAAACATATTCATCTGCTTCAAACAAGGTTGAAATTAGACAATCAGTTCATTCCATGGTTCAATATGAGACACTGTAGGCCAGTAATTTTTAGGGTAAACTCACAATAGGCTTGTGTCATGTCTATTTCACAATATGTTATTTTTTATAACTTAGTTACAAACGAGTGTAACTTATGTAATTCAAGAGAAATTTTGAAAAGAAATTTACTATGACACAACTTGCTAATTATAAAATATTTTTAATCAATTAGAATTACAATAAAATGACTATTTTATCCTTATATGTTCTAACATAATTAAGACATTCCACTATTTCTTTCTAAACTATTTTTCCTCCCACGTAAAAACTTCTCCACCCAATTCATCCCACTTTTTCTTCTTCTTCTCGAACTAAATATTTCTCCCACCATTTCACTACTTATAAAACACAAACCATACTATTTTGATCCTCAAAAACTCATAATACTAAAAATGAAATATGCGTATATCAAAGATATAAAATAGGAGGAAAATCCCGAAGAAAAGTAAGCCAACTTAGCTATAACATGTATGTATGTCTTACAATTTATTTTCTATGCAAATTGCCAGTAGGTTAGGTAAGGTCTTACCGAACCTCCTTCAGATTGTTCAGTAGGTCTTACCGAACCTCCTATAAGGTAGAATGTTGGTGGATATCTGAAGGATATATCAGTAAATTTACCAATTTTTAATAGATTTTAAAAAAAAAATAGTGGGCTGTCTCCGGCATTTCTCGTACTTCAATTACACCGATAAAAATGACAGCACAACTCAAGCCTATATTTTGAAATAATTGCAATCTCAAGCATACATTTGAATTTTCCTTTGTTTTTTTTTTCTCTATATTTTGGCATTAGGAGACTGAAATACCATTAGTGGATGTATCTGAAAGTTCCCAGTACATTTTAGATTATTCAGTACTAAATCCCCAAAGCCCCTTCCCCTATCCCACCCAAAAATATTTTGCGGAAGAAAAACCACCAAAAAGAGAACTTGGCAATTAGTGTTGAAAGTGTAAGCCAACTTACACGGATTTGAAGTAAAGAGATTTTGTAAAAAAAAATATAGTCATAAAACGATTACCCTAAAATTCTGATGAAATAGTAAAACAACGTAACGAATCTCACATTTTACAATTAGCCAGCTCTGGTACAATGAAGAAACGGAAACGCCAACAAGATAATATTAGTGACTTGATAATTATGAAAATCCAAAGATCCAGATCCAATTTATTTTCTTTTCCTATAAACCAAACAAAAACAGTAGCAATGTTTGCGAAATACTGACCAATGGAGTTAGATCGCGTAAGCCCAGAAGGTATCATTCTTGAACGGGAATCACACATCACAGCATCGCTCCAAAGCTCATCGCTTTTCGCTGTTAGTCTCGAACCCAACTCACATTGCGTCGAAACAAAGGTAGGCTCAGTAGAATCAACCATAATCAAATCTTTTGGTCCTTCAACCGGAAAATGAACTTCTCCGGAATCCGAAGTCTGGGTTTCTTGATTTAGATTAAAATCGCTTATCTGAATTGAATTCATGGAAACAGAGTTTCGGATGTTTGGAAAGTTAGAAAATTGAAGACGGTGAGAGCAAAAACTTTTCTCGTTTGCCAAAAAGGTGTTAGGGTGTGTATCTTGGTTCTTTGTGTACTTAGACGAGTCTTCAAGTATGATAGAATTTGAAATTAGATCCGTTAGTTAACCTTTTTCTTTTCTTTCCCTTTTCGTCCTTTCTTGCAAAAAAAAAAAAAATCTCTCTCCCCTTTTTTTCCCCTTATTTTTCTTTTAAAAAAATCTTTTTTTATGGTTATTTTTTATTAGTAAGATGAGAATATAATAACAATAAAAATTATTTACTATAAATAATATTATTGTTTTCAAAATAAAAAATTTTAATTATAAATTAAACAAAATTAAAAAATAATTTTTTAATTTTTATTTTTAAATGAAAAATAATAATAAATAATTATACCAATGTATAAAAAAAATATAACATTTTAGTATATATTTAAAGGATGTAAAAGAAATAAACATTGTTATTACGGTTTGAATACTTTACATTCAATTTCAAGTTAATAGTTAACCCATTTGTATGAATATCTTGAACTATTTACATTATCATTTTTATTATTATCAACAAAACATTACCTAAATGTTAAAAAAATTCTAATTAAAACTTATCTTAATTATGTTCTTAAATAATTGAAATTCCAATCTTATATAATATGTAAATAATTGGCTAACAAATTATTCTTATGTTTTAACAAACATAACAAATATGATAATTTGATTTCATAAACTTGAAATTAAAAGGCCTAAATTGTCACCTTACTTCATATTTAAAATACAAATTTAGAACGTTATCTTCATTATTAATATCTTAACAAACACAACAAATACGATAATTTGATTACATAAACTTGAAACTGAAAGGTCCAAATTATCACCTTATTTTATATTTAAAATGCAAATTTAGAATGTCACCTCCATTATTGACTATTTATTATTGGATGATTATTAAATTAAAAATATATTTATATTTTTTAGTTGAGATTAACTTAAAATATCTAATATCTCAAATTTATAAGAAATATTTTGAATAAAAACTTGTTAATATAAACTAATCTATGTTTTAGACAAATAAAGAAGAAGAAAATGAAGTGTGAATTTTATTAATATTATGCTTTATCAATTAGTTACACATCTCATTTCTATATATACTAAATTTTATATATTTATCAAAACTAGGTAACTAAATCAAATACACATAATAGAAAATAATATTACAATTCTATGTATCACACCACAATATAGCTTTCCTACACTTACAATTTGCACAACCATTGGTATTGTATCTTCAAGAGCATAGATTTGAGCCACAATTCATGGTACACCACTTCATTCTTGCATATCAAATACCTCTACATCCATATCAACAGCAATATCCACCTCAAATTTAACGACACGCATGCGATGTTACGTTTGCTTCTTAAACTGATGAATTGAGCTATAGAAAGAGCTTTTGTAAGAGTGTTAGGTTTTTAATCAAATAAAGGAACAAATTGAATAATTAGTTGATTAGACAACAATTTCAATCTAGCAAAATGGTAGTCCAATTCAAAGTGTTTTAATTTGTAAATGAAAAATGGGATTGGATTTTAGTGTTATTGCACTAATATTATCATACTACAAAATAGGATTTTATGAATTATCAATGTGGAATTTCTTAAGAATAATTTACAATCAAGTTACTTCAATAGAAGTCGAGGTAAGACACTTATACTCTACCTTGGTGCTAGATCCTGCCACTATGAGTTGCTTTTTAACTAACCAAAGTACAGGATTGGCTCCCAAAAAAATAAACAATCCAACGTAGAACATCAGTGTCCACACATGTTATATAATCTACATCTTAAAAAAGCACAAATAGATAACCTAGAAGAGGCCTTAAAGTTCACACCATACTCAATGGTACCAACTAAATATATCAATATTCTTTTTGTTGCTAACTAGTGAGAAGTTAATGTTTGAGCCATGTATTGGCAAACTTTGTTCACAACATAGGCTATCTCAGACCGAGTTAGGGTCATGTATTGTAAGGCCCAAACAATTTTCTTGTACAAGCTTAGATTGTCATACATTTCACCTCCTATAGAGGATAATTGGGTGGTTGTGACCATAGATGAGTCAGTTGGCTTGGCTTCAAGAGGAGAGCTGGATTCAGTGTTTGATCCCAATATTTGTAGAAGTAACCAGCGAGGATAGCATATGAGTAGTTAAACTAGATGTTCTAACTGATAGAGATATTTGAGTTTATATTTTTATTCGATTAAGTTGTAAACTATTTTTATTCATTTAGTGAGTTGTTTACTATTGTGTGGTTGTCAACGCAACCAGATGATGTTACCACTTAGGTAGGAGCCTATGTAGGTTTACCTTATTATATTGTTGTGCTTGCATGCTTATTGTTTATGTAAGTTCAATTGTACTCATGTTTGTATATTGGTTTTTTGTGTACAAAACATGGTGACTGATTTATTTTACTTAGTGTTTTTATCTTCTTTTGTGTAATGTTGGTTACAACGGATCAATAATTCAAATAATCATATATTTAGGTACATACATCACGAGGTTGGTTTTTATTGTGTGCATGCTCGCCCGTAGACATTATTACTCGTGGTTTTTGGCTTATTTTGGGTGCAAATATTTGTGACTTTTACTTGACATTTTTAGAAAAAAAAATATCATGTATTACACACCTCGCCACAGGTGAAGGCGAGGTGATAGAAAGATTGTAATGAGGTAGCTAGCGATGTGGAAAATCCGAGTGATATAAATACCCCCACTCAATTCTCTTCTTTTTACCCATGATTTATATAGCAATATTCTACCAAAATTTACACTAATTATTGTATCTATTCTCCTAATAATTTTGGTGAGATCATATTTAAGTGTAGATCGTTCAATAAGTTTAGCAATCAAATTATAGGTTGTGTGAGTACATGAGTTGACTGTATATCTTTCGTACATGATTTGATAGTTGAGGTGGACTATGTTTCCTAAGAGTTTATGAGTTGATACACTTCCAAATATTGTTCATTGGTTACCAATTGCACCGCATTGGATGGTGTTGGATATAAAAGATAACCGGATTCGAGAGTTGAACCAACCAGTTATGAAAGCAATATTAGGAAATTTGACAGAGATCCTGACTAAAAGAGGTAATAGTGATTTTATTATCTATTAGTATTGTAATATGTTTATTGTTTAGTAAATTATTTATTGCTAAATGGTTGTCTTAGACAATCCGAGAATGTTACCATATATATACGATATCTATATAGGTTAATCATGTTATATCAAATGTTATGCATAATCTGATATTGTGCTAGTATACTATAAGTTTAAGGTGTGTATATTTCAACATCCTAATAGCTTAAACTTCGATTATAAATATTTTATACTCTTACATGCTTTATATTAATTTTATTATTATATTTTTGCTTCTATTGTGTGTTTTGCTAAGTGCTTGTTTTTCTATTTGAGCAAGTTAGTGTTGAGTCCTTAAGGAGTTTGTATATTTTTACCTTGAAAATATATCGGGTCTTAGACTCTTTCAATTAATATCAAAGCAAGTGCATCCTTTTGGGTTTAATCACTCTAATGTTGATCTTGTTAATTTGCTTTTTCACACATAGAATTTCTTTCTAATGGAGTCAGGAGAATGAGGTAATGTAGGTAGATCTCCACTTTTCAATGGGATTAACTATGCCTATTGAAAATCTCAAACGAGGGCATTTTTATGGTCCCAAGGAGACCATGTGTGGTTCTTTGTTGAAAATGGTTGGACCTACCCTACCAAAACTTTACTTGAAAATATTGGTATCCCAAAACTAATGATAGAATGGACTAAGGAAGAATCCAAGGAATATGTATGGAATAGTAAAGGGTTATATGGTATCATTAGAGTTGTGTCACTTGATGAATATAAAAGGATTCATAGTTGTAATTCTTCTAAATAGGCTTGAGATATTCTTGAGACAACGTATGAAGGTAATCTATAGTGAATAGATCCAGAATGTTGAAATTGAATAGAGATTTTGAATTGTGCATCATGCAATAAGATGAGACCTTTGATCAACTTTATGCATAATTCTCCAACATTGTAAACTGCTCTCACAACCTAGGTAGATTAATTAGTAAAGACAAAAAATTGAAAAGATAACTATTATTCTACCTTTTAGGTTTCATAATAAGGTCATTGTACTTGAGTCAATGTACAAACCAAGTGAATTCACTATAAATGAGCTGGTTAGTGATTTATAAGTCTCTGAACTACATCAACTTTTACCAAGACAAGAACAGATTGCTTCTAAAAAGGGAAAAAGATTAGCCCTCAAGACTATTAAGGGAAGTGAACCAATCAAAAATGTATCTTAGGTGGTGATAATGATGATTATGAACCTAGGAAATGGCATTTCTTGCTCAAAATTTTACTAGATTATTTATAAAGAAGAAATCTTCGTATGAGACTACTGGAATAGATACTTCTAGTTCCAAAACTTCAAGATCTATTAGAAATGATGAAGACTTAGAAAATGGTTCTGAAAAACCAAGTAAAAATCACTTAAATAGAAGAATATGCTTTGAATGTGGTAAGCCAGGGCACATTATTACTCAGTGTTTTCAAAATTGAAATACATAAACAAACATGCCATGAAAGTTAAGATTACTATTTCAAATAGTACAAGTAATGATGATGAGTATGACACTACTTTTATGGCCTTCGTTGCCTTTATTAGTGCCACTGATCATCCAATTATTGCCTCAGATACTCAAAAGGTGACTACTGAAGCTGATAATGAAGATGATGATCAACATGATCTACTTGATTCTTATAATGCTCTTCTATAGACCATACCAAGTTTGAGAAGGAAAAAAAGGCTTTGGAAAACCTTGATAAAAATGGGCATGAGATATGCATTTTAAAGAAAAATGTAGAAGGTTAGCAACTTGACCCCACTAAGAAATATGAGATTATTCAAAAGAGATATTCATATTTAATTAAAGAATTCAAAGAAAATCAAGGAAAAGTATAGGAGCTTGAGGAATAATTGAAGGTTCCCATCTCTGATAAAGTCACCAAATTGTTTATCTCCCCTAATCTCTCTCTTAATAAAAATATCGAGGTTGAGAGATTGAAAAAAAATTATTAAACTAGAGAATACAAAGGAATACATAGTTTATGCTCTTTTTGAAAAATATTTTGAAATTAATCAACTAAATGAGAAAGTTAGTATTCTAAACAATTATGCAACTTATCTGGAGTCTTTTCTAAAAAGAATGAAGATTTGATTATTACCTTAAAGAAAAAACTTAAAGTCAGTGAGAAGAACCTGACTTACTTTACTTCTGGTTTGAACAAAATGATGACTTGTTCTAAGAACTTTAATGACATCCTTAGTAACACTAAGATGATAGGGGATAAACAAGGTATTGGTTATCATGAAATGCTTTCTACTTCCAAGGGTTGTTCTACCATGTTTTTTGAAGCCTCTAATCAAAAATTTGAGTTGAATTCTATTCCTATCTACCCAAAAGGTAAGATTGTTACGTCTCCTCATCCTTACTCCTCTAGCACGATGAAATCCTCACCTAAGGTTAGCTCTTTTTGTTGCTCTAGTATTGGTAAATTACCTTTACCTACTTCCATTCCTTCTTGTCACCATTGCAATAAACTTAGGCATTTAAGATCATACTGTAACAAATTGAACACTTGTCCTCATGTAAGAATCAATATGAGCACTTTCCTTTCCACTCCTCCATATACTACTTCTCAGAGTCATGGACCTAGATTTTCTAACTCTACTACTCGTGTGTTTTATTTGTGTGACACTTCTAGCCATTTTTCTATACAGTGCTTTAAATATGTGAGAGATATTGTTCAGAGCTCTCATCCTCGTTCATCCCTTTCTCCTTAGACTAGATGTAGATATTATGGCTCATAGGAGTATATTCAAGCATGATGTATTATGCTTTTGAGACATAGTGCAGAAAGAAATAAATGTGTCCTTTATAGTTTGCCTGACCTTGTTTATATAAGTAACTTAGTTGGTTTTTTAAGAAACGATAAACAAAGCAAGGCTCGATTACCATATACTCTGTTTGCTTAGTGTATTTGTCTTCCTCTATGTAAGATTGGTTACTGTAGATAAGTAATTTACGCATACACATAATTAGGTATACTGTATATGAAAACATGTTGACACACACCATATGGTTGATTTTCGTAGTGTGCACATCCCTCACCGATGTTGTTACTTATGATTTTTGGCTTGTTTTAGGTATGGGTATTTGTGGTTTTCACTCGATATTTTTGGAAACAAAAAATATCACGTTTTACACACCTTATCAACAAGCTTGCCAAGGACTTCACCACTAGTGGTGGTACGATGGCTAGTGAGGTGATAAATTTGAGTGCTATAAATATCCTCATTGTGTCTCTTCTCTTTACCCATAATTTATATAGCAATACTCTGTCAAAATTTACACTAATTATTATATATGTTATCATTATCATTTTTGTAAGGTCATATTTGAGTATGGGTCGTTTAGTGAGTTTAGTGATAAAATCATAGGATGTGTACATATGTGGGTTGACTATGTATCTCTCGTACATGATAAGATAGTTAAAATGGACTATTGCCCTGAGAGGTTGTGAGTTGATACACTTTCAATTATTATTTGTTGGTTACCAAACACACTGCATTAGGTGATGTTAGATGTGAAAAATAGTCATGTTTGAGAGTTGAACCAATCAATTGCGGAAGCAACAAGCAAATAGCAGCAGTAGACAGTTTGAACGAAGATCCTGACTGATATAGGTAATAGTGATTTTACTGTCTATTGGTGTTATAATATGTTTGTTGTTTAGTGAACTATTTACTGCTGAGTAGTTGCCTTAAGCAACTCGAGCATGTTACCATATAGATATGGCCTCTATATAGGTTTATCCCACTATATCGAGTGTTAAGCATAATTTGATGTTATGTTAATATAATCCAAGTTTAAGGTATGTATGTTTCAACATACTAATAGCTTAAACTTTAATTTTAAAACTTTTATATTCATGCATGCTTTCTATTAATTTTATTATTATATCTATACTCATGCTATATGTTTTGCCAAGTGCTTGCTTCTTTTCCTTGAGTGAGTTTGTGTTGAGTCCTTAAAGAGTTTGTATCTCCTTACCTAGGTATTATACTGAGTCTTAGGCTCTTTCGGTTTATTTAGTACAAGCATAATTCTATCCAAGTTATGTGCTAATATATAAAGATCTTATTGTGATTAGAAATCATTTCTTTCTATCTATCTTATGCTATTTGATTTCATCTATTCTTTTTTCATATTCTATGTTTTCTCTACTTAGGTTGTTATCTCTATCTTAGTATAAATTAAGCTACATACTTATCTATTTTTTTTTTCATTTCTACCTTGCGTATTTAATTTTGTGATTACCTCTATTGTCTGTCTTTCACTGATTGCAAATTGGGTTGAGCTTCTAGGAGTTAATAACGCCTTACCCTAGTCGTTTATCAAATTATGGACTTTCTCACCTATAAATAACTTTAGTCCATGAATGATTTGTCTTGCTATCCAACCAATTATAAGCTTTCTCAAAAATAGCCTTTA
This sequence comes from Hippophae tibetana, assembly GCA_037013495.1. Taxonomy (NCBI): domain Eukaryota; kingdom Viridiplantae; phylum Streptophyta; class Magnoliopsida; order Rosales; family Elaeagnaceae; genus Hippophae; species Hippophae tibetana. The sequence continues at coordinate 32,889,344 of CM072812.1, forward strand.
AGTTTCTTATACAAATATAAAATTCAACCTCAATTATAGCTCTAAGTATTGCTCGAAAATATGTATATAAACATACACCTTTCTTATGATTATGCTTCTTAAAATTTTGGAATACATGCCTATAACATAACGTTTGTTGTGCTTTTTAAACCAAATTTCTTACGACATCTAAAATGTCACCTATTTCATCACTCACTACAATTAAATCATCTCTCTCTACCACATACAAAACCTTAAACAAAAACTTCATAAATCATCACAAAATCTCATCTTTCTCACTTTGTACCATATGCCAATGGATAGATGGCATTATTGGCACCTTAATAACTGTCAATAAAATTCCATTTAATAGCTCAACTAGAAAACATCCATCTACTTCTATGAATGATATACAAGAAATCCATCATTCCTTTCCTTATATGCTCCTAAACAATAGTAGAATATAAAGAATTTACAAGAAAAAAGAATGAAGTTCATGCATAATGTTAATTAAAACAATAATTGTCATTGTGTTATTTGGGTTTATCCTCTTTAATTACACCATACATTGGATAAGTTTATTGTATTGTCACACTTTTTTATGAATAATTTTCTAAGTTTTTTTCTTTGATCTCTTACCTTATATTTTCGTTATCTTTACATGATAATTTGTCCTCATTTTGTCTAGAACCTTCTTCCATTTTACTTTTAGATCTTCAACAAAAATTTCTAGCATCAACTTAGCAAAAAATGGATACTTATATGTTTTACATCATACTTTCTCTAACATTTATGACTAAACCTATAACATTTTATAATTCTAAAGTTTCACTACCAACTTACTTGGTGTTCATATGCAAGCATTTTTATTCAAACACACTACACATTATCATTTTATCATATTTTTCTCCCTTCTATTTTTATTCTATGTCTAATGATAAATGATATTTTATACAAATTTTTAGATATCAATTTATCTATATTTATACATATTTTATTATTATAATAAACTAAAATAATTTATTTTATATTTATTAGAAAAATATTTGATGAATTTTTAATATTTTTTTATGATTTTTCTGAATTTTTTATAATTTTTATTAGATAAGTGGATGTACTTAGAAAGGCCCGTATATGTACTTAGCCTTAGGCACACAAAACGTCACTGTTTCAAGCTTCCTAACTCGCAGGACGTCCCAAGCGTGTGTCATTTCCTCCAGCGCTAGCCAAACAACGCATTGCTCACCTGGAGCCCACCTTGCCAAAACAACATTTCGTTTGACCGTAACTCATCTTCGTCATTCTGTTTCATGAGCACACTGTTCCACTCCTAGAGTGGTTGCTTGACACTTGGCACCTCCTTTAAATTGATTCTACATGATTTTCACGATGCAGCAGTGTACCCAATAATCCTAATCTCACTCTACAAATCACATAAATACCCAAAATCACCCCATAAAACACAAACTGTATTAGACTGACACAAAATTTTGGAAAAAATTCATATTTGATGCAATATTACAATATCTTAAAGGATATCTAAGAACAAGTTTAAGATTGATATTTTTGGTTTTTTTTTGTTTTAATAATTCAATAAAATCTTTTTTATTTTTTGAAAATTGATGATTTCTTTGACTCTAATAATTCAATAAAATCATTTTTTCTACCCTTTCTTCTATGTAATGGAATGTTTAGATAATTTAATTTCATGTCTAACTAAATATTCATTGAGATTTTGAGAAATTTTAAAACCTGAATTATGTTTTTATTAATTTAATATCATGATAATTTTAATTTTAATTATTAATTCTTAATGTATTTAATTTTATTTTTGAATATCAAAACTATATGTGTATGATTTAGAGTAATTAACTAATGTTAGTACATAATCAATGATATTCTTATTCTAAATAGTATCTTATGGTTGCTATTATCAAGGCGAATGCTAAATCTATTTATTGAAAAATAATTCAGGCAATATAATTAACCTCTTTGGCTATGTTATATCCTTAATGATGTTATCATTTAAAAGAAACCCTTTTAATAAACCAATTTAAGTCTACATGGGTCAATTACTTATACATACTCATTATCCTTTGAAATGAATACATTAGGTATGTTTTATACTTCAAAAACAGGTAGAGTTGCACAAAAAAAGAATAGATTATATAAAAATGATATAATAAGATTTAAAAGTATCAATTGTGTTATAATTGATTAAATGCTCAATATAGGATTATTATAAAAAATATCCCCAAGCTTTGAGATATTTTTAAAAATACCCCTAAGGTTTCAAAAAATTCAAAAATACTCCTCAAACATAACAAAAGTTAAATATAACGAAAATAAATAATAACATTCTTAAAATAGAAAAAGAAATAATAAACCCAGAAATAGTAGCATTAGAATCAGAAGACATCTCAAAATATTTTTCACAAAAAAAGGGTAATAAGTAAAAAGAAATTTGAAACAATTCAAAAGGTAAAATTAAATCTTAAAGAAGGAGATAGATTTAAATATCCATCATTTTCATCTCTAAGAAAACTATTTCCTAACATATGCAAAAAGAATGTATAATATATCATTAATTGATAAAGAAACTATATTAAATAAGCTATCCAAAATTCCTCAAAAGATATTTAAGAGAAATTCAAATATTAATAAAAGCTCATTTTAAAAAATGAATAGATACATCAATAAAAATAACATTATTAGTTAACAGAATAATAAATAGGAAAGATGTTTTAGTATAGATGATCCATGGTAAGTTATGATACAAAAAGTTAAAATTTATAACATATCTCCGATTTGCTGTTAATATCTATGATAAAAACTTAAACCAAGTATTAAATCTAGCTTATGAATTTGAAAGAAGAGATTTAATGAAATAAAGAAATCGTCAATTTCAATATATTATCTAGTAGCATATTATTTAACAAATAGTCATAATCATTCAATATATGGATAAAATGAATTTATAAAAATAGAAAAAACTTTTAAGGAACTTAGATAAATAATAAAACCAAAAATACTAATAGATTTTGAGGTACCAAATAAATAGCATTAGATATCAAGGAAAAACTCATGATAACAAGAAGAAAAAGTAATGTTGTCAAAAATAATGATATGCCTAAATTTACTTTTATAGATGAGGAAGGATAAACCTCTAACCAAGAATAAATTAAAAAACTAAAAAATGAAATCAAAATAATGATGGTATTATTAGTTCATGATGTTATATTAGAAAAATAATAATATTATGAGAAAAATTAAAAATATACAGTTATAAGTAAATGAAAGTCTAGTAGGCTTAGCAAAAAACCAAACAACCTTATTTGAAACTTTAAAACTTTTAACAAATAAAATGGATTTAGCTCAAGAATCAAATATAAAATACTTACTTGATGTAATTGAAACACAAAAAGAATTATTAAAAGAATTAAAGGAAATAAAGGAATGTAATTATAAAGAACTACAACAAAACATACACATGAAATTTATAGAATCAAGAATATATATATATATATATACAAAAAAATAATGAAATTATAGGTCATAAATATAATCCCTTAGAAGGACTAAAAGAAGAACCACCTAGGAGATCATATGCTCTAATACCTAAAAATGAGAAAAGAAAAAAATAAAGAACAATCTAATAAAAAAGATATAATTTCAATTTGATGGAATATAGAAAAGAATTAAAGAAAGAATTCATGAACTTTGAAAACAGGATATAGAAAATTTAGTTAGTTTATTAAAACTAACTAATGAAGAATTAGAAGAACGTTATAATGAAAAAAAATTGTACAAATAAATAAGAAGATGATATAACAATAATCTGTGAAATTGATTATGAACTATAAATTATGACCTTAAAAGGTCATATGAAACCAATTTCATATTAAGAAGGAACATCTAACCTGCATAGAGGATAAATAAATAGGCAAAGGATAGAGGAACCTGGCGCCACAAATAGAAGAGGACAACCATTCAAAATGGAAGAAGGATTGCATTGGGGAACTAGAGGTAGTATCCCACCATAATTCAAACTCTATGATAATTATAAGTCTGATATTTTAGATTTAGACTATATAAGAGAAAGAAAGAAAGTCTTAGATGAATATGCTAGTGGTATGAGTGTACTCATACAAACCTCTTAAACTACACAAACAAACCCTTCAATTTGTTAGATATTAGTATCTCATAAAATGACAGGAAATGTTAAAGATTGATTTTCAAATTTAACATATCAACAACATTTATTAATATAAGGGAATGACTCCATAGAAAGAGAATACTTAGACATAGTAATAAATGAATTATACAAGAAATTTATTGGAGAAAATAAAGGAATAACTTTCACTAAATCCAGTGAAAATGAAATCAATAAAGCCAAATGGTATCTAACAAGTATGAAAATTGGTAGCATGTGTTACATAGATTCTTTTATTTATGAATATGAAATGTATTATCATAAATTACTACCCTCTATGCAAACAACTTATAAAGAAATATTTTTTCAAAAATTACTTGGAACATTACATAAAATCTTAACAGAAAATTGGAAACAGAGAAATAGAGAAACTATATCATATACTCTATGAGGAAGAATAAGAAGCCTTAAAAGTTAGATAATTATTAAATGTAAAGAAAGAAAAAAATATAAACAAATAAGAGGAAAATATATAATCTGTTGTGATACAAGAGATTTTAGAATACCAAAAAAATATGAATGTAATATAAAAGTTTACAAACAAAAGTACAAAAATTTTAAAAAATACTTAAAAGATATAAATTTAGAAAACAATATTTTCAAAAATATAAAAGAAGATTTAATAAAAAAATCTATAAGAAAAGATATTTTAGAAGAAAGAGGTATAACCCTCCTAAAAACAAGAATTATTGCCCTTAATGAAAGAAAAAATGCAGATGTTAGATCTGTAATGAAATAAGACATTATGTCAATGAATGTCCAAGTAGGCTTTAACATAAGAAATAATTTAAAAAGAAATTTCCACAAAACCAAAAATCTTAAAGGAAGTTTTCAAAATGGAATTAAAAATAAATGAGGAATCTGATATAGGTGATACTTATAGTATTTATCTATTGGAAGAAAACAAGGAAAAAATAACTAACTTAGAATATGAACACTTAGATTATGGGTACTCTTTATTAGAAGATGAATGAATTGTATAATATTACAAATCTAAATAGTACATATATTAAAGTAAGACTAAAATTTAAAAGTTATGCCAATTATCATTTGCATGCATATATAGATACATGAGCTAGTATGTGTGTAGTAAGTAAATATGTATTTTCAAAAGAACAATGGAAACAAGTACCAAAAGATTTAATTATAAGAATTGTTAATAATACTACAATAAATCTTAATAAGATTTTAAAAGATACAGATATAATGATATGAGGAGAAAAACTTTACATTTATACCATATATCAATAGGAAATATGAGTTCATTTATTAATAGGAATAATTTTTTAAACTTATATCAACCTTTCACACAATATTGAGAAGATATGTTGTAATTAAGAGTTATTGTGTCAGGTTGTGCGTCAAAGACTGTGTCAGGTTACTGTGCGTCAAAGACTGCCTCTTCTGGGTCTTACTGCAGACGTCACCTCAATTGACCTTAATTACTAAGAATTCTTCTCTCTAAGAGAGAGTAACAAGATGTTTATACTTAGATCCGTAAATTAACCTAGTTGGATTTGATATCATATTAACATATTACACATATAAGGTCGGATTCAATTAAGATCGAATTGAATGAAATTCTGCCGTAGTAGTATTTGGCAATCAAAACCCCAAAAAAATTGGCATCAGAGCTAAAAAATATGAATATGAATAGTAATAGATGAAAATATTAATGTCATTAAGTTTTAAGGACATCAATAGTATTAATCATTAAATCTAAAAGCATTCTAGATATTTTTATAAACCTCAAGGATATAAGTAAAGATATGTTAAACCTCATGAGCATTTGAGATATTATCCCGCTCAATATATAGAAAACAACCAATGTTATAATATGTACATCATATATAAAAAAATTCAAAAAAAATAAGTGAAAAATAAATAAATAATAATAAGAGGACAAACTGAAATGAAATATAAAAAAATGGTTATATAATGAAAAAGATTGACAAAAATAAAATAAAAAAATCAATAATAATGTTTGGGTGCAAAAAATTAAATATGATTCTATTTTTGTTGACATGATTGATCTTATGATAATATTATTTATATGTCTATTTCTCTTAATCTATTGACTCATAAACTTTTATTTCTTCTTTTCATTTTCATTTTATTCAACCAACAAACCTAGTTATATTAAGATCAAAGGGTTCATTATGTTTTATGCCCACAACTTATGTGATAATTTAAAAAAATGCTCCAAACTTTTCTTTTTTTATAATTATAACACAACATATAAGGTACGATAAAAACATGTCCATATATATATTAATTGACTTTAAATTTTTTAATAGAAATAAATCATGTGCGTTAAGGATATATTTGCAAAATCATGTGTCTTATTCATCTTTTTCTCAATCTCTTTCTTCGATTAACTATTATGAACAAACAAAGTCCATCTCCAAAAACACTAAAGTGATGTTTGGTTGACTGAGTAGAATGAAATCAGAATTACTTCATTACAATTTTATGTTTGGTTGGGTTGAAAAGTGGAAATAGAATGCAATCGATTTCGAAAAAAAGAAAGAATGAGAATTGCTTTTCCCCCTTAAGAAATCATGATTTCATTTTCACCTTAATTTTGTGTTCCAATTTCATCCCAACTTCAAATGTAACCATAAACCGTAAACCTTAAGGCATAAACCCTATATCATATACCCTAAATCCTAAATTCCAAATTCCAAAACCATGAACTCTATTTAGAAAAATAATATTTTTAACCCTAAACCTCAATTCACAAATATAACCCTAAACCCTATTTAAAAAAATTAACTCTAAACCTTAACTCATAAATATAACCTTAAACTCTATACTTTAAATTTTAAAACCATATTTTAAAAAATAATAATTTTAACCTTGAACCACAAAACCTCAAACCTAAACCCTAAATATTATACCCTATATCTTAAATTCTTAAATCTCAAACCCCAAAACTCTAAACTCTATTTAGAAAAATAATATATTTTATTTTTAATTAATTATTATTTTAAAAAATTATAATTTTAATAAAGTAATTTATTTAAAAATAATAATAATTAAATGATATTATTTAAATTTAATTAAATATAAGAATATTAAGTTAAACAAAATATTATAATGTTAATTTCTTCTTTAATTTTAATAATCAAATCGATTCATGTTTAACGTTACATACCCGTTACCACGAAACAAAACAAAACAAAAAACTCAAACCCACGTAAACCTTAACTTAAAAAACTAAATTCCTAAGTCAAAATCTTAGAATCTTTGTAAGAAAATGAAAGTACCAAAACCTGATCAGCAATTTTGAGATTAATGATCTTATCCTTCTCAAGAATCTTTACAGCAAAAGATTGCCCAGATTTAACGAGTCGAGCAAGCTTGACCGTCCCAACGTTGGCTTCGCCGAGAGTTCTTCCCAGCTCGTATTTACCTAATTGCATTCCCTTATTCTTCTCAGCGATACTAATTCCCTTATTCACCGTGAAATTGATAAAAATCAAAAAAGAGTAAAATAGAGACCCATAAAGACTTGGGTTACCCAAACTATACATCTCTGTTTCTATCTCAATTCAATCCATCAATTCCACGCTTTGTTCACAAGATAAGGGTTTTATAAATAAAAAAAATGGGTTTTTGTTTCCTTAACCCAAAACAAAGAAATTAATGAGTTTGTGAAGAAGATAAATGGAGAGAGAGAGAGGAACAGAAAGAAGATCGAGAAGAAGAGGAAGAAGAAGATAAGTGATTTTATAAATATATCCCCCACAAATTGCATGTACTTGTGTTTAAAAATTAACTTCAATTAACAATTAAGTTTTGATTGTATTTCATTTTTTTTTAATATACCTACCATAAAATAAATATTTTATATATTTTTATAAATTATCATATAAAATATAATTAATTCTACAACTAAATAAAAAAAATTAATAAGTATTATTTTATAAATATTTTTATATTTATAATAAAATTTATACATATTTTATACGTATTTTATTTTATATTTATTAAAAAAATATTAATTTTTTAAACTTTTGATATTATTTTATAATTTTTATTAGACAAATAAATATACTCTGAAAGGACGTGGATGCAATTGACATTGGTACCGAAATTGACACCCTTTCAAGCCTTCCCAGTGCGCATGACATCCCTAGCATGTGTTGTTTCCTCCAACGCCAGTCGAATGACGTGTTATTCATCGGAGCCCACCTAACAGAAACGACATGTTGTTTAATCGTAACTCAGCTTTGCCATTCCGTTTCGCGCGTACACTGTTTCATTCCTAATCTAATTGCTTGACACATGTCACCTCCTTAAAATTGATTTGTGCGTAAGATTTTTAGGAAAGATCCAACAACAAGACGAAGTTAACATTTTTATTACTTTTGGTTCTAATAATTCAATAAAATAATATTTTATCTCTATTTTTTTCTTCTTTTTGATAAAATATTTAGTTATTTTTATGTAATAAATAAATTTCATATTTAACTAAATATTTATTGTGATTATAGGTATTTTTAAGTCTTAAATTATAATTTTATGAATTTAATATCATGATAATTTTAGTTTTAATTCTTGATTCTTGATATTTTTAATTCTATAATTAAATGTCAAAATTATACATGAATTAAAATAATTAATTATTTTATTGTATGATTATGTTTATATTTAATTTAAGATGTTAGTACATAATCACTAATATTCTTATTCAAATTAGTATCTTATGGTTGTTGTCATAAGTTAGATTAAACACCTATTTTAAATATTAAAAAATTATTATAATATTACCTAGTTTAGTTATCATCTTTTTATATCTTAATACAATAAATAAATTAAATCTAATAAGAATACTTCTAAATTATTCAAGATTTAGGTTGATTAATGATCATATCATTAATCAATTATATGATAAGAAAATTTAGGAATGTTTAAACAAATTTAGATTTTTAAGCTAAAGTTAATCAAGAATTGTTTTAAATTATTAAAGTGATTTAGAAATTAAAAAACTAATTTTCATTCATGACATGTTTAATTAAATTGTAGGATATTGGCGACGATAGTTTCATAATCTCAATATTCTTAAAAAATTCACCTTTATTGTTTTACATTATTTTCTTCAAAAATCCAATAGAAACCCCATTTTAATAACTTTAACTAACTTATTAATGACCTAATAATTAACAATAGATATTGTTACTAATTCTCGTGAGTATTATAACAACTTTTCTTAAATTATTTATTACTTGTAGATAACCATGTATACTTACATGTTCTTAATTGTGTAATCTAATTTCATTTGATTTAATTACATGTATACATACCTTCACATCAACAAACATTATACCATTAGATAGTACTCAATATTGTCTACACTAATATCATTTTTAGATAATATTTTTTCCTCACCATTATATACTATCATGACTAAGCTCATCAATATTGTTAATAAAATCCTCATATTCAATACTCTCATTTTTTTTTAACTAATAATTCCAACTTCAACTTCACCTTCAACTTCCCTATACCTATGCATAATATCTTATTCCATAACATTGTGTCCTTTATTATTTTCATTCAACTTCCCATGCCTATGCATAATATCCTCTTTCATAGTATCATGTCCTTTATTATTTTCATTCTAGCCAAACTTCTCATTTTTACTATTCGATTCATGTTTATCTTCATCATATTCATTATTTTTAGACCAAAGTACCTCTACATTTATGTCAATTATTAAGTTTAAGGACCTACTAGGCAAATGATGAACTGTTTTTTTAACATTTTCATTTAAACATATAACTTGCAATACTCTATTATCCATAATACCATGTATTCTATAATAAAAATTGATATTATTTCACTCTACTCCAAGTAAATACGTAACTTTTTAAAAACCATGGAATTCATTTTGTCATGGTGACAATAGTCAAAATATTGTATTGTTTCATCTTTATATTCAAGAAATTTCAAATCATTATCTAAAATACCTTATACGTTAAACCTAATTGTGAAATATTTAATACATTTACCTATAAATATATGATTACATGTTCAATAAAAAAACATATGATTAGATGTTCAGCAAAATGTCATTAGTAAATAAATAGTAAGAAACAAAGTTTAGTACAAGAAATACTTAAAATTCATTTTAAAATAGGTGCTAGCTCGGAACTCTAGTTTCTATTGAAAACATAAATGTGAAATTTAGAGTTGTTCAATGAAATTACACTTCTTACGAACCACAATATATATAAATTTTGAAGAAATTTATCAAATGTCATCTATGGAAATAATAATTAATAAAACATTCTTTCTAGTCACCTTTTTTTATATTTCGTTCATTAACAACAAAGATCCAACTTTTCGGGTCTAATATCCTATAAATATCATAGTTAATATATTAGTATCCAAATATCCCATATTATTAAAATCTTTCGTTTTAGTACCAAATTCAAGTATTGATACCTTTTCTATTATATTTAGATAGTGACTAATTTTTTTGCCCAAAATACCCTTTAGGTTTTTTAGTGAAGAGTTTTTTCTTTTTTTCCCTTTTAAAAATTAACTAGAGTTGGAAAATAAATTAAAAAAAATTAAATTTTTAGAAGCTCTTTTTTTGAAATAACATTATTAATACAAATCAATCCTTTTATGATATACATTGTAGATATGATTTGTTTATATATAACTAGATTTTGATATTTTTTTTCCTTTAAAGGCTGGGAAATTATCAATGATACCCTGAGGTTTAGCATTTCTTTAAGAATACCCATAACTTATGAAAAATATCAGAGATACCCTTACATTTAAATAGAGTTAAATGAATCATCCAAATGAAAGGTATAAAAGTAATTTCATATGAGGATTCTGAAAAAATATCAATCAAAACACTATAACACCCATTGGTAAACGTGATAACCCCCTTAGTGCAAACTCACTCTCACAACCTCTCATCTCTCTCCTCTCTCAACACCATTTCTTATTCAAGATGACATTTCTAATCGAGATGCTTCAATTCTATACTTCATCCTTTTATATGAAACCCTAACCTAAAAAAAACTAATTTCTTCGTTCATCAAGTAGGAAATAGGACAAAAAAAGCATTGAAAAAACTGAACCAAAATGTGCATTTATTTGCGGTTGCTTAAGTTAAAAAAATCTAACTTTTGTAGCAAAGTTTAATGGATGTTATGATTTGAAAAAAAAATTGACATGCTTTTCTTTGCTGTTATTTATGTATGTTAAAAAAACCAAATTTTGATAATTTTTTAGATGACTTCATTGATTTTTTTGTTGATGTTTATTTGTTCTTATTAGCGAACTTATCTAATATTTTTCAAAGGATGACACTAATGTTTATTTTGTTCCTATTATAAATTAATCATACGAGTGTAAAACCTAGCTTAAGTTTATAATAGGAACAAAATAAACATTAATGTCATCCTTTGAAAAATATTGGATAAGTTTGCTAATAAGAACAAATAAACATCAACAAAAAAAATTCACAAATACAAAGAGCTAAGTTCATCCACTCTGTTAAGTTTGTTATTTATTCTTGTATTTGTGTACACGGTGATAACACATTCTGTTTCAGTGGCAAGATTTTTATCTAGTCTTGTACATGTAGAATGTTGCACTTCTTTTGACATGAAAATGTCCCTTACCTTACCATTTAGTGTTCCCTTTGTGATGTCACACTTTGTTTTATTTCATGTTTTTAGTGTTTTATTCTGAAGTGTTCTTGTATTTATTCATATTTCATTTATAATGAGACATGAATTGTATTCTTGTTTAGAATGTAATGTAATATGTTTATATTTAACGTTCTTGCTTAAGTTGATATGTCTAAATGAGCTTATTCATTTATTTGGTGTTTAGAGATGAGATGACCTTATACTAGTTGATGAATATATTTTGATTTATTATTTTCATGATGCTAAAAGATCTAAATGGCTCGGTAGGGATATGGTGACAATCTTGAAATCATAAATGGATTTATATAATTTGATTATAGGTTATAAGGAAAACAAGATCATTAGGTTGGATTTGTTTGTAGAATTTAATCAATTGAATTCTCATCCATCTATCATATTACTATAATATCACCACATAGACATGTTGAAGCTAAAACACAATCCAATCTGTTTGAAACACAACCCTGCTTCTACTTTTAATTTCAATTTTTGAACTTCTATACCATTACCTGCATTCATACGTCCTCCATTATCACTAGAAGCACCATACTCTTCACCATTTGGATTCCAAAAGAAAAAAATATTTGCATTTGTCACTTGCATAATAGAAGAATAACTTATTAGAATTTGTTCTTGACTCAAATATCTTTATTTTAGCTTTTCTTCCACAAAATAATTTTGATTTTTGAACTTTATCATAGATGAGTTGTAGCCATTGATACCATTGAAACTGTGAAATGAAAGGAATAGAATAACTTGTTATTTTCTTTTTGAAATTATGGAATGAATGCATGCACTAAAATTACTTTTGAAGTAGGGGTATTTTTGGATGTTATTTAATTTATAACGAGCTGTTAAAAGCTATTGAAATTGTGACAAAATAGCTTTGGAATAGCTTGCTCTTTGTTGTTGAAACTCTAAAATGAATGCATCTAATAAATTTGTTTTTGAAGTAGAGATATTTTTTATAATCATTTATAATAACTTGAATCCAAACTAACGAGTGGAGCAATGGTCTTCTTCATTAAAAAAATATTTATATATTACTAGTTCTACAATACCCCTGACTCAATGTCAGGGTTTGTACTTTAATAGGTGCACTTCATGTCCATTAGGGGTTAGAGATATACTTGATGAATTTGTATAATGTTGGTGGTATTTGTGAGATTTTTGCATAGGTTTGTGAGATCTTTGAAAAAATGTTGAACCTTAGGGGTATAATTGATAATTTCCTAAAGGTTAAGTTTCAATACTTCCAATTAAGAAATTAATGAATATAATACGATAGACTCTTAGTAAAAAGAAAAATTAATAAGCAAAAATTGTAATATTTGTGTGATTTTTTAATTTATCCATGTTATGATTTTTAGTACTTATTTATATTATTTGTTCTTTTAAAGGCATTAAGTTAACAATTTTTTTTTTGTAACTTTTAGTATGAAGTGTTGAATCAAACCTTTAGAAAAAAATCATTTTTCAACTCTAATTAATTTTAAAAAAACCTTCACTAAAAGGTCAAAAAGGTATTTTAGGTAAAAATATTTTGTTTTCATTCAAAAAGAATATAACAGGTACGAATATTTGAATTGGTGTACTAAAATAAAATATTTTAATAACATAAGATATTTGGAATACCAATACATTAATTGGTTACTTCTAAAATATTAATCCCAACTTTTCACACAGAAAAGACAAAGAACAACATAATTTATTATTGAGAAATTATGAACAAATCCCAAATTTTACTCTCATACATCCCATTAAATACACTAAAATTTACATATCGATGAAAAGAACCAAAATGACAAAAATATCCCACTAATCTCTCACATATTCTACCAAAATTTTCAAATCAAATGTCTTACTACATGTGAGAAATGGTGTTTAGGTTGTGGTTACATAAATAAATTGTGGTTATAGGAAAACATGTTACGAAGAAATGATGTTTTGGTATTTGATATGTTAAAATCGTGAAAGGAGGAAAAATGTGATACTATGCAAGTTCGATCGGGGTTAATTGAACGTAATATGAATATTCAATAAGAGTTATCAAACCTAATAAAAAAGTTTGATTGAGAGTACTGAACATTTATCATAAGTTCGATAGGAGTTATTGAAATTCTATGTGATTTGTAGAAAAAAATATCATATTAATAGATACTATTTTAATTGATTTTTGGCTCGATTTTTCTCGAGTTTTTCTTCTTTATTCACATATTTAGTATATATCTCTTTTATTTTTAATATTTTTAATATCTTGATACTTAAAATATTAGGATTTGTGTATGTTTTATGGTAATGTAAATGTAAAGATGAAAAAAAAGGATGAGATGCATTGATTTGAAAATATATTTTTTTAGTAAATAGTATGTATGAGATAGAAATATCTTATTTTACTTTAAGCATTTAATGGTAAATTTTTTTTACATAATAAAATTAATTTTTAATTATTAGATATCTCGTAGTAAAAAAAATATTTTTCTATAATTTCTTTTTATTGTTTTTTACCGAGACAGCTTTTCCGCTACGAAGACAAATTCATCACAGGGTTATCGTCATCCATTGGTGCGATGCTTCAAAACAAAATTCAAATTCTTGCTTAATTTGCCTTAAACAACCGTCCTTGGTCACAGATGCTTGACTGGACAATGTGTAACCAAATCTAAAATAAGATTAATATTAAATTTTCTATTCAAATGAGATATGGGTTAGAATCCTCTACGTTCCAAATGGGGTAATGATTTTTCCAATATGAGTCCATGGGAATGGGTTTTGTTAATGGGATTTAATTTTTTAATTATTTTTTACTCTTTCAATATGAGAAAGACGTTTCTACCCTCATTCATTGACTGATTAATTTTATCTTTAGATATCACTTTTAAAATAATATAATTAAAATATTAGAAACAATAGATATAAAATTTAATACACATGTGCAGTTGACTATCAACTGTTGAGAGGTATCTGAGTCCACGTTCGACCTCATGTATGATCATATTTTGAGATACAAAAAGCATATGTATAAGTGAACTTTGAAGTATATGGACTGTTGATAATTATATTTTATATAGTTATTTTTATCTATTTTATTAATTATAATTGCTATGTTTTTGACATTTTTAGTTAATTTTAAATGGAATAAATTAATATTTACTCTTTATTTTTAAGGAATATATTTTTAAGAAAATTAAATAATTTGAATCGAAAAAGTACTTAATTGCAAATTTATGTCTAAAAATATAATTTAAAATAAAAGAGTACTTAATTGTAATTAATAAAAGCCTAAAATATAATTTGAATTAAAATTGGGCTTAATTGTAATTAACAAAAGTTAATTTAAATTAAAAAAAGGGCTTAATTACAATTAAAGAAATTTTAAAAAGTTAATTTGAATTAAATTGGAGGGCTGAAATGCAATTAAATAAAATTTATTTTCTACGTAGGAAAATGAGGCCACATGTGCAATCACCAACGTGTGACACCAACCGTTCGATCAGGAAATCAACAGATACGATGAGGCGCGTGGATTGCAAACTAGACAAAAGAGAGTAGACACGGGTTTTCTGGTTGACGCGTCTCGTGCATCGTGTGGGGCCCAACTTCGGCGCAGGTCAACGTGTAGGTGGGACCCACGTGCAATCATTCTCTCCAACCACTTAACGTTTGCCACGTGTACTACCATTTCTTACAACCAATCATGGGCTGACACGTGGCACATTTCGGTGAACGCAAAACGCAGAACCACACACGTGTTCCCAACGGCTATCCCCCACATGTCTTGTCGTCATTTGTCCCGTGCGACGTATTTCACGTGCTCCCGTTCCTCCCACCAATTAAAGGCTGCCACATGTCCCACTATATCTTGTAGCGAATTAGATCGCGACACGTGGCAGCGTGTATTGAAAAGAAAATCATAAACGCACAGTTGTCTCCCACTCAGTTTTAAATAACGTTTTCAATGTGCCGGTTTGTTTACCACGTGTTTTTTTATTTTCGATGTAAAATGTTTCTCGCGTGTCTAAAAATGAATTTTTTTAGATGTATTTTTCTAGATATATATAGGGTATTTATTGCTAAAAAAGTGTTTTTAGTTTTGAGTTTTGTTTTAGTTTCGTTTTGGGGTTGGATTGTGGAACACGCAGAAGCCATTTTTGGTTTCTGTTGTGTTCTATGTGTGCCAAAAATTTAGGAGCAGAAATGTTTTAATTTTCTTTGTGTTCTTGAGCGAATATTCCTTAAGTGTTGTAATTTAATTTTTCTAGGGTTGCGTTTTATCTAAATTTATGAAGCTTGAGTTTAATTATTTTTGAATGATTTATAAGACTTTTAATTTGTTTATTCTATTTGTGCTTAATGCTTTTGATTATTGGAAAATTTATCAAATGATCTGTGGTACTTAAATAAACTTAGAAGAAGTATTTTTGTGTATATTGTTCATGGATAGAATAACATGTATATATGAAGGATATGAATATACCTTTATTGGTGGGAGGAACGTGTATACTTGCACGTTTTATGTTCTCTTAAAAGAGACAACAACGGTCAACATCCTCGTGATATGGGCGGTCCATTCCGAGACATAGATGGT
Organism: Hippophae tibetana; assembly: GCA_037013495.1. NCBI lineage: Eukaryota > Viridiplantae > Streptophyta > Magnoliopsida > Rosales > Elaeagnaceae > Hippophae > Hippophae tibetana. Next base: position 32,905,806 of record CM072812.1, read on the forward strand.
TTACCTCCAAGGCCCATGTATGGTCAAACTATAAGACTCATAGAAGAAAATCTATGAGACTCATGTATGGACCAATTCTAAAATACACGTGAATACAATGTATACCTATATTCCATAAAAAAAATAGTCCACTGAACTAGTAGTCCATTGAAAAATAGTTCGCTGGAACCAGTAGTCTATTGAAAAATAGTTCGTTAGAACTAGTAGTTCATAGGTATTATATTCTGTAAGACATTTATGTAAGTATAGCACTTCTTACAAAAATTAATTTCATGATGCATGCATAAATTTTCAGATATAATGTGTAATGTTTTTAATAATCATTTCATAAAAAATTTCAATGTATTTATGAAAAAATATTTTCCAATGAGTGATTTATTAGAACAACATTCATAGCATTTTTCATTAAAAAATATGACATCCATTTTCCTTCATTTGTAAATATATGATGGATAGTATTTTTTATAAAACGATGCATCAATAAAAAAGTTTGAGTAAAAACCACGCACGAAAACTGATGAAAATCATTAAACTCTACAAATTCCAAGTGGACCAATCACAAGGTCTAGGAGAGCACAACTCGAAAAGGTTTTGAATGGGCTCATTGAAGAGGTCATGCATAACCAAGGGCACCTAAATTGGGTGTCCTAGGATTGTAACAATCATAGGATGGAAATTAGGGCAAAATTGGTAAAGAAAAACTAGGCACATTGTTGTGTCATTTGGACTTTTTTGGGTTGCTTCATTTTCAGCCTTTAGATGGAAACAAAGGTTAAGACATAATATTTTGTAGGGATTTCTTTGTTCTCAGATGCTCCAATTTTGCTCCACGTTTTGCTCCATTTTTGCTGTGCCATTTGGACTGATTTTGGGCAGATTTCTTTTCTCCATGTTTTCTGCTACCTTTTGTGCTTTTTGGCTGTTTTTATTTTCAAACCTTGGATGAGATCAAGGGCTATGATGTAGTAAATCTTAGGGTTTGTTTGTATCCTATTAAGAGTAGCTCAACTGTTGGAAAAATACAATTTGAATGAAGTTTGAATTTTCAGATCATTTGAGAGCTCATTCAAGCTCTTTGTTCCTCTTTAAGCAACTTATTAAGGGATTGGATACCTTTGTGGTGTTGTTTAGCATCCAAACATTTGTGGTGAGTAATATCCATACTTGTTAAGGTGTCATTTATGCTAGACTTATCAAGGGAATAATAGCTCTTTGTGGTGTCTTTTCCCCTCAGAAAAGTGGTGAGTAATATCCATTGATTTGCGTAGAAACCCTTTGCTATATAATCTGAAATTAGCTAGGTCTTAACCCCTTGGTTCATATCATTTGATATCAGAGCTTTAGGTGCTAATTTTTAGATTCCTATCCTTTATATTTGTTCTTGTTCTTATGTTCTTGTTTTGTTTCTACTACATAGAAAATAAAGAAAAAAAAACCTTTTGTTGTGTTTTTGTTGAAATTCATTTTTCAAACCCTAAAAATATTGTTCTTCTTTGTTTCCACGTTTTTTCTGCATTTTTCTTGCAAATTCTATTGTGTCCAAAGTTTTTCAGTAGTAACCTTGCATATCCTGCTGTTTCTGTAAGTATTCTGAATTTTCCTTTCATATTCTACATTTTTCCTTGCTTATTCTGCAATATCTGATATATTTTGCATTTTTTGGTTGTTTTCTAGTATTTCTGTGGTAGTTTCTACAGAAATTTAATTTCCTCTTTGTGTCGTAATTTATGTGCTATTTTACATATCTTAAAAATTCCTTAAACTCATATTGAAGGTGTTGTATTAATTTACTCTTTAGTTATAAGCATATTTGTTCCAAAAATACAGAAAAAAGAGTGGCCAAAATTTATTAAAAAAAAAGACAGAAAAAAGAGAGGCCAAATTACATTTGCTAATTTCTAGTGAGTATTTGAACTAATAGTTCCAAGAATTTTACCCTTTGATTATAAATCTCCCATTATGTGGTTAGTTTCTTTGGGGAAATTGTTGTTTTCCAATCGTGTTGATCTATTGATTTTCCTTGTTGTTACTACTCTAAACACTTTGAGTTAGTTTCCTTTGTGCTTTAACAAGTGGGATATTGTAAGCTACTTTTTTTGGGTGTTTGATAATTCTACAAATTGTTTGGAATTCCTGGATTTGGTTGTTTTGATTAGGAACTAAGAGGGTTTGAGCAATCAATCTGAGTGCTAAACACGTGAGGTATTGTGTGAATTTACATTAGTTCTATTTTATTACACTAACTTCTTATTGTGTAGAATTACAAAAAAAAGTCCAACATGAGAAGTCCCGAAGGAAGATCAGATATAATCTTCATGATGAGGGCGCTGTAACAATCTTTTGATTGGATGAACAACTTGATGGTTGATATGAATGAAAGATTGGAAAGGCAAGAAAATTCCTTAGCAACTTTACAACGAGAAACACCTCCACCCAATGTTAGGATAGGGTCAATAGGCAAGCTCATGTTAGGGATGATATAGAGGAAGAAGATTAGGAAGAAGAATTAGAGGAAGAAGAAGGAAGAATGCCTAGAGGAGGAAGAAATGATAGATGAGGTATGTGGAGACCCCTACCTAGAGCCCAAGATGGAGTTGATAGAGATCTAAGTAGTATAAAAATGAAGATACCACAATTCCAAGGAAACAATGACCCGGAGTTGTATTTTGAGTGGGGGAAGAAGGTGGAGCACATTTTTGAATGCCAAAACTACTCCACGGAGAAAAAGTAAAACTCGTTGTAATTGAGTTTTCTAACTATGCATTGAATTGGTGGGATCAATTAGTCATTAGTAGGAGGAGAAACCGTGAAAGGCCCATAGATAATTGGGAGGACATGAAGGCTATCATGAGAAAGAGGTTTATGCCTAACTACTACTATAGAGAGTTACACCAACACCTACAAAGATTGACTTAAGGATATAAATGCATTGATGAGTACTACAAGGAAATGGAAGTGGAGATGGTAAAAGCTAATGTCGAGGAAGATAGAGAGGCCATCATGGCTAGGTTTCTTAATGGGTTGAATCCGAACATTGCCAACATTGTGGAACTTCATCATTATGTGGGGATGGAGGACATGGTCCACATGGCAATCAAAGTGGAAAAGCAATTAAAGAAATGGAGTTTTCGATCCCAACCATCAAGGTCTATTCCCATTACTCCAAAACCAAACCCTACTAGTCCTTGAAAGTCCAATGAGAAAAAAGATGACGTAGCTACATCCAAACCAAGATTTGAGCCTTACAAAACCAAAGAGATGGGGGATAGCAAGGAAAAAGGTAAAATTGACACCCCAATTTGTAATCGTGACTTAAAGTGTTTTCGGTTTCTTGGTAATGGTCATATAGCCTCTTAATATCCAAACAAGAAGGCAATGATCACCTTAGGTAGTGGTGAGATGCCATCTGCAGAGGAAGCTAGTGAAGATGAGATAGGACCCGTGGATGGGGAAGCACTTGTAATAAGGCGATCTTTGAGCAATCAAGTCAAGGAGGATGACCTTGAACAACAAAGAGATAACATCTTTCACACATGGTGTCATGTGAGTAACAAAGTGTGTAGTGTTATCATAGATGGAAGAAGTTGCACCAATGTGGCTAGTACTACCTTAGTTGAGAAATTAGGGTTGCCTACATTTGAACACCCTAAGCCTTACAAGTTGAAATGGTTAAATGATAGTGTGGAAGTGAAGGTTAATAAGCAAGTATTAGTGAGCTTCTCCATTGGAAAGTACAAGGATGAGGTGATGTGTGATGTGGTACCCATGCAAGCCGGGCACATCTTGCTAGGTAGGCCTTGGCAATATGATAGGAGGGTTACACATGACAGATATAGAAACAAGTATTCGTTTGTGAAGAATGGTAGAAACATCACACTTGCACCCCTTTTCACCCAAGCAAGTCTTTGAAGAGCAACTGAGGATGGTTAGGGAAAATGAATAAAAAGAGAAGAATGAAAAAGAAAAAAAGAGTGAAAGAAAAAAAAGAGTGAAGAAAAAGGAGAGGAGAGTGGAAAAATAAGAGAGAGAAAAAATGTGAATTTTTATGCTAAGGCAAGTGAGGTCAATGAGGTTTTTTATTCAAAACAGCCCATACTTGTACTTTTGTACAAGGAGGCTAATTTTTCTATTAACGATTTTAACCAGTCTTTGCCTAGTGCCACTATTTCTCTTTTGTAGGAATTTGAGGACATGTTCCTTGAAGAGATTCCGAATGGGGTGCCACCAATTAGAGGGATTGAGCATCAAATTGACTTCATACCGGGAGCTTCTCTTCCAAACCGACTTGCCTATAGGACCAACCCCAAAGACACTAAGGAGATTCAAAGGCAGGTTGAAAAGTACTTGATCAAAATTCAAGTCAGGGAGAGCCTAAGTCTATGTGTTGTTCCCGTGCTACTCGTTTCCAAGAAGGATGGATCAAGCAGGATGTGTGTTGATTGTCGAACCATCAACAACATTATGGTAAAATATCGACATTCTATCCCTAGACTAGATGACATGTTAGATGAGTTGCATGATTCTTGCATTTTTTCAAAAATTGATTTGAGAAGTGGATACCATCAAATTAGGATGAGAGAGGGTGATGAATGGAAAATCGCTTTTAAAACTAAACATGGATTGTATGAGTGGTTAGTCATGTCCTTTGGTCTAAAAAATGCACCTAACACTTTTATGAGGCTTATGAATTATGAGGTTTTATGAGGCTTGAAGAGCATGTCTTACATCTTAGGTATGTTCTTGAAATTTTGAGAAAAAGAACAACTGTATGTGAACCTGAAAAAGTGTGTTTTTGCATGGACAAGTTAGTTTTTCTTGGTTTTGTTGTTAGTTCTAAGGGGATATAAGTAGATGAGGAAAAGGTTAAGGCTATTCGAGAATGTCCCACACCTACATATGTAACTGAGGTTAGAAGCTTTCACAGCTTGGCTAGTTTTTATTGAAGGCTTGTCAAAGATTTGAGTACACTAGTTGCACTTCTAACCAAGGTCATTAAAAAGTCTATTGGTTTTAAATGGGGCGAGAATCAGAAGATAGCATTTAAAGCATTAAAAGATAGTTTGTGTTCTGCACCTATTTTATCTTTACCTGATTTTACTAAAACCTTTGAAGTTGAGTGTGATGCATCAGGAATAGGTATAAGAGCTGTTTTGATGCAAGAACGGTGACCTATCGCTTATTTCAGCAAGAAACTTCATGGAACATCCCTTAATTATCCAACGTATGACAAGGAGCTATATGCCTTGGTTAGGACCCTGGAGACATGACAACATTTCTTTTGGCCAACGGAATTTGTCATCCATATTGATCATGAATCTCTAAAACATCTTAAGCGCCAAGGTAAATTGAATAGAAGGCATGCTAGATGGATGGAATTCATTGAGACGTTTCCTTATATTGTTCAATATAAGAGAGATAAGGAGAATGTTGTAGCCGATACTTTATCACGGAGGTATGTCTTACTCTCAACTTTAAATGCTAGATTTCTAGGATTTGAATATGTTAAGGAAATGTATGTTAATGATGATGACTTCTCTGCTGTTTATCATGCATGTGAAAAAACTTCTTTTGAATTTTTTTATAAATTAGATAGGTATTTATTTAAAGAAAATCAATTGTGTCTACCCAAATGTTTAATGCGTTAGTTGTTAATTAAGAAGGCCCATGAGGGATTAATGGGGCATTTCGGAATTAAGAAGACTCTAGATTTTTTGCGTGAGCATTTTTATTGGCCAACAATAAGGAAGGATGTAGGGAGAATATGTTCTAGATGCATCACTTGTAAGCATGCCAAATCCAAAGTCCTACCACAAGGACTATATACTCCCTTGCCCGTACCAAACACACCTTGGGTAGATATTTCCATGGATTTTGTTTTAGGGTTACTTAGGTCTAAGAAGGGTAGAGACTCCATTTTTGTGATTGTAGATAGGTTTTCTAAAATGGCACATTTCATAGTATGCCATAAAACTGATGACGCCACTAATGTAGCAGAGTTGTTCTTTAGGGAGGTTGTTAGGCTTCATGGAGTTCCTAGGAGCATTGTGTCTGATAGGGATGTTGAATTCCTTAGTTATTTTTAGAAAAATCTTTGGGCTAAAATGGGCACTAAACTCTTATTTTCAACTACTTGTCACCCCCAAACAGATGGGCAAACTGAGGTAGTCAATATGACTCTGTCCACATTACTTAGGGCGATAATAAAAAAGGAATTTGAAAATTTGAGAGGATTGTTTACCTATTGTTGAATTTGCTTATAACCAGAGTGTGTATTCAACTATTGATCATTCTCCATTCAAAATTGTTTATGGTTTCAATCCACTAACTCCTTTGGACTTATTACCTATACCTATTTAAGAGAAAACTAACTTAGATGGTGCGAGGAAGGTTGAAATGGTGAAGAAGCTCCATGAACGCATTCATTAGCAAATTGAGAAGAGAAATAAGGATTATGCTTGCAGGGCCAACAAAGGGCGACGAAGAGTCATTTTTGAGCCTGGTGATTGGGTTTGGGTGTATATAAGGAAGGAACAGTTTCTTGAAAAAAAGACGTTCCAATTTGCAACCTCGGGGAGATGGACCCTTTCAAGTGATTGAACGAATTAATGACAATGCCTACAAAATTGATCTTTCTGGTGAGTATAATGTTAGTACCTATTTTAATGTTTCTGATCTTTCTCCTTTTTATTATGCAGGTGACGATTCGAGGATGAATCCTCTTGAAGAGATGGGGAATGATGAGAATCATCGAGCTCTACAAGTTCCAAGTGAACCAATCACAAGGTCTAGGAGGGCACAACTCGAAAAGGCTTTAAATGGGCTCATTCAAGAGGTCATGCATAACGAAGGGGGCCTAAATTAGGAGTGCAAGGATTGGGACAATCCTAGGATGAAAATTAGGGTAAAATTGGCAAAAACAAATTAGGCACATTGTTGTGCCATTTGGACTTTTTTGGGCTGCTTCATTTTCAGCCCTTAGATGGAAACAAAGATTAAGATGTAATATTTTATAGGGATTCCTTTGTTCCCAACTACTCCATATTTTTGTTATGCCATTTGGACTGATTTTGGGAAGCTTTCTTTTAAGCCCTTTGGATGAAATCAAGGGTTAAGATGTAATATTTTCCTAGGATTCCTTTGTAGTCAGCTACCTCATTTGTCTCCATGTTTTCTGCTACCTTTTGTGCTTTTTGGCTGTGTTTATTTTCAACCCTTAGATGAGATCAATGGCTATGATGTAGTAGAGCTTAGAGTTTGTTTGTATCCTATTAAGAGTAGCTCAATTGCTGGAAAACAACAATTTGAATGAAGTTTGAATTTTCAGATCATTTGAGAGCTTATTCAAGCTCTTTGTTCCTCTTTAAGCAACTTATCAAGGGATTGGCAACCTTTGTGGCGTTGTTTAGTATCCAAGCATTTGTAGTGAGTAATATCCATACTTGTTAGGGTGTCATTTATGCTAGACTTATCAAGGGAATAATAGCTCTTTGTGGTGTCTTTTCCCCTCAGAAAAGTGGTGAGTAATATCCATTGATTTGCGTAGAAACCCTTTGCTATATAATCTGAAATTAGCTAGGTCTTAACCCCTTGGTTTATATCACTCATCCATTCATGCTCCCAAGCCCAATGTTGATTCTTTTTCCTTTTAACTAAAGCTAATCACAAATTTTATAATTTTGTACAAAAATTAGTAATATTCTATATTAATTTATGTAATGTAAAATTAACGTTTAAAGGAAGGTTTTTACCCTTTTAAGTTTATTAGAATACATTTGATAATTTATCGCTTCGACAATCTACCTTTTCAAACTAGAACATTTAGATAATTTATCCTCAAATTGTACTTAAAATTGCACTAAAAATTATAATATCTTAGAGAAAGAAAGAGAAAATGGTATTTTTTTTTTGTATGAGAAAAATGGGATTATCTACGACAATTTATAGGTTAAAATTGGTACTTACTACTAAATGTGTACCCTCGATAAGGTCCTGACAAACACAATTTTCTCGTTATCCTCTTGACGCCTGCTTGCCAACTGACGAGGCCTCAACAAGCTAGACGAAAAACTTTGTAATTGATCCAATTTTCATACAAAGTTTTCGATACATTATTATAATTTAAAATATTAAAAATTATTTTTATAAAAAATTTATAATTAATTATCGACTCTCAAGGTTTTAATATTAGAGTTTGAATATTTTCTTAAAAATATCATAACGTAAAGTTAATTTTATATGTTATGTGTTTATAAATTAAAAAATATTAGTAAATATTATTAAATTATTCAGTATTATTTACCTGTCATATATTTAATAATTTAATGTAGTTTTTTAAAATTTAATTAATCCTCGTGTTTATATCTATATTAATGTTATTCCTTTTACAGGGATACTGTATAACAATACTCGTACATTGTCCGTACAACAAAAAAAAATCACGAGCCAACTCAATTTAAAACCAAAGCTGTAAATTTATGTCATATTCTTCATTAACATTGTAATTTATATTATTATTATTATTTTCCTAATATATTATTACTAGTTTACTACCATACAAACATGTATATAGTATAATTTGATTATAAAAACAAAAATTATACGTAAAACTAGCAAAATAAATATAACATGAGATGGAAATAAAAATAAATAATACAAAATATTGTAAAAAAACCTAAAAAATAATAATCTTTTAACATAAGATATAAATATTATAAATAGATAAATTTATTGGAAAATGATTTAAAAAATTAAACAAATACAAAAAAAAATGCTTTAATAAAAAATTACAAATTTTTTGATTTTTTTTAAACGTGAAGACATTTGTGGACATTACTGTGATAATATTATCACATTATCTACATGATTTTGATTAAAAATAATTCTTTTAACAATTAATCGTTAGCAACATTCTCTCCTAATATCATGAAATTCTCTTATTTTTAGACATTTTGGTTTCATTAGATGAAAATCACTTATTAATATGAGAGGTATAAAATCTTGAAAATATAGCAATATTGTCGAAATTGTATATGGTTCTTAAACCACAAAAATATTATAAATATTTATGAGTTTTCATCTTTTATCATAAATACTTTAAATATTTTTAAAATGTTACAGATATTTTTAACATTAATATTAAATTTTAATGAAATTGTGATTTTTTATTTTTTATTTGTGTTTTGAGTTGAATCATTTAAGATAATTAATTTTATAATATATTAATATTAATCAGTTAATGAAATTCTTAAATAAAAATTGATGATTTTTCTTTTAATTTTATATATGGTTTATGCCAAATTTTGTTTGGTGATTTATTATTTTTTTGTTCAACAAAAGAAAAGATGCAATGATTTTTTATGCTAAAATAATTAAAATTCTAATTTTAAGTAATTAATTGAACCAAACTAGCAAATTAAACCTAAAAAGAAATAATTTAATAGAGATTATAACTTTTAATCTTCTATTAATTATTTAATTGTAAATTTTAAATTTTAAAAATTAAGAAATTAGTATTAACACAATTTATAAATTAAGAGTATCAATATAAAATGTTAGAATATTTATGATAAAATTATAAATATTAAAAATGTATGTGATAAAAGATTAAAAGTAAGTATTTGCAATATTTTTTCCTTAAAATCATGAATCATGTTGTACATTTCAAAAAAATAGGACAACTACCGGCTAGGAATGGGCACGGGTACGGACGGGGATAGTTTTTGATATAATCGTCCCCGAACTGAATTATAAAACATATACCCGAAACCGCCCGAAAATCGTTACGGTTCGGGGACGATTTTTTACCCGCGGGTAACGGTTCGAGACGGTTATGAAAAAAACTAAAAAAAAACCGAAATATATATATAATTTAATTTATTAAATATATATAATTAATTTTTTATTTATAATTTAATATATAATTTAATTAATTAAATATAATTAATTTCGGGTACGGGCGGGTATGATTTTTAGTATAACTGTAACCGAACAATAACTGTTGTTTCATATTCGATTTTTACCAGAAACCATCCCCGTCCCCAAAATTTATCGATTAAAAACCGAACTGTCGGTTCAAATAATCGAAACTGTGGTTTTTTTGCCCATCCCTACCGCCAGCCATATCTTGCACTCCAATATGCTCATCAGTTTGCATAAATATTGGTGTACAGACACCATCTCGCACTATTTTAGCCATTCCAACTATGGATTTCATCAACAATCTCCTGAGGTGTATTACTTCTTACAGAGGGCTTTTATAATTTGCATAGGAGAATTAAAAAAAATATTTTTATTGGATCATGACCAATAAATATAGAATTTTTCTTTACGATAACATCGTTAATACTTCTCAAATTTGGAAAAAATATCACAAAATATTCTTAAATTTTTAAAAATATCACAAATATCAGTTTGATTGAATGGAAATTAAATTTTTCGAAAATATAATAATTTTATATATAAAAATAATAGAAAATAAAAAATAATAGAAATAAAAACACAACATATATCACAATGTTTTTAAAAAGAAATGATAATTAAGAAAACTAAATTTAAATAAAACAAAAAACAATATTAAATCTTAAAGAATAAGAAAAGATTCATCATCCTCAAAGTTAAAAAAAATATTTCAAAAAAATATATAATTTATTATAGAGTAAGTAATAAGGAAATGAGTGTAAACAAAAGGTATAACATACCATTAATTAAAAAAAGATTATTATGCATAAACTATCTAAAATTTTATAAAAGAATAAAAGAAATATTAAATATATCCATTTAGTAGGAATCCAAATATTAATAAAAGTACATTTTAAAGAAGGAATAAATATATCAATAAAATTAACACTCCTAGATAATAGAGTAATAAATAAAAAATAGAAAATATTTTTTATTAGAAATGATCCACGAAAACTTGGATACCAAAATTAAAATTCACAAAATATCCTAGATTTGTCATTAACATTAATAATAAAAACTTAAACAAAATATTAAATTTAAATTATGAATTTGAAATAAGAGATTTAATGAAAGAAGTAAATCATCTATTTTAAGTATAGTACATCGTATGATATTCATTAATAAAGAGTCATAATAGTTCAATATATAAACAAAATAAATTCATAAAAATACATAAAAAAATCCAAAAAATTAGACAAATAATAAAACAAAAAATATTAAAAAAATTGAAATACCAAAAGAGTGAAATTTAGATATTAAAAAAACCTATTATATGAGGAAAAAATTAATATAGTAAGAAATAGTAATGTATAAATATTTACGTTTATAGATCCTGAAGAAGAAATCTCTAATAAAAAAAGAAGTTAAAATAGTGAAAACATTAGTCCATAACGTAATATTGTGAAAAAAAAATATTTAACAACAATACATGAATGAAATACAAAAAGAATTCCTAAAATAAATAAGAGAATATAGTTATAATAAAAAAACTACAATAAGACATACATAAGGAATTTATATAATTAAAAAATAGATGTAAATAATATACATAGAAACAATTAAATTATAAGTTATAAGTTTGATCTATTTGTAGGATTAAAGAAAAAATCACCTAAGAGATTAGATATATTGATACCTAGGAATGAAAAAAAGAAAAAAAATGAAAAAAACCTAAAGACAAAGAATAAGCTATAATTTTAGTTTGATGAAATATAGAAAAGAATTAGAAAAATAGTTTATGAACCCTGAGAATAGGGACCTAGAAAAATTAGTTAGTATGTTAATCTTAATAAATGAAGAACCAAGAAGACATTACGATGAAAGTTTTTGTACAAAGAGTAAAATAATATGAAAATAATCAGTAAAATTGATTTTGAACTAGAAAATATAATCCAAAAAAATCATATGAAGCTAATTTCTTTACCAGTTTCTTATCAAGAAGGAACATCCGACCCACGTATAAAATAAATAAATAGACAAAGGCTAGAAGAACCTAATTATTCCTTATAGAAGAAAACAACAACTCAAAATGAAAAAAAGAATTACATTAGCAAACTAGATGTAGTATCCTACTACAATTCATACTTCATGAAAATTATAGATATGATATTTTATATTTATATTATATAAGAGACATGAAAAAGTCTTAGATGAATAGTATAACGGTATAAGTGTAATCATACAAATTTCTCCAATTAGACAATCAAACCCTTCAACTTGTAAAGTCTTAATAGCTCATAAAATGACAAAAAATGCTAAAATTTGATTTACAAATTTAACAAAAAAATAACATTTATATATGCAAGAGAATGCTCCCATTGGTAGAGAATACTTAGATATTGTAGTAAATGAAATATATAAGAAATTTATTAGAGAAAACAAAGATATATCATTGAATATAGTGAAAATAAAATTGAATAAACCAAATAGCATTTAACAAATATAAAAATATGTGACATGTGTTATATAAATTCCTTTATTTGTGAATATAAAATGCATTAGCATAAGCTACCACTCTACCCTCTATGCAAGAAACTTATAAGAAAATGTTTTTTGAGAAATTACTTAAAATATTACATAAAACTATAACAGAATGATGAAATAAAATAAATAGAAAAATCATACTAGATACTTTAGGAGAAAGAATAACAAGTCTTAAAAATTATATAATCATTAAATATCAATAAAGACAATAATATAACAAATCAAAAGAAATGATAAAATCTATTGTGATACAAGAGATTTTAGAATGCCAAAAAAATATAGATGTTACATAAAAAATTACAAGCAAAGGTATAAAAAATAAAAAAAATAAAAAACATTCAAAAGATATAAATTTAAAAAACAAGACTTTTAAAAATATAAGAGAATGTATAGAAAATAATCTTACTAGAAAAGATAGTTTAAGAGAAAAAAGATATAACCTACCAGAAAATAAAAAAATGATTGCCCATAAGGTAAAAAGAAATACAGATGTTGGATCTGTAATGAGAAATGACATTATGCTAATGAATGCTTTAATAAACTTTAATATAAAAAAGAATTTAAAAATGAATTTTCATAGAAAACAGAAATCTTAGAATAAGTTTTTAAGATGAAATTAGAATTAATAGAGGAATCAGATATAGAAGGTACTTGTATTATTTATCTATTAGAAGAAGATGAGAATAAAATAATTGACTTAGAATATGAATACTCTTTATTAGAAGATGAATGATTTGTATAATATTATAAATCAAACAATACTTATATAAAGATAGGTTTGAAATTTAAAGGATACACAAATTACTATTTATATGCATATGTGGATATAAGAGCAACATATGTGTAACTAGTAAATATGTATTTCTAAAAGAACTTTAAAAATAAATACTAAAAGATTTGATTGTAAGAATTGCTAATAAATCCTAATAAAATTTTAAAAGATACATATATAATGATAGGAGGAGAGAAATTTTATATTCCTACCATATACCAACAAGAAACAAAAGCTAATTTATTAATAGGAAACATTTTCTTAAACTTATATAAACTTTTTACACAATATTTAGACAAAATAAGTCTAATAATACTAGATGGTAAAACCATTTATGTGTTAAAAATAAGATAAAAAGCTTTGAATGTATCAAACCTAACTTTTATGGAATAATATAAAAAGTGAAAATATAATGAGATAAACACAAAGCAGTAACAAAAACCTTATTTAGAAAATATTTCATTAGATATAGAAAAAACAAAACTCTTTTATTAATGAAATTGAGGAAGATAAAGCCTTATCAAGCATTAAAACATTATTAAAAACTGTAAACTTAAAATATCTTTTAGTTTCAAAAATAAACAAATCTAAAATGACTGCTAATATAAAACTTAGAGATCTTAACAAAATCATTAGAGTAAACTTATAATCAATACTTTAGAAGACAAGATTGAGCTTGAAAAACAAATTCAAGAACTTTCGGAACTATAAATCATAATACCAATTAATTCACCACACTTTAGTCTTGCATTCTTAGTCAAAAAATTAGTCGAAAAAAGAGAAAAAAAAGAATGGTGATAAACTTCAAAGCATTGAATAAATAAACAATTGATGATAGATATTTTATTCCAAAGAAATAAGAATTATTATTATTAATAAAAGGAAATAAATATTTATCAAGTTTTGATTACAAAAGTAGATTTTTTAAAATAAGATTGGATGAAGAATCTCAAAAACCAACGACATTTAGTAACCCTTAAGGATAATTTCAATGTACTATTATACCATTTAAATTAAAACAAACTTTAAGTATTTTTTAAATATATATAGATAATATCTTTAAGAAATTATAAAATATTTATTGTGTTTATATAGATTATATTTTGGTTTTCAGTGATGAATTAAATAAAAATTATATGAATATTATTAATATTCTACAAGAATACAGGAAATAAGACATTGTACTTTATGAGAATAACAGTACTTTTCAGCAAAAAATTAAGTATTTAGGGTTAGAAATTGAATATGAAAGACATAACATACAACTCAATATACTAAATAAAATTCAAGGATTTCCTAACGAATTAAAAGATAAAAACCAATCACAAAGATTCCTTGGATGTTTGACATATATTGAAGTGTACATCAAGAAACTTATAGAAATGCGAAAATCTTTGCACACAAAATTGAAAAAAAAATCATGTTTGAAAATAGAAAGAACAAGATATTTTGTACATGGATAAGATAAAAGCACAAGTAAATTTTTTCTACTTGATATCATCCAAATTTAGATGATAAAATGATAATGAAACAAATGTTTTCCATGAATATTAGGGAGAAGTTTTAAAAGCAAAAATAGATGATAAAGATGAATATTTTTGTAGATATACATCAAAAATTTTCCATAATCTAGAATTAAATTATCACAGTAATAAAAAAAATACTAAATTGTTAAAAAAGCTATTAAGAAATTTACAATATATGTAATAAGTTCTAGATTTATTATCAGAATAGAAAATAAAAAATTTGGTTATTCTTTAAGGACTAATATTCTAGGTGATTATAAATAAGTAAGACTAGTTAGATGGAAACCATTACAATTTTGATGTCGAACATATTCTAGGAAACAAGAATAGTTTAACAGTTGTTCTTACAAGAGAATTAACATATATAACTATTTTATTTTATAATAATGGAACATCTTGATATCAAGATCAAGATAAAAGAGAATGAGATAAGAATCTTTCAAAAATAACTCGAGGTTTTATATCTAGATAAGTCTCTTTTGGAGATAATAATTAAATAGAAAGAACTTAATAGTTTAAAATGATCATTAGAGTCCAAAAACTCTAAAGATGAAACTTCATCATAGATTTATTCTAAGAAAAGTAAAACTTCTGAAGAAGGAATTCAAAATGAGAAGAAAGAACCTAATAGTTCAAAAAGAGTAAAAATAAGAGTAACATATATGAAAATAATAAGGAAAAACTTAATTTGGTTGAAAAAGCAGAAAAAGACTTAAGTGGTCAATAATAGTCCAAAATTAGGAATTTACAACTATTGACCTAAAACAAGCAAAGTTATCATCAGATTTAATGGAATAACTCACAGAACTTTCACTAATAGAATAGAAGTTGAAGGTAGTTATGTCAACTATAGAATACTGAAACTAATAAATCTAGAAGATATAGTTAAAAATTACTCTGTAGCATTACAACAACAATCATCACTATCAAGTAAGTTGAAGACCTTAGAAAATATAGTACTAGTACTAATACTATTTAGGGAAATGCCTCTCGTAGAGACTAATAAAAATAGTACGACCACCAGTACTATTAAGGGAAAAATCCCCTGTGAATACATTGGTAATTGAAGATAAAAAAGACCAATACAGGAATTTAAGTAAATCACAATGGTTTAGTCTCTATAACTTAGTCAGAAAATCTATCCAAGAACATATCGAAGATATGGAATTTTCACCATAGAAAAAGAATTCCCTGCCGATAATAAATTTAATATTTTTGAAAGAGTTGATCATATTTTTGTTTATCAAGCTTTCCATACATGTTTAATTGAGAACCTATAGCTAGGAATTAATTTAAAGTGAATTAAATTATTTTCTTAAAAATTTCAGCCATCAAGAACTTCAGGAAAAAGATTAGAACAAATGACAAACTTATTTATCTCAGATTTTTCAGTTTACTTATGGACTGGAATGAAGAAGAATGTGTTAGTCTCTATCATTTTATCAAATTAATGATTTACAACACTAATAGGGAAGTTTTAAAACTAAGGGCATTTTTAGAAAATGAATTTAATATAGATGAACTCTGTATACTAAGAGGACAAATGTTAGGTTACATTTATCATGAACTCAGAAAAATTGATAATTCTTTTAAAATCAAAGTAAATTACTCAACTAGTAATATTATAATCACTTTATATAGGAATATGACTCTCACTGAAGAAGATGGTGAGAAAATTAGTAAGTTTGAGACAAATTTTGATAATAATAACCTAGAAATTTGTTAAAAAATAAGAAAAATATTTCGTTTTTACGCCAATAAAATTATTAAGGATCATAAATGCATTTATTACATGAGAGATCAAGAAGATGAATATGCATCATCATCTACGTCATCAAAATGACTATCGACAGAAAATGAAAAAGAGGTGTACATATGTAAAACTCACATCATCAGTCGGTAGGTCATGCTAAGAAAATAAAAGGCTTAAGTTCAAAAGTTAAAAACAAAAAGGTGAATTATTAAAGAAATGATAAAATAATGATTTTGTCAATATTGTAAACATGAATTCCTTACATTATAAAAGGAAGTCTTATTTCTATTAGTTGGACACAACTTCAGTAATAGCAACCTATCTATTCTAAAAGTTATTTATCTAACAATTATGTATCTAGAAACTATGAACGATTAAGAATCTCTTCAAGGTTCTTAGATGACTTTTAGAATTATAATATTTATTAATATTATAAATAAAAGACATTGCAATCACTCTTTTCCTATTTTCTAATAAGTCTAATATGGACACTATATTATATACAAATACAAAGGTTTTACTATTACTATGAGGGTATTAAGGTTCGAGCACGTTGAGGTACATCAAGTATAACAAAAGAAGACAAATAACATAAGAAAAAATCGTGGTGGACTTATTAAATTTAGGTATGATAGTTATAATTTTACGTCAATTAAGAATCTTGAATGATTAAATATTTGTTTATAACATTTATAAAATTGATAAATAAAAAAATGAATACAAAGAAACTAATTATAAGTCTGTATAGACATACATATAAGGAAATTATAAAAATAAAATAATGTTTTGATAAGAAACTTAAATATTTATCTTTAAATAATAATATGCATGAAGTAATAAAAAGTTTTATAAAACATTAATTTATAATTTGGTATCGGAGTTATAAAAAAGAGAAATACATCATTAGATGAAAAATTAATAACGTTAACTATTTAAGAGTTTCATTGATATGAGAAAACCTAAATGAAGTAAAATAAATTCTAGAGAGTGTCATTGATATAAGATAAAATATAAGAGAGATTAATAATAATTACCCTTTTTCTTAAAAAAAATACTACATCTCTCAACATACAAGTGTCATGATCTTATCAATTTTTTGCCTTTTTAACTTTGTTTTATTATGAGAAATTTTCCAAAAATTTTCAAGAAATTTTATTTTAAACATCTCATTAATTATAAAATACTTAAAAATATAATAAAATAATGCTTTTACACTCATATATTATAATTAATTAATACAACCCATTAAATAAAATAAATAAGAAACCCCACCCTCATGCATTAAAAAAAGCCTTTCTTAAAAAAAATCTATAGTACATCTCACTTATCTCCTTTCATCTCAACCTATACATACCTCCGTATTCACGTGGTGGTTGGTTGTGGCGTGCGCAATGGCTAGTTGTTAGGATGTCTCTCGAGTTGTGTATTGGGGGATCATGTAGAGAAAGGGAAGAATGAGAACAATTGGATGATATATGGTGGGATAATTTATAATTTCAATATTTTTTAATAATATGTAAATTTTAATGCATTTAATGAAATATTGTGAGTAAAAATTAGGATTTTTCTATACTTTCTCCGTATTATTTTTAATAATATTACTTATATTTTACACTAATCGTTAGAGGTGTCCATAAATTGGATCGGACCGGTTTAATAAACCAGATCAGATCGGTCTGATTTGTATTAATTTTAGACCAATCGAATCGAATTAGACCGATTTAATAATATATTAAATTTTTTGCATTATTTCTCATTAAATGTGTCAAAAAATTGAACCAATTTGAAACGAATGATTTTATAAAGCAAATGGTCTGATCCAATTTATATTAATTAAAACTGTTTCAAATGATCTGATATGATCCGATCCGATTAAAGTTTTTTAGCCAAAATTAAACCGGATTAGATCGGTGTACACCCGTACTAATCATACTCGTGCACTTAAAAAGTTATGGGATATATAGATACCACACAACGCTTTTTGTTAGAGAGTAAGATACAATTCCTATCTAAAGCGGGTAAAGTAAATACCGGCGAAGTGGCGTATCTCTACAAATGCCGTTTTGATAAAGGAACGTCGTCTCAATAGGCGCGTTTAAATTCCCAAACTACTATTTTTGTTGTTGAGGCGCGTGAATATTACTCCCAATCAGACGGTGGAACTCTCACATTGCATAGCACACGCGATTTAGAAACACGTGGAATATACCGCCCTTAAGGTCACAGGATACTAGAGTCTTTGAAGTGAACCAAGAAGGGTGCCTCTGTTTATCAAAACTAGTGGGCTTCCCGTTCCTTTCGTCCAAAATCTTCAAAATTTACCTCACCTTTTCTGTCTATTTTCTCCTTCTACTGGAAATATTATTTTGATTTTTTGTGGATTTTAACAGGCAGTGATTTGTAACTTGAAAACGGTAATTGTTGTAATTATTGCTCGAAGTAATTTCTTTCTGTATTTATAGCTTGTATTTTTGAAGCTATTGATCTTATTGGTTTGTAATCTATGTTCTTACTAATATTCCAAATTTTTTTTTCATTTAGAGGTTGATTCTCTGAATAATTATTTGCATTGGGTTTAATTTATTTTTCTAGTTATCCTTGTGCTGGTTGTGGGAGTGAGGGTGAAATTGGTGTCTTCAGGGGCAACCATACTAACCCAATGAAGAAGTTAGTGATCAGATAGGTAGGCGTTCACTCCACTGACGTTATCCTCAATGATTCGATGTTTTTTTTTTTTGAGCAACAGACGTTGTGTGTTGATTGATTGGACTCCTATCTGGGATTTCTATGTTGTGTGTGAGAAGATGATTGTGTCAACTATTTGTTACTAGTGATAGAAACCAATTGGTCTCTTTGCTTCAATCCTCAAATGCCTTTATGTCTACATGCTTCGTACTGTTATAACTTATGAGTTAATGATAGACATGAATAGCTGAAAATTTGTCAAATGGGAAATGTAAATTTATTGGTGAGAGAATTTTTTTAATCATTTTCATGTGAAATGTTTGCTTTCTAAACTACGAAAACCCCAGTTCACTGCATCTGATCCTTTCTTTTATTATTCTGTTCTCTAAATCTCATTGCATCTTTTGATATGCTTGTATCTTTTTAGAAGGTCGGTAGACAGACTTTTGTATCCATAATTGTTGATGATTTTATTGTATTGAATATAAATATCGCGGTATTTAAAAAAATAAAGAACATAATTATCATCTAGAGTTTGCAAGAAGAAGATTAGTCTAGCATGCATTATTGTGAATGTGTGTGTTCTACTATGCATGTCTCCTGTTTTTCATGCTGCAGAAATAAATGCTTTAATGTCTTTTTGTTATTTATTTGATATTCTATTCGGCTATTCTCCTCAGTTTCTTTCATGAACAATGGAACTTCAGGCTCAAAAAGAGCTCATAACACCGAGCAAGATGCTTCCTCCAGAACCTGGAACATTTAGAGATCGTGAAGACCTTATCACTTATGTCCGTGATTTTGGTGCTAATCAAGGATATGTGGTGACTATTAAAAAGTCCAGGAAAGACAGAAGAGTCATTCTTGGTTGTGATAGAGGAGGCGTTTATCGTAATAGGCGTAAAATTGATGAAAGTAAACGCAAAAGGAAGGCAACTTCACGCCTTATAAATTGTCCTTTTGAAGCCATTGGTAAAAAAGATGATGATAATTGGGTACTTACCATAAAGAACGGAGATCACAATCATGAAGCATTAAAGGACATGTCAGAGCATCCTTATAGTCGTCGTTTCACTTTGGAAGAGGTCAGGCAAATTAGATTAATGACCGAAGCTGGTATTAAACCTCGTCAAGTTCTTAAGGCTCTCAAGCAAAGTAATCCTGGTCTGCAGACAACACCAAGGCATTTGTACAACCTCAAAGCTAAGATCCGTCATGGGAATCTATCAGGTGTACTTTTAATGTGCCCTTCATTTATAAGTTAAACTGAAGAAGACTGGTGGATACAATTTCTGGAAAAGTAGAACTGTACCTTGCACCACCTTGGTGTGAAATACACTTCCTTTTTCTCATTATCAGGGATTGATGCAGATTGCAAACAATGCTTTTAACTCAGCAGATCATACAGGGAAACATTCATGCTTTCATTAAAAAAAAATGGTCTAGGTTGTTGTTGCTGTTCAATCTGAATTTGTAGTTGTGGGTGCTAATGGATCTTGTTTATGGCGCAATATGTCTATTCTCTTAACCTGGGTTGTGTCATTTTTATACAATGTTAAAATGAAAATGGTATTAGTCATTGATGTTAGGCTATGAAGTCTATAAGAACTATAGTAATCGTATTTTTAGTTTAGTGGATGAATTTTGGTAGCTTCAAAAAATCAGCTATTGATGCGTGGTATTCTTGACTATGATCTTTTACTCAATTAAACAATTATATTTTCTTGATTGGAAAATTTAGCATGACTCATTGTTATATTAACAATTATACCTTTACTAACATAGAATCTAAAAAATAAGCCGTTCTCCAGCACATTTTATCTTGTATTAAGAGTATGGGACTTTAGTTATTATTATTTCTCTGTGTATTGTAAAGCTAAACTCCCATGTCAAATGAACATATAAGTTTAATGTTTTTGTGTCTAACTATAAATGTGCTAATACTTTTGTAATTGCAGAGAAAAGTTTCGAGTCTTGGAGACCAAATAGGTCTGCTTTAGTAGACCTAGGTCCTGCTTCAAGTGCAGTGAACAATCTACCGGTAAGGCTCAGTAACTTAAGTTTTCAAAAGTAGCAGGAGTGAACTTCATTTTATGGTTAACTTCTATACTTCTCTGCACTTTTTCCTGTGTGAGTTGGGTACTACAACTTATCCTATATTCAAATACAGCGGAAAGTTCCTAATTTTATTGGAGGAAAATTTGTGGATTCACAAGGTTGTTCGACCATTGATGTTATAAATCCTGTAAGACCTTAAATTCGCTTAATTACTTTTTTTTATCTTGGTAGTGTTGATCATGCCTGCAGTATTAATTAATTTAATCTATTTGTTGGTTAGGCAACACAAGAGGTTGTATCTCAAACTCCTTTAAGTACTTATGAAGAGTTCAAAGCTGCAGTTAGCTCAGCCAAACAGGCTTTCCCTTCATGGAAAAATACACCAATCACCACGCGCCAACGAATCATGTTCAAATTGCAGGAGCTCATTCACAGAGATATTGTTAGTAGATATCTTTTCGTCCTACAGACTATCTGATTTGGAATTCATCTTTGAAGTGAGGAGTAATGATTACAATTTCCAGGATAAGCTTGCCATGCATATCACCATAGAGCAGGGTAGGACAATAAAAGGGGCCCAAGGTGATGTGCTTCGTGGTTTAGGTTTGTATTTGCATGTGTCTAACTGCAGTTTCTATCAGTATTAAGTCTTCTCTTTTCCGAATAACAGTTGATTGTCTTTTTTGTTTTGCTTGTAGAGGTGGTTGAACATGCCTGTGGGATGGCTACTCTACAAATGGGGGAGTTTGTTCCAAACGCATCTAATGGAATTGACATATATTGCATTAGAGAACCACTCGGTGTATGCGCTGGAATATGCCCCTTGAACTTCCCGGCAATGGTTCCGTTATGGGTATGTCCATTCTTTTCTTTAATCTGGTTGTATTTTCAGTTCATACAATGAAGAAATTCCTCCATATGCTTTTACTAATTCATGATTTTTCTCTTTGTTTATGTTACAAAGTTTTCCTTGCAAGTTTCATCATTTTTCCAAATTAGGATAGAGATATATATTAAGTTGGCATGGTTAATCCTGAGGTGGTAGCTTGACATATTTGTAATGACTAACGCTAAAAAGTTTATGCAAGCTTTAGAATACTTTTCAGTTTCTTAAACTAAAAAATAAAAATTGCATGTTATGCCGAGGTTTAAGTACTGGAGGATCCATTCGCCATCCTGCCACAAGAGGGTATTTTTGGAGGGATCTGTTGATGGCTGATGAGTATGGAGTTCCTGTAGGAACTTCCCCTTCTTTGTTTGCAAAACGTGTGGGTTGTGTCGTGGGTGAGGGAGAAAGAAAATATCTGGTAGAGAAGTTTTCGTTTGAGTTATGTTTGTGTGATCTTGTAGATGTTCCCGATTGCAGTTACATGTGGAAATACATTTGTTCTGAATCCTTGTGAAAGAAATCCAGGTAACCTGTTATCTTGCTTACACACTCTTTCCTGATTCACTTTATTTACAGTCAATGTTTTAACCTTTTAGGAGATCTTATCCTTGAATTTATCACTGGAATATGTCTTTTTCATAAACATGCTGTCTGGGATTTGTAGTTTCTAATATGTTGGCTATCCCTTCTATTAAATGTGAAGCTCTTTAATTTGCAATAATTATTTTTGGTGTGGACTGTCTAATGGATATGTGGACTGTTTTGATTTATCTGATGAATATACACATAAGTTGATATCTGATTCTTGCTTGGCAGACATTTCTTGAATGTACTCTTGTTAATAGAAATTTGAAGGGGAAAAAGTAGTTAATAGATATATTAAATCTTATGACTGGCAGTTGTGTTCATATTGCCACATCACTTACAGTCTATTCAATCTTTCCCATTTTTGGTTGAGCTGCAAACATATCTTTGAAGTATCAAGTATGTAACTCTGGATTATGATGCATGCATGGTAGATATGCTGTAGGTACTAGGAAGTGAATTCTTCTATATTCTTGTTTTAATTGGGTAGGTGGAGAGACTTACAGGTTGAGGCACATCGTAGATTTATGTTTTACCAAAATACAGTGTTAGGCAGTGAGTTTTTCTATACTCTGGGGTAGATAGAGATGTACAGGGTGAAGCATATATAAGATCCGTGTTTTTCCAAACAAGAGAATTGACATAGAATATCAATATATTTTTTCTTTTTTCCTTTTCTACTTATTTGTATCATTTGAACATCTTATGGTGATTTCTAGAGCACATCCAACTTATAATAACTTGCAAGCTGTGTATGGTACTGATGACATTTTGGTGTTGCATCATTGTTGGATATATATCTGTTTTCATGAATCTCGTTAAGCTGAGATCCTTCCCCTTCCAACATGACTATGTTACTTTGTTTTAGGAGCTTCAATAATTCTTGCAGCATTAGCAAAGGAGGCTGGTTTACCTGATGGTATCTTAAATATTGTTCATGGTGGGCATGTAAGTCTCCCTCTCTGCCTCCCTCCATAATGTTCTTTATTATGTTTGTAGTCGTTTTAAAAATTAAATGCCATTATTGTCTTTTATATGTTACTTGGAACATCCAATATATGTCACTGGAGAAGGTAATGCCAATATATACGTGTATCAGTTCAAAGGGTCAAACTCTGTAACTCCTAAGAAAGCATTAATAATCGTGATTATAATTAGTGCTAATAATAAGGATACAAGGTAATTGCAAGACTCTTGAACTAAACATGACTCTTAAAATTGTTTAAACTGAAAATTATCTCATAACTTCCTGCATCAGTAGTTTGAATTTTTCATTTGACATGATGATGGGTAACATGATTTGGATGAAGGGAAGAAAAAGGAATCTGGATTGAAAAGAGAAAAGGAGAGAAGTTTTACCTTGTTCGATCTAAAAAAACATATTGTGCTTGCTGTTTTACTTTCTGTACTTTATGTTAGCCTGTTAAGGTTTTGTGTGGATAGCCTTTTACGATTGTGCAATTGCTAGGAATATGACATTAAATTATGAATAATTTTTATTTTCTTTCTAAATCGCATTTGTGATATTTTTTGTTATTGTTGTTGCTGTTATATTTTTTTTCCTGTGTATATATATAACATGATTCGTTATAAGAATGTATCCCTTATTAATTTTTGATATAATTTATATTCTATAATAACTTTTCTTTGGAGTTTAAGTTTCTAATATTCCTTTTTTTTTCTTTCGGAAAATTGATGCAAGCAGGAGATTGTTAACTATATCTGTGATGATGATGATGTAAAAGCTGTATCCTTCATCAGTTCAAATGCAGTAAGTTGATTTTCAGGTTTTGCTTCAAATTTATATACGCTTGCTTTAGATATGATTTTATGTTCAGATGCATTTGATCTGTCAACAAGCTTTCTTCTTGAACTGTAAAAAATTCATCTATCCTTTGAAATGAATCCATGCTGTTTATTTCTGAGCTAATGTTCATTGTTCTCCCCACTTCTCATTATTCTTTACTAGGAAATTAAGATCACAAAATTTTGCAAAATTGTCTGTAGTCTTGATTGAGCTTACTTTTGTACATTGTTAAAATCTTAAAAAAATTTCAATTTTTCTGCCGTGATTTAATGACTGCTTGATTTTGGCTTGGTCTTTCTCAGTTGTTTTGTGTTCTACTTTTCATTTGGCTTGATATTAATTGGACTGGCTACTTCTAAGGCATCAAATGTGGCATTACTTGAGTCATTTGTATTTATGTTCCTTTTTCCTGAATCATTCCACAAACTTCAGGCTGGAATGCACATATATGCTAGAGCGGCTGCAAGAGGAAAACGGGTTCAGGTAATTAGTCTTCGATTATTGTGCACATGTGTCCTCTCTCTCTCTCTCTCTACTTGAAATTTGCTTTTCCTGTATTAAGAGGGTGAAATATAATAACTGATAAATGTTCAACTCCCAGTCCAATTTAGGGGGCATAAATAATGCAATCATTATGCCTGATGCTAGCATGGATGCTACTTTGGATGCTCTAGTTGGTGCTGCTTTTAGTGCCTCAGGACAAAGTTGCATGGCTCTCAGCACAGCTGTTTTTGTTGGGGGTTTGTCACAATGGTATTATGCTCTTTACTGGACCCTTTTTGCCACATCCTAAACTCTTGTGAGCCATTGTCTGCCGAGGTTCATCCTCAAGGAGATGCATGCATTTGCAATTTGTTTTATAAATTAGTTTAAGGATTAGCAGGTGATGTTTGTTTTGGTCAGCTGAAAATGAGTTGATCATTTGACATGGGTGATTGATTATGTTTCTAGGGAAGACAAACTTGTAGAGCGTGCCAAGGCCTTGAAAGTGAATGTTGGAACGGATCTCAATGCAGACCTTGGTCCAGTTATTACTAAAGAGGTGCAAGATTTTCTTTCAACATTCTGCCCATCTCACTCATGGGGAATGGCTTTCAATTGTCTTGTTATTGTAGTTTAAAAGTTTCATGGTACTTAGCTTATTTGGTTTAAATGGAAGATGATATTATTATGCAAGACATCTTGAAATTCATACTGTGTGCTTACAGATGAAGGATCATTTATGTAGTCTCATTCAGAGCAGTGCGGAAGATGGTGCGAGACTTCTGCTTGATGGGAGAAAAATTGTGGTACTTTGTTGGTGTTATTCTCTTTAAGACATTTGATTTCTGATTTTTGAACCCTAACATTCTGAGCATGTGTATATACTAATCAAATTACTCAGCGTATCTTGTTACATGTCCTCTTGGAATGTTGATTTTATTAATATTGGTGTACTCCCGACCTGTTTAAGGTACTTAATGAAAATTTTCTTGTGGTGGACACTGATATTTTGTTGATTGCATGCGCAAGCTATGTTGTATAGTATTCGAAGCAAGAAATGTTGTTGCTGTTTTTCTGGTTTAATTCTGTTAACAGAACTCTTGTTCAGGAAAATTCAGTTGAAAATGTAGAGTGAGCTCCCTGGATAGATCAGCCTGTGGAGTAACATTTCCCCTCTTTCCCTTTTACCTTCTTTTTCTTGAGTGTGTGTGTTTTCATAGAAACTAATTCAATCAATACAAATATTATTTTATTTGATTTTTAATTTTTATATAATAGTTTCATTAAATAAAAATGAAAAAAATATAATAGTGATATGTTCGTATAGTCTATTAGGTTTTTTTTATAATACGTATTATTATTATTATTATTAATGAATCCTTATTCCTTAATTTCTAACTATTTCTAACCCCCAAACTAGTAAATGACACCCAAGCCTCAAGCTGCACGAATATCCTGTCTCTATGTTGGACATTGTTCGTCATGGTTTCTTCATCGAGCTTTCTCCATCGTGGAATAGTATTTAGGTCCTAAACTTAATCAATTATTAAAACATAGAATTTAATGCAATAGTTCTCTAGCTATTAAAGAAACTTGAATAAAAGCCGATGATTGGTAAAAGAAACACTAATATACAAAAACTGATCTACCCAACCCAATCCAAATGGTTTAGTTTAGATTGGTTTTATAGTCTTTATTGAATCAGATCAGTTCTTACTTTTTAAGAACCAATTTTATTGGTTTGGTTAATATTTTAGTTCAAATTCAAACTAAATCCATGGTATGTACACCCCTAGTATTGATGGGGTGGGTGGGGGGACCATTTTATTGGAGATTCTATGTGATCTCGTGGTTTGTATTTTGATGACCTTCCTCTAGAATATGCTTTTTTCCCAGGATGCACTGTTTGATATCATTTTTTCCCAGGTCCCAAACATCTAGTTACGTGAAAATCTTTTTCCTTGGGCTTCCTCAATGCATAAGATTGATGATCTTCTTGTGTATTATGGGTCAATGTTTTTCTGTCACCCTGGGTGTAGATAGCGTTATTCATATCATATCACCTTGGAAGGAGAACTTGGTGCATCTCATGGCCTATAGACAGTGGCATTGGTTGTACCTGTTCTGAAATTTCATCTATTTGCTTCATTCAATTGGGTGTTTTGTTTTGGTTTACTTTCGCATTATCTTAGGCGACTTATCCTTTGGTATTGCTTTCATTTCTTTTGTTCTTTTACCATCAGATTTTTTTTATTATTGCCTCTCCGGCACTATTATAATTTCATCATTTTCACGAGTATACAATATTAGGTTGCATTTGATAAAGCAGTTATTTTGTCAGTTCCTGTTCAGAGCTCATCTTTGGAACATCATTTGATTTTTTCTTATGTTCTTTTTGTAGGTTTCAGGGTATGAGAGTGGAAATTTTGTTGGCCCGACCATCCTATGTGATGTTACAACCAACATGGATTGCTATAAGGTTTACATTTGCTATTGCCTTACCATGTCAAATTTCCAGAATGAGTGATCTTGGGTAATTATGAGTCTCAATGGAAGAAGAGTTGAACCAAAGATATTGGCATATTGTTGACAGCGTTCTATTTTGTGCTGTGCAGGAAGAAATTTTTGGTCCAGTTCTTTTCTGTATGGAGGTATTGCTAATTGGTCTCTTTTCTCTCTTAGCATGTGATATTGTGGATCAAGTTAGCTCTAAACTATTTTGCTGTCTGACAATTTGACAATTGACAGGCTGAAAGCCTAGAAGGCGCCATTATCATGGTAAATAGAAACAGGTAATTTTGCTTCTTCTTCTTTTTTTTTCTTTCCTTTTTCCCCTTCTGAATGCAATCCAAGGTGGTCTTCTGATTTTTTGGCATGTTGCAACTGTAAAGGGAATCTTCTCCCTTCAAATTTTAGTTTGCCTTTCTATGAAGGAGAGCATAACAATAATATTGTTTAGGGTAAACTTACAAAAATACAACCAAATTGTTGCACTTGTTTTGTTCATACTATCGAAATATTTTGTCTCGTTTATATCGCTCAATTCATGAAAAGTTCCATTTATACCATTCTGATAGTTAACATCTATCGGTGTCACAAGTCTTAGTACAAATTGTTGTCCACTTAATTATTTGGGTTGTTCTAAATGTACCACTGACGTGTGATGCCGTTAGACGGAAACTAACAGAATAATATAAATGGTAGTTTTTACAAGTGGCGTAAACGAGACGAAAAATAATTTAGTGGTGCATTTTTAGGTTTACTCTATTCTTTAAATGAAGAAGAGTATTGCGAGTAATATATATGATATTTAGTCAAGTCCTGTGAAATGTAGCCTTGAAAGGAAGCATGTCTAGTAAATGTTTGTAGGATAAGAACACTTGACGTCAGTGCATTTGTTGGGATAAACTTAGTTTGGGTCCATCTTTTTTGCCAATGCAAAGCTTCTTGTTGTCACAGGTATGTAAATGGAGCTACAATATTCACAACATCTGGAATGGCTGCAAGGAAGTTCCAGAACGAAGTAGAGACTCGGCTGGTAAGTATGGCCATCTTTTCTGCTATCTGGGTGCTAAGAGCTGAAGACTTTGTATTTTGTGAAATGTATTTCTGTATTTCTGTATTTTGAATTATATTTTGTAGAACAGCGTTAGTCATTAATTTATAGGAAAACTAGGTCTAGATAAAAAAGGAAATAATCTCCTAATTTATTGCTGAAATAAACAAGAGTCAAATATCCTAATTAAGTCCAAATCTTCTAATAAAGTTCCTAATCTCTTAATCAATATTAAATCATATCAGATTTTCAGCATTCATTATTGAGATTTCAACACTCACCCTCAAGTTGAATTGGATCATAAATATTGATCTTATTTAACTAGCAAATAAGATTATCAAAATTATGTCGAAGAAGTCTTTTGGTGATGATATCAGCAGTTTGTTCTTTTATTGAACAGAAATCATACAAATCGTTTCATCTTCAACCTTCTCCTTGATAAAGTGTATTTCTATGTTTTGTTTTTCATGCTAAATTGGATTTAGAGATGTTGATGGTTCTCTTATTGTCACATTATAGCTTGATTGGAAGTTCTGCTGAAATTTGAAATTTCATCAAGAGTTTCATTAACTACAGTACCTCACAAATATTTTGTGCGATTGCCCTGAATTCTGCTTCAATACTACTTTTAGTTATTACATTTTGCTTCTTACTTTTACATGTTGCTAAGTTTCTGAAGACAAAGGTGCAATAACTAGTAGTTGATTATCAGTCCTTAACTAATCCAGCCTAGTGTTAGACTTTTAAGTTTCTGACTTCATTCTTCTTAAAGAATAATCCTCTACAGGTAACCCTTTGAGGTATCTGAGAATTCTGTAAACTACTTCAAGGTAGGTTTCCTTGGGGGAATGCATGTGTTGACTAACAACACTAATTGCAAATGCTATTTCAGGTTAAGTGTGAGATAAATATATTAATTTTTCCACGAGTCTTTGATATCTTTCTCTATTCACTGCACCCATTTAATCGAATTGCTTTCCAACCTCAGGCAGAGTATCACTTGATTTGTAGCCCAACACACCTATTTATGTGAGAAGATTAAGAACATATTTTCGTTGAGAGTCATTGATTCCCTTTTTGATCTTGCAACTTTAATTCTTAAGAATTATTCGCATTTGTCCTAAATTTTTGACTTCAAATATTGTAGCCAAGGTTCTGTTTAGTTTATCGATTTCTTCCAAGTTGTCACCAGTCAGTATTATATCATTAACATATACTATTGGAATTGCTCTTTTTCCATTTTCAGTTTATTTAAAAAATGTATGGTTTGATTGTCCCGATTGGTATCTTTACTTTCCCATTACTTTGAAAAACCTATCAAACCATGCTCTAAGTAATTGGTTAAGCCTATACAATGATTTTTTTTAACCTGCAAACCATATTAATTCCTTCTTTGTAGAATCTTGGTGGCATAGTTATAAAGACTTCTGATACTTCATTGAGAAATGCATTTTTAATATCAAGTTGTTAAAGAGACTAATTTAGATTAGTTATTAGTGACAAAAACACCTTTATGGTATTCAATTTTGCAACTAGTGTAAATATTTCTATATAATCAATTTCATGGGTTTGTGTAAATCCTTTTGTAACCAGACGTACTTTGTACCTTTCTATTATCCCACCAGGTTTGTATTTTATTGTAAATATCCACTTACAAACCAACTGATATTTTCCCTTTTAGTAATTCTGCTACATCTTAAGTTTCGTTCTTTTCAAGTGTCTTAATTTCTTCCATAATAGCTACTTTTTGTTTTGGAATTTTTAAAACTTAATGGGTATTTTTTGGAATTTTTGTTTTATTAAAATAAGAAGTAAAAGTATGGAAACCAATAGACAAAGTTTTGTATGAAACAAATCTAGGAATAGAATGAAGAGTACAAGAACCAGTAGACACAACTTTGTATGAAACAAATCTAGAAATAGGATGAAGAGTACAAAATTGAGTTTGTTTTCTCAAAACAATTAGCAAGTCATACTTGTATTTGGAATGTATTTCTGAGTGTTCCGACTCTATCATCGGTTTACTCTCTTGGTGCATCAAGTGTGTGGTTATCTCTGTTTAATTTTGACATTTGTAAATAAATAATTATTGGTTTCTCCGTATCTCGTTCTATGTTTAAATGATCTTTCGTAGATTGGAAAAAAAGAACAAGATTGATGTATTAGGGGCCTCATGAAGGCTTAGACTCAAGTCTAAGTACTGAACAAAGGTACTGTTTTAACTCAAATTCTCCTCCTAAAGATAAGGCTTTGGTAATGGGGAATATTTTCAAAAAAAGTGACACCTCGACTAACATGGACCTTATTAGTAAATGGGTAATAGCATTTATATCCTTTTTAGGTGAGAGAATACCCAATAAAAACACATTTAATTGGTTTGGGGTTCAACTTGGATCTATTAGGTGAGTGAATATGAGCAAAGGTAGTAGAACCAAATACTCGGGAAAATGTCATACAAACGGTGTGATATTGGGAAAATGTTTTGGGATTTTTGAAGTGGAATTTTGGAAGAGATGACCCAACTAGGCATCCGATTCATGATATAAGTGACTGTTAAAACATCTTTCCATAAAGTTTTGGGTATATTTGTGATAAACATTAAGGCTTGAGCTACTTCAAGGAAGTTTTTATTTTTCTTTCATGGGCATATTCGTGTTTGGAATTGGGTTTATATCATGGGGTGAAAGTTAATGAAGATATCACGAACCTCAATTTTTACTTTTAACAAATAGACTCAACAAAATCGAAGCATGATCGTCAATAAATATTATAAACCATTTAGAGTGAGTACGATTAAGGAAACAAGAAGGTCCTTACATATCACTATGGATTAAAGTAAAAAGTTTGAATGGTTTGTATTGAGTTTTAGAAAAAGAGTTACGTTGATGTTTTGTTAATTCATAACTCTCACACTGAAAATTCATGGTTTTGAGAACATAGATGAAAACAAATATTTCAAATACTAAAAGTTAGGGTGCCATATTCTATAATGTCATAATAAAATTTCATTATTTATATGGACGAATATAGAATCATAAATTGTAATTCGACTATTTGCCCTTACATAGGTCTCATTAAAGTAGTATAGTTTGTTATATTTTTTAGAACTGCTAATTGTCTTTTCTAATGAGGTCTTGAAAAACACAATAAAATAGAAAGAACTTAACTGTGTAATTCGAGATTCTTGTTAGTTGACTACCAATATTAAATTGCTTGAAGATTTTGGGATATAAATATATTTGAGTGTTATAGAGTTAGAAATTTAGATATTCCCTTTTCCTACAATAGTTGAGAGATTCATTTGTTACTTTAACTTTAAGATTAACAGCACATAATGAGTAAAATGTGAATAAGTTATGTGCATTAGTCGTATGATTAGATGTATTAGAATTAACAATTCAAAGAATTTTATACATTAAGATGGTAATTAGTGCACTCAAAAAATTACCTTCAAAGAATTTTATACATTAAGATGGTAATTAGTGCACTCAAAAAATTACCTTTATAGGTTAAACAAGTTGGGAATATATTTGAGGGTGATGGATTGTATATAATTGATATAGTTATTTTGAATTAAATGTCCTCCTTGAGCTTGAGTTATTTTGGGATTGTAATCAGTTAAAATCCGATAACTTCGGACCTTATTCTATGTTGGTTTCCAAATCAGTTGGTTTACCATGGATTTCTCAACAAGTATCTTTTGTGTCCTTCGCTTGTGACAATGTTCAAAATTTTTCCCCCCTTTGTGAACTTGGACTAGTTCGATTTCCATGGAGTTCATGTGTAAAATTGGTTGAGAACTCATTATTTGAACTCAATCTAAGCCCATATTCTCTGTAAAGGCTCATTTCTTGAGATTGGGTTAGACGAGGCCCATTTTGATTTTCACCGGCCTGTTTAATCATACTATGCCCATTTCCACACAAATCTCAAGCCCTATCTTGCTTCCTAATCAAAGCTTTAACTTCTTTTTTTCTTCTTCTGTGAGAGTTAGGGTAGAGTACTCATGGTGGAGGAGAAACTTACACATTGTTGACTCCCGTGACTTCGTTCAACATCACCTGTCGCTTGCTTTCTTCCCTCATTACTTCGGAAAATACTTGTTTGACATTGGGTGATGGTTGCCGTCCAAGAACTCACCCCCGTACGTCATCGAGGTTGCGGTTCAAGCTAGCGAGAAACTCGAAAACTCGTTCCCTTTTAACCTTTTTTGGGTCACGAGTTGAGTCACCGACACATTCCCATTTCTCCTCCGAACTTATATCAAATTCCGGTCACAGTATAAGCATCTCTATATAGGACTCTGTAACATCTCTTTCCCCTTGCTTCATTTCCCATAATTGAGTTGTTGAGTCGGGTTTCTTTGTTTCGGATTTTGATTCTGGATTGGTGTTCTCTGATACTGCTTTTGACCCTTGATTTAGAGTTAAATCAGTCATGGCTCGATTTTCTGTGAATCTTATTCTGATACCATGAAGACTTTGTGTTTTGTGAAATGTATTTCTGTATTTTGATTTATATTCTGTACAACACTTTGTCACTAATTTATTAGAAAACTAGGTCCAGACAAAAAAGGGAAAACAATCTCATAATTTATGACTGAATAAACAAGTCAAATATCCTAATTAAATCCAAATATTCTAATAAAGTTCTTAATCTTCTAATCAATATACAATCGTATCAAATCTTGAAATCTTCGTATTCGTTCTTGAGATTTCAAGAACTATTTCATGTGACATTAACTTCTGAGTTGCCTCGTTTTCTTTAGTTAAATTCTGCACTATCATCAGAACATGATACAATCTCAAAGGTCATAACTCAAATGCATTTCTAGCTAGTAATAAATCTTGGGATTCCAAGCGTCGAATCATGTTTAGAGAAAATGACTAGGTTCAAAAATCAAGCGAGAAAATAAAAGGATTGTAAGAACCACTAATCTTGACTCTTTAATGTTAACGTGTTGGGTCCACTTTTGACTGACAAATAGCTTCGCTCTTGATTCAATTTTACTACTCAACCAGGATTTTATTGGACGATCTTAGTTGGATGATGGTATTGCTGAATCACAAAAATAAGAACTTTATCTCATATAATTGTGCTACGAGAAAGTATAAAACTCTAAAATGTTTACCGTCTGGTCTAAACATTCATTGTACCAATAGTTAATAATAAATCAAAGATTTCTACAGAACAGCTAAACTTCACGGCTAGTCAAAAGCATTCAATGAAAGAAACAGTGTATGAGTATCCATGAAACTATTTTAGAGTCAAAGAACAGACACAATAGTTTGTGGAAAGCTTCACATCAACCACTAGCTAAAGAACTTGGAAAGCCATAACAAAACAGAAAAACCATCTCAAAACAAGTTCTCTCAGTTTTCGTCCAACCTAGAAGAATAATAGGTTGGAAAAGGGTTTCAGATTTTTACAGAAATGTCGACTTGGCACGCTAATTTGAGCCTCTAGTCGACTGAATCTCTAAATCCTGGAAACATGAAAGTTTACGGCTTTGGGGAGAGCTTTTAATGCCACCAAAGATCTCCTCAATTGGATATCAAAATCAAATTTTAGGCCTAGAGTACTAAAAAGAGGTGAAACAGCTCTAAAAGTCCGAAATAACATGGATTTGATTTGAAAACTTTCATCTACTCTTCTTGGAAGAATTTTTCTGCTATGGATCTTTAAAAGGATAAAATCCTTCATCTTATTTCTTTGTCTCTTTTCACTTGATATAATAATTTCAATTCATTTTGCAAATTTCTTACCTCTATAGCAAACGAAATATTAGTTGGTAGGAAAATAAACAATGGCTAAAATAGTGTAAGTATGCAAGTTTTGTCAATTAACAACGTATCTTTAATTATGTGGTTAAATATATGCAAAACTTGATGCCAAAACCAACCATCTGAATTGTGCTATACATGTTAAGCATAATGCCTGATGGTTTATTCTTTTCTTTTTATGCCAGGTTGGTATCAATGTCCCTGTTCCTACTCCATTGCCATTTTCATCGCTTAACGGGTCAAATACATCTTTTTCTGGTGATCTCAACGTCTATGGTAAAGTCTAAAGTTCTTTCTCTCAATCTCCCCACCCCTGCCGTTTCTCTTGGACAGCATGGGTTGAACCATTTAGTTACTCTGATTAGTTTTTGCCATTGCAGGCAAGGCAGGTGTACAGTTTTACACCCAGGTCAAAACTGTTGCCCAACTATGGAAGGGCATGCCTAGTCTAGCAGTGTCACAAAGCATGCTCCCATCTGAAAATTATTTGACCAGCAGAGAAGCGTCTTCTGAAATGCCTACATCATCTGATGGAGATTCACATAGCCAAGGAGTCTCACTCTCGCCAGCCATGCATACAGCGTCTGAGAATGATTCTACATGCCATAGTGTTCCACTGCCAAACCAAGTGACATCTGAAGCAGATTTACGGACCTCGGGAGTGTCATCAGTGTCTTCAAACGTTGATAGGGATCTTGCTAGCCAGGATGCATCCTGTGTCATACCAACAGTATCAGAGAAGCATTTATCTTGTGGAGACACGTCACTAGCTAGGTATCCAGCCACAGAGAGTGATTTACCAAGCCAGCAAGCATCAATTACCTCACCTCATATATCTGAGAGAATCTCTATGCCTCAAGCATCTCACTGGAATGAAACTACAGCTCCAACATCTCAAAGGACTGAAACTATTCCATTAACTACTGAACGCATGCGCATGTCAACATCTCAGAGAAATTATAGTATGGCTTTCACATCTCAAAGGACCGACACTTATGTGGCCCCAACTTCAGAGAGGGTGTATATGCCTATCCCACATGACAATCTAGGTCCATTGTCACACAGGAGTGATGGCATGGCAACAACTTCTAGTAACATTGATGGCACTGTCCATCCAGCTCCTGATAGGTTATGTATGTTGGAGACATCTCATCTGAATGATAATATGGACCAACCATTTGAAAGGACCAGCATGTTCAAAACATCGGAAAGAATATATGTGCCTGCCACATCTCACGGAAGTGAACACATTGGTTCTGCATCCAAAAGAGGTGAAGTTGCTCTACGTTCTACTTTAGAGAGGCTGTATATGTCTGCAGCATCTCAAAGAAATGACGACTTGTTTTATACTTCTCAGAAATCTGATCACTCGCTTTCAACTTCAAAGAAAATGTATACTTCTATTGTTCATAACAATGCGGATGTGGCGGAGGCTTCTGAGAGATTGTATATTCCTGGGGCACCACAGAATCGTATCCTCAAAACCGAATGATATCAATGATTGAATTTGTCCATACTTCAAAAATTGTATCTAACAGTTCAGGGAAGTGCCAAGAGGCATCACTGACCAAGAGAAGATAGGATTGAACCTCGTATTTTCCTGTCCATAATAGATGTTTAGGTAACTGATAAAGTTCTTTTTGGCTTTTCATTATAATTCAGATGCCAAAAGGTTCTCTTATTCTAGACTCATTGATGCTGGGGCATAATATTGGGTTTTCCATTTATTTTTACTTGTTCCTTTATTTAATTGTCCTTTTGTTTATGCTGATGTCGTATCATTTTTTTTCCTTAGTAGCTATTACTTGGTCAGCAAGAGTAGTCTTATAGTATAATGTGGCATTCTTCTATGCTTTATCATTAGGAGAAATTATGGAGAAATCCTGTATTTTACGCGAGATATCCCATTAATTTAAAAGATAAATAAAATTTTATTTAAAAATCAATGAATTTAATGATATATCCTTCGGACATCTACTAACATTTTACCTATAAGAGGTTTGATAAGACGTACCCAACCTACTGGCAATTTGCAAGAAAATAAATTATAAGATAAACATGCTCCAATTGATTATTTGTAGAATTTTTTTGGGATTTTTTTTTTCTTCTTTCATATCATTGATATATACTTTTTTATGAGTAAGTTGACTATCAAAATATTAGGGTCTATGTTGATAAGCAGTGAAATGGTGGGAGAGAGATTAAGTTTGAGACATGTTGATAACTAGTGAAATGGTGGAAGAGAGATTAAGTTTGAGACGAAGAAAGTGAGATATATTAGATTGGAGAAGCATACATGTGATGATTAAACAGCCATTACAATTAATGAAAAATATTTTATAGTTAACAGGATGTCTTGTAGTAAATTTTGGGATTTTTTTCAAAATTTCTCCATCATTGTAATAGGAAAGCGCATTAATTTTCTCGCTTGAGTTTTTGTATTGAACAGTTCCCTATGGTTTATGAATATCAGATTTGAGCCATAGTAGTAGATCAGCCATTTTCTGTTGATTTTAATTTTCTTCAAAACAAAACTCAGCTTCTATGCCACTTACTCTCTTTATCTGTGTCAGACTATTAGTGATAAATTTTATTTTATAAGCATTTTTAGATATTAATTTATTTGCATTTACAACTATTTTGTTGTTCTCCTGTGTTAAAATAATGTTAAAATTTTTAGATCATTATTTTAGTATATCATATCATTATTCAAGGTAGCTATAGACTTTAGAAGTATATCATTATGTATGTTATTTAATCCTCAAACAAGAATTTTAAATAACTCCAAATCCACATCCAAATCTGTTGGATGAAATCTGGACATGAAATAAATTAAAGAAATCTGCCATATTGACAATTTTGAGAATACATAAAATTAATATGGCATTCTTTGTTCTCTCCACAAAGAATTCTAAAAAGAGAAGACTTGAAATTACTTGATTTATGTCAAAACATTACAGTACTAGAAATAAAAACAAAACTACCAGCATTGTATTCATGCAATTTGAAATCTTGGTGGTGGAGGATGAACAATTGCATGGTAGAAAAAGTCAGCAACTTTAGCAAATTTTACATTTAAGATTTTTTGATGAGAAACTAGTTAACTAAAGAACTTGCATTAAATAAGCTCAATGTAATAGTTGACTGTAGTTTAGATTGTCCTTAATTATCAACATCAAATTACCTAGATCTAGATTATATTTTTATTATCGTCACACAAGGTTGATAACAAAGTTAATATAAGATCAAGGAACCCAAAAAAGATCCAACTGATTCTGTATGAAGACTGCATGATCTTGCCTCTCTTAGTAAACTACCCCAACACATGTCCACGAAAAGGAGTCAGAGTAGAAAAAGGCATTAAGCAATATGGGCAATATTCCAGACGTACACCCAAGTGATTATGAGCAATTCAACAATTCCCACTTTTATATCAAGTTTTTAACCAATAATTAACCAATACACAGATGAGAGCATAGGTCAAAGAGTTGGGAAAACTAGTTTTCAAGGATGAGAAGCCACGACTCAACTAGGTCCTCAAGCGTCACAAAGAATGAATACACAGAAGGAAAACCTCTAAATAGTTGCACAAAACTCGTTTCTAAAATTAACAACAAACACGAGAGTAGAAGATCAAGAGAATACCCAAACATAAGTTCATAGAAGGTGGTAATGAACAAGGTATGGTCAAGGAAGAAAAGATACCTGCTGGAGCAAGACACCAACAAGTGATCGTCGGCAGAAGAGGAAGAAGAGCGACAGTGAGCAGTTGGATTGGAAGGGTGCGAGATACCAGCTAGTGAACACGAGCTGCTGGTGGACGGAGAAGCTAGGTGGTTCAAGGGGATGTTGTCGCGAGCAAGAGGAGGGTGGTGAGTAGTGAGGTTAACGTGAGAGAGTTGTTTTTTTTTATTTCTTTATTTTTAGGAACTTTTTAAATATATTTGTGAACTTTTCCTTATTTTGAACCTTTTATAATGGAGTTCGTCAAAACGGATGTTAAAAACTATAAAACTTATAACTGTTATTGTAATTTGTTGTACACATTTTTCGTGACGATAGAATTTTTAAAAATGACAGTGGATCGTCCTTAAAATGCATTTTTGAGATAATATTATTGTTAATAAGTGTTACATTACATACATACTTAGATTATAATTATCTACAATAACTTGAATAAATAAATAAATATCAATAATATTTAATGTTTATTAGAATTAAAGACCATGATATTATTATACCTTTGAATTGAAATGTTAAAAAACTGATTCTATTAGTGTTGATTTTGCTCTAATATTAATAAATAGTAATTGTAAAGGAGTTTAATAAACATATTTTTATACATCAATTTTTTTTTATATTTATGCCTATTTTATTGTTCTAATATATTAAAATTGTTTATTTTATATTTATTAAATAATATATATTTTTTAATTTTTTTGAGATTTTTTATGATTACTTTGATTTTTTTTAGATAAAGTGCATTAATATGGAAATACTCTTGGATGAACTTAGAAAAATTCAAAACAGTTAGCATCAGCGTATCATGTGTCACCCCACCGCTCTATCATATGTCACCCCACGTTTCTTCCAACTCCTAGACTTGCCTCAATCACCCATGTATTACACCACACCCTCATACGTGTGAAGTATATCGCTCCCCTATGCATGTGGTTATTGCGTTTTGAATGTTTTTTTGACTGTGTGACCTGATGTTCTCTCTTTGACATGCAACGTTGCAAATTTGTATTCATTTTCTCCGATCCAACAGTTCTGATTTAATTTAAACCAAAGCATATACTTTTTTATATAAATATCCAAATAACACCCCCATTAAATAAATATAGCAACCAAAATACATAAAAATTGATAGAAAAATTGAGAATTTTTTTTATCTTTGTGTTATTCTTGAAGATTCTTGAAAGAAGATTAAAGAAGTTAAAGATTGATTTTTTAAATTCTTTTGACTCCAATAATTCATCAAATTAGATTCTTTTCTCTACTCTTTCTTTATTTATGATGAAATATTTAGTTTATTTATTGAATTTTATGACTAGTTAAATATTTAATGTAATTTGCAGGTCATATTATGATTTAATTAATTTAATATAATAAATTATTTTAATTTTAATTTTTTGAATTCTTAATGTGTTCAATTTTATGTTTGAACTTTAAAACTTTGTATGTTATGAATTAAGTTAATCAATTAATTTATTGTATGTATATGTTTATTGCTAAATTATAATATTAGTATGTAATTACTAATTTTGTAATTAAAGTAATAAGTTGTAATTTCTATTGCAATTATGATTTAATGCTTAAGTTAAAGATTTTTAACATATTTAATATTAATTAGTTTACTTATTATCTTTTTAGATAACGATGCAATGAATGAATTAAATCTAATAATTATAATTTTAAGTTGTTCAAGATTTAGACCGATAAATAATTGAATTATTAATCAATATATTACACCAAAAAATAGTAAGAAATTTTAAGTATAATTAGATTTATAAAGATAAAGTTAGAGATTTAAGAATTATTTTAAATTTTAAGTGTAGACTAGTGCATTAGAAAAATTAATATTTTTATGTTATTTTTATCTATTTTACAATAAATTCAAAATCCCATATTATTAACTTTAATCTACTCAGTAACCAAAAAGTAATTAAGAGTAAAATTATTATAATCCTCTACTTGTTTTACTATTACTTGAGTTATATTACTATCGAAAAATAATAATTTTAAAATAATGTGTTATTTTATGTTAATAAAATTCAAGATTAGTATAATTATTTTTGAAAAAAATAGTCAATAATAGATGAAAAGATAAAACAATCTAATTAAATTAGAATATATTCCAATAACAATGAATAATACATCTTAATTCTGGGCATATCTTCGCTCATTCTTTGTGATCTTTGGTATAACCAACGATGTGAGGGTTCTACTAGAATGGAGATGAGTAAAAGACGTTTCCAAATATTCAGTCTAAAATGAGATTTTAGAAAATATACAAAAATGTGGATTTTTTAGGGGTCCGTACCATAAATGCTCCTTTTTCAAATTGCTTGAGAAATAGCCCACATAGTTAATTTTAAACAAATGTTCAAGCGTTTTTTTTTTGTTTGAATAACCTATTTCGAATATACAATTTTGAACTATCAATTGTGTGTGAAAAACGATTGCACAACTCCCACATTTATTTATATTTGACTAGGATTAAACTCGCCTCAAAATTCTCACTCTTTGTTAATTTAAACACATTTTTGAACTATAAAGTTCATCTGCTCTCCAATTTTGGATGCTTATCTTGACCAAATATTAATTAGCTTCTTAATTTTGTTCATCTTATTATTAATGCTCTTTATTTTGAACAACACTTTTTAATTTTAAGCATCCTATACCGAACATAACTAGGAATGTGCAAACAATCCGATCAATCCGTTAATTTTTTGAAGGTTTCGATCCGATCATCGGATGGAAAAAAAATTCATACGTTAAGTTCGAATCGGATGATGGATTTCACTACGTGTGAGTGCTCATCAGCATTTTTTTTAAATGTAATCCTATTAAAAAATAACATTAGACTATCTCAAAGTACATAAATTTGATATCTGATGTTTAAGTTAGTTTAAATATAAGTAATAAAAGAAGAGATTATAATATCTTTGTGTTCTAAGAAGAAGAAATGAAGACAATATATATTATAAATATATCTTGTTTAGATTATTTACTAATATAAATAGATTTATTCTAAAATTTATTTGTTGTCTATTCTTATTGACATCGCTTTCAATATTGACTCTATTCTTATTGACATCACTTTCAATTTGATGTCTTGTTCCCTGTGTAATATCTGCTGTTTTTGTTATTTCATTTATCTGATAGCATTTTTTATAACAATTGTTTTTCTACACAATGTGTTTATTGCATTAAGTTGATTATGTCTCACTTTATCTTAGATGAAAAAAACACCTCTACTACGGATAGTCTACTTGCAACCACCGGAGGTGCAAGCACTACTCATGATGTTGAAAATCAATATAAGAATCGACAAAATGCTCCACTAGAAACTAAAGATCTACCATTGAATGACAAACCTGAACCTTCTATAGATAGTTATGATGGAAAAGGTAAGCAAAAGTTTTCTAAACCTCTTTCTTCTGCCTGGAAACATTTTGATATAGTGAGTGAAGGCTTAGATCGCAAGGCAAGATGTAAATATTGTTCAAGGGAGTATGTGTATGTATCCAGCAAGTCTGGTACATCAAACTTAAATGCTTATATTGCTATGCAATGTAAATTATTTCCTGGTAGATATGAGAAGAAGCAAAAGACTTTAGCTTTTGAAAATGTCACAAACAATAAAAAAAGGTGTACTTGTTGCACACACATTTAGTATTGAGGCTTGTAGGCTTGCACTTACAGAAATGATTATAGTTGATGAATTGCCATTTAGTCATGTTGAGAATGAAGGATTTAAGAAGTATAGTAGAGTTTTGGAACCAAGGTTCCAAGTTCCTTCTCGTACCACTGTTGCACGAGATTCCTTAAGTCTTTTCTTAAAGGAAAATGATAAATTGAAAGAATTTTTCTCTAAATCATTTCAAAGAGTTTGTTTAACCACTGACACATGGATATAACCCTTGATTGAGTATGATATATTATTATTTTATTTTATATGTATTTCATATATATATATATATATATTTAGTTATCAATTTACTAATATTTTTTAAATTATGGCTAATAGGTGATGACACACTGAAGTTTTTTGCTATTGTTCTCAAGATTCAAGACAATATTATTTTCAAGATGGTCAATGGATGTTAAAGAGTGAAATGATCAAATTAATTTAGGTTTAGATTATTGTGAACTATCTTTTTGTTTATTGTTTGAATAAATTGTTAAATTTATTAAAATGACTATTGTAATCGACATCGTTATTGACATATTGTATTATTTTTGTTTTATATAGGTTTGAACATTTTAGTCTTATTTTAACATTTTTATTTGATTTTTTAAGGTTTCTTTTAATTTTATGTTATGATTTATGTGAAAATTTAATTTTTTATTCAAAAATACCAAAAATATAATTAATTAAGTTTATTGGTCGGATTGATCGGATTGATCGGATGCCATCCAAATAGTTTACGGATCAGATTGATCGGATGTGAAAGTTGATCGGATCGGTTGCGAATTAGGATGTTTCAATCTGATCGGATGGTTGGATCGGATCAAATGAGCATAAAATTAGCGGTTTCGATCCGATGAACACCCCTAGTTTTAACATAATATTTCAACATTATTTAAGGTGATCACAATTTTGAGTATCTTTTTTTGAATATATGCTTATACGATTTATAGTTTTGAACACTACATTTTAAACTCATATTAAGTGTAGTGTGAGTTGGTAGTGATGTGTATGATAAGTAGTGTTAAATAAGGTGTTGAAAAAGGGAGTTGAATGCAGTAAATGGAATGTATAAATGAAACTAGAAAAATGGTTCAATATATTTAGGCTTGTTTATACATAATCATTGGAAAAATATGATAGTAACAAAACAATGAGGAAAAAAACTTATTTACAAATATATGATTTTTTTTGTTTTTTGTTTGGGGGAGTGAGTGGGTAGGTTACAAGTGAAATTCGCTTAAAAAACAAATTATGTGATACTTATTAATAGATTGTTAATGAAACATAATTTTGCACTCAAATGAATAAGTGAATATTTAAAATTGAATAAATAGATTTTTATACCATTGAATTATAAGTGTTGTTACAAATATACTACTAAAATTTCATATGTTATTTTTATACCATTGACCTTTCAATTTTTTATAAACATACCATCAATGGTTAATTTTAATAGAGGTTAACATTTGTGTGTAAAAAGCCCAAAATACCCCCACACCTACGCACAAGACTTTTGTCACGATATCGGAGACTTAATCGTTAGATCGACGAGTGAATTATGAGTAGTGATGATGGGAGATCCATTGTCAGACTTTCTTGACGATAGAATTTTCTTCGTCGATGGTGAAAGTTGGAAGTATCAAAGACAAGTCACTAGCCACGAATTCAACACCATATCTTTGTGTAAATTTGTTGAGATTGTTGTCTATACAAAGCTCTAGAAAATAGCTGGTTCTAGAATGTAAGGGTTTATTAGGATCATCTTCTTTAATAAATCGCATAGGTTGAGGATGATTAGGTATCCTCAATAGTAAGGGTTTATTTAGATCATATTATTTAAAAAAGTTTAAAACAATATCCAATTTATTAAGGATCTCCTTTATTTTGGTTATCATAAGTTCATTAAACATAGTGAAAGAAGTTAAAGAGAGTTCTAGGGTCCTACTAGTACAACTTCCATTCCCATCATTGCTTCGAGGTTGCATTGCAAAGATTCAACATCAATCTAAAATCAAGTCGACATCATCATAGATAACTTATAGAAGTTTATCTAGCCACAATTCCATAGCTAGGTCTTTGTTGATTTGTCTCTTCTCAGCATCGTCGAGTACCAAATTTGTTGAAAGTATCTCAATATTGAATGTTTTGAATAGTTTATTAATGTTTTTCTTTACTCAGATGTACTCGATTACCTCCATATTTTCCAATCTAATGCATAGTGTAGAAGTTTGAAAACTAAGATTTAATGTAAAAGTTTCCACTACTGATAGTTTGAAAACTAAGATTTTAAGTAGAAAAAACATTAGATTAAAAAAGAACCAAGAGTGAAATTTCGATAGATGTGGGGATATTTTGGATTTTTTACAT
The DNA here is from genome assembly GCA_037013495.1 of Hippophae tibetana. Lineage (NCBI taxonomy): Eukaryota > Viridiplantae > Streptophyta > Magnoliopsida > Rosales > Elaeagnaceae > Hippophae > Hippophae tibetana. Next base: position 32,949,931 of record CM072812.1, read on the forward strand.
ACACAAACGTTAATTTTCATTAAAATAAATCACTCATGATATATTTGTAACAAATTGAAAGTTTGATGATATAAAAATAACAAATAAAAGTTCGATGATATATTTGTAACAACCTTTATACTCCGTTGATATAAAAATATGTTTACTCTTTAAAACTTGAAATCGAGTGACATAGATTCTCTCTTTTCTCTAAAAAAAACAATATTTTCTCTTTTTTCATCAACAATCCCCTTCCCCCATATTTTCTACCTAATATTTTCCACCTATCGCAGGAAGAGCTCTTCTTTAGCGTACTCTCTTTTTGATAAGGGATTTTTCTCCCTTTATTTACTTCGTAGACTTCATGTTGTATCATGCACTGTTCGAGTGTTGAGACTGGTATGTCATCATTGTGTTGTAGTTGATTTAGAGTCTCTTATGTAATGGGTTATACAAAGTATTCTAAATAGGTTTTTGTGAGCTACAACATCACTCAAGCATATAACGATGAATTCTTTTTCTTTAACCTAAGGGCTTATGGTTTAATTTGAGACTCTTAACATATATGGTACTTTTTGGTTGTTTCATATATTTTATATTGTCAAAAAATTCTATTATTTTGTAAGGTTATTATGTGTTGTAATATTGTAATATCTAGCTAAAGACATGAGACTAGCTAGGTTATCATTTTGAATTACTCATACCTTAGGTTGTTGTTAAGGATTGATTTATCTCCTATAATTTTAGGTGTATGTACTCGTCTGGACATCAATGAAAGCCTTTTATTTTAGTAAAAAATATCACTTCTTCATATTTATCGGTCTATATCTACTATATATAAGAGTCTAAATTAATCACACTTCAATATTTTTAACAAAAATACCATTATACTTTTAATAATTACCAATATTTCCCTTCATATTTTATTTAACTTTGGGGAAAATAATTAAGCTAAGAATTTAAAGACTCTTCTAATATTAAAAAATTACTTTTTGATAGATAGAGATATAAAGTGGGTTATCTTATTTCATCTCATTTAGATTGTAACCATAATTGGCTTACTTTTAAACATAAATTGTATCATTTTTCTTATTAAACTTACATTATAAATAATCATATATCATAATTTTTATTATTTTTTATATTCTTACTTGTCTCATTTAGACACACTATTATCTCAATTAATATAAAACAAAAAACCTAATATAGTGAGTATTTACACATAACAACAAAAGGGATAAATTAGTAAGTTTAATAATTAAAATGAACAATTTAATTTTAGGTTTTAGAGTTTTAGAGTTTAAGATTTAAGATTTAAGATTTAGTGACCAATAAAGACGTATTATTGATAATTCAATGTTTTTTCTTGTTTAAAATATACTTTTTAATTACTAATCCCTTATTTTATCCATTTTATTTTTGGATGTAAATAACACATATATCAATCTCGAACTCTCATTAGTATCGTTCCATTATCATTCTATTCTATTAAAAATTAAGAGAGATAAGATAAAATAGCCTCGAAAATTAATGAATTGTACTCTAAATCTTATTAACATTTTATCTCAATTTATACTTTTATTAATAAATATCTTATATTTATATTTATATTTGTTGGATCTTATTAGAAAAAAATGTATGCACATGTTACAAACAATTTCAAAATACAATGCATAAAATATATATTTGTATATATATATATATATCAATAATATATCTACAATTAACTAAAAAAAGTATTTATGTTTTATTCAATTGTTTTTATATTAAATATATCATAAAAATTAAACAAAAATATTATAAAAATTAGCATTTTATGTGAAAAATACGAGGTTTTTCATTATTAATATAAAAAATAGCAAATTAGTATTACTTTTAGTATGTGACATGTGATTGATGTAAATATATTTTGTGCACAAAAGTATGCATTTTTTTTATGGAAAATATGAACTCTAAAGGCAACCAAGTAAAAATTGTGGAATAATACGTATTATTCCAATGTTATTTGGAATTAATTAAAAAGAATAAATCCTTAAACCATAAATTTATCATATTTAAATAGATAAATAAGAAATAATCTTCTCACCAAGTTATAGCAAAAAAAAGTTACAATTACATTTTATGTTATTTTAATTTTGCAGGTTATTAATCATATAGTTTATATACTTTAATTGATACATGATCAACAATATGTTCTTATAGACCTAATGCAAGACCTTTAGAAAAATGAAAAATCCTATTCTAGTTAGAGGAATAGAAGGAAGTGAAACCATTATTCAATATAAAACTAAAAAAATAGCTATTTGGTTTAATAATAGAAAATTTATTATTCCCAAAAATATTATATTTTCTTAATATGCATGGAGATTTTGTCATAAGAAATAATTTTATGACAAATTATTATCCAAAGAAAATAAATCATAATTCTATATCTTTTACTTTACATATAGAATTTGTAGAAATTCTACTTTTATAACAACATAAGTATAAATGTGATAAAACATTTGTGCCAATCAAGCTTGGTGATCGTACATTATCCATCAATCAATTGGAATAAACCTATTGGTTATATGAAATTTTGGAAGAAAATTTTAGTGAAGACTCACTAAAACTTTGGTCAAGAAGTCCATGATATTGTACTTTAAAATTACGTGATTATAATATTATTATTCAAGTTAAACCTATGTTATATACTAGACAAGATATAGATAAATTTGATATTCAAATAATTGAATTATTAAATAAAAAAATAACCGAAGAAATAAAAAGTGCACATTCCAATCCAACTTTCATGGTAAGAAACCATAATGAAATAAAAAGAGAAAAAAGCTCGAATGGTTATTAATTATAAAAGATTAAATGAGCATTTAGAGTTTGATGGATATATTATTCTTAGAAAAAGATGTATTTGTTAATCAAACTAAAGAGCCAAAAAATTTAGTAAATTTGATTTTAAATCTGGATTTTGACAAATTAAATTAACAGAAAAATCAAAACCATGGACAACCTTTAGTACACCAAGAGAACATTATCAATAAAATGTAATACCTTTTAGATTAAATATAGCTCCACAAGTCTACCAAAGATGGATGGATAATATCTTTAAAACTCTTAAAGAATTTTGTTGGTATATATTGATGATATTCTTGTTTTCACTAAAACAATAGAAGAACACAAAAAAAAAAAATTTAAAATTATTATGTGAATTTTTTTGAAAAACATATAATTATATTATCTCCAAAGAAAATAGAAACAAAAAAATATCTATTGAATAAAACTAGAATAAAACAAAAAAATATCCTTATTTAAATCAATCTAGAATAAAACTTCAATAACATATTATATCAAAATTGTTTTCTTAATTATGAAAGGAATTTTATAAAAAATCTATCTCAAAAAGAGATTCCTCTTGTCAATAAACTAAATAAAGATACTAAATTTTTATGGAATGAAGAAGATAAATAAGTCCTAAAATAAATACAATATCTTCTAAAAGTTTATTTTCTTAAACAAGGAGATAAATTAATCTTAAAAATATATACTTTATATTTAATTATAATGTCTTAAATAATTTAAAAATTTTAAATTAAATTTATAAATATTATGAATATTATGAATTAAAAACTTTCTAATTAAAAAAAGTGAAACTTCAAGTCGTAATAATGTACAATTTATTTAGCCCAAAAAAAAGTCATACTTCATAATTTCAAACATATAAAACAAAAGAGATCAACGGGGAACGTTGAAAAATACGAACCAGAAAAAAGAGGAGATCTGAATTGAGAGGAAGATGTGCTACGAGGTTAAGTGCTCGACATGCGGAAAGACAAGTTGGGGCGGCTGTGGCAGGCACGTCTCATCCATTTACAAGCGAATCCCAGAAGACCAACGATGTTTCTGCCGTGATTGGCCCGGACTTAACTCCACAGCCGATGGTACCAAGCCTTCCTCCATTTGTTCTATTCTTTGACATCCGGTACTTTGTACTCGAATTTCTCTTCTTCTTCTTCTTCTTCTTCTTCTTTTCCCTTCTGTTTTTTTTTAATTATCTGTGATGTACTCGTAAAATAAGGTTTTGTCTCTATCAATGCCTAAGAAATACTTTAAATCACTGATTTTTAGCATGAATTCAGCAATTGCTCATTTGATCGATTCACATCTGTTAAAAAATCTGACATAAAAGTCAATATCGATGACTACATCGTCGAAGATAGATCAATTTATTATTTTCTAGATTCTCCCTCATTTCAAAATCGAAGGATCGTTCACTCTGCGCAAATACAGGAAATTTCACGATCAATGAAACAAATCATATTCGTGTTGAATAATTGGCTTTAAAATTAATTACAATAGGTACTTATTATTTAGAGGACTAACTTTTGACCTAATTTAAAGAAATCTGTTAATTAATTTATGGCTTAATTTTTATCATAATTTAAATAAGAGTCTTGTTTTATCTATGAATATGAAAAAAATTATGCATTAAAAGCATAAGAAAAAATTAGAAAAAAATTAACAAACTTAAAGAGAGAAAGTGAAAGGTTTATGTGAATTTAGTAAATCACATGATAGATATTATTAGTAAGAAAAATTTGTATTTATATTATGTATATTTTATGTCTAGTTCAATAATATCTGCTGACTTTCGTGAAACTAAGCAAATTGTTAAACTACGTAAATTTTTTGTGTTTTTTTTACCAATTTGATATATTCATATACAATTATTTATTGTGTTCATGCATAACAAATTGATATCAATGCAAAATATAGCGGTATTATATACCAAATTGAATCTCTCGACGAGACAAACGCAACGACGAAAGAATTGTTTAAATCAGAGATCAAACGCACTGTCAGGAACTGCCAGAATGTTGCTGCTAACAATTGAGTCAACTCACTGAGATGGATTGAGTCAAATCACCGAGTTGAGTCGTCTAAGCCATTTGTTCGAGCTTCCAAGCCATTTACCAAGCTGTTAACTCAATTCGCTTAGCCACTTTGATTGAGCCGTCAAAGCCGTTGACCAAGCCATAAACCAGTTTGATCGAGCCGTTAACTTAGTCATTGGTGAATTTTGGACCAAGTTGGTCTATTTTTTATCGGTTTTCAACTGAACTGGACCTATTCCTAGCTAATTGGATTGTTCCGGATTCAACTATAGACTCCGTTTTTTTCAAATAAGATATAAAATTTGAAGAAATATTGTTTTAAGTTATAAGTGTAAATTTTTCGTTATCTGTTTGTACTTATGACTGATACAAGAGAGATCGAGGAAGGTGTATAAGTTGACCTTAGAAGTTCTGGCAAACCAAGTTGTTCTACTTGAAGAACCATGTTATCCAACAAAGTTTGAGGTGGATAAATTTGACGACACCAATAACTTTGGCATGTGACAATGTGAAGTATTAGATCTATTATTCTGAGAGGGATCTAATATTGCCTTGGAGACTAAGCCAGAAGATTATTCCAATAAAGATTGAAATTATGTCAACCGACAAGCTTGTGACACAATTCAACTGTGCTTGGGAAAAGATTAGAAGTACTTTGTCATGAAAGAGAATGTAGTCGCAGTTCTTTGGAAGAAGCTCGAGGACAAGTACATGACGAAAAGCATAGAGAACCAACTCTAGCTGAAGAAGAAATTATTTTGTTTCCAGTACAAAAAAGGTACCCCTATGATTAAGCACTTAGATACTTTTAACAAAATTTTGTCCGATCTGCAAAATTTAGATTTTGAAATTATTGATGAAGATAAAGCTCTGTTGTTGCTAAATTCATTACCTGAGAGTTATAAACATTTAACCACAACTCTGTTATGGAAAAGATGAGGTTAAATTCATAGATGTTTTAAATGCTTTAGTAAATAATGAGTACCAGAAGAAGGATCAACATGATCACAGAGACTTAAGATCAGAAGCATTGACTGCAACCAGAGGCAGGACAAAAAAAATCAGGCGGATCAAATAATAGGGGGCAATCTAGATCAAAGTCCAAAAAAGAGTTATCCATAAGACGTCCTACGAAGGACGAGTGTACCTAATGTCACTAGAAAAGACACTGGATGAAAGATTGTCCAAACAAGGACAAGTCAAGATGAAGATGAAGAATCAACCTTTACAGTTTCATCATTAGATACCTACTTAGACAAATAGATCCTTGATTTCAAATGTTCTTATCATCTGTGTCCAAACAGACATTGGTTTTCAAGTTTTGAGAAGCTCAATGGAGGAGTTATGCTTATGGGCAACGACAATGCCTGTAAGACAAAAAGGATTGGAACAATATAGCTAAAGATGCACGATGGTACAATCATACGACTTATAAAAGTGAGGTATTTTCTTGATCTAAAGAAAAATGTTATGTCTTTAGGTGTTCTAGATTCTAATGGTTACAGGGAAACATTAGAAAATGGAGTCTTGAAAGTGGTATGAGGTGCATTTGTAGCGATGGAGGGTACTCAGAAGGCAAACTTATATTTCCTAGATGGGAGTACATTTATAGGAAGAGCAATTATCTTAAGTAGTTATGAAGAAAAGACATATGATTTTTCCCGCCTGTGGCACATGCGCTTAAGGCATGTCGGTGAAAAGGCTTTGCAAGGCTTAATGAAGCAAGGTCTTCTGAAAGGTGCCAGAACTAGAAAGTTTGATTTTCGTAAGCATTGTGTATTAGGAAAACAAACAAGAGTTAAGTTCGACACTACCATTCATCGTAATAAGGGAACTTTAGATTATATTTACACGGATGTCTGGGGACCTTCCAAGAATGCTTCACTTGGAAGTAAATGTTGGTTTGTGACTTTTATGATGATTTCTCTAAATATGGCTAGATATACACCATGAGTCACAAAGATGAAGTTTTGGAAATCTTTCTTAAATGGAAGAAAATGATCGAGACTCAAACATACAGGAAAATTAAGAGGCTCAGATATGATAATAATGGCGAGTACAAATCAGATCCTTTCTTCAAAGTTTGTCAGGATGAAGGGATAATTAGACATTTTTTAGTTTCTCATACACCATAGCAAAATGGAGTTGTAGAACGAATGAATCATACTTTGGTTGAGAAAGTTCGATGTATGCTATCTCAATCCAAATATAACAAGGTTTTTTGTGCTGAGGCTTTGTCATATGCAACTTATATAGTCAACAGACTTCCTACGACTGCATTAGATGGGAAAACTCCTAAAGAGGTATTGTTTGGAAAACCTGTTTCTGATTATGATTCATTGCGAATATTTGGATGTCCTACATATTTTCATGTTAATGAATTCAAACTGGATCCTAGAGTAAAGAAAGTTTTTTTCTTGGGCTTTAATGAAGGAGTTAAATGATTTCGACTTTGGTGTGGTGAATCGAAGAAGATTGTCTTAAGCCAAGATGTCACATTCGACGAGTCTGTTATGGTGAGACAAACAAATTCAGAGAAAGAGAATGAAAGTCCAAATACTTTTTCTAAGGTGGTGCTTGAGACTCCAGAAGATCCAAAAAAGATTGCACCAATTGTCGATTCTGGTGAAGATGAAATTAATGATCAAGAAGAGATCTAAGTTGAGATGAAGGTTCTCTTACCATTACTACCAATTAATCCGTAGCCAGAATCTATTGCTACTACTCGATCGAGAAGATAGATTAGGAAGCTTACCAGATACACAGACATGGTAGCATTCACACTTTCAATAATTATGTCTCATGCACTTACAGAGAAGTTGTGCAGAGAGTTAATAGTATGAAGTGGAAGATGAAAATGGATTAATAGATGAAGTCTCTACACTAGAATCAGACTTGGGAGTTGGTTCAACTTCCCAAAGGAAAGAAAACTATTGGGTACAAATGGGTTTATACCAAGAAGAAAGGTGTTCTTGGTAAACATAACATTAGATACAAAGCCAGACTGGTAGCAAAAGACTTAGAAAGAAGGAATAGACTGCAATGAGGTATTCTCACCTATTGTTAAGCATTCATCCATTAATATACTATTGGCTTTGGCAGCATAATTTGATCTCGAGTTAGCTCAATTCGATGTTAAAACAGCTTTTCTCCGTGGTACTTTGAACGAAAAGATCTACATGTCTCAACCAGATGGTTTTAAAGTGCTTTAATTGCTAGTTTGATCATTTTGTATATTTTCAGAAACTCCAAGATGGTACTTTTATTTATTTTCTCTTATATGTTGATGATATATTGATTGCATTTAAGAGCAAGGTGGAGATCGATAAACTGAAGGCTTTGTTGAGTTTAGAATTTGATATGAAAGATTTTGGATAAGCTAAGCAAATTCTTGGGATGTAGATCATAAGGGATAGAGTTGCAAGCACAGTCTTTCTGACACAGACTCAGTAACTGAAGAAAGTACTTCAAATGTTTGATATTGATGAGAAAACCAAACCAGTAAGTACACCGCTTGCTCCTCATTTTCAGTTGAGTGCATTGATGTCACCTAGTATCGCCGATGAGAAGAAAAAAATGGAGTGTATTCCATATGCAAATGTCTTTGGTTCCTTGATGTATGCAATGGTATGCAATAGACCTCATATTTCCCATGTTGTTAGTATGGTGAGTCGTTACATGCACGATCTCGGTAAAGGCCTTTGGCAAGTAGTGAAGTGGATTCTACGATACATCTATGGTATTGTGGATATTTGTTTAAAGTTTGAGAGAGACAAAACTAAAGGTAAGCACCTAGTCAGATATGTGGATTCTGACTATGATAAAGATCTAGGTAAGCATCGATCTACAACTGGTTATGTGTCCACAATGGCAAGAGGACCAGTTTGTTGGAGATCAACATTGCAGTCAATTGTAGCTTTGTCTACTATAGAGACAAAATATATTGCTATAACAGAAGCATTCAAAGATGTTCTCTGGCTTTTTGGGTTGACCAAGGATTTAGGTATTGTTTAGAAGAATATGGAGGTTTTCTGTGACAATAAGAGTTCCATTTGTTTGGAAAATAACCAAGTTCATCATGGTCGCACCAAGCACATCGATGTTCGATTTCATTTTGTTTAGGAAATCGTCGATGAAAGGAATGTTATACTCTAGAAAGTCGGGATTACAGATAATCCTACAAATATGCTTACAAATGTGGTTCTAAGGATCAAGTTTCAACACTATTTGAACTTGATCAACATCTCTCGAGCTTAGAGCGCCTAAGGCATATTTGGAGGCAACGCTATGAAATTTTTCACCAAGGTGAAGATTGTTGAATAATTGGCTTTAAAGTCAATTATATTAGGCACATAATTTCTCTCAATTTTTGGCCTAATTTTTGGCTTAACTTTTGGCATAGTTTAGGGAGAGTGGGTCTTGCTTTATTTATAAATATGAAGGAGTTCATGCATTGAAAGCATAAGCAAAAAAAAAAAAAAAACAAAAATCAGAGAGAGCATAGACAAACTCAAAGAGAGAAAGTGAAAGTTTTATGTGAGTTTGTGGAAACATCTTTAGAGATATTATTAGTGAGAAGATCTATATCTGTATTGTATATATATTTTCTACTCAGTTCAATAATATCTGCTACTTCCTATGGATATAAATAAATTATCGAACCATGTAAATTAGGTATGTTTTCTTTTACCAATTTTATATATTCATATACTATTATTTATTGTTTCTATACATACTAATTTGCGCAATGATTGAAGGATTGGAAATGAGACTTCCATTAAGCACAAGCCCTGAGATTGGAAAGATCAAGCTATTTCAAAAAGAAAAAAAAAAGATAAAAAGTATGAGTGTTCATGAACAATTGTGCTTGGATTTGGGTAGTGAAGCGAGTGTTCTCTTCGGGAAATCTTTATAGGACTCTGAGCTTGTGAAATTCTATTTTCTCAAAATTAAATTTTTTTTTAATTCATTAAAAAAATAAAAAATTTAATGAATTTGAATTTTTTATTTTTGTAAAATACGAATCAAAATATAATTTTTTTTTGATAAAATGGTGTTTGTAATATATGTTTTCACTTTATAATATTCATTTTTGCTTGAGATATTCTAAATTTTAATTTTGTTTATTGAAAATGTCAATTGAAAAAAAGTGGGATTGTAATCTTCGTAACAAAATGAGTGTTAGAGTAGGATTTTTTTCTTTCTAAAAGTAGGATTTGAAATTTAATTATAAAATTTAAAACTATAAAATAAGTTTTGAAAATTTTAAAAAAGGTTAAAATTAGACTAAAAAATGGAATTTATTTCCAATAAAATGACAATAAAAATATTAACTGAACAAAATTAAAAAAATTAATTCTACCATCAATCAAACAAAGATCATTCAGTCTAGTTGTTATTTTTCAAACTAACAGCCTAAACACTTGCAACCCTAACAACAAATCCATATGCATTCCCATCTTCTTATTCTGATAGAATATATCTTACCTAACGATGTTTTTTTATTTGAGATAATTTAATTAATATTATAGCAAAATTACAAAGAAGAACAAAACTTAACATTCTTACATTAACCTTAAATTAAAATAAATACATATATATTGATGCCTTTTTCAATTCAAGCCTAGTTTTAAACACCAAAACATCGTTATCTAATGCTCGTGAAAGAACCAGCAAGCTAATTACAACACCCCTAAAGTAAACTCATGTATCCATATGACCTAAGAGTATTGTAATCTCAATAATACGAAAATATCATCATTTATCACAAAAAATGACCAAAAAAATAAAAGATATTACCATCTAAACCATCTATTACAATAGAGAGACAAATATTAAAAATAAAATAAAATTAAAAAATCACAAAATAAGATACATATAAAAAAAGGCTGTTACAATCTCTCAAAGGTCTATACTCGGGTCATGATTGTCATCTTCATTGCCTTCCATGATTAGCTTGTCAAAAAACAAAGCCAAATAAATCAAAATTAATATATTTTCACTAGGCTACTCTAGGAAGATGGATAATTCTAAAAAAAAATCTTAGAGAAGATTTTATGATCCTAATGATGGTAAGGGAAAGGGGCTGTTGGAGGAAAGGAGTTGTTGGGGAAGAGGTTGGAGGTAGTGACGTAGCCATAAATTTTGATAAGAGAAGACACCATGTAAATTAATAGAGAGACAAATATTAAAAAAAAATTAAAAAAATCACAAAAGATACATATAAAAAAAGGTGTTACAATCTCTCAAAGGTCTATAATCGGGTAATGATTGTTATTTTCCTTTCCATGATGAATTTGTCAAAAAACAAAGCCAAATAAATCAAAATTAATAAATTCTCACTAGGCTACTATAAGAAGATGGATAACTCTTAAAAAAACTCTTAGAGAAGATGTTATGAACCTAATGATGGTGAGGGAAAGGGGTTGTTGGTAGCAAGGAGTTGTTGGGGAAGAGGTTTGGGGTAGTGACATGGTCAAAAATTTTGATTAGAGAAGACACCATGTAAATTACTAGTAATATTTTAAAAATTACTCAAAATCTCATAACAATAAACGTAGCATCATTTTTTTGAATCGAGAGGGACATAGGACAGTACTAATTAAGTTAGTATTAGAGTATTATTTTTATTGTTATGAGTTTTAGGGGTGTTATATTTGTAATTTTTTGTTTATTTTTTACTTGTAATTAAATTCTATGAAATTTAAGAAGAAATGTTAAATGAAAAATCAAATTTATGTTCTTATTAAAAAGTTATGGTAGAAATATTTAGGGATAAGATTTGAGAATGATATAAAATAGTAATTACATTCTACTAAAGAATGATAAGGAATCCAAATCAAAATTTTCATAATTAAATTTAGTATTAAGGAAATCATAAAATTGAATGAAAATAAAACAAGAGGAATAAAGTAAAAAAGTGATTGTATTTTTTTAAAATGTTGTTTTAACCATCTTATTTATGGTGGTATAGTTTGTAAAAATAAGTTAAATTAGGATTTTTTTTATAAGAAAATAACATTTTGTATTTTATTCGATAGTCACTATTGTTGCTTTAAATATTGAAAAATTTAAAATATATATTCAAAAATATAACTTTTCTTTATGAGAATATAACAATTTTATTAGCTATTATGTATAAAAGTATAAGATATAAAATAATATTTTGATACTAAGGTTCATAAAACTTGTTAAAACTTAAAGTATATTACGTTTGAAAAAAATTCAAATGAGACACTAATCAAATTATACACAAAAAATACAAAAAATACACAAATATTACAAACAAAAGATATATTTTTAAAAATTGAAAGAGTGCATATGTCTCTTATGGAATACATGTGGCTCTATCCATAAATGGGGGAGATGGAATGGGGAAGAGTAGCGGATGAGAGTGGAAATGAAAAAAAAACCCTAAATATATAGATATATATATTAATAGATATTTATTATCTAATTTGATTATTCCAAAAAAAAATTCATTTTTTTAAATTAAAATATTATTTGATTTTGTATATTACATATTTTAAATTTATAAATTAAAAAAAATAAGAAAATAGTATATATATTGTAAAAACAATTTCTTATTTATTAATAATAAATATATTTAAACTTTTATTTAACTTTTTCATTAATATAAATCATATAAATTTCAAAAAACTTTAATATTATTAAAATATTTTTTTTTTACAGATACTGTATAAAATTTTAAATTGATTATAATTTGCATATTCATTTAATAAAATTGATGAGATTTTTTTCATTTACAAATAAAAAATATAATTTAGGTTAATTACTTAAAAATTAGAAAAAATAATAATATTATCTATAAAAAAATATAAGAAATAAATAGTTATAAATATGATAAGATTTGAATTTGATTTAATAAATTTTAAAGATAAATTTATGAAAATTGCAAGAGAGAAATTTAGAATTATAAAAATATAAAAGAAAAATTTTAAAAATGATTATTTGTAATGAATTGTTTTTCAAATGAATAGTTGTACAAATTTAAAAAACTTATGTTAGAAATGTGTTATTTTTTATTTTTAAAATTATAATTTTAAAAAGATTTAGATTATTAAATTTAATTTGATCAATAAATCAATTTATCTTGATGCGTCTCGAATCGATACGATACGATACGATACGATCCGATCAAATCCGAAAATAATTTATTTTGATATGAGTAAGAGTAGATTGTACATATTGAATATAAGTAAAACTCTAATTCCATGAATCTTTTGCCATCCTTATCTATCGGTGGTGTTAATGCAATTTTAAATTGTTGACAGACAAATATTGTATTTGTATCTACGTTAATGTAACTAAAATTCATCGTGATTAGTTTTGTATTTTGATTAATAAAATTTTGGAAAATGGGATAAGTTGGACCATTTTTACTAATCAAATCTATTTTTTAACAACAATCGGAGCATCCATTGACCCGCATTTTTTTGTAATACGTATCCAATTTGATCGATTTAGAACTTCCCAACATCATTTTATGGTCCTGCTGACATTTGTTGCATGAACGGCGACCAACGAAGGCCACTATAGACCAAGTCGGTGCAGAAGATGCGGCAAATGATGAATAGTGAAGGAGAGATGTAAATAGAGAGAAAGAGGTAGCAAAGGCCAATAGGGTAAAATTGATATTTTATGATAATATAAAAGTGGAGAACATCGATAATTGGACTAACATGGAAAACTATGATTAGAAATCAATTTGGAGGGAGGCTATTATTGTTAGGGAAAATCTGGTTGTCAAAGTGACAGGTGGATAAATAGGGAAAAGAAAATATCAGATATCCCAAAAAAAAAATTTAGAAAAGAAAATGATATATTTGGTCAAATAACTTAAAAACCGTTTTTTATACTTAAAAAGAACTTGATTTTAAAAATAATAATGTATTTCTTCATTACTTTTAAGTTATTATTTTTTAAAATAATATGTTTTAAAAAAGAAAAAAATTAAAAATAACTTGAACATGCTTTCATTGTTTTTTAAAAAATTGAAAACATGTAGAACGTTCTCTAGTTCTTTTCTTTGATAATTTTGTTTAAAGGTATCTTTACTTTTTTTTTGCTTTTAATAATATTTTCTAAATTGTAATTATTATAACAACCAAAATTTTTATTTTTTACTTTTTAATAATATTTATCAATTTATAATTATTATAATCATCAAATTAATATACTTATTATATTAATTAATTAAATAATTATATTTTTAAAAAACAACAATATAACCATATTTCTTGTTTTTTTTTAAATATTGACCAAATATCTCATTATTTTAAAAATTATATGAATTATATTTAATTTATTATATAAAAATAATTTTTGAATTAAATAAACCCTAATGTTTTTATCTCAAATGTTGAGAAATCTAAGAGTATACTTTAAATCTGCCGATCTCTTTCTGAAAGATCTAGTAAATCCTCTAGAAAGGAATTCACGAGACATATGCAAAGATATTATTTCTATCCATTATTAATATATAATATTTATAATAACCTTAGATTTTAATATAATTTCAACGTTTTGCCCCTTATATTTTCTGCTAGATTTGGAGGAAAAAACAAAGATACCTAGCATGTTAAAAGGAATTCTACAAACTTGGATATGGACACATCAGGTGAGTAATTTACAAGAGAAGTATCTGTTGGAGGTAAAGGAGTTATCATATTTGTGCAAGTAGAGTCATTGGAATGAAAAACACGTTCAAGTGACAAAGGTTGAAAGGAGAAAGAAGGTGGAGGTAAAACCATACGTTTTCAGTTGGGGGAAGACAAGGCAACTAAAACTTCTAAGGAAGTTATAATCAAGACTCTTGGAATACAAGACTTCATAGGGAGAAATTGCACTAAGAACCTTAGTATGCAACCTATTTTGTAGATAAACTGTAACTCTACATGCATAGGACCAATATGTTATGAGCATTCCCCCTTTAACAACAAAGTTAAGGCATATTCAACCACACGTCTAATTCTATTTTCCATCATATCATTCTTCTTATTGGTGTAATGGAAAGTCACATGATACGTTATGACAAGTGCTTGTTAGTCACTATGAAGAAATATCACTACTACATAAATAGGCATTAAAGTCAGTTTTTTAAACAAATTTAAAATTGGTTCGCTGAACCGACTTTAAATTTAAAGACTTAAAATGTAAAGTCGGTTCATCCCATGAACCGAATTTACCCATAAAGTCGGTTCATCCCGTGAATCGACTTTACCCGTACATTTTATGATTTGTTTTTATTTTTATTTTTATTTTTCGTATTATTCAATATATATATATAACATAAAAAAACTAAAATATAAATAATAATACAAATAATTAAAAATTTAAATATATTTAATAACTTGATAATTAAATTTATTACAAAAACAAATAATGTATATATAATACATATAGTTAACTTAAATTACAAATAAAATAATATCGTCAAAGTGTAATTATTATGCGATCAAGTAAGCTTGGTTGACTTAGAATCTTGATTGGCCTTCACAAGCATTATGACAAAAAAACAGCTGATCCATATAACAATTCATATTCCCCTACATACATGAGCACGTAAAACATCAATCAAAAAAACAGTCTAAACTTTAGACATACGAATGAAGAAATTTAATCATTATAAATATTACCATCAAAAGAGATTACCACGTACAACGACATTTGACTAACTCATAGTAGCACTTTATTAATCATTTGTCTATATATATAAAGTTATCTGGAATCTCTACTAGTATTTTATAATGCTATATATAATGAACTCTAAATATGAAATCAATTGTAACTTCAATTTCTTACTTGACTTGTGTGAGTTTTGATGCCCTTAAACATATAGAACACGTTCATGGGCACCAAAACTCATACAAACCAAGAAAAAAATTGGAGTTACGTACACCTGATTTGTCCATTTAGAGCTCATTATATCATTAAAAATACTGGCAGAGATTCCAGATAAATTCATATTTATAAACAAATGATTAATAAAGTGCTAATATGAGTTCGTAAGGAAAGTAGGAAAGAGAGATGAGATGTAGTTTGGGCCAAAAATAGGTCTATAAAACAATGCATTCCCCTAAATACATGAGCATATGATTAATCATCATCAAACAAGTGATTTCAGACACATGAATAGATAGAGAAATTAAATCATTAAAAAATTTACTGTTATGTTGTCATATGCTATTCAAGATCATCAGAATCTTCTCCTGATTCTTCTTGTGATGATATAATTTGAACCATGTGTTCTTCCCATTCCTCTCGTAAATCATCAAAAATTTGCTGGTCGTAACCCGTCTTGTTCCAACCAAAGAACTACATGTATTTAAAATCAGAACTACATGTATTTAAAATCAAAATAAGAATATAATTTCATTTATTTACAAAAACAAACTCAAATATGTTAAAAACTTTTATGTATATGGGTAAAAGATATTACCATATCATCAATTGGAATTTTGATATTTGTGATGATTTTGCTCATAAACTTCATGACATAATAACCACACATGACTCCATTATTTTGTTGTGAAACCTACAAAAAAAGTGCATGTACATGAATTTTTATATTCGAACATCCTTATTATTCAATTGTAAAATTAATAAAATTATTAATATTGAATTGTACATACCACAACTTTTGTCCATATAAGCTTATTAGATTTTTTAAGGGCAATGCCCCTAAACTTGTTCCACAACTTCCATGCCCTATCAAGGTTTAAAACGATTAGTTTTTATTAAATATTACAAAAAATAATAGAAGAAACTAATATGTAACTATAACTCTTACATTTCAACAACTGCTTTTGTATCTTTACTCAATTCTATGAAAGCTGAGTCACAGTACCAAACATGATTATTGAACATATCAATGATTATCAACATCCAATGATCTTGATCTTGGCCTTGTTCAAACCTTAATGACCAAAGGATTATCAACTTTTGATTTCTGTTAAGCGTTAATGCTCTATCACATAATTGTTTAGCTCTGATGCTAACATCCTTCTCTTGATATTGATTGACATATGAAGAATCATAGAACATTGCTAAATGTGATGAGTGATTATGTTGAAGTCGATAATAGCACGCCCTATATAATATATATATATATATATATATATATATATATATATATATATATATATATATATATAATATAAATATAATTATATATATTCTGCATAAATAAAAGAAAAATAACTAGATTGAGGACTCACCTTGTCCACACTTGAATTATACTTAAATCGATCATTTGATATTCAAATAGTTGCAATAAGCACTCGATCGATATATAAGCTTGGCCGAGGTCTACACCAGAAATTTCAATAGGAAGTGGCACAGTTCATCCATCATTTATGCTAGATGCCCTTCCAACACGAGATACTATACTTTTTCTAAGGCTTCTTCTTGAATGACTTGGTGCACGATGATTTGCCACTAGTCATAGATTTAGCATGAGATACTTGCTTTGTATCTCTTAAATGTGCCGCATTTAAGAGTTATGGTATAATAGACTAACAAAAAAGTATCATATATGTATTTTTTAGTAACAATATAAGATATAATTAAATAATAGTAGTAAACAAGTGTTATCTTTTAAGTTAAAAAAAATAGTACCATGTCAAAATTTAGAACAACTTGAATCGACGACCAAGCCATATACTGTCCAACCGCCTCTTGGACTGTGGTAGCATCAGAAGGCACAGGTAGTGGAAAATCATGAAACAATGATTGATCAATTACTATTCCCCAATGATTAAGCAAATATTGATTGTGAATCATCCAATCATCGCACAATTGTTGTACCGTTCCAATAGCAACATAGTCCGTTAACGAAGGATGTTTCAACAAATATTTCATATTCTATAAAAAATTGAAGTGTTATATATAAAAAATAAAACATATAATAAGAATTTAAAAATAATAGATTATATACACCAGAAATTAAAATCTTACCACATATGATTCATCAAATAGAGGAGGACTCTCATGTGGGGTAGCTATTAGATGTACATTCTCACCAAAATGTTCATCTTGGTTTGATTTATGGTAAGAATGTGCAGATTGCATTGGATAAAATGAACCACTACTTGATTACATATGCATTCCTGGCATATAGTGAGGACCAATAGGATGGCTATATCCCATATTGGATGTAGTTTGAGCGTAATGAGATTGTGTGGGTGCCATGCCTGGCATGGATGGTGGCATGCTTAGCATGGATTGTGGCATGCCTAGCATGGAAGGTGGTATGCCTGGCATGGATGGTTACATGCTTGGCCAATATGGCATGCCCTGGTTGTAGCATGATGCCATGACTGACATTTGTTGTGATTGATGTTCTTTTAGAGTGACAATCTCACTCATCACTGAGGCCTTAAAGGAGTTGAATTCTTCTTCAATTTTAGTGTACTTCTCCTTACTTACCGTCTGAGGCTTTTGTTTTGGAATGTTAAAATACTCCATAGAACCATCATATTGGCTACCTCCCCTAACATGACCAGGATGCTCACGTCCGAATGCATGATATAAAGCATCTCTCCCAGACTCTTCGATTATTTCACCCCTGGATATTTTTTCTTGAACAACTCTCTACAAATAATAAAGCACACAAACATATCATTCATTATTACATCAATTATTAAATATCATTCAGACTTTTTATCAATCGAAATTACTAACCAACTTATTTAATTGTTCTTCTCCTCGTTGACTCATCGATCTTGCATTCTTCGTTTTGGGAGTCTTTGTTTCTATGCACAATTCAATTTGGGTAACAGGTCTACCCAATTCAGCTTCCTACATAAATTATGAAATTTTTATTAACAATGACATGAAATTAAATTGAGGAAAATTAATATAAAAATATTTATAAATTAAGACAAATTAATAATACCATTCTATATCTAACTTCAGGATTTGAAGACCTCCCAATACGGTTAGGAAGAATGTTATGCATTTGGACATTTTGATGATCTTCTCTAATAATTTGAAATTCATCTGAACGTCTATAATCCAAAAAGTCTTTCCAAACTTGAGGTGTAATCCAGGGGTGTCCTTCAAGGATTTTGTAGATCACATTCTCATCAAGTGTTTCCAAATATGGAAACACATAATTTTTTGCCAATCTGGAAGTCTTGTATTCCTTCCACGCCTTATTTGCAATCTTATAACACTTGCCCTTCCAACTGTCATCAACTTTGTAACGATTCTGTAAAAACACAGTACAACATCATCTTCTACAACATCACAATGGTAAAACTCGTTTTGTGGAGGCGTTAACACAGCAGACCATTTTGGATCAATTTGATCGCTCACGTAAAATACTTGTTTTGTATGAAGTGTTAACGTGAAAGGATCATCAGTGTGACTTATCCTGGATAAATTTACAAGGGTAAATCCAAAATCATCTATTTTATATCCAATTGATATAGATTTCTTGCATATTGTATTGAAGAATGAACAAAACTGAATTATTGATAATCGAACATGTTTTGGAAGAATTGATCTAATAGCAACTGGTAATAACTGTTGCATTAAGATATGACAGTCATGTGATTTCAATCCATACAGTCTCTTATCAGTGATAGACACAATTTCTTAAGTTGGATGAGTAACCATCAGGAACTTTCACACCCTTCAAACATTTACAAAACACATCCTTCTCTTTTGTTGACATTGTATATGATACTGGTGGTAAGTATGTTCGATTCTTATCATTTTCCACCCTTATTTCCAATTCAGGTCGTATGCTGATGAGGGCTCAAAAAGCACTAAAATAACCATGATTTTATGCACATTAATTGATTAAAAATACATATATTTATATGTTTTATCATATATTTATATAAATTTGTCTTTTTCGGAATCAAGGGTATTTTTATTGTTTTTCAGGTATTTTGGCTTAAAAACGCAACTTAAAGACTCAAAGAGGAATACTTGAAGCAATACATCACAAATATATTAATAAATAAATAGGGAAAGGTCAACAAATATGGAAAAATTGGACAAAATGGGTCAAAAAGGTCAAAAAGGAGAAAATTGTGCCCAGCTGCCCAGCCGCGCGCGCAGCACGCCAGCCATCTGCGCCAAGCTGCGTGCGCCCTTCTCCCAATCCACGCGCGCCAACGCCCGTTTCGCCCCATTTTTCATGTGCAGCAGCCCTCATGACATCATGCTGACGTCATCAATGACCTCAGCATTTCCATTACGCGTTTTTACATTTTTTTACTCATTTTTTCTCTCCATCCTCACCTATAAATACCCCCATTCCCTTCACTTCAAAACACACCTTCAACACCTCCAAATACATTCTTTTCTCTCTTTCTTTCTCTCTTTTCTTAGATTTTTAGTTTTTCTTATGTTTTCTTAGTTTTTAGCTTTTCTTAGTTAATTTCTCTTAGTTTTAGAGTTCTTCCCTTTTTTTGGGAAGAACTAGTTATGTTTATGTAATTTTTTTAGCTTTTTGATTCAATAAATGGGAGTGCAAATTCCGCTCGGAGGTTTTCCAGCAACGGAAATAGCGTCGAAGTTCTGTAAGGATTTTATTTTCTTTACAGTTATTTTTATGCTTTATTCTTACATGTTATATTTAATTTGTGTGTGGTTAAATTTAACTGTGCTGGCTGTTTAGTAAACATGATGTAATAATAACGTTGTTATGCTTGCGAAATATTAAATAGGTGAAAATCTCTAAAATGAATTGATTTTGTTTTTATTCAAGATTTTATATTAAGAATGTTAGAGAGAAATATATTATTTTTCATTACAAACTTAAACCTGAAAATTAGATTTTAAGGTTTAGTTATCCGGTCTGATTTAGAGTAGTGCTCTTTTATTTGATGGTACAATCGCCCGGTAGTTAGAGTGGAGCTCTATTTCAAAAGTTTTTATAAGAATTATTATCTGAAAATGTATTGACAACATGTTTTCGGTAGTGGTTTTAAAACTTGAAAGTTAGTACTCGGATAACTAAATTCTTAGGTTTAATTTGGACACCTTGAATAAAGTTTAAACTGTCTAACCCCACCAAAGGTGGCATTTAAATGGTTCATTTTCAATCTCTTAGAAAAAGGAATTAATTTAATTAAGCAAATTAGTTATCAATCCCACCCATAGGTGTTAATTGATTTGTTTAGTTAACAAAGAATATCTAACCCCACCAAAGGTGGTATTCATACAAAAAAGGGAGAATCAATAAATATCAATTCATATCTTTAATAACCTAGATAATATGAGCAAACATAATTAACTTAGTTATTATATCCGAGTACTAACTTTCAAGTTTTAAAACCACTACCGAAAACATGTCGTCAATACATTTTCAGATAATAATTCTTATAAAAACTTTTGAAATAGAGCTTCACTCTAACTATCGGGCGATTGTACCATCAAATAAAAGAGCACTACTCTAAATCAGAGCGGATAACTAAACCTTAAAATCTAATTTTCAGGTTTAAGTTTGTAATGAAAAATAATATATTTCTCTCTAACATTCTTAATATAAAATCTTGAATAAAAACAAAATCAATTCATTTTAGAGATTTTCACCTATTTAATATTTCGCAAGCATAACAACGTTATTATTACATCATGTTTACTAAATAGCCAACACAGTTAAATTTAACCACAGACAAATTAAATATAACATGTAAGAATAAAGCATAAAAAATTACTGTAAAGAAAATAAAATCCTTACAGAACTTCGACGCTATTCCCGTTGCTGGAAAATCTCCGAGCGGAATTTGCACTTCCATTTATTGAATCAAAAAGCTAAAAAATTACATAAACATAACTAGTTCTTCCCAAAAAAGGGAAGAACTCTAAAACTAAGAGAAATTAACTAAGAAAAGCTAAAAACTAAGAAAAACTAAGAAAAACTAAAAATCTAAGAAAAGAGAGAAAGAAAGAAAGAACGAAGAGAGAAGTGTGTTTTGAAGTTAAGGGAAGGGGGTATTTATAGGTGAGGATGGAGAGAAAAAATGAGTAAAAAATGTTAAAAAAATGTAAAAACGCGTAATGGAAATGTTGAGGTCATTGATGACGTCAGCATGACGTCATGAGGGCGGCTACACGTGAAAAATGGGGCAAAAAGGCGTCGGCGTGCGCGGAAGGGGCTTTTGGGCGCGCAGGGTGCGTGTGGATGGCTGTCGTTGCGCGTAGCTCGGCGCGCGTGAACAGTAGCCGCGCGCTGGGGCGCACGCGGATTGGAAGGCTGGCGCGCGCGGGATGGGGCGCTGGGGCGCTTGGCTGGGCGCGCGGCTGGGCAGTTGGGCGCGATTTTCTCCTTTTTGACATTTTTGACCCAATTTGTCCAATTTTTCCATATTTGTTGACATTTCCCCATTTATTTATTAATATATTTGTGATGTATTGCTTCCAATATTCCTCTTTGAGTCTTTAAGTTGTGTTTTTAAGCCAAAATACCTGAAAAACAATAAAAATACCCGTGATTCCGAAAAAGACAAATTTATATAAATATATGATAAAACATATAAATATATATATTTTTAATCAATTAATGTGCATAAAATCATGGTTATTTTAGTGCTTTTTGAGCACTCACCACCAGATCGTTTACTTTCACCTGAAGATCTTGGTCTTCAGGTCTCGATTCTCAAGTCGCTAGGCGAATGCTACTATGCCACTCCATTGTTTCATAGGAACAATTAAGTAATCCTTATGAATAAGAAAGGTGGATGGCCTTTCTATTGGAAGCCATACATCTAAGCCCTTATTTGTCACGTAGCCTGAGACACAGGGCTTTTATTGCACTACACTACACTATGATATGGTATTTTCAAACTAGGAGTAAAGCATTGCCTTATAGCGAAAAGATGGCTCATATACCCTAATTACCCCAATGAATTGAGGACCTAAATGCTCTACCTCAATGAAAAATATGTGAATTTCTACGTCTATATTACTTCTATTACCGAAGTAGTGAGGTGAAATATTAACCCACAGTTAGATGCGACATGCGAGGGTGAAATATCCAACCCCTCACATGTGTTTTCATAAGAGAAGTGGTTCACCCTGGAACTCAAGTTTCTTTCTTAGGACATATTTTGGATTATAAGCGGATCATTTACTAATACATGCATTTTTCAGAAGAGATTAATAGCCCACATTCAGATACAACATGCCATGGTGAAATATTGACCCACAGTTAGATGCGACATACGAGGGTGAAATATCCAACCCCTCACATGCCCTTCCATAAGAGGATTAGTTCGCCCTGGAATTTAAGTCTTTTTCTTAGGACGTATTTCAAATTATGAGCGAATCATTTAATAATACCTGCATTTGTTAGAAGAGATTAATAGCCCACATTTAGATATAACATGCCATGGTGAAATATTGACCCACAGTTAGATGCGACATGCGAGGGTGAAATATCCAACCCCTCACATGCGCTTCCATAAGAGGAGTGGTTCACCCTGGAACTCAAGTCTTTTTCTTAGGACATATTTCAGATTATGAGCGAATCATTTAATAATACTTGTATTTGTTAGAAGAGATTAATAGCCCATATTTTTACCATGTTGAAACACATCTGGTGTCTCAAGTGTGGGGGGTTAGGGGACTCCACCTCCAATTATGAGGCATAGTATGTGTCCCGCATCCCAAGAGATAAGGTCAAATGAATTTTCTCAACTTGGGGGAACGAAATAAGATGCCCAAAGCATGATTGCAAGCATATTTTTCATCTTGATAGGGGGTCAGGGGACTCCTCCTCTAATCACGAGGCATAGGACGTATCATGCATCTTGAGTGGGGAGGTTAGAGGACTCCATCTCCAATCACGAGGCATAAGACAGGCCGTGTGTCAAATGAGAGGGGTCAAGGGACTCCACCTCCAATCACGAAGCAATGGGACATGTCTTGCATCTCAAGCGAGAAGGTCAAATGACTTTTCCCAACTTAGGGGGCACGAAATAAGACACCCAAAGCATGATTGCGAGCATATTTTGCATCTCGAGTGGGTTGGTCAGGGGACTCCACTTCCAATCACGAGGCATAGGACGAATCATGCATCCCCAGTGGGGGGGTCAGTGGACTCCTCCTTCCAACTTAGGGGGTCATAAATTTCGTGAGATAGGCGACATGCGACGGTGAAAACCTACCCCACATGCACTCCAAATTTTTCTTGCACGAAGAAATAGTCAATACTTTGACAAACTCATAGTTAAATACTCGAAATATGGGAGTTCATGTATCGACCTTACACGCCCAAAGAAAACACGGTGCGAACTTCATAATAACTTCATCAATATATGGATATTAAATTGGTCATATACGCCATATATGGAGTGAATTATAATAATTTCATTAACAATCTTTCTTGTCACGATGGGACAAATAACACGACTAGATAAATCCATCAATATGGGAATGAATTGCCGATGTATTTTTTATATAACATTGGGAGAGTAGCCCAAACTACTTAAGAGTTTTGTCAACTCGTAGTTACTTAGAATAGTGACGGCTCATCTTTGCAAAAAATAAAGAGGTATAATGATCGTAGGGTCTGACTCTAATGAATCCAGAGCGATCATGCCTTATAAAAGGGTTGTTGGTGGTGATATCTTGATGAATATAGAATCACTATGAAAGATCCAAATATGGGCAAACGAAATTATTCTGATATGTTGAAGTTTTGAAATATTTATATTGGTAAAATTATGAAAATTTTAAATTTTATAAATATGTTTAGAATATTGTTAGTGTTAATAAAAATATTTAAAATAAATTTAAGAATATTATGAATTAAAAAATTATGAAAAATTTAATAAATTTTTAAAAATATTATAATAATTTATTATTTATTTCTTAAATTAATTGTGTATAAATATAAATGTATTTTATATTTATTTTAACTAATATATTAAAAATTATAAAATAAGTAATCAATAAATTTAAAATAATTATTTAAACTAATAACTTTTATGATTAATAAAATTAGATAAAGATATTTATTGATTAATTATTTTAAAAATAAATAAAATTAATCATATTGATATTTTATGGATGTTTATTCGTTATTTTTTCGATAATATCTTTATTATTAAATGACATTCTATCAAAAAAATTTAGATTAATATTTTTTTCATTATTGTGGTGGATAATATGTATTAATATAATACCTCAAAAACATAAATATTATTTAAATATTTTGAATAATTTTAAAGATATTTTCACTATTAGATATGTCTAGCTTATGTATACTATGAAGTATTAACATATCTTTCACTTTGTCAACATCATCTAAAAAATAAGAGAGTTTTAAAAGTATCAATATTAATAAACATTATTAATTAAAATAGCAACTAAATATTATTGTCAAAAAAATTAATAGAATATCTATTGATAATTTAAATATATTTTTGATAAAATTTGAATAATACAATAAATATTCTCTATGATTTTTTTAAAGATAATTTATTATTAAATATATTTTATCTAATTTTATTAACCATAAAATTTTGTTTTTCTAATGCATAAAATGTATTAATATAAATAGTATTTTTCATATTCATTTACCTAAATATATACTTTGTTTATATCAATAATATAAATAATTAACATTATAAAATTACATTTTTTTTAGTAGACACACGAGCCACATACTAGATAAAGGGAATAGGTTAAAAATAAATAAAACCCGTTATTAATTATAAATTTATATTAAATACAATTAGAAATTAATCAGTTAATATTTTTTTTAAATCCATATGCATGCATTTTTAACTTAAACTCAAATATTTTCGTATTGTCTGTATTTCATGTAAACAAATTATGGGAAAATACAAGAAAAAAAACAATCTTAAAACTTAAAATAATAGAAATAATATTTAAAATAATTTAATTAATTTTTTTAATACTAAATGAATTTAAATGATGTGAAATTAAACAACATACAAAATTAAGTAATATATCAAATTTATTTTTAATGATAAAAATATATAAAATATACGTAAAGATTTTAATTTTATAATTATAAATTTTAAAAATATTATTTTAATAATAGACTATCCTTTATCAGTATTAGTATTTTTATTATAGATTAAAAATCAACTTGTAATTTTATTATTATTATACTTTTAATGAATATAAAATTGAACATATATTTGACTAGACTTGACAAATTTTGACATATATCTAATTAAAAATTAAGAATCTTGTTAAATGTATTTTATTTAAATGAAATAAGTATCTAATCAAAACTTAATTATTTAAATAATTATTCAATTTAATTAGATATACATCGAATTCGAATTTAAAAAATAAAATCATGGATTGATCAAACTTAAATTAATTGAATAATTATCTAATTTAATTTAATATGTCTATAACTCGATTATAATAAATGAAATTATCTATTAATTAAACTCTAATTAATTTAATAACTATTTAATTTTAATTTATTAAATTAAATCAATATTAATTATAATTAATAAATAAAAATTAAAAATATTTTTATTACGTTGTATATAAAAAGTGAAATAGAAAAACATTATATCTGATTTTAAACTAATATTACAAAACTTATCTTTAGAAAAAGAATTGTGTGTACATTTACTTAACACGTCACAGATTTAGCAAAATACGTAAACATGTTATGTGAATCTTTCTATTTATATAGTTCAAGGCTTCGAGCTTATTTCATATCTTTTCCAATTCGTTCAAAAACTATAAGATCTGATAAACCACGTATATGGAACCACCAAAGAAAAGTAGTAGTATTGTTGCACAAACGGCCGAAGAGGGAGATCACAAACTTCATATATTTATGTTCCCATGGCTAGCCTTCGGTCACCTATTAGCTTTCTTAGAGCTCGCTAAGTTCATTGCTCAAAATGGTCACTTCATCTCTTTCATCTCCACCCCAAGAAACATCAATCGCCTCCCTAAACTTCCTCCCAATCTATCAAGCTCCATAAACTTCGTCGAGCTTCCATTGCCCAACATTGAGAACCTTTCAGAAAATGCCGATGCAACTATGGACTTGCCAGAGAACGAAATCCCTTACTTAAAAAAGGCGTACGATGGTCTTGAAAAATCAATTACTCTTTTCCTCCAATCTTCAAAACCAGATTGTCTTATCTACGATTTTGCATCTTATTGGTTACCAAACATAGCCACTAATCTAAACATCCCTCATGTTTTCTATAGCATTTTCAATGCGGCTTTTTTGGGATTTTTGGGCCCACCTTCACCTTCCATTAATGATCGTAAGAACCCAGAAGATTTTACCGTAAAGCCCAATTGGGTTCCTTTCCCTTCTAACATAGCTTTTAAATTGTTTGAGGTTTTAAGAATATTTGACAATATTACCATTGGTGTTAATGATGTTTCCGATATGTTTCGGTTTTTTGAAGTTATTAAAGGCTGTGAATTCGTAATTGTGAGAAGTTGTATGGAGTTTGAACCTGAGTGGTTGAAACTCGTAGAGGAAATTAACCGGAAACCGGTCCTTCCAGTTGGTCAACTTTGTCCAACACCTTATGTTGATGAAGATAACACTGACACGTGGAATTCAATCAAGGAGTGGCTAGATACGCAACCTAAAAGCAGCGTGGTGTATGTAGCATTTGGAAGCGAGGCCAGACCGAGTCAGGATGAACTCACTGAGTTAGCTATTGGTTTGGAGCTTTCTGGGTTACCATTCTTCTGGGTGCTAAGGACTTCCCAAGGTTTGCCAGATGGGTTCGAGGAGCGAAACAAAGGGAGAGGGGTGGTTTTTACCAATTGGGCACCTCAGGTAAAGATTTTGAGTCATGACTCGGTTGGTGGGTTTTTAAATCATGGCGGGTGGAGCTCGGTGGTGGAGGCTCTTCAGTTTGAGAGACCTCTTGTGATATTGAGTTTCTTGTATGACCAGGGTTTGAATGCTAGGCTTTTGGAGGAGAAGATGGTTGGGTATTCGATTCCAAGAAATGATAAAGATGGGTCGTTTCGTAGGGAATCGGTGGCTGAGTCACTTAGACTAGTTATGGTAGATGAAGAAGGGAAGATTTACAGAGAGAAGGCTAAGGAAATGGGGAGGCTGTTTGGTGATCGTGATTTGCAGGGAAAGTATATTGATAACTTTCTGGATTACCTTAAATTCCAAAGACGGTCCAAAGATCTGAAAGGTATTGGTTGTAATTGATTAATGGTTCTTGTTTGTAATTTTGATTAATGGTTCTGTCTTATTATTTTAAGAGGGTGTTTATTATTGTATAATGCTTGTTAAGCTAGAAGTATAATATCAATAAATAAATTAGTTAGAAGTAATAATTTTTATGTTTATTAGTTTATAATGGGAATTATACGATTAAATATAAATCGAATCGAATCAAGTCAAATCGAGAGGAAAGAGAATATAAATTTGTTCGTCTACAAATAATTATAAAATGTAAATAAGGATATTAATTAATGTAAATATCTTTTTTAAAAGTGATTATAATTAATACAAAATAAAAAAATATTAGAATTAGAGATAATTTTGAGATTGAATTTAAGAATTCGAATTAACATCGATAAATATACTATGAAAACAATTTATGGTTCTTAAATTTGTGGATATTTTAAGTAAATATAAGAATGAATTTGACTTCCTTTTTTACTGGTCAGTAAACACACTTAAATTACTGTTTTTTTAAAATCTTGAGAGTATTGAATTCACAAAATATTTTCATAAAATAATCATTTTTATTCGATTTAAGTAAACATAATGAAAAGTAATTTATTTCTACTACCTCGTGTTGTCAAATCCATTTTATTTTTGTGATTTTTTTATGATTTAATAGTAAAATTTATTTATTTTTTAAATTATAAATTTAAATTGTATTAAAATATTATTTTATAAAAAATTTATTTCATTTTTATTTTTTTTACAAATATTTATAATAATTATAAGGATTTATTTTTGATTTTTTTTTATTTTTTTAACTATAATTATAAATAATAATATTTATTATAAAAATATAAATTTAAAATTTTAATTTATATATGTTATGTTTTATATATGATAATAATTTATAAATAAATTTTAATATCAATATATTCGTATTTATTTGCAAATGTTGAATGTGTTTAGATTTCAAATTAAAAATAGATCAAATTAAATTTAAATTAATAAAAATAGGTTTATATGATCTTTTATCATTATTTTTATTTTAGATAAGATTTGTAACTTATAATTATATTATTATTCTCGTTATATCCTTAATAAAAACATAATTAACAATAGAATTGAACATATATTCAATTAAAAAACTAAGAATGTTATTTTAAGGACATGTGTTTAATTTATTTATAATTAGTGAGTTCATCGTATGATAAAAATCTTGTTAGTTGGACACAGTTTTGATAAGTATAGTCACTAATCAATCAAATTCAAACCAATTGGAAAAGTATTTAATTCAATTAAATATGTGCTCAATTTGATTATGACGAATAGGATTATCTGTTGATAAAACTTCGATTACTTTGATAGTTGTTCAGTTCTAATTGATCAATTTAGAAAAATATTTATTCAAAATTAAATTATAATTTATCAATAAAAATTAAGGATATTTATACTATTTTGTATAGAAAGTCAAATGAAAAGGAATTATATTTAATTTTCAATTAATATATAGCATATAATCCTTATTTTATTTTTTAAAAGTAAATTTCATTAAATTTAAATCTAAACTTAAATCATGTGATATTTTTATAAATATTATAAAAAGAGGATAACAGAGTGAAATCCTTGTGAGGCACTCTTCGTTGGTGAGAATGTACTAATGTTCTAATGGTGTTGAAGAGTTGAAATATATGTTTAACCCAAATTTTAAAGTATCAAATGAATGAAACATGGTGATAGTAGACACAAATAAATAAACGGACCATGCCTACGTAGGTTTTAAAGTAGTTGCTATTATTGAAAGTTTCTTCCTTTATAGCAGAGTTTATGGCATAATTTTAAGCATAAGCAAAGGAAAATATCTATAAAAGATTTGTTCATAAGATTTAAAGCGAAAAAATATAACAAATTTTTTTTTCTAAAAAAGGGTATATCTCGTCAACATCTAAAACTAATGTGATAGACAATGATCAAAGCTCAAAACATAATAAGTAAAAGGGCAAGTTAGGTAAATGGTGTAGGTTGTGACCTAGAGAAGCAACTTTTAAGAAGTAAAACTTTAAATGAATTTATTTTAACTATCAAAGGATAAAATATAACTTTAAAGTGACGTTTGGTTCGTGGAATGAAATCAGAATCGAAATCGAAATCGAAATGGAATGGAATGGAAAGGAAATAATGTTGTTTGGTTTGACCACTGGAATCAAGATTACAGTGTTTGGTTTACCACTGGAATGGAATGGAAAAAAGTTGTAAATTACTTAAAATACCCCTACATTCAGTAATGTTCAAATAATGTCATTTAATTACTATTTTTTCGTGAGACAAAATACATTATTAAAATCATTATTTTTTTAAATAATTATTACTTAATTAAAAATAAATATATTATTAAAATTATTATTTTTCTAAATAGGGTTTAGGGTTTAAGGTTTGCGATTTGAGATTTGGGGTTTAGGGTTTAGGATTATATTTATGGGTTAAGGTTTAGGGTTAAAATTATTATTTTTCTAAAAAGAGTTTAGGGTTTTAGAATTTGGGATTTTGGATTTAGGGTTTTAGGATTTGGAATTTGGGGTTTAGGGTTTAAGGTTTAGGGATTTGAGGTTTAGGGGTTTAGGGTTTAGGGATTTTGGGTTTTGGGATTTAGGTTTTAGGATTTAGGATTTAGGATTTAGGATTTAGGATTTAGGATTTAGGATTTAGGGTTTAGGGTTTAGGGTTTTAGGATTTAGGTTTTAGGGTTTTGGGATTTAGGATTTAGGATTTGAGTTTTAGGGATTTGAGGTTTAGGATTTAGGGATTTGGGGTTTATGGTTTTGGGATTTTAGGTTTAGGGTTTAGAGTTTTAGGATTTGGATTTAGGGTTTTGAGTTTTGGGATTTAGGTTTTAGGGATTTGGGGTTTAAGGATTTGAGGTTTAAGTTTAGGGATTTGGGGTTTAGGGTTTTAGGATTTTGGGTTTAAGATTTAGGGTTTTTGGATTTGGATTTAGGGTTTTGGGTTTTGGGTTTTGGGTTTAGGGATTTAAGATTTGAGTTTAGAGTTATATTTGGGTTAAGGGTAAAATTGGAAAAAAAGAGTTTAGATGGGAATGAAATCATGATTCCTAAAAGGGGGAGAAGGAATCACAATTCCTTCTCCTTTAGTAATCGATTTCATTCCATCCCCCCATTCCGTCCAACCAAACACACAAAATTGAAGGAATCAATTCTGATTTCTTTTCATTCCCTTCAACCAAACATCACCTAAGTTTCCAAAGAGATTAAGAAACTGTGAGGCAAACATGATTGACAACATCACTTAGGATATCTATGATATTAACTTGTGTGCAATTGTCTCTAAAGTGAATTTTGTGGGGTCAAACCCAAAGGGGTGGGGCATGTTTGCTCAGGTAATGAGCTATTTATCACTTTGGAACCTGTCAAGGATAAGGAGAAGTTGTTTATGGGAAACTATACTTTTTCTACTATTAAAGGGCAAGGAAAAGTAGTACTGAAGATGAACTCTGGGAAGAATCTAACTCTAAATAATGTATTGTTTGTGCATAAGATTCGTAAAAAAATTGTGTTTGGCTCATTGTTGAATAAGCATTGCTTTGGAATTATCTTTGAGTCAGATAAGGTTGTATTAACCAAAAGAGCTATATTTGTGGGTTATGGGTTTGCCTAAGAAAATTAATAAAGTTTATGCTTCTACTTACTTGTTTGAGCCTTCTAATTTATTACATGGTAGACTAAGTCATGTTAATTATGATACATTAAGTAGATTAATTAATTAACTTGGATTATATACATGTTTTCAAATTGATTCTATACATAAGTGCGAGACAAAGAACCCATTGGCTTACTTCAGAGTGATCTATGTAATTTGAAATTTCTTCAAAACAAGGGATGGTAATAAATATTTTATTATTTTTATCGATAATAGCACGAAATATTACTATGTACATTTGCTTAAAAGCAAAGGTGAAGTTATAGAGAAAATTGTTTTTTATAAGATAGAAGTTGAGAATTAACACAATAGGAAAATCGAGGTACTATGCAGTGATCGTGATGGTGAGAATGAAGTTTCATTTGGTGAATTCTATGTGTAACACAAAATTATAGATGAAACCATTATGCCTTATTCATCTAAGGAAAATGGAGTTATTGAGCGTAAAAATTGTACTTTGAAAGAAATAATGAATGCAATGTTATGCTATTAAGTTCTAGGTTACCACATAACTTGTACGGGGAAGATATTTTGTTAGCTGAACTAACTTTTAAATAAGGTATCCCAAAAAAGTCACATAAGACACCATTTAAATTATTTAAAGGAAGAATGTCTTCTTATAAATATTTACAAGTGTGTGAGTGTCTTGCTAAAGTTACCGTACATATACCTAAGAATATGAAGATAGGTCTAAAAATGAAAGATTGCATCTTCAATGGATATGCACATATTAGTAGTGCTTGTTGTTTTCTTGTACATGAGTCAAATATCCCAGACATACATACGAACATGATAATGGAATTAAGGAGTGCATCATTTTTTGAACATGTATTTTCAAGTAAATCTCAAGCGGAATCAAGTTCATCTAAATGAGCTAATGAGACTATGAATAAAGATAGTCAAGATAGAGAACATGAACAAGAGGTTGAGATTGAAGCCAGACGTAGTAAGAGGCTAAGAAAGAAACATCCTATGGTCTAGATTTTCTCATCTACTTGCTAGAAACTGAACCTCAAGCCTATAAAAGGCTGTAAACTCTTCTTAAGGTCCTTAATAAAATAAGGTCATTAATAGTAAAATTGAGTTCATTTAGTAAAATCATACTTATGAGTTAGTTGATTTACCTCTAGATAGTAAAACATCATGATTTAAGTGGATTTTCACGAGAAAACGTAGACCAAATGAATCAATTGAAAAGTATAAGGCCAAGCTTATAATTAAGGGATATAAACAACGACATGGTTTTGATTACTTTGATAATTATTCTCATGTGATGAGATTAACATCCATAAGGATGATTATTGCTATTGTAGCTTTGCGAAATCTTGAGATACATCAAATGAATGTAAAAACAATATTTCTAAATAGAGAGTTAGATGAAGAAATCTAAATGGAACAACCTGAGGGTTTTTTCAACCCAAAACAAGAAGGAAAAGTCTATAAATTGGTGAAGTCATTATATGGCTTATAGCATGCACCAAAACAGTGACATGAAAAGTTTGACAATGTTATGAGGACAAATGACTTCAAAATCAACGAATGTGATAAATGTGTATATATGAAGGACACTAAAGATGGTTATGTCATCTTATGTCTTTACGTTGATGACATGCTAATTATGGGTAGTAATTAGGGGTGTCCATAAACCGGACCGAACCGGACTAAACCATAAAACCGGACCGGACCGGACCAAACCGAACGGTTTTACTAATCAAACGGTCCGGTCCGGTTTGTATTAATTTTAAACCGTTCAAACTGGACCGGACCAGTTTAATAATATATTAAAAATTTTACATTATTCTTCATTAAATTATAAAAAAAATCGAACCAAACTGGGAATAAAACCGGAACGAACGGTTTTATAAGTCAAACGGTCTGGTCCGGTTTTTATTTTTTAAAACCGTTTCAAACGATCCGGTCTGGTTCGGTTCGAGTAATATGAACGGTCCGGTCCGATTAATTTTTTTTAGGAAAAATCGGACCGGACCGGACCATGGACACCCCTAGTAGTAATGATCAAATGATCAAATTCGTTAAGATTATGTTGAATTCACGATTTGACATGAAAGACATGAGATTTATTGATGTAATTCTAAGAATTAAGATATTGATGGTATCAATCGGTCTCATTCTAAGTCAATGTCATTATGTTGGCAAGAAACTTGAAAAATTTAACAATAATGATTCTAAAATTATTAGAATGCCGGTAGATATAAATCTATACCTATATAAAAATAGAGGTGAAAGTGTGTCTCAATTGAATATAGTTTACGTTGTAGGTAAATTAAGTAGATATACCAACAATCCAGGATCTTATCACTGAAAATGTATTACAAGATTACTTAGATATTTAAGATACTTAAGATACACATATAGTTATGGACTTCACTATACAATATATCTAGCTATATTAGAAGGATATAATGATGTAAACAGGATATTTGACATAAAAAACTCAAAGTCTACTAGTGAATATTTGTTCACACTAGATGGTGAAGCCATAGAGGGAAATGAGACTTAACCCCATGAATTAGTAAGGATCTGCAAAGAAAACTCAACCTAGTTGATTGGAGATTACTGTAGGGGTTTACCTTCAAGTTTATTTCTATAATAAAAACAATGATACCCGTAAGTTAAGATTTTTAATAATTCTAAAGGAGAGAGTACTAAGCGTAATATGAGGTTACTTTTTATGGATTACTCATATATATAAGAGATCACTTATGCGATAGAGAAGTGAAATCGCTTCAAAAAAATTGTGTAAAACTTAATTTTTTAGAAACTCTAATAGAACTAGTCGTATATTTATTACCAAAACGAACATAAGATTGAAAACTAAATTATGTTAGAAAAGACTCTTGTGTAAAGTATTATTTACATAAAAAGTAAAACAATTTTAAGACATCTCTGTTACTAGTCCATCAATAATATAAATATATTTTTATAAAGAAAGGTTTAAAATGTAATATGTATTTATTTTATATAAGTTTTGAATTGTTGAATTTTGTTTTTGTGTTAAAATTTAACTTGAAATCTTAATTAATATTCATTTATGTAAGGAATTGTTCAAAAAAAAAAATATGAGTCAAAGTTATTTGAATTAAAATTGAATTAATTTAATTTTTTTTTTTTTTTTACGTTACTACGTTATTTAAAAAAGGAATATGGGTGGGCGGGGAAAGTGACAACAAGGTGGAAAGGACGTATACTTAAAAAGGAAAACAAGTTTGACTTTTTGGGAGGTGTTACATTCTCCGTAGGGTCCTCTTATGAATGAAATAATGCAGTTTTTAGTAATATTTTATTATTAAAAGGTCTGCTCTAAATGTCAGTTTGTTGTAATTTTCTACCTTGTAAAAAGAGAAAAAAAATAAGTTTTGTTATTTTTAATTTAAAGTTAGGTTTTATATTTAATGGTTATATATATATATATATATATATATATATATATATATATATATATATATATATATATATAAAGTGAAAAAAAGTGGAATAAACACAATGTGGAAAGGACGTATATTTGGAAAAAATAAAAAAAGGAAAAAAACCGTTTAATTTTTTGTATTTTTAATTTAAAATTAGGTTTTATTTAATAAAATTTAAACATTAAATAATCTATTTAGATAATAAATTATAATGTAAATTTATTATTATTTAATCTTTATATCTTAAAAGATATTTTTTTAGATTTTTTAAATACACGATGAGTAAAAAAAATTATATTAAATATACATATTATATATATAAGCTTTGGTAATTTCTCCACTATATTTTTATTTTATATTATTATAGTTTATATTAATATATTTTTAAATTAAATTAATATATTTACTACGAATATTTCATCAATGAGCTGTTACTAGGGGTATCCATGGTTCAGTTCGATCCGGTTTTGCCTAAAAAAAATTAACCAAATCGGACCGTTCATATTATTCGGATCGGATTGGACCGTTTGAAACGGTTTTAAGAAATAAAAACCAGATCAGACCATTTGATTTATAAAACGGTTCGGTCCGATTTGGTTCCTAGTTTGGTCCGATTTTTTTATAATTTAAAGAAGAATAATGTAAAATTTTTAATATATTATTAAACCGGTCCGGTCCAGTTCGAACGGTTTAAAATTAGTACAAACTGGACCAGACCGTTTGATTAGTAAAACCGTTCGATTTGGTCCGATTCAACCCGATTTTACGATTTGGTTCGGTCCGATCTAGTTTATGAACATCCCTAACTGTTACAAAGAAATCACGTTAACCGACATTTGACGCTTATATATATATATATATATATTAAGTGTTAATTAAAAGTACAATTCAATATAGTTATCCGTACACGTTAAAAATGAAGACTTTAACAAGTCATCATTTGAATAATTTGGTTTAGCAAGCCATTCTTTATTTGTAAATTATCACCAAATCTTATAACATAATTAATAAGTTCACAAAAATAAAAGCATTTGTGAAGTTTTACTAACTTATAAAAATTATTTCCTCGTTTAGAATAAGTTTATTTGTATTTCTATTGTTATAAGAGAGATTTTTTATTCTTTTTATATTTAAAAATAAATTATAAATCTTTTGATACAATAAATTTCTTTTATTCGATTATTATTATTTTTATTTACTTTTAAATATTTGTCCATCAATTCTACAATTTATATATATATATATATAGATTAATATTGTTGGTCCATTTCATGCAGGACATCAATAAGAAAAATAAAAATATATTCAATAATAAAAGCTTGTGGTAAGAAGAAAGGAAAGAAAAGTCAAATATTTTTGATATTTGTCTTCGCACAATATGCCTTGAATGATTTAAGTGATTGATATTTTAGTTCTATAAAAAGCCTTTGTCTCAATCTCAATATTCATAACAAGCTGAGATAAAGAAAAAACATAAAGTCTCAACAGAAAGAGTTATTTGAGAGAAGAAAATTGAGAGCTAATTTGTAAAATTTTACTCATAAATTAAAGATATATAGTTATTGTATTTTTTTTAGAGATCCACATAAAAGTGAAGTTTGTAATCTCATTTTATTATAGTGAAAGTTTTAAGTAGCCTACGGGTCTCATGATTGTTATTTTCATTTTGTAAGGTTTTTCACACTAAAAATCTTTGGTACTATTTTTGTTTTATTTTGGTTTGAGAAATTATCTTGGGTTTATGAAATTTATTTCTTTACAACCATCAATTTTTTCCCAACAAAGTGGTATCAGAGTCTTGGTTGTTTTCAACGAGGGTAATATTCACATATACGATACTGTTTTTTCGATAAGCACTATTCACAGAGTACTATTCATCGTCAAAAAAGTACAAAGCTCGGTGAAACCTGTTGATTGATGATTCAAATGAAGGAGAGCATAGGTAATATGACAAAGATGACTGATAACTGTATTTTATACTATTTTATTAATTATAATTGCTATGTTTTCAATGTTTTTAGTTAATTTTAGTTTAATAAATTAGTATTTACTGTTTTTTATATATTTTAATAAAATTAAATAATTTGTATCGAAAAACTTAATTAATTGCAAATTTGGGTCCAAAATATAATTTCAAATAAAATAATATTTAATTACAATTTATAAAAGTGAAAAATATAATTTAAATTAAATTCGTGCTTGATTTTAATTATTAAAAGTTTAAAAATTTAATTTAAATTAGAAAAGGGCTAAACTGTAATTAAAGAAAGTTGAAAATGTAATTTGAAATAAATTTGTGAGCCAAAATCCAATTAATTAAAAGTTTAATTTTCTGCGCAGGTGAGAAGACCACGTGCCAACACGCACGCGCGAAACGTGGACCATCCGATCAAATAAGAAAACGGCTGAGATCCGCGCGTGCCATTCACTCCCGACCAGATCGCGTGGGTGCAGGTTCTTTTTACGCGGCTCGGCACCCGAGTGGGGCCCACCTGCCGCGCAGGCCGGCGTGCAGGTGGGGCCCACTTCTCTGACGCGTCAGCCGTTGTCCCCCTAGTACGCGCGCCTCTGATCCCGTGCGCTGATCTCAGCGTGCACCCGGATTTTCCTCCAATCAGAATCTGCCACGTGGTCACTCTAAATCCCTTCCTCAAATCAGAAAATGCCACGTGTCCCACTCTATTTTTCAGCCAATCATGTAAGGACACGTGGCACGTTACGATGAGCGCGAAAGCGCAGGATCGCGCCCGAATGTGGCCGTTTTCTCCGTGCTTTGTTGTCGCCGGCGCCGTTTCCAACGTCCAATGAGAAGCTGCCACGTGTCCAC
Organism: Hippophae tibetana; assembly: GCA_037013495.1. NCBI lineage: Eukaryota > Viridiplantae > Streptophyta > Magnoliopsida > Rosales > Elaeagnaceae > Hippophae > Hippophae tibetana. Next base: position 32,987,905 of record CM072812.1, read on the forward strand.
GTTAATTCCTTTCAACGAATCAGACGCTGACACGTGGCACGCATAAAGAATTAAAAATTGCAGAATCGGCACCCCTGTCTCACGCGTGAATTTATTTAATATTTTCGATACGCATTATTTAATTTTTCGATAAAAATATTATTACGCGTTTTATAAAAAATAAAATAAAAAATGTAATATTTTAGATGTATTATTTTTGGGTATAAATAGGAGATAAGATGATAGTTTTAAGAAGTTTTTGTGAGTTTGTAATTTTTGGGGTTTTTGTGTGTTGGCTGTGGAACACGCAGAAGCCATTTTTGGCTTTTGTTGTGTTCTGTGTGTGCCAAAAATTTGTTCCAAGTGATGTTTTAATTTTCCTTCTTCTTCATCTTAATTTTCTATAGGTGTTGTAATTTTTATTTTAATTTTATGAAGTAATTTAATTTTTCTAGGGTTGCATTTGATCTAAATTTATGATGCTTTTATTTTAATTATTTTTCATAGATTTATAAGACGTTCGATTTGTTCGTTCTATTTTGTGTTTAATGCTTTTTGATTATTTACGAATCTTATCGAAACGATCCGTGGCACATGAATAAACTTGGAAGAGGCATTCGTGTGTATATTGCTCGTAAATAGAATGACTTGTATAATGAAGGATAGGAATATACCCTAATTGTATGTGTGGTCATTTGAAAACTTAAAACGTAATGAATTTGAGTGAATTTAATTCTCATAGAGATATAGTGAATTAATTTGAGGAGGTGTGTTTGTACGGAGCTCGGAAGAGATGTACGAATAAAATTAGAAGTTTTCGGTTGACAAATTAAATGTACTAAAAAATATAAATCAAAAGAAAATAAAATTATTTGAGTCGATTAATTTGGTGAAAAATTGCAATCCTAGATTTCTTTTATTTTGTTTTAACTATTTTTCTTACATTTGCTACATCTAACGAACGTTTTGAATAAAATCAGATTGAGATAATTTTAGTAATCAACAAACTATAGTTACAAATCTCCATGGGAACAATACTTTACTTACAAATTTTATTACTTGTGACCGTGTATACTTGCACGTTTTTTATGTGTTGAAAAACACACAACAATGACCGCATTTAATTATGCAATAAAGTCGAAGATGGAAGATCTTTTATACATTAAAGATCTATGGAAGCCAATTATAATGCCAAAGGAGAAAGTAGTGCTTACAACTTCGACGGATGAGAAAACTGATGACAAGACACCAAAAATAACCTGCGCAGACATTGACTAGGCCGTGTTAAACCGTAAGTGTGCTGCTCAAATCCGACAATGGACCGACAAGAGCATTTTTCAAAATTTTGCTAATGAACACGATGTTTACGTTCTTTGGCAAAAGTTGGAGAAAATGTATATGAGGACAACCGCACAGAATAAAGCTAATCTGATGCGACGATTAGTCAATTTGAAGTATAAAGACGAAAGCAATGTATTAGAATTTTTGAGCAAGTTCCAAGGCATTGTAGATCAACTGAACTCTATGAAGATAACGGTAGATGATGAGCTACAAGCGTTGTTGATGCTGATTTCTCTACCAAAAAGTTGGGACACTCTAGTTGTGTCAGTTAGCAACTCAGCTCTTGATAGCAAGCTTACTATAGATATGGTAAAAGACAGAATGCTAAATGAAGAGTCTCGACGAAAATATGAAAGATATACTCTTGGCATTGATGTGTTTGTCATGGAGAAACAAGGCAAGCAAGAATGGCATGGGAGAAGTAAAAGTAGAAATCCTCGTAACCAAAGTCAGCAAAGAGGATGGTCAAAGTCTAGATCAAGGCATGACAAGAAGTGTCACCACTGCGGCAAGCACGGACACTTCATTCGAGAATGTCGAAAGTTAAAGATGGAACGATCCAGAAATCAGGAAGCAGAAACCTAAACAAATGACACCACAATTGTCACTGAAGAAGTTGTCATTGTTCAAGATGTTGATTATGTCAATCTTGCATGTCAAGACACTACTTAAGTAGTTGAATCAAGAGCCTCCTATCATGTCGCCTCACGACAGGAATTCTTCTCAGCCTACACTTAAGGTGATTTTCGACGTGTGAGGATGGGAAATGATGATGCATACAAAAAAAATTGGCATTGATAATATTTATCTAGAGACTAATCTTGGATGCAGATTAATTCTGAAATATGTGAGGCATGTTCCTGATATCCGTCTCAATTTGATCTCTACCGATATGCTTGATGATGATGGATACAATAATTATTTTGGTGAAGGAAAGTGGAAGCTTACCAAAGGCAATTTGGTAGTAGCGAAAGGTAAGAAAGGTACATCACTCTCTCACATAAGCTAAACTGTGTAGAGGAGAAGTAAATACCACTAGGAAAGAAGTTGCCACCGAGCTATGGCATAAGCGACTCGACCACATGAGTGAAAAGGTCTCAGAATTGTTTCCAAGAATGAGCTCTTACAAGGAATGAAAGATACACCCTTGCGAACTTGTGTTGATCACTGTATTATGAGGAAACAATATAGAGTTGCATTTCATAGTCTCGCACCATCTAGGAAGGAAAATATTCTAGATTTAATACACACATATGTCTGTATAATGAGTTGTAAGTCACTAGGAGGTGCTCATTATTTTGAGACTTTTATTGATGACCATTCTAGAAAGTTTGGACTTTTGCTTTGAAAACTAAAGATCAAGTGCATGAAGTTTTCAAGCAATTTCATGTAAAAATGGAGAGAGAAATTGGTAGACGTTTGAAGTGTGTACGTGCAGACAATGGCGATGAATATCGTGGACCATTCGAGGACTACTACATAAGTTTCGACATCAGGCTGGAAAAATCAATACCAAATATACCTCAACACAACAGTGTCGCAAAGAGGATGAATATAACCATTTCTGAAAGAGTCAAATGTATGCTCTCAAATGAAAAACTGCCAAACTTTTTTTAGGGAGAGGCAATGAGGACAACAGTCAACTTAATAAACCTTTCTCCATCAGTTCCACTGAACTATGATGTATCGGAAAGAGTTTGGACAGGGAAAGACGTTTCTTACAAACACTTGAAAGTATTCTGCTACAGAGCATTTGTTCACATCCCAAAAGATGAGCGGTCCAAGTTGGATGGAAAAGTGAAGTAGTGTATCTTTATAGGATATGCCCATGAAGAATTCGGCTACAGATTTTGGGATCCTATTAGCAAAAGGATTGTTAGAAGTAGAGACGTGGTGTTTCTTGAAGACCAAACAATCGAGGATTTTGAGAAATTCGAGAAGCCATAGTCAGATGAAATTCCAGTTAATCTAGAACCAATCTCTGCACCAAAAAATCCTGATGATGGGGGAGTTACATCAAATACTGATGATGTTAATCCACCAGTTGACAGTTCAAAACCAGAACAAGTTTTTGAACATGTCCAACCAGAAGTACAGACAAAGAGATCCACCCGAGTATGAAAACCAAGTCGTAGATATTCTCCTAATGAGTATGTGATGCTCACTGAAGGGGGAGAATCAGAGAGTTATGACAAAGCTATCTCTGATCAACATAAGATTAAGTGGTTAAGAGCCATACAGGAAGAAATGAAATCTCTGCATGAGAACCACACATTTGACCTGATGAAACTATCACAAGGAAGGAAAGCTCTCAAGAACAAGTGGGTGTACAGAATCAAAATGAAGAAGACAGCTCGTAACCAGGTTAAAAAGCAAGATTGGTTGTGAAAAGATTTGAGCAAAAGAAGGGCATTGGCTTTGATGAAATATTCTCACCAGTAGTTAAAATGTATTCAATCTGAGTTGTTCTTGGTTTGGAAACTAGCCTTAATTTGTAGGTTGAACAGCTTGACATAAAAACCATATTCTTACATGGTGATCTTGATGAGGAAATATATATGGACCAGCTCAAAGGTTTCTAAGTCAAAAGCAAAGAGAAGTTAGTATGTAGACTAAATAAGAACTTGTATGGTCGGAAGTAAGCACCAAGGTAGTGGTACAAAAAGTTTGACTCATTGATGGAGAATAATGAATACAACAGAACGATAGTTGATCATTACATCTTCATCAAGAAATTCTCTGATATTGATTTTATTATTCTTTTGCTTTATGTCGATAACATGTTAATTGTAGGTCAAAATATTGACATGATTAACAAGTTGAAGAATGAGTTGAGCAAGTCCTTTGTGATGAAGGACTTAGGACCTGCCAAGTAGATTCTTAGTATGGCGATTACCCATAACATGCAAAAGCGAAGGATCTGGCTTTCCCAAAAATGGTATGTTGAAAAAGTTCTTGAAAGATTCAACATGAGCAAAGCTAAACATGTTAGTTGTCCACTTGCAAGCCATTTCAAGCTTAATATGAGTCAATGTCCCTCAAGTGAGAAGGAGAAATCAAAGATGAGCAAGGTTCCTTATGCATCAACGGATGGTAATCTAATGTACACTATGGTATACACCAGACCAGACATTGCATATGTTGTTGGCGTTGTGAGCCGATTCCTATCAAATATTGGAAAGGAATATTGGGCAGCTATCAAATGGATACTTAGGTATCTCAGAGGAACTTCCAGTCATTATTTATGCTTTGGTGATAATAAACCTGTATTAGAAGATGTACAGATTCAAATATGACTGGCAACGTGGATGCGAGAAAGTCTATATTCGGGTACCTAATAACATTTGGAGAGGGAGCTGTTTCATTGAAATCATGATTACAAAAGTGTATTGCCTTAAGTACCACATAAGTAGAGTTCATTACAATTATTGAAGATTGTAAGGAGATCCTGTGGATGAAAAAGTTCCTACAAGAATTGCATTAGAACCAAGAAAATTATGTTTTGTATTGCGACAGTCAGAGTGCAATTCACCTTAGCAAGAACCCAACCTTCCACTCAAGGTCTAAACACATCGATATAAGGTATCATTGGATTCGTGATGTGTTGAAGCATAAACTACTACAAGTTGAGAAGATCCACACTAATGATAACGGGGCAAATATGATGACAAAGACCCTAACTAGAGAAAAACTTGTTATCTGTAGAGAGATTGCAGGTGTGGAGGAGCTCTGTCCCACATAAGGTGGAGGGGGAGATTTTTTGGTCCATCTCATATGGGCCAACAACAAGAAAAATAAAAAGGCATTCAACAATGAAGGCTTGTAGTGAGAAGAAAGAAAAAAAAGTGAAATATTTGTGTTGTTTGTCTCCGCATAATATGCCTTGAATAGCTTAAGGGATTGATGTTTTGGCTCTATAAAAAGTCTTTGTCTCAATCTCAATATTCACAACAAGTTGAAAGAAAGAAAAACATAAAGCCTCAACAGAAAGAGTTTTCTAAGAGAAGAAAATTGAGAGATAATTTGTGAAATTTTACCAACAAATTGAAGATACATAGTTATTATATTTTTGTGAAAGATTAACCTAAAGGTAAAGTTTGTAATCTCATTTTATTATAGTGGAAGTTTTAAGTGGCTTACGAGTCTCATGGTTGTTACTTTTATTTTGTAAAGTTTTTCACGCTAAAAACCTTTGATGTTATTTTTATTCTATTTTAATTTAAAAAATTATCCTAAATTTATAAAATTTATTTATTTACAACCATCAATTTTGTTCAACAAATATACTATACTTGTTACTTGATGATTAATACTTTTTGGGTTCGCCTATGTCTCACCTTTCTATTCATCAGGCTCTATATTAGAATAACAAGTCATAGAGAAATGGTTCTATTGAAGGGCACATATATTAAAAGAAATTATTAATTAGGTAATCTAAAGCTAATTTCCAAGATGGTTGTATTAGACAATATTAATAATTGTAATTCGATAACCTCGTCATACATTAAATATGAAATGGGTTTATTCTGTCAAGATCTTGCGGCAACAAAACTGCTGGCTACCAACGTTGAATAACAAAATATTTGTGGTTATAAAAATGTGGCATTATATATATGTGAGCATACAAATTGAATAGAATATAGAGAAGGTGGTGAACTAGTTAACACCTAGAAATAGGATATATGTTGCAACTCCAACTATATATAAATGGTACAAAAGCACTAGTAGCCTACACGTCCTACCATCTCCAACACAAGAACACAAATTAGAGTTTATCATTAATTGTTCAGCTACATATGGCTCGTCGCAGTTCTTTAATCTTAGCTTTTGCATTCTTTGCATTGTGAAGTAGTGATGTGAGCTTAGGAGCTCGAAATCTGCTGCAAATAACAATACCAACTTTACCACCATTGCCGAATTTGCCCCCAATCAATTTACCCCCCATTAGTATTACTCTCCCAAACCCACCTCCTCTGCCCCAAATCCCAAACCCTTTCTTCACTCCATCACCTCCTCCCACTGCTACCCCCTGAAGCTTTCCTACATTTCTATATTATGCCAGTTATTTGCTTTTATTTGGAGACTATTTTTTGCCTTATGTGGGTAAGAAATTCATTTAATATTTATATGGTTAATGAATATAATTAAATGAATAAAAATTTCATTACTGTAATGTAAGACTTTTGGTATGCTTTTGGGAGGGAGAAGAAAAAGAATAAAAAGGAAGGAAAAAAAAGCAGGATAATCGCAATATCAAAAATAAAAATTAAGAAGACAGAAAATCAAAGCATAAGCTTGCAACTAATTCGCAAGATAGCTTGAATTTTTTCTATTTCATATTATGTCTTTTTAAACTTAATGACACGCCCATTTAAGCGAGTTACAGTGAACTCAAACACACGTATTAAAATAAATTGTTTCAATAGCAAAAAATTCAGTTGATGCATTCACTTATCCAACTTGTAACACACTCTCAAAAGCAAAAACAGTGATAATTGATACACAAAAAATTTGATAGTCAAATTTTATATTTAATAAAAAGTTTGAAAGTATACAAATCATTTATAATAAACGATAAATATATTCTCAAGTTTCGTAATCTTAAGGTTGGTCTAAAGAGAAACAAGGTAGTTTTAAATAATTCGATAATTTTTTTACAAATAAGCACGAAAGTAAAACCTAAACATTATATTACATTATTTAGGTTTTTGAAAAATCTTAAACTAATGATAAAATAATAAAATGATAAAAAATAGATATGACTCAAAAAAGTTCGATGCATATATGAATTTAACAATCAATGAAAAATTTAACTAATTAACCATACTTGTTAGAATTATTTAGGTTAATTAAGTCTAAATTTAGATCATTAATTCTCTATTTTATGTATAAATAATGCATTCGATTGAGTCATTATTTGTTATTAATCAGACCATTTAAAGTCTTTGGTCGAATCACCGGTTAATTTGATTAAATTATGCCTAATGTCTAAGAAATTAATAAATCATTTAATTCAATTCTTTCGTCAAGTCACCAATTTAAACTCCTATTTAAGCTTTCTAAATTAGATCTAGATGAAAGTTATTTTTTCATATTTTAAATCTTTTACGAAAAATATATAATCAATATATTAATTAATAATAAATTTTATAAAAATATTAAAATAAGAAACAATATATATTTATTAAATAAAAATATTTACCTAAATGATTTAAAAAATTATGGCAACAAAAATAAATTATCATTATAATGATCAATCATACATGCTTAAAATTAATAAATTATCGGTAAATTAATTTCAACAAATTCAAGAAATATAAAAGAGTTTGCTGGAAAGAAATAAGAATATAAATTATATCATAATACCAAAGTAAATAATAGATAATGTGTTTTGCTGTATAATTGTGATCTTGATCTTTCACTGTAATCCCTAATTTTGAACAATCTTTTAATATTACTTAATCTAAAAAAAATACCCATATAACTACCTCTTATTTATTCTTGTCAAATCTAAATTATTATATACTAATCCTAAATACTAAGAAAATAAAATAAGGACAACAGCTACTGTTCAAAAAAATAAAATTTCTATGTTATATTATATTATGATCCTAACCTAAAGAAAAATAAAACATATATACAAGAAGAGGGGTTGGTGCAAAAGCTTTGGTCGATTTAATGAATGTACACTATGGGTTACTTATTCCATCATAGTGGTATGAGGTATGTACTCTTCACCCAATTGTAAACAGAGAAGGTCATGTCATAGCTCACTTAATCCATGCCGCGATACAAAAAGTGCAAAGTTCCCAATGAATTAGGTAGAGATAGATGTGTCATAGTATAATAAATCTTCGTCCTGGTACGAAATGTTTGACTTGAATCCTTGTTTTGCACCACTTATATATTGATTGGCTCTTCATGTAAAACTTACATGTCTTATTTCTTTAAGTTTTTAAGGTGAAATTGAGTGCTTCAAATGTTATTCTTAAGGTGTTGATCAATTTATATATTTGAAGCTAAAAACACTTAAAATACAACAAAAATACTCATGATTCTGAACATATAGATTTACATAAATAATGATATAAACATGCATATTCAAACTTATTTATCACATTTAAGTGCAATAAAATTAGGAAATATTAGTATTTTTCAAGTACTTATCATAACCCATAATCAGCTTCTTGTTAACCTCTAGCAAGGAAAGCGATAAAAATTAAAAACAAAAATAAACTAAACTAACTTAAATCACTTTCGTGGATTGACAAGGTTATATTTAATATATGCAAAAATCTTTTAAACCCCTAAGTTGTTCTAATAGACGAGTTTAAGTTTCGTGAGAGCTTTAAGTGATGATACCCACAAACATTTTAACATTCAATAATTTAAAACTAAAAAAAATCACATGATAAAATAAAAATAAACGACAAATGAATAAAATAAAAACTAAAATTAAAAATAACAAAGTAGAAACTAAAATAACAAAAAAAATTATGCTTTAGTTTCTTTTCAACTGATGATCAAAATCTAGAGCATAAGTTAAATCAATACCCTAAGAATTCACAGTTTATTCTTCAAATCAATACTCATCAAAAATTCATGTTCCTTACAAAAATATATCAATATTGACTTGCCCAATCTTAACGTTAGGAGTTTGAATTTGCTTGGACTATAATCCTCATGGGCATACTCTCAATATCACACTGGTCCTATAGGTTCAAGCACTCAATAAAAATATATGCAAATATAAGTTATGTAAAGAAATAAAATAAAAGGTTAGCATATAATTAAACAAGAAGGGTTCAAAAAGTGCATAACATTGATCTCATGAAATGAATCAAATGATAGAATTATGAAGAAATCACATTGCTATTCATATGCATCAATTAGTATCATCAAGCAAATATTTCAAGTATATGCCTTAAGATGAATGACTTATTTTTGGCTCTTTTATGTTGGTTTTAGGGAACCCCATATATATATATATATATATTAGAAGTGAAGCATGAATGAAATAGGTACACATTTCTAATTCTAATCAAATCATTTAAACTAAGTAATGAAAATAAGTATATGATTGTTCATCATTTGTTAAAAATCCTAACATTTAATGCAAAATCTATAGAGATCATCTAACAATTTAAAATAATAAAAAAATGCTTAAAGGTATAGAAAAAATATTATCACTCAGAATAAAATGATAGAGGCTCAAAATATTATTTCACAAGGTAATCTCTACTATTTGATTTCTAAACACTAATTTTAGGTTTATCTCAATCTCAACATATCAACATGAAACACAAACTATGAATAAAAAAACTAATTCTCACAATATTTTATCTACTTGTTTAAGATATCAATCAAACATTACAAAGACTTAATCATTTATTTTAAATCAACTAAAGGCATGATAATTTTACAAAAAAAATTTAAAATAAACCTAAATACCCCTAAATAAGTAATATAGAATTATAAACCTAAATTTAAAATTTATGACTATAGTTTATGACTAAAGTATCAATACGACTTCTTTTATGACTAGTTTTTTACATTTTTTCGGCCTCATATGAGTTTATTACTTTTTGATATCATAATATATAATTAGTTATGATTGTTTGATGCTTGTATGGGTCACTGGACTTGTGCCATGCTATGCCAAGCACTGAGCACTATTAGTGCATGTGTCAATTGTTAACAAACTTTTATTGCCTTAATTAGTTAATGGCATATATTAACTAATCTATATATACTGCCCTTGCATTAATGAAAAAAAAAAGTATAATTTTATCAATTATCTTCCTAATTGATCTTCTCGTCAACTCATTTCTACTACTCTTTTCTTCTTCACCACTTCTATTTATAAAGCTTTTCATGGTATCACAGCCATAGGCATGGCTACTGATGATAGTTTCGCACAAAATAAATATGATATAGACTTACCTATTTCTACCAACATCACTCGTACCAGCTTTTCCATACATCAAATTCTTATATGGAAAGGAAAATTGAAACACAAGATTACCATGAATGAACTTCAATCTCTGATTGATGGTTTAACGCCAATACCTTCAAGACTGGTAAAGAAACAAATTACCACTGATATTAGTGAAATTCAAGAGAGCTTTGAAGCTAACTCTGAATATCAACTATGGGGTAGATAAGAAAGTGCTTTAAAAAATTGGATATACTCATCATCATCTCTAAGCCATCTAAAACACCCTATTGGAAAGAATACTGGACAGTTCTGTGAAAAGCTTTCAATGATGACTCACAAGCAAGGCTTAACAACTATGTTGGCAGTTACAATCTCTCAAAAAAGGGTCACGAATAATGGAGCAATATATCAATCACTTCAATGATCTGATTGATCGCATATTAGCACTTGGAGACAATTTAAGTGATAGAGAATAAATGTTATATGTATTGGGTGGACTTAATATTGGATATGAATCACTTGTCACAACTGTCACAAACAAAAAGAAAGTGTTAAGCTTTAATGATCTTTTCACTAGAATGAGAGCTCATGATAGACAAATGGAACGAATGAACCAACCTAATACATAAATTGTCCAAGCAAACTATACAGTGAGTCAACAAAATTTCCAAAAATCCAAAAATCCAAATTTTTTATCTATTTTTCAAAACAATCAACCTGCCCCATCATCAAGCCCTCAACCTAGCAATACTTCTCAATATCCTAATAATTCATTTGCTTCACCCACCACCAAAAGACAATAATATCCAATACCAAATTTGCAAAATATTTGGGAATACATTAGCTAAATGCTACTTTCTATACTTGGAATCCAGAAATTTCTCACCTAACAATCAACAAAGACCACCAAAAGGACATGTTCCTCATAGAACCAATGTAGCCCAAGTTAATCCTAAGAACAACATAGTTGTATCAGATACCATATATCACCCTACTCTTGGACCTATGTTTCATCATCTATAATCACAATATATTCCTTGGAATGACCATAACTACAATCCTTCACAACCACCTCAAGCATTATTCACACTAACTACTACTTCAACCACCTTCACATATGGAGCCTAGTTCATGGATATTGGAACCACTCATCACCTTACTAATGATAGTACTCAAATCCAACATCTCAGTCCATATATTGGAAATACATCAATCATACTAGGTAATGGGTCAACCTTCCTCATCTCTTAATCAAGATTCTCTATCATTCCACGTGATACTAAAAAACTGTGTTTAAATGAGTTGTTATTGGTACCACAACTTGAAAAGAACTTAATATCAGTAAAAAAATGTTGTGAAGCTAACAATGTATCTGTTGAATTATGTCCTAACAATTTCTCTATGAAGGATCTGGCCAAAAATAATACTTTGTTCACTAAAGGAACTGAGTATATCCTTTATAAGGTTATAAATGATAGCTCTATATCAAAAACTATCCAATGCGATAAGGCTATCCTTAATGAAACTTTTTGACATGAAAAGTTGGGTCACCCTCATGCGTCAGTTGTGCATAAGGTAGCTTAATCTCTCAAACAATCTACCTTATCTAATGGTAACTTAGAAGTATATGTGACATGTCAATAAGGAAAGTCTTATAGCTTACCTTTTATTCACTTTCATATCATATATACAAAACCATTTGTTATAGTTTATCCTTTGGGATCCAACACTTGTTAGCTCAATTAATGGAATGAAGTACTTTTTCCTATTCATTGATGATTTTACAAGATTTCAATGGATATATGTGTTAACATACAAATCATAAGTTGCAAACATTTTCTTGCATTTTGAGGCCTTGATATCTAGAAAATTTCAAACACAAATCCAACAAGTCCAAAGTGATGGAGGCACTGATCTTAAAAGCTTAGAAACTTATTTGTTTCAAGGAAGATACAATCACAAAATTTTATGCCCTTACACACTCTTTCAAAATAGGATTGCAAAAAGAAAAAAATAGGCATGTTGTAGAGATAGGGCTGACTTTGTTGATTGGAACTGGTTTTCCTCTAACTTATAAAGAGTATGCCTTCAAAATAGCAATCCATCTCATCAATAAAATGCCTTCTAAAACTCTCAACGATGTCAATCCACATGAGTTGATCTTTAATCAACCATCATCATATGAATATCTTAGAATATTTGTACGACTTTTCTATCCCTATGCTAGATCGTACAATAAGAACAAACTTAAGCCAAGATCATGACCATATGTCTTCCTAGGTATACTACCCATCATAAAGGTTTTTGGTGTCTTGAACCTACCAGTCAAATAATATGTCTCTACTCATGTGGTGTTAAATGAAAAGGAATTTATATTTCTTAAACATGTTCAATCTTGTACTCAACCAACTTAGGTGTCTCAATCCCTTATGTGACTATACCTTCTCTCAAAAACAACAATTCTAAAGGTACCACACAACATTACAACTCCAAACACCATTTAGTACATTGATTGACTTAATAGAACTATATGTTTAATCTCCAATCCATATCTCTATAACAAGAGCCAAATATGGCATTGTTAAACCCAAACTTTACAATACTAGTTTCATTGTGGCAAAACCAAAAAAATGTAAAAAAGGCTCTCAAAATTCCACAATGGAAAGAAGATATGGAAACTAAGTTCAAGGCTATTCAAAAAACTAAATATGGGTTCTAGCCTCTCCACTAAATCATGGAAAAGTCTTGGATAACAAATGAATTTATCGAACCAAGCTCAAGTCTGATAAAAATCTTGACAAATGCAGGCCTAGAGTAGTAGCTAATGGCTTTCAACAAACAATTGATTTTGATTTTACTAAAACTTTTAGCCCAGTTGTCAAGCCAACCACAATAAGGCTTATTATCACTATTACATTCTCTAAAGATTGGCCTATTCGACTGCTAGATGTCAACACAGAATTTCTATATAGAGATATGGAATAGAAGGTTTACATGGTTCAACCAAAGCTTTTTAGATCCTTCTTACCCTTAGTATGTCTACAAACTCAAGAACGATATCTATGGATTGAAGTAAGCCTCACAAGCATGGTACATGAAATTAACAGGATATTTTCTGAAATGGGGCTTTCATCATTCAAATGCTAATGCTTTTATACTGATAATACTCTCAAAATGGTGTTTTGATTGTCATTTTAATTTATGTTGATGACATTTTAATCACAGGAAACAACACATCCTTAATTTAGTCATTCATAGATCAATTTCACACTCAGTTTTCACTTAAAGATTTGAGGTAATTGGCTTATTTTCTTAGAATTGAAGTTTAGAGAACACATGAGGGTATTCATATGTATCGATCAAAATGTATAAGTGATCTGGTTAACAAAGCATAACTTGCAAACTCTAAACCAACCTCAACACCAGTTACCACTAGCAAAATCTTTTCCAAATTTGATGGAGAATTACTCAATGAAAAATGAGCTACATAATATCATTCCCTTATAGGTGGTTTGCAATATTATACCCTTAATAGACCAAATATTAGCTATACTGTTAATAAACTCTGTCAATTTATGTATGATCCAACCTCAATTCATATGATTTCAACAAAAAGACTTATTTATTACTTAAAAGGAACTTATGAACATGGAGTTATGCTTGCCAAATCTAGTAATTTAGCTCTCACAGTGTATACTAATACTGATTGGGTATCAAGAACAGATGATAGATGATCTACTGATGGTCACTGCATTTACATGTAGAACTCACTCATTTCATGGAACTCTAGAAAGCACAAGGTTGTATCTCAATCATTCACTAAGGTTAAATTTCAAGCACTAGCATTTGGAATCATGGAACTCTTATGGATTTAAAAATTACTTCATGAACTTAGGATTGCTCTTTATGTCACTCCTATAGTTTACTATGACAATGTCAATGCTGGTTACCTTATCAAAAATCCAATTCTTTATTCTAGAACTAAACATGTTGAAATTGATTTTTACTTCATTCATGAAAAAGGTTATCTCAAGAGTCTTGATAGTTGAATACACTCCAACTCACGAACAAATGGTTAACATTATGACAAAACCTTTATCTTCACAACGTTTTCAAAAATTAAAGACTAAATTTCCTATCTTACATTGACTATTAACTTAATGGGGGATGACAACATAACATAGAATTAGTTATGATTGTTTGATGCTTATATGGGTCATTGACCTTGTATCATGCCAGGCATTGAGCACTATCAGTGCATATGCCAATTGATAACAAGGTTTTATTCCCTCAATTAATTAGTAGTGCATGCTAACTAATCTATATATAGTGTCCTTGCATTAATGAAAATATTAAAAATCATTTCATCAATTGTCTTCCTAGTTGACCTTCTTTGTAACTCATTTTTGCTACTCTCTTCTTCTTCACTATTTCTGCCTATGAAACTCTTCATTTTTCCAAAGTTTTACATCTCTTCCTAAAATAGCAATCTTAGATCAAATTTTTCTCTCTTATCTATGTTCTCTCTCTCATCTCTGTCCACACTCACTGTCTCTGCTTGATGTCAATGCCGACAAAGGTATTCATTGGAAATCGTCAAACAAATTTTCACTCTAAATTCATAAATGATCTTTTTAAATCACAAATTGAGGAAAATTTTAGATTATGAGATGAAATTTATTAGGTTTTATTTCTTTCTTCAAATTTATAAATCTAAGAATTTGGCTTTTTAGAATAGGTTATTGACGAAGACTATCGGAAGTTGTCAAAGGTCTGAGGAAGACACCAGAGGTTTGGCGAAGGTTGTCAATATAGGCTAGTAGAATTTCTTTTAGGTCACTGGTCTTTATTCCTAGCTAGAGTTATATTTATTTAATTTATTAGAAAAAGAGAGATAATTTATGGGATGTTTAAATTGTGAATGTTATGTTATTTTTACTATTTAAATAAAATTTGTATTTTTTAGCTAATCCATTCTAGAGAATTGTAATCTTTTCCTTGACACATGATACACGAGAGGCCCAAAACTAATTAGTCAAGAAGAAAAGAAAAGACGTGCTCTGGACATGCATGCTCTAATTCATTACTCTCTCTCTCTCTCTCTCTCTCTCTCTCTTCCCTGAAACTAATTCATTACTCATTAGATTTATTCTATTTTGGTTCATTAGATTTATACTATTTTGGCTAAGTTATTCATTACGCTAAGTGAAGTTGCGCTACTCATTAATAACGGTTATTGTTTTAACAAAGTAGTGGGTGATTATTTTGTATAAAAAAAATTCATTTTATTAACGTATAACGTTACAATATTTCAAAAACAATAAATAATTTAATCTAAAATAACACATAACTAATATTGAAATTAAACATACTACGACCACTAAAGCCTCGTAGATTTGGCCCTTGAGGAATGCCGAATGCAACAAATTTGCAATCAAATTTGCAAGTGGCAAAATAACTTGAAAAATACAAGAAAATTTTTATATATATCACACCATAATTAGTACGAGTGTAAATTTTTATACACTTTACATTTTTCTTTGCTCATTTCTTTAGCCTAATTAGCCATTGAAAACAATATTTTTTGTTTGTGCATGTATAACCTAGTTACATGTTTTCCGATTTAAAAATATTAAATTGTAAGATCTAAGATCTAATTTTCATATTTGTGTGAACATTATAGTTATTAAAAAAATTATTTAATCGCAAGGGTTTTTTTAATTAATCCAATCATTGTAATGCTAATAAACTCTACAAAGATTTGGGCTCTCTTAACGAATGTTTTTGTATAAGTTAGTTGCATATGTATGTAATGTATTTTTATAATTTCAAAAATATATTATTAGTATTTATATAAAATAATATCATTTATATGTAAATGTAGATGCGTAAAATGATCTAGTTTGGCTCAACTCGCTCAAGCTTAGTGCATCTTAAATAAGTTATAACTCAATCTACCTCATCTAATTTTCAAATAAGTTGAGCTAAGTTGGATATATAATTCATTTAATTTTTTTATTTAACTCATTTTCAATTATTTTAAATATTTTTAGTCTATTTTTAGTAAAAAAAAATCATAACTTTTTATAGAAAACTCGAAATTGTAAATCATAATTTTTTTTAAAAAATTAGACTTCTAAAAATTTATAATGGTATATGAAATCATTTATAATATTTTGTGAGTTAGTATAATTTATATTTCAAAAATGAGTTAAAATTTTCTACTAAATCTAAACAATTATTAGTAAAATGAGCATAATTTTCTATGAACTTGAAATTACAAATAGTAAAATTTGATAGAAAGTAGACTTCAAAAAAATTATAATGGTATATGATGTGATTTATGAAATTTGTATATTAATATAGTTTATATTTTAAAAATGAGTAAAATGTATTTTTATGAATTTGAAAAATCATTAGTAGAATGTACATAAGTTTCTATAGAAAACTCAAAATCATAAACCATAAAATTTATGAGAAACTATACTTTTATAATTTTCTAATGGTATACGAAATGATTCATAAAATTTTATGAATTAATACATTTTATACTTTAAAAATGAGTAAAAATTGTTATGAATCATTAGTTATGAGTAAAATGTATTTTTATGAATTTGAAAAATCATTAGTAAAATGTGTATAACTTTTTACATAAAACTCGAAACACAAAATATAAAATTTATTCGAAAGTAGACTTATAGAAATTTTTAATAGTGTATGAAATTATTCATAAATATTGTTGAATTAATACAAATTATATTTTAAAAATGAGTAAATAATATTCTTTTGAATATTAAAATCATTACTAAAATATGCATAATTTTCTATAGAAAACTTGAACTTAAAAACCGTAAAATTTCCTCAAAACTAGACTTCTAGATGTTTCTAATTATATATAAAATGAATCATAATATTTTATGAATTAGTATAGTTTATATTTCAAAATGTTTAACACAATATGAATAATATTCAACAAAATGAGTATAACTTCTTTAAAAAACTCAAAGTTTTAAAATGTAACATTTCTTATAAAATACACTATTAGATAATTTCAATGTTATAAGTATTTAATTATAAATTATTGTAAATTAATACAATGTAAATTTTAAGACCGAGTCAATAATCATATTTTTAACATTAATTATATTATGTATGTTTTTTTAAGTTATTATTTATCTTCAAATTCTATATTTATTGAAATATTTTGATATAAATTATATTTTAATTTTAAAAAATCATTCGTTACTTTTTTTATTTATTAATTTGACTAATATTAACATTTTTGTTAACTTTGTAGTAATAATTAACAATTAGATTTTCATAACTTATTCATTTTTTTCTTATTTGTTAGCTTTATAATTCAACATGTCTTTATTAAATGAGTTAATGACATGTTTATTTAAGTTACTTAGCTAAGTGATTTAGACTTTTTTAGTTCATGAACTTAATGATATAAATTGGGTTGAACAACTCGTTTGACATCTCTATATGTAAATAAATGTATCCGTGTAGAATAATCAATAGAAGAGTTCTTCATATTATTCATAAATCTAACTCATATAAAAAATTCTTTTTTCTAAATGAATCCAATAAGTGGAGTGCTAATAAAATCCACCAAATATTTTGGCTCTTTGAACAACTCTTGCCATAATTTCTATAAATACATTCACGTCCACCGTATATTAGATTGGGTTAGGATTGTTAACAGAGTAGGGCAGGACAGGGTTGGGCATAGGGGTCAGGGACTTCCTCCCCATTTCATATCCACAATTTAGAATTTATTTACCATCTTCACTTCAAATCCTTGTGGAGATATATCAAGGATTTCTATTAGAAAACGAAGACCCCAAATGAAGAACGAAATCCATGTAATATTTTAAATATTATTTTTATTTTTTAGATTTTTATATTTTTATTATAAAGAAAAAATTATAATACAATTCAATAATAAATATTTTGTAATGGAAAAAATAAATTTTTAAGTCAATAAAGAATAAAAAAATAAACAATATTTATGTGAAATAGAGAAAAACAAAATATATATAATAATAAACACATAATCATTTTATATTAAACAATATTGATAGAATCTTATTAAAAATTAGTTTGAAATGATAACAATAAATTATAAAATAATTATAAGATTTTATATTTTTAGAATTTAAATAAATATTTTAAATAACTTTTATAAAAGAAAAATTATTGATGTTTTATAGAATAAAAATATAATTTAAATATGAAATATAAAATATATATTATATTATTTATGATTAGTTTGAATTTAAAAGTAATTAAATCTATAAAAAAAATTAAAAAATATTAAATTTTGATATATTTATTAAACAAGGTATATAATTTTTGAGAATCTCCATCCTTATTAAGCTGTTTTTCATTTCTTATTTCTTATTTTATTTTCTTTATTTTTTATCTTTATCTTTATTCCGATAATCTCTTTAAAAAAAATTCTCATGAGTAAAAATTTACAACCCTAGATTTGGTAAAGTAAATCAACATTTTTGTTTATCAAATCATAATTGAGGGTGAGTATTTCGAACCAACAATCGCTCGTTGTACAGATTGTGTCAAGGCTAGTAAGTTCTGTTTTTTAACATATTAATCCCATCATTTTATGTGTGTACTGTTCTTGTGTTTTTAATTATAATTGCCTCTTAACAATTTGAACTTCAAATATATGAACCTTCCTTCATTAAGTTAAACGTACGCCTATATAATTTATAAATGGCAATATTTTCTACAACATGGATAAACCTGCTGTATTATATTTTTAAGGGCAGTGAATAGGTGCACTTAAATAATAGTGTTAATTTATAATTAGAATCGAGCTTATCTGAAGCACTTACTCCACTGCCTTATAATTAAAGGGCTATTAATTTATACATACCAAGCTTAATTAATGAAAATAATATAACTTAAAAGGTGATAATCATACATGAACCCCGCACAAATAGGAATAAGACACGACCAAAATACTAATTAATTTTAATCTATCTCTAATTGTTTTAGAAATTAAAAATAATTTATTTTACAGTCAAATTATCATCTAACTTTTTTTCTTTATTTTGTGAAGTTAATCTCAACCATGAAAAAAATTATTTTTTAATTTTATAACCACTCAACTAATAACCGTAATATCTAACACAATAATAACACGAAATAATATAAATAAAAAATTTAATAATAATTTTTTTATGTATTTAAAGATTTTATTCCTTTTTATTATTATAAATAGAAAGCACAAAAATTCAAATAAATCTTTTTATATGAAAATCGATACGATTAATACTAAAACACGATACGAATAACATAAAATAAACACGATATAAACATATCTAACATGATCCAATCTTTTCACTACACTCAACTATGAATGTTTATATGGTAGGTAGTGGATATAACATAAAAGTTTATATGTTATGATTTTTAAGACAAAAATTTATATAAAGCTTTTATTGTATTAACTAACATGCTATAGGAAAACAACACAAGAGGAACCAACGTACGATTATGACACAATACGTTCCACACCCCTGACATAAAATTAATTAAAATGGAACAAACTGACCCACACATATTGCCTTTGCAATGAGTAATATTGCTTAAACTAACCCTCTCATTGGTATCATCTCCCAACATGACATATGATTATCTGTGTCAACTCTCGCCATTCCATTAATGTTTGGTCTCCTACTTCTACTTTGGACCACCAAAACCGAACAACAGAAACCTTTGAGGAAAAAAAAAGAGGTGAATTTTTTTATATTTTTCTTCGAGTTTAATCATACACTTTCTTCTAAGTTAAAAATAAATAAATTAAAGGAATATTAATATTACATAAATTTATATTTATTTTTTATTGATATTTTTTATCTTACACATATCGGTATTATTAAAAAAAATAAGTTATTTTATATTTTTTTATGCTATATCACGTATTAATATTATTAAAAAAGAATTATTTTTTTTAATTTTAAAATAATTTTAAAACGTGTTACCATACAAATAATTTGAGTACAAAAATAAATATAAATTTATATATTATTATCACTTCTCAACAAAATATTATTCAAAAGCATTTAGGCGTTAAGTGTCCCCCAAATGAATCTGGTTTTGCTGTATGTTTTATTTAAATATTGTTTCAGATCCTAAAAGTGCTTTCAAAACCCAAAGTAAGGGCATCTTTGGATGTGATTATTTTAGTGTATTTTTAAGAGAATTTGTTTTAAATGAAATTGTTTGGTTAATAATGATTTAAAGGATACATTTAGATATTTGAGTTAATAGAAGTTATTTTGGTTGGTATTTTAGTAATTATTTTAAAAAGTAAACGTTCATTTAAAACTATTTTATTTCAAAGTATTACTTAATTCTTTCTGAAAATATTGAAAGTACTTTTAAACATTTAGAATTACTTTAAATCACTCAAAATCATTTTTAACTAGGAAGAGAAGCAATTATAAAGGATTACAAAATCTGTAAATTTAAAGGACTTCCCTAACAGATCAAATGAATTAAATTGCTTGGTGAGGTTGGTGAGTTTTGGAGATTATGTAATTGAGGAGGTCATATATGTAAACGAGTTTAGTTCACCCACTTAACGATGACACTTCCCCAGTTAAAATATTTGGTTTTATGTTAATTGCTTGATTTCAGTTGATTGATGATGACATTTCAAAAAATAACTAATTCAATAATCCAAGTTAACTACTTTTTGATGCCTTAACCATAACTAATTAACTAATTAATTAACAATATCTTTCTCATTTGGTTTTGATGATATAATGTGATTTGGTCTCGGTGACCAAATTGTATTGTTTTGTTGATTGTGGTGCTTACAAAATCTTGGTTTAGTGGGGAGTCATGTCATCTTATATTAACTATAGACTAATTTAAATGTATAAATTAAACATTACTTATTTACTCTAAGTGTTTATTTTTGCTAAATCAATTTATTTACTCTAAGCATTTTTGCCATTAAATACATCATTTTGCAGTCTGATGAATAAAACTCTCATCTCCTACTTCAAGTAAAATATTCAAATTATATTAATTAATAAAATAAAAATTGATACTTTATGCCAAAATAGTTCACCTTGTTTGATCTATAAAAATATTTGGGACAATTAAAATTGAAAGTATGACTTTAAACTATCACTTAATCAAATTTTTAAAATTTTATATATAGATTTTTAAATTTTCAAAATTTTAAATTATATTATTTAATCTTAAATTTTTAAAAATTTATATATAAGTTAATTATAACTTGATTATTAAAATATATATGTATGATATAAAACTTTAATACGTTGAGTTTTGAAAGTTTGAAACTAAACTATATTATTTAAAAGTTTATAAATTGTATAAAAAAATTTAAAAATTTAAATATTAAATTATATGTTTTTAAAAATTTTAGACTTTTATAAACCAGCCAAAATTGGGGAAAGAATGATAAAAAAAAAATTAAATCCCTGACAAGTATAACCTTTCCAATATATAAGCCATACCAATAAAACCTCATTTGAGTCGGTGTACCCACTTTGCCTAAGAATAGATATGATTAATATGACATTCAAAGACGCTTTTTTTTCTATTGTTATTTAGTTCTTCTTGTCGAAAATAAATTTTCTTGATTGTTGTAAAATCTCATATTTTGTCTCGCTAATAATTATAGGTTAAGTTACATCTTTCATTTTTGAACTTTAATTAAATTTATACATAAATTTTTATAACTACGATTTGATTCTTTAACTTTTAAAACTTAACTCATAAATTTTTAAATTTTTAAATCTTACAATTTAATCGTCAAATTATAAAACATTTACACATACATTCTAAAATTTTGATTGACAAACAATTACTTTAATAGCAAAGCAATAATCTATGTATAAATTTTAAAATTTTACAAATCAAATAGTACGTTTTAAAAGTTTGAAGATCTATGTATAAATTTAATTAAAATTTCAAGATTGATGATACACTTTATTCATAATTAAATTATTTCATGCCATTTTTCGCATGTGCTCATCATTTTCTACTTTACTATTCTATCATTAAATTAAATTAAAATTTATCAAGAAATTAAATCTATTAAAAAAGATCGCACAAAATAAGGAGTCAATATTGTAAATTAATTCTTAGTTATTTACTTCC
Source organism: Hippophae tibetana (assembly GCA_037013495.1). NCBI lineage: Eukaryota > Viridiplantae > Streptophyta > Magnoliopsida > Rosales > Elaeagnaceae > Hippophae > Hippophae tibetana. Next base: position 33,010,331 of record CM072812.1, read on the forward strand.
TTATTTTGTATTTTGTCAAATTGTAATTATAGGCATAACAATATGATATGATTTACAATTTTAGTATAAAAGCTATAATCGTTATTTTGTGAATATACAATCAAATCAATTCTTTTCAAATTTGGTTTCTATTGATGGTATCAAAGCAACAATCTGAACAAATTAATTAACCTAACCAAACACAAACATCACTCTAACAACATAGTCATAAGTGAAAACATTGAAAAGAAGTCAACTGACACAAGTATGCCTTCAAAGCCAAAATGGGAAAAACCCAATCACCCTCTCTACCTTCATCATGCGAACCAACCTGGCATAATTCTTGTCCCACAACCTTTGGTAGAAGTGAACTACAGCACATGGATTCAATCCATGAGCATGGCCTTAACGGTCAAAAATAAGATTGACTTCTTTGATGTGTCAATCAAAGAACTAAATGGGGACAAACCTAATGAATTACAGCAATGGAAGCGCTACAACAATTTAGTCAAGACATAGCTATTGGCGTCAATGTCGAAGAAAATTGTTGGCAGTGTCATTCATTGCAAAGACGCATGTCAGATGTGGCTTGATCTCCAAAAGGATTCTCTCATGTGAATATCGTTCATCTTTTCCATATCGAGAATGAAATCCATTATTATATACAAGGTAGCATGACTATGAATTCCTATTTTAATAAAACTTAAGAACCTTTGGGATGAACGGGATGCATTATGCTCAATTCTGGCGTGTAGCAGTGAGACAATCAAGGAGATTGCTTCATACATGGAGACTTAGAAAATAATGAAATTTATCATGGGTCTAAATGAATCATATGCCACAGTTCGTAGTAACATGCTCTTATTAAAACTATTGGCCACAATAAACAAAGCATATCTGTTGGTTCATTAACATGACAGATAGGCAGAGATTTCAAATGGAAAAACTTTTGCCCAACCAAAAGCATCTATTTTTTCCCTTAAGAACTCATGTCATGAGTCCAAGTCAGAAGATAAGTGCATTCGGTGTGCAAAGTGCCATAAGACGAATCAAAGCACCAAGAATTTTCATGCTCATCTCAAATGCACTTTTATGGCTAGAAAGGTCACAAATTCGATTACTACCGTAAGAGAATGGCAACATTAAGGGCTGAACAAGTTATTCTCTCAAAGGCCAACCAAGTTGAAACATATGCATATGATAAGAAGGTAGCAACATCCAATTTCCCTTTTTCACATGAGGAATGTAAACAGATTATTCACATGTTGAACAAGAAAAAATCCTTCATGATTAATCAAATTGGTAATTCTTTAAATCATGAACTTTTAGGTCAATTTTTTTTCCTTTACTTATAATGGCAAGACAAACACATGGATTTTGGATAGTGGTGTTTCGGATCATATGGTTTGTAGCCCTGATTTTCTTACACATTCAAAAATGGTTGAAAATCATACTGTTGAAATGCCAAATGGTTCATTTTCTCAAGTCACTCATATTGGACAAATTATTTTCTCTCCCAATTTCATTCTTATAATGTTTTATGTGTACCACTTTTTTGACTCGATCTAATTTCCATTAGCAAGTTGGCTTTTGATTCCTTTTGCATCATTATATTTCTAAGCCAATTTTGTGTCATATAGAACCTACATTCGGGGAAGATTATTGGGAAGGGGTTTGAGAAGGAATGACTATATTATCTCGATCAACAAAAGAAAGTAACATGCAATTCTATTCAAACTCTAGCCCCTGGTCTTTGGCATCAACGCCTTGGACATCCATCAAACAAAGTTTTTCCATTATTTCCATTTTCCAACAATAAATCTTGTAATACAAATAAGTGTTTAATTTTTCCATTGGCCATACAAATAAGATCATTATTTCCATTGAGTTTCATTTCTAGTAAAGCATGTTTTGATTTGATACAGGTTGACATTTAGGGTAGTTATAAAATAACTTCTCTTTTTGGTGCAAAATATTTTCTCACTAGCGTAGATGATTTTACTCGGAGTACATGGGTTTATTTGATTAAAAAAAATTGATACAAGGACTCTACTTAAATTCATTCACATGGTTGAAACTCAATTCAATTCTAAAGTCAAAATAGTGCGTAGTGACAATGGTCCTAAGTTTAAACTTGAAATGTTTTATGCCTTCAAAGGCATTATTCATCAATCTAGTTGCGTCAATACACCCCAACCAAATAGTGTTGCTAAATGAAAGCATAGAGATTCACTCAATATGGCACGAGCCTTACTTATTCAAGTCGGGCTACCTTGACAATTTTGGGGAGATGTAATTCTTGCTTCGGCATATCTCATAAATAGAACACCAACTCCTTTTCTTCATTGTAAAACCCCATATGAGAAATTGTTTCATCAAGCTCCTAATTATTCTCACTTAAGGGTATTTGGTTGCTTATGTTTTGTCTCTACCCATGCACAAAAGCCTTCAAAATTTGACCCTTGTGCAACTTGTTGCATTTTTCTTTGATCCCATCCTAAAAAAGATTTTTGTTTCACAAGGTGATTTTTTTTTTTTGAAAAAAAATTCCCTTTTCAAAATCATGCTCATTCCGATGTACCACATCCATGTACATAACCTCATTCCCTTCTTTTGATATTAGATATTTATTCTTTCCCAGAGCCAATAGCTTTGGCCCACATATCAAAAGAAACTACCTCTTGCCCAACACCACAAAGAAGACATTGTTACCACCTCATCTTCCACAACCCTATCATCCACTCCTACACATAGTACCATCACTTTATCTCCATAACTATTACAAAGTGGTGCACATCAAACCAAGCCACCCCTATTTTTGCAGGACTTTCATAACGAGGTAGCCCTCCCATCAAGACCTATACCTTCATCTTCCACGAATGTGGTCAAGTCTTTAGGCAATGCTCATCCTCTTTCACAATTTTTGTCTTAAGCTATTCTTTCTCCTGTTGATAAAGTCTTCACCACTCACCTCACTCTTCTCAAATAATCCACAAGTTTTTCACAGGCAATTATAGATCCTAAGTGGTGAGATTTCATGTAACATGAAATTAAAACCCTACAAGACAATAAAATGTGGACTCTCTTGCCCTTTCCTTCTCATAAACGTCCTATCGGATGCAAGCGGGTTTACAAAATAAAGTTAAAACTAGACGAGACTATCGAGCGGTACAAAGCTAGTTTAGTGGCAAAAGGGTACAGTAAAATAAAGGGTGTAGATTACAGGGAAACATTTGCCCTTGTGGCAAAATTGGTGATTGTTCATGTACTTTTTAGCATTATAGCCTTACATGGATGGCACTTGCATCAACTAGACGTGAATAATGCATTCTTGCACAGTTATCTTGATGAGAATGTTTACATGACCTTACCTCTTGGTTTCGAATGAAAGAAGGATACTCGTGTATATAAGTTAAACAAATATTTGTATGGGCTAAAGCAGGCCTCGAGACAATGGTTTCTCAAATTTTCAACCGCTCTCAAAGTTGTGAATTCAATCAATCATTGTGAAACTACTCATTGTTCGTCCGAAATCATCAAGTTATATTCCTAACGTTACTTGTCTATATTGATGATGTGATATTGATAAGTAATAAGTTACAAGACATTGAGAAGACTAAACAATTTTTTCCAAGATATTTAAGCTCAAAAACTTGGGTCAGTTTAAATATTTCTTAGGGATAGAGGTTGCAAGGTCAAAACATGGTATTACTTTGGGTCAAAAAAATATGCACTAGAAATATTGGATGATGTCGGGTTCTTAGGTGCTAAACCTTCACAGTTTCTAGTGGAACAAAATTTGTCACTCACACAAACAAATGGGATGTTACTAAATGATCCATCTTCATAAAGACGGCTTGTAGGTAGGTTAATTTATTTGACCATCACAAGATTTGATCTAACTTATACAGTTCATGTATTGAGTCAATTCATGGATAAACCTTGGGAGCCATACCTTGAAACAACTTATAAGGTTCTCAAATACATCAAGGAAAAACCTGGGAAATAAATTTTATTACCCTCCACAGGTTTGTTACAATTACAGGCATTTCGTTATGCCAATTGGGCTCGGTGTGTTGGTATAAGAAGGTTGATAACTAGTTATTGCATTCTACTCGACCAAGCACCAATTTCTTGGAAAACGAAGAAGTAAAGCATTGTATCTCGATCAAGTGCAGAGATGGAGTATCGATCTATGGCTACTACTTTTTGTGAGATTACATGGATGAAAAATATCTTGAAAGATTTGAGAGTAAATCACACACAACCAGTTACACTATTCTGCGACAATCAAGTCGTTATGCATATTGCTTCCAATCTAGTATTCCATGAATGAACAAAGCACATAGAAATAGATTGTTACCTAGTACGCGAAAAGATTCAAGAAAGGATGATACGAACAACTTATATACGAACCATGAATCAACCAGCTGATTTTTTTACTAAGCCATTGAGTTCGACATAATTTGAAGTATTGTTCAACAAGTTGGGTGTCATAAGTATACATTCTAACTTGAGGAGGAGTGTTAAAGAAAAACTCCATTCATAATGGATGGCGGATAAAAGTAATATACTAAAATACCAGGAAACAAATTTGCATTAAAATTTAAAGTTTCATCGTTTCCTCTTTTCAAATTTTAATTAGTCTTAACTAATGGTCAATTTATGATGACCTTTATTGTCTGTCTTTGATCGAAACTTCACTGGTATTGATCAAATTTTGACAGTCGAATGACAATTAAATAAGGGTTAGATGAAGCTATATGAAGTGAATTTTATCTATATTAAGCTCAAGTAAATCTATTTCATCAAGGTTGAGGTCGAAGTTTACTTAAGATGAAAAGGAATCCATCTAATTGGATTTTATCTCGTTGGATATATATAAAGATGAAGAGGAATCCATCTAATTGGATTTCAGAATTAATATATGTATAATTTATAATGAAGATTATAACGTATAAATATAATTGATGTCCTCGATATTTATTATTTTTAAATATATTTTTGATTTTATAAAAATAGTTATAATATCCATGGCTTTTATAGTTAATATTATTGATACCCTTCAATAGTTAACAATGTTAACTTTCCATCTAATAATATATTTTCTTTCTTATGACTTTGATACCAAATAATTTTTAACTTAAATTAATTTTTTGATTTGAGAAACACATATTGATTAATTATTTAGTTTTAAAATTTTGAACAAATAAAATCTAGAGTTGCGTCCAATTTTACCTTATTTTAATGAATATGGATCTATCTACGTCTTTTGCTACTTTGTGTTTTAATTGTCACACAAATTATGTGTGCAATGAATACACAAGTATATGTATCACAACAAGTAATATAATGATAAGAAAATATCGTTCTCACAAAGATTATTTTATTATAAACTAATTTTTAAAACTAAAAAATAAAAATCAATTTTTTTGTGTTTTTATATTTTAAGGAAGAAAAATTAAAATAAATAAAAGTAAATAACGATAATTAATTAAATCTGATTTTATGACAAAAAGATATGAGAAAATATCTAGGAATACTTAATCCCTCAATTTTCTAAACATGTTAATCGCTAAAATCTCTTAAATATAATTATCAATTAATTACATGAACAATTGAATCTAATATAGCATGTATTCATCTCTCAAGTAAACTACACATCATATCGTAATTAATTTAATCACACTCTCATGCCAATTAAATTTCATATTACTCATTAAATTCATCAATTATGGATCACATACATAAGAATCATACATCTCTACCTAGAAACTATATATGTTATTTAATCAAGATAAATAATTAAATAATTCTCTCAAATCTATTTAATTATCTCTATAGATAAATTGTTGACCAAACAATTAATAGCATACAAATCAGATTAAATAATATAATTAAATTATAATTATAATTAGGGTAAAATATTAAATCATCACATGGTGAAAATTGGGTTCATAAGATCCCTAGATTAATAAATTAATTACACATAATTGTGTCCATAAAACTCATATTTTTCATAAAGAAAAACATAAAATTGATAATAAAAAAAAGAGTAAAAAAAGAAATACAATCAATTTCTTGAATTGTAGTATTAATTTCTTCTTAAATCTTCACCAAAATTATGTCTTCTCTCAAATTTTTCTATATTTTTTTTTCTCTTTTTAGTTCCAAAAATTGACCAAAATTATGTTAATGGAGGAAAATCAGGGTTTATGGAATGATTAGGGACTTAAATAAAGCTTAGGTGTGATCTTGATCGTCAGATCAGCTTCAAATCAAAGGCTACAATCAAAACAAGCAAAACTTACAGTTCTAACCAATCACAGCGCGACACGTGACATTATAAATTCATTGGGTGTATCAGGGAGCGACGTGTGGTAGGGGAGATCGGTCAAAGTCAACTCTCGCTGAGTAAATGACACATGGCATGACGTGATTTTCATAAATGGATGGCATGGCGCACGGGTGGAACGTTCAGAGCAATGGCGTAGTAACATGTGGCATGACGCGTTGACCAATTTTTGAACTCGGATTGAACGTCGTGTTGACACGTGGCATGTGTTTCATCCTATTCACACATGGAATAACGTGATTCGCTCTACGTGCTTGCGTGGCATCCGCATGGATGGCCCAGTCAACTCATTTGCTTACGTTGCATGCCACGTGGTAGCTCCTTATTAGTCATGCATTAAAAATTCATAAAAATTCCAAAAATTATATTTTCACTCATTTTCACTAAAAAAATTATATTTTAATCTTTTTGGCTATAAAAATACTATTTATTAAATAAAACAAGTAAATATTAAGTAAAAAGTACGCTAATGACTCTATTTTCATAGAGTCATCACGTTTGATCTTTAGTCGCTTTGTTAGAAGTCTCACATTTTGGATTGAGAGTAATGGCTTCCTCCTTTCAACTGATAATATGATTTGTACTTCTATTTAAGATATAAGAAAAACACTAGGTTTTGGTGAAAATTGAACATTTATTCATTAAGAAAGTAAGATCGTTATATCTCTAGTTCCCTGCTAATTTACTTAACAGGGGTTTATTTATATACTTTTTTAGAAGAGATGGATGTTTAGGTTCTATGGTTATAACTTATTATATCCCTCTACCTTAAACAAGAGCCATTTTAAAGATATTAGAGTAATTATTTTACATGCCTAACCTAAAGACACGTCGAAGGATAACAATTACATCCTATTTTTATTTCTTCATTCATTTTCTAAAATAAAGACATGTGAAAGGATAAGGATTACATTTTATCTTATCTCTTCATTTCTTTTTAAAAAAATTGCCAACACTTATTTATTACAAATCACTTGGCGACATGCTTCTTCTTGAAACTGGAGATATGGATCCATCTCTATTTTTATATGATAAATGCAATATGGTTCTCAATCTGCTTTTTTTCCAGTTGGCAAAACTCATTGTAGTTAAATAGTACTTCATAATCGACAATTTTCTCAATATCTTCTTGAATTATATTCAAGTTACTGTATAAAATCATTATGATCTTACTTGTAGAATAATTTACCCTCATTTCGGAAGATGTTCCTATTTTTTTCATTTTATGGTGCATTTGACTCAATATTACTACTCTTTCATAGTTAAGAGCTTATTCATAGAACCTTGAGTTAGTCTATTATTCTCAATGAAGATGCCATTTCTATTTTAATAAAATATAAGGACTAATATGTTTTCCTTTATGCCAATAAATTACAGAACTGAAAAATCTTAAAAATACTAGATAATCATTTACTTTTACTTTTTTCTTAAAAAAATTAGGAAAATAACTTAATTCCATTAAATTGTTGCTTAGGTAAATATTTTTAATCAATCTACAATAAAATAATTAGTAAACAAGTTTTAGATCTGTTCCTTCAATAATGTTGAATATGTTGCATGTGATTGGTTTTCTTCCTAATGTATGAACTTTTTCTATTGTTAAAAATTTCACGATTTCAAGTTGATCTTTTCTTGATTTTCTGACTAAATTATAAAGATTTAGCCATTTGTATGGGTTTATGCTTCTTTGTCTTTCTTTTTCTTCCTTGGGTATAAGAAATATATCATCTATTTTCCTGAAGATTACTTATCTTATTATCTTCATAATTCCTTTTGCAACTATTTGGTTTTTGAGTGTTTATGCATAATTCCCTTCTAAGTTGGCTATTATATCACTAGGTTTGATTCCATTAGTAAATGCTTCTATGTTACATCAGAGAATCTATTTATCGTTCTACTTACTCCTAGACATGTGTTATATATTCCTAGAGTTAGTCCGTTGTAGACAACATAATACTTTTTTTCTTCTCGATTCTTTTTTTTTATTTCTTCTTCATCTATGATTTCAGACCATAAAACTTTTAAGGACTTACATTATTCTCTTTTGGGTAATTTTGAGGTTTTATCCTCTTCATTTGAGATTTTAATCTCTTTCTTTATTAAAGAACTAGACTCTTTTTTTTCACATGTAAGTGACCTTTTGAGATATAAAATCTCTAGTTGATTTTTTTGAACTTTTATTTTTTTTTCTTTGATCTTGATTTCTATGTCAAGTATGTCCACCTTTCTTATAACTGTAAAAATTGTTAGTGAGTTTAATTCTCTAGTTAAAACATTAATTAAATTATTATTTTTCTAGATAAATGTTTAATATCAAATTTGTAATAATTAAATCATTGATACTATCTAATTAATCTTCTTTGTTTGTAATATCCTGCAATATTAGTTTTCAATAAATGTTCAAAATATTTATTGTATGTTCTAACAATAAATGTTAATAGTTTTACATATATAACAACTTTTTTGTTACCTTTTTTACATTTTAATATTATTTTTCATTACTATAGTAGTTTAGTTAAGTTACTTAAAAAGCTCATAAAGTTAACCTATACAAATATTTATCATTATCATCTACTCTTGTTTTTAATATTGCTCCTCAATATTCATTTGAAGTATTTATTTCTATTATCATTTTGTCATCTAGTCTTGGATGATAAAGTGCTGGTAAATTTTTTATATGTGTTTTTACTAGCCTTTTTCATATATGGAGTATCTTGAATAGTCCATTTTTAGACATAATTTTTCTTAAGTTTTACTTGTAAAAATTTTCTTATTTATGCCAATTTTCTAATATATGTTTCTGCGTATATCAAATATCCTAAGAACTTTTGTAATTGGTTTTTGTTATTGATGACACTAAGAAATCTTTGTATATTATTTAGCACATGAGATTGAACGTGGTGTTTCCCTTATTCTATTTTAAGTTCTAAATACTTGATCTTTTGTTGAGCTAATATTATCTTTTTTAAGACAATATTATTATGTTTTCTTAAATTTTGTTAGAATTTTTAATATGTTAAAATAATGTTGTTTGATATTATAACTAAAGACTAATATATCATAAATATAAACACAACAAAATGGGTGATATTTTTTAAAAATATTGTCCATATATAATTGAAATATTCTTGGTACAATAGTATATTAGAATTGTATTTGTGGATTGTTAATAGTGAAGATTATTTATCTAATCTGATTTGTCGAAATCCACTCTTATAATCAAAACTAAAAAAATATTCCTTTCTTTTGATTAAAGTTATGTAATTCATTCACCCATTTACCTTCCGCTCCCTCCAAACATTTTCGTAATATGTTGATGAGCATTTTGTTAGATGACTCAGCTTGACCATTTGCATGTGGTCCGTAAAAGGTGAGTGAGATAACTTGATGCTCTTTTCATCGTAGAAAGATATTAACCTTTGACCTGTGAACTATCTTCCATTATCGACGACTAATTCATGTGGTAACCCATATCTACATATGATGTTACGCCATATAAATATTTCCACGTCCGTTTCTTGAATTTACGCTAAAGTTTCAGTCTTTATCCATTTAGAAAAATAATTAGTTGCCACTATGACGAATTTTCTTTGGCTTAAGGCGATGAGTAACGGTCCAACAATACCTAATCCCTACTTCTGAAACGGTCATGGGCTAACAATGGATTTCAAGTAGATAGTCGGTTGATGTGGCACTTTGGCACGCCTTTGGCATCTATCACACCTTTTGACATAAGATGTGAAATATTTGAGAAGGGTAGGCCAATAATAACCTTGTCTGATAATTCTCTATGAAAGAGTCTTACCTTCTGAATGGGCACCGCATTGACCGTCATGTCATGTAATTCACTCAACACCATATGAGCTTCCGTCATGGGTAAACATTTCAGCAATGAGCCACTATAGTTCTTATGATATAATACTCCTTACATAATAGCATAATTTTTTGCTTTTGTTGTGAGCTTGCAAGCTAAGTACTTTTCTTCTAGGAAGCTCACGGCAGCCATAGACATCTTGAACTAGAGAACGTGAGCCACCAGATATTTTGTTCCCTTATAGGCAAGACATTTAGTAGCATTGAATTTTGGAAGAGGTAACGTTAACTCAATGTCATTTGAAAAAGGTGATGTTAACAATTGATTACAAACAATTTTTATGTCATTCCAGGGCTTTGGTTTTTCTTGCCCTTTAAGTCTATCATTCACTCTTGTCCATATCTTTTCCTCCATCTCTCTTAATTTTTTGTCCAAAACGTCACTCAAGTCATACAAAGGAGTTGGAATGGATGCTGGTTGGATTGTGTGCTCATGAGTTGGATGATTCACCTGGGAGGTCCTCGGAATGAATAGGGATCAGAAGCCATTTGTGGATGTTGTTCTATAACACCTGTGTTGACGGGGATTAGAGGCATGTGATGCATGTTCCCTTCTAGAGGATTGACTTAGTATCTGGGGACTAGGTGTGTAAAATGAACTCTTTGTTTCTGAGCACACTTCTCATTCCAATTGGGATCTCAACTTATTATTCTCTCTTTGACATTATGTAAAAGCCTATTGCAGTTCTTTTATTTGCCTTTGAACACCTTTCATCATTACATCTCTTTGAAAGGAAGCAGTTTCTAAACTACAATTTAGGGAACTAGTAAAATGTTACGTTGCTTACCTAGGTTCGATCACATCTTGATAGGTTGAGATTTGATGGTTTTCGGTGGCTGAAGGAGCAGTCCCCAGGTCATAATCCATCAACGATCTGATGGGCAAAGGAAGATATGCTTTATTGTTAAGATCAAACTCTTGAGCCAAAGGGGTAAGATTATCTATCTGTTCACCAATTATAGGCAGATAATTCATTTAGCGGTGTATGAGTCCCCAAAACACAAATTAATTCTCTTAATAATACGATCAAGTCTCAAATGCTATCTATGGACTAGAAAGATTTGAGTTCCCGCAGACGATACCAATTTTTTGGAGAGAATTTTTTATTTTAGTGATTTTAGAGAGAAGTAAAGAAAGTTAATATCTGAAATAGATCTTGTATTCTTCGCATTAAAGAAGTATATATATAACATCTTAGACTTATAACAAGGTTAGGAACCCAACGACTTGAATACATGATAATTACATATAATTGAATTTATACTAAGTAAGTCATCATAGACGTTTACATAGATAAGTCATTGTATTTAGATCGCTTAAGTATCTTAAATTAGTCACCTACGTCACCAGAACAGTGTCAAGATCGAAGTCGTTCGAGAATGTAGAACTCCCAACCATCGAGTCTTGATCTCGAAGACCTGGAAATAAAATAATGGGATATTGTAATTAACTAAGTCTTGATCTCAAAAACTTGAAAATAAAATAATGGGACATTGTAATTAACTAAGCCGTGTATTTTTTTAACTTATTGGGTCTTAATCTCATCGGGTCTTGATCTTTACTAAACCTTTATTACTTCGTTATATAGTAGCAAGGTATAAACATTAATTACTTTGTGTAACTATTACATATATAATATCAAATAAAAATATTTTTTTATTTTTTTATAATATTAAAATATATATTTATTTATGTTATAAAAAAATAATATATATTTGAAGAAATATTATAATTAAATAAAAATTAATCCAATTTCAAATTCGTACGGACATAGATACCAATCGACTGAAATACCGAATGTGCCCTTCACTGTAAGGGCGGCTGGAACCTTGGCTTAAATGATAAAACTGCCTCAATAAGTAAAAGAGATTACACATGTCGATAATTGTCCGTTAAAACTTAAAAACTCCTTAATTAGTTAATGTTTTTGTAGCACGATACTGATACTCCGTATCAATAAAATTAATATTATTGTAAATTTTTATTTAAAAAAAGACAAATATCAAATGAAAAATAAAATAAAATAATTTAATTTAATTAATATAAAATATATTTTAAAAATAATAAATAATAACTCCTCATTTCTAGTCTATGTTTTAAAAGCGCTAGTTGCGGCAAACATCCCGAGCGCGAAAATCAACGGCTGGTTTAGCATGTTTTGTCACTTAAATACGAGATTTTAATATATTTAATGGATTTCATTTGGGAGTATATACTTGCAAATTACTATGAAAATGTGAAATGAAGAGCCCAGCAAAAGAGTGTATAAATAAAGCATATATTCTAATCATCCTCAAGCTGGTTTTCGCTTGCTCTTCCTCTTCTCCTTCCAAGAATAACCAGTTAACCACCTCTCAAAGATATCCCATTTTTGAAACCCTCTCCACCTCTTTTTCTTTCACATCTCTTCTCATTTCCCCCTTTTTCCCTTTTCGTTACCTCAATGGGTCTCTTAGTATAGGGGAAGAGGGGGGATTGTTTTCTATTTGTTTTGAAGGTTCTCCTTCTTCCTTAGGCTTCTGGGTGTTCCTGGATTTGTGTCAAATTTCTGTTCAATTTTTTTTTAACTTGTCAAACCCAGTTAGCCTAAGCTATGTGTGTTGGAGGTATGACTCTTGATTCTTATTCCCCATTTTTCATTATCAAATGGGTTATATATATATAATATGCTTTGTTACTCAGAAAAGGAAACAGAGGTTCGAATGTAATATTTGGGTTCTTTTGTTTTTTACTGATTATTGATTTTGTAGAGACCGTAGGTAAATCCAAGGAAAACCAAAAAATGGGTTCTCAAGGTAGTGGGGAAATAGTGGGATTTTGTGAGGACGAGCCTTCACCAAGAGGAGTTCTGGAGATTCCAATTTCGGGAACGGACTCCGACCGTAGTGAGAGCAGCTCATGTAGTTCTTCATTCAACGAGAAATCAATAGAAGACAGAACAATGCTGCGAGTGAGTGGCTTGCAATTGAAGGGGGTATTTGAGAATATAAAGAAGAAGTCAGCTAGAAGGTTATCTAACATTCCATTGTTGGCCGCGAGCTATGAAATCTCCAGAAGGAATTTCAAGAGGTTGGCTCGAATTCGAAGCGCTGAGGATTCAATTGATTGTGAAGGACTTACTGTGCCTAAACCATCATGGAGGAACTTTGATTATGCTGAACTTGCTGCTGCTACTGGCAACTTTTGTCCTGGTAAGGAAAAAAAGTTGTATCATATTTCTCACCCCCCCTTTTCATATCATTTTAATAAGCTAAGTCATTCTCATTATTTAGGTTTATGTGAAAGTACTATGGTTATCGTTTTTAATTCATGATAATAATTTCCATTATTAATGTTTATAATAATTTTGATCGTTCTGTTTCTGGGGTTTAAAAAGGATTTATTTGGTGGAGAGCGGTAAATTTAATTCTACTTCATTGGTGAAGTTTTTCCTTATCTCCCAAAAGATGGAAATATGCAAGCCTTTTCTTTTGACCAAATTGCTTTGTAATTTCCACTAGCAACAATGGAAACTAAATTATTGTTGACTATCTGTCAGTTTTAGTTTGTCAAGTGCCTGGTATTGTGATAAGATACTAATATTTCTAAGTATGCTATTGATTATTTTGGAGAAGTCATATTCATGTCAACTAGGTCTATGGACAATATAGCATCAGCAGCCACATAATAAAGGGTGATAGCTGCCGTTAATTGAATTGGGACTCAGTGAAAGACTATCTTCCACTTGGGAGGCTACCTTTCTGACTAAAACTTTGCTTGTGTGGTCCACAATACATAAAAGGAAAACTCTAATATCACAAATTTGTTGAGATTGACCTCTGTACAGGGAGAAAAAAAATCCTAGTCTTGCCGGTTATTTTGGTCAACAGAAAGTATTATTTAGGGTAAAATACACTAATATGATGATAATCTTGGATTTGATGATTGCTAAAATATTGGGTGTTAGATAGATCCCTTATTTTTCTTTGACTCTCAGACATGGCATCTCAAACTCACCTCACCAAGTAAAATTTTGTGGATGTTCTTATCGTCTTGGGATACTCTGAATTCTTGTTCTTTTTTATTAGTCTATGACCGGTCTTCTGGTTGCTGCCGCCCTGAATGTTACTCAGGTTTATACAGTGCTTCAAAAATTATATAAAATAATTCAAGTAGTATTAAGTCTTTGTCTTGCTTTATTTTTCAACTTTGTTATTAAGCATAAAATAAAATACTAAATTCAGCTGCTAAGAAATGTTAGTATGAAGGAAGTTACTCCATCATTTTCCATATTGATTGAGTGCTTCAAAGTTGATGGATTGGTGAAACCGGAGGTGGATCTACTTAGGGACAAGATGGGTACTAGTACCCTCTTAACTCTAAAATTTTAAGTGTAATATCTATGAAATTATCAACAAATATAATTATATTAACTCTTTATTATTAGTTGTTATTGCTATAATTATTAGACTAAGAAGCAAATAGTGCTGTTTTTTTTACTGATTATATAGTGTCCACTTAAGTTAAGATCTAGATCCACCACCGTATGAAACCATTCCCATTTTTGTCCATGGTCTATCTTTGATAAATTTTAATAGGAAATAGAAGATTGGCAATTTAAATGAAAATCAATCGCATTTAAATAATCAAATGTGAGAATTGGTGCTTGGATGATATCATCATACAGTGCGATTACATATTTTTGCTTAGTTGGCTTTGGACATTTTTCTTCTGGAGACTAGTCCATTATTCTATTCTATCATTGTATCATTGATTGATTTGCATGAAAACTGACAGAGAACTTGGTTGGAAAGGGAGGCCATGCTGAAGTTTATAAGGGACGTTTATTCGATGGTCGACTTGTAGCAGTAAAGAGGCTCATAAAGAAAGAGAAAGATAACGAGAACAACGAGAGAGACAGAGTTGCTGACTTCTTGTCAGAGCTTGGGATCATTGCTCATATTGACCACCCAAATGTTGCCAAGTTGCTTGGATTTGGCATTGATTGTGGATTATACCTTGTCCTTGAATATTCTCCACATGGCAGCCTCTATTCATTGCTTTTAGGTACTTTGTCTATCCTTTTCCTCTACCTTTTCCATTCTAATTTTAACTACTACAAGTGTTTCATATTGTTTTCATTTTCTCAGAGATAGCAAGTCTTAGATATCTGTTTTAGCCAACTTTTTAAAGATATAAAATATCACTTGGAATTACGGATCACTTTGTTAGTTCTTACAATGAATACACTAGACTAGATCAATTGACTTTGATAATCAAAAGCAACTTGTACATATGGACTCACTAAGAGACATTCATCATTATTCAGGCGGAGAGGGTCTGGACTGGAAGAAAAGGTTTATGGTGGCAGTTGGGATAGCACAAGGGTTGAAATATCTACATCATGAATGTCATAGGCGAATAATTCACCGAGACATCAAGGCTTCTAACATATTACTCACTCAAAATAATGAGGCTTTGGTATTTTTTTCGCAATTAATCAAAGTTTTATTAGTAAATATAGTATTTTGAAAGGTTGTGTTTAATTTATTCTTACTGGAACATACAGATTTCTGATTTTGGACTAGCAAAGTGGCTTCCAGAAAAATGGACTCACCATGTTGTCTTCCCAATCGAAGGAACTTTTGGGTTAGAAATGCAGTTCCACTAATCTTTTGACATTCCTCATTTTCATATCATCTTCTGTATTTTGTTTGAGCTCATGGATTTTCAAATGCTCTCAGATATCTGTCGCCAGAATACTTTATGCATGGTATTGTTGATGAGAAGACTGACGTTTTTGCTTACGGGGTTTTATTGCTCGAGATCATAACTGGTCGTCATGCAGTTGATACAACCAAAGAAAGCCTTGTCATTTGGGTATGTATTTCACTACAAAACCTATTAGATGCTTTTCTGATCGCCATAATGAAGTTTCTGACCTTGATTTTGTTAAGAGAGAATAGTTGACTACCTTAGTATAGGCTGCTGGACATTGTTGTCCTGAGATTAATTTCTTATTGAATTCTGAGAATGATAATTATCTTTGCACGCACAGGCAAAGCCTATGCTGGACAATAACAACTACAAGGAGTTAGCTGATCCCCGATTAGGCGACACTTATGATGTGTCAGAGATGAAGCGTTGCATGGTTACAGCTTCAATGTGCATTAACCATCAATCCACACAGCGTCCGTACATTAATCGAGTATGAGAATTAACGAGTTTCCAATATCAGTATGAACAATATTATTTTCTTATTAAATAAATATCTGAAATTGACAAATGCTGCTGTTTTCGGTGATTGTAGGTAGTTCAGCTATTGAAGGGTGAAGAAAGACTTATAGATTATAGACATCAACCTTTGGCAGTTAGATCACCCATTTTGGATGCTTGTGACTTGGAAGATTATACATGTTCAAATTACCTCAGTGATCTCAACCGCCACAGACAACTTGTGATGGAGTAATTGAGTTCATTTGTAGTCATCTCCATAGTGCTGTTTACACTACGGTTGTTCTTGGGAAAGTCTTAGAATGGTTTGGCCTTCTTTTTTCTGTATGTTTGTGTGTGATTGGTATAAACGTTTTCACCACCTTGTGTAGTTCTTAAATATAAAAGCTTGTTTTCTGTTTACAAGTTTGTAGAGGAACGCTAGAAAAAAGAGAGAAAAAGGAACAAAAGAGAATTTTAGGAAGCGTTTGTAAAAATGATTCAAATCAGCTAAAAATCACTTTACGCCCACTCATTTGTTCCTGGGCATAAATTGTTTGTGTTACATGGATTTCAAGATAAATTAAGGATAATGATATTATTATATTTAATTTTGATAATGTTATAATAAAAGTTTATGACATATGTTATATCCCTGTAATTAATTATGCTTGAGTAATAATATTTTTAGATAAAGTTATCATTAATTAATTATTATTGTAACAATT
Organism: Hippophae tibetana; assembly: GCA_037013495.1. Lineage (NCBI taxonomy): Eukaryota > Viridiplantae > Streptophyta > Magnoliopsida > Rosales > Elaeagnaceae > Hippophae > Hippophae tibetana. Next base: position 33,027,459 of record CM072812.1, read on the forward strand.
AAAAAAAATTGTGATAATATCACAAAATTTAATTAATGGTTACAATTTAATCCAAATGTTAACTGTAAAATCCTTGTCCTCCTATTGCAATCATTAGAATTTAGGAAGGACGACAACAAAAATTCGAAATAAAATTTTCCATTTTTTTTAACTTTTGACTGTTAACTTCTAGAATTCCTTTTCTTATGTTTGAAATTAATGTTTTCTTTTATAATTTTTTCAAAGCCAACAATGGTATTTTTTTTTAAAAAATTAATGTCTATGTAATACCATTTTTTATTTTTATATACTCAATTTTTTATTTTATTCAACTGACGTCGATTGCTTTAGTAATGCCAAATGGTTCAATTAGGTACTGAATAATTTCAAATTTAAGTACGATCTAAATAAAAATGATACTTGATTATGTAATATTTATTTCAAAAATACTCTATAAAAATGGATACTTGAGTATGTAATATTTATTTCAAAAATACTCTATTAACAAGTGACAACCACCACAAAAAATGGTTTTATGTCTTCGTGAAAATGAGGTATTATAATCATTGAGGATGATTCAATTTAAAGAGAAAAATTAGAAAAAAATCATAAAATAAAAGTGAAATTGGTTTGTTTTAATACCAATTTATATATAAAGAGACATACAATAGTAAAATCATAAACTAACATACGATCAATCACATTATGAGACCAAACAGGTGGTCGATCTTTGGGTGTTCTAAACTTTTAAAGACAATTGTAAAATCTATCTTCTAAGAGCGAGCTTGTCTTAAGTCACGAGCATTGTTTACCAAGACTGGGTCGGATTCTAGACTATATCTTATGCTTGAATAATAATAAAATTAATTTAAAATTTAACAATAATTTTTTTAAATATTAAAACATAAAATAAGTTATGAAATCTTTTATTTTATTTAAGTTCAAAAATTAGATTAAAATGTAAAACTTTTCAATCAAAATCAAACTAAAGTACAAAACTAGTTCCTAATAAAACTAAATTGAATGAATTTAGATAAAAAAAATAATACTTTATAAAAAAAATACGTTACTAGGGGTGAAGGGAGGGATGGGTGAAGGGAGGGATGATTATGGTGGGCCTTGACCTCAGGATAAATGTTTACTATTATATGTAAATAATTTTATAATTTATAGTATTTTATATGAATAAAATAGACATGATTTCCTTATTACAATAAAATTATTTTTCTTTATATGTAAATAATGTAATTTAAAGAATTGTTTGGCTCTGATGCCAATTGATGTAGACAAAAGCATGAAAAAAATAAACGAAAAAATTAGATAAATGATGTAATTTAAAAAATTGTTTTGACTTTGATATCAATTGATATAAACATAAAGGTGAAAAAGAAAACTATGAAAGAATGTTTGCAATCTCTAGAAATTTGATTATGAGTCAGCAATTCGGGCAAATTTTGTTGGTGGAAATAGGCATAGCAGTGGTGGAAATAATAATTTTGTGGCTAAATAATTTTCTAATAATTCTCGATCTAATAGTTTTAATAAATTATCTTCTTGGAACTTCCATCAACTTCTCAAGAATCAATCTTGAGATCCTTCCACTAGTAATTCTAATGGATAGAATAAGTCTTTTAGAAGAACTTTATTGATCGACTTGTTTGACAAATATGTGAGAAACTTGGGCATGTTGCAACATCTTTCTTCTTATTGAGGGATATTCTTCTCGACAAGAGTTCTTCCTCTGAGTTTCACTCTATAGCTAAGCATGTTTTTAGATATACTTCACATAATTCATCTGATGTAAGTGCTTATTGCTCGACTTTGGTGCTAGTCATCATTTGACACTATATTCCAGTCAAGTTCCTTATGCTTCTTCATACACTAGGTCAGGTAGTATTCTTGTTGGTGATGGTAACAATCTTGATATTACTAGTGTTGGTTATGACACTTTAATTGTCCTTGAGCATTGCATGATTTTTGTTAATAATATTCTACACACTCCTCAAGCTTCCACTAATTAGTTAACTGTTCAAAAACTATGTAAAGATAACAAGGTTTACATTGAATTTTAATTTGATTAATTTTTTGTTAAGGATGTGCACACGAGGGATGTCATCCTTCAAGGAAAGAGTGAAAATGAACTTTACAAAGTTCCAGGCATAGTGAGTAGAGGTCCATCAACAAAGCAAAAGATTTGGTTGTCTGTCATATAGCAAGTCATAATGACTCAAATACGGATAAGGTTTACAAGAAGTGGAATTGTAAACTTAATCATCATTCTTATGATACAATTGTCAAAATCTTACGTGCTTGTAATGTGTCTTGTAAAGGTCTCACAAAGGAATTAGTTTTCTCTAAGGCTTGTCAAATTGTCAAATCTCATAAGTTTCCTTTTCAATTGTCATGCAATAAGGCTTTAAAGCCCTTTGATCTTGTATATCTTGATGTATGAACTTAAACACAACTTTCTTATAATAATAAAAATTTCTTCTTGTTCATTGTTATGATTTTAGTAAATTCATTTGGATTTTCCCATTGTAAACTAAAGGCCAGTGCACTAGCATTTTTCTACCCTTTACTAAGATGGTTGCAAAACAATTTAGTGTGTCTTTAAAAGCCTTGCAAACTAATGGGAAGGCTAAATTCAAACCAATTATCTCTATAATAGAACAAGATGATGTGATCCATAGGTGTACATGCCCTCGTATTTCAAAGAAAAATGGGGTAATAAAGAGTAGTCATGAGATGATACTGGAAAGAGGCTTAGCTTTGCTATTTTAGTCTTATATGTCACTCTAGTTTTAGAGTTATGCTTTCAAGACCATAATTTATCTATTTAATTGTCTGCCTAATATAAGTCTGGATGGTTTATCTTCTTATAAGTTGTTATATCGTAAAAAGAGTGATATGGCATATTTTAGAGTGTTTGGGAGTCAATGTTTCCCTTATCTCAAGTTTCAAACTTCCCAATAGTTTGTTTTCCTAGGTTATGCTTCCAAGAAAAAAGGCTATATATGTTATGATATGGTGGTTGATAAATTCAATGTCAGTAGACATGTTCTGTTTAATGAAACATGCTTTCCCTTTCAATCTTTAGAGATTAAAGCTAATAATATTAGGTCATCCATTGAACAACTTGTAATTTTGTCCTACCTTATGCACTCTTCCCTATACCTGATTGACTCTAATTTGAACTATGATTTGTCACCATTTTCTTTACTTGATCGAGCTATAATTTTGGCTTCATCCTTTGAGCCTCATACTTCTCATTCAAATTCACCTTTACGTGGAACTTAGTCAAATTCTTCCAACTCTTTTACACATCCAGAATGCACTATTATGCATTTATTAGACCTTCTTAAATACCTAACCTCCTAATATTGAACTTGAACAACTCACCTATGATATTCTAGGAAATTCCATTCCCACTAATATTATACAAGTGGAGTCATCTAGTCAAGTAAAAGTACTTCCAGATATCTCCATTAATCTTCAACATTTTATTGATCTATTTATTTCTTCTACTTCACTAAATTCTCATCCTATGACCACTAGAGCTAAAGTTGGCATTGCTAAGCCCAAAATTTTTGCCTTCACAATACATGGGATACTTGTACTGCATAAACTTAAAAATTATAAGCATACCTTGACTGCTCCAGTTTGCAAGCAAGTTATGCAACATAAATATGATGCACTATTAAAGAATGGCACATAAGAACTAATGGCTCTACCTAATGGTAAAAATATCATAGGATGTAAATGGATATTTTGTGTAAAGTTGAAGGAATATAGGAATTTAGAAAAATACAAATCTAGATTAGTATATAAGGAGTTTCTACAAATTGAAGGGATTTATTTCTTTGAGGCATTCTCATCTACGGTGAAGCCAACAATAGTAAGAATCATGCTCACTTTGGCACTTTATAAGGATTGGGATATCAAGCAAATTGATGTCAATAATACATTCCTCAATGGAGTGCTTACTCAAGATGTGTTTATGATCCAACCACCTGGTTTTGAACAAGGACATGGATTCGTTTGGAAATTAAAAAAAGCACTACATAGCCTGAAGCAAGCTTCATGTACTTAGTTTGAGAAGTTGAGCTCTTGTTTATTGCAATTGTATTTTCATTCATGTAAGTTAAATGCATCTTTGTTTGTACTTAACACTCTCAAACTTATTTGATGGTCCTTGTGTATATCAATGACATACTCATCACAGGAAGTTCACCTTAACTCATTCAAGCTCTAATTGTGAAGTTTGATGCCCAATTCAGTTTATAAGGATCTTGGTACCTTGGCTTATTTCCTTGGAATTTAGGTCTACTTACAGAAAGATCTTATTCATTTAAATCAAAGGAGATGTACACAGGAGCTACAAGTAAAATATTGGATGTATGACTCCAAATGTTGTAACACTCCTATGTCCATTGGAAAAGCCTTGTGTTAAACTGATGGTACACTTCTATCAGATGCAAATGCATCTTTATATAGGATCACAATGGTTACTTTTTAATATTACACCTTAACTTTCCCAAATATTATGTTTAATGTAAATACGTTATGCCAGTTCATGCCCAAACCCACTGATGTTTAATGGACTGCTGCTAAAAGTTTGTTATGTTACTTAAAGAGTACTATGCATTATGGTCTCACATTTTGCAAACCATCTCATTTCGATTTGATTTCTTATAGTGATGCTGATTAGGTATCATCTCCTGATGATATGAAATTGATTTTTGCTTATTAAATCTTTCCTGGTAATAATCTGTTATCTTGGCATTTATCAAAGCAACAAGTGGTTTTTAGGTCTAGCATTGAACTTGAATATAGGGTCATGGCTGATGCAGTTGTTGAGCTCCTTTGGTTCAGGTCCTTGTTCGTTGAACTTAACCTTCTAGTAACTGCTCCTTCTTTCCTTCTCTGTGATAATATTAGTGCTCAAAGTTTAGCCTACAATCCATTTTTTCGCTCTCATTTTAAGCTTATACAACTAGATCAATAATTTATCAAATATCAACTCTTGAATCATCAATTGGTTATTCAACATGTATCCTTTTGAAGATCAGATAGTTGATGCTCTCCCTAAACCCTTTACTTCTTCTCAATTTGTCTCACTACTAATCAAATTTATGATTTTGTCCGAACCATTAATTTGATGGAGGGATATTATTATAATAATAAGGGTATTATATTATGCCATATATGCAATGTACTAGATCATATGCTCTAATAATTTCCTAAGATTGTTAAGGTGTTTTGTTGCCTTTGTTAATACGACTCAAGCTCATAAAAGTTTAGTTAGACTGTTAGGCTTTGTGCGTAAACCACCTTTCCTTTTTTTCTTGATCGGGTCGAGATGGTAACTATTGATCGAGTTTATAGATTTTTTTTAAAAATTAAATATTCTAAATTTTTAGATATTCAAATTTTAAATGCATATATTTCATCCAATTTTCATTAAATTTTCACAAATTTAAAATCTTAAATATTCATACTCATATACATATTGTATCAATTAGATATAGGTAATTTATAAAAAATGTTAACTCATAACATTTTTTAACATTACTTATAAAATCAATATCACTTGTTTGGTTTATAATATATTAATTTTTATTTATTAAAAGAAAAATGATTATTTATATCTAATAAAATTAAAACATAGGTAAACTTAATCCTATTTTTTTTAACATTACTTATAAAATCAATATCACTTATTTGATTTATGATATATCAATTTTTTTTATTAAAATAATAAATATAACATACACAAACTTAATTCTTATTACAATTACAATATTTATTTTTTTAAAATATTTAACACCAGTACGACGTGCTATATAACCTCTTATAAAATAACTAGGGAACTCTAACATAAAATTTTACATGCACACCTTTTTTCTTCCTTTTAAATACATTTTTATTTTCAAATTTTTAGTCATAAAATAATTTAATCCTTATTTTAGTCATAAAATAATTTAATCTTTATTTTTTATTCGTGAAATAGCTTAATTCCTATTATTTTACGTAAAATAATTTAGTTTATATTCTTTTGAATTTGTAACGATTAAACCCTTATTATTTTAAATTTCCAACTATGAATGACAATATATAACGTATATTTATCTTCTTAATAGAAGAATAATATGTTATCATTTTGACCCAACTTTATTTATTTCTTGCTGGTATTTTCTTTTGTCTTTTGCAAAATGGAGGCAATTAATATTGTGCTGAAAGATCTGTTTAAATTTTATATTTTAATTAGCTTGTAGCTCTTTATATATCTCTTAGCTGTTAAATAGCTGGCTTACAATTATCGTTTTTAGAACAATAAAAATATTATTCATGTGATGACTTTGCATTTAAATGTTTTATATTGTTATTGATTTATGTAAATTTAAAAGAATATAAAATAAATTGTTCAATGGTTAAAATAATAGCAACTAAATTATTCGTTTTAAAAAAACTTGAGACTAATTTTTATATGATTAAAATAATAAAGACTAAATTATTTACTAAATTTTCTTATGACTAAAAATATGATTAAAAATGTTTTTTTAAACATATTTTTACTTATAGACTTTGACAGTCTAAAGCAAAGAAGTCGATAACTTTAGATACTTTTAATTTTTTTAGTCTTTAAAAAATTAATTTACTTTCTATCCTAGAGTGATCTTTTTACATAGGAGATCTTGTTTATATTTATCTTTTTTTTTATTAATTATTTTAAATAAAAATAAATATTTATATTGTTTCTCTAGGTTGTTTTTTTTCTTTTTATATTTATCTACAATAATCTGTGTCATGATTATACTTATAAAGTTTGTATTTTTTGTTAATTTAATAAAAATTTAAGGTTTTCTCTATATATTTAAGAATGTTTTTAGTATTAGTTTAATAATTTTGATTATTAATATGTTTAAATTGATAATTTTTTTATTTAAATTGTAACTTTTGATCTTTAATAAAATTATATTTAAAAACAAATTTAACTGTCTATTTTTTAACACCATTGTTCTCTACGTGAAAAAATAAAAAGGTATATGTTTCCATTGTAAATTTTGAAAAAATCTATATATTTTAAATTTAAGATAAATTTTAAATAATATATCACAATTTTATTTATAAATATAATTTTATCCCTATAATTGTATAAAATAAAAATTAACTCATTAATTATTATTATATTATATTTATAAATATAGAATAATGCATATAAGGGGATAGTTACTACCCTTTATAATATAGTTACTAATTTTAATTATTTTTTTTATTTTCTTTCATTATTTTATAATTTTATTTTAATTTATTTTTTATTTATTTTTGTTTAATATTTTTGTGTAATAACTTTTAATTCTTATATAATATATTTTCTTTTCTTTTACTAACTTGTTATAGTTGTTTATTTAACATTTATTATCTAACCATTTGCTTGTATCATTTTCTTTTTCTTTTCTTCTTGTTGTAGTTTTATTTATTTATTTCTATTTCTTTTATTTATTCATTCATTTATTTTATCTTAGTTTTATTTATTTTTGTTATTTATTTTTATTTTATTTTATTTTTATCTTATTACAATTTATTAGTATTTATTTTAATTAAGTAGTTAGAATTATATTAGTTATATTTAAAAAAAAATCTGACACTGTTTTCAAAGATTTCTAAAGTTTTATATCAATATCACCGTTGTTGATGAAAAGAAGTGAATGCTAAGTTAAACCTAGGTATAAACGTTAATTTAATGTTTTATTTATTATGCTTGTAGGTAGGAGTTTGTGAACTGAAACATACAATTACGTTTCTTCAATACAATATACAAGAATTTTATATCAATTGATAAGTTAAATTCTTTACAGAAAAGATGTTATGGAGAATTTGTATCTATTTGAGAAATATTTTCCGCCTTCTTTTTTCAATTTAATAATTCAAATGTGTATTCATTAGTTTGAGAAGTTTAATTGTGTGGTCTACTTAATTAAGGTGAATATATCCTTTTGAGAAATACAAGTCCTTAAATGATAAGTAAATAATAAAAATCATCTTGAAAGATACATAGTGGAATGTTACATCGTTGAAGAGGCTATTAAGTTTTGTTTTGAATACTTTTATTATTACACTAAAATTAGAAATTTATTTTATGTATAAGTTTTTCTTAGATCGTGATATGATTCAAGTGGGTAACTCAATGCTTAGTGAAAATAAGAAATTGTTTATCAATTACACTAGATGAAAAAACACACACAAAATCATTTTGACAAATAACAATGAGGTCTAAACATATACAGAATAAGTAATGATAATGCATTTCAACTCAACCATTTTCATATAAAATAAAATTATTATTTATTTAACTATTAGTTAAACGTAATTGATATATCTTTCATAATATCATAGAATGCACTTGAATTTATTGAAAATTGATTCTTATTATAAAAAAAATAAGAGAAAAATGACTATATGATAAGCATAAATGAGAGCTTATACTGGTTAAATCTATTATTTCTTAGTTGAAAATGTGTGTTAAATAACTAATATATCGTTCTTTTAACATATAAGTTATTTTTAATGAATTTATAATGTTAAATTATTATTTTGAATTTAAATACATATAGTTATTTAGTTTAAGTAAAACAAATTATGATATAAATTTTTGAAGATTTAAGAAAAAAAATGGATAAAATATTTGCTCCATATTATAAGATAACAATAAAAAAGAAAAATATGATGATATTATGGAATAACAGAGGTACCATTATTATTATTTACATATATTGTAAATAATAACACATACAATAATGTACATATTTAATTTCATATTTAATATACCATAGACATGTATATTTAGTAATATTGTAATTAAATTAGACTTGTATATATGTAAATTATTTTTTTGTTATAAGTTAGTTATTAAGTAATTAATATCTATTTTTTAAAATTTACATGGTTAGTAGAAAATAAACAAAAATATATTTAAGGGTTGTCATTTTAACTTAAAATTGATTTTAAATTTTAAATCAATTATCACGTTAGATAATTTTAAATTTTAAATCAATTAATATGTATTATAAATTTTAAATTTTAAATCAATCGATAATTAATATAGAATTAAACTTTTACATCAATTCTATCGGTTATCATAGAACCATTTGAAAATTTTAAGTCAACTCGTGTGAACCAACTTAAAAGCACTTTATTGTCATAGTAATTACTATTTATGTTATTATTTGTACTAAATTTTAAGTTGTTAAATAAATATATTAGTTTTTAAGAAAAAAAATCATTAAAAGAGATATTTATATAATGTTTATTTATTATCGTTTTGCGTAATTTAAATAAATAGAGATTATTAAAAAAATTTAAATATGTTGATTTAATCATTTGGAAAATAAAAGAGTTTTTTATTAAATAATAAAAATCAAAATCAACAATTTTATTTTTCTTATTATTAATTAATAATATGTAAATTGTCATTTCATATTTATTTAGTATTCTTTTTTTTAGATCAAAGAATATTAGATGTAGTTAAAAACACGTGAATTCAAACGAAAGATGATTAAGTCTTATTTGAATTACATATATCATATAAGTATTTTTTATTTAATGTATATAACTAATAATAATTTTCATTAACTTTATCTTATAATAATATCACTAAAATATAATTATTTATAATTAAAAAAATCAATTCATACTTTGAAATAATAATTATGTTGTCACTTAGATTTTGTTTTTGAATATTCAACCAGATTACAACCTGGTTAGTGGAGAAACTTAGCCAAAATCAATATGTTCTGGAAAAATGAAAGCAGAGCATGTGGAAGGGAGTGAATAATCTTTCGCTTCTCCAGGTAGTGTTTTCAATTTTGCTTGGAAAATTTGTTTTTGTTTTGTTCTCTACTTCCTTTCAATCCCTAACATCGGTGTGAATTAAGAACAATTTACTATTGAGATGAAGGGAGTACGAAGAGACCAAATATTGGTTTTTTTTCTTTCCTCACTTTGCACGAGGACCAAATTAATGGTTGATTGGAAATTTTTTACATCAGCAGTCTCAGAATTATATCATCTGGGTACTGATTATATTTAGTGGCTATATATATTTCATACTAATTTGAGAAGTTCTTGGTTTTGAGTGAAGTCGATCACATTTAGACTGTGGATCGAAAGGATAACTTTTAGGTTTGCTTTGAAGGTGTTCGATTAAAGTTTCAAATGAGTTTTGTGTAGTCAAATGAGCCTATTACTCAGCTGGAACGTCATGGGTTGGGTAATACACGTGCTTTCCGTGCTGTTGGAGACCTAGTTAGAGATAATGATGCTCCTCTAGTTTTTCTATGTGAAAGCCGGTTTAATAAAGTGCAGCCCGAAAACCTGCGTGTCAATCTTGGTTTTTATGGGTGTTATGTGGTGGAAAATAGAGAGGAAGGAGGTGGTGGGGTCTAACTCTCTTTTGGTGGGACACTAATGCTGTTTTCTAGTAATAATGGTCACATTGATTCAAATCATTTTGGTTCTTGGTTCGAACAAATGCAAAAATAAATTCTGGTTTTTTTTAAATAGAGTTTAACGAGAATAGAAATGATTTTTTTTTAAATTATTATTATTAGGGAGATAAATTACAATAAATGCTTATAAGTGATGTTAATTTACCATTGGATTAATCGATAATTAGCATTTTTCACTTTTTTTTTCTTAAAAATGATGTAAATTAATTTAAATTATTATAACTTTCCATTTTTTTTTCTCCTAGATTAGAACAAATTATGATAAAAATAAAAATGAAGAAAAACAAGAAGACGCGTAACCATATTATACATCATTGCTCAACATACTTTATCAGCCATGGAAATAAACACGTCAGAGTTCTGTGACACGTTCCTTACCAGAAAAATCAAAGGAGTGGAGCCCACGTTTACAAATTACAAAACCATTCAACATCTGTCCCTGGAGTGGAGATCTCTCGTACATTGGACAATTTTGTAATTCTTGGGTATTTTTATTTGACTGGAAATATGGAAACTGTGGGCTGCAGTTTTTTTCATTTATTCAATAAACTTCATATTTTCGCTCTCGCGTTCTGGATAAAAGCAAATAAATAGCTTTCTTTTTCTTGTTCACCATCTCTTTCTGATAGGGCATTAGGATTTTAGTATCTACTTCTTCAAGGTACGTTCTCTTTATATGAATCTGTTAATGTTAATTTCTGGGGATAATTGGCTGTTCAATATTAGGGTTTTCGTATTCAATTGGAATTTTTTCTTTCGCTTTGCAGACTTGTAATGGAAGCAGCTGCAACGACTGTTATCCAATCACCATTCGTTTCCCATAGGCTGTTCAAATCATTCCCCAGATTGGGTGTTTTACCTTCTCAGAGTTCCATTTTTTCTGCTTTTGGTTCTAACTTTGTTCGCTCAATTAAGGTACCGCTTATCGTGCGTAAATGAGAATTGAAGCTTGAATTTTTTGTGATGCAAAAATTTATATGAATCGCTGTCTAACTTTCTTAGCTAAAGTGGACACATGTTCCAAACTTTAATTAAATTCACCTAGATTTTAAATTTTTAAAACATACCATTTTTTCATCAAGCATTTAAAATTTCAGACATAATTTTTTAAAACTTTTAAATTCTATAATTTAATAATAAATTTTTAAATTTCACTTATAGTTCCTAGCTTTGGTTACTAAAATACGTGAATTCAAAACTTAGGATATATATGAAGTTTTAAAAATTGGATTAAATAGTATGATTTAACGGTTTAATCTATGCGAAATTTTAAAAGAAAGTTTGGGATATGTTTGCATTTTAGTCAACTTTCTTTATTATTAATTTTTTGCTTTTTCAGATTCATTTTTAACTGTCCTTTCATTAAAAAGCTTAAGTATCTTGACTTGATATTTTTAATGAACTATCATTTGTTAATAGTATTCTCCCTAGTTCCCTCACATATCTTTTTGAGTAACTTTTTATTTTTGATAAAAAATTTGTGAAGTTAAAAACTTTCCAATCTAAGTTATATCAATTAGAAGGGATTGACACTTGCGTATTGAGTAATTGAACTGTGTATATAAAGTAATAGAAATAAATTCTGATATTTTCTTTTCCCTTACTTGAGTTTCTTTACTTTCTTTACTGTTGGGTTAAAATAATGAGGGTTTGAGATTTTGAGCTCATAGATAGATACATGCAAACCCTGTATCATAATTTTGTTAAGAGAATCACAATATCAATGAACTTAATCAAGCTCTAAACAGCAGAATGAAATTTATTCTTCTTCTTTGTGTGAATCTTTTAGGAAACAAATAAATAGAGTTCAAAATAAAACATGCACAAAAACAACACAATCAATTTACGTGGAAAAACCTTATCGATATAGGAAAGAAACAACTATGTCACTTCATCTCCAAAACTTTCACTATCAAGCAACAATTGTACAAAAGTACTCTCTATATAAAACTAGAGGCAAACAATTAACAACATCATCAGAGATACTACTTCTTAAAGACTAACAATTATTTCAAGAAAATGGAGAAATCTAACCCAATTTCGTAGTCACTGTTCACGGTCTAGATTTTCCCAAACTAGCGAGCCAAATCCAAATCCTACCGTTCATATTGAAGAGTCTTGAGTCGTGAACCTTCCCGTAAAATTTCAGCTCAATCGGACCACAAATAACCTTCCATCGGAGCACTCGATGAAGGCTTGCTGGAGAAAAAAAACTGCTCTTTTTTTCTGCTGCTGCCGCTGAAAATTCCCTGCTGAAATTCACTCTTAACAAACCCTAAATGGGTTTATTAATGAAGCAATCAAATGGACAAAATTACCCTTTCTTTCTCCATGGGCCATGAAACAACATGGACTTTTTATTTCTTGGGCTCCTCCAAACAAGAGGGAAAACCCAACAAATTTCTCCCTTTTCTCGATTAGATGGAGGGATCCGCTATCTCGGCAATTGAACAACTAATTTCAAGTTTTTTTCTTGATACTGTTTTTGTCAGCATGTTAGATCCATTCTCATCAGTATGGATTTTCTCAAGTTCAAGCAACTTATTGTTAAGAGTATCCCTTATCCAATGATACCTCATATCAATATGCTTTGATCTTGAGTGAAATGTCCAGTTCTTCGGTAGGTGAATATAACTCTGATTATCGTAGAACAACACATATTTCTGCTGCTTGAAACCAAGTTCTCGCAAGAACTGTTTCATCCACAACAACTCCTTACAAGTTTCCGTTGTTGCAACATCTTGTAGAAAGTGTAACACTTTTGCAACCTTCAACATCTTGTATAATTTGATCTTCTATAAACACACAATAACTCCTTACCAATTTCTTCTCAACTGGATCATAAAATTTGTAGCCAAATTCATCCAGACCATAACCAACAAAAATACATTGTCGTGTCTTCACATTGAGCTTAGATCTCTCATCTTTTGGTATATGCACAAATGTCTTGCAACCAAAAACACGAAGATGATCATAAGAAACATTTTTGTCAGTCCAAACTTTGTTTGGTACATCAAACTGAAGAACACATGGTGTGAGATTAAGAACATGTACAACTGTATTCAAAACCTCACTCCATAAAGATCTTGGCAAATGAGACTGCGAAGGAAAACATCTTACTCTTTCAACCAATGTCTTGTTCATTCTCTCAGTCAACTCATTTAACTTAGGAGTCTTAGGAGGTGTCTTTTTATATCAAATGCTCTGATGCCTACAATACTCATCAAAAAGACCTGAATACTCTCCCCCATTATCTATTCTGATGCACCGTAATTTCTTCTCAATCTATCTCTCAACTAAGGTTGGAAACTGTCTAAACACATCTAATACTTGATCTTTGCTCTTCAAAGTGTACACCCATAACTTTTTTGAACAATCATCTATGAAAGTCACAAAATAACTAGCACCACCCAAAGTTCTCGTCTTCATAAGACCACATACATTTGAATGTACCAAATCAAGTATGTATTATTTTCTTGAAGGAGGATAACTCTTGAAAGAAACTCTATTTTGCTTCCATGCCAAACAATGAGTACATCTTAAACAAACATCATTCATTTTAGAAAAAAGATTATTTTTAATCAAGTCTTTCTCACTCATGTGAGCAAGTATCTTATGCCACAATTCTTCTGTGAGTTCATCTGTCACAGCATTAATAACGCATATGAAGAGTCTTGCCTGCAGTATATACAAACTAGAATGTTTGTTCCCACGAGCAACAACCATAACACCTTTAGTAAGTTTCCATTGACCATTACTAAAGGTATTGCAATATCCTTCATCATCAACTTTACCTGCAAAGATCAAGTGCAAACGAATATCAGGAATATGTTTTACCCCTCTAAAAAGTGGCCTTGTGTCATTATTCATCTCCAAACAAGCATCTCCAATACCAATGACTTTAACCAAGCCATCATTACTCAACTTCACTATCCCAAAGTCACATGTTGTATATGATGTAAAGAAGTCCTATCGAGACGTAGCATGAATGGAGGCTCCACTATCAATATCAATACGAACTTAATCGAGTTCTAAACAACGGAATGAAACCTACTCTCCTTCTTTGTGTGAATCTTTTAGGAAACAAATAAATAGAGTTCAAAATAAAACGTGCACAAAATCAACGCAAGCAATTTACGTGGAAAAACCTTCCCGGTGTAGGAAGGAAATAACCACAGCACTCCATCTCCAAAACTTCCACCATCAAGAAACAATTGTACAAAAGTTTTCTCTAGATAAAATTACAAGCAAACAATTAATAACATCATCAAGATTACAACTTCTTTGAAACTAACAATTATTTCAAGAAAATGGAGAAATCTAACCCAATTTCGTAGTTACTGTTCACAGTCCAGATTTTTCCAAACCGGTGAGCCAAATCTAAATCTCACCGTTCAGATTGAAGAGTCTTAAGTCGTGAACCTTCCTGCAAAATTTTAGTTCAATCGGACCACAAATAACCTTCTATCGGAACACTTGATGAAGGCTTGCTGGAGAAGAAAAACTGCTCTCCTTTTTCTGCTAGTTTTTCTGCTGCTGCCGTTGAAAATTCCCCGTTATTCACTCTCAACAAACCTTGAATGGGTTTATTAATGAAGCAATTAAATTGACAAAATTGCCCCTTTTTTCCATGAGTCATGAAACCACATAGGCCTTTTATTTCTTGGGTTCCTCCAAACAAGAGGGAAAACCCAACAAATTTGAAACACGAAGTTTGATCCCGTATTATGTTTTGGAACTTGGAGATTGAGTGTTATGTGTAAGTTAAGTTTTTGCGGTCTTTAAAATTCTTTAGGATTCAAGGCACTATTAAAATTTCGAGTATCAAAATTTTGAACTTAGAGTTTGAGTTTCATCTTGCAGTTATGGGTAGTCTCAATGATACCAATTTAATGTTTCGAGGTTACTCTTTATTGTTTGAAAATTTGTTGTGTTGTTAGCTCCAGAAGTTGGCTGCTTTGATATTTATTTTTAATTGGACTGATTGAATATGCAGCACACCTCTTTGGTCTCTCATCCAACATCGAGACAGAGAGTGATATTTCACAATAGAAGGTCCTCATTGGTTAGAGCAGCACAGTCATCCCCAGAATCAGGAGGGTCGTCAGCTCAGGTTGCCCCACTTCAGCTTGAGTCCCCTGTTGGACAGTTTCTCTATCAAATCTTGATAAGCCATCCACATCTTGTGCCTGCAGCAGTTGAGCAGCAGCTTGAACAGCTTCAAACAGATAGTGATGCTGATAAAAAAGAGGAACAGTCTGCTTCAGGCACTGATATAGTTCTCTATAGGTTTGTTTCATGTTGCATATATTAATGACCGATCATGTTACTGCTTTGAAGAAATGATTTCTGAATATAGGCAGGGATTAAATGTTGAGCTCTTGCAATGTGTAAACAACCAATTACTATGTTACTGCTGTTTATGATTTGTAGTCTTTTGAATTGAGAATACCGTCATGCTCAATTAAGAAACCAGAACAGTCTATAGTTCTTTATGCCTCTGTGTTTTTTGGTAGTTTGATTTACATGATATGCACATTTTTGAAGATGTGTATTGATTTTAAATTTCTGATCTTTATGTGTTTGATTGAATTATTAGGAGAATTGCTGAGGTTAAGACCCATGAAAGGAGAAAGGCTCTAGAAGAGATTCTGTATACTTTGATTGTGCAGAAGTTTATGGATGCAAATGTTCCTTTGATACCAGCCATAGGTTTCTCTACTGAGGATCGTTCTGGACGGGTTGACACATGGCCAAATGAAGAGAACAAAAAGATTGAGCAGCTTCACTCACCAGAAGCCTATGAGATGATCCAGAATCATCTGGCATTGATCTTAGGAAATCGGTTGGGTGACTCAACTACTGTCGCACAAATAAGCAAACTAAGGGTTGGCCAAGTTTATGCTGCATCTGTGATGTATGGGTATTTCCTTAGGCGTGTAGACCAGAGGTTTCAGCTTGAAAAGGCAGTGAAGATCCTTCCAAGCCCATCAGAGGAAGAACAAAGTACAGATCAGCAAGCTGTTGGTGAGGGTATAGAATCTTTTCAGTCAGGGTCTCCCAGCTCTGGTGTTTCTTCCTGGTCTGGTGGCATTAGTCCTGGTGGTTTTGGTCATGGGATCAAGGATTCCCGACTGAGGAGCTATGTAATGTCTTTTGATGGGGAGACCCTTCAGAGATATGCAACAATTAGGTCTAAAGAAGCTGTTACCATCATTGAGAAGCATACTGAAGCATTATTTGGAAGACCCGAGATCAATATAACACCTCAAGGGACTATTGATTCTTCTAAGGATGAACTCATCAAAATTAGCTTTGGTGGTTTGAAGAGGCTTGTTCTGGAAGCTGTGACATTTGGCTCTTTTCTGTGGGATGTAGAAAGCTATGTAGATTCCAGGTATCATATTGTGATGAATTAAGTTATTCCACTAAATGGATTTAGATGCAGAACTGATCAAATGAAAAGACACAATGCGTTTACTGTGATAATTATAGCAACAACCTACTAGAAATTTGGTCGCAAATATTTCTGTATATAATAGATTTTGAGATTTTAGGTTAAGATCTAATTATTATTTTAGCATATTTGAGCCATATCGTGATTTTTGCTCTTTATATATTTGCATAATCTAAATGACTTCTTTTAGATTATATACAATAATAATATTCCTGGACCACTGCATTTGTACTTATGTTACTTTGGGGTATCAGTGTCAATGAGCTTTACGTGGATTTAAATTCAAATGAACCCATAAAATTTAAAATTGTGATGAAAAAGGTTACAAAATGGAAGGAGACCAATTCGAATATGAGAATTTGGGCTTGATTTTTGACTATGCATTACATGAGCTGAAAGTTTCTTCTGAGAACTTTTTTTTTTTATTATTGAATTTTTAAAATTAAATTGTCAGTGCTTAGGATAAATAAGGAATGCACGTTTTTGTTTAATTTGTTCGATTTTGAACCAGAATTGGAGGCAAACTGTTCTTTTTGAATTGTTCTATTCCTGTAGTCGTAACAACTTTATTTTTTTACAATAACTATTTCATTAATTTTCTATGTTTTTAATATT
Source organism: Hippophae tibetana (assembly GCA_037013495.1). Classification (NCBI taxonomy): domain Eukaryota; kingdom Viridiplantae; phylum Streptophyta; class Magnoliopsida; order Rosales; family Elaeagnaceae; genus Hippophae; species Hippophae tibetana. The sequence goes on from CM072812.1 coordinate 33,045,018, forward strand.
GATTAAATTGTTCGAGATAAAGCTAAGTCTTAGGAATTTGTTTCTTGTGAGTTAGATTTTAAAAGAAGATTTTAGTAACCATGACTTAGAGTGAAAAAGTTGATATTAAAAAAGAAGGCATGTATTAGAGGATGTGTCATGTGTAAATTGTATTGAAGTATAAACTATTAAAAAGTAAACATATTATTGGATTGGACCAGTTTTAAATTTCTTTTAGCATTTGAAAATTGGTCCAATCCCATGGGAACTGCATTTTTATAATTTTAACACGATATACCAAATACCTAAGAGTTCTTTAATTATTTTCAAATAAATACATTAATTTAAATTATTAATTTAATCATCACAGATTTCATAATTTATTAAATGTAAGTAATTTAATTTCATAATTTATGTTATAAAAAATAAGTACTTTTAGTTTTATAATTTATTAAAATGAGTATTTTTAGTCTATTCAAATTACAAAAAATGAGGACTTATAATACAACTTAAAAATTATAGAACTAAAATATTTATTATTTTGAAAAATTATATGATATATGGTGTTTAACTCAACAATTATAAAATTAAATTATTTAAATTAAATAATTATAAAATTTCTAATGTCCAACAACTCTTCTATTTTATTAGAGTTAAAATAAGGATTTCACTATTTTTTTCTACCTAGCAAAAAGAAAGTAAAGTGAGTTTCATTTCACTAAAATCCTGATGGCAAGCTTACTATGCATACAGACTGATGCCTATTTTTTAGATTATTAGCTGATCGTTAGCTAGTGAACTAGAAGCTTAGCCTGAAACGGGAAGAGGATCACAAGATTCGCATCTTGCACCTCTCGTCTGGGAGACACTTGTGTGCATGCGTCCAAGCAGTCAGTGACCCAACTTGCACACACAAATGAGAGATTGTAATCCTACTAACCCGCAAAAAAAATAGAAAACAAAAATAACTCGTAACTATGAAAATAACATTATGTTTAATTTATATATTTTTTATTAAAAAAAATCTACTTATTATCACATTAAATGTTATTTAATTAAATATCATTTAAACTCATTCAGAAGAAAAATACTTTTATTGTTATAAATTTTAAAAGAGTATTTATTTCTATCTAAGTTGCAAAATACCAATGGATATGAGCATCGAAGGGTTGGACCGACTCGTTAGCATGTTCTCACTTCCCATCTTTGTTAAACAAACGCACTCTTCTATGGTTTCAGAAATTCCTTGCCATATTATAGAAAATGGATATTCCAAGTACTAATCCAAATTTGCTAAAATTGTCCTACAAAAACGTAGATTTTTAACAATTCCCCTGATGTTAAGTCATTAAGGAGGTGGCTGTTTTCTAATATATATGTACTTTTGGTTTCAAACAATATAAAGCAAACATTATGCATAATACACTTCCTATAGAAACACCGCACACGTGCAAAATACATCTGCAAATGGTTCTCCAGTTCCTAATGCTAAATTTCCATTTCAATTTCCTCCCACCCATGAGTCCGTAAAGTTGGCAGACATGAAGGTATAAATTCAAGTACGACAATGAGCATAATATGTTATTAAACCCTACATGCAGACACTGTATATCTCCGCGTGAAACTATAGAGAAACCCTCAATAAATAGGCAAAAAGTCATACTACAGTGCAAATAATTTTTCACTATAGAGATTCAGGCACATAAGAATAGTGATTTCCTCTATAATTCTAACAAGAGAATAAAAAAAAAGGATCCAAATAACAAGCTAATAAAAGGAAACTACTCAAAAAAAATCCGAAACTACATCAGGAAACATGGATATACCCCATTATCAACAGGCCCCCAATAAGTACAAAATTCAGCTTCCTGACATTAAAACTAATACATGAGCTTCCAAACAAAAGAAAAACCTTCTCTGCCTAATTTGCTAATCCTTAAGATTCTGAGAGCTAAGATTAGAGTAAAAGGGTCAGATTGGTCAGCTAGAAGGATGCCCAGACATGGGTTTTTTGGTAATGTTAGCTCCTAATATAATGGATAAGACAATAAAAACAATATTAATAGCCAAGTTAATAAGACTGATGAGGCCAGATATAGAACTCAGTTTGCTGAGGGATCATAGTCATTGGAGTTGCAATGGCAGGGTTCGAACCAACAGAGTCCAAAGGGGTCATATAATTTGGTTGATAGTGGTGGTAGAGACTATGATGATAAAGTGCGGCAGCATGATCATACGGAATTCCAAGAGGAATGTTTGAAACTGGTTGAGCAGCTGCAAAGTTGATGTTGTTACTGCTTCCACCAATGTTAAATTGATTTTGATGATCACAGTTAATGGATGGTTTATGATCTTCTGATTCCATCGAAATCTTTAACCGTTTAGCTGCTCCTCCAACTGGAAGAGCACTATTTTGAATGGCATCAACATCATATCGATTCATCTCGAAGTTAGTCACCGCATTAATGCCCCTGAATTTAATGGCTGCAATATCATATGCCTCTGCTGCTTCCTCTTCAGTTGCTGTCATCACACAACACAAAATGGGTATGTAAGCAATTGTTTTCTAAATAGACTTTTTTTATTATTTTAGCATGCAATGGGTTTATTTAGAAACTTTGCACTAATTAGTAAGCAGTATAATACTTTGATAAACTCAAAACCTGCAATGGCAAGAATAATAACTAAAAGAAATCTAAAATCCCATTCCCTTCAAAACACGTCATGTCTCATTTCATTGAATTTTTGGTGTTTCTACCCAAAAACCAAAAACCAAAAACATTCACAAAAATGCATACCAAATGTCCCAAGGTAGAGATCTTTGTTGCCAGCAACACGCCCAATTCTTGCTTGCCATCTCCCTTGTTGATGATGCCTGAAATATTTTTTATTGATTTTTCACTCTACATTGATTTTGACAATGTTGCAAAAACTAAACAGAATTACGAGGTACCAACCTCGTTACACCCCTATATATTGAAGCACCTCTTGAAAAACCACTACTTTTTCTGCAAGCAACAAATCAAATTTGTTCGGTCAACTGCTTCATAAATCATAAATAAGTACTACATTGGAAAAACAGCAATAAGGACATACCTTCTGAGAGACGCAATGAATTCTTGCTTGGTCATATGTTTCATCTCTTCTACCTCTTTCAAGTAATTCGAAACCTGAAGTTACATTAACTTTTATAAGTCATTCAAGCCAATGGATCACATGTTATAGAGTTTAGAGTGACTAAAAGAGTGAAAGAATTACTGTAAAGTTAGTGGTTGCATTTTGACCCCAATATTTTAGAGCAGCTAGATCATAAGCTCTTGCAGCTTTATCTTCCTTGTCATAACCACCTGAATTTTATTTTTTTCAATAATTTTACACCTCTATTGGTTAGTCATAACATGAAGAGAATAGTAATAGATGTGTATAGGAATTGACCAAACTAATAAAAAAGATTAGCAAAAAAAAGTGAAACTTCTTACCCAAATATACTGTAGAACATGATAAGTTGGTAATGACCGCCAGACATCCACAACCGCAAATTACATGCAAAAGATAAAGCAAGCAATCTTTAACATCAGTTAACGAAGTAAACATTTTCAGCTCAGTAAAAGGACACCAGCAAAGGAATAACTAAGTGCAACAATGAACAATTAAGGAAATGTGACTAATTTTACTTCAACCAATACTCATAAAATTAACATTAAAGGGTGGTATCTCAATTTAATCCATGTACTATTTAAGTGGGACAACTAAGTCCCCAAACACATAAAAATTCATTATCTTTACAAAAAATGAATTAGCATAGATACATTATCTAATTATAATGAACTTCTACCATCTTTTTTTAAGAGATACTATCTTTTTTTAGAGAAAGTAAGAATTATTATAAAACACTAAAGCAACTGTTCATCCTAATGATAATATATTAAATTTAATAAACAGTTCAGATTCACAAATCCAGTGTTGGGTAAGTGCGAACATAGCGATGGAATCTCAAGCTCTTTGCACCAAAAAAGAAACCAACTTTTAATGAAAAATCCTTCTCTAAGGTATCTATCAATGTGGACCAAAAACAAAGCCACTTTAAAACCATGCTCAATAAGGAGCTACTACTACCACTATGAACAAGTTTCGGCGATAAATACTGGACAGTGGACACCGTTACTAATAATCTAAATAATATGAAAGTATTGAAATGAGTGCATTGGTCAAACCAAAACTTGCTCTGGCCAGTGAAAGCAAAAGAAAAAGTAAAAGCTCAAGTCAGAATATATCAGACCCCAGCGTTCAGACTCATTGATGTCTTTAACTTCTGTGGTTTTTAGATGTGGGTCATTTCAATTCTTGTCAAATGAGTACGGAATTCATAAAATTGATTTGTTGGTGAGCTAGATAGAGGAAAGAGTGACAGACAGAGAAAACTGAAGACAATAAAGCAATACACTTCCACCAACAAAATGGCGGCACATCTGATCAGACAATTGATAGAAAGGAAAGAAAACTCAGAACCCATAAATTGTTTATTTAATAAAAATATATATTGCCCTGTACATTATATATCACTATCATCATTCATAAAAAAACAAATGAAAAATAAGTATATGCATATATATATATATAAGTACTCCTAGATTTTGTGATAAGATTACGACTGTGTTTCACAAATATGTGATAACAAATAATTTTTTGAATTTTTATTCACTGTTACATGGAACTACCATTATTTTATTTACCAATATTATATATATATAATTTGTGATATAAAACATTGTCTTGGTTGCATACATAAGTTTTTTTCCCTAAAACGTAATTAATTCCAACTTATTTTTAAGAATAATTACATATATATAGATGTGTTTAAACTAAAAAAGAATTAAAATATATTATTGATACATAAACTTTTTATAAATTCACAAATTAAGCCTTCAAATTTTTAAAAGAAAAGATTTAACCCTCAAACTTTTGAACTTTTAAATTAAACCAAACTAATAAAACTTAAAACACAACTGATTAAAAAATATGTATTTTTACTAACAAGTATAAAATTTGAAAACAAAAATTTTAATTTAGTTAGAATTTAAGAATTAATGGTACCTAACCATTTATATTATCATGTGACAAGTATAATATAAAATATCTTAAAATTGTGATACCATGTAACAATTACATTACAACTTATACATGAGTCAAACTGTGATTATAAAAAAAACATTTTACTAATTCTTATAATCTTGTTAGCATTTTCCATTCCAATTGCATGCAAGCTTTTAATATTTATATACCTTATTATCCTATAATATTTGTATTGCGTAAAGAAAATAAAATATTATTAAACAAAACTCCTTCCAAAGAGAGAGAGAGAGAGAGAGAGAGAGAGGAGGACCTTGACGTCCTTTACGGGCCTGACCCTCTCGCCTACAGCTATTATCCCAAAGATGCGCTTCATATCTTCCAGTCCACCTGTGTCTGAAGCACATTCAGAAGATCAGTAAATTTGGTATCCTATCATATAAATTATGAATGAAAATAGATTGTTTTTCACTAACTTACCACGTACTTCACTAATGGCACTCTATCCAACATAAATATTTAATAACCCAAATTGGCTTATTTGACCCGAGATGCATGTATTATGGTTAAAATTATATTTATAACGAAGTATTAATCAATGCATAACTAATTGCAAGTAGTAGATTCAGTTTTAAATACTCCAAACCCAAAAAATAATGGCTTAGGAAAAAAAACAAAAGCAAGATATAATCAAATAAAATCCATAAAAATTAAATTTAAACTAAAAGTGAAAAAGTAATGAAAATCAGTAAAAGAGAAAAAGAAGAATACTAGTACCTAGTGACCCCGCGGTAAATTGATGTTCTTTGGCCAAAAGTATCAGCAATTTTCTTAGAGCTATCTGTATCAACAGCAACAATGGCCTTTTCGGAGATGGGAGTGACACTAAGCGACAATGAGCCTGTAGGACAATTAGAGAAACCCAACTCGTTCCCATAAGACTCAATGGAATGACAAGTGAACTCGCCTCCAGTGAGTTGAGTTTTAGCTATTGAAGCCGAGTCATCGACCTCAGAGCCCGAGTTTGTGGAAAAAGCTTGAAAACCAGTAATAGCTTTGAGATCTTGATGTTGCTGGTCTGCGAAGTATGTTGAGCTCTGGTCGTAGATTTGGGTCAGAGACGAATCTTGTGTCTCAGTTTGGCTATCGGAATAGCGAACCATGGACGAGTCTCCTCCAAGAAAGTCTTCGAGTTTGGGAACTGATTGGTTCTGGTTTTGGAGGTCATAAAAGCTGGTAATCATATTGGACTCAGAGACACTTGATGCTTCTCTTCCTTGATTTTCTTCTTGAGCAGATTCCATAAACGATAGTTGGGACTTAGGGTTTGTCCAGCCTTACAAAAGCGTAGAGATGATTCAATTTATTAACCATAAGAACTGAATGTTTGGGAACCGAGGAAATACAGGGAAATAAATCCAGGAAACGAAGCATAGCAACGATTATTTCAAATACGTAGCACTAAAAAACCGCTATTAAAAACTTAAAATGGAGTTTATATTTTTGTGCACGCCAAAGTTAAAGACGGAAGGTTCACATTAAAGTTCTTATTTTGAACCTGATTTTCTCAGCAACCAAACAGAAAGTTGGAAAGGGTTTTGGGATATTCAAGTGAAGTAGTAAAATATCATATGCGAGAATTTTTTAATATAAGAAAACTGCACCACAACACAGAAGTGATAAACTTCAAGGATCCAAGAAAACATGAGCATTTTTTATGCATTATATTTTCTAACCAACGAAACAGAAACTAAAAGCTAGAGTAGTATTAGTGTAATTAATCCTTACCATTAGCATAGAAGTTATCGATCAAATACTGAGGAGAAGCAGAGGATGAGTTATCATAACCTATGAACTGAGATTCAGACGATGACCTCAACATTTCCATGGGAGATAAAGAGAATGATAACCAATTAGTCACTGGAGCCATTAATTATTTATGTTCCACAACACCTCCTTCGTCACCAATCTTTGCTTTTAGTTTCTTCTTTCCTATGAATCCTAAAAAGCAAACAAACAAGGTCTCATAAATACAAAAAACAAAAAAGTAAAACTAACTTCACCCAGTAAAGACCAAAACTGATATTTACCTCTAGCCGTTACAAAACTCCCTTCCTCTCTAACAACTACGATAATCACGAAGAAGATAAGAAAAATGATAAATCACTTAGAACCCATTTCAGATATTAAACTGAATAGTGTAATAAGAAGCTGTATATAAAAGCTGGATAGAAAGTAGAGCGAAATAAATTTAAGTTATAGAGAAACACTGCATGCAAACACTGGAGCATATATAGCTAGCTTGAAGAAGCTGAAACAAAACCAAGCCCTTAATAAGAGTTTGAAAATTTTCAGAGAGTAAAAGTGAGAGAATGTGAAAGAGAATGTGAAAGAGAACCAGGTTTTTGGGTTATCTGCTGCAAACCGTCTTAAAAACAAAAGTTAAAATTAGATTTAGAGATGCAGAAAATAATCATTTTCTTTTTATTATATTTATAAATTCGGCAAAAAAGAATAATTAATAAAATAAGAGGGATTTTAGAAGGAGTGACTTTAGGCTCTGCGGGGAAGAAAATTTGTCTGATATAAAGGACGCGGAAGATGCGGGCTTGGCGGAAATTTTTATTTTTATTTTTATTTATTCATTTTATATAATGTTATACACTAATTCAAAAATTAAAAGGGATTGAATGAAATGTTATTTAATATTTAAAAAATATAAATAATAATTATAATTTAAATTAATTGATAATGTTTAATTATATGATATTTAATATGAATTAATATATTAATTTTTTAATAATAAAAATATTTTTAATTCTTAATAATAACATTAAATATATATATATATATTTATTTATTTATTTAATAAGAAAAATAAGTATATATATATTTTTTTATAAGTAGGGTTTAAAATAAAATATAAAGAAGATTATAATATTATAATTAAACTAAATATTTTATAACTCACCCGTTGGTAATTTTAACTTTGAGAGTTTTTTAGCTTTTTTTAATTTCTTTTTAAGAAACAAATTTTAAAACATTATATAAATATTTACATTTAGATTTAAAACAATAAAAACAGTATTTAATTATAAGTATATAGTTTCGTGATTTTTGCGGGAAGAATACTTTGGACACTTGATTTAAAGAGAAAATGAGATATAATTAATAAATGAGCAGACCCAATCTAAGCACTTGAGTTAACACTTGTATTACATGCAGCTTTACCCCACCCGCTACGTGCGTATGATGGGTCTGACGTGGTTCTCTTGTTAGGTTTTTTCTCTAAGCTACAACTTGCTCAGCTTTGCTTGCAACTTTTGTTTTTTCTTCTTCCTTCGTTTGCCAAGATTACAAGTTCCTAACAATGGTGAAATTTTCTTTGGTATTATTAACAATATCCTAATAATATTTGTATTTTAGAGTTTTCAATATTAATTTACTTTATTTGTGATAACATCGGTAAGATATTGATGTAGAAAAAATATTATAAAATATCAATTAATATCGATGTTATTTATTATTAATTTTATTTATTTTTTAAAATAATTTATTTAATTTAATCATAAAATTTATGTATTTGAAAATTATTTTAAATATCTTTACTATTTATTTTATAATTTTTGATTTACTAGTTAAAATAAACATAAAATGTATTTATTTTATATAGAATAAATAAAACAATTTATTTAAGAAATAAATAACCCATTATTTTTATTTTTAAAAATAATTATTAAAATTTTCATAATTTATATTTTTTCTTGAATTTTTTTAAATGTTTCCAATGATAATAACATATCTTAAATATATCTATAAAATTTAAATCTTAAAAATATGAAAGATATCAATATTTCAAACTTTAATTATATTATACACTTTTATGCTCCATGCAATTTAGAGGTTAGGGCAAAAAACAATTAGCATTGACATTTTTATGATATTGTTTAGTGTCCCCTCTAAAATATATATACATATATATTTCCTTAAAATATAGATATTTATCTAAAATCTATGATCTAATTTAAATTTTTTCAAATTTTATAAATATTTTTGTCCAAAATATTAATAAAATTATACTATATGTTTTGTGGAATGCTAAGTGAAGTAAACTAATTTTGAATTATTATTTTTGGTATATAATATTTACACTTATTTTATCTTACTTTTTTTTCTTTATATTTTGAAGTTTAAATTCAAACTAATTTAAATTTTAAATTAATATGTAAAAATTAAAAAAAAAACTAATTTAAGTAAACCCATATTGCAAACATGTAGCAATTTAAAGTTAAGGTAACATATATTATACCTACCAGTCATTCATTGTTTTGATTTCAAATAAAATTTCAATTCACAATAATTAATATTTATATTTTATCTATAAAGGAGGTAAGCTAACTTAGATGAAATAAGTTAATTTGATCACCACAAATATGAATTTTTTTCCTTACTTTCTTTGGCTTATATATTGTTAGGATTGCCTTACCTTACCTCACATATATTTAGGATCTATTTTCTCAAATTTAATGAACAATTATTAAATATTTGATGTGATATAGTTATATCATATTAATTATATTAAACTATATTATAATTTTTATAATTACTTAGTTACATTTTTATAATATAATCAAAAATAAATTAACAATACATTATTTTTAATTGGTAAATAATATTATATAATCATAGTATCTAATATGAGTTAATAAACATACCCTCTAAGTACCGCTTCTAAACTAGTCGACTAAGTTAACTAAAGCACTTATCCCGCCGTATAATATTTTCCCCTTTTTAATCCAAACTGTATAGCACACACACTGATGAATAAAAATGTGAAATAATATTAAGTGCAAAATGTTTAACAATTTTTTTTTTCTTATAATTTGAATATTGATATTTTTTTGCCCCTTTTCTATTCCAACTTTTAGATATCGATATTTCTTCAAGCTTTAGATATATTAATAAAGATTTTAGTCTTTGATTATTACTCACTAGACAAGAAGGAAAAAAGAAGAATAAATTATTACTAACTTTTTTCAGCTTTATATTTATTTTGCTATCAAGGAAAATTATGGGATTTTAACATTTTTTGTTTAATAATATATACCAATATTAAATTATCATCTTTAATAGCTTTTTTTCAAAAAAAAAAAAGTGAAAATATTTGGCATATTATTACTAATTGTGCTTTTTTTTTCTTTCCTAACAATAATAATAAAGTGTATAAAATATTGTTTTAATTTTTAATTTATCTTAATTATATATATATATTTGGTTAAAATGTATTTCAATTATATTACTAAAAATAGTGTAATATTTAATTTATCTTAATTATATATATATTTATTTGAATTGGAACTAACCTATAATAAAAAAAAAAGAGGGATATATATATATATATCCTCTTTTTGCTGAATAATGAAGTGGCTTCTTAATACTTATTTGTTTGCTAAGGAGAATGGAAACCAAATGCATGAAATGTGAAAAGCTTAATAGTTTGGATCAAAAGTAATAAATGCGGAGACCATGAGCGAAAATAATGGAGTAGAAACAATGAGGCTAGTCATTAGGGTGTGGTTCTTTCCACTGTAAAATTCAAGCAACCCAGCTTTTAAGGTAAGTGATTCCTCTATTTTTTTATTGTTTTTTAGAAAGCAGTGCCTCTAGCTATGACTCTTATCAATATAAAAGAAAATTTCCCTTTTTGTATTATACGTCTTTTAGGCCAGCAATTCCTATTACTTCCGGTAAAAATCTTACTAACTGACAACTTATTCTTCAAAAAAAAAAATTGACAAATTATTTTTTTATTTTCTTTTAATAATTATTTTTAATTATTATTGAAACTTTTAATCTACTTATTATTCATGATATATATTGTCTGCAATAATACTGTAGACTTTCTCTATTTTGATTAGTAATAGTAAAATTCTATACTTATAATAATAGCCTTATTTAATGAATTTGGATCCTACCACATTAATATTCATTACTCTTTTTAAGAAGAATCATCTCGAGTTCTCAACTTAGTTATATTCACTTGTTTACCCAAAAAAAAAAAAAGTTAATTCACGTGTCTTTCTAACTTATGTTAGATGCATTTTTCTTTTACCATTAGTCTCATTTTAAGGTATCTCACAAATAAAATTATATTATGATTGAATAGTATGTATTATTTCATTAAGATATGTAGAATATTTAGTGTTTAAATGTTAAATTGTATAAATAATATAGTTATTTTATTTTATTTATACACATAGAATATTTGATATTTGAGTCATAGTTAAAATAATTATGACAGTATTGTAATTATTTCAAAAAAATTAAAATTATTCATAACTTTACTATCTTATACCCGGGTGGTGAGTATATAACATAAAAATTTCTAGCTTGTATTCACTTTTAACATTAGTCCATGTTTAAATACAGTAATAGTAAAGGTGTTATAATAAAAGTAGTTATCTTAAAAAAGTTAATTACAAGTTGTATTACATATGAGCACTTATATATGTGTTAGGCAAAAAAATATATATAAAAAAAAGTTCTTTTAATAAGTTTAAAAGTGAGATAAATAATTAGTGTTAAAAATAAGAAAAATACTTTTATGTGACATACAATAATCTACATGGAATAATGAAAATATATACATGTTAATTAATGATCTTATGATAATTTCATCATTTTACATTCTAAATTTTGAATTTAATTTAATTTAATTGTAACATGTTAATTAATCTTAAACTTAATACATATAATATTATTTTAAAATATAATTAATTATTAATTATATCAATTATTAGATATTTTTTAAATACGAACATCACAACTTATATTTCTTAAAGCCAATAACGTATCTTATTAAAAGTAAGTCGTTATAAGTATGGGTTATTATGTAAGGCTGATAGAAATGGGTAAGGGAAGAAAATGAAGATAATTTTTTATTAAATTTTAAAAAAAATATTTCATATGATTTGTATAAATTTCAATAATAAACTTATAAAGGTTTATATGATTATTTTATTATGTAAATACTAATTATCATCGAGAAAATAATAAGTTATTACCATGAATCCTTTATTTTGGTTTCCAGACTTTCATTTATTATTCTGATTGTAACACGATTTTTATTGTTCTCTAACACATTTATCATTTTTTTCTCAACGTTATGTATTTTTATAATGTCTCTCTTAACTATAATACGAGAAATAGGTCTTCATATTGGTTGTAATAAATATGAATAATTCCTAAATATATGATGCTCAATAATATTAAGTAGTTATTTATGTAAAATTATCATATGTGCACATTTATTACAAGAAACTTAAAGATCAAAATTTCAATCACAACTCAATTATATCCCTCTTCATGTTAGGATTTAACAATGATTGACCTATAACTCTTTCTTTCTATTTGAATGGAAACCTTCTGTATATACTTTCAAGTGAGATGTCTCATTCTTTATATCACTTTTCAACTTCTTTCTACAATAATTACATATTACCTTTCATATCCCATTAATTTTATTCCTATCAAAGTGATCCCATGCTTCAGACTTCAAATTAGTCTTCATATCTTTTTCTTCACTACATTCTTATAGTGGTTGAATTTGTGTAGTTTCAGGCGAGGAAGTTGGTGTAGAAAGATGAGCATTTGTATTCTCACTTGCACATGAAATTCCACCACTTCTTACCTTCACATAGAATCTTTTTCAAGTATATATATATATACAAAAAGAAAATTGTATTGTCTCTCATTATCTTTTTAACACTTTTACTTGACATAATATTTAAAGTCTTCGTCTTCTTCACAAATCTCAAACTCCACAAAACATATAAAAATACATTAAATATTTTGAAATTATTATAGTTAAGTCATCACTATCATTTATTCTTACTAGTTAATTAATGCTCTAATTTGTTGAAAACTTCTTAAAGTAAAGATCACACCACTTATGAAATATTACCTTAGATATCACTTATGAAGAATTATGAATCATATTAATTAGATTCAATTATTGAATTGAATCAGAATTGTTTTTGGTTACCTTCATATTCCTCTTCCAATTTATTTCTTCTTAAAGCTCGCTTACTCAACACTTATAGTATTTTCATGATATAAGTACTATGATGGCTCCACCAATAGCTTCTCAAGGAATCAATGGATAACATACTTTCTCTTCTTCATCAAGCATTCTTTCTTCATTCCTTTCTTATCCTTTAATAAATATACCTATAAACCCTAATTTTTCATTCAAATTAGATTATTAAAGGACCTAATATAGAGAGAATAAATTAAGCATGTTGCAATTATTTACGACTTACAACATATACTTGTAAGATTTGAAACCATACCAACAATTTTTTGTGAAAAAAGATATCAAAGTCTTTAAAAGAGAAGATGATGACTTTGTAATAGTACAAGAATTAGTATAAATGAATCCTAAGTATAAGATTTGGGAAAAAAAAGGACAAAATTATAATGAAATAAATTTTTGATTCATTCTCTTCAAGTAAGCAGAATATCTTGTCCGGTAATTATTCTACACATGGTTATTTATCTTCCTTAGTTAAAAAATTTCAAGAAAACCCTATTTCTAATCTTGTGCAACTAAGATGGTAGCTACTGGAGTTAAGAAAAGATGAATTAATCATGGATGATTACATAGATCAAGCTAAATAACTATTCTTAAAGTTTTCCAACCAAATAACTATTCTTAAATTTTTCCAACCAAAATCATCCCTTTCATTATTTTGAATAGATTTAATAGTTATATTAAATTATCACTCAACCATTGCCTTAAACAGTTCCATGGTAATTTTATTTTGATTCTTGGAAGATAAAAACATATATCAATATTAATCGAGAAAAATCATCTACTAACAAAAAAAATGTTTTGTATCAATCATATCATGCACAAGAGCAATTCATATATCGACATACAACAAATAAAAAAAACCTTATATTGTTGATGAATCATATGAAAAGAGAGCTTGTGAGCCTTAGCCAAAGAACATGCAATACAATTGTAGTCTACACTAGCCTTAAAATATTTAAGACTATGAATAGAAACAACCTTATTAACTACTACAATGGATGTTCTAACTTGATGTACAATCATATACATTGACAAATTAAGAAAACAACGTAATAGTAGGGAAATAATTCACCTGAGATGAAAAATCTACATGAGAAAGAGCACATGAAACTTTGTATAATCCTTGTTCACACTTTTATATAAAGATGAATTTTAAAGCAAGTGGATCCTTTATACAAAAAAAATCAAGTTGAAATTTCACAAAAAAACATTATTGTCAATGTAAAGCTTATGGATTAATACAAGACTGGTATACACCTTTGGTGTATGTACAAAATTAAAAATTCTTAAGAAATAATTGATGATGATTAAGATTAATTTGTGACTATCCAAGGTGTGATATGTCAAGTTTGGAACCATTACTTATGGTAATTCATCCATCTTCGGTGAAAGGAACTGAATAATGAACATTGTCCTTATCACCTATGATGTAATGAGTTGCTCCACCATCAAGAAGTCAATAAATCTCATAACTAGAGGCATTTGCACCAATAACCATAGCTTTTCCATGCTCACCAAAAGCAAAATCAAGAGATTCAGTGAGAATGTTTTGAAGTTGAAAGCATTAAAAAGCAATATGATTGTCTTTGAGACAAAACTAACATTGATGATGATCACCTCTACCACATCTACCTCTCTAGTTAGATTTACCACATCTTCCATTGTCATTGGATTTAGATATAATTGCATTATCTTGTAAGAAAATATGTAAATTTTAAAGTGATTTTTTAGAGCCATTACTAGAATTACTAACAAAATTAGTAGAAATGTTTAAATTATTTCTTGAATTTTATTTTGTAAAATTAGCTGGAAGAACTTGATGTTCATCGGTCTTAGGATATCCAACATTAAGTTGATCCTCCCTTATATGCATACTTATATAACTCATAGAAACTAAGATTAGTTTTGTGCATATTAAGAGAAGTAACAAATCCATGATAATCTAAACCAAGACCAAGTAAAATATACATGATTAAATCCTTACAAAAATTAGCTTCTCTAAAATGATTGGTTCTATCATTCACGAGAATGAAATACTCATGCATAGTTAAGTAATACTTATTAATCTGACTTAAGTGAATTTGAGCTCAAAAAAAGAATGAAAAACCTCATAAAAGAGCAGACCATTGATGTGCAACTGAGTGAAGGCCAAAGATATAAAGAAGCATATTATTACTTACATAATTATAGATCCAAGATTTGAGAAAATTGTTAGTTTGATTCCAGGTAGTGTAAATAAGATTCACAACATAAAAACTAGGTATAGCAGAAGAGATAATAAATTCTTCTATAATAGATTAAGAATCATTAAGAAAATTATCTAAACCTTATGTGATCATTATACTTTCTAACTATTCACAATGAGATAAGTGGTGTGCTTAAACTTGATTGAGATGATATGATTAATTGGAAATGATGAATGGGTAAATGAAATAAAGTTATGTGAAAAAACCAAAGAGACATTAATATGTGAGATATAATAGCAAGTGAATTTGATGACTTGGAGCAAGAGGTCTTGAGTAACACGAACAAACTTTCATGAAATCGTTGAGAACGATGACTCTGATATCATATCATGCTTAGTGAGCATAGAGAATAATAACATAAAAAAAATGAGTGAATGAAAGTTGTTAATTCTTATTATTATTGTAACAACTTTATATACACAATGTTAACTTAATTATTAAGTTGAATAGTTAGAAAAATATATTTATTTTTTTATATATTTCAAAGTAAATTATTTATTTTATGGATTACATATTAATTATAATTATTTGTTTATTTATAATGATTTCATAATATTGTTTGATAAGACTTGTTTCCTTTTGGCCATAAGTGTATTTATTTAAAAGACATTTTTTAGTACAGATACTAGTATAAGCATATGACTCTTGGATTTGTACATGAAAATGAAGAAATGATTTTACAAGAAGACATAACATTTTATTAATATATCATTCTTCAAATTAAAAGATAAATTTTTGAAAAGATGTGTCTCTTGACTTTAAAGATATAAATGAAAAGTTTCATTTAATGAATCAACATGTATATATATACATTTAAAGAGTTGTATCTCTTAAAAATAAAAAATATAAATGAAAAGTTACAATTCATACCGTTTGAAACTATACATGTAATAGTTTATTTTATAATAAAAATATAAGACTAATGACATTTTTGCACAAAAAGTTCCTTTTTTGATATTTTTATTCTTAATTTTATTGTGAAGTTTGAGCATTTTATAATATGTACAAATATTATAGATTATAACAAAAAATTGTGATCCATGCATTATATCAAAGGAACATATTACCTATAATCTTATTTGTACTCACGATAATTATTAAAATGATAACAAATTTGCATTAAATATATTATATTTTAATTACTTAAAAAATTTCTTATTTATTATTTTAATAAAATATTTTTTTACCCATTTTCTTTATTTCTTGTTACAAGAATTACTACACAATTATGTACCTATTAGTTATTCTACCACCTATACCAATATGATCGCTCAAAATTAGAAGTATAGAAAATATTAAATATATTTATATTTGTATTAATAAATTATATTAATTTAATTTTTTTTAAAAATATAATTAACTTAATTATTTTAAAATTATTTATGTACCTATTAGTTATTGTACCACCTATACCAATATAATCAACTCAAAATTAGAAGTATCGAAAATATTAAATATATTTATATTTATATTAATAAATTATGTTAATTTAAGAATTTTCTTAAAATATAATTAACTTAATCATTTTAAAATTATTTTAATACCTCACATAAAATAATTAATTTAGGTGCAAATATATATTATAATCAATATAAAGAAACGACAAAAGCTTGACTGGCTGGTCAAGTTGCATATTTTGCCACTTGCTTAGTGCTTACACATCCTTTTCAAACGGCACGTGACATCACACGTGTTGTATCCAGACAAAAAGAATGTCAAATGTGCTAAGTCTTCTATCCAAATTACACCTCTATCCTCTTAAAATATATGTATATAATAATATCCCTATTCCGTTTTCTAGGAAAAAACATATTTATAACATAAGATAAATAAAATTATTATAATACATTATAGGGAAGAATAATGTTTATTACGTATTTATAATGTACTTTAGAGATTAATATTGAATTTAATTTAAAATTTAAAATAGTTAATATTAAAATAATTATAATTTAAAAAATTAATTAAATTTAATATAATTAAGATTAAAATAATTCTAATTCTAATTATATTTTAAGTTAATAACATTTAACTAAATTATATTTCATTCTTATATATATATATATATATGTGTGTTAAAAATTATATTTTATTATTCTGTGTTAAGTAAGTATATATGTATTAAAAATTATTTACCTTCGATGATAATATATTTCATTTTTTACCTATAAAATAAGATAATATAAATCTATTACAAGGAGAGTCACTAAATTTTAGTTTATAAAATAATAAATTTGTGTTGTTATATTCTATACAAATGAATTTCTATGACATTTTTGTAAATGTAATAAATTTACTTTGATTTATTTAATAAATACATATTTAAAATGCATTGTACTTTATCAAACATTTTTATCATCTATATATATATATATATATATATATTGTTATGAGTATAAATTGTTTAAATTAATATTTTTACTCTATTTTTAACTAAACATAATGTAACATTATATATATTTCTAATTGTAAATAAATATTTTTATTAATTTTAAAATTCATATATGAATATAAATTTTTATACTTAATAACATCGATATCTTTAAATAATTTTATCTAAAAATCACTATAATTTATCAATCTTATTTATTTAAATTAAAAAATTGATTATCAATTTGAACACAATATATTTGTTTTTTGAATTTATACGGTATGATTTTAAAAATTAAATTAATAAAATGGTTATATATATATATTTTTTTAATTATAATTAATATTTATTTATTTTAAAAAATTAAATAACATATTTTTTTATAAATAAAATAATATTTATAATGCTTATATATTTTTTATAATATTATTTTACATATTTTATCAAATTATAAATATAATACTCAAATATTATATGCATGATATTTTTATAATATTTTAATATTATAAATATAATATAAAAGTGTTATAAACTAAAATAAAATAATATTTTTATAATTTTTATGATATTTTATAATTTTTTATTATCTAATAAACTTAAATAATATATTTAATTATAATTTTTTAAAATAATTTAGTATTATATTTATTAATTTCACACAATTTGTACATTTTTCATTTTTCATCACTTCGGCTATATATATATATATATATATCTTTCCGCCACGTACTGGATACTTGCAAAAATAAAGTTAACCATTCAATTAATTATATGGTTAAAATGTAGATTGTACTTATTTTTTTTATTATGAGATTATAATATTTAAATAATATAATTAATAATAAATATTTTAATTATAGATAATGAAAATAATAATTAATTGTAAAAATATGATAATTTTTAATTAAAAATAATAATAATTGATATAATATGAACGAAATATTTATTACAATATCGAAACTGTTATTAATTGAAACCAAATATATATTAATATTATTATTTTATATCCATGTAATTATATAAAAAATACTTTTAATAATAAAAAATATAATATTTGAAATAATTATATTAAATTATATTTATTATTATTTTTATATATTTTATTTTATTTAGAAACATGTAATAAATAGTTAAAAATAAATATTAATATTAATATTTTAAATAATATAATAAATTAAGAATTATATTAAGATTTAATTTTTTAAAAATAAATATTAAAAACTAAAAAATGATTAAATTATAAGAAACTGATATAAATTCATAATAGATTATTATTATTTAAATGTATTCAAAATAATTATAATCCTTAATATAATCTTCTTTAATCATCAACTATTGCACATTCATAAATGTAATTAAGACAAAGGATGTTTTTTTAGTAATGCTAGTCAATTCATAATCGTCGTACCATGATAAGAAAGAAAATATAAATAGTTATTTAATTTTATTATCTTTAATAAAAATATATTTTAAATATAATTGTGTAATCGTATTTAAAATAAAATGGATAACACAATGAGTAGTTATTTTTAAAATAAAATTATTAATAATAAAATAATTTATAATTTAGCTTAATAATTTAATGTTATATTTTCAAATAAAAATATTATTCTACTCATTAATAAAGCTTGTAATCAAAATAGATCTGTCCTATATTTTTTATTTGCTGCTCATTATATATTTGTGGGTACCATATTCATATGACTACCACTCTTGCAGATATCTATATTATAACTGAATGCTCCCGGTAGGGAGAAGAATATAAGGAAACGATAGCATGTGTAATATTTATAAGGTTTTAGAAGAAAAAAAATCTTAAAATTTATAATTATAAAATATCGTATATTATATTTAATTTATATATTTTTAATAAAAAGTTAACATACTATTATATATTAAATAACAGTTATTAAATATTAAACGTTATTTAATTAAATATTTTTAATATTATTAAAAAAATATTTTTTATTATTATAAATTTTATTGTGTTATTTTTTGTATTTTTTTAATAATACATTTTCTTATAAAATTAATCTTATTTATTTTTCTTACTTCTTATCTTGGATTTTGTTTCGTTATTTAAGGGAGTGTGGGGTTGTATTGTTATTTTTTATTAGGATAATTTTTCAGATTATATGTAATATCAATTACATTCTTATCTTAAAAAATAATTAATTAAAAATAAATATATTATTTAAATAAATATTTTATTAAATGACTAAAACATAATTAAAATACTAATTTTTAAAGAAAATAAATACTAAATTTAATATGAAAATATTAAGAATATAATTTACAACAATAATATTTAAAATTATATAATTTTATATTTTATATTTTTAAATATATAAAAAATCATAAAATATTAAAACAAATATTCTTTTATTTGAATTGATATTTTATTGTAATCATATTTTAGTTATTTAATAATATAAAAATAAACTAAAAAATAACTTTTTTTTTGGTTGGTTGCCTTTGTTAAAGATCTTGGGCCGTGGTAAATAATCAATACTTTTGACCTTTGACCGAAGGGCACGTGCGCTGTATCTTTCTATTCAAAATATAGCTCGGAGATTTCGGTGACGCACGTGTATTGCTTTGTCTCCGACATCTACATCTATTTTACATAACGATGTCTTCGATGCTAATACTCCCTTTTTTTTTTTCTGGCCATCAATAATTTTTAACACATTTTTTTTGTTATAATTTGTTGTGAAATTATTATCATATTTTATTTTATTATTTTTATAATATATTTATTATTAATTTAAAAATTATTAAAAATATTCATAATAGATTTTAATTGATATAAAATAAATATATTAAAGATAAAATGATAATTTTTAAATTTAATAATAAATAAACTATAGAAACAATAAATAAAATGGGACAAAAACCCCACCTTTAATTTAAAGAAAACTTAAAGGATTAAAATGATTTTTTCTCTGATAACCTATATATATATTACAATTTAATAAATTTTATGTTAGCAAATAAATAGTAGAAAATAAATTGATATTTGAAAAAAAATATTAATATCGTATCAATTAAATATTTTAATTTATAATTTAATTTTTAAAATTTATAAAAAAATATTATTATGATATTAGTAAAAAAAATTCTAATAATAGAGTTACTTGTAAAAAAATGATTTTTTGTATTATTTTATTATCTAATAATTAAAACGCCAATTAATATATATATTATTCTTTTTTCATCTTTTAATTTTTTCTATTGGTACTTGGCTCTAGAATTTAATAAGGTGTAGTGATATATATTATATGATGTATTAATTATTAAATAAATACAAAGTTAAAGTCGTAGACGATAAAATATGGATGTTGTTATTTAATAAGGAGTCTTTTTATATTATCATGTGTTGATTATGTATATAAGTAAAAAATATTATTATTTAATGAGTAATTGTATTTGTAATACTCCACATTAAGAATATGAATGCCATTGAGTGATGATGGAAGGTTATTCTTATCTCAATCTAAATATTTTTTATGGTGGAGCGGGCATCGATCTTGAAAGCTTTGGTATTATGAAATATCGATGATTTCATATTAGTAAATAAATTATTATTAATTAATTTTTTAATTAATAGTTTAAGTATTATAAAATATAAAGCATATTTGCTAGAATACAAATTATAATAATGATTATTTTTTTTATAATTTTAACTACCATTATAATATATTATAATATTGAATTTTTAGTATTACTGTATTGAAAAAATAATAAATATTATTTAATTTAACTCAAAAAAATCACAAATATATTATAGATTTAAGTTTTCTTATAGTTCATTTATTTAAACTAATGATATTCTTTAGTTAGGTTTTAAAAATGTATTTTTAAGTTAATTTATTTGCAAAAAATGTGTTGCATCATAAAAAAAAATAATTTTTCATTAAATATAATAAAATAACAAATATGTTACATTAAAGTTTATATTTTTTATATGTATATAAGTAAAAAATTAATATTTAATTTAAAATATTACTCAAAATTTTTTCCTTCAAACTTAAACAAATTTTTCAATAAAGCTTAAACAAAAAAATTATTTAATTTTGATAGAAATAATTTGTTAAAAAATTTGAGTAATTGTGTTAACTAATTATTTTTATGTATATATTTATCAAAAAATATAAACATTCGTGTGACATATATGATATTTTATTATCTTTAATAAAAAAATAGATACAAAGTTAGTTTTGTCATGCATAACACATTTTTTGCAAATAAAGAGACTTTAAAATATATTTTTTAAATTAGAATAGTAAAAAGATGTAAAGCCTAAACAAAAAAACTTACATTACACTTTTTACTATATTATTTATTTATTGATACTAATTTTTATCAACATTATATAAAACTCTTCTTTGTGGATCTATGAGACCAAGAAACTCGGTAGAACTTCATACCATCATGTGGGTGATGATATTTAGCCCTCTAATGCTTAGGTTAGTAATGAGAAAGTTATGACCTTATACAAAGTACGGGCTAGTTTATATATACATGATCTACTTGCTTATCTAAGAATGAATCCAATCTCTTTATACCATGTGATGTGATGTAGTTGTACGTAGACTTCCTAAGTTAATGACATATACATCATGTGTTTCCAATATCTTGTCGTGTACAAAACACAATGTATGTTTATTTTAATTAGTGTTATATCTTACTCTAGATAAGTTTGATTATTGCGGATTAATAATGTACACATACACATAATTAGGTACACTTTGTATATGAGCATATTTACACATATTATGAGATTACTTTTCATAGTATGTGTTCACTCACCGACGTTGTCACTCATGTTTTGTTTCATTTCAAGTGCGGATATTTATGAAAAATACTCGATAATTTTTGAAAACAAAAAAATATGCTTTTTTAATGCCTTGCCACTACCCTCCCAATCACCTTTGGCGAGGTGAGTGGCCAAATTCTATAAAATATCCCATTTTCTCTTGTTTTATGATCCAAAAAATATGTAGTGTAGTTTTGTCAAATTGACATATCGTTTTTTATCTCTAAATAAATAATACCTTAAATGTTGCTCAATATTAGTGATTTGTGACTGTGTGGGTAAAATCGTGCTCTTAAGTAGTGAGTACTCAAGGCATTATTTGTAAGTGATTTTATGTGAGAAGTCTATGTGGTTGTGAGCTGACTGTCCATTGGTAATTGCCTTTGTGCAACTTTTTATTATGTGAAGAGCATGTGTAACTTTATGTTGTGTGTCGGTTGATAGTTACTAGGATGTAACTTTTCATTTGTGTGTCGGGTGTTCGTAATTGAGAGTAGTCATCATATTTGATCTTCACTTCACTTTACTGATCTAAGGTTACTAATCACACCACTTGGTGGTGTTGGTTTTGAAAGAAAGTTGACTTTGTGCGTTAAACCAACTCGTTACGGAGGCAACAAACAAGGGCAATAATAAACAGCTCAGATAGAGCTCCCAACCAATAGAGATAAAATGAGTTTTATTTCTATCAACGTTATAATTATTTAAAATGAGTTTTATTTCTATCAACGTTATAATTATTTTATTACATAGTGAATTTGTTTGCTGTTGAGTAGTTACCATAAATAACCTGATGATATTACCACATAGACATGAGTTCTATACGTGTTTAATTCATTGTATCTATTGTTATGTATTATTTACTATTGTGTTAATATAATTTAAGTTTCTATTCAAACATATTACCTTTAGATTTTGAATAGAAAGCTTGTTTGATTTGTGTTGTTGTAAACTTTTTTTTCTTTTCTTGTAACATGTTTATAGCTTTCTAAGTATTGCTTATGTTTTATGATCATACAATTTTAGCGTGATTCTCTAAAAAGTTTGTATCTTCTTATCTTATCGATGACTTGTATAATTTAGCATAATTTATCACTTTTTAACTTTAATTTTAATATAATTTTATTTTATTTTTATTGATTTTAAACTTTATTATTATTATTTAAATTTTATTTCAGATTTGAAAAAAATAAATATTCAAAATTTTAAAAATATAGTATCAAATGACTCTCAAATTTAAATAAAGATTTCTAAAAAACAAAATTACATGTAGTTTGGACGCGGCTTAATATATATATAAAAGAGGTGCTGCGGATAGGGTTATATATAAGAAACAAATGAGCCCAAATAAGAAACAATAGATATAGATACAAGAAACAAAGGAGCGCAGAGGGGAAAAAAAAAGAAGAACAGCGCTTATATATAAATAAGAGAAAGAACAGTGCAAAAAGAAAAAAAAAATAGAGCAGTGCAGGAGAAGGAACAAAAAAAAATAAATAAACAAGAGGCAGCCAGAAAAAAAGAAGAAGAAAAGAAACGTAGAAAGAGAAAAGCGAAAGTATATTAGAGCACAACAAATTAACAAGAAATCATATTTTTTTCTGATTCACTTTTTTTTAATTCTTCTCGAAAAAATGATGTTGAATTCGTTTATATTGAATTTAATTTTTAGTATGAGTTAAATTTTTTTATTTTAGAAAAAAAATGTAATTTAATTTCAAATTATACTTGATTTTGTATGTTAATTTGAATTTTTTTTATGTTTGTCTGATTTATTCTGAGTTTATTGTTTCTGATTAACTCATCATTAATTAAATGAATTTAATCTTGTGATTTACTATCGAAAGAGAGAATTATAGGATAGATCTAGAATATTTTGACATAGATAAATATAGAGATCGAACAACTTGTATAAACCTATATAGTTTTAAAATCATTGGTCGTAATACTTTCTTACTTTACTAAATTGCATACTCTTATATAAATTAATGAATAATAATATTTCCAATTGACTGTAGAAAGAGGTTTTTGGATTTTTTTTTGGAGATTGTTAACAAACAGAGAACATTAAATTCAATTAGCTAGATAAGTAAAGCATAACGAAGGATTAAATGAAATTGATTTCCTAGAATTTTTCTTCCCATTAATTTGATCTTTGAACATCATATTTCTTTCCTTCTGTACATTTTCTTTAAATTGATTTTATTTTAAATTTTAATTACAAAACCTTAGTGATTTCTCTAAATAAAATTGAAATTAGTATAATTTTAGTATTTGTCAAAAGTAAGTTACCAATCCTTGAGAATTATACTCTTCTTATCACTACTATAAACTTACGATATTGTGTACTTGTAGTTTTGCACCGATCAAGTTTTTGGTGCCATTATTGGGAATTGATTTCTTATTATTTTTGCAAATATCGATACAAAGTAATTTTGGTTTTAATTTAAAATTATATTATATTTTATTTATATTTATATATTTTTTATTTTTCTCTAGGTGTGTTTTTGACGTTGGATGTGACATGCTAGAACACAAAAACATTATTCATTTTGATCTAGAGATTGAAAGAACCTTTAAATCTCGAAAAAAGAAGAAAGTACAAGCTAGCCATGGTTGAAGGAGAACAAAATGCATAACCACACACATTGAAGGATTATGTAAGGCCAATTGTGAATGAAAATTACTCAGGTGTAAGACGCTAGACTTTTAATGCCATTAATTTTGAGCTCAAATCGACGTTGATTAGCATGGTGCAACAAGCCCAATTTAGCGGATCATCACTTGATGATTTCAATATTCATTTGGTGATGTTTTTGGAGATTTGTGACACTATAAAGATGAATGGTGTTACTGAAAACACCATTAGACTGAGATTGTTTTCTTTTCATTGAGGGACAAGACTAGAGATTGGCTACAATCTCTACAACTGAGAAACATCACTACTTGGCAGGACATGGTAGATGCAAGTTCAAATGTTCTATAATGGGCTAAAAAGGCAAACTAAAATCATAATTGATGTTACTTTTGGTGGAACTTTGATGTCAAAGACAATTAAAGGTGCTACTTCTCTTTTGGAAGAAATGGACTCAAACAAGTATCAATGGCCAACTAAAATATCTATGGCTAAGAAAGTTTCCGGGATTAATGAATTGGATCCATTTGTTTCCCTTTCAAGTCAAGTAGCTTCTCTATCTCATAAAATTTCAGCCTTAACAACCCAAATAGTACCACAAAGTGTAGAATATGTTACAGATTCAAGTATGATAGTTTCGATGAATAAAGAAAGTCAAGAACATGTTCAATACATGAACAATCAAAACTACAACTATCATGGTAATCCTATACAAAATTACTACCATCTAGGACTTCAAAATCATGAGAATTTTTCTTATGGAAACATAAATAATATGTTGTAACCTTCTCCAGGGTTTGATAGTCAATAAAGCGAAAAAAAGATGTCACTTAAGGATACCATGGTTTCCTTTGTTGAGGAGACCAAAGCAAGGTTTAAAAAGAGTGATTCACGGTTGGATAACATTGAGACTCATTGTAGCAATATGGGAGCCATTATGAAAAATCTTGAAGTGCAAATTGGAAAACTAACCACAACTATCAATGCTCAAAAAAGAGGAACTTTTCCTAACAATACAAAAGTGAATCCAAAGGAACAATGCAAGGCTATTACACTTTGGAGTGGAAGAGAAATTGAGAGGTTACTGATCACTCTATGAAAATAGAGTCATTTGCTCACTTTTTTACTTAATATTTACTTGTTTTATTCAATAAATAGTATTTTTTGGGTCAAAAGTATTAAAATATAAACTTTTTAATGAAAAAGGGTGAAAATATAATTTTTGGATTTTTTATGAATTTTTAATGCAGGATCAATCAGGAGCTACCACGTGGCATGTCACACAGGTATAGGAGCTAATTGGACAAGCCATGCAAGCACAAAGAGCGAATCACATCGCACTGTGTGTAAGGAGGAAAAACACGTGCCACGTATCAGTATGACGTTTAATCGGAGTTCAGAAATTGGTCAACGCCCCATGCCACATGTCGCTATGCCATTGCTCCGCATGTTCCACGAATAACGTCGTGCCACGTGTTGCTGACTCAGTAAGCGTTGACTCTCACCGGTCTCCCCTACCACATGTCGCTCCTGATTCGCACAATGAATTTCCCCTGCCATGTGTCGCGTTATGATTGGTTGAAATTATCAATTTTGCTTGTTTTGATCTTAGCCCTTGATTTGAAGCTGATCAGACGGTTCAGATTGCACTTGAGTTTTATTTAAGCCCCTAATAACTCCATAAACCCTAATTTTCCTCAATTAGCATAATTTTGGTCATTTTTTGGAGCTAAAAAGAGAGAAAAATGCAAAAAAAAAAATTAAGAGACAACACAATTTTGGTGGAGATTTAAGAGGAGATTAATATTACAATTCAAGAAATTGATTGTATTTCATTTTCTACTATTTTCTTTATCAATTTTATGTCTTTCTTTATGAAAAATATGAGCTTTATGAACACAATTATGTGTAATTAATTTATTAATCTAGGGATCTTATTGAACCCAATTTTCACCATGTGATGATCTAATATTTTTTTCCATTTATAATATTAATTTAATTATATTATTTAATTTGATTTTTATGCTATTAATTGTTTGACCAAAAATTTATCTATAGATGCAATTAAATAGATTTGAGAGAATTATTTAATTATTTGTCTTAATTAAATAACATGCATAGTTTCTTGGCAAAAATGTATGATTATTATGTATGTGATCCATAATTGATGAATTTAATGAGTAATATGCAATTTAATTGACATGAAATTGTTATTAAATTAATTAATATATGATGTGTAGTTTACTTGAGAGAGAAATACATAGTAGGTTAGATTCAATTTATCATGTAATTAATTGATATTATATTGAGAGTATTTTAGCGATTTACATGTTTAGAAAATTAAGAGATTAAGTATTCCTAGATATTTTTTCATATATTTTTTTAGTTACCAAATTTGATTTAATTAATTATTGGTATTTAATTTTAGTTATTTTAATTTTACTTCATTAAAATATAAAAACACAAAAAATTAATTTTTATTATTTTTAGTTTTAAAAATCAGTTTTTAATAAAATAATCTTCGTGGAAATTATTTTTTATTATTATTATATTACTTTTTGTGATACGTATACTTACGTATTCATTACACACACTTCGCGTGTGACGATTAGTTACCATCATAGGAAATTAAGTCCACCTCTATAGCCCTAAACAATGGCTAATACAATAATAAAGTAAAAGAAGAGGAAATTATTGATGATCCACTAAGAGAGACTGATATGCCCCCATTAATTTCATTTCCTAACAATCCTTTTATTTGTCTACTCCACTTCCTTATTCTCAACGCTTTCAAAAATAAAAATTAGATAAACAATTTTTTAAGTTTTTAGATATTTTTAAGAAAATTCACATAAATATTCTTTTTACATATGCCTTGGAACAGATGCCAAATTCCTGAAGGACATCATGTCCAAGAAGAGAAGGTTGGAGGAGTTCGAAATAGTAAAGCTTTCTGAAGAATGTAGTGCCATTATTTAAAAGAAATGACCTCAAAAATTAAAAGATCCGGGGAGTTTTATGTGATCTTGGTGCTAGCATTAATCTTATGCTATTATTTGTTTATATGAAATTGGGACTTGGAGAGATGAAACAAACAACCGTTTCTTTGCAACTAGTAGATCGATCCATCAAGTATTCACGTGGAATCATAGAAGATGTATTGGTAAAGGTGGATAAATTCATTTTTCTTGATGATTTTGTGGTTTTAGATATGGATAAAAACCAAGATGACCCACTAATTCTTAGCTAACCATGCTTGGCTACGGGAAGGGTTTTAATGGATGTTTAAATGAGTGAGTTAACATTGAGAGTGAACAATGAATAGATTACTTTCAACATCTATGAAGCCATGAGATTTCCAAAAGATATAAGCACTTGATTTTGGGTAGATATCATTGAACAATGTGAAGTAGAAGCCTTTCAAAAGGATATATCGGTCGATCACCTAGAATGATGTATCACCATTTCATCTAATTCTTATGATTTCAATAACTCTATTGTTTGTAAATATGATTTTCCTTTTTTTAGTGAAAATTTTCCACTATGTATTTTCCATGGAAGCATTGCAGTAGGTTACATCATTTAGCATAGAAGTAGAGAGGTTAGAGCTTATGGTAGCAAAGACGGATTCTGTAATTTCTATAGAAAAAGTGCAACAAACTACAACTCCAGAGTTGAAGCAATTGCCTGAGCATCTTTGCTATACGTTCTTAGGTGATAGTTACACCTTTCTAGTGATTGTTGTGGCATCACTTACACCCAAAGAAGAGGAAATGTTACTACATGTGTTAAGAGAGCATAGAATAGCCTTGGGATAGACTACCTTTGACACAAAAAGTATAATTTCATCCATTTGCATGCACAAGATTCTAATGGAAGAACTTTACAAACCATCAATTGATCCCTAAACAAGATTAAATCCAGTAATGAAGGAAGTTGTGAGAGTTGAAATTCTAAAGTTTTTCAATGTTGGAATTACTTATGCTATTTTAGACAACTCATGGGTAAGTCCAGAAAAAGTTTTACCAAAAAGGGGTGGAATAATGATGGTGAAAATTGAAACAATGAGTTTATTCTTACAAGAATAATCATAGGTTGGAGTGTACGTATGTATTACTACAAGATGAACAAAGTAACAAGAAGGGATCATTTTCCTTCTTCTTTTGGCTTTGTTTATATCTTGTTAGTAGTTGATTATGTTTTAAAGTGAGTGGAGGTAATTACTACAACAACAAATGATGCAAAGGTAGTGCTCAAATTTCTACATAAGAACATATTCATAAGATTTGGCACTCCACGAGCTATTATTAGTGATGAAGGAACCCATTTTTGCAACAAGTTGTCCGAAAACCTTCTCTATAAATATGATGTGAAGCATAAGATAACACTTGCCTATCATCCTCAAAGTAATGGCCAAGTTGAAATTTCAAATCAAGAATATCCTTGAGAAGATGGTCAACACCAATAGAAAGGATTGGGCAAAGAAGCTTGATTATGCTTTGTGGGTATACCGTACAACTTTTAAAACACCTATTAGAATGTTTCCTTATCAATTAGTGTTTGGAAAAGCATGTTATCTCCCTGTCGAGTTGGAGCATAAAACTTATTGGGTTGTATAGAAGTTTAATTTTGATTTGAAGGCCGTAAGGGAAAAACAACTTCTTCAATTGAATGAGATGAATGAATTTCAAAATGATGCTTATGAAAATGAAAAAATATACAAAGAACAAACAAAGAAGTGGCATGACAAACAGATTCTTAGACGTTAGTATGCTCAAGAACAACTAGTTTTTCTCTTTAATTTACAACTAAAACTCTTCCCCGATAAGTTAAGATCAAGATGGACGGGTCCTTATACAATTAACAAAGTTTTCACTTTTGGAGCAATATACTTGAAGGACAAGGCATGACATATATTCAGAGTTAACAATCAGAGATTAAATCACTATTATGGAAACAAATGGATAGGAATGGTGCATTTATTCCTTTTTGAAATCCTAATTGATAAAGATTGAAAAATTTGACTATAGACTAAAACAAATGCTTATGGGAAATAGACCATAAAACATTCTTTTTTTCTTTTATTTTATTATTATCTATTTGAATAATTTGGATTTTAAGGATGATTTATTTTGTAGGAATAAAGAGCTAAAAGTTACAAACTAATGCAGATCCACACTATAAAACTAATAAGTTCTTTTCATTTCTTTAATCTGTCTCACTTTTGAATTACAATGAAGATATTGTTTGGTTTAAGTTGTTGGAGTCTCTTATCAAGCATGTATTTGAGTATGATTGAATTCTCTATGACTTTGAAAAATCTAATTGAGGATGGTTTTGAGAATTTTTTTCTTCAAAATTTACTATTATGTTAGGTAGAGTTTTGTTGGTACTTTGATTTAAATTTTTGTCCTTGAAAATAATTGAGCACATAGTAAATTTTTTCTTTACTCTATTTTGTTTATGAAGAGAAGGAGTTGAATTAAGTGGGCCAAGAAAGTTCAATTTTGCTTTGCTCTAGAATTTGTTGATGGATCCTTAAGCCAAAATCCTAGTTGATACAAAACATTAGAGAAATGATCTAGTTAATTTTTTTTTCACAACTAAAAAGCTTTCCCAGTCGTCCTAATTATCGTACCATCATTGCATGGTGTATTCCCATAGTTACCCCTTTGAGCCTTATTTTACATAAACTTTTATTTGTTATTTTAACTAAATAAATCATTCCTATTCTAAGCTTAAAAAACCATTAATTTACCTTAAATTTTGAGAAAATACTTTGGTGAAAATTTGTATTTAAGAAGAAAGTTAGTTTAAATTAAATAATTCACATTATGTTTGCTCTATTTGATTAAAGTATGAAAAAAGAGAAAACAAAAGGCAAGAATCGAAAAAGGGTTAAAGTAGTTAAAATTATTAAAGACCATGAGTGTCAAGGCAACCACACTGAAAAAAAGAAAATAAAAAAAGCACTCCACATATTGAGTTTGGCAACAATATTATCATCAATATGCACATATTGTTGAGAAAAAACTATGATATGAATCTTATGGATACTTTTTTTTCTATCAAATATTTTCACAGCTTGCTTTGATTTTTCATATCCATTCTTTCTTAGTCCTCACTCTATGGTTTGTCATTAAAACCTTGATTAGAGATCTTTTGATCTCTGATTTTGATATTTAATTACATTAGTGGAGATAATTTCTAAAAATTGGACTTATAGAGTACTGAGAGAATTCTTTTAATCTCAATTGTTATATTTTTATCTGAATTTGTTGGTGATTTAGAGTTAAATTGATTATTTTACTTATATACAAACTAAAAGACTTAGTTTTAGGTTGAAGTAAATGTTTAACTCTTACTTGACAGTTTATTTAATCTTTTGATTGATTTTCTTGCTATTTTTGATGTATAAAAGAGTAAGTTATTAGTGATGAAATCTAAATTGAGATCATGATTGAATGAGTGATGATAGTTTTATATGGGGTCTAGTTGATGTTATCTATAGTTATCTTTTATTTTATTTTATTTTTATTTAAGGACAAACAAAATTCTAAGTTTGTGAATGTTTGATAACTTGCATAATTTGACATAATTTATCACTTCTTAATTTTAACTTTAACTTTAGTTTATTTTTATTAATTTTAGATTTCATTGTTATTATTTAAATTTTATTGTAGATTTGAAAAAAATGAAATCCAAATTTTTAGAAGCATATTATTGAAAGACTTTTAAATTTAAAATTAAATGAAGATTTCTAAAAAAATTAAAAAAATTTGCATGCGGTTTGGATGTGGCTTAATATATATATATATATATTAAAGAAACAATAGATATAGATATATATAAGAAACAAAGGGCCCAAGGAAAAAAAAAACGTCGCCAGCAACTTATATATAAATCACAGAAAGAGCAGCGCGAAAAGAGAAGAATAGAGCAGAGAAGGAACAAAAAAAGAAACAAGAGGCGCCAAGGAAAAAAAGGAAAAGAAACGTAGGAAAGAGAAAAGCGTAAGCATATTCTTTACGATTAAATTTTGAATTTTGAATTTAATTTTTAGCATTAATTAAAATTTATTTATTTTAAAAAAATTAATTTAATTCTCAATTATGTTTGATTTTCTATATTAATTTAAATGATTTATTTTCATATTTGTCTGATTTATTCTGAGTTTATTGTTTTTGATTAACTTATAATTAATTAGATGATTTTAATCTTTTAATTTACTATCAAAGGATAGAATTATAGGATAGATATTAAATATTTCGACATATGTAAATATATATATCGAAAGATTTGTATGAACTTGTATAGTTTTAAAATCATTGGTCTTAATGATTTCTTTCTTTATTAAATTACATACTCTTATGTAAATTAATAAACAAGAATATTTTTAATTAACTATCGAAATAGACTTTTAGATATTTATTGGAGATGAGTTTATTTTAACTAGATAAGTAAAGCACACCGAAAGATTAGGTAAAATGAGTTTCTTAGAAATTTTATTCCTATTGATTTGATATTTGAACAACATATTTCTTTTCTTTTGTGCATTTTCTTTAAATTGATTTTATTTTAAATTTTAATTACAACAACTTTAGTGACTTATCTAAATAAAATTGAGATTAATATAATTTTAGTATTTGTTAAAAATAAGTTACCAATTACTGAGAATGATACTTTTTTTTATCACTTTACTATAAAATTATGATATTATGCACTTATAGTTTTACACCGATCACCTGATTATGTACAGTGTGTCGACAAACTTTTTCTTATGGTATGCCATGTTTTTTTTGATTGCATGCAATGAAAGTAAAATAACCATTTATCGAATATGTTCACATATATGAGGTTTTTAAGTGATTGAAAATTCTTTATAGTTTTTTTTGTATGTTTGATTGATTTGCATGTTGTATAATGTTTTTTATTTGTGCATATTACTAGCCTAAGCCTATAATGTATACCATCACTAATGTGTTTATTGTAATTTATTATTTCTTACTTGTTAATTTTTATTATTTATTGAATTGAATATATTGTTTTGTATTTCCATTGTGTTATTTGCTTAAAAAATTATGTTTATAAGATCTGTTTGTTCAAATTAATATAGAACTAGCCAAATTTTTTTATAAATTAACATTTTGACCTATCATTTAGATCTTCGTTAATTACTTAAAATAAAAGAATTTTTGTTCATCTTACAATTATTATGAAAATATTCGTGTGTATATATATATAAACAATAAAGGTTTATGAAACACACATCATTGCTTACCTTTATTATTTATCTTTTATTTATATCTCTAAATTTGGATGAGAGTAGCATGCGATGTTGGCAAA
Source organism: Hippophae tibetana (assembly GCA_037013495.1). Classification (NCBI taxonomy): domain Eukaryota; kingdom Viridiplantae; phylum Streptophyta; class Magnoliopsida; order Rosales; family Elaeagnaceae; genus Hippophae; species Hippophae tibetana. The sequence continues at coordinate 33,078,579 of CM072812.1, forward strand.
AACGTCCTGAAACTGGCCGGAGATGTATATGGCATTAGGATCCACACACACAGCAATATCGAAACGGCTACAAATTGTTAACGATCTCAAAGACCAAGTCTTGCCATTTTTCGACAATTTCAATGTCTTTCTAAGTTGTCCTCCCTCGAAAGAGCTTAGATGGTTGTTTATTTTATTTGTCTGGGTTTTCCAAAGTTATACCGGGGTTTTACCTTCTTCCCCCCCCCCCCCCCCCCCATTTTTGCTGGGGGTTCGATGAGATGTCTTTGAAGGAGAAATGGGTCAATTAATTCAACCTAAAATGGGTCAGTAAACTTAGACTTTGCTGATTTCAATTATGGAGCAATTATAGGTGTTCATTTCGTGTCTAGACTTACTTAGACACATAAATTTTTAATAATTATATTTATAAGTAATATATTATATCTTTATTTATATTTGTTATTAAAGAATTTGAGGTTAACCCAATTTCAAAAACGCGGTTACAAGTTAAAATTATTTAGATTTATAAGATATTTTTTAACATAAAACTTGATTGACGTGAGATTTAAGAAATCTTAATAGCTCTCCACCACATTGTCAAGATTGAGTCTTAACATGAGAATTTTGACACAAAAAGAACCCAAATATCTCAAATGAGTCACCAATTAGGTCAACAATTTTAATATCATGTTAGAGTATCTAAGCTTAACTTATCTCAAAAATACGTTTATAAAGTAAATATTGCTCAAAATTATAAGATACCTCTCGTCATAAAACCTTATCGATGTAGGATTTAAGAAATCTTAACATTTATGTATAATATGACGTAACATGTTACAATATTCTTTTTTATCCTTCATAATTTTTTCTAAAGAAAAATAAGATTCGATGATTGAAAATAAATATACTCTAATAAAATTAAAATTATATCAAATTATTAAAATTATTATAGGAATGTAGTAACATATATGTACTCCAATGAGTAAATTTTTTCCAAGCATTCATATCCAGCTCTTTATATATGGTCTCTATTTGTGATTGACTCTTTTAATTAACAATGTAATAAATCTTCAATAATATTTGATCTTGAGGGCTTTCGTTTTTTTAATTTTGAATTATAACAAAGCTTCCAATAAGGATATATATATATTTAGACATGAAAATAAAACTTACAAAAACACAACAAAACATGCCTAACGTTATTATATATCAAATTTAAGTGAAGAAATTACTACACTAAATAAATCTACTTAAAATGAAATAGATCACAGAATAACTGATGTGATATTTATACAAAATAATTAAAGAGATGAATAACAATTTATCTAACAACGAGAAAGTTCCTATATGAAATAAATTTCTTCTCTGATAGAAAAGAAAAAGAGACGGTTATATATATTCCTATGTAAAATAAATTTCTTCTATGATAGAAAAGAAAAAGAGATGGTTATATATATATATAACGATTTATCTACATGCAGAGTAAAAAATTCTTAACTTCTCCTCTCCGATGGAAGAAAACGAGACTCATTCATTTATAATTATAACATACATTTTTTACATTAATATATTACTACATACATACATATGTTCATCTACATATAAATATGTATATGTATGTAAATATTACTACATATGTACATCTCTCTCTCTCTCTCTCTCTATATGTATATATATATATATATATGTATACACACGTACGTATATAAGCAGTTGCCATTCATCATCTTTTACTATGACATATATACATATGAGTTAATAGGAAATTTTTGTGGTATATGATTACAGATTCTATTAACCCCATATCCTTATATATATATATAACATGCGAATATAATCAGTTACCATTCATCATCTTTTACTATCTTCTCCTAGCAATAATATTTTGCATGTCAATAGCAATGAGTAGACTGTGGTATATGATTACATATTAGCTTAGTTATGTTTGTTTTGTCATTTGATGATTTTTCAAATCTTTATCAAAGTTTCTTTTGTAAATTATTATGTATTTTTACTTTTTTAAACAATCAGTTAGTCTTTTTACATACATATACATATACATATACATATGATTAGTTATGTCTATTTTCTCATTTGATGATTTTTAAATTATATTTTACAAATCTATATCAAAGTTTGTTTTGTAAGTTATTATGTATTTTTAATTTTTCTAAATAATCAGTTAGCCATACTTTATTAAACAAAAACTAATTTAGTTATATTTATATTTTTGTTTGTTTATTTGTTTGAGAATAATACGTGAAGTTTAATTTAATTTTTTTTTAGATAATGATGTAATTTAAAATTTAGAAATATATATGTGAAAGTTTAAAGTTTAAAAGTTTAAATATATATGTATAAATTTATTCAAAGTTTGAGACTAATCAAATAATTAAGCCATTTTTTCATTCTAATTAAATAAAAAAGTTACCATTATTTTTTTTTGAAAATTTGAATTGCTATGTATAATCTAAATGGAAAATTAATATGTTGTGACTGTTTTTTTATTTGTTATGTAGATGATTCTATTCTAAAAAGCATGAATAAAGGGAAATTATATAATTAGATATTGCGAAAAATGACCTATATATAGATCATCTTTCTTAGAAGTGATCAGTTTTATCTAATTAAATAGCACAATTTTGGATTTTTCTAATAAACAAAATTATTGCTTTACCATCCTTTCTATATTTTTTTGTTTTATAAATCCGTAAGGGTTAAAAACATTTTATTAGGTTTTGTAAAGCTTACTAATTTAATATATATTTTTTTAAATATTCTTTATTTTTATTAATTGTATGGTTTTGATACAAATTATGGTTAGATTATTTTGATTCTAGTTGATCATATAATTCAATATTTTTTGGATTAAAGTCATTGTCTAATCAATGACTTAATTCTTGTATTTTGTTGTTTTGTTTTATATATGATATGATTATGCTCAGTTTTTTAGATTTAAAAAATCTTTATTATATCCTTTTACTAAGTTACATATTTTGTCTATTTTTGAATAATAATCGATTAATCTTTGTAAATTTTCAATTTATTTTGATCTTTTTGTGCATACATTGAATTTTTCTTTTATAGATTTCTTAAAATATAGCAAAGATACTTTAAGATATATAACATATTTTACACTTTCTTTGATTACTTGTTTTATTTTTATTTTACTTCTATATAAATTAATTATTGATTTCTTTTTTTTGTTATATTTTATACAAATTATTAAGTGAGTGATAATCAAGTTAATAAACACCTCAAGATTCCTAGTATCCTCACATTATATAATCATAACTGACATGAAAAACATGGATCCACCTTGATTTTTTGCTTCTTGATGTCTTCTTTTTCCTTAAGGTAGCGCCTCAACTAGATATAAACTGATGTCCTTCTTGAGTTGTGGAGATCTATAGTATCTGTATGTTCCGTTTAATGTTAGAGTAACAAATAAGAGTTTATGTTTAACAAGGACTTTTATTTATCATAATAGTTTATTATAACTAGAGTAATAAGAAGTTGAAGAAGATTTTAGTTACTCATTCTTAGATAAAATATTACAAAAGATAGAAAGATAGGATCTAAGAGAAAGATAGAAAATATGTAATCTTGACTTTTGTATTTCTTCAAAACAAAATTCATTAATTATCATTTCCTACGAAGAATAACATAAGATGTTTGATGTTTCTATTTTCATTATTTCTAAATTTTCTATTATTTTTGGATTTTCTATCATTTGTAAAGTTTTACAAATTTTTCATCATTATATGTAAGGACTTACATATATTTTAAACTTAGTAGTCATTAAAGGATAAAATGGTACTTTCACAAGGATTATAATCCCCAAAACTCATTCATTTTTCTATTTATGTACAAAAATATTATTTTGTTACTTTTGGGTCTATTCTGGATAAATAAGTCATAGATATCGCACTCAAGCAACAAAAAAATTAAAGACTTTTAACATTTAAAATTTTAATGTGTCCAATAATTATGCAAAATTATAATATAGAGAAGTTATTTATTAATAAAGGAATATGGATGCATGTTTTGTTGTAATCATTTTCTTAAAATGTGTTATAAATTAAAATAGCTTATAAAATAAAAATTATTTCCAGTGTGATTAATTGAGAGTATATATGTAACTTATTCTTATAATAATAAATATTATTACTACAATTTATTGTGACATTGTTACTATAAATTGCAGATAAGAAGATAAAACAAGAAGAAGAAACAGAGGAAGAGCTGGATTTGGTGTAAAATTCTCTATATATTTCTGATTTCTAAGTGGCTTTATATATAGCCTTGCGAGAACAGAATTGACGAACAAACCCTAACAGATTTCTAACATTTTTAACAGAATTCTTAGCCCTAATTTATTCGGTGGTCTCTTTTTCTGTTTTTCCTAATCGAATTCGCGCGCCTTCCTCTACGCCTACCTTTCACGTGCAATGTTTTTCTGATGAGAATGAGTAGGACGAGTTCGTATCAAACATGTGGATCTTGGCCTTACCTTGGACTCTCAAATCATCGTAGAAGTTAATAGAGTTTGTAAAAAAACAAATATATTTACTCAATATGAATTTCTCAATTATGATTAACAAGATGTTTAGTATTTGTTTTAATTGAAATGATAAAAACCCATTTTTTGTTTAGTATTTAGGATTATAAGAAAATTATATTTAATTATTTTGGATCTATTCTTACTTTTATACCTGAAATCCACTTTTTGTTTCCCTAACCTCCATAAAATGAGAGAATTTTCCATATAAATGTAGTAACCACCTGTGGAACCTTTGTTATCAATGTTTAAATCCCATTTAGCATTAGTTTATGCTATGAGGTTCATCGTGTCTAATTTGGATAAAAGCAGACCATAATGTGATGTTCCTTTGAGATAGCAAAGTAGGCATTTGATTGCAAGCTAATAGATGTTGGTATGAAAATGAAGAAATTGGAATAATTTGTTCGCAATGTAGTTGATTTGTAGTTTTGTAAGTATATAATATTTCAAGGAACCTACAATTATTCTATATTGAGTGGCATTGGGTAGCAGATCACTATAATATTTTGACAAAGGTTTTCCAACAATCATGAAAGTGAAAACTTCTTTAGATTTATTGAGTTAAATCCCATCAATAAGATATATGATTTATCTTAATCAAAGAGATGAATTGTGTCTTGTGTTATTGTTAACTTACTGCCTAAGAAGAAACCTAAATAAATTATTTCTTTTAGAGAGAATTCATCATTCAATTTGGCAATTAAATCTTTGATCAGGACTACATTATTTCCATTGACCAAGATATAATCCACAAACACCCAAAATATTACCATGTCATGGTTCTTGTAATATATCATCATGGAAGCATCTGGACATGATCCAACAAGCCCAAATTTTTGAAGACAATCACTTATTTTAAGAAACTAAGCTTATAGGGCTTGTTTGAGACCATATATTCCTTTCTTTAGTACACATATGATGAGGATACTTCTCATTAACAAATATAATAGGTTGTCTTATGAAAACCTCTTCTTCAATGTCACTATTAAGAAAGATAATGTTGACATCCAATTGGATGATAGACTAGTTCATTGTAAGTGCCAAGGTAAGGATAATGCAAATGGTTATTGGCTTGATAATAGAACTAAAAATTTCAACATAGATGATGCCCTGAGTTTGTTAAAACCTTTTGGCAATAAATCAAGATTTGTACTTGTCAAGAGACTTATCAACACAATTTTTTATTTAAAATACCAACTTGTTGTCAATAATCTTTCTATGTGTAGGAGGTGGAATCAATTTTCAAGTATCATTACTGATTAAAGCATTAAACTCTATTGACATTGCTTGTTTCCATTCAGGGATGGAAAGAGCTTCAACAACATTTTTGAGCTCATTAAATATATAAATTGAAGAAACACAAATGTTTAGTTTAAAAGTACTAGTTTTGGCTCTTATGGATATCGAATGAACATTTTTGGCATGAGGTTGATGATGAATTGGATGAGTTTGATGTGTTAGTAGGATACACAGATTAATTTTGAACTAAATACTAGTAGGATCAAAAATATCAGAGGGAGGTATAACAAGTACACATAATGATGATTACGAACGTGAAGAAGAAATTGGAGGCTAAGTACCCAAATTCTATGTAACAGAATATAGTGAGATAGAAGGATGGGAAAAAGATGAAAATAGATGTTTGTATCTAAAAATGAAATGTGTGAATTGTGTGAAAGAGATGGTATATGTGTATGAATATCAGGTAGATTTTCAATTGTGGTAGATAAAGGTGAAATAGGCTTTGAATAATTGTTATCAGAAGGTATAGAATGTGATACATGGGTTTGAACAAAGCTTAAATGCGAAGGTGCTCAGTAGATGGAATATAATTAAGGATTGATGCATGAGTGAGAAAAGGAAATGTTTCATTGAAATGCACATGAGTTGAGACATAGACACATTTGGGCTGTAACTCAAGACATTAATAACCTTTTTGATGTGAAACATATCAAATAAAAACACAAAAAGACCTTGGTTTTAAAATTTGTAAGAGTTGTATGGTTGAAAGAAGGAAAAAAAGGCATCCATACACTTTTAGATAAGTGTATTCGGGTTTATTTTTAAAAAGAAGCTCATATGAAATGAAATGAAATGATTTAGAGTTCTTGAAGGAATTCTATTGATTAACTGAAAATAAAAATTGAAATCATAGATCCAATATGACATAGGTATGCCAGTCTTAAGTATCATGGTTAGTCCAATCTCAACAATATGTCAATGTTTTCATTCAATTACTCCACTTTGATAAGAAATAGATGGACAAAAAATTCTTCTATTGTAACCACCTTGAAATAAGTATGTTTCAAGGCTTTTTTTACTTTTGTACGACATCATCACTGTGTAAGGTTTTAATTTGATAGTTAAATTGCATAAAAATTATAGTTTTAAAATGTAAGAAAATATAGACAACTTGAGACTTTGTAGATAAAACATAAATCTATTGAAATCATCAATATATATATATCATATTATCAATTGAATTTAAAGGTACTGAACCTCATAAATCCACTTAAATAATCTCAAAAGTAGTTAAGGCTTTATTATGGACATGTGTTAATGGAAGCCTATGCCACTTGCCAATTTGACATGCACTACATACATCAGGATATGTATTAGAACTAATGATTTTATTTATCCTTTTAAGAACCTTTTAAACAATAACTTCATATGGATGTCCCAATCTTTCATGCCATAATAAGCCATGTACCACTATTTGTTTTGCAAGAAACTTCATAAAAAAACTTCACATTGTCACTTATGATAGTAGGAAGCTGATAGAAACCATTTTCAACACCCCTTAAAAATGATAGCCTTGTTGTTCATATTCTTCACAAAGAAAGAATCAGGAAAGAATTCAACACAAACATTGTTATCTTGGCATAACTGTCTAATCGAGATTAAGTTTTTCTTTAACTGAGGTACACATAAATGATTGCTTAACTTTAAAGCAAATGCCCCACTATTCAAATCAACATGAAGAAAATGTGTAATTGGAATAGCAGATCTATTACCTAACAAGATTAAGGCATTTCCATTATAAGAAGTAGCAATCTAGAAAGGATAAATTACAGAGGATAAGTGATATGTTGCACCAGTTTTGGGAATCCAGCTATGAGAAGAGCTAATAGGGGGTGAGACAAAGCCAAAAAAACTTGTAGTAAAAAATTTGAGCTTCCATCCTGTGAAAAAAAAACAGAATTAACATTAATAGAAGTGACAATAGTTGGCTCTTAGAATTGAACACAATGAGCTTGGGACGACTTAGAACTGGTGTCACCAAATCTTTTTAATTTAACATTGTTATTAAGTGCACTATTTTTAGATTATGATACATTGTACTAATTGGGTTTACCTCTTCCTTGGCCAAAATTGTTTGATTATGATACATTATACTAATTATAGGTAGACTATATAGGTTATAGAGAAGGACCTTGTGGTTATGATTGATTGTAAAATGATGATTGAAGCTTTGAATAATTGACTTGAACAAGCTATAAACTTGACATAATCATACATTATCTTTATCTCTCATGTGTGTGTATTCTCGTAAACACTTCATCTAGGTTGAGCACAAATTTTTTTTATTGGTAATGTTGGTAATAAGAGAGGTATAATTTGCATAAAGGCCACCTAAGACACAAGACATTTGTTCACGATCACTAATAGCTTCACCAACAGCTAAAATTTGATCAATAAATCCTTAGTTTTATTGATATATTACTCTATTGTAAGAGAACCTTTACTTAATGTTTGTAATTGCCATCAAAGGTCTGTTGACTTTGAATGGGAATCATCATGGAATGATTTTTCAAGTGCCAACCAGTATTGATAAGCCGTGTCTTTTAAAAAAGATGTTTTAGAAAAGTTGGAATAATAGAAGTGTATATCCATATTTTAGCAACATTATATTATATTTCCTAGAATTGATACTCAAGGCTTTCTTCAAATAATTTAAAAATTGATTCTCACTTGTAATGAGATCAATAATAAAACAATTTTCTTGCAAAATCTAGAAGTGGAACAGTTGACCCATTAATGAAAGAGTGCAACTAATAAACTGTGATAATGTACTTAAGTTGTTCACGTCATATTAAATAGTTTGTTTTATCATGTTTTACAAAAAAATCAAAATTAATTAGATATTTATTCATAGAAAATGTATTATAAAAGGTATTAGATGTAGTAGAAGAAAAAACATGAAGTTGAACATGATTTTAAGGTTGAGTTGTAATGGAATTAGACACTATAGATGAGATTGGAATGGTTTCCATTACCAAACTTAAGGTAGCAAAAGAGAAGAAATCAATGAGCATGAGATTGAGAGGAAGAAGATAATTAATGTGCAAGAATGAAGAAAATCAATCATAGTATTTTTGTTGCAACAATATTCGATATATGTAACACATGTGCGATATAATTCTATTATGATGGTTTTGATACCATACGGTAGGGAGCATACTAACTATAGTGCTCAATAGTTTGACAATTATTTTTGTCATTAATTCAAATAGAAAGATAAAAGATTAAATTATTTTTAAAATTAAGGTTTCTTTTAATATTTTAAATTAAGTTCTTTAAAAAGCACATGTAATCTAATGTCTGTTTGAAAACAAATAAAGGAAAAACAACAACTAAATATACATATATTTTGTCATTATAATAATCGGACAATAAAACAAGATCATTGATAGTATCTATTTTTATTAACATTTTTCCGATCATAGTTTGATCATAAGTGCATGGTAACCTATTATAGCCTGTCAAAATTAACTCAAAGTCACCTCTAAAAAGTCCCTATAAATCTAAAATGATAAATAATAAAAGTTTAAAAAGAAGTGTGTAGTTTAATTATTAAATTTAAATATTTTTAGTAAATAATGAAAGGGTAGCTATAAGAATTAATACATTATTATGATAAGAAGAGTATTCAAATAATTTATTCTGAAAATGTAGTTTTACGTAATGAATTTTACACAATTTCAATTTTTATTTCATGATAAATAAATAAAATACTAACATACTTCTATGACGGGGAATTGAAACCCGCCAACAAATTGTTAGAAAAGATATAAATCCGTTACATTACAAAATAACTAATGTGAATATTAATTAAATATAAATAGATATTACTTTCAAGCCCTTCAATTTTTATTGAGCACCCTGCTCTTAATTTGCTTTCATTGAAAGCATTAACTTTTATCTATAAAACAATCTTAAAATATATTAGCTTAATATTGTTGAAATTAATTTTGATTAATTACAACATATATAGACATATATATAATATAAATATATATTAAATAATAGACTCTTAAATATTTAATTAGACATGTTATAAAGTGATCGAATTAAGTATTATTTATCAGGTTTAATATGTGTCATGAAAAGTAGTGCGTTTAATACGTAGAATGCGTATTAATAACTTTATGATTTAGTGATGGTCTAAATTATATAAAGTTTGGAAATAATATAATTATGCTATTAGTTCCTGTATAATACAATTAAATATAATAATGTTATTTAAATAAGAAAATACCCAACAAGGTAAGTTTTGAATTCAGAATTTGAATTTGTATAGGATTTAATAAGAAAATTTCTAATAAGTCAAGTTTTAAATTCATAATTTAAATCCGGTTAGGATTCAATAAGGAGATATTAAATAAGAAAATATTTAATGAGGAAATATATTACAGATCACCTCTTAAAATTTATAGGCATCTTTTCCTCTACTAGTGTCTCTTCGTCTCTTTCTTTTAATACAATTCATCTTTATCCCTCTCTATATAAAATATATAGAAAATAGAAAATATAAGAAGAATTAAAAAAAAGGGAAAAAGTTTTCTGCCAAGAACTTGCAATTTGGGTATTGTTTAAAATAATATATATTTTATTTTATTTAGTTTTTTGTATATCAAAATAACTTCATTACATAAATTTATTTAAATATATTTTACATTTTAAAAATAAAAAAATATTTTTAGATTTGAGATGAGAGAAAAAAATCAAAAACACATAAATATCTTATTTTTTATTTCGTAAGATATGATTTAATTTCACAACCTAATATTGGAACGATATTGTACAATAATAATTTAGAAAAAAATAACACTATAATAATATTGAATTGATTTTAATTGAATGATATTTAATATTTAATTAGTTAAAATGATCGCAATATAATTTGAACAACATTCAAAGTAAAAAGATGTGGTAAGTTTTTTTTAATAATAAAAATATATAAAATAGACATAAATGATGCTATTTTTATAATTACAAATTTTAAAAATGTTATTTTTATTTTTTTTCTTACAAATTTCAATATTGGGTCTAAACTTGGCGAGATTATAATAACCAAAATTTTATTATCCATGTCTCTCTCAAATAGTCAAGTCTAACAAGAATAATTACTTTCTAATTTCTTAACTTTGTCTTCGTCTTTTTCTTTCGAGTCAAACAAGCTAATACCATTGGATAAAATAATTGAATTTGATACAATTATTTTATTATATTCAGAATTTTTATTTGTTAATCATTTATTTTTTCATTCGATCTGATTTGACACTTATTTAAATAGATTTTATAAAATTAATCTAATTTATAATGTTTTTTTTGCTTTTGAGTTTCTTTAATTATCAACAATAAACATATGAATATTTGATGTATAATATTTTTGTGCCACCAATACCCAAATCTAATTCCCACTCAAGAAGTCTGTCTACTCTTCCTCTCATTATTGCACTACATGTCATTTGATTGTGTTTTTTGAGTAGCATCAGAAGTAGATCGTCATTCTTTATTTGGATTGGTGAGATCTAGGATTTTGTTTTTGTGATTTTATTTTTTTGGTTATTGTTTCCGGTTATGTGTTTCTCTGGCTGGTGGTTATTGTCACTCTTATCGGTGTGTTTCTCGTTCTCTTATTGGTGGTTAAGGAGGAAATGTGAGACCTTTTTCGTGTACCAGACATGATAGACTTTGGTGGGTCTGAGGATGATGAATCTTCTTTTTAATTCAATCTAATTGGGAAAAGCTTTTCTATTGTTGGGTAGAACATCTTTATCTTTGATTTCACCGATGAAGACCGTAAATCTATGTTGGACTCTTACTTGTGATCCAGGAATGCACATGCAATCAAGTAGTGGTTCATTTTCTCCAATGCAATCTGCACATTCTTACCATAAATCAAGTCAAGATGAACATATTGGTGAGAATGTACATCCAATAGTTACCCCACATGAGAGTCCTCCTCTATTTGATGAATCATATGTGGTAAGATTTTAATTTTTAAATTCTTATTATATGTTTTATTTTTTATATATAACACTTAAAACTTTTACAGAATATGAAATGTTTGTTGAAACATCCTTCGTCAACGGACTATGTTGCTATTGGAACGGTACAAAAATTGAGCGATGATCGGATGATTCATAATCAATATTTTCCTAATCATTGGCGAATAGTAATTGATCAATCATTGTTTCATGATTGTCCACTACCTGTGCCTTCTGATGCTACCACAGTCCAAGAGGCGGTTGGACAGTATGTGGCTTGGCCGTCGATTCAAGTTGTTCTAAATTTTGACATGGTACTATTTTTTAACTTAAAAAATAACACTTGTTTACTACTATTATTTAATGTGATCTTATTGTTACTAAAAATACATATATGATACTTTTTTGGTAGTCTATTATACCAGAACTCTTAAATGCGGCACATTTAAGAGATACCAAGCAAGTATCTCGTGCTAAATCTATGACTAGTGGCCAATCATCGTGCACCAAGTCATTCAAGAAGAAGCCTTGGAAAAAGTATAGTCATACTTATGCGTTACAGTTCAGTAGAAATCTGGCACTTTGATGACTATTGTTGGGAGGGCATCTAGCATAAATGATGGATGGACTGTGCCACTTCCTATTGAAATTTCTGGTGTAGACATCGGCCAAACTTATATATCTATCGAGTGCTTGTTGCAAATATTTGAATATCAAATGATCGATTTAAGTATAATTCAAGTGTGGACAAGGTGAGTCCTCAATCTAGTTAGTTTTCTTTTATTTATGCAGAACATATATAATTATATTTATATTATCTAATTATATATATACATATATAGGACTTGCTATTATCGACTTCAACATAATCACTCATCACATTTAGCAATGTTCTATGATTCTTCATATGTCAATCAATATTAAGAGAAAAATGTTAGCATCAGAGCTAAACAATTATGTGATAGAGCATTAACGCTTAGCAGAAATCAAAAGTTGATAATCCCTTGGCCATTAAGGTTTGAACAAAGCCAAGATCATTGGATATTGGTAATCATTGATATGTTCAATAATCATGCTTGGTACTGTGACTCAGCTTCCATAAAACTGAGTAAAGATACAAAAGCAGTTGTTGAAATGTAAGAGTTATATTTAGTTACATATTAGTTTTTTCTATTATTTTTTGTAATATTTAATAAAAACTAATCGTTTTATACCTTGATAGGACATGGAAGTTGTGGAACAAGTTTAGGGGCATTGTCCTTAAAAAATCTCATAAGCTTATATGGACAAAAGTTATGGTATGTACAATTCAATATTAATAATTTTATTAATTTTACAATTAAATAATAAGGATGTTCAAATATGAAAATTCATGTATACATGCACTTTTTTTTGTAGGTTCTACAACAAAATAATGGAGTCATGTGTGGTTATTATGTCATGAAGTTTATGAGCGAAATCATCACAAATATCAAAATTCCAATTGATGATGTGGTAATATATTTTACCCATATACATACAAGTTTTAACATATTTGAGTTTGTTTTTGTAAATAAATGAAATCATATTCTTATTTTGATTTTGAATACATGTAGTTCTTTGGTTGGAACAAGACGGGTTACGACCAGTAAATTTTTGATGATTTACGAGAGGAATGGGCAGAACACATGGTTCAAATTATATCATCGCAAGAAGAATCAGGAGAAGATTCTGATGATCTTGAATAGCATATGACAACATAACAGTAAATTTTTTAATGATTTGGCCTTCTATATCTATTCTTGTGTCTGAAATCACTTGGTTGATGATGATTAATCATATATATCGCTCATGTATTTAGGGGAATGCATTGTTTATAAATATGAATTTATCTGGAATCTCTGCTAGTATTTTTAATGATATATAATTTTTAATGATATATAATGAGTTCTAAATGTACAAATCAGGTGTACGTCGGTCCAATTTGTTTCTTGATTTGTATGAGTTTTGGTGCATATGAACGTGTTCCATATGTTTAAGGGCACCAAAACTCACACAAGCTTAGCCAAGAAATCGAAGTTACATGCAATTGATTTCATATTTAGAGTTCATTATATATAGCATTAAAAAATAGTAGTAGAGATTCCAGATAACTTCATATATAGACAAATGATTAATAATGCTAATATGAGTTCATCGAATGTCGTTGTACGTGCTAATCTCTTTTTTATGGTAATATTTATAATGATTTAATTTCATCATTCGTACGTCTGAAGTTTAGACTACTTTTTTGATGGATGTTTTACGTGCTCATGTATGTAGGAGAATATTTGTTATATGGATCAGCTTTTTTTTTGCCATAATGCTTGTGAAGGCCAATCAAGATTCTAAGCCAACCAAGCTTACTTGATGGCATAATTTGACGACATTATTTTATTTGTAATTGAAGTTATTTATATGCATTATTTGTTTTTGTAATAAATTTAATTATTAAGTAATTAAATATATTTATATTGTTAATTATTTGTTGTATTATTATTTATATTTAGTGTATTTATGCTATTTATATATACTGTTATACGAAAAATAAAATTAAAAATTAAAACAAATAAAATGTAGAGTCGGTTCACGGCATGAACCGACTTTACAATTTAAGTCTCTGAATTTAAAGTTGGTTAAAAACCGACTTTTATACCCCTTTTTGTAGTAGTGAGAACTCAGTTTGGAACTAAGATTTCTTACATTTATTAGAACCGAAACTAGCCTTTATATAGGCCTTTAAGATGAAAGGATGAACACCATGTTTTAACAACCCCTAAACACAATTTTGAGGCTTAAAGCCAAGATGAAGGATTCAAACAAAAATAACACACACACGACACTAACTATACTTCTCTTAAATCAGAGATTTATTCTTAAACGAAAACTAACAGAATTCTTGAAAACCAGCTCCAAAATGACACACTCTTAAACTGCATTGCATACTCATGTAATTAGTTTACTCTATCTTTGAACACACTCCCATATTGTCCCTGAGCTTCAAGAATGTGTTGTCTCATTTGGAGAACATAAAACGTACAAACATACACGATCACAAGTAATAATATTTGATAAGTAAGTTATCGTTCCCACAGAGATTTGTTACTATAGTTTGTTGAGTACTAAAATTATCTCTCTCTCATTTTATTCAAAATGATCGTTGATTGTAAGAAATTTAAGAAAAGAGTTTAAAAACAAAATAAAAGAAATCTAGGATTGTAATTTTTCACCAAATTAATCAACTCAAATCATGTTATTTTCTTTTGATTTATATTTTTTTGTACATTTAATTTGTCAACCGAAAACTTCTAATTTTATCCATACATCTCTTCCGAGCTCCGTAAAAACACACCTCGTTAAATTAATTCACTATATTCCTATGAGAATTAAATTCACCGAGATTCATTACGTTCTAAGTTCTCAAATGACCAAACATACAATTAGGGTATATTCCTATCCTTCATCATACACGTTATTCTATCTATAAGCAATATACACAAAAATGTCTCTTCCAAGTTTATTTATGTGCCACGAATCATTTGATAAAATTCGTAAATAATCAAAAGCATTAAGCACAAAATAGAATAAACAACTCAAACGTCTTATAAATCGTTCAAAAATAATTAAAATAAAAGCATCATAAATTTAGATCAAATGCAACCCTAGAAAAATTAAATTACTTCATAAATTTAAAATAAAAATTACAACAGTTTCAGAAAAATGAGATGAAGAAAATAGAAAATTAAAACATCTCTTACCACAAATATTTGGCACACGTAGAACACAACAAAAGCCAAAAAATGGCTTCTACGTGTTCTGTAGTCCAAAACCGAACAATACAAAAAATCTCAAAAACTAAACACTCCAAAAACTTTTTTACTCTCTTATCTTATCCCCTATTTATAACATCAAAATTATATAAAAAAAATACATTTAAAAATATATATATTTTAATACACGCGGGGGGACAAATAGGTGTGGAGAAATTAATTAATTAAAATGCGTGGGGGGATAAAAAATGGTATCGAAAACATAAAATTGTATCAAAAACGAAAAATGTTATCATGCGCGCAGGTGTTTCTTATTTTCAAATCCTACTGCCACGTGTCGCGGTGTGATTCGCTGAAAGTTAAAGTGGGACACGTGGCAACATATCATTGGCTCTCAAGGACAGACGCACACAGAAATGCCGCACATGATTAGAGGCACGTGCAACGTGGGGGGGACAGTGGCTGGACACGTCAGACACGTGGGTCCCACCTGCACGCCGACCTGTGTAGTAGGTGGGCCCCACTCAGGCACCGAGCCACGTGAAAGACAAAATCTGCACCCATGCGAGTTGGTCAGGTATGATAGGGACGCACGAATCATAGCCGTTTCTTCTCTGATCGGACGGTCCACGTGTCGCGCGTGGATTAGGGCACGTGGCTTCTTCTCACCTGCGCAGAAATTTAAAATTTAATTAATTGCATTTTGACCCACAAATTTAATTAAAATTAGATTTTAAACTTTCTTTAATTACAGTTAAGCCCATTTCTAATTTAAATTAAATTTTTAAAATTTTAATAATTACAATTAAACCCGATTTTAATTTATATTATATTTTTGACTTTTATAAATTGCAATTAAGAACTCTATTATTTGAAATTATATTTTTGGACATAAATTTGTAATTAAGTAAGTTTTCGATACAAATTATTTAATTTTCTTAAAATATAAAAAAAATAGTAAATACTAATTTATTAAACTAAAATTAACTAAAAATATGAAGAACATAGCAATTATAATTAATAAAATAGATGAAAATAACTATATAAAATACAATTATCAGAATGCTTCCAAATTCAATGGCTTTGTTATGATATCAGTAACATGCTATTGAGTAGGGAAATACACCGGCTCCATAGTTCCTTCATTTGATAACTCATGCAAAAATGATAGCTTACATGTATATGTTTGCTTATTCCATGCAAGAACATATTTTTTGACAGTTTAATAGTAGAGTTATTATCACAGTAGATGGTAGTGCACTTATGTTGAACATGTCCAACTTGTTCAATAACCCTTCTCAACCACACTCCTTGGTAAGCACAATATGCTACTGCAATAAACTCAGCTTCAACTATTGAAAAGGTTACAACAGTTTTTTTTTATGCCCAAGATATAACTCTATTTCCCAACATGTAGACAAACAATACTACCACTATTTTTTGACAATCTGTAACTAGAGACAACAAGATTTTTTCATTAGATTGTAATCTTTCATTCCAAAATGAGCCAATACCTTGTTTGCATACATGCTTTGGTTCATGAAGATCCCCTTTTCTCTTTGTACAATTTCCACTCCAAGGAAGTATTTCATCTTGCCAAGATCGATCATGGAAATTTCATTCATCATAAACCCTTTAAACTCTACAAACATAGCTTCATTATTCCTAGTGAAAATAAGGTCATCTACATAAAAACTAACAATGAGAAAGCTGCATTCACTTCCATTCTTCACAAACAATGTATGCTCATAGTAGCATTTCTTAAACCCCTTCTTACAAAAGTACTTATTAATCCTGCTATACCAAGCCCGAAGGGCTTGTTGAGTCCATATAGAGCCTTTCTAAGTTTGTACACTTTGTATTCTTCACCCTTTTCACAAAACCCCTTGGCTGATCCACATAGACATATTCACTTAATTCCCTATGCAAGAATGCGCTTTTGACATCCAAATAAGACATCCCTTTTGAGCTACTAAGGCCAATATGATGCGAATAGTGTCCCACCTAGCAATAGGTGTAAACACTTCATTAAAAGCAACTCCTTGTCCTTATGTGTCCCTTTTTCCACAAGCTGAGCTTTAAACTTATCAACATATCCCTTCTCATTAAGTTTCGTTTTGAACACCCATTTCACACCTATCCTTTTTGCTCTAGTTGGTAAAGTTGTCAGTTCCCATGTCTCATTATATTCAATAGCTTCTATCTCCTTCTTCATGGCTTCCTTCCACTTGGGACATTTCACAACTTTTTCAAATGTCTCAAAATCTTCAAAGGCCATGAACATCAAAAACTTTTTCTCTTCATGTTCTTCTTTAGACAATCCTTCCCCTGACATATAATCTTGCATTCATAGTGGTTCATGTCTATTCCTCCCTTGAACTAGACTCTTAATTTTTTTTCACTTCTTAGTGTATCTTATGATGAACTTGCTGCTACTTCAATGTGGGTATTTTCATTATTGATTTAACTTTCTTTCTCGTTTTCATCTGTTGGCATTGGTTGAATTTCTTCACACTCTAACACATCACACTCTTCTTCTTCCAATTCCATTCCTCATTTTCTACAAATGTTACATCTCTACTAATTAAAATCTTTTTTTTGGGATTGTAGAGTCAATATGCCTTTGAATATCCACTCAATCCTAATAAGATACACTTCACAATTTTCTCATCTAGTTGTGTCCTTTTCACATATGGAACATGGATATAGCTAATGTTTCTAATTTTTTTGAGAAGATCAATAGAGGGCTTTTGACCACTCCAAGCTTCTTCTGGAGTTACTTCCTTCACTACTACTGATGGACTCCAATTTAGAATGTGAATTGCATAGTTTACTACATCTGGCCAGAACTCCCTTGGAATGGATTTTCCAATCAACATACACCGTACCATGTTCATAACTATATGGTTCTTTATTTCAGTCACACCATTATGATGAGGTGTGTAGGAAACAATGAGTTTCGTTGCTATTCCATTTCTTACTACAAAAAACTTGAAATTTCTTTGAGGTATACTTAACACCTATATTCGTGCGTAAGCATGCAATTGATTCTCCACATTTGTTCTCTATTCTAGCTTGAAACCTTTCGAGCACATTTAGAGCTTCTGAATTTTCTGTCAAGAAATATGTCAATGTTTTGTGATTGAAATCATCAATGAAGTTAATTAAATACCTTTTTCTCACTATGATATTTTTTTATAGGGCCACAGATATAACTCTACATAAGTTGTAGTCGACAAGTTGCTATCCAAATACTCCTTCTTGGAATGAATTCTCTCTACTGCTTTCCTTTCATGCACACCTCACACACCCTTATTGAAACACTAGGTTTTGGCATTCCAAGTACGATCTTCTTATAATAAAGAGTTCTCTTACTCTTTGGACTGATATGACCAAATTTGTGGTGCCACAGTTGCATTTGATCTTTTGTGATAGCTTGTAGGCATGTAGTATTGTCTACAATTTATGCTTGAACCAATGGAAATACAACAAAAATTTTGTTTACTGACATGATTGACTTCATAATTAGCCCTCTCATCAAATGATAAATCTTGCACACATAATCTCTTATGACAATGGTTAATCCTTTTTGTTACAACTGCCCCACACTAAGCAATTTGTTCTTTAATTCTAGCACGTAGTAAATAGAGGTGATTACTTGTACCAAACCATCAATTTCACGTCTGATGTTTCCTTTCCCTTTCACCATCATCCTTGAATTATTTCCAAGCCTCACTAATTGTCTAAAATGACCATCAAAATCAAAGAACCATTTTTTTATACCACACATGTGGTTACTACATCCTGAATCCAGAAACTACACATGCTTTCTGCTAGTTTTATTCATTGTGACATAGGACATCAATAGCATTTTGTTGTCTTCATATAACTCTACATAGTTTTCACTTTTCCCTTAGCTAGGACATTCATACTTGAAGTGACCCAATTGGTGACACTTGAAGCATTCCATGAAAGCTTTGTCAGGTCATCTTTCTCTAGCTCTTCTTTAGTATCCTCCTCCACCTCATCCTCTATCACTTCTACCTCTCCTGACTCCAATTGTAGTCTTCAGTGCTTTCTCTTCCCCACTATGCTTTTGAATTTTCTGCTCATACACAAGGAGAGAGCTCTACAGTGCATCTATCGTAAGTGTGTTGATGTATTTCAACTATTAAATTAAACATAAAATACAATTATATGTCTCATGAAGCATTCGTAAGAATTTCTCTACAACCTTGGAATCTGGCACATCTTCCCTAAGGTTCCACATGTTGTTTGATACCATCATCACTCTGGGAAAGTAGTTAGTCTTTGACTCTCCTTCCTTCATTTTCAGCACTTCAAAGTCTATTTGTAGGTGTTGTAAATATGCATTATGAACGTGCTTGTTCCCTTGATACTTGCGTTTCAAAGAATCCCATAGCATATTTGTTGTATTCTTCTGAAGGATGGTCTTTAGAATGGATTTCTCAATTTCTACAAACATATAGTTCTTTACCTTGAGGTTTTTTAACCTTAAATCTACAAACTCCTTGCGTTGTACCCTATTCAACACATCTCTCTTCCCTAGTTCTATGAAGCATGTCTCCACCATGTGCCACCATTTCTTGGAGGGCAGCAGATTCTCCATGAGCATTGTCCAATACTTATCATCCCCATCAAACTTGGGAATGCACAGTTGCCTATCTTTGTCCCTTGAAATTTTTCCTTTTCTTTCTTCACAATTATGTGCCTATGATTATGGCTATAATACCAATTGATAAGGTACCAGCTAATTCTTTATTAGAATTTAGTTTAGGAACACTGATTTCTTACATTTATTAGAACTAAAACTAGCCTTTATATAGGCCTTTAAGATGAAAAGATAAACATTATGTTTTAAGAACCCCTAAATATGGTTTTGAGGCCTAAATCCAAGATGAAAGTTTCAAACAAAAACATCAAGCACATAACACACTATACCCCCTTAAATCAGGGAGATTTTTTCTCAAACGAAAACTACAAGAAATCCTAAAAACCAGCTTTAAAATGATTGGTCATTTTGACACTTTAAATCCTACCGTATGATATAGGTTTGATTCCTAAGAAGATTTCCTTTTTTCTTTATTCTTTTTGGATTCATATTAGAGGGATTCCCTTGAGTGTCTCTTGAGTGTTATTACTAAAGCAAAAATGTTGAGAATTGATAAATTTTTGGGATCTATTGGGGATGTTGATCTTTTCCTTTTTAGTAGTTTGATGCTTAGAAGTGGTAGAATTCATCTTGTTCTAGATATTACAAAATATTTTTCTGCTAAGCTTCTGGTTGAATATGTTTGGTTTGAAGATAATTTGGATTGACTTAAGATACAAGAAATTACCTATTATATTTTTCAAGCATGGAGCTCTTGATCATGATACGAGGCATTGTCGTAAAAAGCCTAATGGTGCTGGTATGATGTTTGGTATTTGGCTTAAATTTGAAGAAAGAAAAAACACTCCTAATTTTGTTAAGAAGTTTTTTCTTAAGGAATTGATGTAATAGTGGGTCAAGTTGGAGTCTAGTGGCTCCTCGATTGTTATTGAAGGACTTAAGAAATTGGATTTGGTTCCTTTTGATTCATTTTGATGCTTTTTTGAGACCTTTGAAGGGAGACTTAATTCCTCCAACTATGATGAATTGTAATGACTTATACATTGGTGGCTCTCTAGCTAGAGACTATTTTGATTGCTAATCCTTGAGCTTGTGTTGTTAGTAAAGAGGTGGGTCTTAGGTGTGTGAATCCTTTAATGTAGTTTGTTGTTGAAATCAAGAATATTAATGTGCTTTCATTTAGCTTGGGTGGTGCTTTGGGTAAGAAAGTTCTCTTTGGAAGGAAAGTTGATGGAAGACTGTGTGGGAAGGCTTTAGGGGTAAAATTTGGTATTTCTAAGAAGAGGCGTAGAAACTCTACAATTGAAAAATTCATTCTCGAGGATGGTGACCGAATTGAGTCTACTTAAGTGGGTTTGATTGAATTCAATATTGATGTTTTTGTTTCTTCTCAACATGTGATGGGGTTTGTGACAAGGTTCCATCATGAGTCATGGATACTTTGAGTTGGAACATTATAAGGTTTAGGAACCTCCAAACATTGAGATCTTTGAGGAAGGTTGTAGCCTTTAAGGTTCCAATTTGGTTTTCTTAATGAAAACTAGATTTCCTTTTAATGAATGTGAAATGATTTCAGGTTGATTTAGGTTATAATGGTTGCTTTGAGGTTCTAAGAAAAGGTAGAAGTGATGGCTTGATTATACTTTGGAAATATTCTCTAGATGTAAATATTTAGTCATTCTTTGCTAGTCACATTAACATGATTATTCAATCTGAAGAGCTTGGCTTGTTTAAAGCTAGTGGTTTTTTTATTTCCCTAAAAATGAGTTGTGATTTCACTCTTGGAACTTGATTAAAAGATTGGCTGAAGGTTTCTCCTTATGTGGCTTATCTTTGGTGACTTTAATGAGATTGTAAGTTGGAAGGATCAGTTGGGAGGTAATCATAAATGTCAGATGGATGCTTTTAGAAAGGCAATTTTTTATTGTGGATTTGTTAAGTTGTCCTTTAGAAAGTATCATTTTACATGGAATAACAAAAGAGAAAATGGTGCTAATGCTCAAGTTAGGTTGGATAAGGCTTATATCAATGAGGTTTGGAGGCTACATATGCCTAGTTTAGAGGTGTTGCATGAGGAAATTTCTATGTCTGATCATGCTGCCATCTTAATTGGTGATATATCACCAATAAATATTTCTAAAACAAGGAAAAATAGGTAGTTAATATTAAAGAGATTTGGGTTGGCATTAATGGATGCTCTAATGTCATTGAAGGCTCTTAGGGTGGTACTGGTAGTGGGTCTCCCTTTAAGGAGGCTTCTTTATGAATTTCAAGCTTTGATACCGCACGTGATATGTGAAATTGGTATTTGGTGGGTCATTTTTAGAAGAGGATTGAGAATCTAGATTGCAAACTCAAACAAGTTAAAAACAAGGCTCTTAATGAGATGGATATAGGTGAGGTCTTGAGAACTAAAAGACAAATTAATTCTCTCTTAGTGTGGAATGAAGTCGTGTGGAGGCAACAATTTAGAAAAGTCTAGCTCAAACATGGTAACATAAACTCTAGATTCTTTGATAGTAAGGAAAATGCAAGGAAAATAAAGAATTATATGGTTCACTTGATGGATGAACAACACATGTGGGTTACTTCTCCTGAGCATATTGGGAAATTGTTTATGGACTATTATTGCATGTTTTATATTAGTCATGGAACCTCTAATCTAAGATTTGTTATGGAGTGATTGGCACCGATGGTGACTGATGAAATGAATGAGGTGTTGTTGCAGCCTTTCTAAAGGATTTAAGTGGAAGAGGCCTTTAGTCAATTGCATCATGTTAAGGCTTATGGTCCTAATGGATGCTAACTCTCTTTTATAAGAAGTTTTGGGGTATTGTGGGTAATCAAGTGAGTGATGTGTTTCTACAGGTGCTAAATAATAACTATTCCTTGGAAGGGAGGAATCATATCTTCATATATCTTATTCTTAAGGTGGATGTTCCTAAATTAGTGATTGAGTTTAGACCCATCAGCCTCTACAATGTGTTGTACAAGCTTATTATGAAGTGTGTCACGAATAGAATGAAGGTGGTACTTGCTAATGTTGTTGCAGATTCCCAAAGTGCTTTTGTATTTGGTTGTTTGATCACTCACAACTATATTATAGCTAAAGATTCCCTTATGTATTAACAATTACACGAAGGTCAATTATTTTTTTTAACTCAAATAGGTAATCAAGACTTAGATGATGAGTGAAAATGCTAACCGATGGATTTTTTTGTAAGCTTTATATCAAAGAGACTAAGTAGACCCCACAATGTGAATTAAGCAATTAGCATAGAGAAAATAAAAAAAAATATGCTTAATTCAAAACACAATAAAAAAACTAGCAATAAGGAAGAACCAACTACATTAAACACACTAGTGACTGTGTGCCTCACAGGCTCCTATCCAAACTAGCAATAAACATATGCATGACAAACCACTAATAACAAGTGTGATAAGAATGCATACTAAATAACAAAGGATTTTTAATCAATTTAAGACTTCATATGTGGGAGCATATTCAATAAATAATGATTTCACACTCATAACATGCTATTAATCTAAACATAGTAAACCAATTAAAGAGTTTAACACCTGTGATACAAAATTTTTAGAGACTCATATCAAACTTACACACACATAATAATCATAAGTAAAATATATTAATCAGGAAGTAGGCAGATTAATTTACTACAATATAATTAATGATTGACAAGCTATATACATGTTAAATAGAAAGAAAAGAAAGCATACCACAACATATAACGAATATGCTTTCTCATCAGAGTTTACATCTAGTATGTTGAATTATACAAGAAAGACACACAGATTAGACAAACACGTAATATGATCATGCATAACATCCAACATATAACACATAACTAATAATCATAGTAGCAGTATATATAATTAGTAAACAAAAAACATGCAATAAACAATAAATTCTTTCTAATTAGAGTATAAACTTCAGTATGTAGAAACCTACACCATTTAAACTTTGATTTTACTAGCCATACATTCGAGCATGCATAATAATAGATATAATAAGATAAACTCACATAGAAAAACTATCTATATGATATCATCCTTAAAGTGCTTAAGGAAACCATTCAATAACAAACAATTGACTAAAAACAATAAATAGTTACAACTCGATACTTTCGCTTACTACCTCCGTAATTGACTAAAAATATTTTACCTGCCCTCACTACCTATTGATACTTTTGCTTACTACCTCCGTAATAACCTAGTTTAACACATGAACTTGGTTCTTTTTCAAAGCTAATGCCACTCGAAGTGGTGTGATCAGTAACCGAAGACCAATAATGTGTAAAATGAATAAGAAAATGTTGCACGACTCACATACAATTCACTCATAAGCACCTTCTCGAGTACTCACCTTTCATAAACACTATTTTTCTCACATAGTCATGAATCACTAATATCGAATAACTTAAGGTATTAGTGATTTGAAAACATAAAATGAGATGTCCATTTGATAGAGCTCCATTACATTTTTCTGAATACCAAAATAAGAAGAAATAAGGGTATTTATAAAGCCTTAGATGACCACCTCGCTATCCACTTTTCCAACCACCTCATCAATAGTGGTGGCGAGGTGATAAAAATCACATTTTTCATTTCTAAAAATTATCAAATAATTTTCATAAATATCCATACCCAAAACAAACCAAAAATATTGGCTCGCTTGTACGCTCGTTCGCCAAAAACCAACCTTATGGTGTGTGTAAACATGATCGCATACAAAGTGTACCTAAATATATGCTTATGTAAATTACTGATATGTAGTAACTAACCTTACATAGAGGAGGGAGAAACACTAGGTAAAAATAAAATAAACACTATGTTTTACACACAGGAAGCTAACACAGAGACATGAGTACAACAAGACCTATAATGGTCTTTGAAACTATCCACTCTATGAAGAGACATATAAGGGGGAAGAATTATAAGGAAGTTATCAAATTAGGTATACGTATATCATATAATAGGATTGGGTGGTGATTCTTAGTAGCTTTGCCGAGGAAGTTGGGTTTTATTAAACATTGGGTTTATTTGTTGAAGAATTGTGTTTCCTCTATATCTTATTCCCTGTTAGTGAATGATGCTTAGATTACTACTTTCAAGCCTCAGAGGGGTTTAAGGCTTGGGGATCATCTTTCTCTTTACCTCTTTATTTTGTATGAAGAGTGGCTTTCTCCTCTAATAAGAAGGGCTTAGATTAAGGGTACCATTAAAGGGCTTTTGGTTGTAAGGAACAATCCTAGGGTCTCCCACTTATTATTTTTTGAAGATAAGTTCATCTTTATGAAAGTTATTGAGGATTCTATAACATAATTGAGGGATATTTTGATTTTCTATGAAGAAGCCTCACGTCAAAAATTAAATTTGTCAAAGTCAGCTTTGTTTTGTAGTCAAAATACCATCGACTTGGTAAAAAAAATGCATAAGAAGGTTTAGGAATTTCTTTGGTTAATTTCCAAGAGAAGTATCTTGGTTTGCCAAATATTATTGGGAGGAATAAAAAGAAAATGTTTGGCAAGATAAAAAAGGGCTTGCTCCAAAATGCAAGCATAGAAAGAGATATGCCTATATAAGATTGGAAAATAGGTGATGATTAAGTCTGTGATATAATCCGTCCCTTCTTATGCAATGAGTTACTTCAAACTTCATGTTAGTATGTGTGCTAATTTACATACTAGGATGTCTATATTTTGGTGGGGTTTTGATGTAGAGATGAAAACAATTCATTGGATGTCTTGGGATAAACTGTGTAGACCTAAGACTCTTAGGGGTTTGGGATTTAGGAATCTCATTTCCTTCAATCAAGCCTTTCTTGCTAAACATATCTAGAGTCTGTTAGAATTTCCCAACTCTTTGTTGAGTAGTGTGTTAAAAGTAAATATTTTAATGATTGTGATATTTTAGATGCAAATATGCCCTTGCATTATTCTTACTCATGGAAGAGTTTCATGTGAGGAAGGAAGGTTTTTTCAAGGGGTGATATGGAGACTGAGGGATGGGGTATTATTTGGATTTATGATCATAAATGCCTTATTGGGGTTTCCCCTTATGTACTTTCCCCTATATCACTTCTGTTTTAGTCTAAGGTATGCACGTTCATAAGTGAGGTTGGTTTTTGGCGAGATGATTTCATTACTGAGCATTTTTTAGAGGATGAGGCTAAAAGGATTAAAGGCATTCCCTTATGTATGGATGCTCATGTCGATCAAGTAATTTGAGGGAGGATTAATGATGGAATTTTCATTGTTAAAAGTACTCATTAGATGGTTAAAGAGGCTTAGTTGGCTACTATTAGAGGCTTTGGGGCTGGTACTAGTAAATTTTCTATTTCTAGTTGGTAGTCTCGTATATAATCTTTGCTCATTCCTAACAAAGTAAATGTTTTTTTTGAAGAGCTTGCCACAATATTATCCCCAACATGTTTCAACTTTCAACTAAAACGATTTATCCAAGAAGTGTGGTGTTTACTGTGCAGTGATGCTTGTGAGGACCTGAGACATTTCCTTTGGCGCTATTTAGTGGCTAGTAAGGCTTAGAGATAATCCATTTTTTGACTGATCCTGATGGATATGGCTAATGGATCCTTTGCAAACATTTTTAACTTTGTTTATGCAACTTACTCTACCATAAAGGTGTGTCAATTTTGCATCTCTACTTGAAAATTTTGCATTGAGGAATGAGCTATAACATGTCATGTATGTAAGGGCTTTACTTGAATGGTCCAATATGTTGGTGAAAGAATTTCAAAAATTTAATGCAAATTACATAGGCGTATTGAGTAAAATTTAGAATACACAACTCTAAATTTACTAATATTGGATCCAAACAAGTAAACAAACTACTTGTATTATACCCATAATAAAAGACATTATAACATCTTTCAAAGTGATAGTGCACTTCAACATGCTTAGTTCTTGCATGAAAGATTGGATTCTCTGCTAAACGAATTACCAATTGATTATCACAGTATAATTGAATTGCATAATCTATTGGTTATTGTAGATTATTTATTAACTGTCTCAACCATGTACTCTTTTGAGCTGCCATTACTGTTACTCGATACTCAACTTCAGTGGTTGATAATGATACTATTTGGTCTCTTGTTACACCAAGAAATTGTTCCAGAACTAAGCTTAAACATATACCCAAATTTTGATTTCCTGGTGTCATGATATCTTACATAGTTAGCATTGTAGTAACCAACTAACTTGTCATCTCCAACTTTCTTGTACAAAAGATCATAGTCAATTGTACTCTTCACATATCTCAATATTTGTCAAACTACTTCCAAATGAGGCTTCTTTGGATTTTGCATGTACCAACTCATTACACTAACTACATAAGAAATGTTAGATCGAGTTAAGGTTAAGTAGATCAAACTGCCTACCAATTTTCGATACATTGTCACATCTTCCAAATCTTTTCCTACATGTGCATACATTAATTTTGGCATTTGATTCCTTCTGCATCAAAATCAGTTTGCATTAAAGCATTCCAAATCTCTCCATCAAATCTTTGGAATATTTTTGTTGACAAAGAAATATTCTTTCTTATATGTAGTTAACTTTTAGACTAAGGAAGTACTTAAGGTGTCCAAGTTCCTTCATCTAGAAACGGACTGATAAATTATTCTTTTTTCAAAAATAATTTGCCTCATCATCACCAGTTATGATTAAATCATCTACGTACACTAGCACGATAACTACCTTTACTTCATTGGCTTTGAAAAACAAGCTAGAATCTACAAGTGCTAAATAACCACTTTGCACAAAAATTCAGCAATCTTACCATACCATACCCTAGGTGCCTGTTTGAATCCGTAAAGTACTTTTCGTAGCTTACACATATATTCAGGATGATCTTGGCTCTAAAAACCCATTTTTTGGTTTATGTAGATCTCCCGATCAAGCTCTCCATGAAGAAAAGAATTCTTCACATCCTACCACAAATTCTAGTCTTTGTTGCCTATAAGTGCAAGTAAGACTTGTACAGTTGTAATTTTCGCCACCGAACTAAACATTTCATCATAGTCTAGTCCATAATGTTGAGAGAAACCACGAGCTACCAATCGTGCCTTCTATCTCTCAATTGATCCATTTGGATGATGCTTTATCTTGTAAACCCACTTACAAGATATGGGTTTCACACCTTCTAGTTTTCACACCAGATCCTAAGTTTGATTTTACTGAAGTGCATCAATCTCTTCTTTCAAAGCTGTCATCCACTCAGATCTCTATGATGCTTCCTTAAACGTCTCAGGTTCTATTGCTTCTTTAATTATGGCTACATTGGCATATTTGGGATTCAGCCTTCGTGTTCTTGTTGACCTACCGAGTTGAGATTTGAAGTTGATTCTTCTGTTTCACTAGGCCCATTTTCTTCATTTAGTTGTTGATATATGCCAATTTGCCAAGGATTCTAAGTTACTTTTTGTTTAGCATCATCATCATTTGGATCTCTGGATTAACCTAAACTTGGTTGGAGATGAGCAATATACTCCTCTCAAGTCTGGCAACGCCTTCTTCTCTGAGGACTACCAAGAAGATGCTTCATTAAACGCTACATCTCGTGAAGTGTAGCATCTTCCACTAGTTGGATTACAACATGTCTACCCCTTTCTTTGGATGTCATATCCCACAAAGATACATCAAACAACTTTCTTGTCAAACTTGCTCCATAAATGATCAAGAACAAATACATAGCATACACCACAAAATACTCAAAAGTACCTAACTGTAGGTTTCATGTTCCATAATTTTTCAATGGGTGAAACAAATCCAAACCTTGGTTGAGGAAGTCTGTTGATCAAAAAAGTTACAGTCCTCATTACTTCAGCCTAAAACCTTCCAGGTACATTCTTTTCATGTAGCATACTTCGACAAATTTCTACAAGATGCTGGTTCTTTTTCTCAACTACATCATTTTGTTATGGTGTGTTAACACAAGTGTACTAATGATGTATTCGACATTCCCTTAGTTATTGAGAGAACTCGCTTGAGTTATATTATCCTTTGTTATATATGCACAAGCAATGAATCTTCTTTCCTACTTCTCCTTCGGTTCATTCTCTAAACTCTTTAAACTTTAAAAATGTATTAGATTTTTCTTTCATAAAGGAAACTCACACATACTTTGAGAAATCATCAAGGAATGTCACCATATATCGCATACTGTTACTTGATGGTTTCTTAATAGGCCAGAATCCATAAAAGTGAACTAACTTTAATGATTATTTTGCTATAAAAATAATTCAATTTATCAATCCGAAATCACTCAATTTGTTTTATCAAATTTGTGAGATTCATCCAAAAATACGTTTTTTTTTGTTCAGTACTACTTTACTAGAACTTATATTATTATTTAGGCACTTATTATTACAATTTTTTTTTTAGTATATCTTATAAGTATTCATTATTCAAAAATTACCAATTTACTCAAAAATAATTTTTATGCTAAAAGTCAAGGAAATTTAGTTATTTCAATTTTATATTATTTTTTTTCCTCTCTCATTTTTTTTCACCAAATACAAACTCTAAAACCTAAATTGTAAATACTAAAGGTTAAATTCTAAATTTAAACTCTAATATTAAATAATAATTTTTGAATTATAAAGTTTAAGCTAAACCTTAAACTCTAAATATTAAAAAGAGGAAATAAAAACAAGAAAAAAAATAAAAAAAAGGAAAAAATAATTATAAATTTTTTAAACAAAATTAAAATAAATTTTGAATTAAGTAGATATATTTTATTAATTTAAGTATTTTTAATATATAACTAAAAATATATTGTAAAATTAATATAAATATCGATATAGTCACAAAATACAGATTTAAACTTCAAAATTATCAAGCCACCAAAATTGTATTCTCAGAGTACCCAACTTTCCCACTACGCTCCGCAAATGAAAAAACAAAAAGTACCCAAAAATCTTTGCTTGCCTGTCTATTGTCAAATTGTCCTTGAATTATTAGCCTGCAAACATAAAGCCAAACAGAAAATGTCAGTTTCAATTTCTCAATCAAAACTTTGAAAATAAAATAAAATCAACGAGCATTAAAAATATACCCTTTCTTCACGAAATTTTCAACTTTATTCAAACATAGATATTCTTATCAATGAACATTAAACATTTGAGTAATTTTCTTTTCTATGTTGATGAAAATTCTTGTTCTTATTTCACAATTGAAGCATATTAACCAATGCATCCTCAGCATAAGAAGATTTATGTTGCTGTTGGAAATGAGCAACAAGATGGGTTTAAGACCTTGGAATGGGCATTAAAGAAGTGGAAGCCTCATCCAATTTCCATAGTACTTCTTCACATATCCTCTAATTTTGTCAAAGAATTTGTTTACACCCCATGTAAGTTGCACAACTGAATTTGATGCTCATCTATTTTTTGAAAAAAGTTCAAAGAGACTTGTTGGTTATTCTACAGTTGGGAGGCTTCCTGCTAGATCGGTGAGTGAGGAGAAATTGGAACTTGTTAGGAAGGAAGAGAATGAAAAGATTGATCTGTTTCTCAACAAGTACAAAGCTTTTTGTGGCAAGGTTTGTTTTATGTTTGTTACGCTCTTCAAATGTTTGATGAGATAATCAAATATGTTCGTCTTTAACTCCCCTGTTTTCTCCGTTTTACCGTCGTCGTTTGTTTATTAGCTTTTTCTCTGTCTCGTAGGTCAAGGTTGAGATGCTCAAAGTTCAGAAAAATGATAAATCACTTCATGGGTTCATCGTAGATTTGATTTCAGAGCACTATATAACCAACCTGGTTATGGGACTCACATTTACGAACTCTTCCTCTTGGTATGCAGCATCTCTTCTAATTAGCTCCTTTATTTTTTGTAGATGCCTATTGTCTTGAGGCATAATTCTTTTTTTTTCCCGACTTCGTATTGATATGCAACATATATTTATTAGGAGATCAAGGAGTGCAATCAGTGGTTCATTTTTCATCCATCGGAATAAACCCAGTTTTTGTGAATTTTTCATAGTATGTGGGGGAAAACAAGTATTTCTAAGACTAGAAAATGATGAAAGAATCATGGAGGATGATCAAGGAGTTACAATTACAAAAATGAAAGATAGAGTTCAATCCAAGAGTTGGCTAGAAAGAATATTCTCTGAAAAGACAATTGATCTTGATCAATTAACATCTACTTCAGATAATGCATCGAATTTGAGAGATCAGTGGGAAGTTAATGCTAAAAGAATCGAAGATTATTTCCAGTATTTGTTGTGTTTTAACTTTGATGAAGTAGAAGAACTTCACCATGAAAATGATACTTCACAAGCTAGTCCCTTGGATTCAGAAATGCAGGAACTTGCAAAGTCTAATATGGTAGCTCGATTGCTTAAGACCCTTTTTTTTTTCCTGCCGATTTAACGAGAATGGATTTTCTATAATTTCATTTATTTATTTTTTGGTTGGAAAGCTTGAAAATACTGTTTTTTTTTCTTCTTCAGAGACTATTAACTTTCATCAGCTCTTTTATCATTCTTGACCATAAGAGATTATCACAGTTTTCTTACAAATGCAAACTTTGCTACACTTTCAGAACATTGCAGAAAAACTTGAATATCTAAGAAGAAGAATAAATGAAGCTCGGGACAAGATCCAATGTCATAAAAAGGAAGCAAAGATTAATTCTGAAAGGCATGCAAAAGCAGATTGGGCCATCTTTTTATGCAATCGCAGGGTAACATATCCTTAGTCAAAATGTTTGTTTGTGCTTCTATAAAAAGTAGTTTTAGCAAAAAGCTATTTCAAGAGAAAGTACTTTCTTCTTGAAACACAAGATATATGCTTCAAGCAACAAATGTGTTTTCTGAACCTGAAAGTACTTGTGACAACTTTTTGTACTTGATTTTGAAGCACTTTTTTGCTAGTAGAATTGTTTTTACAAGGTCTAAAAAGCAGAAGCAAAGCAAACAGAGCCTTATTTTCATTTAGCAATATATATATAACTCATCTGATTTATGTTTCTACAAAACAATGAAAAGTTTTATGTTTTGTAGGCTGAAGAACTAGAAGCTCTGTCACAAGAAGAGTCTATGATTCGAAATGAGTTAAAGAAAAAATTAGACACTACAAAAAAGCAACTGCATGAAGTGACCAGTGAGATTGAAGAAATCAAGACCAAACTAATTACAGTTGCAGAGCTACAATCTGATATTTCCAATAAGATGCGCAATTCAACATTGGCAAAATCAGAAGCCGAGTCGCAGTTGGAGAAGGCAATAGCTACACGGGAAGATATGGTTAAGGACATTGAAGAGCTAAGACAACAGAGAGACGTTATTCGTCGAAGGATTGAGTTTTGTAGAGAAAAAGAGGCCATTGAACTGGTAAATGAGATGAATGAAATGAGTTTGAGTTGCAGTTTTAGAGAGTATACTGCAGAGGAGGTCAGATTGGCAACTGATAATTTCTCAGAGCGTTTGAGAATGAAGTCAGGAGGTGATTGGACTAGTTTCTACAAGGGAAGGCTCAACCATGGTTGTGTTGCAATCAAAATCTTCAACTCCTTTCATGAACTTTCTGGGGAAGATTTTCAAGTCAAGGTAAATAATTTGAGGTGGCTGCTATTTTATCTGACTTGACTTTTATCCAACGTTTGAAAATGTCATTAGAGATTTGATTTCATTTTCCATTTGATATCTTCATGCATCCATTTGATTTCTCTTGAGTTTATTTAGTCACTAACAAGTTTTGTGGCTATTTTGGAATAGCCTTTTAGTTTTTGCTATAAAGTTTTTGCCATGGCAAGGTACTCGATTTTTTTAGCCGACTGCTTGCACTTTGTTCATTTTAAATGGGCTCCATTTCATATGAAACCCAATTGAATACTTTTAGTATGCATCGTCTGTTCAAAATGCTATTAAAAAAATTGGAACATGTACCTTTTGAATGAAAATGAAGCCATGTGTGTAACTCATTTTTCTATTAGCCATCTGTTTGCAACTTTCCAACCTCCTCCTATTAAAGTGACATTTTAAGAAATTTTCTTTCCCCAAGATTATTTGGTTAAGAAACTCTTGCAATTTGGTCATTTTGAATACAATTGAAGCTCTATATGTGCAGGTAAATTTCCTAGGCAAGATCAGACACCCTAATCTGATTGCCATGATGGGTTTCTGCTGCGAGCCCAGATGCATTGTTTTTGAGTTCATGCAAAATGGCAGCATAAGTGATATGCTTTTCTCTCCCAAAAGAAATCAGACCCTTAAATGGCATGACCGAATTCGAATCGCGGCCCAAGTTTGTTCAGGCGTGATCTATCTCCACAAAGCTCAGCCCAAACCCATCGTTCATGGCTGCCTCACCCCATCAAACATCCTTCTTGATCGTCACCTCAATGCTAAGGTAAGTGGTTTTGGGCTAACTCGATATTTTGAAGAAAATTGTGTTGGCTCGGACATACAGGCCTTTGGAATTTTGCTGCTTCATCTATTAACCGGAAGGAACTGGACTGGGTTGGTGATGGAGGAAATGTTGATTGATAAGGAAGCTCTTGTCCATGTTCTAGATGACACTGCTGGTCCATGGCCTTTGGACTTGGCGGGGGCACTTGCTGGGCTGGCATTTCGTTGTCTGTCCATAAACCAATGGCCTAAAACAGATTTGGGAATGTTGAACTTAATGGAAGACCTTGAAGAGTTGAAGAAAAAGACTGATGAGCTAGTTTCAAGGGGAGAATTTGAGTCACAATCTTATGGAGGTGAACAAAAACAGGACTCTGATGATGCTCCCAGTGTGTTCCTTTGCCCAATATTTAAGGTTAGATGGCTTCTGTCTCATTATTTCTTCAATTTTGCCACAAAATTTTAATAACGATCCCCATGCTTTTAGACAAAGAGTAACCCTAGATGATGCTCGAATTTATCTGATCATCATCACACAACAAGACAATTGACATTATCAATGTTTCTTCAACATTAAAAAGGGTATTTAGAATATAAGCTTTAATTTTTATTTTCGCGAATGAAATAAAGAGAATCTGAAAGTTTTTGATATATTGAGAGCAGGAGGTAATGAAGAATCCATATATAGCAGCAGATGGATTTTCATATGAGAAAGAAGCCATAGAGGAGTGGTTGAGAATGGGCAGAGATGCTTCACCTATGACAAATTTAAAGCTTAATCACAAATTTCTTACTGCAAATCACACCCTCCGCGCTTTCATTGAAGATTGGCATAATTAAGTATAAGCTTCTACCTCCTATCAAACATTGTAGATTGTTTAACATTGTCGTCGTCGTCGCCTTTTTTTTCTTTCTTTCTCTTCTTCTTTCCTATCAAACATTTATTTAGTTTAAGATTTTATTTATTCAAGTTAAATATAAAATCAAAAATATATTATGCTTTAGACTTCTAATAATAATATATTTATATACGTGAGAAGTATAAAATTTGAATTCTATATATTAATTAATTAAAAAATCTTAGTCCGGTTAAAATTCCATTACTTGTGCTTGTCGACTTGTATGGTAGCCACTCATTCAAATAAAAGATACGGTGGTTATTTATATCTAATAATAAAAATAATATGATTTAACAATTAAATTAAAAATATTAAAATAATTTTAAATTTAATCGGTTTATTATTTTGAATTTAGGTTTAAAGGTACGAGATTTAGAATTTAATTTTTAAAATTTAAGATTTAATGACCAATAAAATAATAATAATGATAAATTAATATATTTTTTCTTATTAAAAATATGTTTTTTAATTATTAATTATTATTTTTATTTATTTAACTCTTAACTATAAATAATATTTATATTAATCTTGAATTCTTATATATATATATATATACACAATCATCACTAATAGAAGTATGAATACAGTTAGCATAGCACTACAATTTTATACATATAGAAACAATATCTTTGGAGTTTGAAAATTAAAAAATAAAGATATCAAATTAAATGAAAAAAATTAATATTTATAATAATTTAATTGAAAATTATATTATATTACTATTTTAATTTAAAATAAATATAAATATTTATAATAATTTAATAATTGTACAAATATATTTATTATTCTTTTGATTTTTTTATTTGTGAGTATAAGTAATAAATTTTACTTCAAATGTATTAATTTAAATTTAATTGTCGTGTATATAGTGTTTTATATATAACAATAATTTATAAATAAAATTTAATATTAATCTAACATTATATGATTTGAAAAAATCCTATCTATTTAAATTCAAATTGATAATGTATTGAATTTGTATGAATTTTTTTTAAATTTAATTAAGATAAAATTATATTTAAATTGATCAAAAATAAGTAATTACATGCTAGTATATATACATAATCGTCACTAATAAAAGTACAAGTACATTTCTCGTAACACTACAATATTTTACATATAAAAACCACTTATTTAGGGTTTGAAAATTAAAAAATAAAGAGATTAAATTAAATGAAAAAAAAGTAGAGAAAACAAAATAATTTTTTTTTATAAAAAGTTAAACTCCGTTAGTTTAGTCTAATTTTTTTATTTATTCAAATTAAATATAAAATAAAAATAACGTTATTCCTTGTACTCTTAATAATAATAGATTTATATATGACAGAAATATCAGATTATTTTTTAGGATTCTATATATATTTATTAATTAATTAAGAAATCCTAGTACGATTCAAATTCGGCTTGTAGAGTTGCAGTCACTACTCACTAGTACATATACACAATCATCACTAATAAAAGCACAAATATACAACATTTTATATATAGAAACAATCTCTTCAGAGTTTTCCAAATATCGAAACACATGTATCAATTAATAGCAATCTTGCAAAAATGCGACTTCTTACTTTTCCTTACACTCTTAGTATTAGTTTCTTGTAATAGCCTTACGGCTTTCGTGGGGTTTTTTGTAATTTTCTTGAATTTGATCATACTGTACTGTATAGAGCATGAGTGTTATGAATCCAACATTACCAAACAAATAGAAGCAAAAGTTGAAAAGATAATGACCACAAAACGTAGGAACGCGATTAAGACACAATCTAAAGACAGTGGTTTTATTAATATTGAAAGCTATAAAAGTTGGAAAGCACCAGAAGAGGGATTTATAAAGATAAACGTGGCTGCAATATTGGGAAGTAATGATAGGGTAGCATTAGGAATTGTTGGTAGAGATAGTTTGTGTAGAGTAGTTTTATTGTCAATTGTTCATGGAGAATCTGAATCAGTTCAATCAGCAGAATTGGGTGCCATTGGAACTGCTTTATTTTGGGGTGTTCATAATCAGTGGAAGCGCTTAATTATTGAGTCTGATTCTTCAAAGATGATTGAAGCTTTGAATGGTGAAAGGGTTGGCTTAGATGATGATAAAGATGACATAGTAATTAGTTACTTGAAGAAGCAAAAGTCATTGTTTGAATCTTGTGAGTTTTGTTGGGTTCCAAAAGGATTTAATCAAGTGGCTAGCAGTGTAGCTCAATGGGCTGAAGGAATGACAGATGTTGAAATTTCATTGGATGATATTAACGAGCATGTGTTTTCGACCTTAGTTAGTGACAAGGAAGCTTTTTTAGCTACAAGCTTGTTAAGATAAGAGATCTTCCTCATCGGTTGGCTTCTAAAGTTCCTAAAGTCCTTGAAGTTTTGGTTAGTTGCCTTTTGTCTTTTGTTGGGCTTATGTTATATCACTTCTCAAGTTTTTCTGTAGATCAGGTCCTTCCCTTTTCAATTTGTGTAGGCATAAAAACTTGATGATGACTTTTGAATGATGTAAAATTGATCGTTAACTTTTTGCATTTTCAAAATGGTACAATATAATGTTTTGTTAGACACTAAAAGTGATTTGAAATTACTTTTTCTTTTATCTAAAAGTGCTTTTAAATATACGAAGATATTTTCAAGAGTGTTTAGTAATCCTTGTTTTACTGAATTATCAACCACATGCCTTAAAGCTTATCCAATTTCAATAGCATCCTTGTTTTGTCCTCTGCCTATATTATCAACAAAATTATTTTCAATTACAATTTTCATCATTTTTCAACAACAACATATTCAGTATCCAAAAATGAGGGATTAACTTACAACATATAGTATGAAGATTAGGTAAAAGATAGTTTGAAATTTTGGTAATATATTATTTATAAATGAATAGAAAACTAATTCTTTCAAAAATTTAAAATATTAAAAAAACGATTAATATTACTTTAATACATCTATCATTTCATCACAAATGTTTCTACTATATACCCGTTCAAATATTTATAATTTAATAATTAAATTTACTTGATTTTGAATACCAAAACTCCAACTTTGATATTATATTAAAAGTTATTAGAAAATCAATTTTGTTATTATGTTAAAAGATGTTAGAAAAAAAACTATTCTAAAAACTTGAGCTGTTAAAAAAAGTGTCAACACTGACTTTATATCTTATTGTTTAGAAAGTATGGTTCTTTGTGGTTCAGATTTTCAAGTTCGATTATGAAGCCAAATTGCTCCACACAATCAACCAAGTTTTCCATCACAAATTATTTCAATATTAAAAGACAAAAACTAAGGTTATGAAATTAGGAACAAAGATTAGAAAAAATAGGCAAACAAAGAAAAGGTGTTTGATCTAATCAGAAAGATGAAGTATAATCAGCAAGGTACTAGAAGTTGAGTCCAGAAAGTACTCGTAACTCTCAAATAAAAATTGATGTAATCCATATTTGCTATAGTTGAGGGAGAAATTGGATAAAGGGTTATGGAAGAGTGATTTAGAAGAAGATGAGAGGAAAGTGGAAGAGAAGTTCAACTTGAGGTGATTGGACGGTGGGAGGTAGCAACGCCAACTGGAAAGAGGCTTGCAAAAGGGTGTTATAAATTAGTATTAATGGAAGTGAAGTTCGAGTCTAATTTGTTGTACAAATATATAATTATGAGTAACAGTAAACTAATAAGCATTGAGAAAATAAATGACACACAATAATTTAAGTAGTTCAACTTTTCAATGTGAAAATTCTACTCTACTAACGACAACACACTGAGAAAAATCTACTAATAATCGAATAGAGATACAAACACCAATATTCAGAGAGTTTCACAAAATATACCAAAATCCAAAATACAGCTAGAAAATAACTTATTCTAATGTGAAATTCCTCATATTATCAAATAACCATCATCCAAAGCCCCCAAGGGTGATCATTTATTGTAAACATCAATCAAGTCCAAGCAATGCTTGAACTTGTTAAATAGATATGTTTTGGTTTACATATTAGCTAGATTCTTAGTAGTGATTATCTTATTGATAACAATAACACCCTGAGACACAATGTCACAAACGAAGTAATATCTGACATCAATATGTTTGGTTAGTATTTTTGGTCAAGTGTATCGCACTCTGACTATCACAAAATACAATAAAAGTATCCTACTGTAAACCGAAATAAAAAACCAAACCTCTAAGCTAAATAGCTTCTTTCACTGCTTATGTTACTGCCATATATTTTGTCTTTGTCGTTGACAAAGCAACTGTAAAGTAGCTTTCCAACTAATGACACAATGAGTAAGAGTGAAGACAAAAACCTATTAAAGATATTCTTCTATCCAAATCACTAGCATAATCAAAGTCACATAACCAATAACACTACAACTAGTATTAGAACTTCCATCATATATCAAACCAAAATTAGATGTGCCTTTCTAATGTTGAAGTATCCATTTCACTACTTGCCAATGACCTTTGCCAGGATTACCCATATATCTACTGACAACACTAACTATATGTGAAATGTATGGACGAGTACAAACCATAGCATACATCAAACTACCAATGACACTAGCATATGGAACGTGAGACATGTACTGCTTTTCTTCTTCTAACTAGGGTGACAAATCCAAAGAAATCCTGAATTGTGCAGCTAACAGCGTACTCACAGTTTTAGACTCTTTCATACCAAAGCATTTAAGAAATTTTTCAATATAACTTTTCTGAGTCAAATAAAGCTTGTCCAAAATTTCCATGCCCAAAATTCCTTCGATGCATCCAAATCTTTCATCTCAAACTCACCACTAAGTTAATATTTTAATTTTTGAATATTAGACTTATTCTTAGAAGCAATAAACATATCATCAACATAAAACAACAAATAGACAGATGAACTATCATGAAATCTTTTATGATAAACACAACTATCATAATCACTCCTAGAGTAATCATGATCAATCATAAAAGAGTCAAACCACTTATACCAATGCATATGGTATTGCTTCAACACATATAAAGATTTTTTCAATAAACAAACATGGTCTTCCTTACTTGGAATAAAAAACCTGTCTGGTTGGTGCATATATATTTATTCTTCAAGCTCACCATATAAGAAGGTTGTCTTGACATCAAGTTGTTTTAATTCTATGTCAAACAATGAAATCACAACAAGCAACACACGAATAGAGGTGTGTTTCACAACATGTGAAAATATTCTATTGAAGTCAATATCTTTCTTCTAACAATAACCCTTTTGCAACAACACGTGCCTTGAACCTAGCTACTTCAACCTCATATATACCTTCCTTTTTCTTAAAGACCCATTTGTTTCCAACAATCTCCTGACCCTTAGGAGGTTTCACCAATTTCCAAGTATGATTATAATGAAGTGATTCAATCTCTTTATTCACAGCGACGATCCACTGAACAGATTCATCATAAGTGACAGATTCATGATAATTAGAGGGTTCATGCACCTTAATAGACTCTATCAGAAATAATGCAAAAAAAAAAACTAAGTCTACATCCGTGTACCTATGAGGGCATCGCATCTCTCTTATTCCTTTACCCTTAGCAATACTATATGGTTACTCATGTTGTTCTTCTGCTACATCATGAGCAGAATCTATCTCATCCACATATGATTGATCTGAAATGCCGTCTTGCACTTGACTAGGAGCTCCACTTGCTCACTAACATCATGGTCTTTACCTGCAACAATAGACTCCTTTTTCTTTTCCAACATGAAAAACTCATCAAACTTAACATCTCTACTAATCAAAAATATAGGTGACTTGGGTTTAACACACCATAATCTATAACCCTTCACCCTAAAACGATATCCCAAAAATATGTATTTCAATATCGTAGGCTCAAGTTTACCATCATTAACATGAGCATAAGTAGGACGGCCAAAAACTTTCAAATCAGAATTAGTAGAAGTACCAAAGAATACCTCAAATAGAGTCTTCAACTGAATTGCAGTTGATGGAGACCAATTCACCAAATAGTAAGCATTGTTACAAGCTTAAGCCCAAAAGGATTTATCCAAGTCATCTTGAAAGAGCATACAACGAGCTCTTTCTAAGAGAGTCATATTCATACGTTCTGTAACTCCATTTTTCTATGGATTATGATGCACAATACAGTATCTCAATATGCCATTTCTTTCACATAACTCATTAAATTGATTTTCACAAAATTCCAAACCATTGTCAGTCCTCAAATGCTTGATTTTCTATACAAGCTTTGAATTTTAAAAATTTTGAGAACATATCATTCTTGTTCTTTAGAAAATACACCAAA
The DNA here is from genome assembly GCA_037013495.1 of Hippophae tibetana. NCBI lineage: Eukaryota > Viridiplantae > Streptophyta > Magnoliopsida > Rosales > Elaeagnaceae > Hippophae > Hippophae tibetana. The sequence continues at coordinate 33,119,391 of CM072812.1, forward strand.
AAATGACGGGATATCAGACACTATTCTTAAACACAAAATGAGAAAAACCCCAAAGATTTGAATGAATATAATCAATAGTACCTTTCATTTTATGGATGGATGTACTGAACTTGACCTTGCAATTTTTTCCATAGACACAATGCTCACATAAATCAGGCTTCCTAGTTTTGTGATCACCAAGAAAATCCTGTTTGCTTAAAATAGACATCCCTACCTCACTCATATGCCCTAATTGCATATGCCATAATTGAGTAGTATCAGAATCTTAATCTGATGAGGACAAACCTGAAACATTACCAATAACAATGCTACCCTAAAACACATAGAGGCCATGCGACAACTATCCTTTAATCACAACGAGAACACCCTTACTAACTCTTAAAACATTACCTTTAGCTACATACTTATAGCCTTGTGAATCAAGAGTACCCAAAGATATCAAGTTCTTCTTCAAATTTGGAACATGACTAACATCTTTCAAAATCCTAACAATACCATTATGCATCTTAATTTGTTCAGTACCAATACCAACAACCTTGTAGGACACATTATTTCTCATTAAGAGAACACCCTCATCAATAGACTAGTAAGAAGCAAATCAATCCCTACTGAGGCACATATGGTAAGTGTAACACGAATCAAGAATTCAAACATCTCCAGGAGAACCAATAGATATTGATAGAACATTTTCACCATCAAAACCAAAACTATCTACAACACCAGTAACATCATTAGTAACAAAAGACGTTGTGGTAGATTTTCCTTTACCTTCGATTTTTGGAAAATTTACTTTCCAATACCCTTCCTGACGTCAATAATTGTATTTATCTTTTCTTTTTCTAGATTTAGATCTAGACTTGCCTATATTATTGCTTGTGCCTTTTTCTTAATTTCTACCTATGATAGATAAACCATTGTTATTACCATTATTGCTAGTAGACACCTTTTTCTTCAACTCATTGGACTTCAAAGCTGCTTTGATATCCTCCAAAGAAATAGTGTCTCGTCCATATAGCATGATATCAAAAAAATGTTCAAGTGAATAAGGTAAATAACATAATATAACTAAGACCTGATCATCATCATCAATTTTAACACCACCATGTAGGGATGGGCACGGGGACGGGCGGGGACGGATTTGAATATAACCGTCCCCGAACCGAATTATAAAATCTGTCCCCGAAACCGCCCGAAAACCGTTGCAGTTCGGGGACAGTTTTCTACCCGCGGTTAACAGTTCGGGACAGTTATTGAAAAAAAACCGAAAAAAACCGTTTTTCAAAATCCTATTCAATTGAGTCCCCTTTAGCAATGCAATTCAACCAAAACAAATGGTTGATATTGAATTTATTATCTGAATTTGTTATTTTGAGTTTATAATAAAAAAATTTAACATTTAATAATATATATTTCTATGAATCTAGATAACATTAAATACATATAATGATATAAACAAGAAACACAAGATATAAATAAAATATTATAAACTAATACAAATATTGAAATCTAATTAAATAAATAAAAACTTCTTTCTTCTAATTATTCATTTCTTCTAATTATTCATCAACCGTACGCATTTCCTGCAAAAATCAAACATATAAAATCAATTTTATAAACCAAAATAATAAATTGATTAATCAAACTCTACCACATCATTTAAGATCTATAACAAAATTGTGATAATTAAAATTTTCCTATAAAAACTGGATACCAATATATGTTTAATTAATTTATTACTAAAAAAACAATGAATTTTTCTACTGACAAAGGTAGAAAGTAAAGAAAAGATACAATGCAATACATGAATAAGGAGTCAGGAAGAACACATCAATCTCTGAACCTTAAAATCATATACTATTTCAATTTTCCAATCTAAATTATTATCTTACAAGTGCTTCATTATGAATTCTAGGTGTATATAGCAACCTTTTTAATAGGAATGGGAGCAATTCCTTGGGTTGTGATGTCTGAGGTAAATAAAATATTCAAAATTTATTGTTTTTCAAAAAAATAATAATAATAATAATTAGTTCACAGTTCACTAAACTTGCCTCATGTCTCAGATATTCCCTATAAATATCAAAGGAACAGCAGGAAGCTTAGCAACTCTAGTGAACTGGTTCGGTGCCTGGGTGTGTTCCTACACTTTCAACTTTCTAATGACTTGGAGTTCCTACGGTAAATAGAGAGAGACTGTTTTCTTCCTCTTTTGAAATCAATATCTATACGGGCTCTCAATATTTCAGGATGATATATTGATCTACTAAGTTATATAAGCTTTCTTCTTACTTGGTTTCCAGGAACATTCCTTCTTTACGCAGCAATCAATGTTCTGGCTATAGTGTTCATTATCTTCGTGGTACCTGAAACAAAGGGGAAAACTTTGGAACAAATTCAAGCAAATATTAACTCAGAATATTGAATCAGTGAAAAGTAAAGAGGCGATGAAACAGATAAATAGTAAGAAAACTTGCTAAATAGTACCAAGTGTAAGAAAGCCTGATCTGCAGATGAAAGATTGGAAGGAAAATGAAAGAAAATGAGAGAGTAAGAAAAAAAAAGGAGGCGCTGAGTAGGGATTATGATTTAGGACGGGAAGCATAAATTAGGTTTATATATTAGGTTAAAAATAAATAAATTTTAATTAATATATAATTTATTTAAATAAATATAATTAATTTCGGGTACGGACGGGTACGGTTTTTAGTATAACCGTAACCGAACCGTAACCGTGCATTTATGTTCGGTTTTTACCCGAAATCGAACCCGTCCCCAAAATTATACGGTTAAAAACCGAACCGTGGGTGCGGTTATCCGCGGATAACCGAACCCGCAGTTTTTTTGCCCATCCCTACCACCATGTTTTAGATCATGAATAATTTTAATAAATTCATCAAGGTGATCGTGTAAAGGTGTACCTTATAACATTTTGAATGTATATGAACGTTGCTTCAAATATAACCGACTTGTCAAAGACCTGGTTATATACAAATTCTTCAATTTAAGCCATAACTCAGTGGGAGATTCCTTATCACTAACCTCGCGTAGTGCCTTATAAGATAAGAATAACTGAATTGAACTAAGAGCATTTTCCATCAATGTATCTTTTTCTTCATTAGTTAATTCTTATAACAATTTATCTTTGTTTTCAAGTTTCTTAACGAGCTTTTCTTTAATTAATACGACCCGCATCTTCATTCATCAAAAATTGAAATCATTCCTACTATTGAATTTCTCAATTTTATATTTTGTTGTCATGATAGAAAACACAATATTAAATAAACAGAAGTACAACCTAGAAAATATGAAACCAATTAGATAACCAGAAGCTCAAAATAAATCCAAAAGAACAAACTTGATCAGTTTCAATAAATAACAGAATAACCCAATAATTTGGTACCAATTTGTTATAAATTAGAACTAGCGAAAGCAAAGTTCAGGTATAATTTGGTTGTACAAATATATAATTATGGATAACAGTAAAATAATAAATAGTGAGAAAATAAATGACATACAATGATTTAAGTGGTTGAACTTTTCAATGTGAAAAGTTTATTCCACTGACGATGGCATAACAAGAAAAATTCGCTAACAATCAAATTGAGATATAAATACCAATATTTAACAAATTTCACAAAATATATCAAAATCTAAAATATACTTAGAAAGTAACTTCATATTATGTACTAATATTATATAACAAGTTAAATTAACAAATTTACTATTTAATCAAATATTATCTTACTAATAAGTGTTGAAAAGTAAAATAGGAGATTTTTTGGTTGAAAACGAAGTTTGTCAGCTCTCTCTTCTATATTTTCTTTTGTTCAGCAGTTGCTAACCTTTTTCTTCTTCTTCTTACAGTTTACAGGCGGCTGTGGAAGGAAACAAATATACATGTATCCGTTAGGGTGCACAAGTTGAAAAACAATATGAACTTTTTGGCCCGAAGTTTTGGCCCAATAAATAATAAGAAAGGGTTTTCTCGCTCGTGTTTGTTTAGTTACTTCTTCGGCTTTAGCTTTTCTGTGATATATACAAAGTCGATGAAATTTGTGTATGATTATGGTTTGAGTTACAAAAATTCTGATTTAAAATAATAACAGATACAATGCTTTCAATAATACTTTGGACTAAAAGAATCTATATGAAATGAAAAACAAATACCTCACCAAAATCTATAAATGAAGTTGCTGTTAGCATCACAAATCAAGAATATGATCTACGCTGATTCTTGTTAGATTATCAACACAGATTTCATTACAAGGTTGTATACAATTGTTCCAAAAGTTTGATAATATTGAAAAAATAAATAAAAAATTACTATCTTAATGGTACACATTTTAACTAAAAAGTATTTATATGATATTATATTCTTAAAAATATAATATTAATCTTCTTATTTATTTTAAGATATATAAATAATCTAATATTATTAGAGATTTCATTGCATGTATGGAATATAAGTGAGAGTAATTATGTTAATCATAAGTTTCTTACTTTAGTAGTAACCTTATTCAACAAAAAAAATAATAATAAGTGGATTCATATTTTTCATAGATATATAAGTGATTTAAAATTAAGATTTAAATTAAAATTTCAATGTATGTAATACACATTAGCAAAACATTAAAGGTAAACTCGTATTTAAAATAATAAAAATAAAAAAATTCATTAAAATATTATTAACTTAATTTTTTTAGTTTAACCTAAAATTAAAATGAAATCACAAAAAAAAAGATAGTTTAAAAAATCTCAAAAAATTAAATAATATTGAAGATAATGGTTTTATAAGAAAAAATATAAGGATAGAGGGATCTCATTGTGATAAACTTATGATTTTATTTAATATTAAAACATTTAAGTAAAGAAGAATAAAAAAACATTGAGAAGAATAAAAATGTTCTAAGACCAGAGTCTAGTCACAATAGCGAGTTTAAGTTAGAAGTCTTAAAGATAAATAAATAATATATATGATATAGAAATATACATGATAAATAACAAAAAACAATAAGTATACAAGAAAGAGACAATATTTAAGTACTTAAACTTGAAAATATACCTTAATTTTCTTAAAAAATACATTTAAAGAAAAAGATAAGGAAAAGATGAAATGACAACTAACACAAAATATATATAGTAACAAAAATAACAACTTATTGAATTAAAGAAGATATAATTTATATGATATGATATTTGAATGAAATAACTACAAAAATAGATATTTTATTAATTTGACATTACATGATAAAATAGTGTGATGTGATGTTCATGCAAGAAGAAATGATAGGTTGAAAATTGAGAGGTAGCTTACTAGCAAAAAATAGTTTTAAAAATGAGATTGTCTTTAATTTTTTGCACATATATATCATATAATAAAATTTTCAATTAAATCTTAATTTTGGACCACTAATGTATCTAAAATTAAGTATAAGTAGAGACTATCAATGTATTGTTATGAAAATATGGATATGTATACTTAACTTTTGTTAAATAGGGATACTAATAAAGTATCAAACTTTTTAAATGATAGATATCATTCACTTATATTATATGTGCCAAGTATATAATGAAATTCTTAATTTAAAATATAAAATTAGATCATTTGTGTACCTTAAAGTAAATGTATGACTATTATTGTACTACTTTGAGAATATGAGTCCATATGTGTATCCTTGGGTTAAAAGGGGTATCACTTAAGTCCTGAATCCAAAAATAACGTCATAATAGTTTCAATATTTAGCCTTTTGTGATTAGAACATCTATTGTAGTGTGAGTAGTAGATCGAAATCGCTTATTTTTCACCAATTTAAATCCAATACGATATTAATTAGATTTGAACATTTTAAATTTGAATCCAATTTGATGATGTAATCAATTCGAATTCGAGTAGATTGGATTTTTAAGATTAGATAAGATTTTATTGATGTTTAAATTTATTTGTAAATTATTATCATATATATAAAAATGATATATATCATTTAAATTTTAAATTTGTCTATAAAAAAATTATTATTTATACTTACAACTACGAAAATTGAAAAAATAAAAATATATACTTGAATAATTATTAAATTATTATAAAGATTTTACATTTATATTTATTTTTAATTTAAAATAATAATTTAATGTAATTACAATATGTATAAATTTAAATATAATAACTTATAAAATAAAATATGCAACTATTTATAAAATTTACTCCCTAATTTCTATAATATAATATGATCTTTTATTAATAAACATTCGCCTAAAATATCATGTTTGTCTATTTTAGTAGCATCATTATTCAACAAAATGCATATATATGAACTCATATTTTCACACATGTATATTAATAACTTATACATTTAATTTTAATTATACAAGTAATCTTAAAATTAAGATTGAATTAAAAATTTATCATGTAACACACACATGGATAAAAATGAATGAAAGCTTTGTTTTTAAATAATTAAATTATAAAACTACTCATTTAACCATTATTAACCCAAAAACAATTTTATTTTAAATCAAGAATATCTAGTATAAAAAAATCCATAAAAAATGAGTTAAAGATGATAGTTTTGTAAGAAAAATTAAAGTAATATAGATTAATTTTCAAGAAAAATTTAAAGCTTTTATCTCAAAGTAGTACCTAATAAAATTTATAATAATTTTAATGTTTTTAGAAATAACATGTTAAAGACTGGGAGGTAATTTAATGATAAAAATAATTTTAAAGACAACTTTATTCTTAATTTTTTTTACCCATGTGCATGACACATATTAAAATCTATAATTAAGAAAGTTAAATACAAATATTTTAATATATTATTATAAAAATTACTAAAATATCAAAATCTTTTTGGAAAATTTTTAAAAAAAATTTATGATAAGTACCCATGTTTTGTAACTATTATTGTTTTTTTAACTATGTTTTTGAATGATTCCAATTTAATATTTATATTTTATAAATGATTTTAAAATTTACAAAAATAAATAATAAACGCGTTTTATTTAGATTTCTTGCATGTGCTCCTCATGTTACCTCTAAAAAGAACGAATAATTTCGTTATTTCAAAAAAATCAACAGTTATTCCAACAACTTGAAAAGGTTTTTCTCACTAAAAAGAAGAAATTTTGAACAAGAATCTACGAACCTAAGTGACTCTAATGAAAAAGAAACCATTTTATAATATTTCACCTTTGAACAACTTTAAGAAGCCACCAATGGTTTTAGCTCATATTTGTTTTACCACTTATTCAAAAATTTCTCTTTCAATATCTTTCTTTTGGTTTATTTTATTTGATAAAGCTTAGATTTTTTTTACGTGGATTGCGGAGAATTTAGTCAAAAAGAAGGTCAAGCTGAGGTATATAGAAGAACAATGAAAAATGGGGAAGAAATACCTGTAAAGAAGCTCATAAAAGAAGCTACGGATGAAAGAAAAGAAATGACGAAATTGCCTCTTTTTTAGAAGTCACATGAGTAGCACAAGCAAATTTTTTTAAATAAAACGTGGTTGTTGTTAATTTTTATAAATTTTAAAAATATTTAAAAAACATAATGAAAATAGATTAAAAAAAATTGTAAAACATGAGTATTTGTACCATACCAAATCCCTTACAGTTAAGGCTCGTTACCTTATTAATACCATAATTTTATTTTTAGTATTTTTTAAAACTTTATTATTAACACTATTACAAAAAGAGGTATATAAGTCAATATGTAAAGTCGGTTTTTGGAAAAAACCGACTTTTAATGAATTTAAAGTCGGTTATCCACGTCAACCGACGCTACGTCACGTGGATAGTGTCGGTTGACGTGAATAACCGATGCTACGTCACGTGGATAGCGTCGGTTGACGTGGATAACCGACGCTACGTCACGTAATATATTCCCTCTAGTCTCATTTTGTACGCAGATTTCCAGTTTTCTTCCTCTCTCCTTTCCTCACTCAGAATCATTTTCTCCCAAAATTTTAACCGTGCGCCACCTTCGTTCTACATTTCCGGCCACCTCCGACCACTATTTGAACGTCCGTTTGTAAGTTATATTTCTCTTCTCACATTATCTGCCAGTTCTTCTTTTTTTTAGCAAAATATTAAAATCTGTTTATGGGTATTTTCTGTTATTGCTTAGCCAAAATAAATCTGAATCTGTGCTAATTTTATCAGCATGTAATTGTAATTCGTTAATTAGGAACAACCTCTCAAATTACGAATTTTTATTCGTTAATTAAAAACCTAACATCTCGATTTGCAACATGCTTGGGCAGTTTCTTTGTGTGGTTAATTAATAACTTGTACACCTTTAATTAGTTAAGCAGTTAAGGTTTGACAAAATCCAATTCATATTCACAATCACAGAAGAAAAACCTCTTGCATTTTTACATTAAAGAACTTGAATTAACTACTTCAAATGTATTATATATCTTTTGGTTTTATATCCAACGCATGCGGTTCCACAAGCACTTTTGTTAAAAGTTCATTCAGAGAGCACTTCTGTAAATATATATCAACTTAAGATACATTTACAATTTAGATTGCTGAAAAACAAAAGCAAGTCAATAATCTGCCACTTTATTTGACCACACCTAAAAAATATGTTTGACTTAGTTTATGCAGAATGCAGCTAGCTTATTATTCGATCAATTTGTTTTATATTTTGTATAAATTTTTGATTTAGTTATGTTTTTTTGTTTGCTTGTAATAATAATGTTTGACTTATTAATTATATGTATTCAATAATATCTGAAATGTTGTGTGGGTTTGAGTGGATAAATTTATTTATACGTATAATTAATATTACTTTTTAATTATGATATAGTAACATGCTTAGAAATTAGAATCAACCGCGTGATTGGTTTTTATATATATATATTCATGAAACATGTTGCTTATTTTTTAATTTGTATATAAATGGTTTTGTAAAATGATTAAAATGATAACTGTTTTACATTATGTATGTTTTGATATATATTCTAATAATTAAGAAATTTATATATAATAATACATAATTAAGTAATATGTTTAATTAATGTCATTAATAGAAAATGGACAAATCTTGGATGTCAAAGTGTAAAATTGAGCAAGATTATATTTCTGGAGTTGAAAGTTTCATGGAATTTGCTTGTAGAATTAGTAATACTAGAAGTAGTATGATTCGATGTCCATGCGTTAAATGTAAAAATGAGCGATTTCATGAATTTGATGAGGTTAAGTATCACCTTATCCGTAATGGTATTCTATTGAGCTATAAATGTTGGTATTATCATGGAGAAAATATTGATAATACTCATGGGGAAAAGTATAATAAGAATGTGGGTGGATTACATACATCATATCATAATGTACAGACAGAAAATATGTTTCGTGGTGTTGAAGATGAATTACGCGAGGATGATCCCGAAACCTTTAATAAACTTATAGAAGATGCTGAAAAATCGTTGTATCCAAAATGCAAAAAATACACTAAAATGTCAGGATTGGTTCATTTGTACAATGTCAAGGCAAAACATGGTTTTTCTGATAAGGGATTCACATAATTACTAAATCTACTAGTCGATATGTTTCCTGAGGGTATTGAATTGCCATCTTCAATGTATGAAGTGAAGAAATCTCTTAGTCGATTTGGCATGGAATATCATAAGATTCACGCTTGTCCTAATGATTGCATTCTTTATAGAAAAGAATATGAGACATTACATGATTGTCCTATGTGTAAAGAATCGAGATGGAAGCATGGTACAAATGAGAGTACAAAACATAAGAAAGGCGTGCCTGCAAAGGTTCTTTGGTACTTTCCTCCGATTCCTCACTTTCAAAGGTTGTTCAATAGTAAATATACATCAAAGATGTTGACTTGGAATTCAGATAATCAATCTGATGATGGGGTGCTACGTCATCCTTGTGATTCTCCAAATTGGAAAGTAGTAGATAATTTATCTCCTCAATTTTCATCTGATCCGCGCAATCTGCGTCTTGCCATTGCTGCTGATGGAATTAATCCACATAGTTCCCTCAGTAGTAGATATAGTTGTTGGCCAGTAATTATGGTAACATACAACCTTCCTCCCTAGTTGTGTATGAAAAGAAAATTCATGATGTTAACATTATTGATCTCAGGACCGAAACAATCTGGTGTTGATATTGATGTATACTTGCAGCCTCTGATAGATGATTTAAAGACGTTGTGGAATGATGGTGTAAATGTTTACGATGCATATAAAGAAGAATAATTTAACTTGAAGAGGGTCCTTTTATGGACAATTAATGATTTTCATGCCTATGGAAACTTATCAGGACATGCAACAAAATGTTACAAGGGATGTCCTATATGTAGTGATGAAACTTCTGCAAAGTATCTTGTTCACGGACGAAAGATGTCTTATAGAAGACATAGGAGATTTTTTCCATCTGGACACAAGTTTAGATACCAAAAGAAACCGTTCGATGGTGAAGAAGATCATGATCATGCAACTCGACCTTTGTGAGGTATTGAGATATTAAGGCAATTGAATGGGATGACATTCAAACGATATGGAAAGATGAAAAAAAAACTCACCAAGGTAGGGAAACGAAGGAGGTCAACTAATGAAATTGGTGAAAATGAAAAAGATTTTGAAACGAATGGTTTTTGGAAAAAAAATCAATATTTTGGGAATGTACATCCAATAGCTACCCCACATGAGAGTCCTCCTATATTTGATGAATCATATGTGGTAAGATTTTAATTTTTAAATTCTTATTATATGTTTTATTTTTTATATATAACATTTAAATTTTTTACAGAATATGAAATGTTTGTTGAAACATCCTTCGTCAACGGACTATGTTACTATTGGAACGGTACAACAATTGAGCGATGATCGGATGATTCATAATCAATATTTGCCTAATCATTGGCGAATAGTAATTGATCAATCATTGTTTCATGATTGTCCACTACCTGTGCCTTCTGATGCTACCACAGTCCAAGAGGCGGTTGGACAGTATGTGCCTTGGCCGTCAATTCAAGTTTTTCTAAATTTTGACATGGTACTATTTTTTAACTTAAAAAATAACACTTGTTTACTACTATTATTTAATGTGATCTTATATTGTTACTAAAAATACATATATGATACTTTTTTGGTAGTCTATTATACCAGAACTCTTAAATGCCGCACATTTAAGAGATACCAAGCAAGTATCTCGTGCTAAATCTATGACTAGTGGCCAATCATCGTGCACCAAGTCATTCAAGAAGAAGCCTTGGAAAAAGTATAGTCATACTTATGCGTTACAATTCAGTAGAAATCTTGGCACTTTGATGACTATTGTTGGGAGGGCATCTAGCATAAATGATGGATGGACTGTGCCACTTCCTATTGAAATTTCTGGTGTAGACATCGGCCAAACTTATATATCGATCGAGTGCTTATTGAAAATATTTGAATATCAAATGATCGATTTAAGTATAATTCAAGTGTGGAAAAGGTGAGTCCTCAATCTAGTTAGTTTTCTTTTATTTATGCAGAACATATATAATTATATTTATATTATCTAATTATATATATACATATATAGGGCTTGCTATTATCGACTTCAACATAATCACTCATCACATTTAGCAATGTTCTATGATTCTTCATATGTCAATCAATATCAAGAGAAGGATGTTAGCATCAGAGCTAAACAATTATGTGATAGAGCATTAACGCTTAGCAAAAATCAAAAGTTGATAATCCCTTGGCCATTAAGGTTTGAACAAGGCCAAGATCATTGGATGTTGGTAATAATTGATATGTTCAATAATCATGCTTGGTACTGTGACTCAGCTTCCATAGAACTGAGTAAAGATACAAAAGCAGTTGTTGAAATGTAAGAGTTATATTTAGTTACATATTAGTTTTTTCTATTATTTTTTGTAATATTTAATAAAAACTAATCGTTTTATACCTTAATAGGGCATGGAAGTTGTGGAACAAGTTTAGGCGCATTGTCCTTAAAAAATCTCATAAGCTTATATGGACAAAAGTTATGGTATGTACAATTCAATATTAATACTTTTATTAATTTTACAATTAAATAATAAGGATGTTCGAATATGAAAATTCATGTATACATGCACTTTTTTTGTAGGTTCCACAACAAAATAATGGAGTCATGTGTGGTTATTATGTCATGAAGTTTATGAGCGAAATCATCACAAATATCAAAATTCCAATTGATGATGTGGTAATATATTTTACCCATATACATACAAGTTTTAACATATTTGAGTTTGTTTTTGTAAATAAATGAAATCATATTCTTATTTTGATTTTGAATACATGTAGTTCTTTGGTTGGAACAAGACGGGTTACGACCAGCAAATTTTGATTTACGAGAGGAATGGACAGAACACATGGTTCAAATTATATCACCACAAGAAGAATCAGGAGAAGATTCTGATGATCTTGAATAGCATATGACAACATAACAGTAAATTTTTTAATGATTTGGCCTTCTCTATCTATTCCTGTGTCTGAAATCACTTGTTTGATGATGATTAATCATATATATGCTCATGTATTTAGGGGAATGCATTGTTTATAAATATGAATTTATCTGGAATCTCTGCTAGTATTTTTAATGATATAATGAGTTCTAAATGTACAAATCAGGTGTACGTCGGTCCGATTTGTTTCTTGGTTTGTATGAGTTTTGGTGCACATGAACGTGTTCCATATGTTTAAGGGCACCAAAACTCACACAAGCTTAGCCAAGTAAGAAATCGAAGTTACATGCAATTGATTTCATATTTAGAGTTCATTATATATAGCATTAAAAAATAGTAGTAGAGATTCCAAATAACTTCATATATAGACAAATGATTAATAATGCTAATATGAGTTCGTCGAATGTCGTTGTACGTGGTAATCTCTTTTTTATGGTAATATTTATAATGATTTAATTTCTTCATTCGTACGTCTGAAGTTTAGACTACTTTTTTGATTGATGTTTTATGTGCTCATATATGTACGAGAATATTTGTTATATGGATCAGTTGTTTTTTTGCCATAATGCTTGTGAAGGCCAATCAAGATTCTAAGCCAACCAAGCTTACTCGATGGCATAATTTGACGACATTATTTTATTTGTAATTTAAGTTATTTATATGTATTATTTATGCATTATTTGTTTTTGTAATAAATTTAATTATCAAGTAATTAAATATATTTAAATAGTTAATTATTTGTTGTCTTATTATTTATATTTTAGTTTTTTTATGTTATTTATATATATATTGAATAATACGAAAAATTAAAATAAAAATAAAAACAAATAAAATGTAAAGTCGGTTCACGGCATGAACCGACTCTACACGTAAAGTCGGTTCACGGCGTGAACCGACTTTACATTTTAAGTCTCTAAATTTAAAGTCGGTTCAGAGAACCGACTTTAATGCCTATTTATGTAGTAGTGTAGTTTGTACCTTAGTAATACTAATATTTAAAAAAGTACAAATCTGATTTAAAATTGCAATTCAAATGGAGAATTTTGACATATGCACAACATCTAATATTTTTTAAAGTGATATTTTTATCTTTGAATATTTTTCTTCCATCTCTTTCTCAATTTCTATTTCTCTAAAACATTTTCTCTTTATCTTTTCTCTTTCATCTTACATTATATTCTCTTTTATCTCTCTACGTTTTAAGATTAATCTTATATAAAATATGAAACCATTCATAACTTTTATGGATGTTGTATTTTATATTAGTTATGGTTCATTTATGTAATTTAAATATTACAATTGATACTTTTTCTTGTTGAATTATGTCATATGTTTTCAAAAATCTTACAATTTTTGGAATTCAAATTTTTCCACGATAAATTATTAACAATTTTTGTAGAGAAAGATGAGAGATTGAAAATGAGCCAAAATGAGTTACACAATATTATAATATATATTTAAGAATTTAAAAATCATAAGAATTTTTTTTTGTTACGAGAACGGGAAGAAAAAAATATTAAAAATATCTTTCATTAAAATCACATGTGATGATCATATGAGAAAATTGTACAAAATTGAAATTTTTTAAATGTGGATTACTAAGGTACAAATTAATAATAAAAAAAAAGTAGTGTTAAAATAGAATTATGGTACTACAAAGTTAACAAACCTTTAAAATTTATAATAATAACAATAAGTCTTCAATAATATTTAACATGTCCAATTGAATTACATATAATATTAAACAAACTTAAATGAAATAGTATTATAATGTATTATATTTTTTAATAATAAAAATATATAAATAATAAATAAATATATATTTTTTATAAATAAATTTTAAACATATTATTTGTAATAATCCTTCGTAAAAGGATTGCACACATATGTAAGCTTGAACGTAAGATTTTAATACCGGATGAGACAAGTATGTCATCCAAAGTATTCCCTATTACGACTCGAGCTGCTCACTTGGGCTCAGGTTTCTCTATTTGGGTTTGAGCTACTCCATTTAGCTCGAGTTGGGCTACAGGTTGATCTATATCAACAAAAATCTAATTCCACATACTCTTTCAGCTTAAGCTCTGGACTGAGGTGGAGGAGTAATTCTTGAGAAACGGATACAAACCATTCATCTCCTCTAACAAATGCATGTTATTTGATTGGAGAGAGAAACTGTGTGTCTCTATATAAAGAGGTGCTTGGGCTAAGAATTATCATAATTCCCTATACAATAAACAAATAATAAAGAAAATGCTCTATCACATCAACTCGAGCTATCAAAGGTTTTTCAGTTCAACGGTAAGCATTTAACTCGGACTATAATTTCTTTTGTTCCAGTTATAAGAGTACAAGCCTCGAGAGTATAATTCTTTTCTACTTCTTTTTAGGGTGGGTATTAAAGAATCATTTCCTTTTATATGCAAGCTTGTCCATAGGTAACCTTTTATTCTCTCACCTTACCCATTGTTTTTTTTTATGTTTTTTGGTTTTTTTACATATAATGCACAGAGAAGAGACCCTCAGCCTCATGGTCGAGCTCTTGAGAAAGCCTCTAGTACCCCAATGCTAGTGACGACTCTTGGTTTTCTAGGTCAGACTCTTCCAACGAGGCGAGTCAATCTTCGCCTTATCCATCTACTTCTACCACTCATCTTTATGCTACTCTAACCATAAAGTTGAGCGTACCTGAAATTCAAATATCAGTGGCTAGAACGTAGAGGGAAAAAGAGGAATAAAGGGTTTGGTCGACCGTTGTTAAGACTAGTAGGCTAGTACCCCATGATGATGGAAGGTTAAGGAAAACCTATAACATCCCCTCATCAATTCAGATAATGATTCCACTTGAGGGAGACTATGATAGCGACCAACCTCCATCTGGGTAGACTGTCTTTCATGAAAAAGGCATTGTGGTTGGGGGTGAGGTTTCCCTTATACCTTCGCATAAGGATATTTTTGGATAGGATAGCTAATGCCTAATGGGTGGAGGTATCTATTCTACCTGGCATTAATATATCAAAAACTCAAGCTAGATTTGGATATGGCCGAGTTTAACAAAGCTTACATTTTGAAGTAGAACCCTACAAACTCGAGGGGGGTATACATGTCTGTGAAGCAGACCCGAGGTATAAATGTGTCTCTCATTGAGAATGAGATAAATTGTAAGGAATACTTCTTTTATGTCTCAAGTTGGTGGGAATTTCCTACTAGCGACACATGACTGATAAGAAGCATTTGGAACGACATTAAGGCCATGATAAGGAATATGGGTTCCCTCATTATGACCTTGAGTCTAGATGTAAAGCAAATCCTGACTGATGTCTAAAACTATCTTCATAAAAAATCCATTTGAGGCATTTTTTGAACTCACTATATTTTTTTGTGTGCAGATTGATGAGACATGGTTCGGTGTAGCTCCTCTTAGGATTATTCATAAACACCGAGCTCCTTCTAAGCACTGAATCCCTCCCATGCATTTGGGGGGACAATTTGATGTGGTTACTAATGATGGTGATCTGAGACTTTTATTTTTATTTTTGTAGCATGAAGTGATGAAAATAACATGAACTCGCTCTTGTTTTATAAATCCCATGGAGTTAACTGCCACCTAGTTCTTGTCTCGTTTGCAAAATAAGGTCACCTCTTGAAAGGCGATTTCTCATAAGGGTACACCTCCTGTTGCTAGGAGAGACTCTTTTAAGGGTGAGAAGAAGGGTAAATCCTCTGGCAAGGAAGGTTTCCATATGATTTTAAAAAAGAAGAAGAAAGTAGTCATCAATGAGTCTGCACTCACAAGAGCAACATGGAACTCCATCTCCCTGTTTGGGTCATAAAGATCATGGTCATCCTATACAAGAATTAAGGAAGGGAAAATGTGTCCTTAATGATCTTACCACCAATATGGATGGGATAGTTCTAAATTAGGGCTTGGTGTTAGAGCAACTCGATCATTACTTGAGCCAAGTTCCTACCGAAGTACACGAGAAGTAACTCGAGGCTATATGTGAGGATATGGTCTTTAATGATGTCATTTGTTGCCAACTATATCAGGTATACTACCTTGCATTCTATGTTTATTCATGACATATGTTTTTTATAAGTTTAAGCTCGCGACATATTTGTTTGACCTTGTACCCTTCTATTGTTTCAGTTGGTACTATTTTATGATTTTAAACGGGCTTGAAGTGTAGGTCTTTTGAAAAACGAACTGGTACAAGAAAAACAAGGTCATACATCCACTCGGTCTAGGTACGTCGCACTGTTGGCGAGGGAAAAAAGTGGGAAGGTGAGGCCATTGATAAAGAGGAAATGAAAAAGGTTGCCACTGAGTTGAATGAGTATGTCCAATGCATTATCGAGCTTAATGAGGCTCAAAGGTGAGCTGAGGATGAGACCAAAGATTCCTAGAAAAGAGACAATGAGGCTTAGAAAAGAGTTGAGACTATTATTGAGAAGGCCGAGAAGGAAAAGGCCAAGCTTTATGTCATGGACAAGCAGCTCGAGTCGAGCATAGAAATGGGGTATAAGTTGGTAATTAAATATTTTAAGAAGGAGGCCAAGAAGAAGAACTTAGATGAGTATTATTATCACAATCTGAATATCCCGATCACTCCCCCAAACACACACACTCCTTCTCTAAAAGAGGGAAGATGAGGAATCAGGCTCTAGTGAGAGCGAGGATGGGCCAGATGAGGCAGGTGTAAGGGTAGAGCACGAAGATCATTAATTTTCTAGACCTGGTCCTTTTTCCTTTTTCGAACTCAACGCTGTTTTTGTTTGTGTGGTCGTGAGCTCAAACTTTCTAATCCATACTTTGTGAAATAAAAAATCAATTTTATTAATGAAAATTTAATTTGTCTAAATTATTGTATATTTATGATGTTGACTTACCCTAATATTTTTGGTAACATGTGTCATTTTCCTTTTCTCAACATCATCCCTTATAAAAGGGGTCAAGGAAAGTTTTTTAATCTATGCATTAAATAGTTTTTTTGCTAATTCCTCCATCTTTTTTGGTCAAACTTTATAGATTCTAATCGAACTAATAGATGTTTAGTTTGAGCTTTGAAGGTGGAAAATGGTAGGCTTAAAAGCGAGGTTAGGGAACTAAAAGCCGAGGTGCTAAAACTCGAGGGAAATTGAAGTCCTTTTGAGGTGGACAAATGTGAGCTCGCTTCTTGTAAAGAGTAGATAATCCAAACTCAATCTTGAGAGAAGAAGACCTTGGCTAAAATGGTCACTCTTGTAGATAGGGAATCCTATTAGGTGAGCTTCTACATGAAGCGATCTGAAAGAGTGTTGCTAAAGGTGATGAAGGTTACTAAATAATTGGAGTGAGTAGTGCTCGCGATGAGGTCTGCTCATCCCAAAGTGACTACCCATACACAGAAAAAATTATTAAGATTTAGGTCGAGCTGTTGCCCTTAGTGGAAGAAATTGATGATCCAAACACTGATCGTGTGTCTAAGCATTCAAAGAGTTTTTAACCTTTTGAAGGGGTCAAGCATTGTATTTATAAGTTTATCAAAAGATTTGTAATTTCAAATAATGAAAACATTCTTAATGGCATGCTCTTCTGATGCTCAAATGTTATATTATTATATTATTATTTATTTTTTTGGGGCATGAAACCTTCAATCGTTAGGACGTCCTACCTGGTTCTTAACCAAGGTGATTAGTCCATGAAATATAATAGTGGGAGAGGAAGCTTTACCTTGTTTCTGACCTAGGTGCTCATCTCTCCATTCCATTTCATAGCATCGACTTGGTTCTTGATTGAGGTTGAAAACTTGCAACCTTTGCAAGTGTTAGGGTGTTCTACATAGTTTTTAACCAAGGTGATCAACCTGTTCCATAAAATAGTGAGAGAAGGATCTTTGCCACCGAGGTGCTCATATCTTCCTTCAACGTCAAAGCTCTGACTTGGTTCCTAACTGAGGTGTACCTCTCGTAACCTTTTCTAGTGTCAAGGTGCTCTACTTGATTCTTAATCGAGGTTATCAACCTATGACATAAAATAGTGGAATAAGGAGTTTTACCTGGTTCATGACCAATGTGCTCATCTCTCCCTTCAATGCCAGAGCACCGACCTGGTTCTTGACCGAGGTGGACAACTCGTAACCTTCGTTAGTGTCAAGGCACTATACTTGATTCTTAACCGAGGTGATTAACCCATGACATAAAATAATGGGAGACTTCTGAGAAAGAACCATTTGTTGAAGAAGGTCATTTTATAGATATGCATGTGATGATTTACATGAAATTAATAAATTAATACACATTAGAAGTGATATTTCTTCAAGCGTCTAGCATTCTAGCTTGTTCCCTCATCATTTCCATCAATTCTTTTCAATAAGTAGGCCTCTCCTAGTGTTGATCCAATTATTTGGTAAGGTTTTCCCCAATTAGCACCCATTTTACCAACCATCTACTCTTTCTTGTTAGGGAAGACTCTTTTGAGAATCCAGTCGCCATTGGGAAATGTTTTGAAGCGTATCGTTGTATTGTAATAATTTCATACTTTTCTTTTATGCTCGGTCATCCTTATTAAAGCTTCATCCTTATTTTTCTCTGTAAAGGTCAGCTCGATTTCCCTACTTACCTCATTTTGTTCCTCTATCAAAACAGACCTGGTAGTGGGTATTGTGACCTCGGTTGGTATTATCACTTTAGTCTCGTAGAATAGAGAGAAAAGGGTCTCGTTAGTGCTTCCCTGAGGGCTAGTGCCGATAATCCATAATGTACCAGGAAGCTCCTCAACCCATCTTTCCTTTGTGCTTTCCAACCTCTTCTTTAATAGGCTGATAATTAGCTTGTTGGAAGATTATGCTTGACCATTACCTTGGGGATAATATGGAATTGAGTGTCACATCTTAATGTTGTACTTGAGGGAGAATTCTTTGATGTTTTCTCCTATGAGTTGTCTCCCATTATCGGTGACGAGTTCTCTAGTTAGGCTAAAATGACAAATTATGGACTTACATATAAATTGAATCACCTTTTCCTCTTATATTCTTCCTAGGGGTTCTGCTTCGATCCATTTTGAAAAGTAATCAGTGGCCACAAGTATAAACTTATTTTAACCCTTTACTAGGGGTAAGGGTCCTACTATGTCAATCCCCCATTGTAGAAGGGCCAAGGATGAAGCACCTACATCATGGTATTTGGAGGCGTGTGTGACAATGAGGCAAACCTTTGGCATTTATCACATTTTTGAGTGTATTTCATGCAATTTTCCAACATAGTGGGCCAATAATAGTCTTATCTCATAATCCGTTGCGATAACATCCTTCATCTTGAATGTGAACCATAGTCTCTTCGTGTGCTTCAAACATCAACCTTTTAGATCCTTCTTTAGATATACACAAGAGCCCAAGCCCTAAAGGGTTTTTTTGGTATAGTCTCCCTACTTTGATCATGTACCAACTTGCCTTGGCTCTTATTTTCTTTACAGACTTACAGTTCACTGGCAAGTCCTTATTTTCTAGGAAGTTATAGATCAGAGCGAACCATGTGATAGTGGAAGCATCCACACACTTGACCTTTCTTTCGGCTTCCTCCAAATATGCTTATGCTATGATTATTACTTGCACTACTCAGTTGAGGTTGGTCTCTCGTACTGATGCCAAAGTGGCTAAAGCATCGACGTGACCATTATCATTTCAAGCTATTTGCTAGATCTTGAACTAGGAAAATTTTTAGCACTCTTGTTTTGACATCCCTAGGTATCCTTTCATCTTTCCATCCCTTGCTTCAAATGTTCCTAAGCACTGGTTAACCACTAGTCTAGAATCTCTATGTAAGGTGATCTTATCAACTCCAAGTTTCTTTGTAGTCATGGCCCCCAATATAGTCACCTCGTATTCTGTGACATTATTAGTTGCTTATAAATCAAGTCTAATCGCATACTTAAAATAGTTTTTGTTGTGATCAATTATGACATCCTATAGTTCTACAAAGCTA
Source organism: Hippophae tibetana (assembly GCA_037013495.1). Lineage (NCBI taxonomy): Eukaryota > Viridiplantae > Streptophyta > Magnoliopsida > Rosales > Elaeagnaceae > Hippophae > Hippophae tibetana. Next base: position 33,139,819 of record CM072812.1, read on the forward strand.
AAGTTGTGTGCTTCATTAAAAAATACCTGCAAGATTGGGCTTTTCTATTGGTTTACCCTGCACACTTTCTTCTACTCCTTAATGATGACCTTTTGCTTCTCATTGAACTCAGCCACCGCTTGTTTTTTGATGGCTATTCTAGCCATCTATTTAATGTCATAGTCTCCCAATTCTATGGTGATTTGTGCCAACCTTCTTGCTACATCTAACCTCGTCAAGATACTTTTGAGAGGATGAAAGGTGAGTACCACAACTGTGTGTGAGATGAAGTAATGCCTAAGCTTTCGCGCACTAACTTTGAGAGCAAATTTTTCAGTGGTTGGATAACTGTTTTGGGCATCCATCAAGACTTGGTTGACGTAGTAGATAGGGTGTTGAATCTTATCTCTTTCAGCTAAAAGCACAGTGTTGCATGTTTAAGGCATCAAAGCCAAATACAAATATAGAATCTCACTTGGGAAGGGGCTGACCAAGACAGAAGGTTGCTCATGTACCTTTTGATTTCCTCAAAAGCTCCATCACAGTCATCGTCCCAATAGATCGATGTGTTCTTTTTGAGCATTTTGAAGAAGGGCATACACTTATCGGTACATTTAGAGATGAACCTATTCAATACCACTAGTCTTCCATTTAATTTTTGGATTCCCTTAAGGTTTTAGGTGGCCTCATGTTCACTAGAGCATGTATATTGTTTGCATTGGCCTCAATCCCTCTAACTGACATGAGATACCCTAAGAATATTTTTACAGCAACACTAGAGACACACTTCTTAGGATTAATCCTTATGACATACCTTCTGACTACCGAGAATACCTCATCCAAGTCCTTGATGTGGTCTAGAAGTTGAGTTGACTTCACCACCATATCATCCACATAGGCTTCTAGATTCCTTCCCAACTATTTTTCAAACATTTTGTTAGCTAGATGCTGGTATGTGTCACCTATGTTCTTTAATCCGAACGACATCCACGTGTAATAGAATGTTCCCTCTTTTGTGATAAAAGATGTTTTCTCCTCATTCCCAGGGTGCATTTTGATTTGATGGTACCTGTAGTATACATATAAGAAAATCATCAGCCTAAACCCGACAAAGGCATCTACCAGTTGATCAATACTTGGAAAAAGGAAGCAATCTTTGGGACACACCTCATTTAGATGTATGAAGTCCACGCATATACGAGATGACTCGTATACTTTCTTTATCAGAACTACATTTGATAGCCATAAAGAATAGTTGACCTCATTTACAACCTCGTCCTCTTTAAGGGAAGCCACATGGCGCTTGACCACCTCGTTCTTTTCCCTTGGGAATTTTATTTTTCACTATTGAATGGGTCTAGCCTATGGATTTACATTTAGTTGGTATGTTATGACTTTTGGATCAATCCCAAGTATATCTATTGGAGTCTAGGTGAAGACGTGTGTGTTAGTCCTGAGGAACTGTAAGAGTCATTCCTCGAGCTCCACCGTTAAGTCCCTACCCATTTTTAAGGGGTGATTCTCTCTTTCACCTTCCATCCAGAGGTCACTTATTCTATTTACGTTGAATGACCTCACCAGGACTTTTTCCCATGGTTTGCTTTGAGGGGTACCCTTTGGTGATTGCTACTCATGGGCCATATCTCTCATAGTGGTGTTATAATAGCTTCTAGCCTTCTCCTAGTCTCCCTCCATCTCACCTGGGCCTCCGTCAGGGGGCAATTTGATTACCTAATGAATGGTGGACGAAATTGCCCTTATTTTATGTATTCATGGCTTTCATAAGATGACATTGTAATGGGTTGGGACATCGATGATCACAAAATTGGTCATTATTATCACCTTTTTTCCATAACAGGCAACACTACCATTCCTTTTGCATAAATGGTGCTACTATTGAACCCCATGAGAGCGAGATCTGCCTTAACAATGTCCAATTCCTTTACTTCTAGGGCCCTAGTAGTGGTTAGAAAAAGGATATCCACCAAACTCCTCATATTGATTATTATTTGACATACATCACAAGATCTGATCCTCAAATTTATTACTAAAGAGTCTTCGTGATGGGATGACATATCATCCTTTTCACTTAAAATGATTTATATAGCAGGTTTCGAGCCTTATCCAAGGTGTATATGTGGGGTCATTGAGCAGCTCTCTTGCAAACCTTTTGCGTGAGTTATTTAGGACTCTGCTGATCTCAGCCCCTTTATGTATGTTATGTATAGTCCTGATGTTGGGCTCATTATGGGGATCCCTTACACTGATTGATGGGTTTGTTGGTTTTGGCACCTCTCGTCTGTTCTGAAGATTTCTCCGATCTCTATTTCTTACGATAAGGCCCTTCAGATATCCTCTCGCTAACAACTTTTCTACCTATTTTTTAAGGTGTCTACAGTCTCTTGTTTTGTTGCCCACATCCTTATAAAAGGCCCACCATTTTGATGTATCTCTAAGTGGGGATTTCATCTTTGGTGGCCATCTGACATTGGGTTCCTCCTCCATCCTCATTACAACTTGAGCTAGTTCTACTCTAAAATGAGGCCCTTTAAAATGAGAAAATGACCTCCCCGAAGGTTCTTTATTTCTTGACCATTATCTGGACCCCTACTATTTGGTGCGAAGCATTTTCTTTTGTTGTTTTGATTTGCCCTATCTGGGATTATCCTTATCTTTTCTTTATCTAGTATCACATCCACGTTATTTTGATGGCTTTTGACTAGACCTAGCTCTCTCTAGTTTGACAAACTTTCTTGCTTCGTCATAAGCTTCTTCTAAAGTATGAGGCACTATCTTGGTTAATTCAACAAATTAGTTAGAATTCTTTAGGAGCCTTCGGTTGAAGGCTTCTACGACTATGGAGCTAGGACAATCAGTGATTTCCAATTTTTCCTCCCTGAACCTTTTCATGTACTCCTCGGTGGATTCTCTCCTCTCCTGAATAATCGAGAAAAGGTGGTGTGATTTTTTTCTCAAAGGTTTGTTTCAGCTATAATTCGTGATGAATATTCTAGCGAACTGTGAGAAGGAGGTTATGGATCAGGGCGCCAAGTTATTGAACCATTTCTGAATGCTTTAATAGAGGGTAACGACAAATAATTTGATATCATGACATCTCATTTTCCTATGGTGAGGCTTATAGGAGCCACAACTATCTTCAAGTGCTACACATGTGTTATCTGGTCCTTTGTTCCAAAATAATTAGGGCAATTAGAGGCGTTGAACTTAGTTGGTGGCTCATCGTTCTTTATCCAGAAAAAGGGAGATACACAATTTCTCACAATCCCTATCCACATCATAAGAAGTTTTACCTTTATCATGTTTCTCATTTGCTACCTTCAAGGTCTGATTTTGCTTCTTATTGGCCTCCTCTAGTGCTTGAAAATCATGCTTCTCAGCTTTTCCTTTCCTGAATCTATTATTCATCACTAGGTCTCGTTGAGCTAGAAATGGGGTTTCTTTCATCTTCCTGTTCATCTTGGCGTGGCTCGGGCTTGCCACGTCTGGCTATGTTTCTGTTGATCGGATAATATGTTTGGTTATTCGTGGTCCTTCCCCCTGATTGGGAGCATATCGACCTATTTTCTCTTATGGTTTCTTCAAGTTCTCTTCTCAATTTGAGGAGCTGACTAGCTAACTCTTGGTGGTGAAGGTTATCTTCATCCCTGGTCTTATTGAGAGTGGGTGAGTCATTTCTTATTTGAGTCGTCATTGTTTTTTTGTTAACCAACCTCAACCGTCCTACAACGTGAGTTCGTACCATGGTGGTGCGTGACAAATGTTTTTGAGTTTTGAGTGTAGCTTGTGAACGTGACACGACTCATTTTCTAAGCTTCTATCAAGGCTAGGAGTAAATCTCAAAGAATACGGGGTCAGAAACTTAAGCTTGACCTCAGAATCTGATCTCCACGGTAGGGGCCAAAATGTTTGGGATTGATTCGATTTATAGAGAAAAAACTTAGAAAGAAATCAAAATAATTGGTTGAATGTGCAGATTACATAAAAGGTCTATCTATTTATAAGATATTACATGTACATATATCAATCACATAATATGTATACATATATGGGTGGTAGAGGGATACAATTGGTATAAAGTTTAATATTTTATGAATTGAGATCGACACTAGTTCGAGTTGGTAATCAGTCTTACAGAGGGAGTAGTTCTTTGGAATTGACCTCCAACTTTAGTGCGTTTCAAGTGTACATAGTCAGATATATCATACAGAGTATTCCGTGCTACGGTTCGGGCTAACAATTTAATAAAAAAAATATCATTTAAATTTCAATATGATTTTAAAAAAGAAAATAGATTTTAACTATTATGGTAAATAATGACCAAATCTGTTTACACTTTGGATATAACCAACGGATCAATGCTACCCTTTATTATTATTATTATTTATCCATTCTAACAAAAAAAAATGTAAATATAAAAAATACATGGTTAACTCTCATATTACAAACATCCCTAATATTTTGAAAAATATTTTTAAAAAAAAATTCCGTTATAACTGAAGCTTAACATAGTGACGTATCATTAACGCTATTTTAATATTTTTAGTATTATTTTTTATTTTAAAAAATAAAATAAAAGTAAAGAAATACAAAGGAAACTCTCTAATATTCGGCCATAAGATATCCTGATCCAATCCTTATCAAATTTGACGCGTATAATTTATTCCAGTTTTACGGATACATGATCTATCCTTTTCACAAAGAACATAAAATATCGCAATTTAACCGAAGACCGTCATCTTTGAACATCCTTTGCCAAGAAAAACAAAAGCTTAATCCACCCAACATATTAAACGTAGAACCAATAACATATATTAAAAAATATATATCTTAGGGGCGAAAAACGCAAAGGATGCAGGTCAGATAAATTCAGTTTAGAATATTTTTTTAGTTATAAAATTGTAAATATCATAATTTTTAGCTAAATCATCTTCTTCTTTTTCATAAGTTTTTTTATTATTCATTTATATTCTTTTCGTAGCAAATATATATATATATATGAAATATAATATAACAATAATCACATCAGTTCCAAATTATTTGGAACAATACAGAAAAATAACTGCAAAATTAAGTTGAAAAATAATTGCAAAATAAAACTAGAAAATGAATAAATTGTATAAAATAAAGAAATATTTAAAATAATAATTTTATTTATATTAAATATACTTTTTGAAATCTTTTATTAATAAAATAATATTATAATATTTAAAAAACTACGATAAGTCTTTTTTTTTATTTAAAAATATTTAACTAAATTACCCACTTAATATTAAAAAAAATGGAGAGCCACCCCCGTTATCAAAGTTGACATGCAACTCTTCAATACCTATCCTTTAAGCATTGACATTTATTTAAAGAGCTATTATTTTGGTTATCAGAAAACATTGAAACAAGCTTTTTATTTTTATTATTATTATTATTATTGGAAACATTATATACAAGCTAAGTACAAGTAATTATTGTAATTTTATTTATTTTCAAAAGTAAACATTGTCATGATGATGGCAGGTTTGAAGTTTGAAGGTGTTTGTGAAGAATGTTAATGAAGCATAACACTAATTAGCCAGTGTCTCAGGCACACGTGTCTAGCATGTAAAAATATAAGAAAATGATATATAATTGTAATAAATAAGTAATGATTCTAACACGTACCAACTTACGTAACAAAAAAAAAGTTCATATATATTATTCGAGGGTTATACTAATTACATGTCTCTTCGTTTAAAATGCTAACATTACTCAAATTTATATGATATTTTTGTTTTATTTACTCTTATATAATTAAATTTGATATTTTAATGATATTTTTTTTATTAATTAATATTTTGATAATATTTTAATTTAATATAATTTTTTCACCTAAATAATACATAATTTTAATAAAAAAATTTAAAATTTTATCTCTTTCAATAACATAGATAATTTTTTTATCATTTTTAAATTTTTAAATACATATTTTAATATCTTTAGACTCATTTTACATCTTCTTTTAACCTTTTTTTTAATTACTATATGCTCACTTACTAAGAATAAATTATTGAATTTTGAAAATAATAAGCTTTTTGTAATATGGTATATAATTTAACATGTATAAATAATATCTGTTATATAATATTAAATATTCAAACTGAAAATAATAGCCACAGTTAATATAAAAATATGGAGAAGTAGGAAACATGTAACCCGTAAAAATTGCTTCTATAAAATAAACAATTCAATTTTTTTATATAGGATTGATTCTAAAGTGAATAAAGATAGAGAAAATACAAAACTAAAGAAACAAAGAAGATGAATAAGAGAGAGAAAGGAGAGAAAAGATTGACAGGGAGACTAGGTTGAAAAAGAAAGTGACATGAGAGAAAGAGAATAACAAGATATTAAAATAAAAATACTATTAAAAAATAACCCACTTGCATATATATTAAAAAAATTAATTTTTATTTTTATTAAATTAATATTTTTTAAAGTATTAAGATACTACTAAAAGATAAAAAATGAATATAAAAATAAAATAAAGATTATTATTAAAAGAACAAATTTTATATAATTCACATCATAGTAATATTTTTATGATAAAATATTAAACTCATTTTGTCAATTGTTTTTATAACAACCAAGGTTCTAACATATAATTTTAAAATGAAAAAAAAAATTTAACTCCAAATTATTTAATTAACCACACATTTTCTTTTGGATTTCATGTTAAATATTAGTTTAATTATATGATATAATATTTTTTTTTATATAAAATTTTATTTTTAATTTTTATTTAAAAAATATATGTTTATTTTTTTTACAACATAAATTGACATATTTTTTAACCTTTTATGAAAATAAATATATATCTTTTTATTAAGATTAAAAATAAAATTATATTTAATAGCTAAGTAATTTAAGCAACTTAATCTATACATAAAGAAAAATTTATATGATAAAAATATAGGTGGATTAGGTTCTCAATCCCAGATTCTGTAATCTTTGATTAATATATGTATGTTTATGTATGTTTATGCATGTTTCATCCATTCTGATTTTATAAAGGTCAACTCTGAATACAAAATTCATCAAAGAAAATTGAATGTAAACTATCTCCATCCATGGTCATGCTTCCGGACGATTTTTTATTTATTTTTTTAATTCTGTAAACAAGCTATTATCTTTTCAAAATTTTAATTTCATGGTTATTAGTCAGCTATCTTAAAATAAAAATTAACAAAACAAAAATTGATAATTATCTTATAGTAAAAAAAAAAAGCAACAAAAAATCATTTAGATTAAATCATTTGTACAATTTAATTCTTTAAAATTAGAAAAATATCATTTAATCCTTTAGTTTTGTAAAAAAAGCTAATTAAGAACAAATCATATTATTTTAATAATTTTTTAATTAAAATATTATTTTTTATCAAATAGTTAAACACTAGTAAAACAGGAATATGTGACAATTAGTTACAATTAATATAAAAAATCTTCAAAATATTTTTTTAATATTTGTTAATTTTTATAAAAAATTAATATATATATATATTTAAATAACTTTTTTTTTAATTTTATTATTGTTTATTTTTTCTTAAAATATTTTATAATAAATTTCATTTTTATCATTGTTAAAGATTCATATTTTAATCATGTTTTAATTATTTGAAAAAAAAAATATTTTAAATAAAAAATTATTAAAATAATATAATTTATCTTTAGTTGATAATTTTTACAAAATTAAAAAATTAAATGATATCGTTTCTAATATGAGGGACTAAATAATATAAATATTCTAATCTAAAAGACTTATATGACACATAATCCTATCTTATATTACAATTATAAATACTTCAAATGAGCATTAAAATACTACGAAATTAACTCCATTTACTATAAAGTGTATATATGGGTTTGTCATTTTTTATTGTAAACCATTTATATAAAATAAATGTTAATAACTTATAAATTTACATAAAATTTTTATTTATTTTTAAATAGTAATCACATATAACATAATTTAAAGTGTGAGTGTAAAAAAAATAAGTTAAAACTTGTGTATGATTACTACTTATCTCTATATAGATAAAAAGAATAAACCGACAAAAATACTATCAATTTTTTGTATTTATTTTATTTATAGCACCGATATTTTTTTTCATTTATACCATCAAATTCATAAAAAAAATTATTTATACCATTTCATTAATCTCCTTCTAATGATGTTACATGTTAGTGGTAGATTTGAAAAGTTAAATGATATATTGGATCAAATGGTTGTTTCAAATCTCTACCACTTAATTATCAGAATTGTTCAAATCCCCTACCACTTAACTATCTGAATTGTTTCAAATCCCTACTGCTTAACCATTTAAGTTGTTCCAAATTCATACTGCTTAACTATCTGAATTGTTCCAAAATCTTATCACTTAACTATTTGAGTTATTCAAAATCTACCACTGACATATGACACTGTTAGAAAAATATTAATAAAATAGTATAAATGAAACTTTTGACGAGTTAGTGGTATAAATAAGACAAATTATTTGGTGATATGAACAAAATAAATATAATAATTTGTTGGTATTGTGTAGGTTTAGCCTAAAAGAAAAAAGAAGAAAGAAAAACAAAAGTAGTTTAACAAATGCTAATATAAAGGTGTCACATGTGTTATAAGTGTTAGAGTATGTTGGTCCATGGTAATTAAAATACCCCTACATTTTTTATCACAATACCCTAAGTTACTTCAAGATTTTTATCATTAAGTTGTATATAAGTTTATATCTCATTTTTAATGTAATTATCAAGAATAATTATTACAAAAGTTATCAATTAAGTCGAGATTTAAAGTCGATTTTTGAGAAAATCGACTTATAATGAATTTAAAGTCGGTTCGCAGCAAAATCGACTTAAAACACATAGATTATAGCATCAGTTGACGTGTTGCGTAGCGTCGGTTGACACATAGAACTACCGATATATCCTACGTCTAATGTCGGTTCAACGTGTCAACCAACGCTACGCACGTGGATATTTTCCTTTTTTTCTTCTTTCTTTCCCATTAGACAGAACATTTCAACGTTGTAAACACTCAAAACCCAAAATCGACCGACACTCCTCCTCTACTCTTTCTCATTTTTCAGTCATCTACGACCACCAATTTCAGCGTTGTTTAGTGGGTTTTCTTCCTCTCAAATTTATCTTCTAGATCCTCTATTTTTTTGAGTGAAATACTCAAATTTTTTATATCCATTTTCTCACTCACAAAACACCATTTTTTTTTCATTTTTTCACTTCATTTATTCTTGTAAGTATTTCTATAAATAATTTTACACTTATTATTTACATTTTTTTATTTTTTGTATATTATGTGTTATTCTTTATGTGTATAAATTTTTGTATTAATAAATGAAAGATATTTGTTTGTTTGCTCACTGTATTTGTATTTATATTTATGAGATTTCTAAATAATTTGTAGTTATTATGATGAGATTGTGTATCTCATTTGTTTTACATGTCTGTATATATAGAGATTTAGAATTCTCATTGTATAGATCTCTTTTATATCTTTTCTTGACCATGATATATCTCGGTGCTTATAATGAAATTAAATTGAAATTGAAATTATTCTATTATAATAAAAGAGGAATATGTTAATAAGAACAATTATTAATTTATCAAGTTGTGTATTGTTAGTATATAGGTAAATTACTCCGGTTGATATTATAATTTGTTAAAATGAGTGTTTAAGGTTGTTAAATTGAATTCAATTATTTTTGATATTATAATGTGTTAAAATTCAATTATTTTTAAGAAAATTAAATTAAGGATAATGTATTAACAAAGGAGAGAGACAAAAATGTATTGTTTTATGTGAGAAACGTTTGAAAAATCTCAAGTAATTAATTAATATTTAATTTTTTAATTATTTGTATTATTTAAACTTTGTTAAACAGATTTTGGTTTTTTCTGCTATTATATGATTGAATACATGTTCTAAGTATAGTAGAAAATGAGTAAAATGTGTAAAAAAATATAGAATTTAAAGTCAGTTCAACACGTGAATTGACTTTAAATTTAAAATCACTCAATTTAAAGTCGGTTATTAACCAACTTTAATGCTTAATTTGGAGTAGTGAATCATTTTCACTCTCTTTATTCCTTTGAATGGTATCAGAGTTAACTGATTCTAATGTGTAAAAGTTTACTTCCAATAATCTTTCTTGTTTCTCATCTTCATTAGTTCAATGGATGGTACTTCTTCTTACTCTCCTCAAGAAGTTCATGATCGACCAATTGATCATAAAAAAAGTGTGATGGACTCTTCATCTCAAGAATCGAGATTCTTGGCCATTGCCATACCACCAATGAATTTAAGCTTTAGTATTCGTCTTAATCATACTGATTATTTGCTATTGTGTGATTAGATGTTAGTTACGAACTTTGCTTATGGACTTGATATAATTGATCATCCTATCCCATCACTTGCACCAAATGCATCTAGTTATGCACAATAATACAGATTGAACATACTTGTTTGTAGTAGGATTTTTGCATCTGTGAGTGCTAGTGTGTCAACAAATCATGTAGGTTTAGAACTACTATTGATATGTGGACAACTCTTGAGAGAGCGTTTGCTTCATCTTCTCAGGCTCATATTATGGATCTCACATTATAATTATAGATTGTTAAGAAAAATGATCTTTCAACTGATGATTATGTTCTTCAAATCAAGTCAATTTCTTATTACCTTGTAGTTGTATATGAACCATTTACTGAATGTGATATGATCTTATATGCTCTTGGTGGTCTGATTTCAATTATAATTCTTTTATGTCTTCTATTGCAATAAACTCTAGTGATGTTTCTCTTGATGAAATCTGTAGCTTATTATTGGCTTATGAGCAATGTCCCTTATCACAAGGTGTTAGAGGAAATTTACAAATGCTTTAGGCCAATCTTACTAGAGTTTCTTTGAAATCTTTCTCTGGTAAAATTTTATCTAAAATCTCTTTCGAGCCTTGGAGTGTTCATAATTTTCTTCAATATGAACCATCTCAACAATCAAAGAATAATAATTACAAAGGTAAGAAACCTATTGTTAGTGTTAATTGTTGTTATGGTTCTTCTAGTATCATGTTAAATTTGTAGCCAAAATGGCTACAGTACCAATTGATGCTTCCAATTAAGGGATTTATTGGTTGGATAAGGAAATATTCCTTCAACATCAGCTATGGTTGCATTTTATGGTTCGGGTTGGTTTTTAGATTCAAAATCTACTTATCACTTGACTAATTCAAGTGATTATGTGTAGAATGCCTCTACTTATAATGGTAATACTTCTATTACTATCGACAATGATATTTCTTTATCTATTATCAACCATGATTATGCATCTCTTTTTCCAAATGAGTCATGTCATGCATTATCACTTGAGGATGTTTTACATACACCTTAAGTCATTCATAATCTTCAATTTGTGCATAAGGTATGTACTGATAATGATTGTGTTGTGGAATTTCATGATAATTACTTATATGTCAAGGATGTAAATATCAAGAAAGTGCTCACTTAGGGCAAGACTAAAAGAAGCCTATACAACCTTTATGGTTCCATTCTTAAGGATGATGAACACGTGTCTCCTAATTCCTTTGATTTTAACAAATTTGTTTGTATGGTTGTTAATAAAACTCTGATAATAATGTTGTGACATCTAATCCAACTATTGAAAACAAGTGTAATGTTTGACATTATAAACTTGTTCATCCTTCTACATCTATTTTCAATAAACTTGTGAAATTGTCATTACTTCATTCTAGTTGTGTACCTGGTGATAATAGCTTTTGTTCTACTTGTCAATTAGCCAAAACACACAAATCAATTTTCAAATCAAATCATGTTATATCATCTAATGCCTTTAATTTACTCTATATAGACCTATGGACATCACATACTATAGCCAATTCTAGTTCCAAATATTATCTTCTTATAGTAGATGATGTCACATGTTTAAATTGATGAAGGGACATAAGGATCGATAACTTCTTAATATTGTTAAGAGGAGTTTTTAGACCAAGGTTAAATCAATTTAAATTGATGAAGGTAGTGCATTTCACATTCTCACTTATGTGTTTGCTAAAGAAATTCTTATTCATAGACTCATTTGCTCTCACACCTCTGAGTAGAATGGGTGGTAGAAAGTAGACATAAGAGGGTGGTAAAAACAAGGTATAGCATTATTGTTGTAGGATGGTTTGCCTTTAAGGTTTTGGCTTTGTGCTTTTAGAACTATGGTATATATAGTCAACAAATTTCTTTTTAAAGGTGTGTAAAATTAGATCCTCTATTCATTTTAATATATTAAACCTCTCGATTTATAATGTTTTAGAGTTTTTGGGCACTATGTTACCCTTGTTTGAGAGCAACCAACCATCATAAATTACAGCATATGTCTAGTCACTTTGTTTTCTTGGGTTATGCATACCAACAATAGGGCTATCTTTTTTTAGATCCTGTCACCAATAAATTTCATAACAATCGACATGTTTTTTTTTCATAAGTTTGTGTTCTTTTCCATGAATAATGGTATTCTAGTAAGTAGAAAGTGGTTATTGGATCCATAACTGAAGTTGAGTATAAAGCATTAACTCTTATAGTCTATTAGATTATTTGGATGAAGACTTTATTCAAATAATTACAAATCGAAGAATCCCATGCACCAATTTTTTTTTTATAATTTTGGTGCAAAACATTTAACTTTTAATCATGTTTTACATGCTAGAATGAAACATTTTGAAAGTGATTTTCATTTTACAAAAGATCTTGTTATGGATCATAAGTTAGAAGTTAAGTATATGCCTAGTGAGAAACAAGTAGCAGACCTTTTTACCAAACCTTCAACTAAAACACTATTTTCATTCACTAAAGACTAAGCTCATGGTTTTATCACAACCTTGAGCTTAAGGGAGATTGTTGGAATGTGTTAGTCTGTAGTAATTGTGATAAACCTATATTGTGTAACATAATACCCTTAGTTAGAGTTTGTTATCATAACATTATATATAAGCTTGTATCTCACTTTTAATGTAATTATCAAGAATCATTTTCACTCTCTTTGTTCCTTCAAAATAAACACTACTCAATTTGTTTTTATAAGGAATGATAGCACTACTCTCTCTTTAATTCTATATTATACTCACTATATTCGACATGTAACACATAAGAATGGACAAAATAACTACGAGTTCGGATATCTGTAATTATTCGTACCGTCGATTATTTTTTTATTAATTTTGAGAATAGGGACGGGGACGATTTTAGGGCAAAAATAGTTATACTAATATCCATCATCGTCCATACATGATATATATTATATTTATTAAATTAATTTATATATCTATTACAACGGTTTTGATTTCGGTTATTATTTATTACTTGTCGCACCCCTTTATCTGTAGATAAAAACTGTTATTAAATTATAACATTTTTTGAACAATTTTGAGTATAGATTTTATATTTCATTTTAGAGACAATTATATCAAAAAGGATTCCTGCCTGTGCACGTTCCATTACCCCTTCCTAGTAACAAGTATACATGTTAACTTCTCTCTACCTAAAAAATTGAAGTCATTAATGATATAAATATTTTACATAACATAACCCTCTCATTGTCATAAACCACGTAAATGTTTTTTTATCTCTACTAAAGTACTCATACTTATGTCAATTAATACCATATAATTTAATTAGTTTATATTAATAATTTGTCCCTGTTATAACTTTACATTAATTAATTAACTTAAAAGAGTATAAAATGAGAGAAATTATATATTTGTCTAGGAGTAAGTGATTACATTTATCTTTTATTTCATCGGTGGGACCACTTATTAGTAGATAACAAATTATTATATCATATGAATCGATACATACGTTATAGTTTGTGATAAAAATATTTTTCAAACCAAAGTTTTTCTTTTCATTAGTTCTTAATTTTTTTTCCCAAAAAATTAAAATAAGAAACAAAGAAACATTCTTTATTTATTTTCATATTTAGAGTAATATTCTTTAATTTATTATTATTTTTTTATTTGTTAATTTGCCTTCATCTTTCCTAAAAAATATAGTTAATTTCGCTATTTTTTAGGCTATTTTAATCTCTAACCATTTCGATCACAAAATTTTAATTACATATACCTAACGAAAAAAAAGCACATGAAATGCTCATTGTTGTCTCTTTTGAAAAACATAAAATCGTGCAAGTATACACAGTCATAAGTAATAATATGATAAGTAAAATATCGTTCGTACGGAGATTCGTTACTAGTTTTTGTTAATTACTAAAATTATTTAAATTTGATTTTATCCAAAGAATCAATAATTTGATACAGTTTGACTTAACTAATTTTTTTAACAATTTGTAAGAAAATTCTAGGATTGCAGTTTCACCAAATTAATCCACTTGAACATTTTATTTTCGCTTGATTTATGTTCTCATATTTTAAGTTGTTAACCAATAACTCATAATTTATCCATATATTTCTTCCGAGCTCCATACAGACACATCTTGCTAAAATAATTCACTATATTCCTATGAGAATTAAATTCAACTAGATTTATTAAGTTCTAAGTTCTTAAGAAGTTACACATACAATAAAAGTATATTCCTATCCCTTATATATATACGTTATTTTATCACGAGCAACACACAAAAATGCCTTTTTCAAGTTTATTTCAGTGTCACAGATCAATTAATTCATCTTTTGATAATTAAAAGCATTAAACACAGATAAAATAAACAACTTAAAACAGTTCCATAAATCATTCAAAAATAATTAATTCAAGTTTCATAATTTAAGCTACTTTGCAACCCTAGAACAAATAAATTAGTTCATAGCAGAAATTAAAATTACAACACAACAATAATAAAGCAATTCACAGAAATAAAAATTAAAAGAAAATAGATTAGGAGAAAATCTTTCACGATTCCTCAATGAAACATAAATTTCTTTCCTTTTCTTCTTCATTGTCTTCATTCTCTATATTTTTCCTAAGAAAATACAACATAAAAATGGTTAATTAACGTTTTGCGTGTTGTATAACACACACAGATAGGAAAACCAAAAAAAACTAGAAGAGAGAAAAAATGGAAAACTGCTCATTGAAACAAAGAAACAAAACTAAAAACTAAACTCCAATTTTTTTCGCGTACAACATATATCCCCTCTCCCCAACTATTATTTTTTTATCAGAATACATGTAATGGGGGACAAAAATACATGGGAGAATTAAAATAAACAACACACGTGAAAACCGTTCTACGCGTTTTTGATTTTTTTCTTTTACGCATGCCACGTGTCATCATTTAATTGGTTGCGAGATATAAAGAGACACATGGCAGCTTTTCATTGGGTGGAAAGAACGGGCGCATGGAGAACAGTTGGACCGCGTCGCACAAGATTTCATCGCACTGAAAGTGCGCGACAACTGGCTTCGACACGTGGCGTCATGTGATTGGCTGGAATATTTAGGAGACATGTGGCTACTTATTTTTCGTTGAAACGCGAGGGTGCACGCTGCTTAGATGAACTGTTAAACAGTTGCTTGTAGGCGAGCTGCTCGGTGCGCGACAGCTTGCTTCCACGCGTTTTAAATCTGGACCGTTCAACAGATCCAACGGTCAACGATCACCTCGGGAGAAAATCTGTGCAGCCGACACGTGGGTCCCACCCTGCACGCCAGTCTGCGTGGCATGTGGGCCCCACATGTGTCGAGCCGCGTGTTGCAGGAATTCCGGGTGTAGTCGCCTTTGTCGCGTCTGGATTGCACGCACCCAATCTTGACCATTGATTGGATGATCGAATGATGTGTATTGGGCGTTGTGAATGTCGCGAGTGGCTCTTTTCTAGTGTAGAAATTCACATTTTACTAATTGTATTTTGACCCACAAATTTAATTTAAATTAATTTCTAATCTTTTGATATTTGTAATTTAACACATTCTTAATTTCAAATTAAATTGTAATCTTTTTATAATTGCAATTAAACCCCTTTTTTTTTATTAAAATTTGTTAATTTACTTGAGAATATATTTATTAAAAACTAATACTAAATATTAAGTTAATTAATTTAAAAATTAACTAAAAATGTAAAAAATTAATAATTATAATTAATAAAATAGACATAAATCACTGTATAAAATACAGTTATCACTCATCAATTTTCATTTTAGCTTAATTATTAATGGAACTTGTGCTACACCTGGTTTTTTGATCAATTTTTTTAATAAAAAATTATGATATGACTTGATTAGGCAATGATTACAGTTTTATCTAATAAAAAAGAATTGAATTGATAAAATTGAAATATATGAAATTGGATTTATTTAATAAAAAAAGATATTAATTAATTAATCAATTATACTTTAAAAGGAATAGAGGAATGTGACAAGTGTGATGTATAGGCCAGTTTTGTTTAGTTTTTTTGTTATGTTTTGGTTGTTTAGTGATAGATTGTCTTTGTAGGGTGTTTGTTTGCTTATATGGTTTTGATCTTCATGCTCTTACCAAGCTAGATAACGTTGCTTTGCGGTTGATCTTGATTCTCTTAGCTTGTTACTTAGCATTGATTACTAGTATGAGTTCTTGGTTTTGCTCTCCTTATGATTGCTGGTATGCAATTACTGTTGGGATGGTTTTGGGTACTAGGTGCTGCTACTTTGGTTGTTAATTTACTTTGTATCTTTGCTAGAGATGTGGTATGAATTATTTAGCTCAAATCAGTTTATTTAAAATTGTTTCATTAAGTTCACAAACTTTTAACTAGTTCACGAACTTAAATGAACACTCATTAATTCATTTGACAAAGATACTATTAAATTAAAAAATTAATAAATAAAAGAGAAAATGAAAAAAGTTATCAAAATATAATTATTAATTATTAATACAAATTTAAAAAAAATGCTAACATTAGTCAAACTAATAAATAAAAAATAATAATTAATTTTTTTGAAAATAAAATAAAAGATAAAATTAAATTAAATTCTTATTATAATATTCTAAAAAATATAAAATTTTAAGACAATATCTTAAAAAACATGCACATTGAGGTTAGAGAGATATCATTGATTTAGTTTTGAAATTTAAATTATATCAATTTATAATTAAATTCATATATTAATGAAAATGTCAAATAATTTATTTTATAAAAAATGTTATATTTTAAAACTTTTTGTTTTTTATAAATAAATATTGTTTATATTATATTAAACATTTTTGAAATATAAACTATATTAATCTATAAAATATTATGATTTATTTCATATATCAATAGTAATATCTAGAAGTTTAGTTCCTAATAAATTTTATGATTTGTGATTTCGAGCTTTCTATAATAAGTTATAAATGATTTACTAATAATTATTCAGATTTGGAAATATATTTTTTACTCGTTTTTAAAATATAAACTGTATTAATTCACAAAATTTTATGAATATTTTTATATACCATTACAAATTTTCAAAATTCTATTTTCTAATAAATCTTACTATTTGTGATTTTTTTAATTTTCTATAAAAATTTATACACATGTTATCGATGATTATTAAAATTCAGAAGAATATTTTTTACTCTTTTTTAAAATATAAACAATATTAAGTTACAAAATTTTATGAATCATTTCATATATCATTAAAAATTCTAAGAGTTTAGTTTCTATTAAATTTTACGGTTTGTGATTTTCAATTTTTTATATAAAATTATGTTCATTTTATTAATAGTTATTCAGATTCGTTAGAATATTTTTGACTTATTTTTAAAATATTAATTGTTTTATTCTACAAAATATTATGAATTATTTCATATACCATTAGAAATTTGTAAAAGTCTAGTTTCTAAAAAATTTCACAATTTGTGATTTCGTGTTTTCTATTACATATAAAAATTAAATAAAATGAATTAAGCTCCAATTCTTTTCGATAAGATGAGCTTAAACGAGTAAAGTAACCTAACTTACTTTTAACACCTCTAATTATGCTTCTTCTTTAATGATAATTCCCACTCTTTCTTGGGAAAAAAAGAGGATATTACACAAAAGGCACTTACACTTTTTTTTTTAACGTGTAATCCATATTTTTGTGATATTCATATTTTAAAGAAAGATAATTGTAAAAAAAATCCATCAAATACACGTGTTATTCTTTAATTGGTTCGTTAACTTTGACTGATGATATTATTAGTTTTAAATTAATCCATAAAAACGAATAAAATATTTGATGAAATGTTCATGACCCATAATAGTCCAAACAACGTGGTTGTCACTGTAAAAGGACAAGCGAAAGTCTAACTTCAACTAAACCTTTGAAATTTGTATACCAACAAACCTTTATAGGATTTTAATAACCCAAAACAACCTGACCTTTGAGATAATAAAAAAACATGTTCTAGTTGTTTTTTTTTTGTTGTCTCAAATGCATATAAATGCTCAGGTGGGTTGAATTCTACATATATCATTTGCACACCAACTGTATGTGAAAAGTCTGATGGAAAATCAAACAGAGAAGGTCTATGTTGCTGTAGGAAATGATCTCCAAGATGGGTTTAAGACCTTGCAATGGACTCTGAAGAATTGGAGTTTTCACCCTATCTCCATAGTTATTCTCCATGTAACTTACAACGTTTCTAAGGACTTCGTTTACACTCCATGTAAGATTTATATGCGAAAAAATGAAAAATGAAAAATCTCTGTTTTTAGACTAATTAAATTTGCTACTAATAAGTTTTATTTTTTCCTTACTTATTTTCAATCAGTTGGAAAGCTACCTGCAACTTCTGTGAGTGATGAGAAATTGGAAGTTCTGAAAAAGTATGAGAAAGAAACCATTGACAAGTTGCTCTCTAAGTATTTATCTTTCTGTGGAAAGGTTTGATCCACACCCATACTCATACTCATATTCATATCATATTGTTTGAACATGGGTAATTAAAAATTGAAGCATTCAATGATAATTAGTTTTTTGCTCAAAAACAGGTGAAAGCGGAGTTACTTAAAGTGGACAATTGTGATGAGCAAATGCAAAAGGTGGTCCTAGATTTAATTTCCAAAAACAGAATAACCAAATTTGTTATGGGATTTTCTTTCATGAAGTCAACATCCTGGTATAGATCAAGACCAAGTTTATTCTTTACACACTTGTATTTGCTTTTGGTTTTTGTCTTATATTTGTTTGTTTTCATTTGCATGTGTAGGAAGATAAAGAGTGCAATTAGTGGATCATTTTATATTCAAAAGAACAAGCCTGAGTTCTGTGAGTTATTCATTATATGTAGAGGAACACTGGTTTTTCTAAGAGGTGAAAGTAATAAAGGAATTATGGAAGATGATCAAGGTGTCTTAGTTGCTAAACTTAGAGAAAAGCCTTCTTTTAAAGGCTGGTTAGGGAAGATGTTCATTGAAAATCAAGCAAATTCCTTGGAAATTAGGAATCCGCGTCGTTGTCTCTCTGCATCCACAAGCATGGGCTCCTCCAGTTCACAAAACCAGTGGGAAAGTGTGGAATACATTGAAAGCTATTTCCAGCAGTTGTTATCTTTGAATTTGGAAGAAGAAGAAGAAGTTAAATGTGAGCAAGAGAATAAAAATTCCCAAACTAGTCCACCAGAGGAGCCAGCTATGCCGGAACCTGCTGATCCTGAAGTGGTAACCCAAAAAATTTAAATATTTCAATAACTATTTGTTTATATGAGCACTGATCGAATACCTAATGTCTGTTATGATATGACACTTGACAACTAGTTACCTGATCATGTAACTTAGTTTTATCATAGTTACATGATCGGGTAACTAATTGTTGGTGTCATACCATACATGACATCGTGTACTAGATCATTTCTATTGTTTATATTGTTCATTTTATTAATTTATTGAGAAAATAACAAAAATAACATCACTTAAAACTTGTAAATATAAAAATAGCACTATTTATATACAGATTAAATTTTTTTATTATTAAAAAAATTCATTCATTATTTTACATTGAATGTCATCTAATTAGAGGTCATTCAAATTTAATTAGGGTTATTTACACCTTTTCAAGATTGAATTCCATCAAATTCGAACTCGTTTAATTTAATATTATTGGGATGTTATTTTTGTTATTATAAATTTTAAGGGTGATGTTTTATGTAATTTACTTAATTTATTCTAGTCTTTCTCTTGTTTAAAAGTGGAGTAGATATATGTAGATGTGCATACTCCATGGCTCCACTAGGCTTTCTTCGATACAATTTTTTTTTCCTCAACTTTCTTTTTGACACTTGAGTCAAATGACAGCAATCGGAATTATGTTGTTTTACAAAACCCTTATGTTGACATCTCAGGGTTGCCATGTTTTGGACTTGGTTACCCTTTTCTAATGGGAAAAGAAGGCATTCTTTTGACTATTAAATTTATGCTTTACTTCCTATAAACTTAAGTTTTTGGGAGAATTGGTACCTGATAATTCTATATGATATCAAAGTAACAAGGTTCCAAGATCTAATCCCAATACCACCTTCCAAAATCAATTAAAATTTTCAAGTTTATTATGCCTCTTAAAAAATCAAAGAAACTCATTTCTGAAAAAATTCAAGTGATAGATCTTTATAAAAACAAAGTAACTCACACTTAAGAAAAATATTGAATAATATAAATGATTAATTCATGCACATTTGTATAATTTAGATATTGAATTTTAGATAACATGAGCTCTCACTAATGAGCTTTAGTAATAAATTGGAATATAAATTCTAGTACTTGCAGTCAACCATCCTCTATTACAGTAGTAAAGGTCTGACATTTTCTCATGGATTTTCGGTCGTTTTGGTCTAATAAAAACTCTGAAGTACTAGCATAAACTTTATCTTCATTTATCGTGTTTAAAAGAAAACTTGTAATGAATGTTAAACTTGACATACAGGGTGGTCCAGAAAAAATTGAAGTTCTGAAAGCAAAAATTAGAGAAGCTCAAAAGATTAAACAATCGAAGAGGGAAGAAGCTAAGGCCAACCTTGAAAGGCATGCTAAAGCAGAATGGGCTATTTCTCTATGCAATCTTCGGGTAAGCTATTAAGCACTAAAGTGCAAATATCTTTAACCATGAAATTGTCATGTTTTTTTAGCCTAGTTATCAATGCTTTATTTAGGCTGAGCAACTCGAAGCCCGGATCAAAGAAGAGGTTAACAACCAAACAGAGTTAAATAAAGAATTAGAAGCTGAAAAGGAAAATCTTTTTGAACTTATTAGTGAAACAGAAGAAAGCAAGAAGAAGCTTAGTTCAATAACAGAGCTCCAATCCGAGCTCTCAAACAAGTTGCACCTTTCTACGTTGGCAAAGACACATGCAGAGACTGAATTAGAAAAGGCTGTGAATAAGCGGGCAGATATGCTTGGAGAAATTGAAGACTTAAGGCAACAAAGAGATGTTCTTCATCGTAGGATTGAGTTTTGTAAGGAAAAAGATGTCATTGGCAAGGTTGCAAAGTTGACAGAATTGAGCTGTGGTTTTAAAGAGTACACTGCTGATGAGATTAGGTTGGCAACCAATGGTTTTTCGGAACGTTTGAGACTAAAACCTGGAGGTGAATGGTCGACTGTGTACAAAGGGCGTATGAACCAGTCCACAGTCGCTATCAAAATGCTCAACTCAGTTCGTGGACTTTCTCAAGAAGATTTTCAAGCTAAGGTTTGTCTTCTTTTTTCTTTACACATTCCATTAACCGTCAATTGGGTTTTTAAATTTTATATATTTTGTCTGAGAAGTTTATGTATGTATGTACATAGGTGACGCTCTTAAGCCACATAAGGCATCCCCATTTAGTGGCAATGGTCGGCTTTTGCACTGAGCTTAAAAGTATAGTGTTTGAATACATGCATAATGGTAGCTTAAGGGACATTTTCTTGAGAGATATATTGTATTCCTCGCATAGAAGATATAGCAAACGGATCCGGACCCTCCTTTGGTATGACCGGATCCGTATAGCTGCCGAAGTTTGCTCGGGCCTCGGCTTTCTTCACCTTGCAAAGCCTAGGCCTATTGTTCATGGTCACCTTACATTGTCCAACATCCTTTTGGATCGCAAGCTTGTTGCAAAGATAAGTGGTTTTGGACTCATGAGGAATTATGATGAACAAAGTGTCAGATCAGATATTCGAGCTTTTGGGGTTCTATTGATGCATTTGTTAACTGGGAGGAACTGGGCTGGACTGGTTGAGGCAATGAATATGGATAAGGCAGCTGTGGTTCGAGATGTAGACGAGATGGCCGGACAATGGCCATTGGATCTGGCAGAGAGACTTGCAGGCCTTGCCTTGAGGTGTTTATCTAGCACCCGAGGACCCAACAGAGAGTTGAGGATGGATACAGTTATGCAGGAACTCAATGAATTGAGGAAAAATGCTAATGATTTGATGGGAAGAGAAGGGTGTGAAGTAGTGACTGAGAGAGATGACCATGGGGAAGACTCAGATGGGGAGCCAAGTTTCTTCCTCTGCCCCATATTTCAGGTTTGTTCATTCTTGGTCTCTATCCCTTTATCTTAACGTGTGTATGCTTAGTGCAAGTTTGGATGCATAGATTGAAAAGCGCTTAGTAGTTTAAACACTAGAAGTGCTTTTGAAATAAGTTTCCTTAAATAAAAAACTACTTTTAAACAATCAAAAAGCATTTCGCATCCAAAAACGCTCTTATTCTTATTTTGGTTGATATAAGTGACTAAGAGAAAGACTTCTTAGCATTAAAAATGAGTGCAATGTGAAATGTGGATGCAGGAAGTAATGAAGGATCCACATGTAGCAGCTGATGGATTTTCTTATGAGCTGGAAGCAATAGAAGAATGGCTAAGAATGGGCAGAGACACTTCACCCATGACAAACTTAAGGTTGAGTCATACTTTCTTGACCCCTAACCACGGCCTACGTTCTCTCATTCAGGATTGGCATAATAAAAGATCCATTCCACCTCCATAGCATTGTAAAGTTTCTCTGCTTTAGATTTGAATTGATAGAATGTGTTTTTCCTAATTGTGATTGTCCACCACCAACCACTACACGCCGGTACTTTCTTTTAGGAAGCACCGGCGCCAGCCACTTTTTCAGAGTACAATTAAAATCTCAACTGCTTGTTACCTAAACCAACCAGGATCAGGACAAATCTTATAGTACGAGGTAAAATATGTAATTAATTTGACGTATTTTCTATTATAAAAATATTACTTTATGATTCTTTAATCATTAATATCTACCGATCTTGAAGTTCCAAAACTACAATCTACGGGGTTTGTTATTAAATTAGGTGAACTTATAATATTTATACGTACATAGTATTATAGACACAGTGGGGTTGCATCTTAGCATCTTAGCATTGTGTATCTTTTTAATTGGTTTCAAAAATGAAATTTATTTTTAAATCAAGTAAGAAATACATTAATTAATAAAATATTTAATTTATTAAGGTTTTTATGGAGAAGCATATATCATGTACATAATTTTATGTTTATTTTTTAATTCAAATTATTAATGCTGTCTCACCTATCAGAATTTTATAAAAAAAATTATTGTTTTATGTGCGAGTTTGTGATTTTGAATTGGATGGCAGATTTTAAAAGCTAAGTTGATACCTTAATTAGTGTTGCATGTGCGAGATTGTGATTTCGAAACTAATCATCTTTTTAAACGGTTCGAGTATGTTTCTTATTAGTTTAAAATTTAATATCTTTTTATAAGACATTGATTTAGGTGGTAAAATGAGATTATTATATTTACATTTAACGTATAAGTGTTTATTTTATTTTTATTTTTTGAATAAGAAAATAATAATTCAATACATAACATATATAATAGCTATGTGTATAAAAATGGTATAATATTAACATTTCTTTTCCTCCGTTATTAATCTATCAATCATTGTCTCCACAATTCCCACGACTTCAACACATCGCGTAAAAGTTTTATCACCGAATCTGTAAACATCAATTGAACACGCATATAAGCCAAGTATTATTTGAGTGCAATACTATGTTAAAAAAAAGTTTCTATTATATGAGAAAATTGATATAGAAGTAGGTTATTTGCGTTTATTAGTTTTTTAAATTAGATGATTCATTTTTTTTAGTTTTTTATATTAAAATTTGTGTTATTTAACCATTTAATTAAAATAAATGAATTAATTAAATATAAATTATATTATTTTAATAATTTTTTATTAAAATAATATCATTTATGTGAAGTAATTAAACTCGATTAAAACATTAATATAAAAATAATTCAAAAAGTAATTTTCTTAATATCTTATTAATTGTAACTGTTTTATTATAATATTTTATTAATTTTTAATTTTTATTAAAAATTAAAATATATATTAAAATATATATTAAAATATTTTTTTTTGAATATTATCATTGTTGATTTATTTAAATAATTTTATATTAATTTATATTTTTATTCTTGTTAAAGACTCGTTTAATTAATCGATAAAAATAATCATATTTTAATATAAAAATCATTAAAATAATATAATTTATTTTTAATTGTTAAATATATATAATTAAAAGATTAAATAATATTATTTTTAATTTATATAATTAAATAATATAAATAATATAATCTAAATCAGATGTATGATGACTCGTCCTTCTTATATGCCAAAGTCTAGATGAGCATATAAAGTAATATCAGTGCTTGTAGGAGTGTGCAAACAATCCGATCATCCGATCCGATCCGTTAATTTTTTGAAGGTTTTGATCCGACCATCGGATCGGATGGGAAAAAAAATCATCCGTTAAGTTCGGATTGGATGACGAATTTTCTTACGGTTCATCTGATCCCATCCGATCCGACCGAAAATAATTATATTTATTAAAATAAATATATAAATATAAAATTATAAATAATATATATTAAATTATTTATTAAATTAAATAAATAAATATATATATATATATATATATATATATATATTTAGGTTTTCCACTTTTCCTTTGTGTCGATGTATGTTTTCTTTCGCGCAGCTTCATTAGGGATTTAGGGTTTTCTTTCCATTTTCATTTCGCGTAGCTTCATTAGGGTTTCCTTTCCATTTTCATCGCGCAGCTTCACTAGGGTTTCCTTTCCACCTTTATCGTGCAGTCTCCAGTCTCTAGTCTACAGTCTCCTCTCCTCTATCGCTTTACCCTTTGCTCTCTACCACTGCATGTATCGTCATCACCGACTCTCTCTCCATTCTCCCTTCTCCGTTTTTTTTTCTACATCAATCTGGTTCCCTGTGAGTTATGACTCTTGTTCCCTGTGTAATATACTAATATCTGATTCTACTTTTGCTTTTCATTATTTATTTTGTTCTTCTATGATATATGGGAAATTGTATTACTTTGGTTGTAAATCTGCTTCTTTACATTCTAGAAATCTATAAATTTGCTTCTTTACATTCTCGAAATCTGTAAATCTGTAAATCTGGAAATCTGGAAATTTGCTTCTTTACATTCTAAAAATCTGAAAATCTGGAAATCTGCTTCTATCTAAGCTATATATTTTTGGTTAGAGGGTTCACATTCTGATAATTTAATTTGATGAAGTCTGGAAAGTTTGTTCTGTTTACTATGTTATATTAGTATGAAGGTTACTCCTAACATTGAGATTGACATTAGTCTACCCTTGTTTATCTTTCACGTGTATTTGTGATTATCATTATATAATGTAATCCTACTCATCCTTTTAATTTTCACTTTAGTAAAGCTTTACAGGAATTAATGGGAAAATGATTAATTTATTCTATTAAGTATTGATATATTGGTAATTGGTCAGTGGGTTCCATGAAAAACAAAGAAAAATTAAGAACTCATTAGAGATATATAGTAGTTTAAATTAATTCATCAGTAGGTAACTTGTATTATCATATCTCTTCCTTTAATTAATGTATTTTTATTTTCAGAATTCTAACGAAAAGGAAGTATTATACTGAATCCTCAATCTATAGGAGGAACATGATGATTTGCTTGTCTAAGTGTAGATTTTTTTCATTCATGGCATTATCATATCTCTTCCACTTTATGTATATCTATGGTTTTTTATGATAGCATTGTTTGTCTAAGTGTAGATTTTTTTTCATTCATGGAATTCAAAGCTTTTGATAACTCATAAGTTTATGATGAATTATGTTTTTGATTTTAAAATAAACAGATGGTTGTTATTTGTTAACATATGTTTCTATTGTCTTGTTCTCTGTGTAATATCTGTTGTTTTTGTTATTTTATTTATCTAATAGTATTTTTATAACAATTTCTTTTCTACACAATGTGTTTATTGCATTAAGTTGATTATGGCTCACTTTATCTTAGATGGAAAAATGCCTCTACTACGGATAGTCCACTTGCAACCACCGGAAGTGCAAGCGCTACCCATGATTTTGAAAATCAATATAAGAATCCACAAAATGCTTCACCAGAAACTAAAGATCTACCATTGAATGACAAACTTGAACCTTCTATAGATAGCTATGATGGAAAAGGTAAGCGAAAGTTTTCTAAACCTTCATCTTCTGCCTAGAAACATTTTGATATAGTGGGTGAAGGCTTAGATCGCAAGGCGAGATGTAAATATTTTTCAAGGGAGTATGTGTATATATCCAGCAAGTCTGGTACATCAAACTTAAATGCTCATATTGCTATGCAATGTAAATTATTTCTTGGTAGATATAAGAAGAAGCAAAAAACTTTAGCTTTGGAAAATGTTACAAACAATAAAGAAGGTGTACTTGTTGCATACACATTTAGTATTAAGTCTTGTAGGCTTGCACTTACAGAAACGATTATAGTTGATGAATTTCTATTTAGTCATGTTGAGAATGAAGGATTTAAGAAGTATAGTAGAGTTTTGGAACCAAGGTTCCAAGTTCCTTCTCGTACCACTGTTGCACGAGATTGCTTGAGTCGTTTCTTAAAGGAAAAAGATAAATTAAAAGAATTTTTCTCTAAATCATTTCAAATGGTTTGTTTAACCACTAACACATGGACTTCTGCTCAAAATTTAAATTATATATGTCTCACTTCTCACTTCATTGATGATAATTGGAAACTCCAAAAAAGAATCTTAAATTTTTGTGTAGTTCCTAGTCATAAAGGTGATATGCTTGGGAAAGCAATTGAGCAGTGCTTGTTAGATTGGAGAATTGATAAGATATTTATTATTATTGTGGGTAATGCTAGCTCAAATAATACATTAGTTTCGTACTTGCGTAAAAAAGTGAACAATTGGGGTGGTGCAATACTAGATGGTCAACATATGCATATGAGATGTGCAGCTCATATTCTAAATTTAGTTGTGAGAGAGGGCTTGAAAGAACATGATTCAAGCATAACTAAGATAAGAGAAGTTGTGAAATATGTCAAAGGATCACCTTCAAGGTTGTTAAAATTTAAGGATTGTGCGGAGCAAGAGAAGATTGATACTAATAAACTTTTATGTTTAGATGTAGTAACAAGGTGGAATTCCACCTATTTAATGTTAGAAGCTGAAATAAGATTTCAGAACGCTTTTGAGCATTTAGAAGAAGATGATGTGATATTTAAACAAGAGTTCAACATTGGAAATGATAGTTGCAAAACTCCTGATATGTTTGATTGGTCTAATGCTCACATATTTCAAAGGTTTTTGAAAATATTTATGATGCAACATTGAGATTTTCTGGTTCTGTATATGTTACTTCAAATTTATTTTTGGATCAAATCTGTTTCATACATAACCAATTGAGTTTCTGGTGTGAAAATACAGATTTTTTGTTAAGCAAAATGGCAAAAGAAATGAAATCAAAGTTCAATAAATATTGGGGAGGTGTAGATAAGATGAATGATTTTTTATTTATTGCAACTTTGCTTGATCCAAGACGTAAGGAACAAGGTTTGAAAATTTGTTTGGATCTTTTGTGTGATGAAGATGATATTATGGTTGGTCATATGATGAAATTTTTTAAACAGACTTTGAATAATATGTTTGATCAGTATTTAGTTTTGTATTCTACAAATGTCCAAGCTATATGCTCACAACCTTTAGACACAGAAGAAGTGGATAGTTGTAACATTGATTCATTTTCACTCTGGATGGATCGTTATAAAAAACTTGTCAAAGATGCAAAAAAGACAGACAACCAAACTGAAGTAGATAAATATTTGGGTGAGACATGTGAGGATGTGGATGATGAGTCTTTTAATCTTTTAAGTTGGTGGAAGGTGAACACATCTAGATACAAGGTTCTTTCCAAGATTTCCAAAGATGTTTTAGCTACGCCTATATGAACTGTAGCTTTTGAGTCTGCCTTTTCTATTGGGGAGGGTTATTAATTCTTTTAGAAGCTCATAGTCCCCAAAAACTGTCCAAGCACTTATTTGTACTCAGAACTGGATTCGATCATCACCAATAATTAACATTCGTGAGTCCTTTGATGATATTGAAGCAATTGAAACAGGTAATATTATTTTAATTTTCATTATTAATTG
This sequence comes from Hippophae tibetana, assembly GCA_037013495.1. NCBI lineage: Eukaryota > Viridiplantae > Streptophyta > Magnoliopsida > Rosales > Elaeagnaceae > Hippophae > Hippophae tibetana. Next base: position 33,168,312 of record CM072812.1, read on the forward strand.
ATATCATTCTCTTATGATTTAATATTCTCATCACTTTCTATTATCTTCTATTTTGTAGATATGTTGAGAGACATTAAGGATATAACCCTTGATTGAGTATGATATATTATTATTTTATTTCATATGTATTTCATATATTATTGTATATATATATTTAGTTACCAATTTACTAATATTTTTTAAATTATGGCTAATAGGTGATGGCACATTGAAGTTTTTTGCTATTGTTCTCAAGATTCAAGACAAGATTATTTTTAAGATGACCAATGGATGTTAAAGAGTGAAATGATCAATTTAATTTAGGTTTAGATTGTGAACTATCTTTTTTTTTATTATTTGAATGAATTGTTAAATTTATTAAAATAACTATTGTAATTGATATCGTTATTGACGTATTGTATTATTTTTGTTTTATATAGGTTTGAACATTTTAGTCTTATTTTAACCTTTTTATTTGGTTTTTTAAGGTTTCTTTTAATTAAAATAATTTTATGTTATGATTTATGTGAAAATTTAAATTTTTAATTCAAAAATAATAAAAATATAATTAATTAAGTTTATTGGTCGGATTGATCGAATACTATCCGAATATTTTACGGATCGGATTGATCGGATGTAAAAGTTGATCTGATTGGTTTCAGATTAGGATGTTTCAATCTGATCGGATGTTCGGATCGGATCAGATGTTCGGATCGGATCGAATGGGCATAAAATTAGCGGTTTTGATCCGATGAACACCCCTAAGTGCTTGTGATAAAATTTAGAAATATATATAAATCAATAATAAATAAATAAATAAAAAACAAACCTCTATGCAAAAAGCAGCTTTTATAGAGTATCCGTAGAGAATAGATAGATTTTTAATATCATTGGCAGTCCTGGATAAGCTCATAATACAACTTTAACGTTGTTATGACAAGAGGGAACTATTAAAAATATTATAATTAATGTAATATATTCTGTTTATGTGAAATAAAAAATTAATTATCATAGATTATGGATATTAAAAATATTATAATTAATATAATATTATGTTTGTTTACGATAAGAAAATCAATTATCACATATTTTGAATAATGTAATTGTAGGTCAAGAATTAAGTTTAATTATAATATTTCATTAGTATATAGCTTCTATTCCTTAGCTTCTCATGTTATCAAATATTCAAATTAATATTGAGTTATTTATTATTCTTTTTATATTTCTTTAAGTTGGTACGAGAACCCCATTACTTAACTACTCTTACTCCTTAGGAGCCTTTAAACATGACAAATAATCAAACATCATCACTCGAATTCAACAAATAAAACCATAACAATTATGACAACTCTAACATGGACCGTACTACATCCATCATTCAGATCATCTTGGCTATATGTTCATTCCTAAAAAAATAAACGACATAAATTACTTATCATGGATAAGACTATGATTCGTGCTCTTCGAACCAAGAATAAAATTGGCTTCATCAATGGATCTTTTAAACCTTATTCATAGATTGAGTAAGCAATTAAATATGTTCAATGGAGCTAGTGCAATAACATGATTTTATCATGGATTTCACATTCAGTGAAAACCTATCTCAACAAAAGAGTTATTCATGTCAATATTGCCCATTAGGTTTGGGAGGATTTCAAACATCAATTTTCTCAACAAATGCACCAAAAATAATCAACTTCAGAAGAAAATTATCTCATTATCACAAGACACCAAGACTATTTCTGCATATTTTATAGAGCTCAAAGATCTTTGGACTCAACTCAATACATATGAAGACCTTTTTACCTATAATCAAGTCAAGGAGCATAATGATAAGCAAGAAGAATATGCAATTTTTCATGGGCCTCAATGATATCCATAACACCATTACCCAACGTTTATCAAGCCTTTTCTTTCGTCAGCAACCATGAATAACAATGACAGTTGACATTAGAACAACCATAACAGTTACCATTAGAAAATTTTCCCTTGCTACTGTTCCTCAACGTTGACCATTTAAATCTTCATATGTTCACAACAACTATTGTAACCATTGTAAAAGCGACAAGCATAACATAAAAAATTGTTAAAATTTGAAATACCATTGCAATTTTTGTAATAAAGGATGTCATACTACAGAAAGATGTAAAATAAAAAATGGCACATAGGTTCCTAATCAAAATGGAACCACGACAACAAACAAAACCAAAGAGGCCCACCACAATGTACTTATCAAGGATCTTATTCATATTCCCATTTAGCTGCAAATGCAATATAGAAAAACCTTAGCCAGTAAACCTATATAAGTCAGCTTCAGATGTCCCAATGAATCCTTTGAGTGCACTTTCTGCAAAATATTCCATAATTGACTCATACCCTTTTCGTGATTCCTTTTGGCAATGGCAACACCTATACAAATACTAAGTCATAGGTTTTAGATAACAGAGCCCCATATCACATCTTGTCTAATTTTACTTATTTTACTCAAATTAAACAATCATCTATACCCATTGTTAAATTTCCCACTGATTTTTCAACCAATATCACTTGTAGTGGCATATTATCCCTTTTAATTCTAATATTAAATTAGAAGATATTTTATGTGTCCCATCCTTTTATCTAAACATTATGTCAACCAATAAAGTTACTAATTTCTTTAATTTTTGTGCCATTTTGTTTCTCATATTTGTGTTTTGTAGGACTTAGCCTCGAGAAAGATGATTGGTTCATGTAAACAACATGACGATCTTTACTACATGTTACCTTTGTAATGGACACCTATCTCTCATCAAGTTTCTCACTCTTCCACCTTATGACACTTGCTATTTCGACATCCATCCCCTTTATGCCTCAAATTAGCGTCTCCATTATTATCTTCTAGTGATGTTTCTATTAATAATCATTGTAATGTATGTCCCATAGCTAAACAAAAAAGAATCCTTTTTTTTTTCTTTAAGCTCTATTTCCACTCACGTACCTTTTGATTTATTACATTGTGATGTTTAGGGGCCTTACAAAATTGCCACACATTTTGGGGTATGCTTCTTTCTTAATATTGTATATGTCTTTATTATATGCACATGGGTGTTTTTAATGTGCCATAAATCTGAAACTCAAAAATATTTTATCACCTTTGCTCGTACTCAATTTCATGCCATAGTCAAAACCATTAGAGTAAATAACGGGTCTGAATTTCTATCTATGAGGGATTTCTTAAGATCTAATAGTATTGAACTTCAAAGCATTTGTGTTTACACTCTATAACAAAATGGAGTTGTTAAACGCAAATATAATCATATTCTTACAGTAGCTCGTGCCTTACGCTTTCATTCCAACATACCTATTTTTTTCTAGGGGAATTATGTCTTAACTACTGTCTGCCCCATCAATTGTTTACCTACTCCATTGCTTTCCAATAAAACCCATTTTGAATTATTGTACAAACATCCACCATCCCTTGAACATTTAAGAGTTTTTGGTTTATCCCAATTATGCCACTTTTGTTCATCATAATAAGAGTTTTTGGTTATCCCACGAGTCAAAAAGGATAAAAACTTTACAATTTGGAGACCAAATTTTTTTTAGTCAATCGTGATGTCAAGTCCTATGAAACAATTTTTCCTTTCTCTCTACCCATTACTGTTGATATTACACCTCGACTAAACTTTCCATCCCAAATATTGGACCCTAAAACTTTCTCACCTATATTATCATCTCCCACTTATGATGATTCCACACCATCCACTCCATTTACCACCCTTATTTCCCATTCACCTATCCAATCTTCACCTTATACAAAGATCCTACCACCCATTTCTCTTTTTCTTACTCAACTTGACATTACCCCAACATGTCTACAACTCGTTCCCCAGCTTCTCCTTCTAAGAACCCTCTTCCCAACACTTCAACTTCGTCTTCTTCTACCATTATTGTCTCTTCTCCTTCTATCCATTCATCTATGTATTCCACATAGCTATCAACATGGACTAAAGACTACCATATGTCTGACCAAATCAATCACCCTTCCTCATCATCCCATTTCTACCTCTATTTCTTACTCTCATTTTTCTTCAGCCTATTATTCCTTTTTGGCTAACATTATAGGTCCATTTGAGCCCAACACCTATGCTTAATCCATCCTTGATTTCAATTAGCAACATGTTATACCAAAAAAATTAGAAGCATTAGAGAATAATAAAAAATGCATGATGAAAAAAAAGAAAAGAAAGAAAGCTAATGTGTAGAAAGAGCCTAAATGTCTTCATTTATCGACCCCTACCTAAGCTTTACATTATAAACATGTATAGTCCTTATTGATATTGAGCTAAGTGCATATTTATATCAGTGGAAAATGATGTGAAAAATAAACTTATGAGACTTGTTCTAAGATTGAATTGATTAGCATGCTCATATAGGTTAATTTCATAAGTGCATTAGATGATATCATGTGCAGCATACACACACACAAATCAATTTTTCAAAACCTTGCATATCCTTGTATTGATGAAAGGTTGATTGATGAATATATAAATCTCATTATCATAGGATTGTACAACTTTTGAGAGGGATATTTTTCGTGAAATATGCATGTACTAATAGAAGTATATTTATGAATATACTACCTATGTTATTTTATTTAGTTATACTTGGGTGTGTGATGACTCTATGGAAGTAGAGTCATTAGTGCACTTTTTTACTTAATATTTAATTTTTTTATTCAATAAATAGTATTTTTATGGCCAAAAATATTAAAATATATACTTTTTAGTGAAAATGGTGAAAATATAATTTTTTAAATTTTTACGAATTTTTAACGCAGGGCCAATCAGGAGCTACCACATGACATGCCACGCAACCAAAAGAGATGATTGGGAAAGCCACGCAGAATCCATGCAAGTATGGTCATTGAATCACGTTATGCCACGTGTGGGAAGGACGAACCATGCATCACATGTCAACACAACGTTCAATCAGAGTTTAGAGATTGGTTAACCTGTCTTGCCATGTGTCACCACACCATTGCTTCCCACGTTCCACCATGCACCACGAGATCTATTTTTGTGAATCACGTTGCGTCGTGTGGCGTTAACTCTAATCGGTCTCTCCTATCACGCGTTACACTCTGGTTCGCCCAATGAATTTCTGATGTCACATGTCACGTTGTGATTGGTTGGCGTTGTGAGATTTGATTGTTTTGATCTCACCCCTTGATCTAATGTTGATCTGATGGTCCAGATCAAACTTGAGTTATATTTAAGCCCCTAATCACCCCATAAACCCTAAGTGGTCGTCATTAGCCTAATTTTGGTTAATTTTTGAAGCTAAAAAGAGATAAAAATACAGAAATATTAAAGAGGGGACATAATTTTGGTGGAGATTCAATAGAAGATTAACACTACAATTCAAGAGATTGATTGTATTTCTTCTTCTACTCTTTTCTTTATCAATTTTTATGTCTTTCTTTATGAAAAATATGAGCTTTATGAACACAATTATGTGTAATTAATTTATTAATGTAGGAATCTTATGAACCCAATTTTTACTATATGATGATCTAATATTTTATCTTAATTATAATTATAATTTAATTATATTATTTAATCTGATTTTTATGCTATTAATTATTTGACCAAAAATTTATCTATATAGGCAATTAAATAGATTTGAGAGAATAATTTAATTGTTTGTCTTGATTAAATTACATGCATAATTTATAGGTAGAGATGTATGATTATCATGTATGTGATCCATAATTGATGAACTTAATAAGTAGTATGCAATCTAATTGGCATGAAAGTGTGATTAAATTAGTTACTATATGATGTGTACTTTACTTGAGAAATGAATATATGTTAGGTTAGATTCAATTGATCATGTAATTAATGGATAATTATATTGGGGAGATTTTTATTGATTTACAAGTTTAGAAATTTTGGGGATTAAGTATTCCTATATATTTTCTCATATATCTTCTTAGTTACCAAATCTTAGCTAATTAATTATTGTTATTTACTTTTAGTTATTTTAATTTTGCTTCCTTAAAATATAAAAAAACACAAAAAAAATTATTTTTATTTTTTTAGTTTTAAAAATTAGTTTCTAATAAAATAATCTATAATTTCTTATCATTATATTACTTTTTGCGATACGTATACTTGTGTATTCATTGCACGCACTTCGTGTATGACGATCAAAGACAGGGCTATTTTAGATGTGTAATTTATTTAAAATTTTATAAATATTACACATAACATACATCCTATCAAAACTTGTGAGGGGCCAGAGTTCTGGCAATGTTTGAAAAGAATGCCAAATAATCCCTGAAATGAGTAAAATAATCTTCCTCTTAACATATATCAAGGGCATATTTACTAAGAGAATGGAAATCACTTTAATTTACTATTTTGATTCTTAAATATAACCAAAATTTATTCTATTTCAAAGTATAATTTTGGTAAAGTTATTGTTATCATTTATTCCATTTCAAAGTATAACTTTTGTTAAAGTTATTGTTATCATTCTCTTTTATTCAGATTTCGTATATTTAGTTCACATATAGACATGGACACGTAAGTTGGGTTTGAAAGAGATGATGACTACTTGCATTTGTTGGAGATTGTTATAAAACCACTTAATTTAAGGAGCAAAACATGGAGCAAAACATGGAGCAAAACATAAAGCTTAATTCAAGGAGCTTAATTCAAGAAGCAATTCAAGGAACCATTAATTTAAGGAGTAATTAAATGAGTGAATTTTCCTATAAATAGATGTGTAATTGTAATGAATTAATCATCCAAAAGTGTTCATTCCAATTGAAAGAAAAGTTTTTGTGAGAGTAATTTTCTTGGGTGGAATTGGGTTGTGGGTTGTGAGTTGTGAGTGTTGTAAACACCTTGTGTAATTTTTCCTCTTTCAGTAAAAAGATCTACAGCATGTCCGAAGACGTAAGCAAGATTGGCTGAACTCCGTTATCAAATTTATGTGTTATTTTTATTCTTGCTTTCTCATAAATCTAGCTTATTGGGAATTTGCGTAATTTCCCAACAACTGGTATCAGAGCTATTGGTGGTGATTTCTGTCAATTTTCTGCAAGGTTACTATTTACATGAATAGTGAAATTTTGTCGATGATATTTGTTCGTTTACGGAGGTGTTCTAATACATGGTGGTTTACAGAAATAGTCAGAAACGATCCGGAGGAAGTCAAATTTGAGTGGGAGCAATGGCCGTAGATGAAGGAAGGGTGAAACTCGAGAAATTTGATGGTACAGATTTTGGGTTTTGGAAAATGCAGATATAGGATTATCTGTATCAAAGAAATCTATATCAACCTCTCTCAGGGAAGAAGCCAAAGGCTATGAAGGAAGAAGATTGGAATCTTCTAGATAGACAAGCCCTCGGAGTTATTCAATTGACGTTATCCCGTAATGTTGCTTTCAACATAGCAAAGGAAAAGACCACAACGGGTCTTATGACAGCTCTCTCCAATATGTATGAGAAGCCATCAGCCTCAAACAAAGTGCACTTGATGAGGTGTTTGTTCAATTTGCGGATGAATGAAGGCGTATCGGTAGCTCAACATCTCAATGAACTCAACACAATCACAACCCAGTTGAGTTCAGTGGAAATTGAGTTCGATGAAGAAGTACAAGCATTGATACTTTTGTCTTCTTTACCAGAAATTTGGAATGCTACTATCACGGTTGTGAGTAGCTCGTCAGGAAGCAATGAGTTGAAATTTGACGATGTTTGTGATTTGGTTCTCAGTGAAGAGATCCGACGTAGAGAGTCAGGTGAATCGTCAACTTCTTCAGTTTTGCATACAGAGTCAAGAGGAAGAAATTCAACCAAAGGGAATGGATGTGGCAGAACAGACTACCGAGGTAAATCAAAGGATAGGAGGTCCAAATCCAGGAAAGGTATATCTCGAAGACTATCGAGTGTTGGAATTGTGGAAGAACCGGGCACTACAAAAATCAGTGCAAGAGTGCATAGAAGGACAAACAAGTGATTTCAGAGGCAAATGTTACTTCCACCTTAGGAGGAGATGATTCATTGATATGCTCTTTGGAGAGCAAGGAATAATCTTAGGTGTAAGACTCTGGAGCATCGTTCCATGCTACTTCACAAAAAGAATTCTTCAAGAAATATGTCCCTGGAAACCTTGGAAAGGTATATCTTGGTAATGATAAACCATGTGCTATTATTGGCAAAGGTGTAGTGAAGATTAAGTTGAACGGATCTGTTTGGGAACTGAAGGATGTCGGGTATATTCCTGATCTCAAAAGGAACTTAATCTCAGTGGGGCAGTTGGCCAGTGAAGGCTACACTATGATCTTCCATGGTGATGATTGGAAGATTTCAAAGGGTGCAATGATAGTTGCTCGAGGCAAGAAAAGTGGCACTCTTTACATGACAGTAGAGGCACGTTGTTTAATCACAATTACAACAGGCAATGAAACACCAAATCTGTGGCACCAAAGACTAGGTCATATGAGTGAGAAAGGGATGAAAATTATGCACTCAAAAGGAAAACTTACAGGTCTATAGTCTATAGAGATGGACATGTGCGAAGATTGCATACTTGGAAAGTAAAAGAGAGTCAGCTTTCAGACAAGTGTCAGAACCCCAAAGAAGGAAAGGCTAGAGCTTATTCACTCTGATGTTTAGGGACCAACGACCGTCTCATCTATTGGTGGGAAACACTACTTCGTGACTTTCATCGATGATCACTCTCAGAAGGTATGAGTTTACTTTCTAAAGCATAAGTCTGAAGTATTTGAGGCTTTCAAAAAATGGAAAGCTATGACGGAAAATGAGACGGGTTTAAAGATCAAAAAGCTCATAACCAATAATGGTGGTGAATATGAAAATACCAGATTCAAAATTTTTTTCTATGAGCACGGGATCATAATGGAAAGAACTGTGCCAGGCACGCCTCAACACAATGGTATAGCTGAGCGTATGAACCGAACGTTGACAGAAAGAGCCAGAAGCATTCGTATACAGTCAGGTTTACCGAAGCAGTTCTGGGCAGAAGCAGTTAACACGATAGCTTACTTGATCAACTGAGGCTCATATGTTCCATTGGAGCATAGAATACCAGAGGAGGTATGGAGTGGAAAAGAGGTGAAACTATCACATCTAAAAGTTTTTGACTGTGTAGCATTTTTTCATATTGGTGATCAAGGCAGAAATAAGCTTGATCCCAAATCCAAGAAATGCACATTCATCGGCTATGGTGAGGATGAGTTTGGCTACCGCATTTGGGATGACGAAAAGAAGAAAGTTATCCATAGCAGAGATGTGATTTTCAATGAAAGAGTGATGTATGAGGACATGCATAAAATAGACACCAATGACTCAGAGCAGAATGAGTCAGTATTTGCAGATGCAGATGATGTCCCAGATAGTTCCACAACAGAACCAATTGTAACAAGTCCTCAGCAAGAGAAACTTGTTGGATAGAGCAATACACATCATTCCGACACACCACAAACTCTTACTCCAACTCCTGTATTGGGAAGGTCTTCTCGACCTCATATGCCTAACATGAGATACATGAACTATATGTTGCTGATTGATGGAAGGGAGCCTGAATACTATGATGAAACTTGTCAGACTTGAGATTCCAACAAGTAGGAGCTTGCTATGAAAGAAGAAATGAAATCTCTCATCTGCAACCAGACATGGGAACTAGTTGAGTTACCTATGGGAAAGAAGGCACTTCACAACAAATGGGTGTACCAGGTGAAAGAGGAGCATGCTGGTTCCAAGAGATACAAAGCCCACCTAGTTGTCAAAGGGTTTCAACAGAAGGAAGGAGTTGACTACACTGACATTTTCACTCCCGTTGTGAAGCTCAATACTATCAGATCAATATTGAGTATTATAGCGATTGGAGATCTTCATCATGAACAGTTGGATGTGAAGACTGCATTCCTTCATGGAGATTTAGATGAAGAGATATACATGTACCAGCCAAAAGGTTTCTCAGAAAGAGGAAAGAAGAACATGGTATGCAGACTTAAGAAGAGTTTTTATGGCCTAAAACAAGCCCCGAGACAAATGTACAGAAAGTTTGACAGCTTCATGCACAAGGAAGGTTTCCAGAAGTGCAATGCTGACCATTGTTGCTACTTCAAGAGATATAGGTCCAATTATATCATTTTACTACTTTATGTTGATGATATGTTAGTAGCAGGTTCATATGGATGATATTAAAAGGTTGAAGCAACAATTTTCAAAGAAGTTTGACATGAAAGACTTGGGTCCAGCAAAGAAGATTCTTGGAATGCAAATCACAAGAAATAAGAAGAAAGGATCCTTGTAGTTATCTCAGGCAGAGTACATCAATCGTGTTTCGCAGAGATTCAACATGGGCGATGCCAAGCCAGTTAGCACACCCTTGGCCAGTCATTTTTGCCTATCCAAGGATCAGTCCCCTCAAACAGAGGAAGAGAGAGAATTCATGGCTAAGGTTCCTTATACCTCAGCCATTGGAATTTTGATGTACGAAATGGTCTGTACGAGACCATACATTGGCCATACAATGGGAGTTGTTAGCAGATTTATGTCAAATCCAGGGAAAACTCATTAGGAAGCAGTCAAGTGGATTTTGAGGTATCTGTGAGGAACCACAGAAAAGTGCTTGTACTTTATTAAAGGAGAGTTAAAAGTACAAGGGTACGTAGATGCAGACTTTGGAGGTGAAGTTGATCACTGAAGAAGCACCACCGGTTATATATTTACTGTTGGAACTACAACTGTTAGTTGGATGTCACAAATACAGAAAATTGTCACTCTATCCACTACAGAGGCTGAGTATGTAGCAGTAACTGAAGCTAGTAAAGAGATGATATGACTTCAAGGTTTGTTAACTGAGCTAGGATTTAAACAGGAGAAGAATGTTCTGCATAGTGATAGTCAAAGTGCAATACACTTGGCGAAGAATTCAACATTTCATTCTAAAACCAAGCATATTGGACTTCGTTATCACTTCATCAGATCTCTATTGGAAGATGATGTGTTAATACTAGAGAAGATTCTAGGAAGCAAAAATCCAGCAGATATGTTAACAAAGGTGGTGACTATTAACAAACTGAAGTTGTGCTCAACTTCAATTGGTCTGCTAGAGTAACAAAGACTAGAAAAGCTGCTGCATTGATCGAGGTGTGAAGACAGATTGAAATCAGTCTTCAAGTGGGAGATTGTTATAAAACTCCTTAATTTAAGGAGCAAATTAAGGAGCAAAACATGGAGTAAAACAAGGAGCAAAACATGGAGCAAAACATGAAGCTTAATTCAAGGAGCAATTCAAGGAACCATTAATTTAAGGAGTAATTCAAGGATTGAATTTTCCTATAAATAGATGTGTAATTGTAATGAATTAATCATCCAAAAGTGTTCATTCCAATTAAGAGAAAAGCTTAGAGAGAAAAGCTTTTGTGAGAGAAAATTGAGAGTAATTTTCTTGGGCGCAATTAGGTCGTGGGTTATGAGTTGGGAGTGTTGTAAACACCTTGTGTAATTTCTCCTCTTTCATTAAAAAGATCTGCAACAGGTCTAGAGATGTAAGCAAGATTGGTCGAACTCCGTTATCAAATTTGTGTGTTATTTTTATTCTTACTTTCTCATAAATCTAGCACCCAGAAATTTGCGTAATTTCCCAACAGCATTGGCTACTCTTGTCAACCCAATCATTGAGGACAATGGAAAAGTATTAATATATAAGGAAGAATACTAAAAGTTAATCAACTTTCGTGCTTCAACCAGAATGGATCAAGACAACATCTCACATCTATAAAAGAGTGACAGATTTAGATTATCATTACAAAATTCAAACTTGTTCAGTGCATCACAAGATATAAACTCATATTTCTCAAGATATTATCAATGTTAATGTATATCTATTAATAATATAACTATTATTCTTGTATTATTAGTTTTAGAAACCAACAACATATGTGAAACTAGTGTACTAAAACTAATAGCACATGGAAAAAATGAAAACTTGCTCTTGCTATTTCTTGGAGGAAACCATGATCAGCCGTTACCATTACAAAGCTTGAACATGTTACAAATATGCGAAAACAATGTAAGAACAATGTTATCAATATACTGAAATATACTGCTTGGGTCGAGTCGTGGACTAGGTCGCTCTTTTTAAGACGTTTTGTGACTCTCCCAAAATTTATGCAAGCAAATACAGTCTTGTCATCCTCAGGATAAAACAACCTAGAATCTTTTTTCTGTTTCGAAACTTCATTGCTTTGATGAAGTCCGGAATACTACACATCTAAAATATTTATTACTCGGAAATCTGAAAAAATAATTATGAATTTTCTTTTCTTTGGTTTTTCTACGTAGAACCGTTTTTGAGTTGTTGAAATATACTCCTTGGGTCGAGTCGTGGACTAGGTTGCTCTCTTTAAGATATTTTGTAACTCTACCCAAATTTATGCAAACAAACATAACCTTGTCATCCCTAGGATAAAACAGCCTAGAATCTTTTTCCTATTTTGAAACTTCATTGTTTTAATGAAATCCAGAATGCTACACCTCTAAAATATTTATTGCTAGGAAATCTATAAAAACAATTCTGAATTTTCTTTTCTTTGATTTTTCTATGTAGAATCATAGAACTGTTTTTGAGTTGTTTAGTTGTGTCTAAAATGAGAGCTATGTCATTCTTTTTATAGCTTAAAAAGATGAACATTTCACATAATTATGAAAATAACGATCATATTTCTATGTGGAAACATATCAGTCACAAAATAAATGTTATATTTCTGGGTGGAAACATAACGGTCATAACTGTTGGAAAGAATAATTTTAATAATGAAATATATATATATATTTTATTTAAATTCATTTTCGATAGAACATAAATGTGTTGGGTTATCTCTTTTATATAGAGATACAACTGATGCCTAGGCTGTTAATAATTGAGCCAGCCCACATGTTAGTTTTTACACTCACATTAGCACCTTTTAACATAGTAAATGCTAATAACAATTTTAATAAACTTTGACTCCTATTCATCTATCTCCACTTCAGTGATACTATTACATTTTCAGGTACTTACTGGTATATCTGATTACTACTGTCTTATGTTTTGAATATTTTGGTGGTGGGAGTTTGCATGTATATATGTGTGTTAGATTTTGCATGTAGCATATTATCTGTAAGAAATAGTAAATTCCTTGGCCCTCTTGAAATGTGATTGTGTACTCCTGTGCCACTTTTTTATATTGCGGTTGCTGTTGCTAGATATGTCAAAGATGTTATACCTCATCCTCAACTACTAATGAATATTGAAGTCATAAGTTGTCTTTTTTTCTATTATCTTGTTCTGAGATAAGAATCAGGATATATGTGCCCTTCTTTTAGGATTTGGGTTGAGCAAGGATCTAAAATAAATTGGGTTAACAAAGAAACATATCTACTTTCATTTAAGCCTTAAAACATGATACATCATCAATCAATTATCGTGAGAAAAGTTTGTGATCATTTAAGAATATATGAAGATTAGATATGATCTGTTTGTGGATTTGATTTAATGGTTTTGTAGATTCTAAACTACTATTGCTTAGTTCAGTTGTATTTGTGAGGAAGCATACATAATTGTTAAATATTAGTTCTAAAAGTAACAAATTAGTGGCATAATTTAGGGAAATTTGTGCCATGATTTAAGGAAATTAGTGGCCTAATTTAAGGCTTAAATTATGGCATAATTTAGGAAAAGTGAGTCTTGATTTATCTATAAATAGGTAGGAGTTCATGCATGGAAGGACAAGGCAAAAATCAGAAAAAAATCATAGAGAGCATAAGCAAACTCAAAGAGAGAAAATAATTAATAGGTTTGAGAGTTTTTATGAGTTTAGGAAAATACTTGAGAGATATTATTAGTGAGGAAATCTATATCTGTATTCTGTATATTTCCTACCCAGTTCAATAATATCTGATGCCTCCCGTGGACCTAGGCGAATTGACGAACCATGTAAATTCTGTGTGTCCTTTTATCGCTTTGATATATTCATATACTCCTATTTATTGCTTCTGCCCACAACAAATTGGTATCAGAGCCAAATATAGCAATATTATATATCAAATCGAAGCTCTCGATGATACGAACGCAACGGGGAAAGAATCTCTCAAATCGGAAGTCAGAATCACCGCTAGAAGCCGCTGGAGTGCTGCTACCAACAATTGAGTCAACTCAGTCACTAGTGATATTTGGACCGAATTGGTCCGGTTTACATCCGTTTTCAGCTGATTCAGACCTATTCCTAGCTAATTGGACCATTTTGGATTTAACCGCAGACTCCATTTTTTCAAATAAGGTATAAAATTTGGAAAAACATTGTTTTAAATTTTAAGTGCAAAATTTATGTTATCTGATTGTACTTATGGTTGATAAAAGAGAGATTGAAGAAGGTGAACAAGCTGACCTTAGAATTTTTGGAAAACCAAGTTGTTCTACTCGAAGAACTATGTTGTCCAATGCAAAGTTTGAGGTGGAGAAATTCGACGGTATTAATAACTTTGGCATGTGGCAATGTGAAGTATTAGATCTATTGTTCCAAAAAGGATCTAATATATCCTTGGAGACCAGGCCAGGAGATTATTCAAATGAAGATTGGAATTATGTCAATTGACAAGCTTGTGGCACAATTCGACTGTGCTTAGGAAAAGATCAGAAGAACTTTGTCATGAAAGAGAATGTAGTCGCAGTTCTCTGGAAGAAACTAGAGGACAAGTACATGACGAAAATTATTGAGAACAGACTCTACTTGAAGAAGAAAAATTTTCATTTCCAGTAAAGAAAGGTACCCCTATGATTGAGCACTTAGATAATTTCAATAAAATTTTGGCTGATCTGCAGAATTTAGATGTTGAAATTATTGATGAAGATAAAGCTTTGTTGTTGTTGAATTCATTACATGAGAGCTATGAGCATTTAAACATAACCATGTTATATGGAAAAAATTGAGGTTAAGTTCGTAGATGTTTCAAATGCTTTGGTAAAAAACGAGTACCAGAAGAAGGATCAACATGATCACAGAGACTTAATATCATAAGTATTGACGAAAGCTAGAGGTAGGACGAACAAAAAATTTGTCGGATCAAATAATACGGGGAAATCCAAATCAAAGTCCAGAGAAGAGTCATCCAGAAGACGTCATGCGAAGGACGAGTGTGCCTATTATCACCAGAAAGGGCACTGGAAGAAAGATTGCCCAAACAAGGACAAGTCAAATGCAAATGTTGCACAGAAGGCTAATGAAGATGAAGAATAAACCTTTTTAGTTTCATCATCAAAAACCTACTCAGATAAGTGGATCCTTGATTCTGGATGTTCTTATCATATGTGTCCAAATAGACATTGATTTTCGAGTTTTAAGGAGCTCGATGGAGGAGTTATGCCTATGGGCAACGACAATGCCTGTCAAACAAAAAGGATCAGAACAGTACGACTAAAGATGCAAGATGGTACAATCAAACGAATTACAAATGTAAGGTCTATTCCTGACCTAAAGAAAAACCTTATTTCTTTAGGTGTTCTAGATTCTGATGGTTACAAGGTAACATTGGAAACTGGAGTCTTAAAAGTTGTACGAGGTGCATTTGTAGCGATGCGCTTAGGGCAGCTGTCTCAAGTAGTTATGAAGAAAAGACAAATGATTCTTCCTTTCTGTGGCACATGCGCTTAGGGCATGTCGGTGAAAAGGCTTTGCAAGGCTTAATGAAGCAAGATCTTTTGAAAGGTGCCAAGACTAGAAAGTTTGATTTCTGCGAGCATTGTGTAATGGGAAAACAAACAAGAGTCAAGTTCAGCACTACCATTCATCGTACTAAGGAATCTCTTGATTATATTCACATGGATGTTTGGGGACCTTCCAAGAATGCTTCACTTGGAGGTAAACGTTGGTTTGTGACTTTTATTGATGATTTCTCTAGATATGTCTGGATATACACCATGAGTCACAAAGATAAAGTTCTGGATATCTTTCTTAAATGGAAGAAAATGATCGAGACTCAGACAGGCAAGAAAATTAAGAGGCTCAGATCTGATAATGGTGACCAGTACAAATCAGATCCCTTCTTTAAAGTTTGTCAAGATGAAGGGATAATCAGACATTTTTTAGTTCCTCGTACACCACAGCAAAATGGAGTTGCAGAACGAATGAATCATACTTTGGTTAAGAAAGTTCAATGTATGCTATCTCAATCCAAATTGAGCAAGGCATTTTGGGTTGAGGCTTTGCCATATGCAACTCATATAGTCAACAGACTTCATACGACTGCATTAGATGGGAAAACTCCTAAAGAGGTATGGTATGGATAACCTGCTACTGATTATGATTCATTGCGAATATTTGGATGTCCTACATATTTTCATGTTAGTGAATCCAAACTGTATCCTAGAGCAAAGAAAGTTGTTTTCTTGGGCTTTAAGGAAGGAGTTAAAGCATTTTGACGTTGGTGTGGTGAACCCAAGAAGATCATCTTAAGTTGAGATGTCACATTCAAAGAATCTGTTATGCTGAGACAAAAAAATTCAAAGAAAGAGAATGAAAGTCCAAATACTCTTTCTAAGGTGATGCTTGAGACTCCAGAAGATCCAGAAAAGATTGCATTGATTACCAATCATGGTGAAGATGCAATTGATGATCAAGAAGATATCTCAATTGAGGTGGAGGTTCTCTCACTATCACCACCGATTAATCAGCAGCCAGAATCTATTACCATTACTCGACCAAGAAGGGAGATTAGGAAGCCTACCAGATACACAGACATGGTAGCATTCACATTTCCAGTAATTGATGATGATGTCCCATGCACTTACAGAGAAGCCGTGCAGAGAGTTGATAGTATGAAGTGGAAGATGGCAATGGATGAAGAGATGAAGTATCTACATCAGAATCAGACTTGGGAGTTGGTTCAACTTCCCAAAGGAAAGAAAACTATTGGTTGCAAATGGGTCTATACCAAGTAGGAAGTGTTCATGGTAAAGACAACATCAGATACAAAGCCAGACTGGTAGCAAAAGGATATGCTCAAAAAGAAGGAATAGACTACAATGAGGTATTCTCACCTACTGTTAAGCATTCATCTATTCGGATACTATTGGATTTGGTAGCACAGTTTGATCTCGAGTTAGCTCAACTCGATGTCAAATAGCTTTTCTAAATGGTACTTTGAACAAAGAGATCTACATGTCTCAACCGAATGGCTTCAAAGTTCCAAGACCAGATAATTGGGCTTAAAAATGAGCAAATCAATTTACAGTTTGAAGCAATCACCGTGACAGTGGTACAAGCGCTTTGATAGCTTCATCGGAGAGTAGAAGTACACACGTAGTCAGTTTGATCATTGTGTATACTTTCTGAAACTCCAAGACGGTACCTTCATTTATTTTCTCTTATATGTTGATTGCATCTAAGAGGAAGGTGGAGATCGACAGATTGAAGGCTCTATTGAGTTCAGAATTTGAAATGAAAGATCTTGGAGAAGCTAAGAAAATTCTTGGGATGGAAATCACAAGAGATAGAGTTGCAAGCCTAGTCTGTCTAACACAGATTCAGTATCTGAAGAAAGTACTACAAAGGTTTGACATTAATGAAAAAACCAAACCAGTAAGTACACTATTTGCTCCTCACTTTCAGTTGAGTGAATTTATGGTACTGTGGATATTGGTTTGAATTTTGAGAGAGACAAGACTGAAGGCAAACACCTATTCAAACATGTGGATTCTGACTATGCTAGAGATCTAGATAAGCGTCGATCTACAACTGGTTATGTGTTCACAATGGTAGGAGGACCAGTTTATTGGAGATCAACATTGTAGTTAACTATAGCTTTGTCTACTACAAAGGCAGAATATATGGTTGCAACAGAAGCATTCAAAAAATCTATTTGGCTTCTCGAGTTAACCAAGGATTTGGGTATTGTTCAGAAGAACATGGAGGTTTTATACGATATCTAGAGTGTCATTTGTTTGGCAAAGAACCAAGTTCATCATGGCCGTACCAAGCACATCGATGTTCGATTTCATTTTCTTTGGGAAATCGTCGATGAAGGGAATTTTATACTCCAGAAAGTTGGAACTGTAGATAACCCTACAGATATGCTTACAAATGTGGTTACATGGATCAAGTTTCAACACTTCTTGAACTTGATCAACATCTCTCGATCTTAGAGCTCCTAGGGCGCATTTGGAGGCAACGTTATGAACTTTTTTGCCAAGGTGGAAATTGTTGAATATTGGCTTTAAAAGTAACAAATTAGTAGCATAATATAAGGAAATTAGTGGCCTAATTTGTGGCATGATTTAAGAAAATAGTGACATAATTTAACGAAATTAGTGGCATAATTTAAGGAAATTAGTGGCCTAATTTAAGGCTTAAATTATGGCACAATTTAGGAAAAATGAGTCTTGCTTCATCTATATATAGGGAAGAGTTCATGCATTGAAGGACAAGGCAAAAATCAGAAAAAATCAGAGAAAGCATAAGCAAACTCAAAGAGAGAAAATACTTAGTGAGTTTGAGAGTTTTCTATGAGTTTGAGGAAACACTTGAGAGATATTATTAGTGGGGAAATTTGTATTTGTATTCTGTATATTTCCTACCCAGTTCAATAATATCTGTTGCCTCCCGTGGACCTAGGCGAATTACAAAACCATGTAAATTTTGTGTGTCCTTTTATCGCTTTGATATATTCATATACCGCTATTTATTGCTTCCACCCACAAAAATAATATCAGTGTGTTTGTTGCAGAATTTGATGCACCACGCAAGACTGTACATGGCCAAAAGGAGAGGAACAAAAGTGGTGTCACAAGTTTCATGCAATCTTGTTAATGTATATTTGTTAATAGATTAATTTATATATGTTAATGTATATCATATCTACTAATTTATATCATGTTATGGGCTTTAGACATATCTTGTTTACTTGTAACTCTTATATAAAGGCACTATGTATATTCCTTAAGATACGAAATACAATACAATCATTTAGTATTTTTAACATGGTATCAGATCCACTCCTCTAACCTTTATTTTAGTAGTCTTGTCTCTTCTGGTGTTACTCCATTTTTATAGCTACCGCCATCACAACAGCCACTACAGTCACTCACCGTCGAACCTCTGATGTCTCTCAACCATTGTCCATGGGTTTCATGCCAATATCCGCCGTCGTTGAGGAGTCTCGCACCACAAAAATCACTACAATTACCTTATCCACAGTGCATCTTGCTTTGATAATTTTTTTAAGGTACCATTGTGATCAACTCGACCAGATCTACACAATCGTGGAAGTCTCGCAAGCATCGGAGCCTGCAAGCACCCTTACATGCCGCCAACAGAAATCACGCATTAGATTCACGCACCTCACAAACCGTACTTAGGTCATGTGATGTCATCGATGACACATCTCCTAAGGATGATGTCATCATCGCCACTTGCTGACATCACCACCATCGTTGACCGTCGTTGCAATCATTGACCATTATTGTTTGATTGTTCTTGACTATTGACTTTGATCGTGACCTTTGTTGACTGTTGACCATCGTGACCATTGACTACCTTTTAACCCTTCATGTTGACTATTGACTTTTCTTCAAGGTTGACTTTTGTAGATCAGGTTCTCCCTACCCAATTTTTCGTATAGACTTTGTTTTTGTAGTCTATTTTTGCATATCGTGTTTCTAAATGGATAAAAAGGATTTTTTTTCTTCCTCGCTTTATCAATACTATATTGGAAGGGACTAAGAATTACTTATTCTGGTCTCAAGCTATGCGTAGTTTTCTTAAGGGTCACATGCTCTGGAAATTATTGTACTGGTTCAATTACCATTCTTGTCAAAGAAGCAAGTGAAGAAGATGTTGCTTACCTTGGTCGTATGATTGACTGAGATAGTCACAACCATATGATCCTCACATGGATTTGGAATACTTCCATTCCCTCCATCTCCAATCTATTGGGGAGCTTTGATGATGCAAAATCAGCATGGGATATATTGGCCAAAAGGTACTTCACTACTCACAATTCTATGAAATATCAGTTAGTAGTTAAATTGCATCAACTTCGACAAGTACCAAGACAATCCATTAGTGACTATTATGATCAACTTTGCTTTCTTTGGGATTAAATTGACCTTTGTGATCCAATTGGGGCATACTCAAAGGATGCTCAACAATATACTATAGTTAGAGATAAGTTTCATCTCTATGAGTTCCTGATGTCACGTCACATGGAATTTGAGCCCATCTGGGGTCAGCTTCTCAATCGCAGTCCTTCTCCTTTTCTTGATACTGTCATAAACGAGTTGGTTAGAGAAGAAGCTCGACTTGCAATCCTACAAGCCCAGAATAAGTTTGATGTTTTATCTATTACTCCTTCTACTTCTGCTCCTACCTTTGAATAACCTCAGTATTCAGGTGATTCCTCTAGCTCTAGCAATCGTCGTAGGCAGACCAACAAGAGGTTCTGCAATTATTGCAAGCGTCATGGCCACACCATTGAGACTTGTTACCATTGCAACAAATATACTATTGTTGTTACTAATACTGAGCCTACTCCGCTGATGCCTTCCATTTCAACTGAGTCCTAGTCTTCTAGATCCACTATTAATCTCTCCCAGACTGAACTACAGAAGATCATAACTCAGATTGTTCATATGGCTGGTGATGCATCTCTTTCCACTACTCTCTCAGTTCTGTCCGATAAGTCTCAAACTTGGCCTTTTGATTCTGCATATTGTAATCACACGACACCTCACTCATCTTTATTCTCCAAATTTTACCCTACACCACATCCTCTTAATATTCATATAGTTGATGGTTCCACCATGCATGGGAATAGTCTAGGTTTTGTTTCGACCTCTAACCTCTCTGTTCCTGGGGTCTTCCATGTACCTGACCTATCCTATAATTTATGTTTTGTGGGACAATTAACTAAACTAGGATATCACCTTATTTTTGAATATTCTGGGTGTATTGTGTAGGATTCGAGGACAGGGCAAGAGCTTGGGACCGGTCTTAGGGTTGGGCGTATGTTTCCCGTGAACAATCTTCATCTTCCACTTGTTGCTCCTGTCTCTGTTACTGCTATAGTTTCTTCCTTAACTTTTCTTGCACTTTGGAATTCTCATCCTTGTCATGCCTCATCCACTCGCGTACAACAATTAGCTTTTAAAGGTTTTTTGGGTTCTATTTCCAAAGATAATTTTGATTGTACTTCATGCCAGTTAGGAAAATAGCCAACTTTACCTTTCAATAATAGTGATTGTATCTCTAATAGTATTTTTTAGTTAATTCATTCTGATGTTTGGGGACCTTCTCTTGTTACTAGTATTGGTGGATCTCGTTATTTTGTTGTTTTTATTGATGATTATTCTCATTATAGTTGGATCTTTCTTATGAAATCTCGTTTTGAAATCTTACTAATATACAGTAACTTTCCAAAAATGGTTTAAACACAATTTTCCAAACATATCAAAAAATTTCGATCTGATAATGCTCTTGAATATATTCAATATGCTTTTCAATCTCTATTACATTCCTATGGCACTGTACATCATCTAACCTGTCTAGGCATCTCTCAACAAAATGGTCAAGCCGAAAGAAAACTTCGTCATATTCTTGACATTGTCTGTGCTCTTCTTCTTTCTGCCAAAGTTCCTGCCCTATTTTGGTGTGAAGCCACTCTTCATGTTGTTCATGCCATTAATCACATTCTAAGTACTGTCATTCATAATCAGACTCCGTATGAGCGCCGTTTGGGTCATCCCATTACTATCATTACCTTCACTCTTTCAGATCTACTTGTTTCGCTCTTCTTCAGCCTCATGAGCACAACAAACTTGAGCCTTGATCTAGACTTTGTTGTTTTCTTGGTTATGGTGAAACTCAAAAAGGGTATCAGTTTTATGATCATGTCTCGCATCTTCTTCGTGTTTCCCATAATGTTGTCTTTTGGGAACACCGTTTATTTGTTGAACTCTCTCACTTTCATTCTTCCCTAACTAACTCTTCGGTTTTAGAAATCTTTCCAAATGAGTCTCATGTTCCTTCTATAGATACTTTTGATCCTCTTTTGGAATTCTCTATTCAATCTTCAGATATTTTTGATGATTCTCCTAGACAAGTTGATGACGAGCTACCCCACCTTGAGCATAGGTCCCTTGCTTCTGCTATGCCTGAAGATCTTTCACAAGACATTCCACCTCGCCACTCAACCTGGGTAAGATCCATTCCTGCACATTTACTTGACTATCATTTTTACATTGCCCTTGCCACACTTCATGAGCCTCACACCTATCGTGAGGCATCTACCGACTCTTTATGGAAGATTGTAATGAAAGAGGAAATTGATGCATTAACCAAAAACCATACTTATGATCTGGCTGCTCTCCTTCTTGGTCAGTCTATGGTTGGTTGTAAGTGGATCTATAAGATCAAGACTCGTTCTGATGGATCCATCGAACACTACAAGGCTCATCTTATTGCAAAAGGTTTTACCCAAGAGTATGGGATTGATTATAAATAGACTTTTGCTCTAGTTGGCTGTATCTCCTCTGTTCGTGCCCTCTTAGCTGTTGTTGCTGCTAGTAAATGAGACTTTTTCAGATGGATGTTAAAAATGTCTTTCTTAATGAGGATCTACATAAATAAGTCTATATGCAACCTCTTCCTGGTATTTTTGTTGAAACAAACAAGGTTTGTCGCCTTTGATGTGCACTTTATGGCCTTAAACAGCTCCACGAGCGTGGTTTGCCAAGTTCAGCTCCACCATCCTTCACTTGGGTTACACTGTAAGTCCTTATGATTCTGTCTTATTTCTTCGTCTCAATGATAAAGGCACCATTTTTCTTCTCCTATATGTGGATGATATGATCATAATTGGTGATGACCTCAGTGGCATTCAAGAACTCAAGGATTTTCTTAGCCAGTAGTTTGAGATGAAAGACCTTGGACATCTCAGCTATTTCTTGGGTTTTGAGATCACTCGTTCCACAGATGGTCTCCATATTACTCAAGCCAAGTATGCATCTGACCTTTTATCTCAAGTTGGACTCACTGACAGCAAGACTATTGACACTCCAGTTGAACTTAATGCGTATCTGACACCCTCGGGAGGAAAACCATTGTCTAATCTCTCTTTATAGACGATTGGTTGGAACCTGGTTTATCTTATAGTTACTTATCTAAACATTTCTTATGATGTTCATCAGGTGAGCCAGTATCTGTCTGTTCCACGATCGACTCACTATGCTGCTGTTATGCGCATTCTACGATACTTGAAAGGCACTCTCTTCCATGGCCTTTTCTACTCAGCTCAGTATCCTATTGTACTTCGTGCATTCTCTGATGCTAATTGGACAAGTGATTCCACTAATTGCAGGTCCACTACAGGTTATTGCTTTCTCCTTGGTTCTTTATTGATTTCTTGGCGAAATAAGAAACAAACTTTTGTGGCCCGCTCCAGTACTAAAGCAGAATATCATGCTCTTGTTGATACCACATCTGAGCTTCTTTGGCTACAATGGATTCTTAAGGATTTGGGTGTGTCCACATCCTTTGTTATTCCTCTTTATTGTGACAATCAGAGTGTCATTCATATTGCTCACAATGATGTCTTCTATGAACAGACTAAATACATTGAGATTGATTTTCACTTTATTCGTTCTCATCTTATCCATGGTGCTTTCAAGCTTTTCCCTGTCTCCTACAACGATCAACTTATAAATATCTTCACCAAAGCACATTATAAGGGACGCACTCGTAATTTCGTTGACAACCTCAAGTTGGTCTCACATCCACCTTGAGTTTGAGTAGAGTTGTTAATATATATTTGTTAATAGATTAATGTATATTATATTTGCTAATGTATATCATGATATGAGCTTTAGACATATTTAGTTTACTTATAACTCTTATATAAAGGTACCATGTATATTCTTAAAGATACGAAATACAATGCATCTTTATCTCATACAATATTAAAAAATAAGTTAATCATAAGAGTTGTAGCTATGTACATAGCAATTGCTATCATACAAACAATGTGTCCACGTAGCCATTTCTGCTTACCTCTTCCATTCCAATATATTCATAGCTTGGTCTATATTCAATTATTCCCTTTGAATGGAGAAAGCGTGTTTGAGCTTCTAGTTCCAACTCAGTGATTCCAAAGCACAAGATGAGACAATTCAAGATTGTGAAAATAAATTATTATGTTGCATTAGAAATAATTATTTGAGTGTTATAATTATGTTTTGGTAGAATGATGTTGTTTTTTTCTTTATTGTTTTAAATATTTAGTTTCCTTGTACCACTGAAAAATATTAATCAGAAAACATCGGAGAAAATTTATCTTCTGACATTTTTTTGCTCATGGTACTGAAGCAGACGTGAAACACCAAACGTCTCTCAAAACCATATTCACCAACTGAACAAACATTCTTTAAACCTTGAGAGAAGAACCAAGTACAAGAGTTTCGGATTCCGGCGAATATGTAAGCTTGAAAACAGACCCCTGAATTTCATCTTCAGAAACTTCTTGGATCAAGGGATGTTGTGTTGGGCCGAAGAAGCGGGTTGTGACTCTTCGCCAGTCCCTTCTCAAACAGACGTTTCGTCTTGCCCTCGAGGATATCAAACTTAAGTTCATTGATACCTCCTCTAAATTTGGGCATGGCCGTTTCCAGACCACACAGAAGAAACAGAAGTTCTTTGGAAGGTTGAAGGCCTGAATTGTCAGTTTTTTTCCTTATGTTACATCCTAGATGTTTTCGTGTTTTACCCATCTAAGACTTAGATTGACTTTTTACTCTATGAATAGACTGATGCAATTCCTTATGGGATTAAATGAATGCTACGACCCTACTAGAAATCAAATTATGATCATGGATCCATTGCAAACTGTGAATCATGCATGCTTATTCAATGCTTCTTAGTATTCAAAAACAAAAAGAAGTTCATGTTAATTTTAATGAAAGCATTGAAGCTGCTTGATTACTAGCCAAAACTCAAATGAGAATGAATCAATTTAAGAAAAAAAAAACTTCTATGAAAGAAGTTGTTGCTAAGAAGAAAGAAAATGAGAATAAGGTTTGTGAATATTAGAGAATAAAAAGGCATGGAAAAGATACTTGTTTTAAAATTCATGGAATTCCAGACTGGTACAAGGAATTATGGTGATAGTCCACTTGATTATGAAGATATGAATGAAGCCAAAGGAAAGAAGAAATAAGATGATTTAGCTAATCTGGTTCAGCAAGAGTTGATGAAGTTGATCCACAGCAAAATGATTGTGGATGGTAACTATGCCAACTTTGCTAGTTTCAATAATTGTACAGGTAACACTTTCTCCCTTCAATGTACTTTAAGTTCTACTACTAATACTATTAAGTTGTTGAAAAATGGTACTTGGATAGTGGACTCAGGGGTCACCAATCACATGTCAAGCATTAAAAAAAATTAGCAATCTAAGAAAGCCCATAAGACCTTCACCAGTTTATTTACTAGATGGATCTGTGAAATATGTTCATAGCATAGGAGGCATTAATCTTTCTAATAAAATTTGCCTAAAAAATTTCTTATACATACCAAGTTTTAAATTTAATCTTATATCTGTTCAAAAACTTGCTCACCTTACCCAAATGGAATTTCATTTTACACCAATTACTTGTATTCTGTAGAACCTGCAGACTAAAGAGTTTATGGTAGTAGGAAAAGCTCTAGGAAGCTTTTATATTTTAGATACTACTAACTTTCAAGATTTCAATTGTAATAGTTTTATTAAAAATGTTGAGTTTCTAAAATTAAATCCCCATGGATTGAATTGTAGTGATGAAATTTCTATCAATGAAAATAAAAATCTTAAAACTCAATTGTGGCATAACAGATTGAGACATTGTCCTATAGATGTTTTGAAACGCAATGTTTTTTTTAAAGAACAAGATTTAAATTTTTCGATCAATGTGAAGTTTGTCACAAGTCCAAACATAAAAGATTAACTTTTCTCATTAGTCATACTAGAACCTCACAACCTTTTGAACTGATTCACTAAGACTTATGAGGTCCTTATGGCCAAGCCTTTGTTGAAAGAGCCAGATATGTTCTAACAAGGACCACCTGGACCTACCTCATGATCCACAAAAGCTAGACCAATTCTTTTTTTATCAACTTCGTCAACATGATTCATACACAGTATGAGAAACAGATTAAAGTCATAAGGAGTGACAATGGTACAAAATTCACAAATTCAAAATTTTAATCATTTCTTTTTAGTAAAAAAATAATTCATCAAAAATCATGTCCTTATATTTCTCAAAAAAATGGGGTAGTAGAAAGGAAACACAAACATCTCTTGCAAATAGCCAGAGCTCTCGTATTTTAGGCAAGTTTACCAAAGAAATTTTAGGGTTCTTCAATCCTTATGGTCACTTACATCATAAATAGACTTTCACCATCAATTTTAAATTGGAAAACCCCGTAGAAATACTTCTTCTCAAAACCATCAAATTATTCAAACCTTAGAGTCTTTGGATGCTTGTGCTATGTAACAAATGTTTTACCAAATAAAGACAAATTTATTGAAAGAGTTTTCAAATGTATATTTCTTGGATACGTTTCAGCTCAAAAGGCCTTTAAAGTCTATGATTTGGAATAACATAAATTATATGTTTCAAGAGATGTAAAATTTTATAGACAAATTCTTCCTTATAAAATTGAAAATGATAGTATCAAAAATTTAGAACAAGATGTCTTACCTCTTCCTATAAGTGAAAATGACATTGAACCAACCATCTTAAACATAGACCAATCTTCTTCTATACTCACAACTGATCAAAATATTTCAGATCATTCATCTGCTTCTAATGATGATCATGATTTGCCTAACTCCACAGAAGAATATCTAGACAGAACCCAAATAACCAATGAAGTTCAAAAATACAATATCAGAATTAGAAGTAATCCATTATGGATGGCAGATTATGTTCTTAATTTAGTTATCAATCCTTCAGATAAAATCTCTTGTCAGTCATAGGATCTCATAACATATACTCCACAAACCTTCCTTTTTACAAAATCTCCTATATTTTCGGATGCTTACATGTCCTTTTTGGAAAATATGTTCAATGTTCAAGAATCAAATTCTTATAAACAAGATAGTACTAATGCAAAATGGATAGAAGCCATAAATCAAGAGCTGAGTGCTCTTGAAAAGAACAATACATGGGAGTTAGCATACTTGTCAGAAGGTAAGAAAGCAATAGGATCAAAATGGGTTTATAAAATGAAACTAAAACCTGATGAAAGTGTGGATAGGCACAAGGCAAGATTGGTTGCAAAAAGGTTTAATTAAATTGAAGGAATTGATTATATTGAAAGTTTTTCCCCTGTAGACAAAATTATTACGATTCGAATTATACTAGTTGTTGCAACTTCTAAAGGGTGGCCAATTCATAAATTAGATATAAACAATGCTTTCCTACATGACTTCTTGAATGAAGATGTCTATATGTTACCACCTAAAGGATACAACAAGGTTAAAATTAATCAAGTTTGCAAATTGAAAAGATCACTGTATGGACTCAAGCGAGTCTCAAGACAGTGGAGTGTCGAATTCTGTGAGAAAATAACTTTTTTGGATTCACTCAATCAGCTCATGACAACTGGTTGTTTATCAAAGAAATTAAATCTTCTTTTACACCTTTACTCGTTTATGTAGATGATGTTCTTCTAATAGGAACTTCAGAGAAGGAGATTGAATTGGTTAAGAAACATTTGAATCATCAATTTACTATTAAAGATCTTAGTTATGAAAAATATTTTCTTGGGTTAGAAATTGCAAGAGGACCCTTTGTAATTGTTATAAACCAACGAAAATATCTACTAGATATTCTTTTTGATTCAGGTCTTCTTGGAGCTAAACCAGTAAAGATACCTTTTTCCAATGGTCAAAAATTGGTTGTTGAAAAAGGCTCTCCTCTTCTTGAGCCAGAGAAATACAGACGTTTAATTGGAAGGTTGTTGTATTTGAACATCAATCGACTAGATATAAGCTATCTTGTTCAACAATTGAGTTAGTTTTTCAATACCTCTTACAATACCTCTGTGAGTTACAATGGATTTCATATATTTTGAAAGACTTCAAGATTGATTTCAATACTCCTATCACACTCTGGTGCGACAAAAAAACTGTCATTCACATCACAGAAAATCCAGTGTTCCATGAAAGAACGAAACACCTGGATATTAACTATCACTTGGTTAGAAATCATTTCATAGAAGGTTTCATTAAACTGCAACATGTGTCCTCACAAAAAAAAGTTTCATTAAACCGCAACATGTGTCCTCACAAAAACACGTAGCAAACATGTTCACCAAATCCTTATCAGTTCCTCAATTTAGCACGTTAATGTTCAAGTTTGGTTTGTATGATATCCATCAAACTCCAACTTGAGGAGGGGATGAAGAATTATTATATGAAAACACGCAAATTATTATGTTGCATAGTGGTAGACATAATCATTTGCGTGGCATAATGATATTTTTTTTCTTTATTGTTTTAAATATTCCTTCCATTAGTTTCCTTGTACCACTGAAAAATATTAATCAGAAAACATCAGAGAAAATATATCTTCTGACATTTTTTTGCTCAGATACGAATGAAGAATAGATACTATAAATCAAGCCTATGACTGGGTTGAACCTGAAAGAGAGTAAAAGTGGTATGAAGAATTCTTAATAAGATTGGAGTATAAGCATTGAATGGTAAACATACACTTCCTGCTTCCAGAAAATGTACGAGGGAATATAAAAGATTAATGAAATAAATAATTAAAAAATCAATCTTTGTGTTCTATACTACACACCAAAAAAGAAGTAAAAGAACTCTTTAAATACAGAAAAATAACTAAGCAAGCAACATACAAAGACACAACCTACAGGTGTCCTGATCTAGCATGGAACTTTCTATGCGTTGTAGGGGTCATACAAGAGAAGATTGATTTCTGTTTCTTTGGTTTAACACCAAAGATAAAGGACCTCAAAGGAACCGAGTGTCGGTTAGCTGTATTTGAGTGTAAGAATTTGGGGTCATTGTTTTTCTTTGATCCAGATATTCCATACTCCTCGTTCAAATTGTTCAGGGTCTTTTCAACATTATTTTGGAGTGTTGTTGCATGATCAATCCCTGCTTCTAGTTCACTTTCTACCTTGTTATTCTCTTGTTTCATGTTTAGCACCTCACCTTGGAACTTGGCAGCTTGGTAACTAGTAAACTTGAAATCATCATCCTCTGCGCTTTCTTTTAAAGCTTTTGTTACTTCATCTTGAAAGTTACACAAAGATGTGAACCTGCATGATTGATGGAAAAAATAAATAATATGAAAATACTGATCTTATAATTTGTATCTTTCTCCTGATATATAGACTCGCGCAAGCAGAAAACAAATACCTGCATTGCAGTTCATCCTTTAATGACATGCTCATTTTCAACCACACTGATAGTTCAGTCTGTATCTCTCTTAGGTGTTGATACAACGGCCTCACATCAGATTTCAACAAATGTTTCAAAGTAGTACTCCCTTCTTGTGTCTTTTTATTTTTTTCTACCATTGATATTTCTTTCTGTAAGTCTTGGATTTCAGTTTCAAACCTCTGTAGTGATTGGAATGAAGAGCTGAACTTCATCCAGAAATTCAAGTTCTCCTCCAGCAGTTCATCAATGTCCATCCGGAATTTTTCTTCAACTGTTGACATGGTGCATGTTGGCTCGATTAGATTTACCTTCACATCTTCTCTCCCCTCGTCTGTACTTTTTTTTGTGCTTTCAGCCCGTAATGATGTAGATGTTTGCTCAGAATCTAAATCTTTAACATCATTTGACTCCTCGCATTCCTCCAAAGCTTGTTGTAGAAGACCGAGTTTCATACGCAATGATTTGATTTCTTCATCTTTCTTGGCAATAGTATTTTCTAGTTCTTTTATCAAAATTGATTTTTCACAATGGCTATCCTGATTTTCCTTCTCAACTTCACTTAGTTTCTTCTTGACATCCTTGTAGTTTTGAAGAGTTGCAGTGTACTCATCTATTAGGGTTTTTTCTTTATCTCCCATTCCATTCAAATATAACTTTTGCCAATCTGGTTCATCTTCTGTCCCTTGTGCCCATTCTTTAAGTTCCATAACTATGTCCACCAGTTCCTTATTTGCCACAGGTCGAGCATCACGTTCTTGACGTTCAAGCATAGAAGTACTGTGAAACTCCACATCTTTGTGCAATAGAATGATATCCTGCAGTTTCTCAGAATGATCAAGATTCATTCTATTTTCTTTTCCTGTTGAGACAATGTCTTCAAGCTCTTCTTCATCTGGTTTTACATTCTGAAGTTTCTCAGAAAGGTTATCCAGATTACCATGTGCTTCTGTAAAATAAGTTTGGAGACTGTCGTTTTGGTTTTTGAAGCTTTCACTTAGATCTTGGATTTCATGAAACTTTTCCTCCATTTCCTTCAGTTTGTTTCTCAAAGTATTCTTGTCATCAATCAGAGAAGCCTTGTCATTTACCAAAGTTTGAATTTGGACTTGAAGCTCCTCGGTTTCAGTTTTTAATATCTTTACAAGGGCATTCTGAGATGAAACCGCAGTCTCTAAACATATCACTTTATTTACAAGCCCATCAATCTTCTCCACCATTTCTGTCACAGTTAAAGGTGTATCAGATCCAGTGTCAAACTGTTCCTTAATTTTTTCTCGCAACAAATCCAACTCGTGTTTCTCTTTTATTGTGCTATTGCCAGCTGCTTCCTGTTGTAAGCTAAAATATTTTCCTGTTTTAGCAGATTCATGTTTTCTGTATGAACTTTCCTCATTTATTTGATTACAGTCAAACTCATCCCTGAGAGATGCTAACTTTTCCCGGGCTTCCTTAATCCTTTCATGTTCTAGTCCAGCCTCCTTAGCAGATCTCTCCTGTTTCTCCTGCAACCATATATTGAAAAAAATTACAATCTCTATTAAAAAAAAATAGATATTTGAAAATATATCTTTGATGCAATGATAAAAATGTGGAAATATTGAAGTGCTCATGTATGAATGAATCTATGATAGTATATATACAACTGATGTATATGCGTGTATATCCACCTGCAACTGAGTCAGTTTTTCTTGGCATGATTTTATAGCTGCTGCTGCCATCAAACTACGAGCCTCAGCATCTTCAATGGTCATTCCTTTGCCACATTCTTCTTGTAAGCAGATTATTTTCTCTTGAATTTCCTTAATTTTCTCCTCAATTTCCCAATATTTTGTGAGACCATTCTCATAAGAACTCTTAACGAATTCCTTCTCTGTTTGCAGTGACAAAATATGTTTCTGAAGTTTGTCAATTTCTTCAAGTGCCTCAGTTTTGCTCAAACCAGATTTGGGAACTGCCTTGGGGGCTGCTCCTTTCGCGCTACCTGTCTTTTTGGGTAGTAGTTTGTTTGCACCTTTTGCTGTTGCAACTTCGCTTTTGAAATCTTTCATAGGACCCTTTGGGACTCTTGGGATACTCATTTTGGAAGCATTTGGAAGCTTTTTTGGCATTATAGGCAAACCGTTATCATCATCATCATCGTCATCTTCCATTGAGAACTGAACTTGTTCAGGGAAAACCGAAGCAATTGTATTGTTGGCATTCTGCAGTTCTGTTGAAATTTTATCGTACCGCTCAGCTAAGGCCCTGTAAGCTCTGTAGGATTCCTCCACATAACTTATCAGCTCTGGTCTCTTTTTATAATACATCTCTGCTCTCTTGGCAAAAGAGTCTCCATCTTCTGTAATGAGCTTAAGCACAATTTGCACCTTTTCCTCCATATCTGCAATCCTAAGACATTATTAGAGTTGTCCAAGCAGACTGATATAGCTTACCACAAAGGTTCTGAAGAAAAGAATCGTTTGGTTAGCTAGACATTATTGTATTCAATTTTGCAACAAAAATGAATGCCAACGTTACTTTCAGATCTCATGGTAGATTATTATTTATTTATTTATTTATTTTTTGCTTCTTTCCTGAATGTTATGAGGTTCCTACACAGCAAGTAGAATTTCAAAATCTACAGTTTTGATCAAGACAATAAGCTTCATCAACTTTGTGATCCACATTCAAGTCAGAACCAAACATTGAATAAAGTTTTGGATGAATCATAAAAACAAATTGTTGTTTTGACTTTCTAAGTACTAACTTAATCATATGCCACAGTAATTTGTGATACGAGAAGGGAAAGAAGTGGAACATGTAGTATGAAAAAACAGAGAGAATATGAGTAGAATAATCAAACATATGAAGTAGTAGGATATTACTTCTAATTGTTTCAAGTTCTATTTTCTTAGAGGAAATAGATCAAACACATAACAGGCACATAAAAGTTTCAATTGATTGAATTTATGCTTAGAAACACGATTCAGATTATATAAAGACTATTTTCCCTAACAAGAAATATCATGCCCAAAAAATATACTAATCACACCATTCTCAACGAGAAAAACAAACCTGTTGTAAATAGTGTGAATTTAAATAAAAAATTGATAAAAAAAAGTGTTAAATTATATAATTGTTATTTTCATAATTATGTTACCGTTATTTTCATAATTATATGACTGTTATTTTCATAATTGTGTGAACATTGAACGTCTTTTTTCAATTATAAATAGAAGGCAATATCTCTCTGTTTACTCAAAAACTGCTCTCGGTAATAAACCAAAGAAAAATATACAAAATTATTTTTTAAAGTTTTCCGAGCAACATAAATATTTTAGAGATGTAGTATTTTGAATTTCATCAGTACAATAAAATTTCGAAACATAAAAAGATTATGGTCTATTTTATCTTGGGGACAACGAGACTGTATTTTCCTGTATAAATTTGGGTAAAGTCACAAAACATTTTAAAGAAAACGACCTAGTTTACGACTTAACTCAACCTATATATTTCAGTATATCGATAATATTGTTCTTATATTGTTTTCACATACTTATTACAATAATTTCAAGACGGTTTTCCATCTGCCATGTCAACTAAAATGTTAATTGCTAATCTCAACAAATTGTTTCGTTTCGAGGGACTACACTGTAAAAGATGGAGACAAAATATGTTATTTTTTTAACCATGCAAAAGGTCGCTTATGTTCTTACTGTTGAAAAACCAACACTATCTAATCCTCCTACTGAAACTACAACTAAGGACTTAGACACCTAGATGGAAAATGATTTTCTATGTAAAAAATTTATTCTTAATGGTTTAGTTGAGGATTTGTATGATTATTATAATTCTGATAAGTCAACTAAGGAAATTTGAGATGCACTTCAAAAGAAGTATGACATTGATGAAGCTAAAACAAAGAAGTATGATGTCAGCAGATACATGAAATACCAAATGACTGATGACAAATTTGTGGAAGCTCAATCAAATGAACTACAGAAGATTGCACATGAAATAACTTTTGAAGGTATGGCTTTAGATGAACAATTTCAAATTGTTGTTATTATAGATAAATTATCCCCTATATAGAAAGATTTTAAGAATGCACTTAGACATAAAACTAAAGAATTTTCTCTAGAAAGTCTCATAACATGTCTACGAATAGAAGAAGAAGCTCGAAAACAAGATAAAAAAGATGAAGTACTCATTATCTTAAACAACAGTGCCAATAAGAAATAATCCTCCACGAAATGGATCTCAACCCCTTCAAGAAATAACATATTCATGTATTATAGTTGTAACAAGTCTGGCCACTTGGCTAGGAACTACAAGAATAAGAATCATCCTACCCCACATGCAAACCTTGCCAAAGATCAACTTGTTGTATGATATCTGAAATCAACTTTGTTGGTGTATTTGAGGGGTAATGGGTGGACATTGGTACTTCTCGCCATGTTTTCTATGATCGTGACATTTTCAAGCCTTATTTTGTGTTTGAGGATAAGAAAGTGCTACTAGGAGACTCATATTCCACTAAAGTTGCTAGTACTTATAAGGTGGAATTAAAGTTTACCTCTAAAAAGACTGTCACTTGAAATATATTCTACATGCTCCAAAGATGAGAAAGAACTTAGTTTTGGGATATCTTCTTAACAAAGATGGGTTTATTCAAACTATAAGAGTTGATTTGTACACAATAACTAAAAATAATATTTTGCTGAGAAAAGGTACGCCACTAGTGGCATATTTAAATTGAATGTTGAGTTATTTTAATATTTGGTATGCTTTACTTTGTCAATTTAATAAATACAAATTCAAGAACATGAGTACCTTAGACCTAATTTCTAAATTATATTTGAATAATATTGAAAAATGTAACTTTTACAATCAAGCTAAAATAACCAAAACTTCACATAAATCAATAGTTAGAGAATCTGAACCTTTAGACTTAATACATTCTGACATATGTGAACTTGATGGTATTTTAACAAGAAATAAAAAAACGTTATTTTTAACTTTTATTGATAACTGTTTAGACTATACTTATGTATATCTAATGAAAATAAAAGTGAAGCGTTTGACATGTTTAAAATATTTCGAAGTGATAGAGGCACTGAATATAATTCTAATATTTTTAATGTTTTTTTATAAAACTCATGAAATCATTCATGAAAAAATTATACCTTATTATCATGAAATTAATGGAAAAGCTAAAAGAAAAACTATAACTTTTATTGAATCAATTATTGTAATTTTATTAAAATCTGATATTACTTCACATTGATAGGGAGAAATTTTATTAACTATTTGCTATGTGCTAAATAGATTGCCTAAATCTACTAGTAAAATTTCACCATATGAAATTTTGAAAAATAAGAAACCTAACTTAACTTAACTTATTTTAAAACTTGTGGTTGTTTAGCCTATGTTAAGATCCCTGATCCTAAAAGAAATAAACTTGCTAGTAGAGTATATGGATGTGTGTTTATATGATATGTTGTGAATAGTAAAGCTTATAAATCATATGACTAAAATGATCATATAGTTATAAAATCAAATGATACTAACTTCTACGAAAATAGGTTTCCCTTTAAATTGAAGAATAAGGGAGCTCGTCTTCTAGTAATTTATTCATAACTAGAACTAGTGAACAAAATGAGGAATTAGACACTGAAATTAGGATAAGTAAACGAGCTCAAACTTTTAAGGATTTTGGGTCTAATTTTTATGCTTATACCTTAGAAGATCTTCAAACTCTTCAAGAAGCCTTATTTTCTTTATATGTCAACTTATGGGGAAAAGGCATAAATGATTAAATAAACTCTCTTGAGTATAATAGAACTTGGCATTTAGTTGACTTACCTCCTAGTTGCAAAACCATAGGATGTAAATGAATACTAAAGAAGAAATTAAAATCCAATGGTACCATTGAAAAGTACAAAGCTCTTCTTGTAGTCAAAAGGTATAAGCAAAGAGACAATGTAGATTTCTTTGATACCTTTTCACCAATCATGCAAATAACTTACATACATGTGCGTTTCTCCCTTGCTACTATCCATTATTTAGTAGTACACCAAATGGATGTTAAAACTGACTTCTTAAATGGTGACTTAGAAGAAGAGATTTATATGGACCAACTTGATGGATTTGTTGTCCTAGGTTAAGAAAATAAAGTTTGTAAACTAGATAAATTCACTTATGGTCTAAAACAAGCACCTAACTAATAGCATGAAAAATTTGATAATATAGTTATCTCGCATAGATTCAAAATGAATGAAAGTGACAAATGCATTTATTATAAATTAGAAAATGACATTTGCACTGTTATATGTTTATATATGGATGACATGCTTATTTTTGGGTCAAATATTCATGTTAATGTGAAAACTTTGTTGTGTGCTAACTTTGATATGAAATATCTCGGAGAAACAAGTGTAATCCTTGGTATAAAGATTACTATGTCTGAAAAGGGACTTTCTCTATATCAATCTCATTACATTAATTATCTTAACTGCAAACCTGCATGTACTTCTTATGATCCTAGTGTAATGTTGTTCAAAAACACCAGAGACGGTGTTAGACAAACTGAGTATACGGGTATCATTGGTAGCTTACATTATGCTACTAACTGAACTAGACCACATATAGCTTATGTTGTGGAAATACTATGTAGGTTTACCAGTAAACCTGTAAGATGAAGAAGTAGGCTAGTTAAGAAGTTTGTAAGATGAGATCCTTTTTATGTGAAAACCGATACCAGCTTTCCTAATCCACTGCAATAGTACTGCCGCTAATGCAAAGATTCAGAATCATTATTAGAATGACAAGATACGATAGATACATCGTAAGCACAGTACTGTTAGAGAATTTCTCTCTACAGGAACTGTAAGAGTGGATCATTTACGTACTGATGAAAATTTGGGTGATCCTTTGACGAAAGGATTAACAAGAGAAAAGGTTTTCGAAAGCTATAAAGGAATGGGATTGATGTCCTTATAATGAAGAGTCATTCATGATGGTAACCCAACTTATAGACTGAAGATCCCAAGAAATAAGTTTAATGGGTAATAACAAGTCATAGAGTGATATGAGATGAATCATGCTATTAAGAAGTCTCATTTTATATTGTTAGAAGCATGAAGTCCTGAAGCGACAGAAATAATGAGTTATATACTCTATCTGTAGTGTAGTACATAGCTACAAGAGTACTATTGATAGACTCACCTATGTGAATGTGGAAGTATGATTGCTTTCTATGAAATATTTGAGCAAAATTTACTAGAGCATTCACTATACTAGGATACACCGTAAAGCACAAGCTTTTTGAACTACATCTTGGAAAGGTTGTATATGTAATGTTGTTAGAGATAGAGTTTAAAACTACAAGTTACGCTAGTATATTTTAAAGCATAAACACTATGTAAAGGTTCAAGTCAATAGACATTTTTTGCTGATACATAATCTTATACTTTTAATTGATCGATTGCTCGATAGAAATTATTTTTATATGAAATTAAAGTGGGAGATTGTTGGAAATAATGTGAATTTAAATAAAAATAATAATGAGAAAAAGTGTCAAATTATGTGATTTTTATTTTCATAATTATGAGACCGTTGTTTTCATAATTGTGTGAATATTGCATATCTTTTTTCAACTATAAATATAGGGCAATAACTCTCACTTTTATAACACAACTCAACAACTCAGAAACTGCTCCTGGTAGCAAACAAAGAAAAATATACAAAATTGTTTTTTTGAAGTTTTCTGAGTAACATAAATATTTTAGAGGTGTATTATTCCAGACTTCATTAGTACAATGAAACTCAGAGACAGAAAAAAGATTTTGGGTTGTTTTATCCTGGAACGACAAGACTGTATTCAACACAAACAATATGTTTCAATATATCGGTAATATTATTCTTATATTATTTTCACATATCATACCAAAAACTACACATACTTTTGTTCCCTTAAACAAATATTATGTTGTTAGAATCTAAATTCAAGATTAGCTCTCTGAATCCATTAACATTAATACTCAAGAAGAAGAGATCGTTTGGAAATAAACCCACGAAAGAAAAATGATATTCCAATATTTCTAAGAGAACTGTTAGAATCATTAACCAATGGTTATGAAAACCAGCAATTATTTATGAAGAGGAAAAAAGAAGGAAAACAAACCTAAGAGATTCTGCTCCATCCATTTGGATTGTTTTGTCCTGATGTGACTTGCCCACCACCATGAATATGCATTACTTGCAGCTCTCTGCAACATCTCTGTTATCTATTTATTTTAATTTCCACTTTCTCTGGGAAACTGTAGATATATCACATCTATACTAAAGCTTATATAAATATCGCACTCTTCTTGTCTATGTCAAAGAGATGGAATGAGATGCAAAAACCTTTCTCTTTGTTTCTCTAGGCAAGGAAAGGAAAGGAGAATTAGATAGAAACCATGCGTTAACATTAAAGGAAAGTATTCTATTTCTTTGGAGATGAAGAGAAACAAGGATTGAAAAAATGAAAGAAGAAATTAGAAGACAGACTTTTAGAAGCAATATGCGAATGTACTACCACCTTTTTCTAATTTATTGAGATCATGGAGGGGAGCAAACTTCGGCCCTTTTTTTTTGTTAAAACCTTGCTTTTTGTATGTTTTTTTTTTAATTAACAGTTATATACACTAATATATAACATGCCAGTATGCCACCCGCGCATATTCAAATAAAATATTCATTTTATTATTATTATTAAGAAAATATTTATTAATAACCATAATTTTTATAGGTTAATTAATTATATGTTAAAAAATATAATTATTTGTGACAATAATTACTCTTATTAATAAATAAAATAATATTAATTACATCTTAATATTATTTTTATTAAATAAAATAATTATTAATAAAATAATTATTAATAAATTATAATCTTAATAATAAGAATTTAAATTCTAACAACATCACCTAACATATACCCTAAAATAGTAGCTTTTTAATAATGTTGGAGGCTGAGGCTGTATTTTAAAAAATGTAATGATGATGATGATGATTTCATAAAATTACTTCTGGAAAACAGATCAAAGAAAAGCAAGGAGAAGAGAGCGCTGGAATAATATACATATATATATATATATATACACTGTAATTTAATGAAATTTTTATTAATAAATAATTTTATAATTATTTTATTATTCTTAACACTTTATGAGAGTATTAAATTAAAAAATACAACTTACATGTTATATTTATAAATATAACGATTTTTTTTTTCTATTTTATTGAAATATATAATACATGACAAGGAATAATTTTTTTCTATGAAATTATTTTTATATCATCTCATATTTTTAATTATGTATTAAATTGATAATTAACACAACATATAATCCATCCAATATTTTAATACATATAACATCAATGATAAAAAGCTAACCGGTTGTCAATGTCCACGTGGCATGCTTTACTTTGCCAGGTTGTTTTAGCAAGGAAGTACCTCCTTTTTGGTTTAGAAAAATCGACCATTTCTTTTTCTGAATTTAATTATGAATTTTCGTGTAAAACTTTGACAAGTAATCTGTCATCAAGATGGAACTTTCCGCTGTTAAAGAGAAAAGTTTAAATATTATAAGTTTACTATATATTTTTAAATAATATTACGGTATAATTTAATTAGATAATATAAATAAACTTACAAAATTATATTAATAAAAATATGATAAATTAATTATATTTATAATATAATAATATTATTGTTAAAATGAAGTCATATAAAAGCATATTGACTTTGATAAGCCTATATGTTTCGGGCGGGCTATCAGTGACAAAAGCTAGTAATTTATTTAACTCGGTGAAAAATAAAATAAAAACTTTAATAGAACTTTTTTTCCTTTTTCAGAAGAGAAAAATACAATGCTTGCGTAATCCCTTTTTTTTTTGTGATAAACGCTTAATCCCTATTTAAAGGAATGCAGTTATTCAAAGAAAGCATAAATTAACTAATATAATTTCATGTTTAAGAGAACCACTGTTCAACAAATTCTTTGACAAACAAACATCATAGCAAAGCTAACCAAAAAGTTAAAGCATAGTCTTAAAAGATTACTAAAAATCTAACTATATATCTCCAAATACTAATAACATATCCATAAAAAAAACCTAAATAAAATCATTATTCACCATTAATATTTATATAGCTTGGGTTAGCTAGGGATTTTTAGCATGACTCGTCTCATTTTCTTTTCTATTCTTCTTAGTATTATTTTGGCTCTTTTCATCTCTCATTCTCATTGTTTGTATCTATGTGTGTGTTTATGAGTACGTCAAGAATGTTGTCCTATGGTTTTTTTTAATCTTTTCATTGTGTTAGGTTTTATCTCTTACAATGTTCTTGATTCCCTCTCAATACAAAGTGATGATTTATAATGGATACATTTTTTTCCTTTCTTAGTGGATCATGTTGTATAATTTAGGAGCCACACCACTTAAATTGTGTATTCTTTTTATTCATGATGATTTTATTTATGTTCTTATTATCATATATTCAATCCTTTGTTGGATCGTTATACATTTGTATAAGTTATGGTAATTTTGAGTGAATGAAATTTTCACAAAGTAGTATCAAATAATGGTATTTATGTTTTTTGGCCTTCGACTTGTCATTAAAGCATTCTGATCTCACAGGATTTATGGAATTTTATGAGTTCATTTTAAAAACTTGACTCTTGATTTTCTAAACCTAAATTAATAAGGGGTTTTCTCAACCATATTTCTTCTATTTTGTCTTTTGCAATTTCACTTTTATATTACAATGAGCGCATTATAAAATAACGTTGTTTGATGGCACATGTGACTATATTTTATGAAAACAAAAGATAAAATCACTCTACCTTGGTTCAACAAGAAATGTATAGTGCCACTGACTTTGATTATTTACCTAAAATAACCTTTGAGGACGATAAGAAAAAGATTGAGAAAAAAAAACAAATACTTTTATACTGTTGAATCTTATTGGTAAAATTCTTAGGGAAGTTTTTAAGAAAAGTTTTGCTAAGAATATATTCTCTAAACTTAACCCCTTTTATCTTGAAAAATCTATGTATGGTAAAGTTCATCTTAAGCATCATTTATACTCTTTTAAAATGGATTCTTTCAAGGATCTTGAACATAACCATGATATTTTAAAATATTAATAAATGATTTAGATGATATCGAACATAAAGTTGAAGATGAAACTCAAGTAGGGGTGTCCATAAACCGGACCGGACCAGACCAAATCGAACGGTTTTACCAATCAAACGGTCTGGTCCGGTTTGTACTAATTGTAAACCGTTCGAACTGGACCGGACCGGTTTAATAATATATTAAAATTTTCATATTATTCTTCATTAAATTATAAAAAAATCAGACCAAATCGGACCAAACCGTTTTATAAATAAAACGGTCCAGTTTGGTTTTTATTTCTTAAACCCGTTTCAAACGGTCCGGTCCGATTCGATCTGGTCCGGTCCGAGTAATATGAACGGTCCGATTTGGTTAAATTTTTTTAGGCAAAACCAGACCGGACCATGGACACCCCTAAACTCAAGCTATTATTTAGAGATATAAAG
Organism: Hippophae tibetana; assembly: GCA_037013495.1. Lineage (NCBI taxonomy): Eukaryota > Viridiplantae > Streptophyta > Magnoliopsida > Rosales > Elaeagnaceae > Hippophae > Hippophae tibetana. The sequence continues at coordinate 33,209,389 of CM072812.1, forward strand.
TAGAATGTTTCATCTCATCTCATGTCTCATTTAGTATCTCTAATGAGCTCATGGTGAATTTTGTCTCATTTCATTTAAATATCATCTTATTTAAATTGTAGCCCTAATGAATCTAACTTTAAATATATATTGCATCATTTTTCTTATTAAATTTACATTATAAATACTCATGTATCATATTTTATATTGTTTTTGATATTTTTATTTATCTCATTTAAGCCCATTGGAGATAAATAAGATATCTCAATTAGTACTGTTTTATTACAATCTTATATCATTAAAAATTAAATGAGATAAGATGAGATGAGTTTTAAAAATTAATAGATTGTATCATAAGTCTCATTAGCATCTCATCTTAATTTACACATCTATTATTATTCTTTAAATTATTTGCCTGATAAATATAAAGGTGTAAAATTTGGTATAATGTACAATAGAGATAATTAACTCTTCATCTTGTTGTTTCCAACCTTAGGTCTAAGGACTTAGAAATAAAAGAAAAGGGTAACTTGAGTGATGGGATTTATGTTAAGGGTAGGATTGAGAAAAGGAAAAAGAGATCTAAGGATAAATCTACGAACATATCCAAGTCAAGGTCAAAGAAACATGTTAAGTGCTACTTTTGTAAATAAAAAAAAGGAGGGAGGGGTATAGGAATGTGTGTCTACTTAGAAAGGGTAAAAGTTTGAGAAACAAGAGTCTAGTACTGATAGTCGAGGGCGAAGCCACACCTGATATTTTTACCTAGTACTTAAATATTATACAATTTTTACTAACTTAATTATATTAGAGTGGTAAATGTTTAATATCTTCTCATAAATTTTATAAGTTCAATTTTCTTACCCTAAGTATCATTTGCTAAAATGTTTGATTGATTGAGTCTTTCAAGCTAACCATTGAATATATATCATTTGTCACACTTTTGAATCTAATTAGATACCATTTATGTCTTTAAACCACATTTGAGCTTAACCAAAGTGTATTACATCTACCATTAAAAATTTAGCTTGTGTATAGTTGCAATCATGTGTTTTATTAAAGAGCAAGGTGAAGTGTGATGTATCCTATAAAAATGAAAAATAAAAAATAAAAAGAAAGAAAGAAAAGAAGCCAAAGCCACAATACCACTATCCCTATAAAAAATAAAAGAAAATGAATAAACTTAAAAATAATTTTGGAGTGTTGTGACATAATGAAAAAAGTTTAAAAAATATATGAAAAGAAAGATTGAAAAACTCAATTACATGATAATAAAAAGGCAAGCTAAGGTATGCAAAGAGCTTAAAAGTATCATTTATCTACCATGCCTAATCCTCATATTGTAAACATCAAAGTCCTTTTGATATATAGCTAAATGCATGATCTACATTAGTGGAGAGAGGTGTGAAAAGTAGACATATGAAACCTATTCTAAGGTTTTAATCTATTGCATGCTCTTATGAGTCTATCTCATGGGTGCATTTGATGACATCATTTACAAGTCACACGAACACATAAATTATTTCGTAAAAAAATTTGTATTCTCTTGTGTTAATGGAATGCTGATTGATAGTTATATAAACTTTTTTGTCATTGGATTGTACAATCTTTGAGGGGAATGATTTTTGTCAAATATGCATCTATTATAGGATATGTATTTATACATATGAAACTTATGTCTTGTTAGTATTTAGTTTATCATAGTTTAGTTTTGACTTTATTTGAGTACAAGCAAAAAAGTTAAGTTTGTAGATGTTGATAACTCTACAAAAGTAGAGTTATTTAATCATTTTAAGTTAGTTTTTTGTCTTGTTTTATGATGAATATTATAAAAAGACTTATCTTATGTATAAATGTGGTAATTATGTTGAATGATGCCAATAGGAGCTCTAATGGACAAGATATAGCATTTTTAAGAAAATTACCAAAATTGCCACTCATTAGATTGATTGAGCTTCGCTCGACTTCGATCGAGGGTTCTTGGGTAGATTTCTTTATCATAACTCGATTAATCCATAAGGGTCTCGATCAATCAAGATTCGAGCATCGATTGAGTGCTCTTGAGTTAAAATGATGTCATGGTTAGCTTGATGGACTCTAGGGTCTCGATCGATTGAGCGGTCCAATGTTTCCAAAATAGTTTCATTTTTCAACCTAGTTTTTAATCTCATCCATTGGTTTTGAAAGATTAGATCTAATGGATAAGATTATGCCATTTTTTCTTACATTAACATCATTATTAGCAACCCTAAAAGGTTTCTAAGTTTTAATAAGGAGAATTAAGGAGAGTAAAGTAAAATAGGCTATTGAATAGCTACCAAAAGAGATTGAAGACAGAGTTGGATTTGTCATCAAAGTTGGATTTAATTCATTTCTTTATCATCTTTGTAATCTTTATCCATTCATATATTTATTGATTGATAATTTGTAGAGCTATTTTTAGTTGAGATTTTTTGATGAACCTAATCATGAAACATGTAACTGATTTTATTTAGTTGAATCAATTTATCTACTAACATTTGATATAATAATTTTGACTGTTTGGTAAAAAATTATATGATTTGAGATTCATGTCCTAGATTGACTAAAAAGGTTATTAAATTAGTCATAGAACTATTATTGCATACATTGAAATAGTACGATAGTATAATTGATGCATGGGTGGCATATTACAAGTGAACACAATTGATGTGCAAATAAAATAGCATGACAATGTGATTATTAGCATATAGCCAAAAAATGGTTGATAAATATTCATAAAGCATGTAGCCAATCAATTAAGTAGAAAAATTATTTGATGCTATTTGATATTCCATGTGGAGTGGTTAAAAAATTCATATATTTCAAGTTCTCAAACATTGTTTAATTGATTATTATTTGTTGTTTTGAATTAATTTTAAGTTACTTTTATAGTTTAGATATTTTTCTCTTATTAATGGCCTAGATAGTATTATGATTGATGCTTGTTGATACTTAATTATAAAATGCACATTCTCCAAGATGCTACAACTTTTATTTTTCAACTATTTATCATTTATATATGATTAGGTATATTTGCTTGTGTTTAACACATATTATAACATTACTCAAAATAAAAGGAGAATCAAATTAAAGGGACACTTTTACCAACCTAATAACGAAGAATAATGATGAGTTAATATTAAAATATGTATTATTATTTTTATTACCATTTTTATAAAAAATATTTTTTCTTTCATTATTAATAAATTTGTTTACTTTTCAATTAATAAGAAGATAAAATCTCATTACATTATTATTATTTAATTTAAAAATTAATCATAAAAATCTCATTAATTGTGAGTCTTGTGGTAAAAATAATAATAAATAAATACTTATAATAATGAAAAATAATAGTGAGTGAATATTATAAAACTAAATTCAAAAAGTCTATTTTATTTAATAATCTTTTTATGTTTTTAAGAGAACTTATAATTTATTTCTTATTAAAAATTAATAAACTAGTTTACTTTTTTATTAATTATCTGATAAAAAGTTGTGTCTTGATCAACAATGAAATTATCCATAAATCCATTGTTACTTAATCAAAAATTAACAAATTATGAATCAAATGGAAAAATTTAGTAAGCAACTCACACCAATTAATCAATAATAAAAAAAACAATAAATAAACATATAAGATTTAATATTATTGGTCTTTAAACATAAAACTTTAATGTATAAATCAAACATTCAAGTAAAGTAATATTTTAGTGTGATTCAATGAAGATCACAACATATATTGTTGAATAATAATACAATCATGGTACAAATATCACTAAATTTCATTTTCATCACTAACAATTCTTTTAAGCCTAACACTACTTCAATAGAGTCACCTCCTATTTTTTCTTATTTTTCTTTTCTTTCTAAGTTTTTTAATATTCTCTTGTTCTCAAAAATAATTATAAGATTCAAACTTATACTTATACACAATTTATTGGTTATTTATCAAAATATTCACGTAAAATCGAGCTTATTTTGTAAATCCTAGTGTCTAAAATCATTATTTGGAAACTTTTTTTGTGCTTCCCTTGAGATTGGAATGCAAAAACTGGATAGAAACTCTCTATGCTACCTCGATCGAGAATTAACGTAACAAAATTACAAATCAACGAGAATTAAAAAAAAACTCATTTTAAAAGTTTTTACTTAGAATTCTTCTTCAGTTATTTGTGTAATATTGTGCAATGCACTTTTTTTTAAAAGGTTTAGATTGATGAACCCTTGGTCAAGTACGTGATCAAGCTTAGTTAGTATAAATTGGATTTAAGTATTTAAATTGAAGTGTGATAAGTGCCACCTAAATTTTTCTGATTTTTTTTTAAAGTAATGTCAAGAAGCATGATTTTAAAGTCATGATTCATATCATTATTTTATCAAAATCATTAAATTATGTGAGAAAATTCAAAATAAATTAAATAATAAAATCGACAAAATAATAACATATAACAATACTTTAAAAATTAAGAAACTAATTTTTTATTTCCTCCTAAGACGCTATCCTGGTAAGGACGATACAGAATTAATGATTTTTAGTAAATACACATATCAACAGGAATTGAATGCCAACTAACATTACAAAATCAAGGTTACTGAACATAGATAAGACAAGTATGTTTCCTCTCTACATTAGAAGATAACAACAATGACCAAATTAGGAATTTTCAAATCCGAAAATTACTCTCCTCCTAACGGCTATTTCTACGCCATTTCTCTATCATCTTTTTTGTATATTTTCCTCTAGAAAAAATAACTGTTCATATGGCATTATTATTAATTAATATGCAAATGATCGTTCTTTGCCTGGAGAGAAAATCTTGTATAGCTTCTATTGCGTGCCTTGTTAGTAATAGTTGCTCCGTGTCAATGTTCTAATTATATGCAAGATTCTCTCCTGCATACATTAGATATCGGCTTCAAACCTTTTTTTTTTTTTTTTTTGTTAATTTTTCAGCCATTCACTTTTCGCCGGGTTTAAGTAGGTGGCAAGGCTCTTTGTTTGACAGCTGAGAAACTCTAAGGGAAGATAATGAAATTGTTTCTATATCATTAACTTTTCTTTCTTAGGTTAATAATCCAAAAAAGCCAATTGGCTATGTTACGCTTTTGAATATGGATCACCTAGTTTATCAATTCCTTATTGTCGGAAACTCAAAACCCGAATCTCGCAATTTGGGAGTTTGAAGCTTGTATTATTGAACGAAAGAAACTATGGCTTTATACTAACTTTACAAGAACAAGAATGAAATTAAATAACAACCACGTTTACATGACTTCAGAACGTGGGAAGTTGTTGAAGAATAATTCAAACCTAAACTAAGCCCTATTAACTAGGACGATATTAACATAACAATAATAACATGATATTAAAGGTGATAAGTCTTAATGACTTAGTCACCAAGATAACTAAAGCTCTGAAAATCCTCCCTTAAATTGACCCGTAAATTACAGTCAGTTTACTCCTAGTACCAAGCAAATCCCAAGTACTTCTCTCCTTCTTAAGAATAACTCCGGTTTCAATGACTTAGTAATAATATCAACAATTTGATCTTTCAAACCATAATACATTAATTTAACAACCCCATCTTTTGTTAAATCACGAAAAAAATGGACTATAGTGCATTTTGTTTGTGACCAAGATTTTCGAGAATTCTTCGCATCCCCACACCTTGACATGCACAGGAGATTGCAACTATGAAATTTGCTTTAGTAGTGAAGAGTGTGATAATTGGTTGCTTCTTTGAGGATTAGGCCACAGAGCTTAAAAGAAACACATAGCCCAACATACTCTTTCAATCCTCCATGTTTCCTGCATAGTTGCTATCAAAATATGCTATCAAACTTTCTTTTCCACCTCTCTTGTAAAGAATCCGTAACTCAATAGTGCCTTTTAAATATCTAATTATCTTTTTCATAGCTTGCTGGTACAATTCAGTAGGCCTTTCTATGAACAAGCTAATTAAACCCACCATATACATCAAGTCTAGCCCGATGGTAGTCAAATACATGAGGCTTCCCACCATTTTCTTATAAGTAGTAGCATCAACACTAGTCCCTTATTCACCTTTCACAAGCTTGAACCCTGGGAAAATTGGATTCTTCACAGGATTGCAATGCTCTGTGTCAAATCCATATTTCTTTTTACTTATGAAAATTCCCTCAGAAATTTACATCACTTCGACACCGAGAAAATACTTCATTTTTTCAAGATCAAACATATTGAACTCATACTATATAGAGCTCTTGAATCTCCTAAACATATCCTCATCATTCCCTATAAATATGAGATCATCCATATACAGACTAACCATAAGAAACTTTCCTCTTTCGAACTTTATAAATAAAGTGTACTCACAAAGCATCTTTCAAACCCCTCCTTGACAAAGTAGGACTCGATTTTGTTGTACCAAATTCGAGGAGCTTGTTTGAGTCCGTATAGGGCATTCGTTAGTCTGTATACTTTATCTTCTGCACCCTTCTTCTTATAATCCCGAGGTTACTCAATGAACACTGCCTCATTTAACTCACCATGTAAAAAAACACTCTTCATATCAAGCTATGTATACTTTATCTTCTGCACCCTTCTTCTTATAATCCCGAGGTTACTCAATGAACACTGCCTCATTTAACTCACCATGTAAAAAAACACTCTTCATATCAAGCTAATATACACTCCACCTTTTGTGAGCTATAAGAAAGAGAATCATTCTCATGGTATCCCAACGAGCTACCTGACGCAAACACCTCGGTGTAATATATACCAAGTTGCTGAGTGGATCCCTTGGCCATAAATCGAGCTTTACATTTATCAACCTCCACATTCTCATTCAACTTGGTCTTGAATATCCACTTGATCCCTATCTTCTTAACTCCATCCGATAATGTTGTTAATTCCCAAGTTCCATTTTTCTCGATAGCTTTAATCTCTAAGTCCATAGCCTCTCTCCGTTTTGAGCTCTTGACAGCTTCTTCAAAAGATACAAGATCATCAGCTGAGGTAAATATTACAAGATTGTGCATCCTTTTCTTATCAGACAGACCCTCACTACTTACATAATCCTCTATCTATGGTGGTTCTCTTCTTATCCTCCCTTGAACAGGACTTGGTGAATGATAGTTCTTACTATGATCTGCTTTTCTTCTTCATTGTCATCCTCTACCTCACTCCTCTCCATTTCATCTTCATCTCCCCACTCAAGAACATCACATTTGGCTTTTTTAATAGTTTTTCTCCATTTCCACTTCTCATCTTCCTCAAACACCATGTCCCTGCTTATCATAATTTTCTTTGACACAAGATCATATAATATATAAGCTTTTAATTCTTCATTTAATCCTAAGAGAACACACTTGAAACTTTTATCATCGAGCTTTTTCCTTTTATTGTCAAGAATATACACATGGCCAATTCAACCAAACACCTTAAAGTGATCAACAGAAGATTTGAACCCATACCATGCTTCCTTAGGAATCATGTCCTTTACTGCCAATGTAGGACATCGATTAAGTACATGGATTATTCAATTGACAAACCTCAAGCCAGAATTATTTTGGAACTTGTTTCTCTGACAACATGTAGCATACTATATTCATAATAGTTCAATTTTTCCTCTCTATAACCCCATTTTGTTGTAAGGTGTAGGTTGTAGTGAGTTTCCTACCAATTCCATTAGAGCTGCAAAATTTGTTGAATTCTAGTAAGGTGAATTCCCCTCCTCTATTAGTACAAAGATAACATATAACGTTCCTAGTTTCTTTCTCTACCAAATTCTTGAAAATTTTAAATGTGACAAAATCTTTTGAGTTGACATTCAAGAGATAAGTCCATACTTTTCTAATATAATCATCTATAAAGGTGATTAGGTACCTTTTTGGCTCTTGGACTCAAGTTTGATGGGATCGCAAATGTCAATGTGCATAAGTTGGAGTCTTTGAGAAGCTCTCCATAAGCTCTTTATTGGGATGGAGTCTCAATATTATTTGCCTACCATAAAATAAATGCACAATTTTGAAGAAGCCCTTAAATGAGGCAGGCCTTTCACCAATTTCTTGTAGGACAAGGTTTTCTAACCTTTGAAACTAAGATGGTCAAATCTTCGATGTCATAGATGAGTTTTGTCCTCAGGTGCATTTTGGAAATATGTTGGAGCTGGAGCTTGAGTTTGCATTGAAGTAAACAACACAAACATTCTATTAGCAAACATTGTAGTCTCTATGATCAAATCTTTTGCGGGATGGTATATTTTTCACACTCTATACTAAACTAGAATGACCAAGCTTTTTTCTTGTAATTGACGGATATTGAGCAAGTTATTATGTAACTCAAGAATATAGAACACTTCACTAATCACCTAAGTTTCTTCATTGACTTGCATTTTGATGCACCTTCTCCCATCACTGCCATCTTCGAGTTGCCAAGCTTCACAACTTGTTTGAATATCTCATCTAGGTTATGAAACCATTGCTTGTTACCACATATGTGGTTGTTGTAGCCAGAGTCAAGAAATCATACTTCCTTTATTATGAAATTATGAAGCTCCATGTAGGACATTAACAACATCTTATATTCTTCATTGAGTTCAGCATAATTAATTCTTTTTTTTCCAACTAAGACACTCATATTAGAAGTTTTCTAACTTGTGGCACTTATAGCACTCTAGAATTTCCATGTTGAATGGTTTCCTACCCCTTCCTCTGCCTCTTCCTCGAAATGTATCTTGACCTCCGCCTGTGGTTCCAAATATTTCTTCATAACTTACTTTTAGGGCTTATTCTTCATTCCCATGCCCATTCATCATTTGTTCATGCACCAATAGGATGCTCTACAATTCATCCTTCGTCAAAGTATCTAAATTATTGGATTCTTCATTAGAACATATCACACAATCAAACTTTGTGGTTATAGACCTTGGAATTTTCTCAATGATCACCACATGTTCCATTCTTTCTCCATGTGTCTTCATTTTGTTAGAAATTGTGAGAGTTCTAGCGAAATAATTCAAACCTAAACTAGACCCTATTAGCTAGGGCATTATTAACATAACAACAATAACATGATACTAAATGTGATAAGTCTTGATGACTTAGTTACAAAGATACCTAAATGTCACGACCCTAAATTTCAAATAATAATCATGCGGTACTTAGCATGATCCGTTGCACTAAGCCTACCTTTCAACCCGAACAAAACACTCCAAAAAGACTAAAAAAAGCCTTAGAGATTTAGAGGATTTAAGAGCAAAGCAAGAATTAAATATAGTTTGTAAAGAATGTGTTGTATTGCTCTTTAGAAGGTTATCTTACAGTTTCCCAAAGATCCTAAGGATGATTACAAATGAACACCAATAGATCTATTTATAGTGTAGCACCAAGCTTAAGATTATGCCACAATTTTCTAGATCCTTCTATGTCTAGAATGTACAAGATTGTTCTAGTTTTATCTACAATGTACCATAAGGTTCTAGGACCTTCTAGTAAATTCTAGCCAACTCTAGAGTCTTCTAGGATTGTCTAGTTCCTTCATGCAAGTTCCAGGATGTTTCATAAGCTTCTAAAGACTTCTACATTCTTCATGAACCATCCAGCATGTTCTCGAATATTCCAGCACCTTCCAGCACATGTTAGTATACTCTGAAACATTCTAGAGTCTTCAAGGCTTGAGTTGAGTTCATCCAACTCTAGCTCTTTCTAGACATCTCGAGGCCACTCTAGAAATTTTTCATGTAGAAAAATTTAGATCCTTTAGGCCACCACCATTTCTTTGGAATTTAAGGGACATTTTGAGCGGGACATAACACTCACCCCCACTCAAGTTCGCAACTCCCTTGTCGCACCTTCAAGATTGAACCTTTCTATGTAATCTTTGAATTGCCACAAAGATTTTTCAGGTTCTCATCTTGTCTCTATGTCCGTGGCATTCTTCCACTTGACCAAGTATTCCTGATAACTTGGTACACCCCTACGCCGAATTAGGCGGTCTGCCAAGATAGAGTCCATTCCTCTATCGAAGGAGGTTACTAATGTTGTGGGCGCCCTCTTTGATTCTCCCCGACTTATGTCTTCCTTGTCTCCATGATAAGGCTTCAACATGCTTACATGAAAAACTGGATAGATTTTTAGCTTCAGAGGGAGTTGTAATTTGTAGGACACCTTACCGACTCGCTTGAGAACTAGAAATGGCCCTTCATACTTCCGTACCAACCCCTTGTGAACCTTCCGCAAGGACTTGAACTGTTAGGGCAATAATTTGACAATGACCAAATATCCTTTCTGAAATTCAACCATCCTCATTTTCTTGTCAACCCATTTCTTCATCTTTTTAGATGTCTTGTTTAAATAGGCTCTGGCTAACTCCGCTTGCTCATGCCATGCCTTAGAAAATTTGAAAGCAGCAAGACTCTTTCATTCATAGCTTGTGACCAAAGCATGATGAGTCATGGGTTGCTATCCCATGATGATCTCAAAGGGACTCTTCCTAGTGGACTCGCTCCTTTATAAGATATAAGAGAATTGGGCTACATCTAGCAACTTTGCCCAATCATGTTGGTTGGCATTGACAAAGTGCCTGAGATAACTCTTCAGCAATGCGTTAGCACGTTTCGTTTGTCCATCGCTTTGTGGATAAAAGCTTATGGAGAAGTTCAAGTTTGATCCCAACAACTTGAAAAAATTTGTCCAAAACTTCCCAGTAAATCGTGGGTTTCGATCACTCACGATGTTGGATGGAATTCCCCAATACTTCACAACGTGTTTGAGGAAAAACTGTGTCATCTCATTCGTAGTGCAATCTACTGAGGCATGTATGAATGTTGCATACTTGCCGAAGTGATCAATTACTACAATGTTGCTGCCAAAGCCCTCTGATTTTGGCAAGAAAGTGATGAAGTCCATTGAGACACTTTCACATGGTCTCTCTGGGATAGGCAGCTTCTCTAGCAATCCTCCAGGTGCATGTTGCTCTGTCTTATCTTGTTGGCATACAAGACAAGTCCTCACATATGCTTCAAAATCATCCCGTAGTTGAGGCCAGTAGTAAACGGACTTGATTAAGGCAATAATGCATCTCATTCCTAGGTGTCCAGCCCATAATGAATTGTGGCACTCCTTGATAAGCTTGTTCCTTAAGTTCCTCCACTTTGGCACAAAGATGCTATTCTACCTGGCGTAGAGTAGTCTATCACTCAGCTAAAATCGCCTTGTCTTTCCTTCCTTGATAAGGGCAAGGAGGTTTTGAGTCAGGGCATCATGCTCAAGCCCTTCTTTGATCCTTTCCAGCAAGGGACTGCTTGGTCTACTTAAGGATGCAAACTCCGCCTTTCGACTTAGGGAATCAACCACCATGTTGGCCTTACCTGGCTTGTACTCCAGCCTATAGTCGAACTCCGCCAAGAAGTCTTGCCACTAGGCTTACTTGGGACTTAACTTCTTTTGAGTCTGGAAGTAGCTTGTCGCTACATTTTCCGTTATGATAACAAAGTGAGAACCTAACAAGTAGTGTCGCCACACCCTTAAGCAATGGATGATAGCTATCATCTCCTTTTCTTGTACCATGTAGCGACATTCGGTGTCATTAAGCTTACGGCTCTCATAAGCTATCGAACGCCCATCATACATCAACATTCCACTAATGGCAAAGTCTGAAGCATTTGTATGTAGCTCGTACATCTTGGAGGGGCCTGGTAGGCAAAGCACAAATTCTCCACTAATGGCCTTCTTCAAGTCTTCAAATGAGGCTTGGCATTCACTAGTCCATTCCTAAGACTTAATAAACCTTCTGTAGTAGATACCAAGTCCAAGGAAAGACCTTAACTGGAAGGCATTGGTAAGAGGTTCCCATTCTTGGATGGCTTTCACCTTAGTTCCATCCATCATAAACTTCTCATCCTTTATCCTATGCCCCAAGAACATCACCTCATCTTAGGCAAAGGAATATTTCTCCTTCTTAACATATAGCTCATTTTCCCTCAGGACCTCGAACACCTTCCTCAAGTGCTCCAAATTTTCTTCCAAAGTCTGACTATATATCACAATGTCATCAAGATATACTACCATGAACCGATCGAGGTAGGGATGGAAAATCTTGTTCATAAGAGTGCAGAAGGTGGCAAGTGCATTAGTGAGACCAAATGGCATGACAAGGAACTCATAGGCACCATACATGGTCACACATGTGGTCTTGGGCTCATCCCCTTTGGTTATGTGTACCTGGTAGTATCCTGACCGCAAGTCCAATTTTGAAAAGTATCTTGCGTTCCCCAATTGATCGAACAAGTCAACAATGAGTGGGATAGGATACTTATTCTTTACTATGATCTTATTTAGAGCCCGATAGTCAATACACATCCATAGCGAGCCATCCTTCTTCTTTTGAAAAAGCACCGGGGCACCAAATGGGGCTTTGGAGGGCCTTATGAAGCTAGCATCCAAAAATTCATCAAGTTGCTTTCGTAGTTCTACCAACTCTAAGTTCGCCATTCGATAAGGGCTCATTGCTGGTGGCCTGGTATCGGGTTCCAACTCAATTTTGTGGTCCACCTCCCTCCTTAGAGGTAACTGTTTGGGCAATGCCTTAGGCATCACATCATTGAACTTATCTAAGATGACTTACACTTCTGTCGGCAAGTTTGGCTTTGGTGACGCCTCTTCATTGTCGTACTCTTTTAAGATAGTCAAGTAACTCTTTTCGTCCCTCTTCAATTGAAGCGCTGAGAGAGCTTGGGTAGTAGGTCTGGTGGTCCTCTCTATCGGTACCACACAAGCCTTTAATCCATCCATGATGCACATAAAGTTTGAGCATGGTACAAGGAAAGCTCTAACCTGGTCCAAGAACTCCATGCTCAATACTATCGAGAAGTCATCCATAGGTGCTACTGATAAGTCCACTTGGCTAGTCCAAGCACCAAGACTGACCTTAACTCTACGAGCAATTCCTTGGAGAGGTAGTGCTACCGAGTTAACCACTTTGAGAGATCATCCTCCGTTGACAACCTTAAGGCCGAGTCTCTTTGCTTCCTCTAACGAAACAAAGTTATGAGATGCACATGTGTCAACCAAAGCTTTGGCGACCTTCCCATTGATGGTTTCATTTACAAACATCAAGGCGCTCTGCAATGCACCAAGTAGTCACAAATAACCCATCTTTACGTCTTCATCTGTCTCGCCTCCATCCTGGTCATGAGTGGAAGCAACTAAGGCACTCAATGCCTTTATTTTTGGACATTCGCGTGCCCAATGCGGTCCATCGCATATAAAACACGTCACACGGGGTTTTGAGGCACCACGATCCTCTATTTTCTTCCCCTTATCTCGTGATTTGAATAAGGAGCCTTCTTTGTTATTTTATGGCCCTGACTTTTGGCATGACCTCTTCTACTCTTTCCTCCACCAAACTTTCTATTTGTGGCCTTTGAGCTCTCTTTGTTTGCAGAGTAGTCAATAAGGCTCTCTACAACCGCAATGGCCGAAGATTGGTCTTAGACACCACGTCACTTGAGTTCCAGGTTTGCCCATGACTAAAGACCATCCATAAATAAGAACAGGGCATCCTTGTCTGATGTGTCAGGGACTTCTAGTAGCAAGGTTGTGAACTCCTTCACATAGTCCCTTATGCTACCTGTTTTCTTTAACCGTCGTAATCGGCCTCTTGCCTTCTCTTTAGCATTTACGGGGAAGAATTGGATTTTTAACTCCTTTTTGAAATCATGAAAGGTTTCAATTGTGCATACCCCTCGTTGCACATCACCATGCCTCCGTCTCCACCATAGCATAGCAGTGTCAGACAAGTACATGGAAACAGTTCAGATTTTACTGGCATGGTCCATTATGAAAGTAGCCTCAAAATATTGTTCAAGCCCCCATAGTAAGTTCTCAACTTCCTTAGTATTCCTAGCACCATTGAAGGTCTTTGGCTTAGGAACGTCCACCTTCTTGGCCTCAATGATGGTGGTTGTGCTAGTTCCCGAGGCTATAGCCCGCTTACAAAGAGCTAGGTCACCCTCATATCCTCAACTCTAAGCAACACATGAGCAATTTCTCTTTGAACAAGATCCTTTACCTTGGAAAGTTCGGCCTTTAACCAATCGATCTCTTACCTTAACCCACCATCTAGCTCATTGAGGGACATCTTGATTGCTGCATGAATCTCTAAATCCTCGGCCTCCAAGCCGTTACAACATTCCTCCAAGTTGTCCACCCGGTCGAACAGCTCCCCTAAGCTATCCTACGCACTCACAACACATGCTTCTAAGCTAGAAAGCATGTCTTCGACTTGGCTCGAGACTCCTTTGGTGGTTTCTCAACTTCCTCACACCCACGTTCCATTGGTGGAACATCCACACTTGGTGTAGCTGGGGCTATTCTTCTTTATGCCAAGGGTAATAATGCTTCAACCTAAAGCTTTGATACCAATTGTCACGATCCTAAATTTCAAATAGCAATCATGCGGCACTTAGCACGGTCCGTTGCACTAAGCCTACCTTTCAACCCGAACGAAACACTCCCAAAAGACTAGAAAGAGCCTTAGAGATTTAGAGGATTCAAGAGCAAAGCAAGAACTAAAGAGAGTTTGTAAAGAATGGCTTGTATTGCTCTTTAGAAAGGTTATCTTACAATTTCCCAAAGATCCTAAGGATGATTACAAATGAACACCAATAGATTTATTTATAGTGTGGCACCAAGCTTAAGATTATGCCACAACTTTCTAGATCCTTCTATGTCTAGAATGTACAAGATTCTTCTAGTTTTATTTACAATGTGCCAAAAGGTTCTAGGACCTTCTAGTAAAGTCTAGCCAACTTTAGAGTCTTCTAGGATTGTCTATTTCATTCATGCAAGTTTCAGGATGTTTCAGAAGCTTCTAGAGACTTCTACATCCTTCATGAACCATCCAGCATATTCTAGAATATTCCAACATCTTCTAGCACCTTCCAGCACATGCTAGGATACTCTGGAACATTCTAGAGTCTTCAAGGCTTGAGTTGAGTTCATCTAACTCTAGCTCCTTCTAGATCTCTAGGCCACTCTAGAACTTTTTCATGTAAAAAAGTATAAATCCTTTAGGCAAACATCATTTCTTTGGATTTTAAGAGACATTTTGAGTGGGACGTAACATAAAGCTCCAACACTTAACCATGGAAAACCTAGAAGTTTGACAATGTAGGTTCTTAGATATCATAATTGGTGCTCCTTCTTTTCCAATTATACCTAAAAGCTGGTGATATCCTCCTCTTTCAAAATTACTTGAGGTCTTTGTAATTTACATTATAATTATGTTGCAACATTTCTAAAACTTTTTATCAAAGGCAAAAATGTTTGACCAAATAAACTTAAGTAACACACACAGACCAAAACTAATTTGAACTTTAATTTCTTACATATAATTTGAATTTCTTACATCTCTGCTTTCCCTGCAGGTCTTTTCCTGTGTAGCAGAGAGATTATGGAGAGAATCTATGTGGAGCTTGATGAAGCTAAAGCAGAGATTGAAAAGCTCAGAGCAGATTAGAAAAGTAAAACAGACTTATCTGAAAATTTAAAGAAAGTCCACAATGAGCAACATGCTAATGTCCAAGAAGCAAATTTGAAAATAGAGAAACAGGCTCAAGAACTTAATGAAAAGGCAGAGGAATTTTCTTCTGTGAAGCAGACATGTGAAGATCTGAGAGTAAGTTTGCATGAAAAGGAGTCCATTATCAGGCATCTCAACACTTCAAATGATAAACTTAGAGCTGAATGCAATGAGAAGTTCCAGAACATGGAAGAGGAGAAAAGAACTTTGGTTTTGGCTTTAGAAGAGGCAAATGAGTAGAAATTTGATCAAGACAGACAGATTCATGCATACAAAGAAGAAATTGAAGGCCTTGGAAGAAGCTTATCAGCTTCAAATAAGAAATGTTCAAAAGTAGAGAAGCTTGCCATTTCAACCAAAAAAAGTAAGAGAAAGAAGATCCGTTGATCCAATTGGAAGAAGGAAACCGGAAGACTGAAGAACAGTTGAAGTGGAAAAAGGAGCAGTTCACACATCTAGAAGAAGCGCATGATAAGGTTCGAAATCAATTCAGAGAAAGTAAGAAGAATGGGGATCGGAGAACTCTTCATTGCTTGATGACATTTCTTTGCTGCAGACAAGTTTATGTTCTCAAATTAGAATTTCAGACGATCTTCAAAAATAGTTGTAGATGTGCAATCATGCTCTAGCTCATGAAGAAAGCCGAAGAAAGTTCCTGGAAGTTC
Organism: Hippophae tibetana; assembly: GCA_037013495.1. Lineage (NCBI taxonomy): Eukaryota > Viridiplantae > Streptophyta > Magnoliopsida > Rosales > Elaeagnaceae > Hippophae > Hippophae tibetana. The sequence goes on from CM072812.1 coordinate 33,225,619, forward strand.
AAGTGTCCGATTGGAGTTTTTGACTGCTTTGAGAGATGACAAAATTGCGTCAATAAGACATTTGTTGAGAAAAAAGGAGACAAACTTTAAAGAAATGGAATATCGAATAGGGAAACTTGAGCACAAGAATCAGAATTTGCGGGCTTAGCTAAAAGAATTACATGAAGCTCAAATTCAAGAAGCAGCAGGAGGTTTATTTTCCCTGGAAAAGTGACGAAACAAGCTCAAAAGATCGAAGCAAATGCACAGAGAGTCTACTATTGCAAACCTAAGGGCTAAAGAAGCTGTACTAAGCTAGCAGCTCTAAAAGATGACACAAGAACTGGACAATAATAATCTCAGTTAGAGATGAAAGATGCAACCATTAAGGAGCTAAGAATGGAGTTGGATCAGATGCACAGAGAATGTGCTGCAGATAGAGAAAATGAAATCTCTCCAATGGAGAAAATGACAGAGGACTTAAATACGATAGGAACTTAAACAAGTATAAGTCTAAGCTAGAGAGTAGAGATAAAACAATAAGAGAGCTCTGGATGGAGCTAGAACATATCATGCGGACTCTTGAGCAAATTTCAAAGCCAAGGAAGCCGAATGGAAGTGTCAATTAGAAAGCCTAGAAAGAGAGCTGAACAAATGTATGTCTAAACTAGAGAAGAAAGATGCATCAATAAAAGAACTATGTTGTTGTTGGTGTTAAAAATTACCATATCTGAGGCTCAATTAAAGGTTGCAAATGAAATGGCTGATATGGAGCATGTTGATAGAGAGAAAGATTAAAATATTTCCCTATTGATGCAGCAACTGGAGATGAAAGATGCTGCATTGGTTAAAGCGCAGACAGATATTGAAGAGGCACATAACAAGGCTGTGTCTTCCATGAGAATGATTGAGTCCTTAGATCACATTGACAAGCAATAACATTTGATGCGGCAAGAGCTTGACAGGTACAAGGAAATGCTCTTGGAGTCATCGAAGAGTAAACTTTCCTTACAAGAACAAGTCCTACAGACAGAAACTGGCTTAAGAAAGAGACTTGGGGGAGGTTTGTGATGACTTAGACAGAGCAAACATTGAATTGGCTGAGAAAATCTGTGAAGCATAGGAAATAGAGTTTGAATTGCAGATATGGAAATCAATTGCTAAGCGTTTAAAAACTAATCTTGAAAGGAAGTCATGAAATGCGTAAGAAGTTGGAATCTTATCGTCTTACACAAGTAGATATTGGGGAAGCTGCCAAGCAAGAAAAAGAGTCTCTTCTTCATGTTATAAAAGAAAAGGAAAACAAAATAGAGGACCTCCAACAACAAATTGAGTTACTTGAGTTGAAGCGTGAACCAAGAGAAACAAGTGAAGAAGTGCAAGTATTATCATCCTCCATGTAATGAGCTAATAGCTCTATGAAAATTAGGAGAAAGACAATATTTGAGATTGAACAAGATGTGTGAGTGATAACGATATTCGTGAACAAAACGTATAATTGTAATTTTAGTTTATAGGTGTCTTAGAAGAACATTTTTCAAGCAGAAGAAATTATCGAGCCTCAACGATCGAGCCTCAACGATCATATCTCAGGTATATCTCTATTCTTGTACAAATTAAATTGCATATTAAACACGTAGGACCAACATGAAAATAGGCTATTTGATTGATGGAGTAATAACTATATCGATTGAGCTATATTACCTGTTGAATTAATTATTTATGTGACTAGATCGATCGAGGGATTAATACTCGATCGATTGAGCACTAGATCAATCGACTTTAATAACTAGATCAATCCATTTTTTAGAATTAATTAATTGATATACTGAATCGATCAAGAGGATATTTGATTGATCGAACTACATACTCAATCAATCGTACACTTAATTAGATCAATCGAATGGCCAGAGTTTTAATTTTAAAACTATTTTTAATACGAATTAGATTAGTCTTTTACAATATTATCCTTACTCCTTAAAATTGATTTTATAGACAACATAATAATTTTACTTTGACCTAAAGTATTTTAAAATATTCTATAAATATATAAGCACACAATTGAAACTAATCATACAAGAGCTTAATTATGCTTATTTTTTCATCTTTTATTATCTCTTTTGTTTTATAAATATAATATTATAATTTTTTATGTTTTTTTATTTATTTAATCTATCGAAGTTGGTTTTATTGATTAATAAGCGTAATTGTTTTATGATATTTTGATCACATGTTCTTATAATTTCATACTTATTTTAGTTCTTGAATTATTGTGTCAAATAACTATGTGTATATAACTAAATAATGAACTTTCACAAGAGAAACTCACTCAAGTTATGGAGCACAAAATTCAGAAAGCGAATGATTGATGCAGCTTGCAAATTCATTGGAAAATAAGTTTAATGGATCATTAGTTACGTTCTCTTCTCAGCTTGCTGTGAAACTGGTAGAGATTAATATGGTCCATGAAGCTTGGGAGAAAATCACAACTGCTGAGATAATGGATGCAATAGAAATTAAAGAGAAAAAAATTGATCGTTACAGAACTCGAGAATGACATCCATAATGTACAGTACAATCTGGACGTGCAGCAATAATCATTGTGTGATTCAAAACAACAAGCACAAGAGGTGGAAGCAAAACTGGTGGCAAAAGAGTTGGAAATGAACGAATTGAGAAATCAAATGAAGAGGATGCTTAAAGATTCAGATGCCTTAATTGAGGAGCCTAGAAGTGAAAGAAAAAATTGACTTGAAGATGTAATCAAGTTATCTTCAGAAAGGGAAAATTTACTGGGAGATATTAGCGGAATAGGTGACAATGTTAGTGAGTTTTCAAGTTTAGACCAACAACTTATGGTTATGTTAGAGAACTCAACAGTTCATTTTAGATTAGAAGATGCTATTTTTTATATAGCTTGTGTGAGGACTGAGGGTCAATTGTGTTTTAGAAGACTGCTAATATTTCATGCGATGTATAAAGAATGGCTTGGTTTGTCCTCTTTTTCCTTTTAGCTTGTACATATAGAAGATCCACATGCGCTTGTAAGCATTCTATATTTCTGAATTATTGACCACAAGTTCCCTTATATTTCGGAATTCTAATATAAGTTTCAATCTGTCATTGTCATTATCTTGAGATGTATGTGATAGGCCATATCATTTTCTCTTCAATGAAAAATAAAAACTTCAAATCATTTCTGAAGGCCCTTTGCCATATATAGATTGAGACAATTGTTATGGTATATATTATCAAATTAAATAAAGAATATGAAGTTAGAAATACTAATGTATTGAGAGTGATTGTTAATAATTATTGTTCCTACATATAAGAAATCAAATATGACGTTGACTAATCAAATCAAAATTACGAAATTATCAAAACTATATAGTAATTAAAAAACAAAATTTTGTAACAGCACTACCCTAGCTAGTGGCCTAAGGAATTTGGGCACACCCTCACAAGATAAAAGTGAGCCCTTCATGCTGCACTTGGTTACCACACTTAAGGGTGTAAAGTTTTATAAACACTCCAAAGAGTAGTTCATTCTCTCAAGTACATGAGACAAGTAAAACTTGAAACATTTTCATCTTAATCGTGGTGATCTTTAAAACAATTACTCATTCATCTCAATATAATTAGAATAAGTATATAATTGTGAAGCTCTCAAAATGAAAAATTCAAATAAGTCAGACCAACCACTTAAATGAAGTGAGTCCAATCAAATTTATTCCTAAAATTACATGTCACCATGAATGTAAATATATCCATTATATATCCCCATTTTCTAACAATAAACGCAAGCATTGTTTTCATTATTTGCATAGAAGTGAGAAAATTTGGTCAAAATCAACAAAATTACTGATGAATCAATGTTTGTACCAACTATAAACAGAAGTTCGGACTTCACCTTAAAGAATTAACATTAATTGTTAAGAGTATGATAGAACTTAGAACCATAATAAAATGTTAGTAGAATCCACAGAAGGAAAAAAGTGATCAATAACGCAATCGATTACAGTAGAATTTAAATGAATTTGATTGTATTTATAAACAACTCACGAAATGATAATATAAATACAACATTGCCTCCATCTAAAAATTACTACCAAATACTTAAACCATAAGATATTAAATACAACCCAATTTCTCGTACCATCTTCCCCACCAACATGCAACATGTCGTCAATTTCTAGTATCAATAAAGTTCGCCAACATGTCGAACTCTGGGAATGAAAGCTACAATAGTAATTTGTAGTTTTTTATTAAAAAAAAGCAATGTACTAATGTCCAAAATACATCTTTATCTTCTGAATCACAAAAGTTAATTTTCTCTAAGCATGATGGCACATGCAATCAGGGGCAGGGTAAGTGTATATTGACTACTTTGGTTTTTTTAATCTGATTTGCCCTTGTATGTTCTTGTGTTCGTGAAGGATCGACTGCTGAAAGTTAGACTAGCTTATGTTTTTATTCAGGAAAAGTTGACCCATCAGAGTCGTATTTGGCGCAATGGTCTTCAAGTACATGTAAGTTCGATGTCCAACTTGAAGACAAAATATTCAGTTTTGACTTCCTATCTTCCCATTGATCATGAATTGCAATCAAAGGCAGGGTAAGTGTATATTGACTACTTTGGTTTTCTTAATCTGATTTGCCATTGTATGTTCTTGTGTTCGTGAAGGATCGAATGCTGAAAGTTAGACCAATTTATGTTTTTATTCAAGAAAAGTTAACCCATCAGAGTCGTATTTGGCCTAATGGTCTACAAGTACATGTAAGTTCAATGTCCTGAAGGCAAAATATTCAGTTTTGACTTCCTATCTTCCCATTGATCATGAATTGTAATCAAGGGTAGGATAAGTGTATATTAACTGCTTTGGTTTTCTTAATTTGATTTGCCCTTGTATGTTTTTGTGTTCGTGAAGGATCAACTGTTGAAAGTTAGACCAGTTTATGTTTTTATTTAGGAAAAGTTGACTCACTAGAATCGTATTTGACCTAATGGTCTTCAAATACATGTAAGTTCGATGTCCAACCTGAATTTAAAATATTCAATTTTGACTTCATATCTTCCCATTGATCATGAATTGCAATCAAGAGTAAGGTAAGTGTATATTAATTGCTTTGGTTTTCTTAATCCGATTTGCCCTTGTATGTTCTTCTTGTGTTCGTAAAGGAGCAACTGGTTAAAGTTAGACCAACTTATGTTTTTATTTAGAAAAAGTTGACCATCAAACTCATATTTGGCCTAATGGTCTTCAAGTGCATGTATGTTCGATGTCCGAAGACAAAATATTCATTTTTAACTTCATGTCTTCCCATTGATCATGAATTGCAAACTAGTTCCATAATATTCTAAAAAGAAACAAACTGTAGAAAAAAAAATATTGAAACTTTTTTTTCTTCGAGAACTCTTGTGAAATCTTTTTTGGGTCAGAGAAATTATATATTAATCTATGAATAAGTAATATAGAATTATTTACTAATTTTATGGGTTGTTATTTAAAAAAAAATAATAAATAGTTGTATTTTTTTAAAAAAATTAATTATATTTATATTTCACTTCGTTGCATTTAGAATATATGTATAATTTTTCAATAAATAAATGTTTTATATAATTTGTGGATCACTTTCCTAAATATATTATAAAAAAATTTGAGAGATTTTAGATGTACGTTGAAACACAAACTTAATTACTACTAAATAAACACCCAAAATTATTATCAACTCAAAGAGAAAAAACATAAGACGACATGTCATTTCATATTTCTTAATTCAGTTTTTTCCACATTTATTCTCAAAGAGGGTGGTAAGCTAGTACTATTATATAACAAATAAATAATATGACCAAAAAAATGGCGGGATGATGACATGATTATACACCGTTGCCAACACACAACTGTCAGTTCGTTACTAACAAATTGTTCTTTAGATGCTTCTCTGAGTGACATTGGTCAAATATCAGATCAAATAGAGGAAAAAGACTTCTATAAAAAAAATTGTGCATATTTCCTGGAGAAGCAGAAATAAATATGTCACTATACATTGCAACATAATAATCAATTGCAGCCAATACTGAAGCCTTTCCTTAAATCTAGGCCCACTTTCCTTTAGAAGTGAGCCTTTTCTTGTCATCCATGGAGTAAATAATTTTCGAACAAATCCCAATTTCACAAACCAGTAGAAGTGTTGTCATTCCAAAGTAACTAAGACGACAAATTAGTTACCTTGTGGGAAGCAAGGTATCGACGAGTACGTTCAAAAAAGTTATATATTTTTTTATTTTAAATAATTATTATTTAATTATGATTTAAATAAATAAAATTCAAATTAGTTCGATAAAATAATGTTATTAAAAATATAATACTAAAGGAAATTAAAACAAATATTAAAATAAAAAATAAAAATACCAGAAATTTAACGAGGTTCGGTATAAATGTTACTTATATCATCGGACGTCATTGATCACTTTCACTATCTCTAAATGAATAAACTCTAAAATTACAACTAATTGTGCGAAATTAAGTTAACCAATTATTTTTACAAAAGAGAGAAAGATTTACAAATTTTGGAATGTCTTGGAAGTTGAGGATGATGCTTTATTTATAGCCCAAAATACAACACCCACTTTCATTCCTAATCAATGTGATACTTTTTCAAATTTGCTCACTAAGGAGATATATAACAAATCTTCACCTTAGCGATTTAGTGATTCTCAAATGATTTCTTTAATCTCTTGATCAGTGACATCATTGCCAATTCAAATTTACAGGATCTTAATAAAGTCCAGACAATGTTTGAACTTGATTGTCGTTACCAACTTAGTCATCATATATGTAGAATTCTCTGTAGTATTAATCTTCTGAACTAATACTCTACATTTTTCAATAATCTCTCTCACGAAATGGTAACGAACGTCAATGTGTTTTATACGTGCATGGTAGACTTGGTTCTTTGCTAAATGAATAGCACTCTGACTGTCACAAAGCACTTTAATATGTTTTTGACCAACTCCTAAGTTTTCAAGCAAACCTCGTAACCAAATAATTTCCTTCACAACTTCTATAACTGTCATATATTATGCCTCTGTAGGAGACAAAGCAACTGTGGACTACAAGGTAGACTTCCAATTGATTGGTGCTCTAGCAAGAGTAAACACATAACCAGTAGTTGATCGACGCTTATCTAAATCTCTGGCATAGTTAGAATCACAATATCTGACTGCTTACAACACCAACCACATGTGAAATGTTAGGTCTCGTACACATCATTGCATATATCAAGCTACCAATTTTATTTTCATACGGTACATTTGCCATGTATTCTCGTTCTGCATTATTCTTAGGAGATAATTGAGCACTAAGCTTAAAATAAGAACAAGCGGAGTACTTATAGGTTTTATATATCCATTCATACCAAAACGTTATAGTACCTTCTTCAAATAGTAACTCTGGGTCAAACTAAGTTTTCCCTTTTTAATGTATATGTTTATCTTCATGCCAAGAATCTATTTGGCTTCTCCTAGATCTTTCATCTCAAACTCCTGACTTAGTTGAGCCTTCAACTTCTCAATTTTTACTTGGCTCTTTGATGTAATCAATATATCATTGATGTACAATAGAAGATAGATGAAAGACTCATATTGTAGCTTGAGAAAATACACACAATCATCATGTGTACTTCTAATATACTTTTGTTGCAACATAAATTGATCAAATCATTTGTACCACTGCCTCGGAGATTGCTTCAATCCATACAACGATTTGTTCAGTTTGCAAACCCAATTCTCTTTACCAGTAACATTAAACCCTTCTGATTGAGACATATAGATTTCCTCTTCCAAGTCACTGTGTAGAAACGTGGTTTTCATATCAAGTTGAACTAGTTCCAAATTCAAATATGCTACCAAGGCCAACAAAATTCTAATGGAGTAATGTTTGACAACTGGAGAAAATACCTCATTATAATTGATTCCCTCATTCTTAGCGTAGCCCTTAGCCACCAAAATTGCCTTATACGGAACACCATCTTTCTTAGGAAATCCTTATTTCTTTGTATACACCCATTTGCATCCAATTGCCTTCTTGCCCTTAGGTAGTTGTGTCAACTTCCATGTCTTATTCTTTTGAAGGGACATAAGTTCTTCGTCCATGGCTTCCTTCCATCTTTCAACTTCAGGGCTTCTAATTACTTCTTTATATATGGAAGGAACATTATCTTTGTATCGAGCATGCACCTTAACATTTTGTCATCGTGGCCTATCAACTGCAGTTTCTTCTTGTTGTTGTGGATGTTCTTGGGTTAAAATCTTTTCTTCATCTGATTCATCTTCTACCAATAGAGGATTAGCTTATGTCTTATCTTCACCAACTAGATTAATAATTCTGCTTTCAAACTCCACCTACTTTGGAGTTTGCTCCACCTACTCCAAAGTGCCATTAATCTTCTTAGTTACCTTTCTCAACAAGGTAGATTCATCAAAGGTAACATCATTGTTGAAGATTATCTTTTTCATTTCAAGGCACCATAGTCGATATCCCTTAGAACTAGTAAGGATCCCTAAAAAATAGCTTTATTGGCTCTTGGATCCAACTTTGATTATGTTACATAGTAGTATGTAATAAAACCAAACACATGTAAGAAATTATAATCTCTAGTAGGTTTTCTAGACCATACCTTCATAGGCGTTTTTCCTTCAAGAGTAGATGATGGTAGATAGTTAACAAGATGACATGCATACGTCATAACCTCAGCCCAATACTACTTGCATAACCCAAAATTTGACAACATACACCGAACCTTCTCCAACAAAGTCATGTTCGTACATTCTGCAACTCCATTCTATTCTGGTGTTTTTCAAATAGTAAAGTGTCACAGTATCCCTTCTTTTTCACAAACTTTCATAAATGGATCATTTATGTACTCAGTGCCATTATCAAACCTCAAATGCTTGATCTTTCTACCAGTCTGAGTCTTGATCATCTTCTTCCACTTGAGAAAAATTCCCAGGACTTCATCCTTCTTCTTCATGAGATACACCCAAACTCTTCTGGAAAAGTCATCAATGAAATGACATAATAATGTTTTCCACTCATGGATGGATTTTTTATTGGCCCCCATACATCAGTATGAATATAATCCAATATGCCTTTTGTATTATGGAGATCAGTGCCCAAGCTTACTCTTTTCTGCTTTCCCAATACACAATGCTCACATAATTCCAACTTGTTGGTTATCGCACCTTTTAACAGGCTTTGCTTTACTAGAATCTGTAAAGCTTTTCCACCAACAAATCCCAAATGCATATGCCATAGCTTGGTAGTTTTTGAATCTCGTTCTTCCTCTGAAATTGTTGTTGATGATGTCTCAATAACCGTACTACCAAGGTAGTAGTACAAATTATTCTTTCGAACACCTTTCATCACCACAAGTGCTCCAGAAGTAACCTTTAATGCCTCATTTTGTATGGTCACAGTGAAGTCTTTTGATTCTAAGACTCCCACTACAATGAGATTCTTCTTCATATTTGGAACATAATGAACATCCATTAAGACTCTGATTGAACCATCTTGATTCTTCAAATGAATTATACCAATCCCCAAAACTTTACATGGATAATCATTACCCATGAAAATAACTCCATTGTCTAATTCTTCAAAGTTAAAGAACCATTCCTTATTAGAATACATATGGAAGGCACACGTTAAATCAAAAATCCAATCACCACGATGAAATACTGTTGACGAACCAACCAATGCAAAATTTCAATTTGAATTCCTTTCAGCTACATATGTATCAGACGGTATAGCTTTTCTTTTCTTCTACAACTTTGGAATTTTTTTTTCAATGGTCTTTTTCATGACAAAAGGCATATTCATCTTTACCAAGCCTTCCTTTTGAATGAGATCTGTCTTTCCTTCCTTTCTGTTGAGTTTGTGGATGCACTTTTACAAACAATGTCTCTGCTACTTCATTCCTGCTTTCTTTTTTATCCTTCTTTCTAATTTCATAACTATATAAAGCAGTGCAAACTTCCTCAAAGGAAAATTTATACTTCCCAATGAGTAAGCTTGTAATAAGGTGATCAAACTCATCAGGAAGGGGAACAACATCAAGGCTAAATCTGCTACTAATTGATTAAAAGTAGTAATGTGGTCGTTTATTGTGGTACCTTGAAGGTATTCAAAATGGAACAACTTCTTCAAATAGAGTCGATTCTATCTGTTCTTCTTCATGAACTTGTTCTCCAACACCTTCCACAACTTACTTGTGGATGTCCCTTTCATGAATGTGTACTTTTGTTCTCTTGAGAGACATGAACAGATTGTACCACGTGCCAATCGGTTTATATTTTTTCACTTGACTTCATCTGCTTCATCTGGTTTCTCCTCTTCAATGGTAATGTGTAGACCTTGTTGAAACAGAGCATCTAGAACTTTACCTTGCCATATGCCGAAATGATCGGTTCCATCAAACCTCTCTACTTCGAACCTTCATTTCATCACCATTGTTCTACCTAACATGGATGGTTAGCCTTTTTAGAGGGATTTTTCTTCCTTTATTTCTTCATATACAACTAGAAACTATATTCCAATAGCAAACAAATGCCTAGGTAGAAACCTTCGACTCTGATACCAATTGTTTGGAAAATTGGGTATATTTTCCCTATTCTAAGTAGTTACTATTCACTTAAGATTTAAATGAATAAAACTCAAACTACCCCGAAAAAATAATGTTATTGGATATATAATGCTAAAAGAAACTAAAACAAAAATATTAAAGTAGAAAAATAAAAATACCATAAATTTAATGAGGTTCGGTATAAATGTTACCTATGTCCTTGAGCGTCGTTGACCACTTTCACTATCTCTAAATAGATGAACTCCAAAATTACAACTAATTGAGCGAAATTGAGCTAATCAATTACCCTTACAAAAGAGAAAGATTTTAAAATTTTTGGATGTCTTAGAAGTGGAGAAGAATACTTTATTTATAGCTCAAAATATAACATCCACCTTTATTCCTAATCAATGTGAGACTTTTTCAAATTTACTCACTAAGGAACTATACAACAGAGTAGTATTGTCAAATCCTAAAGCTGCTAGAAGCAATCCAATCTCTTCTAAAATCAATGGACACCACGCCTAACTTCTCAACTCTTCATCGGCAAATTAAGAGTTAAGAACCCTCCCCTGCCAAATTGTTTATTAGTATTTGGCTAGAGCAGGCCTTTTATCTTCCCTCCCACCAAAATTGCAAGCTAAATGGGCTGCCATGTCCTGAACAGTGACAATATTGTGAAACTCCCCACTTTAGAAAAATCCATTACAACAAAGAAACAACGTAACATGTATTTCACTTTTACTGTAATAAATGGATGTGACCTTAACATGTATTTCAAATTTGCAATTTAATAAGTAGGCAGTCTACAAAAGTAAATTTTTACATCAAGCATTTCCTTGTTTAAGTTGTATCATATTTAATCTACTAGTCACTAAAATCATCATGATTTAATGTACTTTAATTGATTAAATAGATTTATATTTATATGATTTTATCATATTTTTATATAAATTTGTTTTTTCTGAATCACAGGTATTTTTATTATTTTTCAGGTATTTTCGTTCAAAAATAACTTAAAGACATAAGGAAAAATACTAGAGGCTATACATCACAATTATATTGAGAAAAGAAATGACAAAAAGCCAAAAAAAAAGGAAAAAACTTTGGATAAAATGGGTCAAAATGTCAAAAAATGCATAAATCCCACTCACAGCTACCCATCCGTGCCAAGTTCCACACGCAGCTAGCACACACCTGACACACGCCCAGCACATGCCAGGTAGACGCCTGACACAAATTGCACTGATTTTCATGCGTGCCAACACACGCCCATGTTGTGTCGCTCGTGCACCAGCACACTTCTCGTCATGTCCCACGCTCACCCAACGCCCGTTTTTCATGCCAACCTCTCATCTATCAAACTTTTCGCACCTCATACACGTGCCAACTTGTCCAAACGCATCCAAATTCAAATTTTGAAATATGTTTCCCCTTTATTTGGCATTTTCCTCACCTATAAAAAGACTATTTTCTCCATTATAAAACACACAATTTTCTAAACTCTTTCTCTCTCTAGGAAGTTTTCTTCTTTTAGTTTTAGATTTGTTCTCTTTTTGGGAAAAACTAGTTATGTTTTTATAGATTTTTAGCTTTTTGATTCAATAAACGGAAATATAAATCCGTTTAGAGGTTTTTCGTAAACAGAATTAGCATCAAAGTTCTATAAGGATTCTTCTTCTTTACAATTATTTTTATTTGTTATATTTAATTTGTCTGTGATTAAATTTAACATGACTGGTTTTTTGTAAACATTATATAATAGTAACATTGTTATGCTTGCGAAATATTAAATATGTAAAAATCTCTATAAAATGAATTAATTTGTTTTTATTCAAGATTTTATATTAAGAATGTTAGAGAGAAATATATTAAGGTTTAATTATATGGTCTAATTTAGAGTAGTGCTCTTTAATTTTTTTGGTACAATCGTCTCGTAGTCAGAGTGAAGCTCTATTTCAAAAGTTTTTATAATAACTATTATTCGAAAATGTATTAATAACATATTTTGAGTAATGGTTTTAAAATTTAAAAATTAGTACTCGGATAATTAAATTCTTAGGTTTAATTTTGACACATTAAATAAAGTTTAAACTAACTAACCTCGTCAAATATGGCATTTAAATGGTTCATTTCTAATCTCTTAAAAAAGGAATTAATTTAATTAACCAAATTAATTATTAACCTCACTTATAGGTCTTAATTGATTTGTTTAATTAATAAAGAATATCTAACACCACCAAAGGTGGTATTCATATAAAAAAGAGATAATCAATAAATATGAATTTATATCTTTAATAACTTAAATAATATGAGCAAGCATAATTAGCTTAGTTATTATATCCATAAATACTTCACTATTATGAATAATAAAAGTTTGCATAAATGTTTATTGAATCTATATAAATATTTATTTTTATGTTATTAGATTATGAAAACACAAAACCCAAAATATTGTGACAGAATGTTTAAGATTTAATTTTGTTTAAGATTTAATTTTGTTTTTAAAAATTTGAATAATAAATTAAAAACCACATATATTTTTTCATTAGATCGACCTTGGAAGTATACTTTTCATTTTCTATTAAATGATTTATGCACTTGCGAGATTTTTACAAATATAAAACCAAAGTATCTGCAAGATCGACAATGTCGATATTGAAAGTTTAATTTTTACCAATTTATAATTTAATAACATAAACAAACCAGCTAGGTATGCAATCGTGTGTAAATATAAGTGTAGAAATAAAATAATAACACACGATATTTTTAGGTGGAAACAACTTAGGCCACAACCATGGCCTAAGAGGAAAACGACCGGTCCACCGGACCACCTAACTTTCCACTATGAAAATTAAATGTTCAAGTACAAACTCGGTCTTATGCTACCCTTCCTAAGATACTACCCCAATGTACTTTACGTACGAGCCCTTGCTCTGTTTTCACAGTTTCCAATATTCGCGTGAACGATTTCCAAACCAACGTTCCAATAAGCTCCCTGCAAATCAGATTGTTCACAAATCAACTGCAAAATAGTTAACACAAAAACACAAGTGCCCATGTGTGTTCTAGAATAGATTTAACAATGAATAATCTTAACTAGATGATTCGAAATATATGTCATTTAAATCAAATCAACTAGAAAATTCTAGAGCAAAAAGATTAAGCCCAAATTCACTAAAAATAGCTTTTTAATATTTAATAATTAAATCAAATAATCATGATTACTCATATAATTATTAGATTTAAATATCCAAGATTCTAATCATAAAATAAGCTATATGAATATGAATATGAAAATAAAATAAAATAAATGGACTAATAAATATGAGACATTAATCAAATATTCAACTAATATATCATAAATTAATTTCTCCGCAGTAAAGGTTCTCACCTTCAATTATATATATATATTAATTAACTTTACTTTGACGCAAGAATATATACTTACTTTTTGAGCTTGTTTGAATACTCATCTTAATTACCTTGTTGTCGCCTCTGTATATATTAATTCCTTTTCTTCTTCTAATTTTGTTTCCTTTTTATATTCCACAGTTTATAGTAATTCTTCTTCGCCTACACCTACTACAATTTGTAGCATTTTTTTTTCTCGGCAGCTTTTTATTTTTCAGTAGCCACTTTAACCCTATTTCTATGTGTATATATATAGATAATGATAACCTACTAGTATTAGGGTTGAAATATTTTGGGCTTCATTATTCAAGGCCCATTTAAATATTTAATTAAAAAATATTAAGATACATAAAAAAATATTTAAGCACAAAAACTAATATTAGATTTATGAACATGTGCTATTAAATGCATAAATGAAACTCTATGTGTCGTAGTTATCAAGGATATAACTGAAGTATAATTATCTGAAACTCGAGCATTTGTTCGGCTTTTCTTGATAGACTTGATAGCATGCCTAAAAAAAATTTACAAGTAAATATTTTGTCCACGAAATAGTCAACACTCATAGTCCTTACAAACTCCCCCTTTGACATTTTCGTGTGGCAAAACCTCTCACTTACTACATGACACTTATAAAAATAAGATAAAAATACAATGATGTCCCTGAATCCATAGTGGAACTATCCTATGGTCTGGTGAATCCATCTTCGGTGCAACTTGATAAGCTTATAAGTAACTGAAAAGACATAGGTAAAGCAAACAACAACTTGGCTTGAAAGCCTCATTGTACATTAGCTCAATTTACATAAAAATAAGTGAAGTGTAAAGAATAGTCATGTAGTATGCATTTATATCAATCAAGCTTAATAAAAATATGTTCTCCCCTTATATGCATAACAAAATAAAAACATGGAAGTAAATATTCTCTCCCTTTTTTTGACATACGAGAAGGACAAAGCATTAGACAAAGCAATGAAGCTAAACTCCTCCTAAAGATATAGAAATGTAAAAGTAAAGTAATACATAAATGCAATATGCTTTAAACTCCCCCTAAGTTTTATGACTCTCTAATTTAGAAACAAATTAAAAAGGTAATAAATAAAAATCAATAAAAATCTGATTTTTTTTTTGTTTTGTTTTGTTTTTGTTTTTGTTTTTGTTTTTTTTTTAATTTTCATAACTAGCCACATAAGGTATTAAACTCATTTAATTACAAACAAGCACACAACCAATTGAGAACTCATCATTATTTAACTCCAATTTTGATTATTTATCATATAAATAAATAAGTAGAATAGAAGAGGTGCACACGGACACTTCACACATATAATGACATACTGAGATTTACTTAAAGTAATATATATGTTTAAACTCCACAAATATGTCAATTAATTCATTTATGATCTATCAAGAAAGACTTAGAAGAAAAAATTTATCATCTATCATGTAAAACTACAATCGAGTCTTCAATCTTACAAAATAAAGTATATCCACTAAAGGAGGACATTTTTTGTATTTTTTTATACATATGAGGTAAATGATATATAAAAATTTTTTAAACCACTATTGGCTCTTTCTTTTTGTGCATTCAATGTGCAAGATTTATATGTAATCGCTTTTTGCATAATCTTTCATTCTTTTTTTTTTGCACGAACCATAAACCTAGCATGATGACTTTCACATTAGTTATGAGGTAGTTCTCTCCGCTCACTGCGGTAGCTTCACACATCACAGTAGGTAGCCCTCTCAATACTAGGTGCCTCTATGAGATAAATTTTTTGAAAGCAAGAAATATAACTCAACACAATTTTACAATCAAGATTAGTTGAAGTCCTAAAATCTTTCAAGAAAATCCATAAACTTCAAGCATAACATATATGTGTGTTCGTGAGTGTGTGAATAAGTTCATGTCAACATTGATCATCACATGTATAAGAATATGTGTGTGCGTAAGCCAAAATTGTAAAATAATTTATACAATAAATATCAAAATGAGTTGAGTCACTAAAAATGAGATTATATGTATGTAAGTATTAAATAAGTCAAATATTGTGTTGGCCAAACAAGGATGTTACTCTTTTTTTTTTTGTTAATAAAATTTGAAATTCAATTTGAGGGAGAAATTCCCAAGGCACTTCTGAGATACTCAAATCTTTGAGTGTCTATGGCTTTAGTGAATATATCAGCTAATTATCTCTCAATAGGTACAAACTTAAGTGTCACTATTTTCTCTTCAACTAATTCTCGAATAAAGTGATGCCTAATGTCAATGTGCTTAGTTCTAGAATGTTGAACCGAGTTCTTAGAAATACATATAGCACTAGAGTTATCACAATATAAGGGCATCATACCTTGTGGTTGACCGTAATCCTTGAGCATGTTTTTTGTCCAAAGCATTTGTGTGCAAGAACTTCCTGCAACAATGTATTCCGCTTCAGCTATAGATAGTGAGATAAAGTTATGCTTTTTACTGTGCCATGATACTAAGTTGTTTCCAATGTAGAAATAACCACCTGATGTGATCTTTCTATCATCCTAGTTGCCTACCAAGTCGGCATCTGTAAAACCACTTACTTCACAAGTAGTGTCAGTAGTAAAATATAAACCATAATTACTTGTTCCTGAGATATACCTGATGATTCTCTTTACATTTTCTAAGTGTGATTCCTTAGGGTTAGCTTGATAACGGGCACACACACACATACTAAAACATATGTCAGGTCTACTTGCAGTGAGGTAAAGTAAACTACTTATCATACTCTTATAAAGGGTTTGATCAACACTTTTACCTTGAGTGTCCTTTGTAATTTTTGTGCTGGTACCTAAAGGAGTTCGTAATGGCTTGCTAGTTTCAAGACCAAACCTTTTAACAAGGTTACAGGCGTACTTGGTTTGAGAAATAAATATATTATCACTAGATTGTTTAATTTGCAAACCAAGGAAGAAAGTCATTTCACCTACCATGGACATTTCAAATTCATTTTTCATAACATGCACAAAATCATCCACTAGTGTACTAGATGTGGATCCAAAAACTATGTCATCCACATAAATTTTAGCAATAAAGATCTTGTTACTACTCCTTTTAATGAATAAAGTCTTATCAACTCTCTCTCGAATAAATCCCTTGTTCAAAAGATAGTTGGTAAGTCTCTCATACCATGCTCGTGGAGCTTGTTTCAAACCATACAATGCCTTTTTAAGTTTGTAAACATGATTTGGAAATTTCGGATCAACAAATCCTTTTGGTTGTTCCACTTACACCTCCTCATTCAAAAATCCATTCAAAAAGGTAGACTTAACATCCATTTGATATAATTTGAACTTCATATGATAGGAAATGGCAAGTAAAATCCTAATTGACTCTAGTCTAGCTACATGTGCAAATGTTTCATCAAAGTCAACTTCTGCTACTTGCGTGTAACCTTGAGCTACTAGCCTAGCCTTATTTCTAACAACAATGTCATGCTCATCAGATTTATTTTTGAACACCCATTTTGTTCCAATAACATTTTTTTGTTTTTAGGCTTAGGTACTAATACCCACATATGATTTCTTTCAAATTGAGCTAACTCATCATGTATGACATTTATCCAAAATTCATCCCTAAGGGCTTCATTCACATTTTTTTGGTTCAAATTGAGAAATATAGCATAAATGGGTTACCTCACTTATTTGTCTTCTTCTTGTTACCATGCTTGCATTAGGATCTCCAATTATATTCTTAATAGGATGATTTGTTGAAGTTCGAGTTGGATTTATCATTGATGAGGTTGATACTTCTTCCTTTTTTTCTTCTCTTTCCTCTAACTCTTCTTCTTTTATTCCAATTGTGTCACTGGTCATTGTTAATTGAGGTGTTGTGAAATTTTCTTCATTTCCAACTTCTTCACTTGTAATCTTCTTACCCCCATCATCTATAACGACATTTATGGATTCTATAACTACATTAGTTCTACAGTTGAAGACTCTATAAGCTCTACTATTTAGGGAATAACCAAGAAATATACCTTCATCACTTCTTGAATCAAACTTACCCAACTATTCTCGATCTCTAAGTATGTAGCATTTACTTCCAAAAACATGCATAAATTTCAGATTGGGTTTTTTACCTCTCCATATCTCATAGGGAGTTTGGTTTGTACCTGGGTGAAGATATACATGATTTATAATGTGACATGCAGTGTTTATAGCTTCGGCCCAAAACTTTTTAGAGAATCCCTTGGCATGCATCATTACTATTGCCATCTCTTGAGGTATCCTATTTTTCCTTTCAACTACTCCATTTTGTTGAGGTGTGATAGGAGTAGAGAATTCATGAAAGATACCATGTTCTTTGCAGAAGTTAGCATACTTGGTATTTTCAAACTCTTTTCCATGGTCTGTTCTCAATCTCTTAATGGTTACTATTTTGTCACCTACTTCAACCTGCACTCTTGTACAATATGAGATGAAGAACTCAAAAACATCTGACTTGTCTCTAAGAAAGTATACCCACGTGTAGCAAGAAAAGTCATCTACTAAAACTATGATATATTTCTTACCTCCAATACTTTATGTTCTCATAGGACCCATAAGGTCAATATGTATCAATTCCAATACTCTGTTTGTATTTATACTCTTGATCTTCTTATGTGCAATCCTAGTTTGTTTACCCAATTAACATGGTCTACATACATGTATTTCAATTTTTGAGAGAATAGGTAAACCATGCACAGTCTCAGTTTTACTTAATCTAACCAGATCTTTAAAATTCATATGACTTAGCTTTTCATGCCATAAGGTAGTTGAGTCATTACTAGCTAGGTTATATGTTACTGTGGATGATGTATCAATACAATAGCAATTGTCATATGATCTGATTCCCTTAATCATACATTCACCCTTTTGATCTGTTACAATACAATGATTGTTTGTAAATTGCACATTAAAATCACTATCACATATTTGACTTATGCTAATCAAGTTTGCCTTAAGTCCTTCCACATATAAATTTTCATCAAGTTTAGGGATACCCTCTATTTGAACAGAGCCTTTTTCCAATAATTTTAGATGTTTTACCATCACCAAAGGTAACTGTCCCTTCATTACAATTCCCAGTCATATGTCTAGAGCATCCACTATCAAAATACCAAGAGGTATTTGATTTAGCTTTAAACGCTATATGGGCCACAAAGTAGTGCAACTCAGATTTCTTAACCCATCTTTTTTTAATTTTGGATATTTGAGTTATCGATTTCTTATGTTCCTCTTTTTGTGTAGTTCTTGTAGTAAAAACTTTACGTTTTGAAATTTTTTTAGGTTCCTTAGAAAAATTTGTACTCGTGATAGAATCATAAGCATAAAGAAATCTACAATTAGGTCTAATATGTCCTTTCCTACCATAGTGATGACAGATAGGAACAAACTGATTTTTCTTAGAATGATAAGGTGCAGAAACTACCTTCCCTACCTGAGCAATAGTGGGTTTTACAAATTGAGTTTTGGATGATTAAGGTGTTGATTGTTCATCTATGTATCCAAGACCTCTCTTATCTCTATGTGGCTTTCCATAGTCTAGGACTTTGGTTAATTTTTCAGCACCTATGGTCAAATTCTTTACCGTCTCTTTAGCAATACTAAGTTCTTTCCTAAGATTTTTGTTTTCCTCAGTGGTTTCTACTAGTATCATATTCAAGGCATTAATATGATCAGACAATTCCTTTATATCTTTCTCTAGTCTAGAGGAATTTGTTTTGTGAACATTGATGATATCATTAAGTTTAGTTACTTCCACAAGCAATTTATCTCTCTCTTTCTGGCACCTAGACAATCCATGAATAGTTCCTCATAATTCGATACATTAAAATTAGACAGTAAGAGAGAAGAGTTTATTTCTTCATTTTCTTCATCCGAGCTAAGCTTAGAGTCATTGTGATGTGCATTGACAGTTGCGGTGAAGGCACAATAATTAGTGTCACCATCCTCTGAGTTACTAGCATTATCCTGCTCACTTTCTGTGTCACTGAGTGTAGCATTAAAGGCTTTTCCAAATTTCTTTTTATTGTTAGCACAATCTGTAGAAATATGACCAAATCCTTCACAAGTAAAGCATTGGGGACTAGTGGGTTTACTTGTTCGACTAGATTGTCCCTTGTTGGAATGATTATTCTGTTGACCCTTCTTCTTCATAAACTTCTTAAATTTCCGTGCTAACAAGACTAGTGACTCATCATTCATATCATCATCACTATCAGAGATGTCCTTTTTGGAGCTTTTGAATGCCACATCCTTATTTTTCTTGGGTGGATCAAGAGAAAGCTCATAGGTTTGGATTGACCCGACAAGTTCATCATTTTTTAGTGTGTCTGCATTCTTGCTTTCCTCTATTATTGTAACTTTCATCTTATAGTCTGTTGTTAAAGAGCTTAGGAGTTTGCGCACTTGTATAGGTTGTGGAATTTTCTCACCAAGGTTAGAATAAGCATTAGTGATATCACAGAAGCGAGCATAAAATTGACCAAAGGTTTCGTTGTTGCTCATTTTAATAGAATAAAACTCAGATGTTAGCAATCTCATTTTTGTTTGTTTTATTTGGGAAGTACCTTCATGAGCAAGAGCAAGTGCATTCCATGCATCTTTAGCAGTCTCATAGTCGGAGATGTGACGGAACTCATCCATCGACACTGCAGCAAATATTGAGCTTAGACCTTTTTTATTTGCCCCACTAAGGGTGCGTTCTTCAGTGGTCCAGTCTCTTCTTGGCTTTATGATTGTTACACCATCTTTCGTTACCGAAGGTGGTTCCCAACCATCAAGAATAGCATCCCAGACGTTTCATCTTGTTTGAGAAAGGCTTGCATGCAGGCCTTCCAATAAGGGTAATTAAACCCATCAAAGAGTGGGGGTCTAACAGATAACCCACCTTCTTTCATTTGGTCCATAAGTAAGTGTGTGTGTCCCTAAGAATCAATCTCACTAAGTATGTCTAGTGTTTGGCTATGATACCAATTGAAAGTTTATAAATTATGGACCTAATTAACCTAGAGGGGGGTGAATAGGTTATTTTTAATTTTTACCAATTTATAATTTAATAACTTAAACAAACCAACCAGGCATGCAATCGTTTGTAAATATAAGTGCGGAAATAAAATAATAACACATAATATTTTTAGGTGGAAACAACCTAGGCCATAACCATGGCCTAAGAGGAAAACCACCAGTCCACCGGACCACCTAACTTTCCACTATGAAAATCAAATGTTCAAGTACAAACTCGATCTAATGCTACCCTTTCTAGGATACTGCCCCAATATACTTTACTTACGAGCCCCTACTCTATTTTCAAAGTTTCCAATATTCGCGTGAACGGTTTCCAGACCAACGTTCCAACAAGTTCCCCGCAAATCAGATCGTTCACAAATCAACTGCAAAATAGTTAACACAAAAACACAAGTTCCCGTGTGTGTTCTAGAACAGATTTAATAATGAATAATCTTAACTAGATGATTCGAAATATATGTCATTTAAATCAAATCAACTAGAAAATTCTAGAGCAAAAAGATTAAGCCCAAATTCACTAAAAATGGTTTTTTAATATTTAATAATTAAATCAAATAATCATGATCACTCATATAATTATTAGATTTAAATATCCAAGATTCTAATCATAAAATAAGCTATAT
The DNA here is from genome assembly GCA_037013495.1 of Hippophae tibetana. Lineage (NCBI taxonomy): Eukaryota > Viridiplantae > Streptophyta > Magnoliopsida > Rosales > Elaeagnaceae > Hippophae > Hippophae tibetana. The sequence goes on from CM072812.1 coordinate 33,247,299, forward strand.
GAATATGAAAATAAAATAAAATAAATAGATTAATATATATGAGACATTAATAAAATATTCAACTAATATATCATAAATTAATTTCTCCGCAGTAAAGGTTCTCACCTTCAATTAATATATATATATTAATTAATTTTACTTTGCCGCAAGAACATATACTTACTTTTTGAGCTTGTTTGAATACTCATCTTAATTACCTTGTTGTCACCTCTGTATATATTAATTCATTTTCTTCTTCTAATTTTGTTTCCCTTTTATATTCCACAGTTTATAGTAATTCTTCTTCGCCTACACCTACTACAGTTTGTAGCATTTTTTTTTCTCGGTAGCTTTTTATTTTTCAGTAGTCACTTTAAACCTATTCCTATGTGTATATATATATATAGATAATGATAACCTACTAGTATTATGGTTAAAATATTTTGGACTGCATTATTCAAGGCCCATTTAAATATTTAATTAAAAAATATTTTTAAATCATATCTTAAAAATATTAAGATACATAAAAAAATATTTAAGCACAAAAACTAATATTAGATTTATGAACATGTGCTATTGCTATTAAATGCATAAATGAAATCCTATGTGTCGTAGTTATCAAGGATATACCTGAAGTATAATTATCTAGAACTCGAGCATTTTTCAGATTTTCTTGATAGACTTGATAGCAGGCCTAAAAAACGAATTTACAAGTAAATATTTTGTCCACTAAAATAGTCAACACTCATAGTCCTTATAGGTATTGTGCTCATCAAGTTTTTGGCACTGTTATCGGGGACTTGATGTTGTGCTCATCAGGCACCGAAGATGAAGCTCTAAAAATTCAAGAACGAACCTCGAATAGATATGTAGTTAAAAAATAGTGAAATACCTTATCAAATCAAAGGTGTAGCAGAACAAATTTTCCTGCAACTTGTTTGTCATTAACTGTTGAGTAAAATTTAGAGTACGTAACTCTAAACTTACTAATATTTTATCCAAATAAGTAAACAAATTACTTGTATCATATGCATAATAAAATACACTATAATATTTTTCAAAGACAACTCACAATTTGAAGAGAAATACAAACACTCAAAAAGAAAACTCATACTTCACACTTAATCTAAGAATACAAAGACTTATTTTCTTTTGAAAGGATACTTAACCCAAATGCAAGGGAGGCTATTTATAGTCCTCACCTTGAAATCTACACCATATAAATATATAATTAAGAAATAATTCTAACCATACATTATTACCACATTCTACACACTTCTCATTTCTACATCTTTCTAGGATTTTCTCGTAAAAACACTTTCTTCAACATTTGAGAAGCTTCCATTGTATTGGGATTAGATAAAATGGATTGGACTTTTATTTTCCTTAGACTTTATAATGGGTTGGGGTTGATCTTTAACACCTCTCCAACATCAGCTCTCACTATTTTATTGTGTTGAGCTAACGGAAAAACATTTTGAACTTGCCAATGCTTAAGCTTTTTGTGAACAAGTCCACAACTTGATTATCTGCCTTATCTTAGTTTCTTCTTGCAGAACCTTTTCCCTGATAAAATAATAGTGCACTTCAACATGCTTAGTTCTTCTATGAAAGACTAGATTCTCCATTAAACAAATTGCTGATTGATTGTCACAGTATAACGAAATTGCATAATATATTGATTGGTGTAGATTATTCATTAGTTGTATCAACCATGTACTTTCTTGAGCTACCATTACGGCTGCTCAATATTTAGCTTTAGTGGTTAATAATGATATTTTTGGTTTTCTTTTGCTACACCAAGAAATTGTTCCAAAACCAAGTTTAAACACATACCCAATTGTTGATCTCCTGTATAGTCAGCATCACAGTAACCAACTAACTTGTCGTATCCACCTTTCTTGTACAAAAGATCATAGTCAATTGTACTCTTCACATATCTCAGTATTCGTTAAACTACTTCTAAATAAGGCTTCTTTGGATTTTACATGTACCAACTCATCACACTAATTGCATAAGAAATGTCAGGTCGGGCTAAGTTTAAGTAGATCAGACTGCCTACTAATTTTCAATACATTATCATATATTCCAAATCTTTTCCTTTATGTGCACACATTTTGACATTTAGTTCTATTAGCGTTGAAATCGGTTTGCATTCAAGCATTCTGAACCTCTTCAACAAATCTTTGGAATATTTTTGCTAACAAAGAAATATTCTTTCTTGTGTGTGATCAACCTCTAGACCAAGAAAGTGCTTGAGCTGTCCAAGTTCTTTCATCTGGAAACAGACTAATAAATTCTCCTTTGTTCAAAGAATTTTTGCCTCATCATCACCAGTTATGATTAAATCATCTACGTATACTAGCATGATAGCTAGCTTTCCTTCATTGGCTTTGAAAAACAAGCTAGAATATACAAGTGTTACGGAATAACCATTTTGTGTTAGAAATTTAGCAATCTTACCATACCATACCCTGTGTGCTCGTTTCAATCCGTAAAGTTCTTTCCGTAACTTACACACATATTCAAGATGATCTTAGCTCTAAAAACCCATTGGTTGGATCATATAGATCTCCTGATCCAGCTTTCCATGAAGAATAGCATTCTTCATATCCATTTGCCACAAATTTTAGTCTTTGTTGGTTGCAAGTGCAAGTAGGACTTATACAATTGTAAGTTTTCCACCAGATTAAACGTTTCATCATAATCTAGTCTGTATTGTTGAGAGAAACCATGAGCTACCAATCTTGCCTTGTACCTCTCAATTAACCCATTTGGAAGTCGCTTTATCTTATAAACCCACTTATAGGACATGGGTTTCACATCTCCTTATTTTTGCACCAGATCCCAAGTTTGATTTTGTTGAAGTGCATCAATCTCTTCTTTTATAGTTTCAATCCACTCAGATTTTTGTGATGCTTCTTCGAACGTCTCAGGTTCTATTATATTTTTTTCTTCAACCATGGCTACATTAGCATATTTGGGATTTGGCCTTCGTGTTCTTGTTGACCTTTGGAGTTGATTCTTCCATTTCACTAGGCCCACCTTTTTCATTTGGTTATTGATATACACCAGTTTTCCAAGGATTCTAGGTTACTCTTTGTTTGACATTATTATTGTTTGGATCTCCTGATTCATCTGAACTTGGTTGGAGTTGAATAGTATGCTCCCCTATCTTTTTTTGCAACTTAAATCCAAATTCTCTTGAGTTTGGAAACACCTTTTTTTTTCTCTAAGGACCACTAAGAAGATGCTTCATCGAATACCACATCTTATGAAGTGTAGCATCTTCCACTTGTTTGATCACAACATTTACACCATTTTTTTAGCTATTGTATCCCACAAGGATACATCTAACAACTTTCTTGTCAAACGTGCTTTGTAAATTATCAAGAATAAATACATAACATACACAACCAAATACTTAAAAGTAACTAACTATAGGTTTCATGTTCCACGGTATCTCAAAGGGTGAAATAAATCCTAACCATGGTTGAGGAAGTTTTTTGATCATAAAGGCTACAATTCTCATTACTTCAGCCTAAAACCTTCCAGGTACATTCTTTTCATGTAGCATACTCTAAAATATTTCTGTAAGATGTTGGTTCGTTCTCTCTACTACACCATTTTTTGTGGAGTGTTGGCACAAATGTACTGATGAAGAATTCGACATTCCCTTAGGTATTAAGAGAAATCTCTTGAGTTATACTCTCTACCATTGTCTATATGCAAGCAACATAACTTATTTCCTACTTTTCCTTCAATTGACTCTCTAAACTCTTTAAACTTTGAGAATGTGTCAGATTTTTCTTTCATAAAGAAATTCCACACATACCTTGAGAAGTCATCAATGAATGTCACCATGTACCATATACTACCAATCAATGGTTGCTTAATGAGCCCGAATACATTAGAGTGAACTAACTCCACTGGTTCTTTTGCTTTAAACTTTGATTCCTTATATGGAAATTGGTAAGCTTTACCATACTGGAATCCTACACAAACTGTGTTTGTTGGCATGTCTAGTTGAGGAAGACCTTTAAGCATGACTTCTTCTTCATCACACTTAGCTTGGAATAGCTAACATGACCTAGCCATATGTGTCATAGATCTATTATCTCATTTTTTTCTTATCTTGTCTACATATGTAGATTTTGCTGACATCACATAGACTGATTCTAATCATTGCCCTTCCATTGTTGTTGTTTTCTGAGATTTTGATATCACAATACCCCTTTACATCTCCGAGACCAAATAATACATAGTGACTTGATGATGTCAATTGAACCACATATAGCAAGTTTTTCTTCATTCCTGGGACATGATAAATATTTTGAAGTGGTACCTGGTTAGAATTATAATGAGACGTAACTATAGTATTACCAATGTGAGTTATCGATAACCTTGAATTATCAGCAATCACCACTACACGACCTCCCTTATACTCAAACAAGCTTTGCAACTTTAGTTTATCACCCATCATATAATTTGAGCAGCCTAAACCTACGATCCAGTCATTCTTGTAGTCAATCTATTCTTGTGTTGTTACCATGAGAGCTAATTTTTTTCCTCTATAGTGAATAATGCTTCGACATCCCAACCATTTTTTTCCATTCTCCTTAGAACTGGAAGTAGTTGTATTACTTTCAATAGGCTTTTTCTTGGTCCAATAATCTTTTTCCATATGACCCATCTTCCCACAATTGTAACATTTACTATCAAAATTTCTATTATTATCGTATTTCTTCCAAGCTCCCCCTGGACGAAAGCATCTCTTACCTTGAGGAATTTTTCCTTTGTCGCCATCCTTTTTAGATCTACTACCATTGTACCACTTAAAAGTGCCTCTGTTTTTGCTGGTGTAGAGCGCTTCTTCCTTATCCTTCAGTGAGACTCATCCCATTTGCTTAACCATAGCTTTTTGACCAGCCAGTAAATTCTCAAACCATGAATAATTATTCAGGTCTCAAACCATGAATAATTATTCAGGTCTCAAACCATGAATAATTATTCAGGTCTCAAACCATGAATAATTATTCAGGTCTCAAACCATGAATAATTATTCAGGTCTCAAACCATGAATAATAATTATTCATTTTATCTTGGTTTCCCCAATAGGAGCTTTCATATCTAATTCTAAAATTTCTAGCATAACGAATTCACCTTGTGAAAGTACTGGGCAATCGTCATGTCGCGTTGCGCCATCGATAGTAGCTCGTTCTCGAGAAGTTACATTCTTGTATCATTCTTCTTTGAAAATAGTGTAACAAAAGTGTCACATTCTTCCTTCGGTGTTTTGGCATCCCAAATGTGCTCTAACATTTCTTCTTCAATTATGGTCTTTAAAGTAAACATCGTTTTGCCTACTTTAATTTTTCACTTCCGTAAGATTCCATTTGCATCTTCCACTGTTAGTTGTGTAACTTTGCCACCACCGATAACCTCCCGTAGGTCTTGACCTTATAGGTAAAAATCCATACATGTTTCCTATATGTTATAGTTTTTGTTGTTGAGTTTCGCCAGCTTTAATTTTTCACTTCCGTAAGATTCCATTTGCATCTTCCACTGTTAGTTGTGTAACTTTGCCACCATCGACAACCTCCCACAGGTCTTGACCTTGTAGGTAAAACTCTATACATGTTTCCCACATGTTATAATTTTTGTTGTTGAGCTTCTTGATTCCTCCAACTACTTAAGGGTCACCCATTGTGCCGGTAAGACTTTGACTAAACCGAGCAAGCTTTACTAATAAACTTGCATAGTATCAAACTTCTCACGATTCAAGATAGCTCCACCAAGAATGATCCCTGGCTGTCTCGCTCTGATACTGATTGTTGAATAAAATTTAGAGTACACAACTATAAACTTACTAATATTAGATCCAAACAAGTAAAAAAATTATTTGTATTATACCCATAATAAAAAATATTATAACATTTTTCAAAGATTATTAATAATTTATAATCAATTTTTATGTATTTTGTTTTCATGCTCGGAGCTAACACAATATTATCTCAAATGTATATGAGACCAAAATAATAATTCTTTAGGAGTAACTTCTCCCTTTCTATACATAAAAAGTTAATAGATAATATTAATTTTAAAAAATAAACTGTAAATATTTTAGACAACTATCTCTTATATATAAAAAGATAATATAAAATTTTAAAAACTTTACAAAACAAAAATATTTTAATGAAAATAAAATAAAAAAGGTTCTGCTATATAGAATTTTTTTTTGGGGTAAGAAACACACATTAGTATAAAGAAAAAAGAATGTCACTCTTTAAAACAACTCCATAAAATAAGAACAAAATAAAAATATTAAATCAAATAAATATTATTTGGCATGGGATAGCAACTCCATATAGACTAATAGATTTAAATGTTTATTTTCCATCATTTTCTCATTATTTGTTTGCAAATTAATATTTTAAAAAATATATTATAAAAATATTATGGGATTCGAATGTAAGACAATTAAATGATAATAATGGTGTTGTAAATTAGATTATTTTAGTTTTATTATTTTTAAATATGATATTATAAATCTTCTTATTATAAAAAATTGGATATATTTAATCTTATAATTATTAAAAATAAATATTTTAATTTAATAATTATTGAAAAATATAGATTTTAATTGTAAAATTAAAATTTATTTTATATATTAAAATACTTCATTTTTATAAATTATGAAGTGAAATTGAAAATAGGACACGTAAAACCTTCATCTGGATTCGTGTAGGCATGCGTTTTTCTTACTTCTCTTTATTTCATAATATTTTGAATATATTTCATAATTTATTTATTATATAGACTAATAGATTTAAATATTTCAATTGTCCATCATTTTCTTATTATTTGTTTTCAAATGAATATTTAAATATTTTTTATTAAAAAAATGTTATAGAATCGGAAGTAGGGTGATTAAGTGATAATAATGATTCTGTTTTCAGGTGAAATAGATTATTTTAGTTTTATTATTTTGTAAATATAATATTATAATTTTTATTATTATAAAAATAAATATATTTAATCTTATAATTATTAAAAATAGATATTTTAATATTAAAATTATTTAAAAACATGTATTTTAAGTACAAGGTTAAAGTTTACTTATTATATTAAAATATTTTATTTTTATAAATTATGAAATTAAATTAAACATAAGAAACGTAAAACTTGGATTCGTGTAGGCATCTGTTTTTCTTATTTTTCTTTCTCCTTTTCTTATTTTTCTTTCTACCACTGAAATGAAATGAGAATTAATTATTTCTAATTTTATGTTTAATTGAGTTGAAAAGTAGGAATAAAATATAATCGATTCATAAAAAAGAATAAATGATTTCTCACCCCTTACAGAATCATGATTATATTTTCATTTAAAATTTTGTTTTCCTAATTTTACTACAATCTCAAATATAACTTTAAATCTTAAATCTTAAATCCTAAAACTCAAAACTTTATTTGTAAAAATAATAATTTTAATTCAAATCTCAAAACATTAAACTCTAAAACTCTATTTAAAAAAATAATAATTTTAATTTTAAACTTTAACTCATAAATATAAACTTAAATCCTAACCTTAAATCTCAAAATCCTAATCTTAAACCTTAAAACTCTATTTTTAAAAAAATTAATAATTATTTTAAAAATAATGATTTTAATAATATATTTTATTTAACGAAAAAATAAGAATTAAATATTATTATTTAAATTTTACTGAATATAATAATATTAAAGTAATATATAATATTTTTCATTTTATTTTAATGATAAACAAAATACTATAATATTTATTTTTCTTTTATTCTAATTATCAAACTAAATCAAAATGTTTACTTTTAATTCTATTCTCGTTCTAGTTCTCTCACTCATTTTCACTTTACGAAAAAAAAGACGCATTTATTTCGTAATATTTTGAATAATTATTTTTATTATTTTTAAATATCAACTGAAAAGCCATGTTCGCCCTAGTTTCACACTTTACAATCTTCTCGCCGACGCCGCCCGACTGGTATCCTCCAATATTGCAGTTCGGCATTAAGCTGATAGCCTCCACAGTCCACTCTCTCAATCTCTTCCCTTTCTTCATTAGTCGTCTTCCCTTTCTCCATTAGTCGTCCATCTCTCTATTCTTTTATATGTAAGACACTTCGTTCGCTCAGTTTGTGATTCTCATATATGGGTTGTTAGCTGGTATTTAAAAGATTTCTTCTTTATTATGTTTATGATTGTTGCAAATCAAAAGAAAAACTGTTTCATTTATATTATTATCATATTTGTGTGATCGGCCTGTAGTTTTCGATATTCATCTGGGCTGGCTTATAGTAGTAGTAACTCTGTGTAACTGGGTTCTGTCGTATCCTCAAGGTTGATATTTATTGGAGATAGTATTTAGTTAGTAGCAGCTATATTAGTTAGCCCTATTTTAGTTTCTCATGTATTCATTTTTCATCTGTGTATACATCCCCTTGTAGACTCATGTAATCTTCAATTGATAATGATAAAACTTCACAGCAGTCAGTTTCTCTGTTCTTGAGTTAGTTAGTATGGTATCTGAGAGAGCTTCATGGATATTGGGAGAATGAAGGTTCGCTGCAAATCTTCGATTGATCCACCACTGTTTGGTTCTTGGCTTTCTGTTCTATCGTCTAGCATTCTTCTTCATCTTGTTAACATCTTCATCGGACTTATATTCGATACATTTTCGCTCTGTATCGGAGCTTGGTGGAGCACTAGAGCGGTTCCTACACTTTCAGATCTTTTTCTTCTCCGGGGAGTTGAAATTCGGCAACCAAAATTTTGATTCCATAAAAATGGTTGCAATTTTGCTTTTGCTCTAAGTATCTTTTCTCCGACTGTGTTCTCTTTACGCTTTCGGAATACATTACGAGTCTGATTCAGAGTCGGTCTCCGAAGCAACTTTTGAAGAATCTCAGAGATGACTTTGACTTTTGCCTTTTGACGATTCAAGTTTCTCAAATTTTTTGCCATAAGAGATCTGAATCTCTCTGAACTCACTTTCCAAATTTATTTTGGTACTTTCCTTTCTCTACTTTCGATTTTCCTACTCTCTACCTCTCATCCATCTTGGTTTCAATCATTCCTAAATCTTGTAGTCTTTTTCTCATTTCTATCTAGATATCTTGTACTCCATTCTTTGCACTCATATCTTGTACTCCTTTTTTTTATTTTGCTAAGCTTTGATTTTATTTTGGATTCAATTCTCTTTTGCTTGAGTTTGATTTGCGTTTCATCTTGCTCGGTTCCATTCTCTCTCTATTTTGTCTGCTATTAGTTGAATGCATTGATTACATTTCTTCTTTTGAATTCTGTTGATGGAAACGTGAAGTAATCACGTAGGCAATCTGGATTTAGATTTGGAGATTTGCAACCTCATTGAAAAGGAGATCGGGTCTTCCAAGCTTGCTCTAGTTGTTCCACTATATGTCCATAGCAAGATCAGGTTTTCCTATTTGGTAAACATGTTTCTGGTGCTACTTCTATGATTGAAACAATTGAGGTGGATGAGACTACATCCATGGAATAGACTCTAGCATCTAAGGTGTGAGATGCAATTGACATTTTGGTTTGATCAACTTTGCTTTGCCTATTTTTGATCTATTGGCTCAGTTGGATGCCAGTTCATTATTATTCTTTTTTGAATAATGTTGATTTTGCTAATTCTTTTTCTGTTTCATATCATGGAATTTTTAAGATCAATTCTGCTTTGTCTATTTTGATCATTTGGCTCAGAATTTTCATCGACAAATTTCTTGCTCTAATGTGAGCAATTATTTTCTCTCATCTCAGTATATGAGAGTCAGAGCTTTACTTCAGTTTCTTCTAGTGTTTCTTCCCATTTAGTAAGGTTAGGACATGATGTTCAGTATTAGCATATGTTTGAAGCAGTCTATTATGATTTCTTTTTGGCTAGTGTTATGGATTACTTAACTTTGATGAGTTTTAACATCTTTTGTTTTTTTGTGAGCATATGTTGGATTACAAAGTGTTCTCTTCGTTTGTTCTTTACAAGTTAAATTGACGGTTGTTATATCACCATTAATTTAAGGGGATATTGGATTTAGTAGTCAGTAGCTATGTTAGTTAGCTCTATTTTAGTTTCTCATGTATTCACTTTAGTTAAACTTTTCTTAATTGTTTAGTTTCCTCATGTATGTATATACCCTTGTAGACTCATGTAATCTTCAATTGATAATAATACAATTTCACAGCATTAAGTTTCTCTGTTCTTGAGTTAGTAATATTAACTAGTTTAGAGTTCTGATATGATGCTTTATGTTTACAAGGTTTTTTTCCCTGGTTTTCAAGGCCTCGTTTTTAGTAGTGGCCTTACCTCACAAACTCTTGAGCCGTTCCTTATCTTGAGAACTTATTGTGAACTTTGAATTTTATTTGACAACAATAGCGCCGTTGGTCCTTTATACGTCACGGTAATTAATAGGCTCTATGAAGTATGAGATTATATCTACATAACAACTAGATCCGTGCCTAGCCTCTAATAAAATAAAGTCATAATAGTGAATACAAAGGGTTGCTCTGTGAACTGTAGGCTATAGCTAGTCTTTCTAGGTGTATAGATACATTTTTGCTGGTTCAAAGCCACTGACTTCTTGGTGCTTGAATTGAGGCTCTTTCTGTTTTTATCTGCTTATACTTTTTCTGAAAATGATTACAGTGCTATTTTCTGTTTTGTATTTTTATGAAGCCTGTCTTTAATTTAAGTAGACGTTTCTCCTTGTATGTAATTGCTAACTAACTAATGGTTATTTACTACCATGTTGGTATTCTGATTGCCTATTTTAAATGTACCATGAATGGTATATTTTCTGCCTATTTGTAACTTTCAGTATAGTGGAGTACTGGACTGGTTTGTGGCTTACTAATTTTTGTCAATATTTTAGATGTCTTGTTCAAATCAATCTAACCTCGGTTTTGAAAAATTTGGTTTCAGCTTTCAGGTTCACGTGAACATGGCTGAACTAAGCCTTGGTATACTTGTTGATATTGTTGATGAGGAATGGATGCGGGACACTCTTCCTGATGATGGTACAAATATTTATATTTTTGCCTTGATATGTAGTATGTACTTGCAAACACATCCATGTCAAGAACTATTTCCCGTAAGTTAGTTATTATCTGACCAGTTTGTAAATTCTCTGTTATTACAGATCTGCCTTTGCCTCCAGTCATGGCTGTTCGAACTGATGACACTGAGGAATCAAGTATGTCCTTTAAACTGCTTAAAATTGTATTCTAATGATACGTTATGGAGGAAGAATTGTGTTATACCCTACTTGATGACCATTCAATATCTTTCTCTGCTTGATTAGAAAAGTATGATTAAACTACTATGTTGTGAGGAATAGGTCCATCTTTACGTAGTGTTGGTCTTGATATTTTGAATGTATTTTTTTTTTGGCTACAAATTTTAAATGTATGGTTGAAAAAGCAAAGCCATTTTCTACTTATTTCCTTTTTTATTTGCCCTGGTAGATCAGGAGACTCAGCAAGTTGATGGAGATATGTGGCATGATCTCGCCCTAGGCACTCAATGAACCATGCCTTATGATCTCACGTTAATGATGGGCATTATGTTATCTTTCAAAGGATTCTGACTCCCAATTCCACTATACCATCAGTTTTGGCACACTTTCCATTTCTTTAAATCACAATGCGTTAGGAAATTCACTTGTAATGGATTGAAAAAGAGTGCAACCAAATTCTAAAAATCTTGTGAAAAATTGGGGTAATTGTTAAAATTATTGTATTGTATGTAACTCTAAATGGGCTCCTCATTGAATATAAAGCTGCTTGGTGTGGTTCCTAGTGTTGCTTCTAAGATCACGAACATGAGAAGTTGCAAAAATCAGGCATTACTTTAATGATCTCATCTAACGATTTGAGAGGTCTTTGGTTGATCTGTAAACCAGGTTGAGAACAGCCTCAAATAAGTTGCATTACATTAAACCACTATGTTGCTGTGAAGAACGTTATATAATGGAGAAATTCTATTTTGCTCATATTGGTTGCAAAACCACTTGATTATAACATTATTGGGGTTTATGGTGTAGAGTTTTGTTTATATGTAATGGTAGTCTCACATATAAATTTTTATTTAGAGTTTTAATTTTTATGTGTTATTAGAATTTCACGTAGAAACCTTTATTTAAAGTTCTTTTTTGGCGTGTATTATTAGAATTTTACTTAGTATTATGAATTATTCTAAGAATTTTTCAACTATAAATAGCTAGGTCATGCAATTGTATAAGGTATCATAAAAAATAATCAATATAGTAATGTTAAAGAAGTTCTCTTTTTTATTTTTATTCTTAATTTTTAGGAATAATTTTTTTTCTTTCGTTTTAAAGTTAGTCTTTTTATTCGTGAGATAGAAAAATATATTTAAGTTAGTTCTACTTTAGAGTTGTTATATCGTTTGTCTAAAGAAAGATAACATAGTTAGGTTTATTCTATAGATTTGTTAGTGTTTCTTTACATTATAGTTTTTTTGTATTTATTTCATAACATAAATACATTTACTTTTTATTAGAGAGTGAGCCTCTAGTTTAAACTTACTCATATTTTTCTTATTTTCTAAGTGTTTTTATATTATTGATGCATTTGTGATTTTGTTATCCAACGGATGGAATTAGAGTGAAGTTCATCTGGATCCAATGAAGCATAATAAAAGTATTTTATAAAAATAATTTAAAGAATTTTTTCAAGAGATTAATTAAGCTTTTAATAAACTTATTGCATCATTAGTGTTATTAAACAAAAATATGAATCAAGATCCTATTCAAAAAAATTGTGAAAAAACTCAAAATTAAGATCTTATTCGAGTAGAAAAAATGATTCAATACAACATTAAATATGAGTCGTTAAAAAAGAAGAGAGTCACCTAAAGCTTTAAAAGTGAAAAATCAATATTTTGAAAGCATTTTGAGATAGATTTGGTCGAAAATAAAAATGATAATATTAATGAGGCAACAAATTTATGTTAGAGGTCATATAAATTCAAAAGGAAGAATTTGAAGATGAAATCTTTTCACATTGTGAGTTAGTTTCAAATCTTAAAATTATTTTCATAAAAAAAGATTCAAATATTATGTCATTATTAGATACTTGATGTTAAAGAATCAAGTGTCTTCACTACTTTTAAATGTAATTAATTATTTGACATTCAAACAAATTATTTTCTAAAGCAAGAAGAGTTGTTAAATCATCTTCAAGATATTGAGTTATATTTCGTTATTCTAGAACTTATTGAAAATATTAATTTTAAATATAAGCATGTATATAATATTTGGTTAATATACTGTTCAAAGAAATAGAACATCAAGAAAAACTAATTTTGAAGATCTATAGATGTTGTAAGTATTATTATTCTCATTTAAAGAAAACTTGAGGACGTGTTTTAAATAAGTGGAAGGAAATAATACATAATAAGTTTATAAAAGAAAATGTAGTTTATTTTGTTTAGAGTTATACTAAAATAATCTTATTTTGTTTAAAATTTTAATTTTTATGTACTATTAGAGCTCCACGTAAAAACCTTTATTTAGAGTTTTTATATGTGTATTATTAGTGTTCAACATATAAATTTTATAGATTATTTTAGAGACTTTTAACTACTATTTGGAAGTTAAAGTACTCTTATTTGTGAAATATAAAAATATCTTTAGGTTAGTTTTACTTTAAAATTGATAAAGTATTCGTTTAAAGATATATAATATAACTAATCTTATTTTATTCTAGATTTATTATAATTATTGCTTAGATAATAGTTTTTTTGTGTTTTTTTCATAACATAAATACGATAAACTATTGTCGGAAGATGAGTCTTATTAATCTAAACTTTGTTCATATTTTTTTTTTATTTCCTATCTGCTTTCTTATAATTGGTAAGTACATATTTTTGTCACGTAACAATATCTTTTTGTTTCTTAGAAAAAAAAACTTTTGAGACCTTTTGCCAAACAAACTTATGATGTTAATTGCTGTTGTAAAACAAAAGGGCAATGGAAGCTCGTTTTGTAGATGAAGCAAGTCTTTGGTCTTTAACTTTTTTTATTGTTATTATTTGAGACTTTTTGCCAAACAGAACTTATGAGTTAATTGCTGTTTGTAAAACAAAAGGACAATAGAAGCTCGTCTATGTAGATAAGCAAGTCTTTGGTCTTTAACTTTTTTTTTTTCTTATTTTAAGAAAGTGGTTATTTTAGTGCTTCAACTTTGGATGCTCGCTCCTTCATCAACAGGACGATATTCAAGTTCGCAAGCTCATACATGGTGTCTTAAATTTTCTTCCATAAACACGTCTAATATTTTGATCGATTCTTTCAGCCTCTAATAATAATAATAATAACTCGAAAAGTAATGTAATATTTTGAATGATGATGTTTAAAATAGGTATTAATATATTTCTTTTTATAACTTAATTATGGATTAAATATATTATATATTTTAATATTATTCATAATTTTAATATTTTTAATTACAAATATTTTTAAAATAATAGATACCAAATATAATAATTTAATTAGAAAATAAAAATTAGAAGTCTAAAAATTACTAGTTATATAATTATTTAATAACCAATTCTTAATTTTTTTTATAAAATTAAAAAAAGTAACAAATAGCATTTGATTATTTGTCATATCTTTTCTAAATTTTAATATTTTTTAATTATTTTAATTATTTTAAAATAATAAATAATAGGCCATATGATTTATAAATTAAAAATTAGAATTCTTAAAGGTTCAAATTTAGATTATTTAATCACTCTTTCGTATGTCTATTTTCTAATATTTTTAATTAAAATTGTTTCGTTGAGATAATAAATAATAGACATGATTAATAAATTTTGAATTAAAAACTATAGTTACAAAACATGTTAGTTAGGATATTTAATTATCCATTTTTAACTTTTTATAATTAAAATTAATTATTTGCGAAAATAAATAATAGATATAATGATTTAACTATAAATTAAAAACTAAAATTTTGAAATATTTCAGTTAAGTAATATTTAATCACATTTTCATAATTTTTTTAATAAAACTAAAAAGTTATAGATTGTATATAATTATTTTGGCTATAATTATTCAAAAATTTAATATTTTTAATTAAAAATAATTATTTATGAAATAATAAATAATAGTCATTGAAAAATATAATTCCAAAAAAAAATCAATTTAAATTATTTAATCAAAATTTTATAACTTTCTTTTATAAAAAATAAAAATAGTTATATATTACATATAACTACTTTGGTTAAAATTCTTCTCAAAATTAATTTTATTAATTAAAATTAATTATTTACAAAATAATAAATAACAGACATAATCACTTATTTGAAAATAAAAATTAGAATTATAAATTTTTCAATTTTGATTATATAATCACATTTTATTAACTTTGTTTACAAAATTTAAATATTTAAATATCAAGTAAAGTTATTTTGATTAATCTTTATTATATTTAACCCAACACTAATCATTATTAAATATCTAGTGATTCAAACTTATAATTCAAAACAAATGACAATTTAATTGATTATATGAGAATAGGAAAAAGAGGGTGTGAAAAAACAATATAGGTAAATTTGAACTTAACTTTTTTATTATATTATTTTTATTTTCTTGTATAACTTTTATTATTATAAAAAATAAAAAAGTTATTAAATTAATTATGATTAAATTTTTATTTATTTTACTATGTTCGTAATAATTATTGTTTTATTTAATATACAAAATTTTATATTTTTAGAACTTAAAATTATTTTTGAATTTTCATCATATCTATGCTATATACTTTTATACCTATTTGTGAACAATTGATAAAAAAAAATTTAATTTGCTTGTTGTATTTAACTTTATGCAATATTATTTTCAAATATTATAAAGTAATAAATATCACTACTTAAAGTAAATTACATATTATGCCATTATAAAATTAATAATTATTTTCATGATTTATTTAAAATATTATAATACAGATGTATTTTTATAAATAAAAATAATTCTCTATTTAATTTATAAGTATATTTTTTTATGTTTAATGTACATATTGATGACTAATTAATCATAAAAGATAGTGACCTTAAGTCAAGATTTAAAATATACGGCATCCAGATATAATCTTTACGAACAAAGATATTATCATTGTAAATAAATTTTTTGAAAAAAATCATGAAATTTATGGAAGTTTTTTAATAAAAAATCAAATCAATTAATTATTTATATTTTAAGTTAAAATACATGTATTTTTAAATTATAATATTTATATTGATCAATAATTTGACTAATTAATTATAATATTGTATAATAAAATATGTTTTTTGTTTATCAATTTTTTTAGAATGAGTTGTTAAAAATGTTTTAATTATATTAACTATTATAAATAAATAAATATCGAAATTATAAAAATAAATTTCATTAATAGAATATATTTTCTTTGTTACGATATTTTGACCGATCGACCTCCCTGGAAGTACAGTTGATATTTGTCAATTTTGTTAATATTTTAGTATCAATATCCATAATATCTAAAATATTTTAACCAAAAATAACATTTTTATGACAATTTGACGATATTCTTGAAAATTTAAGAACAATTTATTCAAAGAGATATAGATATCATATTCCGATATTAAGATTTGAAATATCACAACATTGTCAACAATATTGTTGAATTTTTTAAACATTACTTAGGTTCACCATATCAATTAAATTATATTATAACTAATTTAATAGCATGAAATTCATTATAAATATTTTAATAAAGTAATTTATATTTAAAATAGTATATAATTTATTTTATGTATAAAAATCATTTCATTATGAAAATTTATTTAAATAAATAAATATTATTTTTAATTTAAGATATAAAGAAAAAGTTAAAACATATAACTTTGTAATTACAATTTTAATTATTCATTATAGTTTAGAATCATATTTTTTGATGAATTTTTTTATACATAATACATTATGTATTTGACACCATATTTCTATCATTTTAGATTCAAGTTTGAATTATATCTATGTATTTTCATTTATTTATTTAAAAAATATTTTAATAAAATTATTCAAAATATATAAATATAGAATTTATTATCAAGATAAATTATATATTAATCTTTATCTTTATAATTATATATTTGTTTAATGTAAATATTTTATTAAAAAAGTGTACAATATATTTATAAAGTAAAATTTACTTTATATATAATTACTTTGGATATATACAATCAAGGATGAAATTATCGTTGATATATTAATATTATTACAATAATATCTCTTTTTATATATATTGAAATCAAAATACGATATCCATATCTTTTGGTTAAATTATTGTGAAATTATTAAGAATGTTATTAAAATATCGCTTAAATATTATTATTACTTCAATGTCGCTTAAATCAATTCTTAATTTATTTTTTTATTATTTTTGAATAATCATTTCAATTCAATTTTTTATCACTTTTTTAGAAGAGAATATATTATATTTTTTTCTTGTTTATAGCATGTTTGCTATACATATGAGTACTTTTTAAAATATCATAAATGAAATTTATTTTCATATTATCGAGATTTATCTATTTATAATTATTATAATTAGATAGTCTACTTATTTATTTAAAATATTTTAACTACTTATTCTACAATATTTAGCAAAAATATATATTTTATCATATAATAATTTAATTAATTAATCAACTTATTGATTAATATATATTATATATATATATATATTAAATAAAAATTTAGTTTAAAATATAAGTAATTGGTGATTTTGATGTTTTATAAAATTTTACAACTTTGTTCATATTTTTGATAGTGTTCACAATTTTTGTGATTTTTTTCAAAAAATTTCATTGATAACGATAATATTTTTATATATACATAAAAATTATATCTCGATATCTTTACCTAATTGATATTTCAAATATTGTATATGACTTATTTATCCACATTATTCTATTTTTAAGATAAAAGACATGTTATTTTTCCTACAATATAAAATAATATATGTTTTTTACGAAAAAAAATATATTAAAAAATTATCTAAAATAATATCATTAAATTTTAAAGTAAAAATACAATCTTTATAAAAGTGTATGAATTAATATTAAAAATATTATTTTCATTATTATAAATTTTAATAATATTAATTTTACGATTGTTTTGAAATATATAATTTTAAAAAAATGTTATTTTATTGTAGTAAAAATAACATGTATAATGAAACTCCATGAAAAACATTATTACGTAAAATTAAACTAAATATAAATATCCACAGTATATATATATGTTGGCAACTCCTCTCGCTGACTAAAGGCCGGATTTTGGGTCAATTGTTAAATGGAACCTTTGTTTGTCTCTCACTCTCAGCCCGCAGTTATTGATTCTGAATGAGCGGAGGATAACGACAGTTAGGGTTTTAATGTCGGTTTTCTTTTTACTCCAAAAGCAATGGAGTCGTTAACATGTACTAAGCTGACGCTTTTCACCATAGCCAGTCTTGTTATTCAAATTATTGGGCTTGCTCTGTTCGTTTTCGGTTTCTTCCCCGTCAAACCAGCTCTTTCCGGCGTTAGGTACTGTTTCTTACCATCATTTTTTCTGGAATGATAATGTAGAACTAAATGGCAAGCATGTTCATTACTCTGTTGGCTATGTTTTTGTTGGTTGATTTTTTTTTTTTACCCTCATTGGAAAATGACACTTTACTTTAGACATATCTCCTGGGAATTAAGCATCTTGCAGATTTTGATGTATATTTTTATTTATCTTTTGGATGTGTTTATGGATTTGATTATTTCTTTGCTCCTAATGTCAGTGGTCCGGAGAGTTTTCGCGCACCAACAAATGGTTCAGTTCATAATCAGAGCGAGAGTGATCTCCCTCCTGATCAGCTCAGATCACTGTATCAGGTATCGCTATCGGCCACCTTCGGAGGGAAATTTGATGGCTCTGCTGGTTTGGCGAATTTGGGTTTTGACTTGGGATTTTACTTGATGAATATTGGGCAATGTGTTTTATAGGGTTTTGGTACCATAATTTAATGTTAGGTACTTTTTTACTCTGTACCATAATTTTTAAGTGGTATTTTGGTGATAAATGCATTTAATAAAAAGTAATGCAGTTTTTTATTTTATTGGAGATTTTCCACACATATTACTTGGACCATTAACGGCTTATTTTTGTCATTTTTGAGTTCTTAAATACATGAAATTATGGTACCAAAACCCATAAAAATTATATCTTTTTCCCTATTGCTCTTTTCCTTTTAGATATTTCTGATGATTCAGAGAATAATAAAAGATTGAAGCTCATCTAAGTTTTAAACAAAGCACTTGTTCATTGGTCTCTTTGATATTAACATTTCTTATAGTAGCTACAGGTTTGATAATGACTATATATTGAGGAGTGCATACAGATAATTTTTTATACTGTCTCAATTTGTATTTTTTTCTTCGTATAGATTGCATATTGCATACTATTTTCCTATTTTTCTGTATAAAAAATTCAAAAAATGTATACTACATTCATTAAAACATAACCTGCATAAATTTTGGATGAACTTCAGTAAATAGTATGCAATTATAAGAAAAGTTGTTGAGCTCTTAGGTGATAAAAAAAGAAGAGAGGTTGAAAAGAGTGAAAAATGAATCAAAAAATATTAAAATATATATTTGATGACTCAAAACGGGAAAATAAACTGTTAATGATTGAGTGGAGGGAATAGTAAAAGTACCACAAATATCCTTCATTAAACACACACATGTGTGTAAAACTCACTATAAAATAAAAAATTATATCAAATTGGTACATTTTGTTAAATGTATATATTATCAAAGTATCACTTGAAAAATAAAGATAAAAAAGATATTTCAAATGAAATTATGGTACCACTAAGGTAGCAAACCCTATTTTTTTACCACTAGGTTGAACGGTTGAGTTTTTGAATAGCATTCGAGGATAAAATTGATACCTATGGATATTGTTCTTCAGCTTAAAATTGAAGTTCTACCTAGAAAAATAAATATTAATTAAAAAGCATTTTCAAAATCTTGGCTCTCAATTTGACAGAAAATTGGTGGTCTCTGTTTTATAGGAATTATCTGGAATCCCTTCGTTTCACCGCCTAATATTTATGGTATGCTCATTCCCTTATTCATAATTTCTATCTCTTAATGTTTGTTTAGCTTAAATCATACATCACTACTTTGACATTCCACTTAGAGGATAAGGTTTTTTTTTTCACTTACAACCATGTCAATTTAGGTTATTGATGGTCTTCCAGCAGAATTTGTGCTTGGCAAGGATGGGAAGCCCCCACGCAAGGATTTGATGGAAGCTATGCCATATACTCAGTCATTGTTAGCAAATAGAATGGCTGTTGGCTACCATGCAAAGGCTGCTCCTCCAACTGTTACAATGCCTCGCTTGAAGGTGCGTTTATTTCCATATTTTTTTTGCTGAACTGGATGAAAACATTCTTATGAAAGTGTTTCTTACTTTCTTCAATATTCAACTTTAGGCCATGGTTTCTGGTGCAATTGCTGGATTCCTTGATGTAGCTTTCAATTTTAATACACAAGCTTTATTAGATGACAATCTTCTAGGTAAGTTGAGTGATCACCCTAGAAATATTGACAAAGTATTTTTTTATTATTACTGGGAGAATTAAAATAAACTTGTACTTTAGACCAATTTTTTAGGATTGGTTGGAAAATGGTGATGTATGGTGATGAAACATGGCTTAAGTTGTTTCCTGGATTGTTTACAAGGCATGATGGAGTTAGCAGCTTTTTTGTAAGTATTTGTATCCTTAAATGTGGGACTTATGCTCATGATGATAATTGTTTATGGTGTAGAAGGGTGTTTTACCTTCTTAATATTTGTCATAGTTTTATTATCTTGATTTTGTTTAGATATTCATCTTATGTTATATAAGATTATTGTCTTATTGGTATTAGTCTAGAATAATCATCCAGTCATTTTGCATCTGAAGGTGGTTTTGCTAACTTGAAAAGTATTTTCAAATTGATCGTACTGTATACAGGTCAAAGATACTGTCCAAGTAGATCACAACGTTTCTCGTCATTTACCAGATGAGCTTAACAGACATGACTGGGATCTGCTGGTTAGTCTAATTTACTAGATGTTCTTTTGTTAGATGTATCAACCTTCCTGAAGCATATGTGGTGGCACTAAGGAAACCGATTAGAATGATATACATAGTAGCTTTATTTGCTTACAATCTCCATTAAATAGTTTAGAGAGAATTTTATTTTGTAATTTTTTATTAGCTATAGAAAATTATTTTGAGTAATGCTAGGTAACATGACTTTAGAGTCATGTTCCGTACCCTACTCCATCATATCCATTAAAATTAGGAGAGTGATAATAAAATTAAAATAACTAGTAATCAAAGGTCAAGATTGCGTAGCGGCATGTAACATGACTTTACTTTAAAAGTTGTGTTACAAAACATTTTTCTTATTTTTGTAGTGGAGACAAACCAACCCCTCCAAAAAAGAAAAGAAAAATGATATTCATGAATCACACATCTCGTTTTTTGGGAAAACTATTTTGAGGTTTTATGGATGGAAGACAATTAGTTAATGACACCACGTTTACTTAAATATCCATAATGCAATGATTTTTTTTTGCAGTACTCTTCATATTTTATAATTCATAGTTTTGAAAGACATAAATTATCATCTTTCATGTTGTATTTGTTTTTTATTGGAGGCATGCTTTATTATTCTGCATGTAACTGAGTTTGTGATTCAGATTCTGCATTACCTAGGCCTGGATCATGTTGGACATATTGGTGGGCGCAATAGGTATTACCTTTTCTGTTATAATGGCTTTATAATGATTTCATTACGATTTTTTCTGAAATTCTGCACTATCTCAGTGTCTTGATGCCCCCAAAGCTAAAGGAGATGGATGATGTTATAAGAATGATTCATACAAGTACCATCCTTAATCAATCGAATAACCACGAGCGAACACTTCTGGTTTGTGATACCTCATGACTTGTCTTATATTATTCTTAAAATTGTAAATGTTTTGATGTATTCCACTTTTTGGGCATCTAATCTCCGTGATTATTTGAAACAAAAGTCATCAAGGCTCAAGATATTATTTTCCTTTTGATTTTATTTTATTTCTAACTAAACTATGTTTGAAAGAATCACAAATACATGTGCATTTTACTGATATTTTGGCCATGCTGTTAGCAAAAGGCACTACTGACTCAAATTAAATATACGTGTTTTGCTTTTGGGTTCTCATTAAGGTGGTAGTAAGTGACCATGGCATGACTGAGAATGGCAATCATGGGGGGTCGTCATATGAAGAGACTGATTCATTAGCTCTATTTGTTGGCCTGCAAAATGATGTCTCTGATTATGTGCCATCCAAGGACTCTGTTTACCAGGTAAGTCTTATAAATATTTTATGTTAAAGTTTTGTTCAGTGATATCACAAAAATGTACAATAAACATTTTGAACTTGCCATACATAATTAAATTTGAATTTGAAAGTGTGCTTAAAAAGTTTGGAATATATTTAGTTGTTGTAGACTTATATCTATTGCCATGATAGTTTGTGAATGTTGTTGCTTTTTTTTTCATTTATTTTGTTTCTAGTTTTGAGCTTATAAAATTATTGCCACTTATGATTGTATTACATTGCTACTTCAATTACACTGAAAATAATAATACTGTGATTTGAACCTAAAGTAATTTAACACCATTTATCTTTCTTTACCTGTTAATTGCAGTTTTTATCTTTGACAAACAATTTAAATATTTACATTTATGTAAAAAACATCTAGTGAAAAATCTGGGATTTCGTTTGGGTCTAAACCTAAATGGAGATTTGAACATGAGGGTATCATGCTCAAGGTTCCAGAAAACGCACTGAAACTATGCTTTGAGGCGAGGCGGTTGATGGAGGCTTTGAGGCTAGCATCGCTTCTACTTCATTTGAATCTTACGCTTTTTATAATGAGGTGTACGCCTTAAGGCAACATGAGGCTTATGCCTTTTCATGAAACTATCAAGTGTCAAATTGTGGTGTTTTTAAGCTAAGCCTAGTTTTTTGTAATAAAAAAGCCTTGTAGCCCATTAATTAAAAAAACGAAATAAAAACAAAAAGACTCCTAGAAGATGGAAACATACATAACAATGAAGAATACGAATGAGTGGATGAAGATGAACAAGACATTAGAATTAGACATGATTATAATTCAATAAATGATAGAATCAATAGTGACGAGGGTGTTACCGAGTGATGAGTGAAGGTTTGAATTAATATAATCAAGAGATGAAGAGGAAGAAACTAACTATGACCAATATAAGGGTGCTGGTGAGTGATGAGTGAGGGTTTGAATTAGTAGACTCAAGAGATGTTGAGTAAGAAACTAACAATGATCAATATGTTAAAACATGTTTTGTGACTTATTTGTGGTTCATTTTGAAACTTGTTTTGCAACTTTATTTGAATTTTAATGTGGGATTTAGACGTTTATTTCCTAGTTCATGACTTGAAATCCAAAATACTTATATTTTTCTTAACTTTTTAGTGTATTTTTACTCTATATAATAGGTTACTAATAATTTTATGTATTTTTTTCTATTTTAATTGAGGCTTACGACTCATACTGCTTTACGACTTATGCCTTGCCTCATTTGGGGCAACTGCTTCAGTACTGTTTCCGCCTTTTGGAACCTGGATCATGCTTTGTGATAGCTAGCTCTGCCGAGGGCCTGGGCTAATAAAACAAGCTTATATCACGTTGACCTCCATAAAGTGCTGAAAATTTTATGTATAGACACAGACATCAATTTTTGTGATCAAGTAGATCAGTCACAGATGATACATAGTTTTTTCTTAATATTTTAGTGAATGGTGATAAAAGTCATCAATTAAGATATTCTTTCTACTCTTCGAGTCTTAAAAAAAAACCTTTTACACAAAGTATCCTATCTTTGTAATTGGAGTTCTACCTTCCATAAGTTTTCCTTGCTGTGGATTCCAAATTAAGTTAATAACCTCCTTTTCATGTCTCACCTCAGTTGTATGATCCAGGTTGACATTGCAGCAACATTAGCTCTTCTTTTTGGTGTGCCGATTCCTAAAAACAATGTTGGTGTCGTGATTTCAGAAATTATTTGGTCAACTCTTTCTGGTTGGTTCTCTCTCGCCCCATAGATTGCTGAAAAAAAGGAGTTTAAAAGCGATTTATCAGATTGGTACATTGTGCAGGTAGTTAATTTTCTATTTAAACTTTGATTGTTTTACTCCATCTTGATAAGCGCAGAAGAAATTCAACTGAGAGCACTGGAACTGAATACCTGGCAAATGTTGAGGTTATTGCAAGCACAATTACCAGATCTCCCATGCAGATATGGTTTGATAAATGATCACCCTTTTAGAACAAATCAGTGCAGTGACAGTATGGAAAATATGTTTTGTTGCTTATATATGAATGCTACATTTCTTCATAATTCCTGGATTTCTAAGGGAGAAACTAGGTGGGTACAGCCGGAAGAGGCAGTATCTATTAAAGTAATCTGGAAACAATAATCCATGAAGGATTTCACTAATACTGGCGTGGTTTTGTGAATTATGATTACAGGACAAATCATAGGGAAGAATACAGTAACATAGTTGCACTATACTATGAGTTTCTAAGGAGTGCAAATAAGTGGCTATCACGCAGAGTGACTGATGTAAGATACTTTTGGCCAGTTTTCAGTTTTAAAACAATTTTTCTTGTATGTAGTTGGTTTTTTATGAGATTGCCAATATTATTTGCTATTTGCTTGATGTTGAATTGTGCTACAATTGTCATATTTCAGCAACCTGTCAATCAACTTGCTTTTGGAGTTGCTGCAATGGTTCTATCTTGTCTATTGTTGCTCAGCCTCGTATATGTTATATGCAAAGAAGTTTACAGTGAAGGGAAGCAATGCTTTTTTGTCATTGTGAATACCATGCATACCTGGCTTTTAGACGAGGCCTTTGTTGTGGGTGTCATATTGATCCATGTCCTAAGTATGAGTTCAAGTTCTTTTGTGGAGGAAGAACATTACATATGGCATTTTGTTAATTCCACATTGAATTTATTGCTGTTGCGTAAAGTTATACAGTATCTCCTGAGGGGAAGAGTAGGCTTGCGTAGCTTGTTTAAGGGGCAAAACAAGAAAATTGGTATTCAAGTGATTACTATCTTTGTGCTTCTTATTTCTGGAAGGATCTTGAGAGGTTGGCATCAAGGAGGTGTAAATTGGACTTACATTCCGGATGTGTCCAAGTGGCTCCAGCAGGCTGGAAATGATTATGTAAGATCACTTCAGCCAATATCAGGCCTCCTAGTGGTGACTTTGAGCTTTATTTCTCTATATTTGGGATCCAGTAGAAGTTTTATTCTTGTCATTGGATTTTACTTTATCACGTCTGGGTTCTTGTTTATGCAACACCTCATGAAACATCAACCTAGCATCTCTGGACCATCCACTTACAGTTCTACCTCATTGGTGCAAATAATTTTTGCAGTTCTGAGCATCGGAACATTAGGTACTGTTGTGACTTTACCATGGCTTAGGCCCTTTGGCAGTGCAATATTGCCTTCTGATAGTGCAAAGATGCCCTCTGACAATATCAGCCACATCTCAACTTCTGGTTCCAATGAATTTCAGAGCATACCCATGCTTTCGGAATTTAGGAATTCTACCTATGTGATTGGATGCACGTACATATTTTCTTGGTGTCTTCTGCAGCTTTTGCTTCAGCAACCAATTAACTCAATGCCAATATTTTTGCTGCTTGTGCAAGTTTTATCTGTGATGCTGTATTCTTATTACAGTGGACCAGATGGAAAGCACTGGGTTGAGGTAAGTTTTACAGAATCATATATTGCTTTGACAAAATATTATGTTCATCCTGAATATCACTCTTCCACCACTGTCATGTCAAGTTGCGACAAGGAGAATTTAAATCTAACAAGTAGCATCCACCTGTATTGTCGAGAGATACATGCATTTTTCGAGAGCTACATGCATTTGTTGAGGGACCCATTAATAGTATAGTACCCTTTGTTTGCTTGACGTGTCTCCACCAAATGGTAGCAAATAGCTGCAGTTCCTTTGTCTGCTAGTAGTGGAACTGCAGTTCCTTTATTACAAAATAATGCCAAACGATACTTAAAAGTGAGGAATACCATTAGTACTAGAATTTAAGAACGAGAATATTAAGGACTTGAAATTTACGTGGGCAATGAATTAATAATAGCGCTTTACATGTTTGCAGCAAAGTTAAATATTTGACACCATATCTTGAGAAGTTGTATTTACAATGCAGATCAAATTTAGAGAAACTACTAGGTATATACCAATATCTATTAATAAATTCGAGGAACAGTGATTCATATTGAATGGTGAAGGTGGGTTATCTTCCATAACAAGAAACAGAATGATGCCTAACAAAGTGGCTATACTGGAAATAAGGCGTGTGATAATGTTCTGCATTAACATTATTCATGTAAATACTTTTTTAGTGCATTCATTCAGCTACTTATGATGGGCTGTATGTTTGTTCGTAGGTTGCTGCATTTTACTATATAGGAATGGCGGGCCATTTTGCTTTAGGGAACAGCAATTCACTTGCTACCATTGATGTTGCAGGAGCTTTTATTGTAGGTCCTTGCTTACTATTGCCATTATTTATCCAAGAATTATTAGCTGATGCATGTTTGCATTGTCTTTGGAGGGTTGAGAAGTATGGGCTGTCTAATTTTGAACATTACTAACTCATTTCCAGGGGATCTCAAGTCATTCAACGACACTTTCTGGTATTTTGATGTTCACGATTACCTTTGCTTCCCCAATGTTAGCTATCCTTAGCATGGTGATGTACATTGCTGTGAAGGAAAGCAGCTATTCTGCATGTCTTTTGAATGTAGATTCGGGACAAGTCCTCAAAAGAATGCTGAGCTTTCCTTGTCTAATTCCACTTAGTTTGAACTCCATTTTTCTTACAGCAAACACCTTCATACTAGTGTTAATGAGGAACCATCTCTTCATTTGGAGTGTCTTTTCTCCAAAGTAAGTATCACTGGACACGAAGCATTGAATACCGGTATTTGTTTTGTAGGATTATCTGCACATATAAACTATAAAGTCACATCTGCGGCTTTGATATCTTTGAATGCTGTCATGTTTTATGGCTAATGTTGAAAGTTCTGATGGAGATTTTCCTTATAGGTATCTTTATGCCTGTGCTACCACAGTCTGTGTATATATAGGGGTATCTGTGGTGGCTGCAACAGTGGTTTACACATATTGGGTGTTGGCCTTCCGGAAAAAGATGGTGGATTCTGCTGTCGACAACGGCAAAAATAGTAACTGATGTGGTGTTGCCTTCTGTTAAAAGGCAACATTCAATTTTTGAAAAGATCATAAAGGTTCTCTTTGCTTTGATTCATGAATATCTAGCTAATGAAAAAGGATGTTTTGGCACATAGAGTCATGAATCAAAGCAAAAAAAAAAAAAAGTACTTGAATTATCGATAATTAATGTTGAATTCATTCAACTTGTATTTTGTTTGCCGTGCTTTTGCAATTGATAGGAGTTCTCAAAACTTCTGGCTTTGGTGATGCCAAGTTGAAATACCATGAAAACTTGTGTAGTCACTTGATTAATTTATAGGGTATATTATTCACTATGTTATGAGAACTAGAACAAAATGGAGAATAGACTACCCTCCGGTAATTGACTTAAATTAATACACTAATTATATTAAAGCTCTAAATAAGTAAAAAAAAGAACCTTAAAATGACAATTTTTTAGTCATGAATTATTGGAAGGTAAAACGAGTATGTATAAAAATTATAAGAAAAAAAAACTTCAAAATAATCTTTAGATTCGAACATCTCTATCTCTGTTTAATCATTTCATTTTAGTTCCATCCTTTCTGTTCAAACTCTTAACTTCACGACAACTCATTTCTTGAATTGAACACCTTAACCTTCATC
Source organism: Hippophae tibetana (assembly GCA_037013495.1). Lineage (NCBI taxonomy): Eukaryota > Viridiplantae > Streptophyta > Magnoliopsida > Rosales > Elaeagnaceae > Hippophae > Hippophae tibetana. The sequence continues at coordinate 33,275,368 of CM072812.1, forward strand.
TCTAACGAATACTCTCACCCTTAGCCACTTATTCCATCATATCTATTAAGATAGAGGTAGAGTGAGATGGGGTGAAATTTTAATGGTGGCATGGTGGGAAAAAATTTAAAGTGATTGGGATGATTTATAGAGAAATAATTTTTTTGATATTCTGATAAAGATCCATTAGAAATGATCATGTGTCAAACATACGATTAAAGTACGACATTTTGAACTATTTTAGGCTTATTTGAAACTTTTATTAAATTGTTTTCCTTCTATCAGTTAATTAAAAAGTCATTATAATAAAATGTATATTTTTTAAAGTTACATAACCAATTTTGCATCTATCCCGAATTATAACCTTAATTTTTCATATCAAACATTTCAATAGGAAAAATCTTAAAATTAATGATAAAATTAGCCCACATGACAAATATTTATTATTAGCTTTAAATGTACCTAAATCTTTTCCATTAAATTTCCATATTACAGGCATCCCACTGATTTACTCCAAGCTGTATGTAAACTTATAGTATTACATTTCCTATATAAATAAGAGACAAATTTGTCTTTCCCACCCAATTATTTGTTGCAACATCAATTTCTCTATCAAAATAGAAGAATTCGTAACTCCTGCCTTCCAAGTAGTGCTGACTCCAACAGGTTACAGCCTTTACAGGCACATTTCCCCTCTCTCTCTTTTCATTTGTTCATGCATGTTGATGGTTTTTTTTCCCTTTCGTAATTTTTTTCCCTCTGGTTTGTGAAGTCATGCAATACATCAGTAGCTGCCATAGCTCAAAGTCTCTTTGGAAGCGAATTAGCTTTCCTCATGGAGTAATCTCAAACTATGCTATCAACAATAAAAACTCGAGCTGCAAACGAAAACCAAAGGCAGAGGCTAAGATTCTAGCAGCGAAGAAACACGGCGAGGCAGAAAAGAGAAGAAGGATGAGAATCAATCATCAATACAACACTCTACGCACCATCCTCCCAAACTTGACAAAAGTATGTGTACCTAGACAAGTTCAAAATTAATGTCAAAATACTCTTAACACTGAAAACCCACTTCTTAAAATTGCTTTTTATATATATAGATGGACAAGGCTTCTGTTCTTTCAGAAACGGTGAAGAGGGTGAATGCGCTAAAGAAGGCAGTGGCAAATTTGGAAGAAGCAAGCCAATATGGGGATAGAAAAGAGACTGTTTTTCCTTGCGAAGCTAATATGTTGAGTGTTGAACAATGTGATGGAGAAGAAGGGATAGTTAGAGCTTCATTGAGTTGTGAGGATAGGCCTAAGCTAATATCAGACTTGACAAAGGCACTGAGATCAGTTCAAGGAAAGGTGGTGAAGACTGAGATGGTAACTGTCGGTGGGAGGATGAAGAGTTTGCTTTGGATTCAAGGTCTGGGAAGTGAAAATGATGGAATTTTGGTGCTCAGGAGAGCTTTGAAGGATGTTATTGATAGACCCCTTTTACCAGGGATCGGTCGAAAGTAATCTCCTGCTCAGTAAAAATATCAACTTTAATTTGTAGTCTTATAGTCCTTAACAAATTATTTTTTAAAATTGAAAAGTTAAAAAAATTAAAAAATAGAGAGTGGGTCACATATCTCTTTTAGATTAAGTTTTGATCTCTTTGAATATAATTAATATTATTTACTCTTTTAGTTATAGAAGAAAAAAATACTAATTAAACATAAAATATATTATTTTAATAATTTTTTAATATATATTATTTTTAAAGTAATATTTTAATATAAAAAAATATTAAAATTATGTAATTTATCCTGTTACTTTTTTTAAAACTAAAACACTAAAAAATATCACTTACACTTATAATTTAAGATATCAAATAACAAGTGAATCATGTCAATAGCCTTTTAACATTGAAACCCAATTCTAATGTAAAGGTGTTTCTCTCATAGATATAGTAATTCAAGATATAATATTTATTTATATTGAGAACTATCCTATAGATCCAATTTTTAACACAAACATTTTTTTTATCTGATGTGGACATGTTAACAAATCATATATCTAAATTGTACAATTATAATACAATTATTGTAAAGATGTAAGAGTTTATAGTATACATATATGATAAAATGATAACTTTGCTACAAAAATACGTATATAAATCAATCACTAATAAAACAATCACCAAAAGAATCTAGTTGTCATTTCACCATGGATAAAAATATTCCAATATTTTCATCAAAATTTATAATGGTGTCAAAATAAAAATGATGTTTTTATATAATGGAGTATTAAAGAATTTTTCGATATATATCAAAATATTCAAAACATTTTCATGAAAATATCGAAAACAGAAGAATTTCGTGATAATTTTTGTAAGTTGTTTTGTAACTTTCTAAAATTTATTAAATTAAAGATACACCTACATGACTTATCATTTATATGACATTAAAAAGTTAAAATAAAATCTTATCAATACATATAGTTTTAATTACATAACATAATCTATCTTCAGTTTTATTTTTAATCCCTTTCAACCCATTACATATATGTTTTTTTTAATGCTAAAAAATGATACATTTTTTTTTGGTATTTTAAAAAACATGTTTTTAGATAAAAGTTACAAATTAAATTACGTGAATAAACAGTTAATATAAAAATCGGAGTTATATATATATGACAATAGAATATATTTCTTTTATAGATAAGCCGGTATGCATATGGTATATGTATATATGATGTATGAATTAACTATTAATATGGTGTCATTTTAGTTGGCCAAATACTCTCCAGAGAGTACAATTGGTCTTGTACTGCCAAAATTCTCAACAAAGGATACAATATATGTCAATGGTTGACCATATCAATGAGATCCTGCAAAAAGCTAATGAGATATCGAAGCCAAATTCTGCCACAGATGACAGAACTAAAAATTCTTTGGCTCAAATAAAACTCTTTTTTTTTTTTTTTGATAATTGGTTCGAACAAAACAAATTAGCTAGAGTTGTTGACTTCTGTCCTGTGACTTATTTATCCTAGTTGGAGTGACCTCAATGGGCAATGCAATATATATATATATATATATATTTATGTCTAATTTGATATTGTTATGCATTCTATTTAGAAAAATTGAATTAAATCATTAGGATTAACCATTAAATGTTTTGCGAAAAGTGATTTCCTGTTAAGTTGGGTAGGTTTATAGATGGAACTAGCGTCTGTTTTTTCCCTGGGAAGCTAAACTAATCTGTTACTCAATTATATCATTCTCACCTATATTTCATCAAACTTGGACAACCAGATACCTTTCACTCCCCCTTTAAATATCCATCAGAAATATTGTTCTCTTCAACTCACAAAGAAGACAAGCAAGTTCTATAAACTTACCAAAACCAAGCTCTAATCTCATCCTATACAAAATGGCTAACTCCTTCGGGCATTGCTTTGTATTATCTTTAGTGATAACATTGTCTTTCTCAAGCATCGACATGAGCATCGCAGCCCGTCGCCTCTTGGACACACCTGCAGCAAATCCACCTCCAGCATTCACACTCCCTACAATTCCTCAAGCCACATTGCCTCCACTGCCCTCTTTGCCAACACAACCTAAAATCACCCTTCCACCATTGCCAAATCCACCAGCTTCAACAAACCTTCCACAACCCTCTTTGCCCACTCTGCCAAACACCCAAGTTCCATCGCTACCAAATAATCCTACGTTGCCTAATTTTCCGACAGCTCCCAAAGTAACTCTACCTCCTATGCCATCTACTCCACTGCCTACCATCCCAACCACAATCCCTTCGATTCCAAACCTTCCAACCACAATCCCTTCAATTCCCAACCTTCCAACCACAATCCCTTCAATTCCCAACCTTCCAACCACAATCCCTTCAATTCCCAACATTCCAACCACAATCCCATCAATTCCTTTCCTTTCCCCTCCTCCGTCAAATTAAACTATGCCATCCCATCCTTATTCTATTAATTCCTAGCTTTGTCATGGGACGCTTCAGTAGTTTTACATTAGTGAGGATTCTTTTGATCTCTTCCGAGTGTTTTGGCTGTCTTATTTGGAGTCTACTACATTTTATGTATACTTTGTGTAACATCATAGATGTATTCTTTACTAGTTTGGATTTCCATGTATTATGATATTGTTGTATTACAATCATTATCTATCTTTGCTATATAAGAGTTGCTTCTACATTCCATTGCTTTAAATGCATTAAGGTCCTTCAATAACATCATATTTTCTGAGGTGAAGTAAAAGATGTCAAAAATAAATCACACAAGTGAGACCTGACATAATTTCTATTTGTATAGCTTACATAAATTATGTAAGACATGATTTAATATGCTGAATCAATCTGATAACAATTGTAACAACCAGGGATCACACTGAACAAATTAATCGAAGGATAGTATCAATGGCTACAAAATTTATTAAATTCTTTTATTTCAATAGTTGAGATTTAAATTAACAATTTTTTCTCTCTAATCTCTTATAGATCTTAACCATTGGGATAAAGAGGTGTAAAAGAGTTGTGTAAAGTTGTGACCATTGATACTATCCCATTAGTCAAAGGTAATAAAATGCATGTCTGCTATAGAATTTCACAAATATCCCTATGGAAGATTGTTATGAAAAGTCATATTTTCCTAATTATCACTAAATAATTTCCCTTTAAACAAGCTGCAGTTTGTAGATTCTATATGCAAATTTAGCATTAGATGAGAACATGATTGCCTTAACATGTCAAATGAAATCTATAATAGGCCAAAGGTGTTACCTGTAAGATGGGTTCAAAAGTGGAGGAAGTTCTGTAGTCTAAATAAGGAAATACTTAACAATTCAGCTCTAATAAAACACTAATTCTTGGCTGCAGTTGTTTTTTATTGCTTTCTCCAATTTCTCAACACAGTCAAATTCAATTCTGAACGTAACCGTGGTAATACCAATCTTGGTTAATATCTTCAGCTTGAAAATTTGAATCTGTAATGGCAATTGAAAATTTAGACATACCAAAACTTATTAAGATCTTGTGAAACCAAAAGAAAAATTTATCAGTGCATCTGATTACCTGATGGTAGAGAATGCCTAAAAGATCGTAGAGAACCTCAATGCCCATCCGAACCTACAACAGATTAGGCTAAAGAAAAAATTCCCCAAAATAGAAAAATGAAAGCAAATGAGAAAAGGGCATTAGTTCAAATTTCAAACAAATTTTGTTTTAAAAAAAACAAACATTTTCCTGATACAAATGCTATAGTTTGAACAATATTGAGAGATAGGTCAGGGTAGTTCCCATTTTCCAAAATTATAAAATGAACTGGACCTTCAAGCTGTAGGAATCAGAAATTTAAGACAACACATGCACCAAATGCAAAATCGACGATTACAAACTATGGAAAGTTAGAGCAGTAACAGAGCATGGGCCGATAAAATACTCTTCTTCTTTAGTCCTCTTGTTTGCATGTGGTAAAGCAGATATTTGATCATACCTTCGTTTTTACTAGACAAGTTGAAGCACTTCTCAAGCATTCTGAGGCAACTCCTCCATAAGCCCTAACTAGTCCTCCAATTCCTAATTTAATACTTATCATTAAATAAATAAAATGCAATAAACATATGATCAGAAATTTAAGCCCAAAGCCGAATCCATTAAACACAATGCAAATACTGACGCACAAACGAACATGTCAAATTCTAGTACGCATTCTTCATGAATAAATTTAGGAAAAATTGCGTGTGATGACCCCTAGAAGTTTTAATTTTTGACCCCATAAAAACTTTGTTTTGTAAAGCATTCAAAAGGGCTCCTGCAAAATAGGGCGATTCGACCACAGGTGGACTTTGTTGAGTCTCTCGACAAACTTTTTGGCTATGACGCTATTTTTAAACACACAATGTTTTTTTTTATATATACCTTTAGAAATACAAATATCGTCGGAGGGAGGGAACAAAAATGGTGAACTATAAACACTAACTAATCCTGAGCACATGTTCAAATAAGTTTTCTTTTTATACATGCCTTCAAAATACACGTCGTCAGAGCTTCAGAAACTCCGGCAATAAAACGCCGTGGACCGCTACGCCTCCAAGAAATATTTTTAGACTATCAACACTACCATTGAACATAGCAGTGGGCAAGGGGTCGAAAACGACAACTGACCATAAATTTAAGCAACGAATAGAAGTTGATGTCTGCCTCAATAACTTCGTATCTAAACACAGCAAGGTTCTTAAAATGGATACCTACTGACAACCACTATAACTCTATCAATTCCTGAAGAAACTATTGCAGAATAGATTGGTTTTCCTGCAGTACCTGATGGCTCACCACATTCACTACACCGATATTGATCTCCAGCCGGACTCAATTATAACAGGCGATTTCAAAAAAGCCAAACCCAAACTTAGAATTACCCAACGCAAAATAAAAACTTGACCTTGTTGTAAGTAGCACATGGGTCTCGGACCTAAAAATCAAATTAAAGGCAAAGAAATGAAATGGGCTTCGTTAATAAATCAAATAAATCAATTATTGATTGAAAAAATTGAATTATTTTCTAAAATTATAAAAAGAACCTGGGAGAGAAAGGATTGAGCGGATTGCTCGTCGGAGACATGACCAGCAATGCAATAATTTTTCTCTTTGATCTCTTTCTCAAATGTTAATCTCTCTTTAATCGTCGTGTAAGCTCCACCAGCATTACTGCAACTACTAATGCTGCAAGAGGATGTAACCATGGTTGCCTTGGCTGTTGCGGTGGCGAAGAGTGAGGAGACAGAAGATGCTTAATTAAGGTTAGTTTTGTTAGAAAATATTATATATTTTCAAAATAAATATTTTAATATATATAATTTCTCAAAAACAATTAAAAATATATATTAATTAATCTTAATAAAGCAAGTTAGTTAGTTACGGTAACCTTATTTTCAACTCGACCTTTCCTTTGAATAAGAAAAAATAGTCACCAAAATCATAATCTCAAATAATCATTAATTATTTAAAATAAAAAAATTATACAATTATTATTAAGAAATTCGTTGTAAAAGAAAAAAAATTTAAATTATAATAAAATATTATTATTTGATACATATAATTAAAATATTATTATTTAAATAAATATAAAACGAATATCAAAACTAAAAAATAAATAAAAAATTGAAAAAAATGAAACACTAAAATGTGAGGATTGTTATTAATTGTTATAAATAATAATTAAAATGATGGCTATAATATCTATTTAAAGTTATATATAAATGATAAAATTAATAAAAAAATGTTTAAAATTTTGATTGTGTTCAAGCAATCAAAAACTTGCGTGCAAATAAATCAAAAAAATAAAGTTTATAAATTTATTAAATCTTGATATGATATGAAGTAAGCTACTAAACAATATAACTAGAAATTTGAATTATTAAATGATTTAAAAATAATAATGCACATAAATATGTTTATAATAAATTTGATAAAAATGATCATATTTCAAACTAATTTATATTATGTTAATTAAGGAAGCTAAAAGATTTTTTATAATAACTTTGATTTAAATGATACTAGAGAGGTTGATGTAATGTTAATTATTAAGATCAAAAGGTAAGATAATATATCGACTTATCTCATTCTCATAACATAGAAAATGTATCTAGAAAATTTAAATATTTTGATATCAAGTTAGTCTCTATTAAATGATCCTAACAAGAAGTTAGTAAAGAATACTATAGATACATCACAAATTGAGTTTTCCATAATCATTGGAAGTCTTATGTATATTATGTACTGTATAAAGCTTGATATAACATTTGTTGTTGACATGATAAGTAGATTTATCATTAATCTTTCACAAGAACACTAGAATGTAATATCTTGTGTTCTTAAGTATTTGAAAGGAATAGTAGATTATGGATTGCATTATCAAAAATATTCATCAATATCGAAACAATATACGATGCAAGTTGAAATTTGGAATCCAAATACACTAATGGTCGGATATTCATCCTTGATAGTGAAGTAGTTTTGAAGAATTATCTTAGTGATATGCTGCAAAAGTGCAGGCAGCACACCGGAAAGTAACAAGTATGTGTTGAATTTAATAAACATTGTACCAACTCATTCAACAAATATTGTACTGATACCGACGCAAACGCAGACGTCAACGCCTACCAAGTAGTTATAAACCATATGATTCAATCATTGTGGTTGTTGAAATAGTAATTAATATTTATCTATATAAATAATGTACATGTCTTATACAAATTAAGAAAAATATATCAGAGAAACCATTTATTTCTTCTTCGGTTTGATTGTTTGTTCAAATATACAAATTTGAAACCCTTGTTCTCTTAAACTGAGTTTTCTTTCTCTGAAAAATATTTTTTCTCAAAAAAAAATCTTATTCAAACACCCATACAAATATTAATTAAAAACGTCATTTTTGAAGTAGTATTTGTCCCACTTAATTTTACTAGATTACTCTAAATACAATTCTAAGTATTTTGGTAAAAATAGGATAGAAGAAACCGTCAGTACGCGCCCACATGCGCCACCAGAAAGAAAGAAAAAATTTCATGCGTTGTCACACGCCATCTAGAGGTTGAAGACGTTGACGTGGCCTATTCGCTGACGTAGGCGTATGGGTCAGCTTGGTTCAGCTCAAGTTTTGTTCAGTTCAACCGGCGGTTCGGTTTGAACTCGAATTTTTTGCGCTTTTTCATAGTTTTTCCAAATTTGGCCGGTTTGATCCATTTTAAAGGTTTGAACCTAGTTTTTTTTCAATTCTATCTTTTTAAAACTGTTTTGGTCCAATTTTCAAGGTTTTTAAACCAATTTTTACCTGGTTTTGTGTTTTTTATCCAGTTTGGTCTATTTCTTCTTAAAAAAATCAGCAGTTCAATATTCTTTATACCGGTTCTTGCATTTTTCTTTCTAATTCTAAAATCATTACACCATTTTCTAGTTTTTTTACCATAATATCATGACAGAGGGCACAATTTCATTACCCGTGGAGCAATCAACTCCAGTTATTATACAATCTATCCATTCTGAAAGTGTATTTAATGCTGAAATTATTCTTACTGAGACTGAGACTAATTATGATGTTTGGTCTCAAATAATAGAAATGCGTATTGTAGAGAGAGAAAAACTTTCTTATATTCATGACAAAAATTTGCAACCAGAAAAAACATCAGAAAATTATAACAAGTGGTATGCAGAAAATCAAAAAGTGAAGAGATGGATACTTATGTCAATGAGTCTAGAAATCATGAAGCGTTATTTACGTATACCTACTAATTTTGAAATTTGGGGTGCTTTGGCAAAAACATTCTATGATGGAAGTGACGAATTATAGGTATTTGTCTTAAACCAGAAAGCCTTTACTTCCAAACAAAATGGAAAATCACTTTTAGAGTATTATGGAGAGTTGACTGAAATTTTCAAGAGCTAGACCATCGTGATAAGGTGGTTATGAAAGACCCTTATGATCTAATATCGTATCAGGAGTATATTAAAAGACTAAGAGTACATATTTTTCTTGCTAGATTAGATGATGAATTTGAGCAAGTTTATGGAGAAATTTTGTGAAAAGAAACCATCCTAGATTTAAAAGGTTGTTATTCCTTGATTCGACGAGAGGTAGTACATCGAATCTCATTGAAGGAAAAATCTAGAGACGTTGACGCTTCCATCATGATATCTAAAAATCGTTCTTTTTTAAATCAACAAGAACGTAGGGTAGTTGATAAATCATCATTTAAATGTACCCATTGTCATCAAAATGGTCATACAAAAGAACAATGTTTTGAACTTGTGGGATATCCTGACTGGTGGGATCACAACCATGACTCTCGTAAGAAAAATTCAAGACATTTGTCTACTACCACCATTGTTGAAACAACAAAGGATTATGTTGCAAGCTTCTTAACAATTTTTGGTAAGATGCTTAAAGCTTTTTCTCCTGTTTTAATAATACATGGATAATTGATTCAGATGCAACTGATTATATGATATTCGATTCTAGACAAATCTTAAAACCATCTGCCAATGGTAACACAACCTCAGTTATTGGGGAAAGATCTTTGTCTCTTACTAGTAATTTGAATTTAGATTCAATACTAGTTGTTCCCTCTTTAGAGTATAACCTTATATCTATTTCTCAAATAACCACTACTTTATCTTATTTTGTTATTTTTTGGCATGACTTTTGTGTGTTCAAGGACATCCAAACAAAGCAAACAATTGGTTGTGGTGTTAGGAAAGGAAACCTGTATTATTTGGACTTGGATTCAACAAATCATGCACTGGTAGCAACTGGATCTAAAAAGGATGAATCAAATATATGGCTATGGCATAGGAGATTGGGTCATGCTTATTTTGGATATTTAAAGAAATTATTTCCAAGTTTATTTTTGAACTTAGATCTTTCTACTTTAAAGTGTGATGTCTGTGAACTAGCAAAAAGTCATCGTTCCTCCTTTCCTGTAACCTTAAATAAAAGTCCATTTCCATTTATGGTTATACATTCTGATGTATGGCATCCTTCCAAAGTCTCTACTTTGGGAGGATCACGTTGGTTTGTTACATTTATTGATGATTTTAGTAGAATGACTTGGGTCTGTTTAATGAAATCTAAAAGTGAGGTAAACTTATTATTTAGAAAATTTCATAAAATGGTTCGTACTTAGTAAAAAACACAAATTCAAGTTCTACGTAGTGACAATGGAAAAGAATATAAGAGTTCTGAGCTTCAAGAATATCTTAAATCAGAAGAGATTATTCATCAAACTACTTGTATTGATACATCTCAACAAAATGAAGTTATAGAAAGAAAAAAATTGACACTTGTTGGAAGTTGTCTGTGCCTCATTGATCAAAGTTCATATGTCATTATCTTATTGGGGAGAAGCACTTACTTCTGCTGCATATTTGATCAACCAGGTACCTTTCAGTTCCATTAACTTCGAAACACCATTACAAGCCATCATTGAAACAATTGTTGCACCAAGTTCTCCTAATTTACCTCATCATGTCTTTGGGTGTGTGTTATTTGTACACCTACATAAAAAACAACGTAGCAAGTTGGATCCACGAGCAATACGTTGTGTTTTTATGGGATATGCCACACAAAAAAAATGGTATCGTTGTTATAATCCTCCTACAAAACAAATGATTACCACCATAGATGTTATTTTTCATGAAGATACAATGTATTTCTTTTCTACACCTGAATTTCAGGGGGAGTACAACTATGCTGAAATTCTATGCTGAAATTCAGACCCTTACATATAAATTGTTTCCTTATGAAGAAAGATAAATTATATGTGAGGAAAATACAAATAACCTGAATTCAGATGGTAATAACTCCCAATATAGAAAAGAGTAAAGGGAAATGAAATCAAGTCCTTATCAACTTCAAGATCATCAAGCAAGTTTATTACTACTGATGAGTACTCAAAAAACACTAAAATTACCATGATTTTATTTATTTTAATTGATTAAAAAGATATATACTTATATGATTTTATCATATTTTTATATAAATCTGTCTTTTTGGAATCACAATTTTTTTTATTTTTTTCAGGTATTTTCGCCTAAAAAAGTAACTTAAGGACTCAAAAATACTAGAGGCAATACATCACAAATATATTCATAAAATAAATGAGTAAAAGTTAAAAAAAGATGAAAAAATTGGACAAAATGGGTCAAAAGGGGCAAACACGCTAGCCAATGCACGCTCATCGCCTAACCGCACTGAGAAATGCTCGCGCATTACCCAAACCACACCAAAGCCGCATACCCATCCGCGCGTGCCGCCACGTCCCACACTATCATGACGTCAACAATGACTTCATCATTCACTACTACGTGTTTCCACCATTTTTAATCATTTTCCACCCACTTTTTCTTCCTCCCCTCACCTATAAATACCCTCAGTCTCTTCATATCAAAACATACCTCAAAAACATCTTCTTCTCTCTTTTTTTCTCTCCATTTGTTAGTTTTTAGATTTTCTTAATTAGTTTTTCTTAGTTTTAGAGTTCTTCTCTTTTTGAGAAGAACTAATTATGTTTATGTAATTTATTTTCTTTTTGATTCAATAAATGGAAATATAAATTCTGTTTAGAGGTTTTTCAGCAACAAGAATAACATCAAAGTACTTTAAGGATTTTATTTTCTTTATAGTTATTTTTTATGTTTTATTCTTATATGTTATATTTAATTTGTTTGTGATTAAATTTAACTTTGCTGACTGTTTGTAAACATTATATAATAATAATGTTGTCATGCTTACGAAATATTAAATAGGTAAAAATCTCTAAAATGAATTGATTTTGTTTTTATTCAAGATTTTATATTAAGAATGTTAGAGAGAAATATATTATTTTTCATTACAAACTTAAATATGAAAATTAGATTTTAAGGTTTAGTTATCCGGTTTGATTTAGAGTAATGCTCTTTTATTTGTTGGTACAATCGTCCAGTAGTTAGAATGAAACTCCATTTCAAAAGTTTTTATAAGAATTATTATCTGAAAATGTATTGACAACATGTTTTCAATAGTAGTTTTAAAACTTGAAGTTAGTACTCGGATAATTAAATTCTTAAGTTTAATTTAGACACTTTGAATAAAATTTAAACTGTCTAACCCCACCAAATGTGGCATTTAAATGATTCATTTTCAATCTCTTAGCAAAAAGAATTAATTTAATTAACTAAATTAGTTATCAACCTCACCCATATGTATTAATTGTTTTGTTTAATTAACAAAGAATATCTAACCCCACCAAAGGTGATATTCAATAAATATCAATTTATATCTTTAATAACCTAAATAATATGAGCAAACATAATTAACTTACTTATTATATCCATAAATACTCCACTATTATAAAAGATAAAATTTGTATAAATGTTTATTGAATCAGTATCTCTATCTATGTTTATTTTTATGTTATTAGATTAAAAACACAAAATCTCAAATATCGTGACATGATGTTTAGGATTTAATTTCTTTTTTAAAAGTTTGAATAGTAAATTAAAAACCACATATATTCTTTCATCAAGTTTTTGGCATCGTTGTCGAGGAAGAAATATTGTTTTTAAGTTATTTATCAAAATTTTAAAAACTTTTTGTGTTTTAATAATTGTGATTTTTTTATTTTTATTTAAAAAAAACAAAAAAATAGTTAATAAATAAAAATAAAAAAATTGTTGTTCGTGAATAAAAAAACAAAAAGAAATTAATAAATTTTAAATAAAAAAAATGAAAGAATAATAATAAATTAAAAAAAAATTATTTAATTATTTTCTTTTAAAAAAACATAAAAAAATAAAAATAATAATAAACTAAAAAAAATTATGAAAAAAATAAAACAAATTAAAAAAAAGTTTTTTTAAAAAATAAATTAAAAATTTATTTTATTATTTTCTTTTAAAATAAAAAAAATAAAAAAAACTTAGATTTTAACTGTTTTGTTTAGTGTTTTGTATTAATTACTTTATAAATTTTCTCTAAATTTTTTGTCTGATCATTTTATTATTTTTCTTGAGTGGTGTTTTAAATTTACGTTTTCAATAGTATATGCATGGTAGAAGATTCTTAAGAAACTTCCTTACACCATATGTAAATAATATTCATAAATTTAAACAACTGTTCACAAGGTTGGATTCTAACCATTAGCCTATTTTTGAGGCAAACATAGAACCAAGCCTTAATCCTTTACTAGAACTGAAAGAAATAGGAGAAAATCAACATGTTAAGGACTCCATCATGGAGTTTGCAAAACCTATGATTGGCACGACAACTACCGTTATTGAGTTGGATGAGGCTGCTCAAAATTATGAACTGAAAAATATTCATTTTTCTATGCTTCCTTCCTTTTATGGGTTGCCTAATGAAGATTCTTTTTCCTTCATTATAGACTTCTATGCTACAGTCTAAACTTTCCCCTCGTTATTCTAAACAAGGATCAATTTAGAATGAGATGTTTCCCCTACACCTTAAAGGACAAGGACAAAGCTTGGTTGATATCACTTCTCCTCAGGTTCTTTGATGACATGGGAGGAAATTTATAATAAATTCATGAGAAAATTCTATTCCCATAAAAAACATGAGAGCTGAGAGGAAAGATTTCTACTTTCTCTCAGATGGAAGGAGAACCATTCCATGAAGCTTGGGATAGGTTCAAAATGTTTCTCACTCAATGCCGTCATCACAACTTTCCCCTACAGTTGCAAAATCAATTCTTTTATGATGGACTTACGCAATAATGTCAGTTCATTGTCGACAACGTTGTAGGAAGAGCAATGAGAGAACAGACTGCCTCAGAGACGTATAACCTCTTTGAGATGTTGGGTGCTAATTCCCAACAGAAAAGCTCACGAGTGAGAAAAGTTGGAGTTCATGAAATCGATTCCAGCAATGAAGTTCAACAATAATTGACCAAGCAAGTTTCCCTTCTCACTATGCAAACCAACACCAATAATGAACATTATGGTTTTTATAGAAACATGGGACATGGTACTAAAGCCTGTCTATATTAAGGAGAAACAAAATCTGGACATGAACATGTTAATGTATTAGGAGCATATCAACAGAGACCAAGGTTTGACCCCAATTCAAATACCTATAATTCTAGGTGGAAAAATCATCTGAACTTCTCTTGAAGGCAAAACAACCCTCCTTTCATTCAAAGCTCAAATCAACTAGGCCAACAATTCCACTAGCCTATTCCAAGAAGCATTCCCATTAAATCAAACCCTAGATGACAACTTGAATTCTTTTATTCAAGTTTGTAGAGATAACCAATCTAAAACCAATCAACGGTTGGACTCTGTGGAAGCTTCTATCAAAAAGCTGGAAGTTCAAGTAGAACAGTTAGTTGAACATTTGCAAAAACAAAGCAAAGATTAACTGAATGATCAAATGAGATCAAATAAATTCAATGAAGATGAGACATTGAGTTTGTCATTCTACAATCTTCAAGCAACGTCTTACTAGAAGACGATAAATTTTAGTCCTACGTGGGACATCACCCATTATTGTATTTTCCTTTGTTTTAGTTTATTTTTAATAATGTGTTTAATAAAATTCAAATGAAATAAATTCATTTGCTTCAAAAATGATGTCCATTCTTTAAATTTAGCATTAAAAAAAATTAACTTAGATTTTCTCTTTACTTAATTAATTTAGATTTTCATTCTAAAAAATAAATATGTACAAAAAAATAAAATAAAAAATAAAAAATTAGGTTCTCTACACCTTTCTACTTTAAGCCTATACATTTTTTCAAGTGAGAAATCTTTCTTAGAGATATCTACTATTTTTTTAAGAGCTAAATGTTGATACACAATAGGAGTAGGATCAATTTCAACTACAAATAGCCATGAGCGATACTGAAGATAGGCGGAAAATGATGAAAGACTATGCAATGCCAATCATTGGCAATGTAACTTCCGACATACAGTTATAAGAGGCTGCAAAGAATTATGAATTGAAAAAGATTCATTATTCTTTGTTACCTTTCTTTTACGGTGTCCCTAATGAAGACCCTTTGCATTTCATTCAAAAATTCTATGTTATTGTCCAAACCTTTCCACTACATGCAATTAATGAAGATCAGCTTAGGATGAGGTATTTTACTTACACCCTCAAGGTTAAAGCTTGGTCATGGTTCATTACTCTACAATCGGGTTCTCTAAAAACTTGGGAGGCAGTATATGAAATGTTTATGGGTAGATTCTATTCCCATCAAAAGACTGTTGATCTAAGGACGAATATAATAACATTTTCTAAAATTTATGAAGAGCCCTTTCATGAAGCTTAAGAACAATTCAAACTCCTTTTCATTCAATGTCATAATCATAGCTTTCCATTACAACTACATAACCAATTCTTTTATGATGGATTGACACTGCAGATTCAATACATGGTTGATAATGCTGCTGGAGGTGCTGTGGAAGAAAAAACCGCAGAGGAAACCTATAATATTTATAAGTTGTTGGGTTCTAATTCCCAACAAAGAAGTGCTAAAAGGAGAGCAAGATTCAATGAAGTTGGCTCCGATAATGAGATGACCTTGCAACTTGCTGAATTGACTAAGTAAGTGCAACTTCTCACTACCTACCAAATGTTAAATCAAGAGGTGTCCGAAGTGTGTTTTTCAATATGGCATGGTACTCATAATTGCTCAAATACTTGTGATTCTAATGTCGATGCCATGGAGGAAGTCAAATCCTTTCAAAGGTATCATCCAAACACCTATAATCACCTTAATCATTATCGGAAACAAATCAATTACCCAGCCTACACCCAATGTCCAACACTAAGGTCGAATAAAAACCACCCTTACCCACCAAGCCAATCATTTAAGCCAACCTTAAAGGATAGCTTGAATTCGTTTATTCAAGTTAGTCGCGACAACCAATTGATGAATAATAAAGGGTTGAACACCATGAAGGCTTCAGTTAAAAGAATTGAATATAAAGTTGGGCAAATGGCTGAACAAATGCAAAAGAAAGAACCAGGAAAGTTGTCCAGTCAACCAGAACAAGCAAATGATGTAAGAACTCTTTGAAGTGGTAAGATAGTCAATACCAGTTTACCTGAAATCTCTAACTATCTACCTTGTTGTTCAGGTAACAAAGAATGTGATATTCTAGTCTCACAAAAAGGAGAAACAAGTGTTAAACTTAACAAGCCTTCTGAAAAACTCATTGGGGACTCATCTGACATCCCTAAAATTCAAAAGACAACATAACCACACCAGTTGCAAGTACCTTTTCCACACTGGTTAAAAGAATCCAAACAAGATTAGCAATTTTATAATCTTTTTAATATGCTCTCTAAAGTAAATATCAATTTACCATTATTAGAAATGATCATGAATGTGCCCTCATATGCTAAGTTTTTCAAAGAGTTGAACACTAAGAAAAAGAGGTATGAACTGAATGAATGAGTAGTAGTTGTACTTCAGCATAAACTATCCATTAAGTTGAAAGACCCTGGAAGTTTTATTATAAACATAACTATGGGGGATAGGAAGGTTGCTAAAGAAATGCTTGATTTAGGTGCTAGTATAAATTTGATGCCCTACTTTATATTCTTATAGCTCAATTTAGGAGATTTAAAACCCACAACTATGTCCCTTCAACTTGCAGATAGATCTCTTAAGTATCCAAAGGGAATAGTTGAGGATGTGTTGGTACAAGTAAACAAATTGATAATACCTGTTGACTTTGTGGTTTTGGATATGCAAGAAAATCCAACCTTGACAGAGAGCACACAATACTGCTTGGTAGACCATTTATGGCAACTACTAAAACTATTATTGATGTCCAAGATGGAAATTTGACAATGAAAGTTTTAGGAGAGATTGTTCATTTTAAAGTTTTTGATTCTTCACATTTTCCTTCTATTTTTTCCATCGATGAAATATTCGATGTTGACTCTTTGGATAATCTTGTCCAAAGCACCTTTTCCTGAACCAGAATAGAAGACAAGCTTGAAATTGTTCTTACACTTGAAGTGGTTGAAGAAGATTTAAATGAGGAAATTAAGGGGTACCTTGAACGACTAGACAATGATGAAGTAATGACAAATTCTAGTACACTTTTAAATCTACCTAGTTATTCATCTAGTAAAGAGGCCAATCCACCTGAACTTGAACTCAAAAACTTACCTGAGCACTTAAAATATGTGTTTTTGGGAGAAAGAGAAACTTATCCAGTGATAATTTCTTCAACCTTGACCAAAACTCAAGAAAAGGAACTTATCAAAGTGCTTAAACAGTTTAAGAAAGCTATAGGCTAGAGTATCAGGGATATAAGAGACATTAGTCCTACAATTTGTATACACAAGATCAACGTGGAGGATGGTGCTAAACCTATATGAGAGGCCCAAAGAAGACTAAACCCAAATATGCAAGAGGTAGTTAAGAAAGAAATTCTTAAATTGTTAGAAGAAGGAATTATCTATCCTATTGCGGATAGTAAGTGGGTTAGTCCAGTGCATGTGGTACCTAAGAAATCTGGGATAACAGTTGTTAAAAATGAAAAAAAGTGAATTAGTTCCCACTAGAATAATCACTGGATGGAGAATGTGTATAGATTTTAGAAAACTAAATTTATATATTGGAAAGATTAGCTAGGCACGAATTTTACTGTTCTCTAGATGGATTTTCCAGATATTATCAAGTACCCATAGCACCAGAAGATTAGGAAAAGACCACATTTACATGTCCTTTTGGGACATTTTTTTTCGAAGAATACCATTTGGGTTATGCAATACCCCTGCCATTTTCCAGAGATGCATGATATCTATTTTCTCAAACATGGTGGAAAAATTCATTGAGATTTTCATGGACGATTTATCTATCTTTAGGAACTCATTTAATGATTGTTTACATAAATTGACTTTGGTTTTAGAAAGATGCATTGAATGCAATCTTGCCCTTAGTTGGGAGAAAATTCATTTTATGGTTCAACAAGGGATAGTTTTAGGACATATAATTTCAAACAAGGGTATTCAAGTTGATAAAGCAAAAGTTGAATTGATTTCCAAACTACCTCCCCCTACATCTGTGAAGGGGATAAGAAGCTTTTTAGGACATGTAGGATTTTACAAACGATTTATTAAAGATTTCTCTAAAATAAGTCGTCCCTTATGTAACTTGCTATCAAAAGATGTTTATTTTAATTTCAACAATGACTGCCTTATTGCCTTTAATACCTTGAAAGAGAAACTAACATCTACCCTTATTATTATGACACCAAACTGGTCTTTACCCTTTGAAATAATGTGTGATGCTTCTGATTATGCTATCGGAGTAGTCTTGGGACAAAGAGTGAATAAGTGTTTTCATGTCATCTACTATGCTAACAAAACACTCAATGATGCTCAAATGAATTATACCACCACTGAAAAGGAATTCTTGGCTATAGTGTTTTCTTTAGACAAATTCAGGTTTTATTTAGTAAGATCTAAAGTGATTGTGCATTCTGATCATGCTGCTTTAAGATACCTATTAAGTAAACCAAATGCCAAGCCAAGATTAATCAGATGGGTCTTACTCTTACAAGAATTTGACCTAGAAATAAAGGATAAGAAAGGCAGTGAAAACTTAGTAGTTGACCATTTGTCTAGGTTGATTTCTGACTTCAATTCTCTTAAAGATGACAGTAATTAAGAAATAGTTGAAACCTTTCCTGATGAACAGTTATTTTCAATAGGTCTGAACCCATGGTATGTTGATATTGTAAACTATCTTGCCACTAGTGTTGTGCAACCTAACACTTCATATCAGGACAAGAAAAGGTTTTTAAAACTATTAAGGACTATTTATGGGATGACCCTTATTTATACAAGATTGGTCAAGATCAAGTCATCCGGAGATGTGTACCTGAAGAAGAACATAAAATCATTCTAACCTTTTGTCATGAACTTCATTGTGGGGGCTATTTTGGTTGTGAAAATACAACCCATAAGGTATTACCGTCTAGATTCTTTTGGCCCACTATTTTTAAAGATGTTCATATGTTTTGTGCACAATATAATAGATGTCAAAGAATAGGAAACATAAGCAAAAGAGACGAAATGCTTTTGACATCTAATTTAGTTGTTGAACTCTTCGATGTATGAGGGATTGACTTTATGAGTCCTTTTCCCCCATCCAATGGTTTTCAATATATTTTGGTTGTTGTGGATTATGTATCCAAGTGGGTAGAAGCTATCTCCACTAAAACCAATGATACTAATGTTGCTGTTAAATTCTTGAAGGATTTAATATTCAGTAGGTTTGGAATGCCTAGAGCTATAATAAGTGATAAAGGTAGCCATTTTGTATCAAGATCTTTGATGGAGTACTAAACAAGTACAACATCACACATAAAGTAGCTACTCCATATCATCCTCAAACTTCTGGTTTAGTGGAAGTAAGTAATAGGCAAATTAAGGGAATATTGGAACGCACTGTGTGTCTTTTAAGGAAGGATTGGGCATTTAAGTTAAATGATTCCTTATAGGTATAACACACTGCTTACAAAACACCCATTGGGATGAGCCATTACCGGTTAATCTTTGGGAAAACGTGTCATCTTCTAGTTGAACTCGAACACAAGGCTTACTAGGCAATTAAAGAGTTAAACATGGATTTAGATAAAGTAGGAAAAAAACGGTTACTCCATCTTAATGAGTTGGAAGAAATTAAGAATGAAGCCTATGAGAATGTCAAATTATACAAAGAGCATACTAAGCACTATCATGACAAGAAGCTAGTTCCTAAGACTCTTCACCCTAGAATGAAAGTTCTTTTATTTAACTCTCGTTTGAGATTGTTTCTAGGAAATCTGAGATCAAGATGGGATGGACCATTCAAAATAGTTCAGGTATTTGCATATAGAGTAATAGAACTATTGGATTCCAAGACACAAAAAAAATTCAAAGTTAATGGGCATCATGTGAAGCCTTATTTAGAAGAACCAAACAACATTGTTGAAATGGATTGCATTTGGCTAAATAACCCTTAGCACCATAAAGTTACGTCTTGCTAAGACGTTAAACTAAGCACTGGATGGGAGGCAACCTATCATTTTAGGTAATTCTATTTATTTAATTTCTATTGTTTATTTTAGTTTAATTACATGTGAATAATTTTAAAATTGTTAAAACTAAAAATATTTGTTGAGATGTTAGAATTTCACAGCAATCTGTCTGTGTGCACTTTAATGAACATGATGGATGCATTTGCATTTCTCCATCACTACTTGCCCATTCTCGGGAAATAGATCATATTTCTTCTCTTTATCTTTAATTTACAGTTGTTACATTGAGGACAATATAAGTTCTAGGTTGGGGGTGGTGAA
Source organism: Hippophae tibetana (assembly GCA_037013495.1). Taxonomy (NCBI): domain Eukaryota; kingdom Viridiplantae; phylum Streptophyta; class Magnoliopsida; order Rosales; family Elaeagnaceae; genus Hippophae; species Hippophae tibetana. The sequence continues at coordinate 33,296,201 of CM072812.1, forward strand.
AAGTTACCATACTTAATTTAAAAAAAATAATATATATATTTATATATATATATTTCACATTTTCATTTTTATTGTGTTTGGTTTTATTTTCTTTTTGTGATTTAGTAATTTTTGGAATTTTAGAATTAGTTTTAAAAATTTATCATTTCTTTAAATCAAATTTAAGTAAATAGTTAAGTCTTTTGTATTGTTAGATTAATTTTTGAAAACACATCATGAAATATTTTTTTAATTTTTTTGTTGGTAATTAGTTATTTTTTGTCATAACTAGTATTTTTTGATCAGATGTGGAAAATTATATTAAACCCAAAATCGATGTTTATGAATTTGTTTTAGTGGAGACTACCTTTGTGAGATATAATTTTAGCCTAATTTCCTTTATTCAGAGTAAAATATATATTTTTTTCTACTCTAAACACATTTCTTATTTCTTCAAATTTTTAGATGATCTATATAGGTATTAGCATTGAATGTATGAATTTTTTTCTCATCTTAATAGAGTGTCGTATATATTTTTTTTGCTTAGATTAAATTATTTAAGTAGAAATTGATAGTATATGTTTTTATCTCATTCATGCATTATAGTTAGAAAAAAAGACATATATAGGGTGACCTAAACCAAAATCAAACAGAAAGCCACAAAATTAACCACTCACCAAAATCTTAAAAAAATGTACAATTTTTACATGGGTTGACTCTCTAAAAAATATATATATATATTGAAAAAATAGAGAGATAAAGAATATATAGTATAATCTACATACTATAACCCACATTGCCTACAAAGTTATGAGTAAAGGCTAATTACAAAAGAAAGTTATATGAAGTAATTTTCTAAAAAGTCATTGTACTTTCTTCATTTGTAAAAGGCATATATCTTGTAATTTTTTTAATGAGTTTGATTTATGCATGAAAATAATTTTTATATATGATATCTTTATAATTTATATATTCGATTCCTTTCATGAGATCAACATCAAAATAACACTTTGAGCCTTTATTCTCTATTCAAATGCGGATATATTAGTTCATTTTTATACATCAACTCTTTCACATATAAATTAGTATAAGTGTTTGAACACATATGATTCAATGTTTTGAGAGTATTGACTAGTGAGGAATAGAGTCGAAACGAATTCAGATTCCAGACACTGAAATTGGGTGAAATTAAATTGATACATTTTTGATATGAAATATGAAAATAATTTTCGACTAATTATTATAATAAATCATGATTGTTTAAGAAGATTAAAATAACTGATGCTTTAGATTTTAATTATGATCTTAAAGGATATTAAAAGTATGAGATATTTTTCTGTTATGTTTCATGTTGTTTTCTTTTATTCTTAAAAGTTAATTTTTGATTTTCTTGTAATTTTAGTTTTTAAGTTGTTGTTTTTATTATTTCTTTTAATTTTTACATTTAGTTCAATGTTTGTGGGTATCATTACTGAAAACCCTCACGAGACTCAAACTCGTCCACTAGGGCAACCTAGGGGTTTAAAGGCTTGTTGCATACACTAAATGCAATCGTGTCAATCCACGAAAGTGATTTAGGATAGTTTAATTTTTAGTTTTTATCGCTTCTCTTACTAAGGGACTAACAAGAAGCTGGTTGGGGGTTGATAACTAATGAGCAAAATCGACATCGCCGATCCTGCCAATACTTTGGTTTTATATTTATAAAACTCTCACAAGTGCACAAATCATTTTATAGAAAATGATAAGTATACTCCCAAGGTCAATCTAAGGAAGGAATATATGTGGTTTTTAATTTATTATTCAAACTTTTAAAAACGAAATTAAATCCTAAACATCCTGTCACGATATTTGAGGTTTTGTGTTTTTAATCTAATAACATAAAAATAAACATATATACAAATACAGATTCAATAAGTATTTATGCAAATTTTATCTTTTATAATAGTGAGGTATTTATGGATATAATAACTAAGTTAATTATGTTTGCTCATATTATTTAGGTTATTAAAGATATAAATTAATATTTATTGATTATCTACTTTTTATATGAATACCACCTTTGGTGGGGTTAGATATTCTTTGTTAACTAAATAATTAAATTAATTTTTTTTATAAGAGATTGAAAATGAATCATTTAAATGACACATTTGGTGGGGTTAGATAGTTTAAAATTTATTCAAGGTATCCAAATTAAACCTAAGAATTTAATTATCCGAGTACTAATTTTCAAGTTTTAAAACTACTATTGAAAACATGTTGTCAATACATTTTCAGATAATAATTCTTATAAAAACTTTTGAAATAGAGCTTCATTCTAACTACCGAGTGATTGTACCAAAAAATAAAAGAGCACTACTCTAAATCAGACCGGATAACTAAACCTTAAAATCTAATTTTTAGATTTAAGTTTGTAATGAAAAATAATATATTTCTCTCTAACATTCTTAATATAAAATCTTGAATAAAAACAAAATCAATTCATTTTAGAGATTTTTAGGACTATGAGTGTTGGTTATTTTCGTGGAGAAAATATTTGCTTGTAAATTTGTTTTTAGACTTATTATCAAGTCTATCAAGAAAAGTCCAACAAATACTCGAATTTCACATAATCGTATTACATGTATATCTTTTATAATTACGACACATAAAATTACATTTATACATTTGATAGTATATGTTCATAAATTTAAAATTATTTTTGATGCTTAAGATGTGATTTAAAAATATTTTTTTTATTAAAGCTTTTAATGGATCTTAAATAATGAAGCCTAACATATTCTAATCCTAATGCTAATAGATTATCTTTATCTATATATACAGACACGTATGGTTTGGGTTAACGTGTGGTTGAATAGACAGACAAAAAAACATGCCAAAACAAAAAAAAAGAGTAAAAAACCTCTTAATTGAATTTACATAAACAATTGAAGTTGTTGAAGAAAAAGCCAAAAACAGTCAAAGTTGTTGAAGAAAAATCCGAAAACAATAAAAGGTAATTAAGTTTATATATAGAGTAAAGGGCGTTGTGCTGCCGAAGGAGAAAAAAATAGAAGCAAAAAACTGCTGTGGAAAAAAAGAAGAAGAAGTGGGAATATGATGCTTGGGGTTAATATATATCGAAAGCTATGATTAATTCAAAAAGTTAATTAATATATATGCAGTAAAGATGATACACGTAAGAAGTGAAGAAGTTAATTAATATACATCCAATAATGTATATACAGGGAAGTGAAAAAAATGGTAAATTAATCTTTATCGATTTAAACACAAACAATTAAATAGATTCATTAATATCATATTAGAGATATTTATTAATAAATTTATTTGATATGTTTTATCTTTATATGATTTCTTTTTTATTAGATTTTTACATGTTCAGATTAGATAATTTTATGTGTAATCATAATTATTTTATTTGATTATTAAATTTTAAAAAGATATTTTTATTGAATTTATGCTTAATCTTTTTGTTTTAAGATTTATTAATTGATTTTATTTAAGTGACATATGTTTTGAATCATCTAGTTAGAATTATTCATTATTAAATCTGTTCTATAACACACACATACACTTGTGTTTTTGTGCTAACCATTTTCCAGTTAATTTGGGAATGTATCTAGTTGTCAGGAAGCTTATTAAAACGTTGGTCTGAAAACCGTTCACACTAATATTGAAAACTGTGAAAATAGAGCAAAAGATCGTAAGTAAAGTACATTGGGACAATATCTTAGGGATGATAGTATAAGAATGAGTTTGTACTTGGCCATTTGATTTTTATAGTGGAAAGTTAGGTGGTTCTGTGGACCAGTTGTTTTCCTCTTAGGTCATGGTTGTGACCTAGGTTGTTTCCACCTAAATATATTGTGTGTTATTATTTTATTTTCGTACTTTATTCTTACACACGATTGCATGCCTAGCCAATCGATTTGTTTATATTATTAAATTATAAATTCGTAAAAATTAAAAATAACATATTCACCCCTCTAGGTTAGTTAGGTCCGTAATTTATAAATTTTCACAAACGAACCATAAGAGACACCTAGAGAGCTTTCATTTGCATCAGATACACACCTAGCAACAAATGACATCAACTTTAAAGATGGAGTTGAAACATTTTGTTTTTTCTATTCTTGATGATCCGAATAGGAGTTTTGGGTTTCACTTTGATGGTAATGAAGATGGATTGCTAATAATAGAAGAATTGGTGAAGTGTTGGTTAGGAGAAGTGGAAAAAACCCATTGTTGTTGGGAGTGTGTTCAAGTGAAGCTCTTAAGGGTTTCATTGATGGGGTAAAGAGTGATAAAGTTGGTGTCCTTCTTGGTGAATTAGCTAGGTTAAAAATTGTATGTTTTAAAAATGAGATATCTGCATTTGTTCTTGAAGTTAGGAGGGAAGAAAAGATGAGTTTGGAGTTGAAAGAGGTGGGTCTTATGGTAGAACAATGTTTTGGAAGTGGGATTATCTTGAACTTTGGAGAATTGAAGGTGTTGGTTGGTGATGGTATTATGGAGGATATGGTGAGCTTCATAGTTTCACAATGCAAATATTTGTTGGAGATGCATGGAAGGAAATTGAAACCCATTTCTAATGTCAAGGTGTTTCTCTCATAAATCTAGGAATTCAAGATATAATATTTATTTATATTAAGAACTATCCTATACATCCAATTTTTAACACACGTGCTTTTTTTTCTCTCTCCCTAGATGTCAACATGTAAACAAATCATATACCTAAATTGTACAACTATAATACAATTATTGTAAAGGTGTAAGAATTTATAATATATATGGTAAAATGATAACTTTGCTATAAAAATACGTATATAAATCAATCACTAATAAAACATTCACCAAAAGAATTAAATTATCATTTCACCATGGATCAGAATATTCCAATATTTTCATCAAAATTTATCAATGGTGTCAAAATAAAATGATGTTTTTATATTTTGGAGTATTAAAGAATTTTTCGATATATATCAAAATATTCAAAACAATTTCATGAAAATTTTAAAAAAATAAAATTTTTGTGATAATTTTGTAAATTGTTTTGTAACTTTCTAAAATTTATTAAATTAAAGATACACCTATATGACTTATCATTTATATGGAATTAGAAAGTTAAAATGAAATCTTATCAATACATATAATTTTAATTACATAACATAATCATTCTTCAATTTTATTTTTAATCCCCTAGTACATATATGTTTTTTTTAATGCTAAAAAATGATACATTTTTTTTGGTATTTTAAAAAACATGTTTTTAGATAAAAGTTAAAAATTAAATTATGTGAATAAATAGTTAATATAAAAATCTGACTTATATATATATATATGACATTAGAAAATATTTCTTTTATAGATAAACCGGTATGCATATGGTATATGTATATATGTATATATGATATATGATTTATGAATTAACTATTAACATGGTGTCATTTTAGTTGGCCAAATACTCTCCATAGAGTACAATTGGTCTTGTACAGCCTCGCAAATTCTCAACAAAGGATACGATATATGTCAATGGTTGACCATATCAATGAGATCCCGCAAAAAGCTAATGAGATATCGAAACCAAATTCTGCCACAGATGACAGAACTAATAATTCTTTGGCTCAAATAAAACTCTTTTTTTTTTTTTTAGATAATTGGTTCGAACAAAACAAATTAGCTAGAGTTGTTGACTTCTGTCCTGTGACTTATTTATCCTAGTTGGAGTGGCCTCAATGGGCAATGCAATGAATATATATATTTTATGTCTAATTTGATATTGTTATGCATTCTATTTAGAAAAAAAGTGAATTAAATCATTAGGCTTAACCATTAATAATTTTGCTAAAAGTGATTTCCTGTTAAGTTGGGTAGGTTTATAGATGGAACTAGCGTCTATTTTTTTCCCTGGGAAGCGAAACTAATCTGTTACTCCATTATATCATTCTCACCTATATTTCATCAAACTTGGACAACCAGATACCTTTCACTCCCCCTTTAAATACCCATCAGAAATATTGTTCTCTTCAACTCACAAAGAAGACAAGCAAGTTCTATAAACTTACCAAAACCAAGCTCTAATATCATCCTATACAAAATGGCTAACTCCTTCAAGCATTGCTTTGTATTATCTTTAGTGATAACATTGTCTTTCTCAAGCATCGACATGAGCATCGCAGCTCGTCGCCTCTTGGACACACCTGCAGCAAATCCACCTCCAGCATTCACACTGCCTATAATTCCTCAAGCCACATTGCCTCCACTTCCCTCTTTGCCAACACAACCTAAGATCACCCTTCCACCATTGCCAAATCCACCAGCTTCAACAAACCTTCCACAACCCTCTTTGCCCACTCTGCCAAACACCCAAGTTCCATCGCTACCAAATAATCCTACGTTGCCTAATTTTCCAACAGCTCCCAAAGTAACTCTACCTCCTATGCCATCTACTCCACTGCCTACCATCCCAACAACAATCCCTTCGATTCCAAACCTTCCAACCACAATCCCTTCGCTTCCCAACCTTCCAATCACAATCCCATCAATTCCTTTCCTTTCCCCTCCTCCGTCAAATTAAACTATGCCATCCCATCCTCATTCTATTAATTCCTAGCTTTGTCATGGGACGCTTCAGTAGTTTTACATCAGTGGGGATTCTTTTGAACTCATCTGAGTGTTTTGGCTGTCTTATTTGGAGTCTACTACATTTTATGTATACTTTGTGTAACATCATAGATGTATTCTTTACTAGTTTGGATTTCCATGTATTATGATATTGTTGTATTACAATCATTATCTATCTTTGCTATATATGAGTTGCTTCTACATTCCATTGCTTTAAATGCATAAATGTCCTTCAATAGCATCATTTTTCTGAGGTGAAGTAAAAGATGTCAAAAATAAATCACACAAGTGAGACCTGACATAATTTCTATAAGTTTTGTAAAGCTTACATAAATTATGTAAGACATGATTTAATATGCTGAATCAATCGGATAACAATTGTAACAACCAGGGATCACACTGAACAAATTAATCGAAGGATAGTATCAGTGGCTACAAAATATTACAAAATTTATTAAACTCCTTTATTTTAATAGTTGAGATTTAAATTAACAATTTTTTCTCTCTAATCTCTTATAAATCTCAACCTTGGGATAAAGAGGTGTAAAAGAATTGCGTAAAGTTGTGGCCATTGATACTATCGCATTGGTCAAAGGTAATAAAATGCATGTCTGCTATAGAACTTCACATGGAAGATTGTTATGAAAAGCCATATTTTCCTAATTATCACTAAATAATTTCCCTTTAAACAAGCTGCAGTTTGTAGATTCTATATGCAAGTTTAGCATTAGATGAGAACATGATTGCCTTAACATGTCAAATGAAGTCTATAACAGGCCAAAGGTGTTATCTGTAAGATGGGTTCAAAAGTGGAGGAAGTTCTGTAGTCTTATATAAGGAAATACTTAACAATTCAGCTCTAATAAAACACTAATTCTCGGCTGCAGTTGTTTTTTATTGCTTCCTCCAATTTCTCAACACAGTCAAATTCAATTCTGAACGTAACCGTGGTAATACCAATCTTGGTTAATATCTTCAGCTTGGAAACTTTGAATCTGTAATGGTAATTGAAAATTTAGACATACCAAAATTTATTAAGATCTTGTGAAACCAAAAGAAAAATTTATCAGTGCATCTGATTACCTGATGGTAGAGAATGCCTAAAAGATCGTATGGAACCTCAACGCCCATCCGAACCTACAACAGATTAGGCTAAAGCAAAAATTCCCCAAAATGAAAAATGAAAAGCAAATGAGAAAAGGGCATTAGTTCAAATTTCAAACTATTTTTTTTTTGTTTAAAAACAAACATTTTACTGATATAAATGCTATAGTTTGAACAATATTGAAAGATAGGTCAGGGTAGTTCCCATTTTCCAAAATTATAAAATGAATTGGACGACCAAGCTGTAGGAATCAGAAATTTAAGACAACACATACACCAAATGCAAAATCGACGATTACAAACTATGGAAAGTTAGAGCAGCAACAGAGCATCAGCCTATTAAATACTCTTCTTCTTTAGTCCTCTTGTTTGCCTAAATGTGGTAAAGCAGATATTGATTATACCAGATACTCCTAGGTGATTAGAGAAAGGACACATACAGCTAATACCTTCGTTTTTACTAGACAAGTTAGAGCACTTCTCAAGCATTCTGAGGCAACTCCTCCATAAGCCCTAACTATTCCTAATTTAATACTTATCATTAAATAAATAAAATGCAATAAACATATAATCAGAAATTTAAGCCCAAAGCGGAATCCATTAAACACAATGCAAATACTGATGCACAAACGAACATATCAAATTCTAGTGCGCATTCTTCATGAATAAATTTAGGAAAAATTGCGTGTGATGACCCCTAGAAGTTTTAATTTTTGACCCCATAAAAACTTTGTTTTGTAAAGCATTCAAAAGGGCTCCTGCAAAATTGGGCGATTCGACCATAGGTGGACTTTGTTGAGTCTCTCGACAAACTTTTGGGCTATGACGCTATTTTTAAACACACAATGTTTTTTTTTTTTATATATATATATACCTTTAGAAATATAAATATCGTCGGAGAAAGGGAACAAAAATGGTGAACTATAAACACTAACTAATCATGACTGCTAATTTAACCCTAGGTCAGTACTTTTAATAGGATTGATTGGTTCTTAATTTTATTTATTGTACTTTGTTTAGTTGATTTAAAAAAAGTTATTTTTTATTATAAAACAATAATAGTAATAATAATAATAATTGAAATAAACTTTAAATATTAATTATATTTGTAATGAATATGTATATTGACTTATTTTGATTAATTCTTCTTTGTATAAATGAGTATTTTAATTTATATATTTACATACTTTTTTATATATAGTAATCAATTTTGTTTGATAATCATGTTGATAAAACTTATTCATACACTCATTGAACTCATATGTATATCATGCTTGAATTTTATTATTGCTTTTGTAAGAATTTAAAGCTTGAGTTAACCTTGATTATAAAATTGTGTTTAAATTCTATTTTTCACTTTCTAAGTTTTTACTATAAAGAAATACCGAGATTTGAGAGGACTACTCACCATAAAATGTATAGTTATTACAATGAACGGAACAGAATATCTCACAATTAATTTAAAAGTAATCATATTATATCTCTAACTCATGTATGTTTCCTTTAAAAAAGGGAAAGAAAAAGAAAAAGCAAAATCATTTACATGCAATCAAAAGTTGGTTATATAAAAAGAAAATAAATTAATAAATAATCGAATATATATATATGAATAAAAATGATTTTTCAATTGTTTATTTTAAGTTTTCCTCGTGCTTAAATAAGTCTACTTTTCTTATTTAAAAAATATAAATAAAATACGAATTAATTTTTTTTTAATATTTTTTGTTTTATTTGTTGATTTCTCTTAATTAATTGTCTAGTCATAGAACTTAGGGAAATACAAACATTTTTAGAAACTATTGAATGTCGATTAATCTAGATAAACTTGATTGATTGAACCTTAACCTCCTTTTTTGCCTTTCCTCTCGGATTTCTACTCAAATATTTCCAAAACTCCATCTTTTTTTATCCTAAATCATTTAGAAATAATTGTTAATTACTTTTCTAAGATCATATACTACATAACCATCAATTTTGGGTAGAAATTCGAACCACTTTTTCTCATTTTCCTTCATTTTCTTACCATCCCAACACATTTATTTGGCCTAACAATCCTCGTAAATTCTCTTCCTCTACTTCAAACTAATACACTCATTCAAAAACCTCAAAATTGGGCAAGTTTATGTCAAATTCAAGTTTTTGACATTTTAGGAACATTTTGGTCTTTTTGGATTTTTTTCATTCATTCAATAGCTACTAGACGTTGTGAACTCCCTGATGGTGCACCAACTCCGGTTTTGTCTCAATGGTAGAATAAAGACTCTCAAATGTGGTATAACAATAATATCTCTAAATGACCAATTTTACTTGAGCATGTTATTGCCTGATATAGTTTTTATGAAATAGGGATTACTTAAGTCATTAGGGCTCTTAGTTGGCAATTGCTTTTTACATTGTCAAAAATATACTCTCCAAATTTGGCCATGGAATTTTATGCGGATATTTATTCTAAAATTCGAAACCTTAGGCTTATAAATTATATTTCCTAAGATATCAATGTTTCTTTATCAATTAAAAACACAAAGGATGATGGCTTTAACTTAGATCAGTTTAATATTTCAAATGAGGAATTGCTAACCGAATTAACTGGTTTGCCAAATTCCAGCCTTAACCTAAAATGACTCTATATCTCGAGTGAATTTACTCTATTTTATCGGATATTAAATAAGATGGTTTATGCAAATTTTCCTCCTTCAAAGCATTCCTTAAATATTGGTTTCATATATGCTATGATTTTGTACTATATTGAAAAAGGCATTTCCTTCAATGTATGAAACATTATTCAGAATGAAATTATGAACCAAGTTAAGGTCACAAACCCTAGGATTGGACTACCTTTTGGTTGTCTTATAACCCAAATAGTCCTAGCTATTGATATGTTACCACAAAAGATTCTGATACTACTTCTCTATGAGTGATATTAAACGGGCAAAAATTTCAAAATCCTCTACCCAAACCTCTAAGAAGCAAAAAATGCTAATATTGGAACCAATGGTGGCTCAACTACTAATATTTTTGGTGATGATGATATCGAAAATATCACTGCTTCTAAAATTTATCATCAAAACATTTTTTAGGACAAAGTAAGAACGAGAATGGTAGTACTATCCACTCAAATAAGAGCTATTCATACTCTTTATGAAAGTATACACTGAAAAGTAATTGACATTGATGAGCATTAAAAGGCTTGTTTTCAATGATCAGTGATATGCATTTTCAATACAGATCTCACAATGATCAACCTCCCAAACAATGATAATCTTTTTAATGTTTTATTTGCTTTGTACTGTTTCTGAGTGTTTAGAAAACATCTTGCATTACACAGTATACTTTGTTTTGTGATTTTCTTTTATACTTATCTGAATGAGTAATTTATTTTTAACTAAATAGTACATTACATTCATGTTCATATAGAATTTAAGCTTCAAAGTTAAATTATCTTTTCGTATGACAAAAAGAGGAAGAATGCTTAATAATGAAAGAGCTATTGCATATAGGGGAGAACACAATGATTAAGTATTCTATTTGTTATTGCATATAGAGAAAGAAATAGTAATGGTTAAGTGCTCAATTTGAGATGTCACATAGAGGGAGACCTATAACATTTAAATGTTCTTATGTTACTTCCCTCTAATTATGTTTTACCTCACTTTACTGTTACTATGTATACTAAACTAATGAACAATTTGTGTGTCTACTTGTCATTTTATTTTTTAGTATACATATGAGCTATCAAGTAAGCGAAGATGGTTTCATAAGATTATAGGATAGTAACACTATGTAAATTTATTTTTCTTATGATCGTTATGTAGTGAGAGAGAGAGATTTTATCACTTGAATATACCGAAGGGAGAGATTATGAGGTATATGAATGTTGACGGTATTTGTTAACAAAATGTTTAAATATAAACTAGTTTCTAGGTACATTTTAATAACTACTATTCAAATCGATGAAACTTTCGAGCTTCATGTTAATATGTTTTAGGTATACACTTCTTACTCAAACATGTTAGAATTCATATTATATACCTAGTAACTTTTGGTATTTATACTAATCGATCAATAGAGTGGAATATTGATGATTCTATGAAAGTAGAGTTATTAGTGTACTTTTTTGCTTAATATTTACTCATTTGATTCAATAAGTGATATTTTAGGATTAAAAATATTAAAATATGAACTTTCTTGTGAAAATATAATTTTTGAATTTGTTTTGAAATTTTCTATGAATTTTTAATACATAATCAATCAGAAGATACCACGTGGATGCCAAACAATCGAAGAAGGAAAATCACACAAAGTCACGTGTATAGAGTGATGTCTTTTTACCACATGTCAACATTACGTTCCTTTCGAGCTTATCACGCGGCCAATGTCTCTCCATGTGTCATCACGTTGCCCATCCACTCCTTCCAACTGTGTTCCACACAAGCAGTAATCGCGAACCACAAATTTCCACGTGGTGATGAAATAACACCGTTGACCAAAACCAATCCGTTTGTTCTACGTGTCGCACGCTAATTCATCCAGTGAATATCACGTGCAATATGGTGTGCTTTTATTTAATTTGATTTTTATGCTATTAATTATTTGACTAATAATTGATCTATAGAGACAATTAAATAGATTTGAGATAAGTATTAAATTATTTGTCTTGATTAAATAACATGCATAATTTCTAAGCAGAAATATATGATTTTTATGTATATGATTCATAATCGATGAACTTAATGAATAGTATCCAATTTAATTGATATGAGAATGTGATAAAGTTAATTATTATATGATGTTTTACTTGATAGATAAATACATGATAAGTTAGATTCAATTAATCATGTAATTAATTGATAATTATATTGAAAGAATTTTATTGATTCATATGTTTAGAAAATTAGAAGATTAAGTATTCTTAGATATTTTCTAATAGTGACATAATAAACCAAGCAAGTAATTCAATGTGATATTGTACTGGGAAAAAGATATTCCTTCAAGCATTCATTAAGTTAAAAATAAGAAAATAATTGAAAGTCCAGTCCTTGGTGAGCGGCAATCCACAATGGTGCGAGCAAACTGTATGGATTATGATTTCCTCATAAGGTTACGATTTTCTTTATTAAAAAAACAAAAGTTGAAAGATTAAAGGTTAAAACTTCTTCACATCTTTGCACTTGTCCATGTTTGAATACATTATGGTTGTTGAAAGTTGAAACAACTAGAAGAGTTGCTGCAAAGGCTGAAATAAAAGTAAAAACATACACAACTCCAGCATGTGCCTTTATTCCACAAGGTATTTTCCATACCATTGTACCATACTGCAATTCAGCATTTTCAGTCGAAACAGCATATAAACAGCTTTGATTCGATGAGTCCCTCTACACTACGTCGCATGAACAAATCAGGTTCACCAAATTTGATATTCCAATAGCCACTTTCATGTAGAAGCTGCCAGAAATATCAAATGTTGTAAGTACATAGTATATAATCATCCCAGTAGCCACTTCCAAGTTCCATCTAGTAGTTGAAACTTGAAGATAATGTCTTAGAAAGTCAAGAGAAAACCATTCAGGACTCTTTCACTTATAACTTATGCAAAACAAGCTCAGTACATAATGTTCTTTTAAATAATTCCTTGAGAGAAAAAATGACAGTTAAAGTTGCAAATTCTCTAGTAGAGAAATGCTAATATCACCTCATTTTGCACATATTTTTCACTCATAACCTTTATATCCCGACATTTTTCATAATTATTTTCCAAATTTTCAATTGTTTAGATAATATTCACACGTGGTAAAATACATGTTCAAATAACTTTTTTTTTTATACATGCCTTCAAAATAAACGTCGTCCGAGCTTCAGAAACTCCGGCAAGAAAAAGTTTTAGACTATTAACACTACCATTGAACATAGCAGTGGGCAAGGGGTCGAAAACGACAGCTGACCATAAATTTAAGCAACGCATAGAAGTCGATGTCTGCCTCAATAACTTCGTATCGAAACACAGCAAGGTTCTTAAAATGGATACCTACTGACAACCACCATAACTCTATCAATTCCTGAAGAAACTATTGCACATATATTGGTTTTCCTGCAGTACCTGATGGCTCACCATCATCATTAGATCGATATTGGCCTCCAGCCGGACTCAATTATAACAGGCGATTTCAGAAAAGCCAAAGCCAAACTTAGAATTACCCAACGCAAAATAAAAACTTTACCTTGTTGTAAGTAGCACATGGGTCTCGGACCTAAAAATCAAATTAAAGGCAAAGAAATGAAATGGGCTTCGTTAATAAATCAAATAAATCAATTATTGATTAAACAAATTGAATTATTTTCTAAAATTATAAAAAGAACCTGGGAGAGAAAGGATTGAGCGGATTGCTCGTCGGAGACATGACCAGCAATGCAATAAATTCGCTCTTCGATCTCTTTCTCAAATGTTAATCTCTCTTTAGTCGTCGTGTAAGCTCCACCAGCATTACTGCAACTACTAATGCAGCAAGAGGATGTAACCATGGCTGCTTTGGCTGTTGCGGTGGCGAAGAGTGGGACGGAGACAGAAGATACTTAATTAAGGTTAGCTTTGTTAGAAAATATTATATATTAATTAATGGTAAGAAAGCAAGTTAGTTAGTTACCGTAACCTTATTTTCAACTCGAACTTTAGTCACCAAAATCGTCATATAGATGAATCTCAAATAATCATTAATTATTTGAAATAGAAAAAAAATTATACAATTATTATTACGAAATTCGTTATAAAAGGAAAAAAATTTAAATTATAATAAAATATTATATTTGATATATATAATTAAAATATTATTATTTAAATAAACATAAAACGAATATAAAAACTAAAAAAAAAAAACTAAAAAAAAATGAAACACTAAAGTGTGGGATTGTTATTGATTGTTATAAATAATAATTAAAATGATGACTATAATATCTATTTAAAATTATATATAAATTATATGATAAAATTAATAAAAAAAATGTTTAAAATTTTGATTGTGTTCAAGCAATCAAGCAATCAAGCAATCAAGCAATCAAAAGCTTATGTATAACTAAATCAAGAAAATAAAGTTTATAAATTTATTAAATCTTAATATGATTTGAAGCAAGTTCTTAAACAATGACATGAAAAATTTGATTTGTAAAATGATTTTTTAAAAAATGATACACACAAATATGTTTATAGTAAATTTGATAAAAATAATAATGTCATTATTTTTTTGTAGGTTGATAATATGATTATATTTGAGACTAATTTAGATTATGTTAATTAAGGAAGTTAAAAGATTTTTTCTATTAATTTTGACTTAAATGATATGAGAGAGGTTGATGATACTTTAATAGTTAAAATCAAAATGTAAGATAATATACCGACTTATCTTATTCTCATTATATAGAAAATGTATCGAGAAAATTTAGATATTTTGTTATCAAGCAAGTCTATTAAATGATTCTAGTTAGTAAAGAATACTAATAGATGCATCACAAATTGAGTTTGCCATAATCATTGGAAGTGTAAGAACTATGAGTGTTGGCTATTTTTGTGGACAAAATATTTACATATAAGTTTGTTTTTAGGTTAGCTATAAAGTCTATCAAGAAAAACCGAACAAATACTTGAGTTTTAAATAGTCGTACTTTAGGTATAATTTGAGTTTATAACTACAACACATAGAATTGCATTCATGCATTTAATACCACATGTTTATAAATCTAAAATTATTTTTAAAACTAAAATATTTATTTAAACTTGCGTCAATTTATGAAATTATTAATTAAATATTTTTTAGATGTGTTTTAAAAAATAATTTTTTTATTAAGTGTTTATGAGTTTTGAAAAATTAAGTCCAAAATATATTTAATCCTAATACTATTAGGTCATTATTATTATCTATATATATACACACATTAGTGTTGAATTAGGGTGTTAAAAAAATAAATTTTGCCGATTGCAAGAAAAAACTACCTAAAAACATTCAAGATAGTAATGTTATTATTGGCATAATTAGACTGGAGACATCTAAGGAATATATATGAATAGTCGAAAAGTTGACTAATCAAATATAGTATTCAGGAAGTAGATCATTTAGCAAGTGAAAAACAAGATATTAATATACATATTTAAAGAATTTGATTCGTACGCATAAGGCATACTTGAGAAATCAATTGATATTAGTTGGTAAGTTAATTATTGAAAGACACGAGTGAGAAAGGGTAATTGATATATATACAGAGTAAAAAATATAATTAATATATATATATATATATATATATATATATATATATATATATATTGATTTTCATTAATTGGTTTAATTCTTTTTTATTAAATTTTTAGATATTTAGATTAAATAATTTTACTAGCGATCATGATTATTTGATTTGATTATTAATCTTTAAAGAAATTATTTTTATTGAACTTGAGCTTAATCTTTTTGATCTAAAATTTGTTATTTGATTTAATTTAAGTGACATATGTTTTGAATCATCTAGTTAGAATTATTTATTATTAAATCCGTTCTAGAACACACACATATACTTGTGTTTTTTGTGATAACCTTTTTGCAGTTCATTTGTGAACGATCTGATTGACGGACAACTTATTGGAACGTTGGTTTGAAAATCGCTCACGTTAATATTAGAAACTGTGAAAATAGAGTAAGAGCTCGTAAGTAAAGTACATTGAGGCAGTATCCTAGGAAGGGGTAGCATAAGACCGAGTTTGTACTTGAACATTTGATTTTCATAGTGAAAAGTTAGGTGTTTCGATGAACCAGTGGTTTTCCTCTCAGGTCATGGTTGTGACCTAGGTTGTTTCCACCTAAAAATATCGTATGTTATTATTTTACTTCCGCACCTTATTCTTACACGCGATTGCATGTCTGATCATTTTGTTTAGGTTATTTAGTTATAAATTGATAAAAATTAAAAATAACCTATTCACCCTCTAAGTTAATTAGCTCAATATTTTATAAACTTTTAGGAAGTCTTATGTATATTATGTACTGTATAAAGCTTGATATAACATTTGTTGTTGACATACTAAGTAAATTTATCATTAATCTTTCACAAGAACACGAGAATGCCATATCTTGTGTTCTTAAGTATTTGAAAGGAATAGTAGATTATGGATTGCATTATCAAAGATATTCATCAATATCGAAACAATATATGATGCAATTTGAAATACTTATTTGGAATCCAAATCTACTAATGGTTGAATATTCATCCTTGATAGTGAAGTAGTTTTGAAGAGTTATCATAGTGGTATGTTGCAAAAGTGTAGCAATCAACATCATACCAGAGAGCAACAAGTATGGGAACAACAGAAGAGAATAGCATGCTTAGAGTAGTAACAATAGACATCATGCTTTTAGTAGAGCACCAATAATGGCTATTGGGAAATTACGTAAATTCTCGATAAGTTATATTTATGAGAAAACAAAATAAACAAAATAGACAAAATAACACTCAAATTTAATAACGGAGTTCGGCCAATCTTGCTTACGTCTCCGAACCTACTGTAGATCTTTTTATTAAAATGAGAGAAATTACACAAGGTGTTTACAATACTCATAACTCACAACTCACAACTCACAACTCACACCCCATAACCCAATTATACCAACAACTTGAAGACTAATTTCAATCTGTCTTCACACCTCGACAAATGCATCAATTTTTCTAGTCTTGTTACTCTAGTAGACCAACTGAATTTGAGTACAAATTCAATTTCATGGCAAGCTCCCACTTGCTGGCATCTCGAGTCTGACAAGTTTCATTATAACATTCAAGCTCTCCTTCATCAGTTAGCAACATATAGTTTATGTATCTCCTGTTAGGCACATGAGGTCGAGAGGACCTTCTCAATACATGAGCTATAGTATGAGGCTATGGTGTGTCAGACTATTGCACACTGCTCTGTCCAATGAGTTCCTCTGGCTAAAGACTTGCTACAATTGGTTCCTTCACGAAACTATCTGGGACATCATTTTCATCTGCTAATACTGACTCATTCTGCTCTAAGTCGTTGGCGTCTATTTTATGAATTTCCTTATACATCACTCTTTCATTGAAAATCACATCTCTACTACGGATCACTTTCTTCTTTTTGTCATCCCAAATGCGGTAGCCAAACCCATCCTCACCATAGCTGATGAAGGTGCATTTCTTAGATTTGGGATCAAGCTTATTCCTACCTTGATCACTAATATGCACAAATGCTACACAACCGAAATTTTTTAGATGTGATAGTTTTACCTCTTTTCTGCTTCATACCTCCTCTGGTATTCTGTGCTCCAATGGAACAGATGGACCTCGATTGATCAAATAAGCTGCCGTGTTGATTGCTTCTGCCCATAGCTGCTTCGGTAGACCTGATTGTATAGGAATGCTTCTGGCTCTTTCTACCAACATTCGGTTCATATGCTCAACTACACCATTATGTTGAGGTGTGCCTGGAACAGTTCTTTCCATTCTGTTTCCGTGCTCATAACAAAAAAATTTGAATTTGGTGTCTTCATATTCACCACCATTATCGATTCTAAGCTTTTTGATCTTCAAACCTATCTCATTTTCCACCATAGCTTTCCATCTTCTGAAAGCCTCAAATACTTCAAACTTATGCTTTTGAAAGTACACCCATACCTTTCAAGATTGATCATCTATGTAAGTCACGAAGTAGTGTTTCCCACTAATGGATGAGATGGTTGTTGGTCCCTAAACATCAGAATGAATAAGCTCTAGCCTTTCCTTCTTTGAGGTTCTACCACTTGTCTGAAAGTTGATTCTCTTTTTCTTTCCAAGTATGCAATCTTCGCATATGTCTATCTCTACAAACTATAGGCCTGGAAGTTTTCCTTTTGAGTGCATAATCTTTATCCTCTTTTCACTCATGTGGCCTAGTCTCTGGTGCCACATATTTGGTGTTTCATTGCCTACTGCAATTACGATTGAACAACGTGTCCTTACTGTCATGTAAAGAGTGTCACTTTTCTTGCCTCGAGCAACTATCATTGCACCCTTTGAAATCTTCGAATCATCACCATAGAAGATCATAGTGTAGCCTTCACTAGCCAATTGCTCTACTGAGATTAAGTTTCTTCTTAGGTTGGGAATATGTCTGACATTCTTCAGTTCCCAAAAAGACCCGTTCAACTTAATCTTCACTACACCTTTTCCAATAATAGCACACGGTTGATCATCACCAAGATATACCTTTTCAAGGTTTTTGGGGACATATTTCTCGAAGAATTCTTTATGTGAAGTAACATGGAACGATGCTTTAGAGTCTAACACCCAAGATTCTTCGTTGCTCTCCAAAGAGCATATCAATGCATCATCTCCTCCATCTTCTCCTGAGGTGGAAGTAACATTTGCCTATGCCTTCACTTGTTTGTCCTTCGGTTCACTTTTGCACTGATTTTTTTAGTGCCCCATTCTCCCACAATTCCAACACTCAATAGTCTTCGAGCTATGGGAATTATTAGGATTCCTGGATTTGGACCTCCTACCCTGATCTACCTTGGTAGTCTGTTCTACCACATCCATTCCCCCTGGTTGAATCTCTTCCTCTTGACTCTGTATGCAAAATTGAAGAGGTTGACGATTCACCCGACTCTCTACGTTGGATCTCTTCACTGAAAACCAGATCACGAACATCGTCAAATTTCAACTTATTGCTTCATGATGAGCTACTCACAACCGTGACAGTAGCATTCTAGCTTTTTGGTAAAGAAGACAAAAGTATCAATGCTCGTACTTCTTCATCGAATTCAATTTCAACTGAACTCAATTTGGTTGTGACTGTGTTGAGTTCATTGAGATGTTGAGCTACCGATGCACCTTTTGTCATCCGTAAGTTGAACAAATACCTCATCAAATGCACTTTGTTTGAGTTCGATGGCTTCTCATATATATTGGAGATAGCTGTCATAAGACCCACCGTGGTCTTTTCCTTTACTATGTTGAAAGCAACATTGCGGGATAGCGTCAATCGAATAACTCCAAAGGCTTATCTGTCTAGAAGATTCCAATCTTCTTCCTTTATAACCTCTGGCTTCTTCCCTGAGAGAGATTGATACAGATAATCCTCTATCTACATTTTCCAAAACCTGAAATCTATACCATCGAATTTCTCAAGTTTCACCCTTTCTTCATCTACGTTTATTGCTCTAACTCAAATCTAACTTCCTCCAGATCGTATTTCTACAAACTATCGTGTATTAGAACACCTTCGTCAATGAACAAATATCGTCGACAAAATTTCACTATTAACGTAATTTACTATTCATGTAAATAGTAACATTGTAGAAAATTGATAGAAATAAACACCAAAAGCTCTGATACTAGTTGTTGAAAAATTACGTAAATTCTCGATAAGTTATATTTATGAGAAAACAAAATAGAAAAAATAACACTCAAATTTGATAACGGGGTTCGGCCAATCTTGCTTACGTTTCCAAACCTGTTACACAAGATGTTTACAATACTTACAACTCACAACTCACAACCCATAACCCAATTATACCCAATAAAATTACTCTATATTTTCTCTTACTAAAGTTTTTCTCTCAATTGGAATGAACACTTGGTTGATTAATTCATTATAATTATAAATTTATTTATAAGAAAATTCACTCATTGAATTACTCCTTAAACTAATGGTTTCTTAAATTGTTACTTGAATTAAACTCCATGAATTGATGCATAAATTGTTCTATATTTTACTCTATGTTTTGATTCTTAAATTAAAAAGTTTTATAACAATGTCCAATCATGTAGGACAATAAATGTTTTTTTCTTTGTTTTTATAGTATATATATAATCATTCTTTGTACATTAAAACTTAAAAAATATAAATCAAATACCAGAGAAAATTTTCTCTTATGATTTTGTTTATGGTATCGGTGCAAATAGATCTTATTGAACAATTGTTATTCCTCTACTGAAACATCGTACCCTTGTATTCCATTCAACTCCCACCAAATCATGTCTTTGATAGTTTTGAGCTCCTCAAGTTGTCATCAATCGAGCCAGATCTACCCTGTTTGTATACACCTGACCCGTACAACTTCTGCTTTGTTTCAGGATAACCATTGTTATTTAAACCCCCAGCCCATTCAAACCCATTATCCCAAAATCCATTTAGAAGAAGAAATAAAGCCCCTTTCTAGCTATTAAATTTATAAATACTTTAGGTTGATTAAGAAATGAAGTATTGAGTTATCGTATCAAATCTGCTTTCTAACTCTATTGGACAGCACCAAATCTTGGATCTCTAAGCTTTTGATTTTTTTCCCTGTTAGAATATGGTCTGATGATGATAGCTTTGGGTCATTATCCACCTCTTTATGCGCAAACTACTTCACTCCATATCTAAGCTTAATTGATGAAGCGGCGCGAGCACTTCACAACACGGTGGCAGTAGCACGTCGGCGGGGTCATTCACAAACTACTTCACTCCATATCATCTCAGCCTTGCTGGCTCTACCCAATTCGACTCTCCGAGAAGCGTGTTCACGCGCTCGGAGTAGTGCGTTCTTGCCTCGTGTACAGTTTCGAGCACTTGAGCTCTCAATTGGAGTTTCTCTCGATCGATTGCCATCGTCAAAAACTCTGGAAGAACCTCCGATATCAAACTCTCTTATGGTTGCCATTAACAGGTCACAAGCGAACCAGAGGAGATAGAGCTTTCATTTGCATCAGATACACACCCAACAACAAACGACATCGGCTTTAAAGGTGGAGTTGACACATTTCGTTATTTCTATTCTTGATGATCCAAATAGGAGTTTCGGGTTTCCCTTTGCTGGTAATGAAGATGGGATGTTAATAGTAGAAGAATTGGTGAAGTGTTGGTTAGGAGAAGTGGAAAAAACCCGTTGTTGGTGGGAGTGTATTCAAGTGAAGCTCTTAGGGGTTTCATTGATGTGGTAAAGAGTAATAAAGTTGGTGTCTTTCCTGGTGAATTAGCTGGGTTAAAAGTTGTATGTTTTAAAAATGAAATATCTGCGTTTGTTGTTGAAGTTGGGAGGGAAGAGAAGATGAGTTTGGAGTTGAAAGAGGTGGGTCTTATGGCATAACAATGTTCTGGAAGTGGGATTATCTTGAACTTGGGAGAATTGAAGGTGTTGGTTGGTGATGATATTATGGAGGATAGGGTGAGCTTGGTAGTTTCACAATTCAAATATTTGTTGGAGATGCATGGAGGGAAATTGAAACCCAGTTCTAATGTCAAAGCGTTTCTCTCTAAAATCTAGGAATTCAAGATATAATATTTATTTAAATTGAGAACTAGCCTATACATCCAATTTTTAACACAAATTTATTTTCTCTCTCTCTCTATATGTACACGTGTTAACAAATCATATACTTAAATTGTATAGCTATAATACAATTATTGTAATGGTGGAAGAGTTTATAGTATACATAAATGATAAAATGATATCTTTGCTACAAAAATATGTATATAAATCAATCACTAATAAAAATATTGTTTTTTTATATTTTGGAGTATTTATATAACAAAAAATTCAAAACATTTTCATGAAAACATAGAAAACATAGAATTTTCGTGAAAATTTTGTAAGTTGTTTGATAACTTTCTAAAATTTATTAAATTAAAGATACACATATATGGCTTATCATTTATATTATATTAGAAAGTTAAAATGAAATCTTATCGATACATATAGATTTAATTACATAACATAATCTCTCTTTAATTTTATTTTTAATCGCTTTCAACCAAGTACATGTATGTTTTTTAATTGCTAAAAAATGATACTTTTTTTATATTTTAAAAAGCATGATTTTAGATAAGAATTAAAAATTAAATTATGTGAATAAAAAATTCATATAAAAATTGGAGTAATATATATATGACCTTAGAATATATTTATTTTATAGATAAACCACTACGAAGATCATATGATATATGTATATATGATGTATAAATTAACTATTAATATGATGTCATTTTAGTTGGCCAAATACTCTCTATAAAGTACAATTGGTCCTGTACAACTTCACAAATTCTTAACAAAGACTCTCTTCCACCATTTGTAAACATCCTAAAATTTGTAAATTCTCTTCTCTTTTGTAAGAGTAATTGATCAGCTCAATTTTGCTCAATTAGTTATAATTTTAGAGTTCATCCATTTGGAGATAATGAAAGTGGTCAATGATGCCCGATGACCTAGGTAACATTTATACCGAACCTCATTAAATTTTTAGTGTTTTTATTTTTCTGTTTTAATATTTCTGCTTCAATATGCTTTAGTTTATTTTAACATTATATTTCCAATAACATTATTTTTTCGCGCTAGTTTGAGTTCTATTTATTTAAATCATAAGTGAATAGTAACTATTTAGAATAGGTAAAATATACCTAATTTTTCCAAAAATTGGTATCAGAGTTGGAGGTTTCTACCTAGGCATTTATCTGTATTCCATTTATTTGCTATTGGAATATATTGGCTAGTTGTTGTAATTTGAAGAAATGGCAGAAGAAAAATTTATTTCAAACAACGGTCAATCATCCACATAAGGCATAACTATGATGATGAATGCAAGGTTTGAAGTGGAGAAGTTTGATGGAACCGGTCATTTTGGCATATGGCAAGGCGAAGTTCTAGATGCTCTATTTCAACAAGGTCTAGACATCGCCATTAAAGAAGAGAAACAAGATAGAGTAGATGAAATCGAGTGGAAAAATATCAACCGATTAGCATGTGGTACAATCCGTTTGTATCTCTCAAGAGAACAAAAATACACGTTCATGAAGGAGAAATCTGCAAGTAAGTTGTGGAAGGCGTTAAAAAACAAGTACATGAAGAAAAGCGGACAAAATCGACTCTATTTGAAGAAGAAGTTGTTCCATTTTGAATACCTTCCAAGTACCACAATAAATGACCACATCACTGCTTTTAATCGATTAGTAGCATATTTGTTAAATATGGATGAAACTTTTGAAGAAGAATATTTAGCCTTGATGTTGTTAGCTTTCCTGCTTGTTGCGTTTGATCACCTTATTACGAGCTTACTCATTGGGAAGGATTAAGTGTCTTTTGAGAAAGTTTGCATTTCTTTATAAAGTTATGAAATTAGAAAGAAAGATAAAAAAAGAAAACAAGAATGAAGTAGTAAAGCCATTATCTGTAAGATGACGTCTACAAACACAACAGAGAGGAATGAGAGGTAGATCTTTGTCAAAATGAAGGCTTGGTAAAGATAAATGTGTCTTTTTCATGAAAAAGGCCATTGGAAGAAAAACTGTTCGAAGCTGTAGAAGAAAGGAAAAGTTGTGTCATCTGATGCATGCGTAGCTAAAAGAAATTCAAATTCAGATTTTACATTGGTTGGTTCGTCAACAACATCTCATCTTGGTGATTGGATTTTTTATTCAACATGTACCTTCCATATGTCTCCTAATAAAGAATGGTTCTTTAACTTTGAAGAACTATACGGTGGAGTTGTTTTCACGGGTAATGATTATCCATGAAAAGTTTCAGGGATCAGTACAATTCGTTTGAAGAATCAAGATGGTTCAACCAGGGTCTTGACGGATGTTCATTATGTTCCAGATATGAAGAAGAATCGCATTGCCGTGGGAGTCTTAGAATCAAAAGGATTCACTGTGATCATACAAAATAGGGCAATGAAGGTTACTTCTGGAGCACTTGTGGCGATGAAAGGTGTTTAGAAGAATAACTTGTACTACTACCTTGGTAGTACGGTTATTGGGACATCATTAATAGTAGTTTCAAAGGAAGAGAGAGATTCAAAAACTACCAAGTTGTGGCATATGCGTTTGTGACATGTTGGTGAAAAAGCTTTATAGATTATGGTAAAGCAAGGCCTGTTAAAAGGCGCAAGAACCAATAAGTTGGAATTCTGTGAGCATTGTGTATTGGGGAAGCGGAAAAGAGTAAGCTTTGGCACTGCTCTCCATAATACAAAGGGCATTTTGGATTACATCCATATTGATATATGAGGGACAACAAGAACTCCATCCATGAGTGACAAACATTATTATATCACTTTCATTGATGAATTATCCAGAAGAGTTTAGGTGTATCTCATGAAGAAAAAGGATGAAGTGCTGTAAATTTTTCTCAAGTGATCGAGACTCAAACTGGTAGAAAAATTAAGTGTATGAGGTCTGATAATGACATTGAGTACACAAACGATCCATTTATGAAAGTTTGTGAAGAAGAAGAGATAATGCGACACTTCAATATTTAAAAAACACCACAACAGAATAGAGTTGTAGAACATATGAACTGGACTTTGCTGGAGAAGGTTCGATGTACGTTGTCAAATGTTGGGTTAGGAAAGAAATATTGGGATAAGGTTGTGACTTATGCATGTCATCTTGTCAACTGTCTACCATTGCCTGCTTTTGAAGGCAAAATGCCCAAACTTGATAGAGATTACGATTTCTTACATATGTTTGGTTCTATTGCATATTACCATGTAACATAATCGAAGTTGGATCCAAGTGCCAAGAAAGCTATTTTTGGGGATCTTTTCTGGTTCTAAGGGATATCGACTATAATGCCTTGAAATGAAAAAAACAATCTTCAGTAGAGATGTTACCTTTGATGAATCTGCCTTGCTAAGAAAGGTAACTGAGAAGATTGATGGAACTTTGGAGTAGGTGGAACAAACTCTAAAACAGTTGGAGTTTGAAAGCATAATTGTTAATCCAATTAGTAAAGATAAGACAAAAGCTGATCCTCCATTGATAGAAGATGAATCAAATGAAGAGGTTTTAACCCAAGAACCTCCACAACAACAAGAAGAAACTACTGTTGATAGACCACGACAAAAAAATGTTAATATGCCTGCTCAATACAAAGATTTTGAAGACCTACCTGCTTAGTTTAAGAATAGGGTGGCCTATGCACTTTTCAGTTGTGCTTGATGATATTCCTTTCATATATAAAGAAGCAATCAAAAGCCATGAAGTTGAAAGATGGAAGGAAGCTATGGACGAAGAACTTCTATCCCTTCAAAAGAATAAGACATGGAAGTTGAAATAACTACATAAGGGCAAGAAGGAAATAAGTTGTAAATTGGTGTTTGCAAAAAAAGAAGGATTTTCTAACAAAGATTGTGTTTTCTATAAGGCAAGGTTAGTGGCTAAAGACTATGCTCAGAAGGAGGGAATTGATTATAATGAGGTATTTTCTCCAGTTGTAAAACATTCATCCATTGAAATTTTCTTGGCCTTGATAGCACAATTGGATTTGGAACTAGTTCAACTTTATGTGAAAACCACGTTTCTACATGGCGACTTAGAAGAGAAAATCTATATGTCTCAATCAGAAGGGTTTAATGTTGCTGGTAAAGAGAATTGGGTTTGTAAGCTAAACAAATCATTCTATGGATTGAAACAATCTTTGAAGCAGTGATACAAACGATTTGATCAGTTTATGTTGCAACATAAGTACACTAGAAGCACACATGATCATTGTGTGTATTTTCACAAGCTACAAGATGCGTTTTTCATATATCTCCTATTTTACGTCGATGATATATTGATTGCATCGAAGTCAAACAAAATATGAGAAGTTGAAGGCTCAACTAAATTAGGAGTTCAAGATGAAAGATCTAGGAGAAGCCAATAATATTCTCAACATTGAGATAAGTAGAGATAGGAAGTAGGGGAAGCTTAGTTTGACCTAGAGTCAATATTTGAAGAAGGTACTACAACATTTTGGTGTGAATGAATAGACAAAACCTATAAGTACTCTTTTTGTTTCTCATTTCAAGCTTAGTGCTCAATTATCTCTTAAGAATGATGCAGAACGAGAATACATGGCAAATGTACCGTATGCAAATGCGGTTGGTAGCTTGATGTATGCAATGGTGTGTACAAGACCTAACATTTCACATGCGGTTAGTGCTGTAAGTAGGTACATGCATGATCTTGGTAAAGGACATTGGTTGGCTGTGAAATGGATTCTACGATATATTCTAAATACGGTAGATATTGGTTTAGTATTCCAGTAGAATAATACCATTGATCAATGTGCAGTCAGATATTGTGATTTCGACTATGCAGGAGATTTAGATAAGCATCAGTCAACTATTGGTTATGTGTTTACTCTTGTTAAAGCTCCAATCAGTTAGAAGTCTACCTTGCAGTCCATAGTTGCTTTGTCTACTATAGAGGCAGAGTACATGGCAATTACAGAGACTATGAAGTAAGCTATTTGGTTACGAGGTTTGCTTGAAGACTTGGGAGCTGGTCAAAAACATATTAAGGTATTTTGTGATAGTAAGAGTGCAATTCATTTAGAAAAGAACCAAGTCTATCATGCACGTACAAAGCACATCGACGTTCGTTATCATTTCGTGCGAGAGATTATTGAAGAAAGTGGAGTACTAGTTCAGAAGATCAGTACTACATAGAATCCCGCAGATATGATGACCAAAGTGATAACGACAATAAAGTTCAAACATTGTTTGGACTTGATTAACATCCTACAAATCTGAATTGGCATTGATGTCGCTGATATAGTGATTAAAGAAATCATTTAAGAATCACTAAGTTGTTAAGGTGGAGATTTGTTGTATAGCTACTTAATGAGCAAATTAGAAAAGTCTCATATTGATTAGGAATGAAGATGAATGTTGTATTTTGTGCTACAAATAAAGCCTTCATCCACCATTTGTGAACATCCTAAAATTTGTAAATCTTCCTTTCTTTTGTAAGGATAATTGATTAGTTCATTTTTTCCCAATTAGTTGTAATTTTAGAGTTCATCGATTTGGAGATAGTGGAAGTGATCAACGACGTCCGAAAAACTAGGTAACATTTTTATCGAATCTCGTTAAATTTCTGGTGTTTTTATTTTTTTTGTTTTAATATTTCTCCTTCAATACCTTTTTTAGTTTATTTTAGTATTATATTTCCAATAACATTATTTTGTCGGGTTAGTTTCAATTCTAATTATTTAAATCATAAGTTAATAATAACTACTTAAAATATGAAAAATATATATGATTTTTCCAATGGATACGATATATGTCAATGGTTGATCTCAAAGATCCTGCAACGAGATATCCATAAAGATCGGAGCGATATATATATATATATATATATATATGACATTAGAATAAATTTCTTTTATAGATAAACCGGTAAGAGGATAATATGGTATATGTATATGATGTATAAATTAACTATTGATATGGTGTCATTTTAGTTGGCCAAATACTCTCCATAGAGTACAATTGGTCTTGTACAGCCCGGAAAATTCTCAACAAAGGATGCGATATATGTCAATGGTTGACCATATCAATGAGATCCCGCAAAAAGCTAATGAGATATCGAAACCAAATTCTGCCACAGATGACAGAACTAATAATTCTTTGGCTCAAATAAAACTCTTTTTTTTTTTTAGATAATTGGTTCGAACAAAACAAATTAGCTAGAGTTGTTGACTTCTGTCCTGTGACTTATTTATCCTAGTTGGAGTGGCCTCAATGGGCAATGCAATGAATATATATATTTTATGTCTAATTTGATATTGTTATGCATTCTATTTAGAAAAAAAGTGAATTAAATCATTAGGCTTAACCATTAATAATTTTGCTAAAAGTGATTTCCTGTTAAGTTGGGTAGGTTTATAGATGGAATTAGCGTCTGTTTTTTTCCCTGGGAAGCTAAACTAATCTGTTACTCCATTATATCATTTCTCACCTATATTTCATCAAACTTTGAGAACCAAATACCTTTCACTCCCCCTTTAAATACTCATCAGAAATATTGTTCTCTTCAACTCACAAAGAAGACAAGCAAGTTCTATAAACTTACCAAAACCAAGCTCTAATATCATCCTATACAAAATGGCTAACTCCTTCAAGCATTGCTTTGTATTATCTTTAGTGATAACATTGTCTTTCTCAAGCATCGACATGAGCATCGCAGCTCGTCGCCTCTTGGACACACCTGCAGCAAATCCACCTCCAGCATTCACACTCCCCACAATTCCTCAAGCCTCATTGCCTCCACTGCCGTCTTTGCCAACACAACCTAAAATCACCCTTCCACCATTGCCAAATCCACCAGCTTCAACAAACCTTCCACAACCCTCTTTGCCCAATATGCCAAATAATCCTACGTTGCCTAATTTTCCGACAGCTCCCAAAGTAACTCTACCTCCTATGCCATCTACTCCACTTCCTACCATCCCAACCACAATCCCTTCGATTCCAAACCTTCCAACCACAATCCCTTCGATTCCCAACCTTCCAATCACAATCCCATCAATTCCCAACATTCCAACCACAATCCCATATATTCCTTTCCTTTCCCCTCCTCCGTCAAATTAAACTATGTCATCCCATCCTTATTCTATTAATTCCTTGCTTTGTCATGGGACGCTTCAGTAGTTTTACATCAGTGAGGATTCTTTTGAACTCATCTGAGTGTTTTGGCTGTCTTATTCGGAGTCTACTACATTTTATGTATACTTTGTGTAACATCATAGATGTATTCTTTACTAGTTTGGATTTCCATGTATTATGATATTGTTGTATTACAATCATTATCTATCTTTGCTATATAAGAGTTGCTTCTACATTCCATTGCTTTAAATGCATTAAGGTCCTAAAATAGCATCGTTTTTTCTGAGGTGAAGTAAAAGATGTCAAAAATAAATCACACAAGTGAGACCTGACATAATTTCTATAAGTTTGTTAAGCTTCCATAAATTATGTAAGACATGATTTAATTCGCTGAATGAATCTGATAACAATTGTAACAATCAGTGATCACACTGAACAAATTAATCGAAGGATAGTATCAGTGGCTACAAAATATTACAAAATTTATTAAACTCTTTTATTTTAATAGTTGAGATTTAAATTAACAAATTTTTCTCCTTAATCTCTTATAAATCTCAACCGTTGGGATAAAGTGGTGTAAAAGAATTGGGTAAAGTTGTGGCCATTGATACTATCGCATTAGTCAAAGGTAATAAAATGCATGTCTGCTATAGAATTTCACAAATATCCGTATGGAAGATTGTTATGAAAAGCCATATTTTCCTAATTATCACTAAATAATTTCCCTTTAAACAAGCTGCAGTTTGTAGATTCTATATGCAAGTTTAGCATTAGATGAGAACATGATTGCCTTAACATGTCAAATGAAGTCTATAACAGGCCAAAGGTGTTATCTGTAAGATGGGTTCAAAAGTGGAGGCAGTTCTGTAGTCTTATATAAGGAAATGCTTAACGATTCAGCTCTAATAAAACACTACTTCTCGGCCGCAGTTGTTTTTATTGCTTCCTCCAATTTCCCAACACAGTTAAATTAAATGTGCTACTTACAACAAGGTAAAATTTCTTTGGAATATTTTAATATATATATAATTTCTAAAAAAAATTAAAAAAATATATTAATTAATTGTAAGAGAGCAAGTTACTTACTTACCGAAACCTTATTTTAAACTCGACCTTTCCTTTGTTTAGGGAAAAATAGTCACCAAAATCATCGTATACATTGAATCTCAAATAATCATTAATTATTTAAAATAAAAAAAATATAATGTTATTATTACAAAATTGGTTATAAAAGGAAAAAAAATTAAATTTTGTTAAATTTATAAGAAAATATTATTATTTAAATAAATGTAAAACGAATATTAACACTAAAAAATAAATAAGACAGTGAGAGAGTGAGAAAATAAAACACTAAAGTGGTAGCATTATTTTTGAATGTTATAAATAATGATTAAAATGATGATTTTAACATCTATTTAAAGTTATGTGCAAGTCACGTGTGATCAGTTCAATAAACAAATGTTCAAAATTTTGATTGTGTTCAAGTAATCAAAAGCTTATGTGAAATCAAATCAAGAAAATAAAGTTTACAAACTTGTTAAATCTTAATATAATTTGAAGTAAACTCTGATATGAAAAATTTGATCGAATAGTATTTTCAAATGATTTTTTTATATATGATAAGGCAAATGTGTTTATAGTAAATTTGATAAAAATGATGGGGTTTATTATTTATTTGTATGTTGATGATATAGTTGTATTTGAGACTAACTTAAATTATGCTTACTAGGGAAGCTAAAAGATTTTTCTACTAATTTTGATATGAATGATATAAAAGAAATTGATGTGATATTAGCCATTAAGATCAAAAGGCAAGATAATACAGTGACGTTATCTCCTTCTTATTACATAAAAAATATATCAATTTTTTTTTTGTTGGATATTGTAGTATCAAGTCAGTTTCTATCATACAATCCTAACTAGAAGTTAGTAAAGAATACAAGTAGATGCATCACAAATTGAGCTTGCCATAATCATGGAAAGTCTTATATATAGTATGTACTGTAAAAGGCTTAATATAACATTTGTTGTTGACATGATAAGTAGATTTACAATTAATCTTTCACAAAAACACTAGAATGACATATGTTGTGTTCTTAAGTATTTGAAAGAGTAGATTATGGATTGTATTAACAATGATATCCATCAATATTGAAACGGTATAGTATGCCACTTGGAATGCTCATTTGGAATCCAAATCTACTAATGGTTGGATATTTATCATTAGTAGTGAAGCATTTTCCAAGAAGCAAATTTGTACATCTCACTCTAAAATGGAATTAGAGAGCTTATTACTCTTTGTGCTATATGCAAAGAGTAAGAGTTATGAATTTGTTAATGAATATTTGTTTATGGAACGAGCAATCTCTATCAATTATTATTTATTATGATAGTTAAGTCAATGCAACAAGTAAGATACACAATGGAAAGACATGTAATTGATCTTAGATATAATTATATCAAGAAATTACTCATAGATAGAGTAGTTAGTGTGACTTATGTGAAGTCATTTGAAAATTTGACGAATATAACAAAAGGATTTTCTCTAAAAATGATAAAGAAAACATTAAAAGAAATGAGATTAGGATCTCATTAATATATCAATTATCTTCATAGAGACCAACCTAGTTTATGAAATACAGGTCACATTTAATGATAAGAACAAGTTAAACGAATGATTGGAGTGATTGCTATAAATATTTTTTTATTCCATTTCCTATGTCATTAGTTCCAGCAATATGGGCCTATAAATATGTTAAAGTTGAGTAAAAACTCTTAACAAGTTTATAAATCATATAATTGGGATGTATGGCAGGAATATCTTTAATAGGCTTACCTAAAGTGAGTGTAGAAGTGATGTTGTTTTCTAAGATACCGAGACATGTTCAAGTACACTCATCGGACAATTGGGATAGTACAAGGCCATAAATGTACACGATTAGAGAACTTCACAATAGTTTATGTGATTTGAAAGTAGATACGTATAAGGATATCCAATTAGTCACATAATATACTTGATAGTCGCATAATATACTTGATTGAAGGCTGCAACCACCATAACACATGACAAAGCTTTGATATCTCTATACTAATTGTAGGTTTAAGTCCAAAAAATACTTATAGCAATGCATTTATTTTTCTAAAGTATCATATTTTCTAAAATATATTTACTTTGAAATAGAGGAAGATTGTTATAAAATATATATTTTCATATTTTAAAATAAATATTTTAATAATTATATATATATATATATATTATAATTATTAAAATTAAAAATATATATTAATTAATTGAAAGAAAGCAACAGTTAGCCACTCACCGTTGCCTTTCTTTGAATTAATGTACCGTAACTTGATTCAATAGTAAAGGGTATTGTGTATTTAATCAAAGTTCGTATCTCTTAGTTTTGTAAATGGAAATGAAAATGTGTGTTTTAATTAATGGAATTATATGTATATATATTTAAAGAGTTATAGATCTTAAAAATTAAAATACATGAATGAATGGTAAAATTTATACCCTTCCAAACCCTAAAAAAAAGAGTTTATTCATGGCCAAAGTCACACCAAAAACTAACATTTTAACGTAAGAAAACTCTACTTTTTCGTAAGATCTCCTCTAAATTTATACATCAAATAATTGACCTTAATTCAAGGAATAAATTGAGGAGAAAATTCAAGAAACAATTCAAGTAATCATTTGAAATTTAAGGAGTGAATCTCCCTATAAATAGATGCATAATTGTAATGAATTCATCAATCAAATGATTAGAAAAATTGAGAAAAAAGTTTAGTGAGAGAAAATTGATAGCAATTTTTTTGAGTGTAATTGGGGTATGAGTTGTGAGTTGTGAGTGTTGTAAACACATTGAATAATTTTTCCCCTTTTTTAGTAAAAAGATTTGTAGGAGGTTCGGAGACGTAAGAAAAATTGGTCGAACTTCGTTATCAAATTTGTGTTATTTTATTTTCTCATAAATCTGGCTTATCGAGAATTTACATAATTTTCCAACAATTGGTATCAAAGCTTTTAGGGTGATTTCTGTCAAAGCTTTTAGGGTGATTTTTGTCTACGATATTGGTTTTTCGATGGAGGTGTTCTAATACATGATGGTTCGTAGGAATAGTTAGAAACGATCTAGAGGAAGTTAGATTTGAATGAGAGCAATGACCGTATATGAAGGAAAGATGAAATTCGAGAAATTTGATGACACATATTTTGGGTTTTGAAAAATGTAAATATAGGCTATGAAGGAAGAAGATTGTAATCTTCTAGACAGACAAGCCCTCGGAGTTATCCAATTGAC
This sequence comes from Hippophae tibetana, assembly GCA_037013495.1. Lineage (NCBI taxonomy): Eukaryota > Viridiplantae > Streptophyta > Magnoliopsida > Rosales > Elaeagnaceae > Hippophae > Hippophae tibetana. Next base: position 33,329,590 of record CM072812.1, read on the forward strand.
GCTATCTCGCAATGTTGCTTTCAACATAGTAAAGGAAAAGACCACGGTAGGTCTTATGAAAACTCTCTCTAATATGTGTGAGAAGCCATCGGCCTCAAACAAAGTGCACCTGATGAGGTGTTTTTTCAATTTACGGATGACAGAAGGTACATAAGTAGCTCAACATCTCAATAAACTCAATACAGTCACAACCCAGTTAAGTTCAGTTGAAATTGATTTCGATGAAGAAGTACGAGCATTGAAAAGTCTTCTCTACCAGAAAGCTAGAATGCTATTGTCATGGATGTGAGTAGCTCGTCAGGAAGCAATAAGTTGAAATTTGATGATGTTCATGATCTGGTTCTCAATGAAGAGATCTGATGTAAAGAGTCGGGTGAATCGTCAACCTCTTCAGTTTTGCATACAGAGTCAAGAGGAAGATATTTAACCAAAGGGAATGGACGTGGTAGAATAGACTACCGAGGTAGATCAAAGGATATGAGGTCTAAATCTAGGAATCCCAATAATTTCCATAGCTCGAATACTATTGAGTGTTGGAATTATGGGAGAACCGGGCACTACAAAAATTAGTGCAAGAGTGCACTGAAGGACCAACAAGAAAAAGGTAGAGGCAAATGTTACTTCCATCTTAGGAGGAGATGATGCATTGATATGCTCTTTAGAGAGCAAGGAAGAATCTTGGGTGTTAGACTCTGGAGCATCATTCCATGCTACTTCACAGAAAGAATTCTTGAAGAAATATGTCCCCAGAAACCTTGGAAAAGTATATCTTGGTGATGATCAATCGTGTGATATTATTGGAAAAAGATGTAGTGAAGATTAAGTTGAACGAGTCTGTTTGGAAGTTGAAGGATGTTTCCCGACCTAAGAAGGAACTTAATCTCAATAGGGTAGTTGGCTAGCGAAGGCTACACTACAATCTTCCATGGTAATGATTGGAAGATTTCAAAGGGTGCAATGACGGTTGCTCGAGGCAAGAAGAGTGTCACTCCTTACATGACAATAGGGCAGCGTTGTTCAATCGTAGTTGTAGTAGGAAATGAAACACCAAGTATATGGCATCAAATACTAGGCCATATGAATGAGAAAGGGATGAAAATTATGCACTCAAAGGAAAAACTTCTAGGTCTACCGTTTGTAGAGATAGACATGTGCGAAGATTGCATACTTGGAAAGAAAAAAAGAGTTAGCTTTCAAACAAGTGACAGAACTCCAAAGAAGGAAAGGCTAAAGCTTATCCACTATGATGTTTGGGGACCAAAGACTGTCTCATCTATTGGTGGGGAAAACTACTTCATGATACCAAATTCAAAAATTTCTACTACGAGCATGAGATGAGAATGGAAAGAATTGTGCCAAGAATGCCTCAACACAATGGTGTAGCTGAATGTATGAACCGAACGTTGACAAAAAAGATCTAGAAGCATTTGTATATAGTGTAGTCTACTAAATTGGTTCTGGGTAGAAGCAGTCAACATGACAACTTATTTGATCAATTGAGGCCCATCTGTTCTATTGGAGCACAGAATACCAAATGAGGTATGAAGTGGAAAATAGGTAAAATTATCACATCTAAAAGTTTTTGGTTTTGTAGCATTTGTGCATATGAGTGATCAAGGTAGAAATAGACTTGATCCCAAATCCAAAAAATGCACCTTCATCGGCTATGGTGTGGATGAGTTTGGCTACCACATTTGGGATGACGAAAATAAGAAAGTGATATGTAGTAGAGATGTGATTTTCAATAAAAAAAAAGTGATATATAAGGACATGCATAAAACAAACGCCAACGACTTAGAGTAGAATGAGTCAATATTTACAATTGCAAATGATAGCATAGATAGTTCTGTAACTAAACCAATTGTAACAAGTCCTCAGCTAGAGGAACTCGTTGGATAGAGCAGTATGCATCAGTTCAACACACCATAGCCTCTTACTCAAGCTCTTGTATTGAGAAGGTCTTTTCGACCTCATGTGCCTAACAGGAGATACATGAACTATATATTGCTAACTGATGGAGAGGATCTTTAATGCTATGATGAAACTTGTCAGACTCGAGATTACAACAAGCGAGAGCTTGCCATGAAAGAAGAAATGAAATCTCTCATCTCCAACCAAACATGGGAACTAGCTAAGTTACCCATGGGGAAGAAGACGATTCATAACAAATGGGTGTACTGGATGAAAGAGGAGCATGATGGTTTTAAGATATACAAAGCCCAACTAGTTGTCAAAGGATTTCATGAGAAGGAAGGAGTTGACTACACTGACATTTTTGCTCCTGTTATGAAGCTTAATAGTATCAGATCAGTGTTGAGTATTGTAGCCATTGAAGATCTTTATCTTGAACAATTGGATGTGAAGATTGCATTCCTTCACAGAGACTTAGATGAGGAGATATACATGTACCAGCCAAAAGGTTTCTCAGAAAGAGGAAAAAAGAACATAGTATGCAAACTTAAGAAGAGTTTGTATGACCTAAAACAAGCCTCGAGACAGTGGTACAGAAATTTTGATAACTTCATGCACAAGGAAGGTTTTCAGAAGTGAAATACCGACCATTGTTGCTACTTCAAGATATATAGGTCCAGTTATATCATTTTACTACTTTATGTTGATGATATATTAGTAACAGGTTCAGATATGAATGATATCATAAGGTTGAAGCAGCAATTGTCAAAGGAGTTTGACATGAAATACTTGGGTTCAACAAAGAAGTTTTTTGGAATGAAAATCACAAGAAATAAGAAGAGAGGATCCTTGCAGTTATCTCAGGCAGAGTACATCAATCATGTTTTGTAGAGATTCAACATGGGTGATGCAAAGCCAGTTAGCACAGCCTTGGCTAGTCATTTTTTCCTATCCAAGGATCAATCCCTTCATATATAGGAAGAGAGAGAATTCATGGCTAAGGTTCCTTATGCTTCAGCCATTGGAATTTTTATGTACACAATGGTTTGTATGAGACCATACATTGGCCATGTAGTGGAAGTTGTTAGCAGATTTATGTCAAATATAGGGAAAACTCATTGGGAAGCAGTCAAGTGGATTTCGAGGTATCTACGAGGCACTATAGAGAAGTGTTTGTACTTTATTAAATGAGAGTTAAAAATAGAAGGCTACATAGATGCAGGCTTTGGAGGTGAATTTGATCACCGAAGAAGCACCGCCAGTTATATATTCATTGTTGGAACTACAACTATTAGTTGGATGTCACAGATACAGAAGATTGTCACTCTATCCACTATATAGGCTGAGTATGTAGTAGTGACTAAATCTAGTAAAGAGATTATATGGCTTCAAGGTTTGTTAACTGAGTTGGGATTCAAATAAGAAGAGAATGTTCTGCATAGTGATAGTTAAAGTGTAATACACTTGGCAAAGAATTCAACATTTTATTCTAGAACCAAGAATATTGGGCTTTGTTATCACTTCATCAGATCTATATTGGAAGATGATGTGTTAATACTAGATAAGATTCAAAGAAGCAAAAATCTAGCGGATATTTTGACAAAGGTGGTGACTATTGACAAACTTAAGTTGTGTCCAACTTCAGTTGGTCTACTAGAGTAACAAGACTAGAAAAGTTGTTACATTGATCGAAGTGTGAAGACATTGGAATCAGTCTTCAAGTAGGAGATTGTTGAATAATTGACCTTAATTTAAGAAGCAAATCAATGATTAATTCAAGGAGTAATAAAAGAAATCCTATGAAATTCAAAGAATGAATCTCCTTATAAATAGATGTATAATTGTAATGAATTCATTAATCAAATGATCAGAAAAATTGAGAAAGAAGCTTTAGTGAGAGAAAATTGAGAGCAATTTTCTTGGGTATAATTAGATTGTGAGTTGTAAGTGGTGTAAACACCTTGTATAGTTTATCCCCTTTTTGAGTAAAAAGATTTACATCATGTTCAGAAACGTAAGCAAAATTAACCGAACTTCGTTATCAAATTTATGTTATTTATTTATTTTTATTTCTCATAAATCTGACTTATCGAGAATTTATATAATTTTTTAACATTATTACATACAAATATTACATAATGTAATAAAAATTCGTTATCTATTGTATCTTAAGCACATATTAGTTATAACCCTATTTGTATTTGTAATTTTTTTATTACATATTTTCTTATATTTCGTCCGACAAGCTTACGGCAGTAATGGTGGTAATAGCAACTGTGCATTGGTATTGCTAGTGGCATGGATCTTCTTTGATTCGAAGTACGTGGATGTGAAGATTTTTTGAAGCAATTACCGTAGTTTCTGCTTCGGTTGCGTGATTGTGGTTTGGATTATCTGAAGTGAATGTCGTTTTACTAACAAATTTGTATTCCCTTTAAGTGTAAATTTGGGGCCTCAAAATAAAAATGTCAATGGGGCTGTTTAATACTTCCATTTTATTTAATTATTTCACTTAATCGTTACAAAGCATTGATCAAAAAGTCAATAAATATCTCGCTATCTTTTGAATATATTGATAAATTGACGATAAGAATATCGATACGAAGTTTAAGTCAATTTTGTCTAAAATATCGATAATAAATAGAAATATCGGTAAAAATATTAAAATATCAATTTTGATAATTTTGTTTTGTTATTTTCTCTTCAAAATTTTAAAGATATTTTTAAAAATATAAGTAAAAATATCAGAAAGAAAAGATGCAGCACCAAGTTTCCATGTGATATGGTAGGATTTTTTTTGTTTTATATAATAATTGTAATTTATTTTATTTCAAGAATCTAATTATATTATTCTTTTTTTCATTTTTTTATGTATTATGGCTCATACTGTTTTAAACTTTTCAACTCATTTTAATGTATATATATTTCTATCTCTTACTAACACTGTATCATTGGTTTAGCAAAAATAAATAAATTATGTTATTGTAAAAACATCTATTTAGTTATGACTTCTAAAATCCTGATGAAAATATTTAATTAAAGACATGCTTTTCAGGATACAAATATTATAACTTTGTATTACAAAGTGATTGAATGACATGTTTTAAATATTGTTTGACTGGTACAAATTCAAATAAAAATGTCAAATCCTGTCCAAATGTAGCTTCAAAAGTGAAGCAAGAAATGCTTGAACCAATCATAAAAAAGTCAACTATTATAAAGAAAGAAGACATTGTTAACAAAAAAAAAACAGGTGATGATGATAATGATGAAGCTAATATATTGATTATCCTATTAATATGACTCTCGATAAAATAGAGGATTATCAAGTCGTAGTTCATTAATTAAAACAATGCAGTGGAAAAAGAAAGAAGTTAAAGGGAAAAACTTAGAGGTTTAAAAAAAAAACATGTAATGATGATGATGATGATGATGATGATGAAGCTAATATATTGATTATCTTATTAACATGACTCCTGATAAAATAAAGGATTATTAAATCGTAGTTGGTTAATTAAAAGCAATATAGTGGAAAAAGATATTCAATATAGAAAAGGGTAGTGGTTTAAGAGTCGGTGGAAGTAACCAACAACGTATTCAACTTCGATGTACTGTATCTATATATAAGAGAGCCACAACCAACGTCTCTTTGTACAAATCTGAAGGTGAAAAACTAAAAGAGGATAAAAAGTATGTTAAGGGGATGTAATAGTTGAGAAAATATGTGTTGTTCAATTGCTAAGTTCTTTATTTATGATAATGTAGCTCTAAATAAGACTTTTTCACATCACTTTTAAAACATGATGGTGTTTAACAAATAGAATTCTCTATCTAATTATTTTTCATTTATGAGCATTATTACTACTAGTTGTGATAATTCATATGCACAATTTATGTCGTATCCACTTGATCCCGGAACTATAAGTGATGATTCTCAACACAAGCAACATCAACATTCATTTTGAAATGAATATCCTTGGTATTATAGGAATTTGATTAATCGAAAATTTTACTTAACATGGAGATAGTGTTGGAAGATATCAGATAATCTATACATGATACATTAATAATTAGCAAGCCAAAGTTTTTTTAATTAAGTATTTATATATATTTGTATTACATATAATTTAATGTATTTAGAGTTGTATTATATAATTTATATTTATATTTGTTAAATAAATACTTTATTTTTGCTATTATTATATTGTATGTTACATATCTCATAAACATGTCATTTTAATGAAAATTTAATTAAATTAATGTATTATTATTTATTTTAATATTTATTGAATTTTATAAAATATTTCAAAAATATTCACAACAATTTTCATAATTTTCTTAAATTTTCATCAAATATCCATTAATATTAATAATATCTTCGATGTTTTTGTAAATTGAAATCTTAATATTTCGATAGATATTTTTGTTCTTGATACTAAGATAGTAGTGATATAACTGTGATATTTACATCTTTAAACCATAGTTTAAATTATATTAAGTATTGTTTGCTAAAATACTTAAATTTTTAGTTAATAAAGCTGTGATGCTATTAGCTAAAGATCAAAAGTTTAATTCTCTAACTCTCAATTCTCACACTTATGACTAATGTTTATGGTTTGAATTAAAAAAAATTAATACTAAATGATATTTATATTTAATACTTCAATTATAAAAATATAATATTATAGAATATAAAACAATTATTTTAATAACTATTAAATAACAAAGCAAATAATTTAAAGATTATTATTATTGAACTCTAAATTTCAAATTTATTATGTTTAATTGCGTAATAAATAAAAATACTTGATATTTTATGTTTTTCTTTGCTATTTATGATCAATTAGTCTTAATTTGTTATTAATAGATAATTCTCTATCTCGGTAAAAACCATGAATCTCAAATGAAGAATTTTCACACTGCCTTCGCAATTAATTAAATCAATAACGGAGGTTTTGCATTTTAGTTGTACTTTAATTTTAATATTATTTTTATGTTTTTTGAAACTATACTTTAATGGTAGTCATATTTAAAAAAAATTAATTTAATATAAAAATACAATTTAAATGAATGATATTTATGACATTTTTATCTCTTCTAATTCGATCAATAGAAACTATTTTCCTTTAGTTTTTGAGTTTTAAAATGTATATTTTAATTTTTTAATTTATTTTTACATTATCTCATCCTCTCATATTTTAGTCATTTTGTACTTTTTTTCAACATCACTTCTTCACTTTTATTTTATTTTAAAGATGGAACCAAACATTACCCATGATCATTTCCCAAAATGTTGTGTATACCTTGATATACAAACTAATGATAATTTATTTTAATAATAAAATAACTCAATAATAACATTAAAGATACAATTTTTTAAGAAAATTGTTATTCCATAGACATGTCTATTGATTTGAAAAATTATATGCTAATGATCTCATTTGTATTATTCATAAATAAAATTATTATTTTTATAAACTTTAAAAAAATGGTTAATAAATACGAATAAAAACTATTTCTGTTATATAGATGAAAGATGCAAAATACAAAAAAAAAAAATACCCTTCATTTAAAGCATACTAATTATATGCAAAAATTGTATCAAATTTATATTTTTTTTTAAATACGAATATTATTAAAATATCACTTATAAATAAAAATAAAAAATATCATAATAAAATGTTTTTTTTTCCTTTACTAAAAATAAGTAAACTATGCTGCCCTTTTGTCCTTTGTTTTCCTTTTGACCAACTTAGTAGTGCATAATATGGACTTGTAGATAAGAGAACACATCTACGTCAAATGCTATTCGATTATCAGATAGAAACGTGATTTAAAAAAAAAAAATACCATTAGGTAGAGAAATTATTGTTGGCGTTAGATGAGCTGATATGGTCATATGTCCGATCAACATTTATGAAAGAGTGACATGATAATGAAAGGTATAAAGGTGAGCAAATTTATATAATTATAGGGTGTTGTTATTTAATATCTCAATGTATTTGTTAAGTTAGATGTGTAACAAAAAGAAAAGAATTGTATATAGTCAATATGTGATTTAACATTCTCTTTCTACAACGATTAAAGTTTGAATTTATAACAGTCTAGATTTACGTCATAAGCGTCGATTGAGAGTCACGAAACAAGTTCTGATACCGTGTTAGACTTAAATCTAACTTGATCTCAAAATTTAAATTATTTTAAAAAAATGATTTAATATTATATTGATGTGATTTGGAATGTACATAAAAAAATCTTATTTATAGAGTTGTAACAAATGTATTACAAGTGAAATAGTAAATGTAATATAAGATTAATATAAGTGAATTATAATATCAAATATAACTTAATAATTTTAGTGTTTTTTTAAAATAAAAATATTACTCTAAAATTAATGTTTTTTACTTTGAAGTATTTCTAACAAAAATAAAGTATTTTATTTTTATATTACCTTCGTATATATATTATGATAATTTACGTAAACTATCATGTAAACTTATAATGTAAGTAAACAATCAATAATTCATGAATTAGCTATAATTTGATGAAACCTTCTGGTAGGACTTCGTATAATTTGACTTAAACACGGTTATGGTCGGAATGAATATCTCTAACCATATGGTTAATAAATATTAAATAATAATTATTAAATATTTTAAAAAATATAAAATAAATAAAGTCTTTAAAATAAATTATTTTAAATTGTTTTTGTTATATCAACTTACAAAATTAATGTTAAAATTTTGTAGAAAGATTAGTAAGAGTACTCTCAAAACAAATTAACAATTAATTAATTTGTTATTTGAACGATGAATAAATATATATGATAATTTGTAAAAATAGCATAAAATTCAATTACATATGATATTAACAAGACTTTTATAATTTAATTTAATAAATAAGTTAAATATAATATGATAACATATGAAATTAACCTAATAAATATGAGTCACACAATTTGATCCAACTTAATAAACATTTTTATAATTATTATTTTACTTAAAAGTAATGTTTGTTAATTGATTACTTTTTAATTGATCTGAAATATAATATGATATTAACAAAAAAAGTGCATGTTTAGTTTTAAACAAATATGATTTATTCATAAATGAATTGATTAGACTCTATTTGTTCATTGAATGAATAAGTATGAACAAGTGTCACCCTTAAAAATCAACACAATATCTAATAGTAATAATATAAGGTTAATATACAAAAAAACATTAACAAAAAAAAAACTATTTATAAGAAGTGTAATTATTATAAGAACTTTTTCGTAGTTATTAGTGTGTAAGAAAACTTTTAAATTTTTTTAAGTAAATAAAAAATATATATGACATGATCTTAATAAAAATATGATTCGCTTATAAATAGATTGATCGAACCCGATCCATTTATTAAATAAGTATGAAACCATAATTATCCAATGATATTAATATAAAGTCAATACACAATTATTTGGAAAATTGCTTGTGTATTAGAGATTCTAGGGAGATGTTAGTGAGAAGCTAATATTCAAATCCTTTATTCATCTCATGAATGAAGAATATATAAGCACATAGGAGGTGGGTTATAATGTTACATTGGTAGGTGTTTTGTTCGAGATGTTAGTGTTAATCTAAACATGATAGTTTTACAATTAGAATACGGTCACATAGGAAACTCATTGTATGGATGTAGAGTAGAAACAAGGACTATCACTAGATCATTTGATCCTGATGTCCATATTTGATCATGTGTTGTTCGTTTGAATATGAGGTCCTGTTTGTGTAGGTCATTAGGTGCAAGGTACATCTAAGGTACTATAATTGGAGCAATCTATTACTTAACCATACTAGATCGCTATACACAAGCTGCTTGAGAAGATGTCTTCTATACAAGTGAGGTGTACTAGGTCTTTAGGGTTACATACCTATTATATGTAGGATACCAAACATTAACTCCTTATTCCCTAAACTTTGAGAAGTTGGGGGAATATTTTAGAACTAAATACCAGACTCATAACTGTATTTTATATAGTTATTTTTATCTATTTTATTAATTATAATTGCTATGTTGTTAATGTTTTTAGTTAATTTTAGTTTAATAAATTAGTATTTACTGTTTTTTATATAATTTAAGAAAATTAAATAATTTGTATCGAAAACGTACTTAATTACAAATTTGTGTCCAAAAATATAATTTCAAATAAAAGAGTGTTTAATTACAATTTATAAAAGTCAAAAATATAATTTAAATTAAAATCGGGCTTAATTTTAATTATTAAAAATTTAAAAATTTAATTTAAATTAGAAAAGGGCATAACTATAATTAAAGAAAGTTTAAAATGTAATTTTAATTAAATTTGTGGGTCAAAATGCAATTAATTAAATTTTAAATTTGCGCCTCTACTCTCGTACGCTGATCTCTGCATGCAACCGGATCTTCAGCGAATGAAATGCTGCCACGTGTCCGCACTAATCCTTGCAGCGAATCAGAAGCCGACACGTGGTAGTGTGAATTTAAAAAATGAGCAGCGACGCGCACGTTACACAGTTTGCGTTTTCGATACATTTTGTCCCCTCACGCGTATTAATTAATTAATTTCTCCACCCCTATTTGTCCCCCGTGTGTATTAAAATATATATATTTTTAAATGTATTTTTTTTATAAATTTGATGTTATAAATAGGGGATAGTATGAGAGAGTGAAAGAGTTTTAAAGTGTTTAGTTTTTGAGATTTTTTGTATTGTTTGGCTTTGGACTTTAGAACACGCAGAAGCCATTTTTTGGCTTCTGTTGTGTTCTGCGTGTGACAAATATTTGTGCTAAGACATGTTTTAATTTTTTGTGGTCTTCATCTCATTTTTCTGAAACTGTTGTAATTTTTATTTTAAATTTATGAAGTAATTTAATTTTTCTAGGATTGCATTTGATCTAAATTTATGCAGCTTTTATTTTAATTATTTTTGAACGATTTATAAGACGTTTGAGTTGTTTATTCTATTTTGTGCTTAATGCTTTTGATTATTTACGAATTTTATCAAATGATCCGTGGCACAAAAATAAACTTGGAAGAGGCATTTTTGTGTATATTGCTCATAGATAGAATGACATGTATGATGAAGGATAAGAATATACCCTAATTGTATGTGTGGCCATTTGAGAACTTAAAACGTAATGAATCTCGGTGAATTTAATTCTCATAGGAATATAGTGAATTAATTTAACGAGTTGTGTTTATACGGAACTCGGAAGAGATGTATGAATAAAATTAGAAGTTTTCGGTTGACAAATTAAATATACTAAAAAAATATAAATCAAAAGAAAATAAAATGATTTGAGTTGATTAATTCGGTGAAAAATTGCAATCCTAGATTTCTTTTATTTTGTAATTAAACTGTTTTCTTAAATTTGTTACAATCAACGATCGTTTTGAATAAAATCAGAGAGAGATAATTTTAGTACTCAATAAACTGTAGTAACAAATCTCCGTGGGAACGATAACTTACTTATCAAATTTTATTACTTGTGTGACCGTGTATGCTTGCACGTTTTTATGTTCTCCAAAAGAGACAACACATACCTTTCATCTCCCCTACTAACTTTTAAAATTGTTCCCCTTCTTGACATAACTGTGAATTCCTCTATAAATAGTAAAATGTTTTTTTACTATTTATCACATATTGCTTCTTACTTAACCAAATTTCCTTAAAAGAATCTCAACTCGTTATAACTTTTCAAGTCGTACTTTATTTGGAATTCAGGCAATTTTTATTACAACTTATAGTCAAGTTAGTCTGCTTGACACTTTTAAACCACTCAATAATCAACCTGCAAACTAATTTATCTACTAGGTTATTTCTTCCCTCTTTTCTCTTTAAAATGTCTTCTAATAAAGGAAAAGTATAGCTTGCTCAACATATTCCAAGGATGTCCCCCAATGCCATACAAAAGGTGTTCTCCTAAGGATAGGAACACCTTAAGAAGGATCTCGGGACCTAATTTGTGCACAACCAAGTTCAAAACATGGTGGGTGACTTGTTGAATCCCCAAAAGGTTGTAAAAAAGGACCTAATAAAATAAGGGGTGCTCCAACTAAGGAGAACATCCTAGCTCTCACCATTTCATCTAGGTCACGCCCAGCCTTATTGTCATCTTTGTAAGAGCTTTTTCCCATTATTAGAATCCTTATGAATATAACAGTGAAGGTACCTTATCCCAAAAAGAAACGTGACACCAAGGGTGAACCTACTTATCGAACCAAAGATAAGGATAAGATTGAAAAAATTTCAAGAGAACTAGATATTGACAACCTAATACAAATACAACATGAGTACAACATTCCACCCTGTGTAGGAATTATGCTGATACCTCATCCCCTATGTGATGATGATGACCCTTTAGAAGGGTATTGGGTGATCCATTTGGCACCTTTTAAGATAGGTTTTAGGTGTTCGTTTCTAAGAATGGATCAATCCCAATGGATGACAAACTCTACTATTCTTATCAGTTGTTGTTGGTGGACACATGGTATATTTGACAAGTGATGAAATCATGTGTATGTCTTGCCTAAAAGGAAACATCTTAAACAAAGGCAAGACATACATATCATGTGTTATTAGGCACAGGCTACACCTTAAACTTCCTGATAGCTCCACGAGATGAAAAGACAAATATTTATACATCACTAAAGAGTTTTGGATTAATAGAGCAAAGTTTATAGTTTGTAGTACTTAGAACCACCACTTCAATACGACCCAATCTCGTGCAAGCAAGCTAATTAACAAGTTAAGTCTTGAAGGTAAAGAGAAAATAAGGAGGATTAAATTCTAAAATACTGAAAAAGAGAGCTATAGGAACATCCTAACTGTAGCCCATCTTAGAAGGTATGAGGTGTGAAGGAACTATACTGAAAAATACACATGTTGTTCATAAGTAGCGACGCAATAATGTTTTGATAATTTGATGTACATAGTTGATTGTTCATTCATCCTAGCAGGTATGGATTATTTCAATATAGATCTTGAGGACTTGATTAACACCTTTAGAATCTATATACCCAAGGCCTACCCACACCTTACCACATCTCACAAAAGACTTCGCTCAATTGGATGATGAACCAACCAAGGTTCTTCCTCCACTCATAATAGTGTTGAACATGCCTAGCTTATCCTTTCTACCTTTTCACATTGAGACCTTAACGAAAAGAAAAGTGGGTGAGACTTCAACTTTTTAAATGCAAGTGATAGACCTAGATGGCTTTGAGTTTGATGAAGTCATTTTGAGGGATTCCATTGTCTTAAACGCCCATGTGACTTACTTTAATAATGGTGAGTTTGAAGGCTTAGCTTAAAGAGGGATATCTTCCACCATTTTGGGAGTGACATTGAATGAGCTAGGATCTAAGAAGCTTGTAGGAATGAGGGAGCTTTAAACGGGAAAATGATGGATGATTGCTTGATAGAGGTAAACAATATACTAACTTATACCCCATTTTTGTAATGTTATAATTTAGGACTTGACATGTTTTAAGGTCTTATCCTTGGATAGGGAGGGAAAACTGTTTCTCAAGGCATACAAATATAAGGTGCAAGCCAACCGCTTGTAAATAGTGAAGTACCAAAAGGTTGTTGAGTATAAAGACATTCTCCTTGTTGAAAATGAGGCCAAAATATTAAGACTTGAAGGAAACCTCCTTGATAAGTTAGAAAAGCTAAAGAAAGCGGACAACTACAATTTCGAGTATGGAGAAAGAGCGGTCTATTTTTAATATGTAGTTAGGAGTTTAAAAAATACCAAGGAGTCCCAAGATAAAACGTCCTCCCTAAGAGAGAAAATGAGTTCAATGAAGAAATAGATGAGCTCGTTGTCTACGGTTGTGAAAACGCTCAAAGTGGAGTGTACCAAGGCTTAAAAAACGAGGTGAGCTTTGTGATAAGCAGTCTAAGGATCGAGACCAAGAAGTTAGACTTGACTATTCTTTACTTCACATTAATGTGAGATTTTCATAGTAGTAAGAGCAAAGTACCTCCAGCTAGCACTTTGCTACCTTCACTCCGTGGTGAAGAAGCAGGATGGATGAACTAAAGGTCAAGTCAAGGAAGCCACCCCGTAGGTCTTTCTTGATCTTATAAGCTTCTCTTAGTGCATCTTTCTAATTTTTTGATATCATCATCAACATCTGAGTGATTGATAGAATCCCATTGTTAGGCCTTCATTATGATTTTGATGTAATAGGTGGCTCATTTGTAAATGCAATTTGAACACTTATAAATTTTGGAGTGTACGACTTGCATTTATACTTGTATCTAAACTAATTATAAGTTTATCTTATTTTCACCTTTACATTTGTCTTGTAGCAATTCAATGCTCCATAAATGTATTCCATATTTTCCCAATTTAAATGTTAGTTGTCATTTTATTTATGTCCTTAAAATTGTATTAACCGTCCCATGAGATTTTGAGTCTGTCACTTGGAATTATAAGTCCAATTTTTGAGTTCTAAGTTGTGCTTATCCAAAAAATAAACCTAGATTATATTAATATTAGGTTGTAAGTTAGATAGATTACTTATAAGTTGATCTTGACTACCTGAAGAAGTCATGTTTTTCTTACACCTCAAACTCCTCTCCATCATATATCAAAAAACACCACATTTCACCATTCATAAGTGACGAGGTGAATCAAACATCGTATGAAACTACCTTGTTATTGTATGAAACCAGGAAATCTCTTATTTCCCTTGCATCATCCATGGAATTTAGACGAAGATGCAATCTAAGCAACTTCAAGTTGTTACCACCATCGAACATGGCATAAAAGAGGGCTTTGTCTATTCTTCCTATTGTTGAGGATCACCCAAAACCTATCATTATGGTAGGTAAGGATTAACAAACGGGGTTTGCCCATCCTAATGAATTGTCCTAGTTTTGGAAAGACTTAAGTTTGCTTAAAACATTTTTTCTAATTGCACCCAAATGAGATGAAAATAATGAGTTAAATAACATGTTTGGTAAACCTGAAGAACAAGATGAGCTATATTAGCACTTTAGAGAGCTTGTAGACCATTCCACCATTTACATAGCCCATAAAAAAGGAAATGGGACTATATGGTACCTTATGGAAAGATGTTTGTTTGATGTAAGTAACCTTGTATGCCATTTTAGATGTATTCTTTAACTCACTTTTCATTATATAGGTCATGTTCATTGCCATGGATTCAAAACGAGAAGTGAAAACTTTTTAGGAAACCTTTAAGTTAGTTGATCAAGAATTATGCGATATAAAGGCTCGTTTTGAAGCCATGGAACAAGAGTTGAAGAATACACGTACTAAATTGACCAATGCACTCAACCAATAGGAAAAATACAAAGAATAAAGAGTGTATTTTTAAACTAGTTGAGTATTGAAAATAAAGGGCATTAAAGGAGAATTCGCAAGACTCTAGTTTCCAAAAGTATCGGCATACATCCCTATTGAAATGTAATAGCTAAAATTTATATTGACTTGTAGTCCTTTGATTTAGTAGATGTAATTCAAACAATAAAACAATCCATGAATAAATTGTTTTCCCTTAGCTTGCATTTTCAAAGGAAAAGCCCATATTTATGAACTCAATACACTTTCTTAGACTGGGCATCATACCTCTTATCTTACATCCTAAGTGGGAGATTCCATTTGGCTACCTCACTTAGTACTTAGGGGTTATCACATTATTTTTTCATGAGACAAGAGACATATAAGGGTAGAATTGAATCCAATCCCTGTATGTAGCTTCCAAAAAAGGGGTTCACTTTTGTGAACTCAAGACCTTCTATTAGGAAGGGCTAAATTCCACTTATCTAGCATCCTAATGAGGTCTATTTGGCCACCTTACTCTATACTTAGGGGTTATCATATTCATTTTTCATGAAACAAGACACATACAAAGGTGAAATTGAATCCAAACCTTGCATGCTGCTCCCAAAGAAGGGATTCATTTTTGTGAACTTAAGACCTTTTCCTAGGATAGGAATCAAGCCTCTTATCTCGCATCCCAAGTAGGGGTTCATTTGGCCACCTCACTTGAGGTTAACGTATTAATTTTTTGTGAGATAGGGAACATATAAGAGTGAAATTGAATCCAATCCTATATGCAATTCCCAAAGAAGAGGCTCACTTTTGTGAACTAAAGACTCTTTCTTAGGACGAGCGTCAAGCCTCTTATCCTACATCCCAAGCGGAGGGGTCTATTTGGCCACCTCGCTCCATACTTGGGGTTATCATGTTAATTGTTTTCTAGACAAGAGACATACAAGGGTAAAATTGAATCCAACCCATGTATGCATTTCGAAAGAGGGGGTTCACTTTTGTAAAGTCAAAAACCTTTCTTAGGACGGGCATCGAGCCTTTTATCTTACATCCTCAAGTGAGAGGTCCATTTGACTACCCCACTCCATACTTAAGGGTTATCATGACATGTAAATGCACATTCTTTTGGAATGTAAAATGTAAAGTCTCAAATGCTAACTATGACTATAAAGATTTATGCCCCCATAATGGGGCCAATTTTTTGGAGAATTATTGGTATATTAGGGAATTTAGTGAGAAGCTAATACTCAAATCCTTTATTCATTTCATTAGTGAGGTATATATAAGCACATATGAGGTATATGTAAATACTACATTAGTATGTGATCTATTCGAAGTGTTAAAATTGACCTAAATATTATAATTTTACAATTGTAATAGGGTCGCTATGAGCAGGTCACATATAACAACTCTTGTAAGAACGTAGAGTAGAAATGAGGACTACTACCAGGTCATTTGATCCAGATGTCTATATCTAATCAGGTGTTGTTCGTTTGAATGTGAGGACCTGTTTGTGTAGAATGCGAGGTCCTGTTTGTGTAGGTCGTTAAGTGTGAGTTACATCTATGTTCCAATAGTTGGAACAATCTATTACTTAACTATACCACGTCGCCATACACGAGCTACTTGATCTGATGTATTCTGTATAAGGGAGGTATACTAGGTCGTTAGGGTTGAATACTTATTATATGTAGGATACCAAACAACAATAAAACAACAAAAATAATTATTCATAAACAAATTTATTATACAAATATTTTAGTATTTATTAGTTTAAAAACCTAAAAAAAACTAGGAATATAATAACACAACATAAGGTCAACCTAAATATGAAGTAACTTGACACAATATGACATGATGCATTTTAACCCATATGTTGAATGGATCAAACATAACATGATATAATAATTTAAATTTTACACGTTAAATTAATATTTTAATATTGTTTTATATATTAATTTCGACACGGATATACTTACCCTAACCCAAATGAATTTATTAAGAAATATTTTGTTTAAAAAAACACATTTTTTAGTAGATGATATGATATTGTGGAATGAGATAATTCAAACATGAAATAACCTGACACTATAAAATTATTAATTGATTAATCTAACAAAATCTATTTAACAAATAAATCAACATAATTAACCTGATTTCTTGCCCTTAAAAAAATTGACAACAACCGAACATTCTCATTTTTTATACATTCTCGTTTTGAAACCATATATTGCACTGTTGCATGATTGGTATTTTATTTGCATATTTTTATACCAATATACTAGATATTGTCACTTTAATATTTCTAACTATATTTCAAAAAAAAGTATTAAAATGAATAATAAATATTAAAAATATTAAATTTATCTAAATATTTTATCATTTCTTTAACGAGAAATTCATATTCATAAATAAAAATAAAAATAGTATTAAGAATTTAACTATACATGAATATAATACATAAATATAATAGGTATAAAATTGATTAAATTTAATAAGTATTTTTTATTAAAAATAATGTATATTAATTAATTATATTTAATTGTTATGACATTGTCTTGATATGAAATAATAAGTTTACATCACTCATGAATGAATTAATTACACTCGACTCATTAATTAAATAAATATATATAAATTGTATGGATTGTAACTCTTAATGTTAAGTATAACAATTTTATGTGATTAATACAACTGTCTTATATAATATAAGAACAATACATAATAAAACTATAAAATATTTTTTTAATATGCTATATTTATTATATGGTCTTCAAGAAGAAAAATGTAAGAACATTTTTGTTTTGACATCCTTACTTTTTATATATAAATACATAGTATAAGAACACACAATAACATTATAAAATATAATTATTTTATATGATATATTTATAATATAGATATTTTGATATTTTAGTGTAGAAAAAAAAGAAAAAAGCTAAAAAAAAAGATATAAGGGTATTTTAGTCCTCATAAATAGAAAACACCCATGGGGTATCTTTCTTTTTATATATAAAAAATTGTTTAAGAAATGGTACTTTTAAGTTTATTTATTATTTTTTAAAATTGTATTAATTTATTAAAAAAATTAATTATAAAATATAAATAAATAAAAATTGATAAATATATTAATATATGTACTATATCTTCTCCATTATTTTAATGAAAATGTTAGCAATAATTATTATTTTTATAAGTTTTTTTTAATATTAATATTGTTCTAAATAAAATAAGATCCTTTATTTATTTTTATTTTTTATTGATTAAATCTAAATCATATATTATTAATTTAAGAGTTTAATATTAATTTTTATTAATAACTTCAAATTTATTATATATATATATATATATTAGATGTAAAATAGAAAGTAAAGTTTTAAAAATAAGTATAAATAAACATAGTATCTTGATCTGCTCTAAACGTGCTTTGATATCTTCAATTAATTTAAAATATACCAAAAATTGCATTATCACAAATTTATCATACATTTAAGTTTTATCCGTTCACTAGTGACAATTACACCTTTAAGCGCATTAATAACAAATTATTTTAATTTAACTATTTTTATTGTAAATTTATGATTCCTTAAAAAAAGTTTCAACATGCTCAACCAAGCATAGTGTAGGTTGGTGAGGTTTGTTTTTAAGACATTTCATAAGTTGAACTTATCTTGATATTTTAAAAAAAAAATCCAAAATTTTAATCAAATTTATAATTTCATAAAAATCAACCTTTAAGTCAACCTATAAAATTGTTTTGATGGAAAATTATTTGACGTTTTTGTACCTATAATTATAATATATTATAAAAATATTCTCTCATTAAAATAGAAAAAATATATCATATAATTAATTTAAAAGTTATTATTATTACATATTCTATTTACTTATTTTCTTAATACCAAGAAGAGATAAGATGGTTTTAATAGGTATTATGCAAATATAGAATTATGGTTATTTTAAGATTAATAATTAAAAAATTTATACAGAATAATTATAAAAAAAAATTAAAGACATTAGAATGTGCTTAATAGTTTACCAATTATCAGATAAAGTTGTAGATCCAGATGCAATCTCATATTCTCAATTAAGAACATATAGTCTATATAATAACGTAAGAAAAAATATTAATTTATAGATTTTAGACTAAATATTGGACTAATTTGAAAGTTATTTAAGTGAGTTGTGAAACCTGAGTAACTAGAGTGTCTAATTGAGAATCCTTACTTATTATATTTATATTTTAAAAATTTAAATAAATTCAATATTATAATTATAATATATAAAGTACTTATTAAAAATATATTTTAAAAAATTAATATATATTAATATTATTTGTTTGATTTAGTTCACTTGATTTTCTTAACTTCTCAGCCTCCAACCAACAGATAAGGTTATTTTTGATATTTTTTGGACCTATTTTGACTAACCAATGTCCAAATATACATATATAGGTTTGATTTGTTCTTGAACTTAAATTGATTGGTTGGTTTCTGAAAAAATAAATGCACATCTCTTGCCAAAAAACCATAAAATAAAAATTCATTTTAAAATTTGAATATAAATAGATACATCACGTATGAATATTTAAGTGTATTATTTATGTAATCTTATATAAATTATAATTTAAGAGAAATTATTATTTAAAAACTATATAAAATACTACCTTTAAAATTTATAATAACAAAAATAGGCTCATAATAATATTAAGTATGGTGTTAGATGAAGTTCAATATTAAACATATCTAAATATATATAGTTTAATTTAAATGGTGTCCAATCGAATAACATTAAATATAAAATGAAAGATTAAATCCTTTTAATGATAAAAATATATAAACTAAACACAAAATATGTAATTTTTGTGGTTATAAACGTATTATTTTTTTAATTATTTTATATCAATGAGCTTTAAAGTTTAGTTGAGAATTAACGGAGATACCTTCTTTTACATGAATGGTGTGGCGAGTTCTTAACTTGTAGTCTTTCTAGTTAATTTCTCCTCCTCTTTCCCATACTATCAATTGATAAAAGAAGATATTATTTAACAATGTTCTCAACAATACGAGAAATTTAATATTAAAATGCTAACCTCTATGGAAGACAAGTCTCATACTATTTATAAATATTATATTAATATATTTCTTAATAAATATGTAATACTTTTTTTATACATTAACATCTGTCAAAATGTAAGTCGTTTGACCCAATACTTTATATTTTTAAAATATTTTTATTATATTATAATTCTATTTGAGTCGTTTTTTTATATGTAATGCTCATGTATTTTTTTTTGAAAAATTCTAATTACATCCTGCAAAACTTCCAATTACATACTCAATGTCTAAAATTATAAAAGATATTTGCTTTAAAGGCATGAATTTGTAGGATCTAATTAAAATTGCCTATTTTGTTTTTATGTAGAAGACATATTTGCTAGATCCCATTTACTGTGGTGGAAGAGGTATATTCCCTACTTCCTTTCCCATAGGACGTGATCCATTTGAGACAACATTTTTGTAATGGGACAAGTCTGATTCTTGCCTTGGATGAGTGGCTAATTCTAATTATGATGTTATAGCCTTTCTGGATGTCGAGGTGGCATGACCAGAATGTTTTGGACGTTCTCATTGGATGGAACACGTCTTGGAGAGGCAGTTGACTTCCTGAATCCTAATGAAGAACTGATCAACCAATGTGGCTTTCCTTAGTTCCCTAATAGTGGGCATAGATGAATTTTTTGAATACACTTCAGTATACTCTTTTACTTCTTACGTTATGTATGGATATTTTTTGAAAATTCTAGTTGAACTATAGAACCTAGACCCTAGCCTGGCCAACTCTTCTTAGGTAGCTCTAGGTAGTTAATGATGAATTTTTTGAGTGCATCTGACTTTGAGTGGAAGTTTATGCAAGTTTTTCTCATCTGGGCATGAAGCAACTTTGATGGAATGGCTCGTAACCCTAGCAAATATGGCAACTTGGAAAGTGATAATCTAAAGTTGGTGTTACTCTTTAACCTTTATGAGATTGTTCTTAATAATGTTTTGTATGTGGTGTGATTTTGGATCTCCTAACTTTAAGAATGTCTAGAAGAGGTTGTGTAGCAAACACTTACTTATGGATTCCAATTTTACCCATAGACTTCTGGGTGAAGTTTTTCCCCACTTAGGGTTACTATAGTTGAATGAGTGGGTAAGTACACTGATTTTCTAAAAACTCTTGTTGAAAAGGACACCAAGGTAACATGTTGTTGAGATAATGTTTGTTTATGCTTATTGGATGAGTATTTATGGATCCAAGCTTCTTTTTCGTTGGTGAAACACTCTTTTTATTTGTTAGAGAGATAAAAGTTAGTTACTTTACTTATCTTCTAAACAATAGTTGATTTCTAGGAGAATTTGGCAGTAATTCCTTTAGAACTCTATAGTTAAATGTGCTTAACATGTAGAAATTTAGGGATGGGTGACCTCCATGGAAAATGCTTTTATTTATAATTTTTGCAACAATTTTATGTTTTGGAGGCAATGCTAGTCATATCTTTGGAATTCTAGCAAAACATTGCTTCTTGTTTGGCCTCTCATCATAGGGTGATGATTATGGATTCCATTGCTTGGAAAGTTATGTATATGTCGCATCAAGTATAGCTTGGATCCATAATAACTTGATGTGGTATAGATCCATAATTATCAATTATGGCCTTGATACTAAGTCACTATGGTTTGGATCCATAATCACCAAGTGTGGCCTAGGTGCTTAGGCACTTGTGATTGGGAGGCAACTTGTATGAGTAGCATAAATTAGATGGTAGCAATCCATCAAGTCTAACACGACCTAGGTGGTAATGTCTTGGACTACGCAGCCTGGGAGGTGGCATTCTAGAAAGTGTAACCTTGGAGGCAAAATTTTAGACCACATAGGCTCATGGGGTGTGACCTATTCTACTAAGGCATGATTTTCCTTCATGTGTGAATATTTATTTTGTTGTAACGATGTCTTAAGGTAAGCCAAGTAAATCTAGTATGAATTGGCTCAAATCTAGTTTGAACTGCACAAGCCTGTATTGATGGATATTATTGTGAAATGGTTGATATCTTTGCTTTTTGGAGTTATCGAAGCTCAATGCTAGTTGATGTTTGGTAAATTGGGCTAGTATGCTTAGTTGGTCTACCTAGACGCTCTATTTGGCTACCCTTCCTAGAAGATTGATCTACCTTGTTTTAGTACATGTTGAAGTACATCTTCTAGATGGATGACTAGAAGCATATTTTGGGTGGCTTCTAACATGGTAAGCTAATCCAATTCCTCTTGGGTAGCCTCATATGGTTCATATTTTGAGAGTATAAGATGTCTAGTCTCCTCAGTTGGTTCCATGCCTATAGTGTGACTTAGCTTGGGGTCTATTACCTATTTGATTGCTCTTAAGAACTCCTCATCAAGAGTTTTTTCTCTAATTAGGTGCTTGAGGTAGAAACTCGAAATTCGGACAACATAGCTCTTTCTAATTGTTCTCACTGTTTGGTAGCATACCAAGGACAGGGTATTGGGCTTACCTGTCAACCTTGTCATGAACTTATTAGGGAGGTCCATTATCATCAGGAACATGTTGGGAGCTCATTATAGTGATTTTTTTTAATATAACGCTTCCTTACGAGAAAAGTGAATGAAGAACGCAAAGAACATGAAAAGTACGATGAATGTTTTTAATTTTTCACTAACTCAATCAATTGAGCATCCAATTTCTTTCTTATAGATAACGTCAAATGTTGAAGTCAATTTCTACTTGTTGCATTCTTAAGACACGTGGACCTACAAAATCACTATAAAGCCATTTCAAAAGGTACGACACATATGGGTGACATATCTTCTCTTATGATTAAATCAATTTCTAATATAAAAACTTAGATTAGAGGGAATTTGAAAGAGTTTATGGTTTAAACTTATGCACTACCTTTTTAGTTTGTGAAGACTTATTTAAAGGTTTTGCTGGATGACATAATCATAAATAATTAATATCAATTAATTGATGTTTAAATTTATAATATTTAAATATTTAATTAATAACTATATAATTATTTATGATATTAATGAACTTCCATAATTAGATATTATCATTGATATAGATTTTTAATTTTAAATAATAAAATATATATATGACTATGTATTGAATGTACCTATTTGACTTTTATGGACCAATTAAATGGTACTATGCATACCTAATAATTTTCCTACCCAATATTATTTATAAATATTATATTAATATATTTGTTAATAAATATGAAATACTCTTTTTATATACTGACACTCACTCAAAATGTAATTTGTTTGACCAAATATTTTATATTTTTATTATATTTGAGTTGCTTGTCTTTCTTTTTTTTCTTTATGTAAGATCAGATTTTTATATTCTCAATCTCTTTATTTTTAAGTAATAAAAAATAGAATTAATAAGAAATATAAAAATCGTCTAATTGTTGAATACAAAAATTTTAAAATTCTTTTCCGTATTTATTGTTTTTCAAATTAAATAGAAATGTAAAAAGAAAATAAATATAAAAAATGAGAATGTATTTTATTTGACAAATTCTAATTAGATCCCACTAAACTTTCAACCCAATGTCTATAATTATAAAAGATTCTGATTTAAAGGTACATATTTGGAGGATTTTTTGAGATGTAATTATAATTTTTTATTTTGTTTTTACTTGAAAGACCCATTAGTTTGTATATTATATAAGTAAAATCTTAACATACTAAGTCAAATAAATTTTATTCTAATATTATTTATAAACATTCTACTATCATTTTTTATTTTTTTAATAAATATGCGAGATAATTTTTTAAGTAACATTCCCTTTTAAAGTGTAGTTAGTTTGACCCAACAATTATTATTTTTAATCAATTTTTATGAAACCAAATTCGTTTTATAACATCGTTTTTGTTGGATGTTTTTATAATTTTTCCCCCAATCTGATATTTATTAGTTTCTTGATCAGTGTTTTCAAAAACCTCTTTATCCATCGATCATCTCTCCTTGTTAGTCTCTCCATTTCAATCATTCGCTCTTTCTTCTCTTATCATCCATCGACAAAGGAAAGAAATCGAAGCTCGTCTCGATGAGGAGGCTGATGCCATGAATAGACTGTTGGGAAAAAAATGTATGGATGTAAAGAAATAAATTTCACACAATGAGGATAATTTCTCAAATTAAAATAGAATAAAAATAACATAAAGAATTTAACGGGAAAAAACCTTTCAAAATGAAAGTAACAAACACGGGACCCGTAGGCCACTTAAACTTCTACTATAATAAGATGGGATTACACACTTCACCTTTAGGTGGATCTCTCACAAAAATACAACAGATATGTATCTTCAATTTGTGGGTAAAACTTCACAAATTGGCTCTCTTAATTTTTCTCTTCAAATCTCTCTCAGAAAACTCTCTCTTTCTTTTCTTTTCTCTCCGTTTCTGATCTGTTAATTTGAGATTAAAGCTAAGGCTTTTTATAAAGCCAAAAACTCCATACTTCTCTCCGGATTATATGGAGAGGTTTTTTACCTTTTTTTTTTCTTTTTTTCTTTTTTTCTTTTCTTCCTTTTCTTTCGGCGCCATAATATTTTCTTACTTTTTTCTTCTTTTTTTTCTTTGTTGCTGGCCCACATCAATTGGACCAACATGGACCTCGTTCTCTCTATCGAGAAGCTGCACGAGGTCCAACATGACGTCGAAAAGGTTATATTTCATCTCTCTTACTCCCCATTTTCTCTTCTTCTTGCCTTTCGAATTAGATAAATATAGTGGATTGTGTTGCTCTACCAATTGTAGATTTTTAGTCGAAGAGCAGTCACTAAGAGCCTGTATTGTTCGTATTGGTATATGTTTCATATAGCTTTCTTAAAAATTATTACTTACATCTCCTCGTTGGGTTCCCTTTATTCATTATCTTATAAACGGGAGTTTTGTTTGAATTTATGGCTTTTGTGGATAGAAAATTAGGATTGGGTTGGATGTGTTGTATGACAACGTTTCTAGGTCCCATTTGAAGTCAACTTTGCAAATTGTATAAAAACATGGACATTGTTTTAGTTCCAGTCAGTGAGACTTGAATTTGCATCTTATTCATATTATTTGAGATTGTTATTAGTTACTTTTACTTACTACTCGTGCACTTTTCTGTTTTTATTTTTGGGACCTAATAGGTTAATGATGAAGCCAGTGACAAAGTATTGGAAATTGAGTAAAAATACAATGAGTTACACAGACCTGTCTATTTGAAACAGAATGAAATCATCAAAAGTATTCCTGACTTCTGGTTGACAGTTGTTTGTGATTCCAACCACTATTCAAAATCTGATCTTCTCAGGCGATTGATAATAATTTTGATACTTGATCTTGAGAATGATTTTTTATTTCAATTCTTAAATCTTTTAAAAAATATTTTTTAATCATATTTTACATTTATATTTTAGATTTTAAAATAGAAATATTTGTTTGTATGTAACATGTTATATACATAACTCAAGTTTTGTATGTAATATGTTATATATATCCAAATTTTATATATAATATGTTACATTAATTTTTGTTTTTGTATGTTATATCTATGGAAGCTCAGTATGCAATATATTAGATACACTTCTGTCTTTATGTAACATTTAACATACATTGAAGTTCGGTATGAAATATGTTATATACACCCAAGTTTGGTATGTAACATATTATATATACGAGAGCTCCGATGAGTTTTAATTTTGTTTGCAAGTCTTAAACGGTTTTTTTATAATTTAATTGTCTTTATGTAATAAAAATTGTGCATTTTGAGCCGTTAGTTTCGAAAAATTGAATGGAAAACGTAAATAAGAGCTATTTAAGCCCCCAAATTCTATTTTTATTATATTCTATTTATATTTGTGTCATTTGTCTTTCTTTATTTTTGTAAAGCACGTGTATTTTTTCTAGGGAAGCTCATTAGTTCTTTTCTTGGCCCATTGATCGCTTAAAGTTTTCATATTATGTAAATTTATATAGTGTATAAATAATATGAGACATCAAGTCTTAAAATGTTAACCTCTAAGGATTATAAATCTTATATTATTTATAAATATTATACTAGTATATTTTTTAATCAATATAAGATACTTTTTTTATACATTAACATTTTCAACGAAAATGAATTTAAATCCTTATTATCTCCATATTATATAAATTTACCTAAAAATTTGTGTCACTTCAAAATGTCATTTATTTTTTTTAAATCATTACACTACTCACATATTCATGATCATGACTTGAATCCTAAAACTTTTTTGTGTTTAAATGAATTATATGTTGTTGAGCCATAAATTCTTTGACAAATACTCATAATTTAAGCATTCAAATTTTGTAAGAAATCCAATATAACATAAAGATCACTTATATCCGATTTAAATGTAGAACATATAGAGAAATATGAGATAATATACTAAAGTAAAAAAATTATAGATAAATTACAATTAGGGATCTAAGAAAAATAAGATAAGAAATCAACAAATAGATAATTGGGAAAGAAATTAACTTATTCTTGTCTAAGAAATAAATATAATATTACATCATATTAACAATAATAAACTATATAAATGTAAATAACTAATAATAAATTAATAATCATAAATTATAATTTAAATAACGTTAGATAAAGTAAAATTAAAATATTAAATAATTATACTTTAATAATGTATAATTGGTAACCATTAAATTTTAATTAATTTATTGTTAAATATGTATTAATTATTTTCCATATATCACTGCTACATATATTTTTAAAAGAATGTCGTCATGAAAAAAAAAAAGATTTATGCCGAGAATTTTGATTAATTTTAACTTTTTATATGTTTTCAAAAGTTACATATATATTTTCAAACATTTTCCTAAAGTCCAATTGTCTATTTAATTTTCATAAATATAAATATTTTAATAGTTACTCATATCTTATTTGTCAAGAATCTAAAAGGAATAGATCCCCAAATTTAAAATGCGTAAATGGATGCTCATATTCATTGTACCTATCAAGAGCAATATCTTTCATCAAATAATAATAATTATTATTATTATAATTATAAAAAAAATACAGAGCTTTTAGGTGTATCGTGTACCTTCTCCAGATCGCATATTAAGAAAATACAGTATAGGGAGATTGTAAGACATTCTTTTTAGGGAAGGTTAAACACATCTAATAGAAAAAGATGTTCCGAAGTCCCATGATATCCTTTTCCTATACATGTAAATAAGTAGTTATTGTTATTTTATTTTTTTAGATATTGTTAAGTTGTAAATTTTATTACTACAATAATATTTTATTTATAATAATTTATTCAATAATAAGCGGTTTTGTCTACAAGTATATCTTATTCAATAATTTAAAAAAGACTTAATTATATTTAATTTTAAAAATGTACAAATCATAACACATTCAACTTTTTGATCATATTTATTTTTTGTCCTTTTCTAACTCTCATCCTACTAATTCCTCAACCCATCAACCTAATTTTCCCAAAATAAAAAAAATAAAAATTTATTATTTTTCTTAATTCCCAACACCCAATTTTATTCCTTTCTCTTATTATTTTCTAAAAGAATATTAAAAATAAAATATACTCATTCATAATTTATTTTTATTATAAATAAAAAATAATAAAATAATTTATATTTATATAATAAAAAATATTTTTTTATAACAAATAACTTATCAAAATTTTATTATAAAATAATTTAAAATAATAATAATAAATTATAAAATTTTAAATTATTAAAAAATTTACTAAATAGTTACAATAATTTTTATGAAAAATTATTGATATTTTTAAAAAATAAATTATTTAAGATTAAAAAAATTAAAAAATAGATTACATTATAAAAAATATCTCTAATATTATTATAATTTTAATTATTACTAAGATAACAAATAGTTATTAACAATAATTATATTTAAGTATTAAAATATAATTAATTAGATATAATTTATATATTATATTATATTAATAATAAAAGTAATTATAATAATATTATATTATATAATATTTTCCCACAAAATTTGTGATATAATGTTGTGTTTGTATTGTATCTTGTAAAAAAAATTAGATATAGAGGTTTCATAATTTTTTTTAATAATTTAATTATTTTATAAATATTATTTTTTATATCATAATTATAATTATTTATTAATTATCAAAATATTTAGCATATCATTTTCAATATATGTATAAATTTATATTTATTTTATTATAAAATAAATTATTTTTTATTTTTTAAAATAAAATTTTAATATATGATATGATAAAAGAGATTTATGTATTTAAAATTAATTATAAATTTATAAAATGTTAATATTTATTTTTTAAAAAAATAAAATTGATCAAAAAATGGGTTTTTAAATTTAAGGTTAAATTTTGCCTATTTTTAAACTAAAACTCATTTAAGCCTATTTCTAAACTATTTAGAGAGAGATGTACTTTACAAACAAAATCCCCAATAATAATGACATTAAAGTAGATATGTCAAAAATATCAAGCTATATTGAACCAGTTAATTAGCATATTATGCTGACCCGTAGCTCATATGCAAGTCATGTCCTACATCTATTCTAAACACACGTAGGTTTTAACGTGACACAACGTGTTGTGACGTGTCGTATTGTGCATGATCCGTTGGATCATGGTTAATGAGAGGCATAGCCTGTAACCTATTTAACTTGTTATTTGAAGAAGAAAGAAATACGATAGTAGGAACCAAACTTCTTACTTCATAGATGTTAATGTTAATTCTATGTACCATTAGACACACATTTAATAATATATAAATATATTAATATATTTATATTATAATTTATTTTGGATCAGAGTGTTGTCATGGTTGTACCAACTGTGAAACATAGGTAATATCGTGACTTTTTTATGCTCATTTATCATGTTGAATATTTAATAGGTTATATTGTGTTGTCTGTTAGACCAACGAGATGAGTGTTTAATGGGTTGTGACATGTTGTATTAATACGTTTGACACCCTTATTTCAAATATTTTTATTATAACAATAAAAATATATTATTGTCAAAATATCATCATTACTAATATTTTTCTTTCCATAAAGAAGAATGAGCCGTGGATTCATATACACGCGTTTGAGAATCTTGTTTTGACTGACATGATGTTTATACTCTATTAGTAACGCTAATTATTTTTCTATTTGTCTGTAATGTAATTTGAAATATAAATATAGCTTTCGAAATTCTTGCAATAATGTCGCTTTGGCCGAGTGGTTAAGGCGTGTGCCTGCTAAGTACATGGGGTTTCCCCGCGAGAGTTCGAATCTCTCAGGCGACGCAAATGATTTTTAATTTTTAAAGTAAAATCCATTATCTTTACTTTTTCTTCCTTTTTATCCGAAGAAAAGAACCATTATGTTTACGTTCCTGCTCATTCGAGATGTTTATACTTTTTATCATGGCACAAAATTCCGTTTCTGGAAGACTAAACAGTAGCCATAGCTGCCAAATCCCACCTCCTCTGACGACTGACTTGGCGCAAATCTTATGACTTCTCCAACTTGGTCAAACGGTCAAATATGTGTTTAGTTTCCAAGTCTACAAAATGCTTGGGCACGTGTTCGTAAAACTTTATAATCCACTAATAAATATAATTTTAAATTGCATATTATAATACCTTTTTACAATAAAATTTTATTTTTTAATTTATTTATATATTTTATATAAAAATAAAAATATTTTATTTCGTAAAATTTATATTTAAAAATAAAATATACATATTTTTTTAAACAAAGTAAAAAAATTTATGTTTTTTATTAATGAATTTCAAGTAAAATCGTAAATAACTTGAACATTTATAAAATGGTTGGAAAAAGAATCAAATACAAAGAATTAGCAAAAAACCAATAAATATAAAGGGGCAATGAAAAGTTTATAGGTACCAAATACATTTTACAAATAATTCAAATTAAATTATTTAACAAATTACCTTTAAGCATTTTTATTCTATATATTTGTGATGATCGCAAAGTTTATATATAACTTTAATATAGAACTCAAATTATAAGTAAAAATATTATTAATAATTATAATTGAATTTATATAATTAAATGTAATAAATTTTTTATTTATGATATATTTATGGTAGATAATAATGTTTAAAATAAAATGATTAAAAAAAGAAAAAAGTGAGAAAGAAAACTTATTATTGTGCTTAGAACAATACCTAAGGGGAAAAAAATTCTAATAAAAATTAAAACAATTGCATAGAAATTTATAATTGGATGAGATACATTAGTCATGTTTATCTTACCTAAAATTTAGTATTGGTTAAATTTTTATATTAACTAAATTAATCGTGTAAGTACGCATATGGATCCATTCTCTTCAAAACATCACTAGGGACGAGCTACAAAACATCTCGCCTGAAAAGTTATCGATAAATATTGACTGTAACTTGCCTGAAAAATTTTGGAGTGTGGAGAATATATAGACGAGTATGTAAGTCGTCATTTTGTTCACGAGGTAACTACTTTAGCTCGTAGTTCGTACCATTTTACTAATCTTTTAATTGACCTTATACAAGTATGGATTATTCACACATCAACCTTGAAAATTTAATAGACATTTCTATGTCCAAGATCTGGTTCCCACTTACCCATGTCGACTTTGCCAACTAGGGACTAGGCTCCCCTAATGGAACCAATAAAGGTCACACCCTTTCATATAATGTTTGGCCAACCGAGTTCTCCCCACCCTTAGGCAGAAGACCACAAATAATAGGAAGGTTATGGAAGAATATACCCATGGAGGCCATGGATCTAGATGACTTCGAGTTTGATGAAGTCATCTTGAAGGACATCGTAGTGTTAGACACCCTAATTACGTATTTCAATGAGGGCATATTTAGGTGAATTGACTTGAGAGGGATCTATATCATCATTTTGGTACTGATGCTAAGAATTCCTAAGTTAGGGTGGCCTGTAGAGTATAGGGTGGCTCCAACGACAAACTAATGGCAGATCATATGATCAAGATGAGTTTGTACATACTTGGATGTTTCTTCCCTTTTTTGTTTTGTTGATCATTAATTTTTCAATGTATGCATGTCATATGTTTAGGTGGAGAGGGCAAGCTATCTCTTAGGGGTTACAAACATGAAATGCAAGCTAGTCACTTATAGATTATGGAGTATCAAAAATTTGTTGAGAATAAGGGAGCCTTTATTGGTGAATATGAGGCCAAGCATTAAAAGATGGAAAGAGATCTGTTTGACAAAGATGAGAAGCTAAAAAAGTAGATAGCTACTATTTTGAACAAAGACAACAGGCTAATCACTTCGAGCAAATTACAAAGGAGGCCGAGGAAAGAGCTAGCACAATACAAAGTCAGATGAGTGCGATGTTAGATCAAATGAGCTAGCTTTCAAATATGGTGGAAAATTTGAAAGCGAAATGCCCTAAATCCTATATAAATGGCATGAGTTTTGTGGTTAACAGCCTCAAGACTGAGGCCAAAGAAGTTGGACCTGACAGTGGCTTATTTTACTTTGATGCAGGCCTTCCAAAGTAGTAGGTCTAAAGCACCCCCAACTAGTACCCCATATCCTTCACCTCGTGAGGAAAAGGCCATGATTAAAACTCGATCTGAAGGGATGGTAGAAGAAACCACTCCTTAGAAAGTACCTCGTTCATTTATTTTAGAAATGAAATGTAATTTTGATGTGAAAGGAATATTTGGAAATTTGGAAATTTTATAGCAATTAAATGCTTAGTGTTTGTTTTCTATTTAATACCCCCATGCCATTTGTGTGATTTATCTGATCATAAAAGTTGATTTTTCCTGAGTGTCTGAGGCTCTCTTAGAATTAAGAAATCTATTTTATTGAATTACATACTACCTAAACAAAATTAGTTTTTATTTAAGGGCATGAGTGTTTGGAAATAATGGATTATAGCCAAGTAAAGTTGGACGATCTGATTGAAATGGGGTCATATATTTCCTGTACCTTGGATGTAACCTCGCCAACCACTATGAAAATCCCCGTTACAGGAAAGTGACCTACTTCTTCCACCATTAGGGAAGAGATAATCAAATAACCTTGCAAACTTCTAGGACTCTCCATGATGTAGTAAAGCGAGATACTTCTCCCACCCTTAGTGAAAAGGTAAACCAAACCCTCCCTCATATCCATAGGGGAGAAACCAAAATATAAAAGGACATCCATGTCACTTTACTCCCTGGATAAGAGGTTACTTTCAAAGTTAGATCAAGTTGTTACCCTCTTTAAGATAGGGGTTAGTGCAGATAAACCCCCACCTGTGAATGGGAATTGATCTTATGAAGAGTTCAAAATTAGTAAGGGTTTTCCAGTGAAGTCAGGTCTTGCTAAAGATTTGTCTTCGTTAAGGGATAATATTAGCCCATTACAAAGTATATACCCCATGAAAAGGGAATGAGTAAGGGTAGTGGTATAAACGACCTGTTTAAAAGGGGGATGTTCAATAATCCTGATGCTCAAGATGAATTGTATCACCATTTTAGGTGCCTGAAGGCTGTCCTTCTATTTGTGTAGCTCGGAAATAAGAGAAAGGGTCGATTTGGCATATGATGGTCAGACGCATGCTAGATGTAAGTAACCTTATTATTTTGTTATTTTATACATTATTGGCGAGGTATAATTATTAATCCTCTGCTACTTCATATAGTATTACTTTAATGGAGGCCATATCTCATGCTAAAGATTTAAAAAATGTGGTGGATACCTGTTGTCTCTTTTAGGAGAACATAAAATGTGCAAGTATACACGGTCACAAGTAATAAAATTTGATAAGTAAAGTATCGTTCACACAGAGATTTGTAACTACAGTTTGTTGAGTACTAAAATTATTTCACTCTGATTTTATCCAAAATAATCGTTGATTTGGAACAAGTTAACTAAAGAGTTTTATAACAAAATAAAAGAATTCTAGGATTACAGTTTTTCACCAAATTAATACACTCGAATCATATTATTTTCTCTTAATTTATATTTTTTTAGTAAATTTAATTTGTCAACCGAAAACTTCTAATTTTATCCATACATCTCTTCCGAGCTCCGTATAGACACACCTCGCTAAATTAATTCACTATATTCCTATGAGAATTAAATTTACCAAGATTCATTACGTTCTAAGTTCTCAAATGACCACACATGATAAATGTATATTCCTATCCTCCATATATACATGTTATTCTATAAATGAGCAATATACACAAAAATGTCTCTTCTAAGTTTATTTAAGTGCCACAGATCAATTGATAAATTTTCCAATAATCAAAAGCATTAAGCACAAATAGAATAAACAAATTAAAAGTCTTATAAATCTTTTAAAAATAATTAAATTCAAACTTCATAAATTTAGATAAAAGGCAACCATAGAAAAATTAAATTATTTCATAAATAAAAATTAAAATTATAGCAGTTAAGGAATATCAGTTACAGAACACTAAGAAAATTAAAAATTCATCTGTTCTTAAATATTTGGCACACGCAGAACACACAGAAGCCAAAAATGGATTCTACGTGTTCCACAGTCCAACCCCAAAACAAAACTTCAAAACTCAAAAACTCTTCTTTCTCGCATTAATTGCCCTATTTATAGCTCCAAAAAATATATAAAAAAAATATTAAGCGTGGGAGAAATTTTTCTTTAATTACGCAGCCACGTGTATGAAAATGAGGATATCGAAATTGTTATTTTAACATATGCATGGAAGACATAAAAATAGAGGGCAATGTTTCTGATTTTTTTTAATTCAATTCACGTGTCATGTGTCAACATATGATTGGCTGAAAAGAATTAATATAAACACTTGGCATCATTTCATTGGGGGAGGGAAATGGTTGCATGTGATTGCGCCACATGAAATCATGGTGCACGAGATATGTGGCGGACGCAGGCGCAACTGGAAACGTGCGTCGTTTCCGTGCTTTTGTTTTACCCAATACGTGCTACGTGTCTACTTCTCATTAGCTGTAGGAATATTGGAGACACGTGGCATTGTATCATTTGTTGGATGGATAGGCGCACAAAGAATATGTAGACTGTGTCGCGCAAGTGGTCCCCACTCAACGCCGAGAACATGCACCTAAATTCCAGTGTCTAATCTCTTTTGTCGCGTCTAGTCTCACGCGCGTCATCGTAGCCGTTTGTTGCTTGATCGAACGGTTGGTGTCGTGCGATTGTGATTGCGCACATGGCCTCTTTTTCTTGCGCAAAAATTAAATTTCCTTAATTACATTTTAGCCCTCCAATTTAATTCAAATTAAATTTTAAACTTTCTTTAATTTCAATTAAATCTTTTTCTAATTTAAATTAACTTTTAAACTTTTATTAATTACAATTAAGCCCAATTTTAATTCAAATTATATTTTAGACTTTTGTTAATTGCAATTAAGGACTCTTTTATTTTAAATTATATTTTTATACATAAATTTGCAATTAAGTACTTTTTACATTCAAATTATTTAATTTTCTTAAAAATATATTCCTTAAAAATAAATAGTAAATATTAATTTATTCCATTTAAAATTAACTAAAAATATCAAAAACATAGTAATTATAATTAATAAAATAGATGAAAATAACTATATAAAATACAGTGATCAATACCTTTATAGAAATGGGCAAATTTATTGAAAAGGAGTTTTGTATCTTGAATACTCGTTGTGGAGTCATGGATAAGGAGTTGGAAGACATACATAATGAATTGAAGAATGCATGTCACAAACGAGATATATACAAGAAGGAACGAGATAAGTTCTGCAAGTTGGCAAAGTAATGGAAATATAGGGCACTCGAGAAAAATACTCGTCATGCTCTTATGTTAGAAAACCCCAAAGCACGTACCACATACAAGTGAGGAACCTCTCAATAGAGATTTGAGATCAAATTTGTAGTGACTTTATTTTTTGTCTTAAAGAATGTAATGATATATTTATATATTTCATTCACCTATATCAATTTCATATTGTTGAATCGAGTGTCTTATTGGAGTCACCGTATTTATTTTTCATGAGATAGAAGACATGTAAGAGTAAAATTGAATCTAATCCCCTAAATGTTTTTTTAAAGATGAGGTTAGTCATGCATCTCAAGTGAGGGGCCCAGTGGACTCATTCCTCCTAACATGAGGCATGGGATGTATCTCGTAGGCCATGTGTGGGGTCAGTTGACTCCTTCCTCCAAACATGGGGGTCATCGCGTTTATTTTTCACAAGACATGAGTCATATAAGGGTGAAATTGAATCCAACCCCTAAATTCATTTCTAAAGAGGAGGTTTTCCATGGAACTCAAGTCTCTTTCTAAGGGGCTAAATGGATTCATTCCTCCTAACATGAGGCATGGGATGTATCTCGCAGGATAAGTGTGGGGTCAGTTGACTCCTTCCTCCAAACATGGGGGTCATTGCGTTTATTTTTCAGAAGACATGAGTCATATAAGGGTGAAATTGAATCCAACCCTTAAATTCATTTCTAAAGAGGAGGTTTTCCATGGAACTCAAGTCTCTTTCTTGGGACATATCTTACATATCAAGTGGGAGGGTCAATAGACTTCTTCCTCGTAGCATAAGGCATGGAACGTATCTTGCAACCCAAGTTGAGGGATTTTAGAGCATTTTAGAGATTTTTACCCATTTAATATTTCGCAAGCATAACAACGTTATTATTATATCATGTTTACAAACTGTCAGCAAAGTTAAATTTAATCACAGATAAATTAAATATAACATGTAAGAATAAAGCATAAAAAATAACTGTAAAGAAAATAAAATCCTTACAATACTTTGTTCCTATTCGAGTTGCTGGATAACCTCCAAACAAAATTTGCACTTCCATTTATTGTATCAAAAATAAAATAAATTACAAAAACATAACTAGTTCTTCTCAAAAAGAGAAGAATTCTAAAACTAAGAAAAGCTAAAAACTAATAAATGAGAGAAAGAAAGAGAAGAGAAGATATGTTTTTAGGTGTGTTAAGTTATGAAGAGAATGAGGGTATTTATAGGTAAGGATGAGAAGAAAAGTGGGTGAAAAAATTATAAAAAATGGAGCAAATGCGGAGCAGAGAATGATGATGTCATACTGATGATGTCATGCTGATGTGGGCGCCGCAGCGCGCGTAGATGGGAATAGGTGCACGCGGATGGACGCAGACTAGGAGCAGGTTGGGCGCAAGCGCGCGTAGATGGGAGCAGGTTGGGCACATGCGTGCGTAGATGAGGGCACACGGACGGGAGTAGGGGCGCACGCGGACGGGAGTAGGGGTGCACGCAGAAGGGAGAGCTGGCGCGCGCATTGCTGGGCGTGGCTGGGCGGCTACGTGCACGATTTCCTCTTTTTTGACATTTTGGACCCGTTTTGTCCAATTTTTCCATATTTGTTGACTTTTCCTTATTTATTTATGAATATATTTGTGATATATTGCCTCCAGTATTCCTCTTTGAGTCTTTAAGTTTAGTTTTTAAGCGAAAATACCTGAAAAACATTTAAAATACCCGTTATTCCGAAAAGACATATTTATATAAATATATGATAAAATCATATAAATATATATATTTTTAATCAATTAATGTGCATAAAATCATGGTAATTTTAGTACTTTTTGAGAACTCATCAGAATCCAACCCCTAAATGTGTTCCTAAAGAGGAGTTTCACCGTGGAACACAAGTCTCTTTCCTGGAACGTATCCCACATCTCAAGTAAGGGTCGGTAGACTCCTTCTTCCTAACATGAGGCATAAGACATATCCCACATCCCTAGTGGGGGATCAGTTGACTCCTTCCGCCAACTTGGGGGTCAATAGATGATTTTTTTTTACAAGATAAGCGATGTGTAAGGGTGAAATCCAACCCCTTGCATATGCTTCCAAAATGGGAGATTCATATTGACGAACACAAGACATTTCTTGGGATGTATCCCACATCTCAAGTGGGGGTCAGTGGACTCCTTCCTCCAATCATAAGGCATGGAACCTATCCCATATCCTAATTAGAGGGATTAATGGACTTCTTCCTCTTAACATAAGGCATGAGATGTATCCCACATCGCAAGTGGGGGGGGGTTAGTTGATTATTTTCTCTAAATATGGGAGTTATCTCATTTATCTTTCATGATAGGTTATGTAAGGGTGAAATTGAATCCAACCCTTAAATATGTTCCT
This sequence comes from Hippophae tibetana, assembly GCA_037013495.1. NCBI lineage: Eukaryota > Viridiplantae > Streptophyta > Magnoliopsida > Rosales > Elaeagnaceae > Hippophae > Hippophae tibetana. The sequence goes on from CM072812.1 coordinate 33,367,061, forward strand.
AAAGAATAAGTTCACTGTGGAACTCAACTTGGGGGTCACACATCCCAAGTGGGGGGGGGGGGGGGGTTAGTTGATTATTTCCTCTAAATATGGGAGTTATCTCATTTATCTTTCATGATAGGTTATGTAAGGGTGAAATTGAATCCAACCCTTAAATATGTTCCTAAAGAATAATTTCATTGTGGAACTCAACTTGGGGGTCAATTGACTCCTTCCTCTAACTTGGGAGTCATTAGATGAATTTTTCACGTTATAATACAACATAGGAATGAGCTTTCCATAGTTAGTTTCAAATTTGTTTCCCAAGACCCACTCCCTTATACTGAAGCTCTTTTGTTTAAAGAATCTAATGCATGTTTTTTTGGATTACTCTCTTTTGTGATTTGATGTGTATTAAGGATTATTCTTTTTTTTCTTCAGCCAATAGAAGATCCTCAGTTTTGAGGTGATCATTATCCTCTTGCGTGATCCTTGACTTGAGAGTAGGCTCATGTATCTCCGATGGTATAACCGCTTTAGTGCTATAGACAAGGGAAAAAGGACTTTCCCCCGTTGATACCCTAGGGTGGGCTAGGTAGTTCATCCACCCATTTACCCTTTGCTCCTTCCAAACATTTTTGCAATACGTTGACAATTGTTTTTTTGGATCACTCTGCTTGACCATTTGATTGTGGTCTATAATGGGTGGAATATGATAGCTTGATGCCCATTTTATTGCATAAAGGTACTAAAAGTTGACTTGTGAAAGGCTGACCATTATCAGTGAACCATATCTACATATGATATTTCGCCAAATAAATTTTTGCACGTCTACCTCTTGAATTCTTTCCAATGGTTTAGCCTTTATCCACTTAAAAAAATAACAAGTCGCTATATTTAAAAAAATTATTTGGTTTAGGGCAAGGGGTAAGGGCCCGACAATATCTAGTCCCCATTTTTGAAATAGCCATGGACTGATAATGGACTTCAGGTCATTGGCCAGCTGATGTGGTAGATTGGAATGCCTTTGGCACCTGTCACATATTTTGTCGTGAGTGATGTAGTTTTTGAGATGCATAGGCCAATAGTAACCTTGTCAAATGATCCTCTGGAAAAAAGGTTCTTCCTTCGGAGTGGGCTTTGTATTGTCTCTCATATAATTCCCTCAAAAAATCTAAGCTTATGAGGTGGGTAAGAATTTTAGCCAAGGTTCGCCATAATGTTTTCGATACAGTACCCACTAGATAATGGTATAGTTTTTTGCTTTCTTCACAATTTTACGAGCTAGATCTTTATCCTATGGTAAGGTATCCTTGATGAGGTATTCTAAGTACAGAGTCAACCAAGAGGCATGAGTTATAGAGTTGATGTTCGACTAAGTTTGATCTTCCACTTCATCTTCCCCGATGTTGGGACTTGATAAACATGATACAAATATCACCCTATTTAAGTCTGAGCTTATCGATGATGCCAATACGACTAAGGAGTCGGCATGTGAATTCCTTCCCCATGGAATCTGCTTAATCTCAAATGTTTTAAAGGTTGCTCTTACTTTCTTTACCTCTTACATATAGAACTTCATCTTATCTTCTTTAACCTTGAACTCATCGTTCACTTGGTTTACTACCAGCCGTGAGTCGTTATGAATCAACACCCCTTTAGCTCCTAAAGTTATCAATTGGTGTAAAGCCAAGAGAAATTCCTTATATTCGGCCATATTGTTGGTTGCTTGGGAAGTGATATGTAGACATTATTCTATTAAGCCCTTCGTTGGAGTGAATATCACAATCTCAATCCCCGCTCCTCTCAAATTGCTTGCTCTATCAACATACACCTTCCATAGATCTAGTGTGGGGACAATTATTACCACCATAGATGTCGTTTCTATGGTACTTTGTACTGGTGTATACTTCTGAGTTCACTCGGAAATAAAATCAATAAGATCTTGTCCCTTGATCGTCGATAATGGCATATGGTGTATCTCGAACTCACTTAACTCAATAGTTATTTGAGAGAGATGACCAGATTGATCTAGCTTACCCAATATATTCTTTAAGGGGAAGTGGGGACCAATATTTTGTGGGCACCAAAGTAGTGTCTGAGTTTGTGTGCCATTATTATTAAAGTAAAGGTCGCCTTATCCAATGGGGGATATAGTTGTTACACTCCCGTCAGGGAGTGGTTTACATAGTATACATGATGTTTTTTTCCTTCTCTATTGGTTACCAATACCACACTAACGGCCTTATCTATGAAAGACATGTACATGTATAATAACTCACCCACTATATGGTTGGTCAAAAGAAGTCCCCTGCCCATATAGTCTTTAATGAATTGGAAAGCTTGTTCGTAGTCGTTGTTCCATACATACTTCTTATTTTTCTTCAATAATCAAAAAAACAACGGACATTTTTTGGTGCATTAAGAGATGAAGTGATTAAGTGCAACTATATAACCATTTAGTTGTTGAACCTCCTTAAGACAACTTGGGGATCTCATGTTCACCAAGGCTGATATTTTTTTAGGATTGGCCTCTATGCCTCTGGATGATACTAAATACCCTAGGAATTTTACCGAGGTTACCCCAAAGACACTTTTTTGGGTTAAGCTGCATCTTGTAACTCCTAATTATAACAAAAACCTCCTTAAGATCAAAAATGTGGTCCTTAACACACTTGGGTTTTACCATCATATCGTCCACACAAACTTCTATGTTTCGATCAATTTGGTCTTCAAACATTTTGTTGACCACCCTTTGATAAGTAGCCCCTACATTTTCATGTTGAAGGGCATCCTTGTATAACAGTAGGTGCCTTCTTTTGTGATCAATGCTAGGCATGTATTCAGGCTTCAATGCAAAAAGGTTGACATTATCCCACAGAAAATCACTAAATGCACCTTTCGACAAAGGGGCCAATTTGGAGTTAATCATCACAGGCTTGTCATCCCTCGTATCTACTATGTAAATAATTTTATAATCATTGGGGTCTACCATCATAGTATGTTCCTCTATTCGTGGCATCTTCCTCCCACTTGAACGATTTTTGTTCTCTAATTACTACTTTGACAGTAGGGGTAATGCATTTTCCATAGCGAAATTATTACAAATCCTCGCCTTGTCCTGTTCTCCCTTGATTTCTTTAATCCTTTCGACAATAGGATACTTGATGAGTTGATGATACATGGAAGGTACTACTTTCATCTTATGGATCCATGGTTGACCCAAAATTGCATTATAAGACGTGGGGGTGTTTAATGCCACAAAATTTGTAAGAATTATTACTCCTTCCATAGAGACTGATAAACGTATGGTCCCTATTGACATGGTTACACTGCCGTTGAAACCTACTAACATCATTTTTTGTTGTGTAATCTCTTTGGGGTCTATCCCCATATCCAATAAGGTGGATAAGTACAATAAATCTGAAGAGCTACCATTGCCTAGCAGAATTCTACGCACTTCACAGTTTGCAATCTTGACTATAATGGCCATAGGATCATCATGAGGCGGGAGAACCTCTCGTCTATCAAAGGTGATAAGATAAATCAACCCCTCAAACTTCAAACTATAAACCAATCGATTTGTGTCCCTGGCTTCCTAGGTGTATCTTTTCCTTGCATTACTAGAATGACATACTATGGTAGGTCTACCATGGATGGTGTGAATTATTCAAACATCCCTTTTGTGGAGTCTGATCGGTTCTATTTGTGTCCCTAGGGAATGGATTTCGAGGTGCTCTGCCTTGATGATTGGGGTTGTTACCTCTTTGACTTCTTTTTTGCAGAATCCCTATCCTATCAACAATATCCCTCTATATATCCTTTGAGAGAAAATGTTCAATCTTCCATTTAAGGTGCCTATAATTTGTGGTCCAATGACCCGTGTCCTTGTGGAACACACAATATTTGTTAAGGTTTCTTAATGGAGCCTTCATGGGCGGTGGTCAATTACCATTATTAAGAGGCTTCATTCATTGTACTACCTCAGTCAACGAAATGCATAAAGGTGGATCTCTAAAAAGGCATAAGGCTCGACCCCAAGTACTTGAGCTTTCCCACGGTATGATCATAGGTTTAAAATGAGATGGGTTATGGTGCCTCTCCTCGATAGGCCTTCTATTATCTTCTCTTTTACATGAGGTAGGTTTATTCATGCTTCTATTGACCACTCCTTTAGTGGATTTTATTTTCCTTTCCATGTTTACGAACTTATAGGTTTCTTCATAGACCACTTTCAAAGATCAAGAGGTGGTTTTTTTCAACTCAATGAAGAGGCCAGTATCGTGCTTAATGCCTTTTCAAAAAGCTTTGATTGCTATAGAGTCGAGACATTATGAAATTTCCATTTTTTTCGTCTTAAACCTCCTCTTGTAGGCTTCAATTGTCTCTTCATCCTCTTGGATTATCGAAAAAAAATTATCAGACTCCTTCCTTATAGGTTTTTTGCATGCATAGTTGGTAATAAAAGCCTTTATCAGAGCATTAAAGCTTTTTATACTTTTAGGAGGAAATTTCACGAACCATTGTTGCACTGTTTCTTAGAAGGTAGTGGAAAATAATTTGCAATACATAGCCTTTCTTTTGTTCTCCAGATGGCTCAAGGTAGCCATGACCATCTTAAATTGGAGAACATGAGCCATATGATCCTTTGTCCCATTATAAGCGAGACATTTGGGAGCATTGAATTTTGGTGGTGGTAATGTTAACTCGAGGGCATCCGAAAAAAGTGACGTTGATAGTTGATCACACACCATTTTGATACTCCCCCAAGATCTTAACTTATCCTGCCCTTTAAATCCATCATTTATTTTAGCCCACATTTTCTCTTCTATATCTTTTAGTTTTTGGTCTAAGGCCTTATTTGGATCATACAATAGGGTTGCAAATCCCATAGCAGTATCATTCCTCAAACCTGAAGGTGTGGGTACTGAATGGGATGCGTGCTGCGTTACATGTCGGTGGATTCATTTGTGAAGGTCTTGGGATGAAATTGGGGTTCAGAGCTATAAGTGGGTATTATTCTACAACTCCTTCATGTTATTATGGGTAAGAAGTGTGTGATACATGTCCCCTCCTTGGAGGATGATTGTCCAATATCGATGGGCTAGAAGTATTCCTCTTATTCCAATATTGACCTAAGCTTGTTATTCTCCTTTTGAGATTCGATGAATGCCTGCTGTAGCTCATATATTTGTCTTTGAAGACTCTTCATCATAACGTCTTTTTCAAGGGAAACACTTTCCGAACTATAATTTAATGAACAAGTAGGGTGTTGAGTTGCCCTAGTTGGTCTAGTCATAACGTGACATGATGGAATTTGGACACATTTATTGACTAGGGGGTGTGCACTACCCAGTTCATGATTTAATGACGAGCTAATATGTGATGGGTGATACGTCTGATCATTAAGATCAAATCCTTGAGCTGGGCGGTTGAGACTATTATCGTGCTCGGTATGTAATGACGGGTTGTCCATTTTGCGCAAATTAAATGTCCCTAAGACATAAGTTAATTCTCTTGGGATAAGATATAAGGTCTCAAATGCTAACTATGAACTAAAAAGATTTAAGATCCCACGAACAGTACCAATTGTTTGGAGAGAATTTTAAGTGTTAGAGATTCTAATGCTTTTAGAGAGAAGTAGAAAATATTGATAATGATCAGATCTTGTATTCTTCTTATTAAAGAGGTATATATAACACATATTAAACAGGTGTCGAAGTTACATAAGTTGTAGCTCTCAATAAACTAAAATATATACAATACAACTCATATTAAATTAGGTCGCCATAATTGTTACATAAACAGGTCGTTACATGCATACAACTTAAGACTCTACATTAAGATGTGACCCATGTTATTAGAAATGTCCATTTACTTAGACTAGGTCTTAACTCTTACGTCTTGAACCTCATGTTCATCAGGTCGTTATGTACTAGCGATTATTTAGTAGCTAACCTTAACATGAAATGATAATATCAAACAATTTATAAAATGAATATATTTTCTATAATTTTTTATTTAATTTTACTTTTATTTGTTTTTTTCTTCCTAATCCTTTATATTTACCATCCATTTTAAAATGTTTATTTGGCATCACATAATTAAACATATAAACTAGAATTTAAAAAAATAGAAAAAAATCTAAAATATATTAATTAATTTATATAAATATTATAAGTATGATATAATTAAAATGTATTTTTAATATAAATAGATAGTTATTTTATCAATTTTATAAAATAAAAACTTATAATCAATCCGATTAAATTAATTTTCTAAAATTTTAAAAATTATATTAAATTAATTAACATATAAAACAAAAATATAATTTCCATTTACTCTCAAACTCCGGACGATTTTCAAAAATTGTGCACCAACATCCACTGCATCTAAAACTTTCCAGAGGAATAAGGGAGGCTTTCTTTTCAGATAGTTTTAAAATTTATTAAAAATATCCCGATGAGTTTTATATTAATTATTATTATTTCTTTTTAATTGTCATTCATTTATTTCTAATGAATTGTCATTCATTTATTTCTAATGAATTGTCATTCGAATATGTACATTATATAGGCTTGACCTTAAAGTCTCTAACGGTGGCTTGAGCCGGTCACCCTCCAATTGGCTTACGAATGGTCCAACTTTTTTCATAAAAAAATAAAATAAAATAAAAAAGAGATGGTCCGATTTTATTTGATTTTTATACAACTTATATTTATGTTCGCATTAATTTGTCTCTCCAATGGCAATCCTAGTTCATATGGTGCGATAAAAATTAAATAAGATTTTGCACTTGAAAAAAATTAAATTAAATTAACTTTATTAATGAAAATAATAATAAAAATCTACAAATACAACAACCTCGTGTCTGAAGGTTGGAATATATTTTAAAAATTTAAATGTTATTATTCCCTTATCTAATTTTGATGTATTATATTATGTACAGTCAATAATTAACAAATAAATAAAATATTTTATTATAATTCGCTAGAAGAAATAAACTTCTTAATTAATAAATACAATAATAAATTAATCAATTTGAAACTCAATTTCAAAAGTCCTTTGAGTTCAACAAAGGAATCCTTACTCTTATATACCAAAAAAAAAAAAAGAATTGACTAGGAAAGGGTAACTAACTTACTTTCTAATATGAAAGGGCGTTATAGCATAAAAATAAAATATGAAAGGGTGCTGATTCATGTTCACAAATCATCACATTTTAAGGAAGGTGTGGATCAATTTGTTTGAAAGTTCAGATTACGAGTTTCAAATGTAATTTACGATTGATTTAATATATTTTCATTATAATTTACTTAATAATTTAATTAATAATAATACATACGATTTAAATAATATATTCAAATCATATTAATTTATCTTTAAAATAAAATAAAAAATGTGTCTGATCGTAATAATGGAATATGAGTCCCACTTAAAAGATGATTATGATATTTCTTGAATTTAAAGGTATTCATCACTTCATGGTATTGCCGTATTAATTAGAGGGGAAAAAAAATAGTGCCTATGCTTTTTTGCTTTTCGATTGATAAGATTTATTTCATAAAAAATTTAATAAGATTTATTTTAATCAAACTAATTATATTTATTATGATACATCTAATAATTTGATAATAGCATTCAAATTTTCTTTCTTATTAATTTTAAATCACACTAAGTATGATTCTTTAAAAAAAACTATATATATATATATATATATATATATATATATATACCTTTTTATCACAGTATTTAATTTAAAAAAAACTTATCACAAATATCTATAAGTTCAAAATATGAAATATATATTTAATAGTAAGAAAATAATCACAAATAACCTTAGATTTTTATATTTTGTCACATATATTTCAATATTTTTAAAATATTACAAATATTTTTCAAACTAATATAATTAAATTTGATGTGATATAATAGTAAAATTATAATTAAATCTTTAAATTTAAAAAATTATCAATAGTATCTTTTATTTTGCTTATATTCTAAGAAAGTATGTCTCAAAACCCAAAATTCATCTGATAACTTAATACAAAATCTATTAATTCATGTATTATTTTTATTGATAATTAAAACTCTAAATTCTTTATGCCATAAAAATCATCACAATGCAAATAATTTATATGTCTTGTCTATGTGTTCTTTCCAAAAGTGGTGACTCGAGGACAATAATATAATATTGTAAAAAATTCGTGTATGAATTATTGTCTCTAATTTATGTTAGTGATAAAATGTTAAATTTTGATAAAAATTGTAATTTTTTATACGGGGTTTTGATTTAGGTTCGGGTCCTTTAATAAACAAATTTGTCTATTAATACATATTAAACCGAGTAATTTATATAATTAATTTTATTTAAAATATTTATATAATCATTGATTTTCTTTTTAAATTTACAGTACCAACCCCAACTCATTTTTTATTAAATTATGTATGCAATATGAAGCGTTTTTTTTTAAAGAAAGAAAATAGAATAATATTCATTAATGAATAATTAAAGTTTTAATATTAAAATAGAAAAGATATAAACCAACCAAACCAACTTAAAATAAAACAAGCTAATAGTATCATAAATATTAACCAACTAAGCTTAAAAGAAAGCAAGTGACATTAATTTTTAATCTTATACAATAAATATTAATTCTTTAGTTGCAAATTTTTACCTTATGAAAAAAATCAACACTAAATATTAAGATTGTTAATAATTTAAACGTAACAGTGATATTATAAGATGATTAGGATATTGGTAATCAAGTTAAAAACAATATGAATTTATGAAATAAATGGTAAAAATTTAAAAATATTTAATGTATAAACAATTAAAAATTTATTAATATCGTTAATAATTTTAGAGTATTAGAATTATTGATAATTTAACTTACGGTGATTCGAAATGTTTTTACTTTTTCTTAGGGCACAAAATTCCTTCTCTAGAAGACTAAACAGAAGCCACGGCTCGTAAGGTTAGACCTCCCCCAAATCCCACCTCCTCTGACGATTGACTTTGTACAAATTTTACGACTTCTTCAACTTCGTCAAACGGTCAAATATGCGCTCAGTCTGCAAGTCTCCAAAATGCTTGGGGCATGTGTTAGTAAAAATTTGCAATCAACTAATAAATATAACGTTTAATTATATGATATATTATAATGAATTTTTTATTTATTATTTATTTTATATAAATATATAAATATCTTTTATAGGAGATAAATATTAAATATTTTTAATACATATGTATGTATAATTTAGTTTCGCACTACTGTGTAGACACGACTTAACACGTTATGGATAATGAGTTACACGTAAGGTTATACCTCTTTTTTTACTCGCTTGCTCCATTGTAGCATGGTGACTCATTTGATACACATAAATTAATTACATATATTTAGAATAACTTATACACAAATTAAATTTATACATGAGTTAATGAATATCTATATTTATTATTTTATATAGATGTATTTATTTACATATTGATGGTATCATTTTGATATTAATATTAATAATATTTTATTAAAATTATCAAGATATATCACATATTTATATATCTAATTTATAAAAAGAATAATAACTTATGTTTTAATTAAAATAAAAAATAGAATTAAATAATTGTTTTAATTTAAATTATATATATATATATAATATATTTTTTGGTTGGTACACAACAACAAAAAATCGATATGGATAGATTAAAAAATCACTTAACAAATAAACAAATAAGGGATTATGTCACATGTATTTTTGTTTTTTACCACTTCATATAGGTACATAATAGGTTGCAAAATAAAAAATTCATTTTGATCCAATCATATAAGCGTTTTAGTAATTTTAAGTAACTTCCATGTCATAAATAAAGGAATATTATCGTATATTTATTTTTAATTAAAGATTAAAATAATATTTATTAGTAGTTTTAAAATGACACATGCATTACATTTAAATTTAATTTAAAAATAAATATAAATCAGTTAAAAAAACAAACAGAAGAAAATAAAAATAAAAATTAGACATTTATACCCTATAAATTAACAGTGGAAAATAATTAAATAGGGAAATAAAATAAAAAAAAGACTAGGCCCTACACGGCACACCCGCGAGAATAAGAGAGTTCAGAGTCCCAGTTTTAAAGTTTTCTCACTGTAAACGCAAAGCGGCGTAAGAACCAATTTTTTTACCAAATCTCTTCCTATAAATCCTCATTCTTTGCATCTTCCAAAAATCATTACAAAACTGAGTGAAGTTTCATTCCTACCCAGATATTTCTCCTAGCATATGTCTCAGAGGCCACTTGTTCCACATTCTTCCACGATAGCCATCGGTCTCCACTCTCATCTCCTGGTATCCAGTGAGATGAACCCTAATTATAACTGGTCTTACTGTTTTTATTGACACCCATTTTTTCTATTCTTAGATTCCCCCTTAAAATCTCTTCAATTTGTTACTCGAAAGCTCCATTTTTTTATTTATCTTTATAACCCATTTTGTTTGTTTCCCGAGAAAAAAAAATTCCAAATGGGTGTCAAGGGTTTCGTTGAAGGAGGTATAGCGTCCATCGTCGCTGGGTGTTCCACTCACCCACTTGATCTCATTAAGGTCCGTATGCAACTCCAAGGTGAAACCCACGCTCCGAATCCAGCTGTTCAGAACCTTCGTCCGGCTTTCGCTTTTCACAATTCTACCGTCCCTGCTCCAAGCTCGATCCATGTTCCTCCACCGCCGGCGCGTGTTGGCCCAGTTGCCGTCGGAGTTCGCATTGTAAAACAAGAAGGCGTCTCTGCCTTGTTCTCTGGTGTTTCAGCCACTGTTCTCCGACAGACCCTCTACTCCACAACCCGTATGGGACTCTACGATGTTCTCAAGCAAAAATGGACAGATCCGAAGACTCAAAACATGCCATTATCTCGCAAAATAACGGCTGGTTTAATCGCCGGAGCCATTGGTGCTGCCGTCGGCAACCCCGCCGACGTTGCCATGGTTCGCATGCAAGCCGACGGCCGACTCCCTCTTTCTCAGCGTCGGAACTACAAGAGCGTTGTGGACGCCATAACCAGAATGGCTAAGCAAGAAGGCATCACCAGTCTGTGGCGTGGATCTTCTTTAACAATAAACCGTGCGATGCTCGTGACTGCTTCGCAGCTGGCATCGTACGATCAGATCAAGGAAACTATATTAGAGAAGGATTTGATGCGTGACGGACTCGGAACACACGTAACGGCAAGTTTCGCTGCTGGGTTTGTAGCAGCCGTGGCTTCGAATCCAGTGGATGTGATCAAGACTCGTGTTATGAACATGAAGGTTGAACCTGGTGCCGTACCACCGTACAAGGGAGCCATGGACTGCGCTATCAAGACGGTGCGTTCTGAGGGACCGTTGGCTCTTTACAAAGGATTCGTGCCAACGATATCTAGACAAGGACCATTCACGGTTGTGCTGTTCGTGACTTTGGAGCAGGTTCGGAAATTGTTCAAAGAATTCTGAAGAAGATGATAGTTACATTACATGATGATGACGAAGTGTTTTAGAATATTATTAAATTATTAATACTCGGGTATTATTTATTTATTATTATTATTATTCCCAATATCGTGAAGGGAATTTATGATCAATATTAATTTCTCTTCTTGTTAAAGCCACAATTATTGTTTTCTTTCACTAAATTGAAGATCATTATAGACGATATATCAATTTGCAAGCTATTATTTCTTCATGGATTCTCTTGAATTTAATTTGTGAAATTATATTTTTTTGATGTATAATCATTTTCTTGTAATTGTTTTATTTAAAAACTCTTAAAACTCCTCCTGAACTAAAATGCAATTTATTGGTAAAAGCACGTATGTATTTTCAAGAAAGCAATTTTTAAAAAATCACTTTTGACTGAAATATCTTTTAATTTTGTAATAAATTTTTTTTTATTTGGTACGTATTTGATTGTAAATGTGTAGGGTTATATGTGTAAATGTGATATGGATAAGCTATTAAATAATTAAATTGTCTTATTTGAATTAATTTATCTAAAATTAATATTTTTGTTAAATGTAAATTGGCAAGTAAATGAGTTAATAGTTTAATTGATATTTTAATTTATAGCTAAGAGTCAATTATTATTGAAGTGATGTGTAGTTAGGTTGCTATATTGGATCCTTCATTGAGTGGATTGCAATTTATTGTAGCAATTCTATTTATTGGTATGGATAAAAAAAATAGATATATTTATTTTATTTTATTAAAATCTACCATTTAAATTAATAACTTAAAATAAAAAAGAATTTTTCAAATATTCTTGTGTGGTCATTATTTTGTTACAATACATTTCATATCAAACATTGTCAACATTTCTGATGAAGTGATGAAAGGTGAAAGATGTTATTGATAATAGTACTATTTAAGATACATAACTAATACTGTTAAATACAATTTTTTACATCTATTGATAATAATTTACCATGATGCTGTAGCATATCATCATGTAGCATATCATGTATCTGTAAATATCAAAATAATACCACGGCTCATATCAATATAATACCAAAATCATCAAGTGCGTTTATGCATCTTCGGTTATAATATATGCAACATGAAATTGTTTATATTGAAAATTTTATATTTACAGATCACAAATTATCATACATGATATGCTACAGCATCATGGTAAATTATTATCAATAGATGATTTTGGTATTATATTGATACGAGCCGTGATTGATTGCAACATTCTTAATTATTTTTTTTATTTTTTTAAAAATAATATATGTAAATTTTACTTTCTTTTAGACTCTTTTTAAATTTTTTAGGGAAATTAATTTATAAAAAAAATAAAAATTATGCAAGTAAAAATGAGAATATAATTGAGATTTTTGGTTAGTATTATTACTCATATTGTTATATATTGAATTTTTATATTTGCATCACGACCATTCATAAGGTCCTAAATGACCAACAAGTAAAACAATCGCAATAACTCTGAATACAAACCAACAGCAAAGCAAAAGGACCAAAATTATCACCTATGGACTCTAAACAGTAATAGAGAAATAAAGTTAAAGCAAGAAGGAAAAAAACAAATTCAAAAAAAAAAAAAATGATTGGTGCTAATAAATTATTGTAGAATAAGTTATTTGGTACAAATTAAGACAACTTGAAAGTAGAAATGGAATCACTGGAAAGCAGATAAGTGGTGCACATGAATATGTCTCAGACCCATGAATTGTTATTTTAGGAGTCACGCTCATCGATACGTGGGCAACATGGCAATTTAAATAAGAGTTTATTGAAAATTACATTAAAATTTATGACGTGTTCGGTTATTCGAATAGACAGTTTTATTTTTACTTAAATTTTTTTTTAGAACGGATAGAGTTATAATTATAATTATAATTATATTAAAAATTGTATTAATCTATATTTCAAATTAATTAATATATTTAATAAATTAAATTTTATATTTTTAAGTTTTATAATAACCGTCTCAAACTGTTACTTGCAAATAAAAACTATCTTTAAATTGTAATAATTTTCAAATAATTTTAAATACAAATTTTATAATTTAATTCGATAACGATTATATCAAAAAATACTTCTGATAAACACGTATACATCACTACTATATATGGTTGGCTAAAGGGATACGGAAGGTTAGTGTAAAATTTAGACTTTATATATTTTTTATAATAAAAAATATAAATATAAATATTTAATTTTATACCATATAAATAATAAATATTCAATTTTAGTTAAGCATGTAAAAAAACATTCCAGAACATGTGTACTTAATATATAAAACTAAATCATATTAAAAAATAAAAAAATTATAATGTTAAATAATGATTGATATTATATTTTTAAATTAAAATATAAAATATAAAATCATTATTTTAATCAAATATTAACGATGAATTAAAATTATAAATAAAATATAAATAAATAAATGATGAATATGTAAAGATATTCAATTAAATTTTGTTATAAAAATATTATGATGAACAAATTATGTAAAAAAAAGTTACAATTTGCTTTTAAATTATATCACACATAAGATTTCATAACATATTAATTGGGTAAAATTAAGTAAAATGAAATTTTTTAAAATTGTACAAATATTTATTTCTAGATATAACAATTACGTTCATAAAAAAAATTTGAAAATGAAAATAGATGATTTTAATAAGAAAATAAGAATTTTTTTTATCATTTCAATTAATTCAAAAAATAAGATAATATTAAGAAATAACTAAAAATAAACAATTTTATGACATTGCTTAAAAATTTAAATTATTCCACATATAGTTTTTGTTTTTCCTTATATAAAAAAATTAAGAATTAAATTACATCTTATAAATTTTTAGATAAAATTACATACATATTTTAAAATATTCACTATTATTATTATTATTAACCATTTAGTTATTGTATAATTTATTGAATACTCTTTTATATTAATTAAGTAATATATTATTAAAATACCAACAATTAAAGATAATTTAAAATATTAACACAATATATGTTCAATTATTTTTAGACAATAATAATATAATTTTCATTAAAATAAAGTCTAATAATAATTATTTTTAATATTTTAATAAATTATTTATACCGTGTATTTATAACCAATAACTAATATTTCAATAAATTAATTTTAATATTGAACACCCTTTTTGCACTTTTCATGTATTTCTTTTCTGAAAACACATTCCATGAATGGTCGTTAGACTTGTTGCAAGGAACAAACGCACCACATTTTAAAATCAAATTATCAAACATTAAAATATTTTTCACGTTTATTTACTTATGCTAAATTTAGAGTTGTGATACCAACACTAAACTAATATATAAAGAACAATTCTTTTTTTATTTTTTTTATTTTCAAGCAATAATAAATTATAATCGCTCAAGAGGGGATGTATGCAATAATTCATCCAATATTCTGTGCCCGAGAATCCCATTATTTAAAAATAAAATAAAAAGTATTATATTTTTGTCTTCTTGAAATAAACAACGATATATAATTCTCATGTTAATCATCACTCGAATCATCGTGCAACTATTCCCATTGGTTGAAAACCCTTAAATTTTGACTCATTCAGTTGAAACAATTTATTCATTCCTATTATAATTGTATCTACTACATCTTCCCTAAAAACTAAATATATAGTTAATAAATATTTATAAGTCTTATATGAATTAATATAAAAATTTATGTTTATAAATTAATAAAAATTTAACATATAATTAACATTTATGACATATTGTGCAAATAGAACTACACCAATCAATTAGATCAATTAATCTAATAGAAAAGAATGCTTCTATATGTTCCTATTGTACATAAATCCCATCTAAATGTTAAACTTTTTTTAATTTGTAGATAAATTCATGTAAAATCTATGAACATTTATGATAAGGAAATTATGTAGAAGAAAGTTACAATTTGATTTTATGTTGTATCATAAATAAGATTAATAATAATAATTTTGGTAAAACTTTGAAATAAATTAAAATTCTTTGGAGGAGGTCGAAAGAAAGGTCAAGTGTGTGGATGCTCACTTTATCACATAGTTTGCTCCAATCTATAATTTTTTGAAAAATGAGCACCCACTTGAGGATTGCAAGGCCGCAAAACAAGTCGAGGCTAAGGTAGGTTGGTATATGACTGAAGTAGAGAAATTATATTGAAAAACCCTACTCGATCCTAGCCTCCTCTTATGTATAGCCAATGAGGGATTTAAAAGATAGATGTTTGAAGCACGTGAAGGAGATTACGGTTCACATTCAAGAGATAGGAGATTATCACAACCGATTATAAGACAAAATTACTATTGGCCCACTATGCTAACAGACTACACCACATACACTCAAAAATGCGAAAAATGCGATAAATGCTAAATGTTTGTCCCATTGTCACACATACCTCTGAATATCATGGTAGGGTGGTAAGTCCTTGCACTTCTACAAATGGGGATTTCACATAGTAAGACCCTTACCCTTAGGTACAAGCTAAAATAAGTTTCTCCTTGTGACCATTGATTATTTTTCAAAATGGATCAAAGTGGACCCCCTAGGTAAAATATGAAAGGAAGAAGTAATTCAGTTCATATGGAAGTCCATAATTTTTCGTTATGAGAAATTAAGAATGTGGTTATGACCTTACTCTTTATATGGGCAAAGAGTTAGGCCGTGGTAAAATCCATGGGATATGTAAAATAAGAGCGAGAGAATGTCACATTTAGCGAAAAAAAATAGAGGAAATGTAAGTGTACTATCATTGGCCACCACCTCGGACCAACCCCCGATGTTTGTAAGAGGAACCCGAGGTTTATGATTGATCCTAACAGGAGGCTTCACTATACCATGCCTCATCAACTCACACACGACAAAGCGTGAAGTCTTCAACAAGCTCCTCTAGTGAGTCTTTTCAAGAAGATAGTTTTGGATATCAACCAACCTTTACTTCGAGTAAAGGCAGATCATGATTAAGAAAACCATATTCCTTATCATGACCTTAGTATTGTTCCAAATGCTTTTTATCAATCTGGTGTCATTAGTAGGAGACTCCCACCAACATGAAACATAGAAAAAAAAAATACTCTTTCTAGTTTTTTGTGTTCTCAAAAAATGACATGTTCATCCCTCAATCCTATTTCACCGACATATATACCCTCCTCAAATCTGTGAGATTTTGCTTTAAGATATAGGCATCATTAAACTCAATTATCTATATGTCCACCCTAAGTTTTTGACAGATCAACATCAAACAAAGTAGATACTTACACCCATTACGCTTCAACTATCCTTGAATGACTTGGGTCATAACCAAGAATCTCCTAATGAGAGGATATATGGGGAACCTTACCCCAACCACAAGGACTTTCATGAAAGATGATCCAAACGTATGAAGGTTTATCACTATCATAGGCTTCTATTGAAGGAATCATTATATGAACTGAGGAAGTGATGTTGTAGGTTTTTCTTACCTTTCTCCATCCTCAAACACCAACCCACAAGTCTTAGACACAATCGACCAACCCCTCGTACGACTTGTTGGTTTCTTACATCTTATATTCTCGTTTTCTTCCTTCATGTCCTAGCCATCAAGATTTGAGTCTAAGGCATGCTTAATCTAACAATATAAGTGGTCTAAGGATGAAAAGTAGAGATAAAAGGCGAGATCAACTCATCACTAGAAGAGCCTGAGGCACAACTGGCACTAGAATATTAGGGGCCCTCTTCTCTATGCATTCTATAAAAAGCTACATAAATATAAAAAATAAAAAAAACATGACGAGTAAGGTACAAAAAAAGAGGTTACATAGGATCAATTTGAAAATAAAAGAAAATGATCCTTTATAATTTGACTTGAAAAAAATGTAAAAAATCATTAGATTCTAGACACTTGAACTTTAAAAACTTGAAGAAACATAACTATAATTCAAGTTGAATCCTTACCACCAAACTCAAAACCTTTCCCAAAACTTTATATAAAAGCACTTAGTTTCTCTCTCAAATCAATTGACACACATTTACTATGAACGTTGAATGATTCGTATGCTATGCTCGATAATTACTCTTCCTCATCAAACAAGGGGACAGACTCAAAGAATAGGTGGACTAGATGTTTAGATATCCGAACAAGTCTAATGCTCAACCCATACAAACCGTTCAAGCCAAGTCACCAACCCAAGATGGAACATGAAGCACCCTATATGTCCTACCTATAGGTGAGTCCAAAATCAATATTGAGCTCATTCGTCTATTCGAGTTGGGTTGATCTCATTCCATAATATAATTTACTTTATGCCAATTATATCCCTCTAACATGCTAATATGTATAATAATTATGTGATTTACACATGTGTTTATAATATTTTATAAATATATAAACCTCTTATAATATCCACATATTTAACCAATTATGAAACATTAAAACATTTTCACGTTTAATATGAGTTGTGATCCCAACACTAAACTAATATATAAATAAAAATTCATTTAAAAAAAAATTGTTTTCAAACAATAATAAATTATAATCGCTAAAAGGCAATGTATGCAATAATTCATTCAAGATTGTGTGCCCCTAGAATCACATTATTTTAAAAAAAATATTTAGATTTTTAGTCCTCATGAAATAAACAACAATACATAATTCTCATGTGTCTCAACACTCATCGGTGCAACTATTCCCATCGGTTAAAACCCCTTAAATTGACTCATCCAATTAGAACATTCTATGTATTTAGACTATAATTACATCTACTTTCATTACTAAAAAACAAATTTTGTTAAAATTAAAATGTCGTCAAGCTTCGTGACCCATTATAGACGTTACTCCAATTGGACCATTTGATCAATTTGTAAAGAAGAATTCTATTTGTTCCCTATTCCACGTAAACCCATCTAAATGTTAAATTTTTATTAGTTTGTAGAATTGATGTAGATATTAAATCATATAAAATTTATAAATTATATGAATTATTTTTGAATTTAAATGTAATAAGAATATAATTATAATAAAAATACAAATTATTTTACGACCAGAAAATATCAACCCCATCCAAGACCATCACAATTTCATCGGATCTCATAAAAGTTATTTAATCACATTGGTTCAGATGAATTCAATCAACAAAACCCTTTATGCAGCTTTTTGGGCCCATTAGATTATCAGAATTTTCCTTTTACTGTCTCAGAAGCTTGTGGTAGTGATTGGGCAATGGGAAGGATTATTGAAATTCCACCATTCACGTGGACATTGTAGGAATCGGAAAGATCATGTTTATTCGAAAGATGCAGTTTAAAATTAGGTTTTGATTGACTAAATGATTCGAAAATATTGCAAATAATGCCTTACTATCACCATCTCAATGTATATAACTTATAAACCCCTACTTTACCTATCAAACACGTTCAAAGATACAACCAACTAGCAAGATTTAATGTACAATAGAGTGGTGAATTGCTGTATTCAGCAAAATAGTTTGGTTATCTGCAACATATTTTGGTAAATGAGCCAATGCTTCGGTGGTTTCATTTTGAAATAAATTGAGCAAGCCTTGTCTTGAAATGTTGATGTATTTCAAACAAATGCAACTATTTTCCACAAAAGATATGCTGCAAGTATGACTAACGCCTTTTATACAGAATATATTGTACGGTGAAATTATAATCCAGAATTCACATAAAAATATCTAAAATCTTTACAATACCAAATGTCACATAAACAATAATTTATTTATAAGATAGTTATGTAAATTGCAACTTATATTTTTCTTAATTACTATTACGGATACTTAAAAATAATGTTTTTAGTTATTTCAATTTTTACAACCGTTTAATAAATAAAATGAAAAGAAACACCACATTTACTATGATTCTTATTACAAATTGGTAAAAACACCCTACATTGATGATTAAAACTGTGATGGAGCCTGCCCAGATAAAACTCAGAAACGCTTATAAACAATGATTTATTAAACTATAGCCAATAGTAGAAAGCAATTAGCATCTCCACCTTGTACAAAAAACTTTTAATACATATATATAGTTAAATAATGTTGGAAGTTATCTATTTATAATATATAAATATCAACAATGTTAAAAAGCTTTACGAGGGATTAGACATAAATTCAAAGATTATACGAGGTCACAATTCACACAAACCACTCATCCGAGGTAATCAAGAATTGGTGATCAAATGGGGGGGCAAAATTCCCACCAGTGATTGAGATATCCTTTATCAATATGCAATGGTATCTCAATAGAGCAAGGCATAATCTAAAAACGGAAAAGACTAACGATGAATCAAATATTTCACCGGTTTTTTAAATAATTTAAAAAAGAATCCCCTCGAAGATAATCAAAGGAAGATTAGAAAGCAATGCGTACCCCCCTGTGATAAAAATGAAACAAACCAGATAAATATAATATAAAAAGAAGAAGAATCATCCAATTACTCAAAATAAATACAACAAAGAAACAAAGTACCATTTAACCACAGAAAATATATGGAGCAAAATAAAAATGTTAAGATCAAAAAAGGATTTGTAGGTTTCTAGCAGTTGCTCAGGTAACCGCTCAGGTTCGACATAGTTGTCGAATATCATCAAGCATATAAACACTATCAATTAGTTTATTGGCATCATCATAGCAACAGATATTTGCAATTCTATTTAACTCCAAAAGGTCAACTTAGTGACCATTTAACTACATTCTACCACAGTACAAGCCTAGTTTCAAACTTTGACCAGCAAAGTATCTGCCAAAAACCAGGAAAACAATTGTTTTGAATACTAGTCAACCCATTTTCCATGACTGAAATAAAATAGAAAATTAGTAAAAGCATTGCAAAAAGATTGAAAATGTTGCTCAGGTAACCGCTCAGTATCGACATAGAAGTCGAAGTTCCATTGAGTGCTCTATGCGCACTCTCAACACGTTTTTAGCATCATCATAGCAACAAGCTTTATAATTTGAAGTACCCATTTATTCCCCCAGGAATTGGAACCAAATAGAGAGGGGTTGAAAATAAAAACAAGTAAACTGATCATCAAAAATCGTGAACTGGACCAAGGTAAAACAAATATCAAATGTTCAGTATCTCAGAATGGGAAATGGACACACTGAATCAAAAAAGAATCAATCAATCAATCAATCAATGACTAATATGAGCAGAAAATAAACACACCGCTGAGAAGAAATATATATATATATATATATATATATATATATATATATAATTCAAGTAGGTCAAAACCTTAGATACAAACCGAAGAATATAAAATTCAAACAAGGCTAAGGTTTACAAAAGGAAAGTGGCAGAATGTATACAAAACCACAGTGACACAAACTAAAAAAAAAAGAAACTTAGATTAAGTCTCACGCAGAGAGTTATGGAATGAAAAACATACGAAAATGTAGGACGCGAATGGTGGCCGAAAATGGACATCTGTCCGGGAAAAATGAGACAAAGCTCGCTAGGGTTTGCGATGAGAAGACTAGAGCTATCTTGGGAATGGATTGCAAGTTCCCCTGCATTATATATACGGAACTAGGGTTACAATTTCTGTTTCCAATAATTGATGGACTGGTCCAAGTTTGCTTCCTTGTGGACCTTAAATCTTAAAGGCCCATAAAATTGTTCAGATTGAAACAAGGAAGAGTGGCCCAAATAACTAACGTTGTAGCCGTAATTTGACTTTGATAGATAAATGAAATGGAATCCGACTCTAATACACATCATGTCATCTCTTTCTTTTCTGCTCTCATCATAATTAACAAATCGGACCACAAAATACAAATCTCCCACGCGCTATAACATCGTTTATCCATTTAAACGACATCGTAATGCCGAAGCATGATGTCCTCAAGAGCGAGTGTACTGTTTTACAGAATCTCAGTGCCATAAATCTGAAACTCGACGCTTAGCTTTAAACATGAAAAACCAACGCCAAACGCCCTAAGAAATATCGATTCAAAGCTCAGTTCTCTCTCTAGTTCAAATAATCAAATTTCAATCTTCAATGGCGTCAGCAATTCCAGAAAACCTAGGTAGAGAACAGTACGTCTATTTGGCAAAGCTAGCGGAGCAAGCCGAGCGATATGAAGAGATGGTGCAGTTCATGGAGAAGCTTGTGGTTGGGTTCAGTAAACCAGGGGTCTCTGAGCTGACTGTAGAAGAACGCAATCTTCTCTCTGTAGCTTACAAGAATGTAATCGGATCACTCCGAGCAGCTTGGCGTATCGTCTCTTCTATTGAGCAAAAGGAGGAGGGTCGTAAGAACGATGACCACTTGCCGCTAGTCAAAGGTTACAGATCCAAGGTGGAATCAGAGCTTTCGGTGGTATGTGCTGGGATTCTCAACATTTTGGAGACTCACCTTGTGCCCTCGGCTACTACCAGTGAATCCAAGGTTTTCTATTTGAAGATGAAAGGGGATTACCATCGTTATTTGGCCGAGTTTAAGGTTGGGGATGAGAGAAAGGCTGCTGCTGAGGATACGATGTCTTGTTACAAGTCTGCTCAGGTACTGTGACTGAGGTTGAAATTTGTTAATTTGAATGGTTTTTAGGTTTTTTTTTTTTTTGTCATTTTGAAGAATTGTTTTTGTTTTGTGAAGGACATTGCACTTGCGGATCTAACTCCGACGCATCCAATTAGGTTGGGGCTTGCATTGAATTTCTCGGTGTTCTATTTTGAGATCCTTAATTCATCCGAGAAAGCTTGTGAAATGGCCAAACAGGTTGGTGCCATAGCTCTTATTCGCTATAAAAGTATATTAATTTTGCTTTTGATGCTATGGATGTGAGAGAGATGCTTGATTGGTATTATGGCATTTAATTTGTTGAGATAAGATTATTTGTTAACCAAATTACTTTACCTATATTACATGTTCATGTTGTTACCATGTATATTCATAATTGAAAGAATCTATTCAGTTTACAGAGTTAGGGGCTACAGGCTTCTGGTTCAGAGTAACTGTGTGTAAATTATCTATTAAAACTGTGCTTGTACTAGTTGTTTAAGTGCTTTTCTGTAGATATATATAATTACTGGTGGTGGCTATTTTACTACTGATTAGAACTTTGTTTTCAGCATACGCTGATTGACACTAATTCTATTTTGAGAGGCTTTTGTTTTGAATTGTTTTATTAATCAAACTCGGTGGTGGCAAGAGGAAAAATTCGATGGGTATCTGGATTTCAGGTTTAAGTCTATTTTTATCAGTTAACTCGCATCTTAAGTTGGTTAAGTGTACTCTCCGACTTTCCACATATTCATAGCTTGCATTCAGGCTCCAGTTGCTAACCCTGATTTCTTGTGTTAGATCTTTGTTTAGTTAAGTGATTGATTTTGAGTTAAAACACTGCCACACTTCTTTAACACATCAGTAGCCGAGATATATATTTTGTCATAGTTCTTTTGATCATCTTGGATCAGGGATCAAGATTATTTGAAGGTATAGCCTTGCAGTTCTTAAACATTATAGGATATCACAATTAAAGAGCCTGTTTGAAGTATTCTCCTCATAATTCAAGGACTGATACCTCAACAAACCGATTGGGCTAACTCTTTAATTTATTGAACTTTGGATTGTTTGTAATGACATTGGAATTGTTATTTACATATTACCTTTTATCCTGATTAACTAAACTACTCAACCTTTTATATTTTTTTTTCTTCATTTTGAAGGCTTTCGAGGAAGCTATTGCTGAATTAGATACACTCGGTGAGGAATCCTACAAGGACAGCACTCTAATCATGCAGCTGCTGAGGGACAACCTCACTCTTTGGACTTCAGATGTGCAGGTGAGTGCAAATTTTTAGTCAAGGGATTTAATACTTTCCTTTTAGATAACTACTAGCTGAAACAGAAATTGTACAGCAACTTATGTAATAGTGGGCATTTGGCTCATTTTTAAAGTCATGATCTTTAATTTCAATATCTTAAGGTACAGATCCATCTTTAGATATCATCAATAAAAGGAATGTCTTGTTGAATTTTGTGCAGGAGCAGATGGATGAGGCTTGAGCTATGGATATCATGCTCCTTGAGGGAGGTGGGCTTGAATGTCATAGATATTCTGTAATCTATGTATGACCAGTTATATTGGTGTTGTATGCAAAACCATATACTTGTGTCGATAATTTCTAGTTTATTGGGTTAAAAAATGTACAAGTGATGTTATCATTAATAACGTTTCTCATTGTCATCTTTTTGCTTGTAATCTGCTGATTCTATATATGCTTAATTTGTTTACGATACAAGCTGTTGATCAGCATGATGAAAGTGAAGGGGGCTGACTTGACATGATATGATTTGGTTGTAATCTCTTTATTTATTTTTTCCCAAGAGATGTTGTCATTAATAACGTTTCTCATTGTCATCTTTTTGCTTGTAATCTGCTGATTCTATATATGCTTAATTTTCTTACGATACAAGCTGTTGATCAGCATGATGAAAGTGAAGGGGCTGACTTGACATGATATGATTTGGTTAACGTTTTCGTGGGTGTCTCCTGGTGGTCTGTTTAGCCACTAGTTTGGCTGTAAATCAAAACATGCTACCACGGCATAATCCTTATCCTCTTTTCAAGGTAAACTAGTCCTTTCATTTCAATTTTTGAACGAAGAAAATGGTCACATGTCGCTTGTGATAAGTGTTGAGAAAAGTCTAAAGTGATTTATCTTCCGTATTCCCTTTTCATAAGGGACCCTAGAGTTTATGGCTTAGGCAGATCCGTGATTTAAAGGACTAATTTTCCTTCGTTATATGGCGCTTGAAAGGCTTGATTAGTCCAAAATAAAGTTCGAAAGAACTGGATATAACTATGAAGGCTGTGTCCAACGCTACTCTAAGGTCATCTAAGACAATGATAACCCAAAACCTGAGCTATAACTTTAATCGCCATATTCCTTTGAGATCAAAAGTCATGAAAAAGGTCAAGAAAGGGTATGTTCTAGGTATATCAAGCTTAAACAAATTAGGAAAATGCTTTGTAACACTGCTTTTAGAGTAGTGTTCTGAGCCTCTATTTTATCGACCATTGATTTATTTATTTATTTTTCAATTTTCTCCCTTAATTTTAATGGATAATATTGGTTGTGTTTCAAATATAAATGGGAGGTATACAGCTACTTGCTCGACACAATAACTGATCTTTACTGGTGTTGCGTTCAAATCAAGAGAAAGTTTTAGTCAAAGGCATTCATGATTTAGGAGCTTCTCATGAACCTAGATTTCTCTTCACCGGATTCCCCCTCTATGACTTCTAAGATATTTCCTTGTTTTATTTGTTTTCGTCAAATAAATGATTACAAGTTCAAACACTTCTATATAAATAAATAAATAAAAATATATGAGATTTCTAATTTACTTTATAATTAATTAAATTTTATTGTTATTATTGTTAGATAACAATGTCATTAATAAATATTAATTATAGTAATAATGATTTAAGTTTTATCAATATTATAAAAAAAAATGAACCTAATATTATCCACATGTGACGTGTCCTTTTGCAAGCTAATTGACTCCTCTCGATACAAATGTCCACAATGTTCTTGCTACTAATGCCAAGGACTAACAAATTAATAGGATTTTGAAGATATCCTATTTAATTTATTGATATATATTTTAATTAAATTTAACAATAATTTTAAGAAATTAAAATAATTTAGAGTTACTAACTACTATTAAAATTGATTAAAATATTTTTTATTAATTTAAATAATGATATTTGATGTTTCTTAATTAAAAATAAAGATAAAAAAGAATAACACAACAAGCCTAAAAGTATTAATTCAAAATAGAAAATATATAAAATGAATTAGTGTCAAAAGCGAGAGTGATTCGTATATACAACTGGATATCGACATAAGATATAATAAATTTATTGTAACTTTCTATTTTTATAAAATGAAAAAAATATATATAAAAAGTAATATCGAAATTAACTAATAAAATGCATAAAAAAAATTATAAAAATTTTTTTGTTGTAAAGTAAATGGAGGCACATGAAAGCAATAAACATCAACTTGAGAGTGGTTTTTTAATTTAATATTAACAAGTGCTTAACGTGGATTAACTCCTTGATGCTAATGTGATATCTTATGGCTGTTGTTGTGGATTCTTTTGATGACTCGTTATTTGAGATAGAGAATGGGTTAAGACTTAAGAGGCTGTTTGACTGTGTTTGCGACTAGGCATTGTTGAAAGAGATCGAATCTCAAACAGAAATGAAAAGCTAAAAAGACTATTTTTGGACCACAATATTTTAAAACCTTGCAAATGTGCATGAAGAAGCTAAAGAAATCAAAAGCTAATATAAGGTTGCTATTTAAAAATCTAACTAATGCACGTTATATGGGTTTTCTAGTAAAAAGACTTCAAAATGTGTTTGACATAATTTTTTGTTGTTGGGAAAAAAAACCCATATAAACATAAACAATGTTGTTATATATTACAAATAACGCTCAAATATACAATATATATATATATATAACTGAATTCACATTATTTTAAAATGAATTAAAGTTTAATAATTGTACCATATATAATAGAAATTCATGTATATGAGGGAGAAAATAGAGAATAGAGAGCATCTCTGGGAGAAGAAAAGGGTTATAAATTTGTGTTGCTAAAGTCTAAAAAAAAGGTAAAAGAGCATGTGTCTTTTAGATCTCATTCGGTAGTCATATATATATATATATGTATATTGAAAGTTAGGATTCACTCATTTAGTATCCTATGAAGGGATTTGGTTTCTTATGTTATATATAAATGGTATTTATAATTTACTCGGTTGTCAATTTTTGCTATTCATGTCATGAACACGGTTCACAATTCTCAACACTTTCTTTTTTTATTTTATTTTATTTTTTTAATATTGAATTTTTTTAATATAATAGTGTTAATTTGGATCTAACTGTAGGCTGTCTGATCTGAAATTCTGGATGGACTTCCATTCTCTAGTATATGTAATGGAGTGATTTGTATTTGGAATTAAATGTACAACTAACTAATCGTGTTATTTATTTTTTTAATTTTTTATTTAATTTTTGTTGTTGTCGGATGTCTCCAAAAGGATAACCAATGTCATATAAGCATTAGAAATCAATCGGTCCATCGGATGCTTTTAAGAAACGATCTGTTTTCTCTTATTAAAAAAGGTGTCAAAAAGTATATTATCTTTTCTTACATTACCGTTTCCATCTTCTTCCCTCCTTTTTTTTGTCTTTTCTTTTACAAATGCTATGATTTGACTTAAAATATTAAGTAGCATAATTTGAACATATAATTTAAGATAAAAGAGATATCTAATTTTTATGGTTATAATACTAATTGAATCATTAGTTTTTTATATTATAGTTACAATATTTAAATTTATTAATTTTTTGTGATATATTAATTAATTGGTTTTAAAAAGCGATAGATTACTCTACATCGTCAAATTTTAAGTTTTAAATTCTTTTTTTTTTTTTGAAAAAAGTTTTAATACAAATATTTGTTTAAGTAATTTTTTAAAATAAAAATTCTAAAAAAAGGGAAAAAAAAAATTGGACATTTTAACCTATGATATCATTTTTTTCAAATTTATTGAATTAAATTGCTATTATAAAAAACTACTTGATATAAATGATCAAATTCAAACTGTGACTTTATTATTAATGGATCATGAAATAAGGTGAAATATTCATTTAAGTAATTTAAAACAGATGAAAAAATATGATTCACGTAGTGATTTAACATAAGACTCGCTCTTTTAAATTATACTTAATTTTATTTAATTTAAAAAAAATAATAAGGGAGCACAATTGCTCTAATGGACCGTTTTATGATGCCTCTCATATATCAGAAGAGATACAATTCTCTTATTTGAAATACCAATTGATACTTAATACCAATTGACACGAACTCCTCTCTTTTTAATAGGGAAGAATGAGTAATTAATTGCTAATCTTATATTAAAGATTAAGTGATATCATAATGGTGAAACTTAAAGCTAGCTAGCAAGGCTTTCAGATTCTCATAAGTCATATCGCATAATAGAGATTGTGGTCTAAACTATCAAATTACTTTGTGTAATGAGATGAACACATCAAGTGGGAAACAAAAAGGCTCTTTAAAGCTTATTAAGGGCAGTTTGACCAGGTGCATGTGTTATGACGATATTGACAAACGGCTAATTTTTATCATATTTTTACTTCATTATTTTGATTCATAAATTTATAAAAAGATAAATTATTCATTAACTTAGATCAAACTAACCAAAAATAATGTGCTTTTTTTTTGTTTTTCCATTTTTATCTCCTTTTCTATCCTCTTTCTACCTTATTAACTTTATCTAAGATAAATTAATAATTCATCTCTATGAAAATAGAAATAAAAATAATTTATATCCTTAGAAAGAAAAACATTTTATGAGGATAATTTATAATTTATTTTGATTATTATTGTTACAATCATTTTTATTAAAAAAATAAGTAATGTAATTCACGTTGAAACACTTATTTTAAGAGTAATGTTGCAAATTTTATTTCGAAATATATGTTAAACAGTCAAACAATATGTTAGTAATATATATCATAATTCCTTTAACATTTTATTTTACAACTAATTTAATAATTACATATTAATTAAGATAATAATAATATTAAAATATTTTATTGGTGATAATTTTATTTAAAAGTAATGATATTAAAATATAATTAATATTAAGAATAAAATAATTTTTTATATATTTTTACTATGATAATAACAAAAATTATCTAAATAATATCAATTACACATTAATTAATATGATTATGAGATTAGTTATTAATGAATAATTTTATTTAAATCCATTTGTGTATTTTTTTTTATAATTGTAATACTTCAAATTATGTGTGACTTATAATAATTAATAGAATATTTAATTTATTTTTTAATAAAAATATTTGTTACATGTTAAAATTATTTTTAAAAATAAAATAATAATTCACTTAATTCACTTTTTTAAGTAATTCTTCTATTATCCGATTAATTCAATTTGATCCGTTGATTTTTTTATGGTTTCGATCCAACTATTTGATCAGATTGGATGAAAAAAAATCCAATCCGTTAAGTTCAAATCAGATGACATATTTCACTATATATCATCTTATCCAACTGAAAATAATTCAATATATATATACATTAATCATATCCTCATTGGTTATTCCTATTTCTATTAAGATTTTTTTAACTCAAATAAGTTTATGTTATGTGAAAATTTAAATTTTTTATTTAAAAATACAAAAAATAGAGTTAATTAAGTTTATTGGTTAGATTCAACCGATCCAATTCGAATAGGTTATGGATTGGATTACATCAGATTTGAAAGATGATCAGATCGATTACGGATTAGGATGTTTCAATCTGATTGAAATGTTATATAAGATCATATTAATATAAAATCAATGGTTTCAATCCGATGCACAACCATAAATGTAACTCCTAATAGAAAGAATGAATCATAATCTCAGTAAACTTATAATCAGTTTTACAAAATTACTTCAACTATGTAATAAATCTTACACTAAATATAATTAGATGAACAATATCATACCGCACCAAATTTAACATGATACTATTTATTACACTAAACATTGTTCATCATTGCAAAAAATTGTTCATATTATGTTATTTGTTTTAAATTCTAAAACTATTTTTAAATTTTTTATTACATATAAAAAAATTAATTAAGTATATGATATAAAATAACTAAAAAATATTATAATATAACATAGAGCTAAAAACATTAATGTAAACTAAAACAATAATTTAGTAAAATTTTAAAAATATTGTTAAATTTTTTATTATATATAATAAATTAAAATCAAGTATATAATATAAAATAATTAAAATAATTACTAATACAACATAAAATTAAAACAAAGATTTATTAATCGGTTAAATCATTTCCAAAACCTCCAATATTATTAAAGCATTGATAAAAAATATTTGTGTTATTTTGAGATACCCGGTCTTGACTTCGACATTCTTTTATTCGTTCAAATCTATATCCTTGTTCTTGAGATATTTTTTGCATAATTTTTAATTGTTCATTTCAAATAAATTTAAGTAGATTTAAATCATATATGAAATTCAAATATTTGAATAATATTTATATATATATATATATACTTTTAATTATATTTTTTAATTAAATATAATTTTTAATTCATATAGTAAATATAATATTTTATTTAGTGAATTATTATTAATTAATTAATAATAGTATAGAATTATTTATTTGGTTGAATATAATAATTGGTAAAAGAAAAAAAAAATTATTTTATAAAAAGTATAATTTTGAGTGTAATATTTGGTATTATGAGTTAAAAAGGAGTAAAATTTAATGTAATATTTTGCATAGGATAAAATAAAATTTAGGGTTGGAGATTCCCTCAATAAATGTTATGTGAAAATGTATTGCGAACTCTGATATATTGTTTGGGATTGTAAGATCTGACTCTAAAACATCTATAAATAAGAAGAAAAAAACACATACATCTAGCACTTATTTTTCTCCATACACTTGTTTTCCCTCGCTGTCATCTCCCTACCTCTTCTGGGTTTTGTTGCAAAACCATAATATTAATCCACACAAACCGAAATCTTTGATAAAACTCATTGAAAAAATCTCCAATTTGATGAGATTTTTTTTGGGTTTTGTACACCATTTTGGGGTCTTTCAATGGCAGACAGTTTTAACTCTGAGACCTCAGACCTTCTCTGTGCAGAAAGTACCAATACTTGTTTTGATGATCTTGATTATAATACAATTGATGTTTTGGAGTTTTCTCAGTCAAGAACTGAACGGGAAGTTCAAGTCCATAGCCCAAGTAAAAGTTTGATCCACAATAGATCTCTGTCCTTCATAGGTTTGACATTGCAGAGTGATGAGATAGTCAGTGCAATGGTTGGTAGAGAGAGTGACTATTTGCCCAAAGATGATTATCTGAAGAGACTACGCAGTGGAGACTTACACTTGAGTGTTAGGAGAGAGGCAATTGATTGGATTTGGAAGGTAGTTCTTATTACTACCACTTTTACTCTAATGGGATTTTAGGATTTCTCTCATTTCATGCATTGGCAGTTAATTATATAGTTTATAAAGTGTAATTTACAACTATTGATCTGTTTAAATCGGGTAATCAATGTTATAGTGTTTTCCATTTAAATTTCTAAACTATTGATCACAAATTAAAATATTTTTTTTAATCTATTTTTAAACTCTGTTTCCTTTTTTTTTTCTTCTGGTTTCTTACTGCTATGAATTGGTGTCATAGAAGATATATTTCCTTATTAATAATGGTATTTATTTATTAATTGCAATTGGCAGGCTCATACTCATTGTGGTTTTGGCCATTTAACCATCTCTCTATCTATCAATTATTTGGATCGGTTCCTTTCAATTTATGAATTGCCTGTGAGTTTTACTGCTTACCCAAATTTCCTTCTAAAGTCACTGTGTTTTGTATAATTTGTCTCTATCATATAACTTTCTCCTGTTATTTTTATTGACCATATAGAGAGGTAAAGCTTGGGCTGTGCAATTGCTAGCTGTAGCTTGTTTGTCCATAGCAGCAAAAATGGAGGAGACAAAACTAACTCAATCTGTGAATTTGCAGGTATTAAGATCATATGTATCCATAAAATTCCAGACTTTATTATGTAATGATACACTCTAATTCGATTTTTGTCTATGTGATTTCGTGTTGGCGTGAAGGTTGGAGATCCCAAGTTTGTGTTTGAGGCTAAAACTATAAAAAGAATGGAGCTCCTAGTGTTAAACACATTGAAATGGAGAATGCAAGCTTTAACACCTTGCTCATTCATTGATTATTTCCTAAGCAAGATTAGTAATGATAAGCTCACATCGATGTTTTCGTCAATGGAGCTTATAATCAACACAATGAAAGGTCTTTCTCTTTCTTCTACCAAAATTGTATCATGTATTGTTTGCTATTGAACATTGATTGTGATTAATGTGGTTGTGAAGTAAATGCAGGCATTGACTTCTTGGAATTCAAGCCTTCTGAAATTGCTGCATCCGTGGCAATTTCTGTTTCTGGTGCATTACTTGCAGTAGACATTGATAAAACAATCTCTTGTTTCATACATTTAGAAAAGGTAAAAACTTAGTGGTGTCCACATAACATAAATCATTAACCAAAAAATAATGTTGCACTTCCTAAGTTTTCATAATCCCAAATCTACATTTTCCTATAACTATGGGCCAACTTTATGCATTTATCTACCTCTGTGGACTATATAATATGCAAAATACCACTTAAAATTTGACATCCTAGTTGTGATCATCCAACTTGGAATTTCTAGTATATTTCTTAATTATAACCTATTTTTCATTTTATTTTGTTAATTACGTGTGATGTCTTATAATATGAGATGCAAAAATACCAAAAAAGCTTGTATAGTTGCAATTATGTCCAGAACATTATATATAACAATAAAAATATATACAATCGATGACTGCCAATTATTTTTTAACAAAATGATATCACGTGTCTTGTACGTACATTAAAATTATACACGTTTGTAACCAGTTGTAAATTTTTTGGGCATATTTGCAATTATACACACATGATTTTACCATAATATTTTCAAGTTTTTAACACAATAATATCACGTGTCTTGTACGTATATTAAAATTATACACGTTTGTAACCAATTGTAAATTTTTTGGGCATATTTGTAATTATCCACACATGATTTTACGGTAATATTTTCAAGAAAATTTACTTGATACAATTCATTTAAAAATCAAATGGGGTTTATTGATTAGTATAATTCAACTAAGTAAACTTTTTAGATATTTTTGTAATTCGTCACATATTTTATGGACATAAATCATAGTTAATTTTTTTTCTTCTGTTTTTTATGATTACATGAATGAAGTAAATAAAATTTTGTGTTTGTGGTTGTGGGTTATTGCAGGGGAGAGTATTGAAGTGTATTGAACTGATAAAAGATGTATCAGTAATGGCTAGTAGGACGACGACTATTACTTCTGATGGGGCAAGGGAATTAGCAATTCCTTCTTACATTCCCCAAAGCCCTGTTGGGGTTTTAGATGCTGCTGCTTGCTTGAGCAGTAAAAGTGATGAGTTAACAGTTGGATCATGTCCAAATTCTTCACATTCTACTCCAATCAGTAAAAAGAGAAAACATTGATTTTCTTAAGTGAGAGTTCAAGTTCTCAAATCCAATCAGTTTGGTTGAATGGGAGTTTTGGTGTTGTTTTTAAGAGTTCAAGTTAAATAACACAAAGGTAACGAATTTGGACCACCGTTCATGTAAAAATAAAAGTGGTTCAAAGATATAAGGAGTTTTCTTGGTATGAGCATGAAATGAAAAGCCATATTCTCTATTATAATGCCTCCATAATCAGTGAGAAACCCAAAAGCCCCTACAGATAAGAGAATGATAAAAATTTCCTACTAGTTTTGTATTATTATTATTTTTCCCTCACAAAATCTTTTGGTTACCAGTAATAACCTAAATAATATTATGGTGGTAACAACTCAAGTTATTAATTTAGTTATGTAACAAAAATCAGTGTAGTTATTCAGTTATTTTTTTTTAACATTTTAATAATTTGCTTTAAAAACATGACAATATAAGGATAAATGATAATTTTTTTATTTTTTTTATTATTATTTTTTAAATATTTTTAACTATTATTAAAATATCAGTTTCATATATCTTTAATAATAAAGATTAGAAAATTGATACAAAATAAAATAAAAATAAAAAAATTTAAAATTTAAATATTTTTCTTTATTCTACCGTTTTTTAGTAACAAAATGCTATAAAAAAAAATTACACTAGCTGAAGACCTGATTACATTTAACCCATGCTATTAATATTAAGTATCTTTCATAGTGAAAACGTCTTCCTATAGATCATGTGAGAGATGTAATCAAGATCATGATAAATAATACTGTCAAATATCATAAAAAAATTCTTAATTGTAGAATTTGTAATATCAATTTAAAATTTACCCCTAATTTAATAATGGCAAGGGACACTAGAGATTATATAGCTTCTATAAAATAAATATTTTAGTCATATTATTTTTAACTAGAAGGTTTTAGCTTTATAAATTTGAAAAAATATATATTTTAGTCTTAAAAATTTAAAAGCTATGAGATTTATATGCATCATTTTTAAACTAAAGTGTTCATTTTTTCAAAATAATTAAAATAAAACACTTAGGTTAAAAACTATGAAATTAAAACAATTATTTACTTAAAATTAAGAAAATAATAACATTTTCTCCCATTTACTAATGTGTTTGGTTAGTATCATCACAAAACCTATGTTAATGTTATTTTTAGGTTTAAGAATGTTAAATTCTATTTACATCCATCAAAACCTTTAATTATATATCATTTAATATATATCTTTTAATAATTTTAAAGACAAAAGTTTATATTTATAGTTTTGATACATATATTTGGGTTTACACTTTATGCTTACAATGTATAGGGTGTGTTATTAAAAATAGGCAAAAAAAATGTGGATTTAATTTATCTCCATCGTAAGTTCGATTTTTATCCAATAAATTTTAGGAACGAATTCGATTTTGGGGTTAAAATTGAACATAAAACAACATGAGTTATATTAATAACTGTACTCACCCGTACTCGAAATTAATTATATTTATTTAATTAAATTATACATTAATTAATAATTATGATTTATTAAGAAGTTTTTTAAAAAGTTTGAAAAAAATGATTTTTTTAGTATTTTTTTAATAATCTTCCCGAACGTTACCCGTCGGTAAAAAAAATGTCTCTGAACCGTAATGATTTTTAATCAATTTCAAATACAGATTTTATAATTATGTTCGAGAACAATTATATCAAAAAACATCTTTATCTGTACTCATGTTATCCGTGTGTTATAAAAATATCTAAAAAAAATTATATATCTATAATTATGCACAAAATATTACGATCATTTTACGTATATTTTTTTGAAAATATTATAATAAAATCACGATCATTTTACGTATATTTTTTTGAAAATATTATAATAAAATCATGTGTTTGTATTGTTATAAACATAAACAAAATATTCAAAAAATTGTAATTGGTTACAAATATGTTCAATTTTAATGAACTTAAAATATACATGATATTATTCTACTAAAAAGTTAAAATATATTTATCCATTAAATATATTTTTGTTATTACATATAATTTTATAGATATAGTTATAACTACTTCATTTTTTTTAAGTATATTTATAACTTATCTTATAAATTGTATATCTAAATCATGATTAATCCGATAAAACATATTTGATCCGATGTATTTAGTATTTGCCTTTAAGAGCTGAGTAAGGTGATTATCGGGCCCCACTAGGCCCTATAAACCAGGCTCACTGTTGGCTTATTCTGTGACTGGTCAACATCTGGGCTTGCTCTGTACCATTATGCAAGTCCTTGTAATTTGTACTAATGATGATACTACAACAATAAAAAAGTTCATTTTCCTTTTCCACTTTTAATGCTAAATAACTAAAATAGAAGCTCCATTATTATTTATATATTAAAAAAATGAAAAAGAAACAATAAGAGGTTCCAACTTCCAAGCTCATGATTATAAAGTAGACCTTAAAAATGAGAATTATCTGTCTTTGACTGGTCCAATAGGATTAAAAAGAAAAAAGAAAAAAAAAACAGATGTTTGCATTAGATACTCTTCTAATTATGTAGTGGGGATGTCGAGTTTCTGACCTCGTTAAGTAGTATTTATCTTTAATCAATTTTTTTAAAATTTAAAATATATAAATAAATAAATTATTTATTTAGAATCAGATTTTTTGTTATTTTTGGTAATAAATTATTGTCAAAGTTGCTTAAACTTTGAGCCACTTTTAAAGAACCATCTTATATAAATTTAACTTTAAAAGTCAAAATATTATGTCATGTAGGACACGATAAAATTAAAATGTATGCATGATTTATCTTTTAGGATTAGCACTAAAAAGCTTAAAAGGTGATTGCTATGAGGAGATGGGTTAATTAATTGGTCTTTTTTTAACTCAAAGCGATTGTAAGGGTTAATTAATTTAGTACGCAAGGATCAGACTCTATCCTATCACCATCCCTTTCTCAGTAGAACCCTGGCCAATAATTAACCAATGGAAGATCAAATTTGAGTGAGAATTAAAGCAACTTTAACTTTCAAATGCGCATTTGCATAACTATTTGGTTTCAAAATTATTAATGGATATATATATATATATATGTATGTTAATATATATCTATTTATTTTAGAGATATTTATATTTAATTACTTTATATAAATCTAATTAACTTGTAATTTTTATATAAAAGAACTATATATATTCATTTGAAGTAAATAATAAAATAAAATCATTAAATATTTCTAACATGGTATCAAAGTTATTATTTTTGTCTTTCTAAGAGTCTTGTCTTTTCTAGTGTAACTTAACCCTTATAGTTTCCGCTGTCACAATAGTCGCTCCAATCATTCACCGTTGAACCTCCGACGTCTTTCAACCGTTGTCCTTAGGTTTCGGGACTACAGTCGCCGTTGTAAAGGAGTTTCACACCACATAAACCACTACAATCACCGCCGCTTCCATGCTTATTGTTCTGATAATTCTTCTACATATACCACTGTGATCGACTCGACCTGATCTACACAACCGGGGAAGTATCGCAACCATCAAACACTGCATGCTCCCTCACGCACCGCTCAAACGATCTGCACGTCCTTTCACGCGCCACCGCCGAAACTAACTGTCACCGTGAATCTTAACCCGATGACCTATCTGCAGATACCATTATGATCGTCGCGACCTGATCTACATAACTGTGGGAGTATCACAGTCATAAGCCTCCGCACGCCCCCGTACGCCCCCGCACGCGCCGACACAGCAACCACGCGTCAGATTCACACGCCAAGCATGCCGTGCTCTACTCGTGATGTCATCATAGCATGAAGCTAACGTCATAGAGCCCGCTGCCCGTTGAATTTTGCACGACCGTGCTTCCCGTTGACTTCACCGCCCGTGCTAATCGTACTATCTGTTGACTTTGATCGTTGGCCATTGACTTTTCATAGTATAGGTCCTTCCTACTCAGTTTTTTTGCGTAAATCTCGTTTTTGCATATTGTGTTTCCAAATGGATAAAAAGGATGTTTTTGTTTCTTGTCCTATCAATACTATATTGGAGGGGACTAAGAATTACTTGTCATGGTCTCAAGCTATGCACAGTTTTCTCCAACAATCAACTTGCAGATATCTTCACTAAGGCACTTCCCAAATGACGCACTCGTAATTTGGTTGACAACCTTAAGTTGGTCTCACATCCACCTTGAGTTTGAGGGGGGTTGTTAATGTATATCTAGTAACATATTAATATATATATATATATATGCTAATGTATATCTATTTACTTTAGGGATATCTATATTTAGTTACTTTAGATATATCTATATTTAGTTACTTTAGATATATCTAGTTTACTTGTAATTCCTATATAAAGGAACCATGTATATTCATTTGAAGTACAGAATAGAATACAATCATTAAGTATTTCTAACACAATTTTTTTAGTTTTTAATCGATTCTTTTAAAAACCTCAATAGCATATTTACGCATGGCATATGAGAAGAATCAGTTAGAACAAATATATATATAGATGAAAATCATAACCTAAAAATAATCTAAAAACATTCATGTTTTATCGTTAAGAATTAAAAATAAATATGTAGAAACAAACTTGAATCCATAACAAACTGCGTAATTAATATTTTAAATCTACACATTTTTTTAGATAACTCTTTAATTTTGTCTCTATTCTCTCTGATGATGACATATCAGATAATATTAGAATAATATATGTATGGTATAGGGACCATAACTACTATAAATATAATTAATAATCTTATTTCTATTTTAACTCATCATTAAAATATACATTAGTATTAGTTTTATACACATTAAAAGCCTATACCTTATTATATAAATTAAAACTTGTTAGAGATGTTAGGTGTGTATTAGGTGTCTATCACTAGTTGAATATATTAGTTGTGTATCATGTG
The DNA here is from genome assembly GCA_037013495.1 of Hippophae tibetana. Classification (NCBI taxonomy): domain Eukaryota; kingdom Viridiplantae; phylum Streptophyta; class Magnoliopsida; order Rosales; family Elaeagnaceae; genus Hippophae; species Hippophae tibetana. Next base: position 33,404,678 of record CM072812.1, read on the forward strand.
TCTTAGTTGTGTATTAGGTATATGTCACCTAAGAGTATCCCTAGCTTTGTATATAAATATGTAACGTCTTTGAATGGAAATGAATAACAGTGAATTCTGAGTTTTACATGGTATCAGAGCATTTGGGTTACAAAATTCTAAATTTTTTCCCCTATTCAAATTAGGATTTAGTGCATTTTTGGGTTCTAACTTGGAACACCCTTTTAGAGTGCAAATTTTTCCTCACCACCGGCACAGGGAGGAAGCCCAGCCGCCGATTGGCCAAACCCCAAAGTGTGGTCACCAGACGAGCTACGAGTGAGCCACACGTTCCACCATGACTTTCTATCATCTTTCCACGTGACGATGCGTGACAGCACGTCCCTGTAACAATCTTCTCCGGTCGACCTTGTGTTGCTCTCCATCATTCTGTTGCGTCATCTGTGGTGGTTTGGCACTCTTCGCTTATGATTGTTCAAGTTTGGGGTTATTTGGTCGCTGCTATTGTTGGATTTTGTTTGTTCGTTTGTTCGTTTGTTCGTTGCCTTATCATTTGTAAGAGTTATGATAGAAAAGAAATATAATGTTGTGATGGATATGGTGTTTGTAATGTCTAAAATCACGGACCATACGCTTAATGGCTCGAATTATTTGGCTTGGAGTAAGACCATTCAAATTTATTTGAGAAGTATCGACAAAGATACTCATTTGACTAATGATCCTCCTAAAGATGATTCAAAGCAGACATGGCTTAGAGAAGATGCCCGCCTATTTTTGCAGATTTGGAATTCTATTGAGAGCCATGTAATTGACTTGATCAATCATTATGAATTCGTTAAGGAATTGATGGATTATTTGGATTTCTTATATTCTGGTAAAGGAAATTTTTCTCGCATGTATGAGGTATGCAAAGCATTTTACCGTGCAAACAAACAAGATCAGTCACTCACGAATTATTTTATGGAATTTAAAAGGACTTATGAGGAGCTCAATAGTTTGATGCCTTTTAGCCCTGATGTGAAGGTTCAACAAAGCCAACGAGAACAAATGACGGTCATGAGTTTTCTTATCGGTCTTTGCTCTACTTTTGAGACTGCTAAGTCCCAGGTTCTTTCTGGTTCTGAGATCTCCTCTTTACAAGAGGTGTTTAGTCGAGTACTTTGTACAAAAGACACTCTACCTCCACCTGCTCAATTAAATGGTGCTTCGGTCAGCCAAAATAATAATTATAAGCATAGACGGTCAACTTATATGAATAGAAACAAAGGAGGCACCTCACAAGGGTTTGAAACTCGACCACAGGACCTAGAAGGTATTGTGTGTCACTATTGTCACAAACTAGGACATACGAAACATGACTGTAGAAAACTTCAATACAAGCATCAGAAAATTGCATCCACTTATGATACTTCTAACAAATCGGTTTTATCTTTGTAGATGAATTTACTAAGTTCTCACAGTATCAAGAATCACTAAGGTCTTCATCACTTTCTGTCACTACTATTGCTGATTCAGGTAAATCAAATGTGTGTCTCATTTCCTCATCTTCCAAATGGGTTATTGATTCTGGTGCCACAGATCATATGACAGGTAATTCTAGTCTATTTTCTACTCTTTAGTCACACATTTCCACCTCTACTGTTATCTTAGCCGATGGGTCACCATCTCGTGTTCTTGGGTCTGGCACAGTCCAAGTCTCCAACCGAACCCCAAAAATAACCCAAAAAAAACTTCTAAATATTTCGCAATAATCTCCTATTTATATCTCCAACACTCTAAAAAAACACATCATAAAATACATTTTTATTACATACGTTGGAGACATTTTGCATTGAAAATAATAATTAAAAACTCGTATGGCAAACAAAACGATACATCAAAAATAGTATTTAAATCTACATGGGAGACAAGCGTGCGCATTGTTAGATTTTTTCATTTCAATTTATGCATGCCACGTGTCACGATCTAATTCGCTACAAGATATAATGAGACATGTGGCAGCCATTTATTCATTGTGAAGAGAGAGCGAACGCAGAATATGTCACACGGGATAATGGCACACGAGACATGTGGGTCCCATAAAAACAGTTGGAACCACATGCGCGGGTTCTACGCTTTTGTTTTACCCAATAAGTGCCACGTGTCCATTTTGGATTAGCTATAGGAATATTTGAGACACGTGGCTTTTTTTTATTTGTTGGACGGTTAGGGTGCACAAAGTTTCTATGGACCGTGTCGCACGGGAAACTACCTACGCAGCAGACACGTGGGTCCCACCCTACACGACAGCTTGCGCGGCAAGTGGGCCCCACTCAGTGCCGAGCAACGTGCACTTGAATACCCACATCCACTCGAGATTGTCATGTCTGGCTCCACGCGCCTGATCGTAGCTGTTGCTTTCCTGATCGAACAGTGAGTGTTGCGCGTTGGTGACGGTGCGAGTGGCCTTTATTTCCTACGTAGAAAATAAATTTCCTTAATTAGAGTTTAGCCCTCCAATTTAATTCAAATTAACTTTTAAACTTTCTTTAATTGCAATTAAACCTTTTCCTAATTTAAATTAACTTTTACACTTTTGTTAATTATAATTAAGCCTTATTTTAATTCAAATTATATTTTAGATTTTTATTAATTGCAATTAAGCACTTTTTTAATTTAAATTATATTTTCAGACATAAATTTGCAATTAAATACTTTTTCTATTCAAATTCTTTCATTTTCTTAAAAATATATTCCTTAAAAAATAAACAGTAAATATTAATTTATTCCATTAAAATTAACTAAAAATGTCAAAAACATAGCAATTATAATTAATAAAATAGATGAAAATAACTATATAAAATACAGTTATCAATTATTCTCGTTTAACTTGGTTATATTTAATAAAGAGTCGTTCTGAATTGTTTTCTATTTTTTGAGCAATTTATGTTGAGATTAAAACTCAATTTAATGTTTCAATTCGTACTTTGTGAAATGATAATACCAAAGAATATACATCAGTTTTGTGTCAATCTTATTTGGTTCAAAATGGTATGCTTCATGAAACTTCGTGTGTTGATACTCCATCTCAAAATGGAGTGGCCGAACGTAAGAATATACATCTTCTCGAAACTACAAGTGCCTTATTATTTCAAATGAATATTTCTAAACCTTTTTGGGTCGATGTAGTTTTAACAACATGTTTTCTTATTAATAACATGTCATCATCTGTTCTTCATGGTGAGATTCCTTACAAATTTTTTTTCCTAATATGTCATTATTTTCGGTTGACCTTAGGATATTTGGTAGCACTTGTTTTGTTCGGGATATTCGTCCGCATGTTACTAAATTAGATCCCAAGTCTTTGAAGTGTATCTTTCTTGGTTATTCTTATCTCCAGAAATGTTATAGATGTTATTATTCTAGTCTTAACAAATATCTTGTCTCAATTGATATTACCTTCATGGAAGACACACCCTATTTTTCGTCTTCTCTTCCTCATGCACTTCAGGGTGAGGATGATGATTTGTTAGTCTATTCTATCACATCATTTGAACTTGTCTCTTATCCAATTCCTATTAGGCCTCTTATAACTCAAGTCTACTCCAAACATAGACCTTCTGATTCATGTCCTGCGTCTGCTCCTTCGTCATCAGATCCAGTCATGAAAGATGATCTTCATATTGAATTACACAAAATGTATGATATGTGTAATCATCGACCAAATTCATCTCAAAATAGAACAAGATAATCACCTTGATAAAACTTGAAATATCATTGTCGAGATGCTTACTTGATCCCATAGATGAATTTATTAAGTTTGCAAACCATATTCTTTGGGTCTCCCAATACAAAGTTTTTTGGTTGCATCATATAGATCATCTCATCAATGTCACCTATAAGAAATTTCAACTTTACATCGATATGATGTAACTCAATATCAAAATGTGCTAGCAATGTCATTATAATCCTATAAGAGTCTTTCAAAGAAACTGGAGTGAAAATCTCTTTATAATCGATGGCTTCTTTCTATGTAAAGTCTTGTGTGATGAGACAAGCCTTGTATCTCTCTACAACACCTTTAGAATCCCTTTTAGTTTTAAATATCCATTTACAACTAATGGATTTCACACCTTTTAGCATTGGTATAAGATCTCACACGTCATTTTCCTTCATGAACTTAATCTCTTCATTCATGGCATTAACCCACTTCTAAGAGTCAGAACCTTCCTTAGCTTGACGGAAGTCGATCAGATCTTCTTCCATCACTCCAATATCAAACTCGTGTTCTTGGATAAATACAACGTAGTCTTCTAGCACTGCACTTCTCCTTTCTTTAGTGGTTCTTTTTAATGGTAAGAGTTCTTGAGGCGATAGAGTTTGTTCTTCTAGAATAATTTCTTAAATGAGAGGTTCTATGAGATTATCTTGATATATTGTGTCTTGATAAAAGTCATGAATAAGATCCTGATCAATACCAATAACACCTATAAGAGTACCAACATGTTTCTTTTCAAAGACAAAATTCCTAACTATATCTCTCTTTGCAAACTCAACATCCTCAAAGAATGAGGCATTTCCCAACTCAATAATTGACTTAGATGTGGGATCATAATACTTGTACCCCATGGATCTTTTAGAATATCCAATAAAATAACAACTCATCTTTCTTGAGTCCAATTTATTTTTATTAGGCATGTAAGGTTTTACCTTAATTGGACATCCCCAGATGTACAAGTGCATTAAACTGGTTTTTAGGGACATGTCGTTTCAATTAATTCACCTCAAAATATATATAAACACACTAATTTTTGAATTTAAAGTTGTATAAAAAAATATTTTTTGTCAAAGTCAATGGTCTATGTCGGTCAACATTGATCAAATCTAGTCAATAAAAATCAAAAGGCAATCAATTCATAAAACTCATATTTATATTTTGACCTATTAATCGAAATCCATACCTTTAAGCCAATAAAGATATCTTTAGGCCTTATGCTTCTTAGAATTTAACAAATTAATTATTCATGGGCTGAATTCAATATATTATGTAAAAAACATAAAACAAATAATAGTTATAACTATTGGTTAATGACATTATAAAAAACCCTAATTGTAACAAAAAAAATATTTATATTAGTGGCTGTTGTTGTTATTTTTTTTAATTATGTAATAATTAAAACCCTATTTACAATATAAAAAAAACATTGATTGCAATATAAAAAATATATATAATTTGGCTCTATTTAACCTCCTTAAAATCCATATCGCCAATATGAATGTGAGTTTAAAAATAAGCTCCTTTTAAGGTCAGCACCCGAGAGCTCCTATTGACTTTTTAAGGTCAACACCCAAGAACTCCTATTGACTTCTTCTTCTTCTTCTTTTAACAATTAATAATTATAAAATTATAAAAAATTTATGAATCTAATCATAACAACATCGAAAATAGCTTTTTCAAGGTGTCTTTAATGGTAAAAAATTTACATATCAAATGAGATCTAAGATCAAATAATAATAACTATAAATTATTTTCAAATTTAAAACTATAATTTTAAAAGATAACAAAAATTGTTTTCAAATCTAATAACAATAAAACCAAAATCATTAGATTTAAGAATATCAATATTATCATAAATAAAAAATAAATTTGATTCTTAAATATTTAACATAAAAAGGCTCTCATATCACTTGTTAGAACAAATAATATTCGATGAAAATTATCACCAAAAAATAACATAAGAACATTCATGTTGTATCCCTAAGAATCGTAGACAAAATATACAAAAGGTACCTAAATTCATAGTCATTAGTTAATTTTGTAGTTAAGCGGTTAGTCTTATAGATCTACACGTTTTATATAGAGAACCATTTAGTTTTCTCCCTTCTCTCTAATAATGAGATATAATATAAGATTAGAATAATACACTTATGATCTGGGGACAATAACCAATATATATATATATATATATATATAGTTAATAACCTTATCTCTTTTTTAACCTATCATTAAAATAGATATTAACCTTAGGTCTATTCATATTAAAGATACACACCCTAATAGATGCATTAAAATCTAAATTATTTAAACTTTAGCAGATTATTTTTAAATGGGCTTAACCTTGTATAATAGTTTATAATACATAATTATTCATATATAAGTTTGACGTTGGATTAAGTATCCAACACAACCCTTTATAAACGTGTTGTAAAATTAACATAATCAAATTATCATCTTTAAAGACATACCCAATTTAAATATATAATCCAAGTAATAAATTCACCATGTTAGTTATAAGGGTGAGTGACACACGATACCTCATATTAAACATAAATTAAGCTGCTCATGATATTTTAATACATTATAAAGCAAATAAGTGGTTTAGAAGTGGATAAATAACTCTACTTTCATAGAGTTATCATATTCCCAAACTTAACTATTTTCTTGTTCTCAAGCAAAGCCAAGTCTACCTAGTTAAAAAGATATGGATAGTATATTCATAAATACATATATATGACAAGGAGGTTCACATATTCATCAATCAACGTTATGTTAATGCAAGGATATGCAAGGTTTTTGACGAATTAATTTGTGTGTGTGTGTTGCACATGATGTCATCCAATGCACTCATGAAATTAACATATATGAGCATGCTAATAAACTAAGTCTTAAAATAAGTGTCATAAGTCTATTTTTCACACCTCTATCCACTAATGTAAATATGCCCTTAGGTAAAGATCAATAGGGTTTTACATGCTTGTAATGTTAGGCTTAGGTGGGGTTAGACAAATATATATATTTAGGCTTTTTTCACACCTTAGCTCTCTTTTCATTCATCATGCAATATTTTCAATTAAGCTTTTATTTAGTATTTTTATGCACCATATCTTACCATTCTTTTTATTTTTTTCTTCCACATCTCTTCTTTACTTTCTTTTCTTTCTCTCACACTCTCTCACTTCTTCTTCTTCTTCTTTTCTTTATAACATCCCAAAACTTATTTTTAATTTAACATTTTTTTGTTTAGAGGGGTAATTGTGAGTTTTTTTTATAGATGTGAAGAAATAGGATGTATTACATTTCACCTTGCCCTATAACATATCACATGATTGTTTTTTTTATACAAGCTAAATGTCTAAAGATAAAGGTAATGCTTATTAGCTAGGCTAAAAATGTGGTTTAAAGATATGAATGGTTCTTAGTAAAGCTAAAAAAAGGTGATTAATGATATAAGTAATGGTTAGCTTGAAATTCTCAATTGATCAAATTAAGGCCTAAATCATTTCTCAAGCCAAATATTATTTAGGATTTTGTCCCAAGGAATGATCAAATAGATTTTGAAAGATGGTAGATCTCATCATCTAGCATAACTCACCCCAAACTTTCTCCTAATAAGAACACCAAAATCAATCATAAACATGTGCATAAAAATCTGAATCAATTCAATCAAGAATTTTTTGAGACAATTGATCTCATGTATTGATTGATACAGCAGGTAGTAACTGTAACCATGCCTAAAAATTTTCCCTTAGTGAGAAAGGAACTAAGTGAAGGCGAATTACATCACCTGGTACACCATTCATCTTGAAAGTGTCACATATTTCCAAGAATTAAACCAAGTAAAGATTTGGATCATTAAACCAAATAAAGATTTGGATCATCATTAACTAACCCTCCAAACTGATTTTCTCATACCATTTGAATGACTACTAGCTTAAGTTTGAAGTTGTTAGCATTGATTCCCAGTCTATTGATAGATGATTAGGCTATATCTACTTATGGGACTACAAAATCCCTTAAAGGTTTAGGGATCACAATAGCTCATTGATCCTCTTATTATGCCATAATCTCTAATTGATCGTGTCCCTTCTTAAGCGAAGTAAAGTTCTCACTATTTCCAAATATAAAGAAACAAGATTTTCACCAGCCAACCTAGACATACAATAGAAACACTAAAACAAAAATTAAAAAGTCCAAACTAGTATAATAATAACCATTATTGATATCTGTTATAAGTAATTAACTCCCTAACAATGATGCCCAAAACTTGATCAATACAATACAATTTGCAAATATACGATTTGTGCAAGTAATATAATATACCTAAGTATAGGAATCGATCCCACAGAGAGAGTTGTGTAACTTATAACCAAGTACCAATATAACTATTATGATTACTATTTGAATAGTGGAAAATTATAAAAATTGAAAAATAAATGACAAATAATTTTAAATCACAAGACTCAACCACTACGAAGATATATGAGTAAACAATCTAGGAATCTTTAATCCCCAATTTTCTAACATGTGAATCACTAAAATACATCATAATATAATCATCAATTAATTATAAGATCAATTGAATCTAACCTAGTGTACATTCCTCTCTCAAATACACAATGTACCAATATAACTATTATGATTACTATTTGAATAGTGGAAAATTATAAAAATTGAAAAATAAATGACAAATAATTTTAATCACAAGACTCAACCACTACGAAGATATATGAGTAAACAATCTAGGAATCTTTAATCCCTAATTTTCTAACATGTGAATCACTAAAATACATCATAATATAATCATCAATTAATTATAAGATCAATTGAATCTAACCTAGTGTACATTCCTCTCTCAAATACACAATGTACCATATAGTAATTAATCTAATTACACTCTCATGTTAATCGGATTGCATACTACTCATTAAGTTTATTAATTATAGATCACACACATAAGAAGCATACATTTTTGCATAAAAACTATGCATATTATTTAATCAAGGCAAACAATTAAATAATTCTCCTCAAATTTATCTAATTTCCTTTATAGATTAATTATTGATCAAATAATTAATAGCATAAAAATCATATTAAATAATATAATTGAATTGAAATAGCAATTGAGGTAAAATATTAAACTATTACATATAGGAAATTAGGTTCATAAGAATCTTAGATTAATAGATTAGGTAGACATAATTATGTTTTTAAAGCTTAGATTTTCATAATAAAAGACAATAAAATTGACAAAGAAAAAAAAGAAAAAAATAAGAGATACACTCAATCTCTTGATTTGTAGTACTAATTTTCTCTTGAATCCTTCACAAAGTTGTATCTCCTTTAATCTTCTCTTGAAAATTCTCTTCTTTTTCTCTTCTTGGAAGGTGCTAGGATTTTGATTTTTAATTGTGTTTTTATGACCTCCCTCATGGTGCTTTAAATAGGCTTAAATTGATCATCGTTAGATTAAGATTCGTATTACTATAATCCAATGGTTGAGATTGAAAGTTGGGATTTAATTTAATGCTGAGGTGTTGTAATCCTCGTCACTTGATCGATCGAGCCTATTCTCCCTCGATCGAGTAATGACCCCTCGATCAAGCCACTTCCTTTTGATCAATCCAGTAATAAAATTTGATCAATCCAGGTACTGGTCAATCGATTGACCCTGTAATTCAGTATTTGTTCTCATTTTTGCCTATTTTTATTATATTTGAAATCTCTTCACCTACATGGCCATATTAAACAAAAAATTAAGCTTGTTCGTGATATTTTAACACATAACAAGAAAAATAAGTGGTTTAGAAGTGAATAAATAATTCTATTTTCATAGAGTTATCAAGTATCCAACATAACCCTTTTATAAAAGTGTTGTAAAATTAATAGAATCATCTTATTATCTTTAAAGACATACCCAATTTAAATATATAATCCAAGTAATAAATTCACTATGTTAGTTTTAAGGGTGAGAGACACAAAAGATCCTAGAGTTTTTATAAAAGGGGTACTTTAGTTTCATTACTTTCAACTAGAGCGTTTTAGTCTCATAGTTTTTTAAAACAATATGCACTTTAGTCCTAAAAGTCTAAAACTATAGAATTTATATACACTTTTTTAAAGTTATAAAACTAAAGTGCTCTAATTGAAAGCAATGAGACTAATGTGTTCATTTGTTTAAAGCTATAAGATCACTTATATCCTTCTCCCTAGTTTTAACACCATATAGTTTTCATTGTTTTATGTATGACACTGAATTTCACATTTAAAAAATTAATAAAAATTGAGTATATAGTTATTTTTAGAATTAATTGAGTATATAATTGATATGAATTATTCCCAATTTTAATTATATTAAAAAGAAATTAATTTAACTTATTGCATTGGAAACATCATGCCTAATGTAGATTACATTGCGCAATCGCATACAGGTTGAATTTCAAAGTAACATTTAAGCGAGTTCTTGACAACGTTAGGTTACTCCCTGATTTTAACGCTATATAGTTTGCAAAGTTTTAACTCATTATTAAATATATGTTACATAATATTATATATCATAAATTTATAACAATCTTAATTGTATAATAATTTTATTGATTTGACTGTACTTATTAATAATAACATATCACATCATTTGATACATAAGCTAAATATGTTATACATAGATTTTTCTTAAGTTTATACCCCTTATTTATTTACTTGCAAGTGTAGTATAATGAACATTTTGTTAGTAAATTGTAAAGACATGAAATGTTAATATAATTTTTAATAATAAAATATAACTTACAAAATTATGAAAGATAATAAAATGTAAATTGCAAAGAACACCAGTACAAAAATTTAGGAAACGAATCGTATTACATACAATTTCTTTAAGACATTTTTTCCCTCCCATCATAGATGTTAGAAAATTATGGACGTTTATCTCACAGGATAAAACGATATATAAGCAGCAATATTATACAAATGTAACTACTTTGGCAAGCTAAAAATGTGTCTAAACTCCACCACACTGAACCTAACTCTAGAGGGAGTGTAATAAAAATTATGATAGAGAAATTTTTTTGAGAGATCTCATTTTTTCAAAATCCAAGTTATAATATTTTCTGTCAATTTTGCAAATAGTTAGAAACCAATTTATATTATTCACTCTTGTATCTTTGATTTCTCATAACTGTTTCTATCATAATGTAGACATAAATGAAAAAAATTATCATAATTGTTACAAAAGTAACCAAATGTATATATGTTAAGTGAAGAATTAAGACATCTATTCTTCTACCTTAATGTGTGATCTTTGAGACTTAATTTCTCATTCACTCTAATGTCATTTTAAGTATTAAAGTATTGTATCAAGTATAGTTCATTCATATTAATGCCCCAAAATGACACACCATCATGAATGTATATATCTATTATATATCCCATTTTTCAACACATTTAACAACCCTTAGATCCTAATAGATATGGAAACTCAAGCCACACAAACAATATCTATCTCTTTCATTTATATATCCCTCAAAATGATTTGCAAAACATAGTGATGTTAATTAGGTTAGTTTAATGAAGAAAATGGATGTTAACAATATGAGAAATATCTAGTACCAATAATTTACCATAGGCTAACACGAGACTAGAGGTTAGAGGGAGAAAACTAATTTTTTGAGAGGTAAGTGTTTGAGTCTTGATTTTCTTCCATATATCAAATTGATGGTTTCTCCATCATCTTGGATACTAGACTAAGTAATGTTAGTATGTGTTAATTTTGTTAATTGTTGTTTAATATCTTCTACAAACCACATACACTTTGTTGTAAGCCTTACACATATTGTTCCATTGTCTTATTACTTAGTTTACTTAGTCATTAAGTAATAATTTGCTCATGCTTTACACCTTGAGCTCTATAAATATAATATTGTAATTGATCATTTCAATAATATTGCTACTATAAGTGCTCCTAGTGTTAAAGGTCCCCATGGCTCTCACAATTTAACAAAAACTCCATCACATCTTACCTAGAATGTGTATGACCTTTTACAAAATAATTTGCAAAATACTTCACTTGGTAACAAAAATCCTAACAAAGGAAATAAGTCTATCAATAATACTGGATCAAGGATTCAATGCCAGATCTATAACAAGCCATGTCACTCAGCTAACAAGTGTTTTAAGCTAAGATATATATTAATTAGTAAGTATAGTTCATCTACTTCTTTTCTAACATATACAAGTTCAACTCCACTTGAAGCTTTCCTAGTTGATTCAACCTCCATATCACCCATGCATACACAAAATAAATTGCTTATGTATTATGGTGCCACACATTACCTCATAAGAAGCACTTCAAATGTGTAATCTATTGAGCATTATACAGGCACTAAAGTGTAACTGTAGGTAATGTTACTACCTTACCAATTAAAGATTATGAATATAGTGTTGTATATGTCAATAGTTCTTCTCTTTCTCTTACACATATTCTTCACATACCTCAAGTACATAGTAATCTCATTTTTGTATAGAGGTTGTGTGTTGACAATGATGTTGTAATTGAATTTTGCTAATTCTTTCTATGTTACAAAGGAACACACATAGAAGGTGCTTCTTCAAGGTCCGACACATGATGGTCTCTTTTATTTATGAGAAGCTTGACTACCTATTTGTGATGGTAACACTTTTTCCTCCACTAGTTTGTCTAACATTCCACCTGTTAGCTATAGTACAACTCTTGATCATATTGTTTGGCATATGTAACTAGCTCATCCATCTATTGTCATTATTGACAAAATAAGTCAATACACTAGTTTGCCTTGTAAAAATAATAATGCTAGTACTTTTACTATTTGTGTCTTAGCAAAATCATATAAAAAACCTTTTCATTCTAAGCATGTTTTTGCCTCTCATGCTTTTGATATGATTTACATGTATATTTAGACTTCATTAGTTGTTGCTTCCACTGGTGCCAACTATTTCCTTCTTATAGTTGATGACTATCCTCGATTTATGTAGATATATTTCTTGCAAGAAAAAATTCAAGTAGTTACTATCCTTGACATGTTTATAGCTATGGTAGAAAGACAATTTTATATTTTTCCTAAGGAAGTTCAAACTGATAAAGGAGGTGAGTTTGACTTTCTACACATATGTAACAAGCTAAGGGTCTTATTCATAGGATCACATACCCCTATACATCAAAACAAGATCAAATGATATCATAAGAGTACTTGAGAAGCGTTTAACTATTATGTTTCAAGCCTATCTTCCTTCTAAATTATAGATTCATGCTTTTAGGATAACTATATTCACTATGGCAGGCTGCCATGTAAAGTTCTTGATTTCAAGATGACCTATAAGCTATTTATGACATGGTTCCTGATTGACTTTGCTTTCCTTAGATTATTTGGTTCACAATGCTTTCCTTACACTCACCTTTTATTACATAGAAAATGGATCCTAGGTATATAAGATGTGTATTTTTACTATGCATCACACAAATGTGGTTATCTCTGCTTTGATGTAGTGGATAATAAGTTGTATACATCTCAACATGTCATTTTTTGATAAAAAGGTGTTTCCTTATGCATAGTCAGTTGTCACTTATGCAACTATCAACTCGTCTTCTAGTGATAGTGACTATTTTGTGCTACGAGTTCTTATCCCAAGTCCTTTACTTGGTCATTGTGCCTCAACTATGCCTTTACCTTCTCGTTCCTCATAGTCAAACTCTATTGCCTTGTCTCCACTCCTTGAATAATTTGGTTCTTCACTAGTCTCTTCTATACCATATTCTATTTCTCTTATTCCTGAAATTTCATCTTCCTCTCACTCTACCAATTTATCTCTTATATCTCATTATTCTGAAGTTTCATCTTCACCATCAAATATACACCCTATATTCATCAAATCTAAAGTATGAATAGTCAAGCCTAAGTTATTTGCCTTCTTAGCTCGGGTCATTTTACTTGAACCCACTTGTTACGCTAATGTTAAGGGAATACCTAAGTGGGAACAAGTTTTGAAAATGGAGTTTGACGTTTTAGTGAAGAAAAATACATACACTCTTGTGCCAAAATCCAAAAACAACAAGCATATTTCTTCTAAATAGATGTTTAGGGTTAAATTCAAGAGTGATAATAGATAAGTACAAATCCAGAGTGGTGGCACAAATCTATAGTGGTGGCTAAGGGCTATAGCAAAAATATAGCATTGATTATTTAGAGACTTTTCCTTCTGCTATTAAACCTTGAACTACGAAAAGTGCTCTCATTTTCACCTTATCACCTGATTGGGAGTTGAAGCAGTTGAACATTAATAATGATTTTCTTAAATGAAACTTGGAAGATGAGATATACATGTATTAGCCTCAATGTTTTGAAGATCAGACACCACTTGATTTGGTTTGTAAACTTAATAAGACTATCTATAACCTAAAACAAGCTATAAGAGATTAGTTCTTAAAGTTCACTTTCTTATTAGATTTTGGTTTCAAAATTCCAAAGCTGATACTTCAATGTTTGTTCTATTTGTTGATGATATGGTTACCATTATTTTGGTTTATGTGGATGATATCATCTTCATATGGACTCAACTTATCTCGGGGAACTCATTGTTTTACATCACATAAGATTTGCTCTCAAGGATCTTGGTGATCTCAAATATTTTCTTTGTATTAATAACTCACACTATGATGATTACATCTACTTGAGTCAACACAAGTATGTTGTTGCTCTATTACATATGGCATGGATAGTATTAAAACTGCTATGACACTTATGACAAATAGTGTCAATCTCTCATGATATAATGACATACCTTTGTATGACTTTACACATTTTAGAAGCATTATTAGAGCCTTGTAATGTTGTATACGTTCACTAGGCTTGACATTACTTTCTTTGTGAATAAGCTTTGTTAGTTTCCTCGTGCCCTAAGGATACCCATGAAAAAAGTACTGAGATACCTTAAGGGATCCATGTCAAATGGTTTGTTGCTTCAAAAGTTAAAAGTCCTTGGTTTTATTAGATTTTTTTTATAGTGATTGGGCAAGTAGTTGTGATATCGTATAAGAAAGGGAGCCTATGGTATTTTATTTGGTGGCAACTTAGTTTCTTAGTCATCTAGCAAGAAAAAGTGGTTGATTGTAGTAGTGTAGAGGCAAAGTATTATGCACTTGCATTAGCTTCATATGAATTGCTTTGGCTTTAGTCCATTTTGCAAGAGTTTCATTTTCCATTTGCTCACACTCCTATTCTCTTATGTGACAATGTGAGTGCTAAGCATCTCACTATCAATCCTATGAAACATGCTTGAATGAAGCATGTTAAAATTTATTGACATTATCTTTGTGATCGAGTGAATGCTAGTACTCTTGATGTGCAATACATTCCCTCTGAAGATCAACTTAATTATTGATGCTCTTACCAAGATTTTGCCTGAGCTTTGGTTTTCTTCCATACATATCAAATTGATGATTCTTCGACCACCTTAAGCTTGGGAAGGAATATTAGACTAAGTATTGTTGACATTAGTTAGTTATTGTTTAGTTTCCTCTATAA
This sequence comes from Hippophae tibetana, assembly GCA_037013495.1. Lineage (NCBI taxonomy): Eukaryota > Viridiplantae > Streptophyta > Magnoliopsida > Rosales > Elaeagnaceae > Hippophae > Hippophae tibetana. The sequence goes on from CM072812.1 coordinate 33,419,966, forward strand.
GCTTTACGTGACATATACAATTTGCTGTAAACCTTACACATATTATAAGCTTTACGTGGCATATACAATTTGCTGTAAACCTTACACATATTGTTCCATTATCTTGTTGCTTTGTTTACTTAGTCATTAATCAATAATCAACTCAAGCTTTACACCTCGAGCTCTATAAATAACTTATTGTAATTGATCATATCATCACATACAATTACAAGTATAATTTAATACATATCACTAGTTTGTACTAATGTCTTGTAGCTTATTTTGTGATAATATAGTTTGATAGTTTTAAAAAAGTGACATCATAGGTTTAAAGTAGTGTTACTTTTTTAGAATTGATAGATTAAACTAACACAAAAAAAACTACTCGATCTAACCTAAGTGTTATAACTAAAATAATTAGCAAATTGTTGCATCATTCGCTCATTTTGTGAGTGAGTTGTGGAATAGTGTAAGAAGATGTGGTAGATGGGTAAAAGTAATAAAGGGTTGCTCAGAAATCAGAGTCTCATAAAACAATCAGAACCAATTTCTCAAATTGCTTTGGATGATGGTAATAACTAAGGAAGAACACTTTCATATGAAGGGTCGTTACTTATTTTATCTTTTAACGTTTTTCTTTGCAGTACTACACTAACAGAAGCTCTCCTTTATCTACTAATTTTGAATACTGAATTGCAATAACTTTGATATCTACTAATTTTGAATACTGAATTGCAATAACTTTGATATGAAGGGTAACCCGAAAATTTACATAAACAATGTAAATTTTTTGCCTCGTGCTTCTGTACTTTGTAGCAGACCAGCAGTGGAGTTTACTGAACACATGGGGTGGCAGTGTGGGAAAAGATAACAGATTAAAAAGTACAAATGAAAAGGGTTTTACAGCCAGAATAAAGTCGGTTAGAATATTTGAATGCAATTGAGCAACTTGTTAGGTTTTTGTATTAAAATAAGAGAATTAATATTTTTATAATAGAAAAGAATAATTAAATATTTTCTTTCATAATTTAATGCTTTTAAGATTTCAAAAAATGAAAATATTATTCTTTTGTATAAATATTATGATTAAAATTTTATTTAAGGAGATTATATATATGTACTGCTTTCATCCATCTGCCCCTGCTTTCAATGCCTTCATCTACCCGGACTCCTCTTGTTTGCATCCCTTTGTTTGGCTATAGAGAAATCGAAGACAACTTTCCCTGATCTGTATTTTCAATATTTTTCTTTTAGCTTCAAAATCGTGTCCCATACGAATTGATGTGTAATTGAAATAGGTATTAAGAAAATATCTAACGCTCAAAGCCAGCCTTTGCCCCGAATGAAACAAAAGTTTCATGACCAGACGACAAATATTAGCCTGCTATATCTTTTGTTACTTTTTTTCTTTTGTCCTAACCTTTGTTATTTTAGATTAAAAGGTATTACAAATCGTATCATTATTATTTGTAAAAATATATTTTAAATTCATAATTTTTAAATTAATTAATATTATTTTTATTATTATAATTTTTTTGAGAAATAATAATGGTAAGTTGGAAAAGAAAAAAGAACAATTTATTTTAAGTATGTAGAAAATTTATATAAACATGTAACCAAAATTTTATTATAATATAAGTACGTAGAAAATTTATAAGTACTTAACTTGAAAAATTCTAAGGAAAAAAAGAATGCAAACATTGCACCAAAACATACTGTAAAATAGTATATCTCAAACAAAATTATGAACATTATTATAACTCATAACTTTTTCTTTTTTTCTAATTTGCAGAAAATTTTCATGAGAAACACTGGCACTACCGGTATGCATCAACTTCAATTTTTATGAAAACTTGGAAACATGGAATACTTTCTGAAATGTCAACTTACATTCAAGCAAGGAAGCAATATAATTAGCAGCTGATACATACATTATTTAACGAAGGCATCTTTGATTTTATATTAGTATAATTAACATATTGGATTAATTATAGATATATTTCGATAATGACAATAAAATTGAGTTCATACTGTTAATTTAACAATTCATAATTATAAGGTAATACATATAATACAAGTAGAAGATTGTTACATCCTTAATACAAAGTTAGGTTTATACGTGAATAATTATATATTGTAGACTATCATATAAGATTAAGTTCATTTAAAAATAATCTATTAAGATTTTATAATTTGTGTTTTGACGTATCTAATATAGCGTGGATATTTAATATATAAAGATCTAAAGATAATATCTATTTTAATGATGAGTTAAAATAGATATATAATTATTAACTATATATATAGTGATTATAGTCTTTCAATGACACACAAATTATTCTTATTATTTGATATTCTATTGAGAGAAATAGCAAAGAGAAAATTAAAAGGTTTTCTAAGGAAAATGTGCAAATCCAAAAGATTAATTAATTAATAACTTTGTATTCAAGAATGTTTTCGTATATTTGTTTTTAATTCTTGGTGAAACAATATGAATGTTCTTATATTATTTTAGGTGGTTTCATCAAAGGTTATTTTGTTCTAACAAGTAGTATTAGAGCTTCTTCATGTTGGTTTTAGTATTATCAAATTTGGTTTTAGTATTATCAAATTTGAGAACAAATTGTTATTGTCTTTAAAATTATGTTTTCAAATCCAAGAATAACTTATAATTATTAGTATTTGATCTTGAATTTGATATGTGAATTTTTCTATCATTAAAAATACCTTAAAAATATATTTTTGATATTATTTATGTTTAAAATCAGATTTAATAAAGTTTTTCTTTTTTTTTTATTGTTTATTATATAAAAAAAATTGAATTTGATTTAAGAGTACAAGCTCTGTTGCTTCTTTTAATTATAAATATATAAATATGGATCTAGAGGTTTAGAGCATAGTGTGGCAAGGAGGATCAATTTTTTCTCTTTTTCTTAATTGTAATTCACTAACGGCCGTTTGAACGCGAGTTTCTTTATTTAGGTTCCTTTTTGATACAATTAGAAGTTTGTGATTTTTATATAATACGTTGAAATGAAGTCCAAAAGATTATTTAAAAAAAATCTCACAAATTTTTATGAATTTAAAGAATTTTTTTATGGATTTAAAGATATAAATTTTGGCTAATGTACCAAAATATAGATATGAATTTTATACTAGTACTTTCAACCCAAAAATTGATCGTTTTGAATATGTATGAAGTATTAACATTCTTTTTGAAGGAGAGGAAAGATAGTATGAACAAATAAAAAAGAAGAGGAAAAAAATCATATTTTCTATACATATATTTTGACTCATCTCTAAATATTCTAGAAATCTAAGAGGTATATATCTACACCCTAAAATGTATATATATGTATAGTGATTTATACTATTATGATTTCATACTCTTAATGAATATGTATGTCAATCCATACCAATGAATTTGTAGAATAGATACTCATATAAATAACTCATGTGCCAGGAACCAGATTTGAACGAAGAAAAAGAGCAGAGCAAATGAAGCATGTCCAAAAGTAAACCAACCCCTCGGGTTGCTACGAAAAACACCATCGGATTTCAAAGTAGCACGATCTAATTCAAAAAATTCACCCAATTGAGCACGTCTAGCATATTTTTTCACAGTAGCAGGATCACTATAACCCACCTCATTTAGTTCACCACCATAGAACTCAACAGTTACACCTACTTGTTCGACACTATATTTGGATTTTGCCCTTCTAAAAGGAACATCGGCTCTAACAATCCCGTTTCCGTCTACCAAAACAATAGGAAATGTTTCAAAAAAAGTCGATATACGACGTACAAAAAGTTCACGCCCTTCTTTATCTCTAAAGATAGGATGTCCTAACCACCCAACAACGATTCCATCCCCGTTATCCATTGAGCCCGCTATGAATAATCCCCATTTTTCCGGATTATTTCCGATGTAATCATAAAAGGCCAATTTTTCAGGAATTTTAGACTAAGCTTCAGATATACTTTGATTTTCGACTAGTCCAGCACCAACTCTTCGATATATTTCTTGTTGGAAGTATCCTTGATCCCATTGATAACGAGTGGGACCAAATATTTCAATCGGGGTAAACTTTGACTCAATAAAATTTATTGGTATTGAATGATATAGACTATTATTTATAGGCATTAATTGACTTTGATTGATGTTGATTTGCATTAATCGACGTGGACAATTGATTTTGATAAAAAAAAATTATACAACTTAAAATTCAAATATTAGTATGCTTTATATATATATATATAAGAAAGAGAGAGATAAATTAATTGAAATGATATGTCATTAAAGTGATTTCTTTTGTGAAAATTAATTTGTTTTTAAATATAAATAGTTATGTACTTGTAACTTATGTGAAAATTAATTGATCCAAATAAAAGTTAATATTTAGCATAATTGCATGTGCACATGTGGTAAAAAATGTGATGATTTTTCAATTTTTACATGTGAGCAATAACTTGACCCAAATAAAGATTTATTGTTCGACATGTTCATTGTCAATATTTGATTATTACACTAAAATACTACTTACAAGTGTTTGATATTTTGACATGAGATTTACTTTTATTTGAATTTATTATTTTAGTTTAAAGAGATATATGAGCCTATTTTGTTTGTTTGTTTGTTGTTTTCTGAAATCAACTATGAATGGAATTTGATTTCTATTTCTGCTTTAGACAAATTTGGTTATTCCTGTTCATTTAGTAATGAAAATTTTAGTTTGTTTTATGATTCAAAATTGGTTGTTTTTTATTCTTTGTCAGATTATGATAACCTTTATTTAATTAATACAATTGTTGCATTTAAGGAATCTCATCAATTAAGTATATAAGATATAAAAAGAAAATTGACCAATGAAAATTTGGTTGCATTATGGCACAGGAGATTAGATCATATCTCTAGACGAAGAATAAAATGACTTGTGTTTGAAAAAAAATTTAAATTCCTTAAATTTCACAGATTTTGATGTTTGTGTTAAGTGTATAAAATAAAATAAGATTTGAAGCCATAATGATTTAGAAGTCTTAGAACTTATATATAAAGAAATTTGTGAGTCATTCTATAGTCACGTGGAATGGTCAATAATATTTTATAACATTTATAAATGAATTTCTAGATATGACTATTTATTTCTCATTCATGAAAAGTCACAATCATTGGATGTGTTCAAAAGTTATAAAGCTAAAGTTGAGAACCAACTGGATAAAAGGATCAAAAACATCAAATCTGATTGTGGTGGTGAGTACTATGTTAGATATGACGATTCAGGTAAACAACCTACAGGACTGTTAGCTAAGTTTCTAGAGGAATGAGTTATCATCTCACAGTACACTATGTTGGGTTCGTCCACTATGAATGGTGTCGGTAAAAGATGAAATACGATGCTTATGGACATGGTAAGGAGTATTATTTTTCATTCTACCTTACCAAAACCATCTGGGGAGAAGCGCTTAAAACTATAGTATATATCCTTAATAGGGTTCCAACTAAAGCAACAACAAAACCCCTTATGAACTTTGGACAGGTAAGAAACCTAGTTTGAAGCACTTGCATGTTTGGAGATGTCTAGATGAGGCAATGCCTTATAGGCTTAATAAAAATAAACTAGACTCCAGGATGATTGAGTTGCTATTTTATTGGATATTTTAAAAAATATAAGGGTACAAATTTTATAAACCCATGTCTAAATCAATTTTTGAGTCAAAAAATGCTTAATTCTTTGAGGATGTTAAATTTAAGGGGGAGATACAATTAGGGATTCTTTCTTTAAAGAGGAATGTGTTGATAATCCCATAAGTTATATTGGCATTGATCATGATCATATTCATGACTTTGATCAAGACATGACAAATCAAGACAATCTCAAGGAACATTTCATTCAAGAAATTTTCCAGAATAGCAAACTCTACCACCTCAAGAATTCATGCAATTAAGGAGATCCACTTAGGAAAGGCAAAATGTGTTCCAGATGATTATATTGTATTTCCCCAAGAACATGAGGTTGATATTGGAGTGATGGAATAAGATTCGATCAACTTCCGTCAAGCCATGAAAATTCCTAACTCTCAAAAATTGATTGATATCATGAGTGAGGAGATTAAGTCCATGAAGAACAATGATGTGTAAGATCTTGTACCATTGTCAAAAGGTGTGAAACACATTTGTAGATGGATATTTAAGACCATGAAGGATTCAAAAGGTTATGTGGAAAGGTACATGACTCGTCTTGTAGCATAGAGCTTTACATAGAAAGAAGGCGTTGAATATAAAGAGACTTTCTCTCTAATTTCCACAAAAACCTTTTTCAGGATTATAATGGCATCGTTAGTGCATTTCAATCTTGAGTTACATCAGATGATCTATATGATACAACTATAAAACTTTGTGTTAGGAGACCAAAATAATATGATTTGCAAACTTAAGAAATTTATCTATGCACTTAAGTAAGCATCTCGAAAATAGTTTTTCAAGTTTCATCAAGTGATCATCTCGTTCAGTTTGGAGATGAATTTGGTTAATGATTACATATACCATAAGTTTTATAGGAACAAGTATATTTTTCTGGTTTTATATGTCGATGACATTTTTCTTTTCAGCAATGATATAAGCTTATTGTATAAAACCAAGATATTTATAGCTAAGAATTTTGATATGAAAGATATTGGTGATGCCTCTTTTGTATTAAGCATACAGATATTACGAGATCATTCTCAGAATATTCTTATATTATTATGAAAAAGATATATTGAAAAGGTTCTTAAGAGATATAGCATGTAGAATTACAAACCAGTTGATACCCATATTGTTAAGAGAGATAAATTTAATCTCAATCAGTGTCCTAAGAATGATTTTAAGGAAAACAAAATTCATAAGATTCTTTATGCGTCAGTAGTAGGGAGTCTGATGTATGCTCATGTATGTAATGTCTACATATTGCGTACATTATTGAAATATTGGGCATATGTTTAAGCAATCTAGGAATAAACCATTGGATGACAGCCAAACGAGTGTTGAGGTAATTAAAGAGAACAAAAGACAACATGCTTGCATATCGGAGGTCATATCATTAGGTATACTGACTCTAATTTTGTTAGATGCCAAGATAGTATGAAATCTATGTCAGGTTGTATCTACCTATTAATTGGGGGTAATATCTCTTGGAAAAGTGCTAAATAATCTCTTATTATAGCCTCTTCTACCATGAGGGTAAAGTTCATAGCATGTTATAATGCATCCAATCATGAAATATGTCTTAAGAATTTTGTCACAGGGCTACTCATAATGGATGGTATTGAAAGACCACTTAAATTATTTTATGGCAATAAATCAACAATGTTATATTCCACTAGGAGCTCAAAGAAGTTGAAGTATATAGACAAAGTACCTAATTGTCAAGGAAAGTGTTCAAAGTGTACATGTGTCTATAGAACGAATCAGTACAAGCTCCATTATTGCAAATCCGCTTATTAAGGGATTACCATCCAAAATATTTCATTGAACATGCTACTCGTTTAGTTGTCATGTCATTTGAGGAGGTTATAATTTTAAATGTTTCTTTAATATAGACACACTTTCAGTTACTTCAATTTATCAATATTTTGAGGTTATTTTATGTAGAAATGAAGTTTTTGGTTTATTTTTAATTTGATTTTGGTATGATCTGATCTCACTAAGATTTAAGGCTGACCCAGTTGAAAATAGGTATGTTAAGATCACATTGCATAAGATTTTCATGCTACACATCCACGTTATGATCCATATCACTTAGTTGTATCGACATACGTGATCATTGATGGGTCAAGTTACGATTGATATGACGAAGGTCACTTTGATCCTATATTCGTATAATTGATGGACCGAATTGAATACAGATACATTTCGTAATGATGGTAAAATTGAACTCATATAATTATTTTTACAATGCATAATTATAAGATTACACATATAGCTCAAGTGTGAGATCGTGTGACCCTTAATCTAACGTTGGACTTATATGTGAATAATTATGTATTATAAATTGTCATATGAGATTAAACTCATTTAAAAGTAATCTGCTACTAATGTTTAAGTAATTTGGGTTTTAATATATCTAATAAAGTGTGGGTCTTTAATGTGTAGAGACCTAAGGATAGTATTCATTTTAATGATGGATTAAAATAGATATACAATTATTAACTATATATATATATAGTGGTTATGGTCGACAGATCACACGCATATTATTCTTCTAATCTGATATCTCATCGTAAAAAAAACAAAAAGAAAACTAAATGATTCTTTAAGAAAAATATCTAGATTTTGAAGACTAATTACTCAACTACAAAATTAATTAATAGTTATGCATTCAAGTATATTTTTACATATTTTATTTTTAATTCTTTGAAATACAACATGAATATTTTTAAGTTATTTTTAGGTGATGGTTTTCATCAAAGATTATTTTATTCTAACATTAGTCAATCCTATTATATTAAAAACAATAGTGGTGTGTAGTAAAAGAAAAAAGAATGAATTTATCCGTGTAAAAAAATTATATGAACATGTAATCGAAATTTTATTATAACGAGTATATAGAAAATATCCAAAGATGTAACTTAAATTTTGAAGGTAAAAAAACGTTAACATTGCACCAAAACATACTGTGAAGTAGGACATCTCAAACAAAATTTGAACATTATTATAACTCAAACTTTTTCTTCTTTTTTTATTTGCAGAAAATTTTCAGGAGAAACACTACCAGTATCCAACAACTACCATTTTTATGAAAAACTGGAAACATAGAATACTTTCTGAAATATTGATTTACATTCAAGCAAGGAAGCAATATAATTGTTTAGCAGCTGAGCTGTAAATTATTTTCTAAAGGGATCTGGTAATACGTGACAATAAATTTAAAAAGGAAAATTAAAATATAAAATTTGTGCATATGTAATTATAATAAGAATGCAGAGATATATGAATTTTTTTATATATAACAAATAATAATTGTGTAATTTAAATATGGGATTTTAAATAATGAATTATGAGTCTTACTATGGATTTACTAAGTTAACTATAAATGAAATTGATTATAATTGAATATTTAAATTATGTACTATTAATAGAGGAAAAAATGTTTGAAGTGTTTCCTAAGAGACAATTACACGAGTCATATTTTTATTCACTTACGTATAAAAAAATAGATAACTATTGCAATAAAGGGAGCAAAATATCTATTTTCTCCTAATAAAATTCCTAAAACTGTTTAATCAAAGACATATAAAAGTAAAAATTTATCGAGCCATCCCAATCTCCCTTTTCCTCTTCCTCTTCCCCTGTTGATACTAATTTTTATTAAAGGATACAAATCCAATAATAGAGTTGTAAAAATTTAAGAGTTATCAATTATCCATCATATTTAAGTTTAGATTTGTTTGTTGATTATTTAGATTATTATTAATTAGTTTATATTTATTTTGTTTATTATTTTATTTCTTTAAATAGAACTTATATTATATTTATTTCCTAGATTTAAATTATAAATTAAAATATCAAATTTATTTTATTGTTTATGTTATATCTTTCCCATTTTATACTCATAAAATCTCTAAACTTAATTCATCCAAGATTTTTCTCCTGTCTTCTATATTTTCATCACTATAGTCCATTTCTGCATCTGTTGTACACAAAGTTTAAAATATCAATCGTTCAGGATATTGAAAAATAATTTTTACGAAAATTTTGAAAGATATTGACATTATGGACAAAAACTTAAAAAAAAAATCACGTAAAATATAAAAATTCTATAAAAAATAAAAATAAAAGTCTATGAAATATCAAAATAATTATTACTTATATTTTAAACTAATTTTTTTATTTAATACATATATTTTTAAATAGTTATAATATTTATATTAATCAATTAATTAAAATATCATATAATAAATATATACTATTTTTTTTTACAAAACACTATAAAATAAATAATTAAAAAATTAAAAATAAATAAATAGATTATCTAATTGTATTAACTAAAATAACTTATCATAAAAGAAGAAAAATAAATCAAGAATTGATTCTTTTGATATTTTGTCAAAACATTTTAATAATATCTACAATATTTTGAATGTTTTACCTAGAAAAAAATTTAAACGATAATTTAACGATAACAACATTTAAGCAACAATTTGTTAGCATTCTCGACAATTTAGCTACATAGCAAATGCATCTCTGATACAAATTGTGGTGTACAAAAAGTTGAATCAAGCACAAATCGCTTGGAACATTAAAGCTATGCACTTGACAAATTACCAAATGTGCAGACCAAAATGTAATTCTGTTGAATTATTTCTTTTACAGAATGTGGCAGAAGCATTTGTTGCCGTTTCTTGTATAATTTACTCTTCATAAGCTTATTCTTATCGTCTCTAGCTCAATAAGTCCAATATTACACAAAGTCAGGCTGGCCTGTGGAAGTCAAGCAACGATGCCACATTCGACTGTTGGGGTCTACCACCCTGGGATATGAAATCACTTCAGGAATGGGGATGTAAGCATAATGAGTGTTGCAAATGCCAACTGTGATGCCACTGTATCCAGCAAATGCACCGTGAACCTGCAAAAGTTATTGCTTCGAATTTTATACTCTATCATGAAACCAACAATACGTCTCTGTAACAAACGAAAATGAAACCCTCACTTCCATAGTTCTCCCATGTTAGGAGCTATGATATACATTTTAGCAACACAAAAAAATAAAAAAAGCCATGATATGCAGCAGGATCAGTTGTACTAGGGGCAGCCTAATGCAATCATTAGCTTTTCAATATCTAAATTCCTCCAAGCTTGAATTCCGCTGTGCTCAAATTTCAGAACAGGAAAAATTGGAGTACTTTAATCACGTAATTCAAAATCAATTTATAATTTTTAAGATTTTTAAATCTAATAGTTGTTGTCAAATTGAATGGTTAAACAATATCTAGAATATCCAAAGAAAAGCCTTTCTAACATCATTAAATAGATTTAATAAAGCCAGAAGATATCCAAAAGGGTAGTCCAATTTATGTTTGATTTTTCTATGGTCACCACTAGGAATCAAGGTCAGTACATAGGATAATATGCTTTCTATATTGAATTTATACCACAAATGAGTCATAAAAAGGGATCAGAGAAAGGGGCTCACAGCATTCTGCCCTAGAACAGTACATAGAATTCCATCAGATGCATTTGCACGACAAGCACGGATCATGTAAGTAGGATCAATATACTTCACATCAGCTGGAACACCAATCTCCCTGAAACACTTTTTCGTCTGCCAAAAACATTTTAAGAAAATTATTACCATGATAAGCACGTGGCAATTAAACCACCCCAATTTAAGTTATTAAAATCACTTAAAACAATAAAAAAATCGAACAGATGAATTTGTTCTTATACAAAGTAACTGAAACACGGAAATCCTTCCATCACTGCACAAACTACAAATAATAGATGTTGATGTAATTTGGTCCCTTCACTTGAACAACAAACAAATATAAAATAAATCCAGTAATGCAGCATGCTGCTACTTGAATAAACTTGAGAAAGTTTAAGGGCCTCACAAATTGATATTTATCACTCAATTAGTTATCATTGTATAGAAGGATATGAAGTAATGCAAAAATTGAAAATATCACATAACAAACCTCTTGCTGAATATGTACTCCAATATCTCCAAGAATAATATTTCCTGAAGCATCAGTAGCATTGGTTTTCTCAAGAAAATTCTGCATTCGAAAGAAGAATGATGTTAACTGAAAGGATACACATACATAGGTTACTAACCAAAAAAAAAAAAAAAGACTAAATAATAATGTCTTTGACATATTGATAATTTCAAAACTAGTAAGCTAGATTCCAAAAAGATAACTCTCTCAATGACCTCGTATTTTTAAAGCCACATACAAAAACTATTGCAAGCTGTATGTTGTAACAAACCTGTCCTGCTCCTTCTGCCACACAAACCACTGCCGATCCCTTGGTTTCGATAAGGTATTTGAGATGCTGCAGAACCCCATGAGGACCGTGTAGATAGAAAGGTACCTTAAGCACATACATGGATAAAATTAGGCCCAGAATAAATTAACACGAATGATTAATAGATCACTTCTTGGCATGCCCACCTCTGGTATCAAGCATATGTCAACTTGTCCACTGGCCAGTGATGCATGCATTGCTATAAATCCACTGCTCCGACCCATCAGTTTGACAATGCCAATACCATGATAAGCACTATGTGCCTGTAACAAGATTGGTGTGTAACTAGTAAGGAATCCATAGGCACCATACATAAGCAGCATTGGAGAAAACTAGTAGGATGTGTAAAGACACCAAAAGCAATACGAATCTCTACCTCAACATATGCTGAATTTATCGCTCGCTGTGCTTCTTCAACAGCAGTATCAAAACCAAAAGTCTTATCCATCATTAAAATATCATTGTCTATAGTTTTTGGAACACCAACTACAGCCACCTTCAGATGCCTTTTGCGACACTAAATGAAAAAGAAAAGTAGCAAGAAATGAAACTGAAGGCTATAGAAAGAAATAAAAAAAAGATTAACAAGTTCTACGCACTTAAGTCATAATAGCATCAAAAGAGTATATACCATATATAACCATGACACTAAATATAGGACAATACACCATTTTCTATCTTATACTGGTGTCAGTAATATACATTTCATGACATGAATGAACAGAATAGATTGGTAAATAAAAAAATTATAAGACAGTTGAACGCATTCATTGCTATTACCATAATTGAATTTTAATACAAGGATTCATACTTGAAATTGTAAGACAATAACTTTTAACCCAAATTCTTTTTTTCTTCTGCAAGTTTTCAAATTCAAGTACTTTCTTATTTTAATAAAGTTTTAAATTATTCATGCACCACTAGAGTATAAATTGTAGTACATGGCGCCAAATTCATAGAGGATGAGTGCTCTCAACCTCATTGTGTATTTCGTTTGCTCCAGCATGAGTTCCATTTCCACCCAAAACAAAAAGCATGTTAATTCCTCTTTCCTGATGTCAAAATGCGAAAATGAATCAATTCACTTGAAACTAGAATAGCCATGCCCACAAAATTATTAAGACTTTAAATAAATCGGGTCAATTTCACACCTGCATACTGTCCACAAGTTCACTTATGCTAGGTCCTCCACGTGAGACTCCTAACAAGCTTCCACCAGAAAGATGAATGTTCTGAACCACCTTCCGTGATAGCTGTTAATCAAATCCGAAATTCAGCATATTAGAGTTAAAAATACTTGGAAGAAAGCTGATGCAGACAAAAGGAGGGACAAGAATTTTGTAAAAGAAATTAAAAAGAGTAAAACATGTAAAAGAACAAAGTACTAGAGTTTGATGAATCACTAGAAGTTATCAAGCACAATGCAAAGGAAATAACTTCTTACTGGCACTTCGGCTAATTCTTTGCCTGCTAAGCCACGATAACCATAAGGAATCCCCACAATCTTTTTAACACCATATATTTCGAGTGTGATAACAATCTGCAGAAAACATCATATTTTTTCTAGATTAAGAGCTGGTGATATATGATTGATGTGTTCTAAACATAAGAAACTTTAAGCATGAACATCAATTTTGAAGAGAAGTGATTGTGGTCAACTAAGTCGTTTGTTTCATACAATTCAACTGTCCTCAACACTAAAGCTGCAAAAAGCTTCTCACCATCATCCCTCTGTTTTGCACCATAGTAAGGTTTATAGCTGTTTCATTCTTAGCAGAAATGTGATTTGTCAAAATACAAACTTTAATGAAAAATTTCAAAAAGAATTATTACAAGTACAATAGTAAATAATCATTTGCTTAGCAAATGAAGTTAAGAAATAATTCCATAAGTATCAAAAAATAATAAGCACAATTCAGATAAGAACATTAGATAAACTGATAGCATACTAGCAACAGAATAATATTACAGATTTTGACTAAGGATAATGACCTGTCTAATGACATCATTAAGACCAGGGCAGAGGCCTCCACACGTCACAATTGCAGCTTTCACCTCTTCTGGTTTGAAGTAAATTTTTTCACGAGGCCCAGCACGATGAACCCTTGTATATTCAACACCAAATCCATCAGTTAATCATATGTTGTAGGAAAAACTATATGATACCTCAAACGTTAAAGAAGTTGCTGATCAAAGAACAATCTCCGAAAACGTCATCACTTCTCTCTATCTCCAGAAGCTGAACCCAACTCCAAAAGTTCTTTGAAAGAATACCTAGCTTCTTAATCCAACTACTCACATTTCATCTTCTCCCATCAATATATAATGGATCCGATTGAGCTAATATGCAGTGACTTAACAATATTTCTTTTCAAAATCAACACAGAAATGGAACAATTTTCAACTTAACAAACAAAACAGTTTGGCACATAAGAAAGTGAAAGAGAAATATACTCACCATTGTTCCACCCAAGTACAATTAGGGTCAATACATTCGGCACCAGCAGATGTAGGTGACGAGTAGTATATGGTCTGAAATATTGAATCTAAATTAATCTTAGCTATAGAGTGAACACTTGGCACACAATGCAAGAAAAAGAAGACATACATTACTAGCATTCGCATAATAATAGTTACTATTACAAAAAGCTTACATGGTTTGGTACCAAAAAAAAAAAAAAAGAGCCCATCGATATATATATGTAACATTCAAGTACATCGGCAAATGGAAATAACAATGTAAATATTATACAGACTGTTAAAATTGAGATCTCCAAATAAAAAGGAAAAGACGATCAAGGAAAATTACAAAATAAAATTAACCTTGAGAAGAACGCGATCTTTATTATTTATGTAACCATGCCACTCCTCATCCGAAGGATAACCTCCTGCAAATTCCTCTGTAATTGGAGTCCTGCAATTCAATAAAGTACATTTCATAAGCATAAAAAATTCCCCTAAAAAACAACTAAAAAATTTTAAAATAAAATTTCCGGGAAAGTAAAGCAAGAATAGAGAAGGGAGACCTCATTTTAAGACAAAAAGTAGAAGGAATAGGAACAGCATCTTCGAAAATGTCAGTGATATGAGGGAGCCTGAAACGCCTCTCAAACTCTTTCTGAAACTTCGATTTCCAATCCGGATCGCTGAAATCGATATTTGGACTCTGGTTCTTGATCTCGGCAAAAACGCGTGTTGCTCTGGAGGTTCTTATTATAGTCGCATTGGATCTCAACAAAGAAGAGCTTGGAAACTGAAGCCCCCGAGAAGAAGGATGAGAAACGCCGTGAGGAAGAGCGAGTTTGGGAGCGATCGCATGTGAGATAGTGCCCATGAAATGAAGATCACGTCACGAGGGGACGACTGAACTGAACAGAGCTGTACTGGAAGAAAAACGAAATTTAAAAAAATAATACCATTAAAATTTATTACACAATTACATAGACTTGCTATAAAATTAATATTATATTAATTTAAAATTTTACCTAAAAATTTATGTGTTTATATTTAAGAAATAAAAATATTATTATAATATTAGTAAAAATAACATTTAAATAATTTTAAATTTTTTAATTAAATAGTATTTAATATAAAATAATATATTAAAATATTTTTTAATAAAATAAATATATAAATATTTATGTTTATGATTATATATTTTAAAAAATATTTTTTTTTTAAATATGAAAATATTTAATTACAATGAGTGATAAATAAAAAAATATTTGAAATTATGATAATAATACCATCAAAATTATAATAATAAAAATAATATTTAAATAATAATACATAGATTTAATTAAATATAATTAAATATTAAATAAATTAAAATAATTATAAGTTAATATAGATTATATTTAATTAAATACTATAAAATAATATATTAAATTTTTTTAATAATAAAAAACATATAAATTAGATATAAAATCGCTATTTATGTTATTTTCACAAAACTAATTTCGAAAACAGTGAAGAACTGACTTGAAGTTGTAATGTTTTATCAAAACAAAAAGAGCTGCCTTTTCCGAGGGATTACGAAGGTTTGAAATATTATTGTTAATGAAGTTGGAAAGGTATAATTTTTAAGAAAATATTAAAGATATTATTATTATTAATCAAAATTTTGAAAAAAAACATAAAAATTATGTATTTTTTTATAAAACTTTATAAAATATCAAATAATTAATTATTTATATTTTAAATTAATTTTTATTTAATATATATATTAATTAATAAATTCACCAATTAATTAAAATATTATATAATAAAATATATATTATTTTTTTGTTAAATACGCTAAAATAATAAGTTACAAAGTATGAAATAATTAAGTAGATTATTTAATTATATTAATTATTATAAATAGATAAATCTTAACAATGAAAATAAATTTTATTTATTAATTATTTTTAAAAATATTAATAGTTAATGAAATATAATGAATCTTAACTTTCAATACAATCTATGTGTTATAATATTAATATAAAAGAGTATAGATTAAAACATTCATGAAACAATTACAATAATCATTAAATATCAAACCTATTAAAATCAAAAACAATTACTAACTACCAAACTCACTATTACTAAAAACTATATCATGGAAGTTCAATGATTGTATAGGAATTAATGTTATCCACGAATACATAATATTCATACATGTCTTAATCATTCTATATTTTTTCATGATGTATGATACAATTTCTTCTACATCAATTAGTTCGTATCGGTATTAAATCTAATTTACAATCAACTACAATAACTGTTAGTATTACCTATGCATGCTACGTATATAGCAAACATGTTACAAATAAGAAGAATGAGAATATATTTTTTTCTATAAAATTAAGAAAAAAATTGAATTAAAATAATTGCTCAAAAAGAAAAAAAATCAAAAATTAATAGTTTAATATTTTGTTCGACATATTAGTGATATTTTAACAATATTTTTAGCAAAAATATCCATAATATTCAAGACATTTTAGCCAAATAGTTATTTAAATAACATTTAAACGATATTTTAATTACATTCTCGACACTTTTGCGCTAATTTGACCTAAAGATATAAATATCACGTTTCAATATCAACATGTGTAAAAAAAGATATTATCGCGACAATATCATCGATATTTTTATCCCCGAAGATTACACAGTTAATTAAAAATTAATTTGTTTCCAAATCAAATTAGCATGTGACAAGATGATTCGTGAAAACTTGTGCAAACTGGGCCAATTTGATTTGATTTGGCTAATACACACATCATTATATGAAATAACAAAAATAAAAGAAATACTTTTATAATAAATAATCAATCACAAAAAAGTACACATTAATAATATTTTATTACATCATCATTCAAATATTAAAATTCAAAATAATTTATATCACGTTATAAACTTCAATAATTTCAAGTCATAATATTATTTATAATATTTTATATATGTATCACAAAATCATTAAAAAAAAATAATTTTATTTTCAGTTAACTAACTAACTCAAACCTAACTTGATTTTTTTGAGTTATTTGAACTTACCTGAATTTAGTCCGAATTTAATTTGATTTATATTGAATTCGAGTTTAATTCGATCAATTAAATTATGACACAAATTAACTCCCCTAGACATGGTTATAATTTGAATAATGAGAATATAAATCAATAAGATATAAATTATTTTTAGTTAATATTACTATTAATATTTTTATATTTATAAATAATTTAAAAAAATAACATAAATATTACGTTAATAATATCTTTTATATTTATATTATATATTTTTACTATTAAAAAAATTGACATATAATTTAATTTTGAATGTCATTCCATTAGACGCAGTTTAAATTGAATTTCGGCAAAATAAATTCATGTAATATTGAACGACATCTAATTGAATCATGTTCAATATTATTATTGTGTTATTTTTGTTATTATATGATTTAGGTGTTATATTTTATATTTTTTAAATCTTTTATCATTATAAATAAATAAATTACTTGAAAATAATTAAATTTTCTAATAAAATTAAGAAATGTATAAATTTGAGTCAAATGACATAAATATACACAACCTAAATGAACTATCACCCTAAAATGCGACCTGTGTAGTATATAAAGTAAAAATTACTTATTCCTTCACGATAAGTGATTAAAGTATAATATTTGGGAAATTTTTAAAAAAGAAACTTAAGTATTCAATATTAAATGAGGAAAACAATCAATATCATTTATAGGAGTATACGGTAATAAATAACATCTTTTATTTAATTTATTTTCCAATTATGTATAATAATAAATGATAATAGGGTAAACCATATTATTAATTTCCAAATTTTATTAGATGTATACATATATCTCTAATTTTTTAAATAATATGATTTAATTCTTAAATTTTTAAAATTTCATACCTTCCTCGTAAGTTTCTAAATAATATGATTTCGTCCCTAATTTTTTTAAAAAAATTACACACAAATTTCAAAATTTTGAATCATAACTATGTAATTTATTAGTAAAATTAAGATCTATATGTAAAGTTTTAAAAATTTTAAGATTAAATCATATGTTTAATAATTTACGGATCTGTAGAAAAAAATTTAAACTTGAAGATAAAATTATATATTTTAAAAGTTAAGAAATCCTAAGTGTAAATCACATAAAAGTTTAAGAATTAATTGAATAATTTAAGGTTATAATAGTAATTAAGAATAATCATTATGTTTTTTATAATGTTAAAGAAATATTGTTATTTTAAAAAAATGGTAGCAATATTATTATATTAGTTTTTTTGTAATGTAAGAGATAATTTATATCTTTAAAAATGCTTAAATATTAAATTATTAGACAAAATTAATAATTGCTCTAATATTAGTCTTTAAAAAATGTTAAAATATTAAATTGTTATTTGTCTTAATTGTTTTTTGGCATTAATATTTTATGCTTGAATCTAAAGTTTTCTCTCAACCATTTTTAGGTGAACCACGATAAATATTTTAATTGCAAAATTGAATCAATGATATAGACTACAACGTCAGCTGAACCACGACTCTTAATATCAAGAAGTATCATTACCCACAACAATTGAATCTGAACCATGATATTTAATAGATGTAGAAAGATTGTCCTTACTATCGGTATGGTGGTAAGTAGCACCTGAGTCTAACAACTAACTGCTTGAAGTTTCCAAAGAAGAACTAACCATCGTAGTAGATGGAGAACCAAAACTATCACCACGCTTGCCTTGAAGCGAGTAAAGAAGTTAGAAATACTTATTTGCATGATGAATTAATTTACCATAAATTTGACAACTCACTTGATGAATGAGTATTATTAGAAGAGCTAGGGCTAGAGCAAAAGGAATTAGGATTTGGAATTTTCTAGAACTTAAAATCATTCTTTTGTGGCAAAAAAGAATTGTTTCATTATTAAAAAATCGTGTAGATTTCACGGTATTGATTGGCATGTGTTTCTTGGAGAATTCTTATGTTATGGTTTAAAGAACGTACGTCTCATCTTAGGCAGATTAGCTTGAAGTAATTGAGCAACATTATCTTGAGATTTTTGAGAAACAATCATGTACTCATAACCAAGTAACTGACTCTAAAATTCTTCAAAGGAAACATGATCTGCTCCCATCATCGTAGTTATAGAGGAGACAAATGAATTATAATATGAGTCCAAATCACTCAAACCATAGATAATAAGATCTGTATCAAACCACTATTTCTCCAATAGCAGCAAGATTGTTTGCAATGAACTTCGACTATAAACTGTAATTCTCAGCATTTAAATCATTATTGTGCAAATTTTGCAATTCCAGGCATAAATTCATAACTCGAGCCTGAGAATTGGCTAAAAAAACAATCTTTAAAGACTGGTATTGTCTAGTAGTAGTTTGCACCACGAGGAAGGTGGAGATATATGGACTGAGAAAAAGATCCATAGAATCTGGTTTTCATCAAGCTGTTCATTCGATTCCACTTCACAAAGACTAGATTCATAATAGTTGTATTACAAAGAAACTGAGAAAGTAGAGGAGTAAACGAATCAATAATTAATGGTCATCTTATAATCATTGTGCACGTTTTTTATTAAATTATTAAACTTTTTTTCACTACTTAATAATTATACTATTTTTGTGTATTTTTATTGAAAAATATTGAATTTTTAGGATCATATATCTTAATTTTTTATATTAAGTGATTAAAATATAAATATTTAATAAGAGTAAATATTAAAGTTAATATGAAAATATTAAAAAAACATTAATTGAAATATTCTAGCAACAGAAAATTTGGAAAAAAATATAATTGATTTAAAATTAAAAATTTAATAATATTATTTATAATTTGATTAATTAAATTATATTAATAGTGTCTAACGGTTGACTGGTTGAAAGAGATTACTATTTACATCTTTTTTTCTTCTATCTACTTTCTTAGCAAAGATTCTATTTGGGGTGCATCAAGAATGAATTTAACCTAAGAATTTATCAATTATAAAACTTTCATAGTAATTTTATATTTTTTTTATAAAAATATTATAAAGAGTCAAAATATTTTCCAATCAAACCCTAATCTTGAGATGCCACAAAACATGATCACTTTTTTTGATAAGTCGAATTCAAGTAACTAATTAAGAACATAAGAAATCAAAACAAAAACTTTTTAAAATATATTTTTCATTAATGATAATTGTTGTTCTTAAAATGACAAGGCTACTACGTTTTTATATAACCCTTATAACAAAAATGTAAATTCAAACCAAAGATAAACCTTAGGCACAATTCAACTATAATAGGCCTATTTAGTTGTAAATTGGGTCTAATACATACTTAAAAATAAAAATAAAAACTAAAATACTTATGATAAATAATACATAAAAAAACCCAAAATTCACTAAAATAAGAAATGCTAAATTTAAAAGGCTCATAATTAACTAAAACAAAAAATTGCTTCCTAAATTATTTCTTGCATCCAATTTGATATTCCAAATCTATCCTTGATATAAGATCTTTAGAATATTTATAAACATCAACTTGGTCAGTACCTCAATCTCCATTAATTCCCTCATCTTCAAAAAGATTAATTCTCGAATCTTAGTTCTTGTAATAAAGACACAACAACACTAAGAAAAGATGAATTAAGATCATTAGTAGAAAGATAAACATCCTTGTATATAAGTACAAATACTTGTTGCCTTACCATCATTGCACTTTTAATCTCTTGTTTTTCAGCAAATGCACTCATTCTTTTATTTTTCTTTCATTTTTGCTCACTTTTCTCTCATCGTTGCTCACTCTTCTCTCTTTTATGCTCAATTTATTTTCTTTTTTGCTCAATTTTCTCTCCATTTTTACTCTACCTCACTTACTCTCTTTTTTATTTTCTTCTTGCTCACACTTTTGTTTTTCACACATCTTGTACTCTCATGCTATCCTAATTTGGTCCTCAGAAGCTTGCAAAGGTTTGAGAGGGGCTAATACCACTTTTTGGTTGTCCATTTCAAAAGAATGGTGATTTTTGTACCTATTATGCAACACCCTCCTATTAAAATACCACGGTCAGCCTAACATTATATGACCAACATACATCGGTGCCACATCACAAAGAACCTCATCTTCATATTTTTCAATTGAAAAAGGAACCTAAACTTGTTTGTTAACCTCCACTTCTCCATAATCATTCACCCATGGTAGCTTGTATGGTTTGGGATGCTTCTGCAACTTCAAATTTAACTTTTCTACCAACAAGGTACTAGCAACATTAGTGTAGCTCACATTATCAAAATCTCAAAACCATAACATTTTCATTCAACAAAGATAAGGAGAGAAAACAATCAAATTTGGAATCAAGACATATTTATTTTTTTGAAAATGCAGGAAAGGATGAATTTTTTTTCTTTTTCTAAAGGACGTAGAAACAAGGATCAATTTTTTTTCTAGATAATTTTTTTTCAGCAACCAAAGTTCTAATATCAAATGATACGGACCTTCAAGGTGAACAATCCTAGGAACCCACGAACTCAAAAGAATATGAACGATTGATTTGCTAAGAACGTGTTGAAGATTGTCAAATTAAAACCCTAAGGAAACAAAGTCTTTAAAACTCTAATCTTGAGACGCCAAAAAGTATGATCACTCCTTTTGATGAGTCAAATTCAAACATTCAATCAAGAACACAAGAAAATAAAGCAAAAGCTTTTTGAAATGTACTTTTCATTAATAATATTCATTATCTTCCAAATGACAAGGCTATTGCATTTTTATACAACCTTTATGACAAAAACACCAATTCAAACCAAAGATTAACCCTATGCACAATTCAACTCTAATAGGCTTATTTATTTGTGGGTTAGGCCTAATCCATCCTTAAAAATAAAAAAATAAAAACTAAAAGACTTATGATAAATAAGATATAAAAAATCGTACAATTTACTAAAACAAAAATTGTTAAATTTAAAAGGTCCATATTGATTCCTAAATTATTCATTGCATCCAAATTGATATTCAAAATCTATCTTTGGTGTAGGATCTTGAAAATATTTGTAGAATTTTGAGAATCTTTAGAATATTTGTAAATATCAACTTGGTCAACATCTCAATCTCCATTAGATGATCATTATGAAAAATAATTCGCAAAACTTTATAGGGTGAAACTTTATTACATAAAAAGGAAAAGAGTTGAAAAAGGTGTGATTAGGAAATTATACTATGCCAATGGTAGAGACAAAAAAATGTATGGAGAAAACAAACACTTCAAGGAGGAATTCTATATGATAGAGCAATCATTGAATAGTGATACCCGTTAAGGAAGTAGCAATAGAGCTAACAAAAGGTTTCAAGTGGTTAAGGAAAGCCAGCATATTGGTGAAGGTGGTCGTAGAGACTATCATATGCAATATTTGAGTTAAAAAGCTATAAGGGTCTAGTCAATTAGGGCTTAAAATGTTACGCTTATAAAAAGATAACCTAATGTATTTTTATTGCTTACATTTTTATTGTTTTGTAGGCGAATAAAATGTTAAAGAACTTGAGATCCAATTGGTGACAACCAACACACCAGTTGGAAGCAGCCACCAACAACTTGGTGGGGAAGGATAAGATGTCCAAGAATATGTCTATCTATAATTGTGTTTATTTTTAATTATTACAATTTTGCTTTTCTTTTGTATAAATAGGTTGTAAACATTCGTTTATTCATCATCAATAAAACCATTTATTACATGGTATCAAAGCTTAGGAAATAATTCTCAGAAAATTCAGCTCATAGAATTTTTTTTCTTTTTTTCCTCATTTTTTTTTCCAAAATCAATTTTGATTCACAAAATAATTTTAATTTCATCTCATCATATTATTCAGAAGAATCCGAGAAATCTGCAATTAAAATCAAGCCAAAATACTTGTCCACGCGCTCACACACGCCTTGCCTGAGCTCACCGACATTCCACGCGCCTCACCGGAGTCACACACGCTAGCTGCTAAGGAAGACGACTCTAACAACACGTCGTTGCGTGCCTCTAAAGCAAACGATGTGTCGTTCACCCGGTTTGGTCGTCCATCCGGTCTGGTTTGGTCATCATTTGGTTCAGCGCTCTACCGTTCCAGCCACTCTAGACACCAGTTCACCCACTTTTCGATCGGTTCTACGGCTAAAATTTTCGGTTCTGTAATCCTTGACTCATTTTCTATAAGATAAAGCATATTTCAGTTCATTATTTGTTTCATAAATAGTCATTGTCTAAAACACACTTAAGCCTATCCCGTTCTTTCGATTTATTTTACTCAACAATAATGTCTATAACTACCAATACCAACCCTACTTTACCAAAGTGATATGATGACCCTAGCCATTCATTATATCTACACCGCTCACACCAACCAGGTATGGTCCTAGTAGCTCAATCCTTAAATCAAGAAAATTATCACATTTGGAGTCATGCGATGCTCATGACTCTAATAACCAAAAACAAAGAAGGATTTATTGACGACACAATCAAAAGGCCATCAACAAACTTTGAAAAAGAAATCAAAAAATGGACTCGCTGCAACATTTCTCAAATAATTTCATACTCCATAATGTCTTGTGTGTTCCCTCCTTCAAATTAAACTTAGTTTCAGTAGTCAAACTAACTCAAACTACATTTTGCCATGTCACCTTCACTAATAGTATGTGCTTTGTTCAGGACAAATGCTCAGGGAAGACGATTGAAATGGGAACTGAGAAAGCAGGACTCTACTACCTAACTATTTCTGAAAAGGTTGGATGTTTCTCTATTTCAAATACTACTTCCACCAACTCTCATCTATGGCATCAACGACTTGGTCATTTATCTAATAACAGTTTGCGTGTAATTTCTCTTTCCATCAACACACCTTTTTGTTCCATTAGTGATTGTTCTATTTGTTAATAGCTAAGCAAACATGTAATCCATTTCCTTTAAGTTCCATCAATACAAAAGCACCTTTTGAAATGATTCATGTTGATATTTGGGGTGGCTATCACATTCCAGCACTCAATAGAGCACATTATTTCCTCACTATTGTTGATGACTACTCAAGATGCATATGGGTCTATCTCTTACATGCTAAATCTGATACTCGCATATTTCTTACCACCTTCATTAATCTTGTTGAAACACAATTTTCATCCAGAGTTAAAATCATTCGTAGCGACAATGGACCAAAATTTTCTATAACCTAGTTATTTTCTACCAAAGGAATCCTTCATCAAACCAGTTGTGTCTCTACCCCTCAACAAAATGGTGTTGTTGAACGCAAACACCGTCATCTTCTCAATGGTGCTCGTTCTTTGCTCTTCCAAGCCAATCTCCCTAAACAATTATGGGAAGATGTCATTCTTACAGCCACATACCTCGTAAATCGTACTCCAACACCTGTTCTGAAGGGTAAAACATCATTTGAAGTTCTTTTTCAAAAAATTCCTAGGTATGAACATCTTCGTATTTTTGGTTCTCTTTGTTTTGTGTCTGCACATCATGATCGACTCACCAAGTTTAATCCTAGATCACATAGATGCATATTCATTGGGTATCCATCTAGGATAAAAGCTTATCGTGTCTACAATATGGAAACAAGCAAGACTTTAGTGTCTCGTGATGTTATCTTTCATGAACATGTATTTCCTTATCTCACTTCCGTTATCAACACTCCAACTTTATTCACTCCATGAGAAAATACTATTTATGATGACATACCTAACATTCGTCAATCAACCAATCCAAATACATCACTTCATCATACACCATCTATCCTTCCAACAATCGACTCAGACATTCTTCATCCTCAAAATTCATCTCCAGAAACATCATCATCAACTTCTCCACCACACATAACTCCTCTAACACCAGTCACACATAGGCTTCGCCGATCCACCAATGTTCCTAGCTACCTTTAAAAATATCATGTAGAAGCTCCCTTGCCTTCTCAGTCCTTCCCTTCGTCTCACTCAACATCGCCCAAAGACAAAGGTACTTCTCATTCTTTATCTCATGTACTTACCTATGACCAATTATCACCTGCACATCGTGCCTTTGCCACTTCTATTTCCATTCTCAGGGAACCAACCACATTTACTGAAGCTTTCAACAATCCAAAATGGAGGCTTTTCATGAAACAAGAACTGGATGCTCTTGAAAATAATGGCACTTGGACGTTTCGATATCTTCCTCCAAACAAGAAACTAGTTGGTTGTAAATGGGTCTACAAAATCAAGTATAATCCTGATGGCTCTGTGGAACGATACAAGGCTCGGTTGGTGGCCAAAGGATATAGTCAGATTGAAGGTTTTGACTACCAAGAAACTTTTGCACCAGTAGCCAAACTTGTCACTGTTCGGCTTCTTCTTATCGTTGCTACTATTCAAAATTGGCATCTTCAACAACTCGATGTCAACAATGCTTTTCTCTATGGTGATCTTCATGAAGATGTCTACATGTCCCTTCCACTTGGATTCGGATGAAAGGGGGAAACACAAGTATGTAAGCTACACAAATATTTGTATGGACTCAAACAAGCCTCACGACAATGGTTCATCAAGCTATCAACAACACTTAAGCTAGTTGGTTTCAACCAATCCAAGTATGATCACTCAATGTTCGTCTGAACCCGTGGTAATTCCTTCTTTGCTCTTCTTGTCTATGTAGATGATATAATCATAACAGGAAACAATGTACAAGACATTGAAGAAACTAAGAATCATCTCATGAGACAATTCAAACTTAAAAATCTCGGTGAATTAAAGTATTTTTTTGCCATAGAAGTTTCACGTTCCAAGAAGGAAATTGTTCTATCACAACACAAGTATGCACTTGAAATATTGGAGGACATGGGTTATCTTGGTGCCAAATCTTCCAATTCACCTATGGAACAAAATTTATCCCTCAGCAAGGTTGAAGGGGAATTCATCAGTAATCCCACATCCTATCGAAGACTTGTTGGGAGATTAATATACTTAACCATCACAAGACCCGACTTAGTGTATGTCGTGCACATTCTCAGTCAATATATGGATAAACCACGTCAACCACATTTAGAAGCAGCTCAACGAGTGCTACGATATGTCAAGAACACACCAGGGCAAGGCCTCTTTTTCTCAACAACTAGTTCATTACAACTAAATGCTTTATGTGACGCAGATTGGGTAAAATGCACAGATACATGACGATCAACCACAAGATATTATATGTTTCTTGGAAACTCGCTAATTTCTTAGAAGACTAAGAAACAAAATATGGTCTCACGATCAAGTGCATGAGCAGAATACCGCTCTATGGCAGCAACATGTTGCGAAGTAACCTAGTTACGATACATTTTGGATGATTTGGGTATCAAACACTTTCAACCAACCAAGTTATATTGTGATAATCAAGCAACCTTTCACATTGCATCAAATCCAGTGTTTCATGAGTGAACCAAACACATAGAGATCGATTGTCATCTAGTAAGAGAAAAGATTCAAGCTGGAATGATCAAAACTTATCATATCTCTACATTATAGCAACCAGCAGATATATTTACCAAATCCTTGAGTTTTCCACAGTTCTTAAGCTTACTTAACAAGTTAGGAATAATTAACATATATTCCAACTTGAGGGAGAATGTTAAAGAACTTGAGATTCAGCTGGTGAAAACCAACACACTAGCTAGAAGCAGCCACCAATAGTTTGGTGGGGAAGGATAGGTTGTCTAAGAACATGTCTCTCCATAATTGTGTTTATTTTTAATTATTATAATTTTGCTTTTCTTTTGTATAAATAGGTTGTAAACATTCGTTTATTCATCATCAATAAAACCATTTCTTACATAAAACATAGATATACTTGCAAATACATGAGTACATTAATCATGTGGTGAATATTTTAGTTAAGATATAAGTATAAATTTGTAAATATTATGAAACCATTGTACGAATGCATAATTGTGTTTATTTTTAATTATTACAATTTTGTTTTTCTTTTGTATAAATATGTTGTAAAGATTCGTTTATTCATCATTAATAAAACCATTTATTACATAAAACATAGATATACTTGCAAATACATGAGTACATTAATCATATGATGAATATTTTAGTTAAGATATAAGTATAAATTTATAAATATTATGAAACCATGTGTAAGAATGCTTGATATGAAAGATATCATAGAATGATAAGGAATCTAGTAACTATTAAAATGATTTAGTTAATAATATGATATGATTGTTTTTTATTTTATTGAAATCATTTATTTGATATACTTAAATGGATAACACTTAATATGATATATTTTTTATGGTAGGCATCTTATATATTTTAGAATCTATTTAATTAATTTTAAATTAAAATTATAAATAATATTTAAATTTAGGAGGTGAAAGTTTTTTATAAATAAAATATATAAATTTTATTTAATTATATGGAATCTATAGGATCTAAAAGAACCAATTCCATTAATATATAACTTTAAAAATCCACCTGCATACAAAACAAGCACGAAGAATTACTACATCCCCGCACAAGTTTAGTGGTGGCTTTTTATCTCATTGGTTCCGGGTAATGTCATCAATTAAGAAAAAGTGTCAGTTTTGTGGAATGATATGAAAACTCTCTTTTTTGTTGTAATAATTTTAGAGTAGTAATATTTTTAATAATAATTTTTATTATTATAGTATAAAAATATATAAAATATTAATTATATATTTAATATTAAATACATTATTAAATAAAATTATTAATAAAATATTTTGATCATAATAATAATTTATATTATAATAATATTGTTACTTAAATTCTATTATCGTAATAATAAAAATTATTTTTATAAATATAATTATTAAACTTAAAAATAATATGTATTGTTATGAAAATAATAATTTAATAATCTTAAATGCAATTTTTTTCATAAAACAACTTTAATCCAAAGCTTTTCAACAAAAAAACAGACAAAAAGAAACTTTTATTCAAAGCAAATGGTAGCGGTAGATTTTTTAACTCGTCGGATCAATTGTCAATGTCGTTATAAAATTTAATTAAATAATATAATTTAATTAAAAAACTATATTAAATAAAATTATGAATTAATATTTTATTATATATAATAGTTATATTAAGTCACTTAATAACGTAGAGAAATATAATATAAAATAATTTATTATTATTTTTATAATAATTTAATTATTTTGTTGTAAAAGAGTGATAATATTTATGATTAATTTATTATTATTTTTATATATATGAACTCTTTTTAAGATGTTATTTTGTGATTAAAAATAAATGAAAAATTATTAGAGATAATTATATTATTAATAATTATTATTTTGTATTAATTTTATATATATTCGGATAATAATTTTTTATTACGAATCAATAATAGTTTTTCCTAAAGTTTAGTCATATTTTTTATTTTTTAATATTTATTCAAAAATATATTTAAATTTTAAAAATTAAATCTTAACAAATTCTTACTATATTATACTATTTAAAATAATAATATTAATTTTTATTTTTAATTATTTATCACATATTTTTAAGTAAAATAAAATATATTAAAATAAAAAATAAATAAAAATTAATCTAATTATTTCAAATATTATAAGTTTTATTATTAAAAAAATATATTTTTATATAATTATATGTATATAAAAAATAATATTAATTTACATTAAATTTTCGATTAATCATAATTTTAATATCTTAATAACCATGAAAACCATGTCTTATCGATTATGGTTATTAAAAAAAACAATTATCAAAATTTTACAATTAATTATAATTTCAATTATCTCAATTAAATACCCATCACTACTTATAATCCATATAATTCATATAATATCTCTTTTATCTGTATAAATTCAAATTCGAATCACATTATTATAATATATATTTTTTAATAAGAAAAAGTAACTTAATAATAATGCTTCCTTTAAAAAAGTTAATTTTATAATTAAAATTTAATTATTTATCTTCTAGTGTTCAAGGCTCTTTATTTTGGGGATATATATGATACCTGGGCTCCGGGAGATAGAGATAGTAGGATAGGTTAATTCATTTGAAGAAAATCTTTTCTATGATCAAACTCGACCATATAGTGTATGAAAAGGTTGTGTGGATATCTTTGCTTCGGAACTAAACAATTTGAATTTATCGGTCAATTGAAATGTGTATTATCCATATAAGAGGTCTTTTAATCGAGAAGATCTGTCGACCTGAGACGAAGAGAAATATCTCTATATTTTATTTAGTTATTCAGTTAAACCAATGATTCGTTATTGTAGTAGATAGCAACATTATAGGCAAGAGACAACATGGTGAATTGAAAAATCTTAGTAACTAGAGGAAAAGAAAGCAAAAGCAACTGGTCAAGACTCTCCAGTTTATGGCCACTTCTCTATGGTACCAATTGTTGCTTTATTGAATTTGCTTCATTAATAGGCTCACGATTCGATTTTGATCATTATGGATTGGTGTCAAGATCTAGTCCTAGGTAGGTAGACCTTATGTTTACAAGATACTTATGAACTCGCTATATGATAGATTTGGTATTAACCCAAAGAGCACAATCACTGAGGTCTGCGATCTTGATCGATATAACAACGAGTTACACTTACATACCATTAGTACTAATATTGGCATGTTTGGAACGATGAAAGAAATAACGGGTTAGTCCTTCTACAACATGCATTATTTTTTTGTCTTTCAAACAAACATAAAGAATTAAGAAATACTCATGGTAACCATTCGAGCTCACGATAATTGTGGCCTCTCGGGTGAATCGATGACTGCATCTTTGATGCACTTGCTAGTACTAATACATCTAAGAATTCTTAATTTGATAAGCCCAAGATTGTGGAACAAAGCCCAGATCTATGTCGAGGTATTCATGGTGATTCTTAAATATCGTAAAACATAATGTGATGAGATATAATGCAATAGAAACAAAGACATAGGGAACAGGTTACCCGTTCTTAACGGTCAAAGCGAACCCTTTCGTTCTGAATTAAAGAATTTAGAATGAATTTGATCTCCCCAAGTAGGATTCGAACCTACGACCAGTCAATTAACAGAACAATTTGATTTGAAGTATTTGAGAAAGATTCAAAATAAATTAGGGTTGAAATTTTCTATTTTTATTTTGTACATCTTAATTTTTTTATTAACTGAATTCTTTCAAAAGAACTAGACACTGATAAATCAGAAATAATTAATTAAAAATGCTTGAAGATATTCAATTTGATCATTATGGTCAAACTCTATTACGGATTTCTGACCACATTCTCCATAAGGCCCTCTTATCTCTTCCTTCTACGAGCTTGCGTTATGGAAAAAGGAACGAATCAATGCTAATAATCTTTCTTTTACAGTAGTCTCATTGTCATATCTCTGAAAACAATCATTTTGATATCGTTCCAAAAGAAGAGACATTGACAGATATCTATTCGAATCAATTTGATTCTATTTTTAGAAATTCAAAGAGGGCAAAGCTTTTGGTTTTTTCATGTTGTTCAAGAGTTGAACAATGAAAATAGATGACAAGTGTCTTCTTTCGTTTCTCGACATTGAAATAAGATCAAGTCCATAAATTTATTATCCTAGGTCGAAACAAGTTAATAGGATCCTTGTTTTTACGTCCTATGTCACCACACGGGAGGGACATACGGACGTAAAAAAGAAAGGATTTATTGGTTCTCCAATCATTGATAGTTCGAGAACCGTTAAACCTACATTACATGCAATAGTACCTAAAATAACTATCGAAAAAAATTATAAAAGGTTTTCATTTTTTATAATAAAAAAATAAGTTGTTATAAAACTTATTAAATTAATGAATTCATTTATAACTAATTGAGGATTTATTAAATTAATACGAATTTTACAATTGAATTTATTTGTTATCAAAATCATTTCTCCTACATCTCGTACATTCAATATTAATACCCAATTACGTTTACATTATAATCATAAATGAAGCTCGATGATCATCGAAAGCTTCTTAGGAAATTCAACAATTTTTTTGATGAGTGTGGGAAGCCATTAGTATAATATGAAAATGCATTAACATAATATGAGAGACATGTGATAAAATTTAACAAGATAAAAGATAATACATTGTCGTAACAATAATCAAAAAAGTACACCATGATACCGATAAAGAATAACATGGCTTTTCGTGGTTAATTTAATAAGCTTTATTTCAAAGCAGTTTTGATAAATAAATAAAAATAGAGACCCAAATGCAGGATTTTAGATCTAACTAACGACATTGAAGCTCTACTGTAAACATATTTTCCAGAGTACAATAATTTCTAATTAGAAAGAATATACGATGAAAGGGAAAAAAGAGAGAATAATTGACAAACAGTTTTATTAAACTACTCAATAGATGTACAATAAAAATCGTCTACAAGTGAGTGATCCACATGTAGAGATCAAAACAATGAATCAAGGTCATCGAACCCAATAATATAGAATGAACATGCACCAACGCAATTAATTAAAAAAAAAAGCAAATTAAAAATAGAAAGAAATAAAAGAAAATAGATCTCATCCGTCCATCATCAAAATCAAAGATCCGAAAGTCGATCGATCAACGTTCCTCCACGTGGACGAAATCCATAAATCAAAACAAACTGCAGTGTCTTATCTTCAGGCCAAAACCACGGCGAAGAAACCACCAGCAAGAGCAGTTCCAGCAATAGCAAAACGGCTGAAAGAGAAAGCAGCATTAGGTGAATCCCCACCCGGTGACTGAGTTGAAGGACCACTTGTTGGGCTTCCACTAGGAGTAGGTGCTGGTGGAGATGAGGACCCAGATGGGGTTGGTGACCCTGGGGCTTCAGCGGCTGGGGATGGGGCATTCGTGGTGGGTGCTGGTGTAGTCGATGGAGTTGGAGCCTTTGTCGGTGATGGGGTCGGGGAGCTTGGTGTTGGAGTTGCGGCTGGTGGCGATGAAACTGGCGATGGAGGCGTTGCGGTTGGTGATTGTGCTGGGGCTTGGGCTAAGCATGAGGTAGCCAAGAGACCCAATATCAACACTACCTGAAAACCTGAGGAACCCATTTTAATTTTTGGCTCTGAGACTTGAAAATTTAAGAGAGTAAAGAGAGTTTTGGGTTTCTCTGTCAAAGCTTGCGAGATGTGAAGAGAGAATGAAAAATAGGAGGAATATATAAAAAAGGAGAGAACGAGAAAGTGGAAGAAGGTTAGGAGACAACGATTAATCAAATCAATAATGGGCTTTCAGATTCCTCTATTCGTTTTTCAAATATTCGTGATTAAAACTTATAATATATATATAGACCTGTACATGTTACCCACTATATACATATATATAAATAAACTTGGTCAGCCTATATTTGGTATTGCAGTTGAGTTTTGTTGAATTTTCTTCTCGGATCAGGTACTCGAGGATCACGGAAGCTTAAAAAGCCTAAGATTTTACGCGTCTCGCTAGGGATATTATGGTAATCTAATTACATTATGACGATGTTTATTTCTCGAAATTACCCTTTAAGAGTTTTGAAATTACGATCGGGACTGGACACGTGTTATATGATTATAGTTGGTAAGATGTCTACGTCGGATAACGTAGGATATCCTTTTGACAATATAAAACTTGCGAGGTTGCTTTCACAGCCTGTCTTCCGCGTTAATCTTTTTTTGGGCCAATTCTATGCGTGGTCGGTGTTTTACTAATATACCCCTTTTACATGATACAATTTAAAGTACGGACGGTGTGACCGTAGCTTCGTGAGATCATCACGACACGTGTTTGTAACAACACATTTGGTTGCTTGAAGATAAATTTTCATGAAACCGTTGCCGGGTCAAAACATGGCTCCAGGGTACGTGTCGGATCATTATCGGTTTGATTTGATATTTTGTTGGTTTGTTTGCTATTATTCATTACACACATGATTACTTCCGCGCGTTTAAATGAATTACTTAGTTGTTAAACCACAAATTCCAGATAAAAAAACACACACACGCACCTTCTTTTTTCTCTTCTTATCTGTAAACTTAAATCACTAATAAATATTTTTTCCATAATTATAAAAAAAGAATATTTTTTTCCTATAAAATAATAGATGAATTATTATATTATTATAACAATAACAATAACAATAAAAATGTGACCATTTTATTTTTTAAAATTAATAATATATATTATTTTTTAAATATTGAATTAATTTAGATTAAACTAGGGTGTAACATAGAACTCTCTGTAAAAGTGAAGGATATTTTCAATTAATTTAAAATTTTAAACTACTTAACCATTCGGGATAATTAGAGAGAGAGGTGTAATATAAGTTTAATGGTACGGTATAATACTATTTATATATTATATGTTTATTTTTTAAAATATAAATAAATATATATATTTTAACGTTTTTAAAAAATAAGTATATAATTTTTAATAAGTGTTAAAAATAAATATAATTAAATAATTGTATCATTTTGTGCACTGAACATATATAATGTGTTTTGAAAATAATGTAACCGTTGCAACAACTAACATGCCCTGTTGTTAATTTTCAACGTATTAAAACTTATTAAAAAAACGAACATATTAAATTCCTTTTAAAATAATAATATTTTACTGCTGCTCCGAAATCTGCTTGTCTTGTTGTCCCGAATAAAGATGGAAATTTCTTGGAAGGAAAATTATTATTATTTATGATAAAAAAAAACACACTAATAATACTTATATTTTTTAAAAATCTTATTTATTTTTTAAAAGTGGTTAATAATTGTTATGGATGTAATAATATCAAGCTGAATGATATATAAGTTTGTTAGATATATTAAAAATAATATTTTAGTTCACTTATTATTTTTTATAATTATTTAAAATGTTATTATGATATCGGATTAGTATTATCCAGATAACAGATACACGATCTTAGTGATGTAAGGTATTTCGTTCATATAGTAAATGTAACATTCTCGTTTGGTACCCTGTATATAGTGACTTGATACTTGTAAGCAATTGATCTGATTCTGATGATCAAGATATGAGGATAACGATCTGATTTTGTATAGAATTATTTTTTGTGATGCACTCTTGTTCCTTAAATAGAATGTTTATCAATGTAATCTCGACACTTATTTAATAGGTGTTGTATATACCTCCCAGTAAGATGAATAGGAGGATTTGAGACCTTTCATTCTTTAACTAAGAGAATTACTTTATTTCATAGAAAAATTACTCAATATCGATGACTATTTCAACTCATAGTAACAAAAAATACAACCTCAATCACACAAATAATATGGCCATCCCTCATCCACACTCTATTTTACCCAATTTTTACACCGTGTTATAATTTTACAATTTATTTGCTAAGTGAAATTGAAAATTACATTACCCTAAGGTAGGTAGAAGTATATTGAGAAAAAGGGTCGTGATGAACACATGAAGATTTCAGGTTGAAGTTGTTACATACTGACCTTCGCCCAAGTTTCCATGGAAAATTGTGACCCTATCTATAAAATTGTAGATTTTGATCCTTGTGAAATCCTTTATTGCAAATTAAACATACAAATTGGATTGGGATGGTTCAAATAAAGCTATCACGTATTTGAGATAAACGAGTTAGCATGAACTAAAGTGGAACGAAATGGACCTAGTTTAACTGGATGTGGTGTAAGCTAAAGATGAACGGGCTAGGAATGGCTTAGTTATAGCTAGCCTGACTGTCATTGCGTTGAATTAGATTAATGATTAATGTAGACTTACACACAACGAGGGATGCAGTTTAGCCCAAGTTGCAATCTATATAGGTTAGTCATTGCCAAACATAGTTTTCAAGTTGAAGCTATACAGTCTGATCTGTATTATTTCACTTCACAACCATTGACCTAGATACATGTGGTTTAAGTCAAGAAAATGTGAGTTGCAAAAGAAATAGATCTGACACTTTAGTAGAGATACATGTTGCTTCTTTTTAAAGGGATACACCGTCAACAAGACATATTTATCACTTCTCAAGAAAATGAGATCGGTTTAGAAGACATTTTCTTGAATATTAGACCAAACTAAGGTCTGTTGATGGAAATGACTAAAATAGACTTTCGATTTAATCTAAAAATTTCATTGCCTATAGGTTGCACAACCTGATGCTTGAATCATTTCTCAAGAATATTAGAGAGGAATATAGATGATAGCTCTTCTTACGCTTTATAGACCTTTTTACATTTTGATATTTTTTATTAAAACAAATAGGCCAAAGACTTGAGCACGTTGAATATCATTGGTGATTTCATATCCCCGAGAGGTTGACATTTTTCCTTCCAATGTAAGCTTCAATATCATCACTTCCCCAGCTTCGACATTAAATTCCTACATAAATATGAAATTTAGGACATAATCATGAAATTATAGTAATAATAATGAAAAAATGGCATTAATATAAAGCAATATTTTTTTGAAAATCATAATAATGATTAATGAGTTCTATTTCTGTGGTAAAAAGTACGGACTTTAATTGGAAAGACATGTACGTGGGAAAAGATAATGAAAATATCAAAGAAATATAATGAAAATAGAATTGATTCATTACAATTTGTATGTACTCAGAATAGAGAATGTATAAAACGGAATCAATTTTAATGTCATGTTTGTTTGGTAGAAATATAATGAAAATAAAATTGATTCATTACAATTTTATGTTTAATTGTGCTATAAATTGGAAATGTAATGGAATCAATTTATAAAAGATAAGAAATACGGATTTAGAAAAATAATAATTTTAATAATATATTTTATTTTTAAGTAATAATTATTTAGAAAAATAACAATTTTAATAATGTATTTTGTCTCACGAAAAAAATAATAGTTGAATAACATTATTTAAATTTTATTGAATAAATTGATATTAGGATAATATTCAATGTTTTTAATTTCATTCTAGTTGTAAATTAATCACTGTAATATTGATTACTTATTTAATTATAGTGATTAAACCAAACAATATAATAATAATATTATTTTCTTTTCATTTAATTTCATTCCTATTCTCATTCATTTTTCATTATGTGAACCAAACGTTACAAAAATTAATAATTATAATAATACTTCATCAATTTTAAATACATTTAGATAAAAGTTATTGTTTATAAGTAACTAATAATTTTTTTTACAATTTAAACACGTTTTTTATTTTTACTATTTATTTAAAAATAATGTTTTTAAAAATAAAATATTAACATAATTCTTATTATATTATATTGTTTAAAAAATTTACATTAATTTTTATTTTTAACCATTTAGCACATGTTTATATATACAATAAAATAATATAAAAGTAAAAATAAATAAAATTCAGTTTAATTATTTAAAATATTATATATTTTATTATTAAAAATATTTTTTATGTAATTATATGTATATAAAATAATAATAGTAGTATATATTATGTTTTATTTAATCAAAATTGTAATATTATAATAATTATTTCTTTCTTAAATCTTAAGTATTATCGTTATAATGATAAAATCATTATATTTTTACATATAATTATAATTCTAATTACAAAGAATAGTAAAAAATTAACTAGTTCTAATATCATGGAAATGAAGTAATGTGCACGTGAGTCGTATATTTTTTTGCAAGTCGGTCCCATGATTAGTGTTCAGAAAACTGACTTTTGTTTTAGCGCTAAAAATGTTATCAAATTGGGATTTTAAAATTAGATATATATGGTCCTTTGGAGTTGTGTGTTGTGACAATTACAGGTCGCAAAGTGCAAAGAAATGACAAAATTATAGGAATGGTTACATTTTAATTACTCTTATTTTTATTTAAGTATACTTTTTTTACTTTTATTTTTAACTTAAAACATAAAATATCTTTATTTGATTATTCATATACTTTTTCACAAAATTCAACCATAATTTTAATGAATTAAAATAATTTAAAAATATAAATTATTAAATTTATTATTAAAATTAACCAAATTATATATGAATATATGTACATGTTAGGATACAAGCATACTTAAATACACTTATATTTCAAGTTTTTTTAAACTTCTATTTAAATTTACACGTATATCTTCTTTTTAAAATAATATATATTATCATTGTATTGAAATTATTATTTTTGATTTTCGGATTACCTAATCTTAATACAAAATTTAGTATTGATAATTTATAGTTTAGGTAATAATGGCACATGACTCAGATCCACCCAAAAGGTGTCTGTAATCCATAAAGAGTTTAAAAAAATCCTCATAGCAAAAGAAAAATAGAAGTGAAGGAAACTAAAAAACATCATGAAGAAAAAGAGTGAATTGTAATATTGGTAGTTTGATATCGACTGGAGTTTTGTAGTTTGTGAATTGTAATATTGGTAGCATTGGCATTAATAAATAAGGAATACCAGACATGGAACAACGACAAACGGAGATGGAAAGGAACATTTTTGGGTTAAAAATATAGAGGATAAAATTTATAAAAATTTATAAATTACTTAGTTTATTTTTAGATGATATTATAATGTCAATTTATTTCTAGTGAGAGGGGATGTCAAAAGTTTTTTAAAATATTATGCATAAGTTGTAAGAATTTTACGAAAATCTCTATAATAACATAAATTAGGATACATATGCTTAATTTCGGTGAAATATTGTTTGAAAAGCGGATTTTGAAGAAAACACACATGTAAGATGTGTTTCGTTGTGTTTTTTTAGCTCAATTTTAAATCCTATTATGATCACAATTTTTTTAAATTTTTTTAAAGTAACATAAAATGAGAAATTAGAGGAAAATGAATTAAGATTTTTTTTAACTAAACAAATGAGTGAAGAACTTCTTTTCATGAAAGAGTGAATTATGAATTTTGTCAAATGATCGGTGTAAAACTGCAAGCGTACAGTATTATAATTTTATAATAAAATAATAAGAAAAATATCAATTGTATCTAGAAAAATCACTAAGGTTGTTGTAATTGAAATTTAAAATAAAATCAATTTAAAGAAAATATGAAGAAAAAAATAAAAATGTTCAAAAATCAAATTAATAGGAAGAAAATTTCTAAAAAATTGATTTCACCTCATCTTTCAATATGTTTTATTAATCTAGATAATTAAATTTAATTATCTCTATTTGTTAGCAATATTAAAAAAAATATTCAAAGTCTTTTTTGATAGTCAATTGAAAATATTCTTGTTAATCAATTTACACAAAAATATGCAATTTAAAGAAGCAAGAAAACATTAAGACCAAATATTTTAATATTACACAGATTCATATAAGTATTTCGATCTTTATATTTACTTATACTGAAATATTCTAAATCTATCATATAATTTTCTCTTTCGATAGTAAATTATAAGATTAAAATCATTTAATTAATGACTAGTTAATTAGAAACAATAAAATCAAATAAATAAAAAAATATGAATAAAAATAATTCAAATTAATATAGAAAATTAAGTATATTTCATAATTAAATTACATCTTTTTTTTTAGAATAAAGAAAAAATATTTCATATTAAAAATTAAATTTAATATAACCGAATTCACAATAATTTTTTGAAAGAAATCGAAAGAAAATTGAATCACAAAAATAATTTTCTTTCTCGGTCCCAATTGCCCTCCAATTTATTTTTGTTTCCCCTGTTTTGTTTTCTACACTACTATTTGTTTTTGTTTTTCGTTTCTTTCGCGTCGGTCAACCTTCTTCTTCTTCTTCTTTTTTTTATCGCCTCATCCTCCCTTCATGTTGCTCTATTCGATTCTTCTTGTTACTACGGTCTTTATCCGATTCTTTTATATATATACATATACCCTTTTTAACCTAATTCACCGCTTATATTTTCTTTTATTATATATATAATTTAATTTAAATTTGATTCTTTAGATGATATGTTTTTAATTTTTTTTTTCAAATTTGTAATAAAATTTAAATAATAATAATAATAGATTTTAAATTTAATAATAAATAAATAAAATTAAACTAAAATTTAAAGTTAAAGAAGTAATTAATTATGACAAATTATATAAGTAATCATCAAATTAAAAATATGACAATAGTTCAGCC
Source organism: Hippophae tibetana (assembly GCA_037013495.1). NCBI lineage: Eukaryota > Viridiplantae > Streptophyta > Magnoliopsida > Rosales > Elaeagnaceae > Hippophae > Hippophae tibetana. Next base: position 33,459,485 of record CM072812.1, read on the forward strand.
AGTAAAGAAATATATTTGATTACTATTTTTATTTTCTTTGATTAATTATTTTATTAAAATATATTTTAATTAATTATTTTGATTAAAAATTATTACATTAAATTTAAGTTTAGTACACGATATTCGTGAAATCATAATTTTATTATCTTATTTACTATATGTCTTTATAACTTCACATGTTATGCAGTTGATTTAAATATTTCGAACAAATTACTTAACTTTTTATTAGAATAATTGATTAAAAGATTTTCCAATAATAAAAGTAATATATTCAAATAAAAAGTATTTAAAATGATAAGTTAAATTTTTTTAGATAACGTTAACAACTGAACGAAGGTTTTCCAGTTCTGTAACAATATAACATAGTTTTCTAAACACTAGTTTTGGAACCCATGCTTATGCATGGGTTGGTGATTCATATTTGGTAAGTATATTGTGTAAGTAATAATTATTATTGTTTAAAAATTTAACAGTAAGTATGATCATGAAGGACAAAGATACCATCTAAATAAGATATAAATATGTATGATTTGATACTATATTGACAAAATTTACATAATTTTATTTAATAAATCACTACATATTTTCATATAGATAATAGATAATAGATATAAAATAAAAATAAAAATAAATTAAAAAACAGAAATAAATACATAACTTACTGAATAAGGGGAAGTAAAATTGCTCCCTTTTATTAATAATATTGTATGATTTTTTTTCTAAGATTTTAATATTATATATTACTTTATATTATATCATGTTTATTTAAAAATTTAAATCATTTAATTAAAATATTTATTTAAACTATTTATAAAGATAAAATATATATAGTATTCTCTGGGTCATGGTTATTAGTCGTCATAATTGACAACTTCAAATTTGCTTTGCTTACTACTTCCAATATCAAACTTATGAAGACCTTAAGAAGCTTCTAGACTCGAGGCTCGGTAATGGCAACGGCCCGCGTGGAGACTCGCGGGTTGTGGGATGTTCTCTTTTCTCTTAACGCAATGCACTTGTTTATTGGTTTATTTTTTTCATTATTTTAATATTTTTTGTAATAGCAAGATGTGGTGGATGTGAGTAGAATGTGCCAGTTTTTTTAAACCGGCCCAAATTTTATATAATATTAAAGCCCAGACCAACTATTATTTAAAAAAAAAATGGAGGAAAACAGCGCTGTTCTAGCCTCTCCTCACTCTCAGCGTCTACCACCAAACGACTCCAGCCTCCCCAAACGATCATAGCACACTAATACTCCTCCCCAAACAGCGGCCATCGCAGAGCTTTCTTTGCGCTGAGCAGGAAGACCAGCCACCTCCACCATGGCGCAGAGCTTGAGCGACCATCGCGGGGCTTCTTCAACTTTGCAGCACATCCCTCACAGTCAAGGTTTGGAATTCTCATCTCCACCATCTGCAATAAACTAGTAAATTAAAAAGTCTATTTAACATGTTTACAAATGTCTGAAATGTTGTTTATATAAATATAACGTTTGAACTTAGTATAAACACTTAATTTAGTACAAATGTCTGAAATGTTGCATTCATGAATTTAGTGATGCATTGATGTTCAGCATATATGCCTCAAAAATACAATAAGATATCCTCTGTTCTTCTTCCCAATAAAAAGTTACATTGCAAATCATAGAATACATGTTATTCATTTTCTATAGCTTTCTGACATAAGCAAATAAGGTTTCTTCATCTTCTTCTTATTTATTTCTCTACTTTATTGATTTATTTTAATATGTTTTGAGACGTAAATTTCTAGTAATTATCCTCTTTTCATGAGATCATCAACTGCATGTAAAATCCTATTAGTTTAGCTTAATCACACAGATACATGATTTATTCATATTAGCACAAAAAAAAAATAAAAAATGGAAGATCGGTTTTGGCTCAAATGAAAAAAAGAAAAAAAAAAGGTGAAAATAAGTATTGAACGTTTTACCAAACTAGTAAAGTATATGAATTAGATTCTATTTTTTTTTTATCAAAATTGCTCTCCATATAAGGGTTATCAATATTGTGGTAAGATATTACTTTGTCGTGTTAAGTCTTACCACGACATTGAAGGTTAGTGATAAATCTTTTCATATTGAACCAATGCATTTTTATACTAAGCTAATGCTTTCCCAAACCAAGCCAATGTTTTACCACAGATTCCATTTTTTACCAAAATCAATCCAAGATAAGGTTTACACTTTTATGGTAAGACATTGTGTTATCATGGTAAGCTTTATTACAATACTGGATGCTAGTTGTTATAGGAAAAAATTGTCTTAGCTTACTGCTTCATTCTCTCCGTTCTCACGGTCGCTAGTCTCTGTTTTTAGCTCCAAAATTTGGCCATACAATGCAGAGAGACTTAAGTTAATATATATATATATAGCAAATGAGTATTAGGGTTTAAATAGATTTGAGTTTTGAGCTTTAATGTTTTCGGCCATCATTTTAACAAATCTCCATCTTCGCTCAAAATAAAAACATATTCTTCGTATGAAATTTCTCGGATTACCAAATAACCATCGTCCAAAGCCCCGATGGGTGATCATCTTTTACAAATACCAATCAAGTTCAAGCAATGCTTGAACTTGTTAAATGAAACTGGTTTAGTTAACATATCAGTTGGATTTTCTGTAGTGACTATCTTATTGACAACAATAACACCCTGAGATACAATGTCACAAACGAAGTGATATCTGACATCAAAGTGTTTGGTTCTTTCATGATACATAGTATTCTTAGTCAAGTGTATCGCACTCTGACTATCACAAAATACAACAGAAGTATCCTACTATAAACCCAAATCACAAACCAAACCTCTAAGCCAAATGACTTCTTTAACAACTTCTACTACTGCCATGTATTCTGCCTCTATTGTAGACAAAATAATTGTAGAATGTAAAGTAGCCTACCAACTAATGACACAATGAGAAAGAGTGAAGACATAACCTGTCAGAGATCTTCTTCTATCCAAATCACCAACATAATCAGAATCTACATAACTAATAACACTACAACTGGTATTAGAACTTCCATCATATACCAAACCAAAATTAGATGTGCCTCTCAAATACCAAAGTATCCATTTCAATGCTTGCCAATGACCCTTACCAAGATTACCCATATATTTGCTGACAACTAACTGCATGTGAAATATTTGAATGAGTACAAACCATAACGTACATCAAACTACCAACGACACTAGTATATGGAACCTGAGACATGTATCGCTCTTCTTCTTCTGATTGTGGTGACAAATCCAAAGAAAGCCTGAAATGCGCAGCTAATGGCGTACTCACAGGTTTAGACTCTTTCATACTAAAGCGTTCAATAACTTTTTCAACATAACTTTTTTGAGTCAAATAAAACTTGCCCGCTTGTCTGTCCCTATAGATTTCCATGTCCAAAATTTTCTTTACTGTACCTAAATCTTTCATCTCAAACTCACCACTAAGTTGAGACTTTAATTTCTGAATCTCAGATTTGTTCTTAGAAGCAATAAGCATGTCATCAACATAAAACAAAAAATAAACGGATGAACCATCCTGAAATCTTTTATGATAAACACAACTATCATAATCACTCCTAGAGTAACCATGATCAATCATAAAAGAATCAAACCGTTTATACCATTGTCTAGGGGATTGCTTCAACCCATATAAATACTTTTTCAATAAACAAACATGATCTTCCTTACTTGGAACAACAAACTGCTCTAGTTGATGCATATATATTTGTTCCTCAAGCTCACCATGTAAGAAGGTTGTCTTGACATCAAGTTGTTCTAATTCCATGTCAAGCAATGCAACCATAGCAAGCAATACACGAATAGATCTATGTTTCATAACAAGTGAAAATAGTTCATTGAAGTCAATACCTTTCTTCTGATAATAGCCCTTTGCAACAACACGTGCCTTGAACCTAGCTGCTTCAACCTCGGGTATACCTTTCTTTTTCTTGAAGATCCATTTGTTTCCAACAATCTCCTGGCCCTTAGGCGGTTTCACCAATTCCCAAGTATGATTCTTATGAAGTGATTCAATCTCTTTATTCATAGCAACCAACCACTGAACAGACTCATCACAAGTGACAAACTGATGATAACTAGAAGGCTCATGCACCTCAATAGACTCTACCATAGACAATGCAAAAGAAACTAAGTCTACATCTGTGTACCTCTGAGGGCATTAAATCTATTTTATTCCTTTACCCTTAGCGATACTATATGGTTGCTCATGTTGCTCTTCTGCCACATCATGAGCCGAATCATCTATTTCATCCACAAATGGTTAATCTGAAGTGCCCTCTTGCACTTGACTAAGAGTTCCACTTTCAAGCTCCACCTACTCACTAACACCGTGGTCTTTATCTGTAACAATAAACTCTTTTTTTCTTTTTCAACATGGAAAACTCATCAAACTTAACATCTCTACCCCAAAAATATAAATTTCAATGCCCTAGGCTCAAGTTTACCATCATTAACATGAGCATAAGCAAGACAACCAAAAACTTTCAAATCATAATAATTAGCAAGAGTATCAAAGAATACCTCAAACGGAGTCTTCAACTCAATTGTAGTTGATGGAAACCGATTCACCAAATAATAGGCATGATTACAAGCTTCAGCCTAAAAGGATTTATCCAAGTCAACTTGAATGAGCATACAACGAGCTCTTTCTTAGATATTCCTATTCATATGTTTGCTACTCCATTTTGCTATGGTATATGATGCATAGTGCAGTGTCTCACTATGCCATTTCTTTCACATAACTCATTAAATTGACTTTCAAAAAACTCTAAACCATTGTCAGTGATCAAATGCTTAATTTTCTTGCCTGTTTGATTTTCTATACAAGTCTTGAATTTTACAAATTTTGAGAACACATCATTCTTGTTCTTCAGAAAATACACCCAAATGTGACAAGAGAAGTCATCAATAAAAATCAACATATACTAGACACCACCCTTAGACAAAACATGAGAAGGACCCCAAATATTTGAATGAATATAATTAATAGTACCTTTCGTTTTATGGATGGTTGTACTAAACTTGACTCTACGATGCTTTCTATAGACACAGCTCACAGAAATCAAGATTTCTAGTTTTCTGACCACCAAGTAAATCCCGCTTGCTCAAAATAGACATCCATGCCTCACTCATATGCCCAAGCCACATATGCCATAATCGAGTAGTATTTGAATCTTGATCTGATGAGAACGAAACTGAAACAATACCAATAATAGTGCTACCTTGAAGTATATAGAGACCACACAGAAATTGCCTTTTAATAACAATGAGAGCACCCTTACTAACTCTTAAAAATCCACCTTCAACTACATACTTGTAGCCTTATGAATCAATAGTACCCAAAGATATCAAGATCTTTTTCAAATCTGGAACATGGCAAACATCTTTCAAAATCCTAACAATACCATCATGCATCTTAATTCGAACAGTACCAATACTAACAACCTTGCAGGACATATTGTTTCCCATCAAGACAACACCCCCATCAATAGACTGATAAAAAACAAACCAGTCTCTACTGGGGCATATATGGTAAGTGCAACCCAAATCAAGAATCCAAACATCTCGAGGAGAACCAATAGATACTGATAGAACATTTTCACCATCAGAACTAGAAATATCTGCAACACCAGCAACATCATTAGTACTAGAAGACGTTGTTGTAGATTTTCCTTTACCTTTGAGTTTCATACAATTTACTTTCCAGTGCTCTTCTTGACGACAATAGTTGCATTTATCCTTTCATTTTCTAGATTTGGATCTAGACTTGCCTCTATTATTACTTGTGCCTTTTTTTATTTCTACCTCTGACAAATAAACCATTGCTATTATCATTGTTGCTAGTAGACACATTTTTCTTCAATTCTCTAGAATTCAAAGCTGCTTTGACATCCTTCAAAGAAATAGTGTCTCGCCCATATAACATGACATCAATAAAATATTCAAATGAATGAGTTAAATAACATAATAGAACTAAAGCCTGATCCTTATCATCAATCTTAACACCATCATTTTTTAGATCATGAATAATTTTAGTAAATTCATCAAGGTGATTTTGTAAAAGTGTACCTTCTGATATTCTAAATGTATACAAACGTTGCTTCAAATATAACCGACTTGTTAAAGATTTGGTCATATGCAAATTCTCCAATTTAAGCCATAACCCAACAGGAGATTCCTCATCACCAACCTCGCATAGTACCTCATCAGACAAGGATAACTGAATTAAACTGAGAGCATTTTCCATCAATGCATCTTTTTCTTCATCAATCAATTTTTCTGACAATTTATCTTTGCCTTCAAGTGTCTTAACAAGCCATTCTTTATCTAATACGTCTCACATCTTCATACGCCATAGACTAAAATCATTCCTACCATTAAATTTCTCAATTTCACATTTTGCTGCCATGATATAAAACCTAATATTAAATAAACAGAAGCACAATCCAGTAAATATGAAACCAATCAGATAACCAGAAGCTCAAAATAAATCCAAAAGAGAAAACTTGACCGGTCCTAATAAATAGTAGAATAACCCAAAGCTCTGATACCAATTTGTTATAAATTAGCACTTGTGGAAGCGAAGTTCGGATCCAATTTTAGTTATAGATGAAAAATGACCATATTCTGATAGAGACGACGATACGCCTAGATAAATGCCTTCCTATATTATGTCAATGCGTTACTTCGAATTTCATTTTTTTACTAAAATCGTTTCAAAATAAAGCTTAATATTGTTGTAGTAAGTTTTATCTCCGATTAATTTTGATAAAAAATGAAATATTATCCAAAATCACCTATGATTTTAAGTAATTTTTTCTAAAGCATTCGTATACCCCTACTAGGTTCTCATCTTTTGGGAGTATCTCAATATAGGATGTATCTCAATATCATTTTTTGTCTTTTACCAATTAGTCAATGTCTTCTACGAAAACCATCAATTTTGATGACTTAAGTGGTATGCTTAGTTTGTTTAAGCCTGTAGTGATATGCTTTATAGGTTAACTTTTACAGTAGTATTGTATTTAAGTATTTGAAAGCACTTATGTTGTTTAATTCATAGATGTGTATTTTCACATATGTATCAAATGTAAGTATTTCTTTAGATCTTTGATGTAATTTGGTGTGTGATCGAGGAGTTGGTATAGGAATAGGAGAAACATAAGCTATTAGAGGACACAAGATGGGACCAAAAGCAGATAAAGAAAAAGACATTGGAAACTATAAGAAGAGATGAGATATGTTCACTCAAAGTGTTAGAAATGCCATTGGAAACAATCATTATCAATAGAGATTTTGGCTAACCGGCAAAATTCATTATTTTTTGATAGGCTTTAAAAGTAAAAGAATAATTTTTTGGGCCATTTTTCATAATTTGGTAAATATTTTTGTACCAGTTTTTATACCAATGAATTGTTTTACACCATCTCATATGGTGGTTTTAAAAACTTGTAAAAAATATATTCATTTTAAGTATGTTAGAAATTGACGAATTATAGTCGTATTGTACTAGTGTAAGAACAAAAACAAAAATAGTAAAAAGATATAATTGCTCAAATTTTGTGACAAATGCCTTGGCCTCGTACTTGTCTAGGATTTCACATCATTTTTACACATTGATCATAATTTTAGCAATTTTTAGCATAAATATCATCAATTTTTGATAAATTTGTACATTTTTCTTAACTACCAACAACTTATCCCAAAACTTATAGTTTTATATTAATTTACTTAATTTAAAGACCAAAAGATCATATTTTCATAATTTCAATAAAATGATATCAATGTCATATCCCACAACATCTCTAGTAGCCGATAACGATGACTTTATCATATCTCAATTGACAACTCCACTAGAGCTTTAGTGACCCCGTCGATGCTTTGGCAACCATCATCAACAAGTTGACTGATACTCCGACAATCACTACCAACAAACTTATTAGATTTACATGTAACATATTATATATAAAAATAATAGTAGATATAATATGTTACATACAAATGTAAATGTATATATAATATGTTATATATAAAGATACATATGGATGTAACATGTTACTTTTGATAAGTCACCGAAACTACGATGAATGTCTACATATAAAAATACAAACAGATGCAATATGTTACATAAAAAGATATATGTAAATGTAACATGTTACATCCAATGAGTCTTTAGAATTACGATAGATGTAACATATTACATACAAAAATAAATAGAAATGTAATAAATTACATAATAAAGTTAACTTTACTAAATACGAAAAGTCAATATCAAGAGCTTGACACAAATTGGTATATAGCAAATTAAGATACCAAAGAATTTTAAGAGTAAAAACATTGAACTATTTTGATTTATAAATAAAAGTATTAACTTTTGGTGTAAATAGATTGATCTAATTTAGGGTGATTCGTTAGATTGGTGAATCAGATTGACTTAGCTGGATTAATTGAAATCTAACTTGTCAACCTATTTTTCTTTTATCTTTAATTGAAAGACTATCTTTAATATGTATTAGATATGATTTAAAATTTTAATTATTTTAAAAAAGAAAATAAAAATTAAGATGATAGAAAGTGTTTGATCATTTTTTAATTTTTAATACCAATAAGTTATCTTAATAAAAAAGTGAATAAAAAATTTTATCTACCAAATTATTTTAACATTTATTTATTATCTTTTCTATTAAAAAAATCTAGTAATAAACTTATTCTTTTTATATCAAGTTATTTATAGCGAAAAATTAAATGTAATTTAAAGTTATTTATTTATTTATTTTTTAATTAAAAAATATTAAATTTAAGAATTTATTACTTTTTATATAAAAATAATTAATAAAGAAAAAAATAAAAAATCTTCTTATAGAAAGATAGTATTATATTAAAAACTAAAATAAATATATATATAAATATATAGATTTTAAGTTAATTAATAAAAAGTATTATATTATTAATTATATTTAATAAAAAAATCAAATTTAAAAAATTGACAGATTAAATAGATCCAACGGACCGGTTTACTGCAACACATAAGCTGATGTGTTCCTGTATTGGACTAATACTGTGGTTAAAGGTTTACACCTCTAACTCCTGTCCTTCAACGTTTTCAATGTACTCTTTGATGGAAACAGTCGGCTCAAATTCATCATCAAACATACAGCCGTTCTCACACAAGATCGAAATTATTAATTTCGAACAATAAAATGAGACAACTCTTATAAAATTCTTACTCCCATACATGATATACTTTATGTCAACAAAAAAATGTATATATTTGAATTAACTGTAACAAAATAATAAAATTCAAAAATAAAGAAACCCCAGAGACAATGAAGGGGCAAAATGGTCGCAATTAGGGAAACGAGGGAGACAATGAAGAGCGTGCGAGAAAAAGATATGGAAAACAATGAGGACTTGGAAATAAGGTTAGGGAGAATACTAACAAAAGATTCTGTGTTTGACTACAATCGCCAGCAATAGTACCATTACCTGCGACAACCCAATACTTGCAGTAAGAAATCAAAGGTAAATGTTTGAGTTCCATGAATGTTCTGGAATGATAAAAAAAGAAGAAGCTATAAGGTAAAAAAATGTAAAATTATGTATCCAAAATGTGATCGTACAGTGGGGAAGGGAAAAAGTGGTATTGGACTAAAAAAGCTGATATAACAGGGCAATATTCTCTTAGTTTTACACCTTCAAGTGCAACCCAACCAATGACCCAAGAGCAAGGTAGCACGTCCCAAGTAAGTTTGTAATTATCATATGGACACCGGACAAAGGGACCCATGAGGCCATTAATACATTAAAGCTATTTATCATAAGGAATTGTCAAGCTTAGAAGAGGCTCAAAATTTCAACCGAGATGAATTTGTTAAGATTCAGGAAGAGCTTGTTAAGGCTACTCTCAAAGAATATTTGGAAAGAAAGATAAAGAATCCAATGGTTAAAGGAGGGGAATCGGAATACAAAGTTCTTTCATGCGAGGGCAACACAAAGAATAAGAAGAAAACAACTTTTGAGCTGTTGGATTTTAAAGGATGGTGGATTACCGAGCTTGAATAGACTTAGTTAAATCTTCAATGCCTTCGCAGTTAGAATGGAAAAGGTGTTACAAGCTGTACAACACCAGGTCTCACAAGCTTTGGATGTATCTTATAAAGAATGTATCTGACTTGGATATTTTTAAAGCTTTGCTGCAACTTAATTCGAATAAGATACTAAGTCCTGATAGTTATCCCACTGCTTTTTTCCAACATTTTTGGCAATTTATTAGACAAGATGTATTGAAGACAGTTAAAGCTTTTTTCGGTTTTGGAATTATCTCTACTACTGCCAACTATGCTTTTATTAGACTTGTTTCGAAAGTAGATAACCCAACAACCCTGACTCAGTTAAGGCCAATTAGCTTGTGCTCTATAGTGTATAAAATCATTGCTAAGATGCTTGCTAATATTCTTAGGAATAGAGAACATGATGTTAAAATTGGGATTCAAGCCAAATTCTATTTCTTGGGTCATTTCATTTGCATCTATTGTTTCTTATTCTTTGGTTCTTAACGATGAAATTGTAGGATATTTTAAGCCTGAAAGGGGGATACACCAAGGCTATTCTCTATCATCGTATTTTTTTCTTATATGTGCAGAAGGCCTTTCGACTTTGATTACAATTCAAGGGTTGCGACCAAGTAGAGCAGAACCTACCATATCTTATTTACTATTTGCAAGAGGACTCCTTGGTATTTTGTAAGGCTTCGTTGGCAGAAATTAGCATAGTGGAAGAGGTCTTGTCTACTTATTGGAAAGCTATCTTATTTACTATTTGTAGATGACTATGTGGTGTTTTGCAAGGCTTCATCGGCAGAAATTAGTGTTGGAACAAATATGTGAAAAACTATATAAGAACGATATTACCGATATACTGAAATAAATTGTTTGAGTTGAGTCGTGGACTAGATTGTTCTCTTTAAAACGTTTCGCGGCTCTGTTCTGACTTGTGCAAACAAATATAATCTCGTCGTCTCTAGGATAAAACAACACAAAATCTTTATTTTTTGTCTAGGAACTTTACTGCACTCATGAAGACCGGAATGCTACATCTGTAAAATTTTGTTGCTCAGAAAACTCAAAATAATTTAGGATTTGCTTCTTTTTCTTTCTGAGATCTTTTTTCTTAGTGAGATATGTTTGCAAACTGTTGTGTTAAAAATGAGAGCTGAGTGTCACGACCTTATTTTTCAAGTAGAGATCGTGCGGCACTTAGCACCGTCCGTTGCACTAAGCCTGCCTTTGAACCCGAATGAAACTCCAAAGAGAATAGAGAGAGAGTTTGCAAAGAATGCTTTGTATTGCTCTAGAGAGAGATTATCTTACAATTTCCCAAGGATTTCCCAAGATGAATACAAATGAAGACCAATGGGTCTATTTATAGTGTGGCTTTAAGCTTAAGGCTATCCACCACTTTCTAGAGTCTTCCTAGTCTAGAATGTACAAGAGAATTCTAGAATTATGTACAATATGCCACAAGGGTCTAGGACCTTCTAGCCAACTCTAGAGTCTTCTAGGTTTGTCTAGTTCCTTCATGCACCTTCCGGGATGTTCCATAAGCTTCCAGCAGCTTCTACATCCTTCCCGAACCATCCGGCACGTTCTAGAACATTCCAGCCCATTCTAGCACTCTCCAGCGTGCTCTAGAACGTTCTAGGGTCTTCTAGCTTGAGTTGAGTCCATCCAACTCTAGCTCTTTCTAGACATCTCTAGACAACTCTAGAACTTTTCATGTAGAATAGTCTAGATCCTTTAGGCAACCATCATTTGTTTGGATTTTTAGGGACAATTTGAGCGGGACGTGACATGAGGCTCTTTATTTATAGGTTTCAGAAACCGTGTGACCATTATGATAATAATGGTAATGTCTGGGTGGAGAGCGTAACATCCATTTTCTTGAGTAAAGAAGAGTAACAACCATTTTTTGAGTAAAAAATAGTAACGGTCATTTTCTAAGTAATGAAGAGTAACAACCATTTTCTGAGTAATAAAGAGTAACGGTCATTTAATGAGTAATGAAGAGTAACAATAATTTAATGAAGAGCCAACCCTTTACTATTTATACATCTTCTAAGTGATGTAAAATAGCAATGTGGGACAAGGCAAAACAAAATTGGCATCACTTGTTTTATAAAAAAATCACTTTTCTAACAATCCCTTCCTTGAATTTTATATAAAAATAGTTTTCATCGAGCAACCGATCAATTAAAAATATAAGATTATGCATAAGCAAAAGGTGTCTATCGACTTGAACCTTTGCATAATGTTGATGTTTTAGAATATACTAGAATAACTCGTAGTTTTGAACTCTATCTCTAACAACATTACACAACCTTTCCAAGGTGTAATTTGAAAAACCCGTGCTTTACGACCATGCACGTGTATCCTAGTATAGTGAATGCTCTAGTAAATTTTGCCCAAATATTTCCATAAGAAGCGGCCACACTTCCACATTCACATAGGTGAGTCTATCAAGAGCACTCTTGTAGATATGTACTCCACTCCACATAGAGTATAGAACTCATTAAGAGTTTAATAATTAACTCATCATTTTTCTATTGCTTCAGGACTTCATGCTTCTAACAATATAGAATGAGATTTCAAAATAGCATGATTCATCTCATATCACTTCATGACTTATTATTATCCTTTGAACTTATTTCTTGGGATCTCTAGTCTATAAGTTTGGTTACAATCATGACTGACTCTTCATTCTAAGGGCATTAGTCTCATTCCTTTTGAGGTTTTGAAAACCTTCTCTCTCGGTAATCCTTTCGTCAAAGGATCTGCCAATTTTTCATCAGAACGTACATGATCCACTCTTACAGCTCCTATAGAGAGAAATTCTCTAACAGTATTGTGCTTATGACGTATCTGTCGTCTCTTGTCGTTGTAGTAACGGTTCTGAATCTTTGCAATAGTCGCGGTACTATTGCAGTAGATCAAGAAAACTAGTATAGATCTTTCCCATAAAGGGATCTCAACTAACATACTTCTTAACCAGCTTGCTTCTTCACTAGCAGTAGCTAATGCTATCATTTCAGACTCCATTATAGATTGAACCAATATTGTTTGTTTTTTAGACTTCCAAGAAATAGCTCCACCAGCTATGTTAAATATATAACCACTAGTTGCTTTGGAGTCTTCTGATAAAGTGTTCCAATCAGCATCGCTATATCCTTCTAAAACAACGGGAAACCTTTTATGATGTAATCCAAGGTTCATAGTTCTCTTAAGGTATCTCATAACCCTTTCAATAGCATTCCAATGCTCTACACTAGGTCTACTGGTAAACCTACATATTAGTCCTACAACATAAGCTATGCCTAGTTTAGTGCAATCAGTAGCATAACGTAAGCTATAAATGATGCTCGCATACTCAGTTTGTCTAACACCGTCTCCGGTGTTCTTGAACAACTTTACACTAGAATCATAAAGAGTACATGTAGGTTTATAATTAGAGTAATTATATTTCTTTAAGATCTTCTCAATGTAATGAGATTGATCTAGAGAAATTCCCTTTTTAGACCTAGTAATCTTTATACCAAGGATTACACTCGTTTTTCCGAGATCTTTCATATCAAAGTTAGCACTTAACAAAGTTTTCACATTATTCATAACATGAATATTTGATCCAAATATAAGCATGTCATCCACATATAAACATATAATAGTGCAAATGTCATCTTCTAATTTATAATAAATGCATTTGTCACTTTCATTTATTTTGAATCCATGTGAGATAACTAGATTATCAAATTTTTCATGCCATTGCTTAGGTGCTTGTTTTAGATCATAAAGGAATTTATCTAGTTTACAAACTTTATTTTCTTGACCTGGGACAAAAAATCCTTCAAGTTGATCCATATAAATTTCTTCTTCTAAGTCACCATTTAAGAAAATAGTTTTGACATCCATTTGGTGCACTACTAAATCATGGATAACAGCAAGAGAGAAAAGTACACATATGGAAGTTATTCGTGTGATTGGTGAAAAGGCATCAAAGAAATCTACATTTTCCCTTTGCCTATACCCTTTGACTACAAGACGAGCTTTGTACTTTTCAATAGTATCATCGGGTTTTCATTTATTCTTTAGTATCCATTTACATCCTATGGTTTTGCAACTAGGAGATGAGTCAACTAAATGCCAAGTTCTATTATACTTAAGAGAGTCCATTTCATCATTTATGGCTTCTTTCCATAAGTTGTCATATAAAGAAGATAATGCTTCTTTAAGAGTTTGAGGATCTTCCTCTAAGGTATAAGCATAAAAATTAGACCCAAAATCCTTAAGGGTTCGAGCTTGTTTACTTCTCTTAATTTCAGTGTTTAATTCCTCATTTTATTCACTAGTTTTAGTTATGGGTAAACTACTAGAAGATGAGCCTCCACTACTTTTCAATTTAAAGGGAAACTTATTTTCATAGAAGTCAACATCATTTGATTCTATAACTACATAATCATTTAAGTCATAGAATTTATAAACTTTACTATTCACAATGTATCCTATTAATACACATTCATATGCTCTACTAGTAAGTTTATTTCTTTTAGGATTAGGGATCCTAACATAGGCTAAAAAACCCAAAGTTTTAAAATAAGTTAAATTAGGTTTCTTATTTTTCAAAACTTCATATGGTGAAATTTTCCTTGTAGATTTAGGCACTCTATTTAGCACATATCAAATAGTTAATAAAATTTCTCTCCACTAATGGGAAGCAGCACCAAAATTTAATAAAATTGCAACAATTGATTCAGTAAAAGTTGTATTTTTTCTTTCAGTTTTGCCATTCATTTCAGGAGAATAAGGTACAATTTTTTCATGAATGATTTCATGAGTTTTATAAAAATCATTGAAAGTATTAGAATCATATTCAGTGCCCATGTCACTTCGAAATCTTTTTATTTTTCATTAGATATATATAAGTATGGTCTAAATAGTCATTTATAAAAGTTATAAAGTAGTGCTTTCTATTTCTAGTTAACTTTCCATCAAGTTCACATATGTGAGAGTGTATTAAATCTAAAGGTTTAGATTCTCTAACTACTGATTTATGTGAAGTTTTGGTTATTTTAGCTTGACTACAAAAATCACATTTTTCAAAATCATTCAAAGATAGTTTAGGAATTAGTTCTAAGGTACTCATGTTCTTGATTATGCGTTTATTAACATGACAAAGTCTAGCATGCCAAATATTAGAAGAACTCAACATATAGGCAGAAGAAGAAACTTTATTGATTTCAACTTTTAATTTAAACATGCCATCAATGGCGTACCCTTTCCCAACAAATATATTATTTTTAGTTATAGTATATAAATCAGCCCCTATAGTTTGAGTAAACCCAGCTTTGTTAAGAAGATAGTTTGAAACTAAGTTATTTTTCATCTTTGGAGTATGCAGGACATCCTTCAAGATGACAGTCTTTGCAGAGGTAAAATTTAATTCCACCTCACCAGTACCAACAACTTTAGTGGAGTGAGAGTCGCCTAACAGTAGTTTCTTATTCTCATACTCAGAATAGGACTTGAACATGTCTCGATCATGGCAAACATAGAGAGAAGCACCAATGTCCACCTACCATCCCTCGGATCCACCAAAAAAATTGACTTCAAATATCATAGCAATAAGTTGATCTTCGGTAAGGTTTGCTTGCGGGGTAGGACGATTCCTGTTCTGGCAGTTCTTGGCCAAGTGGCTAGGTCTGTTACAACTATAACACATGAATGTGTTATTCCTTAAGGGGGTTGAGGTCCATTCTAGGGAGGATAGTTTCTGTTTCTATTTTGGTGGTTTCAGTTTTGGTTATTATTGCGATTCTGAGTTTTTATATTTATACCTTTAGGTTTTAGAATTGCAGAGGAGGGTTTCTTATTGGACTGTTGTTTAAGACAACGAGTACTTCGTCTCTTTGGTTTTTTTTTCGGGCTTCTTTTTCTATTCTTAAACGGGTTATAAGACTTGTTAAAGAAAATTCCTTAGTTTTATGTCTAAGTGTATTCTTAAATTTTTTCCAAGCAGAGGTAATTTATCTATAATAACAACTACTTGAAATTGTTCATCTAAAGTCATACCTTCAGAAGTTATTTCGTGTGTTATCTTCTACAATTCATGTGATTGAGTTTCTACAGATTTTCCATCAATCATTTGATACTTCATGTATCTACTAACAACATACTTCGTAGTTCTAACTTCTTTAGTATCGTATTTCTTTTGAAGTACTTCCCAAATTTTCTTAGTATACTTATCAGAGTTATAATAATCATACAAGTCATCAACTAAATTTTTTGCATAGAAAATCATTTTTCATCCATGTGTTTAAATCCTTAGTTGTAGCTTCAGTAGGAGGATTAGACAGCGTTGGTTTTTCAATAGTAAGAGCAGAAACGAAATTTTTCATGGTTAAGAAAAATAACATTTTTTGTCTCCATCTTTTAAAGTGTAGTCCCTTTAAGCGAAATGGTTTGTTGAGATCAACAATTAATATTTCAGTAGACATGATAGATAGAAATTTGTCTTAAAATTGTTGGAACAAATATGTGAAAAACTATGTAAGAACGATGTTACCGATGCACTGAAATAAACTATTTGGGTTGATCGGGGACTAGGTCGCTCTCTTTAAGGCGTTTTGCGACTCTGCTTAAACTTGTGCAAGCAAACACAATCTCGTCGTTCCTAGGATAAAACAGCTCAGAATCTTTTTTTTCTGTCTAGGAACTTCATTGCACTGATGAATACCGAAATGTTACACCTGTAAAATTTTGTTGCTCGAAAAACTCAAAATAATTTAGGATTTGCTTCTTTTTCTTTCTGAGAGAAGAGTAACGACTATTTAACGGATATTTTTGAGTAAAGAAAAAATAACGACTATATTCTGAGTAAAAATAAATAACAGTCATTTTATGAGTAAAAAAAATAACAGCTATTTTTTTGAGTAAAAAATGTAACGATCATTTTTACGAGTGAAAAAGTATTTAAAAAAAAATAAGACCTTACACGCACACGAGCTAGACACGATTGGTCGGACATTGACGTGCACGAATGTGATATTATATTTACTTAGATCCTCTCCATTTCAAAAAAAATAGGTAACCTTTAATTTCCAAACATAATAGTAAAACTTTTGCTATTTATATATCTTTTAAATGATTTAAAATATCAATAACTGATAAATAAATAAAAATAAATAATTTTTTTTTTGCATTCCTTGTTTTATAAAAAATTCACTTTCCCAACAATTAGCACAGTAGAAGAGGTCTTGTCTACCTATGGGAAAGCATGAGGACAAGAGGTCAATTGTCTATCCCTAAGGAGGTGAGCAGATCTCTACAAAGTCGATTGACCATTCAACACACTGGGGAATGGAGAAATATTTGGGTTTTCTGCGCTTGTTGGTACATCAAAGACCATCACTTTTGAATTTATTAGAAAGAAGGTGCAATAGAGAATTCAAAGTTGGCCCAAATAGTTTTTATCACCAGCTGGAAGAGAAACCCTCATGAAATCGGTGTCTTCGGCTATTCCTAATTTTGCCTTGTCTTGTTTCTCCTACCAAAGTCTCTATTTAGTGAAATTAGCTTCTTAATAGCTCGTTTTTTAATGGTCTGGCTCTGATCGGAAAAATAAAATTTATTCGAAAAGCTGGAAGGATTTAATGAAACCAAAAAAGGAAGGAGGATTGGGTTTTAAAGATTTGAGACTATTTAACATTTCCATGTCAAGGATGAGGATTTTTTTCACATCCCATGTCCTTATTGGCACCAATTTTGAGGCATAAATACCTTATGAACACTTCCTTCTCGGAGGCAAAGGTGGGATTTAATGCCGCTTGGGCATGAAGAGGAATAGTTGAATCAAAGAAATTATTGTATGATGGTCTCTGTTGGTTGCCTGGCCCAAATAGTTTGCTGATCATTTAGTAGCATCCATGGATCCCAAGAGGGGGACTGTTTAAGCTAATAACTCTCACAATGACATCAGTTACCAATGTCTAGGAGCTAGCTTGTCGATAGACATGGAAATTGGGATGCTTATAGCGTAGAGTAATTATTTCTTCTTGATAATAATGCTTATATTATTTATGCTATTCCACTGAATAGAGAACAAGTGGATGATCTTCCTTTTTGGTACTTCCGCAAAAATGTGATATATAAATTTGGGTAAAAAACTCATAATCAACTTTTTTAACTCGCTGCAATTTACAAAGAATGGTTGGTGGGTTGTATTAACTAACTGTCAGTAGTAGGTAAGTATTATTGAAAAGTAGAGGACCACCAAGCATCTTCCATAGCCTATAGGGCATATAGAGATCTAACAATTAATCGTTACTAATTAAAAAATCAAAACTAGCACCAATAATGGAGAATCAAACCCAAACGAAACCAAGAATATTATGCCTTCATGGATTCAGAACTAGCGCTGAAATCCTCAAGAAATTGGTGTCAAGGTGGCCTCAGTCTGTGCTTGAAAAGCTGGACCTTGTTTTTCTCGATGCCCCTTTTCCTGCTTTAGGCGAAGTTGAATCCATTTTTGATCCTCCTTATTTCGAGTGGTTCCAAGCTAATCAGGTTAATTTCATTTTCATCTTAGTTTTACATAGTTTTGCAGAATATTAAATACATTTTTTTTCTTCCTCTTTTCCACTTACAGGATTTTACTGAGTACACAAATTTTGATGAATGTCTTGTCTACATAGAAGATTACATATTAAAGAATGGCCCTTTTGATGGATTTCTGGGTTTCTCACAGGTTACAATTAATTTTCCTATAAATTTTTTGAAGTTTTATTTCGTAATTATACATTATTTTGATTGATGAAGGAATTACACAGGGAGCCGTTTTAGCAGCTGCTTTGCCTGGGATGCAGAGAGAGGTAAACATGCATAAAACTGAAGCAAGAAAATACATCTGATCTCATTTGTACAAATTAAGAAGTCAATACATTTTTTTAAAATCCAAGTTACATAATCATAGAAGAGTCAAATTATCCAACTAGTTGCTAACATTATGATATAAGGTAAAATTCTTGGATTCGAAACTTAAAAATATAGATACTAAAACACACTAGAAAAAAATAAAAAAAATATGTCTAGGTTAAAGTTAACTTTGATAAGTTGGGTATCCTCTTTGCTCTATCTTATCTAAATTTTATTTAAATTAATTTTAATTCAACCCATTAAACTGACTCATTTATATAGTTTTGTTTAAAAATAAGGATGTTAATGTAAATATTTTATTTTCAATATATTTTTGTAAGATAAAAAAATATTTTTTTTAAGTATTTGTTTTCGTAACGACATTTTAGTAATTAGTTTTTAAGAAAGATAGTTATTAAATAAGTTAACTAATTTAAGTTTATGAGATAAATAAGTTATGTTTTTTTTTATCTCTTTAGTTCATTTGATTAACTTTAATAAATGATAGGATTTAACTTTTTATTTAATATTTAATACCACAAGATGACAAACCAAAGTAAGTATTAAAATGTAATTAGCCATCTACTTACCATAATTATGTACTTCTAACACATATACATTGTCTCAAATTATGATGAAATGTAAGTAAATAATAATGTCACAATTTTAAATTATCCAAACATTATTTATCTTAATTTTAAAAAGTTTAATAATAATGGTTGTAAAGAACTAACACTTAATGTGTCAATAGGGGGTTGCTCTTACAAAGGTACCAAAGATAAAGTTTCTGATAATAATATCAGGAGACAAGTTTGGGGGACAAAAGTTTGGAGCACCTAAGCTGGCTACTAATGCATTTTCATCTCCTGTTGATTGCGCATCTCTCCACTTTTTAGGTAAGATTAGTTTTGTTGGCATATGCAAAAAAAAAGAAGAAAAAAAATTATATATATATATATATATAAGGTTTAATATATATTTTAATAGATAATAAAATATAAAGATATATTTGATAAAGATGAATATATGGGTTTTTCAATATATTAATCTAAATTTGTAATATATAGAGAGTAGAGTTTAAATTTAGGTAGAAATTGTTACAATTTTAAATATGATCTTTTCCAATTGTAGTCTTTACTTTATATAATATAAATAAAACTTATTTGTAATTAATAAATAAAAATAATGATACTCATAAAATAACAATATAGTTTTATATTAATGGATACTATTAACTTCATTTATATAAAATAATTGCATGCTAGATAATAAATAAATTTACATAGATTTTTGTTTTACACAAATAAAGATTTTACTATATGACTTGGGTTATACTCTGCTAATCACTTGTGTTGTCTTTCGTCGTCATGTAACAACATTACTTTTTAAAAATAATGTACATTAATTAATTATTCATTTAGTTCTTATGACATAATATATAAAGAAAATGATGATTTAAATACTTGATTATTTTTCTAGTAATTATCAATATAAAATGATGATTTAATACAAATATAATTTATTCATAAATAAATTGATTAGACTGAAACTATTAATTAAATATATAAACAAGAATAATATAAATCACCGTCCAATTAAAAGTTAACAACTTTTATGTGATTAAAACTTTCAAATATAATAATTCATAAAATATATTATATATTTATTATATAAATATTTTGATATTTATTGGTATATAATAAAAAAAACTTAAGTTAAAAATGTTATAAAAATACAAAAAACTAAAGTTAGAAAAAAGAAAGAAATAAGTAATGGTGAATATGTCCCATGACGTGCTAAAAACAACTACCACAACCCAATATTAAGGCTTTTTATATATAGAATGATAAAAGATAAAATTACAAAAGAAATTATTTATAAAAATATTTTAATATTTATTTGTGTAAAAATAAAATAAAATCAAAACCATAGATTTTTTTATAAAATTACCAATAAATATATATATATATATAAAGTATATTTATTATTGATTCATTTTGATATTTATTTATAAGAATATAAAGGCTTTTTATATGTATTAATTTTGGACCCGTGCAAATACACACATCGATAATTTAAATTTGATAAATATATAATAGTATTAATTGATCAATAATTTTTAATATTTCTTCAAAATTCTTTATTTTAAAAATAAAATAAAATAAAAGTCTTTAAATATAACTTATCCTTAAGTTGCTTTTATTATAATAAAATAAAAAATTGATTTATTTTTTTATATGAGCTTGAAAAAATACTTTTAAAATAAATAATTAATTAATTTTTTACTTTAATGAAACGTAAATATATAACAGTAATTATTTTATTAGCAAATATTTAATTAATTTATTCTTTAGTGAAAAATGTATACACAATAATAATTATTTTATGAGCAATAAGTATGATACTTTGTGATAGTGATATACAATCTAAATATGAGTGATAATTCATTTAACAAATAAATAAAATATAACAAGATAACATATATGAACTTGACATGATAGATATCAAATTTAATAAGTATTTTTATGAACATTTTTTACTTATAAATAATTTAAGTTAGTTGACTATTTTTTTATTAATATTAGATATAACATAATGAAAAATATGATTAGCTCAATACAATTAAGACTTCTAAAATAATAATTCAATGCTCGTAAAATGTGAAGTTAATATAAATAAAATTATCAAATACAAATTATACAACTATTATTTATTATAAGAATATTTATGTGTTTGATAAATAAATTAACTATATGAATTGTTATTTTTAATATAATAAAACAATTGCATTATACAAAATAAATATTTATAAAAAATATATTTATTATATAGACATTCAATCAAAATATGATATGCTCATAAATGAATTGATCGAACACTCATTAAATTAACAATCATTAACTATGTAAATTATCACCCTTAATGTAATAAAAATAATTACATTTATATATTTAATAAGTGGATAATCATTAATTATATGAATTGTTATCCTTAATGTAATAGAAATAATTATATTATGCAAAATAATTCTTCATAAAAATGTCTTATTAGATGAACATTTTGATATTTATTGGTATAAAAAATTAATAAAAAGTACAAAAATATAATTATATAGATATTTTGGTATTAATCGATGTAAAAACACTAACAAAAAGTACAAAAAAAATAAAAATTACATTTTGATCACATCGAGGCTTTTATATATAGAAGATAATAACAATATATATTGATATTTATTAGTGTAAATAATTAACAAAAAGTAAAAAAAAAATTGCACTTTGATGGTTGAACATAACTTTTATATATAAAATATAACAAAAAAGTATAAAATATATTTATTATATAATTTTTTTGATATTTATTAATGTAAAAAGTTAATAAAAAAATTTGCATTTTGGTCATCGACTACACTATAGGTGTCTACGGTCCAATCCAGTCCGGTCCAATTATGAGTAAATTGTTTTTAACCAAATCAGACCGTTCATAATGCTCAAATCGGATTGGACCATTTGGCTATCCAAAATTTTGTAACCGAAAAGTTTGGTCCGATTTAATTAACGGTTTGAAACGCTTAATAATACATAAATACGATACAATTTAATATGATATACTATAATAGTATAAAGTCAAATGTTATGCTCATCAATCATTATACATAAATATATATTATTGTTAAATACATAAATAAATACACAAACTGTTATTGAAATCCAAAAGTAAAACAGATTAGACATGAAGAAATGAAATCCCAATATTTCATTTACACAATTCTTACCCATTATTAATCATCAATGATCAATGTAGTAGTGTCTTTAATGAAATCTACAATAAAATAAAATCATATACCATTAGATAATAATATTTAAAAAATAAAATTAGAAATAATTTTTAAGTCTTGCAATTACCTAAATCAACATCTTCATAAATCTCTAGGTTATCATTGTATTTTGATAAGGCAAAAAAGTTATTAATGCAGGAACAAAACCAATTTTGACTACATACGAATGCCTCTACCATTTTAGGATTCAAAGAAATTAGGTAAATGGATCAAGAATGTGCCCTCCTGTGCTAAAAGCTGATTATGATGCAACAATTTAAACTTGAACTGCTAACACATCACATGTAATGAGAGAGATGATAGAAAACCTAAAAGAATTTGCCTTCCACCATTTCAATATATCAAACTTATCCAATATAACATTTTCATATGGGGTGTTCAAATATTTCTCAACCTTAGTTTTCAAATCCAAACTATTTTTCTCCTCTAAGCGTTTAAGAAATTTCAACTTTCTTGCTTCATGAGATGAAGGAATCCTTCCTATTACATCTTGTGATTGAGTCACATTAGATTGAAAATCATTTACATGCACTAACATATAGTCAACTTTGAACATATCCATAAAAGTATTTTTGACATTATCTCTCAATTTTTGAACAATTTCTAAATCATAAATCTCTTTAAATAGGAATTCCAAATACTCCAATTTGTACCTTGGATCAAGTACAAATGCAACATACAACATCTTATTAGTCTTATCTATATTTCCCCAATACTTCTCAAATTTTGTTTTCATGCTAGCAACCATATTTTTCAACAACAAATCATCAGAACCACATCATGTAAGTATTTGAGATTGAATGTTATGCAATTATGTAAAAAATAAATTTGATATGGTACATAAAGATGCACTGAATGCTAATGTAGAGTCATAAAAAATCTTCAAAGATTTGACAAAAACACTAGCATTCTTCCAATCATCTAATGTTAGAGGCCCAACATTCGATCGTTCCTCATGAAAATAAGAAATAAAGTTGGTTCATTCTTTTTCTTCGAAACGATCAAATGCTTTTGAAAATCTAAAGAAGATTTTAACATTAGATATGTAGAGTTCCATCTTGTAGGCACGTCTATCATGACACTTCCTTTGGACTCGATATTTTTCTTAACATAACACATTTTAAACTTTTGTAATCTCAAATGAGAGAATCTAACATATCTCACTGCATAACGAATACTCATAATAGTATTGTGAAGATCTTTAAGTCCTCTTACAACCAAATTCAAAATGTGAGCACAACATCGCACATGAAAGAACTCCTCACTCATAACAAGTTCATCATTCCAATTTTTTAGCTTACTTTTCAAGTATGACACAACAATATCATTTGAGGAAGTATTATCAAGTGTTATGGTGAATACCTTACATATACCCTAATCATGCAAACTCTATTCTATCACTCTCCCAATTATATCACCTTTATGACTCTTAACTTGACAAAAATTTATAATTCTTTTTTGTAATTTCTAATCTTTGTCAATATAATGAGTGGTTAGACAAATATAATTAATATTTTAAATTGAAGTCCAACAATCACTAGTAAGACAAATTCTTTGCTTTTCACTTATGAAAAAGTTTTTCAAACTTTTTTTCTCATCTAAATAAAATTGAAACACATTCCTGGAAATTGTTTGACGAGATGACACATGAAACTTGAGACAAATTTCAGCTATAAAATCTTTAAATCCCTCACCCTCAACAAACCTAAAAGACAATTAATCAATAATAATCATTTTTGCCAAAGCAACTCTAGTATGTTTTGCATCAAATGACACAACAACTAATTTATGAGTTGTCGTATCACCCTCTCCTTTTTGTGTTTGAAAACTTAACATCTTTTGTCCTCTATCTACTTCTTTAGGAGTTTTCTTACATAAAATTTTGGAGTGATATATCATTGAATTAGTTCCATTTCTTGTGGGATGAGCAACATAACCTTTTTTTTACAATAATGTCATGTAGCTTTAGGATTTTCCACATCATAAGGTAAAATATATGAAAAATGATTTCATATTTTTGACCTAAATTTTTTTGGTTTCTTCATATCAGATTTGTTATCTGGGTGAACATTACTTACTTCTATTCCTTTTTTTTGAAGATGAGTCATTTAAATTCTGTGGTGGATTTTTCATTTCCTCTTGAATTTCAAGTTCAATGTCTTCAATCATAGACATAATAAAGTCTATAAATTGACTTGGTCTAATAAACTCATGTAAATTATCATCACCTATATATAGAATATAGATTAGTACATATTCTTAATATATTAAAATATTAACTTTTGTACTTAATCAAAAATCATTTCAAAACTAAAATCACTAAATTATCTTAGTTATAAACAATATGACTGGAAGTAGGGGTGTCCATTTATACTAAAATTCAAATCCCAAATATTTTGCATACTAATTAGATCAAGACAAACAAATTATGATATAAATAGGATAAAACATTATCGATTTCATTATAAACAGATCGAAACAAACGTAATTATTTTCAATTCTGTAGCTTAAATAACACATTATATTTTCTGCTAGTAAAGAATTTATATGTTAGTACTAGCTGAAATAAAAAATCACATGAAGTTTTCTGCTTGATTTTTTATTAGAAATCATGGGAAAAAACATGAAAGGAACATGTTATTTTAATCACAATCACGATTGAGGCTTAAAGAATGAATAAAATATTAATAATGTTGACAATATGTAATTTACATTGAAATAAAAATGATATTTATTATCATTTTTAATAAAATGATTGAAACTAATAATTCAAAGCAATATCAGAAACAAACAAACACAATTTAATGATAATTTTGGCACACACGGCTAGTGAAGGAGAGAAACAAAATTTGGCGGTGTCCAAGAATCCTATCAAAAACTCATTTGAGGTGGCATTTTAGAAACTCAAAAAAATCTTATTAGAAACTCAAAAAAATCGTATCATAAACTAAAAAGAAATCCTATCATAAACTCATTTGAGAAAGCATTTCAAAAACTAAAAATAATCCTATCAGAAACTAAAAAAAAATCCTATCAGAAACTTATTTGAGGATGCGTTTCAGTAACTCAAAATAACGTATCATAAACTAAAAAAAATCTTATCAGAAACTCATTTGAGGATGCATTTTAGAAACTCAAAGAAATCCTATCAGAAACTCAAAAAAATCGTATCATAAACAAACAAAAAATCATATAAAAAACTCATTTAAGGAAGCATTTCAGAAACTCAAAATAACCCTATCAGAAACTAAACAAAAAGGCTTAACAATCAATCCAAAATACAGAGTACAGACAATGTTTCGTACACAAAATTGTATTGAGAATGTTTGGAGAAACAGTCAATTCACTACATTTTACATACCTATTTCACCCGTGGATGGCAGGACGCAAGGCGACACGAGGAGTGGTGACTGGCTGGTGGTGGAGTCGACACGAGGATGAATGGGTGATTGGATGTTGCTGGAGGCAACAACGGATGACTTAGGTTAAGGTTGTTTTGAGTCTCGTTGAGTCGTTGTTGCTTTTGCAAAGACGCAAACGCAGACGGTCGTTGAAAATGAATTAGGGTTAGGTTAGGAGGGTGACACGATTTACTAATATATATATATATATATATATATATATATATATATACGATAACGATTAATTAAAAAAATTAATTATTTATGAAAATCAGTCTGGTCCGACCAGTTTATAATTTTTATAATCGGACTGAATCAGACTGTTTCAATTATGAAATTGTTCGATTTGGTCTGATCTGGTCTAGTTTTTCAGTTTAAACCGATCCGGTCCAATTTATGGACACCTGTAGACCACACAACGCTTTTACATACATAAGATAAAAAAATAGTTTTTTTTTAATTTTTTTATGCAAATTCAATAATAAATTAATTGAAATAGTTATTAGTTATTTATTATGTGAGTTTATCTACTATTTAAATTTAGTTTTATCTTTAAAGTTAATGTTTATGATTATTATTAGTTATTTTATATATTTTATAGTTTGTTATTTTAATCTTAAGATAAACTTATGATTGTACTTATTTTTTTATACATCTAATGAATTTAATGATAGTTATTAGTTTTGTCTCTCACATATTATATTCGTCTTATTATTCTTTCATTTTGTCTATTTTTTTTATCATTTTCTTATATTCTTTCTTCTATCTTTTATTTTTTATGTATTAGTTTAGTATCATACCCAATAAAAATTTCATTTTTAAACAAAATTACATATCATTAAGTTTTTTTCAAAAATAGAAAATTAGATTAGAAAAATCAGAGACCTATTATCGTCCCCTCACGGCCTTACCTACCCGTGAGCCATCTCAGCCCCCCAACCCCAATTGTCGCCGATCCACCATCCCAGGGATAGAGCTAGAAATATTTTCTAAGAAAGGTGGATTAGTACACGGTAGTAGGTGTAAAAAATATAAAAGTTAAAATTATGTGAAAGTATAATTAGAATTTTTTTTATTGGAGTATAATTAGAGTTAAGTTTGTGTATATTATCATTTTTTTGGTTCTAAATATATAATAATAATTTCTCTAATTAAATTAAGAGTGATATAACATAAATAAAAAATATATGTGATCTTGATTATATATGTAATATTAAATTATGTATTAAGAAAATATCAAATAGATATTAACAATTTATAAAGTGTTAAAAAAAAATCACATGATAATTTATTATATTTTCATTTTTATTAATATAAAGATGAATAATTTTATTTGAATGGCGGAGTCAAATGAATTTTTTATTCATATAAAATATCTAAAATTATAAAATTAACTATATATAATAGTAAAATTTTATGGAAACAAGGGGACCGTAACCCACCCTAGTCACCCTTAACTCCTCCCTTGATCCCCACCACCTTCACGCATTGTCACCAACACCACGCTACCATAAACTCTACTAAACTTGTTGTGACTTATTTCAAATTAGATTGAAATGTGAGTTAAGAAATCCTATTGCCTTTTATGTTATTCCATTGTCTGCGCCACTAGCACCGTCATTGCCATCATGAATACACCCACGATCAACTCAACAACATAACTCTAGATCTGGCCACCGTTGCAAACAAAACCATCGTTGGCCCTGCAAAGTATTTTTAAAAAAATGTAGTTTTTGTTCTAATTTTTTTTTGTTTCGTAGATTGATCATTTTTTTATTTTTAGTACGAAGATTTAAAAAATTAAAAAAGAATACATTGCCCTCAAATCATAAGTAGAAAAAATAATGATCATCTATAGAAACATTAAGGTAAAAACCAAACTCACATGAATTCACTTATGAATGAAATATCAATGTTAAATTTTACAATGATCTCTTTCATTCAACAAATGTTATACATGTAGCAATAAAAAGAGAAAATGAAAATTATCAATGAATCATACATATATCATAATTATGACCAAATCCTATAATCCAAACAAAAAACTATTGATAATGGTATTTTACTCAAACCAATAGCCTTTACCAATGGAGATAACCTCCTAATTAAACGTCTCGAGTTAGTGAATTGAAATCACGTTTGGCAATTATGGTGTCCCATATTAATACTCTCACACAACCCCACTAACACACCATAACCCCTGCCCGCCTGGCCACTCACCCACGTTTCCCATATGTGCCTTACTGTCCCAATGCCACACAACCTGCAATTGGTTAACTCAATTATGGCTACAAAATTTATTGAAAAGTTAGATTTGATGTTCCCAATAAAATTTATCAAAAAGTTGATCAAATGTTCCTAAATTTGATGGAAAACTTGATTCTAATGCCTTCATTGATTGGATTACCAATATTGATGATTTTTTTAATGTACAACTTGCTTGACTTGCAATGTGTCACCTTTGTTAAAATAACCTGTTAAATTTTACTAGAATTTGTCCAACAATAACGAAATATGATGGCCATTAATATCACTATGGTAAAAACACCTACCTTCGTATCACCCCTCAGTGTTTTGGATTACATAGTCAAAATTGAAGAACTCTACCTCCGTTGTGACATCTAAAAATAATCTTTACTTGCGATTACTTGGTTTATTCATGGCATTTGAAATGACATTAAGCAAGAGGTTACATTGCTTTCGTCCAAGTCAGTTGACAAGGCTTACCATAAGGTTCAAAAAATTGAAAAAATATATTTATATTTATTTTAAGAAGTAATTTTTAAGCCCAAAAAACACCGAACTTAATCAACCTTTTATGTCTAATACTACATCTTTTCTCACATTTTTGTTTATTCTTTCTCGTAACTTCTATCTTTTATGCATCAGTTTTATATCAATGTTATTTAATGTTTTTTTTAATTCACTAGAAATATGAGCTTACATCAAATAAATTTAATGTATTTTGCCTTTACATCAATATAAGCTTACATGTCAGAAAATGACGATATGAAAACTAATGACTGAACTTTTGTTCATGACATCATGTCACTCTAATTGTGAAATTGAAGTTTGGATTATAATTTTTTGTCATTTCCTTATAAAGTTTTTATTTTTATTTTTTTTATTTAGTGTAATTGGTAAAGGATGGATTGTAATGTCAAATACTGAGAGTGTTTACAGGGGAAATGGACTTTATGAAGCCAGGAGGAACTGAATTGCTGGAATCATTTGTAAATCCTGTTGTTATTCATCATCCAAAGGGGCATACTATACCAAGACTTGGTTTACTTTTCTGCCCATTACTTTTTATTTTTTACTTTTTTTAATTATAAAAAAAAAGGATTTAACTTCTCTAAAACTCATAATAATAAAAATAACCTCTTAACAATAACTGGTCTATATAAATTCAAAAAGAGATGCTATTTTTATATTTGTGAATTTTATAGATGTTATTTTAAATAATTTTATTTTTTATTTTTGTTGGATAGGAACTTTGAAGTGTAATTAGAAATTTCTTTTTCTAATGTTTTTGCCTTGTTTCTTTGATCAGATGAAGAAGCAGAGGAAATCATTCTCAAATTCATTGCCAAGATTCAAAAGATAAAATCTTGAGCTATGCTATTAGTTTATTTCCTATTACTCCTTTGTTATAAAATAAGAATTTTGATTATATAAAAATCTATAATTGAAAAAAGAAAATATAATTATATATATTCTTCTTGGTCTCTCTTCATTTCTTTCTGAAACCCTCATTATATATATTATATTTTGATTTATATCATGTGGGCGACGTCGCCTACGATATCCTGGGCGAACTTCGAAATAGTAAACATCATTTTTCTCTTTGTTAGACGATATGATTGAATATATTTGATTTAACTGAGCTCACCTTGTGACAACAACAGCTTCTCCAATCAATCATTTTCATGTCTGTGCATCACCCCTGCACTACTAAAGTATAACAAATATAAAAATTATTTAAAAATATAAATGTTAATAAATATAAAAATTTAAATTATTGAGTAATTCATAAAATCAAAGAAAATATTTAATTATAAGTATATATATATATATATATATATATATATATATTATATTATATTTATTTAAAAATTATGATTATTTCATAAAAATATTTTTCTAAACTATAAATATATGTGATACTCTTTTTCCGCTTAATTTCAAGATGGCTAAAATGACATTATTAATTTACTGTTCATATTTTGAAGAAGCTATTCTCTTCCATAAACTAAATCATTAATGTAGAATCTATTCTCTACTCTAAATTTAATATATGTAATCTTAATATTGACTAATTCAAGGTGATTGTATTACAAATGTTCACATTGGCTTGAATTTTCAAAACGATTAAGAGAATATGTTCTATCAATGTAAGGTCGTTACACATATTTTTAGTGCCAATTAACGTATACATATGTAAATTAAGTTCAAATAATATTTGAATTTTGAGAATTTTTGTCATCATATCTATTGTAGCAATATTCTCTACCAATATATCCCTTCGTGTTGTGACATCGCGAATAAAATGTATCTTAAAATCAAAGTTCTTTGCCCTTTCATAGTACATATGATTTTTGGTTAGGTGAATTGTGCCTTGATTGTCACAAAATAGTAAAATTATCACTAATGTTCCTGATTTTTAATATATCTTCACATATATTCTTGATCTTTTTAAAAATAGCTCTAATATCCCTGATTTTTATATTTAATATCACTAATGTCATCGAATAGTTAACGACGTTAAATTTTTATCCATATTTGATACTAAATACCAAAATGTGGCTAGTTGTTTTAAAATGTTAGTTATTACTTCCTACAAATTATAATTTAAAGACAAATATTCAAGTTTCTTATTACAACATTGATTTATCTTTATAATTTTCTTATGTTTATTTTTATACAAATATGAATCTAGCTACTTTATCTTCATTTTCTCATTTTTAACTTTATAAATTTTATAACAAATATTGAATCATTCAAGATTCTTAACTGACTTAGAATTATAATTATCATACCGAAATTTAATGGGTCAATCACAGTCTTTTCTTATGTTATTTGTTTTCTTTTGTTACTCCTGATTTTAGCTGTAATACCCTCTTGATAATGAAGAACTTATTGTATCCGTACATGATAAGGTGTCAAATTAGATTTACTAGATAATAAAAAAGAGTGACTGCATTATATTTTATTCATAATATCAATAATTATTACAATTCTAAAAACCAACTAAGAACTTTGAAGAGATTCTTACCGTTTCTAGATATATAGTTGCTAGATGAATAATTTTTAAAGTAGAGAGTTTGTTATAGCTGAAGTTGTATCCAACTAATTGAAATGAGTGTGCCTTTTGCAGGATAAAGAATCTCTGTTTATAATAGTCGAAAATCAATGTTTATCCCTACTTTAATAATTCTCATCTAACTTTCTACTTTTGACATTTGAATTTATGCATTTTATTTTTTTAATATGATTTGTTGACTTAAGATGTGAGTTCTACATCTTTATTTCTCTTTGTTATTTTCTACCAACAATCATTTTAATGACATAGATGATGACACATCTTCATCTTCTCGATCTCTAATGCAATAAATACATTTGTGATCTTTAATGATTTTCTTGGCATAAAAAGAAACAGTTTTCTTATTTCTTGACAAATTTTTAGATTGTGATTGTAAAATTTGTTTAGAACTTATTAATTTCTCACCATCTTTTTCAGTAAGGGTCATATGCTATAGAAAATGATTATAACTTTATTAGTCAAATAATTTAACTTGACTTCAGAAGAATTATTAATTTTTTTGAGTTCATGATAAATTAGACTTAGCATATATCATTTTAGAGTACAAAGTTCATCTGTATTGAATTCATTTTTCTAGAAACATTCTTGGTTTTTGGACTTATCTATCAGTATTAGAAACCTCTAATTTGATAAAATGGTATGGCTTAATACAACATTCTTCATTCCAGTCCATAAGTGAACTAAAAAATCTTAGATAGATAGTCTTATTACCTACCTTGAATTTATTGATAGCCTTCTTGAATTTTTTAGGAAACTAATTTAATTCATTTAAATTAATTCTTGGATATAAATTTTTAATTAAACCTACACGAAAAAGTTTTTATAAACAAAAATTAGATGAACGCCTTCAAGAATGTTAAATTTACTACTAGCAGAGAATTCTTTTTATGTGGTGTAAAATTTTATATATTTGATATGTTCTTGATTAGATTTTCTAGCTAAGTTATAAAGACCTAATTATTGTGGTTTACTTAAACACTTGCATTGGCCTTTTTTTTATATTCAATGATTAATGTATTCTTAGGGGATGTTTCCTTGAATAGTAATGATGGTTGTATTATCTCTATTGTCTACGTGGTAAGCATTTCTTTGAATAGTACTAGTGGGTCATACTATCTTTCCTAGGGTCTTCAACCTACTTGGTGATGATGGTTGTTATTGTAATATTACATAGTAATTTTTAACTATATCTTTTGGAGTTAATAGTTTTGGTGCTTTGTTGTTAACATAACTACCTTCATCTTTTATTATATTTTGTGAGTTATTTTACTAAATTAATAATAGCTTTGCTTATTTCAGGTTAGTTGTTATAAATTCTTGATTTTGTACCATTGTAGATCACATTAATCTTTTTTTTTTGCTTCTTTAACTAATTGAGTTTTTCATTTTCTCTTCAAAGGTGTTACTCTCTTTTGAATTATTATGTTCTTCCTTCTCATTTTGAATTATTTCTTTAGAAGTTTTACCTTCTTTAAAATGAATTTCTAAAGTGAATTCTTCTTTAGACTTTTTGGACTCTAATACTAGTTTTGAATTGTTAAGCTCTTTCTATTTATTTCCTATCTCCAAAATAGACTTCTTTACAAATAAAGCCTTGAGTTATTTACGAAGGATTCTTATATCTTTTTTCTTTATCTTGATCTTGATACCAAGATATTCTATACCTATAAGAACAAAAATAATTGATGATATTAATTCTCTTGGAAGATGATGAGTGCTTAAAGCATTAATATTTCATGATTTATTTACATTTAAGTGTAATAAATAGATTTAACTATGTATTATTTATGTAAATCTATATATTCGAAATCACAGATATTGTTTATTTTTTCAAATATTTTTATCTTCAATTTAATAAATTAATAACACTTGAAGAATCATATTTGAAGCACTCATATTCACCCTAGAAGATTAAAAGAACAATACATATAAGGCTTACATATGATCCAACCAATTGTAAATGGGTAAAAATAAGAAGTGAAATTAAGTATCGTGAGTCGCACCATAGACTACAATGGGCTACGGTGTACTTTTCTATGTTTAAAATCAGTTTCATGCAATTTATGGTAAGCCATAGTGAGGAATAGTTGGGTCGCGATGTGACCTATTTGAGATAAAACAAGATGAACCAAAATGTAACTCGGGCACCACCGATGGAATAATTGGACTACAACATGATTTTTCTAACTTGAAGCCCTTAGTTTCCAACCTCAGCTATAAATAAGAACTAATGTTTGGATTTCTATTTATGTACATTTTTTTGGTTTTTGATTTCAACAGTAGCCATCAGACCTCTGTTGTATTTTTCTTAGTTTTATGAATAGTTATATTTCTTGAATTTGTTATAAAAATATTACTGGTCATTTATTATTTTGAGCATGTTTGATTGATTGCAATAATGAGATTTTAATTATGTTGATATATTTGTGTAGATTATTTAGGTGAATATATTTAATTGTTATTAAATACAAATTATTTTTTATTCCAAGATTTTTACAAAGTTTATTATTGAGAAATATATTGATGACATATTTTTGATAATATATTTAAAATATAAAAATTAGATTTCAAATACATCAATCCAGATCTAATTTAGATAGCCCAAATGAGACTTTAAATTGGTAATTCGACGGAAGGTATCGAGTTATATGATTTGTTAATTCTTTAGATAGTAGGCATAATTTTATTAAATTAACTAATGACCTTGTTGAAAGTGTAAAATGATTTAATTAATAAAAAATATTGACCTACTCAAAGACATTATTTATACTTATAAGGAAGAATCAATAACCTTTTATATTTTATTAACCTAATTAATTCTAGCATGCATAATCAACAAGTTAAAATTCTCCACTAATTATTTATTACATATCTATTTGTAATTTGTGTTTCAATCTATATTTTATATTTTTATTATTTTTTATCATTATATTAATATTTTTAAAACCAAAATATTATAACATAATATTTAGGTTTTTTTCTTATTTTTAAATTTATTTTTTGAATTATTTAAAACCACGTAGTTTCTCTTTAAACCGGCCTTATGAGTATATTTATCTCTTTTTTAATTGATTCATGCACTTGCGAGCTTACTATAAATTTTATAAAATTTGATTATCAAGTTTTTGTACATCATAAAGGTATATGCTAAACTATTTTTGTTTCTTGGAAGATGATCCATACCAAAATTGTAGTAGTTAAATCATTATTGCCACATGACTAATCTTTTTGTTTATAATTACTTGTAATATTAATTCTTAAAAAATATTGAATATGAATATGGAACTCATTACATATATTGAAAAAAAAAATTAATAGTTTTTTTGACAACTAGGTATTCCTTTTCATTATTATGATAATTTACTTTTAGACTATGAAAATATCTTGATGTATATCTACAAATATATTTATTTTGTCATCTATTTCAATTATTATTTTATCATCTAGACCTAGATTATATAAAGTTAGTAAATTTTTTATTTGTTCTTTTATTTTATCCATATGTATAAAGTATCTTGTTATGTAAATTTTTAAACATCATCTTGTTTCAATTTTGTTTGTAAAGATTTTCGCAATTCTACAAATTTTTTGATGTATGTTTCAGTATATATTAAGCATCCTAAGAATTTTTGTAATTGATTTTTTTTTCTTTTAATTAACTAGAAAATCCTTAAATGTTATTTAGTATATGAAATTATAGATTATGTTTTTTATCTTCAATTTTTAATCCTAAATATTTATTTTTTATGAGCAATTATCACTTTCTTCTCAGAAATGATAATTCATTATTTAATGTATTATTGTAGAATATTAATAATATTCAAATAATTTTTACTTAGTTCATTACTAAAAACTAAAGTATTATTTATAACATAACACATATTATGTAATTTCTTAAATATGATGTCTATGTACCTTTAAAAGATTCATGAAGCTTATTTTATTGCAAATAGTATAACAGTGTATTTGAATTCTCCTTGGGGTAACTAAATGTCGTTGGTTTTTGAGATTCCTTATCCATTCTTATTTGTTAAATTCTACTTTTATAATCAAAACTTGATAAGTATTTATTCTTTTTTATTAATGATAATTATTATTCTTTCTTTAGAAGAAAGTATCTATCATCAATAGTTTCTTTAATCAATACTTTGAATTTATTACAATTCTCTTTTTTTCTTCTTCTTTTTCAACTAAGAATGTTGCACTAGAGTGAGGTCAATTACTTGGCATTATGATTTTTAGTTCAAAAAGTTCTTGAATTTATTTTTCAACCTCAACCTTGTCTTTTGGAGTATAAATAATTGATTTTACTCTAATGACTTTGTTAGGTCTCTAGGTTTTATATTAGCAATCATTTTAGGTTTATTTATTTTTTAGATCTAAGGATTTTCTAAGCTTATTGTTTTTAATAATTTTTTGATAAATCTTAAGATTTTATCTTTTGGGATTTTATTAAAAAAAGAGTTGTGTTTCCCTTCTATGATAAATGAAATGTTTTATAAACAAGGTTTTTGTTGCTAATTTATGTCTACCTCGCCACATTTTTGCTTTTTATGTTATTGCATAAAAATTGAGTTTGATACAGTAAATTTTTACTTTTGACCCATAAATGATTTCACCATCTAGTGTTATTAGACTTATTTTGTCTAAATATTATGTCAAAGATTGATTATATTTGTATCTTTTAAGACTGTATTTATTTATTATAATATTTTTAATAATTCTTAACAATTAAATATTTTAGTGCTTGTTTACATAGTTCGGAATACATATATACTAGGTACACACATACTAGCTCTTATATATATATATATATGTGTGTGTGTGTAAATGATAACTTGTGTAACTTTTAAATTTTAATCCTACTTTAGTACAAGTACGGTTTGTATTTGTAATATTATATAAATCATTCATTTTCTAATAAAGCATATTCATATTTTGAGTCAGTTATTTTTTCTTAAATTCTTCTAATAGATAAATACTATAAGTATTAACCATATCTGATTTCTCTATTGGTTCTAATTCTATCTTTAAAACTTTTTCTAAGATTTTTGTTTTTTGTGAAAATTTCTTTTAAATTATTTTTTATATTGAAGTCTGTTAGAATATTCATTAACATAATGTTATTTCTTATTTCAAATCCAATATCTGCATTTCATTTCCTTGATGGACAGTAATTTTTGTTTTATGGTGGCTTATACCTTTTTGTCCTAAAATATTATTTTCTGTAAGGTTCTTTTTACATTTTCTATTATATTTTTGGAACTCTTGTTTTCTAAATTTATATATTTTTTTATATTTTTATCTATATGATTTTATATTACATCCATATTTTTTTAGCATCCTAAAATCTTTTGTATTTTAATAAACTTTATTATTTCTTTTTATTTGTTTATATTTATGTCTTTCTTGATATTTAGTAATTATCCCATTTTTAAGTCTTCTTATTCTTTCTTCTAAGGTGTCTGGTATAGTTTAAGTATTTATTTTAATCCCTCATTCTATTATAGTTTTATATAATATTTCAAGTAGTTTCTGGAAAAATATTTCATTATAAGTTTATTACATAGATGGTCATAACTTGTGGTAATACAATTCATATTCTCAAATAAATGAATCTATAAAACACATTTCATATATTTTCATACTTGTTAATTGCCATTTTTGTCCACGATTTCATATCCATTGGATTCAATGATATATCTACCTTTGTTTTCTCTAATAAATTCCTTGTATGTTTCTTTGACTACAATATCTAATTACTTCCTACCTATGAGAGCATTCTCCTACATTTTTTATTAAAACCAAAATTTGACATTTTCTATCATTTTGTGAGCTAGTAAGACTCTACAAGTTGTAGGGTTTGATTGTGTAGTTGAAAACATTTGTATGATTACATTTATACTACATACCATTTCTTCTTTCATTTTGATCCTTTCTTGATGAGAAATTGGTAATAAAATATATTTCACATGATTTTTTATATCATATTTCCTGGTTCATAATTAATTTCATTGATTATCGTGATATCATATTCCTCTTTATTTGTATAAATGTTTTCATCATAATGTCTTCCTAGTTCTTCATCTCTAAAGGCTAATAGATTAACTAATTTTTCTATGTCTCTATTCTCAGGGCCTGTTGTGTGTTTTTCAACACACAAAAACGTGCAAGTATACACGGTCACAAGTAATAAAATTTGTAAGTAAAGTATCGTTCCCACGGAGATTTGTAACTATAGTTTGTTAATTACTAAAATTATCTCAATCTGATTTTATTCAAAACGTAAATTAATTGTAGCAAATGTAAGAAAATAGTTAAAACAAAATAAAAGAAATCTAGGATTGCAATTTTTCACCAAATTAATCAACTCAAATCATTTTATTTTCTTTTGATTTATATTTTTTTGTACATTTAATTTGTCAACCGAAAACTTCTATTTTTATTCATACATCTCTTCCGAGCTCCGTACAAACACACCTCGTCAAATTAATTCACCATATCTCTATGAGAATTAAATTCACCGAAATTCATTACGTTTTAAGTTTTCAAATGGCCACACATACAATTAGGGTATATTCCTATCCTTCATCATACATGTCATTCTATTTACGAGCAATATACACACGAATGCCTCATCCAAGTTTATTCATGTGCCACGGATCGTTTCGATAAGATTCGTAAATAATCAAAAAGCATTAAACACAAAATAGAACGAACAAATCGAACGTCTTATAAATCTATGAAAAATAATTAAAATAAAAGCATCATAAATTTAGATCAAATGCAACCCTAGAAAAATTAAATTACTTCATAAAATTAAAATAAAAATTACAACACCTACAGAAAATTAAGATGAAGAAGAAGGAAAATTAAAACATCACTTAGAACAAATTTTTGGCACACGCAGAACACAACAAAAGCCAAAAATGGCTTCTGCGTGTTCCACAGCCAACACACAAAACACCCCAAAAATTACAAACTCACAAAAACTTCTTAAAACTATCATCTTAACTCCTATTTATACCCAAAAATAATACATCTAAAATATTACATTTTTTATTTTATTTTTTAAATAAAACGCGTAATAATTTTTTTATCGAAAAATTAAATAACGCGTATCGAAAATCGGATCGAAAAATAGTAAACAAATTCACGCGTGAGACAGGGGCGCCGATTCAGCCTTTTTTAATTTCTTTATGCGTGCCACGTGTCAGCGTCTGATTCGCTGAAACGAATTAACGCGGACACGTGGCAACTTCTCATTGGGTGTTGGAAACGGCGCCGGCGACAAAAAGGAACGGAGCAAACGGCCACATACGGGCGCGATCCTGCGCTTTCACGCTCATCGTAACATGCCACATGTCATTATATGATTGGCTGAAAAATAGAGTGGGACACGTGGCAGCTTCTGATTTGAGGAAAGGATTTAGAGTGAACACGTGGCAGCTTCTGATTCGAGGAAAAACGGTTGCACGCAGAGATCGCCGCACGGGATCAGAGGCGCGCGTACGTGGGGGACAACGGCTGACGCGTCAGAGATGTGGGTCCCACCTGCACGCCGGCCTGCGCGGCAGGTGGGCCCCACTCGGGCGCCGAGCCGCGTAAACATTTCTGCACCACGCGATCTGGTCGGGCGTGAATGACACGCGCGGATCTCAGCCGTTTCTTCTTTGATCGGACGGTCCACGTGTCGCGCGTGCATGTTGGCGCGTGGTCTTCTCACCTGCGCAGAACTTTAAACTTTAATTAATTTGATTTTGGCCCACAAATCTATTTCAAATTACATTTTCAACTTTATTTAATTACAATTTAGCCCTTTTCTAATTTAAATTAAATTTTTAAACTTTTAATAATTAAAATTAAGCCCGAATTTAATTTAAATTATATTTTTGACTTTTATAAATTGCAATTAAATACTATTTTATTTGAAATTATATTTTTGGACTCAAATTTGCAATTAATTAAGTTTTTCGATACAAATTATTTAATTTTATTAAAATATATAAAAAACAGTAAATACTAATTTATTAAACTAAAATTAACTAAAAACATTGAAAACATAGCAATTATAATTAATAAAATATGTGAAAATAACTATATAAAATACAGTTATCAATACCCCCAAACTTAAGTTTTTGCTAGTCCTCGAGCAAAAGAAAAGAAATAAAACAAAGATAACTGCATTTAAAATAGTGATTTTCATAATATTTCTTTTTTTTTTTAGTCATTCCAATTTACATAACTCAAAGAAGGAAAAGAATTTTATCTAAGTATCAAAATCAATTTAAAAATATATTCCATTTTCATAATGAATTGTACTGTGTGTGTGAAGTCTTTTCATTTTTAGTCGTATGCAATCCAGATTAGTTTATGCAAATATAAAATCAAACAAATTTCAGTGAAATCACAAATCTCATACGTTTATTTTTCATTTCTCTCTCCACTAATGTAGACAAACACAACCAAAAATCAATAGGACTTAATTAAGCTTGTAATGTATGGCTTAGGTGAAGGTAGGATAAAAGATATATTTAGCTCAATTTTTCCTAAACAACATTTTAGGATTGAAACAAGAGATATTCTATCATCACAATAAATACTTCCCAATTTGGGATATAACATCACATACAATAACCCTTTTTTTATTTTTATTTTCTATTCTTTTCTGTTTTTTTTTCCAGAATATTCTTTTTTTTTTTCAAGTATCCTCTTTTTTTTCCGATATATCGCTAAATATTTACTAACAATTGTCACATGTTAGTTCGATAAGAAAAATAGACATATCTCCACATATATGTATATATATATATATATATATATATATATATATATATTTTAGTAGGCTTTGAAATGAAATAAAAATATATATAGAACTTTAAAGCTCAAAGGGGTATACTATGGATAAAATACGTGAAGGTAGATAGAAAGGCTCAAACGATCCAAAGATGGCCTAAATCATTTTCTTAGTTAAATGTTATCTATAATTTCGCCTCGAGAGAAAATCAAATAAATTCTAAAAGTTATGACACCACAAATATCAATCGAATTCCATACTCACATAAACATTTTCTAAATTACCATAGCAATTCAAAATTCAAGACAAGTGAACATAAATATTTTAATCTTGTAAAAATGAAACATACGTAAAAATTATTCATCGCTTAGACAATATTCAACTTTTCAAGGTGCTATGCATCATTTAAAACAAAGAAATAAAATTAAATCACTATTCATCGCATATTATCTTCAATCAACCAAACAAACAAAAAAAATTTCACAAGCAATAACATCCAGAAAATATTTCAATTAAGTTTAATATATCTACCACCCCCAAACTTAATATACACATTGTCCTCAATGTGTGAAAGTTAAACAACATATGAAAATGGTTTAAAGAAACTTCCTGGTTTGTTTGAACGGTTAATTCAAAATGGTTTCATTTCTCCCAAATTGCACCTACGAGAGAAAATAAATTAACATAACAAAATAATAAAAAAAACTAATAAATGCGAAAAATAAAATAAAATAAAACACATGGGTTGCCTCCCAAGAAGCGCTTGATTTATAGTCATCAGCTTGACTTCTCAATTATTTTTCTTTTTGTTAGTTAATATTTGTGTGTCAACAAAATCTCAACTTACGAGAAAATTGAAAAATAAATTAAGCCAACAATAACGATAATAAAAAATTTGTGTTTTTTTTTCTTTATGTGAATTAAGATTTGTGTGTTAAACAAAATCTCAACTCAAGAGAAAATTGAAGAATAAACTAAACAAACAACAAAAAAAAAATGATTTTTTTCTTTTTGTAAGTTAAGATTTGTGTGTTAAACAAAATCTCAACTTACTTGAAAAATACAGAAAATAAGAAACAATAAACAACAAACAAAAAATTATTCTTCTTGTTGTAAGTTAAGATTTGTGTGTTAAACAATATCTCAACTTACGAGAAAATTGAAAAGTAAATGAAACAAACAAAATAAAAAATGTTGTTATTTTTTTCTTTTTGTAAGTTAAGATTTGT
Organism: Hippophae tibetana; assembly: GCA_037013495.1. Lineage (NCBI taxonomy): Eukaryota > Viridiplantae > Streptophyta > Magnoliopsida > Rosales > Elaeagnaceae > Hippophae > Hippophae tibetana. The sequence goes on from CM072812.1 coordinate 33,501,068, forward strand.
GTGTTAAACAAAATCTCAACTTACGCGAAAATTGAAAAATGAACAAAACAAACATAAACAACAATAATAATAATAAATTTTTTTTTTTGAATTAAAATAAGATTAATTGGTATTAATATCAACAATGAAAATAGTTAAAACAAATCCCCGGCAACGGCGCCAAAAACTTGTTGTGTGTTTTTCAACACACAAAAACGTGCAAGTATACACGGTCACAAGTAATAAAATTTGTAAGTAAAGTATCGTTCCCACGGAGATTTGTAACTATAGTTTGTTAATTACTAAAATTATCTCAATCTGATTTTATTCAAAACGTAAATTAATTGTAGCAAATGTAAGAAAATAGTTAAAACAAAATAAAAGAAATCTAGGATTGCAATTTTTCACCAAATTAATCAACTCAAATCATTTTATTTTCTTTTGATTTATATTTTTTTGTACATTTAATTTGTCAACCGAAAACTTCTATTTTTATTCATACATCTCTTCCGAGCTCCGTACAAACACACCTCGTCAAATTAATTCACCATATCTCTATGAGAATTAAATTCTCCGAAATTCATTACGTTTTAAGTTTTCAAATGGCCACACATACAATTAGGGTATATTCCTATCCTTCATCATACATGTCATTCTATTTACGAGCAATATACACACGAATGCCTCATCCAAGTTTATTCATGTGCCACGGATCGTTTCGATAAGATTCGTAAATAATCAAAAAGCATTAAACACAAAATAGAACGAACAAATCGAACGTCTTATAAATCTATGAAAAATAATTAAAATAAAAGCATCATAAATTTAGATCAAATGCAACCCTAGAAAAATTAAATTACTTCATAAAATTAAAATAAAAATTACAACACCTACAGAAAATTAAGATGAAGAAGAAGGAAAATTAAAACATCACTTAGAACAAATTTTTGGCACACGCAGAACACAACAAAAGCCAAAAATGGCTTCTGCGTGTTCCACAGCCAACACACAAAACACCCCAAAAATTACAAACTCACAAAAACTTCTTAAAACTATCATCTTAACTCCTATTTATACCCAAAAATAATACATCTAAAATATTACATTTTTTATTTTATTTTTTAAATAAAACGCGTAATAATTTTTTTATCGAAAAATTAAATAACGCGTATCGAAAATCGGATCGAAAAATAGTAAACAAATTCACGCGTGAGACAGGGGCGCCGATTCAGCCTTTTTTAATTTCTTTATGCGTGCCACGTGTCAGCGTCTGATTCGCTGAAACGAATTAACGCGGACACGTGGCAACTTCTCATTGGGTGTTGGAAACGGCGCCGGCGACAAAAAGGAACGGAGCAAACGGCCACATACGGGCGCGATCCTGCGCTTTCACGCTCATCGTAACATGCCACATGTCATTATATGATTGGCTGAAAAATAGAGTGGGACACGTGGAAGCTTCTGATTTGAGGAAAGGATTTAGAGTGAACACGTGGCAGCTTCTGATTCGAGGAAAAACGGTTGCACGCAGAGATCGCCGCACGGGATCAGAGGCGCGCGTACGTCGGGGACAACGGCTGACGCGTCAGAGATGTGGGTCCCACCTGCACGCCGGCCTGCGCGGCAGGTGGGCCCCACTCAGGCGCCGAGCCGCGTAAACATTTCTGCACCACGCGATCTGGTCGGGCGTGAATGACACGCGCGGATCTCAGCCGTTTCTTCTTTGATCGGACGGTCCACGTGTCGCGCGTGCATGTTGGCGCGTGGTCTTCTCACCTGCGCAGAACTTTAAACTTTAATTAATTTGATTTTGGCCCACAAATCTATTTCAAATTACATTTTCAACTTTATTTAATTACAATTTAGCCATTTTCTAATTTAAATTAAATTTTTAAACTTTTAATAATTAAAATTAAGCCCGAATTTAATTTAAATTATATTTTTGACTTTTATAAATTGCAATTAAATACTATTTTATTTGAAATTATATTTTTGGACTCAAATTTGCAATTAATTAAGTTTTTCGATACAAATTATTTAATTTTATTAAAATATATAAAAAACAGTAAATACTAATTTATTAAACTAAAATTAACTAAAAACATTGAAAACATAGCAATTATAATTAATAAAATATGTGAAAATAACTATATAAAATACAGTTATGAGGGCCCATAAATTGTTCTTATAATGTTTTTTCAATATTCCATTAAATTGAGATTATATGATTTACATCTCTTCTTAGTAATGTAAACTCCTTATGTATGTCTTGTTATACTTTCTTATTATAACCATATTCTCTTATTTCTTTTAGATGTTCTTTTGGTGTTTCATTCATATCTTATAAATACTTGATATTTGATTCTTGTGTTATATCTATTTCTTCTGGTAAAATAATTAAAGTTTTCATTATTACTATTTGATTTTTTAATATGCTTGTTAGGCTTCCATTGCAATCTAATTTTATATCTTCTAGTTTATTTTTGAGCATTATTGAGATAATAGTGATATTATTTTCTTCTTAATATTAAGTCATTGACTAATTCTTTTGTTTGTTTAACTTCTTGTTTTAGTTTTGTCATAACTCTTTCTTTGTTAAATGTTTCTTTTTGAGGATCTATAAATGTAAACCTTGATACATTATTTTTTCTTTAACATCTAAGTTATATTACTTTGGTATTTCAAAGCATGTTAATATTTCTAGTTTTATTATTTGTCAAATTTCTTAGAAAGTTTTATTATTTCATTAAATCGTCTCTTTCAAATTCATTAGCTAAATTTAAAACCTAATTTAAGTTATTATTATTAATATTAATAGCAAACCTAAAGCATGACGTGAATTTTAATTTCTAGTATCTTAGGTTTTCATAAATAATTCATAATAAATCATATTTTTTATTTATTATTCTATTGTCAAACAATGCTAGTGTTATTGATGTATTATTCTATTATCAAAAAATGCTAGTTTTATTATTCTATTATTAATATTTTGATACCTCCTAAGTGGATGTATCTAATTTTTCTTTTATTATTTTGAGGGATCTTTGGTAGTTTATTCATACTGATTTTTTGTCAATTAATCATAAATTATACCGTTCTTTTGTGTATGTAATATTAATACTTATTTAGTGATTATTTATTCTATAATAAATTGTACATTTTCTTAAAAATATTTTTCTTATTCTTGATAATGAATCCACATCATTTTTTCAGATTTAATCTTATTTTTTGTATTTCTTTAATTTTTTTTACTAATTACCATTTTTTGAGAGAAAAACGCCTAAAGATATATTGTGTTTCTATTTATATTATTTCTTAATTTTATATTATTTATACTATTTTTTATGTATAAAAAAGTGATTATTCTCTTCAATTAACTTTAAAGAAGTTTAGGGAATATTTGTGATACTTTTAAAAACTTAAAGATATTTATGATATTATATCAAAATTTGTGGCTATTGTTGACATTAATTTAAATTTTTATATTTATTAATATATATATCTTAAAATACTTTGGTTCAAATGTCATTATGATTTATCAATACTTTTTTTAAAATCATTTGTCCTCGAAACATGTCTCATGATATATATACAATTGTTTATACTATACAAGAAATACATACAACTCTTTGGGTTAAATTATGGTGTGTTTGATAACATTTTTGCTTCTGTAATTTTTATTTTTTTATAATCAAGTATTTTCGATAACAATTTTGAATTTTTAAAGAATCACCATCAAATATAGAGTAATTCATAAAGTAATATGAATTTTGTATATATAAATATTAGAAGAAAATAATTAAAACTTAAATTTTTAAATAGTAACCAAAACTTTTTTTTAAATTTTTTTTATGTTTTTGAAAACAAAATCAAAAAAACATATCAAACAACTTGTAGGTAATTTTTAATTTTTCTTAAAAATAATTAAGTAAAAATTGTTATTAAACACATTTGTCATTATTTTTACAATATAATTATTTTTACAAAATAATTAAAAATTATCAAATTAATTATCAAATCAAAAATTATAAATAAAAATCATTATCAAACATGGTCTTAAATAATTTACACAAACAAGACATTGTATTGGAATACAATTCTCACTTTTTGATCAACATAGTAAGAAAGAAAAACATTTTAAAGGAATATTCAACAAATAAATTTAACAAATCATCATAATTATATATGATATATGATCAAATCAACAGTACAAATATTATCATATTTTTAAATTTAAATTTAATGAATAAATTTTATTTTTAAATATGTGTGTGCTCACGTATGTGACAAATACATATTTGAAGAATCTTTTAGTTTTTTCTTTTAATTCTTCTAGTAAAAGATAATTTTTTATACATATAATTAATTATTTTTACATTAAATGAATTCTTAAAATAAATTAAAATTTAATACATATTTATATGACTTTTGATTTTCTCTTTTAATTTTGTAATAATAAAAATTATTATAATGATTTTTTTATTTTTTTTTTAACCTTTAACTAAGAGATAATTTATAAATTTTAAATTTATTCATATAAAATCAATTATTTTATGATTCTTTTGATTTTTTCTTATAATTCCCCAATAAAAAATAATTAATTTATATAATAAATTATAGTTAAATTATGTTATATAAAAAAATAGATAGATACTTACTATAGACGTTTTTTAGGTTTACTAATTTAGTACATATTTAGGAGATTTTTAATTTCATATAATAAAAAAATATTGTAATATTCACAAGCATTTTGATTTTGTTTGTAATTTGAAATTTTATTAACTTTTTCACACATAATCAAATATTTTATTATACAAATTAAAAATTGTAGGATTCTTTTTGTTTTTTCTTTTAATTATTTCAATAAAGGATAATTATTAATACATATAATAAATTATTTTAATACTAAATATAATTTAAAAAATAAATTAAAATTTAACATAAATATAAGAGATTTTAGTTTGTTCTTTTAATTTTGTAATATTAGACAATTGTTATAATGATGATGAGTTTTTGATTTTTAATTTTTTCTAAGAAAGAATTTATAAATTTTAAATTTATTCATATATAACAATTCTTTTATGAATCTTTTAGTTTTTATTTTTAATTATCTCATCAAAAAATAATTAATACATATAATTAAGTTCGAGTGATTAGGTTTCATAATTGATCATTTAGGGTAACTAATTCTTTTGGTTTCCATTTAGTCCATTAATTTTGAAAAAAATGATATTATATATTAAAATGGTAAATATTTATGTTTTTTTTATTTTTTTAAAATTAATTCAAAAATTATTCATATTAAAAATATAGTTTTCAAATGCATTTGAAAAAATAGTTAAAAAATTAAAATTGACTATTTGGACTAAATTCTTATTTTTTCAACACTAATAGATTATATTGTCACAAAATTGGTATTGAATCTAAGTACTCTACCTACAATGAGTAGTGGACCTACTCGTCATTTTTTTATGTAATTATTTATTTTTGTACTAAATATAATTTAAAAAATAAATTATAATTGAATTATATTATATGAGAAAATACATTGATATTTATAATAGACTTCATCAATTAAAATATGACATGTGACTTATAAGGCTTTGATAGTCATTTCTTGATTAAAGTACAAACTCACTCATTTATAATAGTTGTAGGATTATAAGATTAGATGATTCATATATGCTTTATGTCTTTAATGTTTTGGATCAGTAGCAAAATATAACCTCGTTATTGAACTTGTGTAAAAATACCCCTAAAGTTTAGTTTTGTGTAACATTTATATCATTTTGGTAATTTTCATTTTATGTTCCTAATATTTTAGAATGATAGCAAAATACCCCAAACAATTAGTTTTATGTAATAATTATATCATTTTAGTTATTTCTATTATAAACTAACGGTTAAATGTGATATTATAAAAAAACTATCTCAACAGAAATGAAAAATCAAAAATAAATGTTACATATAACTAAACATTAGGAGCACTTTCACAATACATTTAATGTTGAGGAGATTTTTTATTATCGATCCCAAACGTTGAAAATATAAAATATCCTTAAGCACTATTAAACTAATAGAAATGTTAAATATACGTATATTTGTATTTCAATTAATTATTGAAAGTTTATTTAGTTACAAATCTTGTAAGGACTATGAGTGTTTATTATTTTTGTATACAAAAAAATAATAAGTTTTCAATTGGTTGTGTACTCGTTTGTCATTAAATGAGTTTAATACCTTACGTGGCTATTTATGAATTAAAAAAACAAATTTTTATTCATTCACATCTTATTCTTAACTTTTAAATTGATTTTTAAGTTAAAGAGTCATAAAACTTAGGAGGAGTTTAAGCCATATTGCACGTATGCATTAATTTGCTTTTATTTTGCTCTATCTTTAAGGGGAGTTTAGCTCCATTGCTTTGTCAAATGCTTTGTCTTTCTTGTATGTCAAAAAAGGGAAGAATGTGTTTCGCTTTCATGATTTATTTTGTTATGCATATAGTGGGAAAACATATTAAGGATAAGAATACTTTCTATCATTTGGTCTTATTTTGAGCTTGATTAGTATGAATGCATGCACTATGTAAATTACTCTTTACACTTTGCTTTTTTCTATATAAATTGAACTAATGTACAATGGGACTTTCATGCCAAGTTGTCGTATGTTTTGTCTATGTCATTTCGGTTACTTACAAGCTTGTCAAGTTGCAGCGAGGATAGATTCATTGGATCATAGGATAGTTCCACTATAGAGTCTATGACATCATTATATTTTTATCTTACTTCTATAAGTATCATGTAGTGAGAGACATGTTTTACCACACGAAAATGCCAAAGGGAGAGTTTGTAAGGACTACGAGTGTTGACTATTTTCGTGGACAAAATATTTACTTGTAAACTTATTTTTAAGCTCGCTATCAAGTCTATCAAGCAAAGTTGAATAAACGTCAGAATTTCAGATAGTCATACTTCAGTTATATCTGTTATAATTATAATACATAGGATTGTACTCACACATTTAATAGTACATATTTATAAATTTGGAATTTTTTTGTTGCTAAAATATTTATGTTAAATTATAGAATAAGATATATGCTAAGATAAGATATACCATAAATTATAGCTTAAATCTTAGCCTAAAAAATAACATAAAATATATTTTAAAAGAATTCTTCTTTAAATAGGAGTATTTTTAATTAGTGAGTATTATTAATTCTATTTGCAATAGAAAATATATTTATCAATTATATATGAGTATTCTTAATTAATGAGTATTACTAATTTTATTTGTAATAGAAAAGATATTTATCAATTACATAGGATTAAGGATTTTAATTTTTCATATAAATAAAACTCATTGCTCATTATTTCAATCAACCACACAAGAGCATTATTCTCATCTTCTTAATTTCTCTATCTTGTTTTGCAAATATAGGATCATAATTCTTTAGGCTTCTTTATTTAGTTAATCTATCAAATATTGATAGTTATGTTTGATTGATTAATAAGCCTAATTAGTTTATAATATTTTGATCATATGTTCTTATAGCTTTTTCTTTATTTTTGTTATTGAATTGTTAGATCAAATAATTGTGTTTGTCATATCATAATTATTTGATTTGATTATTAATCTTTAAGGAAGCTATTTTTATTGAACTTGTGCTTAATCTTTTTGCTCTAAGATTTGCTAGTTGATTTGATTTAAGTGACATATGTTTTGAATCATTTAGTTTGGATTATTTATCATTAAATTCGTTCTAGAATACACACGGGCACTTGTGTTTTTGTGCTAACCATTTTGCAATTAATTCATAAAAGTATCTGATTGGTTGGAAGCTTATTGAAATATTGGTCTAGAAATCGTTCACGCTAATATTGAAAACTCTGAAAACAGAGTAGGGTCTAATAAGTAAGGTACATTGGGCCAATATCTTAGGGAGGGTAACATAAAACCGAGTTTGTACTTGAACATTTTTTTTCATAATGAAATGTTTGTTTCTACCTAAAAATATCAAGTGTTATTTTTTTATTTCAGCATTTTATTCTTACACGTGATTACATGTCTGACCGCTTTGTTTAGGTTATTAAATTATAAATTGATAAAAAATAAAAATAACTTATTCACCCCCTCTCAGTTAATTAGGTCCGTAATTTATAAACTTTCAAATCTATTTTGCTGGAAGGAAGGAATAGATAATTAACGAAAATATTACAAACTAAAATTTCACAAATGGTCAGATATGCACTCAAGTGTAAATAAAATAACACACAAGTTTTTTAGGTGAAAATAACTTAGGTCACAACAATGACCTAAGAGGTCGTTAGTCCACCAGATCATCAAATTATTTACTATGAAAATGTGTTCGATTATAAGGCCAGGACTCAAACTACCCACTAAGGTAATGCCCTAAGTAACATACTTACAAGCCTCTCCTTTCTTTCACATTCTCCACAAGCAAGGTGTTTTGATTCGAACCTACGTTCTAATAAACTCGAGTCATATGAATTATCAAATCAGTTCAATTGGCACCTGAAATGTTAGCACAAAACACACAAGTGCAATGTATATACTAGAGTAAATTCAATAATGAGTAAAAAATTCAAGAATATATCATTTAATATTAAATCATCTAGTAAACCTAGAACAGATAAATTATACACTAATTCAAATAAATATGACTTATTTAAAGATAAATAATCAAACCAAGTAATTATGATATTACACATACAATTATTTAATTTAATGATTCAAGAACAAAATAGAGAAGAAGCTATATGAATATTAAATCAAAATATCATAAACTAATTATGATTATTAACCAATCAAATATGACTACCAATGTATGACATATTAATTAAAGAAAAAAGCATAAAGAAATATGATATAGTTTTTTGCAAAAAACAAATTGAAAGAGAAAGCTTAAGATGAAAAGAGTGATGTTATTATGGTTAATTAAAATGTGATGCATTAGGTTTTTTATATATGAAAGATTGAAGCTCTAATGCTAGGTTAAATTCCAATTATAATTTTGTCCATTAAATTATTCATAGAGCCCTAAATAATAAGGATAAAATGGTAATTGGAATGTTCATATTGAATAAATAATTAGGTTAAAGTTGAAACATTGTCTGCTTGATTGATCTAGGTCTAGCTCAATCAATCTAATTAATCCTCAATCGATCTAATATATTAAATAAATAAATCCTAAAGTAGGTAGATCGATCTAGTACTCAATCGATCTACCTCCATTCAAAATTAATTTAGGAAATTTTTAATCAAGGTAGATCGATTCCCAATTGATCTACTCACCTCAATCGATCTAGACATGTCTCTATTGGTCGAGTGACTTATATGTAAAATATTATAATGTGTTTAATATGAAATCTAACATGCATAAAAATAGATATATACTTGAGATGTATTCATTGGAGCTCGATAGTTTCTTTAGCATGAAAAATATTCTTAAAAAACTTACATAGAATTTTATTTTGTTTACAAATATTGTCAACATACATAAACCTTATAATTATAATGATATGTAATAAAACTCTTTTTAAAAATAAAAAAATATTATATTTTAAAATTATTTTGAACGTTACTAGTATTAGATCAACTGTAAATGAGGGTAGAAATAGGATCCTCAGTAGGGTTGCCTGGAGCGAGGTAGGGTCGAGATCCCCTCTCCATTCCTTGATCTCAATTTAGAATTTGTCCTCATGTCAAAATTTCCCACGGTAACCTCGGATAATAATTGAATGAGTTTAATTTTGATAATAAATTTTGGTTTGAATTTTTGGTTATGTTACTCTTTTATTTAAAACTTCGTGTTTGGATTCGGTTTTGATTTCAGTGTTATGATATTTTGAGCTTGATACTCGAAATTATAATTTTATATATTTTTAATATTATATATTTCATACATTTAGAGATAAAAAAACTTAATTTAATATTTATAAAAAAAATGCAATCAAATGTATTAAGTATATATAACATATTATTATTTTAACACTTAATTATTTTTTAATTAAAATTTCATATTTTTGAACAATTTTAAACTAAAAAGATATTAAAATTTTATTTTTGGAGCTTGGAACAGGTAACCATTTTTTACAGTGATTCCCACGTACTTTGATTTTAATTTTGAGTATAATATAATATTTTAATTTTAATTTTGGATAAAATATCATTCGACTCCATTTCATCCTGTTGATATTCTTACCACATCTTCACTTAAAATCTTTGTGGGTACATATAGAGTTTTGTGAAATGATGTGATAAATATAATTTTTATCGTTATTTTACTTTATATTATAAATTATGGATAGTTATTTTGTATTTTATTATTTTCATATTTATTTTTAATCGACTAATTTTAGACATACTTGGCCCTAAATAAAAATTAATTATCTTTAATCGTAAGATTAATTTCGAGTAATATCATGCATTAAATGTCTTTAACATAAAACCATAAATAAATATGTGGTTATTATATCTCGAAAAAATTAAAATGGGTTCATCTTTGACTTAGCGAAAAAACACACAAAAAAAAGTTGAATAAGAATAGACAAAAACATTACGGATTTGGTTATTTGTATCGTTAATTTGATTTTTATTTGATAAATTTTAAAAAAATATACAGTTTTAGATATTAATCACACAAAAAACAACGAGTATGATTCAGATACAGTTATATTGATAACCGTATTTGTCGATACTTGAAATTAATTATATTTATTAAATTAATTTATATATTTATTAAATTAATATGTTTAGAATTAATTAGGGTTTAAATTAATATGTTTAGAAAAAAAAAATTCTTCGTGTATTTTTTAATAACCATTCTGAGTCATTAAGTGAGTGTAAAAATCATCTTCGAACTATAATGATTTTTAGACGATTTTTGATATAAATTTTATATTTTGATTAGGATATAGTTAAATAAAAAATCGTCACCGTCTATACCCGTGCACATCATTGTCATTGAAACTGGATAATTTTTCAATAATACATATAATATATCATTTTATATATATATATATGTTAAAATAAATTTAAAAATAATAAAATTATTTATTTTTAATATTTCTATAAGATATTTTAATTTAATGTATTCAAATTTAATTTATATATAGTTAACATTTTTTTTATTAAATCATTGCCAAACTTTCCTTATAATGTAATGATTACTTGTATAATGTAAAGTGAGAAAACTCTATTTCTCACTGATTTATTATAAATTTAAAATAATTTAATATAATATTATAAATAAATTTATATAATTATTGAAATATTATTACGTTATTTTTCATGATATTTTATTTCCGGTTCAAGCATTATTACAAACTGTATTTCTTTTTCTCATAATTACGAACATGTTAGGATGTACCACATAATTTAAGTTTTTTAGTATTTAGCACCTCTTTGTAGATACTTTTTTCAATTTTTAGATTATAAACATAAATCAAAATTTCCATTTTTGATTCCGTCAAAATAAATAAAAAGTAATAAAAGAAACAAACTCCTCCATGTGAAAAAGACGTTCCTAACCCGTCCCAGTACTCTTTCGCGCTAAATTTTGGGGACGCCACCCCCATCCTTTTCGGGAAACCCATCCAATTACCACTTATCTATTAAAAAAGAAGAAGAAGAATAATAAGAATCAAGCAGAAAACGAAAAAATAAAAAATAAAAACTCGATATTGAGAAAAACACCGAAAAAGAAAACCACGCGCCGTCCAACGCGCTAAACTCTCATCGGGAATATCGACGGATTCGGAAGCTTAGAGAAATGGAGCCAGCTAATCCGGCAGAGACCGAACAAATTACTAAAACCTCGGTTCCGGATACGAACGCAATTCCCAATTTGAAAGATTCAAGTCAGGCTCCGAATGGAGATGGTAATGGAAACTGGACAAGTTTCGTGATGGGATCGGACACTCAATCTCAGGATCAATCACTGAATCGCATGGCGTCTGGGTCAAGGAAATCAGTACGTTGGAGCCCCGATTTGGTACCCGAATCTACTTTGAACAACAACGATGCCTCTTCTCCTCATGGATCGAATGCCTATGGCGGTGGTTCTCCTTCATTATCCTCTCCTACATCTCTCAAAGGTGCGTGTATATATATATATTCCTACTTGTATGTGTTTCGGATGAAGAGGTACTTAGAATTATGTGTTTCCTTATTGTTCTTGCTTTCGAATGTAGATACGGTTCAGAATGTAAGGACTGTGTTAGGAAGATGGGGCAAGTCGGTGGGAGAAGCAACGAAAAAGGCTGAGGACCTCGCTGGGAATACATGGCAGCACTGTGAGTTTCATTTCGTTTTCTTTGTTTTTTCTTTTAAATCGTTTGTCCTTTTGTTTTGGTGTTGATCGTTTTTTATAGTTCTGCAATACCGGTGCAAGGATTTCAAGGTTATGCGTCCTCAGTTTATGCTTGATTAGGAGAAGTTTAGGCGACATTTGATGGATTCCTTTGAAAATTTGTTCTGAATTGTTTGTCTTTTGTTTCTCTGATTAGTGTTATTTTCTTGATTCTTCAAGCGCATGTCATTTAATTTAACACAAATTTACCACTTTTGAATACTATTGTTTTATAGTTGCTTCAGATGAACGATGAAATTGTAAAAAGTATGGTTTTATCAAATGGGTTGCCCTCTCTCAAAGTCACTCCTTAATTTTCCCTGGCTGTGATTTTGATTTCATTTTTCAAATCGAAAATAACTAATTTTGTTTCGCTTCTGTTTCTGGAGATGCTAATCCTGTTTTGTGAATAAACTAATTGCATTCCATGTTTTTAACTTAGTGAAAACAAGCCCTAGTTTTACTGATGCGGCCATGGGAAGAATTGCTCAGGGTGCCAAAATTTTAGCTGAAGGTGGATATGAGAAGGTCTTTAGACAAACTTTTGAGACAGTTCCTGAGGAGCAACTTCAGAGTTCATATGCTTGTTACTTATCTACATCAGCAGGTCCTGTTATGGGAATCCTTTACTTATCTACAGAAAAGCTTGCTTATTGTAGTGATAGTCCCCTTTCATATAAATCTGGCAACAAAACTGAGTGGAGCTATTACAAGGTATATCTACACCCACTCTTTATACTTTTGTAATGATAGGAATCATATTGAATGTTCAAATCTTTCTCCCTGACGACCATATTTTTGTTCTCTTTTATTTGGTATTTCTGATGGTAGGATCGCATCAGAGTACGTGAATTTTTATTTCTTAATAATACTATTGAATTTGGATTATTTTGAGGAGCATCTGGAAATAGCTTTATTTGTCGCATTATCAAACTTCATCCAGTTCATATGATGTTGGAAAATAGAACGGTAGCCTCTGTGAAAACGTAGTAACTCAAATTATTAAACAAAACAAGATGATGCTAGAACCATGGTTATGGATAGAGAAAGTGTGACTTTTAAACTGCAGTATGCAGACTTGTATTTCCTGTACCCTTGTACTGGCATGTTAAGCAATGGAGACTGACAAGAGCATATAACATCTGGTGTCTATATTGCTATGAATTTAATGTTCTTTATGGAATCAAGCTTGAAGCTGTTTGTGCTCTGCTGCTTAAGTAACCTAGGTTTTGTTTTTGGTCATGGGCTCATGTAACCTAGTTTGTTGTCTGAATCACGGATAAGTTAGTTTGAGCTTTACCTTCCTTACTGTCAATACTTAGATATTGTTGAATGCTTTGATTCATTTATGGTCCTATCAGTATATCTGAATACAGGCCATTGCTTTTATTTAAGTATGAACGTTGTGATTGGATTACAATATAGAAGCATTAGATGCTGAACATGCCATCAAACCTGGTGCTAGTTTAGCCTGTGTGCCCAGACTCTCAGACTGTATTTTGAAATGTCAAGTAAAACTGATCTAAGAAAGACATTTGGGTAATAGAATTTTGTCTCTGCAGCAGGACCATGATTATGCGAAATGGTTAGTTTTGATAAATAGCATAACGTGATTTGGTAGTAAGTCAATCAACAGAAACAATACAAACCCCAGACTATAATGCTGAGGAAATCAACTCAAGCACCAAGTCATAATGTTAAAAAAACAGACACAAACCAACCACAAAGTATAAACACATTCAACTAACCATGAAACACAATACACAAACAAAAGAAAAACTGACACAAAACAAACACTGCTAGACACAGAACAAACACACTAAAAACATATTATTCCCACTATAGAGAAGGCATACCACCCCTTGGAGTCAAATCCTTGATCCAATCCACAACACCTGCACTTGGTTATCAGCAAGAAGTTGTAGTAGTTCCAAGGCACACGATCAAGGACTTTCAGCTCCAAACGTCCTTTCTTCGCCCACATGTGACGAAAACTTTCATCTAAGCCTCCAGACTCAAGAATCGATTGGTCTACAATCGTTGAGTCCTACAATTCTTGATCCTCAGCAATCAACTCTTCAATCTCTAGCGTTAGATCCAGGCTGTCCAAACCACTGAAAACTTCCTCCATTTCTAGCCAAGAATCAACAAATAAGGAGTCCAATGAGTCGCAGCTCATGCAAAGCATGAACAGGTCCACAAAAACAAGAACCAGCAAGAATCCACAAGAACAGTGGAGAGATGAACAAATTTAGCAAGAAAATCAGTTAGAATCGTTGAGAGATGAGCAAATTAGTAAGAAAATTGATGGAAGCAAACAGAAATCTGTGAGAATTGTTGAGTAACCAGAGAACGATGTCCAGTGAGTACACAACAACTCACGGAAAGAATCGCAAATCAATGGAGAATAATTTGAAGAATTGGTGAAAGCAAACAAAAATCAATGGAGGCAAACAACCAGAGAAGGCGAACGATTTGAAGAGATGAGTATTTAGCAAGAAAATCAGCTAGAACAGTGGAGAGATGAGTGAATTAGCAAGAAAATCAGTGAGAAAAGCAAAGAAATTGATGAGAATGGTGAAGGATTTGAATTTGGTAAGGAACCCTAGCAGAGCAAAAGAGGGTTTTTAGTTGTCTAGAGTGTTCGATGATGATCTATGTGATAACTCGTTGTTGGAGTGGATTAAATTTTGAATATTTTTCAAAAGAACTGGTCTTATTTTCTTTCTTGATAATGTTGCAGTCCTTTTTATATGCATGTCATATATCTTTGTCGGAAGATGACTAGATAAGGAACAACTTTTACTGATTATGTTTGTCATTTTCTTTTAGTTGCTGATAGTAGAATTATACTTAGAAAGGACTTCCTATTGCTCATTCAGTTGTCCTTAATTTTAATGTGGAGGATGGTTAACAACTTAATGAGATCATCATGTTAATCTGCCATGAACATACACTTCCCCAAATGCATCTTCGTATAATTTCGTTCAGATAATTTATGTGATCTTCTAAAAAAATTATATGAGCTCTCTCAGACAAACTAATGGAGCATAATTATGCAGGTAGTTATCCCACTACATCAACTTAAAGCGGTTAACCCATCAACAAGCCAGACCAACACTTCTGAAAAATATATCCAGGTTGTATCTGTTGACAACCATGAATTTTGGTTCATGGGCTTCTTTCAATATTCTGGTGCTGTTGAATGCCTACAGCAAGCTCTACAAGGCCGCAACTTACAATCTGTTTGAAAACGGTTTTATTGAACAGATTTTTATTCCATTGTACTTTTTGTGCTTTGTGTCAAGTCTGGATTTTACCACTATTATTGATATTAGCCGCCTCGACTTCAAATCTAATGTGATATTTTTGGTGAGCCAGCATTAGAGATGTAGAATGAGGAGTTACATTTCATCTTATGTTTCATTTAGTATCCGTAACGTGCTTAATGTATAATATTGTCTCATCTTATTTAAATATCATTTCATCTCATTTAATCACATTTAGATTATAGTCCTAATGTCCTACTTTAAATATAATATTTTATCATTTCTCTTATTAAAAATAATTATGTAACATATTTTTCATTGTTTTTGTATTTTCTACTTAACTTATTTAGGTCTATTTAGGATAAATAAAATATTTCAATTAGTATTATATCATCTTATGAAAAATTAAGTGAAACAAGATATGATTGGTAATGGATTATACTATAGATTTCATTAATATCTCATCTTAATTTTCATTTCTAATCTTGTATGTTTTATTAATAAATGGCATACAAGTGTAAGCAAATTTCTATTTTTTAAGCTACTTTGCTCACGTGTATACGGCATGTTGATGGTAACTGCATTGGTACACTATAAGTGGCATAAGAGATTTGGATTCCTGATCCTCACCCCTCATCATATGCAAATTTTTGCCGTATTCCATGTTCGGTTCTTTTGACAGTCATCAAAAAATAAGATATAGTCATTTTAGATAGTCTATTTGGGATGTTTATTTAGAGTAAGGTTGAAGTGAGCATAAATCTTTTGTTATGCCTTTTTGTTGAGAGGGTTATATTACAATTTCAATTGGGAGTAGGGTTTGGAATTTGTTTTTTTGTTGTTTTGGGGGTGATTTATGTTTTGCTGAATTAGTAATACCAGGGGTGTCCGGAATCTTTTTCTTCGAGGGCTGGTATACTTAATAGCAATTCTACTTTATTTAAAGTAAATAATAAATATGAACATAAATATTAGTTATTTTATTTTCTAATATTTTTTAACTTTTTTAACTTTATTCAAAAGTTTTTGAAATTATTGGATATGTATCTTTAAAATATTCCTATTTTTATTTTGATATTTTTTTATCCCTATTTTCAATTTAAACATATTAAATATTTTTATTTAAATTATTAATATATATTTTTTGTTAAATTCAAAGATAATCTTAAGAAATTTAGATATTTTAGATGGAACCTATTAAAATTGACTATAATGGGTATGAACAATTTAAATATGAACATTTAATGTGTCTTAGTTGACAATATGGGATATAGTACTCCAAAAGTATTAATACTAATAAATTTGATATAAATAACCAAATTTATATTTATGTAAAATTTATCTTCACATTTAGTAATTTGACCTAAAAATTAGTAAATAAAACTATTTTTTATTATTATCAAAATAACTAAATATTGTTAGAATAAAAAATTAAAATGACCATATAGTATTATAGTTGCATTACTTAAAACTTGTTTATAATTATTATATTTGCATATACATGTTTTATCATTATTCTCGTTTAAATTTAAGAATATAAATTTTTATTTCTTTTATTAATTTAAAGAATAATTTAAATCTAAGTTAATTAATGTAGATATTTTTAGGATATCAAATTTTAAAATTTAAATACAAAATTGATTAAATTGAGTATTAGATTAATCATTTAATTTAATTAATAAATATTTAATTTGAGATCAATATTGATTAATTTTTTCCTAAAAGGTATACGGAGACTACAACTCCTTAACCCCAGTGAAGGTATGCCCTATTCTTTACTCTTTTGAAGAGGCTAATGTCACTATCCATTGATGTATGGCTTAAAAATCAATTACCTTACACATACATACTTATGGGATTAATAATTTAAGAAAGCTAAATTTGATAAATATCTAAAAAATATATTAAAATATCTTAATATTATTTTGAAAATTTACCTAATTTTTAGATTAATTTAAGATATTTGCTAATATTATTTATTAAAGATATTTTATAAAAGAATTCTATATCATCATTAGATGAATTATATGTACAAATCTTAACCATTAATTGAGGAGGTAAATGCTTATAAATAGGTATAGATACTTCATTTGTGACACATTCAAGAACCAAACAACAAACCTTGTAATATTCTCTCCATACTTTCAATACATTTTTCTTCACTATATTAAGTGTTTTTATTCTTCGCCTTTACTAGTCTTAAATACCTATTTGGGTTGCTTGCTAACTAGGCTTATTTGGAATTTTGGTAGCTAAGTGTCACACGTGATCTTGAAGAAAATATGTGCGTGACAATTGGCATTAGAGTTTGGATGTGTAAGGGTTTACAATTAAAGGTTTTAAGAAGATCATGACCAATGGTGCTGTCAAGAAGAACACGATTGAGACTACCTTGGTGGAGAAAAATGTTACTCATAAGCAAATGGTGTCTAGTCTTGAGGTATTGATGATACAAAAACAAGTCTCCGGGAACGGCGCTAAATACTTGATGAAACAAAACCGACATCGAGTTAACAATACCGATCTTGCAGATACTTTGGTTTATATTTGTAAAAATCTCACTAGTGCACGAATCATTTTATAAAAAAATGACAAGTATACTCCCAAGGTCGATCTAAGAAAGAAATATATGTGATTTTTAATTTATTATTCAAACTCTTAAAAACAAATTCAAATTCTAAACATCTTGTTACGATGTTTTGATTTTGTGTTTCATAATCTAATAACATAAAAAAATAAAGATAGATATACATTCAATAAATAATAATACAAATTTTTATCATTCTTAATAGTTGAGTATTTATGGATAATAATTAAGTTAATTATATTTGCTTATACTCTTTAGGTTATTGAAGATATAAATTGATATTTATTGATTTTTTTAATATATAAATACCACATTTGATGGGGTTAGAATTAATTTGGTGAATTAAATTAATTCTATTTTCTAAGAGATTAAAAATAAATCATTTAAATGCCACATGTGGTGGGGTTAGATATTTTAGACTTTATTCAAGGTGTCTAAATTAAATCTAAGAATTTAATTATCTGAGTACTAGCTTTTAAGTTTTAAAACTATTATTAAAAATATGTTATCAATACATTTTCGAATAATAGTTCTTATAAAAACTTTTAAAATAGTGTTTCACTCTAACTACCAAACGATTATACCAACAAATAAAAGAACACTATTCTAAATCAAACTGGATAATTAAACCTTAAAATCTAATTTTCAGATTTAATTTTGTAATGAAAAATAATATATTTATCTCAAACATCCTTATTATAAAATATTGAATAAAAACAAAATCAATTTATTTTACAAAAATGTTTTACCTATTTAATATTTCACAAGCATAGCAATGTTATTATTACATCATATTTATAAACAACTAGTTATGTTAAATTTAATCACAAATAAATTAAATATAACATATAAGAATAAAACATAAAAATAACTGTAAAAAATTTATTTTAAAATTATATCTCAAAAATAATCCTTACAGAATTTTGATGCTAATTCTATTTCTGGAAAACCTCCAAACATATTTGCATTTTCGTTTATTGAATTAAAACTAGAAATTTAAAAAAAGTATAACTAGTTCTTCTCAAAAATAGAAGAACTTTAAAACAAAAAAAACTAAGAACTAGAGAGAGAAAGAGAAGAGATTTTGTGTGATTTTTGGGATGATTTTTACGATGGGGGAGATAGTCCTTTTATAGATGAGGAAAAGGCCAAAAAAGTGGGAAAATATCTTAAAAATTGATTTTGGATGCATTTGGAGAGGTTGGTACACGTGTGGGGCAAGATTTGTGCAAGACGGGTGCTGAAGCGTGCACGATTTATGGCAGACATAAATTGGTATACGTGGAACTCGACATAACATGCGTGCATGGCTCAGCATATGGGTGTTAGCTCTCGGTGTGACATACATGTGGGACCCGATAGATGCGCACGTGGGTAGGCTGGACTCAGTATTTTTGACCCATTTTGTCCAATTTTTTACTTTTCCTCATTTTTTCTCAACACATTTGTGATGTATTACCTCTAGTATTTTTCTTTGAGTCTTTAAATTATTTTTGAACGAACATACCTAAAAACAATAAAAATACTCGTAATTCCGAAAAAAAAAATTTATTTAAAAATATCATAAAATCATACAAATATAAATCTATTTAATCAATTAAAGTACAATAAATCATGGTAATTTTAGTGTTTCTTAAGCATTCATTAGGTATGTTTAGCTTACCTTGAATCCTATGTAAGCAAAGTTGGTACTAGTACGAAAGAAGTTGATAAACATTTAGGAGATCTTGAGGGTGCGAATGAAGCCATGAAAGAGGCAATAGTTAGTATTGGGGATAAGGTAGCTCAAACCTTAAAATAAGAATTTACCACCATGGAAGAACGCATCATGAAATGTTTTCGTCATGACCTCAATAAGAAGCTTGATACCTTGATAGCTCATTATGAGGAACTTAAAGGTGACATGGCCTTATGAAAACGTGCTATGACTATTGGGATTGTTACCACACGTGAGGATCCTAAGCTTGACATTCCTAAACCTAAGACATATATGGGAGTATTTGGAATGCAAGGGAACTTGAAAACTTTCTGTGGGGTTTGGAGCAATATTTAAAGCTATGAAGATAGAGGATGAGGTTACGAAAGTACACAACACCACTCTCTATCTCATTTACACTGCCATAATTTTATGGAGAAAGACATATGGAGATATTGAGAAAGGTATGTGCTTTATCGATACATTTGATACTTTAAAAAAGAAATGAAAAGGCAATTCTACCTAGAGAATGCAGAAGAGATGGCATAAAATCACTTTCAAAAATTGAAGCAAACTGGGAGTATTCGTGACTATATTAAAGAGTTTACCACTCTTACTATTGAGATCCCCGATATGTCCGACAAAGACTTTTTCTTCTTCTTCATTGATAGACTCCAACCTTGGGCCAAGATCGAGTTAAGACGTACAAGTGCAAAAAGATCTTGGCATTTCTATTATCATAGTTGAGACCTTAACTTGGTACTCCAAAGACTAGTCAATATTCAAGTATAAAAGAGTAGTTCCTAGAAAAGGTGAGAGAGACAAAGGCAAAAATGTAGTCAATGAAGATGCTTCAAGGAAAATTTATAATGGAAGAGAGCAAGGTAAGAAAGACAGAAGACCAAAGTGTAATTGCTACTTTTGTAAAGGTCTGCATTAGATGAAAGGTTGTTTAAAAAGAAAGGCCATCAATGTAATGACTACTAAATTTAATGACTCTCCTAAGGAGGGTGGAGTACAAATGGGATCAATTCAAATTCCAAATGCTATCAAGGCCTTTCCAAAACCATAAGTAAAAAGATTGATGTATATTGGTGTGGTTCTTAACAAAGTACAAACTAAGGTGCATATTGATACATGTGTCTCTCATAACTTCATAGATGTTGGGGAAGCCCAAAGACTCAATATAAAATCTTCCAATAAGAGAGGTTCTATAAAGGCAATGGACTCTATTGTCAAACTGATCTAAGGCATTCCTCATAAGGTCAAGGCAAAGATACGGGAATGGAGTGGAATTGACCTATCTGTAGTACTGATGGACGAATTTAGAGTAGTACTAGGGATAGAGTTCCTTGACCAAGCAAATGAGTCCTATTCCCTTTTACAAACTCAATGTGTATTCTTGATGAAAGTAACAAATGCTTGGTACCCACAACATGGCCTAACATGGTCAATATTAAGACTTTGTCTGCCATGCAATTCAAGTAGGGGTAACACAAGAAGAATGGGGAAATCTATCTCGCATTTCTTAGACAATTAGAAGGAGATGATGATGACTCAGGAAGAAGTGAGATTCCTAAACAGGCGTGAGAAGTCTTTGAATATTTTAAGAATGTCATGTCAAATGAATTATCCAAGAAACTCTCATCTAGAAGGAAGGTGGATCATAAGATTGAATTGGAACCTGGAATAAAGTCGCTTGTTATATATCGAATGATTCCACCTAAGTTGGAAGAACTTAAAATACAACTTAAAGAGTTTCTTGAAGTCGAGTTCATTCAACCATATAAAGCCTCTTATAGAGCTCTTATGCTCTTTCAAAATAAAAAGGACGATTCTTTGTGAATGTGCAACCATGAGCAAGCCTGGAAGCTCACTATTGGAGAGAATTAAGGAAGGATTAATACAATACATGCTTGCTAAGAACCTCGTGACTATAGCAATGAATAAAAAATAAGAAGGTTTTGGGTCACTGATGGTTTATTCTATACTAAAGGAGATCACTGTTACATTCCTAGATGGCAAAACTTAAGAAAGAAGCTAATCAAAGAATGGCATGACTCTATATGGGTTGGACACCTTGGAGGCATGGAAACTCTCGCCTTACTTGAATCAAAATATTATTGGCCACATATGAGAGATGATGTTGAGTTTTATATAAAAACTTTCCCTATTTATCAACAAGACAAGGTAGAACAACGAATACTAGGAGGGCTACTTGAATCATTACTCATCCCTAAGTGCCCATAGGAAAGTGTGCCCATTGACTTCATCTTTTCTTTGCCAAAATATGAAAGATATGGAAGCATTATCGTGGTGATAGATCAATTTAGCAAGTGTGCTATATTCATTCCTTCTCTAATAGATTGTACTGTAGAAGAAATTGTTCATCTATTCTTAAAACACTCAGTAAAGTATTGGGAAATTCCTAGTAGTATAGTAAATGATCGAGACCCACGCTTCATTGGTAAGTTATGGATCGAGTTATTCAAGTTACTTGGGTCAAGCTTAAATTTTTTGACAAGCTTTCATCCACAAAGTGATGGGAAAACATAGGATGTCAATGCCTTACTAGAACTTTCTTGAGGCATTACGTGACTACAAATCAATATGATTAGGCCAAACTTCTTGATGTGCCATAATTCTCATATAATTTACAAAGAAGTGAGTCAACAAGTAAAAATCTATTTGAAATTATCATTGGACAACAACTCATGGTTCATTAAGCATTAGCAACAAATTATGAAGGGAGGAGCCTTGGAGTGTTCAAGTTTGACGAGGCATGGCATGAGTAATTCAAAATTGCAAGAGCATACTTGAGCAAAGCCACCAAGAAGATGAAGAAGTTTATTGATAAAAAGAGAAGAGAAATTATATTTAATGAAGAAGATATGGTTATGGTAAGACTTCTTTCCCAACAATTTAAGTCACTTAGAAAAGTACACAAAGGGTTGGTATGGCGATACAAAAAGGGCATTTTTCTATCTTGAAGAAAGTAGGAAATGTTTTTTATAAAGTTCAGCTTCTTTCTAAGCTCAAGATCTACCTAGTCTTTTATATAAGTCTCTTAAAACCATAATATGAAGACATGGATGACCCAACTTGTGGAGAATCAAAAAGGGGTATCTATAACCATCGTAGCTTCTTTCGATAGTGATGTATAATGCATATTAGTTGAAAGAAAAATACGAAGGTAGGAGTTCCCAATTACATGAAATATTTTGTCAAATGGAAAAGATTACCCGAAAGTGTAGCATCGTGGGAGTGTGAAGATACACTATGAAAATTTTAAGACCATATTCAACATTTTAAGGAACAAAATGTGACGAGTGCGTCATAAACTTAGGTGGTAGAGAATGTGAAAACCAATTGATATATGGACTAAAAATCAATTGTGTCAAACATATATACTTATAGACTTGATAATTTAAGAAAGATCAATTTGATAAGTATCTAGAATGTACTATTAATATATCTACATATTATCTTAAAAATTACATAATTTTTAAAACAATCTAAGATATTTGTTAGTATTATTTATTAAAGATATTTCACAAATAAATTTTAAATCATATGTAGATGAGTGACATCTAATACTAACCATTAATTGAAGAGGTGGATGTTTATAAATAGGCCTAAATATTTCATTTATGACACATATAAAAACTAAATAACAAATCAACAAGTCTTGTAATCTTTTCTCTATACTTTTATTACCAATTCTTTCATCATATTTTTCTAAGTGTTCATCTTGTTCAATTTTATTAGTCTTAAATATCTACTTAGATTGCTTGCTTACTTAACATTTACATAGCTAAGTGACACATATGATCTCAAAGAAAGTAATCGCGTGACACTAATTTTAGAAGATTTTGATTTAACTAATGATAAATATGATTTCCCTTAATTCAATCTAGTGAACGGTGCATGATTTGTCTCCTACAAAATGTAATGTCCGTACAGGATAGGCCGAACTCCAAAGCCATCTTTTTTAGGTTTCAATAATATTCACCGGTTCTATTCTTATCCACCTTGAGGAGATGGACTTGGAAGCCATTTACAATTAAAAAAAAACATAAATTATATATATATGAGAATATACTGGGGATTTTAATTAAGAACAAAGATTAGCAAATGAAGAATGATGATAAAAATAATATTTTTTATTTTATTATAAAGAAATTTATTAAAGAATAAGCTAATAATAAGTATTTATAATAGGAAAAAAAGTTATTTCTCACTATCCTATTTTTCTATACGTTCTGTACATTATATTAAACAAGGATGTTGCTCAGCTTGCAGAACTACATTTGCTAAACAATAGTTTAAAACAAATTAATTAAGGTATTTATTTATGAAATATTGTTGAGGAATCCCACATCGACCAAGAATCAGTATATGAGTTGGTTTATAAGACTGGGCAGTCCTCACTCTTGTAAGCGCGTTTTCAGGGGTAAAATTAGGTCCAGGTGAATCAACATGGTATCAGAGCAGGACCCTTGGCGGTGGAGGAGAACTACCCTGCACTTACACTTGTGACAACCATAAGACCACCACCGTCCGTCGACACAGTCGATGTGAGGGAGAGTGTTGAGGAATCTCACATCGACCAAGGACTAGCATAAGAGCTGGTTTATAAGCCTAGACAGTCGTCACCCTTGTAAGCGCGTTTTCAGGAATAGAGTTAGGCACAAGTGAATCAACAAATATGATTAATGAATTACTTGGATTTTATTTTTCTTTCTAACTTACATTTCAATTGTAAATTTAACTTAAAGTCGCTTGTAATGAATTCATTAATTGCTTTGAACCTAGCTAGCTATTTCTCTAATTATATAACATTCATGTTGATTTTACAAAATAAAGCAGAAAATAGGTAATAAACAAACGATGGGAAAAGGAAAAGATAGGACTAATCTTCTTGTCCTGTTCTCTCATTCTATTTAATTGTAACACCAAATCACCACTAGTGAGAAATGTTTTATATTAAAATTTACGATGATATTAATATGGTGTAAGTTTTTAACTAATTGTTTAATTATTTAATATTATTAAATAAAAAAGAAACTTGAGGCTTTTTACGTAATAATCAATTAAATCTTAATAAATAATTTATGATATATATTAATTTTCTTATATTAATAATTTGATGATATATGAACATAATAGTACATATTTTATGAAAAATTTGTAAACAAAAAGTTTTTTATGAACTGGTGCAATAAATATTGAGTTATTTACGAGATAATCTCAATAAATAGATGAATAATAAATAATTTTATGTAGTTTTTTTATCTATTAAAATTATTTTTTATATTTGTACTTATATTTAAAAATAAAAATAAAATTGTTTTCAATTTGAGATAAAAGAAAAAATAAGACAAATAATTTCAAAAATTAAAATTTAGACATAATAAATTAAGTTTTCACTCTAATTTAGACTAAAATCTTTTATGTAACAAATTTTATTATGTATAATATAATTTTATTTTATATTAAAATATATGATTATATAAAAATTATATTATTAATATCGTGTAACAAATATGCATAAAATAAGTGTATACAAAATCACATACAGATTTATAAATATCAAGCTAAATTTAATATCAGACTTAAATTTTTTTTTTTTTTACTATTAAGTAGATTTTTTATACATAAATAGAACTTGAAACGGATGACTTTAATCATTACAATAACATTATTATTATTTATACTAGTATTATTTTTTTTAACGTACTAGTAAATATATTTATATAAAATAATAATTAAAGAATATCACGTTACTCATCCTTGCTTTTTTCTTTGGTTTTGATAGGCGGCCTCCAGTCAATAAGAGAAATTATATTATTTAGTAAGTGAAATGTTAATAATTATAAATATAATATATATTTATTGTATGTTATAAGTATATTATAATTATAATTTTTTTGTAATTTATTTATAGTTTTTATTTAAAAAATAAAATCAAACTACAAAATTTTACTTATATTATATTTATAATTATTGATATTTTATCACACTAAATAAGTTAATTTTTCGTTAAATACTCACCAACCAACTTCTAGTTTATCTCTCTCATTAGGTTGTAGATTCAGAAGGGAAGCAGAAAGAAAAAATGTCAAAAAATGTTGAGGAGGCTCAAGTTCCTTTATTGGAAGATATAGCTTCAAATGCCCTCTTAAAACAAGATCAAGATGATGAAAACAAACCTCTTTCTAAAAGATTCTGGATTGAATCGAAAAAGCTTTGGCACATAGTTGGTCCTGCGATCTTTAGCAGAGTTGCCTCTTACTCTATGTTAGTTATAACCCAAGCTTTTGCTGGTCATCTTGGTGAACTTGAACTTGCATCTATTTCCATAGCCACTAATGTTATTGTTGGCTTCGATTTTGGTCTCTTGGTAATTAATTTCAATTCTATCAATTGGGTTTTTTTAATTAATTTCAAATTTCAATTTAAAGTAATATATATATTTTTGGGTTGCAGTTGGGTATGGCAAGTGCTCTAGAAACACTATGTGGGCAAGCATTTGGGGCAAAAAAGTACTACATGTTGGGAGTGTATATGCAAAGATCATGGGTTGTTATGTTCATATGTTGTATCTTGTTATTGCCTTTATATCTATTTGCATCTCCATTTTTGAAGTTTTTGGGACAACCATCAGATGTAGCAGAGTTATCTGGTGTAGCATCTATGTGTATGATTCCACTTCATTTCAGTTTTGCTTTTCAATTTCCTCTTCAAAGATTCCTTCAAAGCCAATTGAAGACTGGTGTTATTGCTTGGGTATCTCTTGTTGCTTTGATCGTTCATATCATTGTTAGTTGGTTGTTTGTTTATCAATTACAACTTGGTGTGGTTGGAACTGCAATTACTTCAAATTTTTCTTGGTGGACTTTGGTTTTTGGTCTTCTTGGTTATACTCTTTGTGGTGGTTGTCCTTTAACTTGGTCTGGTTTCTCTACTGATGCCTTTTCTGGTTTATGGGAATTTACTAAACTCTCTGCTGCTTCTGGTCTTATGCTCTGGTATTCATTTTTAATTATTTTGTTTACTTTTTTTTTTAATATTATATTATCAAAATTATGAATGAATTCCTTATTTAAATCAATATCATACAGTCTGGAGAATTGGTATTATAGAATACTGATATTAATGACTGGAAATCTGGAGAATGCTAAAATTGCCGTCGATGCTTTGTCTATTTGGTATGTTTAATTGCAGACATTTAACACTTTCTTTCTATTTATTTTGTCCTATTAGTAAATTTAAATATATTATATATTATAAATATTATAATATTTTTTATTAGATAGAGTTACTTAATTAAATTACGTAATTGAATTGAATTAGGGGATTGAATTGTGTAATAATTAGGGGATTGAATTTGAATTGTTTGGCAGCATGAGCATAAATGGTTGGGAGATGATGATTCCACTGGCATTCTTTGCTGGAACAGGGTAAGTTATACTTCTTAATCACAATCATTCTTTTAATCTTTAGTAAAAAAAAAAATTTGTCTTAATATTAATAAATATTAGTCCTATAATTCAATTTGGTCTACCCATCATAGTTGATTAATTATATATTTTTTATTTTTCTGTGTTTTTTAATGGGTCATATTTGTTATTTTTCTCTAATATACCTTTATATTTATGGAGCCTAAGACAAAAACAGAGGCGTCTAAAGTTTTGGATTCTGTCACGTATCACGTTAGTTACGTAAGAGTTATTATTCTATTTATTATTTCTAGATATCATTTTCCTTCATTTTGGTGCTCATATCGAGATTTATGTTCCACCACGTAATATTATATATAGTTTATTATATGATTATATCAGGGTAGGTAGAAAAAAAAATAACAATCTGACCATTTTTTTATTTTAAAAAAGTTTATAATTATCTTAAAAAAATATGTTTCTTTTATAGCAAGAATCACTTTGTGGATAATTATTTGAAAATAAAATTCGATAAATCAATACGAAATCGCAACCAATTATTGTCCGCTGTTGCTTTCTGTCGTTTTGCTGTTATTGTAGAGAGGAAAAAAAAAACAATTGTTCCCGTTTTTCACTTGTATTATTTATTTCAATGTTTAAATAATATTTATAAAAAATAAATCATTTTTTTAATTTTTTAAAATAATTTTATAAAGAAATTATATTTATTATAAATTTATAATAAATCATAATTAATTTATTTTTTTAATAAAATACTATCACAACAAAACAATTGATATTTTTATTATTTTATAATATATTTAATGTTCATTTTTCTAAATTGACCAAAACACTCCTAGAAGTATTTTTATTGGCATAAAAAAATGTATTAAAAATAATAGAGTAGTTTGTCAATTTAAAAATTAGCATTAAAAATGCTGTAAAGTAAAAGTTAGTGTAATAATATGCTCTTGGAAAAAAAAAGTTAATTGTATAAATGATGATTTTATTGTATAAATGATGAATGATATAAACCCTAATGGATGATTCAGTTAATTAAACAATTAATAATGATAAACTTTAATTATTAGTAGGTAGTTAATGGTTTATTTTGATTTAATAACAGAGTGAGGGTTGCAAATGAACTAGGAGCTGGAAATGGGAAAGGAGCTAAGTTTGCGACAGCAGTTTCAGTGTTGACATCAATTGTAATTGGTTTAATCTTCTGGCTATTGATTATGTTTTTCCACAATCAGCTTGCCACTATCTTCTCTACTAGTAAAGCTGTTCTTCAAGCTGTAAACAAACTCTCTCTCCTCTTGGCCTTTACTATTCTCCTCAATAGTATTCAACCTGTTCTCTCAGGTTATTTTTATTATTAATTTCCTTCTAAATTCAAACATATTCATTCATTTTCAATGTTAATGTTTCATATCACATCCCTAATTTATAATGAATTCTTGTACTTAAACAGGAGTGGCTGTTGGATCAGGATGGCAATCATATGTAGCATACATTAACTTGGGTTGCTATTATCTGATTGGAGTTCCTCTTGGATATTTGATGGGTTGGGGTTTCCACCAAGGTGTTATGGTATGTACATATTCATCCAATCCAATTATTATATACATCAAATAATAATATTAGATGTTAAATAATTAATAAGATGTGATATTGAAATAATTGTTAGATCTATTATTATATGTTTAACGTTTATAAATTATATTGTAATATGTGAAATAATGCAAAAGTTAATCATTTAATTATGATACTCACTAAGTTGGTCATTTAATCATCAGTTAGAAAAATAACTAAGTGTAGGTTTTAAAAGTCATTTTTACTTATGGTTATTGAATTTGGAAGTATAAGATGTGTTTTTTTTTTCCTTAGGCGACAAAGGTCTTAAAAGTGCAAAAATAAACTTTAGTATCGTAATTTCTTAGTTAGATATTATTAATATTATTTAAGAAGAGATTTTAAAAGTGTATTTTTTTAAATAATTGTAGGATGTTAATATTTATTTTTAATAATTATGATACTCAATATATTAAATTTTTATAATAACAGAAATTAGTCTGAAAAGTGTTTCAGACAATTTTTTTCAGGTTTAATTTGAAATATTTTTTTCTCTACGAAGCACTTTTACATAAATAGATATAGAGGTGGGAACAATCTAAATGCTAAATGTCACTGACAATATTCTTACTTAAAATATAACAATGCAGGGAATATGGGCAGGCATGATATTTGGAGGAACAGCAATTCAGACCATGATATTAGCCATAATCATCTTTAGATGCGACTGGGACAAAGAGGTAAATTTTCAGTTCAGATTATATATATATATATATTAATGGTTTTCATTATACACTGATTATAATTGTGATTTTTGCTCTGTTAAATTTTGCAGGCAGAGAAAGCTAATAAGCTTGTATTGAAGTGGGCAGAGGATGCTGAAGAGCATTGCAGTGCCGGTCCAAGGATAAGGCCATAGAGGCTCTCGCCTAGGGCTCCCGTCCCAAAAGAGTCTGTACCCTTTTTTTAAAAAAAAGGATTTTTTTTTTAATTTTTTCTTACTATAGACAATTAATTATATCACATCTATGAATCATTTATTTATTTTCTTAATTAATAATTTTTTTTTATAATTATCTCAAATCTATCGATATCTATACATATATCTAATTATTATACTCAATTAATTCTCTTTTTTATTATTATTTCAGCTTTTCAGCAGCATTTATTTATTTAATTTTTGAGATAACGTTTAAATCTTTTTTATTATATATATAAAATATTAACATTTTATATCCTAATTTATGTTAATTATCTAAATTTCAAAAAAATATTTTGTTCATAAAAAGGGAAAAATCATCCTATATATCATCACACTCCAGCATGCAACATGCACTTGGTTTGCAGTTCTTAGTTTTCGTTTGAGTGTATTACGTAGGACACTCATTGATTAATGATCTTTTTGGTTGATTCTCTCTTACTCCTTCATTATCAAAAGGCCTTTTTTATAGCCATTTGATGGTATTAAGAAGCCATGCATGTTTTGTAACTCTCATTCAACAATGAAATTGATTACCATTCTTAAAGACCACAGTGCTATCTACTGTCAAGTATGGTTCTATTGACATGGCACAGTTCAATTCCTTGTGCTCACATGTCACTGATTATTGAGACTAGCTGGATAAATTTTTTACTAATTAATCTCTTCATAATATTTTTCAAGAAGAAAAGTAATCAAAATACTTTGTGTTTATATTGTTTTATTTGTGTAATAACCTACGTACGTACTACGAAGTATAAATGTTCTAGATATATATAATCAATGACTATGATGATCATTACATTAATAATAGATAAATTAAAAAAAAAAGCCTAATGGATTTTCAAAGAAGGATGAGAAAATTACATTAATATAGATTTAAAAGAAAAACCTAATGGATTTTCAAAAATGCTCCCAAGATAACAAGCACCAAAGTTAGCGCTACATAATTGCATTTGGGCCAATTGAAATTCCTAGTTTAATAAGTATTTGGGACCTAGATATGGGATAAAAATATCAATCCATAAAATCTTTTTGTAATAGAAATTACGTAGATAACACAATAATATTACAATAAAAACAACACATTTAATTCAACACACTACAAAAACAATAAGTAAATAAAAAATAATAATGTGTGATAAACACACTAGTGATAATGTGCCTCATCGGTTTCTAGCTAGTCTAGCAACATATATTTACACGAAAAATATCACACAATATGTGAATCAAGTTAACATATTAGAAAATCTATAAATGATTTAAAATCACTTTAAGATCTCATATATGTAAATATATTCAATAAAAGATGAATATATAATCATATCATGTGGTCATATATATCACAACATGTAATGAGATAAACACACACAGAACCTCCATCTATATGGTACTATCCTCAGGTTGCTTATTTCAATCACTCGATATAAAACAATATATTAAACAAAATAAACAATATAAAGTTTGACCGATAATATAAACACAAATTCTTATATCAATCATGACACTTGTCCTAATTACCTATAATGCCCTCGTTTGTTATCAACATCACATTTGATCCAAGTATATTTAAGCTCGTCCCTAAAGCTCCATTACCATGTGATGTAATCTACTATTGATGGCACAAACTCTTAATATACATACATGTTGAAACCCATAATACCAGTTGACACACGGCATGCAAAAACATAGCCTCATCTCTTATGCATTACATTGCTACCTTACAATACCCAACTGACATACAACACAATACCACATATGCTCCTTACTCATGGGAATTATTACATCCTTACAATTACCAACTAAAACACGGTACACTACCACATAGGTTCCTCTAGGGATGAACATTTTAATCGTGGATAATTAAAAATGTGGTTAATTATTCATAAAAATCTGAACCGATAAGGCGTGGGACAGGGATAGTAATTGTAATATCGAAATTGTGATTAATCAAAACTGAATATATATTAATATTATTATTTTATATGCATATAGTTACATAGAAAAATATAATATTAATAAACACACAATGATTTGTATAATTAGATTGAATTTTATTTATGTTTATTTTATATTTTTATTTTACTTAAAAACATATGCTAAATAGTTAAAAATATAAAAATTAATATCAATATTTTAAATAATATAGGAAAGTAAAAATTAAGTTAATATTTAATTTTTTAAACAAAAAATATTTTTGAGTAAATGTTAAAAAAAAATGTGATTAAACCGTTGGGAAACTACTATCGGCTCATGACCGATGGTTTTTGATCGAATGTACCCGAAACTGGTGTAGGGTGGTTATGATTATTAGCATAACCGTCCTCGTCCATCCTCATGACCATTCATAGGCTCTTTTTCTATGAAAAATGCTACACTCTTGCAATTACCAATCGACACACAATAACTTAACATTGAAAGTAACTCCTCATATGATGTGACTCTCCACTTGCCAACCATACATATTACTTCTCATCAAAACCTCACTCAATCTTACATTTTTTACACCAACTCGATATTTGAAGGTATGAAAGAGATTCTTCTATGAGGTCCTACATCATACAGATGCTACATTGTTTTTCAAACCCAACATTTAGAAGAAAAATGTACCAAAATAGATTGGAGAAATCTGGTGCCAAATTGGCAGAGCTTGCCCAACATCATAGCTAATAAAACAAGAAGGGAAAGAGGAATTTATAGAAAAATTCAAAGCCTTTTGGACCCTCGTCAAACCCCTCATCAACTACTCATCGCTTAGGATCAACAAGGAAACTAATTGTTAAACTAACTGTTGCACACTTGTCAACTAAGGTCAGTGAATGAGTGATGAGCACCCTGACGAGGCAATGGAAATTCAATGGCGATAATGTTAGTAAGCAAGCTTGCATTTCCAACAAGAAGAAACACCCAGTCCTTAATGGGACAAACCATCACAAAAGAATTCTCCAATGGAATACCATGACAAAAAATAAAATCACCAACGATACACCACGACAACAAACCCCCATCAATGCAAACTATATGCAAACTAAGAAAGTGGATGTATATAAAATGCAAACATGAAATTGTATCTTAAGTGATATTAAGTCACCAGTAACTAACCTTACAAAGAACAGATAGAAACATTAAATAAAATAGACACTATATTTTACACATTGGAATGCCAATACTAAAATGACAGGACTTACATATTGATATTATCATAATATTGTCAATAAAATATTGACAAAATATCGATTATTATTAAAAAAATTATTTTTTTATTTCCTAAATAATTTATAGTTAAATTTATTTATTGAATAAATATCAATAACATCCTTAAATTTTGTTAAAATATCAAAGAAGTTTCAAGTTTAAATATAATATCAATCACCCCATTTTGACTCTTTTTATTAAAAATAATTAGAAATGCTATATAAGCAAAAGAAATCTTCTCTATTATATTAAAAAAATGGAATTAATAAAGTATCTAAAACAAAATAAAATTATGTTTTAGTTAAATATAAACAAATTAGTTAATAAAATAAACATTAAAAATAAAATAATTATATACCATTTTCACTCATTTATAATTTTTCTCACTTAATTATTTGTCTCTCAATCTCCTAATCTTCTTTCTCATTGTTAAAAATAAACCTAGTATTTTCGTTAGAAAAAGTCTATAATTTATTGATTTTGATGCATATTTATTTTTTATTATAAAGGTAAGAAAAATATTAATTGTTATTATAAAATTAACATTTTTATGCTTGTATTCTTTCTTTATATTAATTTGTATTTTTTATTTTTAAATTATGTTCTATTAATATTTAAATATTTTTTTACTCATGAATTCACATGTTATTTGTTGTAACATTTTATTTTTGTAAGTAGTTATTTATTGAATTTAGGAGACCTTTATATAAGTCATATCTTAGGAGATTTTTGTTATATATATATATAAGACATATTTGTTATTTGAGCAAAAATATTTAACCTTTATTTATTTTTATAAATTTTTGATCAAAATGTTATTTATTTAAATATGAGAGTATATATATATATATATAACAAAAAAAAATTAAATTTGTTAAGCTTTTACATTAATTCATTATGAATATATATATATATATATATATATATATATATATATATATATATATATATATAATAGAAAATTAAATTTCTTAACCTTTTATATTAATTGTAAAAGTAAATCCATCATGAAATATAAGTTTTTAAGTAAATTAAATATCCATTATTTTCAAAACTCTTTAAAAATTTATAAAAATAAAATATCTATTAGGAAAATATACTCATTAAAGAAATCTTTTTATTTAATGTTTTTAGCTTAAATTATTTTCCAAATTTAAAAAATATAAAGAATAAGGTATGATATTATTTTATAACATAAATATATTTTTGACCAAAGGTATTATTTAGGCTTTAACTTATTATAATTACAATTTAAATAATTATTTTATATTTTAACTACTTATTCAACAATTTTCTTAATAAATAATTGACTTATTCATCAAATGAATATCACAAGTATTTATACTATATGTAAGTTGATTTCAATTTTTGTCAATATTATATATGATTATTCTGCATGAATTTATAAGATAGAGAAACTCGTTAAGATCTCAGATCACTATGGGGTGGTCTCTTGCCTATTAAGGGCTCGCTCTTTAATGAATAAGAAAAAAGTGTTTCTGGATGCTCTTAAATCTCATAGAGATATGAATTAAGAGATGTAAGATCGTTTGTGTGAATGTATACTGTTGAGAGTGCAGAGTTTAGCTAGAGAGAGATAGACTTTTGTTGCCAAGGATTCAAATTGTAGATCCTCATAAGTGATCCATATATTTATAGCACATAAATTGTACAAGTGTTAGATAAACAATGTGTGAATGTAAATACATGTCAGTAGGGTATGATTTGACATAAAGTATAACATGTCAGAAATCTAGGTCGGGTTTAACCGTGCTTATGACGAGGTCATTCTGTGACCGAATTTGAGATCCTTCTATGACCGAGCTTAGGGTGATGTCCAGCTCGGTCTTTGGGCTTGGTTTGTCCCATGGGTGGGATGTCTAGGGTGCTTCATCTTCCGTCTTGGACTGGTCTTGGACTTGGTCTGTATAAAGCTCGATTCGGTATTTAGGCCAGTTCAGATGTTAAATTGTCCAAACATCAAGTCCCCCCACTCTTTTAGCTCAGGCTTTAGTTTGAGGTGGAAGAGTGAGATACTGGTCACTGGATATAAACTGTTTCAATTTCCACCATAAATGTTGTGTCAGTTGATTAGAGAGAGAAATCTAATGTTCCTATATAAAAGGGTCCCTGGGCTAAGGCTTATTATTTTGTTCACCTAAAAACATTTTTGTTTCTCCTTGAGTTTGTTGAGAGATTTTCAGTTCGGTGGTAAGATTTCAACTCGTGTTACCATATTCTCTGTTCGGATTTTTTAGAACTCAAGCGTGGATTTCCTAACGATTTTCTACTTTATTTTCAGGTCGTTTTGCGTCCTAACTTTTTGTTTAATTTTCAGATCATCTCTAGGTAATCTCTTTTTCGTATCTTATCCCATGCTACTATTTTTGTTTTTATATTTTTTGTAGCTTTATACCGAAAAATGCAAAGGGAAAAGACATCAGCTTCTAGCTCGGGCTTATGGGAGAGTCCCCAGTATGATAGTACAAGTGGAAACTCAGGGTCCTCTAGCTTGGGTTCTTCTAATACGATGAGTCGGTCATTGTCACAACCATCTACCTTTATCCATCATCCTCAAATAGTTCCAACTGTGAAATTGAGCGTGCCTCAAACTCAGATTTCAGTATCTAGGACATGGAGGAAGAAAAACAGAAAAATAGGGTCTGGTGAACCGACAGGTCGTGTCAAGGGTTGGGCGGCCGCTCCAAAAACTTGCTAGTTGTTTCCAGAGGATGAAGAGAAGATAAAGAGGACCTATGATAATCCCTCAATCGTTCAGATAATGATTCCTCCCGAGAATGCTTGTGATGGTGATGCACCTCCAACTGGGTGGACCGTTTTTCATGAGAAAGCCTTATGGTTAGGAGTAAGGTTTCCTTTGTATCCTCTTATCAGGAGGTTTTTAGTTTGATGCCTAATAGGTAGAGATATCTTCTTTGCCTGACGCTGATATACCAATACTGGGGTGAATTTAGATATGGTCGAGTTCAATGAGGCGTATGTACTTAAACAAAACCCCACAGACCCGAGAATGGTGTATATATTTGTGAAGCAGGATCGTGGGGTGAATGTATCCCTTCTTGAAAATGAAAAACATTGGAAGGGGTATTTTTTCTATGTATCGGGTCGGTGTGAGTCCCCTACTAATGACACTAAGGTTGTGATTAGAAATATGGTACTCTAATCATGACCTTGAACTTGGATGCGAAACAGAGGTTGGCTGATATTCAGAACTATTTTCCTGAGAAGACAAACTGGAGGGCGTTGTTAAACACTCCGCGATTTGTTTCATGTGGGTTAATGAGGCATGGTGCTGTAGAGCCTCCTCTTAGGGTGAATCGTAAACAACGAGCTTCTCTTAAAGCTCGTGCTATGGTTAAACGCAAAACTCCCTCTGCAAATGTTGGGGATGGGCGCGAGGTGGAGTTGGATAATGGTGACCTTTTTGTTCCCGGCCTAACATATTATTCCCATACTATTATGATGATGTTTGGACATTTTAACATCTGAATTGGCCAAAAATACCGAACTGAGCTTTACACAGACCAAGCCCAAGACCAGCCCAAGATGGAAGATGAAGCATCCTAGACATCCCACCCATGGGACAAACCAAGCCCAAAGATCGAGTTCTATATTAATTGAGCTAGACGTCACCCCAAGCTCAATCGCAGAAGGATCTCGAGTTCGGTCACAGAATGACCTCGTCATAAGCATAGTTAAACCTGACCTAGATTTCTGACACGTTATACTTTATGTCAAATCATACCTTACTAACATATATTTACACTCATATATTGTTTATCTAACACTTATACAATTTATGTGCTGTAAATATATGGATCACTTATGAGGATTCACAATTTGAATCCTTGGCAAAAAAACTCTATCTCTCTCTTTAGCTAAACTTTGTACTCTCAACTTTTCGGCGCCCACCGTAGGGCATAGATTCTCAGTTCAATCACAAGTTTCTAACCACATCTCCCCATAGAACTCACCACGCCCCAAAAAAAAATTATAGGAATTCGTAACTCTCAAATCGACATTCATGGAAATAACTTGATTTGATAGACGACCAGAATCGAATGATGCAAACTTAATGGCTACCCAAGGAAACTTGCCACGCGCCACAGAGAAGGAGGGGACAGAAGGTAGTGCCCTCTATCAGGAATTATCTCGCCAATTCCTTGAACTAAGAAAAGAGCTTGATGAAACCTGAAGAGAAAACAGAGCTCTCTGATCTTTGGCAAACGGAAGAACTTCGGAAAATCCCACCGCCGAACCAACCATTTGGGAGGCGAGGGAACGCGGCCTATCCGAACCTTGTCATACCGAGCACGAAGTAAAAAGACATTTTTTTTCCAGTTCGGCACGCCCCAATAAAGAGCAATGGATCCAAGAAAAGAGAAGTTAGGAGTTACGACTGCAAGCTTTAGAACATAACAATAAGAAGCAAGAGGAGGCTCTCAAAGCAACAAACGAGAGACAAGAAAAAGGAAAAACCACTTTCAAAATTGATAGAGATTGCGAACAGTTGTACATTTCACCATTTGCAGATACAATCGAAAATGATGAACCCCCACCCAAGTTTAATGCTCCTAAATGCCCAGGCTATTTTGGAACAAAGGATCCAGTGACTCATGTCCAACATTTCAAAACAGCCATGTGTCACGACCTTAAATTCAAAGCTCTCCCGTAAAATGGGTATCAGGGGCTCCTCACCTAGATCTATAAATCTGATAGAGCACCCCAACAAAGGAAGAGGTCGAGTTTCACACCTGGGTCAAATAACCAGGTTGGCATTCGAAGAACCTCGATATTTGGGCCAATTCATATGTTAAAATGTCCAAACATATGCAATAGTAAATATATATAGAAAATATGAGTAAATCATATATATATATATATATAGAATTATTGTAATATTATGATTATTTTTTCAAAATTATTTTTTAACTAACTTATAAGATATTTTAATGATTGAGACCGCTCGTTATATGTTATTTAATATGTAGTAAATTATACCCAATATGTACTAAATAAAAAAACTACGTTGAGATTTAAATATGTTCAATTTATGCATTTTTATTATGAAAAAAAAATTGGCCAAAAAAAACAAAAAAGTAAGGAAACAAAATACTAAAAATACCTTGAAAGCAATGGAAGTTGATCCGTGTAATATTTTGGAAAAATGCTACACATTTATGGAAATAAAACTTTCATTTTAAATTTGAAAAGCATTTAAATGAGAAATAGTATCAGATATAACAAAATTTATAAAATTACAAATAAAATAGTGTGATGTGATTAATAACTATTGTTTTGATAAAAGTTTACCTAAGTTTTATTTTGACTAATTAAATATGGACTCTCATCAATAGTGTTTATTTATTTGTGATAGATAACATTTTCTTTAAATAATAGCCATAAAGGTGTAAAGAAATAGAAAAAAAATCTAAACATTCAAACCCCTTTTGCATATGAAAATCCCAATTTTTGCATTTACTTTCTAAGCTAGAATCGTTTCTCCTACTTGCATCAAAATGGATTTTTTTTCTTTTTCAATATATAAACACTCATTTTCTATCAAAATAGATACAAGTCGTAAGAGAAATTGAGAGTTGTGTTAAAATATTTAAGTATAAAAAATATATCGTAATATAGATTCAATAAAAGACAAAGAGTTATAGCAAATTCTTGTCAATTAAAAATAAAAAAATTATGTCATATTATATGAGAAAAATATAACCAAAATGTAAATATTTTAATAGATATTAATATTACACATATATATCTTATAAACTAAAACTAAAACAATGTATTAAAATATAAAAAATAAGATATTATTTAGGATTTTAAGTTGTAAAAATACATATTGTTAACAAAGAGAAGAATAACAAATATAAGTTTTTTTTGTTTACACTTGTTTCATCAATTTTCTCACAACGAAATAAGTCAATTTTGTATAATGACAAAAGTTTGTATAGTGATAAAAATGAATGAAACATTAAAAATTTTAAATTAAATAAAATGTAAAATAATATAATATTAAATAAAATTAAAATTTAGAATTAAACAAAATATAAAGAACTTTGACTATATGAGTATTAAAAGGCTTAAAATCTTTAATATGTAGTTTCTCATAATGTTTTTTTTATTTAATTCTTATGTTTGACACTCATATTCTATTACATGAATTAAATTTAAGTACATAAAATATTTTTTGGATTATACTATATTGATTTAAAAAATATTTATATAATATATTATTATAATTTTATGTGTACATTTAATTAATGTTTATCAAATATATAAATAAAAATATTCATATTTAATCATTTTATTACTTGTATAATTATTTTTACATATTTAACTAATTAATATTTAACAACACAACAATTTATTAATAATAAAATAATTAAATATTTTATCACATGACTTCCATACTTATTACATGACAATTTATTACTTTTATGATATTTATTTTGGTTAATAAATATCATAAAACAATTTGTTTCAACGTGTTATCTTGACTTTTTCCAAAGGTCAGAACTAAGACTTCCTTTTCTTCTCTGAGATTTATACGAAAAGACTGGTACATTTGGACATATTATTATGAAATAAAAAGAATGGTACATTTACCGGTAATTGAAGGTCAATCTTCCCGATGAGAATTGGACCAAGTCACCGGACTTCATAACTCGGTCTCCAAACCGAGCCGACTCACTCACTCTTTCTTCTTTAATCGTCATCCTCTCTTTCTCTTTGCCCAGCATCTCTTTTATTTCTTTAACCATACTCCAAAACCTCTCATTCAAATCGTTCTTTTCATTGAACGAGATCAGCATCCTCTCTTTGCAAGCCTCTAACCCCTTAATCACACAAAAAATTTCCACCGACTCGTCAAAACTCAAACAACTCAGCCTCTCACGAAACTCGCTAACTCGGAACCAAATTTCTTTTAGCGCCGACAAACGATCTTCACCTACCAGCCTATTAACTTCATCCACAATCTTATTACCATTAAGAAATAAACACTCAGGCTTTTCACAAATCACTTCTATCAAACCCACTAAAGACTTTGTTTCGCTAATTAAATCGTTGTTCATAATCGCTGAAATTCTTTCTTCTTCGCCTTCCTCAACTTTCTCAACAGTATTAGAAGACGAACCAAGAAATAATCCCAATATTCTGGAGGTAAAAAGGAGGTTCTCGATGTATTCAGCGTACCATCGAACCCAATAAGAGAGCTCCCAAGTTACAGGACTTGAACTGTCACGGAAATTGGAGAGTTTAAGGTAGTTTCTTCCACCATTAGAGGGGTAAACAGAGACCTGGTCTTGAAGAATGAAGCTTCCGTGTTTGATTATATGATGAACGGCGATTAGACACTTGAGAGCCACAGAGGAATCGTGGGTGTTTTGGAGGCGATCCATTAGAGCTTCGATGGCGGTTGAAGCGGTGGCTCGAGAGCTGTGACCGAAGGAGAGAAAAGTAGAGAGGTGCGTTGGGTTAGGAGGAGTTAAGGGGTCATGGGTAGTTGATCGGAGAAGAATGAGTTGGAGAGATTGAGAATTGGGCTTTGAAAGAATTGCAGCTTTGCTTTGGGAAGCTTTGTCTTTGATCACTCCCATGAGATTATGAAACATTGGTAGTCGTACCATGGATGAAGAAATTAAGCAAAAAGAGAACAGATTTTGGGTTGGAAAAAGAAAGAGAAACGGAGAGGAAGAGCTAAAATGGTGGTGCGTTGTGAATTGTGATGTGGTTAATGAAAGTTATTCTGACATTCTATTTTATTGTTTTTATAACATATTTATTGTTTATTTTAAAAATATTTTTAATGAATTTTAATTGATATAAAAAATATTTTTAATAATTTTTAAATTTTATAATAAATAAAGTATAAAAATAATAAAATAGTACGTGTGAGTAAGAGAAATTATTTTTTATTATATGGTATTTTATATTAATAAAATTTAAAATTAATATAAATTATTTTTGAAAAACAAAATCTAATGAGAATATATCACATCCATTGCTTGATTTTTTTGTCATGGGCAGGATTGTGTACGTGCGTTGTACTATTTGTTACGGAGGAGTGGTCCAAAAGTTTAGATGCTCAATGTGAATGTTGCATGAATTGATTTAAATAATAATTATAATTATTTTATATTAATTTTAATTATTAGTAGTTTTTTAAGATTTAATTATATTTTTTATTTTTTAATATTTATTTAAAAATATATTTAGTCTAAAAAATTAAATATTAATTTTATTATATTATTTACAATATTAAAATTAATTTTCACTTTTAACTATTTAATACATGTTTTTAAATAAAATAAGAATAAATAAAATTTAATCTAATTATAAAAAATATTATATGTTTTATTATTAATTTTTTATTTTATTTATGTAATTTTATGTATAATATAATAATATTAATATATGTTTTGTTTCGATTAATGACAATTTCGATATTGTAATAATCATCTCACCTCAAGTCTTATCGATTATGGTTATTTTTTAGAAAAAAATCCTCAAATTTTTATAAATAATTATAATTTCAATTATCTACGATTACAATATCTATTTTCAATGTTTAGGATATATTTATTACATAGAATTAAATATTCTAAGTGATTGTGTTATCCTCTAAAAATAATATAATTATATAAAAATATATATACGATCATGTTGATTTAAATTATCTTGAAATAATTAATCTTTCTAAAATTTTAATTATAAATTATGTATATTGATTTTTTATTTATATTAAATATAAAATTAATTTAATTATTAAAATATAAAAATAAATTACATATTATTTTATAATAAAAAATTTTAAATATAAATTATTTTATTAAAATATTTATAATAAATTTTATCTGATTATATTATACACAAAATATTTTACATATAAATTATAATATAATTTAATACAATTATAATTAACGTATTCTATATTAAATATGTGACCAAAACATGGTTGTTGATTAATCTCGGTCATATTTATTGAGGTTGATTACAATTGAATTTGATTAAATTGTATTTAATTGAATTATAATTATTATGTATATTTCTTAATAACAATTCGTATAAAGTATTTATATAAAATTGACGATAAATATTTTAATAAAATAATATTTATTTATTTTTCTTGCTTATCAAAATTATTTCATTATAAAATTTTATTCAAATAAGTATTTAATTTTTTTAGTTTTACTTACATTTTTTAAAAAATATTTTTAATTTAAAATTAAAATTTTAAAGACAGACTTAATTAAGTTAGATCAGGGTGACTAAATTATTTTCAATTTTTATTAATTTATAATTTAATAACCTAAAAAAAGTGAACATGCATGCAATTGCATATAAAATAATAACATACAATAATTTTAGATGAAAACAACTTAGACTACAATTATTAACTAAG
Organism: Hippophae tibetana; assembly: GCA_037013495.1. Classification (NCBI taxonomy): domain Eukaryota; kingdom Viridiplantae; phylum Streptophyta; class Magnoliopsida; order Rosales; family Elaeagnaceae; genus Hippophae; species Hippophae tibetana. The sequence continues at coordinate 33,543,599 of CM072812.1, forward strand.
AAGAAAATCATTGATCTACGAGATCACCTAACTTTTTACTATGAAAACTAAATGTTCAAGTACAAAATCAATCTTATGTTACCCTCGTTAAGATACTGCTCAATGTACCTTACTTATGAGTGTTTATAGTTGTTCGGACCAACGTTTCAATAAACTTCATATCAATCAGATATGTTCACGAATTAACTGTAAAAATGTTAACACAAAAAATAAAAGTGTTTGTATGTGTTATAAAATAGATTTAATAATAATAATAATTAAATGATTCAAAACATATATCATTTGAAACAAATTCACTAACAAATTTTTGAGCAAAAAGATTAAGTATAATTTCAATAAAAATAATTTTTTTAAAATTTAATAATCAAATCTAAATAATCATGATCGTTTGTACAATTATCTAATATAAACATACAAGAAATTTAGATAAAAATGAAAAAATATAAAACAAATAGAATAATAATTATTACAGTTTAAAAAACTAAATGCTACTAAAACCAAAACCATAATAATATTAATCAATTAACTTCATCTTAACTCATGTCCATACAAAAAAAACTTTAATAATATTAATTGATTACCTTGGTTGTGCACTAATCAAGTTTCACAAATTGATTTATCACTGTCTGAATAAATCTTAAAGAGGTTGAAGAGGTTCGAACAGAATTAATTCTTTTCATCACTCTTGCTCCATTGAAGATGTATATCTTGATTAGTTTTTGCATACCCCTAATGATGTCAATGCTGTGTATTTCCTTTAAGTCTTTTTTTCAGTACAAATTTGTTTTTCATCGATTTTTTTTTGGCTCAAATTCAGCAACTTCTAACTATTCAACCCATATATAATAATAATAATAATAATAATAATAATAATAATAATAATAATAATAATAATAATAATAATAATAATAATAATAATAACATAGTAGTATCATCATGGTTAAATATATTTGGGCTTAATTATTCAAAGTCTATTAAAAACCTTAATATTACAAAAAGTTATTTTAAAGACATCCTAAAAATATTGAAACACACTTAAGAAATAACTAATTAATGATTTCATAAATTGATTCAAGTTTAAATAAATATTTTTGTAGCAAAAATAATTCCAGACTTATTAACATGTGTTATTAAATGAATGAGTACAATCCTATTTGTCATAGTTATAAAAGATATACCTGAAGTACAATGATGTGAAATTATGATTTTTCTTCAACTTTGGTTGATAGATTTGACAACGAGCTTAAAAATAAGTTTATATGCAGATATTTTATCCACAAAAATAATCAACTCTCATAGTCCTTACAAACTCCCTCTTTGACATTTCCATGTGACAAAATCTTTCAATCACTACATGACACTTATAGGAATAAGATAAAAATATAATGATATCTTATACTCTATAGTATAATTATTGTATAGTCCGATGAATTCATCTTCGGTGCAACTTGACAAACTTGTCAGTAACTCAAATGACATAGACAAAGCATAAGAAAACTTGGCTTGAAAGCCTCATTATACATTAGTTCAATTTATATCAAAATAAGCGAAGTATAGAGGATAATCATGTAGTGCATGCATTCATACCAATCAAGCTTAACATAAGATGGAAACATTTTTATCCTAAATATGTTCTTCCCCATATGCATAACAAAATAAAACACGAAAGTGAAACACACTTTTCTCTCCTTCTTTTTGACATATGAGAATGACAGAACATTGGAGCCAAACGGACAAAGCATTGGAGCTAAACTCCCTCTAAAGATAAAAAAAAAAAGCAATGTAAAAATAAACTAATGCATAAGTATAATGTGGTTTAAGCTCCCCTTAAGTTCTATGACTTCTTAACTTAAAAATCAATTAAAAAGTTAATAAATAAGAAAAAGATGTAAATGAGTAAAAATTTGATTTTTTTTTATTTTCATAAATAACCACATAAGGTATTAACCTCATTTAATCACTATCGATTACGTAACCAATTGAGAGCTCATCATTTTTTTAACTCAAAATTTAATTGTCTACTATATAAATAAGCAAGTAGAGTAGAAAAAGCACACAAGCACATATAATGACATATTAGTATTTACTTAAAAAGAGTAGATATGTTTAAACTCCACAAATATGTCATTTAAGTCATTTTTGATCAATCAAGAAATATTCAAAGGAAAAGAATATCACCTATCATGTAAAATTATAATTGAGTCTTCAATCTCACAAAATAAAATATCTCTAACAAACGAGGACTTAATTTTTTTTTTTTTATCTTATAAATGTGGCACGTGATTTTCTTTTATCTTTAACCTCTATTGGCCCTTTATTTTATGCATGCCAAATACAAGTTTTATAACCAGTCACTTTTTGCACAATTTTTTTTTTGTGCAAACCATAAACTTAGCATGGTGACTTTCACACTAGTTAGAGGTAATTCTTTTCGCTCACTACAGTAGCTTCACACATCACAATATGTAGCTTTTTCAATACTAGGTGCATCAATATGGTAAAATTTTAGAAAGCAAGAAATAGAACTCTACACAATTTTATAGTCAAGATTAGTTGAAGTCCTAGAGTTTTTCAAAAGAATTCATAAACTTTAAGCATAGTATATATGTGTGTTCGTGAGTATATGGGTAAGTTCATGTCAATATCGATCATCACATGTATAAGAATATGTGTGTGCATAAGTCAAAATTGTGGAATAATTTATGAAATAAATGTCAAAATGAGTTAAGTCACTAAAAATAAGGTTATATGTATGTAAGTGTTGAATAAGTCTAATACCTTGTTGGCTAGACAAGGATTTTTTTTCTTAAAATAAAATTCATATACCCTAGCTTTTTGTGTCATAAAGTAAGTTGAATTATTGCTAGCAAGGTTACATATTACTGTGGGTGATGTGTCAATGCAATAACAATTGTCATGTGAACTAATTCCCTTAATCATACATTCACCCTTTTGATCTATTACAATGTAATGATTGTTCGTAAATTACACATTGAAATCATTATGATATATTTGACTTATGTTAATCAATTTTACCTTGAGTCTTTCCACATATAAAACTTCATCGAGTTTAGGGATACCTTCTATCTGAATGTAGACTTTCCCAATAATTTTATATGTTTTACCATCACCAAAGGTAATTATCCAATTATTGTATTCTTCAAAGGTTTTAAGCAAATAACGGTTCCCAATCATGTATCTAGAGCATCAACTATCAAAATATCATGTGGTATTTGATTTAGCTTTAAACACTATGTGGGCCACAAGGAAGTGCAACTCAAACTTTTTTTACCCATCCTTTTTAAATTTTGAAAATCTGTTTCTTAGGTTCCTTTTTTTGTGTAGTTCTTGCAATAAAAAAATTAAGTTTGAAAAAATTTTGAGGTGTCCTAAAAACATTTGTATTCTTAATAGAATCATAGGTATAAAGAAATTTACACTTAGATCTAATGTGTACTTTCCTACCATAATGATGATAGATGGGAACAAACTAAATTTGCTCAGAATGATAATGTGCATAAATTATCTTTCTTGATGAAGTAACAATGGGTTTTATAAATTGAGTTTTGGATGATGACGGTATTGACTGTTCATCTATATATCTAAGACATCTCTTATCTCCATGTGGCTTTCCATAGCCTAAGACTTTTGTCAAATTTTCAACACTGATAGTCAAATTCCTCATTACCTCTTTAGCAATACTAAATTCTTGCCTAAGCTTTTTGTTTTCTTAATTGGTTTCTACATGACTCAGATTGGGGGCATTAATATGTTCAGACAATTCCTTTTTATCTTTATCTAAGCTAGATGAATTTGTTTTGTGAACATTGATAATATCATTAGGTTTAGTTACTTCAATAAGTAGTTTATCTCACTCTTTCCTGGTACCTAGATAACTCATGAATAGTTCATCGTAATTCAACACATTAAGCTTAGATAGTAAGAGAGAAGAGTATACTCCCTCATTTTCTTCATCCGAGTTAGATTCTGAGTCATTGTGGTGTGCTTTGGTAGTTGCGGTGAATGCACGATAGTTAGTGTCATCATCTTTTGAGTTACTATCATTATCATGTTCACTTTCTGTGTCACTTAGTATAGCATTAAAGGCTTTTCTAAATTTATTTTTATTGTTATCACATTATGTAGAAATATGATCAAAGGCTCCACAGGTAAAGCATTGAGTACTAGTGGGCTTAGTTTTCTTACCATCAGAGCTAATAGGCTTGATTTTCCTTAACTTTTGGTCCCTCGATCGACTAGATTGTCCTTTGTTAGATTGATTATTCTATCAACCCTTATTTTTCAAGAACTTCTTAAATTTTTGTGCTAACAAGACTAGTGACTCATCATTCATATCCCCATCCTTATCAAAGATGTCCTTTTTGGAGCTTTTGAATGCCACATCCTTGTTTTTCTTAAGTGGATTAAGAGTAAGCTCATAGGTTTGAATTGACCCAACAAGTTCATCAATATTTAATGTGTCCACATTCTTGCTTTGTTGTATCACTATAACTTTCATCTTGTAGTCTTATATTAAGAAGCTTAGAAGTTTGTGTATTGTATAGGTTGTGAAATTTTCTCACTAAGGTTAGAATAAGCATTAGTGATATCACAAAAGCGAGCATAGAATTGACCAAAAGTTTCAGTGTTGCTCATTTTAATGGAATCAAACTGAGATGTTAGTCATCTCAATTTTGTTTGTTTCACTTGAGAAATTCTCTCATGAGCAAGAGAAAGGGCATTTCATGCATCTTTAGCAGTCTTATAGTCAAAGATATGACAGAATTCATCCACCGATACTGCAGCAAAGATTAGGCATAAACCTTTTTGGTTAACCCTACTAAGGGTGCATTCTTCAATGGTCCAGTCTTTTCTTGGCTTTATGATTGTTACACCATCTTTCGTTACTGAAGGTGGTTTCTAACCATCAAGAATAACATTCCAAAATTTTCATCTTGTTTGAGAAATGCTTGCATACGAGTCTTCCAATAAGGATAATTATACCCATTAAAGAGTGTGGGTCTAATAGATGACCCATCTTCTTTCATTTGGTCCATAAGTAAGAGTGTGTGTTCCTAATGATCAAACTCACTAAGTGTGTCTAGTGTTTGCTCTAATACCAATTGAAAATTTATATAATACAGACCTAATTAACCTAAATGGGGGTTAAATAAGTTATTTTTAGTTTTTATTAATTTATAATTTAATAACTTAAATAAAGTGGTCTTTCATGCAATAACGTGTAAAAATAAAATATGAAAATGAAAGAATAACACACGATCTTTTTAGGTGGAAACAACCTATGCTATAACCATGACCTAAGAGGAAAACCACCAAACCACCTAACTTTCAACTATAAAAAACCAAATGTTCAAGTACAAACTCGGTTTTATACTACCCTCGATAGGATATTGTTCTAATGTACCTTACTTAAGAGTCTCTTTTTTTGTTTTCATAATTTCTACTATTAGTGTGAGTGGTATCCCATCAATCAGATACGTTCCGAAATCAACTACAAAAGGGTTATACAAAAAACACAAATGTCTGTGTGTGTTCCAGAATAGATTAAATATTAAATAATCCTAACTAGATGATTCAAAACATATGTCACTTAAATCAAATTTATTAGCAAATTATAGAGTAAAATATTAGGCATAAATTCAATAAAAATAAATTCTTTAAAATTTAATAATTAAATCCAAATAATCATGATCACTTATACAATTATTTGATCTAAACATACAAGATATTTATCAAGAAGAAGTTACGTGAACATGAAAATATAAAACAAATAGATTAATAAATATTCGAGTTTAGAAAATTAAATATTAATGAAACTAAAACTATGATAATATTAATCAACTAACTTTATCTTAATTCATGTCCATAAAAAAACTTTAATAATATTAATCGATTACCTTGGTTGTGCACTAATCAAGTTTCACAAATTGGTTTATCACTGTGCGAATAAATCTTGAAGAGGTTCAAACAGAATTAATTATTTTCATCGTTTTTGCTCTATTGAAGATGTTTATCTTGATTAGTTTCTGCATACCCCCAATGATGCTTATACTGTATATTAGGGGTCTCCATAAACTAGCCCGGCCTGGACCAAATGGTTTTACAAATCAAACGGTCCGGTCCGGTTTGTATTTATTAAAACCGTTTTTTCAAACGGTTCGGTCCGGTTTAAATCGGTCAAACTGGACCAGACTTGACCGAACGGTTTTATAAATCAAACAGTCCGATCCGGTCCAATTTTTATTAATTAAAACTGTTTCAAACGGTCTAGTCCGGTCCGGTCTGAGTAATATAAACGGTCCGATCTGGTTAAATTTTTTTCCCAAAACCAGACCGGACCGGTGGACAGTGTATTTCTTTTAAGTCTTTTTTCAGCACAAATTTGTTTTTCAACAATATTTTTTCGACGCAGATTCAGAAGCTTGTAACTATCCAACCTTATAACACAAACACACGTGTATATATATATATATATATATATATATATATATTAATAACCTAATCATATTAGAGTTAATTATTGTTTTACTTAATTATACAAAACTCATTAAAAGCCTTAATATTATAAAATTCATTTTAAAGGCACATTCTAAAAATATTGAAACACATTTAAGAAATAGATAATTGGTAATTTCATAAATTGATTCAATTTTAAATAGATATTTTGGCAATACAAATAATTCCAGTTTTATGAACATGTGCTATTAAATGCATAAGTGCAATAATATGTGTAATAACTATAAAAGATATATCTTAAGTACAACTATCTAAAATTCTTACGTTTATTTGACTTTATTTGATAGACTTGATAGCGAGCTTAAAAACAAGTTTAATTACATGCAAATATTTTCTCCACGAAAATAACCAATACTCATAGTCCTTGCAAACATGAAATAAAAAGTAAAAACATATATTTTAGAATTAAAATTTCAAATAAGTAATATGTCAAATATGATTTAGAATTATACCCAATACTAAATATTTACATAATCATACAATTTTTTTTCTATAAAATATCATCTATTTTTATAATCAAACATATAACTCTACAAAAATTATATTGTTATGGTTTATATTGTTATGGTTTTTAGTATTACGTAACAAACAAGTACTTAAAAAGTATGTGACAAGAACATTTGGAATCTGGATGAGTCTTTTATGGTATTGTATGAATATAATTTTGACATCCTTCCTCAGAAAGATGATTTTACGACCACACACTTTTGGTTTTAGATGCATGTGATCCCAATGAATTTTTATGTTTGCTAAAGTTTGCAGATAGCATTGCAAAGCTGGTGGAGAAACTTTGAACAAAAACAAGTTTATAGATCGGATGCAGAAACTAAAAATCCTTCAAGTACGGATGTTCATCAAAAGCAAAACATAGTTACATGCCAATCTGGAGAATATCACAAGGGTGAAAGAACACCATCTGATCCAGCCTTTGAACTTATCGGTTCATGACATGTAAACCATTTTTTTATCTAAATGTGAACATTATGAATCATTCCTCATTACTTGGTAACTGAGAGGAGCATGTGTTGTAACTAGATTTAAATACATGCATAGATCTTAGACTCATGTCACATTAATTATCAAGATAATTATGCAAAAAAAAGAAAAACATATCTGAACCCATGATGAAGGATTAAAGAATGGATTAAGGGTTTATAGTCTTCTACAGACTAATTTTTTCTTTGTTATGAGTTCTCACTCAATGGATGGAAATAGAGGAAGAGAGATGATTGTAATTAGTCTTGGAAACTAAACTCTATAGTGTTCTTTATATAGTAAATTAACGAGAGCCCCATTAACACTAATTAGGTTTATTATTGGGTATTACACATTGCGAAGTTCATACTGTATAAGATGTTTAATTAAGTTCTTCTAATTAAATCATTTAATTAGTCCAATAAGAATAATAATAACTCGAAATATAATTCTCTTAATTTGTTAGCCCAATCATTTGTATATTAATCATCATACAGAATAAATAATATCTCAACATAAGGGAAATCCAAATATGGGTGATGTGAATTCAACTCCATTGTGGAAACTAACATATTTAATGCAGGGATGGATCACTAAGATGGTGTTTGGTTCACAGAATGGAATCGAAATCGGAATGAGAATAAGAATCGGAATGGAAATAAAACAATGTTGTTTGGTTTGACCATTGGAATCAAGAAAAGGAATCAGTATTATAGTATTTGGTTTGCCACTAGAATGGAATGGAAAAACTATAAATTACCTTAATACCCTTATATTTAGTAAAGTTTAAATAATATTATTTAATTATTATTATTTCGTCACAAAAAATGCATTATTGAAATCATTATTTTTCTAAATAATTATTACTTAAAAAGAAAATATATTATTAAAATTATTATTTTCTAAATAGGGTTTAGGGTTTTGAGGTTTGGGATTTGGGATTAGGGTTTATGGTTTAGGGATTTTGGATTTAGGGTTTAGGGCTATAATTCTGAGTTAAGGTTTAGGGTTAAAATTATTATTTTTCTAAATAGAGTTTAAGGTTTTAGGATTTGGGATTTTGGATTTAAGGTTTAGGATTTTAGGATTTGGGGTTTAGGATTTAGGGTTTAAGGTTTAGGGATTTGGGGTTTGGGGTTAAGGGTTTTGGGATTTTGGGTTTAGGGTTTAGGGTTTTGGGATTTGGGATTTGGGGTTTAGGGTTTAGGATTTTAGGATTTAGGTTTTAGGGTTTAGGATTTTAGGGTTTGGAGTTTAGGGTTTTGTGATTTAGGTTTTAGGGTTTGGAGTTTAGGGTTTTGTGATTTAGGTTTTAGGGTTTAGGATATAGGATTTTTGGTTTAGGGTTTAGGGTTTTGGGATTTGAGTTTTGGGTTATATTTGGGGTGGGGTAAAATTGAAAAAAAAAATTGAGATGCAATGGAATCCTTATTTCTAAAGAGGTTTGGAATCGATTTCATTCTTAATTTTTTTTTCAACCCAATCAAACACATAAATAAAAGGAATCAATTTTGATTCTTTTTAATTCCCTCCAACCAAACACAACATAAGGAGTCGTTCCAACTAGTGTCAAATCAGCATGGCTCATTCCTTGATCTCTTTAATGCATTGAATAGCCATCGTCATTGTTAAGTCCCACATTGGCTAAGAGTAAGGCAGTAGTGCTGCTTATAAGTCTGGGCAACCCTCTAACTCACAAGCTGACTTTTGGGTTCAGAGTTAGGTCTATGTTTCTAAGTTTATATCAGAGCTAGACTCTTGGCTTATTTGTACTCCCATCGGCCCTCGTGCCATAAATCCGGACTGTGCTGTAAATCTAAACTCTAGCCGATGTGGAGGGGGATGTTAAGTCCTACATTAACTAAGAATAAGACAATAATATTGCTTATAAGTCTGAGTAACCCTCTAACTCAATCTTCTTGAAAAAAGATACCTGAGATGGTAATATTTTCTGGTGAGTTCTTGATCAATGTAAAGGATTATTTTAATGGTATTCAAATTGTTAGAAATACTTAATGATTGTATTCTATTCTGTGAATAAATGAATATACATGGTGTCTTTATATAGGAGTTACAAGTAAATTAGATATGTCTAAAGTAACTAAATGTAGATATGCTAGAAATAAAGAGATATACATTAAGGATATACATTAGAAGATATATATATATATATATTAATATATTACTAGATATACATTAACAGCCCCCCTGAAACTCAAGATAGATGTGAGACCAACTTGAGGTTGTCAACCAAATTACGAGTGCGTCCTTTGGGAAGTACCTTAGTGAAAATATCTGCAAGTTGATCGTTGGAGGAAACGGGGAAAAGCTTGAGAGCACCATGGATAAGATGAGAGCGAATAAAGTGACAATCAATCTCGATGTGTTTAGTCCGTTCATGGAAAACATCGTTGTGAGCAATATGAATGACACTTTGATTATCACAATAAAGGGGAGTTGCAGAAGATGTGGACACACCCAAATCCTTAAGGAGCCATCGTAGCCATCTGTGGAACGAGTGATCTCAAGACCCAAGAAATAGCTTAAATGTCCAAGGTCTTTCATCTCAAACTGCTGACTAAGAAAATCCTTGAGTTCTTGAATGCCACTGAGGTCATCACCAGTTATGATCATATCATCCACATATAGAAGAAGCAAAATGGTGCCTTTATCATTGCGACGAAGAAATAAGGCAGAATCATAAGGACTGGCAGTGTAACCCAAGCGAACCCTCTAACTCACAAGTTAGCTTTTGGGTTAAGAGTTAGGCCTGGGTTTCTAACATGGTATCAGAGCTGGGTCTAGTCTCTATGTGCTTGGACCTAATTAGGCTCTACCATAGTCTTACCGTGGCGCTAATGTCCATCTTTGTCCGTCGTGTGGAGGGGGGCTGTTAAGTATCCTTGTCCCACATCGATTAGGAACAAATCAGCAAAGCTGCTTATAAGCTTGGACAACCCTTAACTTAATGAGATCTTATTGGGTTGAGTTAGTTCTGAGTTTCTAACATGGTATCAGAGCTAAGATCTTGGCTTCCTCGTACTCCCATCGGCCCTCGTGCCGTAAATTTGGACCGTGCCGTAAATCCGGACTCTAGCCGATGTGGAGGGAGGATGTTAAGTCCCACATTGGCTAAGAGTAAGGCAGTAATGCTGCTTATAAGTCTGGGCAACCCTCTAACTTAATGAGATCTTATAAGTCTGCGTATAGGATCTGATGACTGTGATACTTACACGGTTGTGTAGATTCGATTGAGCCGATCACAGTGGTATCTGCAGATAGTTCGTCGGGTTAAGATTAACGGTGGCGGCGGCAGCGCGTGAACGACGTGCATATTGGTTGTGCGGCGCGTGAGGGAGCGTGCGGGGTCCGATGGTTGCGATACTTCCACGGTTGTGTAGATCCGGTAGAGACGGTCACAGTGGTATATGCAGAAAAAATTTCGAAACAATATGCACGGCGGCGGCAGTGATTGCAGTTGTTTGTATGGTGTGGAACTCCTTAACAACGGCCACTGTAATTCCGGAACCTAAAGACAACGGCTGAAAGATGTCGGAGGTTAAACGGTGAATGATTGCAGCGGCTATTGTGACAGCGGAAGCTATAAGGGTTGAATAACACCAAAAAGAAAACACTACTAGAAAGACAAGAATAGTGGCTCTGATAACATGTTAGAAATACTTAATGATTGTATTCTATTCTGTGAATAAATGAATATACATGGTGCCTTTATATATGAGTTACAAGTAAACTAGATATGTCTAAAGTAACTAAATATAAATATGCCAGAAATAAAGAAATATACATTAACAAAAATTAACCGAGACGAATCTCAATTTCTTTATGAATTGGACCAGTTTGTTTCCTATTCTCTTAATAACCCTGGGAATATTCCAAATAATTTCCTTGGACTCCTTAAAAAAATATCCTTGAACCCACAATAACCCGACATGTACCAATGCAAATACAACATTCTTCAAACAGAAACTCTAGAAATACCATAGCAAAAAAAAAACTAAACTCGAAATTTAACTGGTTGAAAAAGAAAAGGGTGATACTTATTTGGAAAAGAAAGATGAGAAAAAAGAAGCTGTGGGTTCTGAATATCCCTCATTCTAAATTTGTACTGGACAAAAACATGCTAGTGAATTCAGGAGGTTATTATCATAAGGATAGACTCAAATTCCTTTTGGATAATGGCCAAATACAAAGGGATGAAGATCTTCTTAAAAGTGTAGCTAATCCGAATGAAGCTCCAAAAGGTAGATAGAAGCAATTCATGAAAAAGCCTGAGAAGCAAGTACAACTACGTGTGAACTTATCTATAAATGATGATTCAACTTCAAACAATCCAAATTCTGAAAAGGGTGAGAAGACGACACATAACGTGCCCCAGCAGCAGGCATGGAGCTTTTTTAGTGGAATTCTCGAGGACTGGTAAGGAAAAAATGCCCAAGTTGCTTTAAGAAGGTTGGTGAGTAGTGAAAATCCAGATGTATGTTTGGTTCATAGAGCCAAAGTCCTGGAGAGAACATCTTTTGTTTTTTGCATCTCAACTTGATTTTAGAAATGTTGTTTTGTATCCCTCAGTCAACTGTGGTGGTGGTTAGGTTTTTTTTTTTTTTTTTTTTTTTACTTAAAGATGGTTTTGAGTTTTCTATTGTAGAAGAAAGCAACTTTGTGTTAACAGTAGACTTTACCAATATACGTGGTAATAGCAAGAATTTGTTGGTATGCCTTGTGTATGCTATTTTAGTCGTATTTAAGTGGTATTATTGCTTCATATGATGGCATTTGGATTTTAATAGGCGACCTCAATGAAACCATAAATTCTTCGGAACAATAAGTTGGCAAAATGAGAAACATACGTAAAAGCTATATATTTAAAACAATTTATGGATTCTTTTAGTGATATGGACCTTGGTGCTACTGATTTCCTCTTTACGTGGAGAAACAAAAGCCATGGACATAAAATTATCAGGAGAAGACTAGATAGAGTTATATGTAGGCCAGACCGGTTAATGCTCTATCCTAATGCTTTTGTATTGAACAAACTATATACAGCCCCGACCATTTCAATTCTATGAAGCTATAATTTAATTAGTTACCTAACTTGTGACCTAACTCATAAAGTTAATTATATTAGTCATCTAACTTGTAAACTAACTTTTGACATAATTTAAGAAAATAAGAGTCTTATTTCATCTATAAATATAGAAGAGTTTATTATTGAAAACATAAATAAAAAAAAAATCAAAGAGAATATAAGTAAACTCAAATAGAAAAAGTAAGAATTTTACGTGAGTTTAAGAAAACAACTTAGAGATATTATTAGTAAGAAAATTTATATTAATATTCTATATATTTTCTAATCAATTTAATAATATATAGTACATCTTATGAACATAAACAAATTATCAAACCACATAAATTCTAAGTGTTTTCTTTTATTAATTTAATATATTCATATATTGTTATTTATTGTTTCTGTTTATTTAGATTAAGAGGAAATTGTTCCTTATAACTTTGTAAGAAACTGACAATAACTACAATAAAACTCAAGCTCGGTTTCAGGTTATATTCACAAGCTGAACGTCAAAAAATCCAAAAATGACTACATGATCAAATGACTAGATTAGAACTTATTTGAAAATAAAAGTAGATGAAATTTGGATAAAAGAAAGTGATAAAAATACCATATTTTTTCATCTAAATACTTTATTTGGAAGAATCAATATGGTCCTTACAAACAATGAAGAAAGATGGACTAATGGTAGACAAGAGTTGGGAGATCATTTAGTTCAACACTTCTAGAATATGTATCATTCGATTGGCCCCAAAATTTCTCAATCTTAGATTATCTTTTATCTCCTGTATTGAAAAGTTTGAGAATGGGAAGTTATGTAAGGTCCCTAAGATAGGTGAAATTAAAAAAGTATTATGGAGCTCCTTTGTTTCTATAAGAGACATTGGGAAATAGTTGGGGGAGATATAGTCCAATTTGTTAAGGAATTCTTTTCCACTAGCGTTATATATGCTTCCGATCCAAGCAGCTTTTGTCCCCTTAAAATGTATTTCAGGGAATATAATCTTAGATCAGAAAATCATTCATTCTATGAGGAGAAAGCAAGGAAAAGAGTGCTATCATAGAAATCAAAATTGACATGAACAATACTTGTAATAAGATGGAATGGAAACTTATCATTAAAATCATGCAAAGATTGGGATTTGCTTAAAAGTTTTTTGTTGTTTGATAAAGCAATGCTTAACAACATTATTTTTTACTCAATTTTATTAAATATATCCAAATTTACAAGGATTATACCTTCTAAATAACTAAGACCTATTTCACCATATTTATTCATTATTACTGTATTTATTGTCAATTTCATAATATATATAATAATTTAGCAAAATTCTACATTTTTTGAACAATGTTACTACATCCTCAACCTTAGATATTTATGTAAGAACAAAATTGATAGATGGATATTAAGTTGTCTAAAATGTCAACAATCTCGCCCCATTGTTGACAGGCATTGTGTCGAGCCCTCCACAAGTGGAAATACGACGTCGTAGCTACAGCAACGCTTCAGCTTCCCGCTACTGGTAATATCAACGTGTACCTCTTCAGGCAATATCAACGTGTACCTCTCCATATTATCCCAACTTTGTTCAACTAGGGAGTGACCCGTCGAGTGCGATCTCATAAACTTTCCATTATATAATCCCAATCTCTTTAACTCAACTGCTTGGGTTAATTGACTTAATTCTCTGCTTTGGTAACTTTGTTCCCCGTTCACCACCACCGTCTGATCACGATCATGTGGTAATATTTCATCACCAATTTCAGATGTAGAAATCGTTTGGCTCAACACGTTGTTTGACTCAGTCGGTCTTTCCGGGTCATCCTCGAGTTCAACAGAGTCAGGTGTCAGCTTCGCTCTGCATACCGGACACGTTACATGCGAAGCTAGCCACGCGTCAATGCAACCATGATGAAAAACGTGATGGCATTTTGGTAATAAACGCAGCTTTTGGTTGTCATCGAACTCGCTAAGACAAACCGCGCATTCTAGATCTCCTTTTTCGATTTTAAGGGCCGAGTATATGAACACCGGGAAGGTTTCTACAACAACCGGGTCTAAACCCAGACGGAGAGATCCTACTCCGGCATCTTGATTTCTACTTGTGGCAATGACGGTTGATGACTGAACACAGAGGTGGATGTAAACGGAAATAAAGCCGATTATGAAGAAGGCGCACATGAGGACGACGATAACTGTTACCATAGAGGAGCGAAAGTTGGGTAAGTAATCATAACAGTTGTTTTGCAATTCAGTGATTGGCCGTGCTTGGACAGTTATATGGAATGGTGTTAAGAGTAGTATAGCTGCTGCTAATTCGAACCAAGTGATTTTAATTGGAGGGCTGAGATTGCGTCGATGCTCTCTCATCATTTACAGAGAAATGGTATATCTACCGTCTACTGTCTATTGCTGCAGAGAAATAATTCAAAAACAATGGCGAAGCCGTCGGTGTTAGCGGGAAGTGAAATTAAAGGAGTTTATAAAAACGCGAAAACCGTGCGGTGGTTGTGCTACCATGTGTCATGACATCTATTTTATGAAAAATATATCTTTTATCAATTATATTTTCTTTTATCTTAGTTATTTATTTTCTTAATTTTTTTTTATTTAATTTTAAATTTTATTAATGTGTAATTTTGTATAATAATATACTTTATAAATAATAAATAATTTATGAATAAAAGAAATTAGTAAAATGAATGAGAATGTATGGATGAGATAACTTTCAATAAAACTTTTTTATTTTATAAAAAAGAAAAATATACTTCAATTTGTTATTTTGATTGCAAATACATTGAAAGAGATTAGTTAATTAATAATAGTTATTTTATTTTTAAAAAATATTTTAACAAAAATACTTGATATCAAATGTATTTTTGATTAATTTAGGTAACACATTAATAAATCTAAAATTAACTTATAATAATTTTATGGCCCATTTAACCTATTAGCAAGTTAAAAAGCCCATGTAATGATAGAACATGTTAAATTAAAACAGTAGTTTAGTTACAAGGATAATTATCAATGATATTTAGTCATGATGTTTTTAAATTGCTTAGTGAAGTCTTCTTTGATTTAAATTATTCTCAAATATATATTTTTTGTTATAAAATATTTAAAAAATCGATAAATAATTAAAAATATATATTATTTTATTAAGTTTTTGTCTAAATATCACTCTCATTTATACTAAATTTTATTTTGATTCAATTACCTTCGTAATTCGGACTTCGATGATCAAAATTAATTAGAATAAGTGTTCAAATTTCAACAATTTTTTTCTGTTTAATTCAGATAAAAGACATTTGATTTAAATCTGTGTCCTAATCAAAATTAAATCTAACATATTTCAGTGATATTTGTATAAAATTGAGAGGATATAGATGATAATTACCATTAGTTACAGTTAGGATCCATTGAGATTTGAGAAAACGTGAGAAAAGAAAATCTCTAAACCTCTGACCACAACTACTAATTATTGAAGTTATTAACATCATCTGCTGATCCACTGATCAACTTCATGTGTCTCTATTCCTTTACTTTTTATTCCTCTTTTTCTTTATATATTTGTGATTTGTACAATTATATAATAATTTTTTATTCCCAGTATTTCAATATTTGTGTGGTACCAAAGAACGGTAATAATATTTTATATATATATATGTGTGTGTTATTATTTAGTTATATATTTTTATAAGAAAATAAAAATTAATCATTTAAATTTAAACTGTTAAAATAAGATAATGTAAAAAATTATGTAAAATGTTAGGAACACTAATACTATCCTTACATATACGAGTAAGTAACTTTTGTATTAAACCTCATTCTTGTTTGTTAAATAATTTTACTATAATTGTTTCAAAAGATATTCTTTTGAGACAAGATATTTTGAGGACAAAATAATCCTTGAAAATATTTGTTAACACTAACCATTTTGTTCCAAAAGATATTTTGAGGACAAAATAATTTGCCACCTTTTCATCTCAAAATGTATCTTGGGACAAAAATGTGCTAGTTAGGGACTAATTTACTTGTTACGAGACCAAATAAAAATCATTTTAAAAAATAGCATTATGGATAAAAAAAAAATTGGGAATAAAATATTTAATTTTTAATGAAAAATAATTTATAATCGAAAATTCTCCTGAATACTGTAAATGATTTTTTAAGAAAAAAATTATTATATTTAATGAAAAAAAAATTCTAGAAAATATTAATATTCTAGGACAAAATAAATTTTTTCTTGGTTAACTTTGTACATCCTCATTTTGAGAACAAAGTGACAGATATATTTTATCCTTAATTTAGATTTAAAATGAAATATCAACTTCTAAGTAAAGTTAATCAAATAATTTTATCAATTTATGTTAATTGAAAAATCTATTTCGATATATCAGATTCGGATCAGATTCGATCGATAAATTTTATAATCTAATAGGATTCGAATGAAAAATTATATAATCTGTTCGCATTAAGATTAACAAATTTTATAATCTACTCTTTACGATTCGGACTAAATTATGTACTATTAAATTATAAATAAATACATATTTTATTTTATAATATATTATATTTAAATATTATACATATTATAATTATTATTTTAGTTTAAAAAATAAATATAATATCTATTATTATTTTCATAATTTTAAGTACATACTTTTGTTTTTTTTGATTTTTTTAATTATAATTATAAATAATAATATTTATTACAAAAATATTAATTTAAAATTTAAATTTAAATATGTCTTCTTTATATATGACAATAATTTATAAATAAATTTTATATTTGATTCAAAAAAATTTAATCTATTTAAATTTAAATTTATTCAAATTGATTATATCATTTGATCAAATTTAAATAATTTTTTTTTAAATATATTAAGATAAAATCGGATTCGAATATACTAAAAATAAAAAATATTGATTAATGCTCCCCTGTATAAAGTGCTTTGTCCTAAATAACATGTTTCTTGCAGCCACTATACTGCACGGGCTATGTGGCACATGGTGCAAGCGCGGCAACTTTCAAGTTTTCCTAATTTGGACTTCATTTTAAACAAGTTGAGGAAGGTATATGAATAGGATAGTGTACCAGGAGAATACCATACAAAACCATATCTATGATATAAAAGCCGTGGATTGTAGATCCAAAATTTTCGTTGTCGTCATCGCACGCTTTAACTTCATTTTTTAAACACTTCTTAATAGAAAATATGCACAAAAAAAATATTAAAATTATATATTTTTATAATATCAAAATTTTATTTTTATTTTATCAAAAATTTTGCAAGTTTTTATTTTTTTTAATCATTTTCTCATAAAAATATCAAAATTATATATTATAATAATAATAGTATTTATTTTTTATATATATGTATCACTTTACGCATACCATGATATTTTTTTTTACCACTTTTTAATAAAAAATACATACAATAAAAATATCAAAATTATGTATTATAATAATTTGAATATTTTTGTATAAGATATTTTATTAAGATTATGTGATTATCCTATGTCATTTCTCTACTTATATATAAATAATAATATCAAAATTATATATTGTAATAATACAAATTTTTAAACTTTTGATTTTTATAAGTAACTTTACACTTTTCATAGATTTTTAAAACAACACTTTCAAATAAATAATAATAATAATATAAAAATTATATATTGTGATAATACTAATATTTGAACTTTTTTTATTGTATATGACACTTTATATTTATTATTAGATTATAAGTTTATGATAATATTATATATCTATTCATATACAAATAATAATATTTAAATTATGTATTGTAATAATATCAATACTTAAACTTTTATTTTTTATAGGTTACTTTATACTTACAATAAGATTATATATTTATAATTATTTTATTTATCTACTCATATACAATATCATCTTTTTTCTAATTACCAAGTCAAATTTATATTATGATGTAAAAAAATAAATTTTTAAAATACTACTTTCTAATAAAAATACACACAATAAGAATATCAAAATTATGAATATGATTATATTAATACTTAAATTTTTGTTTTTTAATATTTAACTTTCCCCAACATTATTTAATTATGACTATATTTATCTATTCATATATGAATCAAATTACATCTAAATTATGTTTTTTTGTCTAACTTGTGTATGAATTAAATTACATTTAAATAATGTTTTTTATCATTGTCTTCTAGATCTATTTTCTAAAAATTAAAATTTATCCTATAAACTTTAAAAATTAGATTTTTAAAATATCATTTGTATACAATAATAATACAAAACTTTTAAATTTATATTATGAATTTAAAAAAATATGATTTTAAATATAATGGTTTGATTTCATCATCTTTGTCCTTTTAAAAAATTAAAATTTCAAAGTATCATTATTGTTTATTTTTAAAGATAATTTATTAAAGTGATATCTTAATAATAATAATAGAAAAATATAAAAATTTTAAATTATGATAAATATAAGAAAATAAATAAATTATTCTTTTTGATAAATAATGTAGGAACTAATACATATACAAACAATTTAAGAAAAAAATATTTTATTAAAATTAAAAATACATATAAATATAACTATATCTATAAAGTATAAATGTGTAATTTAAATAGAAAATAATAATAATAATCGAGGCTTATGTATCACACAATATCCTTACGATAATTTTTTCGTTCACCGTGTGTATTTAAGAATGACGGAAAGTTATTTTACAAGATTCAATGATTAAATAATAATAAACTAACACCCTAATTTATTATTTCACAAATATTAAAGTGTTCGAACTCTGTTGGAAGAAACTAGATAGAAAATATTAAAAAAAAAAATTACTTTTCCATATGTCTTTCTCTTTTTTTTTTCTTTTTCCTTTTCTCTTTCTTCTCGACCGCTCATTTATCACTTTTCCCTTCTATGTTTTCTATTTTTTTCACACATTCTCTGTTTCTTAGTTTATATAGAAAAATTATAATAAAACTAAAGAGAACATAAATAAATATAAAAACTGAAACTGAAGAAAGATTGAAGAAAACGCAGAAGTGAAGAGAAGATAGAAACGACTAAAGAATGAAAAACTTTAAAAATGAAAATTTTAATTTAGAAATGAATTTTTTGTTTCTAAATTAAGACATAAACGTTTTTATTTTTATTTTAAAGCAATTTAATTTAAATATTTCAACAATCTCTTACATGAATAAAATTGACATAGATTTTAAATCAAATTTTGACACGAAAATAGAGTTCAACTAATTAAAACCTGCATAGGATAGGTAAGTGTTACCCTTTGAACATTCCCTTGTAAAAGTATATATACCTTACTGACTGACCAGTAGACGCAATGTCCTTAAATTGTTTTATTGTTTATGTAAACGATGACATACTTCACATAAGAGTCTTTATTGACACAATTCAGCTCGCATTGTTATGTTTGTTGTAGTCATGAACATATGCCTGATTTTGTGAGAATCTCTAAAGAATTGAGCCCTATACAATTCTCTTTTGAAGTGGTTCTACTCTTCGCTTACATAGGTGATCTCTTATCTTTAAAAGTAATCCTATAGAGTAATATGCATACTCTACTCAATATTCTCTTTATAAGAATCATTAAAAGCCTTAACTTATCCTATATCTTATGGGTATTACTATTTTCATCATAGGAATAGACTTGAGGAAAATCCTCATAGTGATATTACTAAGTCATTACAATTAGGTTGTCCCTTTGAACCTACATCTTGGGATTTCCAATCAAATATGTTGGGTTTCCTTTGCAAATCCTTATTCATTCATGGGCTTCATTCTCATTCTTCTCGATGACTTATCAATTAACTCTCGATTTAACCATTTAGTTAAGAGATGTGTTATGTTATCCTTTGACTTCACATAGCCAATAGAGATAACCCCAGTTGAGTGTAGTTATTTAATGGCATTATGTCTATTACGTATATGTCGAGACTTAGCATTATACATATTTCTTTGTGCTCTACCAATAGCATATTGGTTATCACAATGAATGCATATTGCATGTATAGGCTTCACCCATTTAGGAATATCCTCTAAAATATTGTGTAACCATTTGGCTTCTTTGCCACATTTATCCAACGTGGATCTAGCAATGCACGTCTGTTTATATGAATTTCATGAAATAGTTGCACCACCCAATATAATACATATCCATTGGTAGACTTTGAGTCTTTAATATCATATATCCAATTTGTATCATTGTATCCTTCTAATGCAGTTGGATATCTTGTGTAGTGCAGTCTATAGCTATATGTATATCTTAAGTATATAAGTAAACTTGTAATACCTTTCTAGTGATCAAATCCTAGATTACTAGTATACCTACTTAGTTTGCTTACAACGTAAGTTATGTCTGGTCTCATGTAACTTATCAAGTACATAAGACTTTCTATCACTCTAGAATATTCTAGTTGAGACACATTTTCACTTTTATTCTTATATGGGTGTAGATTTACATATATTGGTGTTCTTACAATTCCAGAATCACTCTTGTTGAATTTCTTAAGTCTTTTGTCAACATAATGACATTCACTTAGAATGAGATCGCTTGATATCCTTGATATGTTAATTTCCAGAATTAAATCATCAGGCCTCATATCTTTCAATGTAAAGACACAAAATAACACTTCTTTGTCCTTGACATATACACATTTTTCGCATTCGTTGATTTTAAAGCCATTTGCTCCCATGACATTATCAAACTTTCCATACCACTATTTTGGTGCTTGTTTCAAGCTATATAAAGACTTCACCAATTTACAAACATTTCCTTATTGGCCTAGACTTGAAAAACCCTTGGGTTGGTCCATGTAGATTTCTTCATCTAACTTTCCCTTTAGAAAGATTGTCTTTACATTCATTTGATTTATTTCAAGATTTTGCAAAGCGACGATAGAAATTATCATCCTTATAGGTGTTATTCTCATCACATGAGAATAAGTATCAAAGTAATCAAGGCTATGTTGTTGTTTGTATCCCTTAATTACAAATCTGGTCTTGTACTTATCAATTGATCCATATGATCTACTTTTTCTTATGAATATTAACTTGGACCTTAGTGTTTTACTACTTGGAGGTAAATCAACTAGTTCCCATGTAAGATTTTGTAGAATTGACTCAATTTCACTATTAATGGCTTATTTACATTAAGGACCTTCAAAAGAATTTACAGCATCTTCATAGGTTTGAGGTTCACTTTCTAGCAAATAGGTCAAAAAATGTGGACTATAGGTCGTTTCTGTCATAACCATTTGCTATGTTTGTTATTTTGACCATCTTCATTCATAGTTTCATACGTTTGTTTAGACTAACTTGATTCTCCTTAAGATTTACCTAGAAATACGTGTTCAAAGAACGATGCATTTCTTAATTCCATTATTGTGTTCTTATGTATGTTTGGGATCTTTGACTTATGCACAAGAAACTGATAAGCACTATTATTATGTGCATATACAATGAAGATGCAATCTATTATTTTTTGACATATCTTGACCTTCTTAGGTATAGATACAACCACTTTTACAAGACACCCCTACACTCGCAAATATTTATAGGAAAATATCATTTCTTTAAATAATTCATACAGTATCTTATGTGTCTTTTTCGGTGATACCTTATTTATAAGGTAGTTAGCTAACAAAATAGCTTCCTCTCACAAGTTCTGTGGCCACCCAGATCTTAATAGCATTGTATTCCTAATTTCTTTCAAGGTACGATTCTTATGCTCAGTAACTCCATTTTGCTAAGGTGAATAAGACATTGTGATTTTATAAATAACTCTATGTTATGCACAAAATTCACCAAACAATGCTTCATATTCACCATTATGATCACTACGTAGTACCTTGATCTTTTTGTTGAGTTGATTCTCAACTTCTGTTTTATAAAGAATAAATTTCTATATAGCTTCATCTTTATTTTTAAGCAAATACACAACAATATTTTGTGCTATCATCAATAAAAGCAATAAAATACTTATTTCTACCCCTTATTTGAAGAAATTTCGAATCACATAGATAACTATGAATTTAGTCAAGGGGTTTAGCGTTTCTTTCAATCGAATGAAACGATGACCTAGTCATTTTTGCCTCAACACAAGTCTCACAATTATGCTTTGAATATATTTGGAATGCGAGTATATGTTCCATGTTAATTAGTCTACTCAATATATTGTAATTAACATGACCTAGTCTACCATGCCACAAGTTGGAAGACTCAAGCAAATAAGTAGAAGAATTAATCTTATTAATATTCTTAGCTTTTACAGTCATTACATTGAGCTTAAATAGACCGTCAGATACATATCTCTTTCCCACAAACATCCCAGTTTTGGTCACAACGACCTTTTTAGATTCAAACACCATCTAAAAGCCTTACTTGTTTATCAATGAGCCAAAAACAAGATTCTTATGGATGTATGACACATAGAGTACATTTTTTTAATGTAGGCTCATTCCTATAGGTCATCTTCAGTTTGACCTGGCATTGCCTTTGAATGGTTGATGTGGCAGAATTTTCATGAAGAGCTTCTCTCTATATTTTACTACTTTAAAAGTAGTGAATAACTTCTTATCTGAGCATATATGCCTTGTTGCACCATTATCAATCCACCACTCCTTTGGGTTTTATCCCACCAAGTTCACCTAAGAAATGGCTGTATATAAGTCAATATTGGAGATATCCTGAGTGATGTCATCAACCATGTTTGCCTCATGGTTTCTGTTTCTTTTTGAAAACTTATAGTCTGGGGCTTTATGTCATGTCCTCTGAGAGTTAAAGAAAATCCCTCTAAAGCTTGACTTCTTAAAATTTGCTTTTCTATGTCCCAATTTAGACCTTTTACCCAACTTATCATTGCCCTTATTCTTCTTATGTTTAGAACTTTGACCATGTTCCATCACAGTAGCATTGGATGTTGATAAGATGTACCCTCTTTTAGAAGAAGCTTTGTTGTCTTCTTCCACTTTGAATCTTATTAGAAAGTCTTTCAAAGATACTTCTATTCGCTTGTGCTTAAGGAAGGCCTTGAACCCTATCTATGAAGGGGTAACTTTTCAATAATAGATGTAACTTGGAAGGTATCACTAAGTATCATCCCTTCATTATACATCTCTGTTATGATATCTTAGATTTTATGTGCTTGATTGCATACATATTTAGAGTCCATCATCTTATAATCAAGAAAGTGACCAACCAAAAATTTCTTGACACCAACATTTTCAGTTTCATACTTCCGATCTAATGATTCCTACAGGTCTTTAGTCGTCTTTTTTTTATTATACTCATTATACAAGGAATCAGTTAGATTATTCAAAACATAGTTGCAACATAGATAATTAAAATTCTTCCATGCTTCAATAAATATTAATAAGGAGCTTCTTTAGTCAATGACCTTGCCAAATTCAAGGTGGTGAGATAGAACATCATCTTACTCTTCCATCTTTTGAAGTTCAAAACATTAAACTTCTCTGATTTCTTTGTCACAACATGATTCATAGGAATAGAAATCGGTAACATTAGGGTTTCTTCATGAGTCACAAAATGTATCATCATTTGGTTCATAGTAGAACCACTCACAGTAAGGTCAGTAAGATTCAGTTGGGTTTTTAGTTCGTGACACTGGAGTGATCACTTTAGATTCTATAATCTTTTCTTTTTCTAATAAATACACAAATAGCAATACAAGTTTTAAAAATTACCAAATAAAGTTTTAGATTAAAAAATATATTCAATAAATAAGTGATAGAATATGTTAATTTACATATATATTTGTAATTTCATTAATTATAAACATTAAAACAATTTATTTATTTATAAAATTATAAAAAAACAAATATATATAGTAAAAATAAAATACAAATATAAAGTAAATAAAATTAAGAAACGATAATTGACAGAGAAAAACAATGAATAAATTATGTAGTAATTAAAAAAGAAATAGAGATATAGTAATAAAGAGAAATAGGTAAATAAATTATGAAGTAATAAAAGTAATATTAATAAATCTAGAAGAAAATTAATAAAGTATGTAAAAATGAATGGTAATTATATTCTATATAATAGAATAGATATATATCGAAAGTAGATAAATATAACATATTATAAATCATCTTTATGTCCCAAAATATTTGTATTTGTTTATACAAAATTGAGAAGAAAAAAATTAAAAATTATCTTAAGATTGTAGGAAATAATATATGAATAAACAATTTAAGAATAAAATTATTTTATAAAAATTAGAAATATATATAAATATAAATATATGTATAAATTATAAATACAAAATTTAAATAATATGTGATTTAAATAGAAAAATAATAATAATCAAGACATGTGTACCATAATATGTATTTAAGATAATTTTTCTTCTTATATAAGTATTTTAAAACGACGAAAACTCATATTTTAAAATATAACATTTAAAAAAACTCTAACTCTAAATAAAAAATACAAAAAGAAATTATTTTTTTCTTTTACCTTTTTTTTTCTCCTCTTTTTTTTCTTCCTTCCTTTCCTCTCCCTTCTTTCTTTCTTCTCCCTTTTTTCTCTTCTCTTTCTTCTCTGTCGCTCCTCTGTTTCTTCTACATTTTGTATTTTTTTCACACTTTCTTCTTCTCTGTTTCTTCATTTATATAGAAAAACCAATATCGTAATTTTTAAACTTTTTGGTTTTCTAAATGCACCAATTTATTTATTTATTATTATTATTGTTTAGTTATTTTTTCTGAGAGTAACCCACCAAAGCATCCCTTGTTTAGTTATTCAAGGATTTGATAATTGGAAGAGGGTTCATAAGATGGAATCATATGTCATCTTTGACTCCTGAAGGAGATTCACATCAAGTACTTGCTATGCAAAAATGGAATTAACTTCAAAAATTCATACAAACAGAGATTGAAAAAGGTGATAAAGGCACGTTACTCACAAGTATGACAACAATAATTGCGTCTTAAGACTTCAATGGAGGCAGTTAATTGCCTTGCAAAACAAAAATGTGCAATTAGAGGTCATAATAAATCTAATACAGCATCAAATCGTGATAAACATTACTGTAATTATTAAATATTTTAGGATCAGTCAATAATGATATTGATAAAGTTATCTTACATTATGTTTCAAGAAATGTCATATATATTTATTCAAAGATTGAAAAATAAATTTTATGTAGATAAACTTCCCAGAAGAATACGAGAAGAAGTAAAGATAATCATTTATTAAATTTATACTCGTTCAAAACATAAAAAATATTACAATTTTATTAAATTATATAAAAGAATAATTTCTTACGTAAAATTGAACACAATCTTAATAAATACTTCATTTTTTTCAAAATGCATTTAAGAACTTAAATTTATTATATCTTTTAAAAATATATTTAATATTTGAAAGATATATAATTAGTAGGAGGATACATTTTTTCTAAAGCAAATGATATCAAATAAATTTATTGTGTTGATAAAATAAATTTATTAATTTTTCCGATTAATTCATTTAGTACAAGAGTTTTACTATAGTTAATAAAAATAAAGAAAAATATCACAAAAATCTTTTAGATTAGGTTATTTTTATGTTTAAACTCTTAGATTAGAAACAACATTATTTATTCACTTAGTTTTGTAAAGAGAACTAATTAAAGAAAAAATTTAATACATTGATGATTTTTTATTAAAATATAATTATTTTTCTATCAAGTAATTAAATGTTATTAAAACACAACTATTTAACAATGATAATATCACAATTAATATAAAAAAATTTACAAAATATTTGTTTTTAGTATTTGTTAATTACCACTTTTTTATTTTAATTTTTTAAATTAAAAAATATATTTAAATAACTTTCTGTTTGAATTTTATTATCGTTTATTTTTTTCTTAAATTACTTTATATTAAATTTTACTATTATACTTATTAAAGACTCATATTTTAATCACTTTTTAATTACTTAATAGAAAATAATAATATTTTCAATTGAGTGACTAAATTATATTGTTTCTAATCTAAGAACCTAAACGACACAAATAACATAATTTAAGGAACTTCTGTGGGACATCATCTTAGAAAGTATAAAAAATTATTTATTTTTATAATATTTTTATTTAAATACAATCATAGTTAAAATAATTTGAATAAAAATTAGTATTTTTATTCAATATTTATATTTTAAAATTTATTAAATATAATATATTTAAAATTTTAATAAAAAACAATTAAATATAATAAATAAAGAGTTCTATAAGAAATCCTACCAAAGGTTTCACTTGCAACTGTAATTAATTTAATATTTGATAACGATTTTAATTCTTTATTATGGAGTTTTTTTCAAGTGAATTTTTAATCAGTTATGTTTGATAAATATTTCTATTTTTCTTTTCATACTTTTAAAAAATATTACAAAAATATAGGATGATTCATAAATTTTTATAAATAAGACTTTTTAATTAGGTTTTTGATTTCTAACTTTTTTCATTTTTACAAAATATTTTTCTAGAGAGTAAATGAAATCTATTGACTTTTGTATGTATACTATTGGACGAAAATAATAAAAACTTAAAATTTTAAATAATAAAAAAACTTTTCTTAATTTTTTAAGATTTTGAAAAAAATAAAAAAAATGTAACCAAACAATTTGTATATAATTTTTATTTTTTCTTGTAAATTATCAAGTAAAAACTATTATCAAATATATTGATGATTATTATTAAAAAAATTAAAAATAATACAAATAATTATTTAATAAAAAATAAAAAATTATGAATCAAAAATCTTCTTTGTGCAATAAATGTTAGTTGTTGATATTTGCATAGAATAATTTGTGCTTTTAGGGAGAAAAATATCTTGTTTTAAGGTTTTTAATATAATGTATGAGATCATAGTATACCTCTAAATTAAAGTTAGCTTGTTATAGCCAAAAAGAAATTTACAATATATATATTATTTATATTTAATAATTATAAGATTAATATACTCAATTTTTATAATAATAAAATTTATATTACTTTCCAATTTTACACAAAAATGAGATCATTGCTACCCCTCACCCCGGAGAGAAAATGTAACTCTTTTTAAACATTTGTGTAATCCTTATTTCAATAGTATCTTTGTTAAATAAAATATATTTATTTAGATACATACTATCAAATTAGTAGAATATTAGTCCTCCAATTTAACAAAAAGTACAATAATTATCTAATTTTTAAAAATAACATAATTTATAAACGTATAATTTTACCTTTATAAAAATACTTATTTTTTATGCATTCTCTAGTATTTTTTTGTCCTTTTCATTAATAAATTGATCCATACCACCCTAAAAATCATGTTTACCTCTATCATCCTCTTTGTAATACCCCTAATATTAACTCATTCTTTCGTCCACCAACCACCCTTCATTGTTTGTTATAAAACTATCCAAAAATTCAATTTTTTTATCAAAATTAATGTTAGGTCATCACTAATCCATTTGAAGCATCATCTATATCCATGTCTGTCACTCCTGTTAGCTCATTTCCTCCAATTTTCTTAACTCATTATCATTTTTTTGATCATTTTATCATTGATCAAAGCTATTTTTATCTTAGATTTGATCAAATATAACATTGTCAGAAAGGGTGAAAAGGTCAACGAGATTAATGGAAATGAGTTTATGGTAGTGATGGCTACGAGCATAGATTAGTACTTTAAATGAGTTGTTGGTAATCTACCTACAATCTTGGTACAAAAAAATATAGCTCTAGATTATTATGTAGCAATCAATGAAACTTGGTTGGACGAAAAAAGAATAAAGCTATATCATATGGTAAGACGAAAATAATGATAGAGGCTGACGGTAATTGGTAGAATGGTATAAGGTATTTTTATATTGAAATTAACCAGCAATGAAAGAAGACATAAATAATAAATATTTTCATAAAAATAAAATTAACCTCCTGACATTTTTTTTCTTTCAAAATTAGATATTGATATACCTTTTATTAAATGATGAGAAGATTAATAGTATACTATATTGATAACATGGTTTCAAATGAATACCTTATATTTAATAAGAGTACCATTAAAGTATTAACACTTCCATATCTCTTATCCTTGACTTTATTTTATTTTATTTTCTAAAGTTTTTATGTTATTTTTTGTTTTTGCAATTTTTTTAGCATTTTGATTATTTTGAATTTTTTCCATTTATTTTTATATTTTTATCGTTTATTTATATATATATATAATTATTTTTTAATTTTTACATTTTTTTCTAGAACCTTTCGTTAGTAACTATTAAATAAGGGTTCAAATTACCCATACTATTGTAGCGTAGTGGCACAAAAGTTTTCATATGAAGCACACAAACTTAAGTTTGGGGTTTTGAGTTTTAATATATGAGTTGTGTAATGCTATTTAATAAAAACAATTAAAGTCTCAATGTTTTTGAATTTTGAATACATAATCATCATGAGTTGTTTAAGATGTATGCATTTGATCAATATGTATTTATATGTTAAAAAATATGAACATATACTCATTTTATTTGTTAAATGTGTGTATATCTCATACACCGTGTTATAATATGAATTTTTCTCTTGATATGGTCATCTACACACCTATTTCTTTGGAAACATATGTTAAAATTATCAAACAAAACATGTTTAAAATAAATTTGAATAAGTGTTAAATTTAAACACATGTTTATTTGATCATTTCGTGCATGTAAATATTTTTTACACATGTTCAATAACACATATATTATGTGTTTAATTTGTAAATATGTTATTTTTAACATATATTCAATTGAACATGTGATGTTTGAAGTAAGTCGGATTTGGTGGATGATAGATTATTTTTAAACCCAGTTGAATAAATATGTTGTTTAAAAAATAAAATATTGTTTTAAAAATGAATAAAAAAAACCTAGATTTTGGCATTTTGTATTGTAACCAAGGATGAATTTGTCATGGACGTTGTCGATAGTGTTGTGTGTTGCGACAATGCCTATATTTAATGGTTTCAATATTGATACACAATATTCACGATAATTTAGGCATAATGTTAAAATTGATGAAATGTCTATAGAATATTAGTAGATAAAGATACTATTGCTCATAAAATGTTGGATATTATTGATTAAATATCATGTATATATATTTTAATTTTTAAATAATTTATCATTAATAGCTTTATTTCTTCTAATTTTTATATCATTTCTTTTAAATTAAAAAATATTTTGTATTTAGCTATAGAACATAGAGTTATCAATTAGTTATTTTGGACAAAATAACTCTAAAACATAGAGTTATCAATTAGATGATTATTGGCTCATGAATCTAAAAGCCAAGTGCTAGCATTCATAGCTGGAGTTGCCTTATCTCTTAATGTAGTAGAAATAACATTCATAGTTGTAGGCAAAACACCAACAAATAAATAATTCTTTCCAAGAAAAGCATCACAAAGCAAGAAACAAAGAGAAAGCAACATGACCAGTCTTATCGTAAATTGGACAAACAGATTTATCACACTATTTCTTGAAATTCTTGACACTATAATTATTAGCAACATTAATTTTTTGAGACATACTAGAATTAGTACTTTGTTGTTGTTTTAAGAAATTGTGAAAGTTCCATTGGGGTCTATTATTAACCTAAGAACCAAAATTGCCATTAGATCTATTGTTGTTATTATTCGAAACATGATTTTCGCGATTAAAGTGTGTAACATTTTCTTGTACAACATATTCTTGATGCATTCCTTTAAATACTATGAGCATTCTTTCATAGCTCTCAAGTTGATTATGAAGAATCCAAACAGAAGGAAAAATTTGATTCATGTTAAAGGTAGTCATAGATGTAAGATGCCAAGGACCTAAACCATTAAGAATGTTAAGAACTAGTTCACGTTCTAGGATTATTTCTCCCATGGAAACTAGGTGAACATATAGAGTCTTGGCCTTTAATATATAATCACTCACATTGAAGCCATTATTGGTAAGAATTTGTAATTTTCCTCTCAATTCCATAACCATAGACTAAGTGGTGTTACAAAACCTCTCTTTAAGTGTAAGCCATTGTTCTTGAGCAAACAAATTTCCAACAAGCACAACATTCATGTTGTGTGTCATTGAGCTATAAATCCATGTTTTCACTAAGAAATCATATTAGATCCAAGTAGTGAACTGAGGGTTAGGAATCATATTGGATCCAAGTAGTGACTGAGGGTTAGGAATCAAACATTCACTATCAAAAAAGGGTGAAGGTTTGAGTAAGGTTCCTTTAATGAAACCTGTCATTCAATATGCCATGATGAAACACATTAGTTGTTCATATCATACTAAGTAATTATGATCATCTAGTTTTATTGAAAATACAATACCATTTGGAAGTATAGTAGAAAAAGATTGAGAAAGAATATTAGAAACTATCAAAATCATTCTCAAGGTGGTCATCACTTTGATTTCTTTGAAGTGTAATAAGGATATTATCACCAATTCTATGCATATTGGTTACTGGTCTAGTGTTGTAGAAATTCACCAATCAAGATGATAAAACCTCTCGAAAGATAGCTTTGGAACCCATAACCAAGGTTTTTAAGATCAAAAGACAAACATTGATACCATACAAACTCTCGAAAAAAGTAGCAATTGAAGGAAATATAAAACTTAATTATTATGATTTTAATGTCTCATTAACATATACAACCAATGCTTATATAATGATTTCATAAGAACATTATATGTGTGTGTAGTGTATACAATGCACCTCTATCACACAATCACGAGGTGCCATATAATAACTTATAATAAACAATTAGCTAACTAACTCAACTAATTAGTCACATCTCATACAATTACATATTATAATTTTATAGTAACTAATATACAAATAAAAAAATTGTTTAAAAATAAGTATTTATTTTTTTATATTAATTTTTAAAGGTTTATTAAAAAAATTATAATTTATTAAAATTTCTAATTTTTTTTTAAATTTTCATTGATAACAACAATATATTTCACATTGGATATTGGGTCATTCAGATATGATTTATACATTTTAATTTTTTAATTTTTTAGATAACTTTATTATTCCTATAATTTAAAAATATGATCAATTAAATTAAAAAATTTAAATATTAAAATTTTTTTATGGATAAAATAATAATTATATATTTTATTAATAAAAAATATTAAAAAAAACCTCTCACTCCCCCTTTTTTTTTCTCTCCCTCCCTTTCTCCATCCCTCTCTCTCTCTCTATCTTTCCCACTCATATTGTCTCTCTCTCCATCCCTTTTCTCTCTTTCACTTTCTCTCTCACTTCATATTTACTCTTTGTTTCTCTCTCCCACTCATATTTTCTCTTTTTTTTTTTCCTTTCACTCACTATCTCTAATATCCACACTTTCTTTATTTTATTATCTATTTTTATTAATAAAATAATGATGAAAAAAAGAACTAAGGAGTATAAAAAGAATAGAGAAGAAAGTAGAGATAATGATAGAAAGATAGAAAAAAAAGATTTTTTATCCGGTGTTTTTTAATAATAAAATATATAATTTTTATTTTATCTTTACAAAAATTTTAGTTTTTAAAAATTTAACTTAATTAATTATATTTTTAAATTATTAAACTAATATAACTCATTTATAAAATTATAAAACTAAAATATATAAATATATACTTACCTAACTAAAATTACTACCTATCCTACCACATTCACGTAAAATTTGATAGAGTTTATATTTTAAAACTTAGTGTAATTGTACCGAAAAGAAGGAACATACAAAGAAATAGAGCCCGTTCTAGCCCGTCATAGTACCAAACTTCATTAACTAATTTTATTTATACCATAGCTATATAGCTATATATATTTATGCCATAGTAGGTAGAAAATAATAGAAAATAAATATAAGAAATTGATATTTTTAAAGTATAAAAAAATAATTAAATAATTTATCTTATAATTTAATATTTAAAGAATTTTAAAAATAAAAATATTATTTTTAATATTAATCAATTATGTTTTAAAAATAAAAATATTATTTTAATATTAATCAATTATGTTTTAAAAATAAAAATATTCTAAATATATAGTAAATATTTAAAAATATCTATTTTTTCAATATGAATTTGTTCTTTTTTGAATCAATTTTCAATTCGAATTCAATCTAACAATAAAATCAATTCAAATCTTAACATATTGAATTTTTTTAAAATAAAATAAGATAATATTGATATTAAAATTTATTTATAAATTATTATCATATATAAAATAAAACATACACAATATTTAAATTTTATATTAGTATATTTATATCAAAATTTATTATTTATGGTAACAACTAAAAAAATTAAAAGAATACGAAGTATATCTATATAATTATTAAATTATTATAAAAAATTATATTTATTTTTAAGCTAAAATAGTAATCTAATGTAATTATGGTATGTATAATATTTAAATATAACATATTATAAAATAAAATATACATATATTTATAATTTAATAATAATTCGATTCAGATCGGATATAACATATTATAAAATTTATATGTGAATCCAAATAAATTATATACTTTTCAATACAAATATAATTCGATTATAATTTTTTTTATTCAAATTTGATCAAAATCCAACGAATTAGATCAATTTTTTAAATTAAATTAAATTTATCAAATTATTTAATTATCTTTAATTATTCTACGTTAGAGATTGAATAAGATTTTACTCTCTCCACTTACTTTTTTTTTGTGCTTAGTTAGAAAGGCAAAACTAAAAAAAGATAAAGCTGCCTAGTGCCTCCCTGGGATCGAATATAAGGAAATCTTAATTTATTATAAGTTATATTATTATTATAATTAATATTTAAGTTAATTAAAGTTTAAAAAATAATTTTATTATTTTAATTAATAATTATACATTATATTAATTATAAATGTACACAATTCCTAATCTAAAAAAGTGATTTTGACATAAAACTCCCAATTAAAGCGCTACCCTGACCTAAATCAAACCTTTTTTTCTTTTGGTTTCATATGCATGAAACTTTTCACTTTATTTATTACTATTAGATTATAATACTAACCAGTTGTATTATTTTATTTCTATATTAAATAATAAGTATTTATTTTTTTATTTTATTTTATTAAATTATATTAATTCTATACTTTATTTACATAAAATAAGACGTTATTATATAAAATGAATAATTTATCTTAAAAAAAAATACAAAAAAAAAGGAGTTCCCTCTTTTCACTGATATTTGTAAATGCCAAATACAGAAGAACCCGTACGTGGAAACAAGCTTTTCGAAGTGCATCTTTTCTTTTTCAATTCACTTTTGAAACATCAGACCCAAAAATTGCATGGGACCAATTGTCCAATTCACTTGTAACGGAGACGATGATATTGGGCCCTTAATTAAAGGAGTTGATATTTTTAAATTATAATATTTCTTTAAATTTATATATAAATTTTTAATTTTTTAAAATTTTAGTTCGTTTTAAAACTTTTAATCAAACTTGAATATTTAGAGATTAAATTATTAATTTAAAAGTTTATAAACTTATGTGAAAAATTTTAAAGATCCAGAATCATATCATAAATTTTAAAAGTTTAAGATGTATAAATTTAATTAAATTTTAGGAATACATTAGCCTATACTAAAGGTAAAAAAAAAAATTTAAAAATTAAATATTTTATTTAATAAATAAATATTTAAATGTTTTGTAAAAATAATAAATTTATTTTATCATTAATAATGTTAGAAATACTTATATTTTATTCTATATTTTAAGGAATATATATGATATTTTTATATAAAAAATATAAGTAAACTATATGTATTTAAAGTTCGTATATTTATTAATAAATATGATAAATATATATATTAACAAATAAAAAATGTTAAAAGAATGTACTTAGTGTCTTACCAAAAACTCCATGTCATGTGCATGGTGTGGCTTCCCCAGTTTTCATTTATAGTTTATCTCCCTCCACCACGTTTGCGTGATCGATATTTTTTCTGCAGTGGTTGTGACTCGAGAGTACTGCTGAATAACAACAAATAATTAATTAATTGCTACATCCTTTGACAGCTCCTTTCAATACAGGATCTATATTTTGAACAAACTTCTTGTTTTCAATTCTGGGTTCATTGTTATAGAAGTCTATTGCTTTCACTAATTAATATCATTAGGAAATTATAACATACACATGAAACTGTACAATGCCTAATATATATATATATATATATATATATATATATAATTTTTGTTATTATCGTAATAAAAATATATGAAATGTTTATTTTATCTCTAATATTAATTATATCTTAATGTCATTACTATTAGATAAAATTATCATTAATTAAATAATATCGTGACAATAACAATTTACATCGTGTAAAAACTCTTTTTGATGACAAATAGATTTAATAAATAATATTAACAAATTATCATGATTATTTAAATTAATAGGATTAATGTTATTAAATTTTTGAATTTAACTAATAAATTATTCTTAAAATTAAGAAGAAATTTAAATCAAATAAAAGTATATATTCACACTATAGACTTACATCAATAATTAGAGATCATTTGTAAAAAAAAAAAAAATGTGTCTCAATTATTTATATTATCTATAATTAGAGATAATTAAAGATAATTCCACGTCCCTAAAGTACTACTCTAGGACGGTAGTGAAAATATATATCGACTTTTTTAAAAGTATTTAAAGTCTAACTTTTTAATAAAAAAATGATTATTTTTTTTGAATTTATATCAAGCTTGTTTTTGGCATGCATGTATGTATTTTTAAACGTACGTTTTATATTTTTAAATATATGTATTAATAAATTGCTTGCTAGCTATGACTATGACTATGACTTGTGATCATGTGTTCCTCATTGTAATTGCAAATCATGAACATTACCTGGTTAATTCTCTACAGTGTTTGACTATTAACTAATTTAAGCTTTGCGATGATGATCAAAGTATGTTGACCTTTATATATCTATTGGACAAGTCGTAGAAATGTATGACTTAATTTAACTACCCACTTGTTGCTTGGACCACATGTGGTTGGTTTGTTCACATTGGTGTACTTAACCTCACACTTTTATCATTTAACATTCTCCCCATAAGCCAAATGCCCCTTGAGAACTGTTAGCTTAGTTCTCACCTCATTAAACCCTCTCTATCTCTAAGTGTTTTTACATTACGTAAGTTGTTTGCTTTTGTGTTAGTGTGTAAATGGTACTGATTATTGAAGAAATAAAGTTAGAGATGATTATAATATCGAATTTAAGTGATTTTAATTTTTAATTTATTTATATTATTATATTTCTATGATAACAAAATGATTATTATATATATGATATAATCATATATCAAATTTATTGTTATAAGTTTAAAATTAAGTTATTATAATATTAATAATTATGAACTAAATTATATTACATGACTTATTATCTTAATATAAAGTTTGTTGTTAAAAGGATGGGTCATGTTCCCGTTAACGTAATGCTCTTTAAAAGCTAACGTAACATAAATGTATGTTTGATTGTGATTAAGTTATAACTAGTTTTATTAAATCGGTGGGAAAATCATAAAATGTTATTTAACTAAAAATAAATTTGTACCCATAGGCAAAAACAACACGCCTATATTATTAGAAATAGAAAAAGGGTATCTTAATTTCGTTATTTTTAATAAAAATATATTTTAGTATTATAATTCTTAAATGAATTAATACAAATTTATTATATTTACAAAAAAGATGGATAGAAATCTATTTTATAAAATAATGAATTTATATTATTTTAATTTCAAAATGTATAAATGAGACAACATTAGTTTATTATTTTATGATATGAATTTATATTAATTTTTTTTTTTTTTTTGTAAACTTACGTAATTGTATTGACTCATTTAATAGGTATAAACCTACAATATATTTTCTTAAATGTAAAGAACTTGGAATACACTTCTTTATAGGATCTTCTCGAAGTAAAGTCATTACATTTTGTAAAGTAATAAATTTGTAGATGTAAAAACTAAAATATACTTACTTAAATATAACTACCTCCTTCGTAAGACTATACCGCGGCAGAGCTTAAACTTGGGATTATTAGAGAGATTGAGAACAGCGCAATACGGGAAGTCTAGAAGGGAGTATTCCACAGCGAATGACGTCGTTTAATTGATCAGGTTCATTGCATGAGCGTACGTTGCAGTGCCAGATGATCTCTGCAATATATGTAGTGGGTCTGATAAGCTTAAGGACAAGTTTTGCCTATCTGTGATAGGCTAACTGTTCAGATAGGTAGCAAGCGCTAGTCGGTTAATCTTGTTTTTGTTCATGAATCATGATGGTAATTCATAGTTGTGTATTTTAGTCAAGGTAACGGGTGGGTTATTTTGAAACTTGAAATCCCAACTCGTGTTTTATCGTTATAAATGACTTAGATCTTGGAACATGTATTAAAATAGAGTAATATCATATATCATGAATATATTATAATTTAAATAGACATAGTATATAATTTTAATTAAAAATAATCATTGTTACTCTAATACCAATTATTACTAATCTCGTCGAAATCGAAATTACATATAACACGTTACATATAAATATAATATATCATATATAAAAATATAAATAGATATATGTAAAATTATAAGTAGATATAACATGATATATTCAATCTGAAGGAATATTGGTTGATCACTTGCAACATTTGTTGGAACTCTATTGGTGGTGGGTGGTGGACCTGTTGGAATCTAATTTTTTTATTTTATTAAATTTATATAAATCTTGAACCATGGATAAAAATAAGATAATTTCATATATCAAAAATTTATCATCATCTTAATTGATATAATAGTTTTTAATAAAAAATAATTATTGGTACTCATATAGCTAACACTAACAATTAAGTCAAAAATATATGTAATATGTTACGTATAAAAATAGAATACATATAAAAATTGAAAAAGGTGACTGTAACATGACACATACAAAGTTACTGTAACATATTATATATAAATATATAGGTGGAGTAACAATTACATGCAAAGAAACAAGTAGATGTAATATGTTACATTTAGTGAGTAATCGAGGACAATTGATAGAACACTGGTAGGTCGTCGACAATAATCATTAGAACTCTATCAGCGATGGTTGGTGAAGATATAGTGAAGTCTAATCTTTTTATTTTATTAAATCTATGTAGAAATACTATATTAATATTTATGCTTATGAAGTTATGAATTTTAAGTAATATATATTACAGTCATCGACAATGATTATTAGAATTTTAACGGCGATAGTTAGGGACAGTTGATGGAACACTGGTAGGTCGTCGATAATGATCATTAGAACTCTATCGGTGATGGTTGTTGAAGATACAGTAAAATCTAATTTTTTTATTTTATTAAATTTATGTAGTAATATTATATTAATATTTATGCTTGTGAAGTTATAAATTTTAAGTAATATATATATTGATGAATAACGTTAGTGGTGACTACATCTTCTTGTTAAATTTCTACTATTATGGTTCTAGTGAATTTGCTTTTCAATCAAATATTATAATTATTGTTTAAGATGTTGTATATAGCATAAAATAATTATTTAAAACTTATGTGTAATAAGAGTCATAAAATTCACATTTGGTTTTATGTATAATTTATCATAAAAAAAACTATTTTATTTTCAATCCCCTAAAAAAATATATGTTTATCACATTATAAAAATGAAGGATAATGATATTATTATAAATATTTTTTATTATTGTATAATAAAGTATATAAAATATATTTTACATTTATTAGTCATTGTATTTTAATATCATTATTAATATTGAATAAAATTATCATCAATAAATTATTATTATGTAATAATAATTTAAATTCTGATTACATTACCAGTCAAAAATAAATATTTGTTTAAATTATGTATGAAATGTGTTAAATATAAGGTGAAGGAAGTCATATACTATTACAATATATGTATATGATCTTAATTTTTTAAGTGTGATTGTAAGTATATAACTACGGTTATAAAAACCAAGACCTAAGTGAGAGAGATTATAGACTCTTAAATATAATCTCACATTTTTAACTAATGTTATAGACATATCTTATGACAAAACAAAGACTATAGATATACCATTTAATTTCATTTTTCAATATAAATTAAAAAAATTAAAAATCGTTACATTCAAATTAAGAATGAATTTACATTATAGGGTTTTTATATTCA
This sequence comes from Hippophae tibetana, assembly GCA_037013495.1. Taxonomy (NCBI): domain Eukaryota; kingdom Viridiplantae; phylum Streptophyta; class Magnoliopsida; order Rosales; family Elaeagnaceae; genus Hippophae; species Hippophae tibetana. The sequence goes on from CM072812.1 coordinate 33,582,474, forward strand.
CCAAAACATAATAAAAACTTACTATAATTAACTAATTAAAGTATTACAAAATATGAAATACATATAAAAATATTATTAATATTAATACTAATCAAATTTTCTATAATTTTCTATGTCTCTACTGCCCAGAAATTCTCTTTCCCATCATCTATCATCAGTAGGTCTTGACCACGGAAATGAGACAATAAAATTTATAAAAGGTTCTACAATGGAAGCACATTCTAACTTCCAGGCCTGCCTATGATTTGCACATTCATCATATTCCGAACTACCTACAGAACAAAGATATAATAGGGGGAATATTTACTTGAGGTAACACATGCAACTTATGGATAAATCATGTAAAATTAACCATATTTGTTTACCAATTACGATCTGACAAAGTTGTAGGACATGTCACAATCTACTAGTTCTTGCTCTGACAAAGAGACTAATTCTCCTGTGACTATCTTGTTGATGCCTTCTACAGCTGCTATAGTTGAGAAGGCCCAGCAGCTTCCTGATGAAGAATCGATGAATACAAAGAAAGCATTAGAAAAATGACTAGAAATATTTTAAGGCCAATCATCTCTAATAGAAAGTTGGAGCAGTTAAGCCGACGACCTAAGTACTCATACCAGCATTTCTTACTCAGACCCTATTTGATCTGCTTACTCCAAATTTTCAGAACCAGCCATGTCAACAAGGTAGATTCTACAGCAAAATCCAAAATAATTCAGAGGCACATCCAAAATAATTCAAAGGGACTGGCCAAAATGATTCACCCAAAAAATGATCCTACTAGATAACAACATATATTATGCCCCAACTCAAATTAAACTAATATGTAGGCATGTATATTCATATTGGCAATAAACATGCAGGAACTTAGCTGATTAAATAGTTGTTGCGCGTGCAAACAGCTCATTTACCAAGAATGCTTACCATAAATAAAGTTCACAGTATGGCATATATCAGTTATTGATGGTGCAAAACAGTAGTCTTTCGTTGGGATAACCAAGTGGTCAATACCATGGATCTGCAAAGTTGCAAAGGAAAAGAACGTGTTTAAAACAATAAATCCTAAACACAATGAAATATAAGGTCAATTTTGACCAGAAAACACTCACATGATATAAGAATGTTGGAACCAAAGTCTCATATGGCTCATTGAGAGTGACAACTCCACGTACACCAAACTACTGTAAGCAGGAAACATGAACAGGGAAAGGGACAGCACCTAGCAATACAAACTACAGACAAAAACGTTGGAAAAATAAAAGAACATACATCATAAACATGAAACTAAAAAATCAAAGAAATAGTCAGATATGAGGACAAATAGTAACATTATATGAACTATCACTCAGTAAAATATCTAAAAGAAAATCTCACTTTTATTTCTAACACATGCACGTATAAAACTGCCATTGAAGCTTTGAAGCCGTTTTGGTCTCATATTTATCAATGTTTGTCTACTAATCACATGAAAAAAATTAAACCTAAGCAGAAGCAGAACAAAAGAGGATACATCATACATGGAAAAAGAAACTTAAAATCAAACTATTTCAAAGCAAATAATACATATCGCAAGCATACCTCGTCGACCTTATCCCACCAACGAAACTCTGCCTGAATCTTATTTCTGACAACATTTTAAATCAGGGTCGGGTAACATAAAGCACGAGCTCTAGCCCCAATCAGAACATTCTTAGCATTGAAAACCACAACTATTTTCCTACCAACTCTACTATCACCAGTTAACAAAGAGACGGAATAAGGGGAAAAAAGAGATAGAAATTTTTTTTTTGATATTTGATACAAAAGATAAAAAATTGATAAGGTATATCTATAACTTAGTTTTTTAAATAAATGAGGTGATATGTATGTTTATAATCTCATTTTTTATTAAATCATAACTAAAATTCTATGGTTCCAATTTTTTAAAAATCGAGATTAAATTTCTGAAACCATATGTATTGTGTTAGTGATATAGCTTTCAACAAAAGTACATAAAATTTCTATAATTATTTAGTGTGTAAAAGTCCTATAATTTATTTTTAAAAAAGTGTATATTAATCTTAAATTAACTATTAATTTTTGAGTTTTATTGAGATTATAAATTAGTTGATTTTTTTATTAATTAATAATTTTTAAAATATGATCATGTGATTGGCACATGACTAAACAAAAATAGTGAAGTATCAATTTAGGTCCAAAGTGTACCTTTTTAAGTTATAGAACTTTTTTACACTACTTAATATATATAACTTTTATGCACTTTTATTGAAATTTATAATATCCTTATATATATTAATCACGTTATAAAAAGTGTGGAGTATCCAAATGATACTATTGTTTATGCTAAATATATTATTAGTATTATAGCTTAAAAAAATTTAATCTATTTGTTTGTGAAAAATGAATTATTAATTTAAGTTCTTTTATTTGTGAAAATGTGTCAGAAAAGAAAAAAAGTTAACTTTTTAATCTAATTTTTAGTTAAATATAATGAAATAGAATATGTGTAATATGCATGATTAAAAGAATTATTGAAACTTTTTAATAATTTTTTTTCTTTCAAACTTAAACAAAATTTCAATAAAACTTAAAAAAAAATAATTATCTAATATCAAAAGTCATACATTATACAATAAAAAATTATTTAAATTGATCAAAAAAATTCTTACAAAAAAACAAGTAATTTTTTTATTAAAATTTATTTATTAGATATAAGTCTATTGAAAAATACAAATATACATATGTTATATGTGATATTTCATTATATTTAACAGAAAGTTAAATAAAAAGTTAATTTTAACATTATTTGATACATTTTTTTTAATAAAATATTAAAAAACCTATAAATCTCGAACAAAAAGTCTTACTCGACGTTTTTTCCTATAAAACAATAAGCATATATTCAACCTAGACAAGAATTAAATGGAACTTTATCTTTTAAAAAAATTTGCAAAACCATTAAATTTAAAATTTATTTTCTCCTTAGTATTCTAGTAAGTGCCAAATGACTTCATAGATTGACTTAAGCTTCAATATTATAATTTTTTATTTATAATGCACGAGATTTACTTATGGAAAACTCTGTTTCCATATTATTTACATTAATTTCTTAACTTATTATATTTTTATTTCACCTAATTGAATTGCAAAACCTTGTATAAACAAATATTAAAAATAAATATATTAACTAATGCATCCCACTAGGTAAAAAAAAATTACAATTATTGTTCTTCATACACTTCAAGCCCATTATCTTGCTTCAATTATAAACTTTAGTTTTTGTTAGACAAATGACATGGGCTAGCTAATAGTTTGTATAGATGGCTAAAACATATTATACATTGGTTTTACCGAAGGACTTAGGCAAGTAGACAAAAAATGGTTTTGTATTATTGTTTTCACTAGAGTTAGATAGACCACTAGGTTTAGAAGGGAAGGATGGAGATAAAACAGATATTCACTTTCATCAAACCTAACATAGGTAGAAATGTACACTCTACTGGATGAAAGCTCAAGACACCAGTATCCTTTTAAGACACAATATATCCCAAGAAAACACAAGTCAAAGACTCGGGTTCAAGCTTTATGCTATTGTAAAGTCTCAAATAAGGAAAGCATAAATAGCCAAAAAAAAAATTAAGAGTTTTGGAAGATAGTTTGTTTATAAGGTGGACTAATATTTTTAAACTATAATCCCAATATGACATAAGAACACCTAACCTCATTATCAAAGTTAATCTAGTTTCAACATGTCTATTTTTTCTCTCAACCACATCATTTTGAAATGGCATGCGAGGACAAGAAATTCTTCTAATATATCCATCTTTAAACAAATTGAGACTCCAAAGTATTTAATTCAATTCCACCATCACTTTGTAGTTATTTCATAGTATTGTTGAATTATCTAGCAATTAAGGCCTCAAAATGTAAAAATATAAAGGTTGCATGTCCTTTATTGATAAGTATATAAATCCAAGTAAATATTGTACAATCATCAATAAATAAACAAGAAATATCTCATATTCTGAATAGAATCGATTGGCAAGGGTTTCACAAATCAACATGTACGATGTCAAAAGGATTATAAGATCTAACATAAGTATTAGTTAAAGGTAGTCTATGTGACTTACTTAATTGACAAGCACTACACAAATCATGTATAGGATTTGGTTTCAACACCACATTCATAGCATGTATAACATGTTACATAATAGGTAAGTATTGATGACTTAAACAATTATGCCAAAGGGATCCATTGAGTCCAATATTGTCGTAGAAGATGTTGTTTTTCAAGCCTGAAGTGAATCTATAAATTCAATCTTTAGTATCTCTTACTAAAATGATAGTCTTGGAGTCCAAATCCTTTACACTGAAAATGTTAGGAAAAAACTCAACTAAACTTTTTAACAGAGAAAAAGAGCGTCAATATTGTCGTAGATTATGTTGTTTTTGAAGCCTGATGTTTTCTTCCAATGACATGTTTTCGATGGAAATTCCTTTTAAAGTTTAACTGGAAATGAATGCATTCTATAGAGAGAGAAATAAAAAATCCGAGTGAAGAAAGAGGGAGAGAAAGAGAATCAATCTTCATTTTCCTCCTATAGTGACAGATGCTACATCAAGACAATAAGGGACAACCATTGAGGATGATGCCATCTTGAACTTCTCGAGCATAGAGAAAGATGAGATCTTCAAGTATTTGAAAAGCCTGTAGAGAGTTAATGACATGTATAGTAGAGTCTAAATCTAATACATTTAAGGATACTCTTTTATCTTACTTTTCTAATAATATTTTGTGTAATTCAAAAATATGACTTAAAAAAACGTTAAAATTTTATACGTCAAGTGATGTGCAACTTACTCTTTCTTCAATATCTATGTCACCAGATTATATAAAACATAATTGGTACCAATAGTATTTGTGAATTTTTTTAATTCCATTTTTTTAAAACTCATTAATTATCCTTCTAAACATAATCATGTTATTCTTGCTTTAAAAAGAATCATGTTAAATATCATCATAATAATCTATGTTTCATTAACAAATTTTTATTCTAATTTACTGACTATCAATTATATGTTAACATACATAAACCATCACTTTTATATTCTCTCGCTTCATTCACTATGGTTTTGTTTTCCTAGATGAATATTTCCAAATCTCTTATTGTTCTTCCTTAGATTTTTCATCTAGCTTGGTCTTTATTGTTCAAGGTTCATCGAAATATACAAGGATTGTGAATTTTGGTCACATTTGCGAATATGTTTCAAAGAGCTTGGGGTTTAACTAGTGTGTTGATTTGTTTCTTGGAAAGAACAATTGTTCATTTGCAATTATTAGGTCATTCTTCACGATCATTGTTGCAACCATTTGATCATTAATGCTCTAGCTCTACGAATATTTTCTATTATGTTTTAAGTTGTATTGTTTGTGGATTTATTTTTAACTTCATTCTAACAAGGAGGTCTTGATCATTGGTACTAATTCTAACTGGGATGTTTTGCTCATTGGTTTTTTGGTTGGTTGTTTTGATCGAAGTAGTTGAGTCTCTGTTTTGGTATAGATCATGTGGTTTAAAGAATGAATCATATGGTTTTATTTTTGAACTTGAAGATTTGGATGATGAACATTATGAACCTCTTAACTTGGTGATTACAAATTATGTGTTTCTTAATCAGATGATGTTGAATTGGTCTAGTTTTATACTCTGTATTGATCAAAGGATGAAATTTGGCTCCAATCTTGTGCAACCTACATTCAACACTTTGTGATATTTAGTTTGTGGTTTGGGTGGTTGGTTAGCCTATGCTGACTCTTATTTTAGTTTTATTATGTTGTTTTGGACTAGTTTGCTTGTGTCTTATGGCTGTGATATCATACTTGTAGTCTTTTTTTTGTGTTTTTAAATTGAATTAGTGTTTTGGCATGGTGCTTAAGTGTTCACTGATTAGCTTTTTTTACACTGTTAAGGAAGTGCTAGTTGGACGATTGGTACTTTAAGGTTTAATTAGGATTACTGCTCTACTTGCTATTATTTGATTAACTTTGTTACTTTAGATATGATGAGTTATATTACGATTGTGTGTATCCTTAATAATATGGACCAAGATTGTGTTATATTTTATATTAATTGAATAATATTAATCTCTCTTCTTCTAAAACAAGTTACAACTTTGACTAATGATCCATGTATTAAAAATGGTAAGTAATAGGAGAGAAAATTAAAATGCTTAAAGAACTTTATTGACTAATACTATCTTAAATAGGAATACAACTTAGCAATATTAAAGTAAACAACAACTAATCCATATCTAACAACACCTAATTTCATTGGATTTACCTAAAGACTTGGTGTAACAAAATCCATAGAACATGACTTCATTATTGTACAATAATCTAAACAATAAAATCTTAACATCATCACTTAAATTGAATATCATACAAAACATCAATTTGCAAAAATAGTTTATCAGTCCAATTTTTATTTAGTAGATCCATCATCATTTTGAGTGTTTTGGTCAAAATATATGCAGCATGATCTTCACTCTTGCAAAACACTAAATCAATAACACCATCCTTACATAAATCACGTAAAAAATGGTACCTCGCATCAATATGTTTGCTCCTGTCATATAGGACTGAATTTTTTGAAAGCTTTATCACAATAAATTGAAGTTGAATCTTGCTTTAGATCGTGCAAAACTTCAAGTAAGTTTATTAACCAAATAGCTTGACATGAGCTTCATGCTACATTGACAAACTTAGCTTCTGTAGTTTACAAAGTCACTACCCGTTCCTTTTTAGATGGCTATGAGACAACTCATGAATTTAACAGATTATTTTCATGTAATATTCAACTACCTTTTTCTCCCCTTGTTTGAACTTTCAAAGTTGATTCTTTAATTCGAAGAGATGGGCATAGTCTTTATTATCAAATAAGTCTCTTGTATGGCTTTTCAGACTTCTCTAATTATTGGTTAAAAAGTTATGTTTTATTAATTGAGGGAACCATTGAGTGGATGAGCCAAGCTTAACCATTGATTTTTTTGAGCTCCAATGTTTGAGAGCATTATTGATGACTATTGTTTTTTGTTTATCTAATGAGGTAACCCAGTTTTCTTTTTCTATTGATAATTAATTTTACAGATTAAGCTTATTTTCTAAATTTCTACCATTTAATTTTTCTGTAAGTAGTTGTAGAAATAGGCTATCATTCAAACTCATGTAGGAATAAGTTCTAAATTATGGTTAAGAACTTCAGGATCCGTTTTCAATTTGTTAGGATCTAATGGATCTTTCATTACTCTAATACTATGTGGAATAGACCGTAAGATTATGATGGGTTGTAGAAAAATTTAGTTCTTTTATATTTATAAAATGTGTTTATATAGAGATTTTTTCTCAATTTATAATACAAATAAATGACATTAAAATGAAAGCTAATTAAGAAAAACAAATCTCTAACTAGTTCTAATGATATCTTACTCGCTATATCATTATATTAATTGCAAAATGAATTTACATTTGAATTCAAATATTTCAAAAAATTCACCATGTGTTAGAAACCTATGAAGCTTGTTCTTCAATATTAGACTAGATTTCATTGTTTAATTATGCACCAAAAAATAACTTTACAACTTATCAATTTGAAGCTCATTAATGTCATATGCTTTCTCAATATGACATACCATACAAGTAAATTGAGGTGTCATTGACCAAATAATTTTTTCCACCATGGTTACATCTACAATTTTTTCATTATGAATTCGCATTGAAAATTCTTTGCAAAGAACTTGAAATTGTTGTCATTTCACCCTTGTCATGCCTTTATATTTTTTCTTCATCAAACCCCAAATTTATTTGCAGGTATCCTATTGAAGAATGGTCTTCAGGATTGCATAATCAATTTCCTGAAAAAGATAATATTTTTCCTTGACATCCTTTAATTTTTGATCCACCATTTTCTTTCGTTGAGCTTCTATCGACACTACTCGATTTTTGGATTTGCTAGTTTCCACGATAGTCCAATACTTCTTGCATCGTAGAAAATTCTTCATTAACATTCTCCAATGGTCATAATGACTATCAAAGCGAGGAATTATTGATTGCACAAATTTGTTGTTTGATGCCATGAATTTCTACTGCTGCATGAAGAATTTTTTAACTCAAGACACTTATTTGACTCTAGTACCAAACGTTAAAAACAATAAGAAATGGGAGAAAAGATATTATGGAATGCTTGAAGAACTTTATTAACTAATATTAACTTAAATAGGAGTAGAATTAACAAACTTAGCATAAAAATATCCAACAACTAAACTAACTCATGATAAACGACACCTAATTTCATGAGATTTACCTAAAGACTTGGTAAAACAAAACGGGTAGAATACGACTTTTATTATTCTACAATAATCTTAAATAATAAAAATCTTAATAATAAAATCTTAAAACTATGATGAAATTAGCTCGGAATGCTTTGATGTTTCAACAGATTCCCTTTGATCCTTGTCTAGTAGGATTCGATTGATTGTAGTGGATGGGAAAAGTATCCTATTCAAACTATGGCATTCACTAATTTATTTCATTATTTGAAAGACAATAATGCGTGAAAAAGAAAAAAAAATTATCACACAAAAGATAAAAATGCTAAAATTAGTAAAAATTCATTGAAGTTCATATAGGAAAAAATTAGATATAATACATTGAATTACGGTGTACTGATAAGAAGAGAAAACGAAAGAAAATATGATAATTTTTATTTAAAAAAAAACAAGCTATCTTAATTTCAAAAAAGGAACATTTAAACATCATAATTATTGAGTGGTATAGCTCATGTCATCTAACATGAGAAAAAAATGTAATTAGGTCTAATAAGCTTATAAATAAAATGGTAAAATTGTCTTTTTATTAAAAAAATCTAAACATAAAGCCCTTGTTATACTCTATGTGGAGTTATATTTAGGGGTGATAATTTGTGCTCCACTTTGATTGTCTAAACTGAATACGAATAAAAAAAACATGAACCATATATGAATCAAATTAAATTTAGATTCAATTTGGACCAATTCGAATAAAACAAAAAAATTAAGATTGCATTAAGACAAGCCTAATAACATGAAAATAAATTATAATTATTGTTATATAATATTAGTATTATTTTTTTTCTATATGTTGAGTTTGCTAGTTCATATCTTGAAACTTTACTACATTTCTCTTACTATTTTATTTATTTAAAAATGGGATCTATTATAATTTCTTTTAAGTTCATAAATTATTTCATATAAAATACTTATGATGAGTTTATTGATCTATTTGTAGGTTTGTCAAATTGATTTATAATTTTATTATTCTTAACTATTTTTTACAAATATACTATGTGAAAAAGATAATGTTACCATCAAAGGCATGCAATGATTCATATACGAGTTCTTGACAATATTATCCTCTTATCCACCCATATCTTAAACTTTCTACCGTGAGCTACAAGCTAGTTGGCATGCACATTTTCAAGAGTTATTAGAATATAAATAAGCACCAATCTCATTCTCATTTTATTTCTTCAAAAGATGGTGTAAACATAACAAGGACCACAAATTAATGGGTACAAATCTTTAGTAGTATCTTTATTCAATAAAATGTATATATTTAGATTCATATTATTAAATTAATTAGTCATCCTTGATTTAACAAAAGGTATAATAATGTTCTAATTAAAAAAAATTTGTACAAGGATAATTTTATATTCATAAAAATATTTATTATTTTATGTCTTCTCTTATATATATATTTTTTGCATATTTCATTACGAAAAATAATCGTATCTACCCTAGAAACAATGATCACCCCTACCATCTTCTTTATCCTATCTTTGATACTATCACATTATTTTACACACTAACCACCCTTCATTATTTGTTACAAAATAATCTAAAAATATAATTTTTATTGAAACTAAAGTTAGACAACCACCACCTTATTTGAAACATCATCTCTAAAAATGATTGCAACTACCATTAGCTCATTCTCTATAATCTTTTTAACACCTTAGCTTATTCTTTTTTGATCACCTTGTATTCATTTAAAACTATTTTCACATCAGGTATGCTCTAATTTAAGGTACTCATAAATAATAAAGAGGTCAATGGAATCAAAGGAAATGGGTTAACAATGTCAATCAAGGACATAGATGGTATTATAAATAAATTAGTGATAACCTAATTAAATTTTCATTCAAAAATATTGTTTTGTAACAAATAGTAAAAATTTGTTAGCTAATAAAAGAATAAAGTAATATCAGGGTTAAGAAGGACATGATAATTGAGCTTAATGATAATTACTAAAATATTATGAGATATTTTCGTATTAAATAGAAAAATGAGACAATACATAAAATAATAAATATTTTTATAAGAATAAAATCACTCTTCTATGAAATTATTTTTTTAAAATTAAATTATTGTTGTACCTTTTATTAAATAAGAGAACTAATAATACATTAATATGATAATACAAGTTTAAATTTATACCTTTCATTTAATAATAGTTAAAATAAAGTATCAAACCTAAAATTAATGAATTATTTTTATTGATTTACATTGACTCCCACAATTAAAAATTAATTTTAATTTTAATTTTAATATTTAATATTGATCATTTTTATATTAAATTAAATCGATATTTTGATAGGAGGTGATATTGCAATAATATAATTTGTTAACTTTTTTATTATAAAAATAAAAATATATGAAGTGTTAATTTTATTTTAATATTAATTATTTATTAGTACCACTAGATATATGATATCTTTGATGAATTATTTTTGGAATGATAATAATTTATATTGTATTAATATCACAAAATTTTTATTAATAATTTTATATAATAAATTAATGTTAAAGTATAATTAATTATATAAATAAAGTATATAATTTACATATTTATACTATAATAATAACAAATTTGATTTTAGCAATATTTTTATATATTATTATTATTAATTAATAATAAATAATGTTAAATATCTTAAGTTGTTACATTTATCTCAATTAATGTTATCTTATAATTTACATACGTGTTAAGTTATGAAACATATAATACATTTCAAATATAAAATCAATAAATATATGGCAAATAAGTAGGGTTTTATCTTATGATATTTCACAATCACATTTACTAGAGCCAAGAAAGAGGAGAAGAAAGCCGCAAATCAATTGGCAGACTCCAGTTACGATTCTATCCTTATCGCCGATTAATTGTACCGACAGTGGCGACTTTACGGCACATTGATATTTGATACGCTTACGCCACCCGAATCTCTTTCTTAAAAAAAAAAAAGCTACTCATATCGTCCCCAGCTTAAAAACTAAGCCGAGCCGCAATAAACGCCAAGCCGATTACACTATTTACTTTTCCGCCGTAATAACGTTAAATCAGACATTTCAAATCAAAAATCAAAATAATAATTTACTCTATTTATTACTTTTTTAACAATTTAATTTTTATTTCAAATATAAACTATCAATTTCATAATTTTTTTATTTTTCTCATATATTTAATTATTATTAAGATATTAATTTTTTATTTATTTAATAATAATGATAAAAAAATTCAATTTTTATTTTTATGTTATAAATTTTTATAAGTAAATGATTAAATTTTTGTAAAAATAATAAATTAACTAAATTAAAAATTAAATGAAAGATTTATTTTTATAAATAATAATAACTTACGAGGAGATTAAAAAAAATGTATACAAATTTATTTCTTTTGTAACATGCCACATTAGAAATTTGAATTTGAAGTGAATTTGGGTTGAATTTCATTGGGCAACTGTAGTGTACCTAACCCCAGTCAGATTCTAACCCTATATGTGACCCTAATCTTTTGGTTTATTTAAACATCTGAGAAAGTCTAAGAAGCCACCTTGCCTGAGTTTATGAATCGGGTTTCACTTATCTTTTCTCAATCTCTGAACCCCTCTCTCTCAAAGTCTAATTTTCCAATTTAGTTGAACAGTCCCAAACTAGATGCTAAAACATTCGATTAATTAACGATGGAGAGAGACAAATTAAGAGTTGATTGACTTAGTTAATTAACACCTTGCTTTTTCTTCTTGCATTTCTGGGTTTGGGTTTTGATTCTTTTTTCTATATGATGGGTACAGAGAGGGAAGAAATAGTAGTAATTCAAGATAAGAAAAGTTTGGAAATGGAGACCTGTAATGAGTTGTACAGTAGTATACAAAAGCACTGTACAACTTATTTTCTATGGTCTCGTTTCAGACATGAGACTTTTCTTTCTATTGTTTCTTAAAGTGAGGACCTTTCCTCTTTATCACAGCTTTGTGCACTTAAAAAGACTCATCGTAAACTTTAACAAATATTGCTATTAAAAAAAATCAAAATAGCTTTGATCTTATAAGATCTGTTCACAGTTCACATCTTTTCTCATTCAGCATAATGAAAAGGCTCAGGAGCTCTGATTCTCTTGGAGTTTTGATGTCAATCTGCCCAAACACAGGTTTAATCAATTATCCAATTAGCTGTTATTTCTTTAATTAATGGTGTAAATCTATATCTATACATGCCCATTTGATTGTTTTCCTTATCTTTAATTTCACTGATTGATTATACTTTTTATTTTTATTTTTATTTATATATATATATTAGAAGAACAGAGTCCAAGAAACAACGTCATTTATGGAAGGGAATTCCAATCCATGTTGGATGGCTTAGATGAAGAAGGTTGTATTGAAGAGTCTGGACATGTCAGCGAGAAGAAAAGAAGATTAAGCGTTGAACAAGTCAAGGCCTTAGAGAAAAACTTCGAGGTTGAAAACAAGCTTGAACCAGAGAGGAAAGTGAAATTAGCTCAAGAACTTGGCCTTCAGCCAAGACAAGTCGCTGTTTGGTTTCAAAATCGCAGAGCTCGTTGGAAAACCAAGCAATTGGAAAGAGATTATGGGGTTCTTAAAGCCAATTATGATGCTCTTAAGCTCAATTACGAAACCCTCCAGCATGACAATGAAGCTCTTCTTAAAGAGGTCCGATTCCATATTAAATGCTCACTCTTTTTTTCCAAATGTTCTTTCTTGGTTTGAGTGAAGAATGTTTTCCCTTTGACTTTTTTATCTTTAAATTTCGGGATCTAAGTTTTATTAATTATTGTTTTTTTGTAGATAAGGGAATTGAAAGCAAAGTTTCATGAAGAGAAAAATACAGAGAGCAATCTCTCAGTCAAAGAACAAAACTTACCCAATGAATCAGAAAAGAATAAGCTTGTGGAAAAGAGCGAAGAAGCCTCTCCGGATCAAATCTCTATTCCTGAATCTTACTGCAAAGAACTCAACTTTGAGAACTTTAACAATAACGACAATGGAATCGGAATGGAGGTCTCATTGTTCCACGATTTTAAAGATGGGTCTTCAGACAGTGACTCAAGTGCGATTTTAAACGAATATAATAGCCCAAATCAAACTATTTCTTCAAATGGGATTTTTCAAAATCACCAACTGATAATGTCTTCGGCTTCTACTTCAGTCTCTTCTCCTTCAGCTTCTTCCATGAATTGCTTCCCGTTTCAGAAGTCCTTTGAACCCTATGTGAAATTGGAGGAGCACAACTTCTTTAGCGGAGAAGAGGCTTGTGATTTCTTTTCTGACGAGCAAGCTCCTAGTCTTCCATGGTATTGCTCAGATCAGTGGACCTAAAATGATGAACAACAAAACCCATGGTTTAGAATTTTAAAGTAGAAAGAAAAACAAGTCTAATTGATCTTTGCAATGATGGGAAGTTTGGGGTTTTGTGTAAATCTACTTCGATCCCGTTTCACCATTAATGTGCAAAGTGAAATTTGGAAGAGATGGGTTGTCGATTAAGGAGAAGAAAGTTAATTAGCATGAAAGAAGTCAGAAAACCAGAGAGAGAATGAAACAGAGGTGTTCACGTGGGGGGGTCTTATGTCGAAAGGCGAAGAGTAAAGGCTGTCATTAATAAGCCGTGCGGGAATATGATTATGCCGTAATTAAAGTTTCAGTGTCAGCTGTAAGAATAAGGAGTATGGAAATCTATGGAGTAGTAGAGTTCTTCTCCGCAATGCAGAAAATAATCATTACTTATCTTTTTAAATATTTACTTTACTTTAATGTCATGTAATTGTTTTATATCCACTTGGTATTACATTATAATGAAGTGTTATGTTTATTTTGTAATGTAAAAAGTATTATTTATTCTTGCTAAATTTACTGAATAAGTAGATTTGATCAACTCTACTATAACCCTAATTAGGTTTAAGAAGTTTGGCTAAATCTTATTTGAATAATTTGAGGGCGGAGTTTAAAACTAGACAATATTATTATGAATTTAACTTGAAGTTGGAGAGTTAGATTCAATTTTATTTTTTTTATAAAATATGTATGTATTTGAAAATTTTACAATATTATTTTATGATTTATTAAATCATTATAACTTGAACATGTGTTTAAGTTCATTTAAAGTTTTAAAAAGTTAATTTCGTATCTATTTCAATGATTTAAGGTTGAGATTTTGGCTTCTATTTAATTTTAAAAAATATAGTTTTGTCTCGTATTGTAAATATGTGCAAGCCTTCAAAATTTATATTCTTATTTATCGTGAATAGTGATATTTTCTTCTGAAAATGAGAAAATGTCACTAAGAGTTGTTTAAGAGAACGTGGTAAAATGAGAAAGCAAGCCTCAAAAGCATTTTGGTGTGAAGATGAATGAGAAAAAGTAGATGGAACTTATAAGTAATATGTGTCATGCTATTTAATTTATGCTTTCTTCTTTACCTTGATTGTTACTTCTTTACATCGTTAATATCAACTAGTTTTACCCTACTTTATAGCTATATCTTTTATTTTCTCTTATATATCATAATTACTTTAAAAAATTTAAAAATAATTAAAAATTTATGTATTTTTAATATTATTATTGAATAAATAGATAGAAATTTGTTTCTATAGTATTATTACCTTTGAGTTGAATAGTTGTACTCACAAATTCATAAATATATAATAATTTATGTATTTAAAAAGAAATGAAAAAAAATTTAAGCCAAAAATATCATTGGTATGTAACACAGTTTACAAATCTCAGAGAAAAACATCCGTTTGAATATTTCTCCTATCCGTTAGAAAGTTGTGTTCAAAAATTAATACTAAAAGTTACAAAAAAAAAATATTAAATTTATGTTTTTTTAGAAAAATAATATAAATAATTATTAAAAATCATAATATCTTAATAATTTCATTGTGGTAAGATGGAAATATTTTTTTATGATTACTTAACAAAAATAACAATAAAAATATTTATATTATTAATACTGTTAGAAAAAAAAGATCTTTTAAAAATTAATTTTTTCCTTTTTTTTAACTATAGTTAAATGTAAAAAAACCTTCATAAAAGTACCAAAATGATATTAAACTATATACATATGATTAAAATAATTTCTTTTAAATAAAACTCATTTAATTTTTTATAAAATAACTTTCATTCTCACACTTTCCCATGTAAACATGTGGCAAAATAATATTTGCTCAAACAAATATTAGTTTTTAAGTATTTTTTCCCAAATTTTAAAACTTACTACAAATTTGCTCCGATACTTGATTTATTAAAAAAAAACGTTTCCAAAGTAATAGTTATTTACATTTAAGGACTCCCATTTCATTTTCGTTTGTTACGTTAACAACAAAAAAAATTACACATGTCACATAGTCTTTTTCTTTTATATTTGTTGATTAAATGAATCTGAAATATAATACATACCATTAGATTGAGGACATTTTTTAACAAAATAAAAATTTAAGACAAATTTGTAACCTATCCAATAAGTTGAGGAATTTTTTTAACCCATCCAATAAGTTGGGGGATAAAAACATAATTTTGGTCAAGTTTTTTTATTATATAGACGTTCAACAAAACAAAACGAGTGGATATTTATATTTATTTTTTTGAAATATACATATTCAACGGTTATAAATATCATTTAAAATTTTAAAAAATTTAACAGTTATTTAATTTACCCTTAAAAAGGTTATACAAAATTTATAAATTAAATAAATAAAAGAATGTTAAAATATAAACAGAAAAATAAAAAAAACTTTGAATTTATTAGCAATTTTACATAAAGTTGTACATGTAAGGCATCATAGTGGGAGAAATGCTAAAACGCTTAAATTTGCATAACATTTGAAAATCATATTTGACATGATAAAATATCTTCAAAACCACCCACATCACTTATTTCAATTGATATGAAGTTATAAATTTAAATGTTATTTTGGGCATTGATTTAGATACTTGGTGGTAGCATTTCTATTATGTCCCACGAGCAATTATGAAGAAAAAATTTTAATTGATGGGTGAAAAATTATGAGTAACATAGCCAATGAATTGAGATAATATGAGTAAGCTACTAATGAAGTTTTTCTTTTTTAACAAAAAAATCTTTAAAACCAATAAATTTATTCTGTTTTTAAAACTATTTAAACATATAGAATAACACAATTAATAAAAATAAAAATGTGAGATATGATCCATGGTTCAATTTATTATGTAATTTTTTTATCCTCATATATTAATAGTTATAATAATTAATTTTTTCAATAATATTCCTTATAAATCTCAATTCTTAAGATGAATGGTATAAAAAATTATATAATAAATTAATATCATTAATTCTTTCTTTATAAATATAATAGAAATTATGTAAAACTACTTATTGAAGGGTATACCGTTAACTATCAAAATATCAAAACTCAAAGTTTACAAAAACATTGGAAAATATATTATCGTACTAAAGTAAACTAACACTTATAAAAAAGTTTACTAACAAAATTAACTTGATAGAATAAATATAATATTTAAATTAAAAAATATGAAACAAATTTATTACCTATTTTTAAGCTAATTTTTAGTACATTTAATAATAAATAAATATAATATTTATTTTTATAATTAAATAAAAACTTTATAGAATAGAAAGTTAAAATATTAAAATAAGTATTTAAATTAATATATTTTTTAAATAAATTTAAATTAATGATTAAAATATAAAATTGTAAATATTTATAATATAATAAGTTTTAAAAAAATGGCCATCTAAATTAACTTGACTATACATTTATTTAGTTATATGATAAAAAAAATATAATTATATATCACAAATACATTATAATTATAATTGATATGATAAATTTTTATTTAATACAATTACATAGGTTCGATTATACTTATGTATAAAATTGTGTCATTTAAAATTCACTTAAATTTCATATATATAACCTTTTATTAGAAAAAGTATTTTTCAATCCCTTAGAATTAAAAAAATGTACCAATTAAAGATAAATAATATTATTTTAATAATTTTTATTAAAATATTAATTTTTTTCAAGTAATTAAAATGCAATTAATATCCAAATCTTTGATAGTAAAATAACAGTTAATATAAAAAATTCAAGAAATATTTTCTTTAAATTTTTTTTGTTGTCACTAATTTATTTTATAATTTTAATGATTTTTGTGGTCTTCTTTTTCAAAAGATAAAAATATATATTTAAATAATTTTATGTTAAAATATTATTATTTTTTAAATACTTTCATATAATTTTATTTTATTCTTACTAATAGCTCGTATTTTAATTGTATTTATCACATGACTAAAAAAATATTTTCATAGAATAAATGATATTTTAATCTAAAAATATTTAAAATAATATTGAATTCTTTTAATTAATCCTTTTATTCAAATGTATGAAACTAAAAAAAATATTTTACAATATTGATCCTTCTCTCTAAATTTTGTTCACAAAATAAAAAAAATTTAAGACTAAATAAAAAAATTTCTTGTTTGAAAGAAATAATCTTTAAAAAATATAACTAAATAAATAAAATTAAAAATAAATGATATTTCATTAATATTATATGATATCTTATCATAATTTTATAATAATATTTATATTATTACGTGATATATCAATATTTAGTGGATATTAACATTTTGCAACATTAACGCGAATAGTGATATGTGTCGCTATAAAGACTAGGATAAACATGATTTGATTTTAGTTAATTTTTGATTTAAAATATTAATCGAACCATTATATATATTTTACTAAATCTAAACCAAAATCATTTTAAAATTTTGATTAGAAAATATTTAATCAACTTATTTATTTTAATTTGATAAGTTAGGTTTGTAGTTATTTTTTTAATAAATTTAAATAATTTTATTTCATGTTAATGTTAAATTAATAAATAAAATTTATTTTAATGAATAATTTAATTAAAAATTATATATTAATATTAAAACTATAATTGTGTATCAATTTTTAAATAAAAAAAACTTTCACGAATGAATAAACGTTTGAGAATAAAAAGTAATTTATATTTTTATAACAATAGTAATTTCTTTTAAAAAATGAACATAAGAGAAGGATAACATAAATTGTTAACTTCTCGAATGACATAAAAGAAATTAAATGATTACAAACATATATAATATATGTATTATAAATACACAAAATAAAAAAATAAATATGTATTAATAATATATAAAATTCAGTTAAGTACTAGTTTACAAACATTAAAACCTTAACCGACTTAAAACACATTGATTTTTGCATTTTAAAAATTAAAATCAATCTATTTAAACCTATAAAATATAAAACTCTGTTGAGGTTGGTCTGATTTAAATTAGTAGGTTATTTATCAATTATTTTGTCCACTTTTAATAGACACCTCTAAAATATGGATATTGTAGGACATTCTCGAAGACATTTTCATCATTTCATGTGAATTCATGCAGGTAAGATTCGGTTAAATATCAATTTATAAACTTTAAAATTTTAATTGATTCAAAATATATTGATATTTGTATTTTTAAAACCGAAACCAAACTATTTAAACTTATAAAATTTTATAAAACTTGGTTTGATTCTGTTTAATTTAAATCTTTATCGATTATTATGTTAATTTTTAATAAATATCTCTAAAATATGGATATTAATGAACATTGTTCAAGACATTTTCATGTTCTCATGTGAATTTATGCATGTAAGAGAAATATTAAATTTACACTCATAAAATTATGACATAACACGTCCCATTATATTTTTTAAAAAGCTTTATTTTTAATAACAAATTGTATTACCATTTTACTTTACTACTAATTACATTTTATCCTCATTATTATTAATAAATTAAAATAACAATATTATTATAATATAAATATTTATATCTATAAGAATATTTTATTGATGATAAATTTATCAAATATATAATAATATTATTAAAATATAATTAATATTAAAGTTAAAATTAACATTTTATACAATTTTTTATTATAATTAAATAATTATTATTGTAATTAAATCATTATAATGATAATAATAATTATTATTATAATTAAATCATTATAATGATAATAACAATAAATTTAATTACGTTAATATCATACTCGTATAAAAACATAAATTATTTTATAGTGGAATGTGGTTTATAAAGTATTATTTTCTATTCTTATTATTTTCTATCTAAATTTTAGTCCCAACATGTAATTATATATTTTTTAAGAGAGAGAGAGAGAGAGAAAAGTATAAAATATGATTAAAGAGAATGCTCTAAAAAGTAACGCCACATGATTGGATCCCAAACGTTAGCCTTTTTTCCTACCTTACCAGTGTCTTTATTTTAAATGTTTTTTTTTGTCCCTATTCTTTTTTTTTTTAAGGAAAATACATTCTCTTTATCGTTTTTATGTATTTTTTAGTATAACATAGTTCATATATATAATTAAGATTTAAATATAAATTTTTATTA
Source organism: Hippophae tibetana (assembly GCA_037013495.1). Classification (NCBI taxonomy): domain Eukaryota; kingdom Viridiplantae; phylum Streptophyta; class Magnoliopsida; order Rosales; family Elaeagnaceae; genus Hippophae; species Hippophae tibetana. The sequence goes on from CM072812.1 coordinate 33,602,318, forward strand.
TACTCAAATAAAATTTAATTATATTATTAAACTAAAGTTCAAGATCTTTTTTATACTTTTATTTATTATTTTAACAAGATGAATTTATTAATTTTGAAATTTAAGCTTAAATTAGTTTTCTTAAGTATTGTTAGAGTTAGTGGTTCAAAACTCAAATGAATTATATAAAAAAATGAAATGAGATTGATGAAGTCTACTTGCTTAATTAGATTTTCTTTCATGTTCATGTGTTATGGAAGATGAAAGGTGATGGAGTAAGTACTAATCAATTGATGATTATTGAATTCTTTAAGTTGGATGGTACAAAATAATTCATGAGTTTTTCTTTTGCATGAGTTAAAAAATTGCACTTATAAAAAGTGTGCAATAATATATGAAAGTGCAGCCAAAATACAAAGAATAATATAGATTTTTTTAGAATTTTTTATTTTAGGTTTATGTGTGAGATTTTTAACGTAATAGGATTTTAAATTTGAGTATTATTTGAGAATCCTAAAATTGTTCTTAGAATATAGGATATATTTTATATTAGGAAAATACTTTGTATACAAAAATTGATATTAGTATATTTATTTAAGACTTTGGGTGTAGAATAGCAAAATTCTCAAACCACTTTAATATTTTTTATATTATTTTGCTTTCTTATTTTCTTTTGTTATATTTTGTTATTTTTGCTCTTTTGTTGTGCCCTAATGATATCATAATTAATGGTTAAGAGGTCCTAATTTGTAGAAGATATGACAATAAAAAGATTTGAGAATCATAATAGCAATATCAAGAGTGTATGGATACATATTTAGAAAGAAAAAAAATGTATATGGCTACAAAAGGAACTTCTTAAGGTACACTTGAAGAAGCAATTATATGTCTTGAGATGTATGAGTGGTGATGTTAAAGGTCGTGTAAATAGGTTCAGATGATGTGTTTTTAAATTGGTATGTATTGATGTGAAGATACAAGATAAAGATTAGGAAATGATTTTATTATCTTTTCTGCTCAAGCCATATAATGCATTGATGTCTTTATTGTTAAAAGAAAATGCTATATTAACGGTGGATGAGGTCTTAATGATTAACTTGAAAACTGATAATAAGATACAATTGGTTAATTCTACACATAGAGATTATCTTATTATGAAGAGTGATTCAAGAACAAGTTTGAATATTAGAAGAAACAAATCTAGGAAAGAATATCCAAATAGAGATGAAAACTGGTTCATCCTCGTCTAATATGTGATATTTAAGTGTTTTTATAATCACAAGATTAGATATATCAAAAGTTATTATAAAGAAAGATTGAAGGTTATACGAAACCTTAATAAGAAGAAAAAAGGGTAACTGAAACTAGTGATACCAATAATAATATGATTTGTGTGACAACTAGTAATAACTTTTATAATGATTGTGTTCTAGATTCTACTTGCTCATTCCACATGTGTATAGATAATGAATTAGTTGATAGGTAAAACTCTTGTGTTGTTGGTGATGTTGTGATAGCTATGGTTTAAGGAGTAAAGTTATGATATAGATACTATGAAGATGATGATGTTTGGTGGAGTTTTTGAGACATTAGATGATGTGAGAAACATACCCAATTTAAGGAAAAATTTGGTTTCTTTTAGTAGGTCGGATTTCTCGCATATGGTTTTTCGATAAGTAACAAATCTATAAAAGTTGTAAAAGTTCTTTACTTATTATGAAAATGAAAAGAAGAGAACTTGTACAAATCAATTGGAGATCTTATTCAAAGTGGAGCTACAATTGCAGCTAAGTGTAAGAGAAAAATGAGTAATGATTATATGCAGCAAGAGAAACATATCAAGTTTATTAAGGAGGTTACTATTTTTAATGGTGATAATATGTGATTAAAATGTTACTTTTGAGGTAGAACAAGTTCAAATAAGATTTTTTTTTGAATAAAGATGAAGTAATATGTGAACTTTACTTGTAAATAGGGTGCAATGAGAATATGAGTGAAAATGTCATGAAATGATGTTTTATATTTATAGCTTTTGAGCCAAAACGAAGATTGTTAAGATAATTAGTGGTTTAAAAGCTAAATTAATTTTATAAAAATGACAACGTGGTACTACCGAAGTCCTTAGCTTTGTAATTAGATTGCCTTTTTCATGTTCATGTGTTATGGAAGATGGAAGTTGACGGGGTAGTATTAGTGAAATGGTGAATATTGAAGTTTTTAAGTTGTTTATTATAAAATAGGTTAAATTATTTTGGTTTTCAAATTTTATTTAAAACATAAACTTTTCAAATGTATTATTTGGTTTCTATACTTTTAAAATTTCAAACATATTTCTATAAACTTTTAAATTTTACAATTTAGTCTCCAATTTTTTTAAATTTTACAAATTTTAGAGACTAAATATATGATTTAAAAGTTTAGAGATATATGTGTAAAATTTTAAAAATTTGAGGTTCAAATTCATACATTTTAAAAATTTGAGACCTATATATAAATTTAACTAAAGTTTCAAGATCAAAGTGCAATTTAGCCTATAAAATAACTCTAGGGCTTTTTTTTGTTTTATTTTGTATGAGTTAAAAATTGCCCTTAATTATAAAAAAAATACAATATTATATGTGAAGGTGTAGCTAAAAACACAAAAAACAATACTAGTATTTTTGAGTTTTTGTATTAGTTACATATATATGAGATTTTTTTGTGTAATAGCGATTTGGGTTTGAGTATTATATTTTGGTATAAGGTATATTTAGTATTGGAAAAAAGACTTTCTATTCAAGAACTTATATTAATTGATTTATTTAAAATTTTGGGTGTATATCTTATATTTTTTTAACCATTTTTTGCTTTTATTACATTTTGTTATATTTGCATTTTCGTTCTATGCTAAACAAATATTAGGTACTTATATTTTTATGAAAAAATAAATTTACTTGTTTTATATTTTATTAATCTAAACTATTACATTATCATTTATACCATAAATAATTTGTGATTTTTGCATTTTCTTATTCTACCTGATAGATACCTCGAGTTCACCCCAAACATAAAAACCAATCAAAACATTCTATTGAAATTATAGCCGCAACAAAGATAATAAGTAATAATCTTATGGGAAAATAGAAAAAAAGAAAAAGAAGAAGACGATCCTATCATCCTAATAGCATGAAAATGATTTATAAATAAACAAATAAATTTATATTATATAAAAATATAAATCACCCTTCAATTTTAGGACACAAATACGCTTAGTTCTAATGTAATGATAGTTCATTGCTCTTTTTTTATTTATTTAATATTTGAAAAAAGAATTTTATTTGCACTAAACATCTTTTAAGTTATGAAAGAAGGCAAATACAACAATTATTTATTTTACAACCAACCGTAACGTATAAATTTTAAAATTATTATTTTTAATATTTTTTGTTTTATTAATATTTTGAAATATATTATAATAAATTGATTAATTTTATTTAAAAATTTAAACTTTTTTACATAATAATAAATAATAATTTTATTATCTTATTCACCATATAAGTTATAACTTTCTTATATCAATTATCTTTAATACTATAACACGTTTGAAGAAAGTTAGCCTAATACTTAGGATACATCATACACGATTAATAATAATAATAATAATAATAATAATAATAATAATAATAGCATGAAAATGCAATAATATAATCATCTTTAAAGTTAACGAAGGCTATTTGGCAAATAGTATTTCTAAGTTTTCTAATCTTTTTAGATTTATGGAAGGGACTGTTTTATTTAAAAATAAGAATGAGAGGTTAATAGGAATGTGTGGATAGAAGTAGGAGTTATATAATTTAAAATAAATTTAATTATAATTATCAGTAATATTATTTTGTATTATTTATGATATATTTTAAATTATTAAAAAAATAAAAATTGTATTAAAAATAAAGGTTAGGTGTACGATATTAAAGGTAAAGGTGAAAGCAGCGGAAAAAATATATAAAAAAATGAATTGGCAGAAGGCGCACATGGCTCAATCTTCTCGATAAGGTATGCCCCGGAGCAGTTGTTTGATTCAGAAATTATGAATTTAATGATATTTTCTGTTATGGCTTTTGTAATTGTGCGTGCGGTACTGCATTGAATTTATTTACTCACATCACCATATGCCACAGTTTCACACACACACGTTTACAAGCGGCCCCCTCAAATGCGTGGAGTTGTCGGGGGTTTTTTTCGTCTTCGTCTTCTTCTTCTTTTTATTTTTAGGGTTCAAAGATCTTTTTGATTTGTTGGCAAATATAACTGCACTCCAAGATTCAGTAATTTTCCATCTAAAACAAGAGGAAATAAATAGCAGTTTTTGTCTTTGTTTTCCTTTTTTTTAAAATTTTATCTTAAATAGTGGTATGCATAATATGAATTGCTTTGGTTTTGAATTAAAACAGGTAAATATGATGGCTCTTTATTTATTTATTTTTTATTTTTTATGTGAGATGGAATCATCATTTCTAAGTTTAGAAATTAATTGGTGAGTTTGTGATAATTATACTAAAGTAAATTGTATTGATTAGTTAAAAAAAATTTGAATTAAATATATAACCATCCAATATGATTAGTTAAAAAAGTAAAATTTGATTCAAACTATTTTGCTAACCATCTCTAACCCTTCACACTATTTCATAACAAATTTTACATCAAAGATTATATTAAATTTTTACTCTGAAAAATATTATATTAAAAATGTATTTTTTTAACATAGAATATTCCTTTAAAATTATACCAAATATTATACAAAAGTTATGTTTATAATTTTTTTTATTAAACTTGTATCGTATATTTATTTTAAATTTATTATATATTACAAAGAAATTTAAATTTTTTTCTAAGTGAATAATATTAGTGCAAAATTTGGTGCTAATGATGATATTTAGAACAAAATTAGAGCAAATTTGTACCAAAATTTATACTAAATTTAATATTTTGATGCATGGATGAAGATGTATTAAATAAGTATAATTACCCTATATCGATTTTGAGAAGTTTCGAGAGTAACCTTTGGATTAATCTTATAAATATTTTCTCACATTTTAATCACAATTTTTAATTTTTAATATTTATAAAAAAAATATACTTAGTTCAAGAAAAAAAAGTAGAAATTTAATAGAATACTTAGACCATCTTCAATCCTTAACATCATTTTATATTAAATTTTGTACCATTTTATACTAAAAGTTTCATCAAATTTTTATTCATATCAAATTCACAATATCAAATATTATACTAAGAAGTAAATGTTTTTATAAAATTAAATATTTCTTTTATTACATCAAAACTTACACCAAAGTTATATTTAATTACTAATTATTTTTTACTAATTTTGTATTATATATTTAATTTTAATTTATTATATGTAACAATTTTTTTTTTCAATATCATTCTAGATTTGATATTATACTATTTATCATATCAAATTTGGTGTTGAATTGGAGCAATTTTGCATCAAACTTAGTGTTTTGGTGCAGGGTTGGAGATGAAATTACTCTAAAAATTAGTATTAGTTTTTATATAATAAAATTATTTTTTATTGTTTAGCTATTTTTAATTAAAATAATATATAAAAAAATCAATCCCACTGTTTAAAGTATTTTATTTTTAATCCTAAAAATGTATTTAAGTGTGGAATTAAGAACTAAAGAACCTATTAATGTATTCTCAAAAAACAAAACCTATTAATGATAAAAAACAAATGATGAATGTGAATTGGATTGGTTTCTTTAAATGGCCTGCATAGGATTGGGTATTTTTGCACGCCCCTGATATTGAAAATCCTAAACTCAAGTATAGAAAAATTGGTGAAATCGTAACATAGTTAATATAGTCATGATATTACCCTTTTGTTTTTTACATTTTATTATCAAAGCATGATATCATGTCTTTTGATTAAAATGTCAAGAATGTAGCCGCATTATCGACAAAATATCGTTATTGAGAAAATATTGTGAAAAAATCATTTTTTTGTGAAATTATTCACAAAATATTATTTCATATTAAGTTTTATTTTTTTATTTGTTTATTTTCTAAACAATTTATCTATTTGTAATTTTTATTTATCTTCAATTAAAAGGTTATTTATTTTAATTTGAGACAATATTTTATATTTTTTTTCATTTTATATTTTTGATAAATTTTTCATAGTTTTATTAAAAAAATTATTGTTTTTATCAACAATGATAATATTTTCATCATTTTAATAAAATTTAAATATTTAGATCAATATTTATATTTTAAATATTGTACAAACAATAGTTGCTCTCATAGCTGACCCTACCCCAACTCCTCAAGGTTGGGATAGTCTCTTAGAAAATTCATTTTTTATATATTTATTTAGAAATATTAAATTAATTAATAATTTATACAAACTAATTTAATAAATTAAGGGTAAAAATATTTTTACAACTGGAATTATTTTTGCAAAAATAATAACACATAAATTACCTATTTTATTTCTATAATTAATTATATTTTAATAATTAGATAAAATTATCATTACATTAATGAATATTAGTTTTGAGAATATTATTACCTTAATTTATTAAAATAGTTAGGATAAATTGTTTAAAAAATTAACATTATTAAATATTAATTAATGAACATGTGACTCAATTACATACATCGCATATTTAATCATATTGAATACTTAAAATTCAACTTAAAACAACAAGTACGTAAGATTTCTCTATTATTTTTTTAAAATATTAGAGAATTAATTATGTCATAATTTTTTTTTTTGCAATGATATATTAAAAAATCATATTTGTTACTTCCAACATAACATTTCATCACCAAGTTAAATAAAAGTAAATTATTTTAACCTTAGGATAATTGAATCAATGTATATGACTTTGGTACTTCAATTGTATTTTTATTAAATAAAAAATATATATTTAAACCCATATTATTAATTTTTTTTATTAACATCCTATTTATTTAAAAAAAAATCAATAGTACATTAAAAAAAACCTAAACCAAAGAAGGGTAATTGTCTTTATGAAAATTTTATTGTGTTTGTGCATTTTCTCTATCATACTCTTAATGTCATTTTATTCCTTCATCGTTTAACCAATTTTTACTATTTGTTACATAACAATCAAAAGTTATATTTTTATAATTTGAATCTATAATTAAACTACTACTAATTCATTTGAAATACACATATTTTTTTTACATTATCATTATCATAAACTTATTTTATCTGATCTCACTACCCCGTTCATCATTGCATAGTAACTTATATTTTATCAAACCTAAGATAAAAATGACTATGATCAAATACAAAGTGGTTGTAAAAGTATAAGGGTCAAGAATATTAGAAGGAATGAGCTAATAGTAATTACAATTATTGAAAGAGATGATGTTTCAAACAAGTTAGTAATTGTCCAACTTTAGTTTTGATAAAAATTAATTTTTTGAATTATCTGCAACGAATAATGAAGGATTGTTAGTGGTTGAAAGAACGTGGTGGTTCAAGGATAAGACATAGAGGATGGTGAACTTGGATATGATTTCTAAGGTTGATAGGATTGTTTCACTACTACAAAACATACATACGACCTCAGTTTTTAACCGTGATCGTAGGTCTATGGTCACAGTTATAAGAACCGAGGCCTAAGTGAGAGAGACCATATGTGGCCTCAGTTATTAGATAACCGAGGCCATAGGGTGTATCTATTACCTCAGTTAGCATATAACCGAAACCATAGGGTATACATAAATTAAAAAAATACCATATGGTCTCGGTTTTCTAATAACTGAGGTCATAGGGTATACATAAATTACAAAAATATACAATTAGTAATTACAATATTAAAAATCAATAAAAATTACAATAAATTTATTAATCATAATACTAAAAATCATATTATATTAAAATTAAAGTATAATTACATTTGAGAGTTTATTATACACAAAATAAAACTTAGTATTACAAACTAATTTTTTAGTATTAATTACAAACATGAAAAAACATAGTATTACCAACACCAGTAGGACCAATGCACCAGCGTAACGCACCAGAACCAACACCAGCACTAGCACCAACGCACAACACTAGCAGCACATCACAGCACCAACACAACACAACACCAGTACAACGCAGCACCAGCACATCGCCATCAGTAATACCAGCATATAACACCAGCAACACAACACAACATCAATATAGCCCCATTAGCAACACAAGCTTAGAGCCAGCAACACCAACACCAACAACAGAACCAACAATGCAACACCAATAACAGGGAGATTTAAACCAATTTTAAAGTCAATAGTACCTCTGAAAAAGTAATTATGCAAGCTTTGATTTGGAACATATTCATAAACAAGAAGGCTTTCAAGGCCTATAATGGTGCATCCCAACAATTCTACCAGGACACTGATATTTTGATCAACACTGTTTCAATAACAAGTCAAGCTTGCCAGAAAAGAGAGACAAATGCATAAATACACATGTAAACAGAGACAAATGCATAAATACACATGTAAACAGAGACAAAGAAGAGTCAGCTAAAATGGAATGAAAAGAAGACAAAAAGGCGTTAGCCATCACATTAATTATATTCAAAAACATAAATTGTTGTCATTTATGCTTTCAAACTAGTCATAAGTGTAGGTAAGAAGAAACCCTTGGCTAATTTTAAAAAGTTATTTTCTTTCCCAAAATATGGATAAAATATGCTAAAAGAGAATGTCTAGGCTAACTATTTTTAGCTAGATGCAATCGAAAATCACAAAAACCGATTATCCGCTGCAAATAGAATCCTAAATCTCACCTAAAAAATTAAAAATCAACAGCAGATCATGAACTTAAAATACCAACCCAAATGTTATCACACAAAATATTAACTGATCTCTTAAAATAATCACATCAATAGATAGATCAAGACAAAAGCAAGAGAGCTGAAAACTACCTTAAACAAGAAACTTCAAAGATTTGATAAATTAAGAGCAAAAGAAGTTTCAAATTTAAGACTTTTCCAAAGAGAGGATAAAGGAAGAATGCATATACTGATAGGAACAACAATTATAAGGTCAGTGACCCCTTTTAGATTCTAGAAATTTCTGTCCTTTTATACCTATATCAACATCAACACTAGGCACCATGGACCAGTGTAGCGCACCAGCACACCAACACCAATGCAGCGTAGAGCACCAACACTAGCACTAGCACAACGCACCAACACTAGTTCCAGCACAGCGTATAACGCACCAACATTAGCATCAGCGTAGCGCACCAACACCAGTGCAGCATACCAGTAACCAGCGTCCAGCGACCAACAACTAGAAACCAACGTCCAGCGACCAACGACCAATGACTAGCATCCATCGAACAATGACCCAGTGGCTAACAAACCAATGAACAACTACTCATCGAACAGTGACCACCAAACCAGTGAGTTGGAAAGAGGAGGAAGAATCACGAGAGGGGAAGAGGAAGAATTAGATCTGAAAAAAATGAAATTTCAGATCTAGGAGAAGAAGGAAGAAAGAAAAAAAAAGAGAGATAGAAGGAAAGAAAAAAAAATATGAAGAAAAAAAATAATATAACTTATGGCCACGGTTATTAATAAAAACTGAAGACATAGGTTTGAGACCAAATGTATGTTTTTTAGTAGTGTTCGTATGATCCTGAAGAGCTCATGGAAGCATTTATTGACTGATGTAAAGCATTAGAACTAAGGTGAATTCTTGCTAGTCTAAGGGAGATATTCTACGTTGCTCCACAAAATTAGATTTTCATGACTTAACTTTAGAATAATCAGGAAGAGTTCCTTAAAGAGAAAAGATCATGATTACGTTTTCCTAATTTGGCTCACAATTTTGGTCTTTTAAGGAATAATTCTTTGTTATGGTGCATAATTTATTATGATATTTTTCATTTTTAAGTTATTTGATATTCAAGGTAGTATATATTCATGGACCTCTTATGTATTTAAAAGGCATTGGCTTATGAAAATAGGAATTTTTAGTTTTTAATGGAATAAAACTCAGAGAGTATAGGGCTTTAAGCTCTTCTTATGTTCTTAACACAAACCAGAACTTATCAAGACTTAGAAAATATTATAATATTCATCAATAGCTTATTAAGATCTGAGAAATCTATGTTGCTTCTTATCCCAATAAAATCTATATTTAGCCTTCTTGGGTTAATCAATTTGTTTATAGGGCTTTGACCATTTCTCTTGGAGTTCTCATACATTAAGGTGACGTTGAGTTTACATAATAGAATCGGAATGAGAATGAGAATGGAATCAGAATCGGAATGGAAACAGTTTTGTTTGGTTTAATCACTAGAATCAAAGAAAGAATTAGTATTATAATGTTTGGTTTACAACTAAAATGAAATAAAAAATATTGTATATTACCTTAATACCCCTATATTCAGTAAAGTTTAAATAATATAATTTAATTATTATTTTTTCGTCGAAAAAAAAACATTATTTTCTAAATAATTATTACTTAAAAATAAAATATATTATTAAAATTATTATTTTTCTAAATAGGGTTTAGGATTTGTGTTTTGGGTTTTGGGATTTAGGGTTATATTTGTGGGTTGAAGTTTAGGGTTAAAATTATTATTTTTCTAAATAGGGTTTAGGGTTTTGAGATTTGGGATTTGTGATTTAAGGTTTATGATTGAGGGTTATATTTGTGATTAAAGTTTATGGTTAAAACTATTATTTTATAAATAATTTTTAGGATTTAGGGTTTAAGGTTTAAGGTTATATTTGTGGGTTAAAGTTTTGGGTTAAAATTATAATTTTTATAAATAGGTTTTGGGATTTAGGGTTTAGGGTTAAAATTATTATTTTTGTAAATAGAGTTTTAGGATTTGAGATTTAGGGCTCAGGGTTTAGGGTTATATTTAGGGTTGGAGTAAAATTGAAAACAAAAATTGAAATGAGAATGTAATCATGATTCTTTAAGAGGGAGAAGGAATTGTGATTCCTTATCTTTTAGGAATCGATTCCATTCAATTCTCCTTTTTTAATCCAACTAAACATAAAATTAAAAGGAATCAATTCTGATTTCATTCCAATCCAATCAACCAAACATGAGTTAAATATTTGTGGGTTTTAAGATTTGAGTTTACATGTTCACATCATTTGGTATCAGAGCTACGACTTTAAGTTTAGATTTATATCCCTTTATTTTCTTTATTTTCATTTGTTAGTGTTCTTCTTTATTTTTTGTTTCATTTATGTTCCTTCTTTGTTTCCAATTTAGAATTAAAAAAATTAAAAAAATTCTCATTTTGAATTCTTAAAATTGAATCCTGAATTATGCCATAAAACAAGAAATTATTCCCTAAAAAATCAAAATTGAAAGCCAAATAAGGAAATGTATAGAACTCAATCTTGAGTTATTCTCCTTAAGAAACTTTTCCAGATAATTCCAAAGCTTGAGTCATGGAAATTCAATCTTATGAAACAATGTAGGATATCTCCCTTAGACCTGCAAGAACTCACCTCAGTCCAAATGCTTTGTCCAATAAATGCTTCCATAAGCTTTATAGGATCATATCATTCCCCTATTCTTCAACATAATCTGTTCTCGAATCCTTAGTAATTGATTTCTAACTTCATATCTCTATAAAAGGAAATAGCATCACTATGCATAAATTTGTTTAATTTAAATATACCCTTGAAATCACTTACATCGTCACATAAGCTCATTTATTTCTTTTCTCTCAACATCTTTTTTTTTTACTTTATTTTCAATCTCTTCAATCATCTCTTTTTTTTTTTACTCTCATCTGCACTCTAACTACTTTTTTTATTCAATTATTCATTTTTTTTCTTTCTTTTCATGCATCTCTCTTTTTTGTTCAACTCGTTATTTTTTTAAAACTCTTTTTCTTCCCATTTTTTGAACTCTCACTCACTTGATGCTTCAACAGAATAAAAGGAACTCTCACTTTCTTTAGATTGATTGTTCTTTCATTGTAAATATCATTTTAGTTTCTTTTCTAGATGATTCTTTTTACTTTCTTCTCCATATGTTATTTCTTTTATATCATAGATTTTTTTTCATATAAAATTTTTAATTCATTTGTTTCTAAAGTTTGATAATCTTTTTTGAAAGTTTTACTCTTTTAGGACACTCATGTGTATAATGACTTTCTTCATTACAAATATAACATTTTTTCTTTGAAATAATTTTTGATTTGGATTTTTGTTTTCTAATATATTTTTTTATTTTGAAATTTTTTTTTTCTTACACGGTTTCCATCTAAATTTTCTTTTCTTATAGAGTTTTCTACTTCCTATAAGACATTTTGTTTTTCAATCTGCTTTTAATATTTTATCACAATATTGTGGACATATTTTGTATCGATGATTTGGTTTTTAATTTATTTTTTGTTTTAACTGATAAGCATTATTTTATTTATTAGTCATTTTATTTATTATTCAAGGACATACTTAATTCAAAAACTTATAGTGTTTGTTTTATTTAGTTTATTTAGTCAAGGTAAATATCTTTTAATAGTTAATTTATAGAATTTGATTGCTATGCAAAAATTAATTTAACCAATATATATTTTGGGTAGGTTAAGTAAGAAAATAATAATTTTTTGAATAAATTTACATAATCAGATGATAAATTAATTTTGGAAACAAATGATTCATATTTCTCTCAGGTTGTGTGCTAAAAGGTGTCTATATATATATATATATAACTTTTCCAACCTCGCCATTTGAACTTTTCCTTCGTGCTTAATGTTCACTTTAGAACGATTGCTTGGGTGCCATTTATGCGGGTAATGATTCCTTGGGAGAAAAAAAGGGTGGGGGATTTTGTTTATTTTTGGTTTTTTAACAAGCACACCACTTGTTTGATGAATAACCTAGCTGGGTTTATTCTTTTTTTTGGGGGTTTGTAATGCAATTTTACTCAGATAGGTTTTGCTGGAAATGTTGAGCCAGGTTTACTAATTCTTGTGCCCTCTTAGGTCTTGCTAGAGCAACCTAAAGTTGATAGAATATTTTGTACAAAAGTCTCAAGATTTTAATTTGTATGGATATTCTACACATTCATTACTAACTTATCTCTTCTAGCTAATTGGTACATGTTACACCATTCTCAGTGATCTCAGCTAAATGAAATAATGAAACCTGAATAAATGAATACTAGAATAAGTTAGAAGCCTTAATCAAAGACATCTATGATGTAAACAAATTAAACCTCATGAAAATATAAGGGAAAATGACCGAAAAATCACTACTACAAATGTGTCATTTAAGTCAATATATAAAGTCGATTTTTGGATAAAAACGACGTATAATCAATTTAAAGTTGATTTGGTGAAAAAACGACGCTACATATAGTGTCGGTTGACACACAATTAATTTTTTTGTCAATTATTATTTTATTTGAACTGTTTAAAATTAAATTTGGATATATATAATATAATTTATTCTTCTTTTATTTAGTCAATTGGTTTTTAAAATTATATAATTTATAAAATTTTGTGTATTTTTTTAGATACGTACTTAATTTTATGTACATATTTTTTATACGTAATTATTGAATTTGGATAGCATGAAAAACATAATACAGAAAAGTTTATGAGTGAAAATATAAAAGGTCTATAGTTAATTAAAATCTTAAAAAATAATTAACCAAAAAAAATAAAAAAAAATTATTGTTTAATTTCAATTTTAAAAACTGTTAAAATAAAAAAATGCATATGGATACGTACTTAATTTTATATACATGTTTTTCATACGTAATTATCGAATTTAGATAGCATGAAAAACACAATATATAGAAAAGTTTTCAAAAAAAAATATAAAAAGTCTAGTTAATTAAGTTCTTAAAAAATAATTGACCAAAAAAATAAAAAAAATGCATATGGATACGTACTTAATTTTATGTACATGCATTCCTTACCTAGTTATCAAATTTGGATAGCATGAAAAACATAATACAAAAAAGTTTTCAAAAAATATAAAAGGTTTATAGTTAATTAAAATCTTAAAAAATAATTGACCAAAAAAATAAAAAATTTTGTATTGTTTAATTAATTTCAATTTTAAAAACTGTTAAAATAAAAAAAATACACGTAGAACTAACGCTATCCACGTGTGTAGCGTTGGTTCAACACGTCAACCTCAACTCTTTTAAGGCCTCAATGTTAAGTGAGATTGCCACTTTAAAAGAATATCAAGCACAACATATGTTAGGCATGACATCATACTACATTCAGGGCATGCCATATTGGCCAGACATGCAACCATCCATGCCAGGCATGCCACCACCTATGCAATCTCATGATGCTCAACCTATATCCAGTATGAGATATAGTCATCCTATTAGTCCTCCCTTTATGCCAGGAATGCAGATGCAATCAAGTAGTGATTCATTTTATCCAATGCAATCTGTCCATTCTTACCATCAATCACATCACGATGAACATTTTGATGAGAATGTACATCCAATAGCTACCCCACGTGGGAGTCCTCCTCTATTTGATGAATCATATATGGTAAGATTTTAATTTCTAGTGTAGATAATCTATTATTTTTTTATTATATGTTTTACTTATTATATATAACACTTAAATTTTTTACAGAATATGAAATTTTTGTTGAAACATCCTTCATCAAGAGACATTATTGCTATTGGAACGGTACAACAATTGAGCGATGATCAGATGATTCATGATCAATATTTACCAAATCATTGGAAAATAGTAATTGATCAATAATTGCTCCATAATTGTCCACTACCTATGCCTTCTGATGCTACCACAGTCCAAGAGGTGGTTGGACAATATATGGCTTGGCCATCGATTCAAGTTATTTTAAATTTTGACATGTTACTATTTTTTTACTTAAAAGATAACACTTTTTTACTACTATTATTTTATTATATCTTTTATTGTTACTAACATACATAATACTTCTTCTTTAGTCTATTATACCAGAAAATGCTGCACATTTAAGAGATACCAAACAAGTATCTCGTGGTAAATATATGTCTAGTGGCCAATAATTGTGCACTAAGTCATTTAAGAAGAAGCCTTGGAAAAAGTATAGTTATGATTATGCTTTAAACTTCAGCATAAATCTTGGCGCTCTGATGACTATTGTTACGAGGGCATCTAGCATAAATGATGGATGGACTGTGCCATTTCCTATAAGAATTTCTGGTGTAGACATTGGCCAAACTTATATATCGATCAAGTGTATATTGCAACTATTTAAATATCAAATGATTGATTTAAGTATGTGGCTTGGTCGTCGATTCAAGTTATTCTAAATTTTGATGTGGTACTATTTTTTTACTTAAAAGATAACACTTTTTTACTACTATTATTTTATTATATATTTTATTGTTACTAACATACATAATACTTATTATTTAGTCTATTATACCAGAAAATATGGCACATTTAAGAGATACGAAGCAAGTATCTCGTGATAAATCTATGTCTAGTGGTCAATCATCGTGCACTAATTCATTCAAGAAGAAGCCTTGGGAAAAATATTGTTAGGATTATGCTTTAAACTTTAGCAGAAATCTTAGCTCTCTGATGACTATTGTTGTGAGGGCATCTAGCATAAATGATGGATGTACTGTGCGACTTCCTATATAAATTTCTGGTGTAGACATCAGTCAAACTTATATATCGATCGAGTGGACAAGGTGAGTCCTCAATTAGTAAATTTCTTTCATTTATATAGAACATATATAATTATATTTATATTATATAATTACTTATATATATTTATTTTATATAGGGTATGTTATTATCGACTTTAACATAATCACACATCACATTTAGCAATGTTCTATAATTCTTCATATGTCAATCAATATCAAGAGATATTGATTGACATAGCTAAAAAATTATGTTAGCAATGTTCTATGATGTTATCATCATAGCTAAACAATTATGTGATAGAGAATTAACGCTTAACAGAAATCAAAAGTTGATAATCTCTTGGCCACTAAGGTTTGAAGAAGGCCAAGATCATTGGATGTTGATAATCCTTGATCTGTTCAATAATCATATGTTTAAGGGCACCAAAACTCAACCAAGTCAAGTAACAAATCGGAGTTACACTTGACTTCATATTAGAGCTCATTATAGCATTAAAAATAATAGCTTGATTCTAGATAGCTTCATATTTATAGACAAAAGATTAATAAAGTGCTAATATGATTTCAAAGGGATAAGGTTATTATTATATCACTCGGATGTCGACGTGGTAATCTCTTTTACTAATATTTCTTTGGTTAGAACAAGTTAGACTATGATATGCATATTTTTGATGATTTATAAGAAGAATGGACAAAACACTTTGTTCAAATTATAACATCAAGAGAAAAATATAATCTTGAATAACATATGACAACACAATAGTAATATTTATAATGCTTTAATTTCTTCATTCATTTCTCTGAAGTTTAGACTGCTTGTTTGATAGATTTTTACGTACTCATGTATGTAGAGGAATGAATTGTTATATAAACCATCTACTTTTTGTCCAGTTTCCTTGTTACTATGCTGGTGATTCTAAGCTAACAAGCTTGCTCTTCTTAAAATAAAGTGAGAATATCATAAAATCTATGATACTTTGACGACATTATTTTATTTGTAATTTAAGTTAACTATATATATGTATTTTATATACATTATTTTTTTGTAATAAATTTAATTATTAAGTAATTAATTATATTTAATTTTTTATTTATTTGTATTATTATTTACTTTATTAAACAGATTTTGATTTTTTTATACATGTGATCGAATACATGTTATTAATAGAGTAAAAAATAAGTATAAATATGTAAAAAAAATCAATATATATTTTAAAATTAGTCAATGTGTTGAAACGATTTTAATGAACAATTTTCTAATAGTAATGATAGCCCAATGACGGTGAACGAACATTCTTATAACTCCTTATTAGCATACTGAAATAAAAATTTATCCACATAAATGGTGGTATTCTAATAGGGCTAATTAATTAATTTTCAATATATATATATATATATATATATATATTATTTATACGTTTATAATATAACAATAATTATATCACCTTAACTTTTTCTTAGATAAATTCAAGTTTAATACAGCATATGTACAAGGAGATGAAATGGATCTTCTAATCCATCGTTGCAAGTGTGGAAAATAATAATTAAATATTTAAAGTGAAACTTAAATTCACTTCCCCAAAGTCTCGATATTCCACCCTTATTGCTAAATTATCTGTGCAATGAAGTATCTCAGATTTGATGAGTTATTATTCATTAATATTAAAGTAAGAATGATATAATAGTCTTCGCTAATTATATATTTATTTAGTATAAATTATTTTTAAAAATTTATGTAATATATTTATAAATTCATATTTTTTATTAATATGATTGATCGGGATTATACATTTCACTCACCGGCCCCAAAATAATATATAATTCCTCCTCATATTCATACAATACAAAGGACCTGATATTATGATTCGCTTAAAGACTTAATTGGCTCAAATAGAAGGTTTGAAATGTAAATATTAACCTAAATATCAATATTTAAATTTTATAAAATATATTGAAAATAATGTTTTCGTACACAAAATTTTAATAACAAATTTATTGATTATAACTTGTTCTATAGCAAAAGTTATGTAATATGTAATAGTAAATTAATAAAAATCGTACCCGATTATTTTTACTAATAAATAATTATCATATCAATTGTTATTCTATAATAATTTTTACAAATAAAAATATAAAATTTATGAAAACTATTAAAATTATGGAATGTTTTATAAAACTTTAAAGAATAACAAAGTAATAAATTATTTATATTTTAAATTAATTTTTTTTATTGATACATTTATTTATAATTATATGTAATATTTATTTTGATTAAAAAATGATTAATTAATAAGAAGATTGTATATAATAAGTTTTTTTATTTTTTGTTAAAATTGTAGAATAAGTAATTAAAAATGATTAAAATATTTATTTTAATTATTAGTTGTAATATTTTAATAAATGAATAAACCTTGACATTATGATAAGAAATTTTATTGATAATTTTTTTTTAAAATAACACACAATTAAAAAACATAATGAACATTATCATTTAATACCATCTATATGTTAATACACTAAGAGAAAATTAAATAAAAAATGCATGCATAATAAACATCAAACTCATTAAATTTAAAAGATTTGTTTGAATGGTTAACTGTTAAATACTTAACATTCTTACTTACAATTAATAGTAAATTATTTGGATAATAAAAAGATATAAATAAATGAATTTATATAAAAAGACATTTGAAAATCTTTTGTTAGTATTTTATTGATAATATCAAAATAATATTTAAGATATTTAATCTAAAATTGACAATTTTTTTAACAGCCGAACATTGTAGACATTTAAAAGAAAAAATATATATTATATATTGATCACTACGTCAAAATGTACTATTAAAGTCGATTCACACGGTTAACTGACTTAAATTTTTATTTTTACAAATTTTACTCATTTTCTACTATCCTCGTAACCTTGTAGAGTCTTGGGAATAACTCCAAATCCTTTGCACGATTACTGATTGTTTTCTTTTCTTGTATGAATCTAAATAAAAATTCAAACCAGTTATAAGAATTTCTACAAATATAATTTCACAACCAGTCAAATAAATATTATTTTTAATAACAAAAATAAATATTCTATCCCAACGGTCTCCAATACATTAACAATATCGTAGATCCGTCATCTTTCAATCCCTGTAAAATTCAAAAACCATTAGATCTGTAAAATAACATATTAAGAAAAATCCAAAAACAATAGTAACAAAATCATATAAATCATTAGATTTGTACGTATGATGCTTAAAAGACGAAGACTTTTGCAAAGTAGAAGTTGATGATAATGAGGTGAGGTATGGTATTTGGATGATTTGAATGTTGTCAAAATGAGAAGTTGTGTTGAGAATTAGGAAATTACGATACAAGGCGAAGAAGAAAAAAAGGAAATGAGTAAATAAGAAAGAGAAGTGAGTAGAGAAGAGAGAGAAATGACGTGGTTGATAAATTTAAAATTTTTGTCAAATAGGGAAGAAAGAAGAGAAAAGAAAACAAATTATATGTAATGTCGGTTGACACATAGGTATGATGCTACATAGGTATGACGTTATAGGCTTAAGTCGGTTGACACGTAGAATCAACTTAAAATCTTACATGTAGCGTTGGTCCTACGTATCAATCGATGCTACTATTTTATTTTTCTATTGACACGTAGATTAAAATTATGATTAATTAAAATTAAATAAATATTAATTTTATTATATATATAATTATATAAAAATATATTTTTAATTAATAAATATATAATATTATCAATAATTAATTTCAATTTTATTTATTTTTATATTACTTAAAAATGTATATTAAATATTTAAAAATAAAAATTAATATTAATATTTTAAATAATGTATTACAATAAAAATTATATAAACATTTTATTTTTTAAACTAATATATATTTTTAATGTTAATTTAGATTTTTTCAATGTTAATAATAATTATTTTTATATTTGAATCATATATTGACTTATTTTTTAATTATTTTTTTATTTGCATATTCTTCATAAGTGGCTTAAGTCGATTGACACATACAACCGACTTAAAATCCTACATATAACGTCGATTTTACGTGTCAACAGATGCTACACGTAGGATTTTAAGTCGTTTCTACGTGTCAATCAACTTAAAAAATTACAGAAAAATAAAATAGTAACATCGGTTGACACGTAGGATGGTCACTACACGTAACTTAAGTCGGTTAACACATAGAACCGATTTAAAATCTTACGTGTAGCGTCGGTTAACATGTTGAATTGACGCTTAACGTAGGACATAGTGTCGGTCCTACGTGTCAACCGATGCTATTCACGTGTGTAACATTGGTTGACATGTAGAATCGATGCTACGTCCTACGTGTAGCATCGGTTCAACACATCAACCAACTTTAAATTTCGACTTAAATGTCACATTTTGTAATAGTGGATGTTAGGGATACAAAATCTTACAAATGTCAGAAGATTTTTCACCCTTGGCCGAATCGCTATAAGCTTTGAAATTTTCCTTGATGTTAATTCTTTCCCCTTTCTCATAAACATAACACCTATACTCTATCGTTCTTCTATAATAACTAAAATAATCTATCACAAAAATGTATTTTTAATAATAATTAGATATTTGTACACTAACTAATGTACATGTATACTAATGTGATTTGAATCTTTGCATTCTAGTATATACAAAAAAATACTATTATAATATAAAATAATTGATGAAAATAACTAATTTGAATATTCAATTAATCAATGATAATTATTATCTAATAAATTTTTGATTTAATTAGATAAAATAACTTATTTTTACAATCGTGTACATATATGTTATTTTCTTATAACATAAAAAATATACGTTTTATTCATGTTAAAAAATATAGCACACATATTTTTTTTTTAATATAATGTACTTAAAAATATATTTTTAGGAGTTTTAAAAGTAAAACCACATGAATAATTGTGTCATGTAAAAATAATTAAGAATAATAATATGATTAAGTTATCACAAAACAAATACATAATCTAAATATTATTTTTATAATAAATAAAAAACTTGATTGTATTTTTTTAATTTGTAGATTACAATAGCGGTGGTTTTAGAAATGTCATATCTTGTGTTTTTGGATTTGATATTTTAGTACTTAGTATCCCTATTTAGTAAAGGGTAAGTATGTGAATTGATAATTTCATAACAATATATTTATAGTTTATATATTTAATTTTAGGTATATAAGAATCTAGAATTAAGTTTAAATTAAAAATTTAAACATATATCACATAGATTGGAAAAAAATTAAGAGTAAATGTTGAAATTTCTAAATAATATACAGCTAAGTAAATATGAAATTATATATGTAATTTTTGTTAAATAAAAATACTTATAAAATATCAAACCATTTAAATGATAATATTATTCTTCACTTAAAATTAGATTATTTATATAGTTTAAAGTAAAACAGGGATACAATTATATTATCTTTACCAGTTCATATTCTGCATATACAAATATGGATGACCGGTAGCCAAGTAAAGTAAATTAAAGAATACTTTATACCAGTATTTACTTAGATATAATAATATAAGTATATGATTTGTATAAAAATTATAACATGATTCTATTTTAAAAAAATGTAAAACATATTTATTAAAGATAACATATTTATATAATTATTTTTCATATAAATATTCTATAATAATGAAAATGATAAACTATCACCACTATAATACTTGGTTTAGTCAAATTATTATTTTTAATATATTAATAAACCCACATATTTTTTTTAATAATATGAACCGATTCACCCATTAACCATTCAATAGTTTTTAGCTATTTTTTTTATTTTATAATATTGAATTAGAAGCAAATAGTTTTTTTAAGTGTATTTGTTTTAAAATGCGAATATATTTTTTAGTGCAGTAGCGTGGGGACTGGGGAGCAGAGGAGATTCCGATTTCAATACATCAATTTTTCCCTACAACGTGGAAACGCTCTTTCATGAAACTCTAATTTTAGCTGTTAGTGAGCAAGAAACCACCGGTTCCGAATTAAATATAAAATTATAAAATCATTATAATAGACTTATAATTAAGAGTTATCAATAAATTAAAATTATCTCTAATTTAAAACCAATCAAATTCAAAAGAATATGAAGATTTTTAATATAAATTTAATATTATGATATAATCAATACGAAATAATTTAAATTTAAAAAAATTCAATTTTCTCGAATTAAATAATATTACATTAATATTAAAATCTATTTATAAATTATTATCATATATAACATAATTTATAAAATTTTAAATTTTAAATTGATATTTTTATAACAAATATTATTATTTATAATCATAATAAAAAATAAAAAAAATTAAAAGAATAAAACTATATTGTATAATTTGTAAATTATTATAAATATTTATATTTTTTAAATTAAAAATAATAATATAATATAATTATAGTATATATAATATTTAAATATTATTTATTATAAAATAAAATATATATTTATTTATAAATTAATACTAATTAAGTTAAAATCCGATCAAATTTTTAATTTAAATAAATAAATTATTTTTATATTATAATATCTTTCCACAAGTAGTGGTCCCTAGTGGGACCCATTACTTTTTTCATTTTCATGTTCGTATTGGTAGAAGCATGTGTTGTGGGACCTATTTAACATCAAAGGAGTCGTTTTCTTACTGGTCACAGAAATGGCAGGTGGATGCTAGCTACGAGCGCAGTTTGTTCTACGAAACCTCCCGTTGGGGACAGCTCATCTACAGAATCTTGTTGACAAACAAGGGTTTACCGTTTTTCTTCTCTTTTTTTTTTTTTTTGGAAACATTAATTAATTATTTAATAATTTTATATAATTTTTAAAATTTAAGTAATGACTATTCCACCAATACTATATACCATTACTCTCTATTATTCAATACAATTGAAAATGATTTCAAATAGGAATGAAAATTAATTGAATTATAGAGAAAAGTGAGTTTAAAATTTATTTAATCTTTTTTTTATTAGACGATAAGGAATTGAAATTAAATATTAATATATTTAAATGTATTTTTAAAAGTAATGTCAATTCACCATTTTTTTTACACACATTTCTTTTCCACGCATCGCATGCCTTTATCTTTTACAATGCTTCAAGTCTTTAACTTAATTAAACTGATAAAAAGTTGCTGCTATTTTCCCTTTTCCTTATCGCCCTTCTTTGTTCGTTGTTTCAGCCAACAATGACATGACTTTTTATTTATTTATGTATTTATTGTTATTGTGATTATATAACATTAAAAAAGACTACTTATTATTAAATTATAATAAATTACAAGATATGATTAATAAGAATATAAAAAATATAATATGTGATACATATATAAATAAAAGTTCACTATCAACTATGCATGATTAAAAGGATTGCATTCAATTTAATATAATATAAAGAATACTATTCTCTTTATGATTATATAATATAAAATATAATTTTATATATCATAATCATAATTTACTTTATAATTTTTCATAAAATATATTTAATTATATGAGTTTCACTGTTTATTATTTTATGTCATATCAATTTTAATTTATTATAAACTTATGATAAATAAATAATAAATAGAAATTTTCAAAAGTAAAATATAGAAAACCCTTGATGAAGCAGTACTGGGAATCTGAGGCAAAGGATATATATTATGTTATATCATATCAATTTTAATTTATTATACACTTATGATAAATAAATAATAAATAGAAATTTTCAAAAGTAAAATATAGAAAACCCTTGATGAAGCAGTAATGGGAATCTGAGGCAAAGGATATATATATATATATATATATACATAACCTAGGTAGAGATATATGAATTAAACATGACTTTGTCCAGTTCTTGAATATTAATGTAAAGAAAGAATCTAGCTATTTGTTGCCCTTTTTACCGTCCCAGGTGCTTCACTTTATCTCTTATTTTAAAAGAGGGTCTCTACTCCCACTCTCTTTAACAGGGTTAAAATATACATGCTTTTAATATCATATCTTCGTTTTCTTAATAATTAATCCCCAATTATTATGTTTTACTTTTACAAATTTTTGTTTTTAGGTATTTTTAAGCAGCAAACACGTAAGGTGTTTATGCTCCACTTTGTTATCAAACCAAAATTAATAATATATTTGGTAATTTATACATTAGCCACAGCACCCAGCATTTTATACACAAAAAATGGAGCGACTAGGTGCTATAATTTAAAAAGGTAGAGATACGAATCGCTTTCTACTTTATTTTCTTTATTTTCCCACTTTGATACTTACCTAGTTTAATTGATTGAAGAACAGCATGTTCTTTTAGAGACAACTCAAAATATTAAAATATTATTATACGCATTCCTAATTAAGGTCCCAAACTATATGTATAATTTTATTTTTAATTTTTTAAGATAAAAAATAGTGAGTGTAATTTATTGCATCATATGTAGAAAACAAATGGTGTCATAATCAATAAAAAACCTCTTTAGGATAAGTCTAGTAAGTATTGAATAATCAAATAAGTATAATTATAAAATAATCTTAAAAAAAAAATAAGTGACTAATAATTATTCCCTAATTACCATTAGATGTTCACAAAACAATGACAAGTCTATTTATATGGATAAATAATATGTATCGGTTTGATTATTTTTCTATATACACTCATTTATGTACATATTTATTATATTTGATATCTCACACATAACATAAAATCACAGCTAAATATTATATTTTCTCTCAAACTTCCTTGAATCTTCATCATCTTGTTACTAACTTAAGTATAATAAGGGAAAAGATAATCCCCATGAGGTCCGTGATCCAAATAATTTATTTCATCTTGCAGATCTATGGAGGACAATCCAACCTGATATTGACAAAAATCAACATCAATATATGACATTATTTGTGGGAAAGAAGTGTATTCTACTAGGTTGAAAAAAATAAAATTGTAAGAATTTCATAAAGTTCTCTAGTTCTTCATTTGCCAAAAAAAAATCACATAGATCTTTGAAAAGAGATTGAAAAGCAACAAGGTTTTTCAAGGGAGTGCCTCATATTAATTTGGTCCACCACTATCACCTACTTTATTTAAGAGGGACTTTGGACCAACCAACTAGCTCTACCGTTCAAACCCTAACTAATAGTTAGGACGTATAACCTACCAACCAGCATGCCATCCATTCATTAGTTCTTTTGGCTTTGGCACTACCAGAAACGTAAATCCTACACTTACACCTGTCTGCCCACAACGGGGTTCATGGGTCCAAAAGAGGAGAGTCAGGGCAAAGCCCGTCTAGGCTTGATGGAAAGCACATTCCAAGCCATCCTAGAGCGCCTACCAAAGGCACTTGCTTCTAGACCAGATCTCACCTCAGAAAACATCGATCCTTATGACGTACTTTAATCCTTAGAATGCATGAGGTCAGGTCCACAACCAAAGAGGGTCCAACCAGTGAGAGTGACCAACCACAATGAAACCTGAGTCCTATGATCGACCGATAATTTCCACATAGACCAAGGCAAAGATGTTGCTAGCAAGGATTTACCGAGTAGGATAGGTTCCACCGGCTAGATCATACATGGCATTTCTGACCTACTACTAATGCACAACCTTCTGTTTTTAACCATGATCGTAAGTCTATGACCATGGTTATAAAAACCAAGGCCTAAATGAGAGAAACTATAAAATGTTACCTATAGTCTTGGTTTTTAACTGAGGTCATAGATATACTCTATGGTATGACCTCAATTTTTATAAGACCGAGGCCATAGGATATGTCTATGACCTCAGTCCTTAGTCTTTTATAAGACCGAGATCATATGATATGTCAATCGCCATAAATTTAAATAAACGTGCAATTATTAATTAAAATAAATTTATTAATTACAATATTAAAAGTCATATTTTGTTAAAATTAAGAGTGTAATTACATTTGAGAGTTTATAGATACACAAAAACATAATAAAATATTATAGCTAATTCTAATATTTAAAAGCTAGTTACTTACTATTAGAAGCTTACTTATAGCCACAACAATAAAAAAGAAAGATGAGTAAGGCCTTTTAAAGATTGATAGGTTATAGTATGATAAAACATTTGTATCTCACAACTTGCTTAAGTGTGAAACCTAGTTTTACATGGTACATGCAAATATCAATATATCACTTGCCACTTGTTTTCTTGAACATAATCAGAACTTGAGCATATTGTCACGAGTTATTTTTCAACTAGAGATCGTGCGGCACTTAGCACTGTCCGTTGCACTAAGCCTGCCTTTGAATCCGAATGAAACTCCTAAGAGACTAGAAAAAGAGTTTGCAAAGAATGCTTTGTATTGCTCTAGAGAGAGTTTATCTTACAATTTCCCAAGATTTCCCAAGATCAATACAAATGAAGACCAATGGGTCTTTTTATAATGTGGCTTTAAGCTTAAGGCTATGCCACCACTTTCTAGATTCTTCTAGTTCTAGAATATACAAGATTGTTCTTGTTTTATCTGCAATATGCCACAAGGGTCTAGGACCTTCTATCCAACTCTAGAGTCTTCTAGGTTTGTCTAGTTCCTTCATGCACATTTCAGGATGATTCATAAGCTTCCAGCAGCTTCTACATCCTTCATGTTCTAGAATATTCCAGCCCATTTTAGCACCCTCCAGCGTGCTCTAGAACATTCTAGAGTCTTCAAAGCTTGAGTTGAGTCCATCCAACTTTAGCTCTTTCTAGACATCTCTAGGCAACTCTAGAACTTTCCATGTAGAATAGTCTAGATCCTTTAGGCAACCACCATTTATTTGGATTTATAGGGACATTTGAGTGGGACGTGACACCCTCCCCCACTCAAGTTCGCGACGCCCTCGTCGCGCCTTCAAGCTTGAACCTCTCTATGTCACTTTGAATTACCATAAAGAATCTTCGGGTTCCCAGCTTGTCTCTATATTCAGAGCGTTCTTCCATTTGACCAAGTATTCCCGATAACTTGGTACACCTCTACGCCAGATCAGGAGATCCACCAAGATTGAGTCTATTTCCCTGTCAAAGGAGGTTATCACTGTGGTAGGCGCTCTCTTGGATTCTCCTCGACTCATGTCTTCCTTGTTTCCATGATAAGATTTTAGCATGCTTACATGAAAGACCGGATAGATTTTGAGCTTTGGATGGAGTTGCAGTTTGTACCACACCTTACCGACTTTCTTAAGGACTAGAAATGGCCCTTCATACTTCCGAACTAACCCCTTATGAACCTTCCGTAGGGATTTGAATTGTTGGGGCAATAGTTTAACCATGACCAAATCTCCTTCTTGAAATTCCACCATCCTCCTTTTCTTGTCAGCCCATTTCTTCATCTTCTTAGACGCTTTGTTCAAATAGGCTCGGGCCAACTCAGCTTGTTCATGCCACGCCTTGGAATATTTGAAGGCTACATGGCTTTTCCCTTCATAACTCGTGGCCAAGGCATGAGGAGTCATGGGTTGCTGTCCCATGACGATCTCGAAGGGACTCTTAGTGATAGATTTGCTCCTTTGTAAATTATAAGAAAATTGGGCTACATCCAACAACTTTGCCCAATCATGTTGATTGACACTAACAAAGTTCCTAAGATACAACTCCAACAATGCATTGGCACGCTCCGTTTGTCCATCACTTTGGGGGTGAAAGCTTGTAGAGAAGTTCAAGTTTGATCCCAAAAATTTGAACAATTCTGTCCAAAACTTTCCAATAAATCGTGGGTCTCGTTCACTCACGATATTGGAAGGAATCCCCCAATGTTTCACAACATTCTTGAGGAACAACTGTGCCATCTCATCTGTCATGCAATCCGTTGAGGCAGGTATGAATGTTGCGTATTTTCTGAAGCGATCGATGATGACAATGATGCTGCCAAAGCCCATAGATTTTGGCAGGCAAGTGATGAAATCCATAGAGACGTTCTCCCATGGTCTCTCTGGAATAGGCAGCAGTTCCAACAACCCTCTGGGTGCATGCTGCTCTATCTTGTCCTGTTGGCACACAAGACAAGTTTGTACATAAGCTTCGACATCATCCCGAAGTTGAGGTCAATAGTAGATTGACTTGATCAAAGCAAGGGTGCACCTCATTCATGGGTGTCCAGCCTATAGGGAATCATGGAACTCCTTAATAAGCTCTTTCCTTAAGTTCCCCCATTTTGGCACGAAGATTTGATTCTGCTTGGCATAGAGTAGTCCATCACTCAGCCAAAATCGTCTCGTCTTTCCTTCCTGGATGAGGGCAAGGAGATTTTGAGCAAGGGCATCATACTCCAACCATTTTTTGATCATTTCAAGCAAATGCCTACTTGGCCTACTCAAGGTTGCTAACTCCGCCTTTCGAATTAGCTCATCAGTACCACGCTTTCGTTGCACGACTCTGATTTTTCCCCCCTGATAAGGGCTCATTGTTGGTGGTCTTGTGTTAAGATCCAACTCAACTTTGTGGTCCACCTCCTTCCTTGGAGGTAACCGTTTGGGCGACACCTCAGACATCACATCATGGGACTTATCTGAGACAACTTGCATGTCTGTCGGCAAGCTTGGCTTTGGCGACTCCTCCTCCTCGTCGTATTCTTTTGAGATGGTCAGGTAACTCTCTTCTTCTCTCTTCAATCCCTTCTTGAATTGAAGTGCCGAGAGAGCTTGGGTCGTACGTTTGGTGGTCCTATCCGTCGGTACCACGCATGCCTTCGAACCATCCATGATACACATAGAGTTTGAACATGGCACCAAGAAAGCTCTAACCTGGTCCAAGAACTCCATGCCGAATAATATTGAGTAGTCATCCATAGGCGCCACTAATAAGTCCACCTGGCCAGTCCAAGCACCAAGACTGACCTTAACTCCACGAGCAACTCCATGCAATGGTAGTGCCGTTGAGTTAACCGCTTTGAGAGATCCCCTTCCATGGACTACCTTCAGGCCGAGTCTCTTTGCTTCCTCCACTGAAACAAAGTTATGAGATGCACCTGTGTCGACCAAAGCCTTGGCGACCTTCCCGTTGATGGCTGCATCTACATACATCAAGCCTTTAAGGGTCTTTAGGGCACTCTACAGTGCACCAAGTAGGCCAAAGAAACCCATCTTTTCACCTTCGTCTCACTTGCCTCCATCCTGGTCATGAGTGGAAGCAACTAAGGCACTCAAGGCCTTCCTTTTCGGACATTCACGTGCCCAATGCGGTCCGTCACATATGAAGCACGTCACACGGGGCTTCGAGGCACCATGATCCTCCTTCTCTTTCCCCTTATCTCTTGGTTTGAATGAGGAGTCATCTTTATGATTCTTGGGTCCCTGACTTTTTCCGTGGCCTCCCCAACTCTTTCCTCCAACAAACTTTTTATCTGTGGCTTTTGAGCTCTTTTTTTTGTGGAGTAATCGATAAAGCTTTCCGCAGTCGCAATGGCCGAAGATAGGTCTTGGACACCACGTCGCTTGAGCTTAAAGTTAGCCCACGATTGAAGACCGTCCATAAACAAGAATAAGGCATCCTTGTCAGATGTGTCAGGGACTTCTAGCAGTAAGGTTGTGAACTCCTTCACATAGTCCCTTATGCTACCCGTTTGCTTCAATCGTCGCAATCGGCCCCTTGCCTCCTCCTCAACATTAACGGGGAAAAACTATATTTTGAACTCCCTTTTGAAGTCATCAAAGGTATCAATTGTGCAAACCCCTCGTTGCACATCTTCATGCCTCCGTCTCCGCCATAACATCGCAGTGTCGGAAAAATACATGGCTGCAGTTCAGATCTTGCTGGCATGGTCCGTTATGCCAGTAGCCTTAAAGTATTGTTCCAGCCCCCATAGGAAGTTCTCAACTTCCCTAGCATTCCTAACACTATTGAAGATCTTAGGCTTAGGAACATCCACCCTCTTAGCCTCAATGACGATGGCTATGCTATTTCCCGTGGCTATCTCCCACTTACATAGAGGGAGATCACCACCCATGTCCTCCACTCTAAGCAAGACATTAGCAAGTTCTCTTTGGACGAGATCTCTTAACTTGGCGAGTTCAGCCTTTAACCCATCAATTTCTTGTCTTAATCCACCGTCTAGCTCATTAAGGAACATCTTGACCGCTGCATGGATCTCCACATCCTCGGCCTCCAAGCCATTGCAACGTTTCTCTAAGTTGTCCACCCGATCGAACAACTCCCCTAAGTTGTCCTGCGCACTCCAACTCGTGCTTCTAAGCTAGAAAGCATGTCTTTCGACTTGGCTCGAGATTCCTTTGATGGTTTCTGGGTTTCTTCACGACCACGTTCCATAGGTGGAACATCGATGCTTGGTGTAGATGGAGCAACATTCTTCATTATGCCAAAGTTAGAAATGCTTCAACCGAAAGCTCTGATACCAACTGTCACGACTTATTTTTCAACTAGAGATCGTGCGACACTTAGCACCGTCCGTTGCACTAAGCCTGCCTTTGAATCCGAATGAAACTCCAAAGAGACTAGAAAGAGAGTTTGCAAAGAATGCTTTGTATTGCTCTAGAGAGAGTTTATCTTACAATTTCCCAAGATTTCCCAAGATCAATACAAATGAAGACCAATGGGTCTTTTTATAATGTGGCTCTAAGCTTAAGGCTATGCCACCACTTTCTAGATTCTTCTAGTTCTAGAATATACAAGAGTGTTCTTGTTTTATCTACAATATGCCACAAGGATCTAGGACCTTCTATCCAACTCTAGAGTCTTCTAGGTTTGTCTAGTTCCTTCATGCACGTTCCGGGATGTTTCGTAAGCTTCCAGCGGCTTCTACATCCTTCATGAACCATCCGGCATATTCTAGAATATTCCAGCCCATTCTAGCACCCTCCCGCGTGCTTTAGAACATTCTAGAGTCTTCAAAGCTTGAGTTGAGTCCATCCAACTTTAGCTCTTTCTAGACATCTTTAGGCAACTCTAGAACTTTTCATGTAGAATAGTCTAGATCCTTTAGACAATCACCATTTATTTAGATTTTTAGGGACATTTGAGCGAGACGTGACAATACGGTGACAAGAAGAGACGGTAGTTATTTTGCAAACCACTTACCCTCGGTACAACCAAAGACATATACTTTCTATCACGTAAAATTGTTACCATTGTGAAAAACAGTAATGCATCTAAGATGAGGAAAAAATCAGTTGTATATTTAACAAACTGACAAAGAACCGATACATATTGATGCTCACCTATAGATTTGAAAACTCCCCCTTGGGCTCGTAAAGGATGCATTATCTTTTCTATTTTATTGCTAATTCTTTTATGAAAATTGATTTGACATATGTCCTGTATCCTTAATTTGACATCTATGAATCAATTTTAGCTCAAATACCAGTTTTAAATAGTACCATGAGAATTCAAAGCAAATGAAGAAAATTATGCCACAAATCAAATAGTCCTATCACACTTGAGTATTATGGTTAGTTTTATGCCACATATAGCCAAAAAAAAACATCTCACAACTTGCATAAACTTAATTTTTTTTAAAGTTCATTTTACCACTTTCTAAAACAGTTATTGTATTTTTTTTTTGTAGTGGATCTGGTATTTCTATAGTCTCTTCCATTTTATGATTGGTATACTTTAGTCCAATTTTCTGAAAATGGACATATAGGGTAGTTAAGTATGAAAAAACAATACATTAGGGTCCAAAATGTACCTCTAGCTTACGTACTAAACAATCTTAACAGGTTTTACATAACTAACCACTAGAAAATT
The DNA here is from genome assembly GCA_037013495.1 of Hippophae tibetana. NCBI lineage: Eukaryota > Viridiplantae > Streptophyta > Magnoliopsida > Rosales > Elaeagnaceae > Hippophae > Hippophae tibetana. The sequence continues at coordinate 33,633,680 of CM072812.1, forward strand.
TTCATGCTTTATATAATAAGAAACACCAACTAACCTTAAGGCATCGAAGATCCTCTCAACGTGTTTCGCTTCAGTCGGCTACCAAAACCAGTATAAACTCCAATGACTGCTAGAAGTTTAACAGAAGAAGTTCTTTGTAACTTTTTTTTCAAAAATCCTTGACTCTTTGCCAGTGTGAGTTCCATTTCAGCTTCTACAATCCTCCTTTCCAAATCTCTAAATGTAAACAACCATGTTAGCAAACTAAACACAAAAAAACCTCCAATAGGATGACTAATTAGAGAAAAAGAAAGGAAAAAACCTACTTGCAACCAAGTACAGCTAGTTTGTCTTCAACGGAAAGAACCTTGGGTCTATGCCAATGATAAAAGAACCAAATATATATTAAACTATAAGATCAGAAATGTAAACACATCATCAATTGATTCTGTCCTATTTTCATTTGTTATGATTGTTATTTGTTTAGCCCAAACCCAAAAACAAATATTTGGTCCAAACACATATATTAAAACCCTTCTTCTTGTGATATATATATTTCCCTTCCAGCAAGACCAGCAGCCGCGGGAGAAGAACAAAAAAAAAGGAAAACTGCTCACAGAATAGAGAGAGCTCAAAATCTGTCAAATTAAAGAGTGAGAAGAATAAGAAAAATTTCAACGGTTGTTTTTTTCATTTTCAACCAAAGAATTTCCTATTTTTTCTTCACAAATTTTGCAGAGCACATTAAAAGAAAGAGAAACTCATTTGTGTGTTAATATTTGATTTAATAACAAATTTGTTAATTTATCTTGTTATATATTACCAGTAAATTAGAGGGAATATTTTATAGGTTGATTTTGGATTTTGGTATAATTTATAAAACTCTCTGAAAATTAGTGTTTGTATCTCCGTTTGATTATTAGTAGATTTTTCTTCGGTTTTTCGTCGTCAGTGGAGTAGACTTTTTACATTGAAAAATTGAACAACTTAAATCATTGTTTGTCATTTATTTTCTTATTGGTTATTATTTTGCTGTTACCCATTATTATATATTTGTACAACCAAAATTGGACACGATCTTCGTTTCTACAAGTGCTAATTTATAACAAATTGGTATCAGAGCATTAGGTTATTCTGTTATTTGTTGGAACTTTTCAAGTTTGCTCCTTTTGGATTTATTTTGAGCTTTTGGTTATCTGATTGGTTTCATATTTTCTAGGTTGTGCTTCTGTTGATTTAATATTGGGTTTTTTTGTCATGGTGGAAAAATACGAAATTGAGAAATTCAATGGTAGAAATGATTTCAATCTATGGCGTATGAAAATGCGGGCCGTATTAGTTAAAGAATGACTCGTTAAGACACTTGAAGGCAAGGATAAATTGCCAGAAAAATTGATTGATGAAGAAAAAGATGCATTGATGGAAAATGCTCTCAATTCTATTCAGTTATCCTTGTTTGATGAGGTATTACACGAGGTTGGTGATGAGGAATCTTCTGTTGGGTTAAGGCTTAAATTGGAGAATTTGTATATGACCAAATCTTTGACAAGTCGATTATATTTAAAGTAGTGTTTGTATACATTCATAATGTCAGAAGGTACACCTTTGCACGATCATCTTGATGAATTTACTAAAATTATTCGTGATCTAAAAATGGTGGTATTAAGATTGATGATGATGATCATGCCTTAGTTCTATTATGATCTTTACCTCATTCATTTGAACATTTTGTTGATACCATGCTATATGGGCGAGACACAATTTCTTTGGAAGATGTCAAAATAGCTTTGAATTCCAGAGAGTTGAAGAAAAAAGTGTCTATAAGCAATAATGATAATATCATTATTTTATTTGTCAGAGGTAGAAATCACGAAAAGGCATAAGAAATAATAGAGGCAAGTCTAGATCCAAATCTAGAAAAAAAAGATAAATGCAACTATTGCCGTCAGTAAGGGCATTGGAAAGTAAATTGTCCAAAACTCAAAGGTAAAGGAAAATCTACCACAACGTCTTCTAGTACTAATGATGTTGTTGGTGTTGTAGATAGTTCTGGTTCCGATAGTGAAAATGTTCCATCAATATCTATTGGTTCTCTTGGAGATGTTTGGATTCTTGATTCGGGTTGCACTTACCATATGTGCCTCAGTAGAGTTTGGTTTGCTTCTTATCAGTCTATTGATGAGGGTGTTGTCTTGATGAGAAACAATATGTGCTACAAGATTGTTGGTATTGGTACTGTCCGAATTAAGATGCATGATGGTATTGTTAGGACTTTGAAAGATGTTCGTCATGTTCCAGATTTGAAAAAGAACTTGATATCTTTGGGTACTCTTGATTCATAAGGCTACAAGTATGTAGCTGAAGGTGGAGTTTTAAAAGTTAGTAAGGGTGCTCTCATTTTTATTAAAGGGCAATTGTCGCGTGGTCTCTATATGCTTCAAGGTAGCACTGTTATTGGCAATGTATCAGTTTCATCCTCGTCAGATTAAGATTCAAACACTACTCAATTATGGCATATGTGGCTAGGGCATATGAATGAGACATGGATGTCTATTTTGAGCAAACGAGATTTTCTTTGTGGTCAGAAAATTGGGAAGCTTGATTTTTGTGAGCATTGTGTCTATGGAAAGCATCGTAGGGTCAAGTTCAGTACAACCATCTATAAAACGAAAGGTACTGTTGATTATATTCATTCATATATTTGGGGTCCTTCTCGTGTTGTGTCTAAGAGTGGTGCCCGATATATGTTGACTTTTATTGATGACTTATCTCGTCATGTTTGGGTGTATTTTTTGAAGAATAAAATGACGCATTCTCAAAATTTGTGAAATTCAAGGCTTTTATAGAAAATCAAACAAGCAAAAAAATCAAGCATTTGAGAACACATAATGGTTTGGAATTTTGTGATAGTCAGTTTAATGAGTTATGTGAAATAAATGGCATAGTGAGACACCGCATTGTGCGTCATACACCACAGCAAAATGGAGTAGCAAAACGTATGAATATGACTTTTTTAGAAAGAGCTTGTTGTATGCTCTTTCAAGTTGACTTGGATAAATTCTTTTGGGCTTAAGCTTGTAACCATGCCTACTATTTGGTGAATCGGTCTCCATCAACTGCAATTGAGTTGAAGACTCCATTTGAGGTATTCTTTGGTACTCTTGCTAATTATTATGATTTGAAAGTTTTTAGTTGTCTTGCTTATGCTCATGTAAATTATGGTAAACTTGAGCCTAGGGCATTGAAATGCATATTTTTGGGGTATCCTTCTAGGGTGAAGGGTTATAGATTATGGTGTGTTGAACCCAAGTCATCTAAATTTTTGATTAGCAAAGATGTTAAGTTTGATGAGTTTTCCATGTTGCAAAAGAAAAGAGAGTCTATTGTTGCAGATAAATACCATGGTGTTATTGAGCAAGTGGAGTTTGAGAGTGAAGCTCCTAGTCAAGTGTAAGAGGGAACTTCAGACCAAGCATCTGTGGATGAGATACATGATTCTGCTCATGATGTAGCAGAAGAGCAACATGAGCAACCATATAGTATTGCTAAGGGTAAAGGAATAAAAGAGATTCGATGCCCTTAGAGGTACGAAGATGCAGACTTAGTTTCTTTTGCATTGTCTGTGGTAGAGTCTATTAAGGTACATGAACCTTCTAGTTATCATGAAGCCGTTACTTGTGATGAGTCTGTTCAGTGATTGGTTGCTATGAATAAAGAGATTGAATCACTTCATAAGAATCACACTTAGAAATTGGTGAAACCGCCTAAGGGCCAAAAAGATTGTTGGAAACTTATGGGTCTTAAGAAAAAGGAAGGTATACCTGAGGTTGAAGTAGCTAGGTTCAAGGCACTTGTTGTTGCATAGGGCTATTGTTAGAAGAAAGGTATTGACTTCAATGAAGTATTTTCACTTGTTGTGAAATATAGCTCTATTCGTGTGTTACTTGCTATGGTTGCATTGTTTGACATGGAATTAGAACAACTTGATGTCAAGATAATATTCTTACATGGTGAGCTTGAGGAATAAATATATATGTATAAACCAGAGAGGTTTGTTGTTCCAGGTAAAAATGATCATCTTTGTTTATTGAAAAATTCTTTATATGGGCTGAAACAATCTCCTAGACAGTGGTATAAGCGGTTTGATTCTTTTATGATTGATCATGGTTACTTTAGGAGTGATTATGATAGTTGTATTTATCATAAAAGATTTCATGATGGTTCATTTGTCTATTTGTTGTTTTATGTTGATGACATGCTTATTGCTTCTAAGAATAAGTGTGAGATTTAGAAATTAAAGTCTCAACTTAGTGGTGAGTTTGAGATGAAAGATTTGGGTGCAGCAAAGAAAAGTTTGGGCATGAAAATTTACAGGGATAGACAAGCAGGCAAGTTTTATTTGACTCAGAAAAGTTATATTGAAAAAGTTCTTGAACCCTTTGGTATGAAAGAGTCTAAACCTGTGAGTACGCCATTAGCTACGCATTTCAGGATTTCTTTAGATATGTCACCACAATCACAAGAAGAAGAGTGGTACATATCTCAGGTTCCATATGCTAGTGCCATTGGTAGTTTGATGTACGCTATGGTTTGTACTCGTCTAGACATTTCACATACAGTTAGTATTGTCAGTAGATATATGGGTAATCCTGGTAAGGGTCATTGGCAAGCAGTGAAATGGATACTTCGGTATTTGAGAGGTACATCTAATTTTGGTTTGGTATATGATGGAAGTTCTAATACTGGTTGCAGTGTTATTGGTTATGTGGACTCCGATTATGCTGGTGATTTGGATAGAAGAAGATCTCTGACAGGTTATGTCTTCACTCTTTCTCATTGTGTCATTAGTCGGAAGGCTATTTTACAGTATATAGTTGCTTTGTCTACGAAAGAGGCGGAATATATGGTAGTAGCAGAAGTAGTGAAAGAAGCCATTTGGCTTAGAGGTTTGGTCTGTGATTTGGATTTATAGCAGGATACTTCTGTTATATTTTGTGATATTCAGAGTGCTATACACTTGACCAAGAATACTATGTATCATGAAAGAATCAAACATATTGATGTCAGATATCACTTCATTCGTGACATTGTCTCTTAGGGTGCTATTGTTGTCAATAATATAATCACTACAGAGAATCCAACTGATATGTTAACCAAACCAGTTTCATTTAATAAGTTCAAGCATTGCTTGGACTTGATTGGTGTTTGCAGAAGATGATCACCCTTCGGGGCTTTGGACGATGGTTATTTGGTAATCCGAAGAATTTCATTTGAAAAATTTGTTTTCTGTGTGGTAATATTTGATTTAATAGCAAGTTTGTTAATTTATCTTGCTATATATTACCTGTAAATTAGAAGAGATATTTTGTGAAACTCTCTGAAAATTGGTGTTTGTATCTTCGTTTGATTATTAATGGATTTTTCTTCGATTTTACGTCGTTAGTGGAGTAAACTTTTTATATTGAAAAATTGAACCACTTAAATCATTATATGCAATTTATTTTTTTATTGCTTATTATTTTGCTTTTACCCATTATTATATATTTATGCAACTAAAATTAGACCCGATCTTCGTTTACGCAAATGCTAATTTATAACAATAATAACATTCATAGAGAAGAGCTTTAAGAAGAAGAAGAAGAATAGTGTTTTTGTCACCTTTAAGCTTCCTTCTACTTTAAAAATACAAGGAGAAAGCGAGTAAGCAAATTCAAGACCGAAAGAGGCACAAAAAAAAAATATATCTTCTTAACTCCCATGCTTAATGACTTTTAAATTGAAAATTCTAATTCTATTCACCGCACTACATTATTTCTAACAACAAACAGATTCGCCCAGAGTCTCATAAACAAACCTGAGTTAAAGGAAAAAAGAAGAAAAGAAAGTAAAGACAAAAATACAACACTTGATTAGGCTTCATCATACAGAAATACAAATATCTAATCAAGTAAATCATAAATCAGGATTGAATAAGACGTACATATGAATCAGTTTCAACTGCTCAGCACCCAACGACAGAATTTTCATAATTGTAGTTGAGGACTAAACAAAACCAAAAATCACTAAACTCCAAGCCTAAGTTTCAGCACAGACAAGTGTGTTACTCTGAACAACACAAAACAAACAATGACATGTAACTGGAAAATCTTTCGATCTATTAAAGTTGGCATGTCTTCTGCTCGGTTCTCATTATCCAAATGGAAAACATCATGAAACTGAAATGACCTAACACAAGTGTCCAAATTATTCAGCATGCTTTGATAATGAAACTAACTTCATTGATACAAGATTAAAGTATTCACTCATTTATCCTCCTTGGTCTCATTCTTTTGGGCTGTCACTCGAGCAATAGTCTCTAAAGTTGCTTAACTAAAAAAAAATATTCAGCTAACAATGAAGGCAAGAGAGTTCGCTAAAGTATAGTTCGAAATAAGCTAAACTAAAGAAGATAATATGAAGACTCAGAGCTAATAAATGATTCAAATTTTAGAAGATAGCATACACTTTATAAGCATAGGAACACAAAAATAAACAAAAGCGGGAGCTATCCTTATTAGTGACTTTAATCATTCAACTTCAGAGCAACTCACAACATAGAAGCTCTACAGTTAATAATATTAGCAGTCTACAGTCCTTTTTATGAAGAAACATAAGAGCATTAGAGGTGAGGTTCCAAACAACCTTGCCTTACAGTGAAGTCATGGATGAAAGCCTCTTAGATACACGATCCTTGCTTGTATTCATCTTTGGGTGTGCCTTCGAACATTCCAATGAATTTTTGTCTTTAAGTAGTTAAGATTCAGATGCGGTCCAACAGCTAGGGTTGTCTTTTGATGACAATCGTCATTCCCCTCTGATTTCGTATAAAAACATTTCACAAGGATTGATATTTATATCACATCTTGGAGCTTACGAATAAAAAGAATATGCATGTGTTAGTACTCAAAATAAGTTCTACATTCTAACAATTCCAACTATGATTTGTTATGCAAAACTGGACTTATTTCCAGAAAATAAATGCTTAACCTCTTTTTGCTAGCTTTCAAAGACTCTTCAACCGCACACTTGTTCATTGCACCAACATTAGTTCCCTATACATACCATATTAGTATCACAATGCATGAATATTCAATAATATAGGTAAAATTTAAAGTTATTAGATTTCATCATGCCCTCACACAAGATCAAAATAACAGAATGTACCTTCACATTTTATGATTTTTGTAACATGTCAGAATAACCTACAAGTGATGTGAACATATTAAACTCTATTACAATCATAGTAGGAAAAATATATCTAATATATTCTTAAGTTTCATTTAGTTTTAAAAACATTATGCAAAAATATTTGGATCGTTAAATAATTTAATTACATATTTAATTACTTCAACTGTAATACTGTATTGCACTAATTATATTGTAAGCACTTGTGTTTATCTACAACAATATAGTCTACAAATAGTAATGTATTACACAATATATACTACATCATCGTTAATCACCAAAACCTTTTTTGTATGCAACATTTGCAAGAGTTCTCTTAGTAGTGCATGTACAATTGCACTATCTATGGTAACATTTTCAAATTCACCAAAAGGATTTTAACAACTCTTAATACTTCAAAAGAATAGATCTCAGTACTATTATGCTTATCCAAAATGAAGTATATAACTTGGTGTTCCCAATTCACAAAACTAGGTTCCTCCATTTGAAGTAACAAGGGGAATGATAAATTAGAAAATGAAAAAAATTGAGAAAATAGAAATAGTAAATCTCAAAATAGTGCCATCACATCACTGCAAGCAAAATCATTAGAATTTTTAAGAGATGAATAATCTGGATAAGAATCCCAAAGAAGTTTCGACAAGAGTTGAGCCTTTCTCATACCTCTATCCGTGTAATCGCTCTAAATCAACAAAAACAACTTAGTCAATACCCCAGTAGCCATAACGTCGCTCCAATTATCATTTGATGAAGAACACAACGATTAAAGAGCCCTAGTTGCGTACTCAGTAGCACAATCATAGATCTTTAACACGACCTTCACCAAAAGAGGCATTGTTAGTACGTGTGCAACAAACAAAGCAGTAGCCAAAGCTCACTTTGCATATTCACACTTCTCCAAATCGCTGACGAGTCTATCAATGAGAACCTCCTTTATACTAGAAAAAATCGTCTTTTTCCTTGTCTGCCTCATAAGGTACAATGTAAACAAGACCTTGATACCAACCTTCAGAGATCGTGGATAAGCAACAATTGTTTGATTCCTCATAATCTCCATCACTCATAGGAATATTTCATCCATGCTAGTGACTTGAGCTCATAACTCTGTCAATTTAGTACCGATAATCACGGCTTCGATCAAGGAAGCACAGTTAATATGAATATCGAGATAATAATGTTGAAGTAAACGCGATAAGAAAACCACACGGTTCAAATCTGAAGCTATAAACTCGCACTTAAACTCAATGAGTGGGAGCAACATTACAATAATTGCGAGTGATTTGAGTCTCAATTCATTGGAATTAAAATAAAAAAATACGTTACAAATGAGATTTATTGTTTTGTTGAGGTAGGTACGATTGTAGATGGGTACAACAGGAGTTGGGTCGCGAGCGACAACAAAAAGAAACAGTAGGTGAGAGGAGGTGCGTGGCAAGGGAAAAGAAAGAAGAGAGAGGTGGTGCGCAAGCGAGTTAGAGAATAGGGGAAGAAAAAAAAGAAAGGAAAAAAGAAAATTATTGATACAAAAAATATATGTGTGGTGTAAAAAAGAGAAAATATATGAAATTAAATTGATAGAGAAATGAAAAAATTATATAGTAATTTTGGTATTCTTTTAAATGAATAACACCCATACACAATATATTATTTGATATTGGTTTTAAAAAGACTAGGAATTTTATAATTTTAATTAGATCACAATTATTTAATAATCCTGACAATATAATTTTTTTTTATATTTAAGTAATTTTTGTAACTAACTTATGGCCACGATTACTGATAAAAATCGAGGCTATATGTATACAATATAACCTTAGTTTTTATTAGACCGTGACCAAAACCCTATGGCCTTAGCTTTTAAAAAGATCGAGGCTAAATTTTTGAGACCAAAGATCTCTATTTTAGTATTGCATATTCTCACATCTAGACCAGTTGAGCAGACAAATTTCCTAGCATCCAAACTATAGCTCTACATTATATATATAAGATTGACCCTTTATGCTCCCAAAAAAAACAACAAATAAATTTACAAGTTCTGAGGCTTTGGTCCTAATGGAGTCCAAAAGAGATTAGTCTCTCTAGTGTTTCCACAGCCTACTCTAGCTTACTTATAATGGCCCAATTGGCTCGTCGTTAAAAGGCCAAAGTATACTGATGCCTATATCAACATGATGAAGATAGCATTATAAATCATCTTGTTATGGCTTCTAAAGCCACAAGCTTCTGGATTACTCCTTGTTCTAAAGAATAATTATGTGGCATCTTTTAATGCCTAGAATGTACAAGACCTAATCCTTACCCAGACGAGGTCTAACCAACAATGAGAATCAGGATCTAGGGTTGGCCAAATAGAGTTTCCACATAAAGTAAAAAGTATCCATCTATGGATGCCCATATAGCATTTCTTGGACCATCTAACTTGGAACGATTGGGACCACCTCAAGTAGCTTCTATCCATCGAGATCTATGACACCATATTGAGATCCACATGTGGGGACTCTATCCAAGCCAACCATGTTAACCATATGGCCTTAACGACTAGTGTTCATCCTAAAATTCATTACTCAAATGAAGTACTAATAATTATCCACTCAGTATTTGACTAACATGTATATAACAAAGGTTAAACCAAGGTTGACCCCAATACTTAACTATCTTGGTCGAGTCCCTATTAATACCAAAAGCTATGGTTACATCATGCTCTTATAAGTTTAAGATGCCCAACATGAGTATTTATGATGGTACTAATGATCCTTGGGAGTATATGAAAACATTTAAGGGATGGAACCATGTGTCCATCTTGACATAATAAAGAATACATTCTAGACAATTCTGGAGGATCTTCTTGTGGTACAAGATCTGGAACCATCTTAAAGGAACAAGGACATTCTATGGAATCTTCCAATGCTTGGAGCACCATAATCCTTACTCGCATGTTGCATAGTTAAGACTACTACTTAACAGGACATATAATCCATATTGAGGTCTTCTAAGTTCAATTTTTTGCCTTATAGGCCATGATGTCAACATTATTATTGCCCAATATGCTATATAATCCATACTTCAATATTTTAGTCGGTATAGTCTAAGATGCCCATTCGGGCCACTTCGCATGGGATAACTTGTCTCTTTTAGGCTGTATCGTCCCTTTGCAATATGATGTCACGGTTCAAACTACAAAGTCCCAAGCACCTCTTAAGTTGTATAGTGTGGAACATGTCTCTTAAAGGTATATAGTTCAAGATGTCACCTACCGGGTCACATATGACAATATATTGTGTCGTCAAGTAGGCAATATCGTCTCACTTGATATATCATGTAGACTAAGCCTTGATCGCTCAGAGTATGGCCATCTAATCTTAAGGTCTAGGACTTTGCTATTCAACACCTTCACAAGGGGGAAAATTCATCAATTCAATGGAAAATACTTCTCTAAGTTTAGAAACATCTCGTGCTTCGACCACTTGAGAAAATTAAAGCTCTTTAAGAAAGAGGGTTGATAGATTAAGGGCTTAGCCAATCAACACCTAAACTAACAAATAACCCCAACTTAGAAAAACTATCTATGAACAAAACAAGGCCAAGATATAAAATAAGGCCACGAGTATACAAGCCAAATATCACCTAGAAATCGAACCAAATTATCACCCAACCATATGGGATGAGACCAATAGATGTGTCCACCCAGGAATAAGTGTGGCCATCTATGACTAAGAATGGTTAGCCATAACTAAATGTGGTTGGTTAGGATATGGTTGGCTAAGGACGCGATCAGACAAATAGGTGGAAGGCTAGACATGCCTCGTTAGACTATCTCTTCTTAGATCTAGGACTCGTACTTAACTCTCTACTAGTATATCCTCTTGCCCTTGCACATTGACTCAAAGGTGCACATTCTCACAACTAGATGAAATGACGATAAGGTTTATAAATAAAACTACAAGTAAAGAAGTACATGAATTAGGGCTAAGGATATATATATGTATATATGTTTGGAAGACCCATGCAAGAAAGTAAAGTCTGTAGTATGAAGTTGCAACTGACCAAAAAATTGGATTATGATACACCAAAAGGTGTCCAACCATAACATAACATCCAAGGGTGCACACCTCCCAAGGAAATATTTTTTAAAAAAAGTATGTGATAGTACTCTAAGAGCATACTCCAAAAATCTACCCCAAGTCCACTATGAGAGCACTTGGTTAAATCAATATAATCAACCAAGTCTAGACATGGACTCAATGAAGAAATATATCCTACCCAAATGCATCTCATCCCATCATGGAATGATTTATGTGTTCACTCACATACCATGAGTCTAGAACATGTTTTGAGTCCTCTTAGGTTTCAAAGATTCACATAATGCCCAGAAGGCACCCACCGAAGAAGTGAATGTGGGTCAGGAAGACCCTATAATAAAAGTTTATAAAATTTTTTTATACACGGTCAGGGCCATTGCCCTTAGGTATCATCTTATCCTAAGGCTTCAAAGATGATAATAGCCGTAGAAGGACAAAGGGTTTCAATAAGAATTATGTTTGCAAGTACGTAGGCCATGTGTGGCCACACTTGGAAGATTTGACAAGGCATAAAGTCCAATAGTAAATCAACAAGTGTGACTAAGCTACCTTGACTTTAGCAAGTCCAAGGCCCTCATACAACAGTAATAATGGATTGAGAAGTATGAGGCATTTATTACTTCACCATGTCATGCACTTATGCTAAAGTAGCGAATAAGAAGCATCCTAATAGGCGATTAATGCACTTTTAGGGCCCAGAAAACCAAATAGTTCATAGAAGTTGGGTGAATTAAGTTATAGATAGAATGCACCCTAGCAATAGGCTTTGTGCTCCATAGTACAAATAATGTGGAAAATAGCTTAATTGGGTTCCTATCGTCCCTTAAATGGCCATAAACCTGGAAAGATGGCCATGGTTCGAATTTCATGCCATTCTAGGTCTAAGAATCATTTTGGGTTTATGTACCACATCAAAAGAGTAAACTTAGGTTAGTGGAATTCCAACAAGGCATGCACCCCTACTAAGGTAATGAATAAAAAGCATCCCAATAGGTAAGCTTTGTAGTTTCAAGAACCAAGCCATTAAATGGACGAAAGAGCCCTACTTTTTGTACTTCTCAAAAAGTGTCTAGGACTTTGCTAGGCTGAACTTCATTGTCTAGGACTTGGCTTTCTAGGGTTTTACCAACTAGGAATGCATTGACCATGACTTTATTGGTAGACTTCATTGGCTAGGACTTTGTTGGCAAGAAATTCATTGGCTAGGACTTTATAGGCTCGTACTTTAATGGTCAAGACTTTGTTGGCCAGGACTTCATTGGCCTGGACTTCATCAACTATGAATTTTTTGGCCACCAATATGTATTATCTATTCAATCACCATGCCATGTAGTCTTCCTAGCTCTATCTCTAGCTCAACACACACCTTTGGCTGACATAAATGCCAATGGTGGTAGAAATTTTTTTCAAGTGCGACTTCCAATTTATGGGAGGATGAAATATAGTTAAGGATGAGACTTCAAAGGCTTAGAAAAGCCTTCTCACTAACTCATTTTCTACCCAGAAATGAAGAATATAATAAGCATGATCGATAATACATAAAACAAAAGTCACCATGTAACCCCAGGCTTGACTTCATAAGTACCAATGTTGACTTTGATATAACCCCCTAACTGGGAGTTCGATTAAAAATATGAAAACACTATCAATGAGAGGAAGCCACCTCACACATTTTTAATAGTTGTATATGACATGAAATCCCTCATCTGGATCGATAAAATAGTATCCAAAAGTGGGCCTAGAGCTCGTAGTGTGATTGAAAGGGTTTTAAATCTAGGTAATGACAAGAATTACACTTAGATTTTCTTGCCCAAGAGTCATATGGGGCTTATATTGGATGTAATTTTGTATATCACACATGACAAGAAAATAGTATTCCTAGTTAGTAAAAAGCCTTATAAGACGTGCTTAGTAAATAAAATAAGCATGATTGTACGATAATCTCAATAAAGAGATAAAAGACTAATAACTATATGCTAATTATTCTAAAGAGATAATTACGATTAGATGTTCATGATGCTACAAAGGTCTATCTAAGTAGGCAAGAGATATCTATTAAGTTAACTTATTTTACTATATATACTCACATATGTATGCATTTATTATATTCCATATCTCACACATAACAAAAAATCACAATTAAACACCTACTTTTTTCTAAATAATAGAGCAAGACTTAGATCTTTTCGAATCTTAATAATGTTATTAACTTAAGCATCAAAAAATCAAAAATCACCTCCAACAATGATCAGAGGTCCTAATTTTTATCTTACATATGCACATAAGATAATCATATTTAACATTGACAAAAATGAAGAAGTGTTTTCGTTTATCAATTTTCAAAACAAGGTACCAAATGTCAAAGTTATAGAATCAATTAACAGCAGTTGAATCTCAAGTTGAATACGGAGGAATATACTTATTTGATAAATTTAAATCCAAAACTTATCCAAGACAAAAAAAAAAAAACAGAGATAACAAAGACATTTCTGCACTAACTTCTAAACCGTTGCAAAGAGAACAAGTCTTTGCAAGGCTTAAACGTTCATATTGGTCTATAAATAAGTTTAATGGGTAGTATTATATTATCCAATAATTGAGATTTAAAAAGTTAGTTTTCTTTCTCCTGTTATTTATAAATCTAAATAATTGATATAACTAAGAGTAATAAATTGTAATAATAACAATAATATTATATATATATATATATATAAAGTATTATTGTTATTATTATTATTATTATTATTATTTCTAAATATATAATACATGCAGAAGATAACCACTAAATGGACCCGTATACGCATATATATTTCCTATATCATGATTAAATATGGATATGTAATGGGTCTCATCGACATCATCCCTTTGAATTTTCGTTCAAGATTTGTATTAGATGTCTAATTTGAAGACTCTGGCTTCGATGAGAAAAGGTGATGAATGACACTGTTATATCAATCTGGTACTCTCTAGGATAAAGAAAAATATTGTTAAAAAAATAATTATATATTTTATCTTATAATTTAATATTATAAAATTTTAAAAAATAAAAATATCTTTATATCATTAATAAAATTTATTCTGAAAATATAATTGTTCTAAATATAATTAAAAAATGGATGATAATTTATGGAAGAAAGGAAATTCAAGTATTTTGTTTTGATTGATTGCTGTATATGCATGCTAATTAAGCATAAATTTATACCTATATAAATTATTGTGTGATATAGTTTAAAATAACTTTAAAATAATATAATTATTTATTTTTTACAAAGATTCTAGATATAATAAAATTAAAAATAAATTTATGAGTATTTAACGTTTATATCGTAGTATATATGTAGAAGGGATCCTAAGATATGCTCTAAAACAATAGAATCCCATAAGATTTGGGTTGCTCAACATTATGTATTTAAAGTATGTTGATCAAATGAATATGAAAATTAAGTTGTCTCATAGTCAAGGTTTTTTTTAAAAACAAAGTTAAAAATGTGATTTGCCTAGGGTGCATGTGGTATGATTCTCCTTTCCATACTACTATCATAAACCCAAATTTAAATTACATTTATATAATTTTTTTATTTAATAAAAAAATATTTAAGTGTGTTTTTTAAAAAAATAAAAAAATAATTTTATTAAATTAACACATTAAATTATAAATTGTAATATCTTAGATAAATTAGTGATCAAATGCTAGATAAGAGAAAAATATCACAAGGATCCTTTACTTATTGTAAAATTAAGTGATGCACTTTTATTTTTTGACAATTTACTCTTATTATTATTAAAAAGTAATCGCACATAGATAAAATTAATTTTTCATTCATTTTATTAATTGTATTAGATATAGATTTTTTTTAAATTTGAATAAGTTGTAATTGAATAAATAATAAAATAAAATAAATAAATGTATAAAAAATAATTATTTATCTTTGTAGAACCACTTTTAATAACTAGTTAATAAAACATGTATTTTTTGTGAAGAAATTTAGTTCAAAGTATTGCAATTAATAATAATATAATACAATTAATTTAAATGATATATAAATATTTATTTTAAAAATGTATAAAGTTTAATTGATAATCGTTCGATTTTTAGGTTTCTTAGATGTCACAGCCCACAAACTTGGATTTGTACTCGAGCACCTAATTTTAAGCTCAGGTCCATTCAAACAGTTCTAAATTTATTAAATTAGCATTTTAAACTCTATTACACTATCATTTTGTAGTTTTTTGATTTTTTGTTTTAAACTATCTTTCACTTATTGCTTCAAAATGATCAAACAATGCTTAATATAAAGCAACATATAACGAGAACTATCGTCCACAAGTAGAAGAAAATATCTCATTCTATTATTACTAATAGCAGGTGTAGATCCTTATATATCAACACGGATAATATCAAAGGTATTAAAACTTCTCTAATGAACATGCATGTTTTAAAGGGAGTATATTATTTCTCTTGATTTTGTTACATTATAAGTCAAAAGTTCAAATTGCATAAATCAAAAAATTCAAAGTAAAAATTAAAGTGGTGAGCTAAAAATTTGTAAAAAAAAAAAAGTATGTGTCATGATTAATCTCAGATATAAAACCACAAACAATAATAATAACATTCGATAATTTTATAACTTTAAAATTTATTAATTAAATAAAATTTCATTTATTGCTCAAATTATTTAATTTTCTCATTGATCAAAACTATTATATAATTGGATGCATGATTTAATAATACATTTTAAATTAAATAAAAAGAATTACTTTGATATCATTTTGATTGTTTGTATTATATGTATTAATAGCTCAACCTATTACATTTAAAAGTATGAGAAGAAAATGCAAAAAGTTTTAAAATCTTTAAAATATTGAATGCATTATAAATCATAGACGAAAGTAAAAAAAAGTGTCTTTTTTAAATTTTTTTAATCACATTTTATGATTGTAATTTTTTTAAGATTAGTAATTTAGCACATATATAGATAATTTTTTACTTTTTAATTCTATGATAATAAACAATTATTATAATGTCTATAAATATTTTTATTTTCTTTGTTAATGTAATTTCATTAATTTTTTCATATAGAATAAAATATTTCATAAAAAAATAAATATTTTAGGAGGTTTTTGATTTTTGATTTTAATTCTTCCACTAAAAGATAATTATTAATAAATATATTTAATTATTTATACACTAAATATAATTTAAAAAATAAATTAAAATTTAACACATATCTAGGATAATTTTAGTTTTCTTTTTTAATCCGTAATAATAGATAATTATTATAATAATTATAAGTATTTTGATTTTTCATTTTAATTCTCTTACTAAAAGATAATTAATGCATATAATTAATTACTTTTTTACATTAAATATAATTTAGAAAATAAATTATCTAAAATTAAATTATAGTTAGATTATTTTTATGATAAAATAAATTGATACTTGCAGTAGCTTTTTTGTAGAAATCTTTTGATTTTTTTTCTTTTATTCATGCACTTAAATATGATTATTAACACATTTAATCAATTATTTTTACATAATATAATTTAGAAAATAAATTAAATATAACACATATTTAGGAGTTTTTAATTTTTTTCTTTTATTCTTTTATTAAAAGATAGTTATTAATACATAAAGTTAATTGTTTATACACTTCTATAATTTAGAAAATAAATTTGGCATTTGACAAATATTTTGGAGAATTTAGTTTTTCATTTTCATTTCACAATAATAAAAAGTTATTATAATTATCAAGAGTATTTTAATTTTTCCTTTTTTATAAATATCTTCTAAGAGAGAATTTATAAATTTTAAACTTACATAGAATCAATTATTTTAGGTCTTTTTATTTTTCCTTTCAATTCCCTTACTAAAAAATAATTAATACATATAATAAAATATTCTTATACTTTATATAATTTAGAAAATAAATAAAATAAAATTATATATATATGAATTATATTATATAAGGAAATACATTGATATTTTCGGAAGATTACACCAATCAAAATATGATACTTATAAGGTGATCATCTCTATATGAAAATATAAATTGATTTTTTTATAATTATTACAAGATAATAAAATTAAATTATCATAAAATAAATATAAACTTTAAATATTATTTTTAAAATAAATATGAAATTTATGAATTTTCCTTCGCTAAAATTAAATACCATATATCCTAGTCTTGGTAAAAGCTGTAGCTTTATCCTGTAGTAGTTTGATGGTCAATAGGTAAATGATACATATACACACATTTATGGAGGCATAATGATTTTTATTTTTGAATAATTATTTAATAAAAAAAATAAGATTGACATATTATTATTTTTTTATTTGTTACTTTTTGAGTTATATTGAGATAAAGAATTAACTTATTTATTTTATTAATTTATAATTTTAAATGTATTTTTTTAAAATATAGAATTTTTGTGCACCATTTAATAATTATATAACTTCTATGAGTTTTTATCCTTTAAATTATATGTATAAAATATAATCACATTTTAAATAATTATTTAAAGGAAATAAAAAAATTAAATAACAACAATAAAATTAAACCAGTTATTTATAAAAAATAATTCTAAATTATAATATTGAAAAAACAATAAAAATAACCTTTTGATTGAAGATTAAGTACTAAATTAAATTTTGAATTATATTTATGTGTATTTTTTTATAATTTTATTTTAAATATTATAATTAAAAAAAATATTTGATATGAAAATAAAAATTAGTATTTTATAATGCTAAATTATAATGTATGAACCATACGTATCTATACTTTATATAAAAGTCTAAATCAAGTTTTATAAACTTTTGAGTAAAATTTTCCATGTACTTTTAGAGTAATGACTTTATTGTATAATTTAATTAAGATTTATTTTTTTATCAATTAATAGCTTAATACTGATAATTATCTAGATTAAATTTATTTATCTGTTTTTTCTTCAAGGTTATTTATCATTTTTTTGTTAATTATCTTTTGTCTGATATTTTTTTTCTCAATTAAGTAATATAAATCAAGTGGTAAATTATTAATAACTAAAATATTAATAATTATTTAGATTATATTTATTTATCTTTTTTTATACAAGATTATTTATCTTGTGTAACATAAAGAATTATCATTTTTTTAAGTAATCATCTTAAGTCTATTTTTTGTCAATTTATTAATATATATTAAGTAATAATTTATTAGTAGATAAAATATTGACAAGTTTTTATATTAAAATTACTTATCTTTTTTTATATAATATTAGAAATTTTAAGTAACACAAATAATTATCATTCTTTATTTAATTATCTTAAGTCTTTTTTATATAATATAAATTTAATAATAAATTATTAGTATATAAAATATTGATGTAAATTAAATTATTTATCTTTCACTTATTTAAGATGATTTATATTAAGATATTGATAATTTTATATATTAAAATTAATATCTTTTTTAAAGAAGGATATTTGTCTTAAGTAACATAAGCAATTATTATTATTTTTAATTATCTTAAGTCATATTATTTTATCAATTATATAATAAATTATTAGTAACTAAAATATTGATAGGTATCTAGAATAAAATTATTTATTTATTTTTATACAAGATTATTGATATTAAGTAACCTAAAAATTATCAATTTTTTGATTAATTATTTGAATATTTATTTTTATCAATTAAGTAATAAATTATCAATAGTTAAAATATTGATAATTTTGTAAATTATAATTACTTATTTTTTTTATACAATGCTATTTATCTTAAATAATATAAATAATATTTTTCACTACTTATTTTTTTAAGTCTTTTTTTATCAATTAATTAATAAATTAACACAGCAAAATTAAGTGAGCTTGGCTAGTATTGAAAAAAAAACATTTTGATGAGAAATTAGGAACTAAATTGATATATATCTATGCCTATTCTTCTTATCCTTATAAGTTTTGAAAAAAAAAACAATTTGATATGAAAATAAAATTAGTATTTTCTAATGTGATTAAGTTAAAAACAATAAAATCCTTAAACTAAAAAAATGTCATATATATATATTATAACTATGTTAATCAATTTAGCCAGAAAATTTTAATTTTTCAATTTAAAAGATCATATGCACATAGTGAGACGTAAACAAAAAATAAGTTGCATGATTTTTGTATGAATTGAAATATGTTTGATAAGATAAACATGTATTTGTCTAGATGGATAAATCCATATTTATAATATGTAAGAGAGAGATACAAATCCCGACAGGAACTATTGCAATTGTCACTCAATTGATAAATAAATATTTTCAAAACATAAGAGCTAGACTCGAACTCCTGTACGGGTTATTATAAAGGTGTCAATGTAAGTATTTTTCTTTGCAATTATGCAACTTGATTTAAATAATTTCCATTGAATTTATTTTTGGTATTCATATAAATCATACTTAAAATAATTTTAAATAAAAATATCCTTATATTTTAAAATATTACCTTCATATTTTATTTTAAATCTTTGTACTACTACAAAATCTAATGGTTTCATAGGTTTTTAACCTAATAAAATCTAATGGTATTCATATATATCATAAAATAGTTGTTTTATTACAATAAACCTAATCTAATAATTTTGAATATATACAAATTGTTTTCAACACAAACTACTTTAATAAAAAAAAAATACCTATATTTATTGTCAAAAAAATTTCTTCAACAAATATTTTTGTCTGGACGTTCGTCCCAATATCTTCCGTGGTAAAAAGGTTTTTCTTAACAAAGCAATGTTTATTGGAAAAATATTTTTCCTACAAACTATTTGTCTAATATTGTATTTTTTCTAACAATTTTTTTTGTCGAAAAAAGTATATTACTTGACAAAAATATTGTAGGAAAAAATTTTTCCTTGGCAAAGTTTGTCTGTGAAAATAGTTTTCTCCCGTAAAAAAAATTATTTAGAATTAAAAATAGTCTTGTATGATATGGGAAAAAAATACTTGAAATTAAAAATTAGAAATTTCTAATAATGTATATACTTCATTTATTTATTTATTTTAAAAACCCACATAATACAAAGCATGCTTTAACAAATAAAAAAAGTATAGAATAACATCTTAACATGAAATCATGAAAACTATTAAATTTAATACGTATACCTTAAAAGGATATCAAAGAAATACCTCACTTACTACTCCTGCCATAAAACGAACATATATAACAAATATCTCAAAAGCTAATTCATCGATCAAAGAAGATATAGAAATGATAATTTGTATTACAATACCTTGCAATGAACAAATGACAAGACATACATGAGTAATCTATATTGCCATTTTGTGATTTAAAAAATTAAAAATAATTAGAAAATGAGGATCCATAATGTTTCCTTATTTGAACTGCTTTCAAATAGAAGATAAAAATTTACTATTAGTCTATGATATTTGCTTCAATAATGAATTCCTATGGCATGCAAGTTTTATCAATAAGTACACGTGAAAGCAATCAATCACAACTATAATTATTTTTCAAGACAAAAGTATTCAAAAAAAAAAAAGTCTCTTTTAGTAACTTCCAATTGACCTATATGTAATTAATGATCGTTGTATTCAATCCTTGAACAACTCCAAATACTTCACGATATATTCTTTTTACGACTACAAAAAAGAGTATTTAAGTCATTATGTAAAGTTGATTTAGTGTAGAATCGACGCTACTTTTTACATGTATTTTTTAAATTAAAAAAAGTAGTTTATAATTGAAATTGTTTTTTAGATACAATGTTTGTTTAGGTCATTTATTATTTTATTTGACTCTTTAAAATTTAAGTTGGATATATATATATATAGTATAATTTTTTTTAGACAATTGGTTTTTAAAATTATATAATTTTTTGTATTTGTTTGGATATTTAAATTTATTTACGTACGTACAATATATCTTTATTTAATTTTGTGTATTTGTTTAGATATTATTTTAATTTTTTTTTCTTTTTCTATAGTACATATATATATATATATATTTTCAAATAAAATAATAATTGACAAAAAACAATTTCAATTTTAAATTGCGTGGATAGTGTTGGTTCGTCACGTCAACCGATGCTATGTTCTACGTGTATTTTTAAATTAAAAAACGCAGTTTATAATTGAAAATGTTTTTTAGGTCAATTATTATTTCATTTGATTCTTTAAAATTTAAGTTGGGTATATATATAGTATAATTATTTTAGACAATTGATTTTTAAAATTATATAATTTTGTGTATTTGTTTAGATATTTAAATTTATTTACGTACGTACAGTATATCTTTATTTAATTTTGTGTATTTTTTTGGATATTATTTTACAATTATTATGTTTTCTTTTTCTATAGTACATATATATATTTTCAAATAAAATAATAATTGACAAAAAAATCAATTTTAAATTGCGTGTATAGCATCGATTGACGGGGCAAACCGATGCTACACACGTGGTAGTGTCTGTTCACCACGTCAACCGATGCTACTCACGTGTTATTTTCATTCTTCTCTTTTCTTCACCAGCAGAATTCCAAAAATTCCAAATTTCTCTTCCCCCGAGCTCACCCTCCACACTTTCTCAATTTTTGACCACCTCCGACCACCATTTCTAATGTCGTTTTGTGAGTTATATTCTTTTTCTCATTATCTTTCAGATCCCCTATTTTTTTTTAGCGAAATACTCAAAAAATTTATACCCATTTTCTCACTTATTCTCACTTACAAAACACCCATTTTTTCTTCATTTTCTTCATTTACTTTTGTAAGTATTTCTATTAATTGTTTTTACTTATTATTTAGTTTGCTTTATTTTTTGTATAAATTTTTGATTTATGTATGTTTTGTATTATGCTTGTTATTATATGTTTGATTTATTTTTTGTGTGAATAATATATACATTCAAACCAGTGACCATTTATTTGTTCTATAAAAATTGCAATATTATTATGAGCTTTTCTATTACTATCTTGCAACTTTAAAAAAATAGTGGATACATACTAATATAACGATTGAAGTATTTTATTTTTATAATTTAAAATAATTTTGTTTTAGTTTTAAAAAGGATATATTTAATTTCAAAAGTTTAAAGTAATACTTATTATTTTGAATTTTTAAGATTTAATTGTATAATTTTTTAGTCACGAGGTTGGAATGTTTTAGTTGAAAATAACATAATTAAAGGATTAATTTTATAAAACTATGAGTTGTGTTTAAAGAGAAGTTTTCTAATTTTTTTTATAAATTAAATTATTATTATTAAAATAATATTTTTTAAAAAATAAATAATTAAAAAGGATAAAATACAAGATAAAATAAAATTTTAATATAAAATTATTTTAAAAAAATTAATAATAAATTCTAACATAAAATTATTTAAATATATTATTTATTTAAAAATAAAAATAATAAAATTTTCAAATAAAAATAGTGACAATAAATAAATATTAAAAAAAATATGATTTATAATTTTGTTTTATAATTTTTAACTATTTATTTATTTAATACCTATTTTTTTAAGATTATTACAACTATATATATATATATATATATATATATATATTATTTGTATAAAAAAGATATCTCTTAATTATAACTTCTCTTAATTTATATATAATAATACTTGAAATATATTTATCGGATACATAATTAATTAATATGTTTAATTAATGTCATTAATAGAAAATGAACAAATATTGGATGTCAAAGTGTAGAATTGAGTAGGACTACATTTTTTGAATTGAAAGTTTCATGGAATTTGCTTGTAGAAATAGTAATATTCTTATAAATGTTGGTATTATCATGAAGAAAATATTGATAATATTCATGGGGAAGAGATAAATAAGAATGTGAGTGGATTACATACATCTTATCATAATGTACAGACATAAAATATGTTTCATAGTGTTGAAGATGAACTACATGAGGATGATCCAGAAACCTTTAAAAAACTTCTAGAAGATGCCGAAAAACCATTATATCCAAAATGCAAAAAATACACTAAGATGTCAAGATTGGTTCATTTGTATAATGTGAAGGCAAAACATGGTTTTTTTGACAAAGGATTCACATAATTACTAAATCTACTAGTTGATATGTTTCCTGAGGGTATTGACTTGCCATCTTCAATGTATGAAGTGAAGAAATCTCTTAGTCGATTTGGCATGGAATATCATAAGATTCATTCTTGTCCAAATGATTGCATTCTTTATAGAAAAGAATATGAGACATTAGATGATTTTCTAATGTGTAAAGAATCGAGATGGAAGCATGGTACAAATGAGACAACACATAAGAAAGGCGTGCCTACAAAAGTTCTTTGGTACTTTCCTCCGATTCCTCACTTTCAAAGGTTGTTCAAAAGTAAAGAGACATCAAAGATGTTGACTTGGAATTCAGATAATCGATCTGATGATGGGGTGCTACGTCATCCTTATGATTCTCTAAATTGGAAAGTAATAGATAATATATCTCCTCAATTTGCATCTGACCTACGTAATCTTCATCTTGCCATTGCTACTGATGGAAATAATCCACATAGTTCCCTTAGTAGTAGATATAGTTGTTGGCCACTAATTATGGTAACATATAACCTTCCTCCCTGGTTGTGTATGAAAATAAAATTCACGATGTTAACATTATTGATCTCAGGATCGAAACAACCCGATGTTGATATTGATGTATATTTGTAACCTCTTATAGATGATTTAAAGACGTTGTGGAATGATGGTGTAAATGTTTACGATACATATAAAGAAGAGCACTTTAACTTGATGAGTGTCCTTTTATGAACAATTAATGATTTTGCTACCTGTGGAAACTTATCAGGATATGCAACAAAAGGTTACAAGGGATGCCCTATATGTAGTGATGGAACTTCTGCAACTTATCTTGTTCACGGATGAAATATTTCTTATAAAAGGCATAGAATATTTTTTCCATATGGACACAAGTTTAGATACCAAAAGAAACTATTCGATGGTGAAGAAGATCATGATCATGCAACTCGACATTTGCGAGATGTTGAGATATTAAGGCAATTGAATGGTATGACATTCAAATGATATGGAAAGATGAAAAAAAACTCACTAAGGTAGGGAAACAAAAAGTCAACTAATGAAATGGGTGAAAATGAAAAAGAGTTTGAACCAACTTACCATGGTTGTTGGAATAAAAAATCAATATTTTAGGAATTACTTTATTGGAAAGACCTACACATTCGTCACATCTTAGATGTCATGCACATTGAGAAAAATGTATGTGAGAGCTTGATTGGTACTTTACTTAATATACCTGGAAAAACAAAGGATGGAATTAAAGCAAGACTGGATTTAAAGAAACTAGGCATACAACTTGAATTGGCACCAAGGGTGGAAAATGATAAGAATTGGATATACTTGCCACCAACATCATATACAATGTCAACAAAAGAGAATGATGTATTTTGTAAATGTTTGGAGGGTGTGAAAGTTCCTGATGGTTACTCATCCAACTTAAGAAATTTTGTGTCCATCACCGATAAGAAACTTTATAGATTGAAATTACATGACTGTCATATATTAATACAATAGTTATTACCAGTTTCTATTAGATCAATTCTTCCAAAACATGTCTGATTATCAATAATTCGTCTTTTTTCATTCTTCAATACAATATGCAAGAAATCTATATCAATTGGTGAGTTAAATTCTTTACAGAAAGATGTTGTAGAGACTTTGTGTCTAATTGAAAAATATTTTCCTCCTTCTTTCTTCGATATAATGATTCACTTGTGTGTTCATTTAGTTCGAGAGGTTCAATTGTGTGGACCTACTTACTTAAGGTGGATGTATCCTTTTGAGAGATATATGCAAGTCCTTAATTATATGTAAATAATAGAAATCGACTTGAAGGATGCATGGTGGAACACTACATTACTGAAGAGACCATTGAGTTTTGTTCTGAATACTTTAGTGGTTGCACTGAAATTGGGAATTCTACGCACAAGTTGTTCTTAGACCATCACATGATCCAAGTAGGTAACCCTATGCTTGATGGAAGTAAGAATTTTTTTATTGATCACACTCGATGAGAAAAAGTATACCAAATCATTTTGGTAAATAATAATGAGGCATAACCGTACATAGAGTAAGTGATGTTTAACCTTTCCATTTATGCAAAAATCATTTTTTATTTAACTATTAATGATGATATATACTTCATATATCTTTAATAACATTACCGGATGCATTTAAACTTATTGAAGATTGATCCTCGTTATAAAAAAGAGAGAGGAGAAAAATGATTGTATGATGAACATAAGTGAGAGCTTATTAATTGGTTTCGCAACCATGTAAGTATCACAAACAAAAATGGCTTAATATGTTTTAAAACTTCGCTCTAAACATATTTAATGTTTTTGTATACTTAGATTCGAGATGAACTCAAGAAATCCAATTATAAAATAATAGAAAGTTTACAATGGCTTGCATATGGGCCAAAATTCGATGTAAAATCATTTTCTAGTTTCACAATAAATGGATCGAGGTTTACGACTCAAGCTAGGGACAAAGTCCGAGTAAATCAGAATAGTGGTGTGATGATGGTTGCACAAACTATGCAATTTTCCAGTTCAAAAGATGGTAATATTGTACTTTCTGATAGAACATATTATGGCATAATACAAGAGATTTGGGAATTGGATTATGAGGTTTTCATGGATCCTAGGGTAACAGAGCTTCTAGATCCAAATGATCCATTGGGGTATTTGAAAAGAATGGGTTGGGCAAATATACTTGATGCTCCACTTAACCCAGATGATAGAGTACATGTACTATTTGATGCTACTCGTAATCCAATAGGGGAAAATGGCCAACAATTGAAATCCTCTATTGGTAGACTTGTGAAGTCCAGTACACCAATCAATATAAATGATTGGTCTCAGGTTGACGATATAGAAAATTTCAAAATATGGATAACCATTTGTGTAAGTCTCTTATATTTTATAATCAATTACATATATTATATCTTTTTTGTATTTTATCTAATCTTTATAGATGAATTTCAAATTATTAGGGAAGATATCAGAATATACAAATGCATAAAATTCTCCCTAACTGTACTAGAAAGTCTTCAAATCTTGAAGTTAGATATAAAATAGTATTATTAATTTGTGTTAATTTATAAATATTTTTATATTTATTTTCCTCAATTTATTTTCATGTCTTGGTTAATAAATTTTCATAATTTATGTAGGAAGCTGAATTGGGTAGACTGGTTACCCGAACTGAATATTACATAGAAACAAAGACTCCCAAAATGAAGAAGTCAAGACTAATGACTAAGCGAGGAGAAGAACAAGTAAATAAGTTGGTTAGTAATTTCGGTTGATACCAAGTCTTAATGATTTTTAATAAGTGATGTAATAATGAATGATATGTTTGTGTGCTTTATTATTTGTAGAGAGCTGTTCAAGAACAAATATCCAGGGTGAAATAATCGATGAGCTTGGGAGAGATGCTCTATATCATGCATCCGGACACAACCATCGTGGTCGTGTTAGGGGAGGTAGCCAATATGATGGTTATATGAAGTATTTTAACATTCTAAAACAATGCCTTAGACGTTTAGTAAGGAGAAGTACACTAAAATTGAAGAAGAACTCAACTTCTTTAAGGCCTCAATGTTAAGTGAGATTGCCACTATAAAATAATATCATTCACAAGACATGTCAGGCATGGTGTCATTCTACAAGAAGGGCATGCCATATTGGCTAAGCATGCAACCATCCATTCCAAGCATGCCACCATACATGACAGACATGCCACCATCCTGTTAGACATGCCACCCATACAATCTCATTGTGCTCAAACTATATTCAGTATGGGATATAGTCATCCTATTGGTCCTCCCTATATGCCAGGAATGCATATGCAATCAAGTAGTGGTTCATTTTCTCCAATGCAATTTGTGCATTCTTACCATTAATCAAACCACAATGATTGTTTTGGTGAGAATGTACATCCAATAGCTACCCCACATGGGAGTCCTCCTCTATTTGATGAATCATATTCATCAACGGACTTTGTTGCTATTGGAACGGTATATCAATTGAGCGATGATCGGATGATTCATAATCAATATTTTCCTAATCATTGGTGAATAGTAATTGATCAATCATTGCTTCATGATTGTCTATTACCTGTGCCTTCTGATGCTACCACAGTCCAAGAGGCGGTTGGACAGTATGTGGCTTGGCCATCGATTCAAGTTGTTCTAAATTTTGACGGTGTACTATTTTTTAACTTAATAGATAACACTTGTTTACTACTATTATTTTATTATATCTTTTATTGTTACTAACATACATAATACTTTTTTTAGTCTATTATACCACAACTCTTAAATGCGGCACATTTAAGAGATATGAAACAAGTATCTCGTGGTAAATCTATGTATAGTGGCCAATCATCGCGCACCAAGTCATTCAAGAAGAAGCCTTGGAAAAAGTATAGTTATGATTATGCTTTAAACTTTAGCAGAAATCTTGACGCTTTGATGATTGTTGTTCGGAGGACATCTAACATAAATGATGGATGTACTGTGCCACTTCCTATATAAATTTTTGGTGTGGACCTCGGCCAAACTTATATATCGATCAAGTGCATATTGCAACTATTTGAATATCAAATGATCGATTTAAGTATAATTCAAGTGTGGACAAGGTGAATCCTCAATCTATTTAATTTTCTTTCATTTGTGTAAAACACATATAATTATATTTATATTATCTAATTACTTATATATATATATATCTTTTATATAGGGCGTGTTATTATCGACTTCAGCATAATCACTCATCACATTTAGCAATGTTTTATGATTTTTCATATATCAATCAATATCAAGAGAAGAATGTTAGCATCAGAGCTAAACAATTATATGATAGGACATTAATGCTTAACATAAATCAAAAGTTGATAATCCCTTGGTCACTAAGGTTTGAACAAGGCCAAAATCATTAGATGTTGGTAATCATTGATATGTTCAATATGCTTGGTACTGTGACTCAGATTCCATAGAACTGAGTAAAGATACAAAAACACTTGTTAAAATGTAAGAGTTATAACTAGATATTGGTTTCTTCTATTATTTTTTGTAATATTTAATAAAAAAACTAACCGTTTTAAACCTTGATGGGGCATGGAAGTTATGTAACAAGTTTAGGGGCATTGCCCTTAAAAATCTCATAAGCTTATTTGGACAAAAGTTATGGTATATACAAGCAAATATTAATAATTTTATTAATTTTACAATTTTATAATAAAGATGTTCGAATATGAAAAATCATGTACAATTTTTTTTGTAGGTTCCACAACAAAATAATGGAGTCATGTGTGGTTATTATGTCGTGAATTTTATGAGCGAAATCGTCACAAATATCAAAATTCTAATTGATGATGTGGTAATATCTTTTACCCATATACAAAATTGTTTTTAACATATTTGAGTTATTTTTGTAAATACATAAAATTACATTCTTATTTTGATTTTAAATACATATAGTTATTTGGTTAGAATAAGACGGGCTATGACCAGCAAATTTTTGATGATTTATGAGAGGAATGGACAGAACACATGGTTCAAATTATATCATCACAAGAAGAATTAGGAGAAGATTTTGATGATCTTGAATAGCATATGACAACATAACGGTAATTTTTTAATGATTTAATTTCTCTATTCTTGTGTCTGAAGTCCCTTGTTTGATGGATGTTTTGTTTGATGGATGGTTATGTGTTCATGTATTTAGGGGAATGCATTGTTTTATGGACCTATTTTTGGCCCAAACTTCATCTCATCTCTCTTGCCTACTTTACTTACGACAACATCATGGTAGCACTTTATTAATCATTTGTTTATAAATATGAAGTTATCTGGAATCTCTACTGGTATTTTTAATGCTATAATGAGCTCTAATATGAAGTCAAGTGTAACTCATATTTTGTTACTTGACTTGTATGAGTTTTGGTGCCCATGAACGTATTACAAAATTGTTCCATATGTTTAAGAGCACCAAACTCATACAAGCCAAGTAACAAATCGGAGTTACACTTGATTTCATATTTAGAGCTCATTATAGCATTAAAAATACCAACAGAGATTCCAGATAACTTCATATTTATAGATAAATGATTAATAATGTGCTAATATGAGTTCGAAGGGTTATATCGCTCGGATGTCGCTATGGTAATATCTTTTTATGGTAATATTTATAATGATTTAATTTCTCCATTCATATGTCTCTGAAGTTTAGACTGCTTGTTTGATGCATGTTTACGTGCTCATGTATGTAGGGGAATGAATTGTTAAATGTATTAGTTTTTTTTTTTCAGTTTCCTTGTCACAATGCTGGTGATTCTAAGCCAACCAAGCTTGCTCGTACAATCTAATTACACTTTGATGACATTATTTTATTTATAATTTAAGTTAACTATATATATATATATATATATATATAGTGTATATACATTATTTGTTTTTGTAATAAATTTAATTATCAAGTAATTAATTATATTTAAATTTTCAATTATTTGTATTATTATTATATTTTGGTTTTTTATGCTATATATATTGAATACATGGTGGAGTCAAAAATGAGAATAAAAAAAAATCATTACACGTAAAGTCAGTTGACCGCGTGAACCGACTTTACATTTTAAGTCACTCAATTTAAAGTCGGTTTTGAACCGATTTTAAAACCCGTTTTTATAGTAGTGTTTGCATCAATATCCTGACTTAGCGCTTCAAATAAAGCAACAATTGTATAATAATAAGCACTACCATAACGAGTTACATTAAATCTCCCAACACTAGAGATTTCTAAATCCACGAAGATTAATGGATTTTCTTTTATGTTTCACAAGAATTTTATCTTTAAGAATCTATCCCTTTTTTAACTTTGTATGTCAGTATGTTGATAAGACAATTCTATCTAAATGCTTGAGTACCTACCATAGAAATGCAATGATATAGGTCTTCTAGGAGGACCTTGAAACTCATTAGTTCTTCTATGTTGAAGAACCCACGCAACAAAAAACAAGCCTCCTCACCTTAGAATTGCAAGCTTGCAAAGTACCAAGGAAAAACACATTAATCCAACATAACTGTATATATCAAGCTAATAAATAAACAATAGCACGATTAATCAACACTTTTTGATTCTTAGGCAAAATTCTGAATGCATACGTGCTTCTGTCCATGATCTTATGCAAGTAAGACATACTAAGCTATCGACATGGTTAGCAGCAAGAACGACATAGTAGTCACTTGGCCTACGCTAATAGCAAAAAATAAGTAATTGAAATGATAAGAAAATAAAGGAGATCATCACAAAAAGAGAAGAATTAAAAGCAATAATAGAAAATTCATTCTATGGGTCAATAGCAAATAACTGATATATCTCATGCAATTGATCCATAACACTTACTTCTATGGGTCGATCAACCTTAAGCAAATTATGGCTTCGGGATTGAACCAGAAAGAACTGTACAAAGGTCACAAGACAAACATTAGTTAAAACTTGAATTTGATTATAAAAAGGATAAAGAACTCAACACCAAATATGCTTAGGAAGTGGATATAAAAAAAATGTACAATAAGATAGAACAAGCTGCCTGACATTAGGAACAAAGAACTCTACTGGATGGCACTCTTGTTCATAAATGAAGCATAATTAAGTGAACATCAGATGGAAAGTATTCTTATTATGTTAAAAAAAATCATATAGAGAAAGCAAATACATACTATGATACTTTAATACGATTTTGTTATATTTTTATACCTTCGCCTCTCCAGAAGTTACAATTTACAATTATAACTCAGGAAATCAACATATGTATGCATCTCTATTGACTGCCAATATTCAAAAAACATATATATTAGAAGAGTAGATTACAAGTTAATAATAAAATTATTTTATTAAAATTAAAAATATAAAAATATAAAAATATGTATAAATTAAAAGATCGAAACATGTGTATTACACAGTATTAGATAATTTTTCTCTTAAGTCTGTATCTGTTTTTTTTTTCTCTCCTTTTCTTTCTTTGTTTTCTTCTTGTTTACTTTATATAGGAAAACCAAGAGAAGAGGACAAAAATTGAAGAAGGAAAAAAACTGAAATACATTTAATACATTAAAACATGAGAAAAAATGGAAGAAGAGAAAAAAAAACTGAAATACATTAAAAACAAAACATAATTGAAAGAAGAAAAAAAACTGAAATTAAGTAATACATTAAAACCAAACTAGTCATTTCAATAATTTTAGTTTAAAATTTTCCAATCCTACACATGAATAAAAATCTATATAGATTTTAAATCAAATTTTGACATGGAAATAGAGTTCAATTGTTCAAAACTTGCATATGATAATATATTTACCTTACTGATTGACCAATAGACACAATGTTCTTCAACTATTCTGTTGCTTATATAAGGTATGACATACTATACACAAGAGTCTTTTCTGACACAATTCAGTTCTCACTATTATGTTCATTTTGTCCATGAACATGTACTTAATTTTGTGAGTCTCTAAGGAATTGAGTTATATACAATTCTCTTTCGATGTAGCCCCACTCCTTCCTCACAAAGGTGATCTCTTATCTTTAAAAGTAATCCGTAAAGAGTAACTCGCATACTCTACTCGACATTCTCTTTATAAGAATCATTAAAATCCTTAATTTACCCATATCTTATAGGTATCACTATTTTAACCCCCACAATGATCTACTACATCTTTACAAAGGTTGTTGCTTTGAACCTAGATCTTGAGATATCCAATCAAATAGGTTGGGTTCCTTTGTAAATCCTTATTCATTCATAGGCTTCGGTCCTATTCCCTTCGATGACTTATCAACTAACTCTCAAATTAACCCTTTAGTTGAGAGACATGTTATGTTATCCTTTAACTTCATATGGTCAATAAATATAACCCTAGTTAAGAGTAGTTGCCTAATAATATTATGTCTACAACGTATATGTTGAGACTTACAATTATACATATTGCTCTGTGCCCTACCACGTCTGTTTAGAGAACTTCCATAAAATAGCTGCACCACCCAATACAAATACATATCCATTGGTAGAATTCAGATATGTAATTTGCATCATTGTATCCTTTTAATATAGCTAGATATATTATGTAGTGCAGTCCATAGCTACATGTGTATCTTAAGTATCTAAGTAGTCTTGTAATACCTTTCCAATGGTCAGATCCTAGAATACTAGTATATCTACTTAGTTTACTTATAGAGTAATCTATGTCTAGTCTTGTATAACTCATCAATTACATAAGACTTCCTATCACTCTATAATATTTTAGTTAAGATACATTCTCACTTTTATTTTTAGATAGGTGTAGATTTGCATCTACTAGTGTTCTCAAAATTCCAGAATCATCATTGTTGAATTTCTCAAGTATTTTGTTAGCATAATGACATTGCCTTAGAATGAGACCGCTTGATATCCTTGATATCTTAATTTTCATAAATACATCAGTAGACCTCATGTCTTTCATATCAAAACTTGAATTTAACATAGTTTTAGTAGATTTAATCATTTGATGATTACTACCCATAATTAGCATGTCATAAACATAAAGACACAAGATAACATAACTATCTTCTTTGTCCTTGACATATACACATTTGTCACATTCATTGATTTTAAAGTCATTTGTCTGTATGACATTATCAAACTTTTCATGCCATTATTTTGGTGCTTATTTCAAGCCATATAAATACTTCACCAATTTACAGACCTTTCCTTTTTGTCTAGGTATGAAAAACCCTTGAGTTGGTCCATGTAGATTTCTTCATCTAACTTTTCATTTAGAAAGGTTGTCTTTACATCCATTTTATGTATTTCAAGATTTCACAGAGTGATGATAGCAATTATCATCCTTATGGATGTCATTCTTATCACAAGAGAATAAGCACCAAAGTAATCAAGGTTATGTCGTTGTTTGTATCCCTTAATTACAAACATGACCTTGTACTTTTCAATTGATCCATCTAATTTACGTTTTCTCATGAAAATCCACTTAGACCTTAGTATTTTATTACTTCGAGGTAAATCAGCTAGTTCCCAAGTGTGATTTTTGATCTCCACACACGAAATATGTGCAATAAATATGCAAGTATGCATATCGTAAAAAATAATATAATTATAAGAAAATATCGTTCATACAGAGATTATGTTATTAGAAACTAATTTTTAAAACAAAAAAAATTAAATTTTTTTTGGTGTTTTTATATTTTAAGAAAGCAAAATTAAAATAACTAAAAATAATTAATAATAATTAATTAAATGAGATTTGATAACTAAGAAGATATATGAGAAAATATCTAGGAATACTTAATCCTCTAATTTTCTAAACATGTGAATCACTAAAATCCTCAATATAATTATCAATTAATTACATGATCAATTGAATCTAATCTAGCATGTATTCATCTCTAAAGTAAACTACACATTATATAGTAATTAACCTAATCACACTCTCATGTTAATTAAATTGCATACTACTCACTAAATTCATCAATTATGGATCACATACATAAGAATCATACATCTCTGCCTAGAAACTATGCATGTTATTTAATCAAGACAAACAATTAAATAATTCTCTCAAATCTATTTAATTGTCTCTATAGATAAATTGTTGGTTCATAAGACCCTTAAATTAATAAATTAACTAGACATAATTTTTTTCATAAAGCTCATATTTTTCATAAAGAAAGAAATAAAAATTGATAAAGAAATTAGTAGAAGAATAAATACAATCAATCTCTTGAATTGTAATACCAATCTTCTCTTGAATCTCCACTAAAATTGTATCTTCTTTTGATTTTTTTGTGTTTTTTCTCTTCTTAGCACCAAAAACTGCTCAATTATGCTAATGGTGGCTCGTTAGGGTTTATGGGGTGATTAGGGGGTTAAATATATCTTAGGTTAAATTTAGACCGTTCGATTGGCTTAAGATCAAAGGTTGAGATGAAAAAAAGGAAAATTTTCAATGCCAGCCAATCACAATCAGAAATGTGTCATGCAAAAATTATAGGGTGAATCAAATCACGACGCGTGGCAAGGGAGACCAAATTGGGTCAATGGATGGCATGGTGCACAGGTGGAATTGATGGGCGAATGGAGTGGCTACACTTGGCATAAAGGTTTGACCATGCTTAAACTCAAATTGATTGCCATACTAACCCGTGGCATGTGGTGTGTCATTCATCACACGCGATGATCTATGATTCATTTCCTCTGTTGGAATGG
Organism: Hippophae tibetana; assembly: GCA_037013495.1. Lineage (NCBI taxonomy): Eukaryota > Viridiplantae > Streptophyta > Magnoliopsida > Rosales > Elaeagnaceae > Hippophae > Hippophae tibetana. The sequence continues at coordinate 33,668,278 of CM072812.1, forward strand.
CATTCATATGGCTTGCCCAATTGGCTGATATGCTTGCGTGGCATCATATGGTAGGTCTTGATTGATCCTGCATTAAAACTTTTCTAAAAAAATCCTTAAAAATTTGAAAAGAATCCCAAAAAACTCCATAAGTTATATTTTCACCCCTTTTCACTAAAATTTTATATTTTAATATTTTTGACCTCAAAAATACTATTTATTGAATAAAAAAGACAAATATTAAGTAAAAAAGTATGCCAATGATTCTACTTTCATAGAGTCGTCAATTTTGTAGAATGGACTCAATTTCACTATTAATGGCTTATTGTCATTGAGGACCTTCAAAAGAATTTACAACCTCTTCATAGGTTTGGGGTTCACTTTCTAGCAAGTACGTGAAAAAATATAAACCATAAGACATTTCTATTCTAGCCCTCTTACTATGTCTGGGTTTAACCTCAACCTCTTGTTCAGGTACTTTGTTTGATTATCTTCATTCATATTCTCATACGTTCATTTAGATGAATTTGATATCCTTGAGATTTACCTAAAAATATATGTTTAAAAAATGATGCATTCCTTGATTCCATTATCATGTTCTTATGTATTTTTGGAATCTTTGACTCATGCACCAGAAAATGATAAGCACTACTATTATGTACATATCCAATGAAGATGAAATCTATCATTTTTGGACTTATCTTCACCTTTTTAGGTATAAGTATTGCTACTTTATCAAGATACCCCCACACTCGTAAATATTTATAGTAATGTACCCTTCTTTTAAATAATTCATACGATGTCTTATGTGTCTCTTTTCAGGGTAATTTATTTAAAAGATAGTTAGCTGAAAATAGAGCTTCCCATTACAAGTTCTATGGCAATCCAAAACTTCATAGTATAGTATTGCATTCATTATTTATTTCAAGGTACGATTCTTACATTCAGTAACTCTATTTTGCTTATGTAAATAAGACGTAGTTTCATGGATAACTCCATGTTGTGCACGAAATTCATCAAATGGTACTTCATATTCACCACCATGATAATTGCGTAGTACCTTGATCTTCTTGTTGAGTTGATTCTCAACTTCTCTTTTATAAAGAATAAATTTCTCTATAACTTCATCTTTGCTTTTAAGCAAAAACATATAACAATATATCATACTATCATCAACAAAAGTAACAAAATACTTATTGTCACCCCTTGTTTAAAGAAATTCCAAATCATATAGATCACAATGGATTAAGTTAAGGGGTTTAGTGTTCCTTTCAATCAAATGAAACGATGACCTAACCATTTTTACCTCAACACAAGTCTCACACTTATGCTTTGAATCCATTTGGAATGCGGGCATATATTCCATGTTAATTAGTCTATGTAATGTATTGTAATTAACATAACCTAGTCAACCATGCCACAAGTTGGAAAACTCAAGAAAATAAGCAAAAGAATTAATCTTATTAATATTCTTAACTTTTACAGTCATTACATTGAGCTTAAATAGCCCATAAGATACATACACGTTTCCCACAAACATCCCATTTTTTTGTCAAAATGATCTTAGTATATTCAAACACTATACAAAAGCCATAACTGTTTAGCAATGAACAAGATTCTTGTGGATGTTTGGCACATAAAGTACATTTTTTAATGTAAGCTTCTTCCCATAGGTCATCTTTAGTTTGACCTAGCTTTTCCCTTGAATGGTTGGTGTGGAAGAATTTCCTATGAAAGATTCTCTCTATCTTTCACTTGTTTAAAAGTAGTGAATAACTCTTTATTTGAGCATACGTGCCTTGTTGCACTAGTATCAATCCATCACTCCTTTGGGTTCAATCCTACCAAGTTCACATCAACCATGTTTACCTCGTTGTTCATATTTCTTTTTAGAAATTTATAGTCTGGAGTTTTATGCCCTATCCTCTAACAATTAAAGCAAATCTCTCTGAAGCTTCACTTTTTAAAAGTTGCTTCTATAGGTTCTAACTTAGACCATTTACCCAACTTGCACTTGCCCTTATTTTTATTATGCTTAGAACTTTGACCATGCTTCATCACATTAGAAAAATTCCTTTTGTCTTCTTCCACTTTGAATCTTATCAGCAAGTATTTCCAAGACACTTCCCTTCGCTTATGCTTAAGGTAGGCCTTGAACCCTATCCATAAAAGAGGCAACTTTTCAATAATAGTTGCAACTTGGAAGATTTCAGTAAGTATCATCCCTTCATCATACATCTATGTTAAGATATCTTGGATTTCACGTACTTGACTGCATATAGGTTTAGAGTATACCATCTTATAATAAAAAAGAAACCAATCAAAAATTTCTTGACATCGGCATTTTCAATTTCATACTTCCAGTCCAATAATTCTCATAAGTCTTTAGTCGTCTTTTCATTATTGTACTCATTGTATAAGGAATCTGTTAGACTATTCAAAACATAGTTCGGACATAAATAATCAAAATGCTTCCACGGTTTAATAGTACTAGCATATTGAAAATCTTGTTCACCCTTTGGTTGATTAGGAGCTTCTTCAGTCAAAAACCTTGCCAAATTCAAGGTGGTGAGATAGAACATCATCTTACTCTTCTATCTCTTGAAGTTCAAGCCATTAAATTTCTTTTCCACCACATGGTTCATAAGAATAGAAACTGGTAACATTGAGGTAACCTCATGAGCCATAGAAGGCCTCATTATTTGATTCACATTATAATCACCCACCGTAGGGTCAATAACATTCACAACTAAGTTCTCACTTTGGGAGAATGTAGTGGTCATTTTAGAAGTCATTTCTATTTTTTCTTTTATGAAAAATACACAATTAAGAACAAAGTCTTATAACCACAAAAGTTATATATAAAATATTTATGAAGCTATTCCATATAGAAACATAAAATTACTTATCGTAAATAAAACATACACAATAATTATATTTTTTATATATAAAATAATAAATAATAACAAAACTAACAGTATGCCAAAAAAGACTATTAAAGTCGGTTAATAACCAACTTTAAATTTTAAGACTTTAAATTTAAAGTTGATTTATGCACTGAATTGATTTTAAGTTATGTATTTTTTTTACACATTTTCTACTATCCTTAGAACCTGTATTTAATCACATAATAGCAAAAAGAAAAAGAAAAATCTATTTAAAAGAGTTTAAATATTACAAATGATTGAAAAATTAAATTTATTAAAAAAAATAATTTACATACAATACATAAATACATATATATATAACTTAAATTACATTATTATTATATCTATAAGCAAATTCCAAAAAACTTTTTACTCTGTAGTCTTGCTCAATTATACACTTTGACATCGAAAGTTTGTCCATTTTCTATTAATAACATTAGGAATATTAAATATGTATCCAACTAATATATTTTAGACATTATTATATATGAATTTTCTAATTATTAAAATATCTATCAAAACATCATATACAAATAAATACATAAACACCAAATATAACAAATATATAATATTAACAATATACAATATATTATAATTTATATATTCAAATGCATGTAATTAATTAGAATACATATTTTATACATATATAATATTAATAAACCCATTATACATTATATACATATATATATATATATATATATTTCATGTACATGTAAATAATTTTCAAAAATTATTTGTTTAAAATAAATTAATATATATCAAACACCTAAATAAATAAAATTATTAAAATAAATAAATGAAGAAAAATACTTACTTCTCTTCTAGGCTTGAATAAAAATACAAAACCTACATAATATAAAAATTTATACACATAATATACAAAACATAAAGAAATATGAATAATAAGTGTAAAATAATTCATAGAAATACTTAAAATAGTAAATAAAGTGAAAAAATAAAGAAAATAAAGAAAAAATTGTGTTTTGTAAGTGAGAAGATGGGTATAATTTTTTTGAATATTATGCTAAAAAATAGGGGACCTGAAGAGAAATTGAAGAGGAAGAAAATCTACTAAACGATGCCAAAATTGATGGTCAAAGGTAGTCAAAAAATGAGAAAAAGTGGAGGAGAGACTCATTATTTTAGGGTTACATCAGCTGGAAAATGGGGGAGAGATAAGAGAAAATGAAAAGAATAATGTCTAGCGACGCTATTATTTTATTTTTCTATAATTTTTTAAGTCGGTTAACACATAGAACCGATTTAAAATCCTATGTGTAGCGTCGGTTCTACGTGTCAACCAACTTAAAAAATTAAAGAAAAATAAAATAGTAGTATCGGTTGACACATAATACCAACGCTAATTTTTTAATTTTTTAAGTGTCTTTTAGCGTACGGATTTAAAATTCATTATAAGTCGTTTTTTCTCCCAAAAATTAATTTTAAATCTCGACTTAATTTCTATTTTTTGTGTAGTATAATGTTAATATACAATTTGCTTCTGCTTTATGTAATTTTAATATTGTTTTATTTCTTTAATAATCTTTTAGCATAGAAGGTAAGCAAATAAAACTCGTAACACTGATAAAGAAGATATAAGAAGTAAACCTGCAGAATAACTTATAAGGTGAGAAGTAACGTATTAAAATTAGAATCAAGTAATAAAAGAGCAATAAAAACAACAGCAAGTTCTAAAAAACTGTTTGTCCAGAAAAATAAAAAGATAAAAAGAAAAAGAAATAATTAACTTTTGTTTTTTTAATTGCTATATAACTTCTTTCTATCCATTGCAGTTTTAAAAATATACAAATATAAATATATGTAAAAATTAAATGATCGATGTCTGTGTATTATACAGTGTTTTTAAGATAGTTTTTTCGTTTATCGTAGGTATTAGAAAATTACGAAAACTTATTTATAATGATACAACGATCAAATAATAATAAACTTAAACTACAGTTTATTATTTCATGAACTTTCAAATGTATGAAATCTATGGAAAAAATCTAACTCTAGATAGAAAAAAAAAATATTCACTTTACCTTTTTCTTCTGGTTTTTCTCCATTTTGATTTTTTTTCTCTCCTTTCTCTCCTTTTTCTCTTTTCTTTCCTTTTCTCTTCTTTAGGTATGTCCCCTTCTTATCTTTTCTTTACTTTATATAAGAAAACCAAGAGAAGAGGACATGAAATGAATAAGGAAAAAAAACTGAAATACATTTAATACATTAAAAAAAAAACAGAAACATAAGAAAAAAATATAAAATTAATTAACACATTAAAACCCAATTACCCGTTTCAAGCCATTTCAACAATTTTAATTTAAACTTTTCTACATTTTTGTGAGTTCATAATATAAGAAGAGATTAACGAGGATCACATTTATATTACTAGATCCAAAAATGAAAGAAAACTATTTTGAATCTAACCCATCCTACTTTCCATGTAGCTACATAATTCTCATATCCTAACGCAACAATCAACATAAATGCTAGCTATAAGGATGATAACAAGCTAAAATAAATTACGAAAGTATAACATACCCATTTGTGAAAATGAGAAATCTAAAAGAAACTCCGTTGAGAAAAAAATAAGTTTTTAACTACTCTGATGACTACATGGCAAAAGAAATTAAGGAGAATCTCTCCAATTTAAATATACCCCTATTTGGAAATGAGAAATCTAAGAGAAATCCATTTGAAAAAAAATCCCGAACAAGGAAAAAAAACACACACCAAATCAAAAGGAACAAAATGTTCGTCTCATTTCAGCAGAGTGAGTATAAAAATCAAAGCCCACGAGAAATTTTAATATGAGAGAAAAGTTATAAAAGCAACATAAATTTATGCATATCTATAAAAGCAGGACAATAAAAGGACTCAAACTCACACAAAGAAATAGAAAATACAAAACATAAGAATTATTGTGCAAACTTCAAATAAAAAAACGACTTTTGTTATCAAAAGACAACCAGAGAAAAATTCATTATGTGAAAAATTGTTACAACCACATTCTTATTAATTTTCTCACACACCCAAAAAAACAAGCAATTATAACCCCAATATAAGTTTTTCTCTATTTTTGAGATAATTTACAATGAAGAAATGAAGTCATATTTATAGCTTTCAAATTTTCATTTCATATGCCAAATATTTCTTCATTCACCAAAATTAGACTACCTAATTTTCTCATTCTTCATTCAAATAAGATTAAGTACCTCTCTTTTTGAAAATATAGGAAGTCACCTTCCATGAATTTTCTTCTAAATTAGGCACCTTCTATTTTGACTAACAAACTCAATATTATTTTTAATCAATCACAACAATCTCTACCTTGATTAAAAATAAACATAATTACCCCTATAACATTGTCTACTTCAACAATCATAATTCTTTGCACCGAGAATTATCATACTCCACCATAAAGAGTACACCTACTTAGAATTAATCACCAATTCTAAGAATTTCACATCGGCTCATGTTGAAAAACTTGCTGAAATTTATGGTGCAACTCTAACACTTGGTTTTCTTGAGAATTTCTCAACCATCGATATCCTTTCCACCACACACCTTGCATCTATACCAAGCCAATGCTCATGTGCAAACTTGTGGACCCACTAGCAGTAACAAACACTCTTTCATGGAAATATTTGGAGAATAGTGGCATGCCATGAGGATGTACATGCTCTTTTCAAAGAGCATCACCATAGTGTTTGAAAATAGACATACTGTTAGCGTCACCATCGGTATTTGAGCTTCTTGCCAAATCAGCTCCACCATTCAGAAAATTTCTTTTGAGGTGCCCATATTGTCCACACCCCCAGCATACTATCTTCTTTTTCATGAAATTCTTTTTCTACCGACTGTTAGCTACCAATGCTGAGTTTTCAGGCAAAATATTATTTCCACCCCTCTTCCTTTTTTCTTCAGAAAACATCTTGTTAGTAACTTCTAAAAAACTTATTTTCTCCTTTTCATGAATCAAGATAGGTTTCATGTGTTCATAAGAAGATGAAAGAGATCAGATAAGCCTTAAAGCTATATCTTCATCATCAAGTTTAATGGTTTCTAATTTAGAGACAATATCATTGAGAACACTAAGATGGTCAGACATAATAATTCCTTTATTCATACGCAAAGTATGAAACTGCTCTTTCAAAGTTATTTCGCCATAGATATTCCATGCACATTTGCAAGAATATTTTTGGCCAAACAAAGCTGAATTGCACTTACAACTCTTAGATCAAGATCTTCCCAATCTCCATCACTTATGCCAGTTTTACTAGACTCAGTACTAGTAATAGTGACTGGTTTTCTCTTTAACGCCTTGTGTAACCCGTATTAGATCAACAAATATTTGACTTGTACTTACCACAAGCCAAAATTGATTCTTTCGTCAAATTTCTCAATGCCAATCTTGACTCCTGACATTTCTGTTTCTTTATTTGAAATTGGCTCTGATACCAGTTGTTAAGAAATTTGGATCAAATGGTATGATCACAAATTTCTCCTCCCAAGATCCTCCTTGGTAGAATATCAAATAACAGAGAAATATAAAATACATAACATGAGAATTATAGTGAAAACTCTAAATTGGAGAAAAATCACTTTCATTTTCAAAAGACAACCAGAGAAAAATTCACTATGTGAAAAATTGTTACAACTATACTCTCAGTAATTTTCTCTCACACCCAAAAGACAAAGCAATTACAAGCCCAAGAGAATTTTTCCACAAAATTCTCACTCAAAAATTTTTTATACAAGTTTTTCTCTATTTTTGGGATAATTTGTAATGAAAAAATGAAACCATATTTATAGCCTTCAAGTTTTCATTTTCATATGTCAAACATTTTTTCATTCACCAAAATTAGACTACTTAATTTTCTCATTCTCCATTCAAACAAGATTAAGTACCTCTATTTTTGACAACATGATAAATCACTTTTCATGATTTTTTTTTTAATTAATCACCTTTTATTTTAATTAATAAACTCAATATTATTTTTAATCAATTACAACTTAATGCAATGGCTGCAAGGTGGGAGGGTTATAAGGTTACATGTGTATATTATGGAAGGGTTCTGCTTGAGGGTTGGTGATTTCAGGCTGGTGGGGTGCTGCTCGCTATCAGGGATGGCTATTTGTGGGAGCTAATGGTAACAGAAGCTAGAATGGCCGAATGGGTTGGGGCTGACGGTTTGGGGGCTGATGATTGTTCGTGAAAGAGGTTGGTTGAACTCTGAATTAGAGTTTTTTTTATTTTTTAAAATTTTAAAAATAAATAAGTTGGTGGGAAATTTTTAAGTTGTTGCTCTATTCTTTTCTAATTAAATATTCACTCTAATAAAATTAATCAAGAAATTTTGTATCAAGTTTTTTTAAATAATATATTAAACACTCCAAAGTCATTTATATTAAACGATATTTTAAATTACATCCTCTTGATACACATTTAAAATATATGTTATTACAATATAAAATAATTGATAAATTTCATACTAAATTAAGGTTTTGATTAATTAATTTTTTGCTAAAATATTATGGTATAATAATAAATTAAATCAATTTTTTTTGTATTAACAATCATTAATAAATTTAATGACTAAATGGATAATTTATCTACAAATATATACGTTAGTGTAATATGATTTTAGTTGACAACTGAAATATTGTATAATGTGATTTTTATTAACAACTAAAATAAATGTGTTGCATCTAATAAAAACAATTATCATGTAGTATAATCTTATGTGCTAACTTATATGGCATTACTTCAAGATGCTCAATGCATATATGTAAGTAAATGTGCGGGTGTGTAATTCTTAGGCACGTTAATGAGAAAGTGTGGCATATACTTTGGACACGAACTTGTATTTTATATGTATTATACATTAAACTAAAATTAGCAAATATAAATCGGAAGAATCTCACTAACTTCAAAAGTTTTAACTAATTTACATAAAATAATAATATTTTAAATAAAAAATTATTAAAATAATATACCCTTTTTTTAACAAAATTAAGAAACTAAATAACTTTATTTCTTATCTAAAAAATTTAACAAGACAATACAAATAACCTAATATTAAAGGTCTTCTGTGATATCTTATCTTAAACACAAGATAATTTAAATTAATGATGTCAATATTATCATATTTTAAAACTTAAATTTAATAAATAACTACTACAATAAAAAATAAAATAAAATAAAAAATACATATTCGCTATTAGATGAATTTAAATCAATGGTTGTAAATAATTTGTTAAAAGTTTAATAAATTGTATTGAAAACGGTCCATGTATAATCAAGTTTATTCTAAAGGAAAAAAAAATAAAAAGGCACAAAATGGGTTTTAGTGGCTTCATATTCTTATCATATTTTATTTTTAAAAAATTATTTATTTATTTTGAATGGTATGTGATTTCAAAAAGAATAAATGATTTTGATACAATATTAATAATACGATAATAAAATTGGATGAAGAGTTCAGATAGGGACCAAATTTGATAGAGTTAAATAGTACGAGTATCAATGATTTTGGATCAAATTGAATACAATGTTAATTTAAGCTTAGATTATTTTTTTTAAAGATGATTTTTTTTCAATATTTTGGTATTTTAAATTAAATTATTATATACAATGATTAAAATTACGGTGTTATATTAAATGATAATTAAAAATACAAGATGTTTAAGTAATTATAGGACTACTTGTCATTTATATTATGACATGTATAATGATACATGCATCAAATTATAATAAAAAGTATTTTTCTTTCATTTTATGTTTTTACATATTTTTTTAACTATATAATCCTTGGATGTTTTGTGATTTTAAAAGAAGAGGAGGATGATGAGTCGATCGGTAGTTAGGTGTGGTTGTGGAGGTTCTACATTGACAGCCACACGAAAAAGAGAGGGATTTCAGAGAGTTGAGTGTTTGTGTAAGTGGGAAAAGTGAGACTCACTGAGAGATAGGTTTGGATTAAATTTTTTTTTTATCATTATGATTTTTAAGTTTAAAATATAATAATTAATAATATAAAAGTATAGATAAATAATATATTAATATATAATCTCTTAACAAAAATTTATTTGATTCAGTTTAAATAAGTTTTTTGGTATAAAAAAAACCAACATAAATTGATATTTTTAATTTTCCTAATAATCAGTCCGAACCAAACCTATTGAAAAAAAAGAAAGAAAAAAAGAAGAAGAAACAACCCTACACTATTTGATTGGGGTCTGTCGGTACATAGATTGGGTCAGTTTTATAACATATATATGCATTCCTGCATAGTTCAATGGAGGAAAAGATAACGAATGGGGTTAAAACATGAATTTGAGAGAGATGTGTGTGAAGTGTTATATTTTTTTTAAAAAAACTTTTTGTCATTTTTAATTTTATTTCATATAAACCTTTTTATTAATGTATATTTTTCTTGTCATATTTTAAGAAAAACTATCAAGTTAGTAATAGTATATCTTAGCCGTTTTTAAAAATCCTATAACGTATCATAATTGGTTAGTTTTTAAAAAATTCTAACTTAAATTTACGTTAAAAAAGACACTTTTATAATAATATATAACCTATACAAAATTATACATGTAAAACAGAAATCAACAATCCTTCAAGATAAACACTATATTTTCACCAAAATATTAGTTGTTAGATACCTCAAGACATTGATATTTTCTTTCTAAAAAATATGAAAAATGTACATGAAATTTTGATGAATTAATGTAACTTCAAATTAAATTAAATCACACTACTTATTAATAAATATAAAATAAAAAGTAATAACAAAAGAAATGAAATTCAAGTTTCACATAGAATTTCTCAAAAAATAAAATCTACTACAATTAAAAAAAAATATGGCCCAAAGATTTTTCAACAAATTTTCTACATCGAACACTTAATTTTTTAAAGAATTAGTATTTGTCCCAAATAACATCTTTCAATGATAAATATTTTTTGTGTACAAAAATTTATCGTCCAAGATAATTTTTGTTTGTAGTGTATATATATATATATATATATGGGTCAATAAGAAAAGAGACTTTTATACATGGGAGCATCCTGCAGCACCTTAGCAAGTATTTATGGCCAGGAACCTCATCAATATTAGAGAAATCAACTTTGTACTTAAAAGAAAATTTTGCTAACAAATCTATGGCACCATTTCCCTCTGTTTTAATCGACTGCACTACACATAATGGAAATAGAGGAATTAAAGACCAAATATCCTGTAAAGCATGAGCAATCATTCAATAATCCACATCACAGTCACCAACTATCTAGCTAGCTATTTTTTTAGAATCAGTCTCACAAATGATACTCCACCACCCTTCCTGTACAGTCAACTTTAAGGCACTCAAAACAACCACCAATTCTAAATGATCAATGGATAGAGCCCTTACATGTTTTGGACATGACGCTTAAAATTTTCCCTTATAGTGACGCACCACCACACTCACTGCATCACAGTTCAACTTCAGTATGCCATCATCAAGAGGTTTCCATATTACAGAGATTTCAATATTTCCACCTCGCACACCAGTTAAGCAGCTTTTGGCTGGACATAATTCCTTAGCCAGACTCCTTGCATAAAATAACACCTCCATTGGGTTAGGAGCTTTGTTAGAAAACATACATTGGTTCCTCCCAAACTAGATACCCAAAACTAGAGAGCACAGGTTGGCCAAAGCTTCCTTATCCCGATCATGATGGTTCATAAGCTCCTCAACTCTCTCCTGAAATCAGGCACTAAAACTTTGAACACTTGAGAGCTCATGGTTAAAAAACATGCCAGCAAGAAACCAGGTTCTCATACTTCAAGAGCACCCGAGTAACACATGTTCAATAGTTTCATGCCAATCTTCACAAACAGGACACATACCCTCATGGATAACCTTTATATACTACAGATTAGCCTTAGTAGGTGATGGTTCCCCATAGCCTTCCAAATAAACAATTTTACCTTTGTAGCAATTTGGACCAAGGTTGGACTTGAGATGAGGAAGAAGCAGCCCTCAGGCCATAGCCTTCCTTATATTCATGCAGTATATGGAAGCATGATTTCACCCCAACCTATTATGCATCCATACAACTTATCCTTGCAAGGGGATTTGGACAAAGGAATTGCAAGGACCTCTTCTACAATCCAAGGAGACAACAAACCTTCTACCACATCTTCCCTCCAACACCCATTCACCGAATCTATAAGCTGCCAAACATCATCAAACCCATCCACCTTATAATTGACACAAAATCAACAAAAACACAAAGAACACAAGCACTCCCTGAATCTCCCTTCCCTCCCTTGTTTTATTTAATGAATTTTTGTTACAAAATATTTTTCACTCATAAGATCTAATAGATGAGCATCAATCTCATCTGCAAGTACATCAGCAACAGAAGATGTCCGTAAAAACTGGAGAAGGTGGTGCACTACAGCTTTTGTGTTGTTTGCTTTCTGGTTCCAAGGATCTGCTGTCTACTACTCCCAGTACATTCCCAGCATTTTAAGGGACGACCTCTTGGAAACTGCGTCAATACTCCCCCTCAAGTTGATGCATAGATATCCGTCATGCCCAACTTGCCAAGTGAGTCATGAAAAATTGCACTTGAAACTCCCTTGGTTAAAATATCAGCTAGTTGATCACCAGTTCGCACAAATGGAAGGGAGATGGTATTCTCTTCTAGATTTTGTCGAATGAAGTGTTTGTTCACTTCTATGTGCTTTGTACGGTCATGTTGTACCGGATTCTGAGATATGGCAATTGCCGCCTTGTTGTCACAAAAGAGCCTCATTCCATCACTTGGACCAAAACCAAGTTCACTCAGGATTCTCCTTAACCAAATTAGCTCCTGTAACCCTTTAGTGATGCCAATAAACTCAGCTTCGGCACTAGAAAGGGCTACCACCTTTTGCTTTTTACTTCTCCATGTTACCAAATTACCTCCAACGAAGGTAAAATATCCAGAAGTGGATTTTCGATCTGTGATGTCTCCTGCCCAGTCCGAATCTGTATACCCTTCCACTCTTAGGTGTTCATTTTTCTTGAAGAAAATTCCTCTACCTGGAGCACCTTTTAGGTACTTGAGAATTTTAAACACGGCTTCCATATGCTGCTCACTTGGAGCATGCATGAACTGACTTACTAAACTCACAACATATGCTATATCTGGTCTAGTATGAGACAAGTAAATGAGTTTGCCCACCAATCGCTGGTATCTCTCTTTATTGGCCGGTTCTTGAGTCGGAAACTCACCTAACTTAAGGTTTTGGACAACAGGGGTATCAATTGGTTTGCAGTCAAGCATTCCAGTTTCAGTTAGCAAATCTAGTACATATTTCCGTTGGGACAAAGATATACCTTGCTTGGACCTTACCACTTCAATGCCGAGAAAATATTTCAGTCCACCTAAGTCCTTCATTTCAAAATCTTTAGAGAGTCTCTTCTTCAGACTTTCTATCTCATCTAGATCATCACCTGTGATTATCATATCGTCTACATAAATAATTAAGACAACTATCTTTTCATGTCCCTTCCTGTAAAACAAAGTATGGTCAGAATCACTTTGAGAATACCCATATTTTCTCATAGCACTACAGAATTTTCCAAACCATGCTCTAGGAGATTGTTTTAACCCATATAGTGCTTTTTCCAATTTGCAGACCAACTGTTGAGACCCTGAATGGTTGTACCCGGGTGGAATCTCCATATAAATCTCCTCTTCAAGATCACCGTGAAGGAAAGCATTCTTTCATCGAACTGATGCAAAGGCCAATCAAGATTAGCTGCAAGAGATAATAGAATTATGATGGTATTCAACTTAGCAACTGGTGAGAAGGTTTCCTGATAATCAATACCATATGTTTGTGTAAACCCTCTAGCAACTAATCTAGCTTTATACCGGTCGACCAACCCATTTGGACCATACTTTACAGTAAATACCCACTTACAGCCTACCGTTTTTCTTCCCTTTGGTAAACTTACCAACCGCCATGTGTGATTTTTCTCTAATGCCTCCATCTCCATCCTCATAGCATCTAGCCACTTGGGATTACTCATCGCTTCTTCAATTTTTTCCGGAACCCGAACAGAAGCAAGAGTAGCGTCAAACTCCTTCAGAGAATTGGGCAAGTGTTCTGTTGCTACAAACTTACTAATCACGTAATTTCCTCCATTGTCTTCATCCGGTCTGAACCGCTTAAGAGGTTTGCCCCTGTTATGTCTGGTAGGTAATCTATAACCTGTGTTAGAATTATGTGAATCTAGAAATTCAGAGTTTGAGGTTACCTCGTTTTCAGGAGATTGGCCGTGGTGAGGTAAAGATGACTGTATCATTTGTCTCTGCTCACTTTCAGGCTCGGCATCAGATGAGACTACATCACATATTAGGCTTGAGTTTAGGTCCTGCTGACATGGAATAGAATCGGTGGCCCAAGGAGTCGCAGATGGATCAGCAGCGAAATGGTCTGGGCCAATAGCAATTAATTCTGGGTTCGGTCCAGTAGCAGCTGGTTCTGGTTCTGGGTTCGGATTCCCTGTGGTTTGTTCTGAACTAAGATTCCAGTATCTATTAGAGTAGCACAGACTTTCATTCACAGAGAAACTCTCCCCCTGAGAATGATACGTGTCCTTTCTAAAAAAACTCTCTAATTCCAGGAAAGTGACATCCATGGTAACAAATACCTTTTTAGAAACAGGATTGAGACATTTATAGCCCTTCTGGTTTTGACAATATCCAAGAAATACGCATCTTTCTACGCATGGTTCGAGTTTAGACCGTTGATGCTTTTGTATGTGAAAAAATGCAACACACCCAAATACTTTTGGTGGGAGGTTAAGAGTTGATGGTAGCGATACGTATGAAGAAAGTAATTGAAGTGGAGTTTGAAAATTTAGTACATTGGATGGCATACGATTAATTAGGTATACTGCAGCAGCAACCGCATGATCCCAATAGGTTTGTGGAACAGTATTCTCAAGTAACATAGATCGGGCTGTTTCTAAGACATGTCTGTTTTTCCTCTCAGCTACTCCGTTTTGTTGTGGAGTACCGACACAACTTGTTTCATGAATTATACCTTTAGAGTTAAGAAATTCTCGAAGTATGCTATTGACAAACTCACCTCCATTGTCACTTCTCAGAATTTTAATGTTTTTATTAAATTGATTTTGCACCATGTTAAAAAAAGATTTAAAGACATGTGTCACTTCATCCTTTCTTTTAAGAACATACAACCAAGTCATCCTAGTACAATCATCAACAAATAATACAAACCATCTATTTCCAACAGATGAATTAACCGGGGACGGACCCCAAACATCCGAATGAACCAAATCAAAAATAGTTGTTCTCTTATCCAAACTACTCGGAAAAGACACTCGATGACTCTTGGCTTTAATACAGGCTTAACAATCAAAGTTTTCATTCTCACAACCAGATAATGAACTTGGATAAAGTTTTCTTAAATACCCGAAAGATGGATGTCCTAGTCTCTTATGCCACATCCAGATATGAGAGATCCGATTTGCTGAGGAACCTTTAGAAAAATGAGCCTTTCCAGTCACCATGTCGTCCAAATGATACAGTCCTCCTCTTCTAGTACCACGACCAATAATCTCCTTTGTGAGAAGATCCTGAAATATACAAAACTGAGGATACATGAGAACAACACAATTTAGTTCCTCACAAATCTGACCAACATATAATAATTTAGTAGATAGGGAGGGCACAAGTAAAGTATTTGATAAAGTGAGAGAAGGTGAGCACTGAACATCTCCGGCACCCATCACAGGATATGTTTCTCCATTGGCATTGACTATCATTGTTCTCCTTGGTGAGGAACTCTTTACTAGATCCTTTTTTGAGTAGGTCATATGATCGGTTGCCCCTGAATCGATTATCCAGTCAAACTTATCAGTATGATAATTATTAGAAACAAGAAAACTTTTACCTTCCATCAGTTCTTTGTTCTCAACTGGTGGTAAGACAGAGTAGCCACCCCTTGAAACCGAAGCTACAACTGCTTGAGTCGGTTCAGTAATAGTCGGCTCAGCAGGAGCCGACTCAATAGGAGCTACAGCTGAAGCGCCTGCAACCATTTGTGCCTCACCCTTGTATGGCGGCCAATCTCCCTGCCTCTTCTTCCTTCGATATTTCCAACCCGGTGGGTAGCCAATTAACTTGAAACACTTATCTCTAGTATGTTTTGGGTTATGACAGTAAGTGCACCCAATAGCCAGACCCGAGTTTGGTTTGAAATCAGGTTTGTTCATGACTAAGTTTCGGTCTCTTGCTAGCATAATCATAGAAGGTTCAGTTCCCTCCCCTTTGTGTAACATTACTGACTGACGGTTTTCTTCTCTACGAACCAATGCAAAGGCTTGCTCTATTGTGGGAAAAGGTTTTTGTTGTAAGACCATTGCCCGGATAGAGTCCAACCGGTCATCTAGACCATCCAGGAAGGTTAATACACAGTCCTCTTGAACAAGAGAATTATGTTTTTCAATATCAACTGAAGAGGTCATAGGGTTTGGCCTACGAACATTTAACTCCTTCCATAACCCCTGTAATTGGGTGTAATAAGCCTCAACTGGACTACCGGCTTGTTTGACTCAGTTAACCCTTCTTTTCAGTTCAAAGTATTGGGTCAGGTCATCTTCATAAAAAAAAAGTTATTCTTACCGAGTCCCAAACTTCTTTGGCCGTAGAGAAAGGGAGAAAGTTACCTACCAAGGAGGGATCCATGGATTCGATCATGTAGTCTTTAACCCGAGAGTCTTCCATCTGCCACTTCTGGTAATTTCTATCAGCTTGTAGGGGTTTGAGAATCGAACCATCGATGTAGCCAAGTTTACCCTTCCCTGACAGCTTCATTTTCAACATCTGCGACCACAGATTAAAGTTCTTCCCATCGAGTTTGATCATCATAGCGGAACTAAGCCCATCAGGATTGGAATCACCCGTCTTGTGTTGGAATAGTTGTGACAAGATGGCGGATAAACTCTCTAAAATGAGAACCACCTCAAATTTTTCTTCTTTGTCAGAACTTCCATCATTTCCAGACATTTTTTTTCTCAAGGACAGTAAATCACACTTTTACCGTAAGTCCGACGATCGGATCGAAAGTTATGCCTCTTTTCGTGAAGCATGCACAAAATGCTCAAAATTCTCACAAATGCTATAGAGAAACAAAGGGACTATAGAGAAACAGGGACCCGATTTGGCTACACAAATGCTCAAAATCGTGACCCGTGCTCTGATACCATGACACAAAATCAACAAAAACACAAAGAACACAAGCACTCCCTGAATCTCCCTTCCCTCTCTTGTTTTATTTAATGAATTTCTGTTACAAAATATTTTTCACTCATAAGATCTAATAGATGAGCATCAATCTCATCTGCAAGTACATCAGCAACAGAAGATGTCCGTAAAAACTGGAGAAGGTGGTGCACTACAACTTTTGTGTTGTTTGCTTTCTGGTTCCAAGGATCTGCTGTCTACTGCTCCCAGTACATTCCCAGCATTTTAAGGGACGACCTCTTGGAAACTGCGTCAATAATAATCCTACAGACAACCTGTCTTCGGTGGCCAAATATCTTCCCAAATAGATATCTTCCTCCCATCACCTTCACTTCACACACAATTCTCCTCTAATACTTCGACACCCTTAAAGACACTCTTCCAGGCCCATGATCCAACAGAAGAGCATTTTGCATGGCACATATTAGTATAAGGAAAGTATAGACCGGTGAGCACCCTAGAACACAAACTGTCTGGCTTAACGAGCAAATTCCATGCTTGTTTAGTAAGCATAACTAGATTAAAAATCTAAAAATCCTTAAAGCCAAGTCCACTCTGATACTTCCTTCTTGTAACTTTACTTTGAGAGCACTAGTTGTTGAAAAAAGTGATTTTTTATAAAACAAGTGATGCCAATTTTTTTCCTTGTCCTACATTGTTATTTTATATCACTTAGAAGATGTATAAATAAAAAAGAATTGGCTATTAGGTTTGGACCCCAAAGGGCACCCACTTTTGTGGAAGAGGAGAGAACCTAGGCAAATTTGATACTACACACGCGCGACGCCGATCGATTGAGCCGAGTTCGTGTGCGTGAGGTGGTATTTTATTTTTTTAGTTTTTTTGGAAAAAATATTTCTTTACTTAGAATATGACTGTTACGCTCTCCACCCAGACATAACCGTTATTATCATAATGGCACATGTTTTCTGAAACCTATAAATAGAAGGCCTTATCTCTCAGTTTCTACACAACAATTGGTAAACATATCTCATTAAGAAAAAAAAAGCTCTCAGAAAGAAAAAAGAAGATCTTAAATTATTTTTGTGTTTTTTGAGTAACAAAATTTTACAAGTGTAGCATTCCGGTCTTCATTAGTACAGTGAAGTTCCGAGACAAAAAACAAAAAAAGCGGGTTTTTTTTATCTTGGGGACGATGAGGCTGTGTTTACTTGCACAAGTTTGGGCAGAGTCGCGAAATATCTTAAAAAGAGTGACCTAGTCTGTGACTCAACCCAAGCAGTTCATTTCAAGTTATCGGTAATATTGTTCCTACACTGTTTTCACGTACTTATTTCAACACTAGTGTATTCTCTTTTCATCATCACTTCATGAACACCAGAATCGCAGCATTATTAAGGATAGCTTCTTACACACCTTCTTAGGAGACTTACAGATGCCTATCATATAACTTGGAAGGGCCTATGCTATTGATTTAAGAAGAACTTCCTCTCCTCCAATTGATAATAGCTTAGCCTTCCATATTACTTGCCATTTTTTCTTGTAGCAAGCCATGTACATAATTTTTGAGTCACCTCAGTTAGTAAGTAGCCCCAAGTAATTTCTCACATTTTGTACAAGATTGAATCGCATCACATTAGCCAATTTATACTACTCCTCACTAAGCACATTCCTACTAAGAAGAACATTACTCTTGGTTAAATTGACAAGTTGTCTTGAAGCTTGACAATATTGAGCAATACATGTCATAAACCTTCTGCAATTACTCATAGAAGTAGCCCTAAAAAATAAAGCATCATCAACAAAAAGAAACAGGCTAGAAAGAACAGGTGCATTTCTTTTTAACCTTATACCTTCCAACTGGTCATTGTTAAACTCTCGTCTAAAATTTTTTACTAAGACATCAGCCACAATGATAAAGAGATAGGGAAAGAGATTACCTTGTCTTAAGCCTCTTTGAGGGACAAAACTGTTTTGTGGACATCCATTCACCAGAATTTTATGAGAGACAGAGCATACAATAACCAAAATTCTTTAGATCGATGTTTAATCAAATCCCATTTTTAACAGCAAAGCTTCAAGAAAACCTAATCCACATGATCATAGGCTTTGTCCATGTCTATCTTAATAGTAAAAGACCCATTCTTTCCTTTCTTCTTCCTTTTCAAGAAGTAAAATAGATTTTGATCAACAAGCAGGTTGTCCTGAATGACCTTACTACTCACAAAGGCACCTTGTTCCTCTAAGATGATAGAAGTTATAATCACCTTGAGCCTACTCACAATGATTTTAGAAATGATTTTGTATATGTATTGATTTTCTTTGAATTTTTAAGAGATAGTCATAAGATTGATTTTTTGGCTTAATGTATAATATTATACTTATATAGTAAAAAGAAGAAACTATCCTTTAAACTAGCCATTAAACTAGTCGTTAAACTAGTCGTTAAACTAGCCGTTATTGAACTAGTTGTTAGAATTCTAATTATTCTCAACACCACCACCCCCCCCCCCCCACTCAAGTTAGGCGTGTAAATATCGATCAACCCTAACTTGCTTAAATTTTTTTCAAATGATTTCGGATTTAAACCTTTGGTGAAGATGTCCGCCAATTGTTTTTCACTTCTCACAAATGGAGTTTCAATTTCCTTTGCTTGAATTTTTTATCAAATGAAGTGGCAATCCACTTTGATGTGTTTTGTTCTTTCGTGAAACATCGGATTGGATGATATATGTCGCACCACTTAGTTATCGCAAAACATCTTCATTGGTTCTTGAATTTTAATTTCGATATCAAAAGGAAGTTGTTTGATTCAAGTTAGCTCACTTGAGGTTGATGACATGGCTCGATATTCTGTCTCAGCACTTGATCGTGCCATAACATTTTGTTTCTTGCTTTTCCATGTGACTAAATTTTCGCCTACAAACATGCAAAAACCAGTGGTTGATTTTCTATCAAAGCTACAGACCCAATCTACATCGAAATAGCCACACACTTCGTTAGAATTATTACGTTTCATGAGAATTCCTTTGTTGGGTGTCCCTTTTAAATATTTTAAAATTCTATGTATAGCCTCTAAATATGGTGTTCTTGGTGCATGCATAAATTTACTAAATTATCTTACCGCAAAAGAAATGTTTGATCGAGTTACCGTTAAATAAATTATTTTTCCTACAAGTATTCGAAATTGGCTTATGTCTTCTAAAGGTTCGTCATCCTCAATATTTAGTTTGCATTTACTATCTATTGGTATAGTCAGTTTACTCCTTAATTTACCAGTTTCTTTCAATAGGTTAAGTGTATATTTTCTTTGTAAAATAAAGAGTCCCTTGGATGAATGTGCTATTTCTATTCCTAGAAAATATTTTAGTAAATCCAAGTCTTTGATATCAAAATTCTCCTTTAATTGCATTTTCACTTTTTTAATTTCTTCCAAATTATTTTCGATAATTATTATGTCATCTACATATATTAGAATTATGATTATGAAGGTACCATAAATTTTGGAAAATAATGAGTTATCGACATTACTAATTTTAAAATCATAAGAAATTAAATAAGAGCTTAATTAGTTTTCCATACCATGCTAGTGGAGATTGCTTTAGTCCATAAATAGATTTTTTAAACCTACACACTAGGGTAGTATTGTTTTCTTTTTTATGACCAGGTGGAAGCGTCATATATACCTCTTCTTCAAGCATTCCTTGGAGAAAGGTATTCTTGACATTTATTTGATGTAAGGTCCAATTTTGGTTTACCGTTATAGAAAATAAAATCCTAACGGTATTCATTTTGGCCACGAGTGCAAATGCTTTTTGATAATCTATACCATAGGTTTGAGTGTAACATTTTTTCCACTAATCGTGCTTTGTATCTTTCAATAGTACCATCACTATTAAACTTAATCTTATAGACCTATTTTCATCCTATGGGTTTCTTTCCTTCGGGTAGTTGTACGACTACCCATGTTTCATTTTTTTCGAGTGCTCTAGGTTCTTCTTCCCTTGCTTTGCACCATACCAGTTGGCTTATTGCTTCCTCATAGTTATTTGGCTCATTTATTTTGGAATTGAGGTCAAATAAGTCTTATATTGGGGTGTAACATTTTCATAAGACAAATAATTTTGGATAGGATATTTTACCTCATATGTTACAAAATCTCATAATCTAGTTGTAGGTTGTGGAGTTCGATTAGACATTCTCAATGGTATTATTTCGGTAGTACTATCTTCCCCCTCACTTTGAGAAGTTTCTTCCTCTTCATTCTCATTGATTATTTCATTTTCATTTTCTACTACTGTATTTCCTTCTTCGGAGTAAAAAAATGAAAATGTAAATTCATTTGGTTTCTCTTGGTTATTAGTCTCCTTTTCTAGTGTTTTGTAATATGGCTCATTTTTTAGGAATGCCACATCTCTTGAAATGTAATGTTTTTTGTTAATCGGATCATAGCATTTATAACCCTTTTTTTAGATGAATATCCCAAGAAAATAGCTTTGATTGATGTATAATCTAACTTGTGTTGTTTATTTTTGTGCACATAGCATGTACATCCAAATACTTTTAAATGACAGATGTTGAGTTTTCTTGGTAGAGAATTTCTAGTGGGCTTTTGAAATTCAAATTGGCACTTAACAATCTATTAATTAAATATGTTACGGTGAGAACGACATTCGAATAAAAAATTATTAGAACATTGTTTTGAAACAAAAGTACTCTTGTTACTTCAAGTAAATGTCAAATTTTTTTTCCAACACACCATTTTGTTGGGGTGTGTAAATACAAGCTACTTAATGTAAAATTCTTTTTTGCTTAAAAAATTTGTGAAATTTTGATTTACAAATTTTGTTCGATTATCACTTCTAAATTTTTAATCTTTGTGTCATATTGATTTTCTATAAAATTATAAAATTATAAAATTCTTGAAATTAAGAAAATACTTCACTTTTATTTTTTAACAAGTGTAACCATGTAGTTCTTGAAAAATCATCTATAAATATAACAAAGTATTTATAATCATTAAATGACTCCATTGGAGCAAGGCCCCAAACATCAGAATGTACTAACTTAAAAATATTTTTGCTTTTATAATTGGATAAACTAAATGGTAACCTTGTGTGCTTTCCTAATTTAAAAATTTGACAGGTACTACAATCTAATTGTTTGAAATCAAAAATACATTTCAAAATCTTATCGGAAGGATGTTCAATTCTCTTACACCAAAAAGTGCCTAATTCTTCTTATTTTTTAATATTGAAGTTGCATTTTTCTTCACTTAGAATATAAAGCCCATTTTCTAGAAAACCTTCATCAATGATATTCTTTGTTATTAATTTCTAAAAAATCACATTTTTTGATGTAAATGTAATTTCACAATTTAAGTCTCGTGTGATTTTACTAATAGATAACAAGTTAGATGTATAATTCTCTA
This sequence comes from Hippophae tibetana, assembly GCA_037013495.1. Taxonomy (NCBI): domain Eukaryota; kingdom Viridiplantae; phylum Streptophyta; class Magnoliopsida; order Rosales; family Elaeagnaceae; genus Hippophae; species Hippophae tibetana. The sequence goes on from CM072812.1 coordinate 33,690,896, forward strand.
CATAGAAAACCTTTGAAATTTTTCTTGAAAGGAAACTAATTGAACTATTTCCTAAAATTTCCATTTTTCTTTTCTACCATTTGCAACGATTACAAATTGTTTAGTCTCAATTTTTTTGTAATTATTGAGTAATTTTTTATTTTCAGTTATGTGATCAGTTGAACCTGAATCAAGAATCCATTTGAAATTTAAAGAATTTTGAGTAAGGTTTGTAATCATACCAGAGGTTTTTTGAGTTTTTCCTTGAAACATCACAGATAATTGCATATATAACTGCCTCATTTGATCCATATCTACCTCACCCTTTATTTCTTTTTCTACCTCGTTTACACTCATATCCCTTTTATTCCTTTTGCGTAGAGTAACTCGTTTTCTCTCTACTTTGTACGCAATTTTGTCGCTTATCTCCCCCTCTGACGAAGTTTCCACCTTGCCTTCCCTTTGGCCGGAGATGAGATTTGAGATACCAGCACTCATCGCGTTTGTGTCCTTCCTTCTTACAGTAATCGCAATGAGTGATTGCTTGGTCTCCCCGAATTTTTGGACTAGGGTTAGGCCTAGCGACGAAGGTCTTGGCTTCAAGGTTGTTAGGTAGCTGAGTACCCATCATGATTCTTCTTGTCTCTTCTCTTTCAGCCATCCCTACAACGTCATCAACAGATGGCAGCTCACTCATAAGAATAATTTGTGACTGACCCCCTCATAGCTTGAATTGAGCTTGGCGAGGAAGGTGAAAATTCCATCCTACTCATTCCTTTGATTTCATCAAGATCGGCTGTGAGAGGTCAGTACACTCTAATATCATCCTTCTTTTTGAATTTGGCTAAATAGTTCAGTGACAGATTGGTTTTGTTGTTGTAATTGTTGAAGTTCTTGCTAAAGTTGATAAATGAGGAAGTATTTTTTTCTTTTTTTCAAACATTGTCTTGGCTTTAACCCACATATCTCGAGTTGTATCTAGATATATCGAGATCAGAGATGTGGGGTTCCATGGTTGCTAGTAACCAACTTATGACTAGATTGTCACTCTTTCTCCATTCTGAATTTTCTTTTTTTTCTTCCGCAGTTGGTTATATTGGATCTTTGGCTTTTGGTTTTGATTTCTCACCAGTGACTTGCTCGAATTTGTTTCTACCAATTAGACCAAAAGTCCCTTGACGTTCCCAAAGATGATAATTTTTACGGTTTAACAGCACATTTGTAAGTCTCTCAATATGTTGTGACATTTTTTGGATTTTTTGATTTTCTGTTGGATTTCTTGAACTGGTACAATTCTTATTTGTGGGATTGATTTGAAGCAAAATCAAGTCTGCTCTGATACCATGTTAAAAATTCATACTTAACTCATCCTTCGAAAACGTGCTTGTAAGGGTGAAAACTGTCCAGACTTATAACCAGCACTTATGCTGGTTCCATGGTCGATGTGTGATTTATTTCCTTAATAAATTCATATTTAAAGCATCTATGTCTAAAGAAATCTTTAGCATCCAAGCTAACCACCAGCATATTGTGATCAGATCCCATATTTGGTGGCACATAGACTTCTAGGTCAAGGTCAGGGAACTTACATAGAACATACAATCCAAACGATCTTGAATGAAATCCTCCATATCATGACCATTCCTCTATGTGAAGAAAGATCCATTAGTCTTCGTATCAATGAGCTCACAATTGTTTACAAATTTATTAAACTTCCTTGATCTATTAAAATCAAAGTTTCTCCCTTATTCCTTCTCATTAGAGCATTTCATTGAAATCTCCTGCCATTATCCACAGCACCTCATCCCCAGACTTCGAATTAGCAATTCGATCAAACTCCTCATATCTTATATTATCATCACACAGGCCATAGACAAATGTAAACCTACAAACATCATAGAATTCCAGGTCAACAAAACCTTTTGCTCAAAATTCAATCGAATTGGATACCATTAAGCCACAATACCATAATTCCTCCTGCATTGGTACGAACAGGATTAACAACATACCAATTGACAAAACCTAACCTTCTGGACATTTTAATTATCCTTCTTTTCTTAGATTTTATTTCCAAAAGATAAATTGCTACCGGGCAATACTCAACATTTGAATCCTTTAACACACGCAAAGTTTCACCCTTACCAATACCTTGAGAATTCCAGATGATTATTCTCATCTTGATCAAGAGACAAACCAGTCAGATCGAATCCAAAGAGATCACAAAAAAATAGCAAGAATCAATGAAAGAGTATTAGAAAAACAGACTCAGCACAATGACTGGAAAGCAAGATCAAGGAGATCGCAAAGGATGATCAAATGATTCAAGGAAGATCACAAGGATGATTGAATGAATCAAGGAATCAGATCAAAAGCGAAGCACTAGATTGAAAGGACTAACACACGGTTGAAAGGTAAAATCCAGGGAGAAAAGTTACGCTTTAGGTTGATTATTAGAATTTGTAGCGAACTAAAAATCACTTATTTACCAAAAACATATACGAAAATTATAATATCTTAAATTTAAAAACAAAATTTAACTATAGTGTCAAAATTATAATGTTAATGAAAATTGAATTTATAATATATGAAAGTTACACATTTATAAATAATGTATTAAATTTAAACAATATTTAAATTAAAATAATGTAATAAAAAAATTTAATAGTTAAAATATATAAATAAAATAAAAATGTGTTATTTTTCTTATTATAAATTTTAAGACTATAACTTTTTGTTATTTTTTAATATATATATATATATATATATATATTAAAATCATTTGAATATTTTCCTATCATATATTAAAATAAAAAAGAAAATATATTTACATTATTGTGTGATGTGTAATTTTTTATTAAAAAATATGAATATTATATAAAAGAAATTATTTAAAATAATAAACACTTATTTTAAATGTAAAAGAGGTAAGGATTAAGAATTAAACTTTAACTTTTGGACAAAAAAATCACAATATTACCAATTGAAAAATATATTATCAAAATTCAAATGCATGCAAATAAAATGAATTATTTTATAAATCAAAGGATCCTTTTTTCCCTTTGATTGCCTACATTATCTTTGCATTTAGGACTTAGTTGATTAGCAGGGAACAAAGGTACGTTCAGCCACGAGTACGTGTTCCTTATTTGTAATATACATATATAAATTGATTAGTGTGCACCTCAAAAATTATTTTTTGAAATATCATAAATTTTAAATGTTAATAAGTTTTTAAGAAATTATGTATCGAAATATGTATTTGTATTTTATAATTTTACATATAAGAGCCAATAAAATGAGATAATTTCATTTGGTTTTTATTATTTAAAAAATTATATTTATATATTTAAATTTTAAATTATTCAACTTTAAAACAATACTAACTGCTATATCGTAAATGTTAATAAGTTTTTAAGAAATTATGTATCGAAATATGTATTTGTATTTTATAATTTTACATATAAGAGCCAATAAATTGAGATAATTTCGTTTGGTTTTTATTATTTAAAAAATTATATTTATATATTTAAATTTTAAATTATTCAACTTTAAAACAATACTAACTGCTATATCGTAAAATGTAAATGTTTGATATCTTGTTAGTACGTAATTTGTTCTAATCCTTCCCAAATTGTATTGTTATTTGACAAATAAAATTTCAAAACAATAGTTTTAAACAACAAACTTCCTTTTTTTTAATTTGTTCTTCTTCAAATATGCTATATTTTCCTACACTTTTGTGACTGAAATACTTTATACTAAGTTTAGTTGTAAAATTTTTACTTGATTTCTTTATTATTTTATAATATAATGAACTACTATTTTATATTTTTATTTCTATATTTGTTCTTAAATTATATACTTTTATCAAAAAGTATAGATTTATTTTCTTTTGATAATGATTTTGATTCTAAATTTTAATTTTTTTTTAATTAAGTATATTTAATAAGGATTTCTAATTTTGATTTTCACCTTTTTAAGGAATTAATAACAAAATATGTGTGATGCATACATATTTAAAAATTAGATTTTTGATTTTTGATTTTTTTTTCCTTTTTACTAAATATTTTTTTAGAGAATAAAATATTACTACTTTTGTATTTATAAGTATTTAAAGAAAGTGATTAAAAAACATAAAATTTATAAATAATAACAAAAAAAATTCTTTATTTTTTAAGTTTTTGAAAAGAAAAAAAAACGAAAACATTACCAAACAACTTGTAAATTATTTGATTTTTTCTTGAAAATTATCAAATAAAAATTGTTATTGAATATATTGTTGATTATTTTAATCAAAAATCATAAATTATAAAATGATTATATAATCATAAATTATAATCATTATCAAACAATATCTTATATATTCAATTTTTTCTCAAATTTTTATATAAATTTTATACTAGTTAACTACAAATATAATTTTTGTTTTACTTGTAGTTTAGGTGATGTCCCATACATAATTGACCGTATTGGTATTATAATAGTGTAGACGAAACTGCAAAGGACTTGAAGAAATAATTTTACAAGTACAGTAACAACTTATAGAGAGAAACATATCTCCATTTTTTAGTGACGTGAGTTAGAGTAGATTAATTTTGTATTATTTTTTTATAATAATTAATTCATAAAAAGTTATAATATAAGAATAAATGATTAAATTTTTTATTTTTTATTTTAATTTTATTTTTTTAACAATTTTAGTGATTTATTATTAAAAGCAATGTATAAAAGTAAAATCTCAATAACAATTAAGAAACTATTTAAAAAAATTAAAAAATTGATAATTTATCTTTTTATTATCAATTTTTGATAATAAAAAACTATATACATGCTAACTTATATACATGCTAATGTAGAAACAGAATGCTGGACACGAGGATATATATATATATATATATATATATATATTGGGATCAACAGTATAAGCTATATTTGGCTGAATAATTTGTGAACTACTTTTCTCTTTTCCTATTTTGAATTTATTGGATATGAAATCTGCCGACTTTACTCCGAAATGGAAGATTTATGTTTTTAAATTTTTGTTGAATATTATTTTTAAAATAAATATTACACAAAATAGTAGACTTTTAATTTAAAATGGGATTGCCTCATATATCATATGGATTTGAATCTCCTTTTTTATAGTCTAAAATAAGGAAATTTATTACAATTTTTTATTTTCATCTTTTTTCATACATTCCTAGTATATTATCACTTAATCGTAAACACCTCTCAAGTTTTATACATTATCATTAATATTCTTAAATTATTAGTAATGATAATATTTACCATTAGTTTCTCAATTTTCATAAATAAAATTTTCATAAATATTTTTAAGTCTTTATTGTTTGTCACATATACCCCTATGTTTATAACTTAATCACATATACCCGCCTTAACGTTTTATATGTTATCACTTACACTCTGAAATTGTTAACTATGTAATATTTATTGTTAATTTTTCCATTTTTCATATACTCTTAATACAAAGTTTAAAATTTATAATTAAATAATTAATATTTATGATAATGTATTATCTTTAATTAGTTTGGCACCAAATATTATTATATATTATTTTTTATTGAATAAAGAAAAAAAATAATTACATCATATTGTAAACAGAGTTTGACAAAAAATGAAATTGAGGTGAGCATGTGCAAAATTAAAAACAAAACAAACAATTTTATATAAAGATTTTATTGACGAGTTAATATTAATGTCTTAGATAAAATTAATAATGTTAAATGCTTTAGATTAAAGGTTTAATATGAATTAGTAAAAAAGTTTGCACATTAGACAATTCGAACCTAAAACAAAACCCTGAATGAAAAATCATCATTTTCATCAAAATTCATCATTTCGACAATAACATAAATCATTAACAATATTATCGTCACAGATAATGGTTCATATACAAGTTCTTGGTAAAATTACCCACTTGTTCTCATGTCACCCATATTTGAATTCTAAGTAAGAACATAGAGACAACACATGTAAGATCTTGGCATTAATGATGATTTTTGTGGTTTAGAGAATTTAGGGTTTCAATCTCAATATCAGACACATTAACTGATGGATTTTACATTGGGGAGATGTGTTTTGTGTTTAAAGAGAGTGTTTTTATAAAATATGAATGAATTGAAGAATTAACGACTCTATGAAAGTAGAATCATAAATGCATTTATTTTCTTAATATTTATTTGTTTTATTCAATAAGTAGTACTTTTAAGGTTAAAAATATTAAAATATGAATTTTTTGAATATATCATATCATATATAATGATTTTAGTTTTAAGAATATTTATGATATTTTAAAAACATTGAGAATATATATGAGAAAAGACAAAAAAAATTAGGAATAATTGGGATTATTGGGATAATTTTAAGTTAAATGGTTATTTAGTATGAATCCTAAAATGATCGTGTGTATTCAAGGGAAGAGAACGAATTGAATACCTATAAAATAATTAGCATATAGCATATATGAATCTTGTTATGGAATATGTCTTTGTGAGTCACAAGTTCAACATTATTTAATATGCATATTTCATAAAAAGAAAAAGGAAAATAAAAAAAAAATTATAAAATTATAATTATAAAATAGCATTTTTTGTTTAATACATATATTTTTACTTTAAAAAAAGTTAAACTTATAATTTTATATTGTACAATATCTAATTAAATATCGTTTAAATTAAACTATCATCATTTAGACACATTTAATATTAAATATTATTTAAATAGATATTATTTAATATTATTATGGTACTAATTTTATTATTACAATATTAAAATATGATAATTCTCTATTAGTCAAAAATCAGATATGATCCCCTATCACTTGAATTTATATAAAAAGTGACAAAAATAATTTTAATATTTATTGATCAATTATGATTTAATTTTGCCTATACATTTATCTAATTTGTCATGTGAGAATTGGACAATATCTAACTAGTTCGAGTTTTGTTAACCGGTGACCCCACTCATTGGAGCCAAAAAAGACACATGTTCAACTGAACTAGGCAATATCAAATTGGCTAGAATTTGTCGACTGATAACCTTATTCGTCGAAATCGAGTTGGATTCATGTCTAACTATATCAGACAATTATCCAAGTAATTAGATTTTAATTGAACGATGACCTCACCCATCGAAAATGAATTAGACATATACCCAATTAAATTGAATAGTTATCTAACTAGTTGTATATTAATTGAATAATGATCATACTCACCATAGCCAAATTAGACATATGATTAATTGATCGGATTTTAATCGACATGTGATCATAATTCTTAATTAATATATATTTAAATAACTAATTACATTTTTTTTTTTACATTTGTGCATATACTTAGTTGAAAAATTGTTCAATTAATTATATTATATAAAATTAAATACATGTCTTCAAAATAAGATATCTTATTTTTAGTTGAACATACGTATAATTCTATTGTATCTAATTTAACATATATTTAATTATGTATTTATTAAAAAAAAATTATAAGCTAAAGATTTAATTTAAAATAAAAATAATAATAGAGGATTATATTAACCTATTTCTAGTAAAAATTGGGTATAGAAGTTTTTTTATTATTATTATTATTATAGGTTCTTGAATAAAATAGAGTGGCAACAACGAAGGGCTATTGCTTTCAACTTTATTTAAAATGATGAAGTTGGTCTGCATATTATATCCGAAGTGGGGATACGACAACGAGAGCAAATGTAACTTTTCAAAATATATATTTTCAAAGTTAAAAAAAGAAAAAAGAAAAAGAATTACTAAATAAAGGGTTATGAAAAGGATGACTTGGGTCGCCATCATAATGCCTTGCTTCAAATTAGCCATATAGTCTAGCTTGGCTACTTCAGCTAAGTGGCTTCGAAATTAAGAAGCTTTCTAAGAATACACGAAATTTACACTACAGATTAAAACTCCCCTGAATAAGAAACCTCTTGAACACATTTTTATTAAGATCTGGTCCACCATGACGAATGACGAACTCATGTGGAAGGCGTTCTAATGAGGGGCAAATGTGGGATGAAGTGCACAACTCAATTTTAATTTTAATTTTTGTATATTAATTACTTCAATCATTTTTTTAATATCTCATTCAAATCATTTTCTTTTTAAAAAAAAAATTTAATTTATATTATAAAAAATATATTTAATTAAATTATATAACATAACATTTTTCATACATGGAGTTTCATTTTGGATATTCATCAGAAAAATATATATTTATTTTTCTTACAACTTAAATAAATATATATTTTTTAATGTTATAAAAAATGAATATATGTTTTTATTATGAAATTAAAAGTAAAATCAGTTGAACAAATAGATCACGTATGGATTGGAGGAAAAATACTCACATAAAAAAAATATTGCTGAAAATCAACTAATTACTTTCATTTTTGTTATTTTTTTTTTAAAAGTTATTTTTAATATAACAATCTCATGCTTAAAAATATTTAATATTATATGCAATTTTTTTTTAACAAAAAACAAACTTCATAAATCTATATGAATCTATATAACAAATGTTTAAAAAGTATGACAAAGATTAGTTGATTTCTAATAATATCATTTGAGTTTTTTTTATAATTTAAATATAATAATGTAAATTAAATTGAATATATATATTTTTTTTCAGTAAAGTGATTTATATGAATCACTAAAAAATGTAACTATAGTGATTTATTTGGAAAAGAAAAAATAACTTGTATTTCATCTGAAGATATGTATTAAGATGAAAACAAAATTATTTGTAAATTTATATATAAATTTATTTATAAAATTGAACTGTATTCTCTTAATTTTAAGTTTAAGGTTTTTATTACTCAAAAATTTGCTACAAATAAACATATATTTATATTGAAATAAAACACATATAACATATTCGAATGACTTGATAAACAAGAAGTATGTTTTAACCAAGAAACAAGTAAGAATGTTTTTTATTGTTTTAGTATTTTTTTAAGGTACCTATTTTGAATTCAAATTCTAGATCTATTACTAGTTCTAATCTAAATAGAAAAGTCTATTTATGAATATCAAATAAAAAGTCTATTTATTATAAATTTGTTACAAATCACAATTAATATGGTATAATATTATTGATAAATACACTTGGTCGCACATAACTATATCTAATGAAAAATGTTACGTCAGTTCTAATTGTGATATAATTTTGATATATAAAATGCTCATATCAAATTATGTTGCACAATAAAATTTATAATTATAATTAGATACATATAAGTAGGGGTAAGAAAATAATCTGACCAATTCATTTAAATTAAGAAATTTGATCTGATCCGTCAGATTTGGATTGACATATTTTATAATCCATTGTATCCTATTCGGACTAAATTACTATTAAATTATAAATAAATACATATTTTATTTTATAATATATTATATTTAAATATTATACATGTTATAATTATATTATATTATTATTTTAGCTTAAAAATAAGTATAAATGTTTATAATAATTTAATAATTATACAGATATATTTCTATTCTTTTAATTTTCTTAGTTGTAACTATAAATAATAAATTTTGATACAAATACATTAATTTAAAATTCAAATATTATGTATAGCATGTGTATAATTCATAAATAAGTTTTAATATCAATGTAACTTTATTCGATCTGAAAAATCTAATATGTTCAGACTTGGATGAGATCTGTTCGAATTGATTACATAATAAGATTGGATTCAGATTAAAAATCTTTAAATCCAATTCGAATCAAATCGGATTCAGATTGGCTAAAAATAAACAATTTTCATCGACTATTTATCCCTATATATAACTATATTTAATAAAAAAAAATAGTACTTCTATAATTATAATATAGTTATATAAAGTGACCCTTCACTTAAAGTAATTTCATGGCACCTAAGACATATAGTTTATTACAAGAGTTTTGATATTTATATTTAAAAAAATTTAATTTTAAATATAAATATTGAAAATTAAATGAAATTATTTATAATATTAATTTTATCCATATTATTTTGATTATTATTTTGTTTGAAAAAATTATAAGAATAAATCATACTTGTTGTTTTCTATCAAATATAACAAAAAATACCTTACTAATTTAGTTAGTCATAAAAATAATAAATTTAAGATAATTGAAAATATTTATTTTAAGAATATTGTTAAAGATTTTTTTTTACAATTTACACAGTAAAGAGTATTAAAAATTTAATTTAAATTATGAAATTTCTTAAAATGGGGTTAATAATTTTAATTTATTTTATTTTTGTATTTATTCTATATTTCTTATGTTGTTCTTTTGTTATTATTCAATTTTTATGATTGTTTATATAATACAGATATATTATCAAACTGAATATCTTCAACTTTTCATTAATTAAGTGTTCAAAATAATTTAACTACAAGAAGAGTTTTAACTTATGAAGTTAATTTAAAAATTAAGAAACTAATTTATATTCATGACATTATTTATCTCAAAAATAATCTCTTTTTTATAACTTAAATTAATTCTCTTATAAACTAGTAATTATAAGTATAATTGTTACCTATCATTTGTTGGTTAAACGCTTACTTGAGTTATATTATTACCGACATATTTTAATAAAAATAAAGTTAAACTTTGTGCATGCCCTTTTAGGGTATGTTAGTTGTAAACTTGATGTTTTCAAGCAATTTAACAGCTATTTTTGTGTGTCAAACGGATTACTAGTTGACAACTTATGATTGGTTAAAGTTTATGGTAGACAAGTCAATATGGACTTGCAAATTTTGACTCTCAAAATTCTCATAGTTATAGAATTAGATTATTAATTACCTTTTTTGATTTAAACCTTTGAAATATGAGTCAAACTAATGGATAAGATTGAGCTTGTGAACTTATATATTGATCAAGTCTCTGTCATTCTTATTCACCCTAAGTCCACTCACTCAACTATTGGAGATTTTATAGAGAGAATATTTTGCAAACACTTTTTTCTTTAGCAACGCTTTAGTAAGTGGATCAAAAAAATCCTATTTGACTTTTCTTGAACTCTACATGAACACTAAGAACATGAAGAACACAAATATTTTCTTATCACTTCTATACCACTTGTGGGACCTCAGTTGGTATGCTAGAAAATTGTCTTAAGGGTATGCTCTCTACAAGTGTAATATCTCTCTACAAAAAGTTTGATAATTTCTCCCGTAAGTGTTCTAGGCCTAGTAGCAAGAAGCACAGTTATAATAGGAAACATAGAGACAGATCTTCAAAAAGGCTTAGGATAAAGAGCATAAGTGTAAAAGGATCCATCCATAAGGATAGACACAAAGATGGAGACTAAGCAAAAGGTGGATCGTCATTAGGAGGTTCTATTAGGGGATTTATGTAGTAATAGAGCTGGCCGATTGAATAGCCATCAATTGACTAGACCTAATGGATAATTGATAAGCCGGCTATACCATTTGGGCAACCCCCTAAACCAAATGACCATCGAGCTAATTAAACCAACTGACCAACCTATAAGGCATGCCAATCAATTGACCAGGAACATTAGCTAGTCAAACTAACCAGTCCATTTGAAAAGTTTTTGGACAACGGTAAACTATTTGGTATCAATGGTACCAATAGGGCCATTGCATCATTGTTTCCTTCTTATAGGTGAAATACTATAGAGTTTAGTAAATCAAATACTAGAGTTTGGCATAAAAGAAGACAAGAAGAAAGATATGAGATACTTTGATAAGCTTATATAATTCTATATGTATTTCTAACATTTAAAGTCTTTAAAACATATATGAAACTTGAATCTGAAAAAAAAAAGATCAAGTGTTTAATGATAGATAATGGAGGAAAATATACTAGAAATGAATTTGATGAAATTAGCAAACAAGAGGACATCAAGAGACAATTTAGCATGGCATACACTCCTCAACAAAATGGATTGGTATAGTAGATAAATATAACTTTACAAGAGCAATGTTAAGAACTGTAGGTCTAACATAGTCATTTTGGAGAAAAGCAGTCAAGATCGTTAGTTATGCCATTAATTTTTTTCCATCAATCACATTTGAGATGAAGATACAGATGGAAATATGGACTTGTAAGCTAGTTAATTATTCTTTTTTGTATATGTCATGTATAATATCCAAGAAAGAACAAAATTGGATCCAAATTCTAGTAAATGCATATTTTTGGGTAGATAATGGTCTAAAGGGGTGTAGCTTGTGGGATCCACTACCCTTAAAGTTATAGTTAGTAAAGATGTGATATTTATAGATAATAAACTACAAAGAGAAGTGAATGATAACACTTTTAATGAGATTATCAAAATTATTATAGTTTAAGTGGAGAATAAGTTGGAATAAGAAGAACCTTTTGAATTAGAAATAGAGCACATGGAAAAAGAACCGATAGTCAACTTATCAAAGAAGACCACTAACTTGGTTCTCAAACTATGTTATGTAGGCTAATGTTGCATACTATCTTCTAAAAAAGAATAGAGAGCCATCAACTTTTCATGAGGCTACAAATAATTCAAAAGCTTCGTTGTTGATGATAGCAATGCAAGAATAGATTAAAGTTCATCATAAGAATAAAACTTGGAAACTTATTCTATTATCATATATAAGAAAAACCATTAATTTGAAATGGATCTACAAGATCAAAAGGGATGGTTGTAAAGGGATATTCTCATGAAGAAGATATTGACTTGAATGAGATATTTTCTCATGTTGTTCGGTTTAATATAATCAGAGTAATTTTGACTTTGTGTGCTACATTTAATTTGTATTTAGAGTAATTAGATGTGAAAACTGTGTTTTTTATAGGGAGAACTTGAATAAGAGATTTATATACTCCAACTAGAAGGTTTTATTGAAAAAGGAAAAGAAAACTTATTTTACAGGTTAAACAAATCTATGTATAGTTTCAAACAAGTGCCAAGATATTAGTACAAGAAATTTGATTCCTTCATTAGTAGCCTTGGATATAACAAAATTGGTTTATACCATTGTATATACTATAAGAGGTTTAAAGAGTCCAACAATTTGATTATTTTGTTATTGTATATTGATGACATATTGGTAACAATCCCCGATATAGACGGAGTCAAAGAATTAAAGGCACAATTGGCTAGAATGTTTGATGTAAAGGATATGAGACTAGAAAACATGGTTCTAGGGATGCAAATTCACAAAGACATGAAAAGACAAGAAGATTTTTCTTTCTCAAAATAATTATTAGAAAAAAGATCTTACATCACTTCAACATGAAAGATTGTAAGTCAGTTTCTACCCCACTTCGTATAAATTATCCTGAAGTATGTCCCTAGCAATGAAGTGGAGAGGACGCAAATATCTCAAATACTATACGTATAAACAATGGAAGTTTAATGTTTTCCATAATATATATAAGACCATACATTACACCAATAGTGGGAGCAGTAAGTTGATACATGAAAATCCTAGTATAGAGATGCTACAAAGATAATCCTAAGATATGTGAAAGGTTCATCAAATGATGCATTATTTTATGGAGGACCAGAATTTATTGTCAAAGGTGATGTTGACTAAAATTTTACAGGTGACCTTGAAAGAGAAAATCCACTACAGGGCAGGTGCACACACTTGTAGGAGGAATTGTAAGCTAGATTTCAAAACTACAAACTATTATAACGTTATCTATAATAAATGCGAAATAAATGGTAGATACACAAGCTTGCAAAGAAGCAATACAGATCAAAAGGTTTCACTAAATCCCGTGAAAATGAAATTGAGGATGCCAAATGGCATTTAAAAAATATAGAAATATATGACATATGTTATATAGATTTCTTTATTTGTGAATATGAAATGTATTATCATAAGTTACAATCATTTATGTAAGAAACTTATAAAGAAATGTTTTTTTAGAAATTACCTATAACATTACATAAAACCATAACAAAAGAATGAGATAAAAGAAATAGGTAAACTATACCAGATACTTTAGGAGAAAAAAATAAGGAGTCTTAAAAATTGGATAATCATTAAATATCAAGAAATACATTATATAAACAAATAAGAGAAAATAATAGAATCTGTTATGATACAAGAGATTTATAATGTCATAAAAGTATGGATATAATATAAAATCTTACAAGTAAAAGTATTAAACATATAAAAATATATATAATATTCAAAAGATATAAATTTAGAAAATAAGACTTTCAAAAATACAAGAGAAAGTATATCAAAGAACCTTATAGGAAAATATATTTTAGGAGAAAAATGTATAAGAAATCAGAAAATAAAAATTATTATACATTAGGGAAAAAGAAATGCAGATGTTGGATATGTAATGAGAAATGATAGTACGCTAATGAATACCCTAGCAAGCTTTAATATAAAAAACTTAAAAAGGAATTTCCAAAGAAGAATTAGAGGAATCAGATATAGATGATACTTGTATTATTTATCTATTATGAGAAATTGATGAGGAAATAACTGACTCGGAAGGATGAATAATTTGTATAGTATTACAAACCAAAACATTACTTATGTAAAAGTATGATTGAAATTTAAAGATTACATAATTTACCATTTATATGCATATGCAAATACATGAACTCATATGTATGTAGCTTGTAAATATGTATTCCTAGAACAACTGTGAAAAAAAGCACCAAAAGATTTAAATGTAATAATTGTTAAAAGTACTAAAATAAATCTTAATAAAGTCTTAAAATATACATATATAATGATATGAGGAGAAGATTTTCATATTCCCACCATATATCAACAAGAAACATGAGTTGATTTATTAATAGTAAACAATTTTTTAAACTTATGTCAATATTTTACATAATATTTAGACAAAATAATTCTAACAATACTAGATGGTGAAGCCACTTATGTGTCAAAAGTAAAAATAAAAAGCTTTAACTGTATCAAACCCAACTATTATGGAACAACATAAAAAGAAAAAAACGTGGTAAGGTAGACACAAAGCAGTAGCAAAAACTCTATATAAAAACTATTTCATTAGATATAGAAGTGAAACAAAAATCTTTTCTTAATAAAATCTAGAAAGATAAAGCTTTAATAGGTATCAAAAAATTATTAAAAATAGTAAGCTCAGAAAATATTTTAGATCCAAAAATAAACAAATTTAAAATAATTGTTAACACAAAGCTAAGAAACCCTAATAAAGTCATTAGAGTAAAACCTAATATTTATGCTCCAAAACACATGAATGAGTTTAAAAAATAAATTCAAGAACTTTCAGAACTAAAAATCATAATATAAACTAATTCACCGCATTCTATAGTCTAATATTCTTAGTCGAAAAATAAGCTAAAAAATAAGAAGAAGAAAAAAGTAAATTGGTAGTAAATTTCAAAACATTGAATAAAAAGCCATTGATGATGAATATTATTCCAAAGAAAAAAGAATTATTATCATTAACAAAAAGAAATAAATATTTCTCAAGTTTTGATTGCAAAAATAGATTTTAGTAAATAAGACTGAATGAGGTATCTTACAAACTAACAACATTCAATTTCCCTTAAGGATAATTTCAATTGACTGTTGTACTATTCAGATTAAAACAAGCTCCAAGTATCTTTTTGAAGGTATATAAACAACATTTTTAAGAAATTATAAATTTGTCATGTTTATATAGATAATATTTTTTTTTTCATTAATGAATTAAATAGACATTATTTGGATATTATTAATATTCTACAAGAATGTAGGAAAGGAAACATTGTACTTTTTGATAATAACGCAGTAATTACTCAACAAAAAATTAAATATTTAGGGTTAGAAAATGAAGACGAAAAACATAATCTACAGTTTCATATACTAAATAACATTCAAGGCTTTTCAAGTGAATTAAAATATAAAATTAGTTACGGAGATTTTAAAGATGTTTAACATATGTTGAAGCATATATCAAGAAACTTGCATAAATACAAACAAAAATAAAAAAAAATTCATGTTTAGAAATGAATAGAACAAGATACTTTGTACATAGATAAGATAAAATAATTTCCAACTTTTTTATCATCCAATCCATATGATAAAATGATAATTGAAATAGATGCTTCACATTAATATAAGGAAACAAATTTAAAAGCAAAAGTAGATGACAAAGATGAATATCTTTGTAGATATACATTAAGATCTTTTCATGATCCATAAATAAATTATCACAATAATGAAAAAAATACTTAATTGTTAAAAAAAACTATTAAAAAATTTACAATATGTGTGATAAGTTATAGATTTATTGTCAAAACTGATAACACAAATTTTGGTTACTTTTTAAGGACTAATATTACAGGTGATCATAAAAAGGAAGATTAGTCATATGGTAATAATGGTATAAGCACTACAATTTTGATGTCAAACATCTTTTGAAAAACAATAATAGTTTAGCAAATGCTCTTACAAGAGAATTAGCACCTTTAACTATTTGTGTTCTTGTATGAATGAAACATTTTGCTATTAAGATCACAATAAAGGAAAAAGAGATAAGAATCCTTCAGGAACAACTCGAGGTTTTCTACCTAGAAAAGTCGATTTTGGATATAGGAATTAAACAGGAAGAATTTAATAGTTCAAAATGACTATTAAAGTCCAAAAATTATAAATAAGAATCCCCATCATATATACATTCTAAAGAAGATAAAAGTTTTGAAGAATGAATTTAAAATGAAAAGGAAGAACCTAATCAGTTCAAAAAAGAGTAACATTTTGAAAAGAAAAAGAAAAAGCTCAATTAGAGTGAAAAAGTAGAAAAAAAAGACCAATAAAAGACTTATGTCGTCTATAATGGTCAAAAAATCAAAATTTACAATAACCGTCCTTAAGCAAGCAACGTTATTATCAAAATTAGTGGAATAACTTACCAAGTTTTTACTAATTGAATAGCAGTTGAAGATAGTTATGCAATCTACAGAGTACTAAAACTAATACTCTAGAAGATATAGTTAAATTACTCTACAACATTACAACAACAAGCATCGCCACTAAGCATGTTGAAGACCTTAGGAAAAATAGTACAATCACTAGTACTATTCAGGAAAATGCCTCTTATAAAATAGTAAAAATAGTACGACTATCAGCACTATTAAAGGAAACATCTCTCGTGAATACATTGGTCATTAAAGATGAAAAAGTCCAATATATAAATTTAAGTAAAACACTATGGTTGAGTCTCTATAACTTAGTTAGAAAATATACCTAGGAACATACCGAAGATATAAAATTTTACACTATAGAAAAATTATTTCATGCAGGTAGTAAATTTAATATTCTTGAATGAGCTAATCTAATTTTTATTTATAAAGATTTTCATGCATGTTTAATTGAGAACTTATATTCAGGAATTAATTTAAGTGAATTAAATTATTTTTCTAAAAATTTCAAAAAGGATAACAAGAATTTCAAGAAAAAGATCAGAGTAGGTGACAAGCTTGTCTATTTCAAATTTTTCAGTTCACATATGAACTGGAATGAAGAAGGTTGTGTTAGTTCTTATCATCTTATCAAATTAGAGATTTCTAACACTACTAGAGAAGTTCTAAAATAAAGGAAACTTCTAGAAAAAGAATTCAATATAGATGAACTATATATACTAAAATGGCATATGTGTTAGGTTAAATTTATCATGAACTAATGAAAATTGATAATTTTTTGAAATCAAAGTAAATTATTCAATTAGTAAAATCATAATCACTTTTCGTAGCAATATGATTCTCACTAAAGAAGATGGTGAGAAAATCAATAAATTTGAGGTGAATTTTAACAGTAATAACATGAAAATTTGTCAAGAAATAAGAAAAATATTTTGTTTTTATGCCAAGAAAATCACTAAAGATCACAAATACGTACATTCACTGCACTAGAGGTTAAAAAGATGAAGATGTGTCCTAGTCTATGTAATCAAAAGGATCTTAGCCAAAAAACGATAAAGAGGAATAAAGATATCGCGCACATCACTTAGATAGGTTCCATAAAGTTACATGGGATAAAATCAAGAAATAAAACATAAAAAGGAAATAGAAAGAAATAAAAGGATGAAGGGGTAGAACACACACTAGGTCATGCCAAGACAAAATAAAAAGTTAGATGAATTATTAAAGTAGTGATAAAACATTGATTTCTCACTATTGTAAGCATGGATTACTTACCCTATAAAAGAAAATCTTATTTTTATTAATTGGATACAACTTCAGTAATAACGACTTCTTTACTCAAAAAATTATTTATTTAATAACTATGTATCTAGAAATTATGAGTGATTAAAAATCTATTTAAGATTCTTAGTTTACTTTTAGAATTATAATGATTATTAATATTATAAATAAAATGTAATGCAATAGCTCGTTTTCTTTTTTTTAGTAAGTCTAATTTGAACAATATATTATGTACGTATGCAAATATTTCACTACTAGCAAGAGAGTATTAAGATTTAAGCAAGTTGAGACATACTAATTGTAACAAAAAAATGAACAATGAAAGGAAAGAATGTATTGGATTTATTATATTCATAATTATAATTCTAAATTAATTAAAAGTATTAAATTATTAAATATTTATTTATAATATTTATAATTTATAAATAAGAAAATAAATATAATTTTTTTTATAAATCTATATGAAAATAAACAAAAATATATATAAAATTAAGATAATGTTTTAATAAAATATTTAAAAATTTATCTTTAAATAATATACAACAATTAACAACTAATATTATAAAATAATTAATCATAATTTAACATCACAACTGTATACAAAAATTAAACCATTTAAAAATATTAATAATATTAACTATAAATTTCAAAAACAACTAAACTTCTATTTACGAACTTAAAAAAAAAAAGCGAAGAAATAGTTAACTTAATAACACTGATAAATCTCTGGATTTTCCTTGTAGTCTGTCACTATTACACGAACTTTCTTTATACTCATCGTCTTTGACTCTGTGCCAAACGCACTATTGTAATGTTAACATTACCCATGAGGGTCCTGCCCAATTGACGATGACCCATCTCCATCTCTCTCTCTCTCATATAAAGAGACAAGTACACCTTTCTTTCTCTCATTTTTTTTCTTTGACGCAAATCCCCATAAGCATCTGACCAGATACCCTTAGATACGCTATTTTATTAAAACGATGTAATTTTTATATTAAAACATATTTTAAAAAGATATTAAATACGCTATAAATAATATTATATTAAATTTGATATGATATTATTTATATATTTTTTAAATAAAAATTAAAAATATTATATTAATTTATATTTTATCATAATTATATATCTTTAATTAAAATTTATTAAAATTATATTTTTTATTATTTAATTTTTATTACATATAATAAATTAAAATTAAATATATGATATAAAATTATAAAAAAATTATTAATTACAACATAGAGATCAAAATATAATATAAATTAGAAATGAGGTGTTATAAAGTTCATTTACATTAGTAAATTTGTGTCAATTAATTACTTAATTCATTACATTTTGTTAAAGGTAATAAAGAAACACAAATTTTTCAATTTACTTAATATTTTAATAGTTTTATTATAAAAATTTAATTATTTTCTCAATATTTTAATAATTTTATAAAAAATAATATAATAAAAAGTTATTTTTATCATTATTATTTATTAATAAAATAAAGTGTTAAGAAAAATAATATTATTTCATTCATAATATTAATAAAAAATAATTTTTATCATTTTTTGACATTTTTTACAAAAATAAATAACTAAATAATACTATTTTTAAGGAATAAATGACCTCTTTAACTTATTACAAGGGACATGTGTGGTATTTCTCTCTATAAACTAAAACAACAATTTAGCAATGGATGAACATCTCTAAATCCTATCTATTTTGAAATCCTATATCCAGGTCATTTATGATTATCATGACTCTACCAGTTATGTTAGCAACGAACGTCTATACCCGCTCATCTGCTAAGCGTAAGCTCTTAGATAGCTTGTCAGCTTGTTGCCTCTCAGGCATCCAAGTAGCTTACTCCTCTTTTAAGATAGCCTATAACTAGCTAACCTCTCTCTTGACTACCTTCTAAGCTACCACTACCTTGGTATGTATCGTAACAATTATAATAGATGTCTCCCTAGACTCCTTCAACTATATCTCTAGCTCACGATGGGTAGCCTCAAAAGCGTCCCTAACGTTAAATGCCCTACAGTGTACCTCCTAGATAACTATAAGATGTCTCTCTAAGCCGACACACACAGTAATGGCACAGTCTAAGTCATTATCAAATTGTCATGCCCTGCATACCAAAATATAGACATCATCACCCTCAGGCCTGATAGAATCTAGAAAATCTAAAAGGTTAGAAGGTCTAGGTTGATTCACAGTGACCTCTTCCAAGTTTATAGGCTTTCTACCTATCTCATCCGACCTCTTATAAGTCGATAGCACCCTCACAGGTGTTGGGAGATACTTCACCCTATTAGAACACGGCTTCCCAATGGTCACCTAGATTGGGAAGTTCTCTTCCTCTTAAAAGCCCCCAAGCTCCGAACTACCTCAGTTTGCATAAGAGCCTCATCTGGTCTAGAATCTTTGAGGAAGAAAATGGCCATCTTATTCATGCTTCTTTTCCTATAATGATGTTTGGAAGTTATATGTACAAGAAACAAAAAATTTAACACTAAGGGTTGGTCGTTAAAGAATAGCATCATAAGGATACTACAAAACAAAAGACACATATTATCCAAGTTTAAGGGTTGTCACTCTCCAAACTCGCTATCGTCTAGTCTAGTCTAGGCCCCAATGTGCGCTCACTCAAGGAGAATGGGTATGTCATTATGGGGCCTCCATATGGGGAGATAAAAAAGTGAATTAGGAAGTCCACCTACTTAGGTGAGATTTCGATGCACGCCCAAGGTGTAAGTTCTATAAATATTTTGAGTCTTTGTTGGCTTTTCAGTGTATAAAACACCAAGTTATGTTTATTTTATTTAGTATTTAGTATTCCTCCATGTAAAGTTAGTTATTGATAGTTCAATTCTACACATACTCACTTAGATGGAAAAACTTTATATATGAGCATGGTTGCACACACCACAAAGGTTGATTCTTTTAGTATGCATGCTAGTTTGTGCTTAGTTCTTTAGTTTCATCATTTTTTGCTTGTATTTATGGAAAATTAGTTTGAAATTTTTCAAAAACAAAAAAGAAGGAATTTTTGTAGGCTTGCCATAACAGACTTGTGAATGTGTAACAGATATTACCCTCACTGAGGTATAACTATTACCATCGCTATATTGGTCGACGAGACTCACCGTTAAGGATGGTGAGGTATCAGGGCAGATTGAAATTCTCTATAAATACCGCACCTTTTAATTAGTTTATTCAGTCATATAACTTGGGAAAATTATGTTGGTTCTAAAACTTGTTTTTTAAATATTGAAAATTATTTTCTTGTTCTATTATTACATTAAGTGATTTTTTCAGTATTAGTGGTTCGAGATTGTTTATGCAAAAACTATTTTTGGGTGGGGTTAACTAAAATTGGATAACACTTGTAACTTTATTACATGTTAGGTACATGTGCTTGGATAATCCATACATTTTGTAATTTACACTACCCCTGTGTGGTGGAGGCTTTAGAGGAGATCCAAATTCAGCATTGGTTCAATTATGGCAGGTGTTCTGACAGATAGAGATATTTGTGTTTATATTTCTATGAAGTTGTAAACTATTTTATTCATTAGTGGATTTTTACTGCCGAGGGGTTTCCATAAAAATCCAAGGATGTTTCCATATCGTTAAGGTTCCTATGTGGGTTTACCTCGTTATATTATTGGGTTTGTTTGATTTGTTGTTTCATTAGTATAATCAATATCTCATCCAAATATGTTCCAACATATGAGCATCTGATTGTGATTGAAAAATATTTCTTCATTTCTATTAGTTTCCTTCATTTTCCTACTATCATGCTTTCTCACTTTATCCCATGCTTTTTGATTTGTCTACCTAGCATGATATCTTACTTGTGTTAAATTATTATGTTTTCTAAATTGTTTAACTTCTTTTAGCCTTATTTTTCTATCTATGTGTTGCCTTCTCTCTATTTATTATTATTTTTTCTACTTGGGAGTTAGAGGTGAGTGTAGAGAAGTCTATATCTCCTAACCCTAGTTGATTATTGGGTCTTAAACTCTCTCTCTCAGTTGGTATCAGAATGGGTGCACCCTTTTGGACTAACTGTTCTGGTGTTGAGGCTGGCCATACTTTATGTCGTCGTGCCTTATATGGTCGGATGATTTTTTGGTTTGTGGCTTACATGTTCCTTTGGTTAGATGGCTTATGGTTCGATGTCCATCTAATCTTGACTTGTGTAACTATGGCCTTGTTTTTTGTTTAGAATTTGTTATGCATGCGTGAAATATTTCTAAGTTATGGTGATTTATTAGGCAAGGTGTTATGATAAGTGCCTAAAACGTATGCATATCTTGTGATTTATCAAAATAAAAAGAATGACTTAGGTTATAATATCACATTTCAACTAAAATATTTAATAAATTATGTTTTCAGAATCATAAGGTATGTTTTTATATATTTCAGGTACTTTTGGACTTAAAAGATTCAAATGACAAAATGCTAATTAAATCCTCAAAATCAAGTATATAATTGTCATATATTGAAGGACTTAATTGCAAACATTTATACAAACTACATCAAGGAGATGTCAAAACATTAAATTAACAAAATTTAGGTCACATCACAGCATAATTATATGTGCAATGCAGCACAATACCTTCGGAATAAAACTCACATAATTGGGTTCAAAGTGGCACCACAACATGAGTTGATGCACGTTATAGCCTTTGCTAGCGAATATGCACAGTAATTAACAAATTTCCAGCACATGTTTATCCAAACTATTCTAACTAATTGTAATTACACTGTAACTCTTTTATTATAAATACGTAGTTAGAATTAACAATAAAAAGAGAGGCACGGATTATAAAGATTGTAGACACAAAAATTATAGAAAATATGTATATCTACAAATAAATTAAAAATTAAAGGCAATATAGGAATTTAAATAGACAATTAAGGAGTTGTAAATCAAACATTGATATTAATCAATAAGGTTCTTCTTGTTGTTTATCTTCTTTGTTATTTTCTATTTATTTTAATTATAATTATGCCTATCTAATTTATTTATGTGATTGTAGGAAATTTTTAAGCCCTAGTATATGATTTTAATTTAATAAAATGATATAATGACTTTTAGATAACATTCTTGAGTTTTCATGTGTTCAACTATATGATCAAATTCCTTAACTATGCATGTATGAATTGTAGTAATTAGCTAATTTATTATATGTGTATGTTTAATACTAGTTTAAGAAGTTATTAGCTTATCCTGAGAATATATAAGTTTTCTCGGGTGACAACGAGGAATACTTACCCTAATTTATATTTTTAAAGTTATCGTATTCTCTAATATTCTTATTTGAAATGGAAACTTCTTGTTTTGTGATAGTGTGATAAATAGAGTTGATGCCTTCATTAAAGGTTGCTAAGAATTGTGATCTCACGAAGTTTAATCATCTTCTTTTTTAGCGTAATGCAATGAATGAATTTTATTTAACAATTATGACTAGGTTTATATTTTGATTTAGGATTGATTAATAAGTGGACCTTTAACCAATTACAAACTATAAAAATGTGCATTATGAAGTCTAGCCTTAGTTGCTCAGATTTTTCAAGCTATGGTTGCACATTCAAAGATAGTCCTAATATTGATTTATGATATAATTGGTTAAATAATAGGTTAGTGGTAAGGATTGTTTCATAATCACATATTTCTCTTGATGTGTTGCTCATTTATTATTCTATGTTTTATTTTTATTAAAAAACTATTTTCAAAACTTCCTTTTTAATTTATGGCTAAAATGCACCATTGTTCCCAAAATTTTAACAAAATTCACACATAAATTCTCAAACTTTTAAAACATACGATTTGGTTCCCAAATTTTTAAAACTTCACACATAGGTTCCTGTAATTTTAAATCATACGATCTAGTTCCTAAACTTTTAAAACTTTACATATAGATCCTAAATTTTTTATTCATAAATATTTATTTTAGTAGCTAAGCTAAGATTTATGTATGAAATTTTAAAAATTTGGAAACTAAATTGTAGGATTGAAAATTTTAGGGACCTATGTATGAAGTATTAAAATATTAGGAACAAATTATATGTTTTAAAAGTTTGGAGACCTATGTGTAACTTTAGTTAAAGTTTGGAGACTAATGATGCACTTTAACCTTAATTTTTAATGAGCTAGTAATTAGTGATTTTTATTGTAGCATTCATCGTGGGTTCGATAATCTTTGTTTTTTAAATTACTTATCACTTGTATAGTATAATCATGTATACTTACATGTTTTTAAGTGTATCATGTTACTTGATTGAGCCTTTCGGCCTATTACCCTTCTTGCTTGGAGTACTTGAACTTGTCAAGTGGTCCAAGTATAAGATATTTCTCAACTTAGAAAAATGTTTGCCATCGAGTTGATGAACTTCCTTCTCTTAGGGGTTTCATTTCATTCCATGTCTTTCTATAGTGCTTCATAACCGTTGTGTTGAAGACTTGCGATTTCTTTGTTAAAATCCCACAAACCGAAGTTTGCATTTTGATTTGATATGCGAACCCTAAACAATTTATGGACCTAGAGGTCATGAAATTCGAGTAGGGCCACCTTTCAAGGTCTATTGCCAATTAAGGGGCGATAGAAATCTTGTAAAAGGCTATCCATTTTATTTGTAGTCTAAAGCATAGAGCCTATGGTTAGGATGTGTCCTATCTATTATGTAACATGCCCAACTTCTATGGGAATGAAATTGGGAATAATACCGATTTTATAAATACTTATCTATTTTAAATTTTATGAATTCTCACAAGTGTACGAGTCATTTATAGAAATGATAGGTATACTCTCAAGGTCGATTCAAGAAAGTAATATTGTGTGGTTTTTAAATATTATTCAAATTTTAAAAAACAAAATTAAACCTAAACATTTTATCACAATAATTTGGTTTATAAAAAAAATCTAATGCATAAAGATAAAGCTAGACATGGATTCAAAAAATACTCATGCAATTTAATACATTCATAAACAATGAAGAATAATATATATAATAATTCAATAATTATGCTTACTCATATTATTTAGGTTATTAAATATATAAATTAATATTTATTGATTTTCTCTTTTTAGTATGAAAATGTCTTTATACGGGGCCAAATTCCTTTGCTTAATATTAATTAACTAATATACTTATGTGAGGCCTATTAATTAATTAAGTATTAAATTTTACTTTTATTTCTAAGAAAATAGCAAACATTCTAATCACATCTTTAGGCAGAGTCAATTAATTAGACTTTATTCAAGGTGCCCAAATTAAACTTAAGAATTTAACTATCTGAAAAATAACTTTTGGGTTTTAAAACTATTTAAGAAAATATGTTGTTAATACATTTTCAAATAATAATTATTTGTATAAAATCTTTGAAATAGAGCTTCGCTCTAAATATCTAAATAATTAAACCTAAAATAAAAGAATATTACTCCAAATTAAGTCCAAGTAATTAAATCTTAATTTTAATTCTCATATTAAGTTTGTTATTAAGAGTAATGTACTTCTTCAAATAAAATTCTTTATAAAAATCTTGAATAAAAATAAAATCAATTTATTTTAAAAAAATATTTTACCTATTTAATATTTTGCAAGCATAACAACATTATTATTTTATCATATTCACTATCAGTCAGACATGTTATAATTGATAACAGACAAATCAAGAATGACACGGAAGAAACAACACAGACATATGGACTACAAAAAGAATATAATTAATACCTTACCAATATCCTTACAGAACTTTAAAGAGTTGATTCTAAGACTGAAAACTCTGAGAGTAATTACACTCGAGAATTTGTTGAATTGAAAACTAGAAACCACTAAAACATAAACATGTTCTCCCTCAAAATTGAGGGAAGAACTAAATAAATTCTAAAAGCTAAAAATATAAAAATCTACATAAAATAGGGAGAGAAAGTTGCTAAAAATGCAAATTGGAAGCTTTTTTTCTTGGTATACAGGGGTTCTATTTATAGGAAATAATGTGAGAAAAACTTGTGTTTATGCCTTGGCGTGATCAGATCGCAATCAAATTTTTGACCAATTCAAACCTCCTTGTGCCTCGACATAAAATTATTATTTTTCTTTATTTTCCATTATCTATTTTCTTCACTTTGGATCATATGAATAAATGATATTCATTTAAGTTCCAAAAAGTGTGATAAACATGCTTCAAGTATATTTATTTATTTTAATATATATATATATATATATATATATATATATTAAAATAGCTACAAAACATTACAATATACCCATTAATCTAAACAAATAAATTTGTCTAAAATATAATAGAATAAAGTAAATACAAATCCATTTTATTAATTAAATAACATTAAAACATGGTATATTTAGTGCTTTTTAAGTATACATCAAAACCCTCAACCAAATTCTTCTTGATCTCTTAGCAAAAGAAGCAAATAAAATTAAAAAACTAAAAATTAAACTAACCTAAATCACTTCCGTGGATTGACACAGTTATATTTAGCATATGTAATAAGCTAGTAAATCCCTTGCTTGCTCTAGTGGACGAGTTTAAGTCTCGTAAGGGTTTTAAGTAATGATACACACAAATATTAACAAAAAATAAAAACCAAATAAAACAAATAAAATAAGAAGTTAAATAATATTTAAAATAAAGTAAAAAAACTAAAATAAAATAAATAAATGAAATACAAAAATATCTCATGTTTATAATTTGTTTTAAATTTCATAATTAAAATATTAAGCATAGATTACTTCAATTTCCAAAACATTCATAATTTATTATAATAATTAGTTGAAAATCATTTGCATATTTCATATAAAAAAATGTATTAATTTAATATCACCCAAACTCAGTGTCAGGAATCCAAATTCACTTCGAATCTATACCTCACAAGTCAATATTCTCAAAAAACACTAAATTTTATGGGTTCAAACACTTATACTAATTTACATGCAAAAAAGTTGATGTATATAAATGAACTAATATGTTCGCATATGTATAAAGAAGAAAGGCTAAAAGTGTTATTTTAATGTTAATTTCATGAAAGGAATCAAATATAAGGATTTATAAAATAGTATACATTACTTTCATGCATCAATCAAATTTATCAAATAAAAATATCAAGTAATATGCTTTTTAGAAAATGTAAGAAAATGCAATGACTTCTTAGGGAATTACTTCCTATATTTTCTTTTGCATTACACCATTTCTTACAACTGTTTAGGCTTTTTGGGTCATAGAGATTATACAATTCATTTTTCTCTCTTTCTTTCTATTTTTTCTTTCTTTTGTATTCTTTTTTTATAAGAAAAATCCATTCTTTTAGTAAGTGGATCCATGTACAAATTGTACATTTATTTATATGGTAAGGTGAGTGATTAATATTTGGCTTTTCTGTTTGTATTTGTTTAGGTAACCCTAGATATATCTCTTTTTTAATAGAAGTCATGCATGAATGAAGAAAGTCATATACTATCAATCTCTACTTAAGTTATTTAATCTAAGCAAATGAAAAATAAATATATAACACTTCATTAAGATGTAAAAATCCAGACACTCAATACTAAGTCCTATAAAGATAATCTAATAATATTGAAGAAATAAGAAAAGTGTTTAGAGTAGAAAAAATAATATTCATCACTCACAATAAAGGATAATGGGCTCAAAATATTTCTCATAAGGGTAGTCTCCACTATTTGATTCATAAACACTAATATTTGGTTTAATATAATTTCCACATCTTATCAAGAAATACTAGTCATGACAAAAACTAACTAATTATCACATTACTTCATGATATATTTTTGGAAATTAATTTAATAGTACAAAAAGACTTAATTATCGTTTGAATTTAATTCTAAGACATGATCATTTTTTGTGAAATTTTTTAAAATTACTCTAAAAAAAACTAAAAATTAGTAAACAAATAAATTACAAATAAAAGTAATAAATAAAACTATGTGAAAATTATTTAAATTATCTAAGAATAAAAAAAGTATAAAATGTGTAACTTTTATATACCTACCACCAACCTAGAATCTACATTGTACTCAATGTTTAAGAAATGTAAATTGCAATAATAGAGATAGAAAAGTTACCAATACATTTTGATGTAGAAAACAAGGTGCAACCAACATCAGCTTGAAACCATTATGCTCACAGACACAATATTGTAAATTCTAACATATCTCAAAACTTTAATTATATTAATGCTTAAAATAACATAAAAAAACATAAAATAAACTAATTAAATAAAATTTCATAAAAGAAATTACTTACAGTGATGGGTTGCATCTCATCTAACGCTTGGTTTAACGTCTCAAAAAGACGCATCTTCATGGTACCGAGGATCAATTTATCAATATGGAATCAATTTTAGCCATGTTGTATTCTCCTTTTAAATAAGGCTTTACACGGTGCCTATTAACATTGAAAGTTATCTGCGTCTTTGGATTCAATAACTCTATTTCTTTATGTGGAAAAAACTTGGACAATTGTGTAAGGTCCATCCCATCTTGATCTCAATTTTTTTGGGAAACAATCTCAAATGAGAGTTAAATAAAATAACTTTCATTCTAGAAATAAAAGACTTAGAAACTAGCATTTTGTCATGATAGCATTTATTACACTTTTTGTATAATTTTGCATTTTGATAGGCCTCATCCCTAATCTCTTCCAACTCATTAAAATGGAGCAACCCTTTTTCTCTTGCTTTATCTAAATCCATGTTTAGCTCTTTAATTGCCCATCAAGCCTTGTTTTCGAGTTCAACGAGAAGGTGCCACACTTTCCCAAATATTAACTGGTAAGGGCTCATCTCAATGGATGTTTTGTAAGCTATGTTGTATGCCCATAAGGCATCATTAACCTTGATTTCCCAGTCCTTTCTTAAAGGACACATGGTGTGTTTCAAAATTATTTTGATTTGCATATCACTTACTTCTACTTGATTAGAAGTTTGAGGATGATAAGGAGTTGCCATTCTATATGAAACAAAGTACTTTTTCAATACTCTATCAAAGAGTCTATTTCAAAAAATGGCTACCTCCATCACTTATTATTGCTCTAGGTGTCCCGAATCTGCTAAATATTGAATACTTAATGAATTTCACAAAAATGTTTGCATCATTGATTTTAGTGGGTAAAGCTTCTACCCACTTGGATGCATAATCTACAACAACCAAGATATATTTGAAACTATTGGATAGGGGAAAATGACCCATAAAGTCAATCTCCCATACATCAAAGAGTTCAACAACTAAATTAGATGACAAAGGCATTTCAACTCTTTTTCTTATGTTGCCTGTTATTTAATATCGATCACATTATGTGCAAAACATATTAGCATCTTTGAAAATATTTTTCCAATAGAATCCAGACTGTGATACCTTTAAGGTAGTTTTCTTACCACTAAAATGGCCTCGGCAATGAAGTTCGTGACAAAATTTCAAAATGCTCTTATATTCTTCTTCAAGCACACATCTCTGGATAACTTGATCTTGATCAAATTTGAATAAATAAGTATCATCCGAAAAGTATTGATTGTATAAAGTTAAAAACCATTTCTTTTCTTGAGAAGAAATATCGGGTTTCAAAACACCAGTGGCCAGATAGTTAACAATATTTTCATACCAAGGGTTTGAACCTACTGAAAATAAGTGTTCATTAGGAAAGGTTTCAATTATATCTTCTTTACTCTCATCATCAAGAGAATTGAAGTGATCAACTACTAAGTTTTCACTCCCCTTCTTACATTTGATTTCTAAGTCAAATTTCTGGAGTAAGACCTACGTGATTAATCTTGGCTTAGCATTAGGTTTACTTAATAGGTATCTCAAAGTAGCGTGATCAAAATGCATAATTACTTTCGAATCAAATAAGTAAGACCTAAATTTATCTAAAGAAAACACAATAGCAAAGAATTCTTTCTCAGTGGTGGAATAATTAATTTGAGCATCATTGAGTGTTTTGCTCGCATATTGTATGACATGCAAACGTTTTTTCCATTCTTTGTCCTAAAACTACTCTTATTGCATAATTAGAAGTATCACACATTTTTACAAAAGGAAGAGACCATTTTGGTGCCATAATAATGGGGGCAGTTTTTAACTTTTCTTTTAAAGTATCAAAGGTGATAAGGCATTTTTCATCAAAGTCAAAATAAACATCTTTTGACAATAGGTTATAGAAGGGATGACTTATTTTTGAAAAATCTTTAATAAATCGTCTATAAAATCTTACATGTTCTAAGAAGCTTCTTATCCCTCTTACAGATGTAAGGGGAGGAAGTTTGGAAATCAATTCAATTTTAGCCTTATCCACTTCAATACCCTTGTTTGAAATCACATGTCCCAACACAATCCCTTGTTGAACCATAAAATAAATTTTCTCCTAACTAAAGATTAGATTGCATTCAATGAATCTTTCTACAACCAAAGTCAATTTATGTAAGCAATCATCAAATGAAGTTCTAAAGACAAAAAAATCATCCACGAAAAATTCAATGAATTTTTCTACCATATTTGAAAATATAGACATCATACATCTTTAGAACGTGGCAGAGGCATTGCATAACCAGAATGGCATTCTTCTAAAAGAATTGTCTCAAAAGGAGATGTAAAGGTGGTTTTTCCTGATCTTCAGTTGCTATGGTACTTGATAGTATCCAAAACGTTCATCTAGAAAACATTAAAATTCATGCCCACCTAATCTTTCAAGCATTTTATCAATGAATGAAAGAGGAAAATGATCATTTTTAGTGTATAAATTTAGTTTCTTGTGGGTACTAGTTCACTTTTATCATTCTTAACGATTATTATTCCAAACTTCTTTGGTACCATATGCACTGGATTAACCCATTTACTATGAGTAATAGGGTAAATGATTTATACTTCCAAGTGCTTAAGAATTTCTTTCTTAACCACCTCTTGCATGATAAGGTTTAGTCTTTTTTGGGCCTCTCTTATGGGTTTAGCATCGTCTTCAAAATTGATCTTATGTATACACATGACAGGACTAATGCCTTTTATATCCTTGATACTCCAACCTATGGCTTTTTTAAACTTCTTAAGAACTTTAATGAATTCTTTTTCCTGGGTTTTAGTCAAAGTTGTAGAAATTATCGCTGGATAAGTTTCTCCTTCTTCCAAGAACACATATTTTAAATGCCTAGGTGAGTTTTTCATTTCAAGTTCAGATGGATTAGCCTCTTTCATAGATGGAGAACTAGGTAGTACTAGGATTTCTTATTGGTTCAGCACTATCTAAAATTTCAAAGTACTCCTCAATCTTCTCATCTAGATAGTTTTCTAACTTTTCAAGTATAAAAGTTGTTTCTAGTTTATCTTCTATTATATTTTGAAGAAAGGTACTCTGGATAAGATTATCCAAATGATCAACATTTAAAATTTCATCAATGGTAGAAATAGAAGAAAAAAGTGAAGAGTAAAAGACTTTGAAATGAACAGTCTCTCTTAAGACTCTCATTGTCAAATTTCCATCTTGGACATCAATAATAGTCTTACTGGTTGCTATAAATAGTCTACTAAGAAGTATTGTGTGTTCTTTATCCAAGGCTAGATTTTCTTGCATATCTAGAACCACAACATCAATAGGTATGATTAGTTTGTCTACATATACCAACATATCCTCAACTATTCTCTTTGGATATTTAAGAGATCTATCTGCAAGTTAAAAGGACATAGTTATTTATTTTAGGTATGCTAGACCTAACTGTAAGAATATAGAGTAGGACATTAGATTTAAACAAAATATACATAGTATTTAGTAAAACAATACAAAAAAAAACAAGTTAAGTTTATCTCTAAGATAAATAACATAATTAGTACTAACCAAAATTATTCCCAATAAAGAATGGTGCGGAAAGGCCTCCTTAAAAATCATCCTCCTAGACAGAGCAACGTTTCCAAGAAAGACTAGTGCCACAAAAGTTTTGAAAACAAGTCTCCTAAATATAACTCTATTAGATCTTTACTTTTCATGCAATTACACAATTAGTTTTAATTTTTTTATACTTATATATATAAATATATACACGAACTAATTTTTTTATATATATATATATATATATATATATATATAAATATATACTTATATTAATTTAATATTATTTATTGAAATTTAATAATTAAATTAAAATTTATTTCAAAAATTTATTTAATTAATTATTAATATTTTATTTATTTATTTAGATAATAAAATTAAAAAAAAAAATTATTTTATTATTTTAAATTTTAAATTGATTGTTCACGGAATAGTATCCAAAACAGTATCTTTTTATTTTTATTTTTTTAAAAAATTAAAATTTTAGATTTTACTATTCAAATTTCCCTCAATAGTATTTGAACTTTTTTATTTTTTTTCAATTTTACTATTTCTTTAGATTTTTTTTAAATATAAGGTTTATTATTTATTTATGAATTGTAAATCACAAAGATTTATTAAAAAAAATTAGATTTTTATATTTTTAAAAAGATTTAAATTTGAATTTAAAAATAATATTTTTTATTTATGATTTTTTAATGTGTATGATGGAGAATTTAGATATTAATTTAAATTCTATTTTATATCGGGTTTTTTATGTTTATGCACTTAATATTCAAATCTAATATATATTTTAGATTTGAAATTAAATTAAAAAATAAAAATCACAATATTTATATCACATAAAGTTTTTAAGATTTGAAAATGATATAAATCACCATTACTTTCACGACAATTGTGCCAAAATTTTGATGAATGAAATCAGGGATAATCTTGATTTCATAAATAATTATCTATTTTAAATTTTATTAATTTTCGCAAGTGTACGAATAATTTATAGAAATGATAAGTATATTCTCAAGGTTGATTCAAGGAAGTAATATTGTGTGATTTTTAAATATTATTTAAATTTTAAAAAATAAAATAAAACCTAAATATTCTATCAAAATGTTTTGGTTTTTGAAAAAACAAATCTAATGCATAAAGATAAATATAGATATGGATTCAAAATAATACTTATGTAATTTAATATATTCATAAACAGTTGAGAATAATGGATATAAGTAATTATACTTACTCATATTATTTAGGTTATTAAATATAGAAATTGATATTTATTGATTTTTTCTTTTTGGTATGAAAATGTTATTAGGCATATAGTCCAATTTCTTTTGTTTAATATTAATTAACTAAAATCATAAAGTGGAGCCTATTAATTAATTAAGTATTAAATTTCAGTTTTATTTTTAAGAAAATAGCAATCATTTAATCACATTTTTAGGCGGAGTCAACTAATTAGATTTTATTCAAAATGCCCAAATTTAACTTAAGAATTTAACTATTTGAAACATAACTTCCAAGTTTTAAAACTATTTAAGAAAATATGTTTTCAATACGTTTTCAAATAATAATTCTTTGTATAAAATCTTTGAAATAGAGTTTCGTTTTAAATATCCAAATAATTAAATCTAAAATAAAAGAATATTACTTCAAATTAAGTCCAGGTAATTAAATCTTAATTTAACTCTCACATTAAGTTTGTTATTAAGAGTAATGTACTTCTTCAAATAACATTCTTTATAAAAATCTTGAATAAAAATAAAATCAATTTATTTTTAAAAAAATGTTTTATCTATTCAATATTTTACAAGCATAACAACGTTATTATTATATCATATTCATTATCAGCCAGACATGTTATAATTGATAACTAATAAATAAAGAATAACACCGAAAAAGTAACACACATATATAGACTGCAAAAAGAATATAATTAATATCTTAACAGTATCATTACAAAACTTTGAAAAGTTGATTCTAAGATTGGGAAAACTTTGATAGTAATTGCACTCAAGAATTTGTTGAATTGAAAAATAGAAACTATTAAAACATAAATATATTTTCTCTCAAAATTGAGGGAAAAACTAAATAAATTCTAAAAGATAAAAATATAAAATCTACAAAAAAGAGGGAGAGAAAGTTGTTGAAAATAAAACTTGAAATCTTAGTTTCTTGGTATACATAGGGTTCTATTTATAGGAAAGAATGTGAGAAAAACTTGTGTTTTCATCATGGCGAGATCGAATCGTAACCATATTTTTGACTAGTTCAAACCTCCTTGGTCCGAGGCATACAATTATTTTTTCCTTTATTTTCTATTATCTCTTTTTTTTCACTTTGGATAATATCAAATAAATGATATTCATTTAAGCTCCAAAAAGTGTGATAAACATGCTTTAAGTATTTTTCTTTATTTTAATATATATATGCAAAACACTACAATATATCCATTAATATGAACAAATGGATTTGTTTAAAATATAATAGAATAAAGCAAATACAAATTCATTTTATTAATTAAATAACATTAAAACATGGTATATTTAGTGCTTTTTAAGCACTCATCAATTATTCAGTGGCTTGAGCCCTAAAAGTATAAAGCTCACTTGTTAGGATGCATTTTATTTCTGGCCTCGTTGGGATGCATGCCCTATAGGGGCATTGAGGGCTGCATGTACTCCATGGGGTATAGACAATTTAGTCCCTAAAGTGTTCAATTGAGGGCCTCTCAAACTCCCTAGAATCAAGCGACTCAAGTCTACTTATTTATGTCCTACCGAATCTGCCGAGTGTAGAATTAGTAATTATAGATGGCTATGTATGTCATTAGTTTTCTCTTTATTTAATAAAAAGATCAAAGTTACATATGAATTAAAGATAAACTAAGAACATAAATTGAAGGTTTAGGCAACTAAGTATTTTTATTTCACTAAGTATTGCAATAATAGAAATAAAAAAATGAAAAAAAAACTAGTAACGTGAACATTGTATTTTCTTGGTTTGGCATGACTCTACATCTATCCCCTTCAGATTCCAATGGCGTAGCACTCATGGCTATCTATTACTCTCGAAGCATAACTCTCATTCATATATGTGTTGGGCACCTTAAAGCAAGATGGTAGGTTAAAGCTACATCTCTAGACTCCTATAAAAATGGCCTTCTCATGATGTTGTGGTATGAGAATAGGTCGTCCATAATGAGAAAGTCTACCATGATTTTCCTTTTATTAAGGCCTTATCTGATTGTGATTGGTAGGGTCACACTACTTTTTGGGATGAGTGAAACTCCAAAAAATCCTACCAAATGGTTAGTTATTGGCTTGAGAGGGTAGGAGAGTTTCATTTGCTTCCAGACCGTAAAGACTAAAACATAGAACTAATTTCCAGTATCGATCAACATATAGTGCATATTTATGTTGACCATAAGAAAGGTGACTACTAAGGCAACAATGTGAGGATGACTCAGCCTATAAGCTTTTCTTTTTTAGAAGGTTATGTTTGAGTCTGTCAATTTAGGATCTTTGTTTGGGTTACGTGTAGGAGCAACTTATAGAACTTTTTGGCCTCAAATGGGCTCTTAGATGAATTCCTTGTGGGCATTATTTGAACTACCCCTAGCACGGATTCCCATGATAACTCTAACCTCCCAAACTTTTTGTCCTTATGGTTATTCTCTTTCCCTAAGTAAGGAGGCCTGGTTATTCTCTTTCCTTAAATAAGGAGGCCTATTGTGGTGATTGATGCTATTGTGGCCTTGGGTTGATTACAAACTCTTCCAAGTACCCTTTCCCGATTAGGTACTCAATTTCATCCTTTAACTCTAAACACTCCTCAATTGAATAGTTAAACTCCTTATGGAATATGCAGATTATGACTTGCCCTAACCAAGGGTTGTTTGCTTCTTAGATACGATAATGCTTAACTTGTATCACCATAACATCTATTACTGCATTGAGATGGGTTTGTCTAGAAATTTTGCCTAGGGTAGGCAAGATTTTTGTCCTTGGTTTTTCTATTTTTCTTTGGGAATGGTTGAATTCGATATTATAGTGATATCTTTATTAAATAAAAGGTAAATATTTTGATCTATATTATCAAACTAATACACTAATAGTCCCTTAATTTAATAAAATGTATATCTATAGTCCAATTTTGAAAAAAGAAAAAAAACTTTCTTTATTAGAGGATAATTTTTTCATTATAAAAATATTTATTATTTTTTATCAAATTTATTACAAAAATAATCTTATTCATTGTAGTAACTATGTCCATCTTCGTCAATCTTCTTTGTGATACCACGTTTGTTATATAATAATTCAAAATTTTAGTTTTTATTAAAATTATAGTTATACTACTACCAAATTATTTAAAATATTATCTATATCAATAATAACGATTATCATCGATATATAACTAAAATATATTAATTTTTTCAAAAAAAAATATCTAATATATTTAAATTATAAAAATAAAATGATTAAAACAGAACCAAAATACCTAACTTGTTCATTTTGAAGTTATTAAGATAGGACACACAGATACAATCATTAATTGCACCGACAGGAAGCTTTGGGAAAAAATAGAAGAAGAAAACGAATCTAGTAATACATGTTTATTATATATTATTAAAGATATTTATCTTATAATTTTTATATAATTATATATTTAATTGTAAAAAAAATTATATAATTACACAATTATTTAATAATAGTAATGTGTAGGTGTAAATAGTACTAGATATTTTATTTTGTTTGTATAAAATTTTAATTTTAAAATTCTGTATTTTGATTTTTTTAATCTCAAATTAAAAATAATTTTTTATTTTTAAAAGATAAAAAAATATAAAATTAAATTAAATAAATTTTTATAAAGAAATTATTTTGATACATAAAATAAAATAAATATTATTTTAAATATAAATTATTTTATTAAAATATTTATTATAAATTTTATTCAATTATATTATATAAATTACTATTAAATATTATATAAAATAGTTATATTTAATTTATTCACTATCATACAACAAATATTTTTTTAGAATGCAATTCAAGACTGGTCATTTTGGGAGGGATGGGATGCCCAACAGCACTAATTGACTCGAATTGCTTAGCTGATATAGTAATATGTACGATACGACAATGCCACTTTCTTATAAATGCTGAAAGGAGACACCACATAATCTTCTTCGCAATATGCAAAATGCCATTTCTATCGCTCATTTTTGGGATATTAATTATCATCCAGCTGTATTTCACAGGATAAATTATTTATTGCTATTGAAGTGAGTAATTAGTATTTTATGTTAATAAAATGCAATTATTTTTAAAAATATATATATAAATTATCTAATGTTTAATAAAGAAAAACAAATAATAAATATAATTGTGGATGAATATAGTTATAATTTTAAGTCAGACGAATTGGAACTAATAAGATCAAACATTATGAACTCTCAAGCTTCTTCTCATATGCACTTGTGTCTGAATGCAAAGCGGGTCAGATCGGGATGAGTTGAAATTCATTTTCCAGCCTCGTGAAGGTATATTATTTATTAATAAGCTTATTTTCTTTTTTTTTATTAAATATTTATTTTTTAAAAAAATTATAATAATTTAAATTTTATTAACTTAAAATACTATCTTATCACAATTTTTAACAAAAATTAATTATTTATCGTTAACCAACCACTTGTGATCTCATTTGTCATTACTCTTGAACTATCACCAAAACAAACTAATAAGTGTTTTTATGGTTTGTTTTTTCACTATACAACTATTTTTTTTTTGCAAATATATATATATATATATATAATTTGATAATTTAAACTATTATTTTTCCGATAACTTTATTATTAATGACAATATTATAAAAAATAATATAATAATATCATTAAAATATAATTAATTTCAAAAATTATATAATAGATAATTCAAACACTTTTACTTTAATAAGAATAAATAAATTTTTTGATATCAAATTTTGAGGATAGTTAAAAAAATCATTAAAATTTGATTTGTTATTTCATACTATTAAATTTCACAATTATTATAAAAATAAAGTTAAATATTTTTTGTTATTTTTATAGTATTAAACTTTTTAAATGTAACAAAAATATCATTGATATATATTTAACATTTTGTTAATTTATCAATATTAATGATATTTTGTAACATTATGTAAATAATGGTACAAAAGTAATAAAAAAATTAATAGTATTTTTATAATAAATATAAATTCTAATAATATGTAATTAACTCTTTTAAAATTTGTTAATATTTTTATAATTGGATGGTGGAAAAATCTATTTAATCTTATAACAATATTAAAAGTAATTATAATAATAACCATTAAAAAAGTAATATATTTTTTTAATTAACTCTCATCGTATAGTCAATGTCGTTAGAGGGGCTGTTGTAGATTTATCTCTAACTTTTGGATCGTTGATGATAAATGCGAAAGGCCCTACATTAGCTCAAAGCCCAAATAAACTAGGCCATTTTTAGTAAGCTCTTAAATGGGAGTTTTTGATTTAAATAACTTTATTTTTAATAAATTAATTATTATTTTTAATTAATAATAATTTATCATAAAAATTTATAATTTTTTATAAAATTATAAAATAAAAAGATCAAAATATTCTTATTTTATAATTTTAATAAAATAATATTAAAATCACACTAATTACATATGTGACAATCTTATTAGAGTTTTGACAATCCTATTAGTACTCTGATAGCCAATATTATCAACCTCATCGAAACTTCAATAAATGTAACATGTTACATACAAATATACATGTAGATGTAACATGTTACATCTTATAAGTCACCGAAAGTATATTAGATGTAACATGTTACATCTAGTAGGTAACAAGAACTACAGTGAATATAACAAGTTATATATAAAGATACATGTAGATATAACATTTTACATCTTATAAATTATCATATTTTGATTGGTTACTAGCAATGATAGCCAAAAATCTTATTGATCACTAATAATGATCGTCGAAACTCCACTGGTGGTAGCTATAGAAGATATTATAAAATCTAATCTTATTTTTATTATCATTGAATTATATTGTAATGATATTTTAATATTTATAAGTATAAAATTATGAGTTTTTGAATAAATTTTTTATTGATAATAAAATAAAAAAATCTATATCTTATGAATATATACCCTTAAATGGATGTATCTTGCAATACATACATAATTACATATAGTCCATTTTATTACCACTTTTGAAGTGCACTTCAAATTATTTTCATTCACAAATTGATTATTTTAGTTACCTTTTTTTTTTTAGGGACTCATCCCAATTACTTTGTTTTTAAAAATAAGCTAATTTATTTTAATTTATATGATTGTATTTAAATTAGAGAAAAATACTCACAAAGAGACATTGTTAGAATCAATTAATCCATTTCATATTTTGACAATTGTTTTTTAAAAAATATATTATTTTTAACACAACAATTTCATGCTCACAAATATCTCATAATATATACAAGTTCTTAAAAAAATACATAAAGCTATATGGATCAGTGTAAAAAATATATATAAATGACAAAAAATGAAAGGAATTGATTGAAATAGTGAAAGATAAATAAGATAAATCTTATTTCTAATTATCAACTTAAAATTTAATATTACGTTAAATTCAAATGATTTCTAATAATATCTCTTATTATGTGGTATTTTTTAAAATTTGATGTTAATTTGATACTTTTTAAAAGTAATTTGACTTGAAGTGAGGCACTAAAATAAAAGCGATTAAAGTTGTCTATTTATTAAAATAAAGTTATAAAAATGCCTATAAAGTCTACGTGATTACAATTATACCTACAACGTTATATTTAATAATAAAAACATATTTAATTGATAACTATTGTCTAATTTGTTTAATAGAATGATACCACATGCATTCTACATGAATTGAAATTGAACATGTTTATAACACTACACCAAAAATACCCTTTAACAACGAACATTGTACGTTTTAAAATAATTTTAATAACGCATAAACGAATGTTGTCTATAGGGATGTTGTCATAGATGTAAGACCTATTACAACATTTTCTGATCGTTATCTAATTTGGGTATAAATGTTGTTCAAAAGATACAATAATTTGTATAAAAACTTTCACAACATGAGACACGTTGTATTAAAGGTTTTAACAACAAACATATATGTTGTCATTGAGTTGTTCTACAACATAATAGGTATGTTGTTAATTAGTAATTCTACAACATGTTTGTTGTAGTTTTTTCTTTCTACAATAAACAGTACATGATATCATTGTATTAATCTACAAGAGACACATAGGCTGTTATTATACATCTTTTATAATATATATAAATATTTTTATTTAATACTTTTGAATGTAGTTAAATAGTATGCTTCTATCGATATATACCTTTATATTATATAGTAGACTCAGTTCATTTCAAAATATAGAGAAATAAAATCCATATATAATTTAAAGTGAGAATAGTTATAACTATCATCCTTAGTTCATATACAAGATAATAAAATATTTAAATAAGTTTAAAGTAATAATCCATATAACTAACCTAGCTTCTTAGGCCTAATATATTCAAACTACTTTACTTTACAAAATATATCCCAAAATTACTATTACTTAACCATTGATAAAATGAATTAAATAGAATATATTTAATCTTCAAATATTTCAAGTTCAAAATAGTACTACTAAATCCCAACATGGCTATATTCTTACCTATTAATACGACCATAACTTTTCGCTTCATCCATTGGTTTTTAGGACATGCATAATATAAAAAATTAAGCATCATTAAATAAATGATTTTTGAGCAAGTCCATTAGTGTTCTAAATTTTTACATTGTAAACAGTTATTACACAAACAAGGGTTTCAAAATTGAGCAAGTCTTACTTTTCATTCCTTTTGGGTAGTCGCCATCCCCTAAGGAATACGATAAATATCATTCTTCTTAGCTTCTCTCATTGTTTCCAGAGATTTCTGAGCCTTTTCGTACATAAGTTTTACATCTAAAATAAATAATTACATGTCTATTGTCCAAAAATGACAAAAGGATTGCTTCAGATCTTTTTCATTCATGATACCAAAATATCAGTAACACTTTTTAACCAAAAGTATATGTTATAATCAAAATATTACAATAAAAAAGGCATTTTAAACTAAATTTAGATATGACTGTAAATACTTAATATATTAGTCCTATGTATTTCATTGACCAAGGAATTGTGCTCTCATTACTCAGCCTTTTCGTAGTCCCCTGCAATCCAATTAAAGGAACATCGTTAGTAACATGCAAACACACATTACTTTACCAATAGAGTTATATTTAAAAATCTAGAAGAAAAAATGAGAGAGAGATGATAATTGACAACAAATAAAAACTCATATAATAAATGTACGGTGATGAAATTCCATGCTCATTAACTTGAAGAGGCCAATAGGCTATCTTCTCTGAGAGCAATGGATATTCAATAATACATTACAGTGAGGACCAAAACAGAAAGTGAACATGAAGAAATACATACAGGCTAAGGATGATGTATTTACAAAAAAGAAAAAAAATTGGAACATATTTTAGAACACATTATTTTATAACAAAAAATAATGTAAATAACAAATTGGTCAAATGATAAAATAACAGATGGGCTTATACAACCATACCTTCATTTCTTTGCAAATCTATAATTGCTAATGCAGCAAGAGCCTCAACATTTTTTGGATCTAACAACAAGACAAAAACATATAGATGGATAAACAATAGATGAATAATGATTCAATTAAATTGGCTTCTAATACTTACCTGCAAAACTCTCTGAAATGCATGTTCAACTTTTTCACCTTCACCAAATTTATAACAACAAAGACCTCGTCTTACTGCAGCTGGAAAATCAATATAAACTTGCAGGGGCCTCTTTAGAAGATTCACGTAATAAAATTCAGATGTAATATCAAATTCACACTACTACAAAAAGTGGTATTTAAGTTGTAAAATCGATTTTAAGAAAAAACCGGATTATAATGAATTTAAAGTCGGTTCGGTGTAGAACCGACGCTATCCACGTAGTTCGTAGCGTCGGTTGATGTGTCAAACCAACACTACATGTGGAAGTAACATCGGTTCTACGTGTCAACCGACGTTACACACGTGGATAGTGTCGGTTGACACATAGAACTAATGCTACGTTCACGTGTAGCGTCGGTTCAACACGTCAACTGACACTACGAACTACATGGATAGCGTCGATTGACACGTAGATATTTCCTTTTTTCTCTTCTTTCTTTCCCAGACAGAAACTATTCCAAGTACTGCATAACTCTCAAAAACCCAAAATCTCTTTCACTTCTCCTCCACTCTTTCTTATTTTCCGGCCACCTACGACCATCAATTCCAACGTCGATTAGTGGGTTTTCTTCCTCTCTAACTTATCTTTTAGATCCCCTATTTTTTTGAGCAAAATACTCAAAAATATTATACCCATTTCTCACTTACATAACACAATTTTTTCTTCATTTCCTTCATTTTGTTACTTCATTTACTCTTGTAAGTATTTCTATTAATCCTACGCACTTATTATTCATATTTTTTCTATTTTTATGTGTTATTATTTATGTGTATAAATTTTTGTATTATATATATAGGTTTTGTATTGTAACATCAGGAGAAGAATATGATGATATTGAATAACATAGAACAAAACCATGGTAATTTTTCTACTATTAATTAATATTTTATTTTTCAATTATTTGTATTATTTAAAATATTTGTTAAACAAATTTTGGTTTTTTTTCCTACTATTATGTAGTGATCGAATACAGATTTTAATTTGAGTATAATAGAAAATGAGTAAATTTTGTAAAAATTAAAATTTAAAGTCGGTTCACGCGTTGAACCGAATTTAAATTTTAAGTCATTTCATTTAAAGTCGATTTTTAACCGACTTTAATAGTCTGTTTTGTAGTAGTGTCAACACCAAAAACTGACACTTCTTATTTACGTAGGGTTAGAGAAAAACCTAAACCTATACATTCACATTTACTAGTTATGTAGATGGTGAATTATGTGCTTGTTTTATTTAATAAATAATATTTTTTTGGTTAAAAATATTAAAGTACGAAGTTTCAAGTGAAAATATATTTTTTGGTAGTTTTTTCAATTTTTTTAGATTTTTTAATGTATGACTAGTCAAAAGATGCCACGTGAATACCACTCAAGTATAGGAGCTAACCAAACATGCCACGTGGATGCCATCCAAGCAATGAGGGTTAATCGTGCAACGTAGTGTGTACCGGGTAATGCAAGGCCTTGTGACATGTTAACATGGCGTTAGTTCCGAGTTTCACCGTTTGGTCAATGGGTGTGCCACGCATCATCACCTGATTCATTCAATCTTCCCACTAGGGCACCATGCAACCCATAACAGTGAATCATATCGCATCATATGGACAAATAGTCCACACACACCACGCGTTGTGCGCTGATTCACCTAGTGAATCTCTCTCGTACTATATGTCACAACCTCATTGGCTAACGTTATTATTTTTCCTTTTTTTCATCTCAATCCTTGATCTTAAGTTGATTTGACGGTCCAGATTTAACTTGAACCTAATTTAACCTCCTAATTCACCCATAAACCTTAATTAGCTGAAATTGACATATTTTTATCAATTTTTGGATTTCAAAAGAGAAACAATTAAAAA
Organism: Hippophae tibetana; assembly: GCA_037013495.1. Taxonomy (NCBI): domain Eukaryota; kingdom Viridiplantae; phylum Streptophyta; class Magnoliopsida; order Rosales; family Elaeagnaceae; genus Hippophae; species Hippophae tibetana. The sequence goes on from CM072812.1 coordinate 33,734,637, forward strand.
AAAGATACAATTTTGATGGAGATTCAAGATAAGATTGATTTTTATAACTATACTTGAGCTTTTACTTGATATTTTAGTGCACCTTATCTTATCATTCTTTTCATATTCTTTTATTCTACATCTCTTTTTTTTTTACAACTTCACAATACTCCCAAACTTATTTTCGATTTTATTTTATTTTTCTTTAGAGGGATAATTTTGTTATGAGTTTTTATTTCTTTTTTCTTTTTTTATAGGGTACATTACTTTTGACCTTACTCTATAGCATAACACATGATTGTATTTTTTTTTTCTTACAAGCTAAAGGTTGAAGGGTAATGATAATGCTTATTGGTTGGGCATAAAATGTGGCTTAAAGATATGAAAGGTTCTTTGTTAGACTCAAATGGGTGATTACATATATTAATAATGGTTAGCTTGAAAGGCTCAATCAATCCAAATAAGACTTAATTTATTTCTCCTGCTAAATATTACTTAGAATTTTGTCTCAAAAGATGATCAAATAGATTCTAAAATATGATAAATCTCATCAACTCATATAACTTATCACAAATCCTATCTTAATAAGAACACCAAAATCAATCATGAACATGTGCATAAAAATTTGAATCAATCCAATCAAAACTAGCAAGCATATCATATAATTAATATAAGTATCTTAACGAACATCTTAAATTTATTATCCTACTCGTAACAACCATTTTTTATCAATGAGTTCATATGTTTTATATCAAGCATGTACACATTTAGTTTCCATATATTTATCAATTTCTACCAAAATCATGATTAAAAATATCCTAAAAATAAAAATAAAAAATTCTTAAAAAATTGAAAAATATGTACTAAATATTAAAGTAGAGAATGAAGTTCCCTCACCAAACTTTTATTGCACATTTTTACCAATGTGCACATACAAATATGAAAAAGGTAAAAGAAAAGAAACTTCCCTTAGTCTTGGCACACTACATTTGTCGTTGAGACTGCTTAATCATGTTACGTCATTGCTCTCCACATTTATTCACCTATAAAACAAAAAAAATATAATTAAAATAATGTTGTGTTGCCTCCCAACCAATATCACATTTAACGTCCTTGACTAGACAGGTTTATCAAGTCCTAAGGTATATCCCTATGTGTCCATTTACTGTTAAGTTTGCCTAAAAATAATTTGAGTCTTGAATTATTCAATAATACTTTATGTTCTGGTTTAAAAACATAGTACTCAATTATCTTATCATGCCATATTTTTTGTTTTCTTTTTGTGCTTGTTGGCATTTTTATAAGCACTCCACCGTAGCTCATCTAATTAATGTATTTGCAGCATATTTTTCACATTTCTATTGGACTCTTTCAATTTTCCACTTGATTGAAGATGGTAGGATAAAGTTGTGAGGTCTAACCTTAGTGGCCCTTCAATAGATTATTTGAGCTTAGATCCTATCTCAAAATTCTCCACAACCACATTAGGTATACACATGATAAGTGTAGCCTCTAAATAGTTTACACAATCAACAATATCAATGATAGATTCCATACTTTCAAAATTAAAATAAATCTAGTTCTTTCTTAGTGAGTTTACTTTATTGTCCACAGCATCATATGTAATAGTCTTAAGTTTGGGCGACTCAATAATTTTTTTTAAGTTATCAACATGATCTGTAACATCTATTCTTATGCATTTGTTAACATTTTCAATATTAGGCGATCCAAATGCTTTAAAAAATTAAATGTTACTTTTTCATCTTGCACTCTCATTATCAACTCAGCTTTTTGTACATCAATGAGTGCTTTTTGGGTTGCTAAGAATAGACAATCAAGTATGATAGAAATTTTATAGTCCTCTTCCATGTCTAGTACAATGAAATACACTAGAAAGATTAACTTGTCTAATTTTACTAGCACATCATTTTTTAAGTGACCTCGGGGTCACTTAATTAATCTATCTATCATTTGTAATGTTACAGAATTAGGTTGATTTTATCAACTCCTAATCTCTTAAAGATCGATAATGGCATAAGGTTAATACTTGAACATAAGTCACATAGCACTTTCTCAAAGTTCATGTTCCCAATTGTACAAGAAATGTCAAAAGCTACCAGAATATTTCAATTTTTGGGGTATTTTTCTAGTAAAGATAACACTAAAACCTTCAATTAAGGTTATTACACTACTACAAAAAGGGGTATAAAATTCGTTGTGTAAAGTCGGTTTTTGGAAAAAACCGACTTATAATGAATTTAAAGTCGGTTATCCACGTCAACCGACGCTATCCACGTGACGTAGCATCGGTTATCCACGTCAACCGACACTATCCACCTAATATATTCCCACTCGGCTCATTTTGTACGCAGAATCCAGTTTTCTTCCTCTCTCCTTTCCTCACTCAGAACCATTTTCTCCCAAAATCTACACTGTGCGCCACCTTCGTTCTACATTTCCGGCCACCTTCGACCACCATTTGTAACGTTGTTTTGTAAGTTATATTTCTCTTCTCACATTATCTGTCAGTTCTTCTATTTTTTTGAGCAAAATATTAAAAAAAATTATACCCATTTTCTGTTATTGATTTAGGTACTTAGCCAAAATCAAGGAACTATTCGTACGTTCTTGAATAGAAGTAAGAAGTCTCAATCTTTGCAAATTTTATCAGCGTGTAATTGTTTTAAAATAGGCCTATTCAACGATGGAAAATATTCCAATGTGATAAAAGAATCAGATCCTAGAATTCCAAATTGTAATTCGTTAGGAACAACCTCTCAAATTGCGAATTTTTATTACCTTTTAAAAAGCTAAGACCTCTTCAACTAAATATTTGCAACTTGACAATTTAAAATAGACTTTTCAAGTAATTAAATATTATTTAATGGATGAAAGCGGTAGAATTTCTAATTCCGATCCATGCAGCAACATCCTTTTGAATCCATTCAACTTAAAATGGCATTTTCTTCATCTTAATAATAATCATTATTATTGTGATGAAACATGCCCAATCTTGGGCAGTTTCTTTGTGAAAATGTATAGATAGCCAAAAACGGACAACACCTAAAAAATATGTTTGACTTAGTTTATGCAGAATGCAACTAGCTTATTATTCGATCAGTTTGTTTTATATTTTGTATAAATTTTTGATTTAGTTATGTTTTTTAGTTTTCTTGTAATAATGTTTGACTTATTGTATGTATTCAATAATATCTGAAATGTTGTGTGAGTTTGTGTGGATAAATTTATTTATATACGTATAATTAATATTACTTTTTAATTATGATATAGTAACATGCTTAGAAATTAGAATCAACCGCGTGATTGGTTTTTATATATATATTCATGAAACATGTTGCTTATTTTTTAATATAAATGGTTTTGTAAAATGATTAAAATGATAATTGTTTTGCATTATGTATGTTTTGATATATACTCTAATAATTAGGAAATTTATATATAATAATATATAATTAAGTAATATGTTTAATTAATGTCATTAATAGAAAATGGACAAATCTTGGATGTCAAAGTATAGAATTGAGCAAGACTATATTTCTAGAGTTGAAAGTTTCATGGAATTTGCTTATAGAACTAGTAATACTAGAAGTAGTATGATTCGATACCCATGCGTTAAATGTAAAAATGAGCGATTTCATGAATTTGATGAGGTTAAGTATCACCTTATCCGTAATAGTATTCTATTGAGCTATAAATGTTGGTATTATCGTGGAGAAAATATTGATAATACTCATGGGGAAAAGTATAATAAGAATGTGAGTGGATTACATACATCTTATCATAATGTACAGACAGAAAATATGTTTTGTGGTGTTTAAGATGAATTATGCGAGGATGATCCCGAAACCTTTAATAAACTTATAGAAGATGTCGAAAAACCGTTGTATCCAAAATGCAAAAAATACACTAAAATGTCAGGATTGGCTCATTTGTACAATGTGAAGGCAAAACATGGTTTTTCTGACAAGGAATTCACAGAATTACTAAATCTACTAGTCGATATGTTTCCTGAGGGTATTGAATTGCCATCTTCAATGTATGAAGTGAAGAAATATCTTAGTCGATTTGGCATGGAATATCATAAGATTCACGCTTGTCCTAATGATTGCATTCTTTATAGAAAAGAATATGAGACATTACATGATTATCCTATGTGTAAATAATCGAGATGGAAGCATGGTACAAATGAGAGTACAACACATAAGAAAGGCGTGCCTGCAAAGGTTCTTTGGTACTTTCTTCCGATTCCTCGCTTTCAAAGGTTGTTCAATAGTAAATATACATCAAAGATGTTGACTTGACATTTAGATAATCGATCTGATGATGGGGTGCTACGTCATCCTTATGATTCTCCAAATTGGAAAGTAGTAGATAATTTATCTCCTCAATTTTCATCTGATCCGCGCAATCTGCGTCTTGTCATTGATGCTGATGGAATTAATCCACATAGCTCCCTCAGTAGTAGATATAGATGTTGGCCAGTAATTATGGTAACATACAACCTTCCTCCCTGGTTGTGTATGAAAAGAAAATTCATGATGTTAACATTATTGATCTCAGGACCGAAACAACCCGATGTTGATATTGATGTATATTTGCAGCCTCTGATAGATGATTTAAAGACGTTGTGGAATGATGGTGTAAATGTTTACGATGCATATAAATAAGAATACTTTAACTTGAAGGGGGTCATTTTATGGACAATTAATGATTTTCCTGCCTATGGAAACTTATCAGGACATGCAACAAGAGGTTACAAGGGATGTCTTATATGTAGTGATGGAACTTCTACAAATTATCTTGTTCACGGACGAAAGATGTCTTATAGAAGACAAAGGAGATTTTTTCCATTTGGACACAAGTTTAGATACCAAAAGAAACCGTTCGATGGTGAAGAAGATCATGATCATACAACTCGACATTTGCGAGGTATTGAGATATTAAGGCAATTGAATGGGATGACATTCAAACGATATGGAAAGATGAAAAAAACTTACCAAGGTAGGGAAACGAAAGAGGTCAACTAATGAAATTGGTGAAAATGAAAAAGAGTTTGAACCGAATTACCATGGTTGTTGAAAAAAAATCAATATTTTAGGAATTACCTTATTGGAAAGACCTACACATTCGTCACATCTTAAATGTCATGCACATTGAGAAGAATGTATGTGAAAGCTTGATTGGAATTTTACTTAATATACCTGGAAAAACAAAGGATGGCATTAAAGCAAGATTGGATTTAAAGAAACTAGGCATACGACCTGAATTGGAACCAAGGGTGGAAAATGATAAGAATCGAACATACTTACCACCAGCATCATATACAATGTCAACAAAAGAGAAGGATGTGTTTTGTAAATGTTTGGAAGGTGTGAAAGTTCCTGATGGTTACTCATCCAACTTAAGAAATTTTGTGTCTATCATCGATAAGAGACTGTATGGATTGAAATCACATGACTGTCAAATCTTAATGCAACAGTTATTACCAATTGCTATTAGATCAATTCTTCCAAAACATGTTCGAATATCAATAATTCGGCTTTGTTCATTCTTCAATACAATATGCAAGAAATCTATATCAATTGGCGAGTTAAATTCTTTACAGAAAGAAATTGTAGAAACTTTGTGTCTAATTGAAACATATTTTCCTCCTTCTTTCTTCGATATAATGATTCACTTATGTGTTCATTTAGTTTGAGAGGTTCAATTATGTGGTCCTACTTACTTAAGGTGGATGTATCCTTTTGAGAGATATATGCAAGTCCTTAAAGGATATGTAAATAATAGATATCGACCTGAAGGATGCATAGTGGAATGCTACATTGCTGAAGAGGCCGTTGAGTTTTGTTCTGAATACTTTAGTGGTTGCACTAAAATTGGGAATCCTACGCACAAGTTGTTCTTAGAACGTCACATGATCCAAGTAGGTAACCCTATGCTTGGTGGAAGTAAGAAATTATTTATTGATCGCACTCGATGGGAAAAAGCACACCGAATCATTTTGGTAAATAATAATGAGGCACAACCGTACATAGAGTAAGTGATGTTCATTGTTTCATTTTTTATTTAACTATTAATGATGATATATAACTTAATATATATTTAATAACATTAGAGGATGTATTTAAACTTATTGAAGATCAATCCTCGTTATAAAAAAAGGAGGAGAAAAATGGTTGTATGATGAACATAAGCGAGAGCTTATTAATTGGTTTCGCAACCACGTAAGTGTCACAAACAAAAAATCATGCATGTATCTTCCTAGATCTATTCAATGTTTTAAAACTTTGCTCTAAACACATTTCGTGTTTTGTATACATAGATTCAAGATGAACTCAAGAAACCCAATCATAAAATATCAAAAAGTTTACAATGGCTTGCACATAGCCCAAAATTTGATGTCAAATCATTTCATAGTTTCACAATAAATGGATTGAGGTTTACGACTCAAGCTAGGGACAAAGTCCGAGTAAATCAAAATAGTGGGGTGAAGATGGTTGCACAAACTATGCAATTTTCCAGTTCAAAAGATGCTAATCTTGTACTTTCTAATAGAACATATTATGGTATAATACAAGAGATTTGGGAATTGGATTATGAGGTCTTCCATGAAACAGTTTTCTTGTGTGATTGGGTCGAAGATGTTATCAATGTTGGATATAAAATAGATGATTTTGGATTTATCCTTGTAAATTTATCCAGGATAAGTCACACTGATGATCCTTTCACGTTAGCACTTCATGCAAAACAAGTATTTTACGTGAGCGATCAAATTGATCCAATATGGTCTGTTGTGTTAACGCCTCCACAAAATAAGTTTTACCATTGTGATGTTGTAGAAGATGATGACTCTATGCTTGATACATTAACCAATATTAGTAATTTCTCAAATAAATTGCCTAATGTACGTGATGATCTAATTGATGATGATGATTCTTCGACATGGACTCAAAGTGATTGTAAAGGAATATATGTATACGATCAACAACCTAATTAAACATAATGTTTGTTCTATATTGTTGTAATAACTCTTGTATATATGTGTGTTCCTAAAATTGTCAATTAATTTATATTTCTTCATTGTTTGTAGATATTTCATGGATATTTAGCTTGTAGATCCAAATGATCCATTGAGGTATTTGAAAAGAAGGGGTTGGGCGAATATACCTGATGCTCCACTTAACCCAGATGATAGAATACCCGTTATATTTTATGCTACTGGTAATCCAATAGGGGAAAATGGTCAACAATTGAAATCCTCTATTGGTCGACTGGCAAAGTCCAGTATACCAATCAATATAAATCATTGGTCTGAGGTTGACGGTGTAGAAAAGTTCAAAATATGGATAACCATTTATGTAAGTCTCTTATATTTTATAATCAATATATATATATTATATTAGGTGTATTATATCTAATCTTTTGTACTGTGTTTTTACATAATCGTTACAAAGTCGATGAAAGTTGGCAGGGCAAGTGTTATAAGATTGCAAATAAGGCATGGAAGGAATACAAGACTTCGAGATTGGCAAAAAATTATGTGTTTCCATATTTGGAAACACTTGATGAGAATGTGATCTACAAAATCCCTGAAGGACACACCTGGGTTACACCTCAAGTTTGGAAAGACTTTGTGGATTATAGACGTTCAGATGAATTTCAAATTATTAGAGAAGATCATCAGAATGTCCAAATGCATAACATTCTTCCTAACCGTACTGGGAGGTCTTCAAATCCTGAAGTTAGATATAGAATGGTATTATTAATTTGTCTTAATATTATAAATATTTTTATATTAATTTTTCTCAATTTAATTTCATGTCATTGTTAATAAAATTTTCCTAATTTATGTAGGAAGCTGAATTGGGTAGACCTGTTACCCGAATTGAATTGTACATAGAAACAAAGACTCCCAAAATGAAGAATGCAAGACCGATGAGTCAACGAGGAGAAGAAAAATTAAATAAGTTGGTTAGTAATTTCGGGTGATAAAAAGTCTGACTGATATTTAATAATTGATGTAATAATGAATGATATGTTTGTGTGCTTTATTATTTGTAGAGAGTTGTTCAAGAAAAAATATCCAAGGGTGAAATAATCGAAGAGCCTGGGAGAGATGCTTTATATCATGCATTTGGACGCGAGCATCCTGGTCGTGTTAGGGGAGGTAGCCAATATGATGGTTCTATGGAGTATTTTAAAATTCCAAAACATAAGCCTCAGACGGTAAGTAAGGAGAAATACACTAAAATTGAAGAAGAATTCAACTCCTTTAAGGCCTCAGTGATGAGTGAGATTGCCACTCTAAAAGAACATCAATCACAACAACTGTCAGCCATGGCATCATGCTACAACCAGGGCATGCCATATTAGCCAAGCATGCAACCATCCATGCCAGGCATACCACCTTACATGCCAGGCATGCCACAATCCATGTAAAGCATGCCACCATCCATGCCAGACATGCCACCTACACAATCTCATTGTGCTCAAACTACATCCAGTATGGGATATAGCCATCCTATTGGTCCTCACTATATGCCAGGAATGCATATGCAATCAAGTAGTGGTTCATTTTCTCCAATACAATCTGCACATTCTTACCATAAATCAAACCAAGATGAACATTTTGGTGAGAATGTACATCTAATAGCTACCCCACATGAGAGTCCTCCTCTATTTAATGAATCATATATGGTAAGATTTTAATTTCTGGTGTATATAATCTATTATTTTTAAATTCTTATTATATGTTTTATTTTTTATATATAACACTTAATTTTTTTACAGAATATGAAATGTTTGTTGAAACATCCTTCGTTAACGGACTATGTCGCTATTGGAACGGTATAACAATTGAGCGATGATCGGATGATTCATAATCAATATTTGCCTAATCATTGGCGAATAGTAATTGATCAATCATTGTTTCATGATTGTCCACTACATGTGCCTTCTGATGCTACCACAGTCCAAGAGGCGGTTGGACAGTATGTGGCTTGGCCGTCGATTCAAGTTGTTCTAAATTTTGACATGGTACTATTGTTTAACTTAAAAAATAACACTTGTTTACTACTATTATTTAATTATATCTTATATTGTTACTAAAAATACATATATGATACTTTTTTGTTAGTCTATTATACCAGAACTCTTAAATGCGGCACATTTAAGAGATACGAAGCAAGTATCTCGTGCTAAATCTATGACTAGTGGTCAATCATCGTGCACCAAGTCATTCAAGAAGAAGCCTTGGAAAAAGTATAGTCATACTTATGTGTTAAAGTTCAGTAGAAATCTTGGCACTTTGATGAGTATTGTTGGGAGGGCATCTAGCATAAATGATGGATGGACTGTGCCACTTCCTATTGAAATTTCTGGTGTAGACCTCGGCCAAACTTATATATCGATCGAGTGCTTATTGCAAATATTTGAATATCAAATGATCGATTTAAGTATAATTCAAGTGTGGACAAGGTGAGTCCTTAATCTAGTTAGTTTTCTTTTATTTATGCAGAACATATATAATTATATTTATATTATCTAATTTTATATATATATATATATATATATATATATATATATATATATATATATATATATATCTTTTATATAGGGCGTGCTATTATCGACTTCAACATAATCACTCATCACATTTAGAAATGTTCTATAATTCTTCATATGTCAATCAATATCAAGATAAGGATGTTAGCATCAGAGCTAAACAATTATGTGATAAAGCATTAACGCTTAACAGAAATCAAAAGTTGATAATCCCTTGGCCATTAAGGTTTGAACAAGGCCAAGATCATTGAATGTTGGTAATCATTGATATGTTCAACAATCATTCTTGGTATTGTGACTCAACTTCCATAGAACTGAGTAAAGATACAAAAGCATTTGTTGAAATGTAAGAGTTATATATAGTTACATATTAGTTTCTTCTATTATTTTTTGTAATATTTAATAAAAACTAATCGTTTTATACCTTGATAGGGCATGGAAGTTATGGAACAAGTTTAGGGGCATTGCCCTTAAAAAATCTCATAAGCTTATATGGACAAAAGTTATGGTATGTACAATTCAATATTAATAATTTTATTAATTTTACAATTGAATAATAAGGATGTTCGAATATGAAAATACATGTATACATGCACTTTTTTTGTAGGTTCCACAACAAAATAATGGAGTCATGTGTGGTTATTATGTCATGAAGTTTATGAGCGAAATCATCACAAATATCAAAATTCCAATTGATGATGTGTTAATATATTTTACCCATATACATACAAGTTTTTAACATATTTGAGTTTGTTTTTGTAAATAAATGAAATTATATTCTTATTTTGATTTTGAATACATATAGTTCTTTGGTTGGAACAAGACGGGTTATGACCAGTAAATTTTTTATGATTTACGAGAGGAATGGGCAGAACATATGGTTCAAATTATATCATCACAAGAAGAATCAGGAGAAGATTCTGATGATCTTGAATAGCATATGACAACATAACATTAAATTTTTTAATGATTTAATTTCTCTATCTATTCATGTGCCTGAAATCACTTGTTTGATGATGATTAATCATATGCTTATGTATTTAGGGGAATGCATTGTTTTATGGACCTATTTTTGGCCCAAACTACATCTCATCTCTTTTTCCTACTTTCCTACTTTCCTTACGAACTCATATTAACACTTTATTAATCATTTGTTTATAAATATGAATTTATCTGGAATCTCTGCTAGTATTTTTAATGATATAATGAGCTCTAAATGTACAAATCAAGTGTACGTAACTCCGATTTGTTTCTTGGTTTGTATGAGTTTTGGTGCCCATGAACGTGTTCTATATGTTTAAGGGCACCAAAACTCATACAAGCCAAGTAAGAAATCGAAGTTACAATTGATTTCATATTTAGAGTTCATTATATATAGCATTATAAAATACTAGTAGAGATTCCAGATAACTTCATATATATATACAAATGATTAATAAAGTGCTACTATGAGTTAGTCAAATGTCGATGTACGTGGTAATCTCTTTTTAATGGTAATATTTATAATGATTTAATTTCTTTATTCGTATGTCTGAAGTTTAAACTGTTTTTTTGATGGATGTTTTACATGCTCATGTATGTAGGGGAATATTCGTTATATGGATCGCATAATAATTATACTTTGACGACATTATTTTATTTGTAATTTAAGTTAACTATATGTATTATTTATGCATTATTTGTTTTTGTAATAAATTTAATTATCAAGTAATTAAATATATTTAAATTTTTAATTATTTGTATTATTATTTATATTTTAGTTTTTTATGTTATATATATATATATATATATTGAATAATACGAAAAATAAAAATAAAAATAAAAACAAATCTGAAAAATGTTACAAAAAAGATCGCTTACACAGAGATTATGTTAACTCAGATTTGGTAGCTAATAAGATATATGAGAAAATATCTATTTAATCTCCCAATTTTTTAAACATATGAATCACTAAAACTTTCAATATAATTATTAATAACTTACATGGTTAATTGAATTTAATCTATTATGTATTTCTCTTTCAAGTAAACTACACATCATATAGTAATTGAACTAATTACACTCTCATATCAATTAAATTACATATTACTTATTAAATTCCTATAAACTATACATGTCATTTAATCAAGACAAACAATTAAATAATTCTCTCAAATCTATTTAATTGCATTTATAGATCAATTGTTATTTAAATAATTAATAGCATAAAAATTAGATTAAATAATATAATTAAATTGAAATCATAATTAGAATAAAATATTATATCATCACATGTAAAAAATTAGGTTCATAAGACTCTAGATTAATAAATTGATTAAATATAATTTTGTTCACAAAGCCCATATTTTTCATGAAGAAAAATATAAAAATTGATAAAAAAACATAAAGAAATACAATCAATTATTTGAATTACAGTATCAATCTCTTCTTGAATCTCCACTAAAATTGTATCTCCTTTTAAATTTTTCTATATTTTTTCTCTTTGTCGCTCTAAAAACATATATAATTTTGGCTAATTAGGGTTTATGGGGTAATTAGGGGTTTAAATTAGATTCAGATGAAATTTGGACTGTCATAACAACTTTAGATCAAGGGTTGAGATAAAAAAAAAATTAACGCATGGTACGGGAGATTCATTGGGCAAATCAACACATGACACATGGCGTATAAACTGGTAGTGGACAATGCGGTTGAGTCAATACCATGTGGCGCGCTGTGATTCGCTACTATAAATTGTGTGGCACCTTAGCAAGAAGAATGGACGAATTAGGTAATAATGTGTGGTACATCTATTGACCACGCAGTGAAACTTGGAACTAATGTCGTGTTAACACATGGCAAGGCCTTACGTGATCTAGTATATGCGGCGTTGCGCGATTGGCCCTATATTACTTATGTGGCATGTATGTTCATCTCCTTTACTTGTGTGGTGTCCATGTGAAGTCTTTTGATTGGTTCTACATTAAAAAATCCAAAAAAATTTCAAAAAAAATATTTTCACCTATTTTTTACTAGAAATTCATATTTTAATATTTTAAATAAAAAAAACAAATATTAAGTTAAAAAGTGCACTGATTACTTTTATCTTACAAAGTTATCAATTAGTAACATACAGAACATACATATCATGCTAAAAAAAATTCTTAGTTTTAAGCTATGCTTTTGTAAAAACTTTTTGACAAAAATGTATAGGTCCAAAAAATGTCAAAATCGAGTTCCATCAAATTGACACTATAAATCGACCTAAATATTGATTTTTAAAAGTTTATAATTTTACTTAGTTTTTGGGTTTTTTAAAACTACTAAGATAAAATAGACTTATAAAATAAATTAATAATCAATTGAAATAATCACACCGACCCTAAATATTTCATAAAAAGTGTAAGTCGAGTGACACAATAGATTAAAAATACTAAAAAGGATACAACTTAACCTATTTTTCTTAATTATTTTATATTTCAACAGTGCCAAAATTAAACTTATTGTGAAAAATTTCTAATTTAATTTCATTAATTTGCAGTTAAATTTTAAATGATGACAAAATATCCTCATTGATAAAGGTTCATCCAAAATAATCATCTAATCAACGCCATTGAGAACAATTTGAACAGACATGCAGATGTACTTATTGTTTTGCGTGTGATCGATCGGTGACAAAGATATATATCATCTCTAAATAAAATGTCTGAGTGAATATTTCTTTACGAGCTTTATTTCATTAACTAAAATATTTGTCATAAATACAATTTTTTATGTGTTATATTATAATTGAATCTTTATTAATAAATATTCTAAGTAGTACAATTTTTTTTTTTGCATTTTATGCACATTTTTTAGGATATTATTATAAAATCATGTATTTAAGCAATTATAAATATGTCTAAAACATTTATAAATAGCTACAAAATGCCTATCTCATAGATAGTAAAAATAGTAGACTACATGCATTATTCATGAAAACATCCTTAAGAACACATTAGTCATTGAAAATGTAAAAGATCAATACAAGAACTTAAGTAAATCACAATGGTTGAGTCTGTATAATTTATCCAAAAAATATATTCATAAATATAAAATTTTACACACCATAAAAAAATAATTCTCTATAGGTACTAAATTTAATATTCTTGAATGAGCTTATTCAATTTTTGATTATTAAGTTTTTCATGCACATTTAATTGAGAACATATATCCAAGAAAATAAATTAATTTAAGTGAATTAAATTATTTTCTTAAAAATTTCAAGAATACTATCAAAAGCTTCAAGAAAAAGATCAAAGTATGTGACAAGTCTATGTATCTCAAATTTTTTAATTTACTTATGGACTGTAACGAGGAAGCTTGTGTTCGTCTCTATCATTTTATTAAATTAGGTGTTTTCAACACTTATAAAAGAGTTTCAAAACCAATGGAATTTTTAGAAAATGAATTCGATATAGATGAACTATGTTGTATACTAAGATGACAGATGTTAAGTCAAATTTATAATGAATTCAAAAAAATTGATAATTCTTCTAAAATAAAAGTAAAATATTCGACTAATAAAGTCATAATCACTTTCCATAGCAATATTGCCCTCATTGAAAAAGATGGTAAAAAATAGTAAGTTTGAGGCAAATTTTAATAATAATAATCTAAAAATTTATCAAAAAACAAGAAAGATATTTTGTTTTTACACCAAGAAAATTAATAAAGATCGCGAATATATTTACTATATTAGAGATCGAAAAGATAAGATGCATCATCGTCTATATCATCAAAAGAATTATCGTTAGAAAATGATAAAGAAGAATAAAGATGTAGAACACACATCTTTAGTCGGTATGTCATGTCAAGGAAATAAAATGTTTAAATTTAAAAAACAAAAGTATAAAGTTACATGAATTATTAAAATATGGGTAAAATAGTGATTTTTCATTATTGTAAATATAGATTTTTTACCCTATAAAATGAACCTTATTTCCATTAGTTGAACATAGCTTGAGTAATAAGAATCTTTTTACTCTAAAAATTATTCATCTAGCAATTATATATTTAGAAATTATGAATAGCTAAGAATATCTCCAAAGTTTTTAGTTAGTTTTTAAAATTGTAATAATTATTAATATTATGAATAAAATGGAGTACAATCACTTTTTTCTATTCTTTGATAAGTCTAATTTTGGTACTGTATCATGTACGGATGCAAAAACTCTACCATTACCAGGAGGGTATAGGCTTTTGCAAGTTGAGTCATATCATGTATAACAAAAGAAGATGAACAACGAAAAGAAAAATCATAATGGACTCGTTAAATTTAATTATGATAATTTTAATTTTAATTCAATTAATAATTTTGAATGATTAAATATTTTTTATAATATTTATAAAACTGATAAATAATGAAATGAATACAAATGAAGTAGCTACAAATACGTATGAAAATAAGCATCAAGAAAATATAGTTTAAATAACCTTTTAATAAATAACTTAAAAGTTTACTTTTAAATAATAATATGTGCAAATTAACAACTAGAGTTGTAAAATATCTAACTATTATTTGGTATTAGAACTATAAAAAATAAAAATACAATATTTAATAGAAAACTAACGTGTTAATCTTTCAAAAACATTAATGATATTAACTATAAACATTAAAAATATTAATTATAAATTTTAAGAAAATTCGAATTTTTTTACAAAGAATATAAATAAAAATATCTAAATCTTATAAGTATTAATGATAATTTTTTTTAATAATTTTATATAATTATATACATAGAGAGAGGGATGCTTCTTACTAATAAATTTAAAAAAAAAAACTAAAAAAACAAATATTAGTTAGTTCTTAACAAATATATATAAGAATCCTACCGAGTCTCTGGTCGGCATAATAAGCCTTTTCACCACTAATATCATCTAATACAACTGACACGTACACGTAAGTGGATCCCATGAAGCATTTATTGGCATCACATCGGCCATCTTGTTGACTGATCAACTATCCACGTTTTCAACGGTTACGTGTGTATGTAAGTCGGAGTTTGATTTTTTCTTTTCTTTTTTGATGAAAGTGTCGGAGTTTGATTTCAAGCTCGTGTGTGGTTTAAAATAAGTACTTGTTTTTGTATCAAATTATTACTTAACAAAATAATAATTATTGTGAGAAAAAATTATTTATTATTTTTAGATAATATAAAAAGATGATATTTTAAATTAATTAAAAAAATAACTAATAAAAAATAAAAATAATAATCTAATTAATAAATAATCTATTTTAAAAATAATAATTAACACTTTTTAATATAAAATGTAATTAAAGTGTTATTTTCTAACAATTTAATACAAATATATTAATTTTTAAAAATGATCTTCAGACTCACCAATTGTTTGTTAAACTATTTATTTTATTTATATTTTTAAATATTATTATTATATTAACAATAATTTAATTTATAAATTATCGTCTCACATTATATTTATAATAATTATAGACATTAAAAACATTGAATGTATAATTGTTAATTAAAAAAATTTAAAATTATTGTAATAAAGTTGATTACGTAATCATCAATAACCAATTTAAATATATAAATTTGGTCATATATGGCAATTAAATGGACGGTCAAATAATAAACAATGCCCCTCAGTTTACACAATTTTGGCGAAATTTCACGGTTAAATTTTTTGTATAGTACTGTTTCCTAAAGGGAAGGGAAAAAAGAAAAGAAAAAACTTGGCTGTGACCTATAAAAGTATTTCCAATCATGTGACCTTAGAAAAACTCATCACCAATATAAAATTAGGAATTTTGGGGAAACACGTTTTTGATGGCCATCCATGTAGCTTCCACTTCCCCTATATATATATAAAAACAATCAATCAAAGCCACATAAACACAGAACTCGAACAGTTAAATTTCGCAACAAAGCTAAATTTGAGAGAGAAGAGGAACATCAAAATCAAAAGAAATGGGTCGTTTTGAATCAGTTCAAGGATGTAAAAAGCATCCAAGTATCAACAAATCGCCAGGTGTTTGTTCAAATTGTTTGGAGGAAAGACTGTCTCAGCTCAATTCGTATTCTTCCAACAACAAAATATCTTATGCATTTTCTTCTTCACCATATTCATCATCTACATCATCTTCTAACTATGTTTCTTCGGCTAATCGTCTCCGGAAACATCGTCGGAATGCTTCCGAAGCGTTAGGTCCAATTTCTCTTATCTTTGATTCCAGTAGTAGTAGTGGGCTTGAGAAGAGCAGATCAATTGCAGTTGTAGAGAAGAATCAATTTGGAGATGTTAATAAAGATGAGAAAAATAAAAGGAACAACAAGAAGAAAAAGAAAAGTGGGTTTTGGTTCAAATTGCTTGGGACATCTTCAGGGAACAAGAAGAATAAGGATTAATTTCAAGTGTTCAAAGTCTGTAAAACAGAGGGAGGGTGGGTGGATTAGTTTTAAGCGTTAGTTTATTGGAATCTCAAGTTTTCTGAAATTTAAAAGTGATTACGTAAATAAAAAAAAAGGAATTTTGAATATTGATTTTGAATATAGTCACTTGAAAATTTCAATTTCTTTGATCTGTGGATCTTGCGCTAGATTAATGTAGCTATATAGATTCAGCCAGATTTTTTGGACTCTTATTTTGTTTTTTTATGATCAATCTCGTTAATTTGGTGACACCTAAGTCAAAATGACTATCGAAACATGCAGAGATAATTAAGTAATTCGAAATGAGAAGAATAAAATAATACTCTCATATTGCTACAAATGTGCCACGTTGAGCCATGTAATTCAATTGGAATTCAAATCTATACTTAAGTCTTGGGTTGGACTTTCGGCCCATGGTTTCATGCCTAATGCAATAATATTAGATCGTACTTTAACTTGTAATACTTTACTTGATTTATTGGATTGTTATTCTTTCAATTCGTTAAAATCCGTGAATTAAGGTGATAGTATCCAAACTACATAAATCTTAGTGTAATATATTTTTATATATTTTATGTTTGAATTATGTGTTTGTGTGAATGATTTATGAGAATCATCCGCACGAGTCATTGTCGTTTCTGTTTTTCTTTTTTCTTCTATTCGGCCACTTCCGAGGGTTTTTTTGTTGGCAGCTTTTTTATTTTTCTTTTTCAACACACCTCTTAACCTAACTCTCTCTCTAGATAATCATAACTATTAGCATTAGAATTAGAATATTTTAGGTTTCTAAAGATTTAATAAAAAAATATTTTTAAATCACATCTTAAAAATATTAAGACATATAAAAAAATATTTAAGCATCAAAAATAATTTTAGATTTATGAATATATGTTATTAAATGAATAAATGTAATCTTATCTGTTGTAGTTATAAAAGATATATCTGAAATATGATTATTTGAAACTTGAAAATTTGTTGGATTTTTCTTGATAGACTTGATAGCAGGCTTAAAAATAAATTTACAATAACTTGGTTTGAAAACCTCATTGTATATTAGTTTAGTTTACATAAAAAATAAACGAAGGGTAAAAAATAATCATGTAGTGTACATTCATACCAATCAATATTAATTAAATATGTTTTCCTCCTATATGCATAACAAAATAAAAACATGAAAGTAAAACATATTTTTCTTTCTCTTTTTTTGACATACGAATAAGACAAAGTATTAGACAAAGTAACGAAGCTAAACAACTTCTAAAGATATAGTAATGTAAAATTAGAGTAATGCAAAAATATAATGTGCTATAAACTCTTCCTAATTTCTATGATTTTCTAACTTAAAAACCAATTAAAAGATAATAAATGAAAAGAATATGTAAATAAAAAAATTTAATTAATTTTTTTTAATTTTCATAAATAACCACAAGGTATTAAACTCATTTAATCACTAATGAGCACACAACTAATTGACAACTCATTTTTTACTCAAATTTTGATTATTTATTATATAAATAGGCAAGTAGAGTATAAGAGGCACACAAGCACATATAATAACATATTGACATTTACTTAAAAGTAGTGTATATGTTTAAACTCTACAAATATGTCAACTAAGTCATTTATGATCAATCAAAAAATAATCAAAATAAAAAAAATATCACTTATCATATTAAATTATAATCGAGTTTTCAATCTCATAAAATAAAATATATTTACTAAAAGATGACTTAAATTTTTTTCTTTATTTTATATATGAGGTAGTGGTATTTTTTTATTTTTAACCTCTATTGGCTCTTTCTTTTTGTGCATTTAATATACAAGATTTATAAGTAGTCACTTTTTACATAATCTTTCCTTCTTCTTTTTTGCACGAGCCATAAACCTAGCATGATAACTTTCACACTAATTGTGAGGTAGCCCTCTCTGCTCACTATGGTAGCTTCACACATCACAATAGGTAGCCCTTTCAATACTAGGTGTCTCCATACGATAAGATTTTAAAAAGTAAGAAGTAGAACTCAACACAATTTTACAGTCAAGATTAGTTGAAGTCCTAATGTCTTTCAAAAAAATTCATAAACTTCAAGCATAGCATATATGTGTGTTCGTGAGTATGTGAATAAGTTCATGTCAACATCAATCGTCACATGTACAAGAATATGTGTATGCATAAGCCAAAATTGTAGAATAATTTATACAATAAATATCCAAATGAGTCAAGTCATTAAAATGAGGTTATGTATATGTAAGTATTAAATAAGTCCAATACCATGTTGGCCAGATAAGGATGTTACTTCTATTTTTTTCCTTTTTAAAAAGTTAAACTAATAAAATAAAAACAATAAAGATTACTCACTTGGGGTCATTTAAACACTAATAAAAGATAATCAGGTGATCGGGAAAAAACAACCTTTTCTAACCCACATTTTCTTGTATTTTGGTTTTTCTATATCATTGGGTTGGGACTCAACAAATTTAGGTTTTATAGACATGTTCTTGGATTTAGCTGTACTTTTTTCATTCATCATAAATGAAGATGTAGTATGAATAGTAGGATGATGATAATTAGTCTTAGCATTAAAAGTACTAAATTTTACTTGCTTCCTTACACCTAAGACTTCATGCTTCCTAGTAGAATTTTTGAACACATTATTATAATTTCCATTCATCCTTAAATATGATGTAACATGCATAGATGAATGATGTTTATGGGTCCTACTATATTAATCATGGAAAAAATGATTAAGTTTAAGAGCATTCCTCAAAAATCTACATTTTGATCTTATATGACCTTTCCTACCACAATGATGACAGACAGACACAAACTTAACAACTTTTTCTACCATAGGTGTAATAGTTTTTTGTACACAAGTAATAACAGTAGGAGTAGAGTTTAAGGGCCTTACAAATGTGGTCTTTAATGTTGAAGGTGTAGAACTCTCATCCTTATAACCAGAGCCATGTGTATCACCATGTGACATACTAATACTCAATATTTTATCTAATTGTTGAACTCCAATGGTAAGTTTCTCCACTACTTCACATGATTTTTTGAGCTCTTGCACTTGTTTTTTTATTATCTTCAACAAGCTTGTTATTCTCTTCTTTCAAACCTACAAGACTCAAATTCAAAGCATTATTTTGTTCTTGCAAAATATTATTCATTTTTTTAATTTATTAGAAAGATTTTCATGTGCCTCAAGTCGTTCATTTAATTTTTCTATTTTTGTATTTAAACTATTATTCTCTTCTATGGCTCTAAGACATTTAGAAACTAATTCTTTAGAACTTTTAATTTTATATTTAGAGAGAAAAGAAGAATCAAGTTCTTAATCATCTGAGCTATAATCCTCAATAGAATGATCCATAATAAAAATCCGTAGAACTAACACTAAGTGTATCTAGTGTTGGCTCTAATACCAATTGAGAGTTTATAAATTATAGACCTAATTAACCTAGAGGGTGAATAGGTTTTTTTTTTAATTTTTAAGAATTTATAACTTAATAATCTAAACAAACCGGTCAAGCATGCAATCGCGTGTAAGAATAAAATATGGAAATAAATTAATAACACACGATATTTTTAGATGGAAACAACCTAGGCCACAACCATGACCTAAGAAGAAAACCACCGGACCACCTAACTTTCTACTATGAAAATCAAATGTTCAAGTACAAACACAGTCTTATGCTTCCCTCCCTAGGATACTGTCCCAATGTACTTTACTTACAATCCCCTGCTTTATTTTCACAGTTTCCAATATTAGCGTGAGCGGTTTCCAAACCAACATTCCAATAAATTTTCTGCCAATTAAATACGTTCTCAAATTAACTTTTATTCACTTCGTTACCTCCATTCATGTATTACCTTTATGATTCACTTTACTACCTCCCGTAAACTTGTCATTTATGTTTTTCTTTTTTCTTCTATTCAATCACTTTCAAGGGTTTTTTTTTCGGCAACTTTTTTATTTTTCTTTTTCAGCACACCTCTTGAAATTAACCTTACGTGTATATATATAGATAATGATAACCTACTAGCATTAGTATTAGAATATCCTGGGCTTCATTATTCAAGCCCATTTAAAGATTTAATAAAAAATATATTTTTAAGTCACAACTTAAAAATATTAAGTCACATAAAAAAAATATTTAAGCACCAAAAATAATCTTAGATTTTTGAACATGTGCTATTAAATGCATGAATGTAATTTGATGTGTTATAGTTATAAAAGATATATCTGAAATACGATTATTTGAAACTTGAGCATTTGTTGGACTTTTCTTAATAGACTTAATAGTAGATTTAAAAACAAATTTACAGGTAAATATTTTATCTACGAAAATAACCAACACTTAAAATCCTTACATTTATAAATAATTTTTCTCTCAGTGTTTAAATAACTTAGTTATTTAATACAATTTTATTTTTAATCTTTCAGTAAAAAAATATATATTTATTTTTATATAACGTTAAAAAATATATATTCATTTATATTATAAAAAATATATTTTTTATTAAGTTTAAAAATATAAAAGAAAGTTATTTCATTCTATTAAACCTTATTCTTCTCTTTATAGTCAACCGAAACATATTAATTTTGTATGGATGACCAAATTATTTCTTGTTTCTTATTATTGATTTTGTAATCCATTATATAGTCTTATGCCAAAAAATCAAGTGTCGAAACTTCAAAGAAACCTCTTCTCTCCGGCTCCATACTTTAATAGAAAAATAAGATCAAATTTAGTACGTTGAGAGAACTTTTACAAAAAGATGTAATATTTATTATTTATGAAGTATATTTCTCGTTAATCAAATTATTCTAACTCTTCACATCTTATTTAATTTTAAATTTTATTAACTAAAAATACTATATCATCCAATACTCTAAATTAATTTATTCTCAAAAATAAAGATTATCATATTAATTTCATACAAATTCATTTATTATACTCACACATAAAGTGTAATTATCGATTAAAAATATAGAAAAATACAATAGCTTTATTTTCTACCTCTCATCAAGTATCAATTAATTGATTTTTATTTCCGTATATTTGTTTTTTTGTTATCTACGTTGGTTCGCACTTCGTATTTTGACTAGGGTTGTTCATCGGTTCAAAATCGTTGATTTTACACTTATCCGATTCGATTTGATCCCACCATCCGTTCGGATTGAAACATCCTAATCTGTAACCGATCCGATCATCTCTCACATTCGCTCAATCCGATCCGTAAACTATTCGGATGACATCCGATCAATCTGATCAATAAACTTAATTAACTTTATTTTTTGTATTTTTAAATAAAAAATTTAAATTTTCATATAAATCATAACATAAAATTATTTGACTTAAAAAAAATTAAAAAATCAAATAAATATATATTAATTATATATATATATATTTAATTTAATAAATATATATATAATTAATTTTGGTCGGATCGGATTGGATCAGATCAGATGAAAAATCAACGAATCGGATCGAATGATCGGATTTTTTACACACCCATAATTTTGACAAGAAATTTTCTAGTGTCAAGCTCATCAATGTAGTTGAAATATACGTATACTTAAAAAAAGGGTAACGGAGATCCCTTTAATTAAATCTTGAGGATTTTTTTATTAAAAAATATGTTTTTAAATGCTTTTTTTAAAGTATATAAAAAAAATTTATTCAATTTTTTTTAAATATAATTGAATAACACATTTGACATATACATGTTTTTATTTTTCAGTAGATATATATTTAATAAAGCAATTTTTAATTAAAAAAATTAGTTAAATTTTTTAATAAATCTTTTGATCAAAATTAAATTAAATTTTTATTATCTAATGTGTTACTTTGGATATTAAACAGTAAAAAAATTGTTTAAGATTTATTGAAAATTATGTTTAATTTTTTTTTTTTTAAAAAGTTTAAATAATTTTTTAATTAAATATTAATTTCTTACTTATATAACTATAAAAAATATAAATATACATGTGATGTATGTGATGTTTTATTTATATTTAAGGAATAATGGAATAAAAAGTTAATTTTTTCTTTACTTATAAAATAACTTGAATGACATATTTAACAAACAAAAAATTTTAAAACAAAATATATATATATATATATATATATATATATATATATATTTGTTGATATTAACACAACAGAAGTTGTTATTGTTATAATATATTTTTATTAAAGATAAATTTTATACAATATTAATAATATTGAATTTTGAGTAATTATAAGATTATAATATATAATTTATATATTTTTATTGTTACAATAATTATATATCATTTTTGTTTTGTATAACTATACCTCCATTGACTTGTTTATTTAACATCTAAAGTCTTGATTACACGACTTGATCATTTCGATTAATATTTTCTCTTATGTATCTTCCATTCATATTAATGAGCAAAATCTAAAATCATAGTGACTAGTAGGCAGGGCGCAGTGGCAGAGCTATGCCGGGGCTAGGGCAGTTGCAGCCGGGAAAAAATTTAAAAAAAAATTGAGTAACATTAATTTCAATATTTATAAAATGATATTTATTAGTTAAATTTAATAATACAATTTTTTTAACCGTATTTTTTCAAGTATTTATTTGATTAATTTGGCAATTTACTTTTTTGATTTGATTAAACTGAGATGTTAATTTTTTCAATTTGAAAAATTTGATATGTCTAAATTAATTAGACTATCCAAAAGAAATGTAGGATCTCAAATTTGTTAAATTGGAGAAATTCTATACCAAAATTATTTAAAATAAGAAAGTTAGAGTAATTATTAATTTAGTTACATTAATGTTTTTAATACTAATTCAGCTACATAAAAAAATTAAGTACTAAATTAGTTATTAAACTATTAATTATTGTATCTCATTTTAAACTTTGTATTTCATAGGTTTATTTTAGATCTACTTGTATAAAAAACATCAAAAAGTCTATTTACATTCAGTTTTTACTTAAAGGCAACTAACGCGTCATGTAATAATTAATTAGAAAAATTAGATTAAATTATTTTGTCTAATTATTACATGATATACTTATTATTGCTAAACAATAATTTATTGTGAAAAAGCACTCAAAAAATATAGAGCATACTCATTTTTTTAAAAGAAAAGAATTCAAAGCTTAAGGATTTAATTTTAAAAATATTTTGACACTCATTAACGTTTGAAATTATATTGAACAAAATTTAATTAGATAAATTTAACATTAAACAGATCTAAATTTTCATAATTTAATTTAAAATGTATTTAACTATGCGATATTCAACATAAAATTATGAGCTGAATATTTTTTTGTTATTTCCGAACATTTTTTTTAACTTCTCATTTACCATGGAAATATGTAAGTTATTAATGTCTTCTTATATTTGTTTTTTTTTTAATGAAACGTATGAATGCAAGATTGTTTAATTATTGGATTTATACTATTCTTTAAATTAAGGCAATATTTATAAAAAATTATCATGTTCTTATATTTAAGTAGAAAAAATAATGTGGTGCATCAATATTAAATAACATAAGTATTAAGGATCATTTTGATTCTTTATTATCTCAAAATATTAGTTATTTTTTTATAAAATTAATAAAAAAATTAACATTGGTTACAAAATGTAATATAAAATTACTATTTAACAATCAAATTGATCATGATTAATATTTTTATTGTTAAGAATGTTAAAAATCTGATAATTTTGAATTAAATTTATCAATAAATTTAAATTTTTTTACCAAGCTTGTTGAACTAAAATGTAAGAGAATAAAACAAATGTTCCAAAATTAAGAGTTAAAATATGCTAATTATTTTAAGTAGAATATAATTAGCATAAGCCTCCTAAAAAATTGGATTATATATCTTAGAAATCACTTTATTTGTATCATTATAGCACTTTAGTCACTTTATTTTCACAAGGGATATTTAGCTCATTCTTTGGTAAAAATAAGACTCTTTAGTTACTTTTTAATAATAAAAAAATATTTTATTAATAAAAAATTTAACATAATAATAAAATGAATTTAATGAGAAAAAATTTCATTTTATTTTAACAGTGTAAAACTAAATTTAAAAAATACAATTTTTTTATCAATTGTTTGTATAAGTTTTATATTTTATGATTTTTTTTATAATTTTTAATATATTATGTATCATATTTTTTGTAAATATTGTGTTTTGATCCAAAATGTAGACTTTACGATATCAAAAATAGAGACTATATAAGTTAAAAAATTAAAAGATTAGTGACGTTAGAACAACATTAATGAGCTCTCTTATGTCCATTATCTTCGAAGACTAATGTTAGAAGTTGAATGACACACCTTCACCGTATTTCTTGGAGTTGGTAGCACCAATGCCATCTATGTGATCTTCGATCTTCGATGATGGTGAAATGGTAAGAGATCATCCGTGTGACTTCAATGTCATTGATATTGTAAGTTTTTTACTTGCATAGTTCCTATCTTTGATACCGTAAAGTCTACAGTAACAAAACAAAAAATGTCAAATAATTTACAAAAAAAAATTATTATAATGTTTAAATTTAATTTTAATATGTTAAAATAATATGATAATTTTATCTCTATTAAATTCTCTTTATTATTATGTTAAAATATAATTAAAACATCACATTTTTATGAAAAAAAGTGATCTAAATATCCCTTATAAAAACAAAATCAATAAAATATCCATTTGATACAAACAAAATAACTTCAAAGATCCTACCAAAAAAAAAATTATGAGTCTTGCTGACAAGGTAAAACTAGAAAATATGTAGAATAGGGCTAAGTCTAATTTAGCTATTTCAACATAAACCCTATAATTTTTAATTCAAAGTTTCATTGTGATCTACAATTAAAAAAATCTATCGTTCATCAAGATATATTTTTAAATTATTATTTCATATTAAATATATAAATCGTATACTATAATTTAATTTAATTTTTAATATTTATAAATCTTGAGATATAATTACGCATTAATTGTTTGGAGAGAATAAATTCATAATTGTATTTTTATATAATTTCAATATATATAAATAAAAAAAACACACAAAAGAACTAAATATACTCCAACTTTCATAGACATGGGACTCCAAATAAAGTAAGAAGATTATTAAAATAAAATATTAAATAATATAATCTTCTAAAATTGAATATTAAATATTATGAAAAACTGAACGAAAAAATAAATTGACTTTTTATTATTATGAATAGAACAAAAATTAAATATTTGAATTATCTTTGGATTATAATATAGAGTGAGATTACTATCCTACTTCTTTTTATTAGTTTTACACCATGTTTAATGTAAATTTTAAAAATCTATAAAAAATCTTTTAAAAATAACTTAATTGGCATAGAAAAATGTATTAGATATAAAAGAATGTTTTGTTAATTTAAAAAATTGATATTAAATATGACGTGAAAGTCAAAAAATTGATATTAAATATGAAGTGGAAGCATGAAAAAAAGACTGACAATAATTTCACATATAAAATATCATGTCTACATTTAAAAAAGTATTACAATATAATATATGTCCACCCAAATAAAAATGCATATAATTAAGATTAAAATATATATCTATAATTAATTATGAGTTCAATTTTTTTATATTTGAATATATCATTACATGTAACACAACTATAATTGGACATATTCAGCCGAAACTAGAGCCTTCGTATCCGATACTATGCACTAAGCAACGGTGGCTTTTTTTTATTATCAAAACTTTACCAATAATTAGAAGGCAAATTTGCAACTCTTCTTTTTATTTTATGTTATTTCATGTGCGCGTTACTACTAAATATTTGTTTATGCTACGAATTTACAAAATTTATAGTTCATAGAATTACGAATGGTTTATATTTAATGATTAAATTACATCAAATAATAGATTAATATTTTTAATTATATATGAATCCAATCCAATCTATATATATATATATATATATATATATATATATATATTAAAATATAATTTTTTTTATTTATCTATAAATTTTATGAGTTTTTAAAATAATTTTACCACTTAATCAAAACTTACGAGCTATTACACACACAATAATTAGATAAGCCTCTTACTTTTAAAATTTTTATCATCTCCAATGCATTATTCTTTCTTTTTTATTTTTTTTTCTAAAATTAATTAACAATTTTATTGAACAAATATAACATATTATACTTTTAAATTTTGAGCTACCACCTTATAGTTTGTATAATTTTTTATTAAAAAAACATTATAGGATCATAAAAAGAATACCATTTAACAAATAGTATAAATTGGTCCGAACTAATTCACGTATAAAATGAATCAAATCACAAATTGATTTGGACGATTGTAATACGAAAATAAATTGTGAATTATAAAATTTATGATCCGTACAAATCGGATTAGATTGCAGATTACAGATTGACCAAAACTAGACAAATTTAATTCACTATCCACCCCGAGTTAATATCAATATAACTTTCGGCATCCAAAAAAATAAAGGTATAAGCCAAAAGCCCGATAAACATTCTAATACGTCTCTGCAATACTTTCCTCTTACTTGTGAACTCTAAATGAGAAATTTCATCTGAAGCCTTTCTTGTACATTGAAGTGTTCCAAATATTTTTGACAAAAAAATGCAATGAGCGAAAGTCAACACAAATCATACTGCTACAGAATTCCCAATTGAGTTCATTATAAAATCTCCCCTCTGAATTGGTGCGTGTATTTCCACTATATATAGAGACATCGGACATTTTTCTACCGTCAGATTGTCTCTGAGCCTACAAACTAATCCTGATAAAATAATGTTTAATCATACCAACAGATCAAAAGTTTGTATTACAAAGCATTTCAGCACCTCACCTGAACCTGTACATCTTATGGGCGATTCATTCCCACTTCTAAAACATAAACAAGTGAAATTCCTACTTCAGCAAATGATGGATATTATCTACTGGGGCCAGGGTTCTGGATTTCCATCTCATTGTCATCCTCATCAGCGTAAGGAACATGCTCAGCAGATGGTCGTCTCAATCTCTGAAATATGTCATCAAGGGATTCTGAAGAAGGAATACGAGACCCAGGGCTATTCTCCTGGGTTTGGCGCAAGGGAATAAATTTTTTGGCCCCAAAGTTCGCCTTGAAACTTTGAAAACCAGATTTCATTGACTCCCATTTCATAACTATACCAGAAGATGGGCTTCCTTCAGGATTAGAGTGAGAGTTACCTGCATCTAGCAAAGAGACTTTGGAAGAAGCACTGTGCTGGTCAACTGCGTTTGTATTGGATGAGGCTTGTTTGTTTTGTTCTCTTACAGCAGCATACTTGTTGCTGATGGCCTCCCTGCTGGACCCGTATTTATGAGTTTCTTCCTTTGATGGACCTCTAGTCATTTCCTTACCGCTTGCTGCTTTCAATTCATCAGCAGTCTTATTCTAAAAAATTTCAATTTCAAGTTAGAAAACAAGCTCCTGCTATACCACCTAAGAGCTCTATGAAAATGAGGAAGAAAAATTACATATCGAGTTTGAAATAGCAGGATTAATAACCAAAGAAAATATCCAGTTTGGATAAACGTGAATGTCAAGTGTCGAGAAAATTAACCCAACTATATGAAACTCCAGCTTACATACCACTCCACTGTTCCCAGACTCAACATCTGTACCATTGAAATTCCTTGCTAATGGGATAACATGTTCACCAACTTTGCTGCCTTGTTCAAGCCAAGATCTTTCTGAGAAACAAAAACTTAATTCAAGTTTGGCCATTATATATAAAAAACTCAGAAAGCCAACGTCAATATTTTATGCATTTGACAAAGAGAGAGAATGGGAGACGTTACCTTTCTGTAGGATGATTAATCCTGATGGATCAAAACCATCAGTATCATCTGCCTCACTTTGAAATCTAAATCTTTTCCAGCTCCCAAAAAAAATTATTATACGATCAAAGCAATTGGTAGCAACCAATACGGTGTATATAACCATGATAAGTGGATAGATTTGGTTAAACTCACTTCCAAAGAATGGAACTGCTTGATCAATATTTCCCATTCGCTGCAATCAGAATAGCAGAGGACAAAATTTTAGTCATGATTATGGAAAATTAACACAAATACTAAGGTTTCATCTTTTGTCACATATACCCCAACGTTTATAATTTGATCATAAATACAACCAATGTTTTATTTATTATCATTGATACCCTTAAATTGTTTACAATGTTAATATTTATCATTAGTTTTGCAATTTTTCATGTACTAAAATTATTACAAATATCCCTGAGTTTTCGTAGTTTCACATATATCCACAACTTTTATAACTTGATTACAAATACCCCGACGTTTTATATATTGTCACTAATACTCTTAAATTGTTAACTGTGTTAATATTTATCGTTAATTTCTCAATTTTTCATACTCTTAACGCAATTCAGAAATTACAATTAAAGAATTAATATTTGTGATATAAGGTTAAAAATTACGTTTCTATTAACTTATTTTCTTTAGGCTTGGTTTAGTTCAATTCTATGCCAAAGAATATTAGAACTTTAATTATTTTGACATAAAAAATTATTCCATCTTCTCACATATGGAACAAAGAAAAACAAAGAAACCACCACGTCAATTGGCAGATAGAGTTTGACATAAAATGCGGTTAGTTTGAATGTGGAAAAATTAAAAAGAAATTAATGATTTTATACAATGATTTTATTAACGAGTTAATATTAATACTTTAGATAAAACTAATTATCTTAAAAGGTTCAAATTAAGAATTTAATATGGAATAATAGAAAATTTTGCTCATTAGAGGATTTGAACTCAAAACAAAACTCTATATAAAAATCACTATTTTCATCATTTCGTTAATAACATAAATAAGAGATAATGTTATCGTCAAAGACAATGGTTCATACACAAGTTCTAGGCAACATTATCTTCTTGTCCTCACATCACCTCTCCTTGCATTCTTGGCAAAGAATACAAAGACAACACATATAAGTTATTGGCATTATGATGGTTTTTATAGCTTAGAGAATTTAGGGTTTCATTTGTCACTAAAAGAATGCATGAATTGATGGGTTTTGGCGTTATGGGAGCAGATAGATTTTGCGTTTAAGGAGAGAGTTTCATAGAATATGAGTGAATTGAATGATCCCAATGACAACTTTTCAGACTTTGGAGATCTAATTACCCTACCATATAACATCAAATATAAAGGTGTTAGTGTTAAGGGTATTTGTAATATTTTGAAAACATTAGAGGTATATGTGTAACCAAAGATGAAAACTCGAGGGTATTTGTGATAATTTTGCCATGATTATTTAAAAGGATAATAATAACAAACCGAAAACTTAAAAATTGCTAAATAAATTAACCATAACTCACTATTATCTGTTGGAACAAAATAACTAAAAAATGGAAGCTCAGAGATACTCTTTTATGTATCTACTAACAAATATGACCAGCCTATTTGTATCAAACAAAATGCCAGAGTGATCACCAAGCCAAACCAAACTCATAAGTTGAACAATTTTCAATCCAATCTGATCCACTTATCAATTGAAGACCAACTAAAAGTGAGTGGATTCAGTCGGATTGATCAAATTGATTAATTAATAGGTGTTTTGAACACAAATACATGAGATTATCAGTACAGAACTGAAAACGGAGATAAGGAATGGAATTACCTTTTCAAAAATAGTTATTTTGTTTTTACCAAGACGAATACAGTTGAGAAAGTTGTATGAAATAGGAGGAGCATAACGAGCAACCATCCTGGTAGCAATGAAGCAACAGATTTAAGAATTATAACAAAATCTGAGCTCTTCCATTCATAAATTTACCAGTAAGAACTTACGAGCATATCATAAGCAAATTGACTGAGCTTGTCTGCCTAGGTGTCAATGAGTAAAACATCAACATGCCAATCTTAAACAACGAATAATACGTGCAGATGCACATATACATCAGAGGAATAAATGCAAAAACCTGGGGACAAAAACTTTAGCAAATCAAATTATTACTTCATGTGTAAATCAAAGAGAAAAATAAGCATTTTTTTTTCTTTACATGGCATGGCAAAATGCACAATAAGACAAAGAAACACAAGCAGAATAACCATACCAAGTTCAGGGAAGAAAGAGAGCAAAAAAAAAATAGAAGAAAACAAAAAGGTAGCAGCATGGCTTCACTTGACCCATAAACACAGTAGACTGCTTGATTGGGTACTGGATATACAGCGACAAAAAGAATATAAAGAAATATAAACGGAATGAAATTGTCAGCGGTTGCATGGTTGCATACTTTCGTGGGAAAATATGAAACTTCAATCATCGCAGGATCTTATGATTTGATTCATGAGTCAAAATTATATATACAGCATTGAAGAAACCTGCCTCGACTAGTGCCTTGTCTAAAGGCTCTAAACTAGCTAACTATCTTACTGCTTAGGATCTAGAAAGTGCCTACCTCTTCCTTCCTCCTAAACCAGGCCAGTAAGAACAAAGTTCCCATATACTGGCCCTTTTTCAACCTTAAGAAAATGGGTATTATCCTTTCTTTTTTCTCTACTCCACTTTTGTAAAACAAATCATCCGTCCTACCATTGCCTTACCATTTTGATGTGTTGGTTACACTTCATTGCACAATGGGTGATTGAAGAAACAAATGCCAGATCATGAAGATCCAACTGGTCCCACTTGTCCAATAATATTTCTTTCGAAATACTTAAGCATCGGACATGTGTAACATAAATGAATTCTTAAAATAAGTCATCTCACATAGACATCAAGCAAATAACAGGCTTAGCTAATTGGAAATGCATATCTACAAAAGATATAGTCTCCTAATATTTACTAACCATATGATAAGCCTTTCTCAATTCAATCCTCTAATACATAAGAAATGTTGTATCAGATAAGAAATCCAGGTAAACTCCTAAGCTCATTTCAATCCTCCCCAAAGCCAAAAGGCAAAGGTCTATAAAATAAGAAAACCTTCAACATATCAATAATACTATGTACCTGTACAAGTACTTCCTCCCGTTGGACAGAATTGATGAGGATTGAGAAAAGAGATAAATCTAAATTTGGAAGTAAGGTTGCCTCTGCTAAAAGAATGGCAGCTGACATGATACCAAGTATGACAGCCAAAGCTTTCTCAAGTTGCTTTCTTATTATGCACCGCCAAAAGAATTCTGAAAAAAACAAATCAGGTCATTTCTAGATCTCAATTCGAAGTCTTATTATTTATATTAAATGAGAGTTAGTAAGTTAGAGCAATTCAAAGACCAAAGTAGAAGCAACATGCTCAAGAAAAAATGAATTCATTAAATAAGAAAATAAAGGTTAGATAAGGCATAAAATCCACAGCACAATAATGCACTACTATCAAGACTCATTACATATCCTCATTAGAAAAGCTGGCAAATCAGAAAGAGAAAATGAATGTACACGCCAATTAAGGGAAAAAGAAAAAATATATATAATATATATATTAGTAACATAAAGAATTATGTATCGCCAAATAAAAACCATTTTAAAAGAACAATGCCAAACAGGAGAGTCAATATTACCCATAGTATCAACTAGAGATCCCAACTTGCCAGTTTGAGCAAATCTGAAGCTTGAGATGAATTTCCTAAAATAATGACATGGAATTCGAAGGTCAGTGACATAGTACATAATGTGATTTCATTCTATATTAAATCAAGTGAATATGTAAAAAAAAAATTGATTATGAAGGGAGGCAGACCATCCAGTTGAACTGCGTCGTTCATAATTTCTTACAGTATCTTCTAGTTCAAGGGCCTCCATAACGTAGGTCATATACTCGCTGCAAAATAATGGTAAATTATACCATTTTTGATGTTGTAAAACAGTGTCAGCAAACAGGGATCATAAGAAGATTTGTACACAATGTGCATGTGCTTTTTTTCATAAAGAATGTATGAAAAAGCAACCCCCCCCCCCCCCCCCCCCCCCCCCACACACACACACACACACACACACAAAAATGAAAATTGAATACAAAAAATTGACGCACTAAGATTGGCAAAACAAACAACTTCATCACAGCATTGAATAGTTTAACAGTAACAAAATAACAACCATGAATTAAGCATTAAACATGTCAGAAACCTGATCACTACACTAGCAGTATGTAAATTGATATTAATTGAAATTTGATTCAAAATACAAGAAATATCCCAACAATTGAAAAGTAAGAGCACCCAAAAAATATGCAAGCTAACATATGTACAGAAAAAGCCAATTGTATCTTTTTTCCATTTTATAACTTCATCAGGTGGAAAAGAAGGTGGGAGGTTGCCTTACTAGCTACTGCAAACACTAACTCTGGATTCAGTAATAGGCTTGCAAAACTTGAGAAAGGAGGCTGACCCCACCCAGCCAATTTGAATTGATTGAATGTTTTGGACAAAAATGGGGAAATTAGCTACTTCCAATTAACATTGTAAAGGCTGATCATGATATTCAAAATTCACATTATTCAGACATTGCTTGATTTCTGACTGCCATGAATTATGAAAGACATGCCAAGGCCATTGTCAATCATATGGAAAGCAAAGTATCAAAGTTTATGACAAACATTCATGCACAGTATTAATTTTTATGCAGACACTATTCAACTAAAATTCTAGCTAACCTTTTATATCGGTAGTACTCTTCCCGAGCCGACCGGAGATGGCATCTAAGTGTAGCCATTGATTTCTCATCAGTATCATAATCCATATCGTTTTCACCTAATCGGCCACCTTGTGGCTTAAAAGATGGATCTTCTTTGAACTGCAGAAGTATTAATTTTGTTTTACTTTAATGTTGGTATAAGAATGCTAATATAGTACAATACAAATTTGTAGTGAAAACATAACTAAATTATTACCATTTTACTCAACATATTATCTATAACATCCATATAGGGCCTCAATGGATCACGCTTGGACATCTGATTGGAAGTTGCTTGAGCAACCTATTAAAGAAGCGATCACAAGAGTAAAGTTAAAGAAAACAAATATGAAATCATTTACATTAAATACAATGACACTCTATGGAACTGCAAAAACACCAATCATTTTCCCATAAGTTCTCTAAAAAGTAATTCACTAAAAGATAACAACAAAATCTTATAGGTGAAGACCATAGACAATGATATGATTTAAAGTAAGCATAAAAGAACATCAAGCACCATTCGCTATTAATCATAAATTCAAATTACAACCTATTGTTAGGACAGTTATTAAAACTAGGTACCAGCATCTGCCACTCAAAAAATTTGTAGAACGAAAATGATAATTGTAATAATAAATAGACAAAAGTGGAAAAGGAGAAACTTTTTTGTTTATACACTAAGAAATTACCACTATAGCGTTTGACAGGTCTTGGTGAGCATCATCTAGTTTCACAGCCATTTTAGCAATTTTATGAGAAAGAACTTTTTGCCGGGTGGTCCAATCTGCATTTCTCCACATGCTCTTGGGAATTTCACTCAAACCAAAGCCAAGAAGAAATGCACCTGTGACAAGTCCAAAAGTGTTTGAGCAACCCATGGCAAAACCAAGAACGCCTCCACCCCTGTTTATGAATGTGTTGAACAAAAAAATGAGAAAAATAACTCAAAAGGCCAACTGAGGATAATATGATAAAGACAATGAAGACTAGTGTCAGTTTTCCATCCATGTTAAAGACCTATGCATCGACCTGAGCTACAATGACTACAACTAAGCGCTTTTCTTCTGTTAGCTTATAATTTGCATCACATGCGAACTGTCCCTTACAAGCACTGTAACTATGTAGAACCCGTCACTCATGACTGACTCCATCTCCATGTAACATTCATTATCTAAGCAAAATAACACAAGACAAGAAAAATAGATGCAAGGAAATTTACAAGTGTAAGCACTAAGTATGAACTTTAAAAAGAAACTATAACCACATCAACAAATAACAGCGTTTGCAAGGAGAGATACAAACCAATTCTTATGCATCATGATGAGAAGAATAAGTCCAAAAAGGCCAATTGATCCCACAATCAGATAGAAGATTAAATTAACATGTACACTAGTCTTCAACCTTTCTTTCGCAGTAAAATCTCCAGCATCTTCATAACCCTGAATAAGGGGCACCACAGCCCTGTTTAGAGAGAACATTATTTAAATATGAGAAAATGTGAACAACAAAGAGCTGTATAAATAATTTAAAAAATCTAACAAAACATTTTTTTCTTCAACTTCACAAGGGCAATAAATCATGCAAGTTAACCAGAGAACTACCGAGCTTAAGTCAGTAGACTAGCATGACTTCACCAGAATACACAAAGAAGTTTAAAGGGAGCCTTAAGGGAACATTGCAACAGTGTTATAGTACAAAAAAACTAGCTATTAGATAGGAAATCTAATTGCGCGAGTAAATGGGTAGCAAATATAAATAAGCAAATGAAATATACGTGAAAAATTTGTATTCAGACATAGATAAAATGGGGAGGGTAAAGAATCTGATTGTACATTGACCCTACCAAGTTAGTAAAAATGTACTCCAATATGACCAGCTCCAGAAGAAAGAAATTCCTCCATTCTTGATTTCATTTATCGTCTGTAGATGTCAAAGATATTATTAGCTCCAAAAATTTAGAATAAAAAAAATCAGAAACCAATGCTTCAACTCCTTAAAACCCTTCAGAGAAATAAGAATCAAAGTTCCCTCCAGTCTTCAGATTTCAAAAAAGCACAGCATATCATACGTTCAACAATGCAGAAAATGGGAGGAAAACAATATTACAGACCGGACTCAAACCCAACTAAAGAGCATGATGCAAAAATGGTGAGAGGCCGTGATTTAGCAAGCAACAACAGAGTGTGGAAATCATCCATCAAATGCAAAGCATGACCGCATCATATTCAATTTCTCTCTTTCAAAGTTTAGTCCTACGACCAAGGTAACTCCTTGGTCAGCTGGTCAGATTAAAATATGACTTATATAAGTGTTTTAAAGGAGATATGGCATATGAGCTGTAAATGCATGCCGACACAAATTATCATGTGACCAAAACCATCAAAGTTAGAGTATCCAAAATGCTCTAGTAAGAGGATCCTGATACGAAATCACCATGACAAGCGATAAATAGTATGCATAAATAGATTCCAACATTTTAAAAAAATAGCCCTAGCTAACCACCGAGGTCGAAATTAATGCGTAAAAGAAAATCCAGAATTTCAGCATATGAAAATAAAATCGAACCCTAATTCAATCACTAGAAAATCGTTTCTAGCAGAAACGTCAAATCACCAACCACAAGGTAAAAAAAGACACAAGTACAGACTCAAATCACGATGACTTGACAATTCAGCATGCAAGGCCAAAATTGAAACTAAAATGAAGCGGAGATAGAATGTACCGTCCAGATGTCAGCAGGGACGAGAATGATGATGGAGAGGGAACAGAACCAGGTATAGCCCACCGTAAGCAACACATAGCGAGGAACCTCTGGGCCAGCGAAGTACCTCAGAGTGAAAAGGACCATGCCAACGCATAAGGGCAATGAGATCAGGTAAAACACCCACATCTCTCCGTCCCTCTTTTTCTCTCGCTGTGTCTAGCTCAATCAGAATAAATGGAAAAGGATAACAGAGCGGCAGGGTCTATATATTGGATCAATCTTGGATCCGATCAGCCGATGGCTGCGAAAATTCGCTATCACCGGCTTTCTATTGCCTTGCGTTTTAGTCAAAAAGAACCCTACAAAGAGAACGAGCTAAAGCAACGTAGAAATTAGGAAATTTGAGTAACTCAATTGGTTGTTGGGTTTGTGAAATTAAAAAATTTTCTTAAGACGAAAATTCGTTACAAATGGCGGTACAGATCCTAGGTGTTGGGGGGACGCAGTTGGGTACCTGCCGTTTCCATCCGCGAGTTCGTTCCCTTATTTTATATACAATCATTTGCTTTTGATATGAGAGACTTATTAGTTAAAATAATATAATTAATTAACATAATAATAATATTAATACGATAAAAAGTAAATCTTTTTTCAAAGTAATCTTATATATATATATATGATTAAAATTTAATTCATATAATTTATTCTTTAATATTTTTTAAATTTAATTTAAAATACTATTTTTTATCAAATTAATTTAATAATGTTATATTTAACTATCATATAATTAAAAGATTAATAATTAGATTAATTTATATATTTTGATATTAGTTCATAAAAAATAAATAAATCATAGAATTATATTTTGTAAAAATAGAATAATACAAGTTTATTATCTTTTACAAAATAAACTCTTGCAATTATTTTATAAAGATAACGAATTTATACTATTTTATTTAATAAATAAGAGTCTAAAAATATATTTTTATTAAAAATAATATAGTTAGTTGATTTTATTTTTAATTGATAATAACAATTGACTAATTTTAAAGATATGTTTTTGTATAATTTTATTTCTAATATTTTTTTACTATTATTAGTTTTGGATCCCTAATTGCATTAATAAAATTATTTATTTTGAAAAAATTATTTAATTTAACATATAATTTAAAAATAATTTGTTATGTAATATATTTATTTTTATCTCATATTTTTGTGTTAATATTTTATTTAAAATATTGATATTATTTTTAAAAAAACAAATGTGTTATTATTTAAATTTTATATGCATATAATTGTGTTGATTAACGAGCAATAATTAATATTATTATACAATTTTTAAATACGTTTTGTAAAGTTTAATAACTTTATAGAAATATTTTAATATTTATTCATGTATAAAAAATTTTAATAATAACTAATATATAGTAAAAAAAAACTAACAAGACTTAAAAAATGAAGGACATGTATATGTTTTTGATATTTATTAATGTATTAGAAAAATACAAACAAAAAAAGTGAAGAAAAAAAAACCAAGAGGAAATAAAACTAACAAAAATATATATTTATAAAAAGTATATTTATTTAGAAATGTTTTGATATTTATTTATATAAAAGAATAATCAGTGGAATAATGGAGAAAGAAACTTGAAAAGTAAAATATAAACAAAACAGTACATAAAAAAAGCTATCATAACAATGAAAAATAATAACGTAGTGGAGAATACCCAATGTATTATTTATTTATTATTCTCTTTTTATATATATAATGGTAGATAAAAAAAATTAAACAGAACACCACAACGAAGGAAAGCATAACCTTTGTTTTTATATAAGTTTATATAAATAGATAAATGATATAATTATAATTATATAAATTAGTAAATATAAAATATCATAAATAAAAAAAGTAAGTATTAATATTATCATAATATATATTTTTGATATTATTATCATGTGTATTTTTATTAAAAAATGATGTTTTAAAATTTTACTTATATTATAATTATAAAATTAACTTAAAAAAGTGAAACTGATGTATGTAAAAAAGTTTCGAGAAATTATAAAAAAAAAAATTAGTTCTTTTAAGTTTTATAAATTAATTTTCATAAAAAAAAATTAATTAATAATTCACACACATGAAAAGCTTGTGATCACTAAACAAGCTTTATACTCTTATTTATTTATTTTTTTAATTGTTGAAATGACAGCATTTTTCCTCGGCGATCACCTGACTGAATTCTCAATTTAAAAAAAGAATAATGTAAAAAATTACATTAAATTGATATTTTGATCAAAGATGAAATGTATTATAAGTTATTTTCTTTTTTAAATAAATTACTTTAATTGTTTTAATTTTAAGTGGTTCAATCTGAGTTATTTTTATTTTAAAATAAATAAATTTACTTTAATTTATATAATTATATTCAAATTAAATAAAAATAATATCGTAATAAGAAATATTGTTGAAAATCAACTTACTTTTATTTTTTGTCATTTTTTAAATATTATATATATATATATAGTTTTATAAAAAAATTCTTTAAAAAAACTTACATATAATATAATATATTTGTAAGGGTGAGATTATTGCGTTAAAAATAATGTTTAAAAAAAATTTAAAAATAAAATAAATTAATTGATTTATAATAATGTCTTTTCTTACGGATATTTTTCTTTATTTTGAATATAATAATATAAAATAAAATAAATTTGATCATTTTTTAAAAGAAAATAACTTGGGATTATCAATTTAAAAAAATTGAGTTAAGATGAATTACTTAAAAAGAAAAGAATTAAAGTGATTCATTTATAAAAAAAAAGCTACTTGTGATGCATTTCATCCTTTTGATAAAACTATATTTTATATTATATTAAGCCTGTTGTAAATTTATCTTTAATTTCTTATTTATTAAAAAAATGTATTTAATTTAATATTATGTATTGCATTCAAGTGCTTTCATCTTATTCGTTATTAGATTTGTTGAAAAAAAATGAATGTAAGTCATTAAGTGTAACACATCAATTAGATTAGGAAAAAAGTTAACAAATCAAAAGTTAGGTACAAACTTGCAACTTTTTTAATAAATTTTAAATATAAAACATAATTTATCCATTTTTTTTATAAAATAAGGTGATAAGTAAATTACTACTTAAAAAATATGTATATTAATATCCTGATGAATATATCAATTTACGTACAAATTATAGTATATATATATAAGTTTTATTGATAGTAGTTTTGGTAGTTATTTTTTAGCATGTAAGGACATAAATGTAATTTATTTATTTATTTTCTTTTTTAGCTTTGGTTTTCTTTTTTATTAAGAAAATAAAACACTAGTTTTATATATCAATAAATTTTAAAATGTTTATATACTAAATGAAAAAAATTCAACAATATCCCCAATTTTTAAATAATATGCACTAATACTCCTAATATTTAATATATCTTTAACAATATTCCTAAAGATAACTATGTCATAACATCTCGCATTGGTTCCTTCTTATCTTAGATTGATGCATCTTAAATCTGATGACTTTATATGAATATATAGAGGACTAATACTGAAAATATGACAATATGCAAACAAAACTAATTTGTCAGTTAGGCAAGAACAAATTAGAAGCCAACACTCTTTATACAACAAATGACGTGTATTTTCAGAGAAACCTAAGACAGACCTTGGAATGGTGTAAAAGATCATGCACTAAGAAGAAATATAATATGTGTCTCCTCTCAAACTAGTTCCATTGATCCATATGACTAAAATTATTGACTTTTATTGGTTCTATTTATGGGTGCTCACTATTCGGTCAGTCCGATTTTGAGTAAATTTTTGTAACTAAGTCAGACCGTTTATATTGTTAAAATTGGACATGATTAGACCGTTTGGTTATTAAAAATGTTGTAATCGAAAAGTTTGGTCCAGTTTGGTTAACGATTTTCAACGATCCAGTTAATAATACATAAATATGATACAACATATATTATTTCAATTAAAAGAGAAGTAAATATGCTCATATGAGATCACTTTCTTGGTTGAATTCAATCATATCAAATAATTGATTTTTTCCTCAAGACAAGATTAAGATACCATTAATTCAAATGAGATGCTTCAGAGTAGCATTTTATGTAATAAAACATGAAAATATCATTGAAGAAGCTTAAGGAACGATTCAAAAACAAATGCTTGATTTTATCTAAAGTACTAAACACAAAAGTTTTCTTTTACATCCAACTTGATGAATGATGCATCTAACCTTAGGTTCTCAACCTATGCATTTGAACTATCACAATTAGATGAATTCTTACTTTAAAAATAGGTTAATTAACTTCTCTAAAAATTAACAAATTCATATACATCTTCTAAGTCACATTTAACTATCCATGAAACACATGTATCACTCCTTTATTGATGTTAGGAGATAAATTAAATAACTAATTCAACCTAATTTTGACATTTGAAGCCCAAAAATAGCACGTGTATATTACAACTCCAAAATCACATCTTAACTTATACATAATATGCATTTATATTAGGTACATAAAATAATATACATTGTGTACGGTTTACAATAACATATTTACATAGTATAACTTACTATTTTGGTTCAATTCAATTTTGTACAATTTGTACATACTAGTTTGACCCATACTTGAATTTTAGTTAGAATCCAATTATACATAAAAATGTGAATCAACAAGAGGAAAAAAAACATAGAATTATACCAAATGTAAATCATGAATGAGATGGTGGTGCTTTGGAATTAGGATTACAGTTTCCACGACGAAGATCATCGCTCAAATCACCTAGTTCTTTACGAGCAGATTATCTTCCAAACATAAAACTATACTTGAAAGGTAAGTGTAGTATTAGAAAATTCAAGAAAATCTCCCTACATAAAGCACTTTCTACCGTTGCAGAATATTAACAAAAAATATCAACATCATAAAGATATGATGATAAAAAAATAAAATTAACTTATAGTCTTATGCACTAAGCAAGGTTTGA
This sequence comes from Hippophae tibetana, assembly GCA_037013495.1. Taxonomy (NCBI): domain Eukaryota; kingdom Viridiplantae; phylum Streptophyta; class Magnoliopsida; order Rosales; family Elaeagnaceae; genus Hippophae; species Hippophae tibetana. The sequence continues at coordinate 33,776,028 of CM072812.1, forward strand.
AATATCGAGATATATTTTTTTGCAAAAATGTCAAAAATGTTGTTGTCAACAAAAGTTTTAGAAAAAATCACAAAAACTATATAAACTCTATTAAAAGTAGTTTTTTTTATATATAAAACATCAAAAAAATGAATTGCTTATATTTTAAACTAATTTTTACTTAATAAATTCATTTTTAAATACTTAAAATATTTATATTAATCAATAAGTTAATCAATTAATTAAGATAAAATATAGTAATATATATTATTTTTTGTTAAATATTCTAGAATAATTAGTTAAAATATTTGAAATAATTAATATACTGTCTAATTATATTAATTACTATTATAAATAAATAAATATCAATAATGTAAAATGATTATTTATTTTTAAAAGTACTTATACTTAGGAAAAATAGTAAAATTTATTCTTTGATGCAATTTACATGTTATAACATTAATAGAAAATAATATAAAATAAAACATGCATACAAGAAAAGTGAGAAAAAATTTAATTGAAATGATTGCTCAGAAAGAAGAAGAAGAAAAAAAAATTAAATCAAGAATTAATATTTTTGATATTTTGTTCAATATTTTAACAACAAGTATACGTGATCAAATTGTACAAATAATAAGTAATTTTAAGAATAAAGGTTGTCATACTCATAAGGATTATTAATAATATTTACTCATAATTAATAGCTTGTTAATAAGTTAATTAAAATTAATAAAGGAAATTTTTTGTCTTATGAACTAAAAATTAAATCTATCAAATAAAATATAAATATTACAATAAAGAAACAATAAAGGAACAATTGCATGATCATTATCCAACACTAACATGTATTGCAAATCCACAAAAGCATATCATAATCTCATTTCTTCGATTATATCAACTTAGAGAAATTCCCAAGCGTAAAAATCTTCACATCTTTTTATCTATCCGTTGAATTAAACAAGCTGTAGGAAGCTCTTGCACACAAATGCTTTGGATGAAAAACATGCTTAAGGACTACGGTCAACCACAAGGTATGATGCCATTATATTGTGATAACTCTAGTGCTATATGTATTTCTAAGAACCCAGTTCAACATTCTAGAACTAAGCACATTGACATAAGGCATCACTTTATTTGAGAACTAGTTGAAGAGAAAATAGTAACTCTTGAGTTTGTACCTACTGAGAGACAACTAGCTGATATATTCACTAAAGCCATAGACACTCAAAGATTTGAGTATCTCAAAAGTGCCTTGGGAATTTCTCCCTCAAATTGAATTTCAAATTTTATTACCAAAAACATCCTTGTTTGGCCAACACAGTATTCAACTTATTTAATACTTCCATACACATAATCTAATTTTTAGTGACTCAACTCATTTTGATATTTATTGTATAAATTATGCTAAAATTTTGGCTTATGCATACACATCTATTCTTATACATGTGATGGTCGATGTTGACATAAACTTCTTCACACACTCACAAACACACATATATGTTATGCTTGAAGTTTATGAATTTTCTTGAAAGACTCTAGGACCTTCACTAATCTTGATTGTAAAATTGTGTTGAGTTCTACTTTTGCTTACTAAAATTTTACCGTATGGAGGCACCTAGTATTGAGAGGGATACCTACTGTGATGTGTGAAGCTACCGCAATGAACGGAGAGGGCTACCTCACAACTAGTGTGAAAATCATCGTGCTAGGTTTATGGCTCGTGCAAAAAAAAAACACAAAACAAAAAAAGGGAAAGATTATGCAAAAAGTGATTGCTTATAAATCTTGTACTTGGAATGCACAAAAAGAAAGAGCTAATAGTGGTTAAATATATATATATATATATATATATGTATATATATATCATTTACCTCATTTATAAGAAAAATAAGAAAAATAAAAAAATAAAGTCCTCTTTTGGTAAATATATTTTATTTTGTAAGATTGAAGACTCAATTATATTTTTATATGATAGGTGATATTTTTTCTTTTGAGTCTTTCTTGATAAACCATAAATGAATTAATTGACATATTTATGGGGTTTAAACATGTATACTATTTTAAGTAAATGTCAATATGTCATTATATGTGCGAAGTGTGCGTGTGCACCTCTTCTATTCTACTTATTTATTTATATGATAAATAATCAAAATTGGAGTTAAAAAAATGACAAAAAATGATGAGTTCTCAATTGGTTGTGTGCTTGTTTGTAATTACATGAGTTTAATATCTTATGTGGCTATGTATGCAAATTTGAAAAAAAAAATCTTTTTCATTTATTACTTTTTTAATTGGTTTCTAAGTTAGAGAGTCATAGAACTTAGGGGAAGTTTAAAGCACATTGCATTTTTGCATTACTCTGATTTTACACTGTTATATCTTTAGGAAGAGTTTAACTTCAATTTTTTATCTAATGCTTTGTCCTTCTCGTATGTCAAAAAGGGGGGAGATTATTTACTTCCATGTTTTTATTTTGTTATGCATATAAGGGGAGAACATATTTAATTAAGCTTGATTGATATGAATGCATACTACATGATTATTCTTTACACTTCGCTTATTTAAACTGAACTAATGTACAATGAGGCTTTCATGCCAAGTTGTCTTATGCTCTGTCGATGTCATTTCAGTTACTTACAGGTTTGTCAAGTTGCAGCGAAGATGGATTCACCGGACCATAGGATAGCTCCACTATGGAGTCTGGGACCTCATTGTATTTTTATTTAATTTTTATAAGTGTCATGTAGTAAGTGAGAGGTTTTGCCACACGAAAATGCTAAAGGGGGAGTTTGTAAGGACTATGAGTGTTGGCTATTTTCGTGGACAAAATATTTACTTGTAAATTTGTTTTTAGGCCTGCTATCAAGTTTATCAAGAAAAGCCGAACAAATGTTCAAGTTCCAGATATTCGTACTTGAGGTATGTTTTTTATAACTATGACACTTAGGATTTCATTCATGCATTTAATAACACATTTTCATAAATCGGAAATTATATTTTATGTTAAAATATTTATTCAAACTTTAATTAATTTATGAAATTATTAATTAAATATTTTTATAATATATCTTAAGATAATATTAAGTTTTTGTTTTTAATGGGCTTTGAAAACATATTTAACCCTAACCCTAATATCATTAAGTATTATTATTATCTATATATATAGATGCATTAGGGTTAGAGTGGAGCGTGAAGAAAAAAAAACTGTTGCAAATTGTTATACATTCGCCAGCCGTTCACTATCGAAAAAAAGAAGAAGAAAAAGTTAACATTCAAGAGAGCACTTAAGATAATATAGGAATTAATATAAATATGTTGTGGATGAAAAGGTATTGCAAAGGTCTTCATATGAAAAGAGGAAACTAACTTTTCATCAACAACATCAGTGATTACACGTTACGCCGACAAAGGTAATTAACATATAAATATATATATTGAATTGCTTAATAAATTTAATTCTTCTATATTAGATATTTAGATATTTAGATTAAATAATTTTATGTGTAATCATGATTATTTGATTTGAGTATTAAATTTTAAAGAAGTTATTTTTATTGAATGTGTACTTAATTTTTTTGCTCTAAAATTTGCTAGTTTGATTTGATTTAAATGACATATGTTTTAAATCATCTAGTTAAGATTATTTATTATTAAATCCGTTCTAGAACACACACGGGCATTTGTGTTTTTTGTGCTAACCTTTTTGCAGTTGATCTGTGAACGATCTGATTAGCGAGGAGCTTATTGAAACGTTAGTCTGGAAACCGCTCACGCTAATTTTGGAAACTGTGAAAACAGAGCAGGGGCTTGTAAGTAAAGTATATTGGGGTAGTATCCTAGGGAGGATAGCATAAGACCGAGTTTGGACTTGAACATTTGATTTTCATAGTGGAAAGTTAGGTGGTCTGGTGGACCGGTGGTTTTCCTCTTAGGTCATCGTTGTGGCCTAGGTTGTTTCCACCTAAAAATATTGTGTGTTATAATTTCCGCACTTTACTCTTACACACAATTACATGTTTGGCCGCTTTGTTTAGGTTAGTAAATTATAAATTGATAAAAATTAAAAATAACCTATTCACCCTCTCTAGGTTAATTAGGTCCATATTTTATAAACTTTAACATGTATACTATTTTGAAATCATACACAATCAATTATAACATTAGCTACTCATAAAAAATAATAAATTCAGAATATTATTCAAGACAACAATAAAAGAAACGAGAAGAAATCTTAAGATTTTTGTTATTGATCTTCAACTCTTTTGATTGTCTCTTGAATATTCTTCTCAATTATTGTCTCCAACTTAATTCTATAATTTATGTATTTTTTCTGATTTTTCCTCTCAATTTTTGAACAATTTTAATAATGTTTGTATTTTATAAGGTGTTATTTTGTATTTATATTAAGAAAATTGATTTATTTTAGAGTTGTATTAGAATTGTTATGCGAAAATAGATACATATATATGCAAAAAAATGTGCTCTAAGAAAGGAGGTGAAGGCAATAATGAGATGATGCTAATCTATTTATGTGACATATTGATTGTCTTCTTAAGTAAATCCAAAAACTTTTCTAAATACATCAATTTGTCAAGTAAAAATCATAAAAGAATTCATAAAAATCTAGAAGATCAATTATTTTCTTCAATAAATACAAAATAAATAATTTTAACTCATTATAATAATAATACATATATATATATATATAAATATAAATATAAAGAAATTGATATCTAAAAATGTGTATAAAATAGCATTTATTAAACTTTCTCAAATTTATTCTTTGCTAGTCCTCATCAAACTCAACACCCATAACTATGAGAATGAGTTTTCAGACATTTTATCTCATAGACTTAACAATATTATGGTTTCAAATTATAATAAATGATATATATTATCTCTAATCATTACTTTGCTACAAATAGTGTACAATAATCATGCTCAAAGTGTGTATGATATAATATCAATTATCAATAATCAAATTATCTAATATAAACAAGTTGAAATATTGTTCTTCCTTATAAAATATCACTATTCTTTTTATAGTTGAATTGGATACCATAGTTTTTTTCTAAAATTGTATCTTCACTCAAAAAAATATTACTTAAAATCAAATGGTCTTTCATTTAGTTATAATATATGGCTATATTTGTTGGTTCAATCAAAAGAAATGAAAAATGTGAAACAAAAGTTTATAAGTCTATGGAGTAAGAGAAAGAGAACTATAAGTAATATTATCATAAGACCAAGTATGTCAATAAAATATGATCAAATTTCATTATTTTGAACCCAAATATCATTGTTGATTTATTTTATTTTATTTTTTCCACTTTTTTGTTTAATATAATAACACACATTTTTTTATAATTATTTTAAGCTTATCCCCTTATTATTATATATTTATAATTTTTTTGAATATGTGAGGTATATATTGTAGCGGCAGTTATTTTCTATATATTGGGTATTTAATCAAGTATAACACAAGTGACATTCTTAAATCTTATTTTAACATTTTCATATAATTTATTATCCGTTTTTGCAACTCCTATTTTCTTGAACTATTGGGTATGATCAATGTATTTGATTCAAAGAGAAATAAATTGATACAAATAATTGGCTCATATATACTAAATTTTTTCTCTAAAGAGATTGTTCTTAAAATAATAACAAAATTAAGGGTACGACAATTTAGCCAAAGAAGTTAATCTTATTGCCTTAATTATTTTTCAAAAAATACATTTAGCATTCATCTTGATAAATTTAAAGAAAAAATCTAACAATATATTCTTGTTCATTAAAAAGTATAGCAAAGCTGTAAGAGATTCACAATATTTATCACAAATTTATGCATATAAATGATTCTATCAGTATTTTAATTATTATGCATGCAAGTTTTAAGTAATATTATCATAAAGTTACCTTCAATTAAGAACAAGGTGAAGATTTTATCAACATTTATTATCATTTTTAACCTAATATTGTTTAGCTAATTTTATCACAGATGCTAGAAAACAAATAGAAAATATGTTATTATTTCTAAGTAGGTCTATTAATCCTAATTATCCTAAGAAATACAATAAATTAATACTAAAAATGAAAAAACTTACGCTACTTAGATCATACTAATCGGAAAACATGTATCCTAAAATATGTTAAACTAATAAAGCATAAAAAAAAATAGTGATGTGTTAACACTTCTCCACACATACTTCTTATATTGTCCTCAATTTAAGCTAGCACATGCATATATATAATGTAAAAAATAAATCTAGTGGGTTGCATTCCACAAAGCGCTTGGTTTAAGGTTGCTAGCCTAACGATGCTTTTTTTTATCATCCACCATCGTCAAAGATCTTGAAGTATGTGATGTCAAACTTTTGAACTATCAGTTCATTATTTACATCATTATACCTTGATGGTAATCTCCTTTGAATAATACTACACATATTCTTTCCTACACCTATCTCTTAGTTATCCTTAAGCTTGTCCTTGGTAAGAAAGAGTTCTTTAAGGTACTTTTTATACCAGGTTCCTTCTTAATATATTTTATAAGAGGTATGTGTATTCACATAATGTGTAATGTCTTCAAAATTTATTTTTCATGATTTTGTTTCGTTGAATTATCAAACCTGTTGTAGAAAGATTAAGAATAATCATTAGTAAAAGAAAAAGGAAGGTTAAAATACTACCTTTGGTGTCATGTTGGATTTTTTATGAATGATGGTCTTTTCCACCTCACTAGTATTTTATTTTGATACTCATTCGTAAGGATTCTTTGGTGCTCTTCTAATTACTTACCATTCTTCGTACTAATGTGATTAAAGGTTTATCTAGGTTTATCATCTCTAGGTTCATACTAATGGCATTAAAAGGTTTTAATTTCTTACCATTATTATGATCAATTAATCAATTTAAATCTCAAGATTTTTGATAGCAGCATTGGTTTCATATATCTTAAAATTTTTCCTCAAAGTTTCCTATTCTTTGATAAAAGATTGGTTTTTCTGCTGAAATTTGAAAGTATTAACAGTGATGGCATTCACTTAATCCTCAAGAGACTTACCTTGGTTGAAATTGGTTATGACATTAGGAATGAAAAGTTAGGTATAATGTTGAATTCTTCTGCTAGATTCTTTATGGAAATTTGGTTTACCTATATCTCAAGATTTTTCCTTGAAATTTTCTATTATTTGATAAAAACTTGATTTTTTTGCTAAAATTTTGAAGTTTTATTAACAATGGTATTAACTAAATTCTTAAGAGATTTACCTTGAGTGGTCGGAATTGGTTGTGGCATTGAGAATGAAAAATTAGGTGTAATGTTGAATTTTTTTTCCAAATTTCTGTACGAATAATTTAGGTATTGATGATCCTACCATATTGTATCATACATGCTCTATGGATTATACCTAAGCATCTGAGTTTTAAATATACCTACAATATTAGTGTAGTCTCAATTGTCATGTTGATGCTCAAAGTGTAGTGAATAAAATCCATTGTAAGAAGGGTATGATACATCCATAAATGTATTCTTATTCCCTTGATATTCAATATTTCAAGAAAAAAATAGTACTCATAAATAAATCTAAATTAAAAATAAAACTAATAATAATAAACTAAGGAAAATAAATGAATTTAAAAATGATCCAACCTTTAAGGTTTCTTATTTTTCCTCCTAGAGTATCTGATATAATTTCTCTATTTCTTTGTTCCCAACTTTCTATTAAGGTTTTATGTAGTGTTATAGGTAATTTTTAGAAAACATAATTCTTTATAAGTTGTTTGCATAGAGGGTGGTAATTTATGGTAATACATTTCATATTCATAAAAAAAAAAAAGAATCCATGTAACACACGTTACAAATTTCCATATTTGTTAGATGTCATTTAACTTAATTGATTTTATTTTCACTGGATTTAGTGATAGTTTTTTCTTTATCTTTTATAATAAATTCATTATATATTTCATTTATTACTGTATCTAAGTATTCTTTTCATATGGAAGCATTCCCTTGCATTAAAAAATGTTGTTGATATGTTGAGTTTGAAAAACAAACTTTAATATTTTATGTAAATTTATATGCTATAAGTACCCTACTAATTGAAGGGTTTGTTTGGATAGTTTGAGAGGTTTGTATGAGCACACTTATACCACTAATCCATTCATCTAAAACTTTTTTCTATCTCTTATACAGTCTAAATCTAGAAGATCACACTTATAATTATCATAGAGTTTGAATTATGGTGGAATACTACCTCTAATTCCCTAATGCAAACTTTCCTCCATTTTAGGTGGTTGTCTTCTTTTATCTGTGACGTCAGGTTGTTATGTCATTTGTCTATTTCTTTCTCCCCTATGTGGGTAAGATGTTTCTTCTTGATAAGAAAATGATAATGAAATTAGTTTCATATGACCTTCTGGAATCATGTTTTATGATTTAGAATCAATTTAATTGATTATTGTCATATCATTTTCTTTTTTGTTTGTACAAAGTTTTTCATTATAATGTTTTTCTATTTTTTCATTAGTTAGTATCAATAAACTAACTAATTTTTCTATATCCCTATTTTCATGATTCATGGTTTTTCTTTCTTCATTTTTGGGAATCAGGGCATCTAATATCCTTATTTAAGATTTAATTTTATTTTTTGAAATTTTGAAATTACTTTTTACTTATTATCATTTTTTGTGAAAAATTTCATAATATGTCTTCTGTTTCGATATCTACTATTTCTTCGTTTATTTTTCTTCTTACATTTTAAATATGTTACTATTTATTTTCGTTAGATTTAACTTTTATTATATTTCAGAAATATTTTTGAATTTTTTGAAACCTAAAGAGTGTTTTTGATGATATATCAAAACTTAGGGGTATTTATGATATTAATTCAAGATTTTCTCCTACAACAACCAAACAAAAAATCACACTCGAGCTCCCCTCCTCACCACCCAAAACGCCAACGCTCGAGCCCCCCACACCCCAGCCCACCGCTAAACCACCAACATTCATAGATTGACGGCAGCTACCATACCTGTAGTGCACGAAAACCACCATTTTCCACCCAACGGCAGTTGGAAACGGAGCACCATACCCATTCGCTAGATAGCAGCCATACCTGTGCGCGTCAACATGTTCACCGCCAACGAAGACGCCGTCAAGGTATTTCCTCCTTATCATTCTTCTTGTTGATGTCTCTATTTAAATAAAACCCAAGTGATTTTGTTCTGTGCATGATGTACTTTGGCATTGCGAATTAAAGCCTTAACAGTTTGGTTATAATGGTGTAGGAATTGTGCGAGATGAAGAAACGGTTTGGTTAAAATGTGTAAACATTTTTGTCAATTTTAAATTTATTTTATGTTTTTCCCTGAACTGTTTGGATCAAGATTTCTGTTATAAGGGACACAGAGAATGGCTGGTAACTTCATATTCTATTATTTTATTTTATGCATTTTAGGAAATGAAGAGATACTAAGGCTAAAATCTCCAATTCCTTTGTGGTTTTTTGTTTCTAGGTAGAAGCCATTTTTTTGGTCAGCTTTCTGATCCAAATTTGGTAAAACTGATAGGAATTAATGTCCCACGTTAATTAAAGACATGGTAGAGTTTATACCATTGGGATTAAAAATCCCATAATTTTTATGTACTTTGACATGGTATTAGAACTTTAATCGATTGGATTAAAAACTTTGGATATTTTCTAACAAAAATGAAATAGACCTTGCAAAAGAAAAGAAAGGATAAGTGACCTCAATAAAATAGAACCTAATAAAATAGGTTAAGAATACAAGTGATAGACTTTGTACCAGACAAAGACCCACACTTTGAGGAGAAATGTTGGAGGTAATATATCACTCATTAATTAAAAATAACATTATGGTAGAATTTATAAGAATTATGAGTGTCTATATCTATTGGGTTAATTTTTTGGGATTGAAAAGTTCATGATTTTTATGGATTTTCACATTGCTCTAAAGATGAACACAAGGTATTGATATATGAGTATATGGCTTGTGGTAGTGTGGAAAACACTTTATTATAGGATGTTTCCCCTGAATTGATATCGTGTAAAATGCAAATTAATTGAAAAACATGTTGTATGTGTTTCTTCCAATATGAGCCACCCAATTCTAGCTCTATCGTTTCATGTTAACTTTGTGTTTTTTCTATTTAAATGGTGTCTAATGTGGTTGTTTCTTCTGTCTATAGGAGTATTGCTGCCTATGTCACTAGACTAGAGAGCCAAAAGAATTGTTATAGGAAATTTTAATATGAAACTCCACCTGGACTGTAATGAAACATAGTGAGATATTATTGGCAAACAATGATTTCTGATGCATTATTGTAGTGGGTAACATTTATTTAAAGGTGTACTATCTAATTTGCTGATCTCTGAATGATTCCACTGAAAACCTTTTTGATTGGCTCCCTTTTCTCATGAAGTAGGAGTCTTACTAATTCATATCATTCAGGATTGCACAGTGACTATCCATTTGACACCTTTGGTGGTTCTACTGCACCTGCATGAGTTGCTTTGGATAACATGATATTAGGATTTCAGTTTGAAGCTGTGGTATTGAACGTACTTAGTGTTTTAAAACTTTTAAGATCTGTGCTTTACATACCTCTTCATGCTTCAATGATAAAATGCTCTGTTCCCGGTATATGTTTTATTTTGGTTTGTTTCTTGCATGATATAATTATTGACTTAAGAGACGCACCAGGGGTGTCTGTATTTGCTTAGCAGAGGGTATATTGGTCTAGAATGCAAAGCAGGTCAGGCTGAGGTTGTCCTTTTGAACTTGAACAGGATAATGCCTGCTTAGGGAGTGTGCTTCTGTTACTATTTTCTATTGTGAGAGTTTGCATCCTGTGGTTCGTGCTAGCTTATAGAACCATCTGTCAATTGGCTAGGAATTACAAAGGAAGTTTCACCATATCTACTAACAGGTATGGTGTCCTAGCTTTGGCCCTTTTTTATATAATCAATTGTTAAACCATATCTGCTAACCTGCGAGTTCTCTTATAGGGATTGTCCAAGTGTGGAATTGTCTGGGTGGAAGATCTTATCCATGAAATCAAGACCGTTGGACCTCATTGTAAGGAGGCAAATAACTTCCTATGGGCTTTCCAGGTATTATTTACCAAAATAGACTAAAAGGAGAGAAACATCAATTTTTACCTAAGGAGAAAAAGGACAAAATTTTAGTCCTTATAATAATAGTATTTTACCCTTTAGCAGGTTTGAAGGAAAAAAATGATAGAAATAATAAAAAATCAAGAAATAATAGGAAATCAAGGAATGTTAGAAGTAGAAATAGAAGATATCTCAAGATATTTCTCACATGGTAATTAGTAAAAAAAATTCAAAAAATAAGATTAAATCTTAAAAGAAGTAGATGGGTGTAAATATCCATCATTTTCAAAACTAAGGAAAATGTTTTTAAGGAAAGATATAATAAGTAATAAGGAAATATCTATTAATATTATAAATACAAAACAAGATATAATATACCATTAATTGATAAAAAAAATCATAATAAATTAACAATGAAAAATTCTTCAAAAAGACGGAAAAAATTGGATATGTTCATTTAAGAGGAATCTAAATATTAATAAAAGCTCATTTTAGAGAAAAAATTGATACAAAAATAAAACTAACAATGCTAGATAATAGAATAATAAACAGGAAAGATATTTTATTAGGAATAATTCATAGTAACTTAGAATGCTAGAAACTAAAATTTAGAGCATACCATAGGTTTATTATTAATATTCACAATAAAAACTTAAATTAAGTGTTAACTTAGGATACCAGAAACTAAAGTTTAAACTAGGTTTGTTAGGTTTGTTACAACATATCCTAGGTTTGAAAGAAAAGATTTAATGAAAAAAGAAATTATCTATTTTCAATACACTATATTGTAGGGTACTAATTAACAGATAATCATAACAGTTCAATATATGAAAAAAATGAATTTATAGAAATAGATAAAATCTTACAGAAATTTGGACAAATAACAAAACTAGAAATACTAATAGATTTTGAAATACCAGTGGATTAACATTTAGATGTTAAAGAAAAACCTTTTATATCAGGTAAAAAATAATAATGTAGTAAAAAATAATAATATACCAAGGTTTACCTTTATATATAATGAAAGAGAAAATTCTAATAAAGAAAAAGAAGTTACAAAACTAAAACAAGAAGTCCATGTAATGAAAACATTAGTACATGATGTAATACTAGGAAGAAAATAACAAGATATTTAAAAACAAATTACAAGATATAGGCTTAAAACTTAATGGAAGCGTAGCATACGTATCAAAAAATCAAATAACAATAACGAAAGCCTGCTCTTTTAGTAGAAAAATTTGATATAACACAATAATCAAACATTAAGTCTCTTCATGACATAGATAGAAGCCAAAATGAACTCATAAATGAGACAAGAGAAATTAATAAAAAAAATTCAATAAGATATACATGAAGAATTGACAAAATTAAGAATAAATATAAATAACATACACAGAAACAATCATAATATAAGTCACAATCTTGATCCATTCGAAGGATTAAAAGAACCACCTAGAAGATCAGATGTATTGATATCTAAGAATGGAAAAAAGAAAAATCTAAAGATAAAGAAAAAGCTATAATTACAATTTAATGTAATATAGAAAAAATTAGAAGAACAATTTATAGACTCTGATAGGGATATAGAAAAATTAATTAGTTTGTTAACACTAATTAACGAAAAACTAAGAAAACATTACGATGAAAAGCTTTGTACAAACAAAGAGGAAGATGATATGACAATAATCAACGAGATCGATTCTGAACTAAAAATCATAATCCAAAAGGTCACATAGAGAAGAAATGAATAGATAAAAATCAGAAGAACGTGATATTCATTATAGAAGTAAACAATAACCCAAAATGTAAGAATGATTAAATTGGGGAATTAGAGGTAATATCCAGTCAAAATTCAAACTCTATGAAAATTATAGATATGATATTTTAGATTTAGAGTATATAAGAGATAAAAAAGGCGTTAGATGAATGATCAAGTGTTATGAGTGTAATCATACAAACTTCTCAAGCTACACAATCAAATCTTTTAACTTGTAGAGTCTTAGTAGCTCACAAAATGATAAAAAATGTTAAAATTTGGTTTATAAATTTAACATAACAACATATATTAATGCAGGGGAACAACCCCACAAGTAGATAATACTTAGAAACTATAGTAAATGAAATATACAAGGAATTGATCGAAAAAGATAAAGGAAAACACATTACTAAATATAGTGAAAATGAATTGAAGAAACCAAATAGCATATATCAAATACGGAAATTTATAACATGTGTTTTATAGATTCTTTTATTTGTGAATACGAAAATGTATTATCATAAATTATCATCTTCTATGTAAGAAACTTATAAAAAAAATTCTTTCAAAAATTACCTGGAATATTGCATAAAACCTTAGTGGAAGGAAGAAATAGGAAAACTATACCGGATACCATATGAAGAAGAATAAGAAATCTTAAAAATTGGATAATTATCAAATGTCAAGAAAGAAAGGAATATAAACAAATAAGAAGAAATGATAAAATCTATTATGATACAAGAGATTTTAGAATGCCATAAAAATATGAGTATAATATAAAATCTTACAATAGAAAACATATAAAATATAAAAAAACCAGAACATTTAAAATATATAAATTCAGAAAACAAGACTTCCAAAAATATGAAAAAAGATATAACATAGAATCTTATAGGAAGAGATATTTTAGAAGAAAAATATATAAATCTCCAAAAAAACAAAAAAAATTATTGCTTATTAGGAAAAAATAAATGCATGTGTTGGATTTGCAATGAGAGAGGACATTATGCAAAATGAATGTCCTAACAAGTTTCAACCTAAGAAAGAATTTAAAAAAGAATTTTCATAGAAATCAAAAATCTTAGAAGAAACTTTTAAGATAGACTTAGAATTAATTGAAGAATCAGATATAGATGTACAATATTTATCTATTAGAGGAAATTGAGGAGGAAATGATCGATTTAGAATATGAACACTCAGAATATAGGTGTTCTTCATCAAAAGAATGATTTGTATGGTATTACAAATTTAAGCAATACTTATATTAAGGTGGGATTGAAATTTAAAAGTGATACTAACTATTATTTACATGCTTATATAGATATATGAGCTAGTATGTGTGTAGTAAGTAAATATGTATTCCCAAAAGAACACTAAAAATAAGTACAAAAAAATTGTTAGGAGGAGATTGCTAATAATATTACAATAAATCTTAATAAAGTTTTAAAAGATACCAATTATAATGATAGAAGGAGAAAATTTTCTACACATACTAGCTCATGTAGCATTTTATTAGCTATCTCTTGAAGTGTAATATCAATTATTAGCTCATGTAGCTATTATTTTCTATTAATTGTAATAATTGCTAATAATATTACAATAAATCTTAATAAGGTTTTAAAATACAGATATAATGATAGAATGAGAAAATTTTCATATTCTTACCATATATCAATAAAAACAATGATTGATTTATTAATAGGAAATAATTTTTTTAAATTTATATCAATCTTTTACATAATATTTAGACAATAAGTCTAACAATATTAGACGGTGAAACCATTTATGTATTAAAAATAAGAAAAAACTTTGATTGTATCAAATCCAACATTTATACAACAACATAAAAAACAAAAAACATGGTGAGATAGACACAAAATAACAATAAAAATCTTATTTAAAAAATATTTCATTAGATATAGAAGAGAAATAAATATCTTTTCTTAACGAACAGGAAAATAAAATCCTAGTAGGTATTAAAATATTCTTAAAAACAAATACTTTAGACTCAAAAATTAATAAATCTAAAATGATTTTCAACATAAAATTAAGAGACCCTAATAAGATTATTAAAGTAAAATTAATGATTTATGTTCCAGAAGATATGATTGAATTTGAAAAATAAATTCAATTTTTTTGGAATTAAAAGTCATAATACCAAGTAATTCACCTCATTTTAGTCTGTCATTCTTAGTTAAAAAAACCTAAAAAAATGATAATAAACTTTAAAGTATTGAATAAATAAAACATTGATGATGAATACTTTATTTTAAAGAATGAATAATTGTTATCATTAATAAAAGGAAAGAAGTATTTTAATTTTGACTACGAAAGTGGATTTTGGCAAATAAGACTAAACGAAGAATCTCAAAAATTAACAGTATTTAGTTGCCTCCAATGATAGTTCCAATAGACTATTATACCGTTTAGATTAAAATGAACTACAAGTAATATAATGATAAAAAAAGATCGTTCTTACAGAGATTATGTTATTAAAAACTAATTTTTAAACAAAAAAATAAAAATTAATTTTTTTGGTTTTTTATATTTTAAGAAAGCAAAATTAAAAAAACTAAAAATAAATAACAATAATTAATTAAATCAGCTTTGACAATTAAGAAAATATATGAGAAAATATATAGTAATACTTAATCTCCTAGTTTTTTAAATATGAAAATCACTAAAATTTTTCCAATATAATTATCAATTAATTATATGATCAATTGAATATAACCTAACGTGTATTCCTCTCAAGTAAAATTATACACCATATAGTAATTAACCTAATAACATTCTTATGTCAATTAAATTGCATATTATTCATTAAGCTGATTAATTATGGATTATATATATAAAATTTATACATCTCTACCTATAAATTATGCATGTTATTTAATCAATAAAAACAATTAAATAATTCTCTTAAATGTATTTAATTGCTTATATAGATTAATTGTTGCCCAAATAATTCATAGTATAAAAATCAAATTAAATAATATAATTAAATTGAAATCATAATTGAGGTAAAATATTAAATCATCACATGTTTAAAATTAGATTCATTAGATCCCTAAATTAATAATTAACTAAACATAATTTTGTTCACAAAGTTAATATTTTTTTATAAAAAAGACATAAAAATTGATAAAGAAAAAAGAATAAGAAGTTGAATTGTGGTACCAATCTCATCTAGAATCTATACTAAAATTGTTTCTTTTTTGTATTTTTTTTATGTTTTTCTCTCTTCTTAGCTCTAAAATTGATAAAAATATTATGTTAATTTCGGCTCATTAAGGTTTATAGGGTGATTAGGAAGTTAAATATAACTCAAGCGAAATCTGGACTATCAGATCGGTTTCAAATTAAGGGTTGAGATGAAAAAGAGGAAAATTAACAGTGTTGGCAAATAAAAAGACGACACATGGAACGCAAAATTTAGTGGCGCACAATTCGAAGGAGTGGACGAGTAGCGTGACAACATGTGGCATGAACGTTGATCGTGTGGTGAACTTGGAAGGAACGCGGTGTTAACATGTTTCAAAGCGTCGTGCCACTATGTACACACGACTTTGTGTGATTCGCCTGCTCCTAAGATGTGGCATCCACATGGCTTGCTTTGTTAACTCTCCTGCTTACATGGCATCCACGTGGTAGTTTTTGATTGATTCTGCTTTAAAAATTCATAAAAAATCTATAATTTTTTTAGAAAAATTCAAAAAAATCTAAAAACTATATTTACACCCATTTTCATTAAAAAATTATATTTTAATATTTTTAACCCCAAAATGTTACTTATTAAATAAAATGAACAAATATTAAGTAAAAAGTGTACTGATTACTCTACTTTCATAGAGTCATCACAAAGATATATGGATAACATCTTTAAGAAATTATAAAATATTTGTTGTGTTTACATTGATGATATTTTGATTTTTAGTAAATATTTAAATAAGTATTATTTAGATATTATTAATATTTTATAAGAATGCAAGAGAAATACATTGTATTTTCAGAGAAGAAATCATTAATTGTTCAACAAAAGATTAAGTTTTTAGTGTCATAAATCAAAGATGTAAAACATAATCAATAATCTCATATAATAAGGAATGTTTAAGGATTTCCTAGTGAATTTAATGATAAAAACAAATTACAAAGATTTATATGATGTTTGACATATGATGAACTATATATTAAGAAACTTGTAGAAATGAGAAAATCCTTACAAGCAAAATTGAAAGATCATGTCTGGAAATAGAAAGAACAAGATACTCTGTATATGGATAAAATAAAAGTATAGGTAAAAAAATATCAAATTTATAATTTCTAAATCCGAATGATAAAATGATAATTGAAATAGATGTTTCACATGAATATTGAGAAGCAGTTTTGAAAACAAAAGTAGATGACAAAGATGAATATCTTTGTAGATATACATCATGATCTTTTCATAGTCTAGAATTAAATTATCATAATAATGAAAAAAAATATTTAATTGTTAAAAGGCTATTAAAAAATTTACGATATATGTAAGTTTCAGATTCATTATTATAACTGATAACAAGAATTTTAGTTATTTTTTAAAGACTAATATTCCAGGTGGTTATAAAAAAAGAATATTAGTCAGATGACAGCAATGGTTTAACCATTATAATTTTGATGTTAAACATCTTTCAGAAAACAAAAATAGTTTAGTAGATCTTCTTACCAGAGAATTAATACATTTTACTATTTTTGTTCTTACAAGAATGGAATATCTTGATATCAAGATTAAGATAAATGAAAAGGAGATAGAAATTCTTTAGAAACAACTCGAGCTTTTATATCTCAAAAAGTATGTTTTTAGAAACAAGAAATAAGTAAGAACTTAATTGTTGAAAACAATTCTTAGAGTCCAAAAAATCTAAAGAATAATCCTCATAAAAAATTCAATCCAAAAGATGTAAAACTTTTAAACAAATAATTCAAAATGAAAACGAAGAACCTAAAAATTCAAAAGGGGAATTTTTTTTTTTTTGAAATAAAAAGGAAAAATTCAACTGGGTTAATGAAGTAGAAAAAGAACAGAAAAATAATTATGTAGTTTACAATGATTCAAAACCATGAATCTATAACAATTGGACAGAAGCAAGTAAAGACGTTATTGGGTTTAGTAGAATAACTCATAAAGCCTTCATTAACATGATAGAAACTGAAGGCAGTTATATCAATTACAAAACACTAAAATTAATAACTCTAGAGAAAATTGTGGAAAATTACTTTTTAGCACTACAACAACTAGATCACCAAGCAAGTTAAAAACTCTAAGAAAGATAATATGATCACCAGTACTATTAAGAGAGACCCTTACAGAAACAATAAGGGTAGTATGATATTCAGTATTATTCAGGAAAACAACTTTCAGGAATACGTCAATCATTGAAGAAGAAAAATATCAATACAAGAATTTGTCTAAACTACAATAATTGAGCCTTTATAACTTATTCAATAAATCTATTTATGAATATATTGAAGATATGAAATTTTACACCACATAAAAGAATTTTTTTGCATGAAGTAAAATTAATATTCTTGAAGGAACTAATCCATTTTTTGTCTACAGAGCATATCATGCAGGTGTTATTGAGAACCTGTATGCATGAATCAATTTAAGTGAATTAAATTATTTTCTTGAAAATTTCAAAAAAGTTATTAAGAACTTCAGGAAGAACATTGAAGTAGGTGAAAAGTCTGTTTATCTCAGATTTTTCATTTGATTAAGATTAGAATGGGGAAATTCTATTAGTTCATACCATTTTATCGAGCTAGAGATTTCCAACACAAACAGAGAAGTTTTCAAGGCAATGACACTTTCGAAAAAGAAATCCAACACAGATGAATTCTATGTATGAAGAGGTTAGATGCTAGGAAAAATTTACCATGACCGCAGGAAGATTAACAACTCTATTGAAATCATAGTAAATTATTCAATCAGTATCTTAGAAATTTGTCAAGAAATAAGGAAGGTTTTTTACTTCTATGCCATAAAATCATTAAAAAACACATACATTTACTGCATTAAGGACCGATAAGACGAAGATGTATCATTATCTGCATCATCAAAACTATCGACATAAATTGATAAGGAAGAATGAAGGCGAAGGACTATCGGTAGAAGACAACAAAGACAAATAAAGACGTATAATTCACATCTTTAGTCGGCATCACATGCCAAGGAAAATGAATGGTTGAAATCTAAAGGCTAAAAGTAGAAAAATAGATGAATTATTAAAATAAGGGTAAAATAGTGATTCTTCGTTTGGTAAACAAGGATTATTTATTCTATAAAGGGAATCCTTATTTTTATTAGGACACCTTTTGAATTATTAAAAAGAAGGATAAAATTGTCATTTAGTTTAATAGAAAAATTAAAAGTGTTCAAAGTCAAAATGACAAATTCTAATATATGGGTTATTTTCTAGCTTTCCAACTTAAAGGAACCCTTAGGTGGCCTTAAGAAGAAAAATTACTACGTCGTGGGAGGAGATGCTGGAAATTGCAAGAACTACATCAATGAGCTCATAAGAAGAACGAATTAAGCTGTTGACATTTCTTCAAAAGATGTTTTTGTTTTGATATTAGGAATCTGAGTTCACGAGGGTGGATACAGTTTAAAATTTTTAGAAATTTCTGTTGGCATTTTATTGAATTTTTTTTTGTCAAAACAGTTTGTTCCGGTCATATGAAACATACATTAAGCCCTAGTCTCACTCTTCCACGGTGAAGACTCGTAGAAGGCACAAATTAATCATTTTCATAGTTGCCCGAAAGTAGACTACAAGTTCAAATAAATCAAAAGATTCTACTCCGTTAATAGAGAGGTCCATTAAGTTTTGGGCCGGCAAATTTTTTAATTTTTTGGGCGTGTTTTCATAATTTTTTTTAATATTTTTGGTTAATGTTCAAATTAGAAAAACTTTTCATTTTTGGTTTGATTTTTAAGCTGGTGAAAATTTTAATTTTTAGGCGAGTTCTTAAACATTGTAGTAGCGAAAAGTTATCAAATCATTGAACAAAAATTCTACGATTGCAGTGGGGTGATTGAATTGAATTTGAATGAGCTCCAACTAAAAAACCATTTCAGAGACCTGAAATCTCCTTTGTAAATATTCCTATACATTGCCATCAAATTGGAATCATTAAGGCAAATGCCCAGCATTCAAACAAATGGAATACGATCACATGATCAAATATCAATCATAGCACTATCATAACCTTCCCTGTCAAAATATGAGGTGCTACATAATCCAACGTACAACAAAGAGTATGTAATAATCCATCTGGTTGAATGTAACAAC
Organism: Hippophae tibetana; assembly: GCA_037013495.1. Lineage (NCBI taxonomy): Eukaryota > Viridiplantae > Streptophyta > Magnoliopsida > Rosales > Elaeagnaceae > Hippophae > Hippophae tibetana. Next base: position 33,796,235 of record CM072812.1, read on the forward strand.
ATTGAGTTTGAAATCTAACCTTCTAATTTCCATGCTCATCAATCAATAGATTCTCAGGTTTAAGATTGCAATAAAATAAATATAACCGCGTGAATGATGCTAACATAATGAATTGAGGATGAACTCCATAGATGAGTTAGGTTTAAAACAATTTAAGGTCACACGTGCAATGCTCATAACTTTCACCCTTAAAATCCTTCAATTAATTAGCTATAATAGTAATTTTGTAGCATTTGATAAATTTAATGATGTTTTTATAACATTAAAATGTTTAATGATATTTTTGTAACAAATATCAAAGTTAGACCCTAGAAAAATTTATGTACTTACATATCTATTGAATTAATTAAAAATATACATATATTTCTCTCTATATACTTCCATTTAATATTGGTTAAATGTTATATCATTAGTTTTCAAAATTAAATTAAATTTATACATAGTTTCTAAAATTTTTAAAACGTACTATTGAGTTTTGAAACTTTTAAAACTTTATATATAAATCTTTAAACTTTTAAATCATATAATTTAATTAACAAACTTTAAAAACTTCATACATAAATCTTAAAATTTTGATTCATAAATATTTATTTTAGTAACAAAATAATGATTTATGTATAAAATTTTAAAAATTTAAGGATTAAATTATTGGATTTAAAAATTATAAAAATTTACGTGTAAATTTAATTAAAATTTTAAAATCAATAATGTATTTTTTAATCTTGATGTAGATTGAGAATAAAGAATAAAACTTTATACTTCGGCCAATGACATCACATGTCCACAGTTTTACTCACTATCAGGTCCAAAAAAAAAAAAAAAACTCAATTAATGCTTCAAAACACAAGTAATTGGTATGACCCATTGTGTCTTATGACCATGAAAACGATACCACATTACTGCGTGACAGAGTTAGGAAATTTTCTACCTAATAAATTAAACGAATGCGACTTCCGTTGAAGAATGTTGCATAATTTTCTTCGAAATGTTTTTTTTTCCCGCTACTTTTTTTAAATTAATTATATTAGTCGTATTTCTATAATTGCAATTAAAACTTTAATTTTTTTTACATCTTCAAATAGATTATGTATTATTAAATTACAAATTGGTTGGATTATTCGGCTAGCTTAATTATTGGACATTTTAATATTTTTTTATATAATGTAAAATCAAATACTCATAGAACTGGCATCTAAATTTTATGCATTTGAGAATGACGACTTTTCAATGTTAGTTATTTGTTCTTACTCATATTTTTTAAGTAGCAGTACTGTAATTGTAAGATGAAAAAATGCAGAATTATTATTATATTTATATCTTTTGATTAAATTATTATAAAATTATTGAAAATGTAAATAAGTTATCGCTTAAATGTCATTGTCATTAAATTATCTTTTAAATATCCTTTTTAGTGTTAAAATATTCTAATATTGTGACTAAAATGACTACAAAATTATAAAAATTGATATTTAGTAATTATTCTAGTCTTTGTATGTATGTTTTATTTTCTATTATTTTATATTAATGTTAACATGTTAATTGCATTAAAGGGTAAGTCTCTTTATGTTCCTCTTTACTATGAATATTTTAAAAAACATATAATCTATAAAATTTATTTTCATTATGTTGATATTTATGTATTTATAATAGTTAATACAATTAAATAACCTACATATATAATTCAAACTTTTTAATTATATATTTTATAATATTTGTAAAAAAAGAATATATATTTTATCATATGATATTTTAATTAATTGATCAATTTATTAATTAATATAAATATTATAAGTATTAAAAAATATATGTACTAAATAAAAAATTAATTTAAAATATAAGTAATCAATTGTTTTAATGTTTTATAAAGTTTTATAAAATTAAAAAATTTCATATTTTTAATAAAGTTTTCATAGTTTTCATTATTTTTTTTCAAAGTTCTCGTCAACGATGATAATATCTTTAATATTTTTGTAAAAATTATATATCGATATCTTATTCAACATCGATATTTCAAACCTTGATTCTTTCCTTAATTAAATATATTAATTTAGTGTAGATAATGGTTGAAATAGTCAACACTTTAATTTTCTATAAGGGTATATTTAAATAAAATTTTGATACACTAATAAATTTTAAAAATTTATAAAAGTTTATATTTATTTATATATATTCAATTATTGTTTTTTAAAATTTTATAAAAATATTAGTTTATTTAAAATGTTAATTTTTAAAAACTTCATTTAATCATAAGAATTTTAAATGTATTTTATGTGTAAGTAAAGTTTAACACAAACAATTTCTACTATGATACTTGAGAGACTTCTTTTTTTAATTCTTTTCACTTTTTTTTAAATATTTTTTTAGCTCAATCAGGTAATCAAGGTTGAGTTTTTTCTAGTAGCATCACGTAAAATTGTAAAAAATAATCTAATATCTATAAACATAAATTAATTTACAATTAATTATCTTTTTTTTTAAATTATCACATTAATCTTAAAGAAATAATTTTTTTAATATAATTTTCTTTTAATAATTATTATGGTTCAATAATATCACAATAATAAATTTTACCATAAGTTAAGTTAGGACGTATACCCTTTCAATTAATGTAAGCTTGCATTTACTTTTATGAAAACTCTGGATATATTCATAGCTTAAAAAAGAATATAAGTTTTATTAAATTTTTAAATAAAATATATAATAATGTTTTAAGTATTTTTGATAATTATAAAGAGATCATTAAGAAATTATAAAATAATTAAGAATGTAGCGCAAAGCATGAGTACGATAAATGTTTTAAAATAGATTATAAAATTTTCTAAAAGTTTATAAAAATTTATGAAAAAAGTCGTACAAATCTATTCAAACTTATATAAAGTTTTTAAAAGTTTAATAAACTATATGTTGATGTTTTCAAAAGCCTATTAAATATATAAAAAATTTGAGAATTTAAAATATATCAAAATATCTCTAAATTCTAATTGAATACATTCTTTAAATTCTAATTGAATATTCCTTCATTAAATTGGTTATATTTAGTCTATTAATAGTTAATTAAGTCTAATTTTTTATAAATAAAAAACTGTATTCTATAATGAGAAAAATAAGATATTTCAATTAAGATTAAAAGATATAAAAAATAAAAACAATAACCAAAAGAAAAAAAATCATTTTTCTCCATCTCTCTTATAAGAAAATACAATAATTTTTATTCTCTCAATCCCTTTGAAAATGAATATTCGGGTTCTTAGTTTGATCCATCCAAGTTGTATGCAACACCAATACAATATGATACTGATAAAAGTTTAATAAGAATTAATCAATAATTTTTTTATGTCCTTAAAGATTTTATTATTTTTACTATTATAAATAGGCAAATGTGAAGAAAAAAATTAAAGTAAATTTTTTCATATGTTAACTAACACGAAAATTGTACATGATTAATGCCAAAACGTAACAAAAATAACATGAAACGAATAAGATACAAATACAACTACTATGATATGATTATTACCCCTATATGCAAACATTTGTGAAATCTATAGAAAATGGGTTTTCACATATGTGTGGCCATGTGGGCATATAGAGTAGTGATTGGTTACATCATCACCTTGTTATTCTTGTACTTGCAACTAGACATGAACAGCGAAACAAATTTTTTTTGTTTTTTTTCAATTCAAATTCAATCTGATCTTAATCAAATTTAAATATTTTCAATCCAAATTCAATCCGATGATATAATCAATTTGAATTAATCTGAATTCGAATATATTAAATTTTTTAAATCAATAAAGTTAGAATGATGTGTCATAAATAAAACATTATATATACAATATTTAAATTTTAAATTAGTTAACAAAATTTATTATTTATAATCATAACTAATAAAATAAAACGAATCATAAATATGCTTAGATAATTATTAAATTATTATAAGGTTTTAATATTTGTATTTATTTATTTATTGAACCAAAATAGTAATTTAAAGTAATCGTGTTACATATTATATAGAATATAGTGAACCTACATTAATACCATCGAACTATTGTATTTGTTTGTTCATATTATCGAATTATTTTTCGTCTCATTTATATTAATTAATTATTATATTTACTTAATTTATATCATTTTTACTGTCTTTCTAACGATATCACATATCAAATAATTATGTGATAGATTTGGAATAATTCAAATAGTTAAGTAGTATATTTGGAACAATTTGCTCCAAATATATCACTATACTATTAAAATTTTTCTAAATCTACAACTTAACTATCTCAAGAGTTGTTCTAAATTTACCACTGATGTGTGACATTGTTACATAAGGTTTATGAGTGTTGAATCGTGAACAAAATATCTAAATGTAATTTTAGTTTTTAGGTGAGTCTTTCAAAAATACTTTTCAAGTCAAAAAATAATCGAGCTCCAAACGAACACATCTTAGGTATATCTATATTTTTGTGCACGTTAGGTTTTATATTAGATACATAGGAATATTTTGCATTTAGATTACTCGATCGATCGAAAAATGTTTGGATCAATCAAGAATCGATCTACCTTGATTAAAAAGTCCTCGATTTCATTTTTAAATGAGGTAGATCGATGGAAGTTTAATGTTTGATTGATCGAGGACTCAATCGATAGAGAATCATCATATTTGATCTATCTAGTATTGTGATTTATTTTTTGGTATCCTAGATTGATCGATCACCTTTAATCGTTTCTTCGATCGATCAAAAAAGGTTTCGATCAATCGACATTTTTGGTTCGATCGATTGAGCTTGACCTACATTTATCAAGCGGTCAAGGTTTCAACTTTAATCTAATTTTTATTCAAACTAAATTATTTTATTACTATATTGTCCTTAATTTTTAAAACTCTTTTAAATAATTCTAAGGAGAAAATAGTAATATACCTTTGACATAGGGCTTCAACATATTCTATTTAAAAAACCAAAAGCATATGGTTTTTTTAACTACAATTGATTAACTTTTGCAACTTATGCTCTCTTTAAATTTGTTTTGCAAAAAGTATTCTGCTATACTTTTTTATTAGGTAATCTATCAAACATTTAATGGTTGTGTTTGATTGATTAACAAGCCAATAATATTTGGTTTATTGTGTTTAATCATATGTTTTAGTATTGTTATTGATTTTGATTTATCTGTTATTCTGTTAAATCATCCAACTAGAGTTATTTATTGTTTAATATAATACAATACACACATTATACTTGTATTTTTGTGCTAATATTTCAGGTGCTAAAAATGCATTGTAGGATGAGACGTTGCAGCATCCTGTAAACGCAACATTAAGAAAAATTGTAGATAGTATGATTTCTTAATTTACTAAAGAGTAAAAACAATCTACTTCTTGCTATTGCAATAAACAATATCAATGTGAATAGTTATCTTAGTAGTAGGTATAGTTCTCGATTTATCTTAATGGTAACTTACAATCTTCACCTTGGGTTTGCATGAAAAGTAAATTCATGATGTCAACATTATTGATTTCAGGTCCCAAACAACTTGTCAATGAAATTGATGTTTATTCAGAGCCTGTAATTGATTATGCAAGATTTATGTGAATATTGGTGATATTTAGAATTGATTGGTTCAATCAAATTAAGTACTCAATCGATTGAGCAACGAGGGCTTTGATTTTAAACCTATTTCTATCTCTAATGAAATTGGATTTTTACTATATTGTCCCTTTTCTTTTATACTCTTTTAATTGATTTTATAGACAACATAGTAATTTTATTTTGACCTAATGCTTCAAAATATACTACATATACAAACTTAAGCACACAAATTTATTTAACCACAAAAGAGCATTATTCTTTTTATCTTATTCTCTCTTTTGTGTTTTGCAAAAACTATTCACGTATGATTTTTTATTGAGTTTATTTATCATATATTTGTGGTTATTTTTGATGGATTAATAGGCCTACAATATTTATGATTTTGTGCTTTAAACTAATTATTCTAGGGTTGCTAGTTGATTTTGATTTATATAATATATTTTTTAAATCATCTTGTTAAGGTTATTTATTAATGAATCTACTCTAGGACACACATTTGCACTTGTGTTATTATGGTAACTTTTTAGGTACTAGTTGAATGGGTTCGATTGCTTATATGATTCAAGTTGTCAGAACAATGGTCTGGATCCGAACACTTTTCTTGTAGAGGTTATGACGAAAGTAGCAACTTGTAAGTATATCACTTGTGGGCTTTATCTTGGTAGGTAGTATAAGACCTGTCCTTGTATTAGACCTTATTTTTCATAGTGGATAGTTAGGTGGTCCAATAGAACGATGATTTTCCTCTTAGGTCATTAGTGTGGCCTAGGTTGTTTCTACCTAAAAATATCACGTTTCATCTTTATATTTCCATATTATTTATTTACACGTGATTGTATGCTTGGCCATCTATGAAAATTTTAATTTGTTATAATTTCATAGATTATATATTCGCCCCATCTAGATAATTATGTCTATAACTCAAAAAGAAACTTTCAATTTGTATCACAACCATCGTTAAATACACTTAGTATGTCTAGGACCTTGTTATGGATCATTTGAGAGAGGGTTCATCTATAACATTCCATGCTTCTTACTTTGATGGGTCTTATTACTCATATTGGAAGGCTAATACGAGAGCCTTTCTACAGTCTATAAATGAAAGTGTCTGAAACTTTGTGCTTTGTGGTTAGCAACCACTTACGCTTACTAAAGATGTAGTCACTCCTAAACTAAGAAAAGATTGGACCACTGAAGATAAACTGGTAGAAAATGGAAACAAAAGGGTATTATTGCTATATTTAGCATTATGTTTGTTGTTGAGTTCCATCGTACTTCTCATGTTAATGCTGCTAAACATGCTTGGGATATTTTAGAGGTATCCCATTAGGGCACTGCACAAGTTAAACAAACTAAACTTCATATGCTTAGTATTCAAATTGAAAATCTTAAGATGAAAGAAGATGAGACTTTTTTTTTCTGAATTCTATGCTAAATTATGTGATACTACTAACATCTCTGTCAATCTTGGAGAGATAATTGATGATTTCAGGATAGTTCAAAACATTTTTTTTTCATTACTAGATCGCTTCTATGCAAAGGTCACTATCATTGATGAAAACAAGGATGTAGATATCATCGAAATTGAGGAACTCGTTGGCTCACTTCAAACCTTTAAGATAAGCTTTCAAACACTTCTGAAGAACGAATGTATCACTTTCAAAACTTCCATGGTTGATGATGGTGACAATGAGAATGATGAGGACAATAAAGAATTCATACTTTTAACCAAAAGACTTAAGAAAATCTTAAACCATAACAATTCATATAGTAACTAGCAACCAAATCGTTCAAGGGATTATAATCCAAGAGAACTTAAACTTGTAAGTTCTGAAGGTAAGAAATCTAAAGCCATTGACCTTAGTGTTTTGAATGTATGTGTTATGTTTACTTTGCAGTTGATTGTGCCAACAAGAAGACCAAACTGGAAGAGCTTTCAATGCTACATTTACTGACTCTGAAAGTGACAATGATAATCCAATTGAATTAGAAAACAATAACAATAACTTTTTTGGATTTACTACAACAAATGTTAGACACTCCAGTAAGTCTGATATTGATTCAAACAATGATGTAAGTGACTCTGAATTCTTAGTGAATAAATTTAATGTTAATAGCTTTGATGAATTGTTCATAAATTTAATAGGATGCAAAAAGAAGAAAAATAGATGGCTTATAGAAGTAACTAAACTTAATGAAAAACTAAAATTCTATGAAATAAATTTTTCAGTGTTGGAAAAAGAGAAACTTGAATTGTCTGATCGTATTAATAATCTAAATTCAAGTCTTGCATGTCTGAAATAGGAAAAATAGAATCTGGTGTAGGAACTTGAACAATCCAAAAAAACCTATAAAAGGTTAATACTTAAGCTAAAATGATGAACAAGATTCTTGATTATGGAAAACTTGCTAGAGAAAAAGAAAGTTAGGCTATGTAGATAAGCATTTTACATCATCTTCTTCAAAAACAATGCTATTTGTAAAGCCTTCTAATCCATACTCTTCACACACTACACACAATCCTCATGCATTTGTTTTTGAATTCATTCCTACATGCCATGATAATGGTAAAAATGAGTATATTAGACTTGGATGTAGATTTTTGATGACATATAACTATGCTAATAATTTGCATGCATCTTATTCAAGAATTAATAATCATGTTTCCAAAATTAAGAACATAATTTGAAAAACTAGGAAAGATTAGGTTAAAAAAATTGATTTAAATTATTTTGTAACCCACATTGCTTTTAAAACTAAATCTACTATTTTCTAGTATTTTGATAGTATTTGTTCTAGACACATAATTGATAATCGTTCTCTTTTCAAAACTTTTGAAAAATATAAGGAAGGAACAATTATTTTTAGTGATGAAAATAAATCAAGAATTATTAGAAAATGTACAAGTCAAATTGAAGGTATGCCTAGGTTGGATTATGTACTTTATGTTGTGGGTCATGCCAACTTGGCATACAAACTCACTCTTTTAATTTTCTTATGAAAAGAAATATGTTATGATCTTATGAAAATATATCATAAGAAAATTAAAAGAGTTAATACAAGCAGAACCCTTGAGTTAATCCACATTCACCTCATAGGTCTTATGATCTTACCAAATCTTAGAGTTTTGATGGAAAGAAATATATTATTGTTAATGTTGATGGATTTTGATGGAAAGTTAAGGGTATTAACCTTTTAGGGATAATAATGATATTAAGTCAAAAGTTTAAGATATTAGTTCTCTTTTTATAAAAGTCAAGAACATACGTGAAATATGTTAAAAATCAGGAGTATTATTGAAATTTTTCTTAAATAATTATCGTATTAATAAATCATTTTAAAAAAATTATAAACTAATCAACTAGTATTTTTTTTATGCTAATGATATTATAAAAACTACTTTTTTTAATATCAAAACAAAGATATATGAGTTAGTTTTATAATGATATAATTAAATATAAATTAATTATAACGGATAAAATTATCATTAATAATTGTGATAATGATAATTTAAATTTTTGGAATATCACTAGCCTTTTTTTGCTTTGAGAATTGATAAATGCATGTAAACTTGTATATTAACACCAATTATAGTATCTCACATGTTAAAATAACTTTAAAAATGATGAAATTTTTATTTTTTTAAAAAACTCTACTATGTGATATATAATGATTAATGTGGGCAAAAATTTAAGGTGTATTATCTTAATGATACTTAAATTATTATTATGGTGTTCATTCTCATCCATGTTATGTTATTTAAAACTGTCATTTTAGAACCCAAAATTGGTTCTATTGGTATTCTTTTATATATATAAAAAAGAAAAATATACCAACCCAAAAATTAATTTGATATTTATTATTTTCTTAAAAAATAAAATAGGTAGGAATTTTTTTAAATTTTGTTCCTTATTTGAAATAACAATTATTCATCCATACACCTACACGTAGACATATGCATTGATGATTTCAAACCCACTCCATCTCAATGCCATGAATAGTAAATATTATTGTACTACTTATTAATTGATAATTTTTTAAATTATTATTAGCAATTCTTCTTACCAAAAATGGGTGAAATATTTAAGTTGTTAACATTAGAAATAGGTCTGACAACAATAACTAGAAGGGTGGCATAACTGTAAAAATAAAATAAAAAACCATATATTTATTTTGAAGATTATTGGCTGTGTCACTAAATTGCCTATTTGTATCCACACAAAATTATTTTACTTATGCTGTGAAATTGCAATTAATCAATGCATTAATACATGCTTTAAGCGGACATTCACATTACATATGTCAGTCAAAATATTATTTAAATTAATGTTTAATTTAACTTATCATACATAGGTCAGTATCTCAAACATTTCTCTAAATTACTTACCTCATAACTTATACGTCGTCGTTTGACACACAAAAAAAAACATATTTTTTTTATGCAATTAGCTAGGGTACCATCAAAAAAATTACAATAGCGTTGAAAATTTTAAAAAGAAAAAAGAAAGTCTAAAGTATTAAACTAATTACAAAATAAGGGCCCCATAATGGAGTAGTTAGTACTAATTAAGACTTTGCTGGTGGAGAATGGAACACAAGAAAACAATTCTTGCAATTTTTCACTCATCTGCTAGCTAGCTACGTTGACAGCCTTTTACTCGATTTGATAGCAAGTAGAGCCAACGACAATAAATTCCAACAAAGAATGACAGAAACGTATATATTCTCTACTTCTTTCTTTTTATATATAATATAGTCAAAGTTTTGCTGCAAGCTGTCCTGGTTTGAAATCTCTGATCAATCTTTGGTGATATTTTGAAGCCGTTGGTTGTAGCAACCTTGACATTATGATTTATTTATCATTAACATCACAACTTTTTTTTATTGAAAAATAAATAAATCTAATACCCTAAAACTCATAATAATCTTATAATCAATTCACACTCTCTCTAAGATTGGTGATTTTTTTTCGATGAATGTGATATTTATATAATTAATTATAAGTTTTGAGGTAATTTCCTATTTTTTTTTAGTAAACAAGAAGACCTTCTTTATATTAACTAATTAATAACTTTTCGAAATAGGTCTTCTGTTCTATTTATTTTAAGGAGATTAAAGCGTTTTTTTTTTATTAAATTAGTGAAAAGTTAAATGGGATTTAAATTTAGATCTAAATGGGTGGAAAATGCTTAAATAACAAATCAATCTCAAATAATATTTTATGTGATTCTTTCTTCTGCTATATATATTTCTTCCACGAGAAACCAAAAGGTTTACTTCATTTTTAAAATAATAATAAATAAAAAGCTTATAGTTGATTGTCAAACAAAAGGTAAATGATTTAGGAAAAAAAGAAGATAAAGGAGCATGGTTATCTTTAATATTCAAAGGAATAAGATACCTTATGTGTTTTTGGAAAGAATCGTTACTTATTACTTTTTGGGAATATTTTATGAGATCACTCTCTTTGTAATAGTGAATGATTTTTTTTAAATCATAAGTCAAACAATTCCAACAATAGACGTTTATGGGCGATTTCATAAAAAGAAAGAAAGATTATATATATTTTAATATATTAAATATTAATTATAAAATTTATAAATTAAAGATAACAAAATATAACTCAAAGCTTATTTTAACATGTTAAAGTTTTGGAGTTTTAGTATTATTTATAGGTGTATGAGTTTGTTTTAGAAAAAAATTATATTTGATTCATTCAAACGTATAATACAAGAATAATTAAATCAATAAAATAAAAATACGTTAAATTATCTTAATTAAAAAAATCAATTTTATTGTAAAAATAAAATAGTCATTTACTTATCATTAAACATTACCAAAAATAAGTTGTAATTATTTCCTATATAATAACGGATAGCATGATATTTTGGTGATTTTATTTTAATAAATTTTATATATTAATCATATTTTTTAAAATTTATATACTTTAGTCACATTATTATTAAATTTTCAGATGATTTAATAATTTCTTGTAAAAAAAATTAGGATATTTTTTTGTTGATAAATCTTAAGTTTAATTAAAATAAATCTTAATAGTAAAGTCCCAAAAGTAGATGTTTGAACACAAAATATCTCAAAAAGTTAAAAAATAAAAAAAATTAAAGTAAATTAAAATCATTAAATTTTACCTAAAATAACTAAAGTATTCATAAATATAAAAGTAATATAATTAAGGTGTATAAATTTAAAATAAAATTACTAATGTATCTAATTTGTGATACTAAAACAATCTCAAATGTATTTTTTTTAATGAGTTACCTTTAAATTTTATTAAAAATAAAAGAAAAATATAATTTATAGGTGGATTACAAACTAATAATTTTTTGATAAAATATTGATTGAGGTTGAACCCGACGAGTCTTTCTCTTGACTCCACGGGTGATTGAAGTACTAATAAATCATATTTAAAAATAAAAAATAGAACTTAAATACTACTTTTAAAGTATATTTAATTTTATATATGAATTGATTACATGATAAAAAAATAACAAGTAATGTACAAAGGTAAAAATAAAAAAGAAAAGAGTCCTGAATTTTCTATAGGATAAATGCATGTTTTTATTAAAAAAAGGCATAAAAGGGAAAAAAAGAAAAAGAAGAAGATAAATGTAATTATATAATTATTATTTATTTAAGGTTAAAAATAGGATTACAGTTGAAAAATAGTATAAAATATATTTCGATGGTTGTGCAACGGAGAAAATAACAAAAAGTAATAATATATCTATCCCATTTAAATGAATACATATAATTATTATGTGATAATTTTAATTGAAATAATATTAAAATATTATTTTTATCATTCTTCCATACTTTTCGAAAAATAACGGGATAAAAAATTTCTATTTCTAAACTTCACCACTAAAGATACAAATTATCTAATAATGCAACTCTTCCCAAAAACAAAACTGCGTACTTTTTTATTCTCTTAAAATATAGTTAATTGATATTCCATTTAGTAGAGGTTAGAGATTTCAAAGTTTGAACTTTCTTAAAAAATATTAAGTTTAGTTTGTTCGTACAATATATATTGAGTGTAAAATATTTTATTTTATATATTATTATATAAGATATTTTCATCATCAAATAAGTCATTCTAATAAATACTAAAATAGTAGATAAACATCAATATCATATAAATATTTAACAGGATAAGTCAGTAGTATTTAATCTCTTAATTATCTCACAACAAAATAATTAATAAGATAAAACTTTTATATTACGATAAGTCTATTGTTATGGATAATGATCATTAACAAGTATATTTTCTCATTTATACATTCATCACAATCGTTTATAACTTTAGACACTTTTTCTAATTATTTATCTACATTTCTCTATTTTATAAGGTGTATTTCTCTATTTTATAAAGAAAGACACTAGTCTCATCTTTCTTCTCATAACTAAGACTTACTCAAGCATTGGAGAGTCATACATCGCCATACCCAACAGTAGTCCAAGGTCCTAACAGTGTGTTATCTATTCTTAGGTTCACATGGCACACATGGTCGAACATGGTACGTATGGTCAAACATGAAACATATGGCTAAACATAATACATATGGTTAAACATGGTACATATGGACAAATATGACATACATGACAAGATATTATACATATGGTTGAATATGGTATAGGTGGTCGGATATGCCACATGTGGCATGATATAGAACATTTGACTAGATATGCCATATGTGGTTAGATATGGTGTATATGGCCAAACATGGAACATGTACATGAACCCACTCAGGATCACTCCAAACCCACTACCTAACAAGTATCAACCATTGTGTACCAATGCAATGGATCACAGATCTCAATAAGGGATAGGCTCAAATAGCCCCCACCATCTCAAAACAAACGATACCATAAATGGACTTTACCAAAAAGTAAAAGAAGTACATGGATACAACACAAGTATAGAATCATAAGTACATGATTCAAAAGTATGAATTTAGCATAGTAACGTGGCACATGCCTCAGTCCAAAAAGTACATACAAAAAATTGGACTTTAACATCATGATCCAAGCCTATAGTAAACATTACTAGGCATGTTATAGCTAGCAAGCTCTATGGACTTTGAAAATATAGAACATGGAACGATCCCGATGAAAACACAGTGGGAACACCCAACTCATTGGTTCATAAGCCAATACTATCTATAATCGGTACTAAGTATTGAAAAATACTTGAATAAAGAGCCAAAACTTACTGTCAGTCCCAAGAGCTGTCACCTTCCATTATGGCTACTGCAAGATGTAAGCCTTAGTAAGTAATTCACATAGGAAATACAAAGCTCAAAGTCATAAAGTGACAAGACATCTTTGCTCTTTAAGACTAACTGAAGCTTGAGAATCATAGACTTTCATATAGCATATACTTTTATCTAATTAGTCATGATGCCCTATCCACTACCTTCTCAGGTTGCGCTACATTATGTGTCCTTCCAAAGAACAGACACCTCCAATAATGCACTTCTACTTATCCTTCTTTATTGGGTGCATTCCTAAAGTGTTCAACCACATATCTATATTTCAGACAAAGTTGAGGCACGAGTCAAGCATAGAATTTATTAAGTAAACTAGGATATTAGTCTTATTAGAACTTGAGACAATCAGGGCATGATCCCTCATTGCCTGGACCTCTTAAAAAACTCTAAACCTATGTGCACCTATGATACTTTGTTCCAATAAGGGATAGAAATGCACAAGTTAGAAAAATAATTACAATAAAGAAAAGCCTAAGTGTTAAAGATTGAGGATATTTATAATAGTAGTATCGAAACCCTCATACTTAAGTAGTCCTCCCAAAAAGGGTGATTATATCATCGAAAGATCTTGTAAAGATTTCAAAACCAACATCGTAAACATAATATATTGCTAGGATGGTTTGGAACCATTACCTGACTCGATACATACTTTACCACTGACACATACACCTGGTCACCAATGAATGCATCAGAGATGCTCATACTATGGCTAGACACTCTATGATTAGTCGAACCATAGTCAAACATACCATAACTGGAAACACCATGGATGGCTAATCAAATCATGGTCGTTCATTCCATCATTGGACTTTTGGTCAACAACCACTTCACAAGACCTATTTGGGTATATGCATGCTCGATGCCATGACAATAGAGTTCAATCTTGTTCATTAGTCACTTTGTTCTTTATTAAGCTCTTGGGTATCCCGTGGGCTCAAAGTCCATAAATTTAAATTCATGTCTTCCCTCCCAAAAATAGGAAAGTGGACCTATCAAGTGGTGGTTTTGACGTCGATATAACTCCCTAATTAGAAGTATAATTAAGAATCTATAAAAAAATACCAATAATAGGACATTACCAAGTATGTTTTGAGTACTTGAGTCAATCAAGAAGTCTTTCAAATAGGCAAGTAATGATCACGAAAAGGTGGACTTGACACCACTAATGAGGTTCAAAAAGTCGTGAACCCAGGTGATGATAGAATGGAAAAATAAACCTCCTAGCCTATGTATACATGCCTAGAAAGTCTAGGGGCATGATGTTGGATGTAAATTATTTCATGCTATATGATGCGATATAAGATGTCACAGTCGACAAATAACTTATAAGCTAGTTCAATAAGTACTAAGTCAATAAATAAGTATCAATATCAGGTAAATATCTAACATGATAAACGATCGATATTTAGCTTCTTAATTATCCAACAATGAGATAGTTAAAGATATAAAGCTCCGACATTAAAATAATTCTATCACTATGGGTATGAGTTATCCATAGGTATATATTTTCTATAGGTATTCATTATAGCTATCTATTAAACATAACTTCAAACACTTAAATCTATACTATATTCCTAATTATATCTATGCATCTCTCTACGTTATAAGGAGAGATACTAGTCTCTTCCTTCTTCTAACAACATGGACTTACTTAAGCATCGAATAGCTAAAGGTTGTCACATCTCATGGTAGTCCAAGGTCCTAATGATGTGTTCCACATAAATGATATATTCATCCAATTAGTAATATTAACAAAAATTGATATCAACAATATATTTAATTAAATGCTATATGTATTTATTAAAGAGATAAATTTTACAACACACCACTAGTTTTGTAGTTAAAGCAATTAGGTACAATAGTATTTTTAGGACAATTTAGTTCATCACCTTTGAATAAGTGATACCACATGTCCAAATAGTTAATTTTTAGGTTTTTGATTTATTTTTTTCAATCACATTTGAAATTCTACAAGAATAATTATTGAAGTAGTGTTTAAAATAATTTTTTAACAAATAGAAAAAATGAAAAAAAATATAAAAATTGATCACTTGGATCTATGGTGTCACTTTTTTAAAACTAAAAGATTAAACTATTACAAAAAAACTAATGGATTTATGTTCTCATTTTTTTTAACTAGTGGACTTCTATAATTACCCACGCTTATTTGAATTTTTTTAATTTAATATATTATATTCATAAAGGTCCCTTTGATGCTAAATTAAAATGTTAAGAACAAAACTACTGAGTGCTCCATTTCTTAAAGTTAGTGGAACTTTAACAGTTCATATTATAATTGTATTTGTTGCTAAATTAGTACTTATATATTTAATCTTATATTGAATTTTTAATTTAATATATTATATTCATGTACAAAATAAAATTAAACTTTTTAAGATATTTTTACTTATTTATGTACATATGTAACAATATTAACGTTGATCAAGAGACTTAAATGAAGAAAAAATGAATTATTCAACTTTTACATGAATTAAGATATACTTGATAAAATGAACATATAGTTCCTCAATAGGTAAATCAAAATTTGCAATATGAAAGAGCGAGATTCAAAGCTTGTAGGGGTTAGTGCAATCGTAAATATTATTGTTTTGAATTGTGTATTTGATTTTGATAATGAAAATAAAACTTATTAAATAGTAAATAAATAATAATAATAATAATAATAATAGAATGATAACATAAATTTAGATTATTATAAATAATCAACTTCATTTATATTTTAAATAATGGATCGTTGTTTGATACAATCAATGTTTTATGTATATGAGGTTGTTTTGAATCATGTAACTATATATATTACTTTTTCTTAATATGTGCAAGTTAGAATTTTTTGATGTTATTATATTATCTTAAATAAAAATGAATTGAGTAGAACTAGTTCGGTCAATAAATAAATAAGTAGAAAAAATACCAATTGTCACTCAACTACAAGCTTAAAAACTCTTATATGATTAAAAATTTATTCAAAGATAATAATGTAAATATAATACACAAAAAATTATCAAATAAAATTATTAAATAAATATTTTGATATTTATTAATTTATTTTTAAAATTAACAAACATTAAAATAAAAATAAATAAGAAATCTAAAGTTAAAAAGTAAAAAAGAAATAACTTTGATTTTTTTTTTCTATGGTAAAAAGAATACTATTAATAAGCAGTATATATTCACTTTTTATATAGGATAAAAAAGTAATAGAATTTTTTTAAATTTGGTAAAAATATACTTTAATTCATTAATTATTAAGTAGAATATTACAACTCAATTATTTTTTAAAAGGATCAACGAATTCCATTTGAAAGATTTAGATCAAATTGTTAGGGATAAAATTGTAATTTGTAAAAACTCTATTTTAAAAATAAAAAAATAAGTAATTAAAAAATAACTTTTTCAAAAATGAATATTTTATGTTTTAAAATATTAAATAAATGAAAAAAATATTAAAGATATCATTGAGAATATTCATTCAAAGTAGTTGTAAATAAAAAATATTTATTAGCTTTATCTTTTTATATATAGACAAATATATAAAACTATAAAATAAAAAGCATCAAATAGTTAACTCTTCTTATATTTATACTAATATATAGATAATAGATTGCTAGCATGATATTGTAATCACTTTATTTTTATAAATTAAATAAATTATTCATATTTTTTAAAATTAGTACACTTTAGTTATCTTATTGTTGCATTTTTGAATATTTTAATAATTTTTTGAATGATTTTTATTGAAAAAAATTTAAGTTCGATCTAATTAAACTTTACTAGTAGTGAGTTGATATATGTTTGAAGAGAAAAATTCCTCAAAAATTGAATAAAATAAAAATAAAATGACCAAAATTTACTTAAAATGATTAAAATGTCTATAAATATAATAATAAGGTGATTAAAATATACTAATTTAAAATAAAATAATAAATATATCTAATTTATAAAAATAAAATAACTATAACAATATGTTTTCCATAATTTGAAAATAAAATAATCATACCCATACTTTTCCCATAATAAACATTCAATAAACATGATACTATGTTAATGCTAATGCATATCTTAGTATATAATAAAAATAAATTAAGTATATTTTCATTTTTTTTGGGAGAAAAATAATAAATTTCATTATTTTATTAAAATTGAAGATATATAAAGAATTGAAATACATAATTAAATATAATATATAGACATGTTATGTTATAATCATCATTTTGAATAGTTTAAGTGTTAACACTAACATAATTCATTTTCATTAATGAATTTTTTTTATTTGAGTTATCTTTTTTTAAATCAAATAATATTTTTTATATGATTAAAATCTGTAACTTGAAACAAGATGAAAAATAAGTTTTACCATCTAGTAGACAAATCACGCATAAATTATTTGATTAAGTGTAGTTGTGTTAATAAACTTTATTGATTATATGCATTTTGCTACATGATATTATCATCTTCAATAGATAAACTAAAAAATGTCAAAATAAAAACAAAAACATACCAAAATCATACTAAAGTAATGTATGTGAGAAAATAAATCATGAACTTAAAATATAGATGAAAAATATCTTTATTATGACCGAGTCTATTAAATTATAGTCAAATAAAATAAATAATTACTTAAGAGACATCAAAATCTTATATAAGAAGACATTCTTTAATGTAGAAGAGATGCCAGAAAAAAATAATAAAAACAATGACTAGAATTTAGAAGGATAGAAAGAAAACCAAAGAGAAAACAAATATAATTATATTAGAAGTAGAGTATTAAGTCATTTAGTTAATATAATTATGTGATTTATACATTTTAGTTTTTTAATTTTTTAAGTGATTTTTATTAATCTTTTAATTTTTTAGGTGAGTTTTATTAAATCAAATTCAAAAATTAAAATTCATCGGGGGTAAAATAAGAATTATGTATTTTATCAATAAAAAAAATTAAAAAAAGGAAAAAAAAGTCAGTCACCTCCCAAATTTTTGAAACTAGGCCTGGTCTAGTTACCGAACTTTAAGCGCTAGCAGAGGAATAAAAAACGAGCTAATGAACATTGCATCTTACATCAAACAAAATTGAAAACATTAAGAATCAGAAAGAACTATAAATTAAAGTAAGATCTTCTTTTCTAAGTGAAGCTAAATAACAGTTTGACCGTCTTTCTTAAGAAACAATGTGTGGTAAAACAAATTTCCCAACTAGACTAATCTTTCATAAAACAATAACAGACATACCTCAAGTGGAGAAAGATATGATAAAGACGTTTTTTCTGTTTAATTTTTTTGACTTAATTTATTATATTTTTAAGTTACAAAACTAAAGTTTATAAATTATAAAATTATAAGATTAAAATGAACACACTTTTAAAAGTAAGATTCTTATATTTTCAGAATTAAAACTAATTCTCGTATTGGCTTTTATACCAAATAATTTGAAAAACATATTATAAATTTGTAATTAAAATTTATAACTACTATAACTTCATCTCTAAAATTCAATGTTTTTCAAATGATTGCTATGGGTAATTCTGATTTTTTGCTTTCACTCTCTAAAAAAATCAGAAAATTAGGAGGAATTTTATGAGATTTGATCAATTATTTTTTATTCAACCTCTATTTATTTTTCAAAAAAAAAATTGCTTTAATTTTGAATTTAATTAGTACGACATATTTTATTTTCACGTATTTCAAAAATAATGAATAATTTATAGTAATTTTATTTATATTTAGTGAGATATAAATTCTACTAATGTGCTAAATTTTTATTGATTTGTATACGTGGATTTTGATATTAAATATTAAATAATGTGAGATAGAGTGTTTATGAATTGTATAATTTAATCTTGCATATATATATATACACGATGAAATTGGGTCATCTTGATACTTAAATTTTAGGAAAAAAAAATATTAAAAGTATAAATGAATGTTTTTTATATTAATATTTACTGAGTTTTAATTCTCAAACTAAATGGTATATATTATCCTGTATTAATAATTTTAATAGTTTAAGTCATGTTATAATATTGTATAAAAGTTTTATTGTAAACAAAAATGAAAGAAAAAAAATCATTTGAATAAAAGAATCAATAAAGGATCCAAATTTGTCCTAAAATCAATGCACACTACCCTACGATTAAAAAATGACACGGATCAAATCACATCCAAGCTGTTAAGCCCGCCACTATATTTCATTATTTCAGTGACATAACCGACCACAAAAAGGGGAAAGCCCAAAACCAAAGCTTGAAAAACATTTAAAAGTATGAAGGATAGAGAATTTGCAATAGAGGGTTGTTATAAGGATGAGCTGTAATTTTATGGATTAAGTATTAATTAGATATAAATTCATGCGAGTTGATGAAATAATTAAGACATAATTTATTAAGGGAGTAAATTATATCGTTGAATGTGATGTGAATTATGTATGCACCAAAAAAGCATTCTTGATTTGCATATTATTGAGTGACGCCACCAATAGCCTGCCTGCAGCTACGCTGAACTTATATGCTTTAGTTGGAGAATAAAAGAAAATCCCCCACACTTCTCTATCCCGCTCTCTCTATTTCTGTCAACAGCACGTTTTCTGATGACCGCCGGAGACTCTCAATATCGCTAGGAGAACTTAATTTTTCCGGTATGACCGACAACGGAGTGGCCTCAAGGACGTTCCGAGCGCTTGTGGAGAGTGCCGACAGGAAATTCGTTAGGGTTCGCGACGTGCCGGCGTATGGTCGAGTTCAGAACCAGCACTACTTCCAAAAGGTGTTCAAGGCCTACATGCGGCTATGGAAGTATCAACAGGAAAACCGCGCGAAGCTGGTTGAGGCTGGGCTGAAACGTTGGGAAGTTGGCGAGATCGCTAGCCGGATCGGCCAACTTTACTTCGGTCAGTACATGAGAACTAGCGAGTCAAGGTTTTTGGTTGAGGCTTATGTGTTTTACGAGGCCATTCTTAATCGGAGCTACTTTGAGGGATCCAAAGGTTCGGGGAAGGATCTTGGTGTTAGGTTCAAGGAATTGAGGTTTTACGCCAGGTTTTTGCTGGTCTCTTTGATTTTGAATCGTATTGAGATGGTCAATCTTCTCGTTGAGCGGTTCAAGGCTCTGGTTGATGACAGCAAAGCCAGTTTTCGAGTAAGTTGTTATTTATTATGCTAAAAATTCATTAGTTGAATAATAATAATAATAATCTCTGCTGCTTGTTTCTGTAATTAGATAGGTTGAAACTATGTTGTTGGATTTGCATGTTAACTTTTGATATATTGATCTTAGCAATTGGGAGGGTTCGAGTTTCGACGTTATTCAGATTTTGCTGAAATAAACTGTTATCGATAATTACCAATGAGTAACATAGATCAATATATATATATATATATATATAACGTACCATGACCACAAAAAAATAAAAAAAATATGTATGTAGACAATGTAATGAACCGTACTTTTTGAGGGCTAAGCTTATTATTTCATTTTGATCTGTACTTGTTAGGAAGTTGATTATGTTATGATAATAAGAAAATTGACTTAGGAGAAACTTGTGAAACCGTTGCCTCAGTTGATCTGGCTTTTGGAATTATGGACTAAGCAAATTGCTTACTTGCTGGCTCAGAAGTCAGGTGGATATGGTGTTCATGTCAGGTCTGTAGGGATGGGGATTAAAAAAAGTTATTTGCAATTCATTGTTTGGTTATTAAGTTGATTAAGAATTTAAGATTTAAGAATGATCAAAGAGGGCTTATTTCTGGAAATATACAGCCACATGAATTGCTCTTTTAATTATCCATAATAATCTATCCACCCCATGTTCTTCAAATGTGATTTTCTATGTGTCTGGAGGTAAAAGTGATGTTGATGAGTTTATGATTTAGTTCTTTTAGGAATATGTAACTTTAGATAAAAGCATTTCTCTCCAGTCGGAAGAAATTAGCATGGAAAAAAGGTGGAAGAAAGTGTGAAAGTGATCAATAAATCTAGAAATAAGGTTAACTTGTTTCTTGTGAAAAAGACACGAGCATATGCATATATAATATTGCTTTTATAATTTTTCTTGTTCCATCAGTCATGGGGCAGTCTAAGCAACATAAGACTATGGCCATAATTTGTTATGTTATAATAACAATTAAATCTTTATATATTCTTTCTTTCATCAATTTTAATTTCAAAATAAGTTGACTCATCATTGTTGTGGTTAGAAATATTTCCCTTTAATTAATCATTTATACCACTTTCATTTTAATCTCAGGACACTAACTTCAAAGAATGGAAACAAGTGGTGCAAGAAATTCTGCGGTTCATGAAAGTTGATAGGGCCTTTATGAATGTTAGGCCATTGCGATACTGTTCTACCCTTGATTCACATCCAACATCTCTTCCATATGTGGCTCGTTTTCATGCTAAGAAGGTTCTGAAATTTCAAGATGCATTGCTAGCAAGCTATCATCGGAATGAGGTGAGGACTTGCTATTTCAATTCGTTTTCATGTTGTACTTCATTTTGGGTTCAATAATCAAGGACCGTTCTAAACTTGAGAAAATTAACAGTTCAGTGAACATTCATGTACCGTCGTATGCAGGTAAAATTTGCTGAATTTACATTGGATACTTATAGAATGCTGCAATGTTTGGAATGGGAGCCAAGTGGATCCTTTTACCAAAAGCGTTCTGTTGAAATAAGGGAAAATGGAAATTTTAATGATCACTCTGCAGCATCTGGAATAATTGATATGAACTTGGCTGCTGACATCACTGATCCTAATTTACCTACAAACCCAAAGAAAGCTGTTCTTTATCGTCCTTCTGTGACGCATTTGATAGCGGTGAGATAGAAATCTGTCAGTTTCAGAGGCCTATAGCTCTTGTGTTTGTAGCAATTCCTTTTCTTAGTTTGAAGTAATATACTGTTTTAAGATTTGAGGCTTCTCAGACTGCTACTTCTGATTTAGTGTTCTCCAGAGAAATTGCAATATATTGTACACTTGCATGATAACTTAGACTGATGTGATTACTAAGGACTATCTATTAATTGAAAAGAACATAAATTCATTCTTAATAAATATGGATAATGGTTTCATGGTTTTTCAGTGTGTTTACTTTTGGAGATTTTTGTGCCTTTCTATTTCTTGACTATCCCTTTTTTCTTTTGTATCTCATCATGAATGAGATATGATGTCAATCGCTATTTTTTGTGTGTTGTGTTAATGTGCGTGTAATATGATAAATAGCTTAATGACACATCATTCCAACAACTTTGATTCCTTTTTCATTGGATGGGCATATATTAGTTTCCTTTTTGACGGCATGAATTATGATAATTGTTTTCTGATACTTTTCATTATTGTTACTTTGAATGTTGATTTTATTTTCATGACATTTTATAGGTTATGGCCACTATTTGTGAGGAGCTCCCTCCGGATAGTATTATCCTAGTATATCTGTCAGCCTCAGGTTAAGCTTTGTTGTCATGAAGACCAAATGACCACTGGCTTTGTCATTTGATGTTAGTCAGGTTAGTAACTTTGATAATCAACGTGCAGGGAAAGGTGGCCGTACTAGTATATGTCAGACAGAGTTAAAAGGATGTCAGACGTTGTCAAAAAACAAAGGTGTTTCTCTCCATGAGCATGGTAGTTCTGTGCCTGAATCTAGTGTAATTGACAAAGGAGATTCAAGTGGCTATTATGATAAATATCTATGGTTTGGTCCCAGAGGAAATGGTGGTAGGTATCTAGGCGAACAAGCATTTGTTCACTCCAAAGCATTAACTCTGGTCCTATCAATCAATTTAAGTCATTGTATTATTTTACACTATTCTTACTTAAGTTCCTTTTGGATTCAGGCCAAAACAATCTTTATCCTGGAGACATAATTCCGTTTACACGCAGACCGCTTTTGTTGATTGTTGATAGTGACAATAGCCATGCATTCAAGGCAGGTTTGTCAAAACTTGTGCATGTCTTACCAGGCTCTGCGTTTTTATTCAGAGCTTAAAGTAAATTATAAATGTCATTTCACTGCAGCACTGTATTATAAAAGAAGATAACTAAGTATCATATTTTCTTTTTTTATTCACGCTGTATAGTTCTAAGCACATGGTTATAATGTGGTTATGTACACGTTAGATTTTTGACATACTCATAATGGAAAATGAGACATTAATGATCCACAATTCTTTCCAAGTTGAATGACGTGCTTTCATCTACTTCCTGCCAATTTTATTCAGTTTTATAAAGTTGAGTAGATTTGACTTTGAATGTGAAAGCAATTTTCTAAATAGGAAGAACCATATTGTATTATGGTGCTTTATCAGATGTGATTTTAGATGTCATCTAGCAGATGTCTACATCACTTTAAAACATGGCATGTGCACTTGCATTCACACACAATTTGGCAGATTGAAACTATTCAAGAAATCCATTTGGTCCCATATCCCAAACTTTTGATTATTGCCTGATATTCAACGTGGCATATGAATTGACAAACGTGTCAAGTTACTTATTTGTGACTTGGAACTAATTTTAGATTCTACATGGTGCGGAGAGGGGAGAGAGAGCTGCTTTACTTCTTTCACCTTTGAGACCAGCATTTAAGAACCCTTCTGAAATTGATGTTGCACAAAATGGAAGCCAGTTTACCTTGTTCCTGACTGCTCCGCTATCAGCATTTTGCCAATTAGTTGGCCTCTCATCTTTAGATGATGCAGCTGTAAGTTTATATAAAGCCTCATTTGTACTTGTTAATATCTTAGTTGGTCTGATTGTTTGGCTTCTGCTTGTAGGACTTTTACAATGACGCTGAAAACATAGTATCTACTGCATTCTCTGAGTGGGAGGTTATTCTTTGTATGTCAAAAGATCTGGATCTGGCTTGGGCACAAGTGCTGTCTGATCCGTTTCTCCGACGCCTTATTCTAAGGTATTTATATTTCATGTCCAGAAGTTCAGCATTGAGTGAAACTAGTTATTCATTCTCGTAGTGGTTCATTAATTCATGTTATATGAAAAAGCATCTGGATCAGCTAGGGTCTGTTTTGTAATTAATTATGTTTTCAAGTTTCAAATTTTGAATCCAAGTTTTCAAAATAAATGTTGTCTAATAATTAATTCTATTCTCAAAGTTCAAATTCAGGTTGGAACTCAATTCTATTTTTACACTTTTTATTTTTTTGAAACTAAAAAAAAAAGTTTTTGAAAACCATATTCCAAATTCATTTTTCCTTTTATTAATTAACTTTATATTTATTTAAGAGGGAATGAAATAAGAAAACTTAACATTTTACCAAACTAGTTTTTTGTTTTTTTTACTAAATTAATTAAAAAGAAAAAAAACTAGTTTCAAACATAAGAAAACAGAACTCGTTACAAAATGAGCCCCTAGTTAATGCTGAATTGTAGTAGAAGAGGTCATCAAGTTACATGCCAAATGGCTTCATGAACACATTAAGGGGGTAAAACATAAAGGACTAACAAAATTTGTGTTTGCATCTTCTTTTCTTGTAATAGATTTGACCCCATAAAATATCCAAGTCTTTGTTCTGGTTATATAATGCTGAATTCATTGATTGGATTGAGTGATGTCTGTGTTTCCAGATTCATATTCTGCAGATCGGCACTCACATTTTTCTGTCCTCTAGAAGATAGGGAGCAATATCTACCTACGTGCCTACCCAGTCTTCCCGATTCCGTATGTCCTGATTCTGAAGTTGTGCAGGCTGTTATCATGCAGCTTGCAAACCACTTTAGTGTTATAGACTATTTTCACTTCGGGGACCCATGATTACTGATAGGAACTGAAAATACTGAAGACATGATTAGGCATCAGGTCAAAAAGGGTCCTGCAATTGATGTGATGATAATTATAGCTTTCAAAAATTTGCTTGTTGGAGGACTGAAGAATATCATACGGGTTGGTGTTCCTTGGGCTCACATTGTAGAGTATCTAAGCATGGTTGGTTATGCTTCTTTCTATTGCCTACGTGTAACCTCACTGTACATTTTTCAGTGTACACGGATGCTGTATTATTGGTGATTTGTTGTCTTATAGTTATGTAGGGTGTGTTAATTACAGGTTCTTCGTTAGAGCTTCCACAAATTCCTTATAATTGTTAATACCTTTGTAAAAGAGTAGGTAGCGCAATGGGATGATATTTAGATAAATTCCGGTATAAACAATTTCTAGGCGTTCTAGCTGTTGATGAAGGCTTTAAATGGCAAAACAAGATTTTGACCTTGCTTTTGAGTAGGAACTTTTGTTTTCTTTGGTTCATATTATATCTGTACCCATGATTACATTGAATTGACAACACGAAGTATTCTTTTCTTTTCCTTTTTAGAAGTAGAAACCAACTTCAAAGGTAGATTAACATTGTTTTCTTTTCTATCTTTTTAACTTTTTCCTCTTTGTTTTTGCATTTTTCTTTTGGGAGGGGTCAGTGGGATGGATTGGTTTCCTTGCTTGGCTCTTATCTTCTATGTATACAAAAACCCCAATATGTGTGATGTCATCTTTGATCGTTATCCAACTTCTTTTTTCTTTTTCTCTTCTCTTTCTTAATTTTTTTACTTATCTTTTGTTGCTTTTTTTTTATAATAAAATATCTTTAAAATAATTTTTTTTATTATTATATATAAATAAAGATAAAAATATTTTTAAAATAAATAATTTTTTTAACTATACACGTAAATAAATATTAAAATGCACTTAAAATGAATACATTTTTTTTCTTAAAACAAATACACTATTTATACAAATAAATAAATACCAAGATGTCTTTAAAATGAATACATTTTTTTATAATTATAAATAAAAAGAGAGAATAATTAATGAACAGTAAATTGGTTATTTGTTTTAAAATTTCACTATCTTTTTTTATATAAAAATATTAAATATTTTTAAAATAAATACACTTTTTATTTATATATTAAAATTAATACTAAAAAATTCTTACAAAATAAATGTACTTTTTATTTCTAAAACAATTACATTTTCTATTTATACGTAAAAATAAATATCAAAATATTTTTAAAATAACCGTTTTTTTAATTATAAATAGAAAGTGTAAATTAGTCATAAATAGTACATCAGTATAACTGTTTCACTCTTTTTTTTACAAACAAATAAATACCAAAGTCTCTCTAGAATAAATACATTTTTTATTTATGTATATAATAAAATACTAAAATGTTCTTAAAATAAATATATTTTTATAAATAATTATTTTGTTAGTTTTATTGTGTACTATATTTTTTAATTTTAATTTTAATTTTTTTAGTTTTTATCTTTATCTTTATATTTATATATAAAAAACCTCTCAAGTTCTTCATGCTTTTTTTCCCTACAATAAACACTTTATTTATACATATATATAGATACTAAAATGTCTTTAAAATAAATAATTTTTTTATTTATACACACAAGTAAATATCAAAATATTTTTAAATAATAAATTTTTTATTTATACACACAAATAAATACAAAAATATTATTAAAATAAATACATTTTTTATAATTATAAATAAAAGGTGAAAATAATTATTATTGGTTATTCTTTCTCTCCATTGTTCTACTTTTTTTACACATAAATAAATACCAAAATATTTTTAAAATAAATACATTTTTTTATTTATAACACAAATAAATATTAAAATATTCTTAAAATAAATATATTTTTATAAATAGTTATTTTGTTAGTTTTATTATGTGCCATTTTAATTATTTTTTACTTTTTAATTTTTATCTCTTTTTTCATATACAAATAAATATCAAAATGTAATTATGTCTCATTCTTTTATTAAAAAAATACACATATATCTCATTATTTTTTTTTACTTTTTGTTAATTGCATGTTAATTTAAATAATTTTTTTTTCAAATAAATTACTTTATAAATATAATTATATTTTATGTACTAATGTACTGGGAAGATAACGTAAAAAAGAAAAGAAAAAAAGAAAAAAGAAAAAAGAAAGTGAGATCATTGAATTTTCTATATTTTTCAAGAAGGGTACAGCTTGTTCACTAGTTTTACAATTGTATTTCCTAGGTTTAATAAATATCACAAATACCCTTGTGTATTAACAGTGTTAATCTTCCGTCTAGTATTATTGTTTCTGTTTGAATTTTACTATTCATTGAATTTTTACTTTTCATTGAATTTTTTACTATTCATTGAATTTTTTACTATTCCTTGACTCTGATACCATTTTTCAAGGATCGATACAATATTTAAAATATCTAATCTGAAGTTAGAATTGACCTACTTGACGGCCTTTGCATATTAGTTGGTGATAATAAATTATTTAAAAAACTTATTATTTTTCTGTATAAATCTAATTTTCTTCTGTATTCATTACAGTTGCATAGTATGTTATGTTCTTCATTATGTTGGTTACTTAATGCTAATCCTGATTCTATTAATTGTCTTTTGAGATTAAAAATTACTCTTTCATTTGTTAAATCTAATAATTCTAATTTATGTACTAATGATTCGATATTCATATTTTTAATTGTTTAAATCTTATTTTTTTGTTTTAAAGATATTATACCTTGTTATAAGCGAATATTTCAACAATCAAGATCCTTAATTAGCTTAAATCTATAATCATCATACCTAAATTTAATGGGTCCACCACGGTCTTCCCTTCTGTTCGTCTTCTTTTGTTACACCTGTTATGCCTCAGCTTTGCTCACACCTCAACACCCTTCTAGTAATGGTGAGCTTTCTGCATTCGTACATGTATGGTGTCCAATAGTTGACTTACTTGGAGAAGAGTAATAGAACTCCATTTTATTCAAGATATAATAATTATTACAACTTAAGGCTAACTAAGAACCTTGAAAGGGTTACTTAGCCGCTCATAGTTATTGGGTACAACATTTTTGGGTTTTGGGTTTTTCTAGAGAGGTTTTCTCTGGTAGAGTATTTCAGAGTAGAAAGCTCTGTATTTTTCAGTGTGTTTGTTATGATAATAAGAGTTCCTTTTATAGAATAAGGAATCCCTGTTTACAAGACTAAAATTATTATTTTACCCTTACTTTAATAATTCATCTGCTTTTTCTTTTTAAAGGATAGCCATTACTTTTTTCCTTGGCATATGCTGCCGACTAAGATGTGGGGTCTACATCTTTATTTTTGTAGTCTTCTGCCGACAACTGCTTTCTTTATTCTTCTTTGTTGTTTTTTGCCGACGGTTCCTTTGATGACGTTGATGATGACGCATCTTCATCTTCTCGATCTTTGATGCAGAGAATGCATCTATGGTCTTTGGTGGCTTTTCTGGCATAAAAGAAAAATACCTTCCTGGTTTCTTGACCAATTTCTAGGCTGTTGCAATTAAAATTAGTTTCATATTTGGTGATTTTTTCACCATCTTCTTCTGATAGAGCCATGTTGCTGTGAGAAATGATAATAACTTTACTAGTTGAATAATTTACTTTAATCTCAGTAGAATTGTTGATCTTTCTGAGTTCATAGTAAATTTGGCTTAACATTTGTCCTCTTAATACACAGAGTTCTTCTGTGTTGAATTCCTTTTCTGGAAGTGCCCTTGGTTTGGGAACCTCTCTGTTTGTGTTGGAAATCCCTATTTTGATGAAGTGGTAGGGACTAATACTTCCTTCTTCATTCCAGTCCATTAATGAACTAAAAAATCTAAGATAAACAAGTTTATCACCTGCTTTAATTTTCCTTCGGAAATTCTTAATTGCTCTTTTAAAATTTTCTGGGAAATAATTTAATTCACTTAAATTAATTCCTGGATAAATATTTTCTATTAATCCTGCATGAAATTCTTTATATACAAAAATTGGATCAGCTCCTTCCAATATGTTGAATTTACTACTTGTAGGAAATTCCTTGTCTGTAGTATAGAATTTCATATCTTCAATATGTTCTTGGGTAGATTTTCTGGCTAAATTATAGAGATTTAACCATTGTGGTTTGCTGAGGTTCCTGTATTGGTCTTTTTCATCTTCAATGACTGGTGTAGTTCTAGGAAATGTCTCCCTGAATAACACTGAATGTTTTGTTATTTTTGATGTCTCTGGTGGAGATGTTTCTCTAAATAGCACTGTAGGCCTTACTATTTTCCCAAGATTTGTCAATCTGCTTGGAATCATTGGTTGCTGTTGTAGTACCTCAGAATAATTTCTTACTATCTCCTCTGGAGTTATTAGTTTTGGTGTTTTGTAGTTGGCATAACTACCTTCTGCTTCTATCCTGTTGGTGAAGGCTCTGTGAGTTACTCTACTGATTCTTATAATAGATTTGTTGGCTTCTGCCCAGTTGTTATAAATTCCTGGTTTTGGGCCATTATAGACCACATAAACTTTTTTCTGTTCTTCTTTTTCTGCTTCATCTGCCCAATTGGGTTTAGAATTTTTTTGTGAACTGTTAGGTTCTTCCTTTTTTAAAAAAGATTCCTCATTTGAGGTTCTGCTTTGTTTTGAACAATTAAGTTCTTCCTGTTTTATTCCTGTCTCCTTAAGAGATTTCTCGAGATATAGCAACTCGAGTTGTTCCTGTAGGATTTTTATCTCCTTTTCTTTTATCTTGATCTTTATATCAAGATGTTCCATTCCTGAATTTAATGGGTCCACCACGGTCTTCCCTTCTATTCGTCTTCTTTTGTTACACCTGTTATGCCTTAGCTTTGCTCACACCTCAACACCCTTTTGGTAATGGTGAGCTTTCTGCATCCGTACATGTATGGTGTCCAATAGTTGACTTACTTGGAGAAGAGTAATAGAACTCCATTTTATTCAAGATATAATAATTATTACAACTTAAGGCTACCTAAGAACCTTGAAAGGGTTACTTAGCCGCTCATAGTTATTGGGTACAACATTTTTGGGTTTTGGGTTTTTCTAAAGAGGTTTTCTCTAGTAGAGTATTTCATAGTCAGTTAGTATTTCTGGTTTTATTATCTGTCCTAATTCCTTAAAAGTTTTATCTATTTCTATAAATTCATTTTGTCCATATATTGAACTATTATGACTATTTGTTAAAGAATATGCCACTAGATAGTGTATTGAAAATAGGTGATTTCCTTCTTTCATTAAATCTCCTCTTTCGAATTCATAAGCTAGGTTTAATACTTGATTTAAATTTTTATCTTGTATATTTATAACAAATCTAGGATATGCTGTAAATTTTAGTTTTTGGTATCCTAAATTTCCATGGATCATTCCTAATAAAGCATCTTGTCTATTTATTATTCTTTTGTCTAATAATGCTATTTTTATTGGTGTATCTATTCCTTCTCTAAAATGAGCTTTTATTAGTATTTGGATTCCTTCTAAATGGATGTATCCAATTTTTCCTTTATCCTTACTAGGAATTTTTGATAATTTGTTTACTATAATTTCTTTATCAATTAATGGTATGTTATACCTTCCTTTTGCATCTGTAATTTTAATACTCATTTCTATATTTTTTCTAGGAAATATTTTTCTTAATAAAAATGATGGGTCTTTAAATCCATCTCCTTCTTTAAAATTTAATTTTGCTTTTTGATTTTCTTCAAATTTCTTTTTACTTATTACCATTTCTTGTGAAAAACATCATGAGATGTCTTCTATTTTTATATTCAATATTTCTTGGTTTATTTCCTCTTCTATTTTTTTTATATAAACCTTAGGGGTATTCATGTAAGTGTTAAATTTAACTTCTGTTATATTTTTAAGGATATTTTTCAATTTTTCTAAACCTGAAGGGTATTTCTGAAGATTCCTTATACCTTTTGGGTATTTTTGATTTTTTCCCATAGTTTTACTAAACTTACAACTTTATTGCCAATTTTTAATTTTTTTTAAAAGGTACAATTCGTTGTTAGTTTCATTTAAAGAACGTAATTAGCTAACTTACATATCTCCAACTTTTAGCACTATTATATGCGCACTATTTTAATACACAAATTGTACAAACTTTTTATTATTTTTTAAGCTATCATATTAAATATTACATTAAAAAAAATATTTTTTATAAAATATAATATATATTTTTTAATTAATTCATTCACTAAAATGTATATTTCTTTATAAAATAGAATATCTTTTATTTTTCTTTTTAATTAATTCCTTAACATCGAATATGTTGTATTTAATAATTTTTTTAAATTTTAAAT
Organism: Hippophae tibetana; assembly: GCA_037013495.1. Lineage (NCBI taxonomy): Eukaryota > Viridiplantae > Streptophyta > Magnoliopsida > Rosales > Elaeagnaceae > Hippophae > Hippophae tibetana. The sequence goes on from CM072812.1 coordinate 33,828,243, forward strand.
CATATACTTAATTTTAATTTATAATAAAAAATTTAATAATATTTTTAAAATTTTTTTATTAAAAAAATAACGTATGAATAATATGACGTCAAATAGTTTAAAATTTAACACAATACTATTGATTGCACCATTTTTGTTACAAAATTTGGCTTTGAGTTAGTTCAAATTTTGAACCAAATTTTGCATGAGTTTCCCTAAGTAAGTCCATGTCAGATAAGTTACCTACATAATTATCTCAAAATATTAAGTATATCTTGATGAAATTTTGAAGAATTATTATATATGAGAATAACATAAATGATTATGTTGTATAGTGGTAGAATAAATGATTATAGAACATAGTTATTTGTGTGTATAATTATGTTTTAACGTAATAATGTTTTTTTGTAATAATGATGTTTTTTTTATTATTTCAAAATTATTACCGTTAATAGGAATATAGATAAATATAAGATTATTTTGTATAATTGTAGTGTAAGCCGAACATATATCAAACAAAAATATCTCTCTTCTGAAATTATTTTTCATGATATGAGAGCATTCATCTTTGAGAAACACCGATCTCCTTTTTGGAAAGGCCATCGATTGAGGGTGAGACATCTGTTAAAGAACATGATATCCAGCTGGTGACAACCAACACACCAGCTGGAAGCAGCCACCAAGCTGTTGGTGAGGAAGGATAGGCTGTCCAAGAACATGCCTCTCCATAATTGTGTTTATTTTTAATTATTACAATTTTTCTTTTCTTTTGTATAAATAGGTTGTAAACATTCGTTTATTCATCATCAATAAATCCAATTCTTACATGGTATCAGAGCTTAGGAAACAATTCCCAGAAAAAATCAGCTCATAGAAATTTTTCCAATTTTTCCTCAATCTGTTTTTTTTTTCCAAAACCAATTTCGATTCACAAAATAATTTCAATTTCATCCCAGAATATTATTCAAAAAAATCCGAGCAATCTGCAATTAAAATCAAGCCAAAATACCTATCCACGCGCTCACACGCGCCATTTTTAATCTCGCCGGCGTTCCACGCGCCTCGCCGGAGACGCACGCTCCAACACGTGCCAGCTGCTGAAGAAGACGATTCCAACGACACGTCGTCACTCGCCCGCTGAAACAAACGACACGTCGTTCACTCGGCGCTGAAATAAACGACGCATCGTTTTCTCGGTCTGGTCCGGTCTGGTTCGGTCTTCATCCGGTTCAGTGCTTCACCGTTGCAGCCGCCGTTCCAGCCACTCCAGACGCCGGTTCACCCACTTTCCGACCGGTTCTGCGGCTGAAATTTCCGGTTCTGTAATCCTTGACTCATTTTCTATAAGATAGAGCATATTTCAGTACATTATTTATTTCATAAATAGTCATTATTGTCTAAAACACACTTAAACCTATCCCGTTCTTTCAAATTTATTCAACCAAAAATGTCTATGACTACCAATACCAACCCTACTTTACCAAAATGGTATGATGATCCTAGTCATTCTTTATATTTACACCACTCAGACCAACCAGGCATGGTCCTTGTAGCTCAATCCTTAAACCAAGAAAACTATCACATTTGGAGTCATGCAATGCTCATGGCTCTAATAACCAAAAACAAAGAAGGATTCATTGACGGCACAATCAAAAGGCCATCAACAAACCTTGAAGCAGAAATCAAACAATGGACTCGCTGCAATATTCTTGTCAAAGGATGGATCCTCAACACCATATCACCCAAAATTGCAGAAAGTGTCATGTATAGTGATACTGCATATGAGCTATGGGAAGAATTAAAGGAACGCTTTTCGCACACCAACAGCGTGCACCTATTCCACATTGAACAAGAGATCCATGATTGCATGCAAGAAGGTGTGAGCATTGGCGAATACTATACCAAATTGAAAAGTTTATGGGATAGTCGTGATGCACTATGTCCTCTTCCACACTGTGGAGGAAATGCTGGAAGAGAATTACAAGAATATCAACAAAAGCAGCGAACCATAAAGTTTCTCATGGGCCTTAATACGGTTTACACATCAGCACGCGGACAAATCTTGCTCATGGAACCATTACCTACAGTAAATAAGGTATATTCACTTATTGTTCAAGATGAAAAGCAAAGAGCTGTCTCCACTCAAAGCATAGGAAGGATGCCAGAAGCTGCCGCACTCGTTGCCAGAGATAGTCGTCCACAATATCCTTAGAAAAATTACCCACCAAGGAACCCACATCTCAAGTGCAATAGATGCAACAATATAGGTTATAATTCTGAGAATTGCCGAAGTCACCTCAAATGTGATTTTTGTGGTCTCAATGGACACATTTTTGAAAACTGCCGAAAGCATCTCAAATGTAATTTCTGTGGTTTAAATGGACATGACATCAACATGTGTCGGAAGAAAGGAGTAATTCAAGATAAGAGAAACACAAGTTATGGCTTCCCTTCCAAAGCTCATCATACTGACTTTCAGGAAAGCTGCTCCGACACAAAGACACCATCCCACAATCTTACATCTGCCCAATATCAAGAGCTCTTTACACTTCTCAATCAATCCAAATCAGGTAGCATGGCAAATCAAGTGACTACTTCTTCAGGTAACACATTATGTGCAACTGTTTTCCATTCAGAAACTCGTTGGATTTTTGATACAGGGGCAACTGATCACATGGTCTGTTCCCAAAACCTTATGAGCTCTAGCATTCCAGTCACTAATCGACATGTGCATTTACCTGATCATTCTCTTGCCCGTGTCACACATATTGGCACTGTGCATTTCTCAAATAATTTTATACTCCATAATGTCTTGTGTGTTCCCTCCTTCAAATTAAACTTAGTTTCAGTAGCCAAACTAACTCAAACCTCATTTTTCCATGTCACCTTCACTAATAGTATGTGCTTTGTTCAGGACAAATGCTCAGGGAAGACGATTGGGATGGGAACTGAGAAAGCAGGACTCTACTACCTGACTATTTCTGAAAAGGCTGGATGTTTCTCTGTTTCAAACACTGTTTCCACCAACTCTCATCTATGGCATCAACGACTTGGTCATTTATCTAATAACAGTTTGCGTGTAATTTCTCTTTCCATCAACACACCTTTTTGTTCCATTAGTGATTGTTCTATTTGTCCATTAGCTAAGTAAACACGTAATCCATTTCCTTTAAGTTCCATCAATACAAAAGCACCTTTTGAAATGATTCATGTTGATATTTGGGGTGGTTATCACATTCCAGCACTTAATGGAGCACGTTATTTTCTCACTATTGTTGATGACTACTCAAGATGCACATGGGTCTATCTCTTACATACTAAATCTGATACACGTACATTTCTTACCACCTTCATCAATCTTGTTGAAACACAATTTTCATCCAGAGTTAAAATCATTCGTTGTGACAATGGATCAGAATTCTCTATGACCCAGTTGTTTTCTACCAAAGGAATCCTTCATCAAACTAGTTGTGTCTCTACCCCTCAACAAAATGGTGTTGCTGAACGTAAACACCGTCATCTTCTCAATGTTGCTCGTTCATTACTCTTCCAAGCCAATCTTCCTAAACAATTCTGGGGAGATTCCATTCTTACAGCCACATACCTCATAAATCGTACTCCAACACTTGTTCTCAAGGGTAAAACACCATTTGAAGTCCTTTTTCACAAAACTCCTAGGTATGAACACCTTCGTGTTTTTGGTTCCCTTTGCTTTGTCTCTACACATCATGATCGACTTACCAAGTTTGATGCTAGGTCACATAAATGCATATTCATTGGGTATCCATCTGGGATCAAAGGTTATCGTGTCTACAATCTGGAAACAAACAAGACTTTAGTGTCTCGTGATGTTATCTTTCATGAACATGTATTTCCTTATTTCACTTCCGCTGTCAACACTCCAACTCTATTTCCTCCATCAGAAGATACTATTTATGATGACCTACCCAACATTCGTCAATCAACCAATCCAAATATATCACTTGATCATACACCATCTGTCCTTCCAACAATCAACTCAAACACTCTTCATCTTCAAAATTCATCTCCAGAAACATCATCGTCAACTTCTCCACCACACATAATTCCTCCAACACCAGTCACACATAGGCTTCATCGATCCACCAATGTTCCTAGCTACCTTCAAAAATATCATGTAGAAGCTTCCCTACCTTCTCGGTCCTTCCCTTCGTCTCACTCAGCATCGTCCAAAGACAAAGGTACTTCTCATTCTTTATCTCATGTACTTACCTATGACCAATTATCACCTGCACATCGTGCTTTTGCTACTTCTATTTCCATTCTCAGGGAACCAACCACTTTTGCTGAAGCTTTCAATGATCCAAATTGGCGGCTTGCCATGAAACAAGAACTGGATGCTCTTGAAACTAATGACACTTGGACGCTTCAACAACTTCCTCCAAACAAGAAACCAGTTGGTTGTAAATGGGTCTACAAAATCAAGTATAATCCTGATGGTTCTGTGGAACGATACAAGGCTCGGTTAGTGGCCAGAGGATACAGTCAGATTGAAGGTTTTGACTACCAAGAAACTTTTGCACCAGTAGCCAAACTTGTCACTGTTCGGCTTCTCCTTGCCGTTGCTGCTATTCAAAATTGGCATCTTCGACAACTCGATGTCAACAATGCTTTTCTCTATGGTGATCTTCATGAAGATGTTTACATGTCCCTTCCACCTGGATTCGGACGAAAGGGGGAAACACGAGTATGTAAGCTACATAAATCTTTGTATGGACTCAAACAAGCCTCACGACAGTGGTTCATCAAACTATCAACAACGCTTAAGCTAGCTGGTTTTAACCAATCCAAGTATGATCACTCACTGTTCGTCCGAACCCATGGTAATTCCTTCTCTACTCTCCTTGTCTATGTAGATGATATAATCATAACAGGAAACAATATACAAGACATTGAAGAAACTAAGAATCATCTCATGAGCCAATTCAAGCTTAAAGATCTCGGTGAATTAAAGTATTTTTTGGGCATAGAAGTTTCACGTTCCAGGAAGGGAATTGTTCTGTCACAACGCAAGTACGCACTTGAAATATTGGAGGATATGGGTTATCTTGGTGCCAAATCTGCAAATTCACCTATGGAACAAAATTTATCCCTCAGCAAGGTTGAAGGGGAATTCATCAGTAATCCAACATCCTATCGAAGACTTGTTGGGAGATTAATATACTTGACCATCACAAGGCCCGACTTAGTGTATGCCGTGCACATTCTCAGTCAATATATGGATAAACCACGACAACCACATTTGGAAGCAGCTCAACGAGTGCTACGATATGTCAAGAACACACCAGGGCAAGGTCTCTTTTTCTCAGCAACTAGTTCATTACAACTAAATGCTTTTTGTGATGCAGATTGGGCAAAATGCACAGATACAAGACGATCAACCACAGGATATTGTATGTTTCTTGGAAACTCGCTAATTTCTTGGAAGACTAAGAAACAAAATACAGTCTCACGATCAAGTGCAGAAGCAGAATATCGCTCTATGGCAGTAACATGTTGCGAAGTAACCTGGTTACGATATATTCTGGATGATTTGGGTATCAAACACTCCCAACCAACCAAGTTATATTGTGACAATCAAGCAGCTCTTCACATTGCATCAAATCCAGTGTTTCATGAGCGAACTAAACACATAGAGATCGATTGCCATCTAGTAAGAGAAAAGATTCAAGCTGGAATGATCAAAACTTATCATATCTCTACATTAGAGCAACCAGCAGATATATTTACCAAATCCCTGAGTTTTCCACAATTCTCAAGCTTACTTAACAAGTTAGGAATAATTAACATATATTCTAACTTGAGGGGGAATGTTAAAGAACATGATATCCAGCTGGTGACAACCAACACACCAGTTGGAAGCAGCCACCAAGCTGTTGGTAGGGAAGGATAGGCTGTCCAAGAACATGCCTCTCCATAATTATGTTTATTTTTAATTATTACAATTTTGCTTTTCTTTTGTATAAATAGGTTGTAAACATTCGTTTATTCATCATCAATAAATCCAATTCTTACAACATCTTCCTCATTCTTTCTCATCTTGCCCAGAGCTTTACTTGCTCAGAATCTGTAACAGTTGAGGATTTGGGTGTTGGTAATTAAGGAAGATGGGTATAAGAAAGTAGATGAATCAGTGCGATCTTTATTTTGAGGATGTCACTTTAATTTATTCTCTTTTCTTGGATAATTGAAGCATTAGTGGTCTAATGTACGAGGAAACCAGAGGAATTTTTTTTGAAGTTTTTTTTTTTGGAAAATATGATTCATGACGCTGTGACTTATATTGAGCACGTAAAAGAAAGACTGTGACTGCCATGGATGTGGTATACGCATTGAAGCGTCAAGGAAGGACTCCTACAGTAAAAGTGGTTACGGCTTTTTTTTTTGTAATTTGACTTTTTTATTCGAATGTAAAATTATTATTTTCTATTAACAACGAAGAATCCCTTCTTCTATATATATATATATTTGTCTATTTCTTAATTAAACAAGTCTTAATAAAGTGTTGTTATAACACTTGCTATATATTAGTTTTTATTTGGAAATTGATTGTAAAAACTTAGAATTATTTATTGTTACTAAAAATTGGGAGATATTATAACTCAAAGTGAAGAAACAAGTAGAGTTTTTAGATTAAGTAAAGAATTTTATAATCTAAATAGAGATCCATATTTTTTATAAAGTTTAGATTATCTTAAAATGGTGCTTGTAACGACACCTTTGATTGGAGGAAATTACCTAACTTGGAACAGATCTATGAAGATTGTTCTTGGAGCGAAGTTGAAGCTGGGTTTCATTGATGGTAGGATTCCAATGCCTAGTGAAAAAAATCCAGAGTATGAACTATGGACAAAAGTTAACTATATGATAACTTCTTGAATACTTAATTACATATCCAAGGATCTTGTTGATAGTTTTTTTTATACAACTACAACCAAAGAGTTATGAGATGAGATAGCTGAAAGATATGGTGAGAATAATGGGCCCTTGCTTTATCAGTTTCAAAGAGACATTGCTTCAATATTTCAAGGTAATGATTCTATTGCAAAATATTATGGGAAACTAAAACGCCTATGGGATGAATTTTCTTGCTTGTCTTTACCTCCTTGCACATGTGGAGCTACAAAGGTAATTTCATATTTTTACTCTATGAATAGACTGATGCAATTTCTTATGGGATTAAATGAATGCTACGACCCTACTAGAAATCAAATTCTGGTTATGGATCCATTGCCAACTATGAATCGTACTTATTCAATGCTTCTTAGTGTTGAGAAATAGAAAGAAGTTCATGTTAATTTCAATGAAAGCATTTAAGTTGTTGGATTACTAACCAGAACTCAAGTGAGAATGAATCAATTTAAGAAAGAAACTTATATGAAAGGAGCTGATGTTAAGAAGAAAGAAAATGAGACTAAGGTCTATGAACATTGTAGAATGAAAAGGGCATTGAAAGGATACTTGTTTTAAAATTCATGGAGTTCCATACTGGTATAAGGAATTAAAGGGTCAACAGAAGAAATGTACTAACAAAGCTATGTTAAATATGGTTGACAGTCCACTTGATTATGAAGATATGAATGCAGCTAGAGGAGAGAAACAAGGTGATTTAGCTAATCTAGTTCAACAAGAGTTGATGAAGTTGATCAAGAGTAAGATGACTGTGGATGGTAACTATACGAATTTTGTCAATTTCAATAATTCTGCAGGTAACACTTTCTCCCTTCAATGTACTTTAAGTTTTGCTACTAGTACTATTGAGTTGTTGAAAAATGGTACTTGGATAGTGGACTCAGGGGCCACCAATCACATGTCAGGCGTTAGAAATTTTTTTAGCAATCTAAGAAAACCTAAAAGACCTTTACCACTTTATTTACCAGATGGATTTTTGAAATATGTTCATAGTATAGGAGACATTAATCTTCCAAATAAAATTTGCCTAAAAAATGTCTTATACATACCAAGTTTTAAATTTAATCTTATATCTGTTCAAAAACTTGGTCACCTTGCCCAAATGAAATTTCATTTTACACCAACTACTTGTATTCTGTAGGACCTTCAGACTAAAGAGATTCTGGCAATAGGAAAAGCTCTAGGGAGCCTCTATGTTTTAGATACTACAAGTTTTCAAGATTTTAATTGTAATAGCTTTATTAAAAATATTGAATTTCTAAAATTAAATCCTCATGGATTGAATTGTAGTGATGCAATTTCTATTAATGAAAAGAAAAGATTTCTTAAAACTCAATTGTGGCATAATAGATTGGGACACTTTCCTATAGATGTTATGAAACACAATATTTTTTTAAAGAACATGATTTTAATTTTTTTTGAACAATGTGAAGTTTGACACAAGTCCAAACAACAAAGATTACATTTTCCCATTAGTCATACTAGATCATCACAACCTTTTGAAATGATTCAGTTAGACTTATGGGGACCTTATGACCACGTCTCTATTGAAGGAGTGAGATATGTTCTAACTATTGTTGATGACCATACAAGGGCCACATGGACTTACCTCATGACCCACAAAAGCCAGACCAATTCATTTTTACCAACTTCGTCAATATGATTCATACACAGTATGGAAAATAGATTAAACTCATAAGAAGTGACAATGGTATAGAATTCACAAATTCAGAATTTCAATCATTCATTTTTAGTAAAGGAATAATTCATCAAAAATCATGTCCTTATACTACTCAACAAAATGGGGTAGTAGAAAGGAAACACAAACATTTCTTGCAAATAGCTAGAGCTCTCATATTTCAAGCAGGCTTACCAAAGAAATTTTGGGATTCTTCAATCCTTATGACACTCACATCATAAATAGACTTCCATCATCAATTTTAAATTGGAAAACACCCGTAGAAATACTTCTCTCAAAACCACCAGATTATTCAAACCTTAGAGTCTTTGGATGTTTGTGCTATGTGACAAATGTTTTACCAAATAAAGACAAATTTACTGGAAGAGCTTTTAAGTGTATATTTCTTGGATACGTTTAATCTCAGAAGGCATTTCGAGTTTATGATTTGGAAAAACATAAATTATATGTTTCAAGAGATGTAAAATTTTATGAACAAAATTTTCCTTGTAAAGCTGAAAATAGCAGTATCGAAAACATAGAACAAGATGTCTTACCTCTTCCTATAAGTGAAAATGACACTGAACCAATAATCTTAACCAAAGACCACTCACCCTCTATACCTATAATTGATCAAAATATTTCAGATGATTCATCTGCTCCTCATAATGATCATGATTTGCCTAATTCCATAGAAGAATATTCTGATAAAACCAAATAACTAATGAAATTCAAAAACACAATACCAGAATTAGAAGTAAGCCAACATGGATGGCAGATTATGTTCTTAATTTAGTTATCCAATCCTCAGATAGAATCTCTTATCAGTCACAGGCTCTCAGAACATATACTCCACAAACCTTCCATTTTATAAAATCTCCTATATTTTCTGATACTTACATGTCATTTTTGGCAAATATGTCCAATGTTCAAGAACCAAGTTCTTACAAACAAGCCAATACTAGTGCAGAATGGATAGAAGCCATGAGTCAAGAGCTGAATGTGCTTGAAAAGAACAATACATGGGAGTTAGTATACTTGCCAGAAAATAAGAAAGCAATAAGATCAAAATGGGTTTATAAAATGAAGCTAAAACTTGATGGAAGTATGGATAGACACAAAGCAAGATTGGTTATAAAGGGGTTTAATCAAATTGAAGGAATAGATTATTTTGAAAGTTTTTCTCCTATAGCCAAAATTGTTATGGTTCGAATTCTACTTGTTGTTTCAACTTCTAAAGGGTGGCCAATTCATCAATTAGATATAAATAATGCTTTCCTACATGGCTTCTTGAATGAAGATGTCTATATGTTACCCCCTGAAGGATACAACAAGGCTAAAATTAATCAAGTTTGCAAATTAAAAAGATCACTATATGGACTCAAGCAAGCCTCAAGAGAGTGGAATGTCGAATTCTGTGAGAAAATAACTTGTTTTGGATTCACACAATTAGCTCATGACAATTGTTTATTTATCAAAGAAACTGAATCTTCTTTTATGGCTTTGCTCATTTATGTAGATGATGTTCTTTTAACAGGAACTTCAGAGAAAGAGATCGAATTGGTTAAGAAACATTTAAATCATCAATTCACTATTAAAGATCTTGGTTATGCAAAATATTTTCTTGGATTAGAAATTGCAAGAGGCTCCTCTGGAACTGTCATAAATCAACGAAAATATCTGCTAGATATTCTTTATGATTCAAGTCTTCTTGGAGCTAAACGAGCAAAGACATCTTTTCCCAAAGGTCAGAAATTGGTTGCTGAAAAGGGCTCTCCTCTTCTTAAGCCAGAGAAATATTGGCGTTTAATTGGGAAACTATCAGTCGACCAGATATAAGTTATCCGGTACAACAATTGAGTCAATTTGTCAATACCCCTTGCAAGACTCGTTGGGATGCAGCCATGCATTTACTGAGATACCTAAAAGGGTGCCCATCCAAAGGGTTATTTTATCCTAGTCACAATGGTCTTCATTTGCAAGCTTATAGCGATGCTGATTGGGCATCTTGTCTCGACACTAGAAAGTCTTTAACAAGTTTTTGCATATTCTTAGGTTCATTTCTCATCTCCTGGAAAACTAAGAAGCAAACTACTATTTTTCGATCTTCGGTTGAAGTAGAATATCGTAGTTTAGCTGCAATAGTCTGTGAGGTACAATGGATTTCATATATTTTGAAAGACTTCAAGATTGATTCACATACTCCCATTCACATCACAAAAAATCCAGTGTTCCATGAAAGAACGAAGCACCTGGATATTGACTGTCACTTGGTTAGAAATCATTTCAAAGAAGATTTCATTAAACCACAGCATGTGTCCTCACAAGAACAAGTAGCAGATATGTTCACCAAACCCTTATCAGCTCCTCAATTTAGCAAGTTAATGTTCAAGTTGTGTTTGTATGATATCCATCAAACTCCAACTTGAGAAAGGGATGAAAAATTATTATATATGGGGATCACACAAATGATTATGTTGCATAGTGGTAGACCAAACGATTATGCAACATAATCATTTGTGTGTATAATTATGTTTTAATGTAATAATGTTTTTTTTGTAATACTGATGTTTTTTGTTATTATTTCAAAATTATTAACGTTAATAGGAATATAGATAAATATAAGATTATTTTGTATAATTGTAATCTAGGCAGAACATATATCAAACAAAAATATCTCTTGTTCTGAAATTATTTTTCAGATTTGTAAGCTGATTATATTTTATCAGCTAAAAAATGACTTTATGTCTAACATTTTAAAAAATTTGTGAATGAATATAACTTTGTAAGTTTTGGATCTTACTAAACCATATTTGTAAGTTTGTCGACGTTATTACGAATTTTTCTTGTATTTAATCTTTTTTAACTTTTAAATTTCTTTAAATTAATAATATTTTTGGATTTTATTTAAGAAAAATATCAATTTTAATAGCATATCAACTCTTTTTTTTAAAAAGAACGGTAGAATGTATTATAAGAGGGAGGGAAGGAGTGGTGATAGTTGTAGAAAGAAAAAAAATATTGTATTTTGTGTCACTTTTAGCTAATGTTTAAATATCGAGATTTAAATTTTAAAAAAAATATCGAAGATAATATCGCCGTTAATGAAATTTTTTTTTTTTTTTACAAAAGATGAAAACTCTATCAATTTTTTTAAATAAAACTTCATTAAGTACTATAACAATCAATTACTTATATTTTAAACTAGTTTTCTTTAATGCATGTATTTGTAAAATTTCTTTGTGTTCATTTTTATCAATAAGTTAATTAATTAATTAAAAACTTCATTAATACTATAATTAAAAATCTTGAAGCTGAACTAGGCAATCTCTAACAGGATATATATATGATACTTGAGCTCAAAAGAAATGTCTCCAGCTTTAAGAGCAACTCATGTTAGGAGAATCATAATAACAATTCGAACTTAATCAAGTTTTAAAAAGCAAAATTAAGTCTATTTTCTTTCTTTGTGTGAATTTTTTAGGGAAAAAATAAATAGAGCTCAAAATGAAACATGCACAAAATCAACACAACTAATTTACGTAAAAAAACCTTCCCGGTGTAGGAAAGAAACAATCACGACACTCCTCTCCAAAACTTCCACTATCAAGAAATAATTGTACAAAAGTTCTCTCTAGGTAAAACTAAGGCAAACAATCAACAATATCATCAAGAATACAACTTTTTGGAAACTAACAATTATTTCAAGAAAATGGAAAGATCTAACCCAATTTTGTAGCCACTGTTCAAGGGCCATATTTTCCTATTCCAGTGATCCAAATCCAAATCCCATCGTACATATTAAATAATCTTGAGTCGTGAACCTGCTTGCAAATTTTAGCTCAGTTTTCTGCTACAACTCTTATTTTTTCTTGCTGAAATTCACCCACAGCAAACCCTAAATGAGTTTATTAATTAATCAAGAAAATAACAATTTTGTCTCTTCTTTCTCCATGGGCCATTAAGCCACATGGGCTTCTTTGGGTTTCTCCAAATAAGAGAGAAACCCAACAAATCTCCCCCTTTCCCGATTAGATGGAGGGATCTACCAACCAGGAAATTGAACAACAAACTTCAAGTTCTTCTCTTAATACTGCTTTTGTCAGCATGTCAGATCCATTCTCATCAGTATGGATTTTCTCAAGTTCAAGCAACTTATTGTTAAGAGTATCCCTTATTCAATGATACTTTACATCAATATGCTTTGATCTTGAGTGAAACACCGAGTTCTTCGCTAGGTGAATATAACTCGGATTATCACAGAACAACACATATTTCTGTTTCTTGAAACCAAGTTCTCTCGAGAACTATTTCATCCACAAAAACTTCTTACAAGCTTCTGTTGTAGAAAGTGCAACACATTTTTGCAATCTTAACTACCAAAAGACTACTCGACCAGAGAAAGTAATTAGATAACCTGAAGTAGACTTACGAGAATATTCATCTCTTGCCAAATCTGAATGAGTGTATCCAACTAACATTGGTTTTTCACTTCTAAAGCTAAATGTTAACTTGGAAGTACCTTGAAGATATCTCATAATACATTTTACTGCATCTCAATGCTCTCTTCCTGGATTTGAAAGAAAACGACTAACAACTCCAATTGCATGAGCTATGTTTGGCCTCATACACACCATTGAATACATTAAGCTTCCTATTGTTGAGGCATATGGAACCTTTTCCATATCTTCCTTCTCTTTATCTATTGAAGGGCCTTGACTCAGTCTCAACTTAAAATGGTTAGATAAAGAAGAAGAAATCACTTTAGTTTTATCCATATGAAACCTTTCAAGTACCTTGTTGATATACCGTTCCTGTGACATGTACAACTTTTTTCCTTTCTTGTCTTGAAAAATTCAAATACCAAGAATTTGTTTTGCTGGCCCCAAGTCCTTCATGGCAAAGGACTTACTCAACTGCTTCTTGAAATTATCAATCCTTGAAGAATTTCTGCCAACAATCAACATGTCATCAATATAGAGCAATAAAATGATAAAATCATCATAAGAGAATTTCTACACAAAAACACAATGATTAGAAGTAGTCTTTTTGTAACCATGCTTCCCCATAACTGACTCAAACTTCTTATACCATTATATAGGTTCTTGCTTCAACCCATAGAAGCTTTTCTTTAACTGACATACATAATCCTATTTTTCTTTAACCTCAAAACCCTATGGTTGCTCCATATAAATATCTTCCTACAACTTACCATGAAGAAAGGCATTTTTCACATCCATTTGCTCAATTTCTAAATCCAAGCTTGCTGCTAGACCTAGAACAACACGTATGGAAGACATCTTCATAATAGGAGAGAAAATATCATCAAAATCAATACCTTTTCTCTGACCGAATCCCTTGATGAACAGTCTAGCTTTGTATCGTGGATGTGAACTATGTTCCTCTTGCTTCACACTGTAGACCCATTTGTTCTTCAGAGCTCTCTTACCATTAGGCAACTTTACCAGCTCAAATGTGTGATTGTCATATAGTGACTACATCTCATCTTCCATAGCACTAACCCAGTGTGCCCTGTTTCCATCTTCCATCCTTCAGCATAACATTGCGGTTCTCCCTCATCTGTCAATAACACATACTCATTTGTATCATATCGTGTGGAAGGACGTTAGTCTTTGGTAGATCTCCTGGGTGGAATTTCTGGTTCTGGCAACTGATCAGTAGTCTGGTGATCTGTTTTATCTTGCATATCTGCATCATCTGAACCTTGTTGGTCATCTTGAAAATTTTGTTCCATCTGTACTGATAAAGGAACCAGATCTAGGTCAATCAGATCATTACTATACTGATGGACTTCTTTTTCTATCTTCTCAACATCTTGTATAGATTGATCTTCTATAAACACAACATCACGAATCCTTACCAGTTTCTTCTCAACTGGATCATAAAATCTGTATCCAAATTCATCCAGACCATAACCAACAAAGATACAATGTTGTGTCTTCACATCGAGCTTAGATCTCTCATCTTTTGGTATATGCACAAATGCCTTGCAACCAAAAACACGGAGATGATCATAAGAAGCATTTTTACTAGTCCAAACTCTATTTGGTACATCAAAGTGAAGAGAAACACATGATGTGAGATTAAGAACATGTACAATTATATTCAAAGCCTCACCCCAAAAAGATCTTGGCAACTGAGTCTGCGAAAGAAGACATCTTACTCTTTCAACCAATGTCCTATTCATTCTCTCAGCCAACCCATTTAACTGAGGAGTCTTGGGAGGTGTCTTTTGATGTCGAATGCCCTGGTGCTTGCAATACTCATCAAAATGACCTGAATACTCTCCCCCATTATCTATTCTGATACACTACAATTTCTTCCCAGTCTGTCTCTCAACTAAGGCTTGAAATTGTTTAAACACATCTAATACTTGATCTTTGCTCTTCAAAGTGTACACCCATAAATTTCTTGAACAATCATCTATGAAGGTCACAAAATAATTGGCACCACCCAAAGTTCTTGTTTTCATAAGACCACATACATCTGAATGTACCAAATCAAGTATGTATTGTTTTCTTGAAGGATGAGAACTCTTGAAAGAACTCTATTTTGCTTCCCTACCAAACAATGAGTACATCTTCTTAAAAAAATATCATTCATTCTAGAAAGAAGATTCTTTTTAGTCAATACTGCCAAGCCTTTCTCACTCATGTGGGCAAATCTCTTATGCCACAATTTTGATGTGAGCTCATCTGTCACAGCATTAATAGCGCCTTTGAAGAGTCTTGCCTGCAGTATATACAAACTAGAATGCTTGTTCCCACGAGCAACAACCATATCATCTTTAGTAAGTTTCCATTGACCATTATTAAAGGTATTACAATATCCTTCATCATCAAGTTTACCTATAGAGATTAAGTTCAAATGAATTTCAGAATTATGCTTTACCCCTCTAAGAAGTAGTCTCGTGCCATTATTCATCTCCAAACACACATCTCCAATACCAATGACTTTAACCAAGCCATCATTACCCAACTTCACTGTCCCAAAGTCACCTGCTGTATAGAATGTAAAGAAGTCCTCTCGAGATGTAGCATAAATGGAGGCTCCACTATCAATAACCCAACTAATCTTATGACATGCAACATTGACAACATCTTCATTATAAGCAACGAGAAAGTCTTCTGAACTAGCGATGACAACTCGATCATTTTCCTTGCCAATATCACCCTCTTGTTCTTTGTCTTTCTTATTGTTATCCCGCTTCAACTGTCTACAATATTTCTTGATGTGCCTTTTCATGCCATAATGATGACACTAAAAATTAGTAAACCTATTGGACTTGCTTCTTCCTTTTTCTTTTCTCTTGAAACCTGTGCTTTTACTCTTCCCTCTTCTTTTTGTAACCAAAAACTCTGACTACTGAGAAGACACATGTAATTTTCTTCTCATTTCTTCATTCAAAATACTACTCTTAGCTAGATCTATATTGATTATGCCATTTGGAGTTGAGTTACTTAATGACATTCTAAATGTTTCCCAAGAGTCTAGCAACGTAGCCAATAAACACAACCCCTGAATCTCATCATCAAACTTGATACCCATTCCAGCTAACTGATTGATTATTCCTTGGAACGTATTCAAGTGATCTATTAACGGAGTTCCATCTTCGTACCTTAAAGCCATCAACTACTTTATGAGAATCATTTTATTATTTCTTATTTTTCGAGCATACAACTCCTCAAGTTTATTCCAGAGTGACCATGCATGTATTTCCCCACTAATATGATTCAAAACATTATCATCTACCCACTGCCTTATATATCCACAGACTTGTCGATGTAACAAAATCCATTCTTCTTCAGACAACTTTTCTGGCTTCTTAGAGATAAACACGGTAAATGAAACTGTTTGACATAAATGAGATCTTCCATTTTTTCTTTCCAAGTGTGATAATTAGAACCATTCAAAGTAATCATTCTACACAAATTTGTTTCCATTATTTAACACAATAAGTTCAATAATAATAACCACAACTTTGATACCACTTTGTTAGGAGAATAACAATAACAATTCGAACTTAATCAAGTTCTAAAAAGTGGAATTAAATTTATTCTCCTTCTTTGTGTGAATCTTTTAGGAAACAAATAAATAGAATTCAAAATAAAATATGTACAAAACTTTCACTATCAAGAAATAATTGTACAAAAGTTCTCTCTAGATAAAACTAGAAGTAAACAATCAATAACATTATCAAGAATACAACTTCTTGGAAACTAAAAATTATTTCAAGAAAATGAAGAGATCTAACCAAATTTCGTAGCCACTGTTCATGGCCCATATTTTTCCATTACGGTCAGCCAAATCCAAATCCCACCGTACATATTAAATAATCTTGAGTCTTGAACTTGTCTGAAAAATTTCAGCTCAATCGGACCACAAACGACTTTTCATCGGAACACTTAATGAAGACTTGATGGAGAGGAGAAAAACTGAAAAATTGCTCAGTTTTCTGATGCTGCTCTCTAGTTGCTACAACTCTTATTTTTGTTGCTGAAATTAACGCACACCAAACCTTAAATGAGTTTATTAATTAATCAATTAAATGATAATTTTATCCCTTTTTTCTCCGTGGGTCATTAAGTCAACCTGAGTTTCTTTAGGCTCTTTCAAATAAGAGGGAAACCCAACAACTCAATGAACAATTAATAAGACATGAGCTTATTTGGAAACAGAAGTTGAGAGAAATATGGATAAAAGAGGGAGATAAGAATGCTAAATTTTTTCACCTGTCCACGCTTTTTAGAAGAAGAAAGAGCACTATCTGGCCTATTCAAAATGATGTTGTAAATTGGATACAAGGGAATCATTTTCAGAACATATTCCATTCGATGAAATCCCTTGGACTTCTCTATATTGGATAGTGTCAACATCGTGCATTGAGAGAGGGGAAATGAACAGCTTTGCATATTGGTGAAATAAAGAAAGTCTTATGGAGCATTCACAGTATGAAAGCACCTGGCTTAGATGGAATGTAACTAATTTCTTAAAAAAAAAAAAAAACAATGAGATGTGGTAAAAATAGATATTAACAATTACGTTCACGAATTCTTTGCAATAGGATTTCTCCTGCTTGAAATCAATGAAACAATGATTATTTTTTTACGAAAGAGAAAGCAATCCACCTTAATTTCTCATTTTTGAACGATCAACCTATGCAATGTCGTCTGTAAAATTATCTCAAAAACTTTTCTTAATAGAATGAGACATCTACTAAGCAAGATTATTTCCCCATTTCAAGCAGCTTTTGTGCCTGATAGATGGATCTCTAAAAATACTATTCTTGCACAAGAACTAATTCATAGCATGAAGAAAAAGCAAGGTATTGAAGCTGTCATGGGGATAAAAATTTATATGAATAAAGCCTATGAAAAAATAGAATGAAATCTTATTATGCAAGTTACGAATAAGATGGGTTTTTTAGATAAGTTTTGTCAACTCATTTGGAAATGTCTTTCCACAGTTTCATATTCCATCCTTTTAAATGAATCAAAGTTTGAAAAATTCTCTTACCAGAAGACTTCGACAAGTTGACCCCATTTCACCTTACTCATTTTAGCTGCAGAGTCTCTCTCAAGATTAATCGTCAAGGCTGAAAAAGAAAATTTAATTCATGAAATAAAGATATTAAGACATGCTACTTTATTAGTAACTTATTTTATGCATATAATATTTTACTTTTTTGTCAGGAGACTGAAGCTCAAGCTTTACTTGATTTAATGGACAAATACAGCAGGATATCAGGTCAGTCTCCTCATTTGTCCAAATGTAAAATTTTCTTTCAAATAATGCAAACGAAAATTTGAAAAAGCAAGATAGTGGACTTAATGATAATTCATGAGATTAATAAAAGTATTACATACTTGAGAAAACCTCTTTTCATCCAACACAATAAGACCAGGAAGTTTAATAAAATTCTAGAAATCCTAACTAGTAAATCCAAAAAATTTATCTAGTACTGATAAGGCCAGTTTATTAAATCAGTTTTCTAATCTACTCTTATTTATACCATGAGTTTCTTTAAGATACCAAAATCAATTTGTAAAAATGCTGATTCATTAGTGGCTAAATTTTGTTAGAATTCGACTACTGTACATTGAAGAGCTGGAAAAATATTTGTAACCAAAGGAAATGGGGGGCCTAGGCTGCAGAAGTTTTTATAATAGAAATCAGGCTCTACTAACAAAATTGGGTTGGCAAATGGCTACTAATTCTGACAAGTTTTGGGTCAAAATTCTTAATTAAAAATATTGTCACTCTAATAATTTCATAAAGATTAAAGCGAAAAGTTGTCTCTTTCATGTGGAAAGGAATATGTGGCACAAGGGAAAGCGTTCAAAAAGGTCTATGCATTCAAATAAGTAAGGGAATTGGGATCAATGATGTGCTGGATTCATGGCTATCAGGAGCCATAAATTTTACTCCTAAAGAAGAGAAGGATTTCAAGAGTATGCTAGGGAATTAGAGGTAAAGGATCTTAGCTTAGATTTGGATTGGAATTAGGATGTGATTCATAGGATTTTTGATAACATCTCAGCTAATCTCATTAGTAGACTCAGAAGTCCAAATGTTTGGTAGCAGAACAAATTCATTTGGATTCCTGATAAGTCGGGATTGTTCACAGTGAAATCATCATATGAAATGATAGTTAAAGAAAGCATGTGGATATAGGCTATCATAATATGTGGAGAATGGAGATTGTTAAGAAAATATAAACTGCATAAGACATGAGGTATTTCTATGGAGAATTACCTCTAATGCATTGGCAGTCAAACATATATAATTTACAGAGGTTTAACCAAAATATTGATACTCAATGCCCTTTATGCATAGAAGAACCAGAAACTGTAGAACATCTGTTTAAAACATGTAAATACATGTATGGATTATGGATGTGTTGGAGAAGGGGCATTTTACCGCAACAATTTACCATATTGGACATGATGTCTTTCATGGAATTCTGTCTTGCTCCTCCTAATTCAGTATTACCTGAATTAGAAGCAAAAGAGATTTTACCCTGTCATTGACTCTAATAATGGTGGCAAATTGGAAGATGAGAAATGACAAAGTATTCAGAAACATTAACCCATATACTTCAGGGGTTCTGCTTCTTACTTAGTAAAAGCATTCACTGAATTCCAATATTTTAGAAATGAAGGCAATAATATTGTGAGTCTTAAGGGAAATCAATTGGATGATCCTGTAACTTCCTTTCAATTCCCATATTGGGCCAAGCCCCCTATGGTCATATATTCAACTGTGATGCTGCATTCAAAAACTACAACTCTTCAACTGCCACTATAGCTAGGGATGGAAATATGGTAGTGATATGGTGTAAGTTACTTGAAAGCTAGAAATATGAAAGAAGCATGAGTTGTGGAAATGGCCATAGGATTAACAAGTGTAGTCCAATTACCATTGCTAATCATTAAAAGCTACTGCAAATAAGTTATTTATTTCATTCTCCTTTTCTTTCCCTTGGGTACTATTTGTCAAGGCTAGATGTGGACACGTTCGTGCCAACAAACTATGAAATCCTGAGTAAACGACAATGAATTGAAACCATCTTGTTTTGTTTATAAGCCCTATTTTGCTTCCGTCAATCAATTCAGCAACATTATGCTCAATTTCTCATCGAATCAAATTCTCATCAATATGAATCAAAGAAATGGACCTCAGGTCTCGTATTTTCGTATAAAGGGCACGACGAGCATAAAAACCTTCTTTAATTTATGTTGAGAAAATCAGGTATATTTTCTTTATTCTAAATAGGTATCATTCACAAATACTATGATTTAAATGAATAGAACTCAAACTAATCCGAAAAAATAATGATATTGAAAATATAATGCTAAAAGACACTAAAACAAATATTAAATAAAATACTAAAGTAGAAAAATAAAAACACCAAAAATTTAACAAGGTTCGATATAAATGTTACCTATATCCTCAAGCGTCATTAATCACTTTCATTATCTTCAAATTGGATGAATTCCAAAATTTACAACTAATTGGATAAGATTGAGTTAATCAATTACCCATACAAAAGAGAAAAAGAGATTCAAATTTTGGGATGATTTCAAAGTCGAGGAGAGGACTTTATTTATAGTCCAAAATACAACACCTACCATGATTCTTAATCCATGTGAGATTTTTTCAAATTGCTCACTAATGAGCCATACAACAAATCTCCACCTTGACGACTTAATGATTCTTAAACAATTTATTCATTCTCTAGATCAACGACGCCAATATCAACTCAAATTTGTAAGATGTTAATCAAGTCCAAACAATGTTTGAACTTGATTGTTGTCACCACCTTGGTCATCATATCTGCAGAATTTTCTATAGTATTGATATTTTGAACTAGTATTCCACCTTCTTCAATAATCTCTCGCATGAAATGGTAACAAATTTCAATGTGCTTTGTACGTGTATGGTAGACTTGGTTCTTTGCTAAATAAATAGCACTATGACTGTCACAAAACACATTAATATGCTTTTGACCAACTCATAAGTCTTCAAGCAAACCTCGTAACCAAATAGCTTCCTTCACAGCCTCTCTAACTGCCATATACTCTGCCTCTGTAGTAGACAAAGAAACTATGGACACAAGGTAGACTTCCAACTGAATGGTGCTCTAGCAAGAGTAAACACATAACCGGTAGTTGATCAATGCTTATCTAAATCTCCTGCATAGTCAAAATCACAATATCCAATTGCACATTGACCAACAATATTATCCTACTCAAATACTAAACCAATATCTACAGTATTTAGAATATACCGTAGAATCCATTTCACAGCCAACCAATGTCAGGTCTCGTGCACACAATTGCATACATCAAGCTACCAGCCGCATTAGCATATATAATTTTTACCATGTATTCTTGTTGTACATTATTCTTAGGAGATAATTAAGCACTAAGCTTGAAATGAGAAACAAATTGAGTACTTACAGGTTTTGTTTATTCATTCATACCAAAACGTTGTAGCACCTTCTTCAGATATTGACTTTGGGTCAAATAAAGTTTCCCCTTCTTCTTGTCTCTACTTATCTCCATTCTGAGAATCTTTTTGGCTTATCCTAGATCTTTCATCTCGAACTCTTGACTTAGTTGAGCCTGTAACCCCTCAATTTTTGCTTGGGTCTTTGATGCTATCAACATATCATCGACGTATAACAGGAGATAGATGAAAGACTCATCTTGTAGCTTGTGAAAATACACACAATGATCATGTGTGCTCTAGTGTACTTCTACTACAACATAAACTGATCAAATTGCTTGTATCACTACCTCTGAGATTGCTTCAATCTATACAACGATTTGTTCAGCTTACAAACCCAATTATATTTACCAACAACATTAAACCCTTCTGGTTGAGACACATAGATTTCCTCTTTCAAGTCACCGTGAAAAAACGCAATCTTTACATCAAGTTGAACTAATTCTAAATCCAAATGTGCTACCATGACCAAAAAAATTCTAATGGAGGAATGCTTTACAACTGGAAAAAATACCTCATTATAATCGATTCCCTCATTCTGAGCGTAGCCCTTAGCCACCAACCATGCCTTGTAGCGAACACCATCTTTATTAGGAAATCCTTCTTTCTTTGCACACAACCATTTGCAATCAATTGTCTTCTTATCCTTTGGTAATTTCCTTCTTATCCTTTGGTAGTTGTGTCAACTTCTATGTCTTATTCTTTTGAAGGGACATCAGTTCTTCATCCATGGATTCCTTCTATCTTTCAACTTCAAGACTTCTGGTTGCTTCTTTATATATGGAAGGAACATCATCATGCACAAATGAAAGTGCACATACCACCGTATTCTTAAAATGAACAGACAGATCTTCCATATCCTTATATTGAGCATGCACCTTGACATTTTGTTGTTGTGGCCTATCAACTATAGTTTTTCTTTGTTACTATAGAGGTTCTTGGGTTAAAGCCTCTTCTTCATCTGATTCATCTTCTACTAACAAAGGATTAGCTTCTGTCTTATCTCCACCAACTGGATCAATGATTTTTCTTTCAAACTCCACTTGTTTCAGAGTTTTCTCCACCTATTGCAAAGTACCATCGATCTTCTCAGTTACCTTTCTCAACAGGACATATTCATCAAAGGTAACATCTCTACTGAAAACTATTTTTTTCATTTCAAGACATCATAGATGATATCCCTTACAACCAGAGGCAATCCCTAGAAAAATAGTTTTCTTAGCTCTTGGATCCAATTTTGATTTTGTGACATAGTAGTATGCAGTAGAACCAAATACATGTAAGAAATCATAATCTCTAGCAGGTTTTCTAGACCATACCTTCATAGGAATTTTGCCTTCAAGAGTAGATGATGGTAGACGGTTGACAAGATGACATGCATACATCACATCCTCAGCTCAATACTACTTGCCTAACCCAACATTTGACAATATACACCAAACCTTCTCCAACAAAGTCCAGTTTATATATTCTACAACTCCGTTCTGTTGAGGTGTTTATCGAATAGTGAAGTGTTACACGATGCCTTCTTCTTCACAAACTTTCATAAATAGATCATTTATGTACTCTTAGCACTTCATCCTTCTTCTTCATGAGATACACCTAAACTATTCTCGAGAAGTCATCGATGAAAGTGACATATTAATGTTTGCCACTCATGGATGGAGTTTTTATTGGCCCCCACACATCAATATGGATGTAATCCAAGATGCCTTTTGTATTATGAAATACGGTGCCAAAGCTTACTCTTTTTTGCTTCCCCAATACACAATGCTCGCAAAAATCCATCTTTTTGGTTCTCGCACATTTCAATAGGCCTTGCTTTACTAGAATCTGTAAAGCTTTTTCATCATCATGTCCTAAATGCATATGATATGCGCTTGGTAGTTTCTAAATATTTTTATTCCTCCGAGACTGATGTTAATCTTATCTCAATAGCCATACTACCAAGGTAGTAGTACAAGCTATTCTTCCGAACACCTTTCATTGCCACAAGTGCTCCAGAAGTAACCTTTAATCTCCAGTTTTGCATGGTCATAGTGAAGCCTTTTGATTCTAAGACTCCCACAATAGTGAGATTATTCTTCATATCTAAGACATAATGAACATCTGTGGTTGAACCATCTTAACTTTTCAAACAAATAGTACTGATCCCCAACATTTTGCATGGATGATCATTACCTATGAAAACAACTCCACAGTCTAGTTCTTCAAAATTAAAGAATCACTCCTTATTATGAGACATATGCAAGATATACGTTGAACCAAAAAGCCAATCACCAGGATGGGATGCTATTAACGAACCAACCAATGCAAAATATGAATCTGAGTTGCTTTCAACTACACATGTATCAAGCGACACAACTTTTCCTTGCTTCTGCAACTTTGGATAGTTTTTCTTCCAATGGTCTTTTTCATGACAAAGGGCACATTCATTTTTACCAAGCTTTCCTTTTGAATGATATCTGCCTCTCCTTCATTTATGTTGTGTTTGTAGACGCTCTTTTACAGACAATGCCTCTGCAACTTCATTTCTGCTTTCTATTTTTATCTTTCTTTCTAATTTCATAACTATATAAATCAATGCAAACTTCTTCAAAAAACACTTTATCATTCCCAATGAGTAAGCTCGTAATAAGGTGATTAAACTCATCAGGAATGGAGGCTAACAACATCAAGGCTAAATCTTCATCTTTAAAAGTTTCATCCATATTTAACAAATCTACTACTAATCAATTGAAAGTAGCAATGTGATCGTTTATTGTGGTATATGAGAGGTAATCAAAATGGAACAACTTCTTCAAATAGAGTCGATTCTAATCGCTTTTATTCATGAACTTGTTCTCCAACGCCTTCAACAACTTACCTACAGATGTCTCCTTGATGAATGCATACTTTTGTTCTATTGAGAGACATGAACGAATTGTACCACATGCCACTCGGTTGATATTTTTTCACTCGACTTCATCTGCTCCATATGGTTTGTTTTATTTAATGACGATGTCTAGACCTTGTTGAAACAGAGCATCTAGAACTTTGCCTTACAACATGCTAAAATGACTGATTCCATCAAACTTCTCCACCTCGAACCTTGCATTCATCACAGTTGTTCTACTTAGTATAGATGACGTGGATGGCTGGCCTTTGTTTGAGGGAGATTTTTCTTCCATCATTTCTTTAAATTATAACAACTGGTAACTATATTCCAATAGCAAACAAACAGAATACAAACAAATATCCAGGTAGAAACCTTTGGCTCTAATACCAATTGTTGGGAAAATCGAGAATATTTTCCTTATTCTAAATAGTTATTATTCACAAATATTATGATTTAAATGAATATAACTCAAACTAGCTCAACAAAATAATTTTAATAGAAATATAATGCTAAAAAAACTAAAGCATATATTAAATAAAATATTAAAGTAGAAAAATAAAAATACCATAAATTTAACAAAGTTTGGTATAAATGTTACCTATGTCTTCGGGCGTCGTTGACCACTTCCAATATCTTCAAATTAGATGAACTCCAAAAATTAAAACCGATTGGTTAAGATTGAGTTAATTAATTATCCATACAAAATATAGGAAGAAATACAACACCCACCATGGTTCTTAATCCATGTGTGATTTTTTTCAAATTGCTCACTAAGAAATCATACAATAACTTCTATCAAGAAATTTTCGTAACTCAATCATGTATGGTAGAGTCATCAAAGATTAACAATGAATAGCATCAACAATATTGCAGCAAACTTGGTGATTAATAACATTCATTTTTTATTGTTGATTTTTGGGGTTCGATGGGTGTTGTGTACCAACAACTAATTTGGTGATCAAGACAATACTAGTAACTCAGAGGATGATAACACTAACTATTATGCCTTCACTGCAACTACTAAAGCACATCACAATGACTCTGAATCTAACTTAGATGAAGAAAATGAGGAAGTAGAATCTTTTTTCTTACTGTCTAAGTTTAATGTATCGAATTATGATGAACTATTCATGGATTGTCTAGGTGTTAGGAAAGAGAGAGATAAACTACTTGTTGAAGTAACTAAACTTAATGATATCATCAATGTTCACAAAAAAAAATTCTCTAGCCTAGAGAAAGATAAAAAGGAATTTTCTGAACATATTAATGCCTTGAATTTGAGTCTTGTAGAAACCAATGAGTAAAACAAAAATCTTAGGTAAGAGCTTAGTATTGCTAAAGAGACGGTGAGGAATTTGACCATAAGTGCTAAAACAATTGACCAAAGTCCCAGAGTATGAAAGCCACATGGAGATAAGAGAGATCTTGGATACATAAATGAACAGTTAACACCTTCATCATCCAAAACTCAATTTGTAAAACCTACTGTTTCTTAGGCAAGGATTCTACACCTTATCACTCTAAGAAAATTTAGTTTGTTCCTATGTGTCATCATTATGGTAGGAAAGGACATATTAGACCTAAGTGTAGATTTGTTTATGCTTATGATTCTATGACGTGTACAAATGTTTCTAAGACACCTCCAAAAATTTCAAAATGTAATTTTTTTTACTACAAGAATTACACAAAAAGAGGAACCTAAGAAACCAGTAACTCAAACGTCTAAAATTACAAGAGGATGGGTTGAGAAATATGAGTTGTACTACTTTGTGGCCCACATAAATTTTAAAGCTAAATCAAATATTGCATGGTATTTTGATATTGGATTCTCTAGACACATAACTAGGAGTCGTTCTTTATTTAAAACCTTTGAGGAATACAATGAAGGGACAGTTACCTTTGGTAATGGTAAAACATCTATTTTTTTTTTTGAAAAATGCTCTATTCAAATATAGGGTATCCCTAAACTTGATGAAGTTTTATATGTGAAAGGACTCAAGGAAAACTTGATTAGCATAAGTCATTTATGTGACAATGATTTCAATGTGCAATTTATAAACAATCACTACATTATAACGTATGAAAAAAATGAATGTATGATAAAGGGAATCAGATTATATGACAATATTTATTGCGTTGATACATCACCTACAGTAACATGTAACCTATCTAGTAATGACTCAACTACCTTATGGATCGAAAAGTAGGTCTTATGAATTTTAAAGATCTAGTCAAATTAAGTAAAATTGAGACTGTGTGTGGTTTACCTATTCTCCCAAAAATTGAAACATCTGTATGTGGACCATGTCAATTGGGTAAATAAACTAGGATCGCTCATAAGAAATCAAGAGTATCAATACAAATAGAGTATTAGAATTGATACATATTGACCTCATAGGTCTTATGAGAACAGAAAGTATTGGAGGTAAGAAATATATCATAATTACAGTAGATGAATTTTCTTGCTACACTTGGGTAGACTTTCTTAAAGATAAGTGAGATTCTTTTGAGTTCTTCATCTCATATTGTACAAGATTGTAAGTTAAAGTAGGTGAAAAAATAGTAATCATTAAGAAACTGAAAATAGACCATGAAGAAGAGTTTGAAAATATCAAGTATGTTGACTTCTGCAAAGAACATGGTATCTTTCATGAATTCTATGTTCCCACCACACCTCAACAAAGTGGAGTAGTTGAAAATAAAAATAAGATACTTCAAGAGATGGAAAGAGTAATGTTGCATGCCATAAGAGTCTCCAAAAGGTTTTGAGCTGAAGATATAAACATCTCATGTCACATTATAAATCACGTATATCTTTGCCTAAGTACAAACTAAACTCCTTACGAGATATGGAGAAGTAAAAAACCCAATTTGAAATTCATGCATGTTTTCGAAAGTAAATGCTACATACTTAGGGATTGAGAACAATTGGGTAAGTTTGATTCAAAAAAGTAATTAAGGTATATTTCATGGTTATTCCCTAAATAGTAGAGCCTACAGAGTCTTCAATTATAAAACTAATGTTGTTATGGAATCCATAAATGTTTTTATAGATGATGCAAGTAGGTAGATTACAAGTGAAGAAGTTGATAATGAAGTAAGTTTCACAACACTTCAATTAACAATGACCAATGACACAACTGAAACAAAAGAAGAGGAGTCCGAGGAAAGAGAAGAAAAGAAGGAAAAAGCATCAACCTCATTAATGATAAATCCAATCTGTACTTCAAAAAATCATTCTATTAAGAATATAATTGGAGATCCTAATGCAATAATGGTAAGAAGAATAAGACAAATAAGCAAGGTAACCCATTTGTGCTATATTTCTCAAGTTGAACCAAAAAAATGTGAATGAAGCCCTTAGAGATGAATTTTGGATAAACGACATGCAGGATGAGTTAGCCCAATTTGAAAGGAATCATGGGTGGATATTAGTACCTAAGCCTAAAAACAAAAATGTTATTGGAACTAAATAGATGTTCAAAAATAAATCGGATGATCATGACATTATTGTTAGAAATAAGGCTAGGTTGGTAGCTCAAGGCTACACACAAGTAGAAAGAGTTAACTTTGATGAAACATTTGTATCTGTAGCTAGGTAGCTCATGGCTACTTGCCATTGCTTGTCATATGCGATGAGTGCTTAAAAATCACTAAAATTACCATGATTTAATGTACTTTAATTGATTAAATAAATTTATATTTGTATGATTTTATCATATTTTTATATAAATTTGTCTTTTCAAAATCACGAGTATTTTTATTTTTTTCAGGTATTTTCATTCAAAAATAATTTAAAGACTCGAATAAAAAATATTGGAGTTAATACATCACAAATATGTTGAGAAAAAAATAAAAAAAAATGGACAAAAATGTCTAGTCAAGCACATGCCATGTCGAGCCCTGCGCGAGCGAGTGCATGTCATATCGAGATCCATGCTTATGTTGAGTTCCGCACGCACCACTGCATGCCAAGCCGAGATCTACACCCACGCCAACCCCGCACGTGCCAATTTTTTCGAAACACATTCAAGACCAAGTTTTGAGATATTTTTCCATTTTTTTAGTGTTTTCCTTACCTATAAAAGGATCATCTCCCCCATTGTAAGAAAAACACACAATTTTTCTCAACTCTTCTCTCTTTCTAGCTTTCTTTCTCTAGAAAACTTTCTTAGGTTTTTTTAGTTTTAAAGTTTTATTTTTGAGAAGAACTAGCTCTATTTTTATAAAGTTATAGTTTTCAATTCAATAAACAAAAATAAAAATCCATTTAGAGGTATTCCAAAAACAAAATTAGTATCAAAGTTCTGTAAGGATTATTTTGAAGTATAATTTTAAAATGAATTATTTATAGTTATAGTTATTTTTATGTTTTTATTCTTATATGTTATATTTGATTTATCTGTGATTAAATTTAACATGGTTGGCTATTTGTAAATATGATATA
The DNA here is from genome assembly GCA_037013495.1 of Hippophae tibetana. NCBI lineage: Eukaryota > Viridiplantae > Streptophyta > Magnoliopsida > Rosales > Elaeagnaceae > Hippophae > Hippophae tibetana. Next base: position 33,857,208 of record CM072812.1, read on the forward strand.
ATAATAATGTTGTTATGTTTGCAAAATATTAAATAGGTAAAACATTCTATAAAATAAATTGATTTTATTTTTATTCAATATTTATATTAAAAATGTTAAAGAGAAATATATTATTTTTCATTACAAACTTAAATCTGAAGATTAGATTTTAAGGTTTAATTATCTGGTCTAATTTAGTTAAAGTTAAGCTCTATTTTAAAAGTTTTTATAACAACTATTATTCGAAAATATATTGATAACATATTTTCAGTAATGGTTTTAAATCTTGAAAGTTAGTACTCGGATAATTAAATTCTTAGATTTAATTTAGACCCCTTAAATAAAGTTTAAAATGTCTAACCCTACCAAAGATGTCATTTAAATGATTCATTTTCAATCTCATAGAAAAAATTAATTAATTTAATTAATCAAATTAGTTATCGATCTCACGCATAGGTGTTAATTGATTTGTTTAATTAACAAAAAATATCTAACCCCACCAAATGTGACATTTATATAAAAAATAGATAATCAATAAATATCAATTTATATCTTTAATAACCTAAATAATATGAGCAAGCATAATTAACATAAGTATTATATCCATAAATAATCCACTGTTATGAATGATAAAAATTTGCATAACTGTTTATTGAATCCATAATTATGTTTATTTTTTTTATATTATTAGATTAGGAAACACAAAAACAAAAAATATCGTGACAAGATGTTTGGGATTTAATTTCATTTTAAGAGTTTTAATAATAATTTAAAAATCACATATATTCCTTCCTTAGATCGACCTTGAGAGTATACTTATCATTTTCTATATAATGATTCATGCACTTACGAGAGTTTTACAAATATAAAACCAAAGTATCTACAAGATCGGTATTACTAACCTGATATCAGTCTTGTCTCATCAATATGAAATTTAAATTATATCAAATGGATGCTAAGTCTACCTTTTTAAATGGATTTTTGAATGAGGAAGTATACGTGGAACAACCAAAAGGGTTTGTTGATCCTAAATTTCCAAATCATGTTTACAAACTTAACAAAATTCTTTATGGTTTGACATAAGCTCCTCAATTATGGTATGAAAGACTTACCAACTATCTCTTGAACAAGGGATTTATTCGAGAGATAATTGATAAGACCCTATTCATTAAAAGGACTAGTGATGAAATCTTTATTGCTCAAATTTATGTGGATGACATAGTTTTTGGTTCCACATATAGTACATTAGTGGATGATTTTGTGCATGTTATGACAAATGAATTTGAAATGTCCATGGTAGGTGAAATAACTTTCTTTCTTGGTTTGCAAATCAAATAATATCATGATAATATATTTATTTCTTAAACCAAGTACGCATACAACCTTGTTAAAAGGTTTGGTCTTGAAACAAGTAGGCCATGAAAGCCTCCTTTAGGTACCATCACAAAAATTACAAAGGACACCCAAGGTAAAAGTGTTGATCAAACCCTTCATAGGAGTATGATAGGAAATTTACTTTACCTCACTATAAGTAGTCCTAACATATGTTTTAGTGTTGGTGTGTATGTTTGTTATCGAGTTGACCTTAAGGAATCACACTTAGAAAATGTAAAGAGAAACATCAGGTTTATCTCAGGAACAAGTAATTAAGGTCTATATTTTACTATTGACACTACTTGTGAAGTAAATGGTTATACAAATACCGACTGAGCAGGAAACCAAAATGATAGGAAGAGCACATCAGGTGGTTGCTTCTACATTGGGAACAACTTAGTATCTTGGCACAGTAAAAAACATAACTCTATCTCACTCTCTATAGTTGAGGCGGAATATATTACTGTAGGAAGTTCTTGCACACAAATGCTTTGGATGAAAAACATGCTTAAGGACTGCAATTAATCACAAGGTATGATGCCCTTATATTATGATAACTCTGGTGCTATATGTATTTCTAAGAACCCAGTTCAACATTTTAGCTTTAAACGCAAGTAGAAAGAGTTGACTTTGATGAAATATTTGATATGTATATATATATTCACGCAGAATGATTTAAGGGACATTAATTGATGTACTTATAAATTAAAGATTATTTTTTAAAACTTCTATATTTACTAGTTTATTTGTTTCATATTTTTCATATTTGTATAGCTTATTTTGTGATTAAGATCTTGCAAATTTAAATCAAAGAATTGTATGAGTGATCATGATTATTTGATTTAATTATTAAATTTTAAAGAAGCTATTTTATTGAACTTTTTCTTAATCTTTTCACTCTAAGATTTGCTAGTTGATTTTGATTTAAGTGATATATATTTTGAATAATCTAGTTAGGATTATTCATTATTAAATCTGTTCCAGAACACACATGGACACTTGTGATTTTTATGCTAACCTATTTTGCAGTTGATTTGTGAATGATCTAATTGACGAGAAACTTATTGGAACGTTGGTCTGGAAACTACTCACACTAATTTTAGAAATTGTGAAAACAGAGTAAGGACTCGTAAGTAAAGTACATTGGGACAGTATCCTAGAGAGGGTAGCATAAGACTAAGTTTGTACTTGAGCATTTGATTTTTATAGTTGAAAGTTAGGTGGTCCGGTAGACCAGTGATTTTCCTATTACATCATGGTTGTTTCCTAGTTTGCTTCCACCTAAAAATATCGTGTGTTATTCTTTTATTTCTACACTTTATTTTTATAAGATATTGTATGTCTTATTGCTTTGTTTAGGTAATTAAATTATAAATTAATAAAAATTAAAAATAACATATTTACCCTCTTTAAATTAATTAAGTTCATATTCTATAAACTTTCAAATTTTATTGGAGCTACCGAAATATGTACATATAATACATTATAATGTGTATTATACTTAATTAGTTAGTTACTTATAGCTAAAATTTTGTTAAAGTCTTAGCAATATACATGTAATATATAATGTGTATTATACTTAATTAGTTAGTTAGTTAGTTAGTTAGTTAGTTAGTTAGTTATAGCTAAGAGTTTGTTAAAGTCTTAGCAATATAACTACTCGTAGCTAAACACTTGTGAATGGATTGATTATTGATAATACAATAATACACTTTCTTCGTTCTTGAGTTTTTTGAATTCTTGTATACGGAAAATAAAATTGCAAATAAGTCAAAAACATCGAAACAACCTGCAAAACAGATTGCAATATTTTTTTTAAATAAATTAAATGGCTAGGATCTTTTAAGATTAATCTAATTGTTAAATTAAAAAGAGGTAGCTTAGATACATGTGTGAGCTTGAAAATTTATTTATGTTTGTATTTTTTTAAAACATTTATTTAGGATTTGGAGAAAAATAAAAAGAAAAGAAGAGAAGAGAAATAGCATTATTAAAATCTTTTTTATCTTTGTAGTTATATATAATAGTAACAACAAATATATTACGTATTTCACGATATAAACCGTTATCGACCTGCATAATTGAGTGGCAAACTCACCATACTCACGTGGATATATTGTGAATTTGTATTTTGCTTATTGTATAAGGTTGTTCGAAAACAAATAAGATAAGGCCAGTTTTCTAATTTATATTAATATGTCAAATTAACTTATCATTTATCACAGGCTGATCAAGCCATAGATGGCTTTCCTCCAAAATCATTGTCCTTTTTATCTTTCTATAGTTTGTCCTAAACTTGTGCTTTTTTTGTCTAACAAAATTTTCTGATTATCTAAATATAGATGATACATAACAGAAAAAATCTTCACCCAATCAAATTCAAAGAAGGTGCCTTTGAAACCGAGCTACCTTGTTAGCTTTCTTCTCTCCTCTCTTAATCCATTCAATTATCATTCTTTCAATTTCTCCTTTAACATTCAGTATATTTAATTTCTTACACAACTTTCATATTGGGTTCTTTCACAATTGAACAAAGATTCCTTCTTTATTTATATATCAAACATCTACTCAGAGTTCCACAAGGATTTTCCATATACCCAAGGTATTGGTTCTTTTTTTTTTTTTACGTGAAGTTTTTAAAAAAAATTGAATTGGAATTTGTTTTTATTTATTTTATTTTAAATTTATGATGGAATTTGGGTTTGTTTGGATTGTAATGTTGAAATATTTTTAATTTTTTAATAGAATCGGGTTGTTAAATTTTTGAGGATGCATGAAAATATAGATGAGGTAGAGCAAGAGCTGATGATAATAAAGGAGATGTTACGTTCAACAGAGAAGGAAAAAGATGATGCAATTAATGAGCTTAGAGCAATTCAAAAAGTGAATCTTGAGGAGTTAAAGAACAGAGACAAACTCATTGAGTCTCTGAAACTTGATCTTGAAAAGGTCAAGAAATTAGAGATGAAATTAGCAGAGAAAAATAATTTGTTAGAGAATTTAAAACAAGAATTGAGTAGTGTTAATACTCATGAGGCTCTAGCAATGGAGCTTTTATCTGAAGGAGAGAAAAGGATTAGAGAATTGGAGGCAGAAGTAGAAAAAATAAAAGAAAATGAAACAAAAATGTTTGATTCCTTAACTTCTCAGACAGAGGAGTTTGAAAAAACTAAGGTTATGTTAAAGGAAGCAAAGCTAGAGATAATTTCTCTAAAGAAGAAATTTATTGACATGTCTCATGTAAAAGTAAAACAAGAGTTAAAGACTACTACTAATTCTGATCAAACCAAGTTGTCAAAATCTAATTTGGATAAGAAATTTGCTTCATTCAAAGATGAGGAAACAAAATCACTTAAAAATGAAATGAAAAGGGCAATTGAAGCAGAAGAAACTAGCAAAAAGGCATTGGATGATTTAGCATTAGCACTTAAAGAAGTTATAACTGAAACCAATAAGGTTAAGGAAATGTTGGATTTAACCAAAGCAGAATTACAACACTCAAAAGGTGAGGAAGAGCGTTTGAAATTGATTCTAAACACCACAAAAGAAAAGTATAAAGCACTTTTGGAGGAAGCAAAGAAAGAAACTGATATACACAGCAATACAGCAGAGAGATTAAGACTAGAAGCTGAAGAATCACTTGTGGCATGGACAGGTAAAGAAAAAGTTTTTGTTGATTGTATAAAAAGAATTGAAAAGGATTTGCATGATGTACAACAAAGGAACAATAGATTGGTGAAGTGTTTAAATGAAGCTAAAATTGATACTAAAAAAGCGAAGGATGAAACTACCAAGTTAAGAGATATTATGAAACAAGCTTTGAATGAATCAAATGTTGCAAAAGAAGCAGCTGAAATTGCAAAAGCAGAAAATTCCCAATTGAAAGATAGTCTTATAGAGAAAGAAGAAGCAATTAATTTTCTTATCCAAGAGAATCAAAACTACAAGATGAATGAAACTGCGACTCTTGAGCACATTAATGAGTTAAAGCGCTTGCTTTTTGAAGCAACAATGAAAGAGTGTCCTTGTAATGAAAAGAAGAAAACAGTATCAGAAGATTTGAAGGAAGATTTCAAAGAAACGGAACAAAAGCAAAAAAGAGAGGATCGTAAAGAAGAAAAAGAGGTTAATAATAATACTTATTATAATAAAGGGATTGCTAGAGTTTTTAGTTTCATAATGCCAAGTAATAAACACAAAGATGAAGTTGTGGAAAGTGAAATAGATGATACACTTAAAGGATCAATATTTGATACTGATGTTGTTGATTCTCCTCTAGCTCCAGAACCTACACCTGTTGTTACAGCAGATCATCAAAGGAAAATGTCTTGTTCTGCAATTCCTGATGATCATCATTTAGAGATAATGCATTCAGATGAGCTTTATCAATTAGATACCCATTTTGATGATTTGGAACATGAGGGTAATTATAGGAAAAAGAAAGCATTGCTTAGAAGATTTAGTGATCTTATAAAGATGAAGGCATCTTATAAGAAGGAAACTTTTATGGACAAAAAAGAACCTTCAGTTGACAAAAAGGAAGCAATTACAGATAAGAAGGAAACTCCGGTGGACAAAAAGGAACCTACGGTAGATAAAAAAGAATACCTAATCGAATAGTTCTTTTATTTATTTATTTGTATTGATTATTTTAAATACGTAGGTGTCTTAGTTATTTCTTTATTTATTATAATATTGTAAATTGTTCATTTTTTTTGGGTCAATGAATACACATTTTAGAGACATTAGGTATGTACCTAATACTAGTATGATAAGAATCTTTTCTCTTTTTGTTACGGTAAGATATATATATATATATATATATATATAATTATACTACACATATATATTAGTTGTTAGTTGAATAGTTTTTGGTAAAAATTATCACCAAAATCTAAGAAATTTTAGAAAAAAAATAAAATAAAACATGTTACAGGGACCACAACCCTATCAAATATATTAACATCCTAATTACTTAAATATTAATGTATTACTTTTAAAATATGATTAACCTTATATAACAATTAATATTTAATTATTTACATATAAAATTAATTTAAATTAATGATTTAAAAATCTCTCACGTGAGGTTATATATATAACCTTATAATTATGTATTGTAAAACTAACGGTGCGAGTTTAACTTTGTTGTTATTACCAAAATGCATCTATATCCAATCCGATCCATCAATCATATGAACATAAGATCAAAGAAGCCTTTGTTACATCTGTCGTAACTCATCAAATCAATGGTCACATATGTTGATACAATTGAATGACATGGATTATGATGTGGATGTGTAACATGAAAATTTCATGCAATGTGATCTTAACATACCTAGTTCAAACTAATCCATCTTTAAACCTTAATGAGATCAAACCATATCAAAATTAAAGTGCAAAGAAACCAAAACTTCATTAATGTAGAAAAATGACCTCAAAATATCTATAAACTATAATAACTGAAAAAGTGTATTATTAAAGAAACATTTAAAATGACAAACTCCCAAACTAAAAATGAATATCTTCAAATGGCATAACATCTATATAAGCAGTGTGTTCATGAAACACTTTGGGTGACAATCTCTTAGTAAGTGGGGATATAATTATAGAGTTTGTACCGATGAGCTATATAGACACCTATCCACTTTGAACTCTTTCATTGAAAACTATAAACTTGATGTCTATACACTTCGATTTCATCGAGCTCTTGTTGTTAGTGAAATATAACACTATTGACTTATTGTCATAAAATAACTTGAGTGGTCTTTCAATACTACTAACAATACGTAGCCTTGTAACAAAATTTTGCTACTTATTTTATGATTTGTCGTCTTATAGCATGCTATGAACTCTATCACTATGGTAGATGAGGCTATAAGAGGTTATAAGAGACTATTTAATACTCTTTTAGGAGACAACACCTCTAACTAGTAGGTAGACATAGCCCAACGTGGATTTCATACCATCTTGGCATCCAATAAAATTTTCATTAAAGAGATCCACTACAATATCAGTCTCATGTTCTTGTAGAAATACAATGTAGTCATCTGGCACTACACTTCTCTTTTTTCTAGTGGATCTCCTTAATGACATAGGTTCTTGAGATGGTACGGTTTGTTCTTCTAAAATAATTTTTTGAATGACAGTTTCTCTAACATTGTCTTGATCTATTGTGTCTTAATCAAAGTTAGGAATGAGATCTTGATCAATTCCAATAGCACATGTGGGAATATCAACATATTCATCTTCAAAGACAAAGTCTCTAACTATATCTTCCCTTACAAACTTAAAATGCTCAAAGAAGTAGACATTTTTTTAATTGAAAATTGATTTAAACCTAGGTTCATAAAATTTGTACCCTTGGATCTTTCAAAGTATCCAATAAAATAACAATTCACCATAATTGAGCCCAGATTCTTTTCAGTAGGCCTATAAAGCATTGCTTTAACTAAATATCCCCAAACGTCTAAGTGCTTTAAACAAGGAAAAATTTCCATCTAAAGCTCATAAATGGTTTTTGTTATCACATTTAGTTGTAACCCTATTAAGGATATTGATCGGCCACACAAATTGTGTATGAAATAAATACGCAAATATATATATCGTAATAAGTAATATAATGTTAAGAAAAGATCATTCCTACAAAGATTATTTTATTAGAAACTAATTTTTAAAATTAAAAAAAATAAATTTTTTTTGTGCTTTTATATTTTAAAGAAGAAAAATTAAAATAACTAAAAGTAAATAGCAATAATTAATTAAATTAGATTTGTTAACTAAGAAGATATATGAGAAAATATCTAAAATACTTAATCCTTCAATTTTTCTAAACATGTGAATCATTAAAATTCTTCTAATATAATTATCAATTAATTACATGATCAATTGAATCTAACTTAACATGTATTTATTTCTCAAGTAAATTACACATTATATAGTAATTAATTTAATCACACTATCATCCTAATTAAATTACATACTACTCATTAAGTTCATCAATTATGGATCATATACATAAAAGTCACACATCTTTATTTAGAAACTATGCATGTTATTTAATCAAGACAAATAATTAAATAATTCTCTCAAATCAAGACAATCTCTTGAATTGTAGTATTAATCTCCTTTTGAATCTTCACCAAAATTATATCTCCTTTTGATTTTTTCTGTATTTTTCTCTTTTTTTAACTCAAAAAACTGACTAAAATTATGCTAATGGCGGCTCATTTGGATTTATAGGATGATTAAGGGCTTAAATATAGCTAAAGTGCAATCTGAACCATCAGATTAGCTTTAGATTAAGGGTTGAGATCAAAACAAGCCAAATTAATGTCAACCAATCACAACATAACACGCGGCACACAGAGTTTACTGGGTGAATCGGAGCGCGATGCGTGGTAAGGGAGACTGATCCGAGTCATTGCATGTTGAGTCAACACCACACGGTGCAACGTGATTCATGGTAATGGATGGCATAGTGCACGGTTGGAACGGTTGGACGAGTAGAGTGGTGACATATGGCACGTGGTTCATTGCTCCTCATAAGCGGTGATATACGATTCGTTGTCCCTACTTACATGGCATCAAATTGGCTTGCTCAATTAGCTCATTTGCTTGTATGACAAGCCATGTGGTACCTTCTGATTGGTCCTATGTTAAAAATTCATAAAAAGCCCCAAAATATTTTATAAATTATATTTTTATCCCTTTTCACTTAAGGTATTGTATTTTGGTATTTTTAGCCCTAAAAATACTATTTATTGAATAAAACAAGTAAATATTAAGTAAAAAATGTACAAATGACTCTACTTTCATAGAGTCATCACACCCTCAAACTTAACTCTTTACTTATCCTTAAGCAAAGCCAAGTATAACTAAATAAAGTGATATAGGTAGTATATATATATATATATTAATACATGCATATTTAGCAAAAACTATCTCTCTCAAAAGCCGTCCAATCTTATGATAAGAAGGTTCACATATTCATTAATCAACGTTCCATCAATACAAGGATATGCAAGGTTTTTGACAAATTGATTTGTGTGTGTGGGTGTGCTGCATATGATATCATCCAATGCACACATGAAATCAACATATATGAGCATGCTAATCAATTCAATCTTAGAACAAGTCTCATAAGTCTATTTTCACATCCTTCTCTACTAATATAAATATGCATTTAGCTAAAGATTAATAAGGAATTTACATGCTTGTAATGTAAGGCATCGGTGGGGGTTGATAAATGAAGACATTTAGGCTATTTTCACACCTTACCTTTCTTTTTGTTCATCATACACTTTTTAACCACAATTTAGCTTTATGTTAGTGCCCCATCTCTTATCATTCTTTTCACAATCTATTATTCCACATCTTTTATTTTCTTTTCTTGTAACTTCACAACACCCCAAAACTTATTTTCAATTCTATTTTCTTTTTATTTAAAGGGATAATTGTGTTGTGAGTTTTGCTTCTTTTTCTTTTTTTTTCTTTTTTTTAGGGTGCATTACATTTCACCTTACTTTATAGCATTACACATGATTGCATTTTTTTTTCTTTTCATACAAGTTAAAAGTGCAAGGGTAAAGGAAATGTTTATTGGTTAGGCATAAAATGTGGCTTAAAGATAAGAAAGGTTTTTTGTTAGGCTCAAATAGGTGACTACGGTTATTAACAATGGTTAACTTGAAAGACTCAATCAATCCAAATAAGGCCTAAATCATCGACTTGCATAACTTACTACAAATTTTATCGCAACAAGCACACCAAAATCAACCATGAACATGTGCATAAAAATTTGAATTAATCCAATCAAAATTAGCAAGCATATCACAAATATGTTACATTCATTATCCTAGTCTTGACAACCAATTTTTATCATTGAGTTCATATGTTTCATATCAAGCATGCATGCATTTAGTTTCCATATATTTGTTAATTTCTACCTAAATCATGATTAAAAACATTCTAAGAAATTTAAAAAAATTCCCTAAAAATTGAAAATGCATACTAAATACTAAAGTAGAGAATGAAGTTCTCTCACATATTGTCCCTAATGTGCACATATAAATATGAAAAAGTAAAAGAAAAGAAAACTCCCTTAATTTTGGCACACTATATCTGTCGCTGAAATGTTCAATATTATTGTGCCATTTCGCTATACATTTATTCACCTACAAAACAGAAACATTAGTAAAATAACGTTGGGTTGCCTCCCAACCAGCGTCACGTTTAATGTCTTTGACTAGACGATCATATCACACCTTAAGGTACATCCTTTTGTCTTCATTTACTTTTGAGTTTACCTGAAAACAATTTGAGTCTTGATTTTTTCAATAATACTTTATGTTCTGGTTCGCAAACATAATGATCAATTCTCTTCTCATGCCATATTTTTATTTTCTTTTTGAACTTTTTGGCATTCTTATAAGCACTCCATCATAACTCATCTAATTTATGTATTTCTAACATCTTTTTCACCTCTCTATTGGAATCTTTCACTTGCCTACTTGATTGGGGATGGGATGGTAAAAGTGTGAAGTCTAAACTTGATGGCCCTTCAATTGATGGTTTGAGCTTAGATTCTATCTCAAATTTTTTCATAATTACCTTTGATACACACATGAGAGGCACATCCTCTAAAAATTTTACACAGTCCATAATATCAACTTTTGATTCCATACTTTCAAAGTTAAAATAGGTTGAGTTGTTTTTTGGTGAGTTTATGTTCTTGTTCATAGCATCATGTGTTAAAGTTGTAAGTGTGGGCGACTCAACAGATTATTTTGAGTTGTCCTCAAAATCAGTAACATTTATCCTTAAGCATTCATCAACATTATCAATATCAGGGGGTTCAGATACTTTAAAAACTTTAAACATTACTTGTTCATCTTGCAATCTCTTTGTAAGTTCACATTTTTGTACATGAATAAGTGTTCTTCCGATTGCTAAGAATGGATAACTAAGTATGATAGGAATGTCACAGTCCTCATTTATGTCTAGCACAATAAATTTTGTCGAAAAGATCAATTTGTTTACTTTTACTAACACATGTTCTACCACACCCCAAGGTTTCTTAATTAATTTATCTGCTATTTGTAATGCTACTGAAGTGGGTTTGGCCTTACCAACTCCCAATCTCTGGAAGACCGACAATGGCATGAGTTTAATACTGGAACCCAAATCACATAATGCTTTCTCAAAGTAGATGTTCCCAATTGTACAAGGAATGTCAAAACTACTTCGATCTTTCAATATTTGGGGTAGTTTTCTAATAAGGATGGCTCTACAACTTTCAGTCAAGATTATAATGGGTTTTTTTTAAAGGTTTCTCTTTTTTGGCTAAATTATTTTCTTTCCATTACTCTCTTTATCCCTTAATTCCTCTTCATCCTTTTTATTTTATGATTCCTCCTTATTCTTTTGAGTCTTACTTTCATGCTCTAAAGTTTTATCACTCCTCAAGGCTAATGATTTACAATGGTTCTTCCCTTCTCTTCTTGGGCTTACAATTGTGTCACTTTAAAGGTTATCTTGAGGCCTTTGGCTTATAGCCTAAGGAAGTTGTCCCATTCGATTCTCTAAATTCCTAATTGAAGCCTCTTAAGTGGAAACCTTTGTATTTACTGATTAGATGAAGTCATTCATCATCCCCATTAAAGCATTTGTATTGGGCTCAGTAGGTGGCTTCTTTTCTTGGGCTTGTAATTGTTGTGGTTATTGGAAACTAAGTGGTGGAAATGATTGTTGTTATTCCAAGAGATATTTGGATGTTGTCTCCATCCTGGGTTATATCCATCTAAGTATAGATTATTGTTTTGGTTCACATTACCCATATAGAAGAATGATTCAGGATTATGTGACAATTATCAAACAAATGGGCTCCATCACAAAATACACAAGACATTTTTGACTCTTAGACTTTATTTATACTTGCTGACGAATTTTAAAACTTCAAAAGATTGACTAAAGATGACACTTGAATTGTGAGTGTCATGATATCATTTACCTCGTTCATTCCAACTACTCTTCTTGGGGCTATCATTATGTTCAGTGACCATTAATAATTATTGCTATCCATTTTCTCAACTATGCTTCTAATAATACTAAAGAATGTATCTAAATTAAAAAAATAAAAAAAAAATAAACAACTAGATAAAAAAATTAACCAAATAAATAAATAAATAAGTCAGTAAAAGAAAATAAGTAAATTAAAATCAAAATTAAATTAAAAAAAATAAATTACAAAAAATAACTAAAATAAAAAATTAATTTATGGAAAAGTGCCAAAAACTTCATCGACCGCACAAATCGTGTATGCAATAAATACGCAAATATATATATATATATATCGTAACAGGTAATATAATGTTAAGAAAATATCATTTCTACAGAGATTATTTTATCAGAAACTAATTTTTAAAATTAAAAAAAATAAAAATCAATTTTTTTGTGCTTTTATATTTTAAGAAAAATTAAAATAACTAAAAGTAAATAACAATAATTAATTAAATTAGATTTGTTAACTAAGAAGATATATGAGAAAATATCTAAGAAAATTTCTAAACATGTGAATCATTAAAATCCTTCCAATATAATTATTAATTAATTACATGATCAATTGAATCTAACTTAACATGTATTTAATCACACTATTATCCCAATTAAATTGCATACTACTCATTAAGCTCATCAATTATGGATCATATACATAAAAGTTACAGATCTTTATCTAGAAACTATGCATGTTATTTAATCAAGACAAACAATTAAATAATTCTCTCAAATCTATTTCATTATATCTATAGATAAATTGTTGGCTAAATAATTAATAGCATAAAAATCAGATTAAGTAATATAATTAAATTAAAATCATAATTGGGATAAAATATTTGATCATTATATGGTGAAAATTTGGTTCATAAGATTCATAAATTAGTAAATTAATTACACATAATTTTGTCCATAAATCTCATATTTTTCATAAAAAAATACATAAAAATTGATAAAGAAAATAGTAGAAGAAGAAATACAATCAATCTCTTGAATCTCCACCAAAATTATATCTCTTTTTGAATTTGTTTTGTATTTTTTTCTCTTATTAATTCCAAAAACTGACCAAAATTATGCTAATGGCAGCTCATTTGGGTTTATGGGGTGATAAATAGTTTAAATATAACTCAGGTGCAATCTGGATTGTCAGATTCGCTTCAGATTAAGGGCTGAAATCAAAACAAGCCAAATTAATAGAATCAGGCAATCACAATGAAACACGTGGCACACAAAGTTTAATGGACGAATTAGAGCACGATACATGGCAAGGGAGACCGATCCGAGTCAATGTATATTGAGTGAAAGCCACGTGTCATAACGTTATTCGCGGCAACGAATAACATCACACACGGATGGAATGGCTAGACAAGTAGAATGATGACATGCAGTAGTGTTGTTTGATCACGCTTCAAACTTGGATTGAATGTGATACCGACATGTGGCACCCTGTTCATCGCTCCTCATAAGCGGTGATCTATGATTCGTTGTTCCTTTTTGTGTGGCATCCGCGTGGCTTGCCCAGTTAGCTCTTCTACTTGTGTGGCATGCCACGTGACAACTTCTGATTGATCTTGTATTAAAAATACATAAAAAAATTTAAAAATATATTTTCATTAAAAAGATTGTATTTTAATATTTTTAGTCCTAAAAATGCTATTTATTGAATAAAACAAATAAATATTAAATAAAAAATATACTAATGACTTTATTTTCATAGAATCGTAAGATATATAAGCGTTTCTCCCCATAATGATACAAGTAACATAGAATGAAAAATGATACTTCTCATCATGTCTCTAACGGTCATATATCCTATATATTTATATCGTGTTTAGATTCTATTACTATACAATATTATTATTATAGATTTATTTTTTATTAAAATTACAAATTAATTAATTGTTTATTTTAAAAATATTCTGCAAATTATTATACACTGTTTTTAAAATTAACTCTTTATCTTGTTATATTTAAAGCAACTTAAAGCTTTTGTTTACTTACCCTTTTCTTTTTAGAAAATAATTTTTTTTTCAATAATACTTATTATTTAATAATTAATATTATTATATATTTATTAAATTTAAATCACCAACTATACAAGTAAAACATAAATAATTGTAAAAATTGATTATTACAAAATAATGTAAAAGATTATTTTATGAATACCACAAAAAATGAAATATTTTGAAAAATAAATTAGAAATAATTTAATGAACAATTTTTTTAAATGAAAGTAATTAACCTATCATATTTTTAATATATTATTTTGTTTCATATCAATGTCTAGTAAACACGTAAATAAATTTTTTAACTTTTATGCAACAATAAGAGACAAGTCTAATTATTTTTATTTATATATTTGATACATATTAATGAACACGTCAAAAATAAAACATAAAAATGACTCTTTTAAAATGTGGTTAAGGATTCAAAACTCTATAATTTACAAAAAAAAGTCAGTCCTATATATATATATATATATATATATATATATTTCAACTTTAAGTTATACATTGTCACATTTATAATGGTAATATAACTAAAAATTTAAAATATATCACAAAAATGGAATATTTATTAATTGTTCGAGATAATATAAGTGAAAGTTTATGAAAATATTTATTTTCTACATGTGTATTTATAGTTTCCTTTTTCAAATTATGCAATAGACAGTATATATAATCTTCTACATTTCTACGTCTAATTGTAAAACTATACAATTACGACATAAAATTAAATATGTGTGAAAAACACATTTTTTAGTTGGGTACAGTAAAATAAAAAATTATGACGAAGATATTCGATAAAATAAATCAATGTTCATAAATTAAAAAATTGTAAAGATAGTGTTTTTTTTAATTTAGCATAATTTAATTGTTGGAACCTTCGAGTAAAAGGACTGTTATCTATTAGATAAAGGTAATCGAATCAATAATAACTTTAAAGATAAAGGTAATCTAATTAGCTTTAAAAAAATATTTAAGAGTATTATTAATATTTTATTTTATAAAGAGATATATTATTAATCTATTTTTTTAAATACGAAATAAAATATATATTAGAATTTACAATAATAAAATAATAAATTTATTATTTGAAAAACTTATTTATTAATATTTTATATATGTCGAACTTGATCAGATTAAATTTATTTTTTTATAATTATTTTACATTAAATTATATATATTTAAAAATAACAAAGTTTTTAATATATCCGTAAAAATATAATATTTTTATATATTATTTTAAAATTATAGTCTCGTTTGATACTAATAAAATATATTGAGTTTATTATCATACTTTTAACATTAAAAACAATTTATGAAATTTTTGTGTGACAAACTTTTGATCGGGCCCCTCTAATTAGCTTTGTTATAGGTAAATTCTAATTATGTCCCACATAATAATTAATAACAACAAAAACGTAAATACCTGAAAATTTACATTCTCAGGAAAAGTGAAAAGACTCTTATGTCTCTCATTCTCAACGCTCAAGTAGCAATATATGAAAGACGATAGTCCCACCAGAAAACTTTCCAGCTCATTTTGCTCTTTCTAGACCCCACTTACCATTTTCCTTAGTTTTGATCGGGCCCCGCCTAATTAGCTTTGTTATAGTTTAAAATAATATTTAAACTTATAACTTATAATAATTAAAAACTCACTTAATTATTAATTCCGCACATGAGACATGACACTCTTAGAGGAATTTAGGTTTAATATTATTGAATTCGGATAAAAAAAATGTTGACATGTTGACCCTAATTAACCATTTTAATAAAAAAAGTATCATTTTGATTTTTTATTACACTGTATTTTTTTATATGTTATAATTTAATTATATAATGTAATTTATATATATTAGGATTCAAAGTAAAGATTTTTTTACCATTAACAGAATATATAACTTTTTTTTACATATTAACATTGACATGACTCAATTATAGAATCCGTTTATTAAAAAATTAATAGGTTATGTCAGATTAACCTTATCATAAATAGTAAATGAGTTATAAGTTCTAAGGAACTGAGGTAATTAATAATTATATTGTATCTAAATTCAAATACCATTTTTTCTATTAGATCCTATCACCTTTTTAATGTACTAGTTTCCTAAACCATCATGTTGTAGTGTTTTATAAACAATCGATTAATGATTCATTAGGTTTTTATATTATATACTTATTAATTCATTTAATATTAATATTTTTTAAAAATAAATACCTTTTAGTTATATACCAAACTATGTACATTATATTTTTAAAAATAAAAAAGTTTATGTTGTAAGAAAAACATATACATACTATACAAAATAATTAAAAATGAAACTTTATCGTGTTATTGTACAGTAAAAATTTGATCATTTGATGCTAATATTTTTTAAATTAAGATAATTTATCATCTTTTGAGTTTAAAACATGACTCTTGTACAAATACTTCAATATTGTTTTGAAAAAATACCAATGAAAACTATTTTCGATCGAGTCTCGAACTCATGCGATATAACAATTGTTTCTCAACATCAAGATTTACTCAACTAAGATGCTCACCCATAGTAATTTTTATTATTATTAAGCTACCAGACCATACAATTTATCGCCCAACCATACAAGTCATATATGTTGATAACAAGTATTATTATAACAATTTACCAAGACTAATTAGTTGATTTTTCATTTCTCTTATCAGGTCTCTTTATGCATACCGTTAAATAAGCAACTTGATCCTAAGGGCTAACTCTTTGTCTAAAGATCCACTTCATCTTGCATCCATTATGCATGTATGCTCAATTCTTCTTAACATACATACACTCAAACTAACATACATGTTAACTTATCATTAAGTCAATTACACAGATGCGTATTACATGTAAACAAGTTTTATTAAGCTAAACTCAGATATCGCTTGAATGAGTAACTCAGTGATCTGAATCCTTCACATGATGTAATTATCTTAACACATTGTCACCCGCTTTTGTGCCTACCAACATACAGATCCTTAGTGCTTGGTCGAACCTTTAGTTAATACATAACCTACTTGACATCACCTTGATAAGTTTATCCACACTCATAATGTGTTCTATAGAGCAATGTTTCCATACTAACATCACATGCCTATATTGAATAAACAGTCAGACATAAGCCTTCCTCTCGTAGCCTTTTGCATAAGAAATATGCATTATATCAACCTTTTCACACCATCTCTAGTGTCTTTAAAACTCTTTTGGTGTGTTTGGTTGGAGGAAATGAAAATGAATCAAAATTGATTTCTTCTATTTGTGTATTTAGTTGGGTTGAAAAAGGAGTCAAGAATGAAATCGATTTCTAAAGGAGAAGGAATCACAATTCCTTCTCCCCCTTTAAGAATCATGATTTTATTCTCATCTCAATTTTTTTTCCAATTGTATCCTCACCCCAAATATAACCATAAACTCAAATCTCAAATCCCAAAACCAAAAACCCTAAATCCAAAATCTTTAAACCCAAAACCCTAAATCCCAAATCTTAAAACCCTAAACTCTAAACCCTAAATCTTGAACCCTAAACCCAAAATCCCAAAACACTAAACCCTAAACTCCAAAACCCTAAAACCCTAAAACCCTAAAACCCTAAAACCTAAATCCCAAAACCCTAAAACCCTAAATCCCAAATCCCAAATCCCAAATCCCAAATCCCAAATCCCAAATCCCAAATCCCAAATCCCAAATCCCAAATCCCAAATCCCAAATCCCAAATCCCAAATCCCAAATCCCAAATCCCAAATCCCAAATCCCAAATCCCAAATCCCAAATCCCAAATCCCAAAACCCTAAACCCTAAATCATAAACCCTAAATCCTAAACCCTAAATCCTAAAACCCTAAACCTTAAATCCAAAATCTCAAATCCTAAAACCCTAAATCCCATTTAGAAAAATAATAATTTCAACCCTAAACCTTAACCCACAAATATAGCCATAAACCCCAAATCCTAAATCCCTAAACCCTAAACCCTAAATCCCAAATCCCAAACCTCAAAACCCTAAACCCTATTTAGAAAAATAATAATTTTAGTAATATATTTTTTTAAGTAATAATTATTTAGAAAAATAATAATTTCAATAATGTATTTTGTCTAACGAAAAAATAAGAATTAAATAATATTATTTAAACTTTACTGAATATAGAGGTATTAAGGTAATTTACAATTTTTTTCATTTTATTCCAGTGGCAAACCAAACACTGTAATATTGATTCTTTCTTTGATTCCAATGGTCAAACCAAAAAAATTGTTTACTTTCTATTCCATTCCATTCATATTTTCATTCCAATTTCGATTTTATTTTGTGAACTAAACGTCATCTTTATTTTAATGAGACATTAGTGTCTTTAAAACTCTTTATCTTAATGAGACATTGACTTATCCTACTAGTACAACCAATGCACATTTCATGAGTATTCTCTAACTTACAAGTAACTCATTTAGCATACCTTATACATGTGTGTCGAGGGTATTGGAGAGCTTAACACACACACATATATATATATATATCTAAAAGGTTTTTAGAGTATTTTTTATTTTTTTGAGAAAAAAATCATTTTTAGTGTGAAGAAAAAGATTTTATAGTATTTTTCTTTATTTTGGAAAAAATATTATTTTTCAAGGGAAGACATAAATCTAAAATATTTTAATAATTATTATTTTATCATTTATTAAAATACCATAGGATAATGACACTATGCAATTAAATTTGGTTATTCTATAAGTTTATTTTTTATTAAATTATGTAAAATTTATAATAATTAATAAAAAATTAATTTATTCTTAAATGACGATGGTCTTAAGATCAAATAATGCTGGAAATGTTTAAAGTTTTTTTTTTTTTTTACATGTGACGTGAACGTCACGCTTACTTGGTGCACAGCCATTGCATATAATCATAGCCCACACGTCTTACACTCCATCACATACATTCTGGTAGCTCTTTTGAAGTACACAAGAAAACTCTGAGATTTTAAGAGAGAAATTGAGAAGAACAAGTGGGAAACCATGTTGCCGGTGGTAGAATTTGTGTCTTCTTCTCAGGATGGTCATGAAAATGAGTCAAACAACGAACGGCTCGATTTGGTTGATCTGATGACTATTAACATGTCACTTCCTAGAGAGAGTTTTCTCAAAGCAGCTCTGTCGCTTAAAGACCAGGTATGAACTTAAAATGTTAGCCGTACGGAATTCGACAGTGAGCGTACGTTAATGCCTTTTGTCAATCACCTGCGCATTTTAGTAAATGGTTAATAGGATATTATTCTTCCTTATAAATTCATTTTTTTGTAGGTAGTGGAAGCAACTTGGAAACGAGGACAGATAGTTTGTGGATCGGGTACGAGTACAGGAATTGATCCGACTGCGTATACGGGCCTTCTTGGGACAGCTTTTATTTGCTTGAGGTCATACGAGGCCACCGGTTGTCGGTCGGACTTACAATTGTGCGCTGAGATTGTCGACCAGTGCGCCGTGGTGGCACGCGCCTCCACCAGGTTATGTCTTTTGCCATCTCTTCCTCTGTCTTTTATTAATAATTATTTTCGTGTTTACTAGTGTTAAGTTCATTAAATATGAACTATATTTGCATATGAGGCGGTGGAAACTGAGCTTTTGTTTGGTGAAAGTAATCCAAAAGATTTAGAAGTAAGTTAGGAAGCTATTATCTAATTTATAAATAATGTTAAAAAAATCATTTCAAAGAATTTTTATATTTGGTCCACTTTTATTTAATTAGCTGCTTCCTTCTTCTTTCACTTTTGTTTTGAAACCACGAAAAAAAAATTACATAATACCACGTATTAAAACTTATAAGAATAAAAATAACAATCAATAATATTGACAAACATCGTTGATAGAATTCAACATTGAATATATGTCTAAATAACCATATTATTAATATCAATTGAATGATATTCAATATCAAATAATAAGTTAAATTTTATTAATAGTATAAATATATGAACTGAACTATCGTTGTAGTTACAAGTTTTAACTATAATATTTTTTTTTATTTACAAAAAAAGAAACAAAAAAAAAGAATAATATATGTATCAAGTTCTAGGTACTTGTTATAACACTTATTAATGATATATATTGATGCATATCTCAACTCAAAGTAAGAGATAAAAAAAAAGTTTCCCTATTTTACAAAATCTTGGTCCTTGAAAGAATACGAAGGATGGGGTAGTGAAGAATATCACGAGATTTTTGGGCTCTAGAAAGATTTCATAGATTGCCTTTCAACTTTTAAGTATATTGGTGTCATATTTCTTTTTTATATTTGGTTAGGAAAAAAAAGTTGGGTTTTCTCTCTAACTAAAATCCAATCTAAATATGGTTTGGTGTAGGCATGTGACCTTTTTGTGTGGTAAAGGAGGAGTTTATGCGCTTGGAGCTGCGGTGGCTAATTATATAGGGGACCATCAAAGGCACGACTTGTATTTTAATCTTTTACTTGAGGTATGTATATAATGTTATCCCATTGATTGTTGTTGGAAATGGATTTAAATGAAAAAAATTCATTATTAAACTATATTTTCCAACAACCGTTATGTTTTCACCCAGAAAAATATTATCGTTATTTTGTGACCATTATATTTTTACTTAGAAATATGACCGTTATTTTGTGACCGTTATGTTTCCACCCAAAAATATGATCGTTATGTTTCATAATTGTGTGAACTTTGTACATCTTTTTTCAACTATAAATAAAGGGCAATATCTCTCATTTTCAAGACACAACTTAACAACTCAAAAACGATCCTACGGATCTTCATAGCAAAACCAAAGAAAAAAAGTTCAGAATTGTTTTTTCAGTTTCTTAAACAACATAAATATTTGAGAGGTGTAGCATTCCGGACTTCATTAGTTCACTGAAGTTCCGAGGTAAAAAAAAAGATTTTGGGTTGTTTTATCTTGAGGACGACGAGACTGTGTTTGCTACACAAATTTGGGCAGTGCCACAAAATGTCTTAAAGAAAACGACTTAGTCCACGACTTAATCCAAGCAGTATATTTCAGTATATCGGTAACATTGTTCTTACATTGTTTTCACATACTTGTTCCAACAATTTTAAGACATTTTTTATCTGCCATGTTTATTGAAATGTTAAATGTTGAGCTCAACCATGAAAAAGATCGTTGTTTCTTCTTCCAATTTCTCTCTGTTTAGTACCAAAGAGAAGCGACGATAGAGAGAATCTTCATAATTCCCTAATACTTTTCTTCAATTCCAACTTGGAATTGTCTCATTCATCTCGATTTTCTATCGCTGAAATCGGAGAAGAAGAAAATGAAGACGATGAAAGGAAAATTATTGAAGAAGATTGAGAAGAGAATGGAAATGAAGACGACGACGAAGAACCCAAAACCCAGTTAAAAAGTCCGATTAATCTAATTCTCAGAACGAATTAGGGTTTGACACTGAAACTGATTCCGACTGGACACACCCATCTCTAGTTGCTTCAACTTGAAAAGCTTTGCTCTATTCATTTTCTCATGAATCGACACATCTGAATCATCGAGTTACAACTTTGAACTTCAGAAGTTTTGTTGCGTCACTTTAAGTACATTTCAGTATATCGGTAACATTGTTCTTACATTGTTATGAAGATCCGTAGGATCGTTTTAGGTGAAAACAACCATGACCTAAGAGGAAAATCATCGACCTATTAGACCACCTAACTTTCCACTATGAAAAATAAATGTTCAAGTACAAACTCAGATATTATCCCAATGTATCTTATTTATGAGCTCATGTTCTGTTTTCACAGTTTCTAACATTAGCGTGAACGATTTTCAGACCAACACTCCAATAAGTTTTTCGCCAATCAGATACGTTCCCGAATTAACTGCCAAAATGGTTAAAATAAAAAAAAGTGTATGTGTGTGTTCTAGAACAGATTTAATAATGAATAATCCTAACTAGATGATTCAAAACATATCACTTAAATCAAATCAACTAGTAAATCCTAGAAAAAAAGATCAAGAATAATTTTAATAAAAATAGTTTTTTTAAAGATTAATAATCAAATCAAATAACTATGATATGATAAAAACAATTATTTGATCTAACAATTTAAGAACAAAATTTAGAAGAAGCCAAAATAACATATTACTAAAATATCATAAAATAATTAGGCTTATTAATCAATCAAACATAGTCACCAATATTTGATAGATTAACTAAATAAAGAAACCTAAAAAATTACGATCTTATATTTGTTAAACAAGAGAGAAATTAAGAAGAATAGAATAATGCTCTTGTATGGTTTATTGAAACAATGAGCAATGCGTTTTATTTATAAGAAAAATTAAAACCCTTAATTCTATGTAATTGATAAATACATTTTCTATTACAAATATGATTAGTAATACTCATTAATTAAGAAGACTCTTATATGATTGATAAATATATTTTCCATTACAAATAGGATTAGTAATACTCACTAATTAAGAAGACTCCTATATGATTGATAAATATATTTTCTATTACAAATAGGATTAATAATACTCACTAATTAAGAAGACTACTTTTTAAAGAAGAGTTCTTTTAAAATAGACTCATTAATCATGAAGATTCCTATTTAATAAAAGAGTTTTTTTAAAGTATATTTTATGTTATCTTTTAGGCTAAAGATTTAAGCTATAATTTAGAGTATATCTTATATAATATTTTAGAATATATCTTATTCTATATTTTAGCAACAAAAATAATTCCAGATTTATATGTATGCTATTAAATGAGTGAGTACAATCATATATGTTATAATTATAACAGATATACTTGAAGTACGACTATATGAAATTCTGACGTTTCTTCAATTTTGTTTGATAGACTTGATAGCGAGCTTAAAAATAAGTTTACAGGTAAATATTTTATTCACGAAAATAACCAACACTTATAATCCTTACAGAAAACTTGTATTTCTTAGTTAGAAAGTTTTTTATAGGAGTTTTATCTAGTTTCATTTTGATTAAAATGGGATTGTCTTGCATCTTTGTATTTTTCACTTTTATTAATATTATATAAAGTTTCTTATAAAAAAATATTTTAATAAAATTTACAAAATTCAATAGGGGAGTCGAGAGTCAATAGGAAATCTGTGTGCTCTCAATGAAAATGTGTAACATTATATGGGACTTGGTAAATTTTTTTTAGAAAGATAATGGATCAAAACGAAGAACATGCTATGTAGATGGGCTTGTACAATATAGGTCTTGCAAATAGAAAACAAGTGAACCACACTTGAAAGAGAAAAGAAAGAATCCGAGATAACAACTAATCCATTTTTGAGAACGAGAACAAAGATTAATATATAAGTATAGCCCCTTTGCAAAGACATATCAACCTTTATCTCACTTGTTACTAGTGGTTGGAATGCCTTTAAAAGTGGCGTCTTTGTACCGACTGTGATGAATTTTAAAATGCTATATTTAGCTGTCGAAAATCTTTGTGCTTTGAGTTTATGCTGTATTGTGCATGATATAGTAAATACTTGCCTTATTTAGATAGTCGTTTAGTACTCGAGTAAATAAAGGAAGTAAACATGGTTTCTGACTTTCTGGCTTATTTTTTATTGTAATTTAGATTGATCAGTATAATGTCATAAGTTGTCAAGCATGTTGGTCTTTGGATGTTATGTTCTGTTAAAATTGATAGTTAGAGATGGTAATTTGACCCAACGAGTCAAGGCACCATGGGTACCCAACCCATTCAGGGAATTTTGGGGTGGATTAAATCGGGTCAAAAACGGGTCAGGGCGTTATCTATTTTATTAGATATGGATCGGGCCACCATTTGGATATTCGATATAATTGATTTTTTTAGAACTTTTTAACTATTGCTGTAACAGGATTTGGGTTAACCAGCTTGTTCGAAAAAATTGAAACAATTTCCCAACGATATCTCCTTCCTCAAGCTAAACCTTTTCTCTTTCCATCATCACTAAGGTCATGTCGATCATCATCAGGTATCTCAGTGGCTTAGGTTTGATTACATATTCAGGTACAAAAGAAAATCTGATACAAGAGAAGAAAATTTGAGATTTTTGTTATGTTTATTGTTGAAACAAGTTTATAATAACAATGTAGGAACAATATTACTGATAACTTGAAAGGAACTGCTTGGGTTGAGTCGCGGACTATGTCGCTCTCTTTAAGATGTTTCATGGCTCTGCCCAATTTGTGTAAGCAAACACAGCCCCGTCGTCCACAGGATAAAACAGTTCAGAATCTTTTTTCCCTGTCTCGGAACTTCACTGCACTACTGAAGATCGGAATGCTAGACCTGAAAAATTTGTTGCTCGGAAAACTAAAAAAGAACTTAGAATTGTAGAGAGAATTGTTTTTCGTAGGGAGATGAGATTGCAGATTGTTGTGTTAAAATTGAGAGCTGAAGCCCTCTTTTTATAGGTTTTAGAAACCTTGTGGCAATTATGATAAAACGATAATGTTTGGGAATTAAGAGCGTAACGGCCATTCTGAGTAATGAAGAGTAACGACCATTTTCAGATTAAAGACGAGTAACATACATTTTTGTGAATAAATATGAGCAACAACTCTTTTTCTGAATAAAGAAGACAAACGGTCATTTAATGGTCATATTCTTGATAAAAGAAAATAACGGTTATTTTTCTGAAAAATATATATATATAACAACCATTTTTGTAAGTGGAAAAGTTTTCCTTAAAAAGAATATTTTTCCAAAAAATAAAATACCACCTCACACACACGCACTCGGACTCGGCTCGGCTCGGCACGGCACGGCACGGTCGGTCGGTCGGACGGACGACGGCGGTGCGCTTGCGCGTGTGTGGTATCACATTTGCCTAGGTCCTCTCCCCTTCCACAAAAGTGGGTGCCCCTTGAGGCCCAATCTCAATAGCCAACTCTTCACTATTTATACCTTTTTAAAATAATGTAAAAAAGCAATGTGGAACAAGGCTTTACAATTTGTTATTAGCTTCACATTTTCCAACAATCAATTTTTTATAAATTTCATCTTTTCTAACAATCTCCCACTTCAATTTTATATAAAAATAATTTTCATCGAGCAACCGATCAATTAAAATTATAAGATTGTGCATAAGCGAAAATGTGTCTATCGACTTGAACCTTTGCATAGTGTTGATGCTTTAGAATATACTAGAGTAACTCGTAGTTTTGAACTCTATCTCTAATAATCATCACACACACAACCTTTCCAAGGTGTAGTTCGAAAAAGCCCGTGCTTTACGACCATGCACGTGTATCCCAGTATAGTGAACGCTCTAGTAAATTTTGCCCCAAAAAGTTTCAAAGGAAGCGGCCACACTTCCACATTCACATAGGTGAGTCTATCAAGAGTACTCCTGTAGCTATGTACTCCACTCCACATAGAGTATAGAACTCATTAACCCCACGTTTGGTTGGAGGGAATGGACTGGAATCAGAATTGATTCCTTCCATTTTGTGTGTTTGGTTGGACGGAATGGAGGGCGGAATGGAATCTGATTACTAAAAGAGAAGGAATCACAATTCCTTCTCCCACCTTTGGTAATCATTATTTCATTCCCATCTAAACTTTTTTTTTCCAATTTTACCCTCACCTAAAATATAACCTTAAATTCAAATCCCAAATTCTCAAACCCAAAATTCCAAAACCCTAAACCCTAAACCCAAAATTTCAAAACCCTAAATCCAAATCTTAAAATCCTAAAACGTTAAACTCTAAACCCTAAACCCTAAAACCCTAAACCTTAAAACATAAATCCCAAAACCCTAAAACATAAATCCCAAATCCTTAAACCCTAAATCCTAAATCCTAAATCCCAAATTCCAAATCCTAAAACCCTAAATCCTAAACCCTAAATTCCCAAATCCCTAAACCCCAAATCCCAAATCCCTAAACCATAAACCCCAAATCCCAAATCCCAAATCCTTAAATCCTAAACCCTAAACCCTAAAACCCTAAAACCCTAAACCTTAAAACATAAATCCCAAAACCCTAAAACATAAATCACAAAACCCTAAACCCTAAACCCCAAATTCCAAATCCTAAAACCCTAAACCCTAAACCTTAAACCATAAAACCCTAAACCCCAAATCTCCAAATCTCTAAACCATAAACCCTAAACCTTAAAACATAAATCCCAAAACCCAAAACCCTAAAACATAAATCCCAAAACCCTAAACCCCAAATTCCAAATCCTAAAACCATAAACCCCAAATTCCAAATCCTAAAACCATAAACCCTAAACCTTAAACCTTAAAACCCTAAAACCCTAAACCCTAAATCCAAAATTCTAAAACCCTAAACTATTTTTAGAAAAATAATAATTTTAACCCTAAACCTTAACCTATAAATATAACCCCAAATCCTAAATTCCTAAACCCTAAATCACACATCCCAAACC
This sequence comes from Hippophae tibetana, assembly GCA_037013495.1. NCBI lineage: Eukaryota > Viridiplantae > Streptophyta > Magnoliopsida > Rosales > Elaeagnaceae > Hippophae > Hippophae tibetana. The sequence goes on from CM072812.1 coordinate 33,884,033, forward strand.
TCAAAACCCTAAACCCTATTTAGAAAAATAATAATTTTAATAATATATTTCTTTTTAATTAAGTAATACTTATTTAGAAAAATAATGATTTCAATAATGTATTTTGTCTAACGAAAAAATAGTAATTAAATGACATTATTTGAACTTTACAACATGTAGGGGTATTAAGGTCATTTACAGCTTTTTTTCATTCCATTCCAGTGGCAAACCAAACACTATAATCCTAATTCTGAGCTTGATTCCAGTGGTCAAACCAAACAAAATTGTTTCCTTTACATTCCATTCCATTCCATTCCGATTCCGATTCCATTCCACGAACCAAACGCCACCTAAGAGTTTAACAATTAACTCATCCTTTTCTATCGCTTTAGGACTTCATGCTTCTAACAATATAGAATGTGATTTGAAAAATAGCATGATACATCTCATATCACTTCATGACTTGTTATTACCCTTTGAACTTATTTCTTGGGATCTCCAGTCTATAAGTTGAGTTACCATTATAAGTGACTCTTCATTCTAAGGGCATTAATCCCATTCCTTTTGAGGTTTTGAAAACCTTCTCTCTTGGTAATCCTTTCGTCAAAGGATTTGCCAAATTTTCATCAGAACGTACATGATCCACTCTTACAGCTCCCGGAGAGAGAAATTCTCTAACAGTACTATGCTTACGACGTTGCTTTGGAGTCTTTTGATAAAGTGTTCCAATCTGCTTCGATGTATCCTTCTAAAATAGCGGGAAACTTTTTATAATGTAACCCAAGGTACATAGTTCTCTTAAGGTATCTCATAACCCTTTCAATAGCATTCCAATGCTCTAAACTAGGTATACTGGTAAACCTACATAGTAGTCCCACAACATAAGCTATGTCTGGTCTAGTGCAATCAGTAGTGTAACGTAAGCTACCAATGATGCTCGCATACTCAGTTTGTCTAACATCGTCTCCAGTGTTCTTGAACAAGTTTACACTAGGATCATAAGGAGTACATGCAGGTTTACAGTTAAAGTAATTATATTTCTTTAAGATCTTCTCAATGTAGTGAGATTGATCTAGAGAAATTCCCTTTTCGGACCTAGTTATTTTTATACCAAGGATTACACTCGCTTCTCCAAGATCTTTCATATCAAAATTAGCTCTTAACAATGTTTTCACATTATTCGCAACATAAATATTTGATCCAAAAATAAGCATGTCATCCACATATAAACATGTAATAGTGCAAATATTATCTTCTAATTTATAATAAATGCATTTGTCACTTTCATTTATTTTGAATCCATGCGAGATAACTAGATTATCAAATTTTTCATGTCATTGCTTAGGTACTTGTTTTAGACCATAAAGAGATTTATCTAATTTACAAACTTTATTTTCTTGACTTGGGATAACAAAACCTTCAGGTTGATCCATATAAATTTCTTCTTCTAAATCACCATTTAAGAAAGCAGTTTTAACAACCATTTGATGTACTACTAAATCATGGATAGCAGCGAGAGAGAAAAGTACACGTATGGAAGTTATTCGTGTAACTGGTGAAAAGGTATCAAAGAAATCAACATTCTCCCTTTGCCTATATCCTTTAACTACAAGACGAGCTTTGTATTTTTCAATAGTACCATCGGGTTTTAATTTCTTTTTTAGTATCCATTTACATCCAATGGTTTGCAACCTGGAGGTAAGTCAACTAAATACCAAGTCTTATTATACTCAAGTGAGTCCATTTCATTATTTATGGCTTCTTCCCATAAGTTGGCATCTAAAGAAGATAATGCTTCTTTAAGAGTTTGGGGATCTTCCTCTAAGGTATAAGCATAAAAATCAGACCCAAAATCCTTAAGGGTTCGAGCTCATTTACTTCTTCTAATTTCAGTGTTTAATTCTTCAGTTTGTTCACTAGTTCTAGTTATAGGTAAACTACTAGAAGACGAGCCCCCCACTATTTTTAAATTTAAAGGGAAACCTATGTTCATAGAAGTCAGCATCATTTGATTCTATAACTACCTGATCTTTTAAGTCATAGAATTTATAAGATTTACTATTCACAGTGTATCCTATGAATACACATTCATATGTTCTACTAGCAAGTTTATTTCTTTTAGGATCAGGGATCCTAACATAGGCTAAACAACTCCAAGTTTTAAAATAAGTTAAATTAGGTTTCTTATTTTTCAAAATTTCATATGGTGAAATTTTATTTGTAGATTTAGACACTCTATTTAGCACATAGCAAACAGTTAATAAAATTTCTCCCCACCAATGGGAAGTAGCACCAGAGTTTAATAAAATTGCAACAACTGATTCAGTAAAAGTTCTATTTTTTCTTTTAGCTTTGCCATTCATTTCAGGAGAATAAGGTACAATTTTTTCATGAATGATTTCGTGAGTTTTATAAAAATCATTGAAGATATTGGAATCATATTTGGTACCTCTATCACTTCGAAAGCTTTTTATTTTTCTGTTAAGTTGATTTTCAATCTCAGTCATAAATATTTTAAACATATCAAATGCTTCACTTTTATTCTTCATTAGATATACATAAGTGTAATCTGAACAGTCATCTATAAAAGTTATAAAATAACATTTTCTATTTCTTGTTAAATTTCCATCAAGTTCACATATATCAGAATGAATTAATTCTAAAGATGCAAATTCTCTAACTACTGATTTATGTGAAGTTTTGGTTATTTTAGCTAACTACAAAAATCACATTTTTCAAAATCATTTAAAGATAGCTTAGGAATTAGTTCTAAGCTACTCATGTTCTTGATTATGCGTTTATTAACATAACAAAGTCTAGCATGCCAAATATTAAAAGAACTCAACACATAAGCATAAGAAGAGGTTTTATTGATTTCAACATTTAATTTAAACATGCCATCAGTGGCGTACCCTTTCCCAACAAATATATTATTTTTAGTTATAGTATATAAGTCAGCCCCTATAGTTTGAGTAAACCCAACTTTTTTAAGAAGATAGCCTAAAACTAAGTTCTTTCTCATCTCTGGAGTATGCAGGACATCCTTCAAGATGACAGTCTTTCCAGAGGTAAACTTCAATACCACCTCACCAGTACCATCAACTTTAGTGGAGTGGGAGTCGCCCAACAACACTTTCTTGTCCTCAGAACCAGAATAGGACTTGAACATGTCTCGATCATAGCAGACATGGCGAGAAGCACCGGTGTCCACCCACCACCCCTCGAATCCACCAACAAAATTGACTTCAGATATCATAGCAATAAGTTGATCTTCGGTAAAGTTCGCTTGTGGGGCAGGACGATTCCTGTTTCGGCAGTTCCTAGCCAAGTGGCCAGGTCTGTTACAACTATAACACATGAATGTGTTATTCATTAAGGGGGTTGAGGTCCATTCTGGGGAGGATAATTTCTATTTCTATTTCTATTTTGGTGGTTGCGGTTTTGATTATTACTACGATTATGAGTTTTCATATTTCTACCTTTAGGTTTCAGAATTGTATAGGAGGGTTTCTTATTGGTACTGTTATTTGAGACTACGAGTACTTCGTCTCTTTGGTCTTGCTTTCGAGCTTCTTCTTCTATTCTTAAACGGGTTATAAGATTTTCTAAAGAAAATTCCTTAATTTTATGCCTAAGTGTATTCTTAAAATATTTCCAAGGAGGGGGTAATTTATCTATTATAACAGCTACTTGAAATTGTTCATCTAAAGTCATACCTTCAGAAGTTATTTCGTGTGCTATCTTCTACAGTTCGTGTGATTGAGCTTCCACTGATTTGCCATCAATCATTTGAAACTTCATATATCTACTGACAACATACTTCTTAGTTCTAGCTTCCTCAGTGTCGTATTTCTTTTGAAGTGCTTCCCAAATTTCCTTAGCAGACTTATCACAGTTATAATAATCATACAAGTCATCGGCTAAACCGTTAAGAATATAATTTTTGCATAGAAAATCATTTTCCATCCAAGTGTCTAAATCCTTAGTTACAGCTTCAGTAGGAGGATTGGACTGTATTGGTTTTTCAGTAGTTAGAGCAGAAACAAATTTTTTCATGGTTAAGAAAAACAACATTTTTTGTCTCCATCTTTTAAAGTGTAGGCCTTCAAAACGGAATGGTTTGTTGAGATCACCAGTTAGAATTTCAGTAGACATGGCAGATAGAAATCGTCTTAAAATTGTTTCAATAACTTGAATGGAACTGCTTGGGTTGAGTCGCGGACTAGGTTGCTCTCTTTAAGACGTTTTGCGGCTTTGCCCAATTTGTGCAAGCAAACACAACCCCGTCGTTCCCAGGATAAAACAATCCAGAATCTTTTTTCTCTATCTCGGAACTTTACTGCACTGATGAAGATCGGAATGCTACACCTGAAAAATTTGTTGCTCGAAAAACTAAAAAAGAACTTAGAATTGTAGAGAAAATTGTTTTTCGTAGGGAGATGAGATTGCAGATTGTTGTGTTAAAACTGAGAGGTGAAGCCCTCTTTTTATAGGTTTTAGAAACCGTGTGGCAATTATGATAAAACGATAATGTCTGAGAATTAAGAGCGTAACGGCCATTCTGAGTAATGAAGAGTAACAACCATTTTCAGATTAAAGACGAGTAACAAACATTTTTGTGAGTAAATACGAGCAATAACTCTTTTTCTGAATAAAGAAGACAAACGGCCATTTAATGGTCATATTCTTGATAAAATAAAATAACGGTCATTTTTCTAATATATATATATATATATATAATAACCATTTTGTAGGTGAAAAAGTTTTCCTTAAAAAGAATATTTTCCAAAAAATAAAATACCACCTCGCACACGCACACGCACTCGGACTCGGCTCGGCACGACCGATCGGTCGGTCGGACGGACGGCGGCGGCGGCGGCGTGCGCATGTGTGGTATCACATTTGCCTAGGTCCTCTTCTCTTCCACAAAAGTGGGTACCCCTTGGAGTCTAATTTTAATAGCCAACTCTTCACTATTTATACCTCTTTAAAATAATGTAAAAAAGCAATGTGGGACAAGGTTTTACAATTTTTTATTAGCTTCACATTTTCCAATAATCAATTTTTTATAAATTTCATCTTTTCCAACATTTATTCATGCAGGTACAAAAGGAAATTTGATACAACATTAAAGTTTTTTTTCTAATAGATTTTATCATGTTTATGGGTTTTATCTTACAATTTCATATGGTTCAAATGGCCTCTACGTCATTGAAGAAGAAAACCAAGAAAAATCTTCATTTTGAAAAAAACCATTTTTATTTTCTTTGGGTTTTATGTTAATGATTTCATAAGGCTCATTTGGATTTTTTTTGGTGGTCAAAACTCATTTTGACTTGAATAATGCCATGCCATTGATCTAAATATCTGAATTCATATTTACAAATTAACTAAGAATATAATAGAAGGGATTTTGATGATGTTGGTTTTATCATCCTAGATTAACAAATGAAGCAATGCTTTTTGTGAATATAATGGTGAGGATATAAATATGATCTTTTCTATTCACATGAGATAGGATGATCGAAAACATGGATAACTTATGGTATGAAACCTATTATACACCAATATGTATCACAGCTTTCTGAGTTTTATGTATTCAAATCGATAACATAATCTTAGCTTTATAATTTTATAGGAATGGAGGAACAACTCGAGGAGCATGTATCTCCTCTTCATAAAGAAGAGCAAGACAATGGGCATGCTAATAAGTTTAGATCTGAGTATAGGTTAGATTTTGATAGAAGAAAAATTGATGAAAAAATTGAAAGCAATTTGCAAAGTTTGTAAAAAGGTATTGGGAGGAAAGATAAGCAAATGGAGTCAGATGAATCATACTCTAAGTTGTCCATTGAAGAAACTTTCAAATATAAACTTCAAGTAGAGGATGACAAATTTCAATTTCCACTTCTTTTGATCACGAGGCTACCAAGAGCGATTTTGCTACTATGATAATCATGCATGAGTGTTCCTTATCTATGATGGAACACATTGGGTTGAAGAGATTTTGTAATACTCTACGATCAACATTCAAGATAGTGTCACAAAATACAACAATATGTGACATATTTAATATATATGCAATGGAGAAGAGTAAAATAATGCAATATTAAGAATTTAATAAAAATAGAGTGGCTATTATCACTAATATGTGTATCGTCTTTAGTCAAAGAAAATGATACATGGCAAATACTGGTCACTATCTTGATCAATCTTGGGTCTTATAAAGTCGAATCTCGAGGTAAACTTTTTGTTATTTTCTACTTATACGACTTTAAATACTTAACTGCTTATATCACTTAATGTGATTTGTTTATCAAATTTTTATATGCTTATATTATTATGTTTGCATATGTTCTTTGTTCGTATAACACCAAAACCATTGTAAATATGTTAGAGTGCTTATCTGATTGGAACATTTGTGATAAGTTATCTATTAGAACCGTTGATAATGATAGCACCAATAACTCTATTATTGATGTTTTGTTAGATAAAGTTGATAATTGTTTACCTTACTGAACATGTCTCATTTGCACATGAAATGTTGTGCTCATATTTTGGATTCGATTGTGAAGTCTGTGTTGAAAGTTCTTGGTGATGTGTTTCATAGGATTTGGGAAAGTGTTTCTTATTGATCATTTTAACCCAAACGATTCTAGGAGTTTAGAGAGGATGTTAAGAGGTCGAAAGTTCAGTGTACTAAGAATTGATATTGAATTGAAAACATACGTGAAATTCTACCGATGAAGTGTTCTCCACTGTTATTACTTACAAGAGTATTTAATAATTTTAAGTAGTGTGAGCCTTAATTCAAATGTGCCATTTCTGACAATGGTTGGACTTTTCCATAACAAATTGTAAAAAAGTCGAAAAAAATTTAGAGTCAAGCAATTTTTTTGGGACACAATATCCTAACACTAACTTTTTTTTTCTTTTAAAGATATGCCAAGTGAGATTGACATTGTTTGTTTGGCTTATATGTCATAAGAGGAAATTAGAATTATGGAATCAAGTATAATAATAAAGATTCAAAAAATTTGAGATGACATATATGGAATTATTGATTTGGCAACCGTTTTGGATCTTAGACACAAAATAAAATTGATTAATTTTTATTTTTCTCAAATTTATGATGTTAATAATTATAGAGAATATATTGATAAAGTGAGTAAGATTTATGTTTATTTGGTCAATCAATATCAACAAAATAAGGTACAACAAGAATCTTCTTTATCATCATTTCCTTTATTAGATGCCAATGCAAAATGACTTCATATTGCAATAAGGGATCAACATAATTCATTGTATTGGCCACTAATATAAAAAATGATGATATAAAACGCTTGTCTCATTTTTTGATACCGATTGACTAAATCAATACAAGTTTTATGTACTTCATCAATATTCTTTTTACTCGATAAATTTGAGGAAAATAAAATTCAATCAATTTCATTTTGTACCTTGGATCTAACACGGTTTCCATAGCAACAATTTCATGTATATTATCGCAATATTTTTGAAACTTTATAATCACACCTGATGCTATAATGATAATTTGTGGTGATGTAAGCTAATCAAATAATGTTTATTCTTATTTAATGTATCTTTGAAAAAAAACAAGTTTTTGGTATGATATTGTGTCCTAGGAATGTTTTTTTTACTATGAAATATTTTTTACTATTTGTTGTGCCAAAGTACAATCATTATCTAGAGGAACACAATTGAATTAAAGTTCACATTACTTAAAATTATTAAATGTTTTCTTGTTAGTAATAATAGTGGATAACATTTCATAGGTAGAGATCCACTTAGATTTATAGTCTAGTACCAACTTCATAGTACATTGAACTCGACTTCTCAACATTGTTCCTAAACACCTCAATTCGATTGAGTGTAAGTGACTAATAGACAACATTTTCACAAATCCCATGACACCTATCACCAAGAGCTTTCAACCCAACTTTCACAATCAAATTCAAAAATATAAATACAACACCTCATGTGCAAAACAAACTCATTCAGTAAGATTGAAGAATTATTAACTTTATTTAACAAAACATCAATGAAAGAGTTATAAGTGCTACATTAGATTACTTATCATAAATTTTCCAATCATATAAGCACTCCAATATCAACTTTACAATGGTTTTTGTGTTATGTGTACAAAAGCATGTGTAAACCTAATAATAAAGCATTTAATAAAAAAATCACAACAATTATAATCAAGTTACATAAGCATGAAAAAAATTTAATTTCTTGACTTTGTAATAAACCAAGAATGATCAAGATAATGAGTAATAATTTTGATGTATTATTTTATTTAACTGGAGTCGGTTCACATATTGGTAGCAATAGCCACTCTAAATTCGTTAAATTCCAAGTTTTGCATTGCTTTGTTATTTTTCATTGTATACAGAATACATGTGTTACGTTTTATTGTATTTCGTGACACTCCTTTGAATGATGGTCGTAGAGTATTACAATATTTCTTAAACACAATGTATTCCACCCTAGAAAAGGGGTACTTATGTAGCTAAGCTTCTACTTGCAGCCTCGTGATCAAAAGAGGGAGTGACAATTGGAGTTTGTCTTCCTCTACCTAAAGTTTGATTTATGATTTATATCTAACAGTTTCTTTACCCAAAACCTTAGAGTATGATTTCTCAAATGTGTGATTCCATTGCTTGTCGCTTATCCAAATACCACTTTACAAATTGATTTTATTTTTCCATCAATTTTCCTTCTATCAAAATCTAAATAGTGTCTGATCTTAACTTCTTAGTAGACTCATCATCTTGCTCTTCCTTATGCAGAGGAGATACATGCCCCTAGTGTAGTTATTCTATTCCTACAAATTTCAAAAATTTAAGATTATGTTATCGAATTGAATATATAAAACTCAAAAAACTCTAATACAAATTGGTCTGTAACAGGTTTTACACCATGAGTCTTCTTTTCAATTGTCACATCTCTTGTGAGTTGAAAATCTTGGATTTAAAACCTTGTGGTTCTATTCATGGAAAGCATTACTCCATTTGTTAATCTAAGATGATAAAATTAATATCATCAAAATTCCTTCTAGTATGTTATTGGTTGTTCATTTGGCTTAGCTTGTAAACATGAGATGTGACAAGTACTTAGATTAATGGCATGACATTATTCAAAAGTCCAAATGAGTTATGACCAAAAAAAAAATTCTAAATAAGTGTTATGGAGTTATTAACCTAAAATCCATATAAAAAATAAAAATGATTTTTATTTTTTTGGGAATGAATTTGTTTTCTTGTTTTTCTTCTTTAGTGACAAAGACAATTTAAACTATACGAAATTGTGAGATAAAACCCCTAAACATGAGGTGAAATCCATTAGAAATAAAACTTTAATGTTGTATTAGATTTCCTCTATGTATCTATGTATAAACAAAGCAAAAATCAAAAAATTTCTTATCTTATATCGGATTTTCTTTTGTACTTGAATATGTAATCAAAATTGAGCCATTGAGGTAACCAACGATGACCACATGCGATGCAACAACGACTCTAATGAAGACTCGCGACAATCATGATGACAATTGCCACGACCCTGATGACAACGGAAAAGGTTGAGCCTGAGGCGGGAGATATTGATGAGATGTTTTTTTTCGAATAGGCTAACCTAAGTCCTAATACAATAATAGTTAAAAAAGTAAAAAAAAAATCAATTATATCGGGTGCTTGAATGGTTCCTCGATCCGATTCATTGTTGGCCCAATTCGTATCTTATAAAATCGATAGCACCTTGATATGTCCCAAACGGGTTGGGTAGCCATGGTGCCCCGACCCTTAGGGTTATATTGCCATCCCTAGTTATATTTTGTCTAAAATGGAAATAAAAGAATATTGTTCTTATTGTTTAGATCTATGTTACTTGACCAGTTATGGGAGTGAAATTTTTTTCGTTTTCTCGTTGGCGGTGAACTCTCACTAGGGGTGACATAGTCTTAGTTATCGATATAGAATTCATCCAAACATGGCCACACGATAGAGTTTTCATGACTAATAGAACAACAATTTTTGAAAAATAATTAACACATATTTGAGTGAAATGATGACAGTTTATTATTATTTATTTGTTTGTTTATTTTTTCTAATTGAGGAACTTAGTATCTGTTTCAGCCTTCATTGAAAGGAAGCTAATTATTTCAATTATATACTTACTCATGCACAGGTAGCCCAAGAGAGAGCCCTTCCTGTTGGACCTGAGGAAGGCGGATTTGGCATGTCATATGACCTTCTCTATGGACGAACCGGATTTCTGTGGACAGCTCTTTTCCTAAAGAGGTATCTCGGTGAAGAGAAGCTGCCCAATGAGCTGCTTATGTCTGTTGTTGATGCTGTATTGGCTGGGGGCAGGGCAGGGGCATCTCATAACTCCTTCTGCCCACTGATGTACAGATGGCATGGCACAAGGTACTTAGGTGCTGCAAATGGCCTGGTGGGAATTTTGCATGTGTTGCTTCACTTTCCTCTGTCTGATGAGGATGCTGAGGATGTCAAGGGGACTTTAAGATATATGATGAGCACTAGGTTTCCTCATAGTGGAAATTACCCTTCAAGTGAAGGAAACACGAGGGATGAGTTGGTGCAGTGGTCTCATGGTGCAACCGGAATGGCTATCACCCTCTGCAAGGCATCACAGGTTGAAACTTGAGCTCACTCCTATTACTATTAGCATACCTAAAAAAGAGAGAAAAATAGTTACACACACACACTAGAGCTTATTTCTATATGATGGTTAGGGTCTGTTTTCTTATGTTTGTGTCGACAATTATTTCAAACAAAAATGGTTTTGAAAGAAGCACATGTAGATATGTTTGTTTTTGTTTTCGGGCTGTAAAAGCGCTTCTGGTAGCAAAGAAATGTTTAGGGATCAAACAGGAAAAGATTTATCAAAAGCTCTTTCAGATCTTAAAAAACACATTTTTTGCTTGGTGAAATAAGCATATTATATATATGCTTCTTTCTGAAATCACTTTTTTTAAAATCGTTTTTGTCTGGAACTACTTTTAACAAAACACAACCAAATAGGCCCATGCTTCTGCCAGCATGCACAAAATGTGCTTTATGAGCCCAAAAGCTCTTCAGACAATATTTTTTTCTATTTGATGTTTTTGAACTTTTTGCTGTTAGAATCACTTTTATACTAAAAGTATAAACAAACCTACCTCTAATTATAATTTATAACTGTTGAGTGTTACTCAAATTTATAAGGTGTTTTATTTTTATAAACTAGGTGCTCATAGGTCTTATAAGTTATAAATGAGAAGTTCAATTCTCTTATCCCATTTTTGGTGTGCTATTTCATGCGCTCCTCCTAATACGCGGCTAATACATAGGTAAAAGTGGTTGAAAAGGTGGACACTTATTGTATAAAAAGTGGACATTATGTTTGTGTTTTGCAACCACTGTTTGCACATAAAGAGGCACACCAAAAGTTGGAAAGGTGAATTGTTTCGATAAATGAGTTGTGGTAACTTATTCTTTTCTATTATTTTCAGGTATTTCAAGATGACAGGGACTTCCGTGATGCTGCAATTGAAGCAGGAGAAGTTGTGTGGAAGAATGGGCTGGTGAAGAAGGTAGGACTTGCAGATGGTGTATCAGGCAATGCCTATTCGTTCCTCTCTCTCTATCGGCTGACTGGAGAGAATATATATGAAGAGAGGGCAGCAACATTTGCTAGTTTCTTGTATCATAATGCTACAAAGCTTGCAACTTTGGGCCAAACTGATCGCAGACCTGACAATGCCTGTTCGCTTTTCCTAGGACTTGCTGGAATTGCTTGTCTCTGGTTTGATTTGCTTGCACCTGAAAATTCAAGGTTTCCAGGTTATGAATTATAGAAAGAAAAATTTATTTTATATGTTGGCATGTAATCTTAGTCTATAATGTACGTGTGTACGTTAGTCCTAAAGGAAATGCTCTAATTTTACGTTCACTGACGAACCAGAGTAACTTTACCAAGGGTTGTATGATCCCGACGTCTTATATTTCTCTGAATAGTACTTTTGATCTGCCTCTTGCTAAATGCTACTTGTCCCATGCGTATCTATTCAAGTACGAAATAGATGCTTCTGTTAGACAAGTTGTTAGTTTTTTTTTAACTAGTTACGCCTACTTATGTATTTATGTATAGGTATAGCACTGTTTTATCTAGCTATGTATATTTGGGCTGGTGCATTACTAGTCGAAAATCAAAGTATATATGAAGCTTGATCTAAATTCTTTGAGATTATGGATCTAATTAAGGATGAATACGTAATTTTTTGAATTAAATCTAATTAAAAATTATCAAATGTTAAGAGATACAATCATATTTAAATAATATAAAATAAAAATAAAAATAAAATTGGTATATAATATTTTAGTTAGAAACAACTTAATCACAATAATGATTTAATAAGAAAATTATCAATCTATCAAATCATCTAATTATCTATTATGAAAATTAATTTGATTACAAAGTTTGGTCTTAAACTATTATTCACAGATAAAGTCTCAAAGTAATGCTTACTAACCTTCACTTTTTTAGTCTCTACAAGTACGTGTATGGATCTAGATCAACGGTTTGATCTCTTGAGTTACGAGCAATCGAATTCTTTCAACAAGTACCGAAAAAGTTAACACAAATAACACAAGTGCAAAATGTGTCATAGAGAAGATTCAATAATGAAAAACTCTAACTAAAAGATTTAATATTTAAATCAGTTAAATTAATTCATCTAGTAAACCCTAGAACAAAGATTTAAAATCACAGTATCATAAAAAAATAGGTTTATTAATTAATTAAACATAACCACACAATGTTTGATAAATTAAATTAAGAATGAGCCAAAGGAAATATGATATAGTTTTTAGAAAACGTTTTAAGAGAGAAAGCATAATATGAATAGAATGGGTATGGTTTTTTAAAATAAATAGTATTAGGTTGTTTAAATACCTTACTCCTAGGTCATTGTGCAATAACCATTCTATCCATAAAACATTTCATAGAGTAATAATAAATAGGGACAATTTGGTAATCTTCTAGTTTGGTTTGAGTAAACAAAAAGGTTTTAAGTTTAAAAGCTTACTCGATAGATCGATTCAGACCAGGCTCAACCAATCGAACCATTATGACAGATCGATTAAAAATAATTTCGATCGATCCAATAATGATTAATAAAAACCTGAGAGTAGGTAGACCAATCACAATCAATACTTGATCGATCTAGTCTCTCGATCAATCAAACCCAACTTCGATCAATCCACTCAATTAGAATTTCAAGTTGAGAGCAACTAGATCGTATACAATTGATAACCCTTTGATCAATCGAATTAATACTCGATTGATCGACCAACACACACACACACACCATATTTTCTTATGTGTATAAACTCAATTCTAATATGTTAAGTAAAGAGTATATACCTGAAATATATTTACTTTAACTTAAAAGTTTATTCGGTTTGAATAACGGACATGAAAACACATCTAGAATTGAGTTTATATTTAAACGTTTTGTTTACGAATACCGTCAATACTTATAAATCTTTCTTTCTTAAAACACATCCAATAACTGTGACTTTTCATGAATTAGAAATAAATAGCCATATCTAGAAAAATTGTCTATGAACATTATAAAATATTGTTGACCATTCCAAGCAATTGTAGGGAATAGGCCATATATGTATGTATGTATAAGTTCTAAGTTTTTTAAATTCATATTGGCTTCAAATCTCCTTTTATTTGTTTGTTTTCCCTTTTATACAATTAACACAAACATCAAAATATGTGAAATCAAAAGGGTCTAAAATTTTGTCAGACGCAATTCGTTATGTTCTCCATCTGGAGATATGACCTAATCTCTTGTGCCATAATGTTGCAAAATTTTAACTGGACAATTTTCCTTTTATACCTCATGTTCTTAAATGTAGCTTCCTTATCCTTCATCTTTTTTCCCTCATCCTTGTACTTAGAGGTTGAGGCTAGTTGAGTACTCTCTTTCTTAAATTGGCTATCTCAAAAAGGATATCAAAACCAAATCTATTAGTAAGTCCTCAAAGAGTTCTAGCTTAAGTGTTCTCAATTTGGAAGTAAGATGAGACATCCCTATGATGTACTCCTTGATATTCCCTTTGCCCTTATACCTCATTAAATTTAGACTTGTCAAAAGTACAACTATTTTAGACTTTTCCTTTAGTAGTAGTAATCTTTTTAGATATTGTGCCCCTGAATGCTTTTGGAATGACCTTCTTCATGATCTCTCCCACCTTTCCTTTTTTTTCATTAGAAGTACTTTTATTTGTAAGGGGTTTAGAAGAATCAACCCTTATCGCAAGGTCCAAATCCATGACTTCAATAACTATCAAGAGATTCTCTTGTCATGACTTAAAGTTGGTGTCATTTAGCATAGAAATAGAGTTAATAGTGGCAGTAATATTAGTAGGATTATTCATAATTGAATTCCAAAAACAATAAACAAACAAAACAAGCTTACATAACTTTTTAAAACAAAATAACAAATTTAAACAATGGTAAATCTCACCTCAGGATACTGGGTACTATATTAATATTTTTTTCTTTGAACAACAATATTAACTTGTAAGTGATATCTTGACATATTAATCAAACAATGGAAATAAGAACATGATGAACAATAAATCTTCATTTGGGTTGAATTATTGTTCACATGCAAAAATTGAATAATCATCACGAGTTTGTTACTACAGGTGTACATACAATTCTATCAAATACCAACATTCCTTTAGGTTGATTAATATTTACATAAGTTACATGAACATAACTGTTTATATTTCAAAACAAATTAATTTCAATGAGAGATGTCACTTTGGCGACATGTCGCTTCATTTAATTTATCTCAAATATATATATACAACATACCAATTTTTGAATTTTAAATTTTATAAAAAATTAATCAAAGTCAATAGTCAATATTAGTCAACATTAGTTAATGTTAATCAATACTGGTCAAACAGTAGTTAATACCAATAAATTTTGTTAGGTCATAGCTTATTGATGAGTGCTCAAAAGCACTCAATACGGGTGTATTTTGTTATTTTTCAGGTATTTTAAATTCAAAAAGATTTAATCAAATACTTGAAGAATATATCTAAAAGCACTCTATTACAACTTTAAAAGCTTAAAGTATAATATATGTAAAGCATTACATATGTTCCAAAAATGATGTACAAAGAAAAATGATCTTTTTTTTTCTAACAGTGTATGCTATGCCATGGAAGTTTTATGTTCCATTGCATGAGGCTAATGAACTGAATATGACCTGTCCCAGATTCTATATGGGCCATATTTTGAAAATTTTGTGTTCCATAATGCGAGTTAATTGGATCTTGTCCAAATTGTATAATAGCTTATGTATGCTGAGACGTGAAGAATTGTGTGTTGTGAATCCAAATTTTTCTCCTTTTTTGCACTTATAAATAGGACCATATTTCTATTGTAAAGGATATCCTTATCCCTTATCCCTCGTACCTTCTGTAAGGTCTATGTGAGTGTTGGTGATATTCGTAATCAAAAAATATAATTTTAATTTTAGTTTATAGATGTGTCTTAGAAGAATATTTTTCAAGCAAAAGAAACTATTGAGCCTCAACGATCACATCTTAGATATATCTCTATTCTATGCTTGTTAGATTACATAATAGACACATAGGAACAATATAAACACAATCTACTCAATCGATCGAGTAGTGACTAGGTCGATCGAGGAATTAATAATCGATCGATCAAGCACTAGATTAGTCAAGATTAATGACTATATCATTCCATTTTTGAGAATTAATTAATTGATACTCTAGATTGATTGAGAAGACATTCGATCGATTGAACTATATACTCGATGGATCGAGTACTTGATTAGATCGATGGAGTGGCTAGGACTTTGATTTTAAAACCTATTTCTAATACATGCTAATTTTACTTTGACCTAAAGTGCTTCAATTGAAACTAACTTCACAAGAGCTTAATTGTGCTTACTATCTTCATATTTTATTCTCTCTTTTGTTTTGCTAAACTTTTTCAAGTAGGTTTTTTCATTAAGTTAACTTATCAAACATTTGTGGTTGTATTTGATGAATTAACAAGCCTACAATAATAATTGTGTTATTATGCTTTTAATTAATTTTTCTAGAGTTTCTAGTTGTTTTCGATTTATTTGATATATTATTTAAATCAACTAGTTATGGTTATTCATTATTGAATTTGCTTTAAGACACACACTAGCCCTTATGTTTATGTGCTAACTCTTCAGGTGCCAGAGGTATAAGTTCGATTAACTCATGGGACTCGAGTTTGTCAGAACGCTGGTTTGAATTCAAATGCCTTTCTTATAGAGACTATGATGAAATAAACTTATTATAAATAGGTTACTTGGGGACATTACCTGGATGGGTAGTCTAAGTTAGGGCCTTGTAACTAGATACTTATTTGTTATAGTGAATAATTAGGTGATCCAATGGACGAATTATTTTCCTTTTACGTCATTGGTGTGGCCTAGGTTATTTTCACCTAAAAATATAATATGTTTATTTTTATTTTTCATATTATTTTATTTACATGTGATTGCATGTTTGGCCGTTCTATAAATTTTTAATTTGTCATACTTCTACTAATATTCCGTTAATTAGATAATTGGATCTATAACTAAATAAACGAAATTTTACCTTCTAATCCTTTTTTTCTTTCTAGGCTTTTTAGTTTTTCTTTTCTTAGTTTAAAGTTCTTCTCTCATTTGAAAGTTGAATAATTTTATTTTATATAATAGTTTTAGTTTTGATTCAATAAACAATGTGACAATTTTGTTCTTGAAATCATCAATATTTCTTTCAATAATAATTTTTATAAAAATATTTGAAAAACAATTCTAATTAGATCCATAATATTTCATTTAACATCTAAGAGTTGACTCTAAATCTTAAAAAACCTTTTGTGTTGTAAATATCATGATTTTTATTTAAAATCTTAGAAAATATAACTTATCAATTAATTTTAAATATTTTAAATTTCAAATCTTCTTTTATTTTTATTAAAAAATAGTTTTTAAATTTAAATATTTTACCAATTGATTTTCTTTTAAAATTTTAATTTGGATTTTATTTTTTTTCATTTATTTACTTTCTTTTGCTTGCATCTTTATTTATTTTGACTATTTCATGTTTAGTATTTTTGTGTACTAACTTAACTTAATTTATTTGCTTTTGCTAACATGTGTATCATTGTACCATTTATTTATTTTAATTTGTACATGTTTAGTACTTTTGTGTACAAACATGACTATATTTGTATATTTATTTTATCTTTATTTTTATGCTTGATAGATGATTTTAAATTTTGCTTTTATAGTTTATGCAAGGTAGGTGGTCTTTAGGATATCATCTCATACCATATAATGATAATAATATAAATAAACCTAATAGAATCTTAAGAATGCTTGACGTTGAGGTCCCACAACCTTTTGTTGAACAAATTTGTGAACCTAACCTTGACCTTTTACCTAAACCTTTAATTGTGGGGAAAAATCTAACACAAAGGGGAACCACGATGAAGGAGTTTACAATGCCAATAATTGGCATTACAACTACTTCAACCCAACTAGGTGAGACGACTTAAAACTAGGAACTGTGAAACATTTATTTTTTCATGTTACCTTCCTTCCTTAGACTATCTAATGAAGACTCACTATCTTTCATTAGGGACTTTTACTCAATAGTCCAAAATTTCCCTTGGTGTACTAACTAAGGATAAAAATGGAATGAGGTTTTTTCACTACACCCTAAAAGATAGTGCCAAGGTATGGTTAATGTCATTTCCCCCAAGTTCCCTGATAATCTAAGAGAATATTTATAACAATCATATGGGGAAATTCTATTTCCATAAAAAAATTAGAGTTGAGAGCTAAGATAACAACTTTTTCTCAAATGGAGGGAGAATATTTTCATGAAGCATGGGATAGGTTCAAAAATTTTCTCACTTATTGCCCTTATCACAGTTATCATCTATAGTTGTAGAGCCAATTTTTCTACTATGAATTGGCACAAAAGTGTTAGTTTATCATTGATAATGCTACTAGAGAAGTGATGGGAGAAAAAAAAATACCTTAGAGACTTAAAATCTCTTTGAGATGTTGGGTGCTAATTCCCAACAAAAGAGCTCATGGGTGAGAAAAGCTAGAGTCCATAAAATAGACTATGGTACTCAAATTCATTTGTAGCTTGTTCCATAAAATAGACTATAGACCCGAGTAGGTTAATGTATTAGGGGGATATCAACCAAGATCAAGGTATGACCCCAATGCTAATACTTATAATCTTGGGTGGAGTAATCATCCCAATTTCTCCTAGAGGCAGAACAACTCTCAATTTTCCCAAAGCTCAAATCCATCAGGTTGACAATTCCACCAACAAATGCCCAAGAATCCTCAAGACAACTTGAATTCATTCATTCAAGTTAGTAGATAAAACAACTAATCAAAGGTTGAAATCTATATAGATTCCCATTAAGAAGATGGAAGTATATGTAGAGCAGTTAACTGAGCACTTGTAGAAGCAAGGCAAAGAGTACCGACAAAGGTCAGAAAATGAACAAAACTTAATAACAAGGGGATATTGGGTTTACAAAATAAATGAAAATTCCCCAAGAAATGTCTCACTAAAGAAAATAAAAAATTGTCTTGGATGGGAGGTAACATATTATTTTATTTTATTACTTTTAATTAATTTTATTTGTATATATTTTTGTGTGATTATTTTATTTTGTGTTGTTATTATATGTGTTTATTTTTATTTAAAAAAAGAAGAAGAGGGAGTAAATGTTAAAACAAGTGAGAAAAACAGCTTGATGTGTGTTGCTGCATGCTTTCTTTTGTACTACGACATTGGATTCTCTATTTCAAAACATTCAAGAATTAAAACATTTGTGTTATGGCCCGCATTGATTTACTAGGCTGAAATACCTTTATCCACACAAATTTTCTCATTTTCTCAATAAATTTTTAAAATCCTTCACAAAAATCACTTTCTTGACAATTCCTTACTCATTCCACAAAGAAATTTTCAAAATTTTCAAACTATATCAAGACGTCTTGATCATCAAGAGGGGTGTTCTTCATTGTTCTTCAATCCACAACAACATAGAGTACATATTCATAAAATTTTAAAATTTTAGTATTTCAATTAAATTCTCTGAAATTTGTGAAATATTTGTGATTTTTAAAGAATTTCAAAAACTCTAATTATGATAAAGAGAGGTTAGGAAAATTTTAGTATAATCTGTGTTGTAATCTGGATTTGTTGTGAACCTCTAAGTTTTAGATATTATTTAAAATTCGAATATGGAACTAAAAATAAGTAGGAAAGGAAAGGAGATTTTCACTTCTGAAGAATATGATAGGTTAAATTCTTTAGTTTTGAAGCCAAAGTTCGCTTTGAAAAAGATACAAAAGTGAATAAAGGATTTATACTTGACAAGGGGATGGATTTTAATTCTGGATATCATAGTAAGCCTTAGATGGAAAAAGTTTGTAAAACAACTAGAGGCTGCTATTGAATCCATTGTTCAAATTCTATACAAATGTTCTCAATACGGTTGAAAATCAAGTTTTGGTAAGGAGTGTACTAGTTCCAATTATAGCTAATGATATAAATGCTCACTATTATTTAGTGGATATTGGAGAAGGTGAGTATGAGCATTATTTAAATAATATGGGTTATATTATACTTTTAGAAACCTTAACTATACAAGGTGCTGAATGGATATATAATGGTAATAAACATAATTGTTTGAAGCAGAGTATTTAGATAAAACTTCTCGTATTTGGCAATACTTTGTGTGTTCAAGACTTATACCCACAAGACATTACAACACTATTGATAAAGTAAGGCTATTTTTCTATATGCAATCGCATTTAAGATGCCTATGGATATAGGGAACATAATTTACCATATTAATTTATCTATAAATAGTCACCGTATGGGTTTTTTTTTCAATTAATCAATGCTTTATGTAAAAAAGTGAGAGTATCCCACTCAAAAAGTAAATTTTTTATACAATTTGGTGAATTATTGAGCATGACATATTTTGATGAGCTCAAATCTGAGATGAATATTGTTCCAAGAGAAAGAAGAGTCATTCCTCCATCAAGATTTCTATGAAAGAACAATTTCATAATTTTGGTGAAAGAATGATCTATATGAAAGAATACGACCAAGCCTATTTTTCCCTACAAGCTACATTTCTGAATCAATAACATTATGATCAGGTGGAACATAATCAATTAATGTATGAAATGAACTAGTTACAATCGAGTCATCTCGAGTGGATACAAGAAACTTAGCAACACCCAAGTATCGACATTATGATTTCACTTTTGTACATCCACAAAGATCACAACATCAACTTGAAGAACAAGGTCCAGAAGACGTGGATGAGGAGCTTTAAATTCTGATCTAAAATTTTATGTTTTTGTTTTATTTTGCTTTATGTTAAGAACTTTGGTTTTTGTATTTTTTGGATATTGTATTTAGTTTTGTTTTTATTTTATTTTTTTATTTTATGTGAACATTATTTAGAATTGTTAAATTTTTAACCCTATGTTGAAATTTATGAATACACAGTTTTCATCTGTGTAAATTTAAATATTTGGATTAATGGATGCAGTTGTAAATGCATACCAACTCTTGTATAAGATTAATAAATGGGTAACTTTTTATCTATTAATCTTCATCTTTAATTTAAAATTGTTACATTGAAGGTGATATAAGTTATAGGGCGAAAAATGTTATATTATAAAGTTATGTTTAAATGATATTTTTATATTTTCACATGTACACTTTTTAATATTGTTTTTACTCTCTTTTTTGTGTGCTTTAATTTATTTTTATTATTTTAGGAAATTTTAATATAATTTTACAAAATTATCATGTCTTTTAGTTAATTTTAAGAAAATGATTAAGTCTTTACATTGTTAGATTAATTTCAAAAACAGTTTATGGAGTAATGTGATAATTAGTTAGTTTTTACCATAATTAGTATTTCATGGTAAAATATTAAAATTACAATAAATTTAAAATAAGTGTTTAGAAATCAAATATTGACACTACCTTTTGAGAATTTATTTTGAACCATTATCTTCTCATTCTAAGTGATGATATTTTTTCTACTCTTTCAAACACCATTCTTATAAATTTTAAATTTCCAGATAATCTTTATATATCTTTGCATTGAATGTTAGAATTTTTACATCAAATAAAGTATCATATATTTATTTTTATTGTTTAAATTGAATGACTTGGTAGAAATTGAAAGTACCATTCTATTCATTTAAGCATGACTTCTAAAAAATAAACATATATGGGTTAATGTACAATGTGTACATTAGTTTCTTTCTCTAAAAAAAGAATATCTCCAAAAAAAAAAGAGAATAGAAAAAAATAAGAAAAAAGGGAGAAAAATCAATTGTATAAACTAAATACTAGAATCCAACTATACCCTATAAGTAGTGAGAAATGACTAAATAAAAAAGAAAAGATAGGAAATAAATCCGCAAGACTTGCATTTTCTTCATCTCTTAATGCATATAACTTAAAATGTTTATTTGATAAATTTGATTAATGTATGAAAATAATATGTGATTTTTTTATAAATTTTTTTTATTTAATTCCTTTCATGGTATCAATATTGAGAAAATGCTTTGAAAGGTTAGAATCGAAACGAATTCACATTTCTTACACTCAGATTGGGTAAATTTAATATTGATACATTTTTTATTTGAATAAAAAAATAATTGTCATCTACTTATTATAATAAACCATGAATATTTAGAATATTAAAATAACTTATGATATGAATTTTAATTGTAATTTTAGAAAAGATTAAAAAGCATGAAAAGTTTTGTTATATTTTTTTACTTTGTTTTAAATTTTCTTTTTTTATGTATTGTTTGTCTATTTTTGTTATTTGCTTTTAAATTTGATATTTGTGGGTATCATCATTGGAAGCCCTCAAGAGTCTTAAAATCATCTACTAGGAAAACCTATAAGTTTAAAGGCTTGTTGTATATGTTAAATGCAACCGTATCAATCTATATAAATGATATATGATAGTTTTGTTTTAGTTTTAATTTGATTTTAATTTTTTCCATTCTTGCTAAGAGACCTAGTTAAGTTTGTGATGAGTGCTCAAAAGCACTCAATATATCATGATTTTATGCTTGTATGATTGAATAGATTTATATTTGCTTCGTTTTACTATCATTTAATTTTTTTAAATCAGGGGTATATTTTATTGTTTTTTAGGCATTTTAAGTTCAAAAAGATTTAACCAAATACTTGAAGAATACATCTGAAAGCACTTCATTACAAATTTAAAATTTGAAAGTACAACATACGTTTTGAAAATGATGTACAAAGAAAAGGGATCAATTTATTGAGAATAGGATATGTTGCAGCATGGAAGTTTTATATGCAATGGCACGAGGTTAAGATACTGAGTATAATGCATCCTAGATTATATGTGGGTCGCGGCGTGAAAATATGTGCCACGATGCGAGTTAATTTGATCGTGTCCAAAGTGTGTATGCGATGGCGTGAAGAACTGTGCCATGACACCATCCTTCTAATCCACATTTTTCTCCTTTTCAATACCTATACATAAGACCCCATTTTTATTGGGTAATAAAACCCATATATATATGTTTACTCGTTAAGCCAAATCTATATTTTTAAGCCTATGAATTTTTTTTTTAAATCTATAAAATATTTATAGATTTTAGGAAAATAATTATTTATGGGTTTTAAAAATAAAAAAAAAACCTTTGGGCTTCAATCCAATGCATTATGTAAGATTCATAAAAGAAATCCTAGCAATAATTTATTAACGTTGAAATTATTTTTAAGCTTTAAAAAAAATATTTATGACTTTTTTTTATAGTTGCAACATAAAAAAAATCTATTTATAATACCAAAAAGAAACCCTAGTTGCAACAACAACAAAAAAAATAATTCTGACGCCGATGGATTGAAGGATGCAATACAAATGCTTGCTAGAGATTAATCAGAAGAACATTAGCATCTCGTTTAATTGCTCTTTGCCCTTTTTATTATTTTTTTTTATAAAAAAAATCCCACCAATGAAATACTCTCAATAAAAAATAAAAATTCACCCTTGCCTCTAAAACCATAATTCCCCGTTCCGTCCAGTTTTTTAAAATAAACAACGTAAAAACTTTATTAAAAATTTGTGAATCTTATCATAAACATGAATAGCATTGAAAATAACTTTTTTAATATTTCTTTAAGGGTGAAAAAAATTTATATATCAAATTCAAGATCAAATAATTACAATTAATATAAAATATTCTTGGATCTGAATCCATAATTTTGAAAGATAACAACAATTATTCTCAAATTTGATAATACTAAAACCAAAATCATTATATTTGAAAACATCAAAATTATTATAAATCAAAAATAAATTTGATTCTTAATGATTTGACATGACAAAATAACCTTTGGTGAAAAACCATTATTTGAAAAATAACCTAGGAACATTCATATGTATTATCAAGAATCAAAGATAAATATGAAAAAATGTAATTAAATCTATAGCCATTAATTAATTCTATAGTTGAATAGTTTATTTTCCAAATCTACATGTTTTCCTTAGAACCTTTTAATTTTGTCTCTGCTTTCTCTAACGATATGATATCAGATAATAAAAATAAGAATTATGTGATCCGGGAACCATAACTACTATATATATAATTAATAATTGTATATCTGTTTTAACATGTCATTAGAATAAACATTATCCTTAGTTCTCTACACATTAAAGATTTATGTCCTATTAGATATATTAAAGTTCAAATTACTTAAACCTTAATAGATTACTTTTAAATGAGTTTAATCTTATATGACAGTTTACAACACATAATTATTCATTTATAAATCCAATGTTGGATTAAGGATCCAACACAATCCCAAGTCAAGAACGACTCGTAAACTATTATTACCACAAAAATGGTAACAACATGCATTGATGACCCAAATACACACTCTAACCACAAAGAATCATAACACAATGAGAATAATCTCACAAGTCACCACCCGAAGACATAGGCCACTCATGACAAAATGTTTATCTATCTATACAGTCAAATACATATCTTACTTATAGGTGCTTTCAACTCAACTGTGTGAGTTCTAAACAAAACCCCTTTTACACGACTTCCTCTATTTCCACAACTAATTATAGATGACCAAATGTAGATAATACCTTGCACCTTTTGGAAAACTAAAAATTTACACATCAAGAGTCTTCAACTTAAAGCATAACTCTTGAATTATATATGTTATTTCAAATATCCAAGTCTCTTGAGTTGCACTAACATCAAATGATGATTGAAGCATTATCCGAAACAAATCCCATAGATCATTCAAAAGATAAAATCAAGTCAATATTAAGCCAACTCAACATGACAAATCAAGCATAAATTAAGCAAATTCCATCGTCAAGGATTAATTATTTGATATTTTCCATATTTGTTGATTCTATCATTAAAAAGTTCCCTTAATTCAGCTTATGTGATTAACTATATTGGTGTATATATAGCACACTAATCATCAATAAAAAATGACACTTTCCACAACTAATGTAAGTCTTGTAATTCATGTTGTGTCTTTGCTAGCATTTTTGCATGCAAAATATGAAGTTTGTATTATTTTACCTAGTTTTTTTGTCTTCTTTAATGTAAGGTTAGTTACTGTTAGGATATTATCACAAACTTACATAGAACACTTTGTATATTTGCATGTTACACACACCATCGGGGGTTCAGAACATGTAGTTTGTATGTCAACTTGTGTTTATGCTTTGGTTTATTTTGTGTTGATTTGAGGGTATTTGTGGAAAATTATTTGGCAAATTTTTCAAACAACAACAAAAATTGTAGTGCGCACTGTCATGCTTGGCAATGTAGCCAACAAGATTTTGAGGCTATTATACTCATTGTGGTGGTTATTACTCTCATCGACATGATCAATATGGTGATCAATGAGGTGCCAAGAAGCCAGAGGGTTTTCTACAAATATCTCCCTCATTTGGAAAAAGAAAATCACTTAAAAAACAAGGAAAAACTCATGTAGTTTGAAAACTCAAGATTTTCAGTTTGAAATTATTTTCTAAATTTCGTATGATCAATACCTCGAAAAGTTTTCTATATTGGTGATTCTTTGAGTGTTTACAAAATAATTTTTGAATTGGGTTAATTAAAGCTGGAATTAACAACCAAGATGTAGTTTTCATTTATGTACATGAGCATGGAATTAAGATTACCGTAGGATTCATAAATATTAATAGTTGGTGGTTATGCCCCATCATGTGGTGGTGAGGTTCGGGATTATAGGAGATTTAGATTCAGGATCAGGTCAAATTTCCTATTCATACAACATATGGATGTAGCATAGGTGTAGTTAAACGTAGTGCACCAACTATGAGAGGTATTAAATGATATCATCTTTAGATTGTGAAATGTTGATTTACTTTCTTAATGAATTGATTGATGTCGAGTGGTTGCAATAAGCAACCCATAGATGTTACAATATAGGTGTGAATCCTATGTGGGTTTATCACATTACATTTTTGTGTTTGTATGGCCACGTGATGTTTTAGTAGAGATGAATATTTTAACTATAGATAACTGAAACTATGATTAACTCAATAAATTGGACGATTTTCCCTGAAAATAACCATACCCAATAAGGCGTGAGATAGGGATGTTTATTACAATATCGAAATTATAGTTAATCGAAATCGAACATATACTAATATTTTCTATATACATATAATTACATAGAAAAATAAAATTTTAATAATTAAAATCACAGTTATTCAAATAATTAGATATAATTTTATTTATTCTCATTTTCTATATTTTATTTTACTTAGAAACATGCCCTAAATTAGTTTTAAAAAATAAAATTTAATGTCAATATTTTAGATAATTTAGTAAAGTAAGAATTATTTTAAGATTTAATTTTTTTAAAATTAAATACATTTTTAGTAAATGTTAACAAATAAAAAAAGTGGTTAGACCGTGTGAAAACTACTACTAATGGTTATTACCTAAATGTACCTGAAACTGGTATGAGGTAGTTATGGTTATTAACATAACCATCCTGATAATCTCCACCCCCACTCCTTAGGTGTTAGTACAATCAAGATTTCATCTAAATATATTTATACATAGAAGGATCTTATTGTGATTGAAAAACCTTTTTTCTTTACTACTTTCTAATTATAACATGTTATCTATGTTTAATTTTTCACTATTGTATGCTATATCCCTTTACTATTTTATGTATACATACTTTCGTTTTGCATCTTAATGAGTGCTCAAAAAACACTAAAATTACCATGATTTTATACACATTAATTGATTAAAAATATATATATATATATATATATATATATATATGAATTTATCATATATTTATATATATTTGTCTTTTTGGAATCACGGGTATTTTTATTGTTTTTTAGGTATTTTCGCTTAAAAACGTAACTTAAAGACTCAAAGAGGAATACTGGAGGCAACACATCACAAATATATTCAAAAAAATAAGTAAGGAAAAGTTAACAAATTGGAAAAAATGGAAAAAATGGGTCAAAAATGTCAAAAAGGAAGAAATCGCGCTGCCGAGTCGCCCGGCCACTGCACGCAGTGTGCCTAATAACGCACGCGCCAGATCTCCCTTTCGCACGCGCCTGCACCCAGCCTGCTCCCATCTGTGCGCGCAGCTGCCTCCCACGTCATGATGACATCATCAAATGACATCATCATTCACTACTCCGTGTTTCCACCATTTTTTATCATTTTTTCACCAACTTATTCTTCCCATCCTGACCTATAAATACCCCCATTCTCTTCACAATTAAACACACCTAAAAATACATCTTCTCTTCTCTTTGTTTATCTCATTTCTAAGTTTTTAAGCTTTTCATAGTTAGTTTCTCTTAGTTTTAGAGTTCTTCTCTTTTTGAGAAGAACTAGTTATGTTTTTGTAATTTATTTGCTTTTCAATTCAATAAATGAGAGTGCAAATTCCGTTTGGAGGTTTTCTAGCAACGGGAATAACATCAAAGTACTATAAGGATTTTATTTTCTTTACAGTTATTTTTTTATGCTTTATTCTTAAATTTAACATTGCTGACTGTTTGTAAACATGATATAATAATAATGTTGTTATGATTGCGAAATATTAAACAGGTAAAAATCTCTAAAATGAATTGATTTTATTTTTATTCAAGATTTTATATTAAGAATGTTAGAGAGAAATATATTATTTTTCATTACAAACTTAAATCTGAAACTTAGATTTTAAGGTTTAGTTATCCGGTCTAATTTAGAGTAGTTCTCTTTTATTTGTTGGTACAATCTCCCGTTAGTTAGAGTGAAGCTCTATTTCAAAAGTTTTTATAAGAATTATTATCTGAAAATGTATTGACAACATATTTTCAGTAGTGGTTTTAAAACTTGAAAGTTAGTACTCGAATAATTAAATTCTTAGGTTTAATTTGGACACGTTAAATAAAGTTTAAACGGTCTAACCCCACCAAAGATGACATTTAAATGGTTCATTTTCAATCTCTTAGAAAAAAGAATTAATTTAATTAACCAAATTAGTTATCAACCCTACCCATAGGTATTAATTGATTTGTTTAGTTAACAAAGAATATCTAACCCCACCAAAGGTGATATTCATATAAAAAAGTGAGAATCAATAAATATCAATTTATATCTTTAATAACCTAGATAATATGACTAAGCATAATTAACTTAGTTATTTTATCCATAAATACTCCACTATTATAAATGATAAAATTTGCATAAATATTTATTGAATCTGTATTTATGTTTATTTTTATGTTATTAGATTAGAAACACAAAAACCAAACTATCGTGATAGGATGTTAGGATTTAATTTCGTTTTTAAAAGTTTGAATAATAAATTAAAAACCACATATATTCCTTCCTTAGATCGACCTTGCGAGTATACTTATCATTTTCTACGAAATGATTCGTGCACTTGTTAGAGTTTTATAAATATAAAACCAAAGTCTTGGCAGAATCGGCGATGCCGGTTTTCGCTCATCACATTTTTGGCGAAGTTGTCGGGGAAGAAATAGCATTTTTAAATTATTTATCAAAATTTTAAAAACATTTTGTGTTGTAAATAATTGTGATTTTTTTTATTTTGATTTAAAAAAAATAGCTAATAAAAAAATAATAATCAACTTTCAAATTTCATAAGTAATAAAAAAATAAAAAATAAAAAAAATTTTAAATTAAAATAATAATAATAATTATTATTATTTCGTGAATAGTAAAATATTTTTTTTAAAATCTGAAATTTGAAGTAAAAAAAAACTTATCGTTCATGAATAGTAAAATAATAATAATAAAAATTTAATTTTAAAAATTTTAAGTTAAAAAAATAAATAAATAAAAATTATAACTGGAATAGTAAAATAAACTTATCATTCATAAATTGTAAAAAAAAATTAATTTTAAAAATTTTAAGTTAAAAAAAATAAAAATTATAACATGAATAGTAACTTAGTTTTTTTATCTTAATTTTTGTTTAACTTAATTAACTTAGTTTTTTACTAATTTAATTTTTGTTTTACTTAATCAACTTAGTTTTTTTAAACTTAATTAATTTAGATTTTGATTAATTTATATAACATACATTTTTATTAACTTAATTAACTTAAATTTTTACTTAACTTAACTTAATTAACTTAATAGCTTGAAAAATAAAGATTAAGAGAGTTCTGTCTAGGAGACTAATTCTTCGAAGCCTTTGTGCCACTAGTTTTTCCTAGGAACGTTGTTCTATCTAGGAGGATGGTTTTTAAGAAACCTTTGCACCACCATTCTTTCTTGGGAACACTCTTTGTTAATACTAATTATGTTATTTTATCTTAAAAAAACATTAAATAAATAAAATTTGAAAATAAATAAATAAAATTTAAACTTTGTTTTATTTAAATAAATAAATAAAATAATAAAAAATTTGAAAAAAAATAATAAAAAAATAAATTTTTAAAAAAATAAATAAAAAAACTTTAGTTTATTATTTTCTCTTAAAAATAATAATAATAATAAAATAAATTTGACTTAGGGTTTAACTAATTTTGTTTAGTGTTTTGTATTAAATACCATGTAAATTTTCTCTAAATTTTTGTGTGGTTATTATTTTTCTTGACAGGAGTTTTAAATTTACGTTTTTAATAGTCTATGCGTGGTAGGAGATCCTTAGGAAACCCCCTTACACCATATGTAAATAATATTCATAAATTTAAACAAGTGTCAACAAGACTGGATTCCAACCATCAACTTGTTTTTGAGCCAAACATAGAACCAAACCTTAATCCTTTTCTGGAACCGAAAGAAATGGAAGAAAACCAACATGTGAGAGAAACCACCATGAAGGAGTTTGCAAGACCAGTGCTTGGCACGGCAACTGTCGCTATCCAGCTGGGTGAGGCTGCTCGGAATTATGAACTAAAAAATATTCATTTTTCTATGCTTCCTTCCTTTTATGGGCTGCCTAATGAAGATTCTCTTTCCTTCATTAGAGACTTCTATGTTACGGTCCAAACATTCCCCCTCGGTATTCTAAACGAGGATCAAATTTGAATGAGATGTTTCCCCTACACCTTAAAGGATAAGGCCAAAGCTTGGTTAATGTCACTTCCCTCAGGTTCTCTAATGACATGGGAGAACATTTATAATAAATTCATGGGAAAATTCTATTCTCACAAAAAAAAACATCAGAGTTGAGAGGAAAGATTGCTACTTTCTCTCAGATGTAAGGAGAACCATTCCATGAAGCTTGGGATAGGTTCAAAATGTTTCTCACTCAATTTCCCCATCATAGCTTTCCCTTGCAATTGTAGAACCAATTCTTTTACGATGGACTTACACAACAATGTCAGTTCATTGTCGACAACGCTGTAGGAGGAGCAATGGGAGAAAAGATTGCTTCAGAGACGTACAACCTCTTTGAGATGTTGGGTGCTAATTCCTAACAGAAAAGCTCACAGTGAGAAAAGCTGGAGTTTATGAAATCGATTCCAGCAATGAAGTTCAACAACAACTTGTTCAACTAACCAAGCAAGTTGCCCTTCTCACTACACAAACCAACACCAATAATGAACAGTATGGTTTGTATAGCAATATGGGACATGGTACTGAAGCCTGTCCATATCAAGGAGAAAAAACAACTGGACCTGAACAAGTTAATGTATTGGGAGCATATCAACAAAGACCAAGGTTTGACCCCAATTCAAATACCTATAATATTGGGTGGAGAAATCATTCGAACTTCTCCTGGAGGCAAAATAACTCTCCTTTCGCTCAAAGCTCAAATCAGCCAGGCCAGCAATTCCACCTGCCTATTCCAAGAAGCATTCCCAATAAATCAACCCTGGAGGATAACTTGAATTCTTTTATTCAAGTTTATAGAGATAACCAATCTAAAACTAATCAACGGTTGGACTCTGTGGAAGCTTCTATAAAAAAGGTGGAAGTTCAAGTAGAATAGTTAGTTGAACATTTACAAAAACAAAGCAAAGACTAATTTGATGGTCAAATGGGGTAAAATAAATTCAATGAAGAGGAGACATTGAGTTTGTCATTCTACAATCTCCAAGCAACGTCTTACTAGAAGACGATAAATTTTAGTCCTACATGGAAGGTCACCCATTATTTTATTTTCCTTTGTTTTAGTTTTATTTTGTGTGTAATAAAATTCAAATGAAATAAATTCGTTTTTTTCTAAACAATTGTGTCCATTCTTTAAATTTAGCATTAAAAAAATTAGGTTCCCTGCACCTTTTTGCTTTAAGCCTATACATTTTGTCAAGTTAGAAATCTTTCTTAGAGATATTTACTATTTTTAAGAGCTAAATGTTGATACATAATAGGAGGAGGATAAATCTCAACTACAAATAACCATGAGAGATGCTGAAGATAGGCGGAAAATGATGAAAGACTATACAATGCCAATCATTGGCAATATAACTTCCGACATACAATTACAAGAGGCTGCAAGGAATTATGAATTGAAAAAGATTCATTATTCTTTGTTGCCTTCCTTTTACGGTGTCCCTAATGAAGACCCTTTGCATTTCATTCGAGAATTCTATGCTATTGTCCAAACCTTTCCACTACATGCAATTAATGAAGATCAACTTAGGATGAGGTGTTTTCCTTACACCCTCAAGGATAAAGCTTGGTCATGGTTCATTACTCTACAATATGGTTCTCTAAAAACTTGGGAGGTAGTATATGAAATGTTTATGGGTAGGTTCTATTCCTATCAAAAGACTGTTGATCTAAGGATGAAGATAGCAACATTTTCTCAAAAGTATGAAGAACCCTTTCATGAAGCTTGGGAACGATTCAAACTCTTTTTCATTCAATGTAATAATCATAGCTTTCCATTGCAACTACATAACCAATTCTTTTATGATGGATTGACACTACAGAGTCAATACATGGTTGATAATGCTGCTGGAGGTGCTGTGGGAGAAAAAACTTTAGAGGAAGCCTATAATCTTTATGAGCTGTTGGGTTCTAATTCCCAACAAAGAAGTGCTAGAAGGAGAGTAAGAGTCAATGAAGTTGGCTCCAATAATGAGATAATCTTGCAACTTGCTGAATTGACTAAACAAGTGCAACTTCTCACTACCCACCAAATGCCAAATCAAGAGGTGTGTGAAGTGTGTTTTTCAATTGGGCATGGTACTCATAATTGTTCAAATATTTATGATTCTAGTGTCGATGCCATGAAGGAAGTCAAATCCTTTCAAAGGTATCATCCAAACACCTATAATCACCCTAACCATCATTGGAAACAAAACAATTACCCAGCCTACACCCAATGTCCAATACTAAGGTCGAATAATAACCACCCTTACCCACCAAGCCAATATTTTAAGCCAACCTTAGAGGATAGCTTGAATGCTTTTATTCAAGTTAGTCGTGACAACCAATTGATGAATAATAAAAGGTTGAACACCATGGAGGCTTCGGTTAAAAGGATTGAATCTAAAGTTGGGAAACTGGCTGAACAAATGCAAAAGAAAGAACCAGGAAAGTTGCCCAGTCAACCAGAACAAGAAAATGATGTAAGAACCCTTCGAAGTGGTAAGGTAGTCAATACCAGTTTACCTAAAATCTCTAACGATCTACCTTGTAGTTCAGGTAACAAAGAAGGTGATATTCTTGTCTCGCAAAAAGAAGAAACAAGTGTTAAAGTTAACAAGCCTTCTGAAAAACCATTGGGGGGTCATCTAACATCCCCAAAATTCAAAAGACAACAGAACCACACTAGCTGCAAGTACGTTTTTCACACTGGTTAAAAGAATCCAAACAAGATAAGCAATTCTATGATCTTTTTAATATGCTCTCTAAAGTAAATATCAATTTACCATTATTAGAAGTGATCATGAATGTGCCCTCATATTCTAAGTTTTTTAAAGAGTTGAACACTAAGGAAAGGAGGTATGAACTAAATAAATGAGTAGTAGTATCAAAAATTTCTAGCGCTATACTTCAGCACAAACTACCCCTAAGTTGAAAGACCCTGGAAGTTTTATTATAAACATAAATATGGGGGATAAGAAGGTTGCTAAAGCAATGCTTGATTTAGGTGCTAGTATAAATTTGATGCCCTACTCTATATTCTTACAACTCAATCTAGGAGATTTAAAACCCACAACTATGTCCCTTCAACTTGTAGATAGATCTCTTAAGTATCCAAAGGGAATAGTTGAGGATCTATTGGTACAAGTAGACAAACTGATAATACCTGTTGACTTTGTGGTTCTAAATATGTAAGAAAATCTAGCATTGGAAAGAGAGCACAAAATATTGCTTGGTAGACCATTTATGGCAACTACTAAAACTATTATTAATGTCCAAGATGGAAATTTGACAATGACAGTCTTAAGAGAGACTGTTCATTTTAAAGTTTTTGATTATGCACCTTTTCCTTCTATTTCTGCTATCGATGAAATATTCGATGTTGACCTTTTGGATAATCTTGTCCAAAGCACCTTTTTCCAAACCAGAATAGAAGACAAGCTTGAAACTGTTCTTACACTTGAAGAGGTCGAAGAAGATTTAGATGAGAAAATTAAGGGGTACCTTGAACGACTAGACAATGATGAAGTAATGACAAAATCTAGTACATTTTTAAATCTACCCAGTTCTTCATCTAGTAAAGAGGCCAATCCACTTGAACTTGAACTCAAAGACTTACCTGAGCACTTAAAATATGTGTTTTTAGGAGAAGGAGAAACTTATCTAGTGATAATTTCTTCAACCTTGACCAAAACCCAAGAAAAAGAACTTATCCAAGTGCTTAAATAGTTTAAGAAATCTATAGGTTGGAGTATCGGGGATATAAGAGGCATTAGTCCTACAATGTGTATGCATAAGATCAACTTGGAGGATGGTGCTAAACTTATACAAGAGGCCCAAAGAAGACTAAACCCAAATATGCAAGAGGTAGTTAAGAAAGAAATTCTTAAATTGTTAGAAGAAGGAATTATCTATCCTATTGTGGATAGTAAATGGGTTAGTCCAGTGCATGTGGTACCAAAGAAATCTGGGATAACATTTGTTAAAAATGACAAAAGTGAATTAGTGCCTACTAGAATAATCACTGGATGGAGAATGTGTATAGATTTTAGGAAACTAAATTTATATACTAAAAAGGATCACTTTCCTCTTCTATTCATTGATCAAATGTTGGAAAGATTAGCTGGGCACAAATTTTACTATTTTTTAGATGGATTGTCTGGATATTATCAAGTACCCATAGCACTAGAAGATCAGGAAAAGACCACATTTACATGTCCTTTTGGGACATTTTCTTTTTGAAGAATTTCATTTGGGTTATGCAATGCCCTACCACTTTCCAGAGATGCATGATATCTATTTTCTCGGACATGGTGTAAAAATTCATTGAGATTTTCATGGATGATTTCTCTGTCTTTGGGAACTCATTTGATGATTTCTTACATAAATTGACTTTGGTTTTAGAAAGATGCATTGAATGCAATCTCACCCTTAGTTGGGAGAAAAGTCATTTTATGGTTCAACAAGGGATAGTTTTAGGACATATAATTTCAAACAAGGGTATTGAAGTTGATAAGGAAAAAGTTGAATTGATATCCAAACTACCTCCCCCTACATCTGTGAAGGGAATAAAAAGCCTCTTAGGACATGCAGGATTTTACAGACGATTTATTAAAGATTTCTCTAAAATAAGTCGTCTCTTATGTAACTTGCTATCAAAAGATGTTTATTTTAATTTCAACAATTACTGCCTTATTGCCTTTAATACCTTGAAAGAGAAACTAACATCTAGCCCTGTTATTATGGCACCAAACTGGTCTTTACCTTTTGAAATAATGTGTGACGCTTCTGATTATGCTATAGGAGCAGTCTTGGGACAAATAGTGGATAAGCATTTGCATGTCATCTACTATGCTAGCAAAACACTCAATGATGCCCAAATGAATTATACCACCACTGAAAAGGAATTCTTGGCTATAGTGTTTTCTTTAGACAAATTTCAGTCTTACTTAGTAGGATCTAAAGTGATTGTGCATTCTGATCATGCTGCTTTAAGATAGCTATTAAGTAAACCAAATGCCAAGCCAAGATTAATCAAGTAGGTCTTACTCTTACAATAATTTGACTTAGAAATCAAGGATAAGAAAGGCAGTGAAAACTTAGTATCTGACCATTTGTCTAGGTTGATTTCTGACTTCAATTCTCTTAAAGATGAGAGTAATGAAGATATAGTTGAAACCTTTCTTGATGAATAGTTATTTTCAATAGGTCTGAACCCATGGTATGCTGATATTGTAAACTATCTTGCCACTGGTGTTTTGCGAACTAACACTTCATATCAAGACAAGAAAAGGTTTTTTAAAACTATTAAGGACTATTTCTCGGATGACCCTTATTTATATAAGATTAGTCAAGATCAAGTCATCCGGAGATGTGTACCTGAAGAAGAACATAAGAGCATTCTAACTTTTTGTCATGAACATCATTGTAGGGGCCATTTTGGTGGTGAAAAGACAGCCCATAACGTATTACAATCTGGATTCTTTTGGCCCACTCTTTTTAAAGATGCTCATATGTTTTATGCACAATGTGATAGATGTCAAAGAACAGGAAACATAAGTAAAAGAGATGAAATTCCTTTGACATCTAATTTAGTTGTTGAACTCTTTGATGTATGGGGGATTGACTTTATGGGTCCTTTTCCCCCATCGAATGGTTTTCAATATATTTTGGTTGCTGTGGATTATGTATCCAAGTGGGTAGAAGCTATCCCCACTAAAACCAATGATGCTAATGTTGTTGTTAAATTCTTGAAGGATTTAATATTTAGCAGGTTCGGAACGCCTAGAGCTATAATAAGTGATGGAGGTAGCCATTTTTGTAACAAGATCTTTGATGGAGTACTAAACAAGTACAACATCACACATAAAGTAGCTACTCCCTATCATCCTCAAACTTCTGGTTTAGTGGAAGTAAGTAATAGGCAAATTAAGGGAATATTGGAACGTATTGTGCGTCCTTCAAGGAAGGATTGGGCATTTAAGTTAAATGATGCCTTATGGGCATACCGCACCGCTTACAAAACACCTATTGGTATGAGCCCTTACCGGTTAATCTTTGGGAAAGCATGCCACCTTCCAGTTGAACTTGAACACAAGGCTTACTGGGCAATTAAAGAGTTAAGCATGGATTTAGATAAAGTAGGAGAAAAATGGTTACTCCATCTTAATGAGTTGGAAGAAATTAGGAATAAAGCCTATAAGAATGCCAAATTATCCAAAGAGCGTACTAAGCGCTATCATGACAAGAGGCTAGTTCCTAAGACTTTTCACCTTGGAATGAAAGTTCTTTTATTTAACTCTCGTTTGAGATTGTTTCTAGGAAAGTTGAGATCAAGATGGGATGGACCATTCAAAATAGTTCAGGTATTTGAAAATGGAGTAGTAGAACTATTGGACTCCAAGACACAAAAAAACATTCAAAGTCAATGGGCATCGTGTGAAGCCTTATTTAGAATAACCAAACAACATTGTTGAAATGGATTGCATTTGGCTGAGTAACCCTTAGCACCATAAAGATACGTCTTGCTAAGACGTTAAACTAAGCGCTAGATGGGAGGCAACCATCATTTTAGGTAATTTTCTGTTATTTGTTTTATTTACTTAATTTTATTGTTTATTTTAGTTTAATTATATGTGAATAATTTTTAAATTGTTAAACTAAAAATATTTGTTAAGATGTTAGAAGTTCACAGCGATCTGTATGTATACACTTTAATGATGAATATGATGGATGCACCTATATTTCTCCAATACTACTTGCACATTCTCAAGAAATAGGTAATAATTCTTCTCTTTTCTCTTTATCTTTAATTTATAGTTGTTACATTGAGGACAATGTAAGTTCTAAGTTGTGGGTGGTGAAAAGTTATCAGGCTTAATTAAAAAAAAGATTTAACAATTTAAAATAATAATAATAATAATAATAATTTTTTCTTTTTTATGTTCACATTTTCATTTTTTGTGTTTGGTTTTATTTTTGTTTTGTGTGATTTAGTAATTTTTGGAATTAAAAAAAAAAATTCTCACAAAAATTTATCATTTCTTTAAATCAAATTTAAGTAAATAGTTAAGTCTTTTGTACTGTTAGATTAATTTTTGAAAACATATCATAAAATATTTTGTAATTATTTTTGATAATTAGTTAGTTTT
The DNA here is from genome assembly GCA_037013495.1 of Hippophae tibetana. Classification (NCBI taxonomy): domain Eukaryota; kingdom Viridiplantae; phylum Streptophyta; class Magnoliopsida; order Rosales; family Elaeagnaceae; genus Hippophae; species Hippophae tibetana. The sequence goes on from CM072812.1 coordinate 33,920,930, forward strand.
TGTTATAATTAGTATTTCTTGATAAGATGTGGAAATTATATTAAAACCAAAATCGGTGTTTATGAATTTTTTTAGTAGAGACCACCTTTGTGAGATATAATTTGAGCCTAATTTCCTTTATTTAGAGTAAAATATATATTTTTTCTACTCCAAACACATTTCTTATTTCTTCAATTTTTTAGATGATCTCTATAGGTTAATACATTAAATGTATGAATATTTTCTCATCTTAATAGAGTATCGTATATTTTTTTTTTTATTATTTTTCCTTAGGTTAAATGATTTGAGTAGAAATTGATAGTGTATGCTTATATATCATTCATGCATGACTACTACAAAAAAAATACATATCCCGGATTACCTAAACCAAAATCAAACAGAAAAGTCACAAAATTAACCACTCACCAAAATCCTAAAATAATGTACAATCTGTACATGGGTTGACTCTCTAAAATATATATTGAGAAATATCTTTAATATATATATATATATATAGAGAAAGAGAGAGAGAGAGAGAGAGAGAGAGAGAGATAAAAAATATATATAGTATAATCTACATACTATAACCCACATTGCCTACAAAGTTGTGAGTAAAGGCTAATTACAAAAGAAAGATATAGGAAGTAATTCCCTAAAAATTCATTGCACTTTATTCATTTGTAAAAAGCATATATCTTGAAATTCTTTCTTAATGAGTTTCATTTATGCATGAAAATAATTTTTATATATGATATCTTTATAATTTATACATTCAATTCCTTTCATGAGATCAATGTTAAAATAACACTTTGAGCCTTTATTCTTTATACATATGCAAACATATTAATTCATTTTTATACATCAACTCTTTCGCATATAAAATAGTATGAGTATTTAAACCCATAGGATTCAGTGTTTTGAGAGTATTGAGAAGTGAGGAATAGGGTCGAAGCGAATTCGGATTCTTGACACTAAAATTGGGTAAAATTAAATTGATACATTTTTTTATATGAAATATGGAAATGATTTTCGACTAATTATTATAATAAATCATGATTGTTTAAAGAGATTAAAATAACTTATGCTTGAGATTTTAATTATGATCTTAAAGGAGATTAAAAAGTATAAGACATTTTTGTGATATGTTGTAATTTTAGTTTTTGGGTTGATTGTTTTTATTATTTCTTTTAATTTTTACATTTAGTTCAATTTTTGTGGGTATCATTACTAAAAACCCTCACGAGACTCAAACTCATCCACTAGGGCAACCTAGGGGTTTAAAGGCTTGTTGTATAGGCTAAATGCAACCGTGTTAATCCACGGAAGAGATTTAGGATAGTTTAATGTTTAGTTTTTATGATTTCTCTTGCAAAGGGACTAGCAAGAAGCTGGTTGAGGGTTGTGATGAGTTCTCAAAAAACACTAAAATTACCATGATTTTATGCACATTAATTGATTAAAAATATATATATTTATATATATTTGTCTTTTCGGAATCACGGGTATTTTTATTGTTTTTTAGGTATTTTTGTTTAAAAATGTAACTTAAAGACTCAAAGAGGAATATTTGAGGCAATACATCACAAATATATTCAAAAAAATAAATGAGAAAAAATCAACAAATTGGAAAAATTGGTCAAAAGGGAGGAAATTGTGCCGCCCAGCCGCGCCCGCCACCGCACGCAGCACGCCCAACGACACGCGTGCGGCGCCAGTAGCTGCCCTATCCACCCCCAGCAATGCACGCACCAGATCTCCCTTCCGCGCGTCCCACGCGCGGGCTTGCATTGAGCCTGCTCCCATCTGCGTACGCCTACGCTCAACTGTGTGCACCACTGCCCAGTCTACGCCCATCTGCATGCGCAGCCCCTACATCATGCTAATGTCATCAAATGACATCATCATTCACTACTCTGCATTTCCACCATTTTTTATCATTTTTTTACCCACTTTTTCTTCCCATCCTTACCTATAAATACCCCCCCCCCCTCATTATCTTCACAACTAAACACACCTAAAAATACATCTTCTCTTCTCTTTCTTTCTCTCATTTCTAAGTTTTTAACTTTTCTTAGTTAGTTTTTCTAAGTTTTAGAGTTTTTCTTTTTTTGAGAAGAACTAGTTATGTTTTTGTAATTTATTTGCTTTTCGATTCAATTAATGGGAGTGCAAATTCCATTTGGAGGTTTTCAAGCAACGGGAATAGCATCGAAGTACTGTAAGGATTTTATTTTCTTTACAGTTATTTTTTTATGCTTTATTCTTATATGTTATATTTAATTTTTCTGTGATTAAATTTAACATTTCTGACTATTTGTAAACATGATATAATAATAACGTTGTTATGCTTGTGAAATATTAAATAGGTAAAAATATCTAAAATGAATTGATTTTATTTTATTTTTATTCAAGATTTTATATTAAGAATGTTAGAGAGAAATATATTATTTTTCATTACAAACTTAAATCTGAAAATTAGATTTTAAGGTTTAGTTATCCGATCTAATTTAAAGTAGTGCTCTTTTATTTGTTGGTACAATTGCCCGGTTGTTAGAGTGAAGCTCTATTTCAAAAGTTTTTATAAGAATTATTATCTGAAAATGTATTGACAACATATTTTCAGTAGTGGTTTTAAAACTTGAAAGTTAGTACTCGGATAATTAAATCTCTTAGAAAAAAGAATTAATTTAATTAACAAAATTAGTTATCAACCCTACCCATAGGTGTTAATTGATTTGTTTAGTTAACAAAGAATATCTAACCCCACCAAAGGTGGTATTCATATAAAAAGGAGAGAATCAATAAATATCAATTTATATCTTTAATAACCTAGATAATATGAGCAAGCATAATTAACTTAGTTATTATATCCATAAATACTCCACTATTATAAATGAAAAAAAATTCATAAATATTTATTGAATCTGTATCTATGTTTATTTTTATGATATTAGATTAGAAACACAAAAACCAAACTATCGTGACAGGATGTTTAGGATTTAATTTCGTTTTTAAAAGTTTGAATAATAAATTAAAAACCATATATATATTCCTTCCTTAGATCGACCTTAGGAGTATACTTATCATTTTCTATGAAATGATTTGTGCACTTGCGAGAGTTTTATAAATATAAAACCAAAGTCTTGGCATAATCGGCGATGCCGGTTTTCGCTCATCACATCTATATTCTAAAAATGCCATACCTGGTGATTATTAAACTGTTTTCTGAGATTGTTTAAATTTTGGTAGTTTCTTTCTCCTTTCTTATTTGATCATATTGTTTTAATTACTTTCATGTTTGTTTTTTTCCCTAATTTCAAGATATGTGTTGATTTCTAAGAATATCTCCTTTCCATGGTTTTGTATTGGATCTTAGACTCTTTCAATTGGTATCAAAATTGGTACACCCTATTACACATAACTACTATAGTGTCTCTTTTTTCCTCCCCTTCTCGCATGTTTTTTCCTTATCTTAATCTTTAATGTTTTATGGTGTAAGAGGATTGATTGGTAGACCTCTTCAATTCAATGGCATGTGTTATGCCTTTTGGAGATCTCATATGTGTTCTTATCTGATATCGTATGATGATGATGTTATGTTATTAATTGAAAATTGACGGAAGTATTTGATTCAAGCCCTTAAAGATGCCATAGCCAAAGTTGTTTGAAAACTAGAATGAAGAAGAGCTCTGGCAAAGTGTTCAAAATTTTAGAGGTTTTTATGTTGTTATTAGAGAAATATTTACAAGTGATGTATAATGTCTATTTGAATGCAAAAGTTTCAAAGAAGCTTGGGGCTTCGCAGAGAGAAAGTACAAAGATGAATCCTCTAGTGTGGTAAAAGATAGGTCAATAGGTTATAAAGTTGGTACTTCTTGATACTCTACATGGATGGCATCTAATTCAGAGTGGTTTCTACAAGGTCTACATATTAGTATGATATAGAAAGTGATGATGACTATTCCTGACATGAAACTTATGATGAGTTAGTCTATGAGCATGTAAAGCTAAAGAAGACTATGGTTAAGATTGACCAATGTCAAAAGAAAAAAGCTAAAGATCACCTGGATGTTTTCAGTCAGCTTTTGAATGTTACTCTTGAAGTTGAAAAATTAAGGAATTTAAATTTGAGATTACATAACCACATCAAGCCTCTCTAAATACTTTTGTTGAACAATGAAAAATATTTAATACATATCAATAAACTCGAGTGATCAATGCATTAAGAAGAATTGAAAAGATCATATGTGATGGTAATTTTGAATACTTCTTTCGACGAGTTCAAGAATGTCGCTCAATTGGACCATGAAGTTTTTATCCTTGAAAATGAAAAGGCTCATCTTGAATCCCTATAGAATGATATAGTTATGGAAATTACTAATCTCAAAGAAAGATTTGAAATAGAGAGAACAAAGTCAAACTTTTGGAATCTTGCTTGATGGACTAAGCAAAGTGATGCTTACAAAAGTTATCTAATTTTTTAGTGTTATTACTAGTACACCTGTCAATGTTGTTCAAAACTTAATATGTCAAAATTAGGCATAAACTTTTTATATGATTTATAAAATAACTTGGAAATGTATGAATCAGTTATAAAAAAATGATAAATATACTTCTAAGATCAGTGTAAAGAGATATCTAAATAATTCAAAAATTTCTTAAAAATGAAAATAAAACTTTAAAATTATGTCATAAAGTTTGGGTTTGAAGATCATAACTAACAATATAAAAAAGATCGGTTCAATAAATATTTAGACAATTAAATATTTAACATTATGCTTGCTTATTATTAAGTATGTTATTAAAAATATGATCAAGATTAATGATTCTTCCTTTTTTATAAAATTTATCCTAAGAGATGGATCAATTTCGTTATTAATTAATTATCAACTAATTTTTTTGGAAGGGATTAGTAATTGGTAGTTAACTAAATTATGCTTTATTCCTAAGGAGTTAATAAACCATTTAATTGATGCCTTTGGTGGGACTATCAATTTAAACTTTCATCAATGTGTCTAAGTTAGGTTAATGATTTAAGTATATAGAAACTAACTTTTAGATTTTAAATATATATTATGAAAATTATGTAGTGAATGTATTTTCCCATAATAAATCTTATAAAGTTTTTTGAAATAATGTTCACTAAATCAAATCTAGAATATTTATTCTAACATATAAGAGACTTTAAATCATATTCAAATAATTAAATCTTAAATCTAACTCTCTTTTTTATTATGAAAATACTTTGTCAATATATTTTCTTTTACAAACTTGGTTCTAATCCCGATGAAGAAATAAAACATAAATTCATTTTATGAAAATGTTTAATCTACTTTAATATTTCACAAGCGTAACAACATTACTAATATCCCTTATTATTTGTAGCCAAATATGCATATTTTAATAAATGATCAATAAATTAAACATAGCTCGTAAAACAATAAATAAAGATAATCTCTAAAGAATATATTTAAATATACCTCAACATCTTAGTATCATTTTTGTTCTAAAAAACCTCCAAAAAGAATTATCCACATTGTTTATTAAGTTAAAACTAAAATTGCTATATAAATTAAAAAGTTTCACCTCTCAGGTGAGAGAAAAATTTGAAACTACTAAAAGAAAAACTAAGAAATCTTAAGAGACTAACAAATTAGCTTAAGAATGAAGACTGCGGCACATAAGTTTTTCATCTCGCGACATACACAAGTTGTACATATTTTGGAGCTTGATCCACTACACTCACGATACGACATACAACATTTTCACGCCATGGCCTTCACCAATTCTAGGATGCATGATTCTTAATCCCTTTTCCTCACATCAGGACATATAAAACTTTCATAATGTGGCCCACGTTGTTATGAAAATTTAGAACCCTTATATATTTTTGTACATCCTTTTTCATATTTTGGAATATATCTAATGCTTTAGATATGATATCTTTTAAGCTTTTAAAGTTGTAATGGAAGCTTTTATATATATTATTCAAGTATTTGATTAATTAAATTTTTTTGAAGTTAAAATACTTGAAAAATAACAAAAATATGCTTGTAATTTTGAAAGGATGTATTAATTTAAAATGATAATAAATTTAAGCAAATATAAATCCATTTAATCATTTAATATACATAAAATCATAAAATCATGACATATTAAGTGCTTTTGAGCACTCATCACAACCCTCAACCAACTTCTTGCTAGTTTCTTAGCAAAAGTAGTGAAAACTTAAATACAAAAACTAGAAAAACAATCCTGTATGATTTATGTAGATTGACACAATACGCTTAATCTTTTAAATCCCTAAGTTGCTCTAGTAGAAAAATTTAAGTCTCATGAGGGTTTTCAAATATGAAACCCACACAAACATCAAATTTAAAATGGAGAAATTAAAATTAAATAGAAAAAATAAATAAACAACAAATAAAATTTAAAACAAAGTAAAAACATAACAAAATAAAAAGAATAACAAAACTTCTTATCATTTTTAATCTCTTTTCAGATTATAATTAAAATCTATAGCATAAGTTATTTTAATATTCTAAACATTCATGATTTATTATAATAATTAATTAAAAATCCATTTCGTATTCAAATAAAAAATATATCAATATTAAATTTAGCCAATTTCAGTTTATATGAAATTCGAACTCACTTTGACTCTATTCTCACAAGGCACTCTCTCAATAACGTTGATCTTATTGGTTAAAGCACTCATTCAAAGATATATGCAAATAGAGTTTAGTATATAAATGAACTAATAGGTTAGCACATGTATAAACTAAATAATATGACGCAATATCCTTCAAAGTTGTGAGAATTGGTTAAATCCAAAAGAAAAATATAGGAAATAATTTCCCAAGAATTTATTTGCATTTTCTTCATCTCCTAAAGGCATATTACTTCAGATTTTTATTTGATGAATTTGATTGATGTATGAAAATAGTATGTGATATCCTTATAAAATCTTTTCATTTGATTTCTTTCATGAGATCAATATTTATGCACTATTTTGAGCATGTGATTTCTCCCTTTTTTAGAGATATTCTTTTTAGAGAGAGAACCCATGCGCAGAATGTACAAATTTTGTATGATAAAATAAGTGGTAATTTATGGCCTTTTCGTTTATTGGTTTAGGTAACCCCACATATATATTTCTTTTTTAGAAGCCATGCATGAATGAATAGAATGTCATGTACTTACAATTTCAACTTAAGTCATTTAATTTAAATAATAAAAATAAATATGACATTGTATTCAATGTAAAAATCCTAACATTTAATGCAAAGAACTATAGAGATCAACTCACAATTTAGAATTTATAAGAAGAGTGTTTAAAATACTAAAACATATATTCTATTAGGTAGTCTCTACTATTTGATTCCTTAACTTGACATCAATTTTGGGTCCACAAAAATTTGAACATTTTGTCATAAAATATTAATTATGACAAAAACTAACTAATTATCATATTACTCCATGAAATATTTTTGAAATTAATCTAAAAATGTAAAGACTTAATCGTTTTCTTTAAATTAACTAAATATGATAATTTTGTAAGAGAAATTTTAAAATTAACCTAAAAATTCCTAATTCAATTTATTAAGGCATACAAAAACAAGTAAAAATGTAAAAATATAAACATATGTTGAAGTAAAAAATTTAAATTAGCTCAATTTTATAAATATGTAACTTTTACATCCCTAACCTAGAACTTGCATTGCCCTCAATGTAACAATTGTAAGTTAAAGAAAAAAAGTAAAGAATATAAAAGTTAATTTTTGTTGAACCAACTCAAGTATTGATGTTTACTTCCCACATAATTCAACAAACAGTTATAAAATTAATAGTTCTAAAGCATATTCACATGATAGGGAAAAAAATAAATATAAAACGATGGGTTGCCTCACATGTGAATATGACTCACATGGATGGGTTGCCTCACATCCAATGCCATATTAACATCTTAGCAAGACTCTTCTTAGGGGATTTCTATTTTCATAATTTAAAATACTCAATGTCCTCCTTGTCATTGAGTTTGTATCATTATGTGCTTGAAAATGTATATTCTTTGCCCAAAGATTGTCATTGAAAAACTCCCTTAATGGATACTAACAAATGTTTTTATAACGGCCTACAAATAAGTAGATTATGTTTCTTATCTAATTTCAGGTTTCTTGCATAAAAGTAATAAAAAAATTTATAGGTATGAAAATGTTGTCTACCTATATAATTAAATAATTATAGTATGCCCTTTGGATATATTAGAAATTATCCATTAATTTTAGGGACAAGGTCGTGGGTTTTAGATCATCAATCCTTGCTACAAGTATAATGAATAAGACATTAAATTTGCACATATATCCAGCATAGCAACTAAATCTTTTTTATCCTCGATAGTGATATTAAATTTGTTAAAATCCTTGGAGATAGCTTCCATTTTTTTTAATTAATACTACAACTAAACTAATTTTAAGTACTAAATAAAATAAATTAATTACTAAATAAAATAAAAGAAGAAAATAAACAACTAAAAGTAAATAAATAAAAGAAATAATACAAATAATACAAATAAAATAAAGAAGTAGATAAAGGAAAATAATAATTGGAAAAAAAGAAATAACAAAAATAAAACAAATAACAAAAATAAATAAAAAGAAACAAATAACAAAAATAAATAAAGTTAGTAGATTATTAAACTAAAAATAGAAGAAAAAAGAAAATAAATATAAATAAAAGTTAGTAAACAAAATTAGTTAGATAAAAAGTTACTAAATAACAATAATAAGAAAAAATAAATAAAAATAATTAAATAAAACAAAATCAATCTAAAGTTAAAATAAAATTCAAATTAGTATATAAGAATAATAAGAAGAAAAATTTGAAAAGAAATTAAATTAATAATCAATATCTAAGCTAATTAAAAACAAAATAGTTAGAAAAAATAAACATATAATATTTTTTGATTTTTTATTTTTTAAAAAATGTATATTTTTTTAAGTCAAAAATTAAAGATTATCTACTTTTTTAAATCAAAACTTTTACAAATGTTATCTTATTTTTTAGTGATATTACTAATATACTTGATAGTAGGGATTGGTTATCTACGGTTATCCGAACTGGCGGTTTGGTTTTTAATCAGTAAAATTCGGGAATGGGGACGATTTCGGGTAAAAACCGAACATAAAACAATTGGTATGGTTCGGTTACGGCTATACTAAAAATCATACCCGCTCGTAACCGAAATTAATTATATTAAATTAATTATTTTATATATTTAATAAATTAAATTATAAATCGAAAATTAATTATATATATTTAATAAATTAAATTATATTTTTTTTTCGGGTTTTTTTGGTTTTTTTTCATAACCACCCCGAACCTTTACCCGCGGGTAAAAAACCGTCCCAAAATCGTAATGATTTTTGGGTGGTTTCGAGTACAGGATTTTAATTTGGTTCGGGGACGGTTTTTGATATAACCATCCCCGTGCCCATTCCTACTTGATAATGAAGTCAAAAACTTAATATCTTAAAATTAGGCATACAAGTTTGGTATGATTTATAAAATAACTAACAAATACACGAATCATTTATAGAAAATGATAAGTATATATTCAAGGTTGGTCTAAAGAGAAATCATGTGGTTTTTAAATAATTCAAAAAATTCTTATAAATAAAAATAAAACTTAAATATTATGTTACAAGGTTTGGATTTGAAGATCTAAACTAATGACATAAAAAAATTCAATAAACATTTAAACAATTAAACTTTTATCATGTAGTGAAATGATACATTAGCCAATTAATTATGTTTGCTCAATTAAGTAGGTTATTAAAAATATGAATTAAAATAATTGATTCTTCAGTTTTTATAATAAATTATCCTAAAGTAGGGATCAATATTTTTATTAATCAATTATCAATTAAAGTCTTTTGATAGAAATATGTAATTGATAGTTAAGTAAATTATGCTTTCTTCCTAAGAAATTAATAAACCGTTTAATTGATGTTTTTAGTAGGACTATTAATTTAAACTCTTCAAGGTGTCTAAGGTAGGTTAATGATTTATGTATATGGAAACTAACTTTCAGATTTTAAATCTATTATGAAAATGTATCATCAATACATTTTCCAATAATATATCTTATAAACATCTTTAAAATAGAGTTCTCTAAATCATATTTGGAATATTTCACCTAATATCTAAGAGTTGAATGTAAACCATATTCATATAATTAAATCCTAAATCTAATTATCCTATTTATTATGAAAAATATTTCGTTAATATATTTTTCTTTTACAAACTTTGTTTTAATCTTGATGAAAAAATAAAACTTAAATTTATTTTATAAAAATGAATAATCTACTTTAATATTTCACAAGTGTAATAATATTACTTATAGCTAGATATGCATACTTTAATAAATAATTAATAAATTAAATATAGCATGTAAAACAACACATGATGATAATCTAAAAAGAATACATTTAAATATATCTCAACAGAATCTCAATATCATTTATGTTCTTGAAAATCTTCAAATAAAATTGCCAATATCATTTATTGAACTAAAACTAGAATTACTATATGGACTAAAAAATTTCAACTCTCAAATGAGAGAAAAACTTGAAACTACTAAAAGAAAAGCTAAGAAAGTTTAAGAGACTAAGAAATAATGAAGCTATGGGATATGTATTAAAATAGAATTAGGATACTATTTATAGGTGTAGGAAAGGAGAAATATATGGATTAGATGATAGGCGTTGCGATATATGTCACAACATAAACAAGATGTTCAATTTTTGGAGCTCGATCCACTACACTCACACCGCAGCATACAACATTTTCACACCGCATCCTGCATTAATTTTGGGATGCATAATTCCCAATCCTTTTGACTCATACCGCAACATATAAAACTTCCATGACATAACCCACATTGTTCTGAAAACTTGAAACCCTTATATTTTTTTGTACAACCTTTTTCATATTTTGGAACATATGTGATGCCTCACATATGGTATCTTTTAAGCTTGTAAAGTTGTAATGGAAGCTTTCAGATATATTTTTCAAATGTTTGACCAATTAAATATTTTTGAAACTAAAATATCTAAAAAAAACAACAAAACATACCCATGATTCTAAAAAATAAATACAAATATATTTAATTATTTAACATGTATAAAATTACGATATATTAAGTTATTTTAAAATCTCATCACAAAGATGAAAAAATCTTTCTCTACTCGACCACTTAGAGTCAAAGGGAAAATAGAAGACCCCAAAGAAACCATTTGTAAGTTGTCTTTGAGAACTCAACATCTTAATTACATGTTGAAGATTGAAATATTTCATAGTGACATGAGAGGTCTAGGATATTTTGATGATCAAGTTACTCCTTCTCTTTCTTCTATTCAGTTTGTTCATGTAACAAAGGCTAAAGTTGATGTGGCTTATGATTGTTCCTCTAATGTATGAGTTCTAAATTTTTTTCTCTTATCGTCCTTTTGAATCCTCTAAACTCCTCTCTTACTTATTCTCAAGGTGAAACTTCTTGAACATATCATAATTTTATAAGTTATATGTCCAGAACCTACTAAGTTAGGCCATAAGTCTCATTAACAAAGCCTTAATTTTATAGAATGAATTTTTCATGTGTTTAGAAGAGTACATGTCTTTCCAGTTTCATCATAGTGATTTTTCTAACCTGAGCTATAATTTTGTGCATGTTACTTTAAAATTCCAAACATTTGGATGTTGATATTTTTACGGTGGGTGTTCTAGGCATATGAATGGAGATAATTTCTAATTTATTAGTTTAGATAAAGTTGATAAAGGCTCTGTAACTTTTGGTAATGGAATCAAAGCTAAGATGTAAGAAAATGCAACATTTGTGCTCCGAGGATTCCCGAGCTTAAAGATGGCATCTTTGTGGATGGAATCAAAGGAAATGTTATTAGCATAAGTGAAATCTTTGATGATATGTGTTTGTTTAAGTTTACATATAAAGAGTGTACCATGTATGATATCATTGGGAGTATTGATATTAAAGGAACCAGATCTAGTGATAATTTCTATTGCGTAAGCTCTTCTATTCCTCTCTTATGCAACAGAGCCAACCTTAGTATAGAAGAACTTTGGTATCAATGTTTAGGCTATGAAAACTACAAGCTATTGAATAAAATTTTGATGCTCAAGACTGTCAACAGCCTTTCAAGGATCTCTTCTCAACATAATCATGTGTGTGGTCCTTCTAGTTAGACAAGCATAATAAAATTCAACATAAGAAGAACCAACATATTTCTGTAGCTAGACCTATTGAGTTACTTCATATGGACTGATGAGACCAATAAGGAAAATTTTAGCTCAGTAATGAAGCCAATTGCAATTCGTCTTTAAATAACTTTATCTCTTTATCTAAATTGGAGCATACATGAACTAGATGTCAAAATTCCCTTCTTACATGAAAAACTCAAAAAAAAAATATGTGTATGGAGTAGCTACCTAGTTCATTGACCAAGAATTTCATGATCACATTTTCTCATTGAATAAATCCTTGTATGGTCTCAAACAAGCACTGCGTGCTTGATTTGACTACCTTACATGGTTCTTACTTCATCTTGGTCTCTATTGTATTAAAGCGAACTCTTGCTTGTTTGTGTATTACAACAACATCATTACTATAGTTCTTCTTATATATGTTAACAATATTCTGATTTCTTGGAATAATAATATCTCTATCAAGGACTTATTGTCAAACTTATAATGAATTTGCAATTAAAGATCTTGGTTCATTACATTGCTTTCTAGTTGTAGAGGTTAAACAATTTCTTGAAACTTTTCCCTTATAGACAAAATACATCCATAATCTCCTCGCAAGAATACTAATGCTTGAAACTTCAACTATTTGTACACCTACGGCAGTTAAAGACAAACACACACCAATGGATGCTAACACAATTGATCCTTTTGTTTATAGAAGCACTATTAATGGAGCTTTACAATATTTAACTTTTACAAGACCTGGCATTGTCTATACTGTTAATCGGGTTTCTCAACAGTTAACAACCCATACTTTAACACATTTGAAAGCTATAAAAAGGATTTTGTGATATCTTAAGGGTACTCAATATTTTGGAGTTTGTAATCTTTCAAAAAGCCCCATATCTCTTTATGGAATTAGCAATGTAGATTGTGTAGGTTTTCCTATCACAAGAAGAAGCACAATAATTTTTGTATTTATCTCAAAGCTAATTTCATTTCAAGGTGTTCAAAAAAACAACCAATAATAACTCGCTCTAGTTCATAAGTGAAATATCGCTCAATTGCATCATTATAATTGAGATATCTCCTTCTTATTAAGATATATTGGTATACCACTTCCAAGACCAACCCAATTGTTTTGAGATAATGATAGTGTTTTGCATATGTCAATCAACCCAATGTTTCATGCTTGTTCTAAACACATTGAACTTGACTACCATTTTTTCAGTGAAAATGTTTCCATGGGAACTCTAGTCACTTGGTACATCTCTTGTAGCTTTCAACTAGCACATGTCTATACATTACAATTTTTTTTAGCTATAACTATGAATATTTAGTTAGGAAAGAGACTTCGTAACTATTTTGCTACAAAAACTTATGACAAAAAATACAAACCATATATCCAAAAATCCTCGCTCAAACATCATTTATTCTTACAAATTTTCATAGCAACTAAGCAAAAAATTCGTAGCAATTTTAGGTTGTAGCTAAATTTGCCACCAATATTTTTTCTAGTTGGTGTCAAAAATTTAACTAAAACTCTTCACATTCTTATAGCAAATTTCCATGAGAAATTGTGAAAAACTTTGAAAATGTTTAACTATGAAATATTTTGACAATTTATTTAGCTATAACGTACTATTCATATTTTTGTAGCAAATTAGGATGAATAGTTGTAGGAAACTTTTTATGCTTAATATGAATCTTATAAAAGATTGCTCCAACTATATTTCAAAAATAAGATAGTTATGAAAATTCTTATTTTTTTAATTAGTTTACACTTGAAATTTTTAAAAATATATTATAATTTAATTTATGAAATTGAAATGAGTTTAGTCACAAACTTTTGAAGAAATGTTTTATAAAATTTTCTTCCAAAATTTTGTGCCTAAACGAATAAAATGACATCAATTATTTTGCTATGAATGTTAAAATTTTGGCACTAATATTTGTGAAAAAGTATTTGCTAAAGAAATTGTTACTTTAACTTAATAGGCATAATTTTAATGTAAAACAATTAAAAATTCATAATAGTTAAAATTAACAATTTTTTAAAAACATTATTGAGATTTTTTAGTTATTAATTAATATTTAAAACATAAATTTAAGTTTAATTTTCAAGATTTTTAAGTGAATATAACTTTATACTTCACGCCTTCCACCTCACTTATAAAACATAAGTTTAATTTTAATTTTAATTTTTAGAAATATTTCAATACTTCTCTCTATCATAAGAATGGCCTAAAGGTTCTGATATTCTGTAATTTCACGTGCCATTCTACATTACATAATAGAATATGCACATATATTGCTTTTATCTTTTCTCTCTTTAAACTAATATTGTTCATCAAAATTTATTTTAAAAAAAGTAATAATTTAAATCACTACTAGGCTTATAAAGTTACAAAAATTACTCAAAATATCATTATGTTCATGACTTTTATGTTCTATCTTTGCATATATATATATATAATATCCTACGCGGCAAGTTTTTATTTTTTTAGTTTTTATTCACTAATTGACTAAAGAAATGTATAAACAGGGCATTGATTTGGAAGATTGGTCTCGGTGGTGTGTAACAAGTATAAGGACTCAAAATTTAAGGTATTTTTACATCAAATTTGCAAGCTTACTCATTTTATATTATTGAAAACTTTGTTTTACTAGAACATATGATTATTTTTAGAAACGATCATTAATAAATAAAGAGATTCGCATAAAGGAGAAGCATGTACATAGAGGTGACTCTAGATCTTTCCCACGACATGTTGAAAAGAATGTATGATATAACTTATTCTTAGTATAAATAAATTCATTATCATTTTCAATTTTGCTAAGGGGATAACCAATTATGTTAATTGTAGGATCTTGAACCTAGAGTCCATTAGGACAAATTTTTTTATTGCATGATGTCCATTGTAATTCGAAGAAAGGTTGAGACTTAGAGCACTATTAGTGATTCATGATTGTGTGAGAAAAAAACATACTTATGAGTGTTGAGTACTCGAGACGGTGTTTGCAAGTGGGTTGTATATGAGTCGTGGGTTCACTGGGAGTTTCTTGGATGCAACTATTTATTTGTGAGAACCTCATTGTGAGAGTGAGGTAAGTTAAATGCTTTGAGTTCTTATATCTCTTGTTATGTGTAATAAGAGATAGGTTGTTTGAGTTTGAGGGTGGTCCTCAAGATTGAGAGTAGTTATACTTTTAGTTACTAATATGTAGTCACTGATCACACTACATTAGGTGATGTGGGATTTGGAGGAGAGTCAAGTTCGTGTGTTGTCATTATGAAAGAAGCAAGTAAGAAGCAATAATAGGGAGTTAGGATAGAGGTCTCGGCTAATAAAGGTAATGGTCGTTTTATTTATCTCAGAGTGTAAATGGTTTATTATCTAATGGATTCTTTACTGCTGAGTGATTAACTTAAGAAACCCAAGGATGTTACCATATAGATAGGATTTCTATATGGGTTTACCTTGATATATTTGTTGTTATGAATTATCTACTTTTTTGTTAGTATAGTATGAGTTTTTATTGTGTATTTTCCATCATAATAGCTTTAGACTCTGATTAAAAAGATTATTTGTTTTAGTAGTTGCATTATTTCTTTCCTTTCCTTGTAGCATGCCTATCGCTTTCTAATTATTACTTGTACTTTTTGATCATGCATTTTTAGCATGAGTCTTTAAGGATTCTTTATTTCCTTATCCTGGCAATGTATCGGGTGTTGGACTCTTTATTATGATTTGTTATGTAATGTATGATTCCAGGCAGTAAAAATAAAATCATCATTTATTGAATATGTTTCCACGTATGCGGTCATAAAGAGATTGGAAATCTCTTATAGATTTTTAGTATGTATGATTGTCTTGCATACTGTGTGATGTTTACTATGTTCATGCATGTTGCTAGCCTAGACAGGAGTATATAAGGCATAACGTTACTAGTGTGTTTATTACATTTTTTTCTTTCTTAATGTAAGTTGTTTTTATTGTGTGTTGAAATGAGAGTATTGTTTTGTAATTTCACTATGTTAATTAGTCAATTCATCTTGTGAGGTATACTTGGCCAAATTGATATAATACTTGTAAAAAGAGACTAGGTACTGGTTACCTATTTGAGTCAGAAGAATAATTAACTTTCATGTAATTATTTCAACACATAGGAATCTTCAATTGGTATCAGAATGGGTCACCTCTTTTTAGGCTTAACCACCTGGGTATTAATCCTAGAGCTTTATCTACATACACATATGCCTTGTATGTTTGTGCCCTATATTCCTAATGGTATGGGTTGTTTTTTGTTCTGTGAGGTTGTTTATCTCCTTGAAATTTTATTGTCAATATGTTCCATGTTTACTTATTCATGCATATCGCTTTATCTCTCTTTACTTTTTGTCGTGCATAGTATGCTAATTACTTTACTTGCTGCTATGTCAAATAGTTTGATCTTTTACTTGTTTTCCCTCATCTTAGTTGCTTTGAAATGCTTTTATTGTGTGTTTTCCTTGATTGTTGCTTACTTCTTCTATGGTTTTGTGCATATCCATCATGTCACATATTTGTTAGCCTATAGCTTCAAAGTATTAAGATCTTTCTTCTTACAATCTTATCATTTATATGTCTTGACATATAGAATGCATATATTCTATTTTACTGAGTTCTCCTCTGTTATACCTAGTATGTTAGGTGTTAGTTCTTTGTTTAGTATTTCTCTTTTTTTGTTAGAACCTGAGCATTTCTCACATGCATGGATTTTTTGTAGCATCCCTTGTTTCTTTTCTCTCTTAAGGGTGTTACATGTGTTGCTCATTAGTTAGTCAATTTCCTTTCTTCTCTTGACTAGCGATGATGTGAGTGTTATTGATGATATCTTTAAAGGAAATTAGTATTAGTTTGTTTCCTTCTCTCTCTTTACAGGTAACACTATACAATTTGTGCTAATAATCTTTCTTAATGCATATCCTTGTCTATTTCGCCTATAATCTTCTTTAAGGCCATCATTGTCATCTCATTTGTGTATTGTATTTGACTTTTTAACACTTTATTTTCCTCTTTCTCTCTTCCAAGGATAGTTATACATGTTCTTTTTTCTTGCTATCCTTTTTCATGTAAAATGATTTTAGAAG
Organism: Hippophae tibetana; assembly: GCA_037013495.1. Lineage (NCBI taxonomy): Eukaryota > Viridiplantae > Streptophyta > Magnoliopsida > Rosales > Elaeagnaceae > Hippophae > Hippophae tibetana. Next base: position 33,938,307 of record CM072812.1, read on the forward strand.
AACCACTATTTTTTATGATTAACTTGTCTTTGACTTAAATTTCAATCACGTTATCTTAATGTGTGTATTTCTTGAAGGGTATGTATGACTAGATTCTTTTATCCTTCTTAAAATGAAATATTTCTTACATGTATCTTAACATTGTGAATTTATGTGGATATTTTGAGAGAATCCATGTTTATTGTCTCTCGAAACAAAATCATAGGTGGTACTTAGATAGAAAGACGATTTAGGCCATCTTTGAACTGTTTGATCCTTCTTGCCACCCTTGTCTTTTTATCCTCAACCTCCCCTCTTAGTCCTTTTTGTTAAACTTCAATATTTTGCACCCTCTAACCTAGCTTAAATAATAAAAATCCTACTTACATGGCACTCTTTTTGTTTAGTTTCAACTTTTCCTAGTTGAACGGTTTTGCTTTGGGATTGGTTATGTTTCTTTCAAGCCTAAAGAAAAAGAAAAAGTAGAAAGAAATATATATAAAAAGGGGAGAAAAAAAAAGAAAAAAGAATGGTTCAATGAATAATAGTAAAATCACAAATGAATAAGTTCCTTTATTTGGAAAATTTAAGTGTTTCAATTTTAAAAGTACAAGAAAAATATCCTTTGCTTATGGATTAGCTCTTATGGTTGAAAAATTTATGCTTAAAGTGAAAGTTTGTTTGCTAAAGAAGTGCCTTTCCTTAAATGATTCTTCTCTTCTACCCAAACATGGAGCTATTTTTACAAGCGTTGAAAGACCTTTTGATTTATTCCTAGCTTGCACTTACATTAATGGACAAACATGCTACATGTGGACTTATGAATTTTAGTTCAATTTGAGTCTATATTTCCATTTTCTTGATTCATTTAAGCATTTCTTGATTATATATAGAGTAAACATATTTTACACAGCATATACTGAGCATGAAATCAATATTTTATTCATACTTCTACTTGAATGCATTTTAGATTGATTGCCTTGTGGATATTTGTGTTGAATGTTTTGCTTTGTCTTAAAGGGCCCTATAGCTTTTTTACTACACTTTATCTTGTTTCTTCCTCTTGTTTATCTACCACTTTTGTGATGAGCAGCCGTAGAGTTATCTTCTCTCGAGATATTACTAATTTATTATCTTTTCATATCGTTTAGGTTTCTTTCTTTTCTCATTTTCCTTTTTGAGTTTGAAAATGTCTTGGATTCACAATGATTTCAAGCTTTTGATCAGGGTTTTGTAGCTTCTTTTCAACCAGTTGTACCTTCTATTCATGGTTTACCCATTTATTTAGCCTCAATTAGACCTCGCCATACCAATTTCAAAGATCCTTTTCACTCTAGTACTTATTATATTGGCCATTTTTTCTCCTTGCTTTCTTTGTTCGTGGAGATGTACGCAATGTTCTAATGAGTACTTAAAAAGCACTAAAACTACAATGATAAAATATACTCTAATTGATTAAATATATTTATATTTGTATGATTTTATAATATTTTTATATAAATTTATCTTTTCGGAATTACGGGAATTTTTATTGTTGTTCAGGCATTTTCATTCAAAAATAACGTAGAGACATGAATAAAAATACTGGAGGCAATACAACACAAATATATTGAGAAAATAAAAGAGGAAAATTCAAAAAGATGGAAAACAAATTGGACAAAATGGGTCAAAATGGTCAAAAATATCAAAAAGGCCAAAATCTAGCACGTAATAATATTCAAGATTTTAATATTTTTTAATTAAAATAAAGCATTTTTGGAATAATAATTAATATGTAATGTAACGTAGTTATAGATTAAAAATTAAAATTCGATAAGGTTTTAGTTCAATTATTTAACCACCCATTCGTATATCTATTTTAAAACAATTTTTTGAGATAATAAATAATAGACATAAGGACTCAGTTTTGAATCAAAAATTAGAATTGTAAAAGACTCCACTTAGGATTGTTCAGTAACACATTTGTAATTTCCCATTTCAATATTTTTAATTGAAGTTAATTATTTGAAATAATAAATCACATATATAATTTCTTAGTGAGAAATTAAAAATTAAAAATTAGAGAGACTTCAGTTTGTATTATTTAATCACATTTTTCATAATTTCTTTATAAAATTATAAAAATTATAGATTGTATATAATTACTTTAGTCATACATCTTCGAAAATGTTTTATGTTTATTAAAACTAATTATTTTTGAAATAATAAATTACTTAAATAACACATTTTTTTTAAATAAATGAACTTAAAAATATTTATTCTAAACAAATGGATTAGATAATACTTTTAGCCTAAACAAAGTAACTATTTGGACACTTCATTCAATAAATAATTAGGAGTCTATTCTTTTTTTTTTTTTTTTGTAAAATAGCACTAGGATCGACTTGTTTTTAAGAAGTGTACTAGAAGTTACATAATAAAAGAAGCTTTTGATTTCACTTTTTTTGTTTTGTTTTTAAGTGGTGCACTCAAAAAGTGAAATCACTTAACGTTTTCACAAAAGAATGGTTTGTTCGTTTTGCTTGTCTGTAGAGTATTTTATGTTACTCTATTTTTTAAATACAAATGAAATAAAATGTTTTTTTTAAATTAAGTGACTTTTATTGTCCCATTTTAAAAATTTAATTGACTTTTATTGTATCACTTAAAAGTAAGTGAATTATTGTTTTTAAAAAAGAGCTAAATAATTTTCAATGCATCCTTTAGGAGCAAATGAAATGAATTATTTTTGAAAAAAAAAATTAGAAAACACTTTTCCTCTAAATTAAATATGGCTTGATTCATGGACTTAAAAAGGTTAATAAGTTTGATATTATTTCATTTTGTCATAGTAAGATGAAATTGAACACAACTGATTGATTTTTTTTAAAATTAGACCAATAATTCTCATCTTAATTGTAGATTTTGATACATTAATGATACTTCTTTTACATAAAAGTTATATATAGGCTCATATTTTTAAATTAGAATGATAATAGTTTTCTAATTTATTTTAAGGTACACAAATAACTCAATTTTATTTTTAGTCGGGAATTTCATCACATGTGATATAAACGAAGAAGGGTAATTGTGTCATTCAAAGGTTTGCTATTTTAATAAAAACCCGATTTAATAGAAAGTATGCACACATGCCCATATTTTCATAAAATTACACTAGAAGTCTCTCTACATTTAATTTTAGGAATACTAATAGTAAAAAATTAAGATTAATTTGAGAATTTTAACATTTACTACACATAGGCAAAACATTAAGGGAAAATTCGTCTTTAAGATTATAAAAATTGCATTTAACTATTATTCACAAATAATAGATTAATCCCAAAATAAAATGAAATCATGAAAAATTGAAAATAAAGTCTAAAATATGCTAATAAATGGAATCATATTGGAGATGATAATTTTGGGATAAAAACTTAGGGCTTTATATGCTACTAAAACATTCAAAACCTGAATGAGGGGACATGGTTAGAAAGGGTAAGCAACCCAAACTAATAGGAACGCTAACTAAATAAACTAGTCTAGTCACAATAATGCATGTAAGTCAAGAGTTTAAGAAACATGTTAATAATCTACCGAAGGTAGAATGACACATGAAAAAGCAAAACAAGAAACAAGTACATAAGAAAAGAGGAGACAATAATGAAGTACTTAAACTTGAAAAACACACCACATATTTCTCATAAAGACATCTTATGGAAAAGGTAAGGATGAACATGCAAAAAATGAATAGTAAAGAGTAGGAAACACGTGAGAACCAACACAATGGCATACTAAATAATAGACAAAATAACTTAGTAAATTATAGGAGATACAGTCTATATGATATGAAACATAAGATATAATTGTAAAAAGAAAGATCCTATTACTGTGACCAACACAAGTCCTAATTCAATCTTGTCCTTAATTTGTAATGATCAAGACCGATGAGTAATAATTGTACAAAAAGGAGATGAAATTTGTGGTCAAAAATTAATTACAATTTTTTTGAAAACAAGTTTTATTTTTTACATCATTCGAGTTTTTTTCGTTCAATCATTAGAGTTTTTCTTTGGCCATGCTAATTATAGAAAAAACATTAAACTAGAAAGAGTGAAACTTCCTCTATGCCTTATATAAATTTAGAAACTAATGTATGGTTGATAATTTAATGGTAGAAATGCACACTACTTGCACTATATAAATGCTTGAAATAACAATTATTTTTCATAAAATAAAAGTGAAAAACAAAGATACTTTTGTATAACATAGTTGAGTGAATAATGGTTCCCAAATCGATTAGCATAACATCTGTGATATCTTTGTTATTATTGTTTTCATCCATTGCTAAAGCTGTGGATTTTGACCTACAAAAGTATGGGGCTCAACCCAATGGTGATATCACTCAGGTATAATAATGGCTATTATAATTAATTGTAATATGATATTTGAATAGATGCATTTTTATCATTTATGATTCTTGTTTCTAATTAACCCAATTTTTTAGGCGATGGCCAATGCTTGGAAAGATGCTTGTGCATCAACAAATTCCAGCAAGTTGATTATTCCTCAAGGAACATATAAGCTATCGGAAGCAAAATTAGTTGGTCCTTGTAAAGCTCCTATTGAAATTAATCTTCATGCAACATTGCAATCTCTAGATGGCCCTAGCAAAGGAGACGGTTGGGTCACTTTGGAACACATAGACATGCTCACCGTAAACGGTGGTGGAGTTCTTGATGGAAAGGGAGAAACAACATGGGGTAAAACACAAGGTTGTGCCGAAAGCGATTATTGCAAAAATCTTCCTATGGTAAGCTTATTAATTTAAATTGTGATTTTATAATTCGAACAATTATTTCCTATGTACCTTCCAATTATGTCACTAATATATTTCGTTAAAAACAAATTGCAGAATCTTAGATTAAATTTCGTAACCAATTCAATAATACGAGACATAACTTCACTTAATAGCAAACAATTTCATACCAACATTTTGGGATGCAACAATGTTACATTGGAAAATTACACTGTCACAGCTCCGGCCGAGAGTCTCAACACTGATGGGATCCATATCGGCCGTTCAACTAAGATTAATATCATCAATTCAAACATTGGTACCGGTGATGATTGCATTTCTATTGGCGATGGTAGTAAAGAAATAACAATTACCAAAGTTACTTGTGGACCTGGCCATGGTATTAGTGTTGGAAGCCTTGGAAAGTTCCAAAATGAGGAACCAGTGCAAGGAATAACGGTTACAGGTTGTACATTTAAAAATACTGATAATGGAATCAGAATCAAAACTTGGCCTGATTCTTTTCCGGGTGAAGCCTCAAACTTGCACTATGATGATATCACTATGGATAATGTTAGCAATCCAATCGTGATAGATCAAGAATATTGTCCATGGAATAAATGTAATTTGAAGGTACACATATGCTTTATGTTTAATATCATGTGCTCTAATTGAAGGAAAATATTAATCTTTATAAAAATTTATAATGTTTAATAATATAATCTTGGTGGACTTAATAATTTTATTTTTATATTAATTTTCAGATTCCATCAAAAGTTAAGCTTAGCAACATAAGCATAAAGAATGTCCACGGTACAACGAACACACCAATGGCTGTACAACTTTCTTGTAGCCAAGGTACTCCATGCGATAAAGTCGAAATTGGAGATATTGATTTGACATATAGTGGAAATCAAGGACCTATTACATCGAAATGTAAAAATATAAAGCCTATTACGAGTGGCAAACAAAACCCATCTCAATGCCTTGCTGTTGCTTGATCATCTTCGAGTATTAGAGCTCCGACATGGAAGCATATATAAATACAACATGTCTAAAAGCAAACAAGTCTTGGGTGCGTGGCTTAAGAAGTGTTGAAGACTAAGGCAAAATATGAGTGTAGCATTAATTTTTGTATTTAAATAATATTATAACTACTATAAAGAAACGAGCTTGTACTTTCATAATTATTTTGGTTACATATATTCAAGATTTTAATATTTTTTAATTAAAATAAAACATTTTTGGAATAATAATTAATAGGTAATATAACGTAGTTATAGATTAAAAAATAAAATTCGATAAGGTTTTAGTTCGATTATTTAACCACTCATTAGTATATCTATTTTAAAACAATTTTTTGGGATAATAACTAATAGACATAATGACTCAGTTTTGAATCAAAAACTAGAATTGTAAAAGACTCCACTTAGGATTGTTCAGTAACACATTTGTAATTTCCCATTTCAATATTTTTAATTGAAGTTAATTATTTGAAATAATAAATCACATATATAATTTCTTAGTTAGAAATTAAAAAATAAAAATTAGAAAGACTTCAGTTTGTATTATTTAATCACATTTTTCATAATTTCTTTATAAAATTATAAAAGTTATAGATTGTATATAATTACTTTAGTCATACATCTTCGAAAATGTTTTATGTTTATTAAAATTAATTATTTTTGAAATAATAAATGACTTAAATAACACATTTTGTTTTTAAAATGAATTAACTTAAAAATACTTATTCTAAACAAATGGATTAGATAATACTTTTCGCCTAAACAAAGTAACTATTTGGACACCTCATTCAATAAATAATTAGGAGTCTATTTTTTTTTTTGTAAAAGAGCACTAGGATCGACTTGTTTACTTGTTTTTAAGAAGTGTACTAGAAGTTACATAATAAAAGAAGCTTTTGACTTCACTTTTTGTTTTTGTTTTTAAGTGGTGCACTCAATAAGTGAAAATCACTTAACGTTTTCACAAAAGAATGGTTTGTTCGTTTTGCTTCTCTGTAGAGTATTTTATGTTACTCCATTTTTTAAATACAAATGAAATAAAATGTTTTTTTTTAAATTAAGTGACTTTTAGTGTCCCATTTTAAAAATTTAATTGACTTTTATTGTATCACTTAAAAGTAAGTGAATTATTGTTTTTAAAAAAGAGCTAAATAATTTTCAATGCATCCTTTAGGAGCAAATGAAATGAATTATTTTTGAAAAAAAAATTAGAAAACACTTTTCCTCTAAAATAAATATGGCTTGATTCATGGACTTAAAAAAGTTAATAAGTTTGATATTATTTCATTTTGTCATAGTAAGATGAAATTGAACAAAACTGATTGATTTTTTTAAAAAATTAGACCAATAATTCTCATCTTAATTGTAGATTTTGGTACATTAATGATACTTCTTTTACATAAAAGGTATATATAAGCTCATATTTTTAAATTAGAATGATAATAGTTTTCTAATTTATTTTAAGGTACACAAATAACTCAATTTTATTTTTAGTCGAGAATTTCATCACATGTGATATAAACGAAGAAGGGTAATTATGTCATTCAAAGATTTGCTATTTTAATAAAAACCCGATTTAATAGAAAGTATGCACACATGCCCATATTTTCATAAAATTACACTAAAAGTTTCTCTACATTTAATTTTAGGAATACTAATAGTAAAAAATTAAGATTAATTTGAGAATTTTAACATTTACTACACATAGGCAAAACATTAAGGGAAAATTCGTCTTTAAAATTATAAAAAATAATATAAAATTGCATTTAACTATTATTCACAATAAATAGATTAATCCCAAAATAAAATGAAATCATGAAAAACTGAAAATAAAGTCTAAAATACCCTAATAAATCGAATCATATTGGAGATGATAATTTTGGGATAAAAACTTAGGGCTTTATATGCTACTAAAACATCTATGTAGAGGAGAAGACTCAAGATCAAAATCTGAAAGAAGGGACATGATTAGAAAGGGTAAGCTAACCAAACTAATAGGAACGCTAAATAAATAAACTAGCCTAGTCACAATAATGCATGTAAGTCAAGAGTTTAGAAAATTATATTTATTCTAAAAAATAATAAATTTTTTAGATAAATTATTCTCTTTGGTAAATAGTAAAATACCATCAACTAGTTTAATATTAACCTCCAATTAAAAATTGTATCAATCTATTAAAATTTATATTAAAGCCTAGAAATAGTAGTCAAAATAGTAATGGATGAAAAATTAACACTATTAAAATTTAAGAAATTTTTTGATATTTTATAAACATCGAAGGCATAATTAAATATATTACAAACCTTAAGAGTATTTGAGATATTATTTCAATTTAATTACATAAACTATTTATATATATTAATTGGATTTTCTTTGTATTTATAATTAAATATTGATATTTTAAAATTAATGCTAGGAGAATAAAGAGTTTTCATTTAGAATTATTAATGTTAATATTAGTTGTTCATTATAAGGTTAAGTTGTTAATTTTTGGTTTTAATATAATTAATAATTTTATTTATAAAAAAAAGGTAGAAATGATAGCTAGGACACAGCGTGTCCATCACATAAAATGCATGTAAGTCAAGATTTTTAAATATAGTTAAACAATATATAGTTTAAAAAACTTACCACATAGGATACATTGTAGGTTTTTTAAAAATCGTCCTGATATACAATTACTAAGTTGGTAATTTTTTGTAAAAATTGAATATATAAATAAATAAGTTTATGTGAAATAAAATTAAAAGTAAAAAGAAGTTTTTTTATAAAGGAAAAAAGAGAATGAATTTTTTTAATGAAAAAAGATAATATATATATAATAAATAAAAATAAGTTTAAAAAATTAAAAAAATATAACGCTTAGCACGATGATAAAAGTATAACAAAACTTGTTAAGTATTAGATTATCATGAGGTGGGTCATGACATCATATGTGTTGACATATATATACACAATCCAATATTAGTACTTTTTTAAGTTCCTTGATTTTGATTCGCCTTTAAAAGTTAATCTTTTGATTATACTTCAAAATATAATTGTGACATGTTTTTATACAACACGGTAAATAGTGAATACCCATCTTATTTATTGGCCTTGTTATTTACCACATGGTAAATAATATGCTCATATTGTAATATTCAAATATAAAAAAGATAACTATTGTTAGTAGTTTATGATGGAATGTTATTCTCAAATTCTAAATTGTTTATTTTGTTTGTGTTTGATATCAAATGTAAAGTGAATGATTAACAGTAGATTCAAGGATGCCTTCAAAGTAACGTCAAGTTAGGTTTAATTTAATTAAAATGTTTCTTATAATTTGTTTTTATAAATAAAAATGAGAGATATTTATATTTATGATATATTTTGAATTAGTAAATGATGCTTTGGATGTTAATTATACCATAAATGTGTGTATATATATTATTTGGTAATTTTATTTATATTAATTGATTATAAATTATTATTATTTATATATATATATATATATATATATATGAGAGGTAAAATTACAAAATTTTAACATTATTGACATTTATTTTTGAATATAATAAATTTTACTATGGAGTTATTTTATTCATAACAAAATTGTTACAAATTTTATAGTAAAAATTGTTACGAACATTTAATGTTCATAGAAAATATGCTACGAACATTCAATGTACCTAGAAAATTTGATACGAATGTTCAATGTTCGTATCAAATTTGTTACAAAATTAAAATATTCTTGGGTTTGTATCAAATTTGCTATTGACTTTTAATATTTGCAGCAAACTTGCTACGAAATTAAGATATTTGTGGACAAAATTTTGTAACAATTTTTTTTTTATTCTTAGCAAATTTGCCATGAAGTTAAGATATTCGTGGCAAAATATTTTACTATCAAAATATTTTATTCGTATCAAATTTGTTACGAACTTGACAAAATTTCATAACAAATTTGGCTACAAAAATATCATGTGTGTATAAAAGTTCACTTAGCAACGAAGTTATAGCTACAATTTTACTATGAGCTTATTTTGTAGCTATTAGAAAGTTTATTACGAAATTATCATATATTATTATGAAAATGTTTGTAGCTAAAAACCTATTTTCCAAAAAATTTGAAGCAAGTTAGGTGTCCATAGTAATTCCCACCAACTAGAGACAAATTCCATAGATGATGGAGAAATTCAAATGAAAAAATCAAGTAAATCTCAAGCCATGTTAATATGACAAACAAACATAAATTAAGCAAATTCCATCATTAAGGATTAACTATTGGATCATTAATCCAAACTTATATATGAATAATTATGTATTGTAAACTGTTATATAGGGTTAAGTCCATTTAAGAATGATCTGGTAAGATTTATATAATGTAGAGTTTAATGCATTTAATAGGGTGTGTGCCTTTAATGTGTAGAGACCTAAGGATAATGTTTATTTTAATGATGAACTAAAATAGATATACAGTTATTAATTATATATATAGTAGTTATGGTTCCTATATCACACGTACTTTATTATTCTTATCTGATATCTCAACATCAAAGAGAATAGAGAGAAAACTAAAATATTATCTAAGGAAAATGTATAAATTTGAAAGACTAACTACTCAACTATAGAATTAATTAATAGCTATGTATTTAGGTACATTTACATGTATCTATCTTTCATTCATAGTGATACAATATGAATGTATTAGACTGAAGCATAAAAATAATTAATTTTTTTTAAAGCCCATAAATATTTTTGGATTTAAAGAAAACTTTCATTGATTTGAAGATATGAATTTGGGTTAATGGGTCAAAATATGGATATGTGTTTCATGACCTAATAAGAAGGCATTCTCTTAGGAGAAGCACACCACCTTAGTATATTAAAAGAAAAGAATGTTGTTTAATAGTGGAAGGGGAAGTCATCTCGAAGTGCAACCATACTCTTGTTCTTCCTCTTCAGTGACCAAAGCAATAAGTAGATGTTTTGACCGTTGATCGATGTTGAATGGTGTTGACTATTGAATTTGACATTTTTTTTACAACTTAAAATTTAAATATTATTATTCTTCATATATAATTTTGAGATAAATTAATTGAAAGACATCTCTTGTAAAATTTAATTTATTTTAAAATATAAATAGTTATGTGCATGTAACTTACGTGAATAATGATCGACCCAAAGGAAGGTTAATATTTAACATAATTACATGTATACTTGTGGTAATAAACGCGTGATGATTATTCGGTTTTTTACATGTGAATAATAATTCAGCTCAAAGGAAGATTTATTATTCGACATAGTCTTATTATCAATGTTTGATTATTACACCAAAATATTACTTATAATCTAATATTGTTATCCAAAGATAAAAAATAATAATGGAATGTTTGATATCTTGAGATGAGCTTTATCTTTGTTTGGATTTGTTATTTTAGTTTAAAGAGTTATGTGAGCTTGTTTTGTTTGTTATTGTTTTCTAGATTCAATTATGAATAACCCTGCTAATATTAATGCCAACATCAACTCTATTCATATGCTAAATGGCACTAACTTCAAATCATGGTAAGATAACTTCTTGATAGTTATCGGAGTCATGGATTTAGACCTTACGATGAGGGATAATTCTCCTACACATCTAACGGATAATAATACTTCTAATAAAAAGAAGGAAAAGGAAAGGTGGGAGAGATCAAATCTTATGTTTATGATAATCATAAAGAAGACCATTTTCGGATGCATTCAGGGGCATAATTTTTGAAAAAATAACTACTGTCTAGGAAAAGAAGTTTGTCAAGAACGAAAAGGCTAAAATAGGTACGATCTTGACAAGTCTAATTTCAGTAAGGTATAAGGGAAAAGGAAATATCAGGAGTATATCATGGATATGTCTCATCTTTCTTCCGAATTGAGCACACTTAAGCTAGAACTCTTTGAGAACTTACCGGTGCATCTAGTTTTGATATCCCTTTTGACATAGTTTAGCTAGTATAAGAAAAGCTACAATTTTCTGAAAGAGACTTGGTCTCTAAATGAGCTTATCTAACACTATGATTAGGAAGAGGAAAGGCTAAAGCAAGATAATACAAAGAATACTCACATGACCTCAACCTCTAAGTACAAGAACAAGGAGAAGAAAAGAAAGAATGATAAGGAAACTACAATTAAGTATATGAGGTATAAAAATAAAATTAACAAGTGAAAATTCAATTATGTTATGACATAAGATATTAGGTCATATCTCTAAACGAATAATAGAATGAAATTTTAAGCCCTTAAATATCACAAATTTTATGGTTTGTATAAAATGTGTAAAGGGGAAACAAACCAATAAAATGAGATTTGATGCCAACAGGATTTTAAAATTCTTAGAACTTATACATACAGATATTTGTGGTCCATTTTCTAAAGTCACTTAGAATGGTCAACAATATTTTATAATGTTAATAGAAGATTTTCTAGATATGGCTATTTATTTCTCATTCATCAAAAGTCATAGTCATTAGATGTGTTCAAATATTATAAAGCTGAAGTTGCGAACCAACTCAGTAAGAGGATCAAAAGTGAAAGATCTGATCGTGGTAGTGAGTACTACGATAGATATAACGGTTCAGGTGAAAAAAATCCAAGACCATTTGTTGATTTCCAAGAGGAATGTGGTATTGTCCCACAGTACACTATGTCAGGTTTACCAACTACGAATAGTGTTGCTAAAAGAAAAAAAATAGGGTGCTTGAGGATATGATGAGGAATATGATTTATTAGTTTATCTTACTAGAATCACTCTGGGGAGAAACACTTAAGATTGTAGCATATATACTTAATAGGGTTCCAACTAAAGCAACAACCAAAAACCCTTATGAACTTTGGACAGACAAGAAGCCTAGTTCAAAGTACTTGCATATCTAGGGATGCCCGATTAAGGTAAAGCCTTATAGGCTTAATGAAAGGAAACTAGACTCAAGGATGGTGAGTTACTATTTTATTGGATATTTTGAAAAATTTAAGGGGTACAAGTTTTATGATCCCATATCTAAGTCTATTTTCGAGTCAAGAAATGCTCGATTCTTTAAGAATATCGAGTTTTTAGGGGGAGATATAGTTAGGGATTTTGTCTTTGAAGAGGAATATATTAATATTCTCACAGGTGTTATTGGCATTGATCAGGATCACATTCATAACTTTGATTAACATACAAAAAATTAAGATGATCTCGAAGAACCTTCTATTCAAGAAATTGTTCTTGAATAACAAACTCTACCACCTCAAAACTTATGCCATTGAGAATATCCATTGTGGAAAGGAGAAGTTCAGTGCCAGATGATTACATTGTATTTATCCAAGAACATAAGTTTGATATTGGAGCGATGGAAAAAGATCCAATCAACTTTCATTAAGCCAAGGAAAGTCCTAACTCTCAAAAGTGTATTGATGCCATGAATGAAGAGATTAAGTCCATGAAGGACAATGACGTGTGGGATCTTGTCTCATTTCCAAAAGGTGCAAAATACATTGGTTGTAGATGGATATTTAAGACCAATGGGTATTTAAAAGGCAATGTGGAGTGATACAAGACTCATCTTGTCACACGAGGCTTTACATAGAAAGAAGGCATCAACTATAAAAGGAATTTCTCTTTGGTTTCTTTGAAAGACTATTTCATGATCATAATGGCATTAGTAGTGCATTTCAATCTTAGAGTTACATCAAATGGACATAAAGATGGTTTTTATCAATGGTGACATTGATGAGACGATCCATATGATGCAACCAGAAAACTAGCTAAGAATTTTGAGATGAAAGATCTTGGAGCCTATTTTGTATTAGGCATACATATATTCAGAGATCACTTTTAAAGTATTTTAAGATTATCACAAAAGAGCTATATCAAAAAGGTTCTCAATAGATATAGCATGCATAATTGCAAACTAGGTGATACCCATATTGATAAGGAAGATAAATTTAGTCTCAATCAGTGCCCTAAGAATGAGTTTGAGGAAAATAAAATGCATAAGGTTCCTTATGCATCAGTAGTAGGGAGTTTGATGTATGCTTAGATATGTACTCATCTCGACATTGCATAAATTGTTGGGATGTTAGACAAATATTTAAGCAATCTAGGATTAGGCCATTGGAAGGCAACCAAAAAAGTCTTGTGGTACTTACAGAGAACAAAATATCATATGCTCAAGTATCAGAGATCATATCAGCTAGAGATCATTGGGTATACTGACTCCAATTTTGTTGGATGCCAAGATAGTATGAAATCTATGTCAGACTATGTCTACCTGCTAGTTGGGGGTGTTATCTCCTATAATATTGCTAATAGTCTCTTATTATAGGCTTCTCTACCATGATGAAGAAATTCATAGCATGATATGAGGCATCCAATCACATAATATAGTTGCAAAATTTTATCACAAGGTTGTGCATAGTAGATGGTATTGAAAGACTACTTAAGTTATTTTGTGACGATAAGTTAGCAGTGCTATATTTCACTAATAACAGGAGCTCGATAAAGCTGAAACATATAGAGATCAAGTTTCTAGTTGTTAAGGAAAGTGTTCAAAGTGTACATGTGTCTATAGAAAAAAAATCAGTCCAAACTCCAGGATTACGGATCTGCTTACTAAAGGATTGCCACCTAAAATATTTCTAGAACACAATGCTTATATGGGTGTTATGTCATTTGAGGATATTCAGTTTTACTAGGATTTTGTAATTTTAAATGTTTTTCTATAGAAGCATTTTTAGTTATTTCAATTATGACATTTTGAGGTTACTTTCTACAGAAGTAAAGTTTTTGGTTTATTTACACTTTGATTTTTGTATAGTTTGATCTCACCAAGGTTTAAGGTTGGAGTAGTTGGAAATATGTATGTTAAGATCACATTACTTCAAATTTTCATGCTACACATCCACATCATAATCTATATCACTCAGTTGTATCGGTATATATGACAATTGATGGGTTAAGTTGCGAAAAATGTAACAAAGATTTCTTTGATCCTATGTTGTATAATTGATGGACCAAATTGATTATAAATATATTTCGGTAATAACAAAAAAGTTGAGCTCATACAGTTGTTCTTGCAATGCATAATTATAAGGCTACACTATAGCCCAAGTGGGAGATTGTTGGATCCTTAATCTAGCATTAAGCTTATATATGAATAATTATGTATTGTAAAGTGTCATAAAATGTTAAGCCCATTTAAAAGTGATCTATTAAAGTTTAAGTAATTTGGGTTTTAATGTATCTAATAAGGTGTAGACTTTTAATATGTAGAGACTTAAGAATAATATATGTTTTAATGTTGTGATAAAATGGATATACATTTATTAACTATATATATAGTGCTTATGATCCCCATATCACACATACTTTATTCTTCTTATCTAATATCATATTGTCATAGAGAGCAGAAACAAACTAAAGAGTTCTCTAAGGAAAACATGTATATCTCGAAGACTAACTACTCAGCTACAAAATTAATTAATAGCTATGGTTTCAAGTATGCTTTCATATATCTGTCTTTGATTCCTGGTGATACAACAAAAATATTCGTAAGTTATTTTTTAGTGATGATTTTGTTCTAACATGATTTGATATTTTTCATATTTGTTAAATTCTATCGTTAAAAACATCATTATTTTAGCTTATTTAATTAACTCTCATGGTGTATATATAGTGTTAATGTATATCTATTAATGTATATCATATCTATAAATTTATATTGTGTTATGGACTTTAGACACATCTAGTTTACTTGTAACTCCTATATAAAAGCACCATGTATATTCCTTAAGACACAGAATGCAATACACTTATTCAGTATTTCTAATATGGTATCAGAGCCATTATTATGACCTTTCTTTTAGTAGTCTTGTCTCTTCTGATTTAACTCTATGCTTATTACTTCCATCATCACAACAGCCACTGCAGTCACTCACCGTTGAACCTCCAATGTATTTTAGTTATTGTCCTTAGGTTCTAGGCCTACAGTTTCCGTCATTGAGGAGTCTCGTACCACATTGACCATTGCAATCACCGTCTTCGTCATGCATATTGCTCTGATAACCTTTTCGAAGGTACCACTATGATCGGCTCGACCATATCTACACAATCATAGAAGTCTCACACATATTGGAGCACGCATGTGCCCCCACACACCTTCAATAGAAGCTGTGCATCATATTCACATGCCTCACACGCTACACTCAGGTCTTGTGATGTAATTCGTGACATGTCACCTAGGGCTAACACCATTACCTCTTCTACTAACATCACTGAAAACCGTTCATACCCGTTACACCGTTGATTGTTGACCAATGTTAATTGTTGGTCGTTGACTATTGACTATCGTTGATTGTTGACTTTTTAAGATTAAGTTCTTCCTACCCAGTTTTTTGCATAGACTTCATTTTTGTAGTCTATTTTTTCATATTGTGTTTCTAAATGGATAAAAAAGACGTTTTTCTTCCTTGCTCTATCAATACTATATTAGAAGGGACGAAGAATTACTTATCTTGGTCTCAAGCTATGCTTAGTTTTCTTAAGGGTCGCATGCTCCAGCATTACTGTACTGGTGCAATTACCATTCCTGTCAAAGGAGCAAGTGAAGAAGATGTAGCCTTACTTGGTCACATGATTGAATGGGATAGTCACAGCCATATGATCCTAACATGGATTCAGAATACTTCCATTCCCTCCATCTCCAATCTATTGAGCAACTTTGATGATGCAAAATCAGTATGGGATATGTTGGCCAAAAGGTACTCCACTACTCACGAATCTATGAAATATCAATTAGTAGTTGAATTGCATCAACTTTGACAAGAACCAGGGTAATCCATCAATGACTACTATGATCAGCTTCGCTTTCTTTGGGACCAAATTGATCTTTGTGATAAAATTTGGGCATGCTCAAAGGATGCTCAGCAAAATGCTACAGTTAGATATTAATTTCATCTCTATGAGTTTCGAATGCCACTTCATAAGGACTTTGAGCCCATCCTAGGTCAGTTTCTTAATTGTAGTCCTCATCCCTCTCTTGATATTGCTGCAAACGAGTTGGTTAAACAAGAAGCTTGACTTACAACCCTTCAAGCCGAGAATAAGTTCAATGTTTTGGCTATTACTTCTTCTGCTCCTACCATGGAACAACCTCAGCAGTCAGGTGATTCCTTTGGCTCTAACAATCATTGTAAGTAGACCAACATAAAGTTCTACAATTATTGCAAGCTTCCTGGCCACACCATTGAGACTTGTTATCGTCGTAACAAATCTACTACTATTATTGCTAATACTAAGCCTACTTCACTGATGCCTTCCAGTTCAGTAGAGTCCTAGTGTTTTGGATCCACTATCAACCTCTCCCCCATTGAACTACAGAAGATCATAACTCAGGCTGTTCGTATGGCTAGTAATGCATCTCTTTCCACTGCTTTCTCATTTTTTTCTAATAAGTCTCAAACTTGGCTTTTTTATTCTACCTGTTGTAATCACATGACACCTCACTCATCTTTATTCTCCGAACTTGACCCTGTACCCCATCCTCTTAATATTTATATAGCTGATGGTTCCACCATGTATGGGAATAGTCTAGGTTTTGTTTCAACCTCTAACCTATATTTTCCTGGGGTCTTCCATGTACCTGACCTATCCTATAATTTGTACTATGTGGGATAATTAATTGAACTAGGATATCATCTTATTTTTGACTATTCTAGGTGTATTGTGTAGGATCCAAGGACAGGGCAAGAGCTTGGAACCGATCATAGGGTTAGGCATATGTTTCCAGTGGATAATATTCATCTTCTGCTTGTTGCTCCTATCTCTGTTGCTGCTACAACTGTTGTAGTTTCTTCCTTACCTTCTCTCGTACTTTGGAATTCTTGTCTTGGTCATGCCTTATCCATTTGGGTATAACAGTTAGCTTCTAAAGGTCTATTGGGTTCTGTGTCCAAAGACAATTTTGATTATACTTCATGCCAGTTAGGAAAACAGCCAACTTTACCTCTCAATAATAGTAAATCTATCTCTAATAGTATTTTTGAGTTAATTCATTCTGATGTTTGGGGACATTCTTCTATTACTAGTATTGATAGATCTCGTTATTTTGTTGTTTTTATTAATGATTATTCTCATTATAGTTGGATCTTTCCTATGAAATCTCGTTCTGAAATCTTACCAATATATAGTAACTTTACGAAAATTGTTGAAACATAATTCTCCAAACATATCAAAAAAATTCGATCTGATAATGCTTTTGAATATACTTAATATGCTTTTCTAGCTCTGTTACATTCCTATGGCACTGTACATCATCTAACCTATCCAGGCACCTCTAAACAAAATGGTCGAGTCGAAAGAAAACTTCATCATATTCTTGACATTATCCGTGATCTTCTTCTTTCTTCCAAAGTGCTTGCCCCATTTTGGGGTAAAGCCACTCTTTATGCTGTTCATACCATTAATCGCATTCCAAGTGCTTTCATTCATAATCAAACTCCGTACGAGCATCTTTTTGGGTCATCCCCTGACTATCATTATCTTTTCTCCTTCAGATCTACTTGTTTCGTTCTTCTTGAGCCTCATGAGCACAACAAACTTGAGCCTCGATCTAGACTTTGTTGTTTTCTTGGTTATGGTGAAAATCAAAAAGGGCATCGGTGCTATGATCATGTCTCTCATCGTCTTTGTATTTCCTATAATGTTGTCTTTTGGGAACACCGCGTATTTGTTGAACTCTCTCACTTTCCTTCTTCCCTAACTAACTTTTCTATTTTAGAAATTTTTCCCGATGAGTCTCCGGTTCCTTCTACAAATACTCTTGATCCTCCTTTGGACTTCTCTATTCAATCTAAAAATATTTTTGATGATTCTCCTAGACAGGTTGTAGATGACATATGTTGATGATGAAATACCCCACCTTGAGCTTAGATCCCCTGCTCCTACTCCGCTTGAAGATCCTCCACAAGACATTCCACCTAGCTAATCAAACCGGGTAAGATCCATTCCTACACATTTACTTGACTATCATTGTTACACTGCCCTTGCTACACTCCATGAGCCTCACACCTATCATGAGGCATCTACTGACCCTTTTATGGCAGTCTATGGTTGGTTGTAAGTGAATCTATAAGGTCAAGACTCACTCTGATGGGTCTATCGAGCACTACAAGGCTCGTCTTATTTCAAAAGGCTTTACACAAGAGTATGGGATTGATTATGAAGAGACTTTTGCTCCAGTTTCCCGTATCTCTTTTGTTCGTACCCTCTTAGTTGTTATCGCTTCTAATAAATGGGACCTTTTTTAGATGGATGTTAAAAATGCCTTCATTAATGGGGATATACATGAATAAGTTTATATGCAACCTCCCCTTGGTCTTTCTGTTGAAACAAATAAGGTTTGTAGCCTTCGAGGTACATGAAGGCACTTCCTAAGGGACGCACTAGTAATTTGGTTGACAACCTCAAATTGGTCTCACATACACCATGAGTTTGAAGGGCTGTTAATATATATCTATTAATTTATATCATATCTGTAAATGTATATCATGTTATGGACTTTAGACACATTTAATTTATTTGTAACTCCTATATAAAGGTAACATATATATTCCTTAAGATACACTAATCATAAAACAATGCTTCCACAACTATTTTCTACGAAAATTAAATTCTGTCATTAAAAATATTCCACAACAAAAATATTAGTAAGTTATTTTTAAGTGATGATTGTATTCTAACGTTATTTGATATTTGTCATATTTGTTAAATTCTGTCGTTAAAAACTTCATTCTTTCAGCCTATTTAATTAACTCTCATGGTGTATATATAGCACACTAATCATCAATAGAAAACAATGCTTCCCACTAGAGGTATTCATGGTCCGGTCCGGTCCAGTTTTGCCTAATAAAAATTTAACCAAATCGGACCGTTCATATACTGGACCGGACCATTTGGCTATCTAAAATGTTATAACCGAACGATTTGGTCTGGTTTGGTCCAATTTGGTTAACGATTTTGAACAATTAATAATACGTAAATATGATTTAGTTTAATATGATATAATTTAATAGGATACAATCAAATGTGATGCTCATTTATCATCATAGATAGATAGATATTATTGTTAAATATATAAATAAATACATAAGATGTTATCAAAATCTAAAATCAAAAAAATATTAGACATGAAGAAATGAATTCTAAATATCTCATTTACACAGAATTCTTAAACATATACAAACATCTAAACTCACAATCAACAACAATATATATCATTAGATAATAATATTTAAAACTTACCTATTATTAATCATCAACGATCATTGTAGTGTCTTTAATGAACTCTACAATAAAAAAAAATCAGCATCTTCATAAATCTCTAGCTCATCATTGTATTCTGATAAGAGGACATAGTCATTATTAATGGAAGAACGGAACCAATTTTGACTACATACTAATGTCTCTACCATTTTAGGATTCAAAGAACTCCTAAATGGATCAAGAACTCACCCTCATGTGCTAAAAGATGATTCTGATGCAACCATTGAAACTTGAATTGCTAACACATCACATGCAATGAGAGAGATGATAGGAAACCTAAAAGAATTTGCCCTCCACCATTTTAATATATCAAACTTATCCAACATGACATTTTCACATGGAGTGTTCAAATATTTCTCAACCTCGGTTTTCAACTCTAAACTATTTTTCTCTTCTAAGCGTTTAAGAAATTTCAACTTTCTTGCTTCCTCAGATGAAGGAATCCTTCCTATTACATCTTGTGATCAAGTCACATTAGATTGAAAATCTTTTCCATGCACTAACATATAGTAAGTTTTGAACATATCCATAAAAGTATTTTTGACATTATCTCTCAATTTTTGAACAATTTCAAAATCATAAATCTCTTCAAATAAGAATTACAAATGCTCTAATACCTTGGATCAAGTACAAATGCAACATACAACATCTTATTAGTCTTATCTACATGTCCCCAATACTTCTCAAATTTTGTTTTCATGCTAGTAGCCATATTTTTCAACAACAAGTCATCGAAACCACACCATGTAAGTATTTGAGATTGAATGTTATGAAATTCTATAAAATATAAATTTTATGTGGTACATAAAGATGTACTGAATGCTAAAGTAGAGTCATAAAAAGTCTTCAAAAACTTGACAAAAATACTAGCATTCTTCTAATCATCTAATGTTGGTGGCCTAACATTCGATCGTTCCTCCTGAAAATAAGAAATAAAGTTTGTTCCTTCCTCTTCTTCAAGACGATCAAATGCTTTTTGAAAATCTAAAGAAGATTTTAACATTAGATATGTGGAGTTCCATCTTGTAGACACGTCTAGCACGACACTTCCTTTGGACTCAATATTTTCCTTAATAGAACACATTTTAAACTTTTGTAATCTCAAAGGAGAGGATCTAACATATCTCACATTGCAACAAATACTCATAATAGTACTATGAAGATCTTTAAGTCCTTCTCTTACAATCATTTTCAAAATGTGAGCACAACATCACACATGAAAGAACTCTCCACTCATAACAAGTCCATCATTCCAAATTTTTAGCTTCCTTTTCAAGTATGACACAACAGTATCATTTGAGGAAGCATTATCAAGTGTTATGGTGAATACCTTACATATACACCAATCACGTAAACTATGTTCTATCACTCTCCCAATTATATCACCTTTATGATTCTCAACTTGACAAAATTTTATAATTCTCTTTTGTAATTTCCAATCTTTGTCAATATAATGAGTGGTTAGTCAAATATAATTAATATTTTGAATTGAAGTCTAAAAATCACTAGTAAGACAAACTCTTTGCTTTTCACTTATGAAAAAGTTCCTCAAACGTTTTTTCTCATCTAAATAAAGTTGAAACACATCTCTAGAAATTGTTTGACGAGATGGCACATGAAACTTGGGACAAATTTCAGCTATAAAATCTTTAAATCCCTCACCCTCAACAAACCTAAAAGACAATTCATCAATAATAATCATTTTTTCCAAAGCAACTCTAGCACGTTTTGCATTAAATGATACAACAACTAATTTATGAGTTGTCGTATCATCCTCTTCTTTTTGTGTTTAAAAACTTAACATCTTTTGTCCTTTATCTACTTCTTTAGGAATCTTCTTACATAAATTTTTGAAGTGATATATCATTGAAGTAGTTCCATTCCTTGTGGGATGAGCAGCATAACCTTTTTTACAATAATGACATGTAGCTCTAGGATTTTCCACATCATATGGTAAAATATATGAAAAATGATTTCATTTTTTTGGTTTCTTCATATCAGATTTGTTATCGGGGTGAACATTACTTACTTTTATTCCCCTTTTTGAAGATGAGCCATTTAAATTCTATGGTGGATTTTCCATTTCATTCGGATGAATTTCAGGTTCAATGTTTTCACTCATAGACATAGTAAAATTTGTAAATTGACTTGGTCCAATAAACTCATATAAATCATCACCTATATATAGAATATAGATTAGTACATATTATTAATATATTAAAATATTACTTTTTGTACTTAATCAAAAATCATTTCAAAACTAAAATAACTAATTAGAACAAAACAGACAAATTATGATATAAATAGGACAAAACATTATCTAACATTTTATTACTTTGTACTGTGTATATTTACAAAATAAGGTCTTCATATGTTGACCATTGTGTATATGTGCAAAAATAATTGCAACTAACAGTATTTCTCTTTGCAATTTTTTTAGATTGATTGTTAATATAAGACTTATAAAATTTGAACACAAGTCACTAAAATCTGAACACCGTAATAAAATTTTGAATAAAAATATCAAATCAAATTTAAATATAGAGAAAAAACTTATTAAAATATAACAAAATATGCCTAATATTATCGTAAATAAGATTTAGATGAAGAGATTATAACACTAAATTTAAATTTATATAGATTGAAATAAATCACAAAATAATTGTTATAATATTTATCTCATGTGTAAAAAATAAATTCAGTTTTATTAAAAATAAAAGAAAAAATGATAGACGAGAGACCCATTTTCCCATTACAATTTGCTAACAATTTTTTAAATTTTGCTAGAATTATGAATCTTGGAAATTTGGGCTATCAATCTCCTCTCAATTCTTAATACCAAAAAGTTTGGTCTCTGTGCAATATTAGGCCGAGACAAAAAAAATAGAA
This sequence comes from Hippophae tibetana, assembly GCA_037013495.1. Lineage (NCBI taxonomy): Eukaryota > Viridiplantae > Streptophyta > Magnoliopsida > Rosales > Elaeagnaceae > Hippophae > Hippophae tibetana. Next base: position 33,961,295 of record CM072812.1, read on the forward strand.
TTTGAGTTGAATCACATGCCATTTGATAAGAAAAAGTATTACTTTATTTCCTTTAAATTTTTTCATATATTTCATAAAAATACAAAATAAAAAATCATGTGGTTCTTACAGTAGTTTGGTGGCAGGTTGATGTCTGAAGTTGTGACTTTTGTTTAGAGCTATAATGTTAATGCTTATGATATAATGAAATTTTCTTTCATTGACCAAAAACAAAGTCCAAAATTTAAAAGCTTAGAACTCCAAAAGAGTCAATAAGTGGGTCAATAGGCATGTATTTGATATTAACATTCAAAATTTTATAATAGAAATATGAAAAATTGATACATAAACATGCCCGAAGCAAAATATTTACTTTCTAAAATCTAAAACTAATTAGAAAATCAAACTTCTATGAGAAGAAATTGAGAAAATAAAATAAAATTATATTAAATATTGAGTCAATTTAATCAAATATACAAAGTAAACATTTACCTATATTATATTCATACATATAAATAAACTTAAGCACTTAAAAGTATACCTTAACCCTAGTCCAAACTCCAAATCATATTTCTGAGTCAATTACAAAAGTAATATTAGTCTTAAAATATTTATGTGTATTTTATGACAAAAATACAGATTAATTCATCTATATAAATCACCACAGTTTAAATTTAATTAATTAAAATTTTAATCGATTAGTTATAATTTGATCAATAAAATATCAATTCATATATTAAACCATATGAAACCAACTGCTTAAACTCTTGAAATTCATAATGATCAAACATTAATAAAATAAACTATATATATTTAATCTATAAATAGAACTTAATCAAAATAATTAAGCTTTAGAAGAGGGGCAATGTACATAACAATTTAACTCAAGTTCTAAGTTCTAACGATATTAATTAGTTTCCACCATTTAAAAAAAACTGGACTTTGTGAGAAAAAAATGTTTAGACTTTAGAGTTCAGACTAACAAAAAAACGACATAACATTCAGATTTAAGAATTCAGACTTGTCATTCAGTTTATTCAGGAAAAAACTACTACCAGTAGTAGTAGACCACCTACCTATTTCGTAATTTCCGTCCATGGTTGTCATGACACGACGCGACGCGAGGAGATGTGGTTAGTTGTTGATAGAAGCGACGCGAGGAGAGGTGGCTAGCTACTGGTGGAAGCGGCACGTGGAACAGTGGCTAGCTGCTGGTGGAAGCAATGCGAGTAACGATGGCTAGTTACTGGTGGAAGCAACGCGAGGAATGGTGGCTAGCTGCTGGTGGAAGCACAAACGGCCCGACTCAGAGCCTAAACGACAAACGTAGAGCTTAGAAGAAATGAAGAATTGCGATTTATAGGGTTAGGGTTAACGACTTAATGTCTTAACTCGAAAACAAAATATATATATATATATATATATAATATTTTATAAAAAAAAATTATTCATGTAATAAAACTGGTATGATACGACTAGTTTATAATATTTTATAACCGGATTAGAGTATTTTAAAATCAATTTTACTTAATATAGATTAAATCATACCGTTTTATTTACAAAACTACTCAATTTGTTCCAAATTGAACCGATTTTCAATTTAAACTACTCAATTTGTACAACCCTATTTCGGCTAATTTAATTTTCTAGGAGCATCTTCAATCCCAACTTTTTCTCTTTTTGGAGAATTATAAGGGGACATTTTCTCAAAAACTGCCAAACTGATTGGACTCGTGGCTCAACGAACTTGCACATTTTGTTATAGGTTCATTCGTTCAATCAAGGTAATATAAAAAAAAACAAAGTTAGTGGTTTGGTTAAGGATTTTAATTTTAAAAAAATGCTAGTAACTAATTGCACGGCTATATTAGCATATATATTTTATTTATACTTTAATGATATTATATCATTTTTACTTTCGAATCATGTTAAGCCTTTTTATATTAAGTAATTGTTTAGTATAGAATGCTCTGAGAAAGTTTAACACTGGCATATATATATATATATATATATATATATCGTTATAATATAAATAATTTAGAAAAATAATTTTATCAAATAATTTCAATTTTTAAATAAATATAATATAAATGGTAATATATTTTTAATTATAATTAAATATTTTTCTTAATTTTAAAGATTACTTATTAATTTTATATCTATTAACATTTATAATTTAAATTCAAAATCTACTATAATTTAACAATATTATTTATTAAATCATTTTCTTCATAAATACTCAATACCTTACCTAAAAGTGTAAAGGCAAATGGGGTTTCCATAAATATATTATTAAATGCTTCTTATAATATTAGAGTTTAAAGGTATACAAGCATCAAAAGCTTTTTACCTAAGTTCGTTCTTTCTCTAATTACATCTTTTAAAAAAAACAAATTATGCGTATTAATTTTACTTCATTAAACAAGTAAAATTATAAATATTTGTTCTAAAAATTTAGAGTAATGTTTATTATGTAAAAGTTTTAATAATTTTTTTTAAAAATATTTTACATATAAAAAATTATAAAAAAATATTTCCATTAAAAAATTGTAATTTAAAATCGACGAAACTAGTCACTTAAAATAATTAAGAAAGAATGATAAAATAAGTGTAATATCTTTATAAAAAATTGTATAATTTTATTTTATAAAAAAATAATAAATTTATAATTTTATATTAATATTAATATTTTAAATTTAAATTATATTATTTAATAAATGCGATATTAAAATATATTTTTGTTAAATTCAATAAAATTGGATTTTTTTTTTTTTTACTTAAAAGTTGATACTAGGGATCTATTATTTGGGTTTTTTTAACCGCAAATTAAAGGTGGTGAAATTTAATAAAAACTAACAAATTTTCCACATGTTTCATAACTAGTGAAAACACCCCTTGATGTTTACCGACACATTTGATGCGACATAATTGATTCCAACTTAATCGTTTTGAATACAGCACGCACGCACGCTTTCCCTCTTCCTTCCAATAATGATGAAAAGGAAATCACTACTACCAAATACAAAGAAAAAGTTAGAAACTCCTACCATCTTTCACTGTCTAATTCTATCCACCGTTCAACTCATTATTTATATTTTACTTCCTACCATCTTTATGATCTTATCCTTCTTTTCTTCTCAACCAAGATTTGCTTTTAACATTTTTCACTTATACAATAATGATTGATTGCTTTTAAAATATACGATAATATATTATTTTATTATAATAAATATTAAAAAATAATGAATAATAAAAAGATAAAATAATATAATTGATTTATATATGCCTAACACGATATGTCTTTCGCCGTGACATGATGAGTCAATTATTTTTTACTTGCGTTTGGGTTGAGTTTAAATTTCTCCTATCAAAACAGTTTTGATGTAGATGATCAATAAGTTGCATTTATATATACGTGCATGAGCTGTATAGCAAAATAATTTAAGGCTAATTTAATAACAATTTCAATTTTAAATTTTAAATCTTATAAATTTTAAAATTAAGTATAATTTGTTACGTTTTCATATTCAGTTTTAAATTTTTATCATATATATATATAATTTCAAAATTAAGTAACTAAAAATTAGAATTTAAAGTGATCATGAAACATAATCTTTAAAAGTAAAAATATTTAGCAACATATAAGTCATTCAGTGAATATGCATAAACTATGTAGTATGTATTAATATTCAAATGAATAATGATATGTATATCATTTATATATATAAAGTTATAATTAATTAAATTATAAATCAAGTGATAAATATAATTATTTAAAATTATTATAATTTTTTTAATAAATAAATAAATACTTAATATTTAATAAAAATATATATTTAATAACAATATAATCTAAAAATAATAAACAACAGCAAATAGTTATTATTATTATTGATAAATAACATTTAACCAAAAGTGGTACCGTTGATTCGAAGGCATTTAAGTTGATCTGTTTGTCAATCAATAATGAAACCTGATTCGTGAATTTATTTCTGCTCTACAATTCAAACTATTCATAAACTGACACCTTATTTGGTGTATTTTTTTTATTTATTTTTTTTAAAAAATCTATCAATCTTAAATTTCATCCATATAAAATAACCAACGTACAACAACAATGATGAATAATATGAATAATATCTCCTATCTCTGCTTCTCTGTTCCGAGAAAACCTTTTTAAGACAGTAGAAAAGAGATACCCAACAACCTTTTATATGCCTTGGTAAGCCATGTAGAGGAAGAAAAAGTATTTAATACTATTAAAGTACTGAGAAGAGCATACTAATGATTCATGAACAAATATATTCTTCACGCAATTGAGGAAAAGAAAGTACTTTATTAACAAGCATATATATATATATATAGTATTTTGGAAGCTTTAACTTGGCTTTTAGTTCTAAGTAGTAGCTGCTATGGAGCGTTATGAGATAGTGAAAGATATTGGCTCAGGAAACTATGGGGTTGCTAAACTGATTAGAGAAAAATGTAAAGGTGAACTCTATGCTGTCAAATTTATTGAACGAGGACAGAAGGTACTTTCAATTAGTCTCCATTTGTTTTTATCTGAGTTTTCTTCATTTTTCGTTTTGGTTAAGAATTGGGTTTTTTTCATATTTTTTTTATTTGGATGTTTTGGGGTTTTTCACAGATTGATGAGCATGTACAGAGAGAGATTATGAATCACAGGTCCTTGAAGCATCCCAATATTATCAGATTTAAGGAGGTAAGCTTACCAATTTCTCAACTCCGTCTTTTCTAACTTGTAAACGGATGGTAGGTGTGTTATTAGTTCTAGAGAGAATTCTATATCTTGATTAATAGAGAAAGCAAGCTTAAATAGCCTTACAATCAAACAGAAATACATGAAAATAGCCTCCACGTAGCAACAACCCTACCATCGTGGTGGTTCTTAGAGACTAGATCAACAAAGAAAGTAACCTGCGCTGCTCCTGAACAATAGGAGCTTATTGACCATGTTCTACTGCTATCCTAAACTTTTCGTGGCCAACCGGCCACTAATTCCAATATCCTCCCTTAAATTGATTTGCACAAACAATCAGTTTACATATGAGATTGAGCATACACCCATCAGTACACGCAATCTGTAAAAAGTATCAAGCTTCAATGGTTTGATTGCAATCTGATCTTGAGTAGGACAATGAATCATTTCCACAATTATGGTTTTTTGTGAGCTCAAGAAGAAAATGAAATCACACACCAATATATTTAGTGCGACCATGTAACATAGGATTCCTAGACAATTTAATTGTTTAACTGTTGTCACAATTCACTTAAGTAGGAGCATGTTGTACATGTCCAAACATCTCCAACATTCTTCTTAGCCAAATAGCTTGATATGCACGTGAAGCTCTTGGGATAAATTCAATCACAATAGTAGAAAGAGTGACCACAAGTTGCTTCTTCGAGGATTAGGAAACAACACCTGAACTTAACATAAACAAGTAACTTGAATGACCACAAGTTGCTTCTTCGAGGATTAGGAAACAACACCTGAACTTAACATAAACAAGTAACTTGAAATGCTCTTTATATCCTCAAGGTCTCCAACATAGTCATTATTTATATAAGCATTCAGTTTCTTATTTCCTCCCTTCTTATAGAATACCCCAAAAGACAAAGTTCCTTTCACATACCTCAGTACCCTCTTAGCAGTTGCAAGGTGCAACTCAGTAGGAGACTCCATAAATCTGCTGATTAAGCTCACTACAAACATAATATTAGGACGTGTTGCACTTAAGTACATGAAACTTCCTACAATCTGCTTGTATAAAGTGTTATCCACTTTTACTCCATGCTCATCATTTATGAGCTTGAATCCAGGAACAATGGAGCTGTGAATATAATTGCATTCTTCCAATTTGAACCTTTCTAGCACCTCATGTGCATATTTTCTTTGACCAATGAAAATTCCTTTCGATTCCTATATCACTTCAATACCAAGAAAGTATCTCATCTTTCCAAGATCAGTCATATCGAATTCATTCATCATAAATTGTTTGAATTTAACAAACAACTCCTCATCATTCCCAATAAAGACCAGATCATCAACATAAAGACATATGATCAGAATTTTACCTTTAGTAGATACTTTGGTAAACATGGTATGTCCATAGGGACATTTCTAAAAACGATTATTCTCGAAGTAGGACTCTATGCGGCTGTACCAGGCTCGAAGAGCCTATTTGAGCCTATATAGGGCCTTTTTCAATTTGTACACCTTTTGCTCTTCACTCTATTTTACATATCCCAGTGGCTGCTCAACATACACGTCCTCACTTAGTTCTCCATTCAAAATGGCATATTTCATGTCCAATTGATAAATTGTCCACTCTTTTTATACAATAAGAGATATTACCAAGCGAATTGTGTCTAGTCGAGCTACAGGAGCAAACACCTCTTCATAGTCAACTCCATGCTTTTGAGCATACCCTTTTGCTACAAGCCTAGCCTTATACTTATCTACTTCTTCATTTTCATTAAGTTTTGTCCTATAAATCCATTTCACTCCAATCTTCTTCCCTTTTGGTGGTAAATCTGTCAATTTCCACGTGTTGTTCCTTTCTATAGCCTTCATTTCCTTATTCATTACTTTTCTCCATTTTTCACTCCTCACTGCATGAATAGGATCATACTGAATAAACATAGTTAAGTGTACCTCATATCTGAGTTCTTCTTTCATCTGATTTGATTGAACTCTCTTCTGAGGAGTCAATAGAAACATCATGCCCTGGTTCTTCTCCTGATATATTGTTGAAATCATCATTTATTTTGGCATTATTACCATATGAATTAATGAGACTAGCAGCATTTGTGTCATCACCATTCCAATTTAGAAGATATTGAATTGTCTCATTATGACTCTCCCCCATTCCCCCAGCCTCTATCTTCTTTAAATACCACATCTATACTTATCACGATCTTTTGAGAAAGTGGATTATACAATCTATAAGCCTTTGACTTCTCACTTACTTCAAGAAAAACACACCTTTGGCTCTTATCATCAAGTTTTTTTTCTTTTACTATCAAGAACATGAGTATAAGAGACACATCCGAATACTCTAAAGTGATCCACAGATGGCTTGGATCCACTCCATGGTTCCTTAGGTGTCATGTTCTTCACGGTGAGAGTTGGACTTCGATTTAGGACATGGATAGTTTAGTTCACTACTTCAGGTCAAAAGATCTTGGAAAGCTTCTTCTCAAATAGTATACATCGAACCAAATTCATGACTCAAGATACCATGTTTCTTCATTACTTGGTTTTTGCATATTCACATGGGCCATCAGTAAGACCTTTTCACTAGTGTTTGCATAATTGGCTTTTATCTACTTCTCCATTTTTGGAAATTCGCATTGAAAGTGTCCAAGCTCGTGACAATGATAACACTCCACAATGGATTTGTCAAAACTCTACCTACTTCTACCTCTTCCATGTCCTCGATATCCACCTCGACCCCATCCTTGTCTACTAGGTTAATCATCAGTAGCTACCTTCAATTCTTGTTCTTCCACAACATGTGTATTCATACGTTACTCGTGTACTAGAAGACTACTCTATAGCTCATTGATGGACAGTGAGTCCAAATCATAAGATTCTTCAATGGAATACACAATGTAGTCAAACTTAAGGCTCATTGATCTTAGTATCTTCTCAATAACAATAATGTCACCCATTTTTCCCCATGAATCCTCATCTTATTGGAAATGGTGAGAGTACGAAAAAAGTACTCGTTCACAAATTCTCCTACCTTCATGTGGAGAGTTTCAAAATCCTTGTGAAAGGCTTGTAATTGTGCTCGTTTTACTCGAGTAGTTCCCTGGTACTTCTGCTTGAGAGAGTCACAGATATCTTTGGACGTTTCTTTATTCAAAATCATTTCCAAAATAGAACAATCAATCGCCTAAAAAAGATAGTTCTTGGCTTTTAGATCTTTCAGTTTGTGATCATTAAACACCTTTTTTTTTGTTCTTCAGTGATCACCTTCTGCTTCGATAGGGATACTTTCTTCTATCAAACCCTAGTACTCTTTTGAACGCAGAAAATTCTCCATGAACATGCTTTAATGATTGTAGTGTCTATTAAGCTTTAGGATCGCTAATTGAACAAAGTTATTTTAGGCTGCCATATTCTCACAAATGTATGAGTTGAAGACTATATCTTCTCAAATAAGCAAGCCACTTAGGAAGCTTTGATACCAAATATTAATGTTAATTTTAAAGAGAATTCTATATCTTGATTAAAAGAGAAAACATGTTTAAATAGCCTTACAATCAAACGGAAATATATGAAAATAGCCTCCACGTAGTAATAACCCTACTATCATGGTAGTTCCTAGAGATTATATCAACAAAGGAAGGTAACCTCTGTTGCTCCTAAACAATAGGAGCTTATTGACCATGTTCTATTGCTATCGGTGGGCAACCGGCCACTAATTCCAACAAAGGTGATAGCACTAAGTTTATTAATTATATGAAAAGGATGAATTTATTCATTTTTTTTTATTAAAAAGTTATAAATATAAGGATCAATGATCAATTTTTTTATTTTATTTTATTTATTTTTTATATATTTTTTTAACTATTGATATATCATTTTTATAGATTTTTTTAGCAAACAACAATGACAATAAAATTGATAAAAAATAAAATATTAATTTAAAATTTAATCATTTGTCTTTGTAGTATCACTTTCTCGTAATAAAATGATTAAGATGTTACAAAAAATAACAAATAAAGATATAATTAAAGAACCTTTAGTATTATGTATCCTATATATTTAATAGACATAAAAACCTTAGTTGAAACATTAATGAGACTCTGATTAGATTAAGTTAGACGTAGATCAATTAAATTTGTTTAACGTGAAATATAAGTAATTAAATACATTTAATGTTATTAATGTGTTTTTTTATAAACATAACTTTGAGATAAGTTTGAATACTTTCTTAACTTTTCTCATCTTTACTCATATTTAAAGATCAATCTTTAAAAATATATTTAATGGTACACGTATTTTATACTATTAAATAAAATTTTATTATAAATAAAATTAAAAAAATAATTAATGATTGGAATAGATAAATATATAAAAAAAAATCAAGCCACTTTGAGATGGCAAAAGCGTATGTTCCTAGGAATGGAATGTAATTTGTAGTTCCAACTTCGAAGAGTTTTGTATTTTTTTTTTTCCTTTACTTAGTTGTGATGCTAAGTTTTATAATTACCATTTTTTTATGGGGATCTCCAGAAGTCATAAAAGCACTTTATATGTATTAACCAATTTGATTAACTTACCAATACGATGCATAGTCCAGTTAGTTTCTGAACCATTAATTAAATATAAACTGAAAAGGAATAGTTGGAACTAAACAAGTTCTTGTTCCTTTTGTTTATTTTTTTTAATTGGAAGTAATATTTTAGAATGTTTTAAAAAAATGTTACTCAAATGGGTTATTGGTTCGATCCTTAAATTAAAAAGGAATTCAATTAATTGATTTCTTTGCACGTTAAAAAAGTATAATTTATATGAAATTATACTATTTTTAAACACGAATAATATAATAAAAAAATCATATAATAATAATATTTGATCAAAAACTATTTCAATATAATATGTATTTTAAAAATATTTAAAAATAAAATAAAGTGTGAAAAACAAAAAATAAACAAATTTTTGTGGAAAAAAATTTCATATTAATTATTACTTTATCTTTCTCAAAGTCTCGTATTTTAATAGCTTTATAGAAAAAAAAATATTTAGATATAAAAATAATATAATTTATTTTAATTATACAATGTTAATTAAAAAAACTAAAAGAATCAATTTCTAATATAATATAGCAAACCACAACGACTTCTTGATACTTGTAACGCTTTTTTCTTAAAGACAATGGTAAGGCTATTTATTCTTATTATTATTTAATCATTTAATAACTTTGTGCAGGTATTGCTGACTACAACTCATTTAGCCATAGTTATGGAATATGCAGCTGGTGGAGAGCTTTTTGAAAGGATATGCAATGCAGGAAGATTTGGTGAAGATGAGGTTAATTCCAAAATTATAATTAATTTATGTGATTTTAATTATCAATTATGGTATTGATGTTTTTGTGTGTACTGATCAGAGACGTGGTTCGAACTTCAAACTCCATCAATATTGTGTATATATATTTACACATTTGCTTGTGTAATTATTATTTAAAAAATATTAAGATGATGAACATCCTAATTGGCATTTAAATAATATCCAAATCAAGCACGTCTATCTCTCTGGCATATTCCTGCTTAAATAGCCAACAGAGACTATACCAATTGTTTTCTGATTGGATCTTCATCTTTACTCTTAAATAGAAACAAGTCTATGCATGGTTATGATGCAAAATCATTATTTCTTTTTCCTAGATTATAACATTACCTTTTCTGCTAAATTTTTTAAAATGTATCATTTCGATTAAATTTTTAAAATTTCACGTATAGGTATCAAAATTTTGAATCAAAAATATGTATTTTAGTATTCAAGTTAGTACCTATATGTAAATGTATAAATTTTATAGAAGCTTGGATACTAATGAATTATTTAACCCTTTCTATTTTTCATATATAAATTCATATTTCTTCCTAATTTTGTTTGGTGTTTTATAAAGTCATTTTAACTGTGTCAATCTTTTTTCACATATGTATCAGGCAAGGTTTTATTTCCAACAACTAATCTCGGGAGTTAGTTATTGTCAGTTTATGGTATTAAATATTTATCGATGCTCAATCTATTTGGTCATAAAATATTTAGTCTTTATGCTTGCTAATGAATTTGACCATCTTTTTATTATGTTCCCAGGATATTTGTCACAGAGATCTTAAGTTGGAAAATACACTTCTAGATGGAAGTTCAGCTCCACGTCTTAAGATTTGTGATTTTGGTTATTCCAAGGTTCTCATTTTCGTTCACATTGTAGTGACGTGAATAAGACTCTTATCTTCGCTTCAAGTCACTTTTGAATCACATAGAATACCATTTTATCTTTAGAAAAAGATATTACACGTTATTAGTAGCCATTAACATGATATTAGTAACTCTTTTATGTTAAATTTTGCAGTCATCTGTATTTCATTCACAACCTAAATCAACAGTTGGAACACCAGCCTACATTGCACCAGAGATCTTGTCAAAAAAAGAATATGATGGGAAGGTAATCACTACTACAAAAATAGCATTTTGTGAAGGTTATTAACCGTCACTATATGTCTTATTTGTTACTACGACGCCCAATAACATCATCTTTTTGGCTGTCATAATGTGTTTAGATTATATTGACGGTTTCTAACCATCGTGAAACCGTTTTTGTAACCATCGCAATAAGTTTTTGAAATTACAACAACTGTAACAATATATTTTTGTAACCGTCACCTTTTTATTGTCAATCGTCAGTATGAGTTTTTTTTTTTTTAATCAAATGGTAAAATTCTAAATCAATATTTTCACCAGAGATCTTGTTTATAATCACATTTTGTTCATTTATTTTTATGATTGAGAATCATAGATGGCGGATGTTTGGTCTTGTGGGGTTACCTTATATGTGATGCTAGTGGGGGCTTATCCCTTTGAAGATACAGAAGATCCAAAAAACTTCAGAAAAACACTTCAGGTTTTGTTTATTTATCTACATTCCCTCCGATTTTCTAATTGTCTAATACTAGATCTATATATGCCTAATTGCTTTGCCTAAATAAGGTGACATTCTAATGGTTAATGGCAGAGAATTCTTAGTGTTCACTATTCGATTCCTGACTATGTTCGAATTTCTCATGAATGCAAGCATCTTCTGTCGAGAATTTTTGTTGCCAACCCAGAAAAGGTAATAATTAATAAATAAAGACTAAACAACTTTTTTCTCCCCAAAAGTTTTACACTTCTTGACACAAAGATCCCAAAAAAAAATACCTCACAAAATATTAAAAGTTAATATGTAAATATTAAATTGTTAAGTGTGACATGCACGTAAGCCTTAAATAAACCATGATAACGTTTGTGTCATCACATAAGCACTTAAAGTTAATTGGTTGATATGATGAATGGAAAATATAATCCCATGTGCATGTGACGAGAGTTCTTAACTGTTTTTAACTTTAATTGACTTATGTCACTAATGAAAAATGAAAAATATAATCTCACGTTAGTGTCAAATGAAAACAAAATTAATTGACTGATGTGGTGAATGAAAAATACAATTTAGGAATAATTAATTTAGGAAATAAAATATTAAGCTTTTAAGTTTGTAGACCTTTGTGTCAAGGAGTGTAAAGTTTGGGAATCAATGAAAGTGCAACTTTCAAATGCACTACTTAAATACTTTAAGTTATAAAAGTCTTTGCAACTATTAATTTTGCTAATTTGAGTTATGGTTGGAGTAGAGAATAACAATACCAGAGATTATTCAGCACCCATGGTTTCTAAAGAACTTGCCTATAGAATTCATGGATGAAATAGGCCAAGTTGGTCAACAAAATGGAAATGAGAATCATGAATCATCGTCACAAAGTGTTGAAGAAATATTGTACTTAATTGAAGAGGCAAGAAAACCTGAAGAGGGTCCTAAAGTTGGTGGGAATTTTGTTGGGGGTAGTACGGATCTTGATGAGATTGGTGACATTGACATTGATGATATTGAAACAAGTGGAGATTTTGTTTGTGCATTATGAATTTCATGTATTTGTAGTATATATTCATCTAGCTTTAAAGAAAAGTAGTTGATAAAGATAAGGTTTTACACCTTGTGGAAGAGAAAATCTTATATATGAATTAATGTATATGGCTTTAATATTAGACATTTATTTAGTTCTCATATTTTATATTTTTTTATTTTTTATAAAAATAAAAAGTTAGGATAAACTTATTCTATTATGGGTCAATACTTACTTGTATGCGTGTGAAATCTTTGAAAGAGTGGCAACACTTTTCATTTTTAATGTTTATGTTACTGCTCCTTAGTTTTGAGCTCTTTTTTTTTCTTTTTGGAATCTTTAAATTGCATAAATATATTTATTGTCCCTTTTTTAAAACAAATTTATATTAATATTTTTGATTTGATCATATAAGTTTTTAGTTTTATCTACTTTAGAATTGAGCCTACATAATTGAGTTCACATATAACCTATTACTTTATATATTTGTTTCAAAATGAAGCCTAATTTAATAAAATGAGCTTAAGGAAAGAATATATTTAAGTAAGATATTCATCTGTTGTTGAAACCCCTTCACTACTACAAAAAGGGGTATATAAGTCGATGTCTAAAGTCGGTTTTTTGTAAAAACCGACTTTGAATGAATTTAAAGTCGGTTGTCCACGTCAACCGACGCTATCCACCTAATATATGCCCTAACATCTCATTTAGTACGCAGATTTCCAGTTTTCGATCTGCTTCTTCCTCTCCTTTCCTCACTCGAGTCACTTTTCTCCCACAATCTTAACCGTGCGCCACCTTCGTTCTACATTTCCGGCCACCTCCAACCACCATTTGAACGGACGTTTGTAAGTTTTCTCTTCTCACAATATTATATGTCAGTTCTTCTTTTTTTAATAGCAAAATGTTAAAATCTGCGTATGGGTATTCCATTGATTAATTCCCGAAATATGAATGTTCTTATGTCTTAATTTGGAGTGCAATATTTCGTGCAGTAGAACCAAATAATTCTTTATTTCATTTTTAATAAAATGGGATGATCCAAGGCTGATCTTAACTTATATAAGTATGAGTTAAAAACCGGAGGTTGTGATAATTTGTAAAATACATATGCTTGTGACAAGTAGGATAAATCAAAAAGGGTTTGTGATCTATTATTATTAATATTACCAAGTGACTTTTTTATAGTCGAAATAAAGTGAACAGCGTTTAATTTGTGCTAATTTATCAGCGTGTAAATGTATTTCGTTAATCGAACAGCGTATTTTTGTATAAATTTTTGATTTAGTTATGTTTTTTTGTTTGCTTGTAATAATAATGTTTGAATTATTACTTGTATGTATTCAATAATATGTGAAATGTTTTGTGGGTTTGCGTGGATAAATTTATACGTATAATTAATATTACTTTGTAATTATGATATAGTAACATGCTTAGAAATTAGAATCAACCGCGTGATTGGTTTTTATATATATATTCATGAAACATGAACTGCTTATTTTTTAATTTGTATATAAATGGTTTTGTAAAATGATTAAAATGATAACTATTTTGCATTATGTATGTTTTGATATATATTCTAATAATTAGGAAATTTATATATAATAATACATAATTAAGTAATATGTTTAATTAATGTCATTAATAGAAAATGGACAAATCTTGGATGTCAAAGTGTAGAATTGAGCAAGACTATATTTCTGGAGTTGAAAGTTTCATGGAATTTGCTTGTAGAACTAATAATACTGGAAGTAGTATGATTCGATGCCCATGCGTTAAATGTAAAAATGAGCGATTTCATGAATTTGATGAGGTTAAGTATCACCTTATCCGTAATGGTATTCTATTGAGCTATAAATGTTGGTATTATCATGGAGAAAATATTGATAATACTCATGGAGAAAAGTATAATAAGAATGTGGGTGGATTACATACATCATATCATAATGTACAGACAGAAAATATGTTTCGTGGTGTTGAAGATGAATTACGCGGGGATGATCCCGAAACCTTTAATAAACTTATAGAAGATGCCGAAAAACCGTTGTATCCAAAATGCAAAAAATACACTAAGATGTCAGGATTGGTTCATTTGTACAATGTCAAGGCAAAACATGGTTTTTCTGACAAGGGATTCACAGAATTACTAACTCTACTAGTCGATATGTTTCCTGAGGGTATTGAATTGCCATCTTCAATGTATGAAGTGAAGAAATCTCTTAGTCGATTTGGCATGGAATATCATAAGATTCACGCTTGTCCTAATGATTGCATTCTTTATAGAAAAGAATATGAGACATTACATGATTATCCTATGTGTAAAGAATCGAGATGGAAGCATGGTACAAATGATACAACACATAAGAAAGGCGTGCCTGCAAAGGTTCTTTGGTACTTTCCTCCGATCCCTCGCTTTCAAAGGTTGTTCAATAGTAAATATACATCAAAGATGTTGACTTGGCATTCAGATAATCGATCTGATGATGGGGTGCTACGTCATCCTTGTGATTCTCCAAATTGGAAAGTAGTAGATAATTTATCTCCTCAATTTTCATCTGATCCGCGCAATCTGCGTCTTGCCATTGCTGCTGATGGAATTAATCCACATAGTTCCCTCAGTAGTAGATATAGTTGTTGGCCAGTAATTATGGTAACATACAACCTTCCTCCCTGGTTGTGTATGAAAAGAAAATTCATGATGTTAACATTATTGATCTCAGGACCGAAACAACCTGGTGTTGATATTGATGTATATTTGCAGCCTCTGATAGATGATTTAAAGACGTTGTGGAATGATGGTGTAAATGTTTACGATGCATATAAAGAAGAATACTTTAACTTGAAGGGGGTTCTTTTATGGACAATTAATGATTTTCCTGCCTATGGAAACTTATCAGGACATGCAACAAAAGGTTACAAGGGATGTCCTATATGTAGTGATGGAACTTCTGCAAAGTATCTTGTTCACGGACGAAAGATGTCTTATAGAAAACATAGGAGATTTTTGCCATCTGGACACAAGTTTAGATACCAAAAGAAACCGTTCGATGGTGAAGAAGATCATGATCATGCAACTCGACCTTTGCGAGGTATTGAGATATTAAGGCAATTTAATGGGATGACATTCAAACGATATGGAAAGATGAAAAAAAAACTCACCAAGTCTGGGAAACAAAGGAGGTCAACTAATGAAATTGGTGAAAATGAAAAAGATTTTGAACCGAATGGTTGTTGGAAAAAAAAATCAATATTTTGGGAATTGCCTTATTGGAAAGACCTACACATTCGTCACATCTTAGATGTCATGCACATTGAGAAGAATGTATGTGAAAGCTTGATTGGCACTTTACTTAATATACCTGGAAAAACAAAGGATGGCATTAAAGCAAGATTGGATTTAAAGAAACTAGGCATACGACCTGAATTGGAACCAAGGGTGGAAAATGATAAGAATCGAACATACTTGCCACCAGCATCATATACAATGTCAACAAAAGAGAAGGATGTGTTTTGTAAATGTTTGGAAGGTGTGAAAGTTCCTGATGGTTACTCATCCAACTTAAGAAATTTTGTGTCTATCACCGATAAGAGACTGTATGGATTGAAATCACATGACTGTCATATCTTAATGCAACAGTTATTACCAGTTGCTATTAGATCAATTCTTCCAAAACATGTTCGAATATCAATAATTCGGCTATGTTCATTCTTCAATACCATATGCAAGAAATCTATATCAATTGGCGAGTTAAATTCTTTACAGAAAGAAATTGTAGAAACTTTGTGTCTAATTGAAAAATATTTTCCTCCTTCTTTCTTCGATATAATGATTCACTTATGTGTTCATTTAGTTCGAGAGGTTCAATTATGTGGTCCTACTTACTTAAGGTGGATGTATCCTTTTGAGAGATATATGCAAGTCCTTAAAGGATATGTAAATAATAGATATAGACCTGAAGGATGCATGGTGGAATGCTACATTGCTGAAGAGGCCATTGAGTTTTGTTCTGAATACTTTAGTGGTTGCACTGAAATTGGGAATCCTACGCACAAGTTATTCTTAGAACGTCACATGATCCAAGTAGGTAACCCTATGCTTGGTGGAAGTAAGAAATTATTTATTGATCGCACTCGATGGGAAAAAGCACACCGAATCATTTTGGTAAATAATAACGAGGCACAACCGTACATAGAGTAAGTGATGTTCATTGTTTCATCTTTTATTTAACTATTAATGATGATATATAACTTAATATATATTTAATAACGTTACAGGATGCATTTAAACTTATTGAAGATCGATCCTCGTTATAAAAAAAAAGGAGGAGAAAAATGGTTGTATGATGAACATAAGCGAGAGCTTATTAATTGGTTTCGCAACCACGTAAGTGTCACAAACAAAAAATCATGCATGTATCCTCCTATATATATTCAATGTTTTAAAACTTTGCTCTAAACACATTTTGTGTTTTTGTATACATAGATTCGAGGTGAACTCAAGAAACCCAATCATAAAATATCAGAAAGTTTACAATGGCTTGCACATGGCCCAAAATTCGATGTCAAATCATTTCATAGTTTCACAATAAATGGATCGAGGTTTACGACTCAAGCTAGGGACAAAGTCCGAGTAAATCAAAATAGTGGGGTGCAGATGGTTGCACAAACTATGCAATTTGCCTGTTCAAAAGATGCTAATCCTGTCCTTTCTGATAGAACATATTATGGTATAATACAAGAGATTTGGGAATTGGATTATGAGGTCTTCCATGAGACAGTATTCTTGTGTGATTGGGTCGAAGATGTTATCAATGTTGGATATAAAATAGATGATTTTGGATTTACTCTTGTAAATTTATCCAGGATAAGTCACACAGATGATCCTTTCACGTTAGCACTTCATGCAAAGCAAGTATTTTACGTGAGCGATCAAATTGATCCAATATGGTCTGTTGTGTTAACGCCTCCACAAAAGGAGTTTTACCATTGTGATGTTGTAGAAGATGATGACTCTATGCTTGATACATTAACCAATATTAGTAATTTCTCAAATAAATTGCCTAATGTACGTGATGATCTAATTGATGATGATGATTCTTCGACATGGACTCGTAGTGATTGTGAAGGAATATATGTATACGATCAACAACCTAATTAAACATAATGTATGTTCTATATTGTTGTAATAACTCTTGTATATATGTGTGTTCCTAAAATTGTCAATTAATTTATATTTCTCCACTTTTGTAGATATTTCATGGATATTCAGCTTGTAGATCCAAATGATCCATTGGGGTATTTGAAAAGAAGGGGTTGGGCGAATATACCCGATGCTCCACTTAACCCAGATGATAGAATACCCGTTAAATTTGATGCTACTGGTAATCCACTAGGGGAGAATGGTCAACAATTGAAATCTTCTATTGGTCGACTGGCAAAGTCCAGTATACCAATCAATATAAATCATTGGTCTGAGGTTGCCGATCCAGAAAAGTTTAAAATATGGATAACCATTTATGTAAGTCTCTTATATTTTATAATCAATATATATATATATTATATATTGATTGTATCTAATCTTTTGTACTGTGTTTTTACAGAATCGTTACAAAGTCGATGACAATTGGCAGGGCAAGTGTTATAAGATTGCAAATAAGGCGTGGAAGGAATACAAGACTTCTAGATTGGCGAAAAATTATGTGTTTCCATATTTGGAAACACTTGATGAGAATGTGATATACAAAATCCCTGAAGGACACCCCTGGATTACACCTCAAGTTTGGAAAGACTTTGTAGATTATAGACGTTCAGAAGAATTTCAAATTATTAGAGAAGATCACCAGAATGTCCAAATGCATAACATTCTTCCTAACCGTACTGGGAGGTCTTCAAATCCTGAAGTTAGATTTCGAATGGTATTATTAATTTGTCTTAATTTTATAAATATTTTTATATTAATTTTTCTCAATTTAATTTCATGTCATTGTTAATAAAATTTTCCTAATTTATGTAGGAAGCTGAATTGGGTAGACCTATTACCCGAATGGAATTGTACATAGAAACAAAGACTCCCAAAACGAAGAATGCAAGACCGATGAGTCAACGAGGAGAAGAACAATTAAATAAGTTGGTTAGTAATTTCGTTTGATAAAAAGTCTGACTGATACTTAATAATTGATGTAATAATAAATGATATGTTTGTGTGCTTTATTATTTGTAGAGAGCTGTTCAAGAAAAACTATACAGGGGTGAAATAATCGAAGAGCCTGGGAGAGATGCTTTATATCATGCAATCGGACGCGATCATCCTGGTCGTGTTAGGGGAGGTAGCCAATATGATGGTGCTTTGGAGTATTTTAAAATTCCAAAACATAAGCCTCAGACGGTAAGTAAGGAGAAATACACTAAAATTGAAGAAGAATTCAACTCCTTTAAGGCCTCCGTGATGAGTGAGATTGCCACTCTAAAAGAACATCAATCACAACAATTGTCAGCCATGGCATCATGCTACAACCAGGGCATGCCATATTGGCCAAGCATGCAACCATCCATGCCAGGCATACCACCTTCCATTCCAGGCATGCCACAATCCATGCCAAGCATGCCACCATCCATGCCAGGCATGCCACCATCCATGCCAGGCATGCCATCCACCCAATCTCATTGTGCTCAAACTACATCCAGTATGGGATATAGCCATCCTATTGGTCCTCATTATATGTCAGGAATGCACATGCAATCAAGTAGTGGTTTATTTTCTCCAATGCAATCTGTACATTCTTACCATAAATCAAGCCAAGATGAACATATTGGTGAGAATGTACATCCAATAGCTACCCCATATGAGAGTCCTCCTCTATTTGATGAATCATATGTGGTAAGATTTTAATTTTTAAATTCTTATTATATGTTTTATTTTTTATATATAACACTTAAATTTTTTACAGAATATGAAATGTTTGTTGAAACATCCTTCGTCAACGGACTATGTTGCTATTGGAACGGTACAACAATTGAGTGATGATCGGATGATTCATAATCAATATTTGCCTAATCATTGGCGAATAGTAATTGATCAATCATTGTTTCATGATTGTCCACTACACATAGAGTCGGTTCACGGCATGAACCGACGCTACACGTAGAGTCGGTTCATGCCATGAACCGACTTTACAATTTAAGTCTCTGAATTTAAAGTCGGTTCATACAACCGACTTTAAATTTGTTTAAAGTCGGTTAAAAACCGACTTTTATACCCCTTATTGTAGTAGTGCTTTTTCAAAAGTATTTCTGCTTCTCCTGTAATAATATGCATGTATCAACAAGAAAAATGAAATTCAAGAATTCAATGTCATACAAATTAAATATATATATATGCTTTATTTTCATAACAATGAATACTATTACCACAGCAAAATTTTATCTTTAAAAACACTAGTAAAAAATACGTGCGTTGCACTTGAATTGTTATTTTTTTAGTTTTTATTTTGTTAATTTCTATAAAATATTTGAAATAAAAGAGAAAATTAATTTTTTTAAAGTTTTGAAATTAATTGTGAAAGATTCATCCTATCACTGTTTTTAAGTTATATATTCAAATTAAACTAAAAGTATCATTTGATTTAAAAATATTTCTTTCTTACCAATTTATTAATTATAACTAGCAATACTAAAATATTTAAAAAAAAAAAGTTCAAAGATTAAGAAATTGAAACTGAATTTCTCTAAAGAAATAAATAAATATATAAATCTAAACATTTGAATTAGGTTTCATTGACTGTATTAAACGGACACATGTGATTAATAAAGTTTTTAGGATTTACATATATCATATATTTTAGAAAAGGGTTAGACTCCTACTAATTTGCTGTTAAAACAATAATATTGAAACAACTAATAGTACAGCTGAAGCAGTACAAACTTTTTTTAAATAGAAATATAGCATTACAAGTATTATAAATATTAGGTAGGTTAATTTTGAAAAATAGTTACAAAAAATTCAGTAATTATTTAATTTAAATGGTTTAGTTTCGTAGTTATTATATTAAACACTAAAGGTTTCATAGTTTTTGAAAACACTTCATAATAATCTCATTATTATATACAAATAAACACTTTAATTCTGTAATTTTTAATTAGATATCTAAAATTATGTTATTTATAAAAATTAAGTACTATAATGTAAAAATTATAAGATTATGTATAAATACTCATTTTTAATATTTTTGATAAGTACTCATTTTAATAATTATAGAACTAAAAATGTTTACTTTTTATAATAACATGATTACTATTACCCAATTCATAAATATAAGATTAAAGTTTTTATTTAGAAAAAATACGAGTTAATATGTCTAACCAAATAATTATAAGATTAATGTGTTCATTTAATAAAAACTACTGATATTTTGGTCATTAATTATGAGAAAAAAACCATAACCAATGCCAAGTTAGTGTGACTATTAATGACATAAAATTCATTGTAAAAATTTTGATATTGTTATTCCAATTTTAATTATAAATGCAATAATTTAAGTTGTATAAAGAAAACTATTACCAAAACAATCCAAACAATTGTTGAAAACAAGAATCCTATTGGATCACCTATGTATAAAATCAATCACACTCAAACTAAAATAATTTTTTTAATTTAAGTGAATTAATTAATTTATCCAGAAGAGCTAACCCAAAACAGTACTCTTGAGTGTGAGTTTCCACCATACATAATGTATCTAGACACAGTATGCAACAATTATATGTGTAATAATAAGTCATTCTTTTCAAGCATATAAATGAAGAATAGCTTTGAGATCATGCTTACTATTAGTGTTATGTGAAAACATGATATTCAAATTATGACCAAAGAATACCACATTGAGAGTATTTTAAATGGATTTCATATTCATGACTTGAAAAGCAATTTATTAAGTGTAGAATAATAGCAGCATAATAGATATATTGCTACAATCAAAGGTGGAGGTTGTAAAATCTATGATACAAAAGGGGGTATAATTGCTCATGTCAAGATGACACCAAACAAATTGTTCCTGCTGCAAATCAAGAGTGTCCATACATGCCTTGTGACAAAGTTGAATGATCCCACATGATTTTGGCATTTTAGCTATTGTTGTTTGAACTTTAATGGACTGAAGATTCTTTTTCAAAAGAAAATGGTACTCTCTATTTCCACGATTTATATGTCAGATTTATTTCGTCTAATAAAAAAACTTTTTATTCCATCTAATAAAAAAACTTAAGAACTTATGGTATAAGTCTCACTTTATTTCTCTTGTGAAGACAATGTTTTGATATGACAACCATAAAAGTTAAAATACATAGGAGTTTACAAAGAGTTGAATAATTAGGTTCCAAATTCCATGGCTTCATCTACCCAAACGAAAGTCACCAAATTTAGCAACAAAAAAATTTATAATATTGATTTAAAAGCACACCTTGAAATGCATTGATACAATTAATTCCAAACATAAATAATGTTTCATACAACTAATACAATTCGAGGTTAGCTTCATCTCTAGTTAAATATTCAATAAAAATGCATCACATTCCTAAAAAATTGCTAATAAAAACTTACAATAAAATACATTAAATACAACTAATCGTCGAATTAAAACAAAGTTTGTAATAAATCCAAAAAATCAAAATTAAGGTTCGAAGAACAAAACAAAGACACTACATGAACAAATAGCAAAAAATAACAAAGGGATTTTATGTGGTTCATTTCCTTCATCCACGGGAAGGGCTAAAGATCATCCAATATGTTAAAATCACAAGAGTTACAATTATAATGTTACAATTACAAACCACAAACTCAAAATACCAAGAACATAAACCAACTTCTAAAATTGAGAACTTAAATTCCATAAAACATAAAGCATCAAAGAACTTAAGAAAACATTGAGTGAGAGGAACTCCGGAGAGAAAATAGAGAGAATTGAAGAGCAAATGAGAGATTTGGGTGAATAGTCAAAGGCAACCCTAACAAATATGACGAATTTATATTAGTCATATAGGTTAGGGCTTACTTAGTAAAACCAATGGTTCAAACAAAAAAAGCATTTTACTCATGTGGCCCATTTAGAAAACAAGCCTAACATAATTTTTTCTTGATTAGATTTTCATCCCAAAACTCTCTCAAATGTTACCAAAACCAAAAAAATTAAAAAATAAAACTTTATATTTAAGTACACATCAATTATAATAACACTTATGGTGGATAAAAATAATTACAAATCTCCATGACTTTGCTTTAGACCCTTCCAAGGTTCTTAATCTAAGACTTTGAGACTCTATCTAAGTCTAAGCAATGCTTAACCTTAGTATCTAGTATTAATTTGGTGAACATCTTAAAGGGATTATCTTCTGTATCTATTTTAACTAAACTAACTCATCTCATATTTACAATGTCTTTAATAAAATGAAATTTTGTATCAATATTTTACGACGATTAAGAACATAGGATGCTTAGAAACGTGCAAGGTTGACTAGTTGTCACAGTAAACTAGATCTACATCTTCCACTTTTGCAAAGCCCAATAGCCTTGAAAAACCTCAATTCAAAGAAACTTTTTAACAACCTCAATATAAGCAATAAAATCTGTTTCGGTATTAGATAGAGCCAAAATAGATTGAAGATTGACTTTCCAACTAACCGGATTGCCAAATATAGTGAATAGATAACCAAAAATTGACTTCAAGTTATCTCTATCTCCCATATAATCTGCATCACAATAACCTTCAATGATATTCAGTTTAGTATCAAATTTATCATAACATAAACCAGTATTCACAGAACCTTTAAGGTATATCATAATCCACTTAACAGTTTGTCAATGTGTTCTACTAGAGTTAGATATGTACCTACTAACCATACTCGCAACATAAGCCAAATCAGGTATTGTACAAACCATTGCAAACATTAAGAAACCAACAACAATAAAATAAGGTACATGTTTCATGTATTCCTTATCCTCATCCTCATAAGAAACATGACAATCAGTATGATACACTTTAAAATGAATAGCATAAGGTATAGTAAGATGTTTATAATTTATCATGGAAAATTTTAAGAAAACCTTTACAATGCAAGATTATTGGAAAACAAATAAATTATCATGTTTCTTATTTCTCATAATTTACATGCCAAGAATCTTCTTAGCATGTCTTAAATTTTTCATGTTCAACTTAAAATATAATTATGCTTTCATGTCTTTAATGTTATTCAAATTATTACTAACAATTAACACATCATTCACGTATAAAAACAAGTAAATAGTAAATTTAGATTTTTCAACTTTAAAATAAACACAATTATTATGATCACATCTGGTAAAACCTAACTTTATTGTAAAGTTATCAAACTATTTATATCATTATTTTTGAGACTGGTTAATACCATAAAGAGATTTATTAAATAAACAATCAAAATTAACTTTTCCAAGTACATTAAGACCTTTACCCTGTTAAGTGTGAATCTTTTCATCTAATTCACTTTGCAAAAAGGAAATCTTAACATCTAACTATTATAAGTGCATCTCAAATTGTACCACTAATGAAAGTGATATTCAAATGGAAGATTTAACAAGTGAAAGGATTTCATTAAAATCAATTCTTTCTCTTTGTAAAAACATTGACTTATAAATCTAACTTTGAATTATGAAGGTTCAGAGTTAGTTATAGCTTCCTTTTTAACAAACACCCACATATAACCAATAACTTTATAAGTATCAAGTTTTTTTAACTAAATTTCAAGTATTATTTTTTATTAAAGATTCATTTTTATCTTGCAGCTAACCATTTAACATATTCTTTATCATTGCATACATTAGACTAACTTCTAAGAATAGTATCATCTAAATTTAAAGCAACATTTAATGCATAAGCTACAAAATCATTTTCACCAAAATATTTAGGAAGGATTACTTGCTTTTAATTTGGACCTGTCTCTAGCCAATTGGTAATTGTTAAGGTTGAGTATGCCTTCATGAAGTGTTATTGACACCTCAGTTTCCTCATCAACATGTCTGGTATTAGTTCATGTACTAATAACATCTTTAGGAGAATCTGCTTGAGCCTCCACCTTAAGTAAAGTATCTCTACTTTCAGATTAAGGGGTTGTTCTATTCTCCATCTCAATTTTGTTGTTATTGATTTAAGATACATCATTTTTTAGAACTAATAAAATCATTATAAGTTTTTGATTCATTAAAGACAACATCTCTATTAATTAAATATTTTTTAAAGTAGAATTTCATAACTTATAACCCTTAACCCCAGGATAACCCTAAAAGATGTATTTCATAGACCTTGAATCTAGCTTTCCATCATTGGCATGACAATATGCATTACAAGCAAAAACTCTTAAATAATCATAACTTGAACTGAAACCAAATCATACATCTCCAAGTGTTTTAAAATTAAGGGAGAAGATGGACATTTATTAATAAAATAAATTAGAGTATGGGCATCTTATGTCCAAAATACTTTTGGTAAACAAAAAAAAGCATGCATCTAACTCTTTCTAGAATAGTTATTTTCATTTTTTTTTCAATCAATCAATTTTGTTGTGGTATGTGTGTGCGCGCAACTATTACATGCCCCACTATACAATGTTCAAATACTAGGAATCAAATTCATAATTTTAAAATTCAAGACCATTTTCAATTCTATACACTTAAAATTTCTTATTAGTTTGGTTTGCAATCATAACTTTCATTTTTTTAAAAGAATTGAAAGTATCTTATTTTTGTTTTAGAAATAAATACAAACTTTTTCTAAAAAAAATCATCAATTAAGGACAAAAAAATATTTTCTATCACTAAGAGACTCAACAGATGCAAGACCCTATAAATCAAAATGCATTTTATAATATGTTGTTAGAAAATTTGGATCAAATAGTATAATCACAAATTCTTTCTCTCAAGATACTCATTAGCAGAATATCAAAGAATAGATAAATAGAAAATACATAGCACAAAAATTATAGTTGAAACTCCAAATTGAAAAAAAATCACTTTCGTTGTCAAAAGACAACCAGAGAAAAATTTACTACGTGGAAAATTGTTACAACCATACTCTCAATAATTTTCTCACACACCCAAAAGACAAAATCAATTACAAGCCACAAAATTCTCACTCAAAAACTTCTCATTCAAGTTTTTCTCTATTTTTGGGATGATCAACAATGAAGAAATGAAACTATATTTATAGCCTTTAAGTTCTCATTTCATATGCCAAACATTTCTTCATTCACCAAAATTAGGCTACCTGAATTTTCCATTCTTTATTCAAACAAGGTTAAGTACCTTTATTTTTGACAATATGGGAAATCATTTTTCATGAATTTTCTTCTAAATTAGACACCTCTTATTTTGATTAACAAACCTAATATTATTTTTAATCAATCACAACATATACTTTGCAGGTTGATACTTAACCCTGCTTTGCTTGCCTGTTATGTAGTGTCCACAAAATTTTAAATTAATAAATTTTACACTATTAAAACATTTGTTTTCATGTAAAATATGCAACCACTTAAATCTTATATAACTTATATGTCCTAACCTTATATGTCAACTTAAAGCAATATATATTACTTTGGGTTTCTATTTAGGTATGAAAGAGATGTCTAATGAACTTCTCACCATATGCCACGATAAATGACTTAAATAGCTAATATTTAGTTTTATTGTTTATTTTAACAAAAAAGAATAAAACTCATAATTTAATATTGTATTTTATCAAACTATTCTCTAAGTCGAAAATCTTAGTCCAATCCAAACTCATAGCTCCATTCATGCAATTTTACTCTTCTTACTCCAGCCACCTATGTACGATTTTATTGGAACTCCAACTATCCACGGATGATTTCACCAAAGCTCTAGTGTGATCGTCGATTACCTCACTAAAGGTGATATAATATATTAAATCTGTGATGTAACATATTATTTCAACAGATAAAAATAATGTTCCATGTTATATATAAAAATATAAAAATGATATAACATTTTACGTCTAAAAAGAAATGTGATGTAATATGCTACATCTAAAAATAAAAATAAAAGTGATATAATATATTATATTTAAATATAAAGATACATATTCAATAAAACAAAAAATAAATAAATAAAGGAATAAATGTGTAGCTCACACAATCATATTTAAGATTATTTATAACGTATGTAGCACCATGTAACATCTAGTAGGCATATAATCAAACAGCTAATGTGCACAAATCCAATTGCCCTTCTAGTCCTCCATTTGAGGGGTTCACCACTGCTTTAATTCTTGTTCTTCAAAGGGAGAACACAGATGGGGAAAGCTTTGAGAGGCGGGAGACACAAAAGAAAAATTCTCAGTCTGGTGGTACAATATTGTTCGTTCTTCGTTCCTTCCTATCACCGACTTTAGAAAAAGTAAGTGATGCCAAAGGACAGCAGCTGGATCGATTAGGCCATGTCCATTGCTCCATCGCTGTTACGGTCTTTACCTCTGAGACAATCTTAAAGCAAAGAAGGAGGAAGAAATTGTGTGACAAAGAGTTCAGTTACTCTGAAAATGGCAAAAAATTCAAAGAAATTCGATTGCTGCATTTGGTCTATAATTCATATTATTAATTAGGTAGTACGGGAGAGAGCGAGAAATGCATCTGAAATGGAGAACGAAGGACAAAAACGTAATCTCATTGTGCAAACGAAATCGTGTACCGATTTAAGGAAAACCAATCAAATATTTTATTTAATTAATAGATAGGCCATTAAGACGAGGTAGCATTCTCACATAATTTATACTTAATTGTTTTATACCTAAATATAATTCACTTTATATAAAATTTATTTCTCAAAACTCAGATTATGAGATAAAAATTGTCTTTATCTATATGCGCAGTATGCAGTATTGACGCCTTCTCCAATTGATATGGAATTTTAACATTCTCACTCACATCGATAAAGGTTCTATCCCCTCGATCGATCGGGTAGAAAGACCTTCCCCTCACATCGACAAGGGTTATATTCCCTTAATCGATCGGGTAAGAACCAACTTTGATACCATTTTAAATTAAAGTCTAACTTTATCTCAAAATCTAGGTTATAAGATGAAAACTACCCCTATCTATATGCGCAGTGCTGGCGCATTCTCTAGTCGATATGAGATTTCAACATTCCCCCTCATATTGGCAAGGGTTCTATCCCCTCGGTCGACCGGTTGGGAACGCCTCTGCCTCACATCGACAAGGGTTTTATCCCCCTAACTGACCGAGTAAGAACCGGCTCTGATACCATGTCAAATTCGAGTCTAACTTCATCTCAAAACCCAGGTTATGAAATGGAGGATTACCCTCATCTATATGCACAGCGAACGCCCAAGACTCAATCAATTTGAGACTTTAACACTCTCTTTCACATCGATTTCCGACCGGGGATATAGAGCACCTCCCCCTCACACCGACGCAGGGTTCATCCCCTACAACTGGTCGGGTATCGACTGAGGAACCAAGCTCTGATACCATGTTAAATTTAGGCCTAACTCCATCTCAAAACCCAATTTATGAGATGGAAGACTGCCCTCATCTATATGCACGGATGCCCAACACTCAGTCGATGTGGGAATTTAACACTCGAAATCTCACATCGACTGGAGAAGGCGCCAACACTACGGATATAGATAGGGGAAATTTTCATCTCATAACCTGAGTTTTGAGATGGAGTTAGGCTCCAATTTAACATGATATCAAAGTCGGTTCTTACTCGGTCAGTTAAGGGGATATAACCCTTACCGATGTAAGGGGGAATGTTGAAATCCCACATCGAGGAGGAGGCGCTCCATATCACCGGTCGATTGATTACCGATACGAGAGGGAGTGTTAAGTCCCACATCGGATAAGCATCGAACATCTACTATGCATATAGATGAAGACAATCCTTCGTCTCATAACCTGGATTTTAAGATAAAGTTAGACTCAAATTTAACACCCTTTCTAAATAAAGATATGAATTATCATATAAATTAAAATTTAATTTAATTAATTTTTTTTATTTTTTATAATAAGATGACGAGTAATAATTTAAATTTTTTTAAAAATATTTTTAAAATTTTCTTTAATAATATAACATGTTTTTTCAATAAACCTCTTTTTTTCTTTTTTTTTTCTTTTGACAAACACTACTGAGATTTCTTTTAATAATATGAAATTTTCTTCCTTTTTTAAATAATTTATATAATAAGATAATTTTAAATAATCTTTAAAAAATGAAAATAATTATTAATAAAATGATCACAAATTTCTATAGAAAATTTAAAATTACAAGTTATAAAATTTTTAAAAAAACTAGAATTTCAATATTTTTTAATAATATACGCAATGAATCATAATCATTATATTTTCTTAGCTTCTTAATTCAAAGTATCTTTATTTGTTAATATATTTAATTATAAAGATTAATGCATCTCCCTTAAATAAAAAATTAAGAACGAATAAGATAAATAATCAATAATTTAAAAATAAGAATAAAAAAAGAATTAAATTATATTTCTAACCATTTGTTTCATTCATATTTTTTTTATTTACTTCCATTCCTAAATGAATGAAAAATGATCTATTTCAAATTCATTTGGGCAAATAAGATATACCATATTTTCTCACACTAATATCATCCCAATCCATTACAAATATAAATGGTAAGATGGGATAAATTCCCAAATACAATGAGTTTTACCATTGATTAAATGATAACACACATTTTACATCTATAGGTGATGACTCTATGAAATTAGAGTCATTAACACATTTTTCTACTTAACATTTACTTATTTTATTCAATAAATAGTATTTTGATGTCAAAAATATAAAATATAAAACTTTTTAGTGAAAATATAATTTTTAAAATTTTCAGAGATTTTTATGGATTTTTTATGAATTTTTAACGTAGTACCAATAACGAGCTATCACGTGGCCTACCATGCAAACATGGGAGCTAACTGGGCAAGCCATGAGGACGTCAGGCAAGGACAGACATCGAATCATGTTACACCGCATGTGAGGAGGACAAACCGTATACCAGGTGTCAACACGACGTTCAATTCGAGTTCGTAGATCTATCAAACTACCTTGCCACATGTCACCATGTCATTGCTCTTCGCGTTCCACCCGTGCGCTACACCATCTGTTTCTACAAATCACCTTGTGTCGTATGTTGCTGACTTAGTATGTGTTGACTATGGCCAGTCTCCCCCTGCCACGCGTCGTGTTCTTATTCACCTAATGAATTTTGTATGCCACGTGTCGTGCTATAATTGGTTACATCATCAATTTTGCTTGTTTTGATCTCAACCCTTGATCTTAAGTTGATCTGACAGTCCAGATCACACTCGAGCTTTACTTAAGCCCCTAATCACTTCATAAACCCTAAAGGACCTTCATTAGCATAATTTTGGTCATATTTTGGAGCTTAAAAGAGAGAAAAATACAAGATAATTCAAGATAAGACACAATTTTGGTGAAAATTGAAGATGAGATTAACACTACAATTCAAGATATTGATTGTATTTCTTCTACTAATATTTTTTTTATCAATTTTTATGTATGATTGTATTTCTTCTACTAATCTTTTCTTTATCAATTTCTATGTCCTTTATGAAAAATAGGAGTTTTATAAACACAATTATGTATAGTTAATTTATTAATCTAGAGATTTTTTAACACAATTTTCACCATTTGATGATTTAATATTTTACCCAAATTATAATTTAATTATATTATTAAATCTGGTTTTTATGCTATTAATTGTTTGGATAATAATTTATCTATAAAGACAATTAAATAGATTTAAGAGAATTATTTAATTTTTTGTTTTGATTAAATAATATGTATAGTTTCTAAGTAGATATGTATGATTCTTATGTATGTGATCCATAATTGATAAACTTAATGAGTAGTATGCAATTTAATTGGCATGAGAATACTTAAATTAATTACTATAAAGTGTGTAATTTACTAGAGAGAAGAATACATGTTAAGTTATATTCAATTTATCATATAATTAATTAATAATTATATTGAGAAAATTTTAACGATTTACATGTTTAAAAAATTAAAATATTAAATATTTTAAATATTTTCTCATATATATTCTTAATTGTCAAAATCTGATTTAATTAATTATTATTATTTACTTTTAATTATTTTAATTTTACTTTTTTTAAAATATAAAAACACAAAAAAATAATTTTTACTTTTTTACTTTTAAAAATTAATTTCTAATAAAATAATCTCTGAGAACGATCAAAATATATATATATATATATATTCATTGCACATACTTCGTATAAGGCTATCAATATGGTATGGTATGATAGATGATATGATATATCATCTACAATTCTAAATTCTCTTTAGAAAACAAGCCCAATGCAAATGAAACTTTCTCTTAATAAGATTTTCACCCCATAAGTCTCTCTAATATTACCTGAGTCATAAAATGCAGCAAAAAAAATTACATTTAAGTCCATACCAGTACCAATGACACTTATGGTGCATAAAAAATAATTATGTAAACCAATATTCCTACTTAAGTCATCAAAATCATGATGTACAACACATATAGTTCTTATGTGGGATTACTTGTGCCGGGCCTGGAACGATGATCTTCTTCCCAGCAAGGTTTGCAAGATTACCATTACCATCATTTTCAGCAGCAATTAAGCTCTTTTTGTTTACGATGTTGAAAATTTCTGTTAGCACAGTTGAGAAGGCAACCTCTACATTTGTTGCTTCCAGTGCTGAGGTCTCCAAGAAAAACAATCCTTCTTTTTGTGCAAATTCTTTAGCATCTTCGGTAGGAACAGTACGTTGGTTCTCAAGATCACACTTGTTGCCAATCAGAATGATGACAAGGTTCTTGTCGGCATGGCTTCGCAGCTCTTCCAACCATCGTGGAATGTGATCGAAAGTTTGGCGTTTTGTTAAGTCATAGACCAGCATTGCACCAACAGCACCCCTGTAGTATGCACTTGTAACTGCTCTATACCTGTTCAATCGTCATATAAGAAGTAATCACACGTATGTCCAAACATCATCTTGTACAAGTTGACAGGAACGCATACCCGAACAGATCTAAAGATGATACGCTATTTTATACAATAAATTTAGTCATACCAAAGGTTCAAAAGCCAGTTTGGCAGTGCTTTACCTAGAAGTGATTTACAGCAATGTGGTTAAAATGAAGAGACTTGATCGAAAGTAGTTTTAGACATAAGCATTTAGGTACTTTATATAAAAAAGTTAAAAAGGATTTGAGTCTTATATTAATAATTATATTAGGAAAAGTTGAAAAGGATTTATGAGTCTTATATTAGTAATTATATTAGGAAATGCATCCTAAACTAATTCTCTTAAAATAATATTATTTACTTCTTCAAAAATTACTAATAATACTTCTCAAAATTTTGAAAACACTTCACTTAAAACTATCAAACAACAATGTTTTGACTCATTTGAAGGCACTTTTGGTTCAAAAGAGAAGCAATTCCAAACTGGCCCTCAATCTACTTAATATTACATATCAAACAGAAGTCATAGAACATCTTCCCGAGTTAAGAGTCCAAAAATAAATGCTAAAAACATCCTAGGCCAATAGATTATTCATGTCAAGCCTAAATAAATTTCTGGCCTAATCCTGGATAATATCCAGAAGCTAATAAATGGAAGCATTGAAACTTATTTCAGCGAAAAGAAAATTATCCTATAAGACCACTTTATAGATGGCTAAGGTATTGAAGCCCCATAACAACATGTACAGGTTGTATGTAATCGTATTGGCCCCAAAATAATGTCATTTATACATAGTATATAAATATATATACATCTAGTTTATATACAATATATACATAAATAAATGTATATTATGTACAATATATATTAACACGCTATGTACAACTGACGTGTCATTTTGGTGCTACTAAAATTAATTACAACATTTACATGCTATTTAAAGCTCAAATTCAATGACTAAAATGCAAAGATTTCCCTGCTCTTCTATCTTCTTTACAATAAACTAGAGTAATGTAAGGATACAACCCCACAGAAGACCAATGATTCATCATTCAGATTTCAAACTATACATCAGAGACTTCATTACCATGAAATATTGTCCAAATCTCTTAGACATGTTTAAGGAAATAGGCATCCTGGCATAATGATGGAAACTCAAAAGAATATAAAGAAAATAGTCAAAAAGAGAAGAAATTATAGTAGTTAACTATTTTTTACGAGCATAAAAGAAATCCTCCATCCAACAAATGATAAAGGGTGTTTTTTGGCTACAAGAAAAGAAAAGGAGGCAAAAGTATTTGTCATTCTGTCACCCATTCCTAATTTGACGCAACAAAATCCAATGAGATCTAAACAGATATCAAGTGGTACCCAAAATTCATAAGATCAAAACAAGTAGTTTTCATCCATATTAGGTTCATAACTATGACATCCATGATCCAATGTCTTTTCTTATCACATCTGCTTGCTAACCTCGATATTAATAACTAAATGATAATATTGATTCACTCCCTGCTGTGCATTCAAAGAAGTGCATTGATGGTGGTAATCTACATAGGAATGGAACAACTACTCCTTTTGCTTTTTTGTTTGCGACTTCTAACGACAGGAATTGCAATTCCATAGGAACACCAACTCTTGTGGGAAGAAATATGAACTCTTCACTGCATGAGAATAATAGTTATTATTTATCATAAAGGATTATGACTCTAAATTGTTTTTACCAAAGAGCCATTACTAATAAAATTATTTTCATTGGGAGGGCATTTTGGGAAAACTAGATAAAAAAATTAATTAATTCATTCTCCTTATTCAGTTCCTATTCATAGTTTTCTATTCCCATTAAATGATGTTTCTAATCAATGGTAATTTCAATTCTTTGAATTGAACATGCCCTAAGAGTTCTATGAAAGTGAAAGTTACATAAAAAGATCACCAAAACCAATAGGAACACAACATGCCTCACATTGAGTTCCATGAAAGTGAAGTTACATAAAAAGATCACCAAAACCAATAGGAACACAACATGCCTCACATTCCCAATTCACAGGTCAATACACTATCCCCATGTTTGGTTGACTAGAATGTAAGAGAATCAGAATTGATTCTTTTCAATTTTATGTTTGATTGGACTGAAAAATGAGAATGAAATGTAATTGATTCCTAAAAAAGAAGGAATCATAATTCATTCTCCCCTTAAGGAATCATGATTTCATTTCTATCTTAATTTTTTTTCTCAATTTTACCTCAAACCCAAATATAACATTAAACCCTAAGCCCCAAATCCTAAGTTTTAAACCCTAAACCCTAAACCTTAACCCACAAATATACCCCAAAATCCTATTTAAAAAAAATTAACCCTAAACTCAAAATCCTAAATCCCAAAACCCTACTTATAAAAATAATAAATTTAACCCACAAATATAACCATAAATCCTAAATTTCAAATCCAAAACCTCAAAACCCTATTTAGAAAAATAATAATTTTAATAATATATTTTATTTTTAAGTAATAATTATTTAGAAAAATAATGATTTCAATAATGTATTTTGTCTAACGAAAAAATAATAATTAAATGATATTATTTAAACTTTATTGAATATAGGGGTATTAAGATAATATACAGTGTTTTTTATTCCATTTTAGTTATAAACTAAACACTTAATATTAATTTATTCTTTGATTACAATGGTCAAACCAAACGCCACCTATGAGTCTAAGCAATAACGGAGACACCATATGACCAGAAGAAGCACATGCCTTTCAATATTCGCATATAAATTGTTTAATTGTACTATTTTTCTAATATTAATTTAGTGCCTCTTGAAAATTATACATTTTTTTTTATCTTGAGTGTTATATATTTTAAATTTTGCTAAGTTTTTATTTTTAGGTAACACATAAATTTTGCACATAAATATATTCACCGACGTTACACGCGCCAGCTACTCAGGAAGACGACTCCAATGACACATCGTTCGCGCGCCTCTGAAGCAGACGACGCGTTGTTCATCCGGTTCGGCTCTCCATCCGATCTGGTTCGATCTTCATCCGGTTCAACATTGCAGCCGCCGTCCCAGCCACTCCAGACGCCGGTTCACCCACTTTCCGACCGGTTCTGCGGCTAAAATTTTCGGTTCTATAATCCTTGACTCATTTTCTATAAAATAAAGCATATTTCAGTTCATTATTTGTTTCATAAATAGTCATTATTATCTAAAACATACTTAAACCTATCATGTTCTTTCGATTTATTTTACTCAACAATAATGTCTACAACTACCAATACCAACCCTGATTTACCAAAGTAGTATGATAATCCTAGCCATTCATTATATCTACACCACTCAGACCAACCAGGCATGGTTCTAGTAGCTCAATCCTTAAATCAAGAAAATTATCACATTTAGAGTCATGCAATGCTCATGGCTCTTATCATCAAAAATAAAGAATGATTTATTAACGGCACAATCAAACAATGGACTCGCTGCAATATTCTTGTCAAAGGATGGATCATCAACACCATATCGCTTAAAATTGCAAAAAGGGTCATGTATAATGATACTACATATGAGCTATGGGAAGAATTGAAGGAGCGTTTTTCGCACACTAACAACGTGCACCTCTTCCACATTGAGCAAGAGATCCATGATTGCATACAAAAAAGTGTAAGCATTGGAGAATACTATAAAAATTGAAAAGCTTATAAGATAGTCGCGATGCACTATGTCCTCTTCCACATTGTGGAGGAAATGTCAGAAGGGAACTACAAGAATATCAACAAAAGCAGCGAACCATAAAGTTCTTCATGGGACTTAACACGGTTTACACATCAACACGTGGACAAATCTTGCTCATAAAACCTTTACCTACAGTAAATAAGGTATATTCACTCATTATTCAAGATGAAAAGCAGAGAGTTGTTTTCATGCAAACCATAGGAAGGATGCCAGAAGCTGCCGCACTTGTTACCAGAGATAGTCTTCCACAATATCCTCACAAAAATTACCCACCAAGGAACCCACATCTCAAGTGCAATCAATGCAACAATATAGGTCATTATTCCGAGAATTGCCGAAGTCACCTCAAATGTGATTTTTGTGGTCTCAATAGACACAATTTTGAAAACTGTCGAAAGCGTCTCAAATATAATTTCTGTGGTTTGAATAGACATGACATCAATATGTGTCGGAAGAAATGAGCAATTCAAGATAAGAGAAATACAAGTTATGACTTCCCCTCCAAAGCTCATCATACTGACTTTCAGGAAAGTTGCTCCGACACAAAGACACCATCTCACAACCTTACATCTGCCCAATATCAAAAATTCCTTACACTTCTCAATCAATCCAAATCAGGTAGCATGGCAAGTCAAGTGACTACTTCTTCAGGTAACACATTATGTGCAACAGTTTTCAATTCAAAAACTCGTTGAATTTTTAATACAGAAGCAACTGATCACATGGTCTATTCCCAAAACCTTATGAGCTCTAGCATTCCAGTCACTAATCGGCATGTGCATTTACCTGATCATTCTCTTGCCCGTGTCACACATATTGACACTGTACATTTCTTCAATAATTTCATACTCCATAATATCTTGTGTGTTCCCTCCTTCAAATTAAACTTAGTTTCAGTAGCAAAAATAACTCAAACTACATTTTGCCATGTCACTTTCACTAATAGTATGTGCTTTGTTCAGGACAAATGCTCAAGGAAGACGATTGGGATTAGGAACTGAGAAAACAAGATTCTACTCCCTGACTATTTTTGAAAAGGTTTGATGTTTTTCCATTTCAAATATTGCTTCCACCAACTCTCATCTATGGCATCAACGACTTGGTCATTTATCTAATAACAGTTTGCGTGTAATTTCTCTTTCCATCAACACACCTTTTTGTTCCATTAGTGATTGTTCTATTTTTCCATTAGCTAAGCAAACACGTAATCTATTTCCTCTAAGTTCCATCAATACAAAAGCACCTTTTGAAATGATTCATGTCGATATTTGGGGTGACTATCACATTCCAGCACTTAATGGAGCACGTTATTTCCTCACTATTGTTGGTGACTACTCAAGATGCACATAGGTCTATCTCTTACATGCTAAATCTGATACACACATTTTTTACAACCTTCATTAATTTTGTTGAAACACAATTTTCATCCAGAGTTAAAATCATTCGTAACGACAATGAACCAGAATTCTCTATGACCCAGTTGTTTTCTACCAAATGAATCCTTCATTAAACCAGTTATGTCTCTAGCCCTCAACAAAATGGTGTTGCTGAACGTAAACACCGCCATCTTCTCAATATCGCTCGTTCATTGCTCTTTCAAGCCAATCTCCCTAAACAATTCTGGGGAGATGCCATTCTCACAACCACATACCTCATAAATCGTACTTCAACACCAGTTCTCAAGGGTAAAACACCATTTGAAGTCCTTTTCACAAAATTCCTAGGTATTAACATCTTCATGTTTTTGGTTTCCTTTATTTTGTGTCTGCACATCATGATTGACTCACCAAGTTTGATGCTAGATCACATAGATGCATATTCACTGGGTATCCATCTGGGATAAAAGGTTATCGTGTCTACAATCTAGAAACAAGCAAGACTTTAGTGTCTCGTGATGTTATCTTTCATGAACATGTATTTCCTTATTTCACTTCCGTCGTCAACACTACAACTCTATTCCCTCCATCAGAAGATACTATTTATGATGACATACCTAACATTCGTCAATCAACCAATCCAAATACATCACTTAATCATACACCATTTATCCTTCCAACAATCAACTCAGACATTCTTCATCTTCAAAATTCATCTCCAGAAACATCATCATCAACTTCTCCACGACACATGACTCCTCCAACACCAGTCACACATAGGCTTCGTCGATCCACCAATGTTCCTAACTACCTTCAAAAATATCATGTAGAATCTTCCTTGCCTTCTCGATCCTTCCCTTCGTCTAACTTAACATCGTCCAATAACAAAGGTACTTCTCATTCTCTATCTCATATACTACCTATGACCAATTATCACCTACACATCGCGTCTTTGCTACTTCTATTTCCATTCTCAGGGAACCAACCACATTTGCTGAAGCTTTCAACGATCCAAAATGGAGGCTTGCCATGAAACAAGACCTAGATGCTTTTGAAACTAATGACACTTGGACGCTTCAACAGCTTCCTCCAAACAAGAAACCAGTTGGTTGTAAATGGGTCTACAAAATCAAGTATAATCCTAATGGCTCTATGGAACGATACAAGGCTCGGTTAATGGCCAAAGGATACAGTCAGATTGAATGTTTTGACTACCAAGAAACTTTTGCACCAGTAGCCAAACTTGTCACTATTCGACTTCTTCTTGCCATTGCTACTATTCAAAATTGACATCTTCGACAATTTGATGTCAACAATGCTTTTATCTATGGTGATCTTCATGAAGATGTCTACATGTCCCTTCCACCTGGATTCGGACGAAAAGGGGAAACACAAGTATGTAAGATACACAAATCTTTGTATGGACTCAAACAAATCTCACGACAATGGTTCATCAAGCTATCAACAACACTTAAGCTAGCTGGTTTTAACCAATCCAAGTATGATCACTCACTGTTCGTCCGAACCCGTGGTAATTCCTTCTCTGCTCTTCTTGTCTATGTAGATGATATAATCATAACAGGAAACAATGTACAAGACATTGAAGAAACTAAGAATCATCTCATGAGACAATTCAAGCTTAAAGATCTCGGTGAATTAAAGTATTTTTTAGGCATAGAAGTTTCACGTTCCAGGAAGGGAATTGTTTTGTCACAACGCAAGTACGCACGCACTTGAAATATTGGAAGACATGAGTTATCTTGGTGCCATATCTACCGATTCACCTATGGAACAAAATTTATCCCTCAACAAGGTTGAAGGGGAATTCATCAGTAATCCCACATCTTATCGAAGACTTGTTGGGAGATTAATATACTTGATCATCACAAGGCCCGACTTAGTGTATGGTGTGCACATTCTCAATCAATATATGAATAAACCACGTCAACCACATTTGGAAGCAGCTTAACGAGTGCTACGATATGTCAAGAACACACCAAGGCAAGGTATCTTTTTCTCAACAACTAGTTCATTACAACTAAATGCTTTCTGTGACACAGATTGGGAAAAATGCACAAATATGCGATGATCAACCATAGGATATTGTATGTTTCTTGGAAACTTGCTAATTTCTTGGAAGACTAAGAAACAAAATATGATCTCACGATCAAGTACAGAAACAGAATACCGCTCTATGGCAACAGCATGTTACGATACATTTTGGATGATTTGGGTATCAAACAGTCCCAATCAACCAAGTTATATTGTGACAATCAAGCAGCCTTTCACATTGCATCAAATCCAGTGTTTCATGAGTGAACCAAACACATAGAGATTGATTGCATCTAGTAAGAGAAAAGATTCAAGCTGGAATGATCAAAACTTATCATATCTCTACATTAAAACATAACTAACATGTATTCCAACTTGAGGGAGAATGTTAAAGAACTTGAGATCCAACTGGTGACAACCAACACACCAGTTGGAAGCAGCCACCAACAGCTTGGTAGGGAAGGATAGGTTGTCTAAGAACATGTCTCTCCATAATTGTGTTTATTTTTAATTATTACAATTTTGTTTTTCTTTTGCATAAATAAGTTATAAACATTTGTTTATTCATAATCAATAAAACCATTTCTTACATCAGGCCATTTTGGGCAACAGTGGAAAGCAAGAGCCAAGCCACCAAGGGCAAAAGTAGCAACACCCCTCCAATCGAAAGAGCCAAGCATCGAGCCACCAACTGTTCCAACGATCGCTCTAAGCTGCTATTACGGTCAATGATTACACGTCTCTTTCATGGCTCTTGAAGTTTCGACCCAATTGTCCAACGATGGAGACAACTTTTTGAAATCATGTGGTATGATGGATTTACCCCCAACTAAAGATGCTTCTCTCTTTTGGAAAGGGGCAGTTTTGGTAAATCCTTATAAGTCTATCAAGGAAATGCCGTCTCAGATGGTTTTGAAAGCTGGGATTGAATCTTGTGCATTAACTGAGCAAAGGGTCGGGCGTGTAAGAAGGTTACGAATTGGACCTAATTCAGAAATGGTGAAGTTCAACTCTGATAACCCACTTTCCACCAACAGAAAACGGCGTCTACAAGTCTCTAATTATTCTCATCAATGCTGCTAAAGGAAAAAAAAACAATTAAAGCTTCCTCAGTCTTAGATAGTGTGGGGAATAACTGTAATGAAACTAATGTTGATGTATCGGCGATGACTAGGAGATAGTCTCGTCGAGAGCCATGATTTTCTTAAGTTTAAACTACAGAGGGCTTGGGAACCCTTGTGTGGTGTTAGCTTTAAAGGGATTATTAAAATCCCGCTCCCCCGACATTGTTTTCCTATGCGAAACAAAGTTAGTTCAAGTTGAGTTTTCAAATTAAAACATTCCCTAAATTTTAGTAATGTTTTTGTTGTTGATTGTGTAGGTAAAAGTAGAGGCATGACTCTATTATGGAAGCTAAACATTGACTTAATGATTCAAAATTCCACAAAATATCATATTGATGCCATTATTAATTTCTCTGACCCAACCACAATTGGCTATTAAATGCTTTTTATAAGGCTGCAAATGTCCCTAGTTGAAAGGAAGCTTGGTCAACCCTTAAGGATCTTGCTCTTTTGTTCGATATTCTTCGGCTCTACTTGGGGGACTTTAATGAAATAGAGGCTAATCATGAATACGAAGGCTTGGCAGGTCGAGCTCAGTGGAAAATGAACAATTTTAAAGAAGCCTCTTCAGATGTCCATTTGTCTAACTTAGGGTTCATTGGACCTCAATTTACTTGGTGGAATAAAACTTCGGGGCAAGGACCCGTTCGGGACAAGGGATTGACCTCATAAAGCTAGATTGGGCTTAACCCTCAGTTTCGATTGGCCCATATTGAGTCCGATAACTATTGCACCATTATAGTTTTCAGATTATTGCTCCATTCTAGTCACGGGTGGAAAGGGGTGGCATCTTCCTTGCTTTCTTCTCCAACTTTGCAAGTACTGACTAATATTCAGCATTGTCGCAACCAGTTGGCCGATTGGAGCAAACGATCGATCCCTTAAATACCATCTCTAATATGAGGGGTGGAGGATTCCTTGCTTAAGGTCCACCAGCTACCTTCTTCACCAACAAGAACTACAAGTATCTTTTCTTTGGAGAGGGAGTCGGTGCACCTGCTCCGACATGAGGTGTATAGGAAGCAATGATAAAAATGATGTGGCTCAAAAAGGGAGATCAAAATACAAAATATTTCCATGCTCGGGCCTCTCAAAGAAAAAAGAACTACTACATATCCAATCTCCTAGTTGGAGTTGGTGTTAGAGTCTCAACAGTCCTGGTCATTCAGCGCCTCTCAATAAGTTGTTTTGCCTCTTGATTTTCCTCTGATTTACTTGATGTGGATAATGGGCTTTTAAGTTTGGTAGAGCCTATAGTGTCCCTGGAAATGAATAATGAACTTTTCAAGTCCTTTGAAGCAAGAGAGGTAAAAGAAATCCCTTTTTCAAATGAGTCCTAATAAATCATCAGGACTTAACGGTATGTCTGCTACTTTTTTCCAAAATTATTGGTATATTGTAAGCTTAGATGTGATCCAATTTGTACTTGATTGTCTAAATAATAATGTTATGATCCTTGAGG
The DNA here is from genome assembly GCA_037013495.1 of Hippophae tibetana. Classification (NCBI taxonomy): domain Eukaryota; kingdom Viridiplantae; phylum Streptophyta; class Magnoliopsida; order Rosales; family Elaeagnaceae; genus Hippophae; species Hippophae tibetana. Next base: position 34,002,793 of record CM072812.1, read on the forward strand.
TGAACTTTACTTTCATCACTTATATTTTTGTGCAGGGTATTGAAAGGAAAATAAAACGCTGCTTATGAAAGGAATTTTATTTAAAAATCATCTCATCTTTGAGTACAGAAGATTGCTATGTATATAAATACCAAGTCACTAAATAAGGAAACAAAATAAAACTAAATCAGAAAAAATAAAATCAGATCCTTTCCTGAAGGTTGACTACTGCATAAGCTGTCTAGAAGAATAAAATTTGACCCTTTCCATAATAAAATCAGATTCCAAGAGCTGTCCATTAAAATCAGATTGCATGAGCTGCCCAAATTCATGGGTAACAGCTCACTCTAGAGATAGTCTTCAACACTCTCCCTCAAGCTAGATTGTAAGCATCAAATGATCCAAGCTTGCTTAGCATTTTTTCAAAGTTAGGCCTTGGTAATCCCTTGGTTAAAATATCGGGTATTTGCTAGGATGAGGAAACATAAGGAATGCAAATCGTTCCATTTTTAATCTTTTCTCTTATAAAATGTCGATCGATTTCCATATGCTTAGTTTGATCATGATGCACAGGACTGTGAGCAATAGTTATTACTAACTTCTTGTCGCAGTATAACTTCATTGATTTCTTGAATGAAACTTGAAGTTCTTCTAATAGTAGCTTCAACCAAATTAGTTCGCTGACTCCATTAGTTGGAGACCTCTGCACTATGTTTTGCAACCACAATCTATTTTTTTGCTTCACCAAGTCCCAAGACTACCCCATACATAAGATCAATACCTCAAAGTGGATCATTTATCGACGGTTGAACTTGTTTAGTCAACATCAATATAGGCTTCAACTTCTTAATATTTTCTCTTTTTAAAGAAAAGTCCTCTCCCAAGATTTCTTTTCAAATACTTTATAATTTGCATAACTACATCAAGGTGTTAATAGGGAACGTGAATAAATTGACTTACCAAATTGACAGAAAATGCTATATCTAGTCTTGTGTGAGCCAAATAAATAACTTTCCAAATGAGTCTCTAATATCTACCCTTGCCAACCTGGAGTTGAAGTAGTTTGGTCATTCAATTTCACATTAGGATAAACTGGGGTGTCAACTGGTTTACAACAAGTAGCCCAGTTTTCTTCAAAAGATCTAGGACATATTTTCTCTAGGACACAAATATACCAGATCGATTCCTTGCAATTCCATACCTAGAAATATCTAAAAGAGCCCAAATCTTTGATTTCAAACTCCATTGTTAGTTTTTTTCAACAGACTCATCTCAGAGATATAGGATAATGTCATTAACATCCACAATCAATATACTTGATTTATCCCCCCTTATATTTATAGAAGAGGGCATGCTCCGTGTGAGCCTGTTTATACCCCAGTTGATTAATAGCTTAAGTAAATCTTTCAAACCATGCTCTTAGTGGCTGCTTGAATCCATAGAAAGAATTTTTCAACTTGCACACTTGATTCAATTTTCTTGTACCTTTAAACCCAGTAAGAAGGTCCATGTAGACTTCTTCGGAAAGATCCCCATCTAAAAAAGCATTTTCAATGTTAAGTTACTGAAATGACCAGTCCAAACTCTGATTGTGTTAAGTTTAGCTACTGGAGAAAATGTTTCTTGATAGTGTATGTCGTTACCTAAGTAAATCCTTTTGCGACTAATTATGCCTTATAAGTTATATCTTTCAATGGACCCATCATAATCATATTTATATTTCACTGTAAATACCCATTAACATCCTACAAGCATAGCACTTTTGGGTTTAGAAACAACATCCCAAGTCCCTTTTTTTTATCAAGGCCTTCATTTCTTCTTCCACTACATCTCCCCATTCTTTCTTTTTAAGAGCTTCTTCAATTGTCTAAGGAATCTCAACATTTTTCCAGATTGGACACCAAGGCTTTAAATGTAGAGGACAAGTGATCATATTTCACAACTTGGGCTATGGGATGCTGTGTACAGGAGTGGACACCTTTACTTAAGGCAATAGGCAAATCATCACTATTAACCAAGGGTAAAGGAAGTGGTGAATTACCTGAGTTCAATTAATATTCATGACAAAGTTTCAAGAGGAAGAGGGACATCACTATTTGTAGATTTTGCCTACGAGAATAAACACTTAGCTTAGGTGCATGTTGTTGGGTTGGTTCTTGGGAATTATTGGTTGGAATTGAGTCCACCGAGGGTAGTAGTGAGCTTGAAAATGGTGGTGGAGAAGTGGGTGAGATTGGTAACATGGGATGATCATACCGGTATCGTGATGTATGCTAGAGCAGTCAAATTGTACCATGTGGCCTCTTCCCTTGTTGCTGAACTTTTTGCACTAAAGGAGGGTGCTAAACTTGCTTTTGATTTGGGCTTGCAGAATATTGTCTTGGAAAGTGATTCACTAGTGGCAGTTAACAAGCAGGGTTCGTCTAGGGATAGATCCTAATTGGGATTCATCGTCAGAGATAACTTTGATAACAATGTTCACAATTTGTAGCATTATATGCTACATTTTTAAGAAGATGCACTTCATAATATATTTTTGAAGGGTTGAATTTTCTACCTCAAACATTGTATACGTATTTGTTCATAAAGTGTACATTAAAATATTAAAATTAATAAAAATGGTGTCCCCATATCCAAAATTATCAACACACCTAAATCTGCTACATCATCAGACAACTCAATATATCCAAAACCCATAAAACCATTATTCAACATGAAAGACGAAACCAGTCGATATTAAAATGGGAAATTAGGGGGACTACTAAAAAACGAATGGGAAAAAAAAGAACTAAAAAGGTCGGTGCTTTAGATGGTTTACCGTTCTTGACCAGCAGTGTCCCAGATCTGAGCTTTAACACTCTTGTGCTCGATGACAAGGGTCCTGGTCTGAAACTCAACGCCGATTGTAGCCTTTGAATCCAAACTGAACTCATTCCTAGCAAACCTTGCTAATATCTGAGACTTGCCCACCGCTGAGTCTCCAATCAACACCACTTTGAACACATAGTCTATCTTCTGGCTTGGATCACCATACCCACCTCTATTACTCACCATACCCACCTCTATTACTCACCACTATAACTCAATTATATCTCTGAGATTGTGTTTGAGAATACAATGTCTTTTGCGAGCAACTTAAGCTTTCATCGATTACCCTCTGGATTGGGTATTTGTCATTAAGGAAGTGGTATAAAACATCAGGTTTAGAATTTAGCTTTCAGAATAATAAATTCAGATCATTTCAATTAATGAACGTCTGTAAAACACTTTGACTCATCGCAACGAAAAAGCCAATAATAACTTGCCACATTTGTATCGGATGTGCTGTATTTTCACGGATGTTTTATTAGTTATCAATAGCATTGGACATATAATAATTAATAAAAAAATTATTTTATTTATGGGTTGTGATGAGGTGGGAATTACGAAATAATTAAAAATAATAATTTTTTTCATAAATACACATTTATATTAATTATGATATTATATGTAATTAAATAATTTTATAAATAGAAAATTTATTTATTTTAAAGAAAATTTATTTACCTGTTATATTATTATTAATGTGTATATATATAAATATAAATTTAAATTTATAGCATTACTAGTATAATATTTGAGGAAAAAGAGATGGGTGATCACGATGATAACTTAAATGTATCTTATTATTGGAGAAAGAGTTAGAAATATAAGATAGGCAATGGTGGAGATGTTTCAACGTACAGATTTTTTCTAATTCACCTAGATACTCTTTTAGCATAAAATATATTAAATTGATCAAACAAATTTTTGATTATATCTATGTACCGTTGAGCTTTCCAAAATATTGTAAAGTGATATTTAAATGCAGCTTTGAAAATGTTTAGACTAACTCGTTCGATATATATTAATTAGCCCTTACATCTCCAACTTTTGGTGAATCTCCTTTAAACAATTTAGTAAACTATAAATGTGATCAACAGAATTATTTATGATGATCAGAGCAACAAGATTTGTACCTTGTTATATCAAAATTGATATTAAAAGATCTCAAAAGAAGAGGTAGCCGAGTTGATAGAAAGTTCATTTTAGATATGGATTCGAATGAACTCAAAGTCTAAGTATATAAATATGTTAACATACGTAGTAACATAATATATATATATATATATAGATATTTAATTATTTTAAGTATATCTAATTTATTTGTAATTTTTATATAAAGATATCATATATATTCATTTGAATTACAAAATAAAATATAATCATTAAATATTTTTAACAAGGTATCAGAGTCATTATTCTTGTCTTTATAACAGTCTTGTCTTTTCTAGTGTTACTTAACTATTATAACTTTCACTGTCACAATAGCTGCTGCAATCATTTACCGTTGAATCTCAACTTCTTTCAGTCATTGTCCTTAGGTTTCGAGACTACAGTCATCGTTGTTAAGGAGTCCCATACCACACAGACCACTGCAATCACTGCCGCCGTCGTGCATCTTGTTCCGATATTTTTTTTTGCATATACCATTTTCATCGACTCGACCAGATCTACACAACCGTGGAAATATCGCAATAATCGGACACCGCACGCGCCCTCATGTGCCACTCAAAATATCTACACGTCCTTTCACGCGTCGCCATTGAAACCAAACGCTTCCGTGAATCTTAACCCAACGACCTTTCTACAAATATCACTGTGATCGTCGCGACCAGATATACACAACCATGGGTGTGTCACAATCATCCTCCTTCGCACGCGCCACCAATAGAAATTGTGCGTGAATCTGACACGCCATACACGTCGTGTTCTAGTTTAGTGACATCATCAGCGACTTTCCTAAGCCTAACGTCATCATAGTATCCAATTGATGTCACAGAGACCCCGCTGACCATTGAATTTTGCGCGACTGTGCTGCCCATTGACTTTGACTTGTTGACCATTGACTTTTCCCAATATAGGTCCTCCCTACTCAGTTTTTCGCGTAGACCTCGTTTTTGTAGTCCATTTTTGCATATTGTGTTTCCAAATGGATAAAAAGGATGTTTTTTTTTTCTTGTCCTATCAATACTATATTGGAGAGGACTAAGAATTACTTGTCATGGTCTCAAGCTATGCGCAGTTTTCTTAAGGGTCGTATGCTCTGGCATTATTGTACTGGTGCAATTATCATTCCTGTTAAAGAAGCAAGTGAAGAAGATGCTACTTTCCTTCGTCGCATGATTGAATAGGATAGTCACAACCACATGATCCTCACATGGATTTGGAATACTTCTATTCCCTCCATCTCCAATCTGTTGGGCAGCTTTGATGATGCCAAATCAACATGGGATATGTTGGCCAAAAGGTACTCCATTACTCACGGATCCATGAAATATCAGCTAATAATTGAATTGTATCAACTTCAACAAGAACCAGGGCAATCCATCAATTACTACTTTGACCAGCTTCGCTTCCTTTGGGACCAAATTGACCTTTGTGTTCCAATTTGGGCATGCTCAATAGATGCTCAGCAATATGTTACAGTTAGGGATGAATTTTGTCTCTATGAGTTGTTGATGTCACTCCACAAAGACTTTGAGCCCATCCGAGGTCAGCTTCTTAATCACAGTCCTCCTCACTCTCTTGATACTACTGTAAATGAGTTGGTTAGAGAAGAAGCTTGACTTGCAACCCTTCAAGCCCAGAATAAGTTCAATGTTTTTGCTATTACTTCTTCTGCTCCTACCATTGAGCAACCTCAACAATCAGGTGATTCCTCTGGCCTTTAGAATCATCGCAGGCAGAGCAATAAAAGGTTCTGCAATTATTGCAAGCGTCATGGCCACACCATTGAGACTTGTTACCGTCGCAACAAATCTACTGTTATTGTTGCTAATAATGAGCCTACTTCGCTCATGCCTTCTAGTTCAGTAGAGTCTCAGTCTTCTGGATCCACTATCAACCTCTCCTCTACTAAACTACAGAAGATCATAACTCAGGCTATTCAAATGGCTGGTAATGCATCTCTTTCCACTACTCTCTCAGTTTTGCCAAGTAAGTCTCAAACTTGGCTTTTTGACTCTGCATGTTGTAATCATATGACACCTCACTCATCTTTATTCTCCAAACTTGATCCTGCACCACATCCTCTTAATATTCATATAGCTGATGGTTCCACGATTCATGGGAATAGTCTAGGTTTTGTTTCGACCTCTACCCTCTCTGTTTCTAGGGTTTTCCATGTACCTGACATATCCTATAATTTATGCTCAATGGGACAATTAGCTTAACTAGGATATTGCCTTATTTTTGACTATTCTAGATGTATTGTGCACGATCTGAGGACGGGGCAAGAGCTTGGGACCAGTCCTAAGGTCGGGCGTATATTTCCTATAAACAATCTTCATTTTCCACCTGTTGCTGCTGCAACTGCTGCAGTTTCTTCCTTACCTTCTCTCGCACTTTGGCATTCTCGTCTTGGTCATGCCCCATCCACTCGGGTACAACAATTAGCTTCTAAAGGTCTATTGGGTTCTGTGTCCAAAGACAATTTTGATTGTACTTCATGTCAGTTAGGAAAACAGCCAGTTTTACCTTTCAATAATAGTAAATCTATCTCTAATAGTATTTTTGAGTTAATTCATTCTGATGTTTGGGGACCTTCTCTTGTTACTAGTATTGGTGGATCTCGATATTTTGTTGTTTTTATTGATAATTATTCTCGTTATAGTTGGATCTTTCCAATGAAATCTCGTTTTGAAATCTTACTAATATACAATAACTTTGCAAAAATGGTTGAAACACAATTCTCCAAACATATCAAAACTTTTCGATCTGATAATGCTCTTGAATATACTCAAAAAAAAAAATCAAGCTCTGTTACACTCCTATGGCACTGTACATCATCTAACCTGTCCAGGAACCTCTCAACAAAATGGTCGAGCCGAAAGAAAACTTCGTCATATTCTTGACACTGCTCGTGCTCTTTTTCTTTCTGCCAAAGTTCCTGCCCCATTTTGGGGTGAAGCTGCTCTTCATGTTGTTCATGCCATTAATCGCATTCCAAGCGTTGTCATTCATAATCAGACTCCGTATGAGTGCCTTTTTGGGTCATCTCCTGACTATCATTACCTTCGTTCATTCGAATCTGCATGTTTCGTTCTTCTTCAGCCTCATGAACACAATAAACTTGAGCCTCAATCTAGACTTTGTTGTTTTCTTGGTTATGGTGAAACTCAAAAAGGGTATCGATGCTATGATCCTATCTCACATCATTTTCGTGTTTCCCAATTTTTTTTCTTTTGGGAACACCACTTATTTGTTAAAATTTCTCACTTTCGTTCTTCCCTAACTAATTCAAACGTTTTAGAAATCTTTCCAAATGAGTCTCTTGTTCCTTTTAAAGATACTCCTAATCCATCTATGGACTTCACTATTCAATCTTCAAATATTTTTTATGATTATCCTAGATAGATTGTAGAAGAACATGTTGATAACGAGCTACCCCACCTTGAACATAGGTCCCCTGCTCTTGCTCCGCCTGAAGATCCTCCACAAGACATTCCACCTCGCCACTCAACCTGGGTAAGATCTATTCCTACACATTTACTTGACTATCATTGTTACACTACCTTTGCTACACTTCATGAGCCTCACACATATCGTGAGGCATCTACTAACCTTTTTTGGCAGATTGTAATGAAAGAAGAAATTGATGCATTAACCAAAAACCATACTTGGGATCTAGTTACTCTCCCTCCTGGTCAGTCTGTGGTTGGTAGTAAGTGGATCTATAAGACCAAGACTCGCTCTGATGGGTCCATCGATCACTACAAGGCTCGTCTTGTGGAAAAAGGTTTTACACAAGAGTATGAGATTGATTATGAAGAGACTTTTGCTCTAGTTGCCTGTATTTCCTCTATTCGTACCCTCTTAGATGTTGCCACTACTAGTAAATGAGACCTTTTTTTCAGATGGATGTCAAAAATGCATTCCTTGATGAGGATCTGCATGAAGAAGTCTATATGCAACCTCATCCTGGTCTTTCTGTTGAAACAAATAAGATTTGTCACCTTCGACGAGCACTTTATGGCCTTAAACAAGCTCCACGAGCATGGTTTGCCAAGTTCAGCTCCACCATCCTTCGCTTGGGTTACACTACCAGTCCTTATGATTATGCCTTATTTCTTTGTTGCAATGATAAAGGCATCATTTTTCTTCTCCTATATATGGATGATATGATCATAATTGGTGATGAGCTCAGTGGCATTCAAGAACTCAAGGATTTTCTTAGTCAGTAGTTTGAGATGAAAGACCTTGGACATCCCAACTACTTCTTGGGTCTTGAGATCACTCGTTCCACAGATGGTCTTTATATTACTTAAGCTAAGTATGCATCTGACCTCTTATCTCAAGCTGGACTTACTGACAGCAAGACTGTTGACACTCCAGTTGAACTCAATGCGCATCTCACACCATCGGAGGGGCAACCATTTTCTAATCCCTCTCTTTACAGACGATTGGTTGGCAGTCAGGTTTATCTTATAGTTACTCGTCCAGACATTTCTTAAGTTGTTCATCAGGTAAACCAATATCTGTCTGCTCCACGATCAACTCACTATATTTTTGTTCTACGTATTCTACGATACTTGAAAGACACTATCTTCCATGGCCTTTTCTACTTAACTCAGTCTCCTTTAGTACTTCGTGCATTCTCTAATGTTGATTGGGTAGGAGATCTCACTGATCGCAGGTCCACTACAGGTTATTGCTTTCTCCTTGGTTCTTCTTTGATTTCTTGGCGAAGTAAGAAACAAAACTTCGTAACCCGCTCCAGTACTGAAGTAGAATATCGTGCTCTTACTGAAACCACATCTGAGCCTCTTAAGGATTTGGGTATGTCCCCATCATCTGCTACTTCCCTTTATTGTGATAATCAGAGTGTCATTCATATTGCTCACAACGATGTCTTCCATGAACGGACTAAACACATCACTACTACAAAAATGGGTATTTAAGTCGATACGTAAAGTTGGTTTTTTTCTAAAAACCAACTTTAAATTGGTTTAAAGTCGGTTTGGTGTAGAACCGACGCTATCCACGTAGGATGCAGCGTCGGTTGACGTGTCAAACCGACGCTATGCGTGGACATAGCGTCGGTTCACCACGTCAACCGAATCTATGCTACGTGGATAGCGTCGGTTCCAGGTGTCAACCGACGCTATGCTACGTGGATAGCGTCGGTTCACCACGTCAATCGACGCTACGTCCACGTGTAGCGTCGGTTTGCCACGTCAACCGACAACGCTATCCACGTAGTATAGCGTCGGTTGACACCTGGAACCGACGCTATCCATGTAGCATAGCGTCGATTGACACGTGGAACCGACGCTATACTACGTGGATAGCATCAGTTGATACGTGAAACCGACGCTACACACGTGTATAAATTCTTTTCTCTTTTTTCTTCCCCGACATAAACTATTTTCAGCGTTGCAGAACTCTAAAAAACCGAAAACCTCCTCCACTCTCTCATTTTCCGGCCACCTACGACTACCATTTCCAACACCGGTTAGTGAGTTTTCTTTCTCTTTAACTAATCTTTTAGATCCCCTATTATTCATATTTTTTCTGTTATTATGTGTATAAATTTTTGTATTATATATGTAGGTTTGTATTATAACATAAGGAGAAGAATATGATGATCTTGAATAAAATATAACAAAACGATGGTAATTTTCTGCTATTAATTAATATTTTATTTTTCAAATATTTGTATTATTTGAACTATTTGCTAAACTGATTTTGGTTTTTTTTTTCTGCTCGAATATAGGTTTTTATTTTAGTATAATAGAAAATGAATAAATTAAAAAAAAAATTAAAGTCTGTTCACCGTGTGAACCAACTTTAAACGTAAAGTCGGTTCACGCCTTGAACCGACTTTAAACTTTAAGTCATTTAGCTGAACCGACTTTAAATTGGTTTAAAGTCGATTTTTAACCGACTTTAATGCCCGCTTTTGTAGTAGTGCATCGAGATTGATTATCACTTTATTCGCTCTCATCTTGTCCATGGTGCTCTCAAGCTTTTGCCTGTTTCCTCCGACGATCAACTTGCAGATATCTTCACTAAAGCACTTCCCAAAGGATGCACTCGTAATTTGGTTGACAACCTCAAGCTGGTCTCACATTCACCTTGAGTTTGAGAGGGGCTGTTAATGTATATTTAGTAACATATTAATGTATATCTATTTACTTTAGTCATATCAAATTTACTTATAATTCCTATATAAAGATAACATGTATATTCATTTGAATTATAGAATATAATACAATCATTAAGTATTTATAACATACGAAGAGATTACGGTTTTAAACTCCGAGAAAAGAACATCTAAAACGTTGATGATTTGCTTCACTTTTGAAGATACTTCTTTAAAAATGATGTCAACCCATATCCAATCGTCATTTTTTTACAAATAAACGTGCAGTTTAGTCTTTGGATCATTTGAATTATATTTGGGCCCTCAATGAAGAGAAAGAGCATCTGAGTTCCATCCAATTCCATCTGAATTGCGAAAATCTAATAACCTCTAGTCTAACTGAGTTTGGGGTACATTTGGATTTTCAGATAAAGGAATTGTGAATGGTGATAACCAAGGCTTCGATGGATCCTTTCAAAAATAAATTGTTAATTCATCCCTGATTAACTTGGATTTTCATATTTATATTTGAAGAGATTTACCCAAAGATGAGACTCTTTGTTGGGATATTGCCATACAAGGTTTAATAATAATGTTATATTGAAATCTTCAAATTTCCTGAAGCCAAGCTCCTGTTAACTTTAGGGCAACACAAAATATCCTAATTTAGAAGTGATAAATATCTCGAACTTTGATTATTAACATTTAATTTCTACCAAATTTTTTTAACAATGGAATCACTTTTTTTTGCAGAGAGATTTTGGAAATTTGAACACTCGTTGAATAGTACTTGGATAACATAAAAGCTTTTCAACTTGTAGTTTTGTGGTTAGAGATTCTATAATCTCGTTGAATTCTCTGCATTTGCTTTGTTGCATGAATAAGTTGTGGCATACATATTTGATTCCTCCAACTGTTCCAAAAATTTGCGTAAAATCTTGTATTTGATTTTTTAAGTTAGGAAAAACATTTGAGGAATATAAAATACAGGATTTGACAAGTTTTCTTTATGACCTAACCAAACAAAATATTTATTAAGCACATTGTTAATGGCATTTACTTCAATCATATTTGCATAACGAAATAGAATAACACCGATGACTGGTAGTTGAAGCTCTTCTAGCATTTTGATTACTATGAATGACATGTTGAGCTTCTTGATTTTGGATTAGACGAGATAATCCTCCATTCTAATGACAAATAAGTAAGGCAAAATTGGATGTCATTGTCTTAGTCCTCTAGATGACTTAATATTTCCAAAAGGTGAGTCGTTTTATAAAATGGAATAAAACAGTGTTTAAACAAACTTCAATAAATTTAAAAAAATTATTAAAGAATCCCAGAGCTGATATGATTTGGATAATGAACTCTGTCATGAGCTTTTTTGCATGTCAATTTTGATTCCTATAAAGCTACCATGTCATTTTTTTCCTTCTTATTATATGAACTACTTCATTACCAATTATAATGTTTTCCAAAATCCATCTATCTTGAAAGAATGCATATTGATAAGGTGATTTGAATTTTGATAAATGAATTTTAAACTTATTTGCCAATAACTTGAATATTACTTTGTAAATGATATTTCATAGGCTAATAGGACGAAATTAATATATCTTTATATGATTATTCACTTTTTGTATGAGAGTGATAAAAGTTTTGTTGAGTTAAAGGTGAGGTCTGTCAGTGACAAAGAAATGCTACACCATTGAGTTACACTGGGACCTAAAATATCTCAGTAATTTTGAACACCAAGCTTGTAATCCATTTGGCTAAGGGGCTTTAAATGATCCCATAGAAAAATATACTTTTTTATCTCTTCCGATTCAGAAGTTTTGCACAATTCAATATTCTCTTTAGGGAGAATACAAGGAGTAAAAAATGATTTAACATCAACTTTAATATTGTTGATTAAATCAAACAAATTCTAATCTGACTCGGATTATACTAAAAAATATATTATATAAACGACTTAAGGGATCATTAAAACACAACAATTACTATAAGGAATAAATGAGATGGAAGAGCACATCTAGAACAATTTTTAGAAGAGATTTTAAAGAGAACATTAAAGATTAAATATTAGAGTTACATTGCTCCATCCTTTTACCTTTCACATGTTTTTTTTAATCATTTTATTTATAGTTTTTCATGATTCAAATGATGGTTCTTGCATATTCTATGCCTAGTTAATTTATTCTATGCCTAGTTAATTTTATAATGTGATTGTGGGCAATTCTAAGTCTTATTTTAATAAATTTAATGTCATGATAATTTATAGTTTTATTTTTTTATTATGTTTAAATGTTAAAACTATGTATATTATGGATTAGACGAATGAATATATTTCTTTTTAATTTAAGATATTAGTACGTAATTGTTAATATTCGTATTTGAATTAGGACCATGTGGTTGTTGTCACAAGTAGATTAAATATATATGTTAAAGATTAGGTATTGTTTTAATCTTGTCTAGTTTAATTATTATATTTTTAGATATTAATGAAATAAATAAATTAAATCTAATAAAAGTATCTTATTCAGGATTTAGGTTGATTATCAATAGTATCATTAATTAATTACACAATAAGAAAATATATGATGATACTAATTACACAATAAGAAAATATATGAATTCTAATTACATGACTAATTTTATGGTTTGTTCTACTTCATTGTTTTTTTTCGAATATAGGAAACTGTTCATGTCAATATACTTCCATCCTTTGTTATTGTTGTTTTTAATTCAGGCAAGATTGCTTCAATTTAATTGCAGTTTTCTTGAATGAATTCTATAGTTGTTATAATTATTGGTGAGCTTTCTTCGATTTGTATGAACCCTTTCACATAATTTTTTCATTTTATTAATTTGATTTTAGAAAGCTTATTTTTATTGGATCGATAAACTTGATTTATTATTCATTTATTATTACTTTTAAATTATCTTAAATTTTGTAAAAGTAACTTTAGATTTTTTTTAGCCCCTCAAGCTCTTATTGTAGCACACCAACCTTTATAACATGGTTACTCATCCATCTTGGTTTTCTCAGACCCAAACTCTGTCTAGTATGAATTTTTTATTGATCTGATTGGCATGGCAGCAGTTTCTTAGCATCTTTCTTCTTGCTTTTTTCTTTTTTCTTTTTTCTTTGTTTAGCTTTATGTCCATTCATATAGAGTATCAAGCATCTTCCTTTGCTTGTCTCCATTATCTTTCTGACAAGCGGAGGAGTTTGGATTGTTTTTTATACCTTAAAACTTTTTTGTGTGCTTTTCCTATTAAGAATGTGAACATGATCTTCTGTTTGGTTTTTTGTGTTTTTTTCACTACTTTTATGTAGTATTATGATAGCATATATTATAGTTAATTTAATAGTCAGCATACAAGATACAAGTTGTGAGCTTCCTAACAGATTTATTTGCATACTTGTGTTTATATTTTCATTCAACTATTTTATTTTATTTTTCACGATGCAGGACATAAAAGTTGACAGAATCATTTGGGATGGGCTATCAAATTATGTTATTAAACATTTTGTTTTTTTAGAAATTTTAGATTAGTATTTTTTTTTATAATTAGAAATGAATGTAATATACTCATTCATTTTTTAAGTTTACATAATTTTGTCTTTACTTTGTCTCATAATATGTTTTTCGACACAAATAGTTGTTACTATTTTGGTCACAATGTTGTATCAAAATATTTCTCGCAGAAATTTTATTAAGAAAGTTAATATGTTGTAGTGACGAATTTATTCTAAATTAAGACAAAATTATTTGTCTTAGAAAATAAATTTTAGGGACAAACCTCTTTAGCATGATTTTTTAAACTTTTAGTGATAAATATTATCCTTAAAATATTTTTTAACAAGTTATATAATTGTATTTAATAACAAATTATATTATTTAGGGATAAAACTATTTGTCCATAATTTTATTGATTTTTTTGGGACAAAATTTTATTTTGTCTCTTTAGACACTATCTTTTCATAAATTTATGGATTTTTTATGATAAAATTTGATTTTTTTTCTCCGTATATTTTCTGCATCCTCGTTTTAGAACAAAACTATGGGCAATTTGTTTTCCTTAATTCACTTTTAAGACAAATTCTTGATTTTAAAAAACAATTTGATTTAAAGAGTCACAAACACTAATATCAAAGAAACTACAAACATACCTCCTCATCATTTTGTCCAAATCTAGGAGGCTTCAAAGGTTGAAGTTGAGTGTAAACTAATACATATTATTACATGATGAACGATGAATGATTCCAGTTAATAAAATGATTCACTTATGATGTTAAGTCATCTAAATATCTCCTTAATTTTGTATAACAGCTCATCAGAAAACCTTCCGAAAAGCCTATTCTATGGACCTAACATAGGTCCATCCCTATAGTGAGACTTAGAATTCTTTATTTTTTACCAACTTTTCAAATATTTGAGAATCAAATAGTATCATTAGATGGTTTAAGATTCAAACAATTTCCTTACATGATTATAGGATTAATGAAAGATAAAAATACCTATGTTGGTTAAAATCGACGTAAACATAAGAAAATACAAAATTGATTTTTCAAATATATTAATTTATTATTTTTGAAATACTTAATATGATGTTTGCTGAAAATCAATAACGTCGTTACTTTCTTAATCAAACATGGGCCTTTGTGGTTTCCAAGAAGTAACACACTAATTTTATATTACATTAATTTAAACTACTATATTATCAATTATTTTCCCTTTTTCAGACATCTTAATTTTAATCCGATTCGTTTAAAGAACAGAAAAAGCACATGGACAATTTCATGTTGAACTTTTCTTGGCATGATAGTTAAATGAGACTGGGGGGGGAGTTTAAATTATTGAAAATGTTAAAAAACATTGAATACTCCAAGTGCCCTCTTCCTCAGTTGGGGGGAGTTTAAATTATTGAAAATGTTAAAAACATTGAATACTCCAAGTGTCCTCTTACTCAGTTAACTTCTATTAAACAACTTGCTTGCATTCTTGCAAGAAAATTCAATCTCTGTGACACATTTTAAGATAAAAACAGATAGAGATCATGTTAAAAATATTTAATGATTATATTTTATTTTATAATTTAAAGAAATACACGTTATATATTTATATAAGAATTACAAATAAATTAAATATACTTAAAATAATTATATATAAATATATTTAAAATAAATAAATATATATACATTAATTTATTACTAAATATACTTTAATAATAATGAATATTTTTTCATTTTAGGGCCGTCTCAATTATTTCTCATATTCGTTTGTGGAATAAAAAACGCAAATGGACAATTTATTATTGTACTACTCTTGGGCATGATAGTGAATGAGGCTGTTGTTTTTACGGGGAAAAAAAGTTTAAATTATTTAAAATGTCTAAAAACATTGAATTAAAGGTTTAGCTACCAATCGCAGCAGTTATAAATACTATTAATACTCCAAGTGATTATATGTGAAATTAACTCATCCACCACGATCTCTCTTCTTGGTCCACAAAGTGTGCCCTCTTCCTCAATTTACTTCTATTAAACAACTTGCTTGCATTCTTGCATGGAGATTCAATCCCCACCACACTTTCCAAGATGGGCACCAACTCCATCTCCAACAAGAGCCTTAATGAAAGATGTAAAGAGCACCCCAAGTGATAGATTTGATTTAGAAACGCAGAGCGTTGTTTCTGATCATAGCGTGGCCTCAGTCCCACATTCTAATAGTGATCATGTGGATCCAAATAATTTCCCATTTAGCAGTGGTTTTATTGACAAGACTCGTCCTGATCATCCTTCACAACCAACAATACTTACTAGAAGGGCACTAGACTTGGCACATAATATTACTAGTAGTCATGAACATGACCTTAATTATACTAGTTTATTTGCATCGAGTACTAGATCAATAACATTAAGATCAGATGGTATTTCTTTGACATGGAAGGACCTTAGAATTACAGTGTCAAATGGGAATAATGGACAAAGAACAATTCTCAACGATCTTACTGGATTTGCTGAAGCTGGTGAGGTTCTTGCAATCATGGGTCCTTCTGGTTGTGGCAAGTCAACCCTCTTAGACGCCTTGGCTGGTACAAATATTCATATATCTTACTTATATAAATAAACATATTAATAATTATTAGGTTGGAGGTAATCATCGAGAGAATAAAATTGATAATGAAAAAATGAGATATAAATTAAATAAATTTATATCGTTTTTTTTAAAATTATATATCATATTTTAATATATATAAAAATTTATTTGTATTTTAAATCTTTTCACATATTTAATTACATTTATAATCAAATTAATCATATTAAATATTTTATATTTTATTCTGGTAAGATATTAATAATTTTTTTATAAAAATTATTTAAAAATAAATAAAATCTTATAATTAATTATTTTATAATTTATTTTTATTATTTTAAATTTGTAACAAGATTTTATAAATATTTTTATTATAAAATAATTACGTATTTATTTATTATATATATATATATATATATTATTTTTCATCATTGTATACCAATATATACTTGCAAGAATTTTAAGTAAAGTGTTTTTTGTTTGTCCAATTTTTTTCCTTTTTTTTTTATCTAAATCACTAATATCTTCTAAACTATCCTGTCCTACAGATGATATCATTTAAAAAGATATTTTTTGTCTTTGCATGAATGGTTGTTTTATTAAAGACTTCTGAAGTTTCACCTCCCACTTCACGAGATACAACCTCTATTGCAACACAACCCAAATTTATTGACATATTCTAATTATAAATATATTATAATTTAAATATATATAATTATTTAACTTTAGTTATAAATATATTATAACCTTGGAATATATATATATAAACTTTTCTCAAAATTGTTTTCGTTTTCATCCTTTTTCTACGTTGCTTTTCCCTTTTTCACCACAACTGGTCAATCGATCATGTTTCGTACTCTAATAATCTATTCAAAAATAATTTCATTTGAATTCGTGTTCATGGTCGTTGGACACATACCCTAATCGGTCTTGGAGGGTAAAGCGTTTCTGTTCTATATTGTAAGGAAACTTTCTAATGGTCAGGGAAAAAGTTGGAAGCTTTGAGGTAAAGATAAAGGAAGAACACTTTTCTCCTTATATCTTGGAGACTTTGCTTAGTTGACTGGTGATGTGTCATCTATTGTCTAGAGATCATACTTATTCGAAAAATTCTATTTATTATAAACTTAATATTATTAAAATTGATGTCTCAGTAAGTTTAATATTATTTTCGGGCTCAGAGAAGTACTTTATATACTTTTAAAAGTTTATAACAAAAATTTAGAAAAATAATTAGAATTAAACCACTTAAACCGATAGTAATCAAAGTTAAACACTTAATCTGCTAGTCAATTAAGGGATTTAATCTAATTTTTAATAAATACTGGTTCAAAGCACCATCAAAGAATTTAGATTTTTATATATAATATAAATAAATGCATGTGATCATAGATATCTACTAATTTTTTAAAATTAATCACTTAAATTTAATAATTTTTTATAATATTTTAATTCATTAACTTTAATACTACATATCTAAATAATTAATTTTTATGTTTTTTTTTATTTTTATTTTTTAAATTTTTAATTTTAAATCGTTTCAATAATTATTATTGTTAAAAATTTATTTATTAAATATTAGCTAAAAATAAAAGAATCAAAATTAAAAATTAAAAACTTAAAAATTGATTATTTAAATATATAATATTATTTTAAAAAAATTAATATAGATTAAATTAAATTAAAAAATTATTATATTTATATATTTTAATTATAATAATTAGTGAATTGTTGAGATTTATATTAATAAATTATATATACATATATAAAGGTGATATAAGCATATAACTAAAAAAATAAAATTTTACGAGACTTTTGAGCAAGAGGTCAAAAAGACAATAAATTAGTTAAACGCTTCTTACTAAAAGTTTTAAAAAATAAAAATTATTAAATTTTTGTTTTTAAATAATAAATAATATAAAATATTTTTTTATTATAAAATATTTTTTTATGAACAATTAACTAAAAATATTTGTATTAATAATACTGTCTAAAAACAACATTTCTAAAAATTAACAAAATTTCCCCCTTTTTTAACTCTAATTAATTACCAAAAAGATAAAAATCCTTCGTAAAAATATCAAAAGTGTATTTTGAAAAAAAAATAGTTATTATTCAAAAAGAATATCAATAATACCAATAATTGAATTAGGATACTAAGATGAAACATTTTAATAACATATGATTTTTGAAAATCAATATATTAATTGAATATTTATGGACCCAAATAGATTAGTCTATTTATTATGAATTTATAATAAATTATAAGTGATTTAATCTAATATTATTGATAAATAACATCATATTTACGTAATTGTATTCAATATAAATTATTACATCAATTATAATATATATATAGAATATATTTACGCTGATATTTTAAATATCAATGATAATTTTAATATTTTAAATGTTAATAATTTATAATTAATTGATAAAAAATAAGAAGTTAAAATAAATTATATATTAATTAAGAATAATAATTATTATTATTTTAAAATAATTGATTAATTTTATCCAAATGATTTTACTTATGTATAATATAAATATAATTTTTTTTTAAATCAAATTTTATGTTGCCTTTTGGTATTTCACTGTAAGAGAGATTTTTGTATAAAACGATTGCATTAATACATAATGAGACATATCAACTTGCCCCTTTATTTTTATTAAAAAATTGATACGTTTACTGCATCAATAAATATAATTAACATAACATATCATGTTATATTTATGAATTTCTTCAAATACTGACATTGACAATACATGAGATGAGATATAGGGATGAATTGGTCCGGAAAAAAAAAATATAGAAGCATATTTAAAATGATGATGAGATTAAATAACAAAACAAAAAAAAAGTTAAATTAATTGGCAGACAATAATAATGAATTAAATTATTGCAGGAAGACTAGGTTCAAACAGACAACAGACAGGAGAGATTCTAATCAATGGCCGTAAAGAGAGGCTTGCTTATGGAACCTCGGTAAGTCAACATGTTGGAATACAATGCTTTTTCTTATACTAAGTAATTCATTTCGATTAATACATTATATTATATTAAAAGTAATATTATATATTATAAAATATATTATTTTAATTATCTTTATTAAAATATTATTTTTAAAGGAATAAAAAAGTATAAAAAATGTTAAAATAATATAATTTATCATAATTAAATAACATAATTTATAATTTAAATGATTAAATAATACAAATCACCTCTATTATACTTTTATTTCTTATTTATTTTACTGTTAAAATTAAAAATAATAATCTCATGACTAGGCATACGTGACTCAAGATGATACACTAATGACAACACTAACAGTAAAAGAAGCAGTATACTACTCAGCAGAGCTTCAATTGCCAGACTCAATGTCAATATCAGAAAAGAAAGAAAGAGCAGATTTGACAATAAGAGAAATGGGTCTTCAAGACTCAATGGACACAAGAATTGGAGGTTGGAGTGTCAAAGGTCTGAGTGGTGGTCAAAAAAGAAGAGTTAGCATTTGCATTGAAATCTTAACACGCCCCAAGCTTCTCTTCCTTGATGAACCTACAAGTGGTCTTGACAGTGCAGCTTCTTTTCATGTCATGAATAGAATTGTCAAAATTGCTCGTATGGATGGAAGAACAGTTATTGCTTCAATTCATCAACCTAGTAGTGAAGTTTTTGAGCTCTTTCAAAATCTCTGTCTTCTCTCCTCTGGTATAACCGTCTATTTTGGACCCGTTTCCATCGCAGAACAGGTATATATATATATATATATATATATATTACTTTAGCCTTACTACTAGGTTGATAAATTAGTAATTTAGCCTTACTTTTATATTAAATAACCATTTTGTTGGTGATAAGATTCACTTATCTCGAAACACAAAGTACATTTTGATCTTAAAAAAATTAACCATTTTGCTGCAGTTTTTTGCTTCCTGTGGATTCCCATGTTCAACTTTGAGAAACCCATCTGATCACTATCTTAGAACTATCAACAAAGACTTTGACGCTGTAAGTGATCTCTATTTTCATAATAAATTCTATCAATCTACTTTTTTTTTAAATTGATTTTTAGCTATAGCTGGTAAGTATTATCAGTAGACAGTGTTAATTGATCAACTTAATCGCTGAATCTCTAGTAATGTTTACAAAGTTGTTAATGTTATTTTTGATATATTAGGACTTGGAGCAAGGGCTTGATGGTATGACGAATGCTGAAGAAGCCATTAACATTCTCATAAAGTCCTACAAGTCTTCTCATATTTGTCAGCAAGTTTGGCAGAGAGTATCAGAGATAAACCAAAGGGTAAATTAATCCTAAATTTCATTTAGAAATTTAAAAAGTTGGTGAAAATTAAACGAAGTAGCTAATTTGGTTGATTTGTTGTATAGAAAGGAGCAACTTTGGAGAAGAAGGGAAGTCAAGCAAGCTTCATAACTCAAAGCTTTGTTCTCACTAGGAGATCGTTTGTGAACATGTATCGTGATCTGGGCTATTACTGGCTTCGCCTTGCAATTTATATTGCCTTGTGTTTATGTGTTGGCACTATCTTTTATGACATTGGCTCCGATTATGGTTCAATTCAGGTTGTAATTACTTGCTCACAAAATACTTTGTTATTTTTTACTAGAAATGTGAATTATTATAAAAGTGATACTTATATCTTTTTATAACAATTTAGTTATATTATTATGAAAAAGTAACTACACAAAAACAAATAACTATTTTTTTTTAATTTATTCGTTCATAATTTATTTAAGTTATAATAATATTTATCTAATAAAATTGAAAAAAAATTTAAAAATAAATAAATTTACCTTTATTCTTCTATAGTCATTTTTTTTAATAATATGATTAAACTATTTTAAAAAATAAGTATTGTATCTAAGTATTATTTTTAAGTAAATATATTTTTCTTACTTATTTGATTTGCTTAATAACTCAGGCTAGAGGTTCAATGCTTATGTTTGTTGCATCTTTCCTTACATTCATGGCAATAGGTGGTTTCCCATCTTTCGTAGAGGACATGAAGGTTAGTCACTCTCACTTACTTTGGTCAACATAAAACTTGCTTGGACCTTCTTTTTTTCAACTCAGTGTTGACATTGTTAGAATTGTGTTATTAATGATGTATTTGGAATAACCCTAAGAATAAAATATGCTTCTTGATGTATTTTACAAGATGTTAGACATATAAAAATATGGTACATTAGTGTATGTTGTTTATGCTTTTTGAAGATTGTAAAAGTGTTTATGATAATAACAAAATATTTTAAAATAAAATAACAAATGTTATATTCATTTTTAGAGTTTAGAAGGCACATTTTTGGCTTACAAATAAAGCACAAGTTATGTGCTTCTTCTTGGAAGCACATTCTCGTAAAACCATTTTAACATAAAACACTATAATCATAAGCAAACATACCTAGTTAATTCTGCATTTCACATTTTGCTCGAACTTCAAATTTTATTAAAAGAAAAAATCACAAAAAATTAGTTTAATGGAGAAAACCCTCTGTTAATAACTAAAAAACTTTCATATCTATCTTGATCAGATTTTTGAGCGAGAAAGACTAAATGGGCATTATGGTGTTACTGCATTTGTGTTAGGAAACACATTTTCTTCATCTCCTTACTTGTTGCTCATATCTTTAATTCCTGGAGTAATAGCCTATTTCCTTGTTGGGCTTCAAAAGAACTTCGAGCACTTTGCCTACTTTGCTTTGGTGCTATTTGCAACCATGATGCTAGTTGAGAGCTTAATGATGATTGTAGCAAGTATAGTACCAGATTTTCTTATGGGAATCATAACTGGAGCTGGAATTCAAGGGGTAATGATGTTAAATGGAGGTTTCTTTCGCTTACCAAATGATCTTCCTAAGCCTTTTTGGAGATACCCAATGTACTACATTGCATTCCATAAGTATTCTTATCAAGGGTTCTACAAGAATGAGTTTGAAGGATTAACATTTCCTAATAATCAAGCTGGAGGGTCACAGACTATTACAGGTGAAGAAATATTAACTAATATTTGGCAAGTTGAGATGGGTTATTCTAAGTGGGTTGATCTGGCTATCTTGTTTGGAATGGTCATTGTTTATAGAAGCATGTTTTTGGGAATTTTAAAGACTCTGGAGAAAGCTAAACCTGTTATTATGGCTTTTGGTTCTTCTTTTCCCAAGCATGACAATCAGCTCATTTCTTCCCATACACAAAAGTTTCCCATGGATGGACCTAAAAACAAAATAAAGGAAACTTTGTGTGCTTTTTTAGTTCTACACTAATACAAGCAAATTTACAAGTTATGTTGTATACAATGCACTATTTTAGGTAGTTATATTTTTCAACTGTGGTTGAAATAATTACCTCGATCTTTTTTAACGGAATATTATATTATATTATATTATATTACACTAGTGACCTTTTTATTTTAATATTACATTTGTTAAGATAAAAAAATAAATTTTAAAAATAAAAATTGTTAATTTAGTTGGCCAAATTTTAACCATAAAAATGTACATATTTTTTATTTAATGTATTTGTCAAGTATGAATGTACTTAACATTTTTATTTTCTTCCCCTTTCATGTGGAAAGGATCTACAATTTATACATTTAAAGGAACAAAAGTTTTTATACTATTATTATAAGAAAAATACTAGATGGAGCAATTAGTAGTTCATAACAGATGTTATTGTTACCTTTGGCTTCTATTTTTAACAAACATTTTACCATTTCAAACCATTGCCTAATTATCATACAAGTCAACAAAGAAAGCACATTTCACCAAGTCCCTTTTCAATTCTTTGAGGCTTGGTGTCATGATCTTTCATGTGAAAAGATAATTACTCAAACTTGAGTACAACATCTAAATGAAATTGTAGCTATTAAGTTATGCTTAAAAATTTGAAAAATTGCTAATATATTGAAACATTGGAATAAACATATGTTTGTTTTATGTCATGAAAGAATTAAAGAATTTGAAATAAAACTAGGAAACATTCAGCAAGAAAGCTTTGATACTTCAGCACAAAACAAATGTTTCCAAATATCAAGAGAAACTCAATGAACAAATAATTAGACACTTAAAAACAAAAATTAAGAAAAATTTAGATAAAAGAGGGGACCAAACACCAAATTCTTTAACCTTTCAAAACTTTTTAGAAGGTGAACACAATTTGGTTTATTTAGATTGAAAGAGAAATTTGAATACAAGGGAGAAAAGAACTAGGAAATTTTATTTACGACCATTTTCAAGATAATTTTCATTCAATCAATCAAGATTTCTCTCAATTAGACACTGTGTTCTCACCTTGTATAGAAAATGGGGAAAATGAAATGTTATGCAAAATTTCATATATCGGAGAAGTCAAGAAAGGTTTATGCAGTCTTCACAGTATGAAAATATCTGGCTTAGATGGAATGTTAGCAAGTTTTTTTAATAAAAAAAATTAGGATGTAATTAGGTTGAATATTGTCAATCATGTTCAGAAATTTTTTGTAACAAGAACTCTTCTACCTAAAATTAATGAAAATATGATAATCTTGCTATAAAAATGAAATAAACCTGCCTTAATCTCTCATTTCAGACTAATCAATCTATGCAATGTCACCTATAAAATCATTTCAAAAATTTGGTCAATAGAATGAGTCTTTTTTTAAAAAGCTTTGTACATTGTACATGGATTTTGGAAGACATAATACTCACACAAAAATTGATCCACGATATGAAAAAGAATAAAGGAAAGGGATCTCTAATGGAGATGAAATTTGATTTGAATAAAACTTATGATAAAATAGAATAAGGCCTTATAATTTAAGTCATGAAGAGGCTGAGATTTTTAGAACTATTTTTTTCACCACAAGACTGATCACATAGGTAGAAAGAGAAAATCTAATTAATAGAATTAAAGTATTAAGATAAGCGATTCAAATTATTCATTTATTTTATAAAAATAATATCTTACTCTTTAGGAGGGTTAAATAGGCTAAAACCTAAACTCGTCTAGACATTTTGAATAATTACAACAAGATGTTAGGTTAATCTCCTAATTTTTCAAAGTCTAGCATTTTATTTTCCAATAATGCTAATGGAAATATGAAAAATAATCTAGTAAACCTTTTAAACATTCAAGAAACTAACAAAAATATAACTTATCTAGGGAACCATCTATTCATCCAACAAAATAAAACTAGTTAGTTAATAAAATATTTGCTTCACTAGCTAGTAAAATTGAGGGTCAGAAAACAAAACTCTTATCTAGTACAGGTAAGGCTACATTGGTGAGATCATTGTTGCAATCTATACCAATATATACCATGAGTTCTTTCATATTATCAAAAATCAATTTGTAAGAAAGAAGATTCAATAGTAGCTATATTCTGGTGGAATTCAAAGGCTAATTTATTACCGTGCTCGGAAGAGCTGAAAATCAATTTGTAAACTAAAAGAAATGGGAGGACATGTTCAGAAGCTTGTACAATATGAATTAGGCTCTTCTATCAAAATTGGGTTAGAAATGGCTACTAAATCAAATAAGTTTTGGGTAAAAATCCTTAACTAAAAATATTTTCATGCAAATAATTTGTTAAAGGTTAAGGTGAAAAATGGTGATTCGTTTGTATGGAAATGAAGTTATAGCACAAGGAACAATGTGGAAAAAGGTATTTGTATTCAAATTGGAAATGAATTAGGAGTTAATGTTGTTTCAGATATGTAGTTCTTGGTGCTATAAATTTAGAAACCCAAATTACGTGAACATCACAAGATATTCTTTTGGAAAATCATTTCGAATGCTTTAGCTGTGAAACATAGAGGAACTCGAAACATTATAACACATGTTTATTAGTTGCAAATTTATGCATGGATTTTGGATGTTTAGAAGGGGGCGTATTCTCCTATAACAATTAACAAGGTTGGATATGAAATCCTTCTTAGAGTTGTGTCTTTCTCCTCCTAAATCACTAATAAAAGAACTTAAGAGCAAAAAGGACTTCACTTTGGCACTAACTCTAACCATGGTAGCTCTATGAAAGATAAGAAATGACAAAGTTTTCAGAAATCTCAACCCAAATTCCATGTCTTGTGCTTCCTACTTAAGTAAAACTTTCAATGAATTCCATGGCTCAAATAATGCAGGTATAGTTGAAGAATTGGACAATTTTCATCTATTTAATCCTAGCAATATTTTTATGAATTATCCTCTTGATCTAAACCCTTTTATAGATATATGCAATTCAATTGTGATGCTTCATTCATGAATCACAATTCAAAAATTGTCACTATTGTTAGAGATCACTTTAGAAATATGAAAAAGTAGAAGTTCGAGTTGTTACATTCACTCCTACAAAAAAGGGGTATATAAGTCGCTGTGTAAAGTCGGTTTTTGAAAAAAACCGACTTATAATGAATTTAAAGTCAGTTCTCCACGTCAACCGACGCTATCCACATGACGTAGCGTCGGTTCTCCACATCAACCGACGTTATCCACCTAATATATTCACATTCGGGTCATTTTTTTACGCAGAATCCAATTTTCTTCCTCTCTCCTCCATTTTATTCCTCACTCTTCTCCATTTTCTCCCAAAATCTACATCGTACGCCACCTTCGTTCTAAATTTCCGGCCACCTCCGGCCACCTCCGACCACCATTTGTAACGTCGTTTTGTAAGTTATATTTCTCTTCTCACATTATCTGTCAGTTCTTCTATTTTTTTGAGCAAAATATTAAAAAAATTATACCCATTTTCTGTTATTGATTTAGGTATATATCTTATTTGTTATTATGTTTGACTTTGTTTATGCAGAATGCAGCTAGCTTATTATTCGATCAGTTTGTTTTATATTTTGTATAAATTTTTGATTTAGTTATGTTTTTTAGTTTGCTTGTAATAATGTTTGACTTATTGTATGTATTCAATAATATCTGAAATGTTGTGTGGGTTTGCGTGGATAAATTTATTTATATACGTATAATTAATATTACTTTTTAATTATGATATAGTAACATGCTTAGAAATTAGAATTAACCGCGTGATTGGTTTTTATATATTCATGAAACATGTTGCTTATTTTTTAATTTGTATAGAAATGGTTTTGTAAAATGATTAAAATGATAACTGTTTTGCATTATGTATGTTTTGATATATATTCTAATAATTAGAAAATTTATATATAATAATACTTGAAATATATTCATTGTATACATAATTAAGTAATATGTTTAATTAATGTCATTAATAGAAAATGGACAAATCTTGGATGTCAAAGTGTAGAATTGAGCAAGACTATATTTCTGGAGTTGAAAGTTTCATGGAATTAGCTTGTAGAACTAGTAATACTGGAAGTAGTATGATTCAATGCCCATGCGTTAAATGTAAAAATGAGCGATTTCATGAATTTGATGAGGTTAAGTATCACCTTATCCGTAATGGTATTCTATTGAGCTATAAATGTTGGTATTATCATGGAGAAAATATTGATAATACTCATGGGGAAAAGTATAATAAGAATGTGAGTGGATTACATACATCTTATCATAATGTACAGACAGAAAATATGTTTCATGGTGTTGAAGATGAATTACGCGAGGATGATCCCGAAACCTTAAATAAACTTATAGAAGATGCCGAAAAACTGTTGTATCCAAAATGAAAAAAATACACTAAAATGTCGGGATTGGTTCATTTGTACAATGTGAAGGCAAAACATGGTTTTTCTGACAAAGGATTCATAAAATTATTAAATCTACTAGTCGATATGTTTCCTGAGGGTATTGAATTTCCATCTTCAATGTATGAAGTGAAGAAATCTCTTAGTCGATTTGGCATGGAATATCATAAGATTCATGCTTGTCCTAATGATTGCATTCTTTATAGAAAAGAATATGAGACATTACATGATTGTCCTATGTGTAAAGAATCGAGATGGAAGCATGGTACAAATGAGAGTACAACACATAAGAAAGGCGTGCCTGCAAAGGTTCTTTGGTACTTTCCTCCGATTCCTCGCTTTTAAAGGTTGTTCAATAGTAAATATACATCAAATATGTTGACTTGGCATTCAAATAATCAATCTGATGATGGGGTGCTACGTCATCCTTGTGATTCTCCAAATCGGAAAATAGTAGATAATTTATCTCCTCAATTTTCATCTGATCCGCGCAATCTTTGTCTTGCCATTACTGCTGATGGAATTAATCCACATAGTTCCCTCAGTAGTAGATATAACTGTTGGCTAGTAATTATGGTAACATACAACCTTCCTCCCTGGTTGTGTATGAAAAAAAAATTCATGATATTAACATTATTGATCTCAAGACCGAAACAACCTGATGTTGATATTGATGTATATTTGCAGCCTCTGATAGATGATTTAAAGACGTTGTGGAATGATGGTGTAAATGTTTATGATGCACATAAAGAAGAATACTTTAACTTGAAGGGGGTCCTTTTATGGACAATTAATGATTTTCTTACCTATGGAAACTTATCAGGACATGCAACAAAAGGTTACAAGGGATGTCCTATATGTAATGATGGAACTTCTGCAAATTATCTTGTTCACACACGAAAGATGTCTTATAGAAGACATAGGAGATTTTTTCCATTTGGACAAGTTTAGATACCAAAAGAAACCGTTTGATGGTGAATAATATCATGATCATACAACTCGACCTTTGCGAGGTATTGAGATATTAAGGCAATTGAATGAGATGACATTCAAACGATATGGAAAGATGAAAAAAAAACTCACCAAGGTAGGGAAACGAAAGAGGTCAACTAATGAAATGGGTGAAAATGAAAAAGAGTTTGAACCGAATTACCATGGTTGTTGGAAAAAAATCAATATTTTGGGAATTACCTTATTGGAAAGACCTACACATTCGTCACATCTTAGATGTCATACACATTGAGAAGAATGTATGTGAGAGCTTGATTGACACTTTACTTAATATACCTGGAAAAACAAAGGATGGTATTAAAGCAAGATTGGATTTAAAGAAACTAGGCATACGACCTGAATTGGAACCAAGGGTGGAAAATGATAAGAATCAAACATACTTACCACCAGCATCATATACAATGTCAACAAAAGAGAAGGATATGTTATGTAAATGTTTGGAAGGTGTGAAAGTTCCTGATGGTTACTCATCCAACTTAAGAAATTTTGTGTCTATCACCGATAAGAGACTGTATGGATTGAAATCATATGACTGTCATATCTTAATGCAACAGTTATTACCAGTTGCTATTAGATCAATTCTTCCAAAATATGTTCGAATGTCAATAATTCGGCTTTGTTCATTCTTCAATACAATATGCAAGAAATCTATATCAATTGGCGAGTTAAATTCTTTACAGAAAGAAATTGTAGAAACTTTGTGTCTAATTGAAAAATATTTTCCTCCTTCTTTCTTCGATATAATGATTCACTTATGTGTTCATTTAGTTCGAGAGGTTCAATTATGTGGTCCTACTTAATTAAGGTGGATGTATCCTTTTGAGAGATATATGAAAGTCCTTAAAGGATATGTAAATAATAGATATCGACCTGAAGGATGCATGGTGGAATGCTACATTACTGAAGAGGCCATTGAGTTTTGTTTTGAATACTTTAGTGGTTGCACTGAAATTGGGAATCCTACGCACAAGTTGTTCTTAGAACGTCACATGATCCAAGTAGATAACCCTATGCTTGGTGGAAGTAATAAATTATTTATTGATCGCACTTGATGGTAAAAAGCACACCGAATCATTTTGGTAAATAATAATGAGGCACAACCGTACATAGAGTAAGCGATTTTCATTGTTTAATGATTGCAAAAATCATTTTTTATTTAACTATTAATGATGATATATAACTTAATATATATTTAATAACATTACAGGATGCATTTAAACTTATTGAAGATCGATCATCGTTATAAAAAAAAGGAGGAGAAAACTGGTTGTATGATGAACATAAGCGAGAGCTTATTAATTGGTTTCGCAACCACGTAAGTGTCACAAAAACAAATTCATGCATGTATCTTCCTAGATCTATTCAATGTTTGAAAACTTTGCTCTAAACACATTTTGTGTTTTTGTATACATAGATTCGAGATGAACTCAAGAAACTCAATCATAAAATATCTGAAAGTTTACAATGACTTGCACATGGGCCAAAATTCGATGTCAAATCATTTAATAGTTTCACAATAAATGGATCGAGGTTTACGACTCAAGCTAGGGAAAAATTCTGAGTAAATCAAAATAGTGGGGTGAAGATGGTTGCACAAACTATGCAATTTTCCAGTTCAAAAGATGCTAATCCTGTACTTTCTGATAGAACATATTATGGTATAATACAAGAGATTTGGGAATTGGATTATGAGGTCTTCCATGAAATAGTTTTCTTGTGTGATTGAGTCGAAGATGTTATCAATGTTGGATATAAAATAGATGATTTTGGATTTACCCTTGTAAATTTATCCAGGATAAGTCACACTGATGATCCTTTCACGTTAGCACTTCATGCAAAAAAGGTATTTTACGTGAGCGATCAAATTGATCCAAGATGGTCTGTTGTGTTAACGCCTACACAAAAAGAGTTTTACCATTGTGATGTTATAGAAGATGATGACTCTATGCTTGATACATTAACCAATATTAGTAATTTCTCAAATAAATTGCCTAATGTACGTGATGATCTAATTGATGATGATGATTCTTCGACATGGACTCGAAGTGATTGTGAAGGAATATATGTATACGATCAACAACCTAATTAAACATAATGTATGTTATATATTATTGTAATAACTCTTGTATATATGTGTGTTCCTAAAATTGTCAATTAATTTATATTTCTTCATTGTTTGCAGATATTTCATGGATATTCAGCTTGTAGATCCAAATGATCCATTGAGGTATTTGAAAAGAAGGGGTTGGGCGAATATACCTGATGCTCCACTTAATCCAGATGATAGAATACATGTTCTATTTGATGCTACTGGTAATCCAATAGGGGAAAATGGTCAACAATTGAAATCCTCTATTGGTCGACTGACAAAGTCCAGTATACCAATCAATATAAATCATTGGTCTGAGGTTGATGATGCAGAAAAGTTCAAAATATGGATAACCATTTATGTAAGTCTGTTATATTTTATAATCAATATATATATTATATTAGGTGTATTATATCTAATCTTTTGTACTGTGTTTTTACAGAATCGTTACAAAGTCGATGACAGTTGGAAGGACAAGTGTTATAAGATTGCAAATAAGGCGTGGAAGGAATACAAGACTTCCAGATTTAAAAAAAAATTATGTGTTTTCATATTTGGAAACACTTGATGAGAATGTGATCTACAAAATCCCTGAAGGACACCCCTGGATTACACCTCAAGTTTGGAAAGACTTTGTGGATTATAGACGTTCAGATGAATTTCAAATTATTAGAGAAGATCATCAGAATGTCCAAATGCATAACATTCTTCCTAACCGTACTGGGAGGTCTTTAAATCCTGAAGTTAGATATAGAATGATATTATTAATTTGTCTTAATATTATAAGTATTTTTATATTAATTTTTCTCAATTTAATTTCATGTCATTGTTAATAAAATTTTGCTAATTTATGTAGGAAGTTGAATTGGGTATATCTGTTACCCGAATTAAATTGTACATAGAAACAAAGACTCCCAAAACGAAGAATGCAAGACCGATGAGTCAACGAGGAGAAGAACAATTAAATAAGTTGGTTAGTAATTTCAGTTGATAAAACGTTTGAATGATATTTAATAATTGATGTAATAATGAATGATATGTTTGTGTGCTTTATTATATGTAGAGAGCCGTTCAAGAAAATATATTCAAGGGTGGAATAATCGAAGAGCCTGGAGAGAGATGCTTTATATCATGCATTCGGACGCGAGCATCCTGGTCGTGTTAGGGGAGGTAGCCAATATGATGGTTCTATGGAGTATTTTAAAATTCCAAAACATAAGCCTCAGACGCTAAGTAAGGAGAAATACACTAAAATTGAAGAAGAATTCAACTCCTTTAAGGCCTCAATGATGAGTGAGATTGCCACTCTAAAAGAACATCAATCACAACAACTGTCAGCCATAGCATCATGCTACAACCAGGGCATGCCATATTGGCCAAGCATGCAACCATCCATGCTAGGCATGCCACCCACACAATCTCATTGAGCTCAAACTACATCCATTATGGGATATAGCCATCCTATTGGTCCTCACTATATGCCAGGAATGCATATGCAATCAAGTAGTGGTTCATTTTCTCCAATGCAATCTGCACATTCTTACCATAAATCAAACCAAGATGAACATTTTGGTGAGAATGTACATCTAATAGCTACCCCACATGAGAGTCCTCCTCTATTTGATGAATCATATGTGGTAAGATTTTAATTTCTGGTGTATATAATCTATTATTTTTAAATTCTTATTATATGTTTTATTTTTTATATATAACACTTCAAATTTTTACAGAATATGAAATGTTTGTTGAAACATCCTTCGTCAACGGACTATGTTGCTATTGGAACGGTACAACAATTGAGCGATAATCGGATGATTCATAATCAATATTTGCCTAATCATTGGCAAATAGTAATTGATCAATCATTGTTTCATGGTTGTCCACTACTTGTGCCTTCTGATGCTACCACAGTCCAAGAGGCGGTTGGACAGTATGTGGCTTGACCGTCGATTCAAGTTGTTCTAAATTTTGACATGGTACTATTTTTTAACTTAAATTAAAAGATAACACTTGTTTACTACTATTATTTAATTATATCTTATATTTTTACTAAAAATACATATATGATACTTTTTTGTTAGTCTATTATACCAAAACTCTTAAATGTGGCACATTTAAGAGATACGAAGCAAGTATCTCGTACTAAATCTATGACTAGTGGCCAATCATCGTGCACCAAGCTTACTCGATCGCATAATAATTATACTTTGACGACATTATTTTATTTGTAATTTAAGTTAACTATATGTATTATTTATGCATTATTTGTTTTTGTAATAAATTTAATTATCAAGTAATTAAATATATTTAAATTTTTAATTATTTGTATTATTATTTATATTTTAGTTTTTTATGTTATATATATATATATATATTAAATAATACGAAAAATAAAAATAAAAATAAAAACAAATCGGAAAATGTTACCTGTAAAGTCAGTTCATCCCGTGAACCGACTTTACATTTTAAGTTTCTAAATTTAAAGTCGGTTCAGCGAACCTACTTTAAATTTGTTTAAAGTCGGTTTTTAACCGACTGTAATGCCTATTTATGTAGTAGTGATTAATTATTGAATTGAGAAAGAAGATAAAAATACACTTATAATTGTTGAGGGTGACTATAAATATGTTATTAATTACATTGTGAATCAACCTAACGAGATCTCTTTGGGAATCAAAATGATTTTCTTGAAGAGAGAGCATTACCTATCACTTATCACTTAATTCTCACAATGTGTTGCTAATTAGGTGCTTAGAAAGTGCAATTTTTTAACTGATATAATAACCTAGTCCTTATGAGAATCCAAAGAACGAAGCTGTAATATTTTAGAGGTTCTACTAATATATGGAGTATAATTTAATTAATTAATATAATTATTTTTTTATATAAAAACAATATAAGACCATCAAGGTTTATATATATATATATATATCAAATAGTAATTAGTATTTTTTCATAAAAATATTATTTGATGCTATTTAAATACATGACTTTAAATAAAAAAAAATATACATTTTACTATGAGAATATTTAGTCAATTGTAATGCTTTAAAAGAAAAAATAAAAGAGAAATTCTCCATTCTTTTAGAATTTTTTTAAAAAATCTCTCGTTTTCTTATTAAGTCACACCAAGCTTTCCCATAATTCTTCTCAGCACGAACAAATAAAATATTAAAAAAACAATATTTATATCATTATTTAAACATTATATATTCTATTTTATTTTTCTTTTTGTTATTTTTTCTAATTCCTTTTTGCTTTATTAAATTTGTTCGTTAACGAGTGTTATAAAAAATTAATGTTAAGTGTAAAAAGACACAAAAACATTTTAGTTGTCACATACTTTAATAATTTATAGTATCACTCTTATAAATAACCTAACAAGATAACACAATTAAGACCAATTTGGTCCATAAAAGAAAATAATGAGATTTGTAGATCTTTGACAACAATTTCAATACTCAAGTTCATTTTTAAGCAAGATTTTAAGACTAATCCAACACTTTTTCCCAAACTTTAATGTAAAAGTTATAGATATTTTTGTTATAATATGACATAAAAGATTTAGATTTTAGCCACTTTGCAAAATATTATGACTATGTAATAAGTGATAATTTATACATATTTTTAGTTATTAATTTAGTTATATTTATACTTATTTTATTGTTCTTATATATTATAATTGTTTATTTTATAAGAAAATATGAGTTTTTTAAATTTTTGAGATTTTTTTAAATTTTTTATTAATTTATATGATAAGTAAATTTACTTAGAACGAAATGTTGATGTCTTAGTAATGTGAATGTACTTAAACATATGTGTATGCACTAAGCAAATAAGTGCCCAATAAAGACCGCACGCTAAAAGATGCCCAACTAACTTATCGTTCCTCCAAACACGAGCCAAAAAACATGTCGTTCGGTGCTCCTTTAGTCCAACCAACACAAAGATGTGTTATTCGGTCATCAGCTCCCCTTGCCAAAGCATCGTGTCGTTTCACTGTTCATGTATTGATCTAGAATTTTGACATATGGCACACTAAGAAGCATCTATTTGAATCCATCAAAGGAACTTAACGTAATCTGATCATAAAACCTAATTTAAAACCATATAAATACCTATAAAATATCCAATTTGAAAGAAATAAGGAGAGATTTTAGAAAAATTGAGGGAAAATTAAAAAAAAAACTATTTTGAAGAATTTAGAAAAAAACAATCAAGAACAAGTTTAGATATTGTTGTATCTAATTGATTTCGTTTCACTTTTTCATAAAAAAATAAGGTTCTTTAATCTTCATTCTTTCTATAATTATGAATTATTTAGTTATCTTTTTTTATACGTTAAATTTTATATCTAATTAAATAATTCATTATGATTATAGGTAATTTCAAGTCCTAAATTATAATTTAATGTGAATTATGTTATGATTTGAAAGTTTCAATTATTAAATTCTTGATGTGTTTAACTTTATGTTTGAATATAAAAGCATGCAAATTCTTGAATTAAGTATATAATTAGTTCGATATTTTATTTTGTTTACTATTAGATTATTATGTTAATATAAAATTGTTAATTTTTTAATTGAAGTAGTAAGTTGTAATTTTTATTACAATTGTAGTTAAATAATTAGGTTAAAATTTGTTAATGATATCAACTATATCTAAATAATTTATTACTTTTTTAATTATAATTCAACTGAAAGTTAATAAATTATGGACCTAATTAACCTAGAAGGGGGGTGAATAGGTTATTTTTAATTTTTACCAATTTATAATTTAATAACCTAAACAAAGCGGTAAGACATGCAATCGTGTGTAAAAATACAATGCGGAAATAAGAGAATAACACACGATATTTTTAGGTGGAAACAACCTAGGCCACAACCATGACCTAAGAGGAAAACCACCGGATCACCTAACTTTCCACTATGAAAATCAAATGTTCAAGTACAAACTCGGTCTTATGCTACCCTCCCTAGAATACTGCCCCGATGTACTTTACTTGCGAGCCTCTGCTCTATTTTCATAGTTTCTAACGTTAATGTGAACGATTTTCAGACCAACGTTCCAATAAGCTCCCCGCCAATCAAATCGTTCACAAATCAACTGTAAAAAAAAGTTAGCACAAAAAATACAAGTGTCTATGTGTGTTCTAGAACGGATTTAACAATGAATAATCCTAACTAGATGATTCAAAATATATCTCCCTTAAAGCAAATCAACTAAGCATAATTTCAGTAAAAATAACTTTTTTAACATTTACTAATTAAATCAAATAATCATGATCGTTCATAAAATTATTTAATCTAAATATCTAAAAATCTAACAAACAAAAATTAAATTAATTAATACAAATTATATATATATATATTAGTTAACTTTGCCGTAAGTTAACTACACCACTATCCCTTTTTTTCGATGCCTTCTGCGTTTTAATTATATGTATATATATTAAATCTAGGTATATGGCTAGAACTCGTTACATTATATTCTTTGTCGTAAGTTATATTGATAAATGAATTAACATTGCCGTAATAACTTAACTAACTATACTATTATGCATTTTCCTAATATCTCTGCATATATATTAATTACCTTTGATGCCGTGATTGTTTTCTTTTTTCTTCACCAGATTTTGATTGTTTCTTTGGATTCTATCGGCAACCTTTTCTTTTTCAGCACATATATATTAACTCTAACCCTATGTGTGCATATATATAGATAATAATAATGAATTAGGGTTAAATGCATTTTGGACTTAATTTTTCAAAATCCATTAAAACAAAAACTTAATATTATAAAAAAATCATTTCTTAAGACACATTATAAAAATATTTAATTAATAATATAAATTGATTAAAGTATAAATAAATATTTTAGCACCAAAGATAATTTCAAATTTATGAACATGTGCTATAAAATGCATGAATGCAATCCTATATATCGTAGTTATAAAAGACATACATGAAGTATGATTATCTAGAACTCGAACATTTGCTCAAATGTTCTTGATAGTAGGCCTAAAAACAAGTTTATAGGTAAAAAAATTGTCTACGAAAATAGCCAACACTCCTAGTCCTTAAATCCACAAATGAATCAAATCTAGTAATCATAATTCTAAATTGTTAAAGAGTTAGATTGATTAATAATCAATTTATTAGTGAATTATAAAGTAAGGAAAAAAATAAAATTTTAGGCGACATTAAATTCTTAAAATTAAAATTAAGAAAAACAAAAAACAAATTAAAATTATATAAAAATTTAGGATTTAGAAGATGGATTTATCATAACATGCACTAGTATAATATATATATATAGTCTCGAATATTTAGCCTCATTTTTTTATAAAAGCGAGACCATAGACATTCTTTATGACCTCGATTATTTTAAAACTAAGGCTATAGTCATAACTTATCAATTTACTCTCTTTAAGTTACACCAAACACTAAACTTTATTCCAATTTTGTTCTTTTTTTTCTTTTTCTCTCTCAATTTTCTCTCTTTTACACCAAACTCCAACATTTTTTATCAATATTTTTCTTTTAATTTCCTTTTTTCTTTCCTTTTTCAACTTTTTTCCAAATATTTTTTCTTTTTTTCTAAATTGTTTTTCTTTTTTTCACGTATATAAATATCTCATTTTTCCCTCCCCTACTCGCACGAAAACCTAGCACCGTGAATACTCTTCTCTGCTTGAAACCCTCGCGGCATCGTGTTCCAACCTCTGTTCCACTCTCGGGCTACCATGTTCCAGCCTCTGTTCCACTCTCGTACCACGTTCCAACATCTATTCCACTCTCGCACCACGTTCCCGCCTTTGTTCCACTCTCACCATAGTAGTTCCTTGGAAACTGCTTGTATCTTTCTAGTAACATCAACTCATCTTTTCTTTTATAAATGACTCTCGGTGCCAAATCTCGATTGGTACGTTGAGGTTATTTCTAGCTGCCTAAAGGCTTGCTTATGTTGAGAAATTTGAATGCTAGATATTTCTTATATGGGTTATGAAATTTTTTTAGGAAGGTCGCTTGGTATAGTTTATGGAACGTGTGGTCGCCTAGTGATTGGCCTGGTGCTGGTTCGTTAGGGTGGTGCGTTGGGGTGGTATGCTAGTGCCGGTTCGTTAGAGTGGTCCGCTGATGCTAATGCTTGGTGTTGGTTCTATTTTTTGAATAGATAAGGGTTTTTCTTTTTTTAGTTAAGGTCTTTTGTAGTACTAAGAATATTTCTCCTGCATGAACGTTAAAAATATTCAAGCATCAATATTCCCAGTCCATTTGATTGCTATACTTCATTGTTAGTCTTTATAGATGCTATGTTTTGTTTTCTGAATTTTGTAACAAATGTTTTGTTGGAACTATAAAGTCTATAATCAAATCAGGTTCCATATTAATCTTTTTACTGCTTTCAGATGGATATTATGGTTGGTCATATTTGGGTTTAACATGCAATGGGTGTTTACTCTGTTTTCGTGAGTAAGTAACCTTTAAAAAATAAACTACATGGTAGGCTTGCTTTTGATTAATACTTAATGTTAGACTGCATTACTTAAAAGATAAATAATGTACTGAGGATGAAGTTATATGATCTACCTAAATCAAGTGTGAGACTTTTTTTTAAACAAAGTTGGATTTTACTTCCAAGTATGACAGTTGTGATTAGAGCCTCTTTTTCTCATCTTCTTTGATACTTATTTAATACAGATAAATTTATTCTAATGCTGAACAATTAGCAAAATATAAAAATGAGCCAACCATCTGTTATCCTTGCAACAACTAGCTATGATCACAATATTCGCTTCTAGGAGGCAAAAAGTGGTCGATGCTACCGTACCATCCAATATCCTGACTCAATCAGCCTTCAATCCACTTTTATATTTTTCATTTTCTATTATATGATGTCTTTTTCTACACATATTTATGTATATGTTACTTGCTTATATACACTAATGTATATGTCTGTGGCACACAAATCTTGATCTATCCTAAGAAACAGTTTGTAATAATTGTTGGTGCATAATTCCTAATGGAAAATGTACTACTTAAAATCTAAATGTGACACGCGTTTTCTTTGTTTTTTTTATTTAGGGGGAGGATGGGTGAGGATATGCCTTATATTCATCTTGTACTTCTTTGAGCTTTTCAAATGCTGAGGAAGATGCACAAATGTATAATTGTTTGTTTTGTTTTAATATAAAATGTGCAGTCTTGTGAGGCCTAAAAGTTGGGCATGTTAGGTGATGAGTGCTCAAAAAGCACTAAAATTATCATGATTTTATTCACTTTAATTGATTAAATATATATATATATATATGATTTTATCATATTTCTATATAAATCTATCTTTTTCGAAACCCAGTAGTTTATTTGCCATATAGTTTTTATTTTTATTTTTACTCTAATTTTTGTGCGTTTACTCTACGAATATTTTAAATGGTGCAAGGTTTCTATTTATCGCTTCTCTTTTGTTAGGATCTTATTTTCCTAGTCATTTTTATAGCAAGTTAATCTACTTGAGATAACACTAGATAAGCGGTTCCTGGCTACTACTGGAAACCCCCACATTCGACTATTTGATGTTAATTTAAATAGCCCTCAATCGGTGGGTCTCTCATACCAGATATTATTTACTTTTCCCTTGGGAAGTGGAAAAGTAAGTATTGAAATAGCATATTTTTCTAACAATCAACTGTTGGGCCTTGCTAGGTGATGAGCTATGACTCACATACAAATAATGTGATGGTAGTGGGGTTTCAGTGTGATGGGAACTTGATGTAATCTGGTTCTGAGGATGGCACTGTAAAAATTTGGGATTTGAGGTAGACCTAACCCATATACAATCATCCATTTTACCAATAAATATGCAATTTAGTATTTTTATAATAACCTCTAGCCTAGCTGAGTTTGGGGTACATTTGGATTTTCAGATAAATGAATTGTGAATGGTGGTAGCTAAGGCTTCGATGGATCCTTTCAAAAACAAATTTTTGACCTTGATTAACTTGTTAGCATTTGTCTTTAATAAAACCTTAATTAGTTGAGTAAATTATTTTTCAAATGAAAGAGTCCAGTTGCTTTAGTAGTTTGTGAAGAAGGAATTTGGATATATATTCATATTTATATATGTTGATTTAACTATTTTTTGGGTTTTCCCTCATGTTTGAAGAAGCCTAAAAAGACCCATGTGGTTTCATGGCCTATGGAGAAAGAAGGGTCAATTTTGTTCATTTGATTACTTCATTAATCCATTTATTTATGGTTTGTTGAGGAATGAATTCAGAAGGCAGCAGGAAAGCCAACAACTAGCAGGAAAAACAAAGAGCAATTTTTCAATTTTTCTTCTTCAGCAAGTCTTCATCAAGTGCTCCAATGGAGGTTGTTTGTGGTCTGATTGAGCTGAAATTTTGCAGGGAGGTTCAAGAATCAAGATTATTCATTCTGAATGGTGGTATTTGAATTTGGCTCACCGGTTTGGGAAATATGGGCCGTGAATAGTGACAACAAAATTGAGTTCGATTTCTCCATTTTCTTGAAATAATTGTTAGTTTCGAAGAAGTTGTACTCTTGATGATGTTGTTGATTTTATGCCTCTACTTTTGTCTAGAGAAATTTTGTACAATTTTTTCTTAATAGTGAAAGTTTTGGAGATGGAGTGTCGTGATTCTTTCCTTCCTACACCATGAAGGGTTTTTCACGTAAATTGGTTGTGTTAATTTTGTGCATGTTTCATTTTGAGCTCTATTTATTTGTTTCCTAAAATATTCACACAAAGAAGGATAATAGGTTTCATTTTTTTGTTTAAAGCATGATTAAGTTCGCATTGATATTGTGATTCTCCTAACAAAGTGGTATTAGAGCTGTGGTTATTATTGTTGAATATCTTATGTTGAATAATGGAAGAAAATTTGAGTAGAATGATTTCTTTGAATGGTTCTAATTATCACACTTGGAAAGGAAAAATAAAAGATCTCCTTTATGTCAAAAACTTTCATTTAGTAGTGTTTGCCTCTAAGAAGCCAGAAAAGTTGTCTGAAGAAGAATGGACTTTGTTACATCGATAAGTCTATGGTTATATAAGGCAATGGGTAGATGATAATATTTTGAAACATATTAGTGGGGAAACACATACACGGTCACTCTGGAATAAACTTGAAGAGTTGTATGCTCTGAAAACAGGAAATAATAAAATGTTTCTCATAAAACAGTTGATGACTTTAAGGTGCCAAGATGGAACTCTGTTGATAGATCACTTGAATACATTCCAAGGAATAATCAATTAGTTAGTTGGAATGGGTATCAAGTTTGATGGTGAGATTCAAGGGTTATATTTATTGGGTACGTTGCTGGACTCTTGGGAAACATTTAGAATGTCATTAAGTAACTCATCTCCAAATGGTGTAATCGACATGGATTTAGCTAAGAGCATTGTTTTGAATGAAGAAATGAGAAGAAAATCACATGGCTCTTCTCAACAGTCAGATATTTTGGTTATAGAAAGAATATGGAGGAGTAAAAGCAAAGGTTTCAAGAGCAAAGAAAAAAAGAAGAAGCAAGTCCAACAGGTTTTCTAATGTTGAGTGTCATCACTATGGCATAAAAAAGCACATCAAGAAATATTGTAGACAGTTGAAGCAGCAAAACAAGAAGAAAGACAAAAAACAAGAGGGTAATGTTTGCAAGAAAAATGATCGAGTTGCCACCGCTAGTTCATAAGACTTTCTTGTTGTTTATGATGAAGATGTTGTCAATGTTGCATGTCATGAGATCAATTGGGTTATTGATAGTGGAGCCTCCATTCATGCTACATCTCGAGAGGACTTCTTTACATTCTATACAACAGGTGACTTTGAGACAGTGA
Source organism: Hippophae tibetana (assembly GCA_037013495.1). Taxonomy (NCBI): domain Eukaryota; kingdom Viridiplantae; phylum Streptophyta; class Magnoliopsida; order Rosales; family Elaeagnaceae; genus Hippophae; species Hippophae tibetana. The sequence goes on from CM072812.1 coordinate 34,043,670, forward strand.
AGTTGGGTAATGATGGCTTGGTTAAAGTCATTGGTATTGGAGATGTGTGTTTGGAGATGAATAATGGCATGAGGCTACTTCTTATATGGGTAAACCATATTCCTAAAATTTGTTTGAATTTGATCTTTGCAGGTAAACTTGATGATGAAGGATATCGCAATACCTTTAGTAATGGTTAGTGGAAACTTATTAAAGGTGTTATGGTTGTTGCTCGTGGAAACAAGCATTCTAGTTTGTATATATTGTAAGCAAGACTCTTCAAAGGTGTTATTAATGCTATGACAGATGAGCTCATAACAGAATTAGGGCATAAGAGACTTGCTCACATGAGTGAGAAATGCTTGATATTATTGACTAAAAAGAATCTTCTTTCTAGAATGAATAATGTTTGTTTAAGAAGATGTACTCATTTTTTGGTAGGGAAGAAAAATAAAGTTTCTTTCAAGAGTTTCCCTCCTTCAAGAAAATAATACATACTTGATTTAGTACATTTAGATATATTTGGTCCTATAAAGACAAGAACTTTAGGTAGTGCTAGTTATTTTGTGACCTTCATAGATGATTGTTCAAGAAATTTATGGTTGTACATGTTGAAGAGCAAAGATCAAGTATTAGATTTGTTTAAATAGTTTCAAGCCTTAGTTGAGAGATAGACTGGGAAGAAATTGTGGTTCATTAGAACAGATAATGGGAGAGAGTATTTAGGTCCTTATGCTGAGTATTGCAAGCATAAGGGCATTTGACATCAAAAGATACCTCCTAAGACTCCTTAGTTAAATGGGTTAGCTGAGAGAATGAACATGACATTTGTTGAAAGAGTAAGATGTCTTCATTTATAGGCTCTATCGACAAGATCTTTATGGGGTGAGGCTTTTAATACAATTGTATATGTTCTTAATCTCACACCATGTGTTCCTCTTCAATTTGATGTACCAAGCAAAGTTTGGACTACCAAAGATGTTTCTTAGATCATCTTCGCATTTTTTGTTGCAAGGCATTTATGCATGTACCAAAAGATGAGAGATCTAAGCTCGATATAAAGACATGATAGTGTATCTTTATTGGTTATGGTCTGGATGAATTTGGCTATAAGTTTTATGATCCAGTTGAGAAAAAACTGGTAAGGAGTCTTGATGTTGTGTTTATAAAAGATAAAACTATACAAGATGTTGAGAAGATAGCAAAAGGAGTCCATCATTATAGCGATGATTTGATTGACTAGATCCGATTCTTTTATCAGTACAGATGGAACAAAATGTCCAAGATGACCAACAGGGTTCAGATGATGCAGATGCTCCTGATCATCAAACTACTGATCAATTGCCAGAACCAGAAATTCCACTCAAGAGGTCTACTAGAGATCGATGTCCTTCCACATGGTATGATATAGATGAGTATGTATTATTGATAGATGAGGGAGAACCTCAATGTTATGTATAAGTAATGTAAGATGGAAATAGGGAACACCGGGTTTGTGCTATGGAAGATGAGATGCAATCACACGTTTGAACTAGTAAAGTTACCTAAGGGTAAAAGAGCTCTGAAGAACAAGTGGGTCTATAGGGTGAAGAAATAATAACACAATTCACAACCACGATACAAAGCTAGACTGATTGTCAAGGGATTCAGTAAGATAAAAGGTATTGATTTTGATGATATTTTCTCTCATATTGTGAAGATGTTATCCATACGTGTTATTTTAGGTCTAGTAGCAAGTTTGGATTTAGAAATTGAGAAAATGGATGTGAAAACTACATTTCTTCATGGTGAGTTGGAGGAAGAGATTTATATGGAGTAACCAAAGGGTTTTGAGGTAAAAGAAAAAGAGGATTATGTATGTCGATTAAAGAAAAGCATCTACGGGTTGAAGCAAGCACCTAGACAATGGTATAAGAAGTTTGAGTCAGTTATGGGGGAGCATGGTTACAAGAAGAATACTTTTGATCATTGTGTTTTTGTGCAAAATTCTCTAATGATGATTTTATCATTTTATTGCTCAATATTGATAACATGTTAATTATTGGTAGAAATTCTTCAAGGAAGCTTGTAAGGAGTTGTTGTGGATGAAACAGTTCTTGAGAGAACTTGGTTTCAAGCAGCAAAAATATGTGTTGTTCTATGATAATTAGAGTTCTATTCACCTAGCGAAGAACTCGGCGTTTCATTCAAGATAAAAGCATATTGATGTGAGATATCATTAGATAAGGGATACTCTTAACAATAAGTTGCTTAAACTTGAGAAAATACATACTGATGAGAATAGATCTGACATACTGAAAAAATCAGTCTCAAGGAAAAATCTTGAAGTTTTTGTTCAATTTCTAGGATGGCGTATCCCTCCATCTTATCGGAAAAGAGAGAGATTTGTGGGGTTTTCCCTCTTGTTTGGAAGAGCCCAAAAAGGCCCATGTGGTTTCATGGCCCATGAAGAAAGAATGGACAATTTTGTCCATTTGATTGCTTCATTAATCAATCCATTTAAGGTTTGTTAAGGAATGAATTTAGGAGGCAGCAGCAATGGCAGCAACTAGCAAGAAAAACAAAGAGCAGTTTTTCAGTTTTTTTTCTCCAGTAAGCCTTCATCAAATGTTCTACTGGAAATTTTTTATGGTCCAATTTAGTTGAAATTTTGTAGGAAGGTTCATGAATCAAGACTATTCAATCTGAATGGTGGGATTTGGATTTGCCTCACCAGTTTGGGAAATATGGGCCATGAACAATGACTATAAAATTGGGTTAGATTTCTCCATTTTCTTGAAATAATTGTTAGTTTCTAAGAAGTTGTATTCTTCATGATGTTGTTGATTTTTTGCCTCTAGTTTTTTCTAGAGAGAACTTTTGTACAATTATTTCTTGATAGTAGAAGTTTTGGAGATAGAGTGTCGTGGTTCTTCCTTCCTACACCGGGAAATTTTTTACACGTAAATTGGTTGTATTGATTTTGTACATGTTTCATTTTTAGCTCTATTTATTTGTTTCTTAAAATATTCACACAAAAAGGAGAATATGTTTCATTCCATTGTTTAGAGCTTGATTAAGTTCACATTGATATTGTAATTCTCCTAACACTGCCTTGGATAACATAAAGGCTTTTTAACTTGCAGTTTTGTGGTTAGAGATTCTATGATTTTGTTTAATTCTTTACATTTTCTTTGTTGCATGAATAAATTGTGGCCTAGATATTTGATTCCTTCAACTATTCCCAAAAATTGCATAAAATCTTGTATTTGATTTTTTAAGTTAGGGAAGACATTTGAGGAATAGAAAATACAGGATTTGATAAGTTTGCTTTCTGACCTAACCAAACAAAATATTTATTAAGCACATTGTTAATGACATTTACTTTAATCATATTTGCATGACAAAATAGAATAACACCGACAACATATTAGGGATATCTCAGTATTTGAACACCAAGCTTGTAGTCCATTTTGGTCAAGAGCTTTAAATGATCATATAGAAAAAAATATTTTTTATCTTTTCTGGTTAAAACGTTTTGCACAATTCAATATTATCTTTACTGAGAATACAAGGAGTAAAAAATGATTTGACATCAACTTTTAATATTGTCCATTAGATCAAACAAATTATAATATGACTCGGATTATGCTCAAAAATACACTATATAAATGACTGATAAGAGCTAAATTATTGCATTTTTGTTATGATTTAAATGTTGATATTTGTGTGAAAATTGTGTTTATTTGATTATTTAATCCACAAATGTCATTTCACGGGTATTTCATGTTTAAAGTGCAATTTCAAGTAAAATCATGATTTTGGAGAAGTTAGGGACAAAGTACAATGATCGGGATTGAATGAAAATAAAAAGAGAACAAAATTTCAAAATTTGGAATTTCGCCGCCAGCGAAAACCTTATGGAGAAAATGTTGAAAATCATGCAGGGAGCACGGATTTTGGCCACATTATTTTGGCCGCCGGCAAAATCCAAAAACCCAAAATTTAATTTTCCAGAAATCTCGCCGCGGCGAGAATAATGTCGCCGCCGGCGAGTTTCGTCCGAAAACACATTTTTTATGTTGTTTTGTTCCAAAATTGCCCCCACAAACCCTAGATCTATATATACATTATGATGGAAAAAGAGGGGGACGGAAAAAAGAGAGCAGATCTAAGTTATTTTTGGAGGAGAAAAGGAAATTTTGGAGAGAAAGGTTGGAGAAGCTTGAAGGATCATCACCATTGTTGCTACCAAGTCTTCATCTTCAAGAGTTTTTCATCTCTTCTCCTTAGCATTTATTTTCTGCATTTTATTCAGATTGTTTGTTCATGGATTCAATTGAGAATATGTTTGTTCTTAATTTCGTTATGAACTAATTCGTTTTTGCTAAGGCTATGATGTAGTTAAATCAAGCAAATCTGATTTCTTTTGTTATTGTTATATGAATTCATTGTTTTCAAGTTGAGTATTTATTTCCATGCTTAATGCTTTTAAATTTCTGATCAAGATTTAGATGATTTGTTGCATTATATTGAGACCGAGAGGAGATGTGTAATGAATTCTTCTTGTGATAAATACCGTATGTTGAATGCGAGTTTGACACCTAATGCATAATGTATGTTGTTATTCTAGAAATTCCATAAATCGTAATGTGCTTATTTGTGATTAAATCTTCATAGAAATATAGTTAGTTTTCATAGATAAGTAATTCTAATATAACTTGAGAAAGAGTATTAGATAAGTTTGGGTTTTTCAACCATCACTTTTAGCTTTGAATCTCATATAACATGATTTGAAATCGGATTGAATTGATTTAGCGAAATCAAATGCCTTAGCGTTTTTAATCATTTGTGAACAACATTAAATTTTGTTATTTGCGTTTATTTTTATGTTAATTTGCTTTTAAAACAATTTCAACAATTCGGTTTTCAAATAAAATTAGGGTTAGTCAATTTCGGTACTTAGTAACGCCATTCCTTGTGGGTTCGATATCCGTAATTTTTGTACACTTTATTACTTGAACGATTCGTACACTTGCGAAAATAAGCATCAAGTATTTGGCGCCGTTGCCGGGGAATGGTTTGATTTTATTAATATCGATACTACCTAATCTTAGTTTTAATTTGAAGTTCATTTGCTTTATCTTTCTTTCATTTTTAATTTTGTTTATTTTGCTGTTTTATTTTATTTATCATAAAAAAAAGTAACTTTGTGTTGTTTTTGTGCTAGTTGATTTTTTTTGGTTGTAGGATTTTTGTATGAGACGTACAAGAAGCCTTAACCTTCCTCCATTTGATCACGAGATTGATAGAACATATAGGCGTCTAAATCGAGAGAGAAGGCGTTCAACCTCAGCTCCTAATAGACAATCAGCCATGGATCTACCATTTGTTGAGGAAGGTGGAATTCGTAGAGCTTTAAGGGATTATGCTGCGCCTAATGTTGCTGGGACTACTTCGGGTATAAGGAGGCCAAATATTCAAGCCAATAACTTTGAGATAAAACCATCATTTATCCAAATGGTTCAATCAAATCAGTTTGGGGGAATGTCAAAGGATGATCCAAATGCACATATTGCTTACTTTCTGGACGTGTGTGATCTTTTCAAGATAAATGGTGTGTCTGAAGATGCTATAAGATTGAGGGTTTTTCCTTTTTCACTTCAAGATAAAGCCAAGGAGTGGCTAAACTCATTACCACTGGGATCAATTACGACATGGAATGAATTGGTTCAGAAATTCTTGTCCAAGTTCTTTCCTCCGGCTAAGACAGCAAAATTGAGGAATGAAATCACATCTTTTACACAATATGACCAAGAATCATTGTATGAAGCTTGGGAAAGATTCAAAGAAATGTTGAGGAAATGCCCACATCATGGTATACCAATTTGGCTGCAAGTCTCTACATTTTATAATGGGTTGGTTTCAAACTATCGTGCAATGATTGATGCTGCAGCTGGAGGGTCTTTAATGGGAAAAACACCGGAGGATGCTCATGAGTTGTTAGAGATTATGGCAGAAAACAACAATCAGTGGCATTCAGAGCGGGTAATTGCAAAAAGACCAGCAGCAGTGCATGAAATTGATTCAGTGAATGCTTTGTCGGCTCAAGTTGTTGTTCTTTCAAGAAAGATGGATTCTTTGTCCTCCAAATTCGAATCCAAACCAACTGCACAATGTGATTTATGTGGTGGAAATCATGCTAGTATAGAGTGCCAAGTTGGAAATCCATTTGCTTCACCAAATGCTGAGCAAGCAAATTATGTTTCAAATTTCCAAAAACCTCAACATAACCCATATTCGAACACCTATAATCCAGGTTGGAGAAATCATCCAAATTTTTCATGGGGAAATAATCAAGGGGGATTCAAACCGTCATCATCTTCCTACCAACCCCAAGAGAAGAAACAAACAAATTTGGAAGAAATTTTGGGAAAGTTCATTGAGGAGACAAGAGCAAATTTCAGAAATCAAGAGGCAATCAACAGGGACATCCAAAACCAACTGGGGCAGCTTTCAAAGCAGATTGCAGAAAGGTCTCAAGGATCACTGCCTAGTGACACAATAAATCCCACAGAGCATGTAAAGGCTATCACATTGAGAAGTGGTAAAGAACTTGAGAATCAGAGGAAATCGGAGAAAAAGATGGAAGAATCTAAAGAAAAGCCATCAAGATCCCAAGATATTCAACCTTCCCCATATGCAAAATATGAGCCTCCTATCCCATATCCTCAACGATTGAATAAGAAAAAGCTTGATAATCAATTTGATAAATTTCTAGATATTTTTAAGAAATTGCATATTAACATTCCTTTTGCAGAGATGTTGGAACAAATGCCCAAGTATGCAAAATTCATGAAGGAAATTTTATCAAAGAAGAGGAGGTTGGGAGATAATGAAACTGTCATGCTAAATGAGGAGTGCAGTGCAGTTCTTCAAAGAAAACTGCCACAGAAATTGAAAGACCCAGGGAGTTTTACTATACCTTGTACTATAGGAAGTTGCAATTTTGATAAAGTCATATGTGATTTAGGAGCAAGCATTAATTTGATGCCACTTTCAGTTTTCAGGAAACTAGGCCTGGGAGAAGTGAAGCCCACTTCAATCTCTTTACAATTAGCGGATCGATCGGTGAAATATCCTCTAGGGGTAATTGAGGATGTTTTAATTAAAGTGGGGAAGTTTATTTTCCCTGTAGATTTCGTGGTGCTTGACATGGAGGAAGATAGAGAGATACCGTTGATATTGGGGAGACCGTTCCTTGCAACTGGAAGAACATTGATTGATGTTCAGCAAGGAAAGCTCATTCTACGGGTGCAAGATGAACAAGTAACTTTTGATGTTTTTGAAGAAACAAAATTTCCAAGTGATGTACATTCTTGTTTTCAAATTAACACCCTTGACGGGTTAATCTCGGAAACTCTTGAGGAGAGAACTTCATTGCTACCACTAGAAGCGTGCCTTGTGAAATCTGCAACAATTGAGGAGGAAGATGAGGGGATGAGACAATGTTATGAATTACTAGCAGCACCTAATGAACATTTATGCAGTGATGAAACATTTAAGGAGTTGGGAACAAATGAAACTCCAACCTCAGTGGTAAAGAATGGAGCCAACAAGATTGAGTTAAAGCCAATGCCATCCCATCTAAGAAAAAAAAAATCTTACGTTCACCACCGGCGAGGGCAGTTTCACCGCCGGCGGAAAGGAGATCTCTCTTTCCTTTCTTACATTGAGGACAATGTAAGGTTTTGGTTGGGGGTGCAGTAAACGGTAAATCTTTTCTTCCCTTCATTTTTATTAGTTTTGTTTGTGTTTTTTATTTGTGTTTAATTTTGATTTTCCATTTATTTTTCTGCATTTTGATTTAATTTCTTTTATTTGTTTATTGTCTTATTTCTATTTTTATTTTTATTTTATTTTATTTGCATTTTACTTATTTTAATTTGCACGTTGATGATAATAATGTGATTGTGATAACAAGTAGCTGTTAGAAGACATTAAATTTTGCTTCGGTTTAAAGAGAATTTCAAATGTTGATTTTACCTAGTTGGCGACTCTTTTGGTATGTGGTATGATTTGGTTGATTAGTCTAAATTCTTAGAGAAGTCTTATGTGCGAATTTTTCATGAATATTTTTGTGATCTCAACAAACTCTAGAACTCATTTGAAAACCTCTTGAGGCGAAATAATTTGGAATTGCATTGTTTAGGATATGATGTAGGCCATTTTTGGATTTATTGTGCCATTTTAAGCCTACCTTGTTATCCTTATATCACTAGTTACCTCTTTGAGCCTATTTAAATATATTGTTAGCCTTACTTTTCTTTCTTTTTGCCTTATATAACCTACCTTCTATTGAGCCAAATATATATATATATAATTCCTACCTTATTTGTTAAGAGCACTTAATTTTGAACACAAACTTTTCAAGAGGAATTGGAGAAATCTTCCACATATATTGGGAGAAATTGGTTGGGGGTTATGTATTTTCAAGAGCAATTGGAGTAAGGATGCAAAAAAAAAAAACAAAAAAAAAAAACAAAAAAAAAAAACAAAAACAAAAAAAGAAGAAAAGAAATCCACATATATTGGAAGAAAGTTGTTGGCTTTTCAAGAGCAATTGAGTAAAAAGAAAAAGAAATTTTTTTTTTGAGGAAGAAGTTGGTTTATCTTTGGAAAAATGGGTTATGATCGGAGGAAACAATTTGGGTTAAATGGTGTTACTCTTTTACTTAATTGGTTGTGTTTAATCTAATAAGTGCTATTATTTGTATTTTGACACTTCCCTTTCTTTCTTAACCAAATACCTAAGCCTAACATTACAAGCCTCATAAAGTCCTATTGATCCGAAGTGGTGTATTTTTCCTTCATTAGTGGAGAGAGGTTTGAAAAGTGAGCCTATGGAGTTTGAGATTTCACCTTTTTGTTTGTGGATGTTATGCATAATATTATCCGGGCATTATGGCTATTGGTTTGTGGTTTGATGGATGTTTAAGAGTCAAAAACAAAAGTGAAATTGGCATTTGAGATTTCTTAAAGCTTAGGTGACATTTAATTATTCTATATGTTGGGTGTTATTTACAATTTTTGAGACATTTGTGCAAATTATTTGTTATGTGATTTTATTGTTTTAAGTTAGGATAGTTATAGGTAAGATGTTTATGGGTATCATCACTGGAAGCCCTCACGAGACTACAACTCGTCCTACTATGGCCGCCTAGGGGTTTAAAGGCGTATTGCATACGCTTAATGCAATGTTGTAAATAGAATAAATTTCCTTTGAATTTTTCTTTTAATGTCTCCTTTTAAATTATTCATAGATCGCTTTTCTTGCTAGAGACTAGCAAGAAGCTGGTTGGGGGTTGTTGATAAGAGCTACATTATTGCATTTTTGTTATGATTTAAATGTTGATATTTGTGTAAAAATTGTGTTTATTTGATTATTTAATCCACAAATATCATTTCACGGGTATTTCGTGTTTAGAGTGCAATTTCAGGTAAAATCATGATTTTGGAGAAGTTAGGGACAAAGTACAATGATCGGGATTGAATGAAAATAAAAAGAGAACAAAATTTCAAAATTTGGAATTTCGCCGCCAGCGAGAGTATTCTCGCAGCCGGCGAAAACCTTACAGAGAAAATGTTGAAAATCATGCAGAGAGCACGAATTTTGGCCACATTATTTTGGCCGCCGGCCACATTATTTTGGCCGCCGGCCAAAATCCAAAAACCCAAAATTTAATTTTCCAGAAATCTCGCCGCGGCGAGAATAATGTCGCCGCAGGCTTCGTCCGAAAACACATTTTTTATGTTGTTTTGTTCCAAAATTGCCCCACAAACCCTAGATCTATATATACATTATGATGGAAAAAGAGGAGGACGGAAAAAAGAGAGCAGATCTAAGTTATTTTTGGAGGAGAAAAGGAAATTTTGGAGAGAAAGGTTGGAGAAGCTTGAAGGATCATCACCATTGTTGCTACCAAGTCTTCATCTTCAAGAGTTTTTCATCTCTTCTCCTTAGCATTTATTTTCTGCATTTTATTCGGATTGTTTGTTCATGGATTCAATTGAGAATATGTTTGTTCTTAATTTCGTTATGAACTAATTCGTTTTTGCTAAGGCTATGATGTAGTTAAATCAAGCAAATCTGATTTCTTTTGTTATTGTTATATGAATTCATTGTTTTCAAGTTGAGTATTTATTTCCATGCTTAATGCTTTTAAATTTCTGATCAAGATTTAGATGATTTGTTGCATTATATTGAGACCGAGAGGAGATGTGTAATGAATTCTTCTTGTGATAAATACCGTATGTTGAATGCGAGTTTGACACCTAATGCATAATGTATGTTGTTATTCTAGAAATTCCATAAATCGTAATGTGCTTATTTGTGATTAAATCTTCATAGAAATATAGTTAGTTTTCATAGATAAGTAATTCTAATATAACTTGAGAAAGAGTATTAGATAAGTTTGGGTTTTTCAACCATCACTTTTAGCTTTGAATCTCATATAACATGATTTGAAATCGGATTGAATTGATTTAGCGAAATCAAATGCCTTAGCGTTTTTAATCATTTGTGAACAACATTAAATTTTGTTATTTGCGTTTATTTTTATGTTAATTTGCTTTTAAAACAATTTCAACAATTCGGTTTTCAAATAAAATTAGGGTTAGTCAATTTCGGTACTTAGTAACGCCATTCCTTGTGGGTTCGATATCCGTAATTTTTGTACACTTTATTACTTGAACGATTCGTACACTTGCGAAAATAAGCATCAATGACGTAAGAGATCATCAAAACACAACAATTACTATAAGGTATAAATGAGATCAAAGAGCACATCAAGAACAACTTTTGGAAGAAATTTTAAAGATAACATTAGAGATTGAATATTAGGGTTACATTGGCTTCAACCTTTACCTTTCATAAGTTTTGCTTTATAGTTTTTCATGATTCAAATGATGATTCTTATAGAATCTATGTCTAGCTAATTTCATAATGTGATTGTGGAAAATTCCAAGTCCTATTTTAATTAATTTAATGTCATAATAAATTGTAGTTTCAATTCTTTACTCTGCTTGAATGTCAAAACTATATGTGTTATGGATTAGATGACCACTTAGTTTATTGCATGAATATATTTATTTCTAGTTTAAGATATTAGTATGTAATTGCTAATATTCGTATTCAAAGTACTACCATGTGGTTGTTGTCACAAGTAGGTTAAATGTAAACGTTAATTATTAGGAATGATTTTAATCTTACCTAGTTTATTTATCATATTTTTATATCATAATTAAATGAATAAATTAAATCTAGTAATTGTGTCTCTAGTTGTTCAAGATTTAGGTTTATTAACAATCGTATCATTAATTAATTACACGATAAGAAAATATTTGAAGTTTACTAAACCAAGACTTCTAAAGCTAAAGTTAAGAATTCACTATAGATTTTAAATTACTAAAGCAATTTAGAACTTTAGAAATTAATTTACATTCATAACATAATTGATTGAATTGTGAGCTAGTGGTAAAGATAGTCACATTATCACATATCTCTCAATATTTGTTGTGCAATTCACCTTTATTGTTTTATGTTATTTTCTTCACAAATAATCAAAACCCACATTTGCTAACTTTAACTAATTTACTAATGAACTAGTAGTTATGAGTAGAATTATTACCAATCCTTTAAGAGTTTGACTCTTACTTGAAACTATTTACAACAATACAATTTTAATGGAAATAAGGTTTAATATTTTGATGTGTCCTTTTGGGATATGCCAATGTTTTGGCATTGTGTCACCGGTGATTGTTCCAACAATTTTCTAATAATTACAAGTTTACTTTTAATTCTTTAAATATTTTTATTTACTAATTTTTTTAATTATCATTTTACTAATAATCTCTTTCTTGAAGTGTGAATGTAACAAGGATATAACTACAAATTGAGATCAAGAGGATCCATTGAACCACTACAAGAAGAAATGGCTAATATCAATCCAGCTCTCACGGAGTTAGTTACACCTAATTTGGAGCAACAACCCCTATACATCGTATACTCCAACTTGGAGGTATGTTTTGAACTTAAATCTTGTACTAGTTCATTTGTTATATATTTTCATAGGTTTAGTTAGAGAAGGCCTAAAAAAATCTTTGAAAGAATTCCATATAATCTACTATAGTATGAAACTAGTTAAGATCACATAAAAGAAAATAAAGGTTAAAACCTTTCCATTCTCACTAGCTAATAATGCCAATGAGTGGCTTTATTACCTCCCATCAGGTACCCTCACCACATAGGCTAATATTATTCTAATTAATTTACTAACGAATTAGTAATTAGGAGTAGAATTCTTACCAATCCTCAGTGGGTTCAACCCTTACATGAACCGAAAGCTCTTGACTATAACTTCACTAACTTGAGGTGCATCGAATAGAACCCATTGGGATGGAAAGTTGTTAGTTAGTTCCTGTTGATGAACCACCACTAGACATGCCCTTGTCGGGCAAAGGCTTGTCGCACATACCTTTGCTACACGAAACCTCTTCCACCACACCGTTATATATCCTATCCTTAACTCAATCACTAGCTCGTCACTTTCATTTGCATCTTCCTCAATACATACCCATTTTGGCCATATCTAACCATGTTTATCCATCATTATCGATAAATTTATACTATAAGAAAAAGAATTAATTTATTAGGACCAAACACTTGTGAGAATTCTTTTTCTTTAAGAAATGAAGTGATTAAGTTATTAGAATATTTAACAATAGAATTTGTATTTTATCATAAGAATTTTACAATATATAATACGTCCTTTTAATTTTTTTTATTTATAAGTAAATATTTTGTACTTTATTTTTGGTTAAATTTCTTAAATTCTTATATTTAACTTTTTGTTACATTTTATATTGTATTGGTCAATTCTAAATTAGATAAATAGATAGGAAAAATGATTTTGATTACTAAAATATAATTAAATATTTCTTAAAATAAAAAAAAATGTTTGATAAGTAGCAAATGTTGAATGTTACTTATTAAACCAAATTTGTAAGTGAGATCGATATAATAAATTAGATGTTTGACAGGTTATATTTAAAAAAATTCGAACTTAATTATTGATTTGGATAGAAACTTGTGATTATTAGTGGTTGCACCGCCCTAACCATGAGTAATTGTTTAGGAGTGTTATGTAAATATACTGAGAGAATAATAAATATTATGTTAAAGGATGAGAGAATTTTTAATATGATGTATATTTGATTACCAAGTGATAATTAAAAGTGGAGAAACAAAAGAATAGATTTTCTAAAAGAGAATTTATAAGCTTTAAGCCAATTAAATGGATAGAAAAAATGATATATCAATTAATATTATACAATGAGAGGTGTTATAAAAGTTTTGGAAAGTTAGTATCATTTATTCATTTATATTACAAAACGTGCTTTTAATTTCAAAAAAATAAAAAAATAATATTATTTTAATAATTTTTTTATTAGAATATCTTTTCACTCTCCTATGATTACAATACAATTAAAATGACAAAATTGAAATTTATATGAAATTATTTAAAAAAAAATCAATATAATAATATTTTTAACATGAAATTATTGAAATATATATTTTTGTTTTCTTAATAAATTTAAAAATAATAAATTATGTTATTTTTATTATTAAATACTTGATTGTTAATCGATTTTAATTATTTAATAAAAAATAATATTTTAATAAAAATATTATTAAAATAATATTAATTATATTTAATTAATATCTTTTTTCGTAGCTAAAAAATATATATTTTACAGTATCAAAAACTAAACACAATAAAATTTAATATAATTGATTTAACTTACACTTTTTATAATTATATATTATATAAGATATGTGATTAATAAGATTTAGATAAAGCAAGCACACTAATGTCAAATTCAAATATTTGAAGCTGGCTCTTATCCGTGCAAAATTCCAAAAAAAAGAAAAAACACGTACGTAAACAGTTAGTAAGTTTTTGAGCTCGTTCATTTTGTGCTGTAAAGATCTCGTATTTAAGATGAATTTGTTGGGCACTATGTCAATGTACTTGAAATCTGGATTTTTGTTTTCTTTTACTATGTAGTAATCAGATTAGTTGAAAACTTGTTTTTCACAACTGAGTTTCTCTAAGATTTCTCATTTTCACAAATGGGTATGTTATAGTTCCATAATGGTGTTATAATTATCAGGAGAATCACAATTTTCCTACGAATTTAATTAAGTTCTCAATACCGGAATTAAACATATTCTCTTTCTTTGTGTGAATCTTTTAGGAAACAAATAATAGAGCTCAAAATGAAAACATGCACAAAATCAACACAAACAATTTATGTGTAAAAACCTTCCCGGTGTAAGAAGGAAACAACCACGGCACTCCTCTCCAAAACTTCCACTATCAAGAAACAATTGTACAACAGTTCTCTCTAGGTAAAACTAGAGGCAAACAATCAATAACATCATCAAGAATACACTTCTTATAAACTAACAATTATTTCAAGAAACTAACAATTATTTCAAGAAAATGGAGAAATCTAACCCAATTCGTAGTCACTGTTCACTGCTCAGAATTTCTCAAACCGGTGAGCCAAATCCAAATCCCACCGCACAGATTAAGGAGTCTTGAGTCGTGAATCTGCTTGCAAATTTCAGCTTAATCGGACCACAAACGACCTTCGATCAGAGCACTTGATGAAGACTGACTGGAGAGGGAAAAACTGCACTCTTTTCTATTAGCTGCTGCCTTTGCTGCTGCAATTGTGAAAATCTCTGCAGAATCCTCTCTCATCAAACCCTAAATGGATTTATTAATGAAGCAATGAAATGACACAATTGCCCCCTTATTACTCCATGGGCTTTTAAGCCACATGGGCTTCATTTGGGCTCCTCCAAATAAGAGGAAAACCCAACAAATCTCTCCCTTTTCCGATTAGATGGAGGGATCTGCCATCCCGGCAATTGAACAAAAAACTTTAATTTTTCTCTTGACACTGCTTTTGTCAACATGTTAGATCCATTCTCATCAGTATGGATTTTCTCAAGTTCAAGCAACTTATTATTAAGAGTATCCATCATCCAATGATATCTCACATCAATATGCTTTGATCTTGAGTGAAATGCCGAGTTCTTCGCTAGGTGAATAGAACTCTGATTATCGCAGAATAACACATATTTCTGCTGCTTAAAACCAAGTTCCCCCAAGAACTGTTTCATCCACAACAACTCCTTACAGGCTTCCGTTGCTGCAATAAACTCCGCCTCTAGTGTAGAAAGTGCAACACACTTTTGCAATCTTGACTGCCAAGAGACTGCTCCACCAGAGAAAGTAATTAGATAACCTGAAGTAGACTTACGAGAATCTTCATCTCTTGCCAAATCTGAATCAGTGTATCCAACTAACACTGGTTTTCCACTTCCAAAACTAAGTGTTAACTTGGAAGTACCTCGAAGATATCTCATAATCCACTTAACTGCATCCCAATGTTCTCTTCCTGGATACGGAAGAAAACGACTAACAACTCCAACTGCATGAGCTATGTCTGGCCTCGTACACACCATTGCATACATTAAGCTTCCTACTGCTGGGGCATATGGAACCTTTTCCATATCTTTCTTCTTTTTATCTGTTGAAGGGCCTTGACTCGATCTCAACTGAAAGTGATTAGATAAAGGAGACGAAACCACTTTAGCTTTATCCATATGAAACCTTTCAAGTACCTTGTTGATGTACCGTTCCTGTGACATGTACAACTTCTTTCTTTTATTGTCTCAACAAATTCTAATACCAAGAATTTGTTTGGCTGGCCCCAAGTCCTTCATGGCAAAGGACTTACTCAACTGCTTCTTCAAATTATCAATTCTTGAAGAATTTATGCCAACAATCAACATGTCATCAACATAGAGCAATAAAATGATAAAGTCATCATCAGAGAATGTCTGCACAAAAACACAATGATCGGAAGTAGTCTTCTTGTAACCATGCTCCCCCATAACTGACTCAAACTTCTTATACCATTGTCTAGGTGCTTGCTTCAACCCGTAGAGGCTTTTCTTTAACCGACATACGTAATCCTCTTTTCCTTTAACCTCAAAACCCTCTGGATGCTCCATATAAATCTCTTCCTCCAACTCACCATGAAGAAAGGTAGTTTTCACATCCATTTGCTCAATTTCTAAATCCAAGCTTGTTGCTAGACCTAGAACAACACGTATGGAAGACATCTTCACAACAGGAGAGAAAATATCATCAAAATCAATACCTTTTCTCTGACTGAATCCCTTGACGACCAGTCTAGCTTTGTATCGTGGTTGTGAATTGTTTTCTTCTTGCTTCACCCTGTAGACTCACTTGTTCTTCAAAGCTCTCTTACCCTTAGGCAACTTTACCAGCTCAAACGTGTGATTGTCATACAGTGACTGCATCTCATCTTCCATAGCACCAACCCAGTGTGCTCTGTTTCTATCTTCCATCGCTTCTGCATAACATTAAGGTTCTCCCTCATCTGTCAATAACACATACTCATCTGTATTATACCGTGTGGAAGGACGTCGGTCTCTGGTAGACCTCCTGGGTGGAATTTCTAGTTCTGGTAACTAATCAGTAGTCTGGTGATCTGTTTCAGCTTGCATATCTACATCATCTAAACCATGTTGGTCATCTTGAACATTTTGTTCCATCTTTACTGATAAAGGAACCGGATCTAGGTCAATCAAATCATCGCTATATTGATGGACTCCTTTTTCTATCTTCTCAACATCTTGTATAGTTTGATCTTCTATAAACACAACATCACGACTCCTTACCAGTTTCTTCTCAACTGGATCATAAAATTTGTAGCCAAATTCATCCAGACCATAACCAACAAAGATACACTGTCGTGTCTTCACATCGAGCTTAGA
The DNA here is from genome assembly GCA_037013495.1 of Hippophae tibetana. Classification (NCBI taxonomy): domain Eukaryota; kingdom Viridiplantae; phylum Streptophyta; class Magnoliopsida; order Rosales; family Elaeagnaceae; genus Hippophae; species Hippophae tibetana. The sequence continues at coordinate 34,060,570 of CM072812.1, forward strand.
TCTCTCATCTTTTGGTATATGCACAAATGCCTTGCAACCAAAAACGCGAAGATGATCATAAGAAACATCTTTGCCAGTCCAAACTCTGTTTGGTACATCAAACTGAAGAGGAACACATGGTGTGAGATTAAGAACATGTACAACTGTATTCAAAGCCTCACCCCAGAAAGATCTTGGCAACTGAGCCTGCGAAAGAAGACATCTTACTCTTTCAACCAATGTCCTGTTCATTCTCTCAGCCAACCCATTTAACTGAGGAGTCTTGGGAGGTGTCTTTTGATGTCGAATGCCCTGATGCTTACAATACTCATCAAAAGGACCTGAATACTCTCCCCCATTATCTGTTCTGATGCACCGTAATTTCTTCTCAGTTTGTCTCTCAACTAAGACTTGAAACTGTTTAAACACATCTAATACTTTATCTTTGCTCTTCAAAGTGTACACCCATAACTTTCTTGAACAATCATCTATGAAGGTCACAAAATAACTGGCACCACCCAAATTTTGTCTTCATAGGACCACATACATCTGAATGTACCAAATCAAGTATGTATTGTTTTCTTGAAGGAGGGAAACTTTTGAAAGAGACTCTATTTTGCTTCCCTGCCAAACAATGAGTACATCTTCTTAAACAAACATCATTCATTTCAAAAAGAAGATTCTTTTTAGTCAATACTACCAAGCCTTTCTCACTCATGTGAGGAAGTCTCTTATGCCACAATTCTGATGTGAGCTCATCTGTCACAGCATTAATAACACCTTTAAAGAGTCTCGCCTGCAGTATATACAAACTGGAATGCTTGTTCCCACGAGAAACAACCATAGCACCTTTAGTAAGTTTCCATTGACCATTACTAAAGGTATTGCAATATCCTTCATCATCAAGTTTACCTGTAGAGATCAAGTTCAAACGAATTTCAGGAATATGTTGTACCACTCTAAGAAGTAGCCTTGTGCCATTATTCATCTCCAAACACACATCTCCAATACCAATGACTTTAATCAAGCCATCATTACCCAACTTCACTATCCCAAAGTCACATGTTGTATAGGATGTAAAGAAGTCCTCTCGAGACGTAGCATGAATGGAGGCTCCACTATCAATAACCCAACTGACCTCGTGACATGCAACATTGACAACATCTTCATTATAAACAACGAGAAAGTCTTCTGAACTAACGGTGGCAACTCGATCATTTTCCTTACCAACATCACCCTCTTGTTCTTTGTCTTTCTTCTTGTTATCTTGCTTCAACTGTCTACAATATTTCTTGATATGCCCTTTCATGCCACAGTGATGACACTCAACATTAGAAAACCTGATGGACTAACTTCTTCCTTTTTCTTTACTCTTGTAACCTCTGCTTTTACTCCTCCCTCTTCTTTCTGTAACCAAAATCTCTGACTGTTGAGAAGACCCATGTGATTTTCTTCTCATTTCTTCATTCAAAACACTACTCTTAGCCAGATCCATATTGATTACATCATTTGGAGCTGAGTTACTTAATGACATTCTAAATGTTTCCCAAGAGTCCGACAACGTACCCAATAAACACAACCCCTGAATCTCATCATCAAACTTGATACCCATTCCAGCTAACTGATTGATTATTCCTTGGAACGTATTCAAGTGATCTGTCAACGGAGTTCCATTTTGGTACCTTAAAGCCATCAACTGCTTTATAAGAAACATTTTATTATTTCCTATTTTTCGAGCATACAACTCTTCAAGTTTATTCCATAGTGACCGTGCATGTATTTCTCCACTATTATGATTCAAAACATTATCATCTACCCACTGCCTTATATATCCACAGACTTGTCGATGTAACAAAGTCCATTCTTCTTCAGACAATTTTTCTGGCTTCTCAGAGGCAAACACCGGTAAATGAAATTGTTTGACATAAAAGAGATCTTCCATTTTTCCTTTCCAAGTGTGGTAATTAGAACCATTCAAAGTAATCATTCTACTCAAATTTGCTTCCATTATTCAACACAAGAAATTCCACAATAATAAACACACCTCTGATACCACTTTATTAGGAGAATCACAATTTTCCTACGAACTTAATCAAGTTCTAAACAGCGGAATTAAAACTATTCTCCTTCTTTGTGTGAATCTTTTAAGAAACAAATAATAGAGCTCAAAATGAAAACATGCACAAAATCAACACAAGCAATTTACGTGGAAAAACCTTCCCGGTGTAGGAAGGAAACAACCACGGCATTACTCTCCAAAACTTCCACTATCAAGAAACAATTGTACAACAGTTCTCTCTAGGTAAAACTAGAGGCAAACAATCAATAACATCATCAAGAATACACTTCTTGGAAACTAACAATTATTTCAAGAAAATGGAGAAATCTAACACAATTCGTAGTCACTGTTCACTGCTCATAATTTCTCAAACCGGTGAGCCAAATCCAAATCTCACCGCACAGATTAAGGAGTCTTGAGTCGTGAACCTGGCTGCAAAATTTCAGCTTAATCGGAGCACAAACGACCTTAGATCAGAGCACTTGATGAAGACTGACTGGAGAGGGAAAAACTACACTCTTTTCTGCTAGCTGCTGTCTTGTTGCTGCAATTGTGAAAATCTCTGCAGAATCCTCTCTCATCAAACCCTAGATGGTTTTATTAATGAAGCAATGAAATGACACAATTGCCCTTTTATTACTCCATAAACTTTTACGCTACATGGTTTTCATTTGGACTCCTCCAAATAAGAGGAAAATTCAACAATAATCACTATAGCTAATATTTTGTCTATCTGGTTGAACAGTAAATGTTCAAGATGAGCTACTCAATTTAGTGAAGAAAAAGGTCCTGCAGAGTTTACTTTTATTTATTTTTTACATCAGCTGGTTGGAGCTAGCTATGTCAAAATTATGAACGTACGTAAACATTTGATTTGATTTGATGTTATCAAGGAAGAATTTATGTTGATTGTTGCGTCCGGGTATGATAAGCATGTGTAGCTACATGGAAAGTAAGGATGTGTTAGATTCAAACAAGTATTTGGTATTTTAAGAGACAAGGTTTAACCTGGTCGAAGGTTTCTACTTTCTAGACGCTGATTGAGATGTTTTTAATTAAACCTTAATATAGGAAACTGTTTGATTTCATTGTTTTTTCCGAATATAGGAAACTGTTCGTGTCAATAAAAATCAATTACTTCCATCCTTTGTTACTGCTGTTTTTAATTCAGCCAAGATTGATTCAATTTAATTGCAGTTTTCTTGAATGAATTCTATAGTTGTTGGTGAGCTTTCTTCGATTTGTATGATTTTTAACCCTTTCACATAATTTTTTCTTTTTTTTTATTTTACTTTAGAAAACTTACCTTTATTATTGGATCATAAACTTTTATTATTCATTTATTATTACTTTTAGATTATCTAAAATATTTGCAGTACTTTTAGCTTTTTTTTTTAGCCCCTGAATAAGCATCTTGGTTTTCTCAGACCCAAACTCTGTCTATTATGAATTTTTTATTGATGTGATTAGCATGGCAGCAGTTTCTTAGCATCTTTCTTCTTCTTTTTTCTTGCTTTTTTCTTTTTTTAGCTTTATGTCCATTCATAGAGAGTATCAAGCATCTTCCTTTGCTTATATCAATTATCTTTTTCACAAGCGGAGGAGTTTGGATTGTTTTTTATACCTTGAAACTTTTTTGTGTGCTTTTCCTATTAAGAATGTGAACATGATCTTCTGTTTGTTTTTTGTGTTTTTTCACTTTTATGTAGTATTATGATAGCATGTATTATAGTTACTTTAATAGCCAGCATACAAGATACAAGTTGTGAGCTTCCTAACAGATTTGTTTGCTTGGTATTTTTCATGTAACTACTTGTGTTTATTTTTTCATTCAACTATTTTATTTTATTTTTCACGATGCAGGACATAAAAGTTAACAGAATCATTTGGGATGGGCTATCAAATTATGTTATTAAACATTATTTTTTTTAGAAATTTTAGAAATGAATGTAATATACACATTCATTTTTTAAGTTTACATTCAATATAGTCTGTATACTGCTTTGTTGAAATAAATAAATAATTTTTTTTTAATCTGTACTCTTATAATTTTGTCTTTACTTTGTCCCATAATATGTTTTTCGACACAAATAGTTGTTACTATTTGGGTCACAATGTTGTATCAAAATATTTCTCCCAAAAAATTTATTAAGAAAGTTAATATGTTGTAGTGACGAATTTATTCTAAATTAAGACAAAATTATTTGTCTTAGAAAATAAATTTTAGGGACAAACCTTTAGCATGATTTTTTAAACTTTTAGTGATAAATATTATCCTTAAAATATTTTTTAGCAAGTTATATAATTGTATTCAAGAACGAATTATATTATTTAGAGATAAAACTATTTTTTCATAAATCTATTGATTTTTCAAACAAAATAGACAAAAAAATTTCCCTAATTCCCTTTTGAGACAAATTCTTGATTTTAAAGGAAAAAGTCTGATCTCAAAAAACGTATTTTGTTGTTATGATAGTAGGATACAAGGTGTTTGAACGATAGGATAATAAATAACGTAAATTTTCTAGTTGAGATAGAAAAATAAACCAAAATGAACAAATCGAAAGAAAATAATTAACTAACCAAAAACTTTGGAGACTTGCCTCTCTCTTCTACTATTTTTTCTCCACAAATTGACCTATTCAAAACTTTAAGTAACTTTTGTGGAATAAGAGAATGAGAGAGTGGAATGGCTTGTGTTTATAAGGAGATGGACGTGATGAAGCCCGTTCACATAGAATCCCATATAAGGATCACAAATCATTGGTTGCATTCATGGGCTTCGACCTAAGGTTTGAACTTCAAATTCCCCCTAAAATAAAAGAAAATATGATTTTTAAAAAACTGATTTTGACTTTGATGTAACTCTTTACTCGGGAGTTCAATTAGAAATATAGAAATACCATCGTGATAGGAAGCCATTATGCACGTTTTGAAAGGTTGGATAGAACACAAAATCCTTTGATTGGATATATAGGTAAAACATGACACAAAAGTGGACTCACGTACCAACTTTATACATGTTGAGTCATCAAATGAGCATATATGTTGGATAATCATCTAAAGGGATAAATAATCATTAAATATCTCCCTAATTTTTTATGAGATAGATTTCATAAAATTTATCTAAATGGATAAGGGATAGACATTTGATAAAATCTAATCTATGTATATATTTAACTTTTGCACTTTACACTAACTCAAATCTCATAACTGAGAACAATGATAAACATTATATTTTCTTTAATCACGTAACATAAGTTAGAATTCTTTATTCCCTACAAACTTCCATACTAATTTAAACATTGGAAGATCAAAAACCACATCATTATTATGATTCAAGATTTTAACACCAACATCATTATGATGATTCAAGATTTTAACAATTTCTTTTCATGACTATAGAATTACTTAAAAGAAAAAATATAAAATAAAATAAAACAATGATTTTTCAAATATATTAATTTATTATTTTTGAAATATGTTACTAACCATCAATATCTTCGTTGCTTTCTTAATCAAACATGGACATTTGTTGTTTCCAAGAAATAACATACCAATTTTATATTACATTAATTTAAAATATTATATTATCAATTATTTCAATTAGGATCAATAATTTGCCCTTTTTCAGCCATCTCAATTTTAATCCAATTCGTTTAAAGAACATAAAAAGCAAATGGGCAATTTAATGTTGTACTTTTCTTACCATGATAGTTAATGAGACTATTGTTTTCACGGGAAAAAAAGTTTAAATTATTGAAAATATCTAAACACATTGAATTAAAGCTTTAGCTACCAATCGCAGCAGCTATAAATACTAATACTCCAAGTGATCATATGTCCACAAAGTGTACCCTCTTCCTTAATTAGCTTCTATTGATCATCAACAACTTTCTTTTGTTTAAAAGATTCCTGAATATTAAACAACTTGCACTACTCTTGCATGGAGATTCAATCTCCACCACACGTTCCAAGATGGACACCAACTCCATCTCCAACAACAACCGTAATGAAAGATGTAAAGAGCACCCCAAGTGATTTAGAAACGCAGAGCGTTGTTTCTGATCATAGCGTGGTCTCAGTCTCACGCTCTAATAGTGATAATGTGGATCCAAATAATTTCCCATTTAGCAGTGGTTTTATTGACAAGACTCGTCCTGACCATCCTTCACAACCAACAATACTTACTAGAAGGGCACTAGACTTGGCACATGATATTACTAGTAGTCATGATCATGACCTTAATTATACTAGTTTATTTGCATCAAGTACTAGATCAATAACATCAAGATCAGATGATATTTCTTTGACATGGAAGGACCTTAGAATTACAGTCTCAAATGGGAATAATGGACAAAGAATAATTCTCAACGATCTTAATGGGTTTGCTGAAGCTGGTGAAGTTCTCGCAATCATGGGTCCTTCTGGTTGTGGCAAGTCAACCCTCTTAGACGCCTTGGCTGGTATAAATATTCATATATCTTATTTATATAAATAAACATATTAATAATTATTAGGTTCGAGGTAATCATCGAGAGAATAAAACTGATAATGAAAAATAAGATCTAAATTAAATTTTATAATACGAGTTCAAATAAACTTATATTATTTATTAAAATTATATATCATGTTATAATAAATATATAAATTTATTTATATTTTTTTTAAAGATTCATTTATATTCAAAATTGAAATTAATTATAAGTAATATATTATATATTTTACAACATAATAATTATGTATTAAAATTGAAATTAATTATAAGTAATATATTATATAAACTATTTATTTAAAATTTAAAAACAAAAATCTTATAATTATTTTATAATTTACTCTTATTATTTTAAAATAATATTACTTATTATAAAATAATTACATATTTATTATATATATATTATTTTTTCTCTTTCACACAAATATTATTTTATTAGCTCAATATTTTCTTTTTTTCATTATAAAATATATATTATTAACTTAATTTTTTTTATCATTTTTTCTTCATAATAAAATAAAAAATTATTAAAAAATAATATTTAAAATATGATCTATTTTTTTATTTGAGATACTTATTATATCCCAATATATCCTTGCAAAATTTTAAGTAGGAATGAGCAAATTAATTATGGTTTCGAGTATTCATAGTTTTCTGCACGGTTGATTCCATTTTTTCTAATAAATTTATGAGATGGAAACGATTTTGAGTATTACCCGATCATGAAGTAACAGTTTCGATATGGGTACAATTATACTAATATTTACCTCAGTTCATATTCGATATATATTATATTTAATTTATTTATTTATATATTTATTAAATTATTTTTAATTTAAATATTATTTATTATCCATCTCATTCCATCGATAAAAACTATACTCAAACAGTTTTTAGACAATTTTAAATACAAATTTTACATTTTAATTTGAGGAAAGTTATATTAAAAAATGTCCATCGATTGGATTTTTTCTCGACAAATTTTTGAGACAAAGACAATTTCGGGTATTATCTGATCATGAAGTAGCAGATTCAAAATGTGTACAATTATATTGATATTCATCATCGTTCGTATTTGATATATATTATATTTATTTATATATTTATTAAAATATTTTTAATTTCGAGTATTACTTATTACCCGTTCCGTCTCATTAATCCCGGATATAAACCGTACTCAAACGATTTTTAAACAATTTTAAATACAAACTTTACACTTTAATTTACAAACAATTATATAAAAAAATACCATACCCATTTTTGTGTACATCTTAATTTTATGTAAAGTTTTTTTTATCTAAATGAAGAAAAAGAAAAAGGAGAGAGAGGGATTCGAACCCTCAACATTTCTTTGTTTCGAATTATACTGGTTTTCAAGATTGAGTCTATCAACCACTCAATCATCTCTAGGAAAGAGAATTTCTATCTTATTTTTTTTTATATCAAATAGAACATGTCCTAAGAATTGATATAACTTCTATTTATAGAAAAAAAATATCCACTATGAATATATAGATATGATCTATCTATGTGTATATATATTCACTTATATCTTTCTAGACTTTCTTGTAAAAAACATAATATCTATTAAATAGATATTTTATATCTTACATCAATATTTGTTTTATTAATAATTTATGAAATTTCACCGTACATATGAGGAGATACAAACTCTATTGCAACACAGCCCAAACTCATAAAAAATCTTAATTATAAATATATTATAATTTAAATAAAATTATATAACTTTGATTATAAATACATTATAACCTTGGGATATATATATATATAAATAAACTTTTCAAAATCGTTTTCGTCTTCATCCTTTTTCTACGTTGCTTTTCCCTTTTCATCACAACTGATCAATTGAACATGTTTCGTACCTTAATCTGTTCAAAAACAATTCCATTTGAATCCGTGTTCGTGGTCAAAAACTATATCTTGGAGACTTTGCTTAGTTCATTGTGATCTGGCAGCTATCGCCTATCATTGACGCCATACTTATTCGAAAAATTCTATTTGTTATAATTTTAATATTATTAAAATGGATTTCTCAGTAAATTTAATATTAATGTCGGGCGCCGAGAAGTACTTTATATACTTTTAAACGTCCATAACAAAAAAATAGAAAAATAATTCGAATTAAACCACTTAAACTAATAGTAATCAAAGTTAAACACTCAATCTGCTAGCTAGTCATGGGATTTAATCTGATTTTTAATAACTACTGGTTCAAAAAACAGCAAAGAATTTAATTTTTTTTAAATAATTACATTATTTATATATTTATAATTATAATTCAAATTCTATATTTTCTAGGTACATTATATATTATTATTATTATTTAACCACAAATTTGTTTACATCTTACAGGTGATTTGTTTTACTTTCTTTTATATTTATATTTTTAAAACTTTACAATTAATTTGAAGTAAAACATACAAACCTAAATTTTTTAATTTTTTTATTGCAAAAGTAAAATTATTAAAGTTCGAATATTTAAATCCATTAAAAATGCATTATTATAAAATTATTTGAAAATACACTTCTTAATATTATAATTTTTTGTATTTATAGACTTAATTATTTTTTTATTAAAAAAGTACTCAACTTAATATCATAGAATTCTTTTTATTTAAAGTATTTAGTTTAATTTTTAATAAAATTTAAAATAAAATGTACGGATATTATATGACTTTATTTTAAAATATAATGATATATTTATTCAAAATTGTTTTAAATGTATTTTATATTTTTATATATAATATGAATAAAAAACGTTTGCTAAACAAGTTTGTGTCTGCTAATTTTTTGAAATTGACTACTTTTTAAAAAAATCAATTAACTTTTTCAGCCGTCTTAATTATTTCTCATATTCGTTTGTGGAATAAAAAACGCAAATTGACAATTTATTATTTCAGCCGTCATGCCATGATAATTAATGAGGCTGCTGCTTTTATGGGGAAACGTCTAAAAACATTGAATTAATTAAGCTTTAGCTACCAATCGCATACAGCAGCTATAAATACTATTAATACTCCAAGTGATCATACGTGAAATTAACTCACCCACTACCACGATCTCTCTTCTTGGTCCATAAACTGTGCCCTCTTCCTCAATTAACTTCTATTAAACAACTTGCTTGCATTCTTGCATGGAGATTCAATCTCCACCACACTTTCCAAGATGGGCACCAACTCCATCTCCAACAAGAGCCTTAATGAAAGATGTAAAGAGCACCCCAAGTGATAGATTTGATTTAGAAACGCAGAGCGTTGTTTCTGATCATAGCGTGGCCTCAGTCCCACACTCTAATAGTGATCATGTGGATCCAAATAATTTCCCATTTAGCAGTGGTTTTATTGACAAGACTCGTCCTGATCATCCTTCACAACCAACAATACTTACTAGAAGAACACTAGACTTGGCACATAATATTACTAGTAGTCATGAACATGACCTTAACTATACTAGTTTATTTGCATCGAGTACTAGATCAATAACATCAAGATCAGATGGTATTTCTTTGACATGGAAGGACCTTAGAATTACAGTGTCAAATGGGAATAACGGACAAAGAACAATTCTCAACGATGTTACTGGGTTTGCTGAAGCTGGTGAAGTTCTCGCAATCATGGGTCCTTCTGGTTGTGGCAAGTCAACCCTCTTAGACGCCTTGGCTGGTACAAATATTCATACATCTTATTTATATAAATAAACATATTAATAATTATTAGGTTGGAGGTAATCATCGAGAGAATAAAATTTATAATGAAAAAATGAGATATAAATTAAATATATTTTTCATTTTTTTAAAATAATATATCATAATTTAATATATATAAAAATATACTTATATTTTAAATATTTTTATAAATTTAATTACATTTATAATCATATTAATCATAAATAATGTATTAAATATTAAATATTTTATTTTAATTTATATTTTTTATTCTAGTAAGATATTAATAATTTTTTTTATAAAAATTATTTATATAAAATTTAAAATCTTATAATTATTTTATAATTTATTCTTATTATTTTAAAATAATTTATAACAAAATTTTATAAATATTTTTATTATAAAATAATTAGCAATTTTAAAGTAGTTTTTAAAAAAAATCTATCAATATATTTATTATAAAATAATTACATATTTATTTGTTATATATATATATATATTATTTTTTATGTTTCACATAAATATTATTTATAATTTTATTATTTATTAGTTCAAAATTTTCTTTTTTTATTATAAAATATTTATTATTAACTTAATTTTTTTATAATTTTTATAATAAAATAAAAAAATTATTAAAAAATAATATTTAAAATATGATCTATTATTTTTTATTTGAATATCTTCGTTGTATCCCAATATATCCTTGCAAAATTTTAAGTAAAAATGGGCAAATTAATCACGATTTCGAATATACATAGTTTTCTTTATTGTTAGTTTGATTTTTTTTTAATAAATTTTTAGATTGAAGACGGTTTGGGATATTACCTTATCATGAAATAATAGTTTTGAAACGGTTATAATTATAATGATATTTGTTATTGTTTGTATCTATTATATATTATATTTATTTAATTAATTAATATATTTATTAAAATATTTTAAATTTTAGATATTATTTATTACCCGTAAACGAATAAAAACGGTACCCAAATGATTTTAGGATAGTTTTAAATACGGATTTTACGCTTTAATTTGAAGAGATTTATATCAAAAAATATCCCTACCCTATTTCTTGTTCATCTTAATTTTAAGTAAAACTATTTTTTTTTTTGTCTAAATTTTTTCTTATTTTATCTGAGTAACTTATATCTTCCAGACTCTCTTGTCCAACGCATGATATCGATTAAAGAGATATTTTCTATCTTACATCAATCCTTGCTTTATTAATGATTTATGAAATTCTATTGCAACACAACCCAAACTCATTATTAAGGTGTGCAAAAAATCCAATCAATCTGATCTGATCCGTTGATTTTTCATTTAATTCGATCCAATCCGATGGTCGGATCGGATGAAATTTTTTTCCATCCGTTAAGTGCGGATCGGATGACGAATTTCACTACGATTCATCCAATCCGATCCGACCGAAATTAATTATATATTTATTAAATTAAATATACATATATATTTATTTAATTTTTTAATATTTTTTTAAGTCAAATAATTTTATGTTATGATTTATGTAAAAATTTAAAAAAATTATTTAAAAATACAAAAATAAAGTTAATTAAATTTATTGGTCAGATTGATCGGATGTCATCCGAATAGTTTACGGATCGGATTGAGCGAATGTAAATGGTGATCGGATCGAATCGGATTGAGCGGATGTAAGTGTTGATCGGATCAGATCGGATCAGATCGGATGACAATAAAATCAATGCTAATTACCAATCTTAATTATAAATATATTTTAATTTAAATATAATTATATAACTTTTATTATAAATACATTATAATCAGATAATTCGTACCTTAATCTGTTCACAAACAATTCCATTTGAATCCGTGTTCGTGGTCAAAAACTATATCTTGGAGACTTTGCTTAATTCATTGTGATCTGGCAGCTATCGCCTATCATTGACGCCATACTTATTCGAAAAATTCTATTTTTTATAAATTTAATATTATTAAAATGGATTTCTCAGTAAATTTAATATTAATGTCGTGCCCCGAGAAGTACTTTATATACTTTTAAACGTCCATAACAAAAATTTAGAAAAATAATTAGAATTAAACCACTTAAACTAATAGTAATCAAAGTTAAACACTCAATCTGCTAGCTAGTCAAGGGATTTAATCTGATTTTTAATAAATACTGGTTCAAAAAACCAGCAAAGAATTTATTTTTTTATAATAATTACATTATTTATATATCTATAATTATAATTCAAATTCTATATTTTCTAGTTACATGCATTATATATTATTTATTGAACCACAAACTTAATTGTTTACATCTTACACGTGATTTGTTTTACTTTCTTTTATATTTATATTTTTAAAATTTTACAATTAAATTGAAGTATAACATACAAACCTAAAATTTTTAATTTCTTTATGGTGAAAGTAGAATTATCAAAGTTCAAATATTTAAATAAATTAAAAATGTATTATTATAAAATTACTTGAAAATACACTTTTTAATATTACAATTTTATTTATTTATAAACTTAAATTATTTTTTATTAAAAAATTATGTAAGATATTATAGAATTATTTTCATTTAAGGTGTTTAGTTTAATTTTAAATAAAATATACGGATATTATATGATTTTATTTTAAAATATAATGATATATTTATTCACAATTGTTTTAAATATAATTTATATATAATATAAATAAGTAAATGTCTATTAATTTTTTAAAATTGAGCAATTAAATCTAATAAAGTTTTATGATAGTTTGGTTTACTAGCTTTAAAAATTGTTACCACATATCTAAATAATTAAATTTTATGTTTTTATTTTAAATTGCTTCAATAATTATTATTATTAAAACTTTATTTATTAAATATAGCTAAAAATAAAAGAATCAAAATTAAAAATTAAAAACTTAAAAATTGATTATTTAAATATATAATATTATTTTTAAAAAATTATTATATTTATATATTTTAATTATAATAATTAGTGAATTGTTGAGATATATATTAATAAATTATATATATATATATATATAAAGGTGATATAAGCATATAACTAAAAAAAAGATTTTACTAGACTGTCAAAAAGACAATAAATATGAGGTTATTAATTTTTTAAATTATTTTGTTTATGTTATTAAAACTTTTTATTTACATAATTTTTATAAAGAATATTTAAATTATTTTATTTTTAAAATTAAGATATTTTAATTACATAATTTTATAATAAATAAAAAGTATTTTAAAAATTATGTGATAATTTACCATGAATATTTATCTTTATGAATGCATAAAAAAAATAAAAGGCTGCACGACCAAGGTTGTTTTTCTTTTTTAATCTTTATGTTAAACAAAATATTCTAAATATTTATCTAGATTCTAAACAAAATTCACTGATAGTACGACCAAGGTTGTCTTTTTTAACAAGAGAGATTGAAAAACGATAGCTTAAAGGTATTTTAATTAATATATTAATAATTTATATTATTAAAAAAATAATTTAAATATTTTAATTTAAATATTGATATATTTTTTATTTTTTTATAATAATAATTAATTTTTTTACTCGAAATATTATTTTGACTTTTTAGTAAAGTATTTTTATTTTTTTAATAAAAATTCAAAAATAATTTTTTTATTAAAACTTAGGTCACACTTGTTACTAAAAGTTACGAAAACTAAAAATTTAATTTTTGTATTTAAAAAATAAATAACATAAAGAAGTATTAAAAATTATAATATTTAAAAAATTTCATTAGGATGTGATGAAAATATTTTTTATTATTAATTGATAGGGATAAAAATGAAAATATTTTTTATAAACAATTAACTAAAAATATTTTCTATTACTAATAATGTTTGAAAACAACACTTCTAAAAATTAACAATTTTTTTTCCTTTTTTTAACACTAATTAATTATCAAAAAGAAAAAAAATACTTCATAAAAATACCAAAAATGTATTTTGGGTAAAAAAATTATTATTATTCAAAAAAATAGAAATAACACAGATAATTGAATTAGAATATTAAGATGGAATATTTTAATAACATATGATTTTTGGGAACCAATGTATTAGCTGAGTACATGTAGGGTACAGACCAAAAAAATTAGTCTATTTATTATAAATTTTAATAAATTATAAGTGATTTAATCTAATATTATTGATATATAAAATCAGATTTATATAATTGTATTCAATATAAATTATTATATTAATTAGAATTATAATATATATATATAATTTATTTACGCTGATATTTTAATTATTAATCTCAAAGGATAATTTTAATATTTTAAATGTTAATAATTTATAATTATTTGATACTTGGTAATTTTATCCAAATGTTTTTACTTATGTATAATATAAATATAATGGTTTTTTAAAATCAAATTTTATGTTGCCTTTTGGTATTTCACTGAAGAGAGATTTTTGTATAAACCGATTGCATTAGTACATAATGAGACATATCAATGGCCGTATTTAAAATAAGAAGGAAAGTGTATATATGCCTTTTGGTATTTCACATATCTTATTATAATCTTCAAATACTGACATTGACAATACATGAGATGAGATATAGGAGCATATTTAAAATGATGATGAGATTAAATAACAAAAAAAAAAGTTAAATTAATTGGCAGACAATAATAATGAATTAAATTATTGCAGGAAGACTAGGTTCAAACAGACAACAGACAGGAGAGATTCTAATCAATGGCCGAAAAGAGACGCTTGCTTATGGAACCTCGGTAAGTCAACATGTTGGAATACAATGCTTTTTCTTATACTAAGTAATTCATTTCGATTAATACATTATATTAAAAGTAATATTATATATTCATTTAAAGATAAAATATATTATTTTAATTATCTTTATTAAAATATTATTTTTAAAATAATATAAAAGTATAAAAAATGTTAAAATAATATAATTTATCATAATTAAATAAAATGATTAAATAACATAATTTATAATTTAAATGATTAAATAATACAAATCACCTCTATTATACTTTTATTTCTTATTTATTTTAGTGTTAAAATTAAAAATAATAATCTCATGACTAGGCATACGTGACTCAAGATGATACACTAATGACAACACTAACAGTAAAAGAAGCAGTATACTACTCAGCAGAGCTTCAATTGCCAGACTCAATGTCAATATCAGAAAAGAAAGAAAGAGCAGATTTGACAATAAGAGAAATGGGTCTTCAAGACTCAATGGACACAAGAATTGGAGGTTGGAGTGTCAAAGGTCTGAGTGGTGGTCAAAAAAGAAGAGTCAGCATTTGCATTGAAATCTTAACACGCCCCAAGCTTCTCTTCCTTGATGAACCTACAAGTGGTCTTGACAGTGCAGCTTCTTTTCATGTCATGAATAGAATTGTCAAAATTGCTCGTATGGATGGAAGAACAGTTATTGCTTCAATTCATCAACCTAGTAGTGAAGTTTTTGAGCTCTTTCAAAATCTCTGTCTTCTCTCCTCTGGTATAACCGTCTATTTTGGACCCGTTTCCATCGCAGAACAGGTATATATATATATATATATATATTACTTTAGCCTTACTACTAGGTTGATAAATTAGTAATTTAGCCTTACTTTTATATTAAATAACCATTTTGTTGGTGATAAGATTCACTTATCTCGAAACACAAAGTACATTTTGATCTTAAAAAAATTAACCATTTTGCTGCAGTTTTTTGCTTCCTGTGGATTCCCATGTTCAACTTTGAGAAACCCATCTGATCACTATCTTAGAACTATCAACAAAGACTTTGATGCAGTAAGTGATCTCTGTTTTCATAATAAATTCTATCAATCTACTTTTTTTATAAATTGATTTTTAGCTATAGCTGGTAAGTATTATCAGTAGACAGTGTTGATCAGCTTAATCGCTGAATCTCTAGTAATGTTTACAAAGTTGTTAATGTTATTTTTGATATATTAGGACTTGGAGCAAGGGCTTGATGGTATGACGAATGCTGAAGAAGCCATTAACATTCTCATAAAGTCCTACAAGTCTTCTCATATTTGTCAGCAAGTTTGGCAGAGAGTATCAGAGATAAACCAAAGGGTAAATTAATCCTAAATTTCATTTAGAAATTTAAAAAGTTGGTGAAAATTAAACGAAGTAGCTAATTTGGTTGATTTGTTGTATAGAAAGGAGCAACTATGGAGAAGAAGGGTAGTCAAGCAAGCTTCATAACTCAAAGCTTTGTTCTCACTAGGAGATCGTTTGTGAACATGTATCGTGATCTGGGCTATTACTGGCTTCGCCTTGCTATTTATATTGCCTTGTGTTTATGTGTTGGCACTATCTTTTATGACATTGGCTCCGATTATGGTTCAATTCAGGTTGTAATTACTTGCTCACAAAATCCTTTGTTATTTTTTACCGGAAGTGTGACTATAAATGCTATATATTTATTCTAAAACTATTACTTAGATTTTATATTTATTTTTTATAATAATTAGTTATATTATTATGAAAAAATAACTATACAAAAATAAATAACTATTTTTGCTCGAACTTCAAATTTTACCTAGTTAATTCTGTATTTCACATTTTGCTCGAACTTCAAATTTTATTAAAAGAAAAAAATCACAAAATTTTAATTTAATGGAGAAAACCCTCTGGTAATAATTAAAACATTTTCATATCTATCTTGATCAGATTTTTGAGCGAGAAAGACTAAATGGGCATTATGGTGTTACTGCATTTGTGTTGGGAAACACATTTTCTTCATCCCCTTACTTGTTGCTCATATCTTTGATTCCTGGAGTAATAGCATATTTCCTTGTTGGGCTTCAAAAGAACTTCGAGCACTTTGCCTACTTTGCTTTGGTGCTATTTGCGACCATGATGCTAGTTGAGAGCTTAATGATGATTGTAGCAAGTATAGTTCCAGATTTTCTTATGGGAATCATAACTGGAGCTGGAATTCAAGGGGTAATGATGTTAAATGGAGGTTTCTTTCGCTTACCAAATGATCTTCCTAAGCCTTTTTGGAGATACCCAATGTACTACATTGCATTCCATAAGTATTCTTATCAAGGATTCTACAAGAATGAGTTTGAAGGATTGACATTCCCTAATAATCAAGCTGGAGGGTCACAGACTATTACAGGCGAAGAAATATTAAGTAGTATTTGGCAAGTTGAGATGGGTTATTCCAAGTGGGTTGATCTCGCTATCTTGTTTGGAATGGTCATTGTTTATAGAAGCATGTTTTTGGGAATTTTAAAGACTCTGGAGAAAGCTAAACCTGTTATTATGGCTTTTGGTTCTTCTTTTCCCAAGCATGACAATCAGTTAGTAGAAACCTAAAAATCCACTCATTTCTTCACACACAAAAGTTTCCTATGGATGGACCTAAAAGCAAAATAAAGGAAACTTTGTGTGCTTTTTTAGTTCTACACTAATACAAGCAAATTTACAAGTTTTGTGGTATACAATGTACTATTTTAGGCGGTTATATTTTTCAACTGTGGTTGAAATAATTACCTCGATTTTTTTAACGGGATATTATATTATATAATATTATATTAAATTACACTAGTGGCGTTTCATTTTAATATTACATTTGTTAAGATAAAGAAATAAATTATAAAAATAAAAATTGTTAATTTAGCTAGCCAAATTTTAACCACAATATACATATTTTTTATTTAATGTATTTGTCAAATATAATTGTACTTAGTATTTTTATTTTCTTCTCCTTCCACGTGGAACCTACAATTTATACACTTTAAGGAACAAAAGTTTTGATACTATTATTATAAGAAAAATACTAGATGAAGCAATTGGTAGTTCATATCAGATGTTATTGTTACCTTTGGCTTTTATTTTTAACAAACCTTTTACCATTGCCCAATTATCATACAAGTCAACAAAGAAAGCACCTTTCACCAAGTCACTTTTCAATTCTTTTAGGCTTGTGCCATGATCTTTCATGTGAAAAGGTAATTACTCAAACTTAGCACAACATGTAAATGAAATTACAGCTTTTAAGGTATGCTTAAAAATTTGAAAAATTGTTTATAGATTGAAATATTGGAATAAACATGTGTTTGGTTTATGTCATGAAAGAATTATAGAATTTGAAATAAAACTAAGAAACATTCAGCAAGGAAGCTTTGACACTTTAGCACAAAACAAATGTCTCCAAATATCAAAAGAAACTCAATGAACAAATAATTAGACAAGAATAGATTTCAAAACAAAAATTAAGAAAAATTTAGATAAAAGAGGGGACCGAAACACCAAATTATTTAACCTTTCGAATCTCTTTAGAAGGAGAACACAATTTGGTCTATTTAGATTGAAAGAGGAATTTGAATACATGGGAGAAAAGAATTAGGAAATTTTATTTGCGACCATTTTCAAAATACTTTTCATTCAATCAATTAGGATTTCTCTCGATTAGACACTATGTTCTCACCTTGCCTAGAAAATGGGGAAAATGAAATGTTATGCAAAATTCCATATATAGGAAAAATCAAGAAAGGTTTATGTAGTCTTCATAGTATGAAAGTATATGGCTTAGATGGAATGTCAGCAAGTTTTTTTAACAAAAAAAAATTGGGATATGATTTGTTTGTATATTGTCAATTATGTTCAGAAATATTTTGTAACAAGAACTCTTCTACCTGAAATTAATGAAAATATGATCATCTTGCTATGAAAATATGATCATCTTGCTATGAAAATGAAATAAAAATGAACTCTCCTACCTTAATCTCCCATTTTAGACCAATCAATCTATGCAATGTCACCTATAAAATTGTATCAAAAATTTGGTCAATAAAATGGGCCTTTTTTAAAAAAACTTTGTACCTGGTACATGGATTTTTGAAGACACAATACCCACACAAGAATTGATCCATGGTATGAAAAAGAAGAAAGGAAAGGGATCTCTAACGGAGATGAAATTTGATTTGAATAAAACTCATGATAAAATAGAATGTGGCTTTATAATTTAAGTCATGAAAATATTGAGATTTTTAGAACGGTTTTTTCACCACAAGCACACCTCGTCAAATTAATTCACTATATCTCTATGAGAATTAAATTCACCGAAATTCATTACGTTTTAAGTTTTCAAATGGCCACACATACAATTAGGGTATATTCCTATCCTTCATCATACATGTCATTCTATTTACGAGCAATATACACACGAATGCCTCTTCCAAGTTTATTCATGTGCCACGGATCGTTTCGATAAGATTCGTAAATAATCAAAAAGCATTAAACACAAAATAGAACGAACAAATCGAACGTCTTATAAATCTATCAAAAATAATTAAAATAAAAGCATCATAAATTTAGATCAAATGCAACCCTAGAAAAATTAAATTACTTCATAAAATTAAAATAAAAATTACCACACCTACAGAAAATTAAGATGAAGAAGAAGGCAAATTAAAACAACACTTAGAACAAATTTTTGCCACACGCAGAACACAACAAAAGCCAAAAAATGGCTTCTGCGTATTCTGCTGTCCAAAACCGAGCACCCCAAAAATTACAAACTTACAAAAACTTCTTAAAACTATCATCTTATCTCCTATTTATACCCAAAAATAATACATCTAAAATATTACATTTTCTATTTTATTTTTAAATAAAACGCGTAATAATTTTTTATCGAAAAATTAAATAACGCGTATCGAAAATTGGATCGAAAAATATTAAACAAATTCACGCGTGAGACAGGCGCCGATTCAGCCTTTTTTAATTTCTTTATGCGTGCCACGTGTCAGCGTCTGATTCGCTGAAACGAATTAACGCGGACACGTGGCAGTTTCTGATTGGATGCAGGAAACGTGCCACGATGGTTTGTCGCCCAGGGAGTAACGGCTACACGCGGCGCGATCCTGCGCTTTCGCGCGCATCGTAACTTGCCACGTGTCATTACATGATTGGCTGAAAAATAGAGTGTGACACGTGGCATCTTCTGATTTGAGGAAGCAATCAGAGTGAACACGTGGCAGCTTATTATTGGGCGGTAATCCGGACACATGAAGACCGCGTCGCACAGGATTTTTACACGGGTGGCTCGGTGCGCGACAGCTGGGATGGACGCGATTCAATCTGGACCGTTCAAGAGATCCAACGGTCAGCGATGGCCTCGGGGGAATCTGCGCAGCCGACATGTGGGGCCCACTCTGACGCCGGCCTGCGCGACACATGGGACCCACTGGCACGCCGAGCCGCGCGAAGAATCCACACGCGATTTTGCCTCGTCTGGTTGTACTCGCCAAATCTGGACCGTTGAATTGATAATCGAACGGTGCGTGATGAACGTCGTGATTTGGACGAGTGCGATTCTTTTCCTGCGCAGAAAATTCAAACTTTTATTAATTATATTTTGACCCACAAATTTAATCCAAATTACATTTTGCACTTTCTTATATTACAGTTAAGCCCTTTGCTAATTTTAAATTAAATTTTTAAACTTTTAATAATTATAATTAAGCCCAAATTTAATTTAAATTATATTTTCAATTTTTATAAATTGTAATTAAGATACTATATTATCATAAATTATATTTGTGGACAGAAATATGAAATTAAGTACATTATCGATACAAATTATTTAATTTTATTAAAAATGTATTTTTAGCACATAAAAGGAAAATATTAATTTATTTAACAAAAATTAACTAAATATTAATAGAACATAGCAATTATCATTAATAAAATTGATGAAAATAACTGTATAAAATACAGTTATCAGAGGGCTAAAGAGACTAAAATCTAAACTCTTCTAGACATTTTGAACAATTACAACATGATGTTAGGTCAGCCTCCTAATTTGTCAAAGTCTAGGATTTTATTTTCTAACATTGTTAATGAAAATATGAAAAGTAATATAGTAAACCTTTTAAACATTCAAGAGACAAACAAAAATATAACTTATCTAGGAAACCTTATGTTCATCCAACAAAATAAAACCAACTAGTTCAAAAAAATATTTGCTTCATTAGCTAGTAAAATTGACGGTCGAAAAACAAAACTCTTATTAAGTGTAGGTAAGGCTACCTTGGTGAGATCATTGTTGCAATCTATACCAATGTATACCATGAGTTCTTTCATATTATTAAAATCAATTTTTAAGAAAACAGGTTTAATGTGAATTATGTTATGATTTGAAAGTTTCAATTATTGATTTCCTGATGTGCTTAATTTTATATTTAAGTATCAAAGCATGCTAATTCTTGAATTAAGTATACAATTAGTTTGATGTTTAGTTTTGTTTATTATTAGATTATTAATTTAATATAAAATTACTAATTTTTTATTTGAAGTAATAAGTTGTAATTTTTATTACAATTGGAGTTAAATAATTAGGATAAATTTTTTAATGATATCAAATTTATTTATTATTTTTTTAATTATAATGCAAAAAAAATAAATTAAATATAGTAATCATAATTTTAAGTTGTTCAAGAGTTAGATTGATTAATAATTGAATTATTAGTTAATAAAAAAGTAAGGAAAAATATAAAATTTTAGGGGACATTAAATTCCTAAAATAGAAATTGAAAAAAACACAAAAAAAAAATTATATATAAATTTAGGATTTGGAAGATGTATATATCATAACATGATAAATTTAATTATAATTTAGTGGCGAGAATAATGCCATAATCACATGTTTTTTATTAATCTAAAAATTTGTAATTTTTGTTATGTTATTATTCTTTTATATTCTTTTATTTTTTTGCAAAACTATTTACAAAAATCCTTTGTTTTATTTGTTTCATTTTAAGATTTGATTTTTAAACTAGTTATTAATAATTAATTTTTTCACTAGTTTGCAAATATTGACCCCTCTTTTTAGAAAATAAAATTTTATTAAAAAATCAAAATATATAATCTAGATAAGAAAGTGTCAATCCAAATATATTAATAATTAAAATTATTAAATCAAAACTAAAAGTCTTCTTAAATACACGGAGAAACCTTTAAGATTTTATATTTCATTATTCCAAATGGTATATTAATCGTTATTAAAAACATTTGATATTATATTGTAATTCTCATGATCTTAGACACTTCAAATCTAAATAAAAAATTTAATTGATAATAAAATACAAACTTTATGACATAAATCATTATAAATAAATACTTAGATGAGAAAAGTTCATCTAGGAGCCATATCTTGGTGAAAAAACAACACAAATATATTTTTATTTCAAAATAACTAATAAAAAAGAGAAATATAAACAAAACAAACCTTCTTGGAGCTTTTAAAGAAAAAGTTTCTCTCTCTCAAAAAGCAAAATAACTTCTCAAAGACTTCGAGATTTTGATAATTATCTTTATTTGTAATTATATTTATAACGATATAATTTATTTATTTTTTAAATAAAAAATAAATTTAAATATTTGATAATCTAATTTAGACAATTCATTCCGCTTCTAGAGTTACTTAGTTAATATATTGATACCTTTTTATGTTTCATGTTATTAAAATATTCTATTTTGATATAATAATTTAAATATTGATATTCCTTTTAGTTATTTTAATAGTATTTGATTCTTCTTTGTTGTTAAAATTTGGTGAGTCCTATATGATAAATTAGATAAAGATATTTATGAAAATTTAAGAAAAATAAAAACACAATAAAAAACTATGATTATATTTCCTACAAGATATAAAAATTAAAAAATAAAGTAATACATATTTATAGTCATCACAATAAAAATGCAAGAATTAAAATTTTTAGTTTCATAATTATTTAAAATTTCATCTAATTATTTTTAAATGAAGTTTTCATTAATAAAAAATTGTGATAATATTATCACTCAAATTATAATATTAAGTATTTTTTTTTTCTAGTTTCATTTTGTAAAATGTTTTAATTTGAGACGATAATAACAATGTCTTAACATACATAAATAAACAATAAATTTAAAGAATTCTAATTATTATTGTATAGGGTTTATAGTTACTATACTGTTCTTTTTCATGATCATGATATTAAAATATTTTATTTTATTATCTCAATTTAATTATTGATATTTTTTAGTAATTAATTTTTTTGCTATTGTTTCTTTTTTTTTTAAATTCTTACCTGTGTCTCTATCCAAGACACATGTAGTTAATTTTGATTAAAATAAAGTTAATATTTTGATAAAAAAAGATATTAATATTTAAATATCATCACGTAAGAAAAATATGAATATATTAAGTAAAATATCTCTAAATACCAAATCATAACTCATATATAAGAATAGTGATATTGTGGGCCACATATATGTACTTGTGGAACCTACATGAATTTATATAACATCTATTTTGCTTTTGAGTAGTGATGCACCATTTGAAAAGAAGGAGAAGAAAAAAATAAAAATAATGATGCATCAGAATGGTATCAGATGTGGTTTTACTTGTACCAATCAATAGGTGATAAGTGATACGAGTAAAAATGCTTGAGCTGCTTGGCGCAACACACACGATAGGAGAGGCTCAGAAGAGGATCCCAACGACACAAAACGCAACGCTCGTGAGCAACGGTTGGGCACATATGGTTACAGAACTGGGCATAGAAGAGGGGACCGCAGATGGCGTGAGAAGGTAGGTGAGAAGAAAGGAATGAAGGACCACCAATTCAGTTAGGATTTTAGAATTAGTTAGAATATTTTCATGCAATTCCATCCATGTATGGCTATATATAAAGCCACAAGAATTCAGCAAGAAAGCAAGAAATATTATACAATTTATCTCTCTTTCTCAGCTTCTCTTCTTCCCCTATCTCTCTGAAATTTCTGCTTATATCAATGGTATCAAAGCCGGTTCCAACCATGGACAACCGGAATCGATCAAGCACAGAGACCTCTAATGAGGAATCTGATTCCTTTGTGCCATCTAGGTTCGATACAGAGAGATTCAACGTCATTCTACAGGCGTTGCAAGATTAGGTGATAGCTATGCGAGCTCTTCATGCCTCTCATAACACACCTCTGAATCCAAACTCATACCCGAATCTGAATCAAACCCTTACCCAGTAACAATTGTTCAATTTGGGATTTCTAACTTCAAGAACACAGTTCGAATGTTCTCTACATCTTCAGAAAAGTTTGAACACCAATCATCACCTTCACCTAAACCCCACCCTCGTGCCTCACCTGAGATTGACGAGAAATTTGTAACTCAACCCACTGGTTCCCTCGCGATGAGAGAACCCCAACCCATAGAAATCAGAGGCAGTAAGAACTGTATTTTTGGAATACAAAAAGAGAAGACGATGACTTGTTTAGAACCCAAATGGAGCTTTGGTGGGTCACTACCAACTGGGCTCCCAAAATTAGCCCGTATACTTGCCCATAAAGCGAGTCCATATCGTGAAGATATCCTTCCACCTTCAACTGGGCTCCCTCACAATGGGTTTGGTCTCAAGCCTTTAGACGAGTCTTTATACCCGACCCACGAAGAAATGGTTACTCCGTATGAAAAGGTTAATTGTGAGAAACTCTATCGTGTGAAATGCCTAGATCATTAGGATGCCAGTCGCGCAAAATTTTTCATGTGGAGGTGCTCACAGAGGTGGTTGGAAAACTGCTGGAAATAAGGGTCGATGAGGTCATATGTTTGATCTCGGTAAGATATAGCAACGATGGCATGGTAGGACTAAGTAGAAACGATACATTCTTGCATCAATTAGGGTTGCTTCTGGTAATTCATCTGTGGTTATGACGCATGATCGAAGTCTTGAGGTTGTTCTAGAAGGAACCCTTTTCATTCTGGAGTCAACTGAATGTGATCTGAAAACTCGAGCAACGATTAGAACTTGGAAGCATCCCAGAGTTTTCTCTGAAGTTGAGGAGATCTCCATCTCACCATGCCTTCCTAATTAGCCTATGATTAAAGCTAAGATAACACTGCATAGAGGTAACATCATTACCCTAACTCCTTCTATGAGAAGAAGGTGTTCTTCATGAACATTAACTCTCTCTGCTATGAAGAAAAAATTTCCAGCTTAGGTTCCTTGGTCATTAGGTTCCCTTGTTCTTCCATCAAGGAGTTTTCTCTGGTTATACTGGTTATACTTGCTTGCTCTAAAAAAGTTGGAAGCCTTGCCGTTGTGAACAGAGGGAAGGTTTCAAAATGAGTTGTAGATTCTAGGTGGATTAAGATCATCATTTTTGGTGACCATTTTGGGTTATTATGTTGAAAAGAGTAATAGAATCCCTATTTATGAGTATAGACCCAACACGAGTCTTCAATAATCACTTTCTAGAGATGGAAATTTGAGTTTCGATAGGGAAAAGGGAAATGATCATGGAAGAATGTCATTACTTTTATATAAGGCCCATAGGTGGAAATTCTTAAGGCAACTTTCAAAGGGTCAAGTTGGAAGGTTATATCACTATGAGGGTTTTTGTAAACTAAAACAGATGGATCTCAAGCTTAAGGGTTGCAGAGGTACTTCAATCAAGAAAGTTGTTGTTCAAAAAACCAAATCTTACTCTGCCACTAAGATTATTATAATAACCAATATGAGCCATCATAAGAATTTTTCATTAACCTCTGTTGCCAAGTACTGTGATAAGAAGCTACCAAATGATTGTGGAGTTCTTGGGGGTGAAAGACATGAAAGTTGTCTTCAAGAGAGATGGCTCTTTTATAAGCGATTGTTAGCCTCAAGAAGTTCAAGATCGTCCCAGAAATGGTTTCTTTGATACTTTTAGCTTTACATTAAAGAAATCATTCAAGGTTCCAAGCAATGGCAATGTGGTCTTGAAGGAAAAAATTCAAAGTCGGAGTCATAGCCACTCTTTGGAGCAATGTTTTTCCAAAATAACTTTGGATAGTGGACAAGAAAGTAGTGTTCAAAAGAACTACTCAATATGTACACCGGTTTTTCCTTTGCCTGATAAATTTAATCAGTCAGAAGAAGAGCCTTCTGTAGTAAACAATAGGAACGTCAACCCCTAGCTATAGATATAGTGCAGACGGTATCGACAATACTAAGTTCAGTTTCTATGTTAATAAGATAATTGACTGAAGTTAAACCTGGATGACCTATGACTTGGTTGCAAATACTAAAGTTGAGATGGGGCATAGTTGGAGTTGTTATTGCACATAACACATCTTGGCGGCTCATTTTTATTGGCCAATTGTTGTACACCTTCATTACTAAGTCGAACAGTGCTTGGACTGGTTTCTCATGGCTTGCATTTTTTTACTTATATGGCTTTGTTAAGCTTTCTTTGGCTTCTGTTGTTATGTTATGTTTAGAGTTTTGGTACTTGATGGTACTGGTGGTCATTATAGGCCGTTTGCCAAATCCTTTGATAGTAGTTGGTGTCAATTCAATCGGCATGAACATACAAGGATGGGATGCTCGGATTGCACTTGGGTTTAATATAGCATTAAATGTGAGAGTATCAAATGAACTTGGGATTGGTGAAGTCATTGGAGAAGCCTTGAAGGCTTATGCTTACAAAATATTGTAGAATTTCAGTAAGGAGATGGTTCCTTCCAGAGACATGGTAAATTACTTCTCTATATTGGATTCAATTGTGTGGTTTCTTGAGAGGGGTCAAGTTTCTTGGAATTCATTAATAGCAGTTTTGTGTCGAGTTGAGGAATGAAAAATTGTTTTACAAGCGTTCCAATCCATTTTTTCTAGGGAAAGGGCACCCATATTTTTATCAACTCATATCCCAACTTCATCCTTGAGGACAAGGATTCTAAAAGGGGGAAGGAATGATACGAGCAAAAATGCTCGAGCTGTTTGGCATAGCACACACGGCGCGTAAGGCTTAGAAGAGGATCCTAACGACACAAAATGTAGCGCAATGCTCGTGAGCAACGGTTGTGCGCATATGGTTACAGAACTGAGCACAGATGGGGGACCGCAGATGGCGTGAGAAGGCAGGCGAAAAGCAAGGAATGAAGGACCATAGATTCAGTTAGGATGTCAAAATTAGTTAGAATATTGTCATGCAATTCCATTCATGTATGGCTATATATAAAGCCACAAGAATTCAGCAAGAAAAAAAGAAATATTATACAATTTACCTCTCTTTCTCAGCTTCTCTTCTTCCTCTTACCTCTCTGAAATGTATGCTCGTATCAATAAGATATTGTTCTTTAGAGGGTTGGAAAAGAATGAATTAAAATATAATTATTCTTTTTAAACTAATAATGAATATAATCCGTTGAGTTTTATGAATAGTATTAAAATTAGAAAAACTCTTTATTTACAAAACTTAAAAAAAATTATAGATATAAATTTAAGCCAAATAAAATTATTTATATTATATTTGAAAAAAAATTATTAGTAATAAAACTTACCAATATATGTTTTCATATTTATTTAGTTTTAGAAAATTTTATTGTTAGAACTGATAACCAAAAAGGTAAAGATTTTTTGTGTAGCAAAAGAAATAATCTTGAAAGAAAAAAATTAAAATAGTATAACCAAATTCTCATATATAGTTTTGAAGTAGAATATTTAAAAGACAATAACAACTTTATTACATATTATTTTAACATAAATGTTTATAAAGACCATTAATTAGATGAAAATTTAATTTTATATGTAAAAACACTCCAAGAGATTAGATTACCATTGTTAAGAGGACAAAATTAATGAAACAAATAAATGTTCCAAAAAGAAAATATTAGGTCGTATTCAAAGGTTATTATTCCAAGATATATGTTTCTTGGAGTATTTGTCACTACCAAGTAAATAAGGTAAAAAAAAATGCTTGCTATCAAGCATATAATTCTCTTAAAAAAGCTAAACAAACTTTTAAAGTATATTAAATAAAGTATAATTTTGCTCATTTTATGTCTAAACAAACAGTTTAGACAACACATTATTCAATTAGCAAAAGAATGATAATATCAATTTTGAAAAAATAATAAATTTTCTTCAATTATTAGATATACTTAGAATTGAATTTTTTGATCCAATTTTTGAAAAAATCAAAAGGATCTACTTATTTGAAAAAACTAAAACATTATTAGAATATGGATATAAAGAAATATAACAAAATATCAAAAAATATAATTTAAGATAATAAAACTAAAATAAAAGAAATGTTTCAAAGGGTGGTTCATTAATTAATCTTATTGATGGATTTCCTAAATTAATTATATATGTTAATTGTGATTTATGACATATGGAAGATATTAAAAGGTAAATTATTAATCATGCAATTTTTTAAAGTCTTAATACGACGGAGTTAATGCATTTTTCAATGATGATCATATCCATAGTCCATCATTGTGTAAAAAATTATAAATAATTCAAATATTTAACATTATAGATTACCAATATCAGCCTTACCAAATATGATAGTTAGCAACAATTAAATAAAGAGAATTTGAAATAAAATTCCTTAATAATTCTAAAGATTTAATTAAAATCATGAATACAGAAAGAATATTGGATGCGAAATTTCATCCATATATCTAAAATTGTCAAAAAAAATCTTATTTAAAGTAGAAGATAAAAGACCATTTATAATAATAGATGTCAAAATGTTTTTTTTGTTATAAAACTCTACGTCAATTATGATAAGTTTGAAGAGAAGACTAATATTTAGAAAAGATATTGTAGAATCTTGTTAGAAGAAATAATTTAGATTGTCATTTAAGTTGTTACTTTATGATAAAGATATGAAATCTTTCTATCAAAGTCAACTAATTGTTATTGATGAAGAATTCCATAATATAATAAATACTATAGAAGTATAGTAGAATAAATAAAAAAAATGGTAGATAATCTTTGAATTATTAGGAGTATCTAAAAACTGGATCAAATTGAAAAATAGAATCGGATCAGACCGAATCAAACAGTTTTATAAATCACATAATTTAATTCGATTTATATTAACTAAAATCGTTTTTTAAACTGTTTACTCTAGTTCAATATTTTCTCCTCGTTTCATTTTGGTTGGTTGCTGAGAGAATGGAGGGAACTGAGAAACGTAGTCTTGGATTGTTTATATTTTCGATGTTGATTTGATATGCAAGCTTTCTACTATCACAAATAGGATTCTCAACGAGGGTTTACAAAGTCGGTACATCGCGCTTTTGAAAAATAGATCTCTATAAGTATTTCTCATCCACTTCTGGATTTTTTTCAAGTTTATTAGACCTGTTAATCTATGTTTGGATTTGTTTTTTATTGAATTACTTATCTGGGTATGTTTCAATTTTTTAATTTCCTTCAGTAAAATGAGCTTTTCAGTTTATGGTGCACAAATGCCATACCTAATTTGGAGTTTTTTCATTATATATTCCCTTATTAGAGCTTGTTATATAAAACTTGTTCGCAAAACATTTATACATTTGATGCTTGTAATAGCAGATGTCAGAGTACTCTTCAATAAGACATCTGGCATATCGAGCCACATACTGCTTGGGAGCTTTAATGCCATGTTTAGTTTTACTGGTTTCTGGAAAGCTAATGCTTCAGTTACCGAATCCTTCACAATGGTTGGGTATCTAATTCCTCTCTATAAAGTTCAATTAGAGAAATTAAATCTAATTTTGCGTGCAGACATTAAGCATGATGTTCGTTACTCATGGGATCCTGCATCATTAGCTGGGTAAGCAACTATTTTTGGTAATTTTATCAGCTATTTGTTTTTCCAATTCCCGTAGCTTTTGGATTAGCTATTTGATGTACAATAAAACTAATTAGAGTGGAAACTAACAAACAAATCCTTTGAAACTCAGTAAAAATAGCAATCCTTAGATTAGCACATGTTCTTCCCCAATTCAAGAAGAGTGTTATTTTTTATGTTTAGAGTTTTAGGAGTGACTATTGGTATAAGTTTCCCAAATTAAATTGATAGTTTAGTATAATAAATAAATATATGTTTATGATTGTATCTTAAAGCTTACTATTTGAGGTAATAAAGAAAATCACAGATACATCAACTTCACATGACAAAGGTACGGAGGAAAATAAGTGTTAATTAAATCGGATCAAACTAAATTGAATGATTCGATGAAGACATTTTTATTAACTAAATGAACTAATTAACCAACCAAATAAAATCTAAAAAATTCATTCTATAAATGAGTCTATAACAATGCACTATAGGCATAAGCAATAATAGAAAATCTTTCATAATAATTTTTTACAAAAAATATTTTTATAAAATATAATTCTATTGTAATAGCAATTTTATTTTTATAATAATAAAATTAGTTTTTTTATCTTTATACAATTTCATTTATTTTTATAAAATTATAGTTATATCTCCTCATTTTTTAGTATCCTAATAGATATATATGTGTTTACCAGTTAAAAATTATAATTAATATTTTCTGGATTTGAAAACATTACATGATATTAATTCATTTTTTTAAATTCACTTATAATTACAAACTATATTTTTTTAATATTCATGATTATTTTTAAAATAATATGTAAATAAATTATTATTTGCATTTTGATTTTTTATTAATCTTTAGTAAAAATAAATTTTACCTTACCTTTCTCCCCAATTTTATTCATATTTATCCTCAATCCGATTGATTTCATTAGTAAACGAACGCAGAGGTTTACGTGTCGGAACCAACATCAATATTATGCAAAATTGACAAATTCATTAAAGGACGTAAATGTCTACAAACATATGTTCAAAATCAACGAAGCGTTGGACAAACTCACAATGACATTGACAACTTGACAAGAACACTAATTTTAACAGAAACATGTAAAAGCATCCGAACTGGAAAAAAGGCAATATAATTCCTTAACCCACACAAATCCCAATATCATCATTTTAAAGAGAATCAACTAAATTCTAAAAGGGCAATCCTGGTACTTAATTATGTTGCCACCAAATAAAGATAGCCGCCATGATAATTTGTTTCTTCCACACTTGCCTCAGAAAAAGTTGCATTTACAGGATCTGCATCAAATATTACAAGGCATATATAGTATGACAAGTAAATAACATAAACAAGCAATCAGAGGTGGCAGCTTGAATAATTATTATTTTAATTCTATAATTTTTAACTATAATATTTTATTCTTATAATTTTAAAAAATATATTTTAATCTTATAAATTTAAATTATATATTTTAAAAATTATAAAATTATTTTTATAAAAGATACCTGATCTCATGTGTCGGCCACCTTTTATTTTTACTCAAATATTATTTATGGGTCATATCATATCCAAAATTGCAATCCTGATCATCTCAAGATTCCTTTTTTTTTTCTTCATAATATCCACGTAACAAAAATAAAAAAGTGGATAGATTTTTTTTCTTTTGGTATCTTTGTAGACAAAAAAAGGATAATATTTAGTAGACGATTAAAGTTTTTATTTTTTATATTAATAAATATAATTTTATTTTTTTACACTAATAATTATTAACGAGTGATAATCTTTAACACTTATTAATATCACGATATATATTCCTCTCCTAATTTATATTCCACCAGAATACTCTTACAATGGCAGAGACAGCTTGGAATATCAGGATCTGAAAGAACTTTTTTTTATGTATATACATAAATTTATAAGTATTATCATACTTACTAATATTATTTAAAAAAACAAAATCACTTTCATAATTCACATACTCAACCAAGAAACGGAGATGGACGTCCGGTGTCGTTTTTGGACCTTTGAGGTCATAATTGACATTTCATTTCATAAAGCAACAATCCAACTTATACAATCACTAGAATTGAATAGCCAACAGATAAGTCACCTTCCAACATAAAGGTCAAAACGAGATCCTGATAAATATAGATCCTCTGTTGTAGCCTTGTTCCTGAAAAGTCATAGTCAGAAGTAGAACCCCAAATACAGAAACTTCTTCCCAATCCAGAAACTTAACCAGATTCCACCAATCTACAATTTCGCTTCTGCCTCCAAAATTCCTACTCTTTCCGCAACTTTCTGCCTCTTCAAAATTCAAATTTGATTCTCATGAAATCGCCCTCTTTGATTTTGACCACTCTTCACACCTTGTTTCTCCTTTCTATATATATATATATATAACACCACAAATTAACAACAAACAAATAAAACTCAAGAAGTACAAATCCATAAAAGTTAGAGAAAGCAACATGAGTTCCATCTTCAACTCTAGAGGCAATACTCTTAATGCATGGACTTGCATCTTCACCCTCTTTTTTCTCTTTTTTCTCTTACTCTTATTAGAACAGTATTCTTACCTTGAGAAGAAACGCGCGCTTTGTTCCAGGTCCAACCTTTGTGTTGCCTTTCTTCGGAAACGCGATCTCATTGGTCCGAAATCCGACCCAGTTCTGGGACCTCCAATCTGGCCTTGACGAATCATCAGGTATAGGCTTCTCCGTCAACTACATCGTCGGAAAATTCATTCTCTTCATTAGAGACACTGACCTCTCTCACAAGATATTCGCAAATGTAAGTCCTTATTCTTTTCATCTCGTTAGTCACCCATTTGTAAAAAAACTCTTTGGTGAACACAACCTTATTTTCTTAATGGGTAAGAACATAAAAATCTTCCCGTTAAATTGCATCTAATTGTTAATTTGTAAACTTGTTTACTATCTCAAAAATAAACTTTGAAATATTTTAGACTATTTAAAGTCCAGCTCATATTTCTACGAAGATAATCTGTATTAATAAAGATATTAGTAAAGATAGAACTCATAATTGATAAAAAGAACAAAATCAATGTATTAAATAAGAATATAAATGCATAATTTAAATTGTTTTTTAATTTTATATTATATGACTTAGATTTATTAGTTATTTTTATTAATAACTCTTAATAGCAATTTAATAATTAAGTTAAAGAAATCAAAAATAAAAATTTCAGAGTTTTTAAATTTTTCTAAAAAATTATTCTTTAGTATTTTTGAGTTTTAAGAGTTTTGATCCATAATATTCCAACAAAGTGGTATCAGAGTTGTAGTTATAAATATAAATATACACTATTGTATATCAAATCGAAGCTCTCGACGAGACAAATCTGACACCGTAAGAATCATCTCCATCAGAGTTCAGACGCGCCGCCACGATCCTCCGGAAGTTTATGCCAGAATTGAGTTAACTCACTGAGTCAGTCGAGTTGACCGAGCCGTTAAGCCGTTTGACGAAAAAGTTTACTTTGATCGTTGACCAAAAAAATCAGATTTTCGTCGGAGTTCCTCCTAAGGTTTTTTGACGTTCTGAATCCATCTGTGCAATCAGAATTTAAAAATTCTAACTATATTGAGAGTTATGTCAAGTGGAGGTATGTCATCGTTTCAAGTCCCGACACTCAATAACGACAACTATGATAATTGGAGTATCAAAATGAAGGCTCTTTTGGGTGCACATGATACGTGGGAAGTCGTAGAGAAAGGCTTAAGTGAGTCAGACGATGAAGCTACTCTAACGCAAGTGCAAAAAGAATCTTTGAAGGATTTGAGAAAGAAAGACAAGAAAGCCCTTTTTCTTATCTATCAAGCCTTAAATGATGATGAGTTTGAGAAGATTTCAGATGCAACATCTTTCAAAGCAGCGTGGAATAAGCTTCAAATTTCTTTCAAAGGAGCCGAGAAAGTGAAGAAGGTTCGTCTCCAAACATTAAGAGGTGAGTTTGAATCTCTACATATGAAAGCTTCCGAATCTATTTCCGACTATTTCTCAAGAGTCGCAGTTGTTTCTAATCAATTAAAAAGAAACGATGAGATGTTGTGAGATGTTAGAATAATGAAAAAGATACTTCGTTCATTAGATTTCAAATTTGAACACATCGTCGTGACGATTGAGGAAACAAAAGATTTGGAAGAAATGACCATTAATGAACTCAATGGATCATTACAAGCATATGAAGAGAAGCATAAGAAGAAGCAAGGGATCACTGAGCAACTCTTCAAGATGCAATTCAAGGATAAGCATGAAAGCCAAGGAAATGATAGAAACCAATGTGGCCGAGTTAGAGGTAGAGGCCGTGGACGAGGTGGAAGCCACGGTCGTGGATGAGGTTGGAATTACAACAACAATTCCAACAATTTTGAGAGAGCAGAAAGCTCAACACAAAGTCGAGGAAGAGGTAATATGAACTCAAGGTATGACAAATTTCAAGTTCAATGCTATAATTGTCAGAAATTTGGACATTATGCTTCAGAATGTAGAGCTCCTAATAATAGAGTAGATGAGAAAATCAACTACATAGAGAAGGAGACCGATGAGAAAGAATTTTTTTTCTAGCACGAAAGAAGGGTGATAGTAGCCAACCAAATGCCTGGTATCTTGACAGCGGTTCAAGCAACCATATGTGTGGAAGGAAAGACATGTTCGTGGAACTAGATGAGTTAGTAAGTGGAAATGTCTCATTTGGAGATGATTCAAACGTAGCAGTGAAAGGAAGATGTAACATTCTTATTCGTTTGAAAGATGGGCAATATCAATTTATTTCCAATGTTTACTATGTCCCAAATATGAAAAGTAACATCTTAAGTTTAGGACAATTGTTAGAGAAAGGTTATGATATTCATATGAAGGATTGTAATCTTTCTATAAAAGATGATAAGAATAACCTCATTGCTAACGTGCCAATGTCAAAGAATAGAATGTTCTTGATCAACATACAAAATGACATTGAAAAGTGTCTGAAAACTTGCTATAAAGATGCATCGTGGCTATGGCATCTTCGATTCGGGCATCTCAATTTTGGAGGATTGGAGCTTTTGTTTAAGAAGGAGATGGTGAAGGGACTACCTTGCATTAACCATCCTGATCAACTTTGTGAAGGGTGCCTACTTGGAAAACAATTCCAAAAAATCTTTCCAAAGGAGTCAAACTCAAGAGCCAATAAGCCACTCGAGCTAATCCATACTGATGTGTGCAGACCGATCAAGCCTAGCTCTCTCGGTAACAGTAACTATTTTCTTCTTTTAATTGATGATTTTTCAAGAAAAACTTGGGTATATTTCTTGAAACATAAATAAGAAGTTTTTGAAGTATTCAAAAGGTTCAAAGCTACAGTGGAGAGAGAAAGCAGTAGAAAAATCAAAGCCATGAGATCAAACCCAGGTGGAGAATTTACATCCAAGGAGTTTCAAGAGTTTTGTGAAGCAAATGGAATTCATAGATCTTTAACAGTACCAAGATCCCCCCAACAGAATGGTGTAGCTGAAAGAAAGAACCGAACAATCCTCAACATGTCACGAAGCATGCTCAAAAGCAAGAAACTACCCAAAGAGTTTTGGGCAGAAGCAATGGCATGTGTAGTTTACTTGTCAAACCGATCTCCAACAAGAAGTGTATGGGAAAAGACACCGCAAGAGGCATGGAGTGGAAGAAAGCCTGGTATTTTCCACCTAAGAGTCTTTGGAAGTATAGCCCATGTTCATGTACCATATGAGAGAAGAACGAAGCTTGATGATAAAAGCGAGAGTTTTATCTTCATCGGTTATGATGCTAATTCAAAGGGTTATAAGTTGTACAACCCACACAATAAGAAGATTGTGATTAGTCGAGATGTGGTATTCGACGAAGAAATAGAATGGGATTTTAACTCTCATGTAGATAACTTCAATTTCTTTCCTCAGTTTAAAGAAGATGAGCAGACAATGATGGAGCAAGCTATAGAAATTCAACAAGAGCCAACAACTCCACCTACTTCGAGTAGAAGTGAAAGAGCTGTGACACGTACACGAAATCTCCAAGATCTTTATGAGGTAACAAAACGACAAGATAATCTTACCTTATTCTGTCTCTTTGCTGATTTTGAACCAGTGAGCTTTCAAGAAACTGTACAAGAGAAGAAGTGGAGAGATGCGATGAATGAAGAAATCAATGTAATAGAGAAGAACGACACATGGGAACCTGTTTCACTTCCCAAAGGGCATAAGGAAATAGGTGTCAAATGGGTGTACAAGACAAAGAGGAATGCTAAGGGAGAGATTGAAAGGCACAAGGCGAGGCTAGTAGTAAAAGGATATAGTCAAAAGGCTGGAATTGACTATGATGAGGTATTTGCTCATGTTGCTCGATTAGAAACTATAAGACTAATCATTTCTTTGGCAGCTCAAAATAAGTGGAAGATACATCAAATGGATGTAAAATATGCTTTTCTAAACAGAGTCCTTGAAGAAGAAGTCTACATTAAGCAACCATCAGGCTATGAGGAAATCTTTTTATGGGTTAAAGTAAGCACCAAGTGCATGGAATAACCGCATCGACAAATACTTTCTAGAGAACAACTTTACCAAGTGTTCTTATGAACATTCACACTATGTCAAGATTGAAGATGGTGATATTCTAATCATTTGTCTATACGTAGATGATCTCATCTTTACTAGAAGTAATCCAAAGTTGTTTGAAGATTTTAAGAAGGTGATGACTCGAGAGTTCGAAATGATAGATATTGGGTTAATGGCATACTACCTTGGAATTGAAGTGAAGCAAAAGGAAGAAGGCATCTTCATCTCTCAAGAAAGCTATGCAATGGAGATACTAAAGAAGTTCAAGATGAACGATTGCAAGCCGATCAACACACTAGTGGAATATGGAATCAAACTATCCATGCATGAAGATGGTGAAAGTGTGGATCCAACATTTTTCAAAAGTTTAGTTAGAAGTTTGCGTTATATCACATGCACACGGCCTGACATCCTGTATGTTGTTGGATTGATTAGCAGCTATATGGAGAAACCGACAATCATCCATTTAAAAGCCGCAAAAAGAATCCTACGCTATCTAAAAGGTACAATTAATTTTAGCTTGTTCTATTCGGCTTCTAATGATTACAAGCTTGTTGGATATAGTGATAGCGATTTTGGGGGAGATATAGACGATCAAAAAAGTACTTCCGGATTTGTATTTTTCATGGGAGATATTGCTTTTACATGGATGTCGAAAAGCAACCGATTTTCACCTTGTCTAGCTATGAAGTAGAATATGTAGTAGCTACCTCATGTGTTTGCCATGCAATTTGGCTGAGAAACTTGTTAAAGGAGCTAAGTATGACACAAGAAGAGCCAACCAAAATTTGTGTCGATAACAAGTCAACCATTGCCTTAGCCAAAAATCATGTTTTCCATGATCGAAGCAAACAAATAGATACTTGATATCATTACATCAGGGAGTGCATCACAAGAAAGGATGTACAACTCGAGTATGTAAAATCACAAGATCAAATTTCCGACATCTTCACTAAACCGCTCAAGCAAGAAGACTTTGTCAGATTGAGAAATTTGCTCGGCATCATAAAAACAAGTTTAAGGGGGAGTGTTAGTTTGTAAACTTGTTTACAAGCCCAAAGAAATAAAAAAAAACTTTGAAATATTCTAGCCCATTTGAAGTCTAGCTCATGGAAGCTTCTATGGTGATGATCTGGATTGATAAGGATATAACTCGTGGTTGGTGGGAAGAAGAAAATCAATGGGTTAGTTAAGGAGATAAGTGTATGGTTTAGATTGTTTTGGTAGGTTTATATTGTATGACTTAGATTTATTAGTTGTTTCTATAAATACCTCTCAGTAGCAATTTAATAATCAAGTTAAAGAAATCAGAAACAAAAATTTGAGCGTTTCTGAAAAATTGTTCTTGAGTGTTCTTGAGTTTTGATCCATAATATTCTAACACTAACTTCACCCCTAAATCTCTCACAACCTACATCGAGCTACAACAGGTTATTATTCTTAAACATCTCATTAAATGGGAACAACTCTATTCTATTTTTGGGAGTAGAAACCCTATCACTCTCTATTTTCTAGTTCGGGATATGATGTAACTGCTCATTGACTTCCCCGGAACAACTTTTTGTAACGCTAGGCTCGTCGTTAACCGGCTTATCAAGACCTTAGCCATTTGCGTTAAAGGAAGAAAAGCAAAAATGGAACACGGAGATGAACCTACCTGTCTTATCGATTTTTGGATGCAAGATATGGTTAAGGAGCTCTCGTTGGCAACCCAAGCCGATGAACCTCGACCAACTCACACCAGCGACATTGAGATTGGATCTCATCTTTTTGACTTCCTCTTCGCAGCTCAAGACGATTCGAGTTCTTCCTTACTTTGGGCAGTCACATTGCTCGAGTCACACTCAGATGTTTTGGAAAAGATTCTTCGGGAAGTCGCCATAATTTGGGTTTCGGAATCCAATTCCTTGATCACACGTAAGAAATGGTTTTATTGATTATGAATAAACGAATGTTTACAACCTATTTATACAAAAAAACAAAATTATAATAATTAAAAACAAATACAATTATGAAGAGGCATGTACCAAGTTGTTGGTAGCTGCTTCCAACTGGTGTACTTGCGTTATGACAGAACAATTTCCTTTTTGGAACATGGAACTTCTATGCCCAAAAAATATTTTAATTCACCGAGATCTTTAAGCTTGAATTGCCTCATGAGATGATTCTTAGTTTCTTCAATGTCTTGTGCATTGTTTCCTATTATGATGATATCATCTACATAGACAAGAAGAGCAGAGAAGGAATTACCACGGGTTCAGACGAACAGTGAGTGATAATACTTGGATTTGTTAAGACCAACTAGCTTAAGTGTTGTTGATAGCTTGATGAACCATTGTCGTGAGGCTTGTTTGAGTCCATACAAAGATTTGTGTAGCTTACATACTCGTGTTTCCCCATTTCGTCCGAATCCAGGTGGAAGGGACATGTAGACATCTTCATGAAGATCACCATAGAGAAAAACATTGTTGACATCGAGTTGTCGAAGATGCCAATTTTGAATAGCAGCAATGACAAGAAGAAGCCGAACAATGACAAGTTTGGCTACTGGTGCAAAAGTTTCTTGCTAATCAAAACCTTCAATCTGATTGTATCTTTTGGCCACTAATCGAGCCTTGTATCGTTCCACAGAGCCATCTGGATTGTACTTGATTTTGTAGACCCATTTACAACCATTTGGTTTCTTGTTTGGAGGAAGTTATTGAAGCGTCCAAGTGCCATTAGTTTCAAGAGCATCCAGTTCTTGTTTCATGGCAAGCTACCATTTTGGATTGTTGAAAGCTTCAGTAAATGTGATTGGTTCCCTGAGAATGGAAATAGAAGTATCAAATGCACGATATGCAGGTGATAATTGGTCATACATAGGTACATGAGATAGAGAATGAGAAGTACCTTTGTTATTGGACGATGTTGAGTTAGAAGAAGGGAAGGATCGAGAAGGCAAGGAAGCTTCTACATGATATTTTTGAAGGTAGCTACGAACATTGGTGGATCGACGAAGCCTATGTGTGACTGGTGTTGGAGGAGTCATGTATGGTAGAGAAGTTGATGATGATGTTTCTAGAGATGAATTTTGAAGATAAAGAATGTATGAGTTGACTGTTGAAAGGACAAATGGTGTATGATGAAGTGATGTATTTGGATTGGAGGATTGACGAATGTTAGGTATGCCATCATAAATAGTATTTTCTGATGGAGGGAATAGAGTTGGAGTGTTGACATCGGAAGTGAAATAAGGAAATACACGTTCATGAAAGATAACATCGTGAGACACTAATGTAGACACGATAACCTTTTATCCCATATGGATACCCAATGAATAGGCATCTATGTGATCTAGCATCAAACTTGGTGAGTCGATCATGATGTGAAAACACAAAACAAAGGGAACCAAAAATACGAAGATTTTCATACCTAGGAATTTTGTGAAAAAGGACTTCAAATGGTGTTTTACCTTTGAGCAGGTAGTAGAGTTCTACTTTCTCAGTTCCTATCCCAATCGTCTTCCCTGAGCATTTATCCTGAACAAAGTACATACTATTAGTGAAGGTGACATGACAAAATGTAGTTTGAGTTAGTTTGGCTACTGAAACTAAGTTTAATTTGAATGAGGGAACACACAAGACATTATGGAGTATGAAATTATTGGAGAAATGTACAGTGCTAATATGTGTGACACAGGCAAGAGGATGATCAGGTAAATGCACATGCCGATTAGTGACTGGAATTCTGGAGCTCATAAGGTTTTGCACATAATGTGTTACATGAAGAAGTAGTCACTTGACTTGGCATGCTACCTGATTTGGATTGATTGAGAAGTGTAAGGAGCTCTTGATATTGGGCAAATGTAAGGTTATGGGATGGTGTCTTTGTGTCGGAGTAGCTTTCCTGAAGGTCAGTATGATGAGCTTTGGAGGGGAAGTCATAACTTGTATTTCTCTTATCTTGAATTGCTCCTTTCTTCCGACACATGTTGATGTCATGTCCATTCAAACCACAAAAATTACATTTGAGACATTTTCGATAGTTTTCAAAATTGTGTCCATTGAGACCACAAAAAATCACATTTGAGGTGACTTCGTCAATTCTCAGAATTATGGCCTATATTGTTGCATCGATTGCATTTGAGATGTAGGTTCCTTGGTGGGTAATTTTTGTAAGGATATTATGGATGACTATCTCTAGCAACAAGTGCAGCGACTTCAGGCATCCTTCCTATGGTTTGCGTAGAGACAGCTCTCTGCTTTTCATCTTGAATAATGTGTGAATATACCTTATATACTGTAGGTAAAGTTCCATGAGCAAG
The DNA here is from genome assembly GCA_037013495.1 of Hippophae tibetana. NCBI lineage: Eukaryota > Viridiplantae > Streptophyta > Magnoliopsida > Rosales > Elaeagnaceae > Hippophae > Hippophae tibetana. Next base: position 34,101,273 of record CM072812.1, read on the forward strand.
ATTTGTCCACATGTTGATGTATAAATCGTGTTGAGCTCCATGGGGAACTTTATGATTCGCTACTTTTGTTGATATTCTTGTAGTTGCCTTCCGGAATTTCCTCCACAATATGGAATAGGACATAGTGCATCGTGACTATCCCATAAACTTTTCAATTTGGTGTAGTATTCTCCAATTCTTACACCTTCTTGTATGCAATCATAAATCTCTTGCTCAATGTGGAATATGTGCACATTGTTGGTGTGTGAAAAACGTTCCTTCAATTCTTCCCATAGCTCATATGCAATATCATTATACATGATACTTTCTGCAATTTTAGGCGATATGGTATTGAGAATCCATCCTTTGACAAGAATTTTGTAACGAGTCCATTGTTTGATTTCTGCTTCAAAGTTTGTTGATGACCTTTTGATTATGCCGTCAATAAATCCTTCTTTGTTTTTGGTGATTAGAGCCATAAGCATCATATGACTCCAAATGTGATAATTTTCTTGATTTAAGGATTGAGCTACTAAAACCATGCCTGATTGGTCTGAGTGGTGTAGATATAATGAATGGCTAGGGTCATCATACCGCTTTGGTAAAGTAGGGTTGGTAGTGGTAGTTATAGACATTATTATTGAGTAAAATAAATCGAAAGAACGGGATAAGATTTAGTGTGTTTTAGACAATAATGACTGCTTATGAAACAAATAATGAATTTAAATATGCTTTATCTTATATAAAATGAGTAAAGGATTACAAAACTGGAAATTTCAACCGCAGAACCGGTCGGAAAGTGGGTGAATCGGCATCTGGAGTGGCTGGAACGGCGGTTGCAACGTTGAAGCACTGAACTGGATGAATACCGAACCAGATGGAGGACCGAATTGGATGAACTATGCTTCGTTTGCTTCATAGGCGTGCGAACGACATGTCATTCGAGTCGTCTTCCTTAGTAGCTGGTGCGTGTTGGCACGTGTGACTCCAACGAGGCGCATGGAACGCCGGTGAACTCAAGAAAGGCACGTGTGAGCGCATGGGGTGGTATTTTGGCTTGAAATTAATTGCAGATTTCTCGGATGCTTCTAGATATTATAATGAGATGAAATTGAAATTATTTTGCGAATCGAAATTGATTTTGGAAAAAAATAGAATGAGAAAAGAAGAAAAAAATTGTGTGAGCTGAATTTTCTAGGAATTATTTCCTATGCTCTGATACCATGTAAGAAATAGTTTTATTGATTATGAATAAATGAATGTTTACAACTTATTTATACAAAAGAAAGAAAAATTGTAATAATTAAAAACAAATACAATTATGGAGAGACATGTTCTTAGACAGCCTGTTCTTCCCAAACAAGCTGTTAGTGGCTGCTTCCAACTAGTGTGTTGGTTGTCACCAGCTAGATCTCGAGTTCTTTAACATCCCGGCTGAGCAGTTGGTGCAAATGAAGTACACTCAGGCAGTTGCACGTGAGGTTGTGAGGTGTCGACCTTCTGCGATGCTAGTGCCTCACAGGCCATGGACTTTCAGTTAACTAAAACTTACACGATTCCCAAGGGTACCATTGTCTTCCATTCAGTTTACCAATCATTAAGAGAATTACAATTTTAATACAAACTTAATCAAGCTCCAAACAACAAAATTAAACATTTTTTTTTCTTTGTGTGAATCTTTTAGGAAACAAATAAATAGAGCTCAAAATAAAACATGCATAAAATCAACACAAGCAATTTACGTAGAAAAACCTTCCTGGTGTAAGAAAAAAACAATCATGACACTCATCTTCAAAACTTTCACTATTAAAAAATAATTGTACAAAAGTTCTTATAGGTAAAACTAGAGGCAAATAATCAACAATATCATTAAAAATACAACTTCTTTGAAACTAACAAATATTTCAAGAAAATGGAGAGATTTAACCCAATTTTCTAATCATAGTTCACCACTCAAAAATTTCAAACCGTTGAGCAAAATCCAAATCTCATCGTACAGATTAAAGGGTCTTAAGTCGTGAACTTGCTTGCAAAATTGTAGCTCAATTGGACTACAAATGACCTTCCATCGGAGCACTTGATGAAGTCTTGCTGGAGAAAGAGAAACTGAAAACTACTCTTTTTTTACTGTAGCTCTAATTTCTATTTGCAGAATAAACTCTCAATAAATCCTAAATGAGTTTATTAATAAAGCAATGAAATGACACAATTACCTCTTTTAATTTCATGAGTTTTACTTAGACTCTTCCAAATAAGAGTGAAATCCAACCGTTTACGTATCCTATTTTTAGATTAGAGACAAAAGGACCGAATATACAAGAAGAACTACTTGCCGTTTGGAGCCGGAGCACACAAATGTATGGGACAAAGGTATGCTTTGAACCATCTAGTGCTCTTCATCGCGATGTTCTCAATGCTATTGGATTTCAAGAGGTATAAAATGGACGGCTGTGATGATATTGCGTACGTTCCGAGGTGTTTATGTCTAGGAGGTGCGCACGTTATCCCGTCCTTTCTTTACTTTAAATGGAGATCAACATTATTCTTTTTACTAAATGATTTTGAAATCCACGTGTTTGTAGGAGGAAGAATGTTGTTTTTGTAATTTTCGTTTTTTATTATTATTATTGATTGGACGGACGGTTGGGATTTATTGTAGAAGTGTGTTGTTGGTTCGTTGTTTTGGAGAATAATTGGGAGTGTGGTTTTGGATAATTCAAATAAAATGAGAAAGAATTATCTCATCACATATAATTAAATTTGATGTTTGGTTCATGTTAAGTAATAATAATAGAAATAATTTTTTATTTTTGATTTTATTGTTAATTTATATAAAAATATAAAATATTTTAATAATAATAAGAATATTTATTTCTCTTATATATTCTAAAATATGTTAAAATTTTATATATTTTTATATATATATACGTAATTACTTATTATTTTTTTATTTTATCTTATTTAAAAGTTAAAAAATTTATTTTTTAATTTTATAAATTTTATTTTATGATTATTATTATTTAAATAAATATAATAATAATAATAATATTTTATTAAAATTTATTTTTATTATTATTATAATATCTATTACGTTTTCTTCGTGAAAACCAAATCATATTTGATGTATTATTTAAATCTTGAATGATTTGGACTTAACAGAGTAATTTCGTAAATAGACCAGTATATCGAAATTTTATGATTTTGTTTCGATTCAATGTGAATGTGTTTCAAAATTTTGGTTTAGAATTTAATTTGTTGATTTAGTTAATTGAACTAATTTAAATGGAAATAGTTCAGATTTTTTGGGATTCGAAAAGTTGGGTTGAATATTTAATTTTTTTATAAATTATTTTTATATATAAAACACAATATATATTTATAAATACAAATTTTAAATTAATATTTTACTAATAAATATTATTATTTATATTTATAATTTAAAAAATTCAAAAATTCAAAAATATGTATATATAATTATTAAATTATTATAAACATATATATTTATTTTTAAATTAAAATAATAATCTAATATAATTATGATAAACATAATATTTAAATATAATATATTATAAAATAAAATATGTATTATTTACAATTTAATAATAATTTGCTTCAGATTAGATATAACGGATTATAAAATATATTAATTTGAATCCAAATTGATTGTATAATTTTTCATTCGAATTCGATCAAAATATAAAATTTATCGATCTAATTTTATTCAAATCTGACAAATTTATGACTTTAAAAAATTAAAAATAAATCAAATTATTCACAACAAATTTATAATTTAAGAAGTAATTTTTTCTAACATTGTTATATGTATTAAATTAAGTTTCTATGATTAAAAATAAAAATATACTAATAATATTTATATTAAAAATTAAAAATAAATCAAATTATCAATATTATTATAAGAATAATAACAACAAATTTGTATTTAAGGAGTACATTTTTTCGAATATTTTCTTTTAACACTTTTTAATTTTCATTTAAATTTGGTTTTTTTAAATTGACTTTATGATAAGTTTGTAACAAAATCTGATTTTGACAGTTCGAATTCTTTGGTCTAATAAAATTAAATGTAAATTAATATTTTTTTTAAATAAATATTTTAAAAAAAATATAAAAAGTTTTGAAAATTACAAAATATGAATTTAGGAAGTAAATAAATAGTAAAGACGTGGGAATCAATCGATGAGAGTGAATTAAAAAAATTTAAAATTTGTTATAAAATTTATTACACTAATATATTTAAACAATTGAGAACTAAAATAATTATTTTTTTCTTAATATTTTTTAAAAATATTAAATTTAATAATATAATAAATTATGTAATAAAATTTAACCAATATTGCAAATTTTAAACTTATATATATATAAATGACTACAATACTTTTAAAAAAAAAATTAGCATTCAACTTGCACGTTTTGAGAAGTAAATATCAGATTTTACATATATATACTTCAATAAAAACTTTATTGCCATTGTAATTGCGACATTAGAATACTACCGGTAATAGAAAGCAGTGTGTGTGACTTTAATTATTTATGTTTATTATAAAATAGTAGAAATAGTACGAGTACGAGGAATTTAGCAGTAAGTGTTTCTACAGACTTCTATATTCGATTTAAATATTTGTAAGCAATTCCGAGTCATCCCGTAGTCTTTTAGAACCTTATGCGGAGATGAATAACAAGTGTAACCGTGGTTATGTGTATCATGATTTGTAGTTTGAAGAATAATATTCATTTAACAAAAAAATTTTAAGATTAAGGTAACTTTTGATCAGAATCAATGAAAATGAATAACAAGTGTAACCGTGGTTATGTGTATCATGATTTGTAGTTTGAAGAATAATATTCATTTAACAAAAAAATTTTAAGATTAAGGTAACTTTTGATCAGAATCAATGAAAATGAATCAAAATTGATTCATTTCATTTGTGTATTTGATTGGACTGAACGAAGAAAAATCTTTAAGAATGATGATTACATTCTTAATATAAATTTACTTTTTCAATTTTATCCCTCATCTAATATTATAATTTCACAACTGTCATTCCTTTATAAACAAAGAAGTAGAATGAATCTGCCTCCCATTTATCCCACGAAGAGAACCTTACGCATTGCGATTTCTTCTCCAACTCTACACTCAGTTGTCGTCTCGTCTGGTCCTTCACAGTTGGTGGTTTCCCTGACATTCAAGGTGAGTTCTTGTCCTCATCTGTGTCTTTTCTCTCATTTGTCTCGCAACCCTAATTTCTTCACGAGTTGTTCTCTTTTTTGTTTTTTCATTCTCGCTTCTGAATATATTATTTGTTTCCTAATATTGTGTATTTTTCCTTTGAGATTGTTCTCTGTTATGTAAATATTTATTTCTATTTTGAATCGATTCCTAATTTTGTCCTTTATTCTAATCGCCTCCCATTGTTCGTGTGAGGAATTGTTCTCTATTTTGTCGAAATTTATTTATATTTTGAATCGATTCATATTTTTAATATTTGTTCTAGTATTCTGGTATGTGATATTCTTTGTTGTTTGCTTTGAATCGATTTGTTGGTCTCATGAACTCAAACACAACTTCGATATGAACATTCCTTCTACGTCCCATGAAGACGATACTGATATTGTTTCGAACAATATCAATATTGGTTATTTGCTAGAGTTTTATGACTTAATGGCATAAACTATCAATTGGTGATGTTAGGATTAATTTTGATAGTTTCAGTGTAGAAGATAACTCTAATTTTGGTTTAAACTATCTATTGAAGCTGTATAAACTAATTGATATGCTGATGAATTCAAAAACTGTCCATTTAGTGATACTTGCAGAGGTATTGTCTAAAAGAATGCATTACTTAATCTTTCATAAACAAAAAATGTCCATTAATATCCAAATCAATATTGTATATTCAAAAATTGTCTATTATTAGTGATATAATCAGTATCTTCTACAATATTTAATTTTGGCAATTTAATATAATAGGTATATTTTATCAATTTTATGAGTAAATTGATGTTCCTAATTAAGTATTGTTTTTGTTTGTAATTTAAGGTAAAATGGATGACCATAGCTTGAATGTGAAAGAGGTGGATGCTATTGTTGTATACTTGACGCATATAATGTATATTGTAAATTTATTTTTGAGATGGTGGTGGATAAAAACAAGACAATATCTTTAAGGAGACAATTGTGTGAGCTTGATTTTTTTTTCAAATAGGAAAATTGTGCATAGATTGTTCTATGAAAGCGACATTACTAGTATTAATCAACTTAGGATGAGTATGAGTGCTTTTACCAATTTGTGTGCAATGCTTGAAACTAGAGGGGGGCTAAAACAATCAAAGCATTTGTTAGTAAATGAGCAAGTAGCCATGTTTCTTCATGTGATTGCGCACCATGTGAAAATTAGAGTTATAACTGATCAATTTAGAAGATCTGGAGAGACAGTTAGTAAGTATTTCAACAATGTCTTGCATGCTATCATATGTTTGCATAAGGAGTTATTGAAAAAATCTGAGCCTATTCTTGACGATTGTGATGACGATAGGTGGAAATATTTCAAGGTAGATATAATGTTTAATTTCTTTCTTTCTTTCCTTTTTCTTATTACCATGTAATATTTTTAATAATTAAATGATTTTATTTGACTTATTGGTACTAGGGTTGCTTAGGAGCACTTGATGATACTCGTATTAGGGTAAGAGTTCTTGTAGGTGATAAGTCTAGGTATCAAAATCGAAAGGGTGAGGTTACCAAAAATGATTTAGGGGTTTGCTCTCATGATATGCAATTTATTTATGTTTTACTCGGTTGGGAGGGTTCAGTAGCTGATATTAGAGTCTTACGTGAAGCTATACATAGAAGGAATGGATTTAAAGTCCAACTTGGTAAGTAATATGTGAATTGATCAATTTTTTTAAATTCTATGAATATGAAATTGAATTATAAAATATATTTAATATATAGGGCATTATTATCTTGTGGATGTTGGATATGCAAATTCCAATGGATTTCTTGCTCCATATCATGGTCAACGTTATCATTTGAGTGAATGGAGAAATGGTCCGCAACCTCGCAATTCCCGCAAATTTTTTAACATGAAGAACTCAAATGCTAGGAATGTGATAGAGAGATATTTTGGTATGTTAAAGAATATATGGGCTATTCTAAGAAGTCCAACATTCTATCACATTAAAACTCAAAATCGAATAATTATTACTTGTTGCTTGCTACACAACTATATAAGAAAGGAAATGTCATATGATCCATTTGAGGAAAATTGGGAAAATCTTGAAGATAGAGATGAGAATGAGGATGATGAAGATACAATAAGAATTGTAGACTCTACACATGAATGGAGTGTATTTAGAGACAATACGACATTAAACATGTACAATGAATGGAGGGAAAGGAGAGGGGGATAAATGATAGTGATTGTTTAGGTTAATGGAAGTCGTGTTTTCTTATTTATGCTTGATTGTGGTTGTAATGAAGAGATTGTTTGATTGAAATTATTTGTAATCTTGTAAAACATTATGCTATTGGTCATATTCTTATAATTTTAAAATTATTCTCATTGGTTGCTAGGCTTGTCAACTTTAATATGTTTTCTATTTCTATTTTGTTAATGAGTGGTATATTTTTTTGTACTTACTTTTTAATTTTAGGATGTCATCTTCACAAAGTTTTACCTCAAGAAATCGAGGCCCTGGATAGAATAAAAGATTTTAGACAGCAGCATTAGATGAAAAATAAATTGAGTGTCTTGTAGAGTTACACAATCAGGGTTCATATAGAGTTGATGGTGGTTTCAAACCTGGCTACTTAAATGCTATTGAGAAATTACTACTTCAAAAACTACCAGATTGCACTATGAAAGCTAAACCACATATTGAGTCTCGATTGAAAACATTGAAGACTCAATTTACTACTATACATGGCATGCTAACTGGTCAGAATAGCTATTGAGGCACCTGTTTGGGATGCATATGTAGAGGTAATATTTTTGTCGTTCTCATTTGTTATGAACAAATACATTATTTATGTTTAGAAATTAATCCATTTGATTATTAGTATTTTCAATTTGACATATTTTAATACTTTTTAGAGTCCCAAAGAAGCTACTCATTTTAAACATAGGTCATTTCCTCATTACGAGGACTTGGCTATTGTATTTGGTAAAGACAAAGCCACAGGAAAAGATGAAGAGACTCCAGGTGGTGTTGTTTTAGAACTTGATAATGAATGGGATCAAGAGATAGTAAATGAAACTAATCCATTACATCAACATGTAGATGCTACCGACCATCAAAACTCAAATGTTTCATCTAAAAAAAGAAAGAGAACTATTTGAGTTAATGAATATGGAAATTCTGTTGAGAGGGAAGCTTCGATACTTGCAGAAGAGATGAAGAAGGTTGGCAGCCTTTTGAGTCGATCCATCATAAAAGGAGAAGAAAAAGAAGAACAAATGAGGTTGTACAATGAATTACAAAGGATCACATCACTTAGCAACGATGAGCTTGATGTTGCTACAATTCTTCTTGTTGACAAACCCGCAAGAATGAATGTATTTTTTGGAGTATCAGATGGCAACAAAGATGGTTGGATTAGAAGCCTTCTTAGACGTGAAGGTGCATTATATTAAGTTATGGATATGTGTTATTACTATATGAATATTCATTTCTAATTGTTATATTAGCCTTGTTTTGGTATCTAATTTAATTTTAGTTAGGTTAATATCAATATTTTGATATAGTGTTTTGAACACTGCTGAAATATGAACATTTGTGCTTGATTGAAGAGATGATACGAAAGTAGTAGGATCAACATACGTTTGTAATTTTATTTATATTGATAATTTGTTGTTCTATAAACAATGAATAACATCACTATACAAAAAAAAATCCCACAAACGGTTTCAATATATTGAATGCTATTAAAAACAATCTTAATAACATCATTCATCTCTATAAAAGTTAATATATAATTAATTTTTTATGATATAAAAAAAGAAATATATTTTTTTACTTAAAAAATTAAAAATTAAAATTGTTATTTAATTTTTCTGACGAAAAAATAGTAATTAAATAACATTATTTTAAGTTTACAGAATGCAGGGGTATTAAGGTCATTTATAGTTTCTTTCATTCCATTCCAATGGTCAAACCAAACAACATTGTTTCCTTTCCATTCCGATTCCAATTCTATTCTACGAACCAAACACCACCTAAGTCTATAATCTTAAATTTAAATAAATTTTGAATAATGTAATTTAATATTATTAAGAAATATAATTTAATAAATTTAAATATTAAAATAAAATATCATATTTAATTATGATTATAATTTTAAATAATTGGACATGCTAGAGAGTCATGCCTACTTTTATGTCCTTTTGAGTTGGGATTATAGTGGACTAATTATCTATTTTTAGCACATTTGATTTCGGTCGAATCTAAACGAATTTGAAGATTTTCAATCTAAATTTAATTTAATGATATAATTAATTCAAATAAATCTGAATCTCGAAAGATTTGACAAGGTTGGATTGATACTAAAATTTATTTATAAATTATTTATATATATAAAATATGACATGTATAAATTTAAATTTTAAATTAATATTTAAATATTATTATTTATAGCTACAACTAAAAAAATAAAAAGAATAATAAATATATTTGTATAATTATTAAATTATTATGAATATTTATTTTTAAGTTAAAATCATAATATAATATAATTATGATATGCATAATATTAAAATATAATATATTATAAAATAAAATATGTATTTATTTATAATTTAATAATAATTTAGTCCAAATCGGATATAATGAATTATAAAATCTATAGATCCAATCCGATCTGAATCCAATAAATTTAATTTAATTTTTTAATTTAAACGTTGATTGGATTATTTATTCAGTGTTATCAAGATAACAAAATTTTAAGTATGATTATGAAATATTATGACAATTTATTGTTAATATTATAATATATTTAATGATAATGTTGCATTAAATATATAGAAAAAATTAATTCATGTATTTTCATTTTATTAAAATTAACCTTAGATGAGTTATGAAATTAATAAAAATAAATATATTAATAACATCACTTATTATTATTATTCCTATTATTAAAAATGAAGTGTAGAAATTTCATTACTATTTAATCAATATTTTTAATTTTTAATGTCTATTTGAAAATATGCATAATCTAGAAATAAAAGGTTAATATATGCCAATGATTTTACAATTAACCAAATAAAATTTAATTGGGTATATTGGAAATTTGATGTTTGAATTTTCATATGTGTATGAGTTATATTATATTAAAAAAATAATATCTTAAAACTTTAATAACATCATTTTTAATAATTAAAATGTTATTTTTATGGAACACTATCTTAAATGCCCATGAGTTTTGGCATATCTTCAATTATGTCCATGAGATTTATAAAATATCAAAAATATTCTTATATTTTAATGATGTTGATTTTCATTCATTATTATTTAGATTATTATTTTTAGGCTCTGATAACAATTTCTGAGAATCGATACAATTTTTAATCGGGGGTTAATATTGACATAGTTGATGATCTTTGTCTATTTATTGAAGGTAATAATTTGTCTAAAAAGTTTATTATTTTTCTATAAAAGTCTAATTTTCTTTTATATTCGTTACAATTGAATAATATATTATGTTCTTCATTATGTTTGTTGCTTAATTCTAATTCTGAATCTATTAATTGTCTTTTAAAATTAAAAATTACTCTTTCATTTGTTAAATTTAATAGTTCTAATTTATGTACTAATGATTTTATGTTCATAAAGTATTTTCTTAATAAATCATATGTGTTGAATGTATATTATTTTGTCCTATTCGTAGTATACAGGTTTTTTCTTAAGTAAATATAGTGTATTTTTAATATTCAAAGAAGTAATATCCAAACATTAATTTGTTAAATTCTTCTTCCTTTATTCTCACATATTTTTGACTAAAATAGTCTTTTAATTTTCTTTAAACAGGATGGTCTACGATGCTTGTAATAGCTTTAATATAAATTGTATTGATATCTAATAAGAAGTTAAATCTTTTAAAATTTTCAAGACAAGTTTCATAGTCTTCATTTTTAAAATATTCATTTAAATGATAGAGATAACTTTTATCAAATGTTTCTAATAGAGTAGATTTTTATCTTTGATTTCCATTGAAATTATTAGTTGTTTATTTCTAAAAATAATTTTCATTTTCCTGTTTTAACAATATTATGTTTTATTGTAAGCAAATATTTAAACATATCAAGATTCTTAGCTAGCTTAAATTTATAATTATTATACCTGAATTTGATGGGTCTACCACGGTCTTTCCTTTTGTTCGTCTTTTTTTTGTTACACATGTTATGTCTTAGCTTTACTCAAACCTCAACGCCCTCCTAACAATTGTGAGCCTTCTACATCTATACTTAAATGATGTACAATAGTTGACTTACTAGAGAAGAGTAATTGAACTCTATTTTATTCATAATAATAATTATTACAACTTAAGGCCAACTAAGCACTCTTTTCAACTAAGAACCTTGAAAAAAGTGCTTAGTTTCTCATAATTATTGGGTATATTATTATTGGTTTTGAGATTTCTAGATAGAGAGGTTCTCTATGCTAGAGTGTTTCATAGTAGAGAGCTCTTCATTTTTGTGTATTCGAGTGTGTTTTGAAATGATAATAAGGGTTTCTTTTATAGAACAAAGAATCCATGTTTACAAGACTAAAATTATTATTTTACCCTTATCTTAATAATTCATATACTTTTCCACTTTAAAAGATAGCCACTACTTTTTTCCTTGGCACATGTTGCCGACTAAGATGTGGGGTTTACATCTTTATTTATTTTGTAGTCTTCTACCGATAGTTTCTTTTCTTATTTTTATTTGTCATTTTCTGCCACAATTCTTTGACAGAGAATGCATTTGTGGACTTTGGTGACTTTTCTGGCATAGAAGCAGAAAACCTTCCTTGTTTCTTGACCAATTTCAAGGTTATTGTAATTAAAATTGGTTTCATATTTGGTGATTTTTTCACCATCTTCTTCTGACAGAGCCATACTACTATGGGAAATGATGATGACTTTACTAGTTGAATAATTTACTTTAATATCAGTAGAATTGTCAATCTTCCTAAGTTCATAGTAAATTTGGCTTCGCATTTGACCTCTTAATACACAAAGTTCTTCTATGTTGAATTCCTTTTATGGAAGTGCCCTTGGTTTGGAAACTTCTATGTTTGTGTTGAAAATCCTTATCTTGGTGAAGTGGTAGGGGCTAATACTTCATTCCTCATTCCAGTCCATTAATGAGCTGAAAAATCTAAGATAAATAAGTTTATCACCTGCTTTAATTTTTCTTCTGAAATTCTTGATTCTCTTTTTAAAATTTTTTGGGAATAATTTAACTCACTTGAATTAATTCCTGGATATATATTTTCTATTAGTCCTGCATGAAATGCTTTATACAAAAATACTGGATCAACTCCTTCTAATATATTGAATTTTCTTCCTACATAAAATTCCTTGTCTGTAGTATAAAATTTCATATCTTCAATATGTTTTTGGGTAGATTTTCTAACCAAATTATAGAGATTCAACCATTGTAGTTTACTGAGGTTTCTATATTGGTCCTTTTCATCTTCAATGATTGGAGTAGTCTAGGAGATGTCTCCCTGAATAGTACTGAATGTTTTACTATTTTTGATGTTTCTAGAGGATATGTTTCTATAAATAGCACTGAAGGTCTTGCTATCTTTCCAAGATTTGTCAATCTTCTTGGAGTTGTTGGTTGTTGTTGTAGTGCTACAAAATAATTTCTTACTATCTCCTCTGGAGTTATTAGTTTTGGTGTTTTGTAGTTGGCATAACTACCTTCAGCTTTTATTCTGTTGGTGAAGGCTCTATGAGTTACTCCACTAATTCCTAGAATAGATTTGCTAGCTTCTACCCAATTGTTATAAATTCCTATTTTTGGGTCATTATAGACCATATAAACTTTTTTTTGTTCTTCTTTTTCTACCTCATCTGCCCAATTGATCTTTGTGGTTTCAAAAGTTTTTTGTGAACTATTATATTCTTCCTTTTTTAATGGAGATTCCTCATTTGAGTTTTTGGTCTCTAGAGGTTGTTTTGAACAATTAAGTTCTTCCTATTTCTTTCATGTCTCCATAAGAGATTTCTTGAGATATAGCAACTCGAGTTGTTCTTGTAGGATTTTTATCTCCTTTTCTTTTATCTTGATTTTGATATCAAGATATTCCATTCCTAAAAGCATAAAAATAGTTAGAGGTGCTAATTCTCTGGTAAGAGCATCAACTAAACTATTTTTATGGCCTGAAAGATGTTCAACATCAAAATTATAATGGTTGAACCATTGCTGACATCTAACTAATCTTACTTGCTTGTAATCACCTGCAATATTAGTTCTTAAGAAATAATATTATCTGTTCTAACAATGAATTTGGAGCTTATAATATATATTGCAAATTTCTTAATAGCCTTTTTAACAGCTAAATATTCTTTTTCATTACTATGATAATTTAATTCTGAACCTTGAAAAGATCCTGATGTATATCTACAAAGATATTCATCTTTGTCATCTACTCTTGCTTTCAGAACTGATCCCCAATATTCTTGTGAAGCATTTGTTTCAATTATCATCGTATCATCTAGTCTTGGATGGTATAAAGTTGGTAAATGTTTTACCTTTGCTTTTACCCTATCCATATATAGAGTATCTTCTTCTGTCCATTTCCAAATATGATCTTTTTTCAATTTTTCTTGTAATGGTTTTCTCATTTCTGCAAGTTTCTTGATATATACTTCTACATATGTTAAACATCCTAAAAATCTTTACAATTGGTTTTTATCTTTTAATTCACTAGGAAAACCTTGAATATTATTTAGTATATGGGGTTGTAGATTATGTTTTTCATCTTCAATTTCTAACCCTAAGTATTTAATTTTTTGTTGAGCAAGTACTGCTTTCTTTTCAGAGAGTACAATGCATTTTTTTCTACATTCTTGTAGAATATTGATAATATCCAAATAATGTGTATTTAATTCATTACTGAAAACCAAAATATCATCTATGTAAACACAACAAATATCTTATAATTTCTTAAAAATGTTATCCATATATATTTGAAAAATACCTGGAACTTGTTTTAATCCAAATGGTATAACTTTCCATTGGAATTGTCCTTGGGGGCAACTAAATACTGTTAATTTTTGGGATTCTTCATTCAGTCTTATTTGCCAAAATTCACTTTTGTAATCAAAACTTCAGAAGTATTTCTTTCCTTTTATTAATGATAGTAGTTCTTCCTTTTTTGGAATGAAGTATCCATCTTCAATTGTTTCTTTATTCAGTGCTTTAAATTTTATTACCATTCTCTTTTTCCTCTTCTTTTCTCAAATTGTTTTCAACTAAGAATGCTGGACTAGAGTGAGGTGAATTACTTAGTATTATGACTTTTAATTCCAAAAGTTCTTGAATTTGTTTTCCAAATTCAATCATGTCTTCTGGAGTATAAATCATTGGTTTTACTCTTATGATCTTGTTAGGATCTCTTAATTTTATATTGACTATTGTTTTAGATTTTTTTATTTTTGGATCCAAAAGATTTTCTGAACTGACTGTTTTTAATAGTTTTCTAGTGCTTGTTAGGGCTTTGTCTTCTTGTATTTCATTGAGAAAAGAATTTTGTTTTTCTTCTATATCTAATGAAATATTTTTTAAATAAGGTTTTTGTTGGTCTTCTATCTCCCCACGTTTTCGCTTTTTATATTGTTGCATAAAAGTTGGATTTGAGATAGTTAAAGCTTTTCTTACTTTAGAAACATAGATGATATCTCCTTCTAAAGTTGTGAGACTTATTTTGTTGGAATATTGTGTGAAGGGTTGATATAAATTTTGGAAATGATTTCCTATTAATAAATCTACTCTCGTTTCTTGTTGATATATGGTAGGAAGGTGAAAGTTTGTTCCTTCTATCATTATATCAGTATCTTTTAATACCTGATTGAGTTTTATTGTAGTATTATTAACAATTCTTACAATTAAATCTTTTGGTGCTTGTTTAGAGTTATCTTCTGGAAATACATGTCTATTAGCTACACACATACTAGCTTCTGTATCTATATATGCGTGTAAATGATAAGTGTTATAGCCTTTAAATTTTAGTCCTACTTTAATGTAAGTACTATTTGGATTTATAATACTATACAAATCATTCATCTTCTGATGAAGAATATTCATAACTTGAGTATTCATATTCTGAGTCAGTTATTTCTTCCTCAATTTCTTCCAATAAATAAATACTATAAGTATCATTTATATCATATTCCTCGATTAGTTCTAATTCTATTTTGAAAGTTCTTCTAAGATTTTTTCTTTTTGTGGAAATTCCTTTTTAAATTCTTTTTTTATGTTGAAGTGTGCTTGGACATTCGTTAGCATAATGTCCTTCTTCATTACAGATCCAACGTCTGTATTTTTTTCCTGAAGGGCAATAATTCCTTTTTTTCAGAAGGTTTATAATTTTTTTTAAATATATTTTCTTATAGTTTTCTCTATTAAATCTATTTTTATATTTTTGGAAATTTTGTTTTCTGAATTTATATTTTTATTTTTATTTATAAGATTTTATATTACATTCATATTTACTTGGTACTCTAAAATCTCTTGTATCACAGCAGATTTTATCATTTTCTCTTATTTATTTATATTCTTTTTTTCTTGGCATTTAATAATGATCCAATCTTTAAGGTTTCTTATTATTCCTCCTAGAGTATCTGGTATAGTTTCTTTATTCCTTTTTTCTCAATTTTTTGTTAAGGTTTTATATAATGTTCTAGGTAATTTTTTAAAAAACATTTCTTTATAAGTTGTTTACATAAAAGGGTGATAATTTATGGTAATACATTTCATATTCACAAATAAAATAATCTATGTAACATATGTTACAAATTTCCATATTTGTTAGATGTCATTTAGCTTCATTGATTTCATTTTCACTCGATTCAGTGATAGTCCTTCCTTTATCTTCTCCAATAAATTCTTTGTATATTTTATTTATTACTGTATTCAAGTATTCTCTTCCTGTGGAAGCATTTCCTTGCATTAATAAATATTGTTGATCTATTAAGTTTGAAAACTAAACTTTTACATTCCTATCATTTTATGTGTTATAAGAACTCTACAAGTTGAAGGATTTGTTTGGGTAGTTTGAGAAGTTTGTATGAGTACACTCATCCCACTAGCCCATTCATCTAAGGATTTTTTCCTATCTCTTATACAATCTAAATCTAGGAGTTTAAATTTATAATTATCATGGAGTTTGAACTCTGGTGGAATACTACCTCTAGTTCCCCAATGCAATCCTTCCTCCATTTTTTTTCTTGTTATTAAGGGTTTTTCTTTAATATCTAATTTCCATTCTTATGATATTTTAAAGTCTGTTAGTATTTCTGGTTTTATTATTTATTCAAGTTCTTTAAAAGTTTTGTCTATTTTTATAAATTTATTTTGTCCATATATTAAACTATTATGATTATTTGTTAAGGAATATATTACTAGATAATGTATTGAAAATAAATGATTTACTTCTTTCATTAAATCTCCTATTTCAAATTCATAAGCTAGACTTAATACTTGATTTATATTTTTATCATGTATATTTATAGCAAATTTAGGATATGTTGTAAATTTTAGCTTTTGGTATCCTAAATTATCATGGATCATTCCTAATAAGACATCCTGTCTATTTATTATTCTGTTATCTAATAATGTTATTTTTATTGGTGTATCTATTCTTTCTTTAAAATGAGTTTTTATTAGTATTTAAATTCCTCCTAAATGATATATCTATTTTTTTCTTTATCTTTATAAAAAAAATTGATAGCTTGTTTAATATAGTTTCTTTATCAATTATAAGTATATTATATCTCCATTTTGCATATATAATCTTAATACTCATTTCTTTATTACTTATGTCATAATAGATTATAGTTTTTTTTAAAGAATAATTTTCTTAATAAAAATGAGGGGTCTTTAAATCTATCTTTTTCTTTAAGATTTAACTTTGTTTTTTGAATTTTTTCAAATTTCTTTTTACTTATTACCATTTTTTGTAAAAAATATCATGAAATGTCTTCTGTTTTTATATCTATTATTTCTTGGTTTATTTTTTTTTCTTTCATTTTGAGAATTTTTTTTATTTAACCTTAAGGGTATTTTTGATAATTGTTAGATTTAACATATGTTATGTTTTAAAAAGTATTTTTGAATTTGTTGAAACCTTGAGGATATTTTTGAAGATTTCTTAAACCTTGGAAATATTTCTGATTTTTTCTCTATTTTTATAGTTACAAATTTTAAAAATATTATTTTTGTTATTTTAATTTTTATTCTTTAGAAGTCACGTTGCATGAGATGGAGTGGTATCTGGCAGTTTACAATGAACAAAGTGTAGTAATCATGATATAATATATGGATTTGTTTTTAGAAAAAAAAAATCAAGATGTGGATGTTGGGATATTATATTATACACATGTACTAGTCTAACTGTCTAACATGGCTAATGTAAGGAGATATATACTTATCACCATAGCTAGCTTCCAAGTTGGTTAATGTGACATGATCAAATGAATTATGAATATTTGGTTCTCCTCCTATCTTAACCAGGGGCGGTTTGGATTTATTAGAATTTCATAACAAAATATGCATATATAAAATCCAATATTGTGCGCCAATCAAGCATCATCTCCTATTTTAATACATCGTTGTCGATATCACAAAATTATAAAATGCATGGTATTATAGTTGGGTAATCTTATAACTACAATAAAATTGTGAGTTGACATTTTTATATAATGATCGTCTTAGAATCAAAAGTTAAAATTAATTGACGAACTTTATATCCAATAATTAATATATTTTTTTATGTATTTTATTGGAGATAATTTATTACATCATATATAATAGGTAAAGAATAATCTCAATTAGCAAAAAAAAAAAAAAAATTAGGAACCAAGTCCAATAAATACTAAATAATTAGATAAACATGATCACATGATAATCTTGATGAAGAGATACATGATCAACAAGTATCTCTTAATTATACTAAATTGATAGTAACAGATAGATGTGTACAATATTACAACAAATCTATCTACATAGGTACATAATATGTAAAGTTCAACTTGAAATATAACTTCTTTCTCATAACAAATAATCACAACCACACACTATCTTTTCTTTTAATCATAAAGCTAGATCTTATCTTCTCTAGTTTTTTAAGAGGGCTTAAAAAATATTAAATATATCATGTTTTAATATTATTTAATTAATAAAATAGATTTGTATTTGCTTTACTCTATTATGTTTTAGACCAATCTATTTATTTAGACTAATTGGTATATTGTAGTATTTTGCAGATATTTTAATATATAAATATTAAAATAAAGAAAAATACTTTAAGCATATTTATCACATTTTTTGGAGCTTAAATGAATATAATTTATTTGATATTATCGAAAGTGAAGAAACTATATAATGGAAAATAAAGAGGTTTGAGCTGGTCAAAAATCTGGTTGCGATCTGATTGTATCTTGGCGAAAACACAAGTTTTTCTCACATTCTTTCTATAAATAGGACCCTTTATATACCATGAAAATAAGCTCTCAAGTTGCATTTTCAACAACTTTCTCTCCTCCTTCTCTATCGCTTTTACAATTTATTTAGTTATCTCCTCAATTTTGAGCAAGAATATGTTTATATTTTAATAGTTTCTAGTTTTTGATTCAACAAATTATAAAGTGCAATAACTATTGGAGTTTTTCAAGTCTGGTCCGGTTCGGTTTTGCCTAAATGTTTTTTAACCAAATCGGACTGTTCATATAGTTGAAACCGGACCGAATCGGACCATTTGGCTATCTAAAATGTTATAACCGAACGGTTTGATCCGATTTAGTTAACGGTTTTTAATAATTAATAATACATAAATATGATTTAGTTTAATATGATATAATTTAATAGGATACAATCAAATGTGATGCTCATTTATCATCATACATAGATAGATATTATTGTTAAATACATAAATAAATACATAAGATGTTATCAAAATCTAAAATAAAATAAAAAGATTAGACATGAAGAAAAGAATTCTAAATATCTCACTTACACATAATTCTTAAACATATACAAACATCCAAACTCAGAATCAACAACAATATATCATTAGATAATAATATTTAAAACTTACCCATTATTAATCATAACGATCATTGTAGTATCTTTAATGAACTCTACAATAAAACAAAATCAACATCTTCATAAATCTCTAGGTCATCATTGTATTCTGGTAAGAGGACATAGTCATTATTAATGGAAGAACGGAACCAATTTTGACTACATACTAATGTCTCTACCATTTTAGGATTCAAAGAAATCCTAAATAGATTAAGAATGCGCCCTCCTGTGTTAAAAGTTGATTCTGATGCAACAATTGAAACTTGAATTGCTAACACATCACGTGCAATAAGAGAGATGATAGGAAACCTAAAAGAATTTGCCTTCCACCATTTTAATATATCAAACTTATCCAGCATGACATTTTCACATGAGGTGTTCAAATATTTCTCAACCTTGGTTTTCAACTCCAAATTTTTTTCTCTTCTAAGCATTTAAGAAATTTAAACTTTCTTGCTTCCTCAGATGAAGGAATCATTCCGATTACATCTTGTGATCGAGTCACAGTAGATTGAAAATAATTTCATGCACTAACATATAGTAAGCTTTGAACAGATCCATAAAAGTATTTTTGACATTATCTCTCAATTTTTGAACAATTTCTAAATCATAAATCTCTTCAAATAAGAATTCAAAATACTCTAATTCGTACCTTGGATCAAGTACAAATGCAATATACAACATCTTATTAGTCTTATCTACATTTCCCCAATACTTCTCAAATTTTGTTTTCATGCTAGTAGCCATATTTTTCAACAACAAGTCATCAGAACCACACCATGTAAGTATTTGAGATTGAATGTTATGCAGTTATGTAAAATATAAATTTGATGTGGTATATAAAGATGCACTGAATGCTAAAGTAGAGTCATAAAAAGTCTTTAAAAACATGACAAAACACACTAGCATTCTTCCAATCATCTAATGTTGGCAGCCCAACATTCGATCGCTCTTCATGAAAATGAGAAATAAACTTTGTTCCTTCCTCTTCTTCAAGACAACCAAATGCTTTTTGAAAATCTAAAGAAGATTTTAACATTAGATATGTGGAGTTCCATCTTGTAGGCACGTCTAGCACGACACTTCCTTTAGACTCAATATTTTCTTTAATAGAACACATTTTAAACTTTTGTAATCTCAAAGGAGAGGATCTAACATATCTCACATTACAACGAATACTCATAATAGTACTATGAAGATCTTTAAGTCCTTCTCTTACAATCAAATTCAAAATGTGAGCACAACATCACACATGAAAGAACTCTCCACTCATAACAAGTCCATCATTCCAATTTTTTAGCTTCCTTTTCAAGTATGACACAACAGTATCATTTGAGGAAGCATTATTAAGTGTTATGGTGAATACCTTACATATACACCAATCACGCAAACTCTGTTCTATCACTCTCCCAATTGTATCACCTTCATGATTCTCAACTTGACAAAATTTTATAATTCTCTTTTGTAATTTCCAATCATTGTCAATATATTTAGTGGTTAGACAAATATAATTAATATTTTGAATTGAAGTCCAATAATAACTAGTAATACAAACTCTTTGCTTTTCACTTATGAAAAATTTCCTCAAACTTTTTTTCTCATTTAAATAAAGTTGAAACACATCTCTAGAAATTGTTTGACGAGATGTCACATGAAACTTAGGACAAATTTCAGCTATAAAATCTTTAAATCCCTCACCATCAAAAAACCTAAAAGACAATTCATCAATAATAATCATTTTTGCCAAAGCAACTTTAGCATGTTTTGCATCAAATGATACAACAACTAATTTATGAGTTGTTGTATCATCCTCTCCTTTTTGTGTTTAAAAACTTAACATATTTTGTCCTTTATCTACTTCTTTATGAATCTTCTTACATAAATTTTTGAAGTGATATATCATTGAAGTAGTTCCATTCCTTGTGGGATGAGCAACATAACTTTTTTTTTACAATAATGACATATGGCTCTAGGATTTTCCACATCATAGGGTAAAATATATGAAAAATGATTCCATATTTCTAACCTAAAATTTTTTGGTTTCTTCATATTAGATTTGTTATCGGGGTGAACATTACTTACTTCTATTCCCCTTTTTGAAGATGAGTCATTTAAATTCTGTGGTGGATTTTCCATTTCATTCGGATGAATTTCAGGTTCAATGTCTTCACTCATAGATATAGTAAAGTTTGTAAATTGACTTGGTCCAATAAACTCATGTAAATCATCACCTATATATAGAATATAGATTAGTACATATTCTTAATATATTAAAATATTACTTTTTGTACTTAATCAAAAATCATTTCGAAACTAAAATAATATCAGTTACCAAAGTGTAACAAATAATATTTTAAGACTGATATTTCACATATATGTGAGAACATTTAAAGTTTAAGTAATTAATAGATTATAGAGTGTTTAAAGAATTTATTTTTATTTTCAACTAAGCTTAATTATAAAGGAAACCTAAAGTGAAGGACATTTTGTGAATTTTTTTTAAATAGCATTTACATGACTCACACACTGAAACAATCCAGGACATTACCTTAAATTAAATTTGAGGGTTTCACAAAATGTTTTGTGCCACTACATTACAAAGCTGGTAATTTTGTACAATTGAATGCTAATAAAAACTTTGTCAAGTTCATTTAAAATATAATTATCTGCATAAATATTTAGTTTATGGCTGCATATATGATATCAAACGTTAATGATTTAATAATACATTTTGGTATTCAGAAACTTTATGCAATCTATAACAATATTAATTTAAACATTATTTATGTACATTTTAAAAATTAAGAACTAATATGATTTAATAAGAACCTATAAAACAAAAACAAAACAATTTATGTACATTTTATGACAAAAATACAGATTAATTCATCTATATAAATCGCCACAATTTAAATTTAATTAATTAAAATTTTAATCAATTAGTTACAGTTTGATCAATAAAATGTGAGTTCATATATTAAACCATATGAAACCAACTCCTTAAACTCTTGAAATTCATAATGATCAAACATTAATAAAATGAACTAATTTGTAAGATAAATAATATTTATGTTTTTCTATTTCTATTTATTTGATATATTTTGTTTGAAAATTTAATTTCTTTTTAGTAGGTATATATATATATATATATATATATATATATATATATATATATATATATATATATATATATATATTAACAAATCATGTTAATAAATTAGATATAAAAAGTTATATTAACTAATCATGTTAATAAAAAAAATTTAACGGTAAAAATCAATTTATTCGATTACATTAATAAATCATGTTAATAAATTATATATAAAAGTTATATTAACAAATCATGTTAATAAAAAAACACATTTAATTGTAAAGATCAATGTATTATGTGATTATACTAAGGCAATTTGTTTAAAAACTTTGTAAATGTAATAGAATAGTCATATAAATAAATAAATATATATTAGATACAAATGCCCTTAAACCTGTGACTTTTTTTGGAAAGAGAAATTTATTATCTAAACGAGTCCACAGTGGTTGTTGTTCACTCAGAACCAGCCCTGAGAACACTCTTCAGACCATCAACAAGACATGAATTTGAGCTCCAAGTTTAATTAACTTTCTAGATTAAACAAATATTGATAACAATTTGATGGGAATTAGAATCGGATCCAACAGGCAAAAAATAACTCTACCTTTTAACAGAAGATCATTGTGGGTATAAGAAAGGTGGAATGCATCTTGATGATTATAATTAGCTTAAAATGAAAAATGAGCTATGTAGATGAACAAATTGATGACATAGATTTTTTATTCTCAAGGGTAGGAAATGATGCCTTTGTTACCTTTATTCTTATTAGACCTGTACCTCTTGAAATTCATAATGATCAAACATTAATAAAATGAACTATATATATTTAATCTATAAAGAGAACTTAATCAAAATAATTAAGCTTTAAAAGAGGGGCAACATACGAACAATTTAACTGAAGTTCTAAGTTCTAACAGTATTAATTAGTTTCCACCATTTAAAAAAAACTGAACTCTGTGAGAAAAAATTGTTCAGACTTCAGACTTCAGACTAACAAAAAAATGACATACAATTTAGATTTCAGAGTTCAGACTTTCCATTCAGTTTATTCATGAAAAAACTACTACCAGTAGTAGTAGACCATATACCTATTTTGTAATTTTCGTTCATGGTTGTCATGACACGACGCGACGCGAGGAGAGGTGGTTAGTTGCTGGTGGAAGCGACGCGAGGAGATGTGTCTAGTTACTGGTTGTTGCAACGCATGGAACAATGGCTAGCTGTTAGTGGGAGCAATGCGAGGAGCGGTGGATAACTGCTGGTGGAAGCAACACGAGGAACGGTGGCTAGCTACTGGTGGAAGCGACGACGGCCAGACCCAGAGCCTAGTTCCCCAATGTAACCCTTCTTCTATTTTGGGTGGTTGTCTTCTTCTATTGGAAGTATCAAGTTTTCCTAAAAAATTTCTATTTCTTTCTTCCCTAAGTGGGTTAGATGTTTCTTCTTAGTAAAAAACTAATAATGAAATTGATTTTATATGACCTTTTGGGGTTATGATTTTTGATTCAAAATCAAACTCACTTATTATTGTCATATCATCTTCTTCTATGTATATATAAATCTTTTCATCATAATGTTTTCCTAGTTCTTCATTAGTTAGTGTTAACAAAATAACTAATTTTGCTATATTCCTATTTTCAGAGTTCTTGAATTGTTCTTCTAATTCTTTTTTCATTGCTTGGTATCAATGCATATGATCTTCTAGGGGATTATTCTTTTAATCCTTTGAATAGATCAACATTATGACTTATAATTTAACTATTTTTAGATATGTTATTTATATTTATTCTTAATTTTGTAAATTTTTCATGTGTATATTGTTGTAATTTTTTTATTAATTTATCTTATCTCATTTATAAGTTCTTTTTGACTTTTATCCATGTCTTGTAAAAAATTAATGTTTAATTCTTGTATTATATCTATTTCTTATGTTAAAAGAATCAAAACTTTTATTATTATTATTATTATTGTTATTTTATTTTTTGATATGCTTGCTAGGTTTCTATTAAATTGTAATTCTATATCTTATAATTTATCTTTAAATATCTTGCTACTATT
Organism: Hippophae tibetana; assembly: GCA_037013495.1. Lineage (NCBI taxonomy): Eukaryota > Viridiplantae > Streptophyta > Magnoliopsida > Rosales > Elaeagnaceae > Hippophae > Hippophae tibetana. Next base: position 34,125,717 of record CM072812.1, read on the forward strand.
TTCTTCCTAATATTACATCATGTATCAATGTTTTCATTTCTTGAACTCCTTCTTTTATTTCTATAATTTTCTTCTTCCTAGTATTACACCATGTACTAATATTTTCATTACTTGAACTTCGTCTTTTAATTCTATAACTTCTTTCTTTCTAATATTACATCTTGTACAAATACTTTCGTTACTTGAACTTTTTCTTTTAGTTATATAACTTTTTTTTCTTTGTGAGAAGTTTTTTATTTGTGATCTATAAAAATAAATCTTGATATTTTTTTTTTTAGTATCAGAAGTTTTTCCTTAATATCTAAGTACTGTTCATCTGGTATTTCAAAGTCTGTTAGTATTTTTTATTTTATTATTTGTCCACGTTCTTGAAAAGGGATGATTTTTTTTCCATTAAATCATCTCTTTTAAATTCATAAGCTGGATTTAACACTTAGTTTAAGTTCTTATCGTGAATATTAATATTAAACCTAGAATATGTTGTGAATTTTAACTTTTAGTATCGTAAGTTGTTATGAATCATTCTTAATAAACCATCTTTTATATTTATTATTTTATTATCTAACAATACTAATTTTATTAGTGTATTAATTCATTTTCTAAAATGAGTTTTTATTAATATTTGGATTCATTCTAAATGAATATATATAATTTTTTCTTTATCTTTTTGAGAAATTTTTGATAACTTATTCATTATGATTTATTTATCAATTAATAATATGTTATACATTTCTCTTACATTAGTAATATTGATACCGATTTTTTTAATACTTATTTTATAATAAATTATATCATTTTTTAGAAACATTTTCCTTAGTTTTGAAAACAATGGATTTTTAAATATATTTTATTCTTTAAGATTTAATTTTATTTTTGAATTTATATTAATTATCATTTATAGTGAGAAACATTATAAAATGTTTTTTTTTCTATTTCTAATATTCTTTAATTTTTTTTTTATTTTTTTGATTTTTTTATATAAAATTATTATTTATTTTTATTAATTTTAAAGTTAGATATTTATGATATTATTAAAACTAATATTTATAATATTATGATATTATTAAAATTTTCAAAGTATTTATAATATTGTTTTTATAGGGATATTATTAGTACTTACTACCTGCTTACCTGTGAACCCTCGCGCGTAAACTTATCGAATCCATCGCCAAATCATTACCTTTCCTCTCCGACTGTCAGACCCAAGCACGAGATGAGATGACAAAGGTCTCAATTTGGCCATATCTGCAAAACCCTAGACCTGTGTACGATCTATCAGTCCCTTCAAATTTGTCAAAATCAAAGCCCTAACCGGACCTATCCCAATCAAACTCAAATCTTTAACAAATTATCGATGTCAGTACCCTTCGTTTCTCGGGACCTCTTCACAGCTTCACCCTCTCGCTTCACCCTCTATTACTTCGATGGCTTTCCTCCCCAAAACCCCAAAGTCTTCTCACCCCCATTCACTTGCCGCCGCCTCCAAAACTATTCAAATTTCCATGTATCCAAGCGCAATCTTCATTTCCTTAACTCCTTGAATTATGTCTCTCTTAAGACCCATCACTTTTGTCTCAGAGTTTCCGAATCCGAATCCGTTGTCCATAGAGATGGAGTCGCCAATAGTAGCTTCAATTTGGAATCATTGCTTTCCATGGTTGAATCTCTATGTATCTTCTCATCAGCTGTCGTTTCGATTGGCTTTGCGATTAATAGTGCGGTTCCGAGCTCCAAAAGGACCGTTCTTTCGGTAATGGGGAACGGGGTTTTTGCGTGTGGAGTTGTGGCGCTAGTATTTGGGGTTTGGATTGGGATGTGGATTCGTAGGCGGCAATGGAGACGAATATGCAGAGAGACCGTGAAGGGTGGGATGAAGATTAACTTGTTGGAGAGGATTGAGAAATTGGAGGAGGATCTGAAGAGCTCAGCAACGATAGTTAGGGTTTTGTCTAGGCAGCTTGAGAAGTTGGGAATTCGGTTTCGGGTTACGCGCAAGTCTCTAAAGGAACCCATTGCTGAGGTATTTATTCTTATTCAAGTGACTGATAAATTAGTTTCTGTATTTCACTTCCTGACATAATGTGCTTGTAATGAGAAATTGGGAAATATAATAGATTAGTAGATAAGACTAATGACAGAAATTTACAAAGTACTAGGAAAGTAGGGATGCTTCATTAGGCATGGTATTTGATCTTGGGTCTTGTGTTAATATCATTCGCTGTGTTATGTTGGGACTAGTTAAGAGTTTGAAATTGGAAAGTGGAGAAGTTGAATGTTCGAGTTGAAGACTTGAAGAAGTTGTACTGGAGGAGTAAACATAGGTAATGTGGAAGAGCTTTCTTCGCATGCTTCACCGCATTAATAGAATACATATATCAAAAGTAGTTAACTTGCTTACTTGTTAGAGTCAGGCGAAACTTGAGTTCCTTTATGACTTTTAGATAGGCTAAGGCGCCTTTACTAATATTCGAATCTAAGGCGCTTGTTTCTCAAAGTCGCTTGTTGCTTTAGAAAGATTACAGAGGGCTTCCATAGCTAATTTTAACTCTCCAAGTTTCACTCAGAGTAGCCTTCAAGGAATAAATATGTTACATGACTTAAGATGCAGTAAGTTAGTATCAATTTTGATTGATGACTATATGTTGGTAGTTTTAGTAAAGTGTAATTTTTTATTTACTAACTTGATGAAATCGCATCTGATGTAAAATGTACCCTAGGATAGCTAGTTAACACTCTTGTTCAAACAATGCTTCGGCTATCTAGGAGTTACTTGTAATATGATTTTTTTTTTCTTGGAACTGGAAACTATTCAGACTTTTTACCATTTTCTGTGGTCAATTTTGTTACTGTTTGTGAAAAAAACTACATTTATGCTAATCACACCTTAGCAGAATCTCTTTTAATTATAAACAATAGATTAAACTTGTGTTGTGAGTTATCAGAAGTAGTTAATTTTTGCAACCATCTATGGAACTCACCTCTTTCATGTTTTTATGACGTGGCCTTGGACCCTTGGTTATGGTAATTGAGAACCGTGAGGAACTGAGAATGGCATAGCAGGATTTTTAGGAGTACCAAAGTAAAAATAAGTTAGCTAGGTTGACAGCTGCCTTTAATCAATAAGTAATGCATATTTATTGATGGGAGAGTTGCATATTGCTTTTACAAGTTGTGAATTATCTAAAATAATATTAGATGTAGCAACTGTTGTGGAATTTTAACCATTTTATCAGTAACTTGTTTTACTGAGACATATTGCCGGATTAGCATCTTGTGCAACTTCTAACTATTTATTATGATTGAAGACTGCAGCTCTGGCTCAAAAGAATTCTGAGGCTACTAGAGCTTTAGCAGCTCAAGAATACATTCTGGAGAAGGAGCTCGGTGAAATTCAAAAGGTTCTGCTGGCTATGCAGGTGAGAGAGCAATGACATTCTCCTTTAGCATTACACACTGATGCTGTTGATTGCATAAATATGCTTCCTATATTTTCTCAAATATAATAAGAGCTTGAGACTTATTACTAATTTGGTGGTGACAGTATCATTGTTGAAATTGGTGAAGTTAAGATTTATGGACTTGCAGTATTTCTCAGTATCTTTATGTCATAAATTGCACTTTAGATTACAATTCAAATATAGTTTGTCGGAATAACATGCATAATGGCAATTTTTATTTTTTATTTTTTATCATCAGAACTTAATTCTAATATGTGAAGCATGGCTAGTCTGATAAGATTTTTTTGAACTGATTGTTCTCTGTAGGAACAGCAGCAAAAACAGTTGGAGCTTATTCTTGCAATTGGGAAGTCTGCCAAATTATGGGAAACCAGACGAGAAATTGTTCAAGAACAAGATGCAACTAATATACGAAATTCACTCAAGGAGGATTTAGAAGTGAAGGAAGCTCAGCAAATATGAGCTTCTAGTAGAAGCAAGGGAAAGAACCTAGGATTTATAAGCAAAACCTTTGATTGGATAGTGGATACACTACCAATCTTATAGGCTTCATGGGCTTATCAAACAGATTGTCAAGACACAGCTTCTGCTTTGAATAATGACTTTGCAGAGCGTGAATTGGCTGAGCTATGCTACTACTTTATGAAAGGAAAATGAAATGTAGTTTTAATTGAGTGAAGATAGTTGAAATTCAACTTTGTTATTAGTGGATAGTGAAGTGCAGCTTCCAATTAGAGGGAATGTACAGCTACAACAGCAAAACCAGTCTTCATCTTGGATCCGACTGAAACGATGCTACTTTGAAAATATTCATGTCATCCATTTAAAAATAAGTTTTGTTTCAGTTCGGTAGGAAAAATAATTTTGTTTTGATTTACTTGTTGCAAACACCACGCCGTCTTTATTATGCATACTAACAGTTCCTTTGCTTAAATTCGTAGTTGAGATCTTTATAATCATCTTATCCTTTTGCTTTTTCTTTTCTTTCTTTAGTTTGTTTATTAGGTGGAACCTGAAAATGTTAAGGTTTAACCTTGTGGGAGGTAGCTTGATTTGAAGAACAAGTGCGCTTTGATTTCTGATTTTTATTCCAAGGTAATAAAACACAGGGCAATAACAAAACATTGTTAGCTGGTTTTCCCAATTTTGGTTGTTTTATTAAATATAATGTTTAGAAAAAATGGTAATTTAAGTACATTATCTTTAAAATATAATAGAAAGTATATTTTAGTAAGTAGAATAATAAAAATTCATCACCTTTACAAAATAGGTATAGTAGATATGAAGTGTATTTTGTATCAACCTTAAATTTAGTGGTATAAATATAAGAAAAAATGGTAACTTACGTTCACTATCATTAACAATAACAAAAATATATTTTAATTTTACGTTCACTATCATTAACAAAAAATATATTTTAATTTCATATCTATTAAGTGGGACAATATAATTCTTATATCTTTATAAAAAAGATCTCATAAGTCTATTTTATAAAGTAATGAGTTTTGTGTTGTTATAGTAACAACACAAGTTTATTATTTTACAAAATGAATTTTTGTGATTTTTATTTTTTTAAAGATAATAAATTTATATTATCACATAATAAATATGAGTATAAAGTATAATTTCGTTATTTAGCCGGCCCTATGTAATAAATATCATGTAACATTCTGTTATATATATTTTTTTACTTCTATGAAATACCCGAGTTCCATGGAGAAAAGTCCATTTGCCCAAGACGAGTTGTTCAATTTAAAATCTGAAAGCTTTTCCTAATCAAATAAGGGAAGCAGTAAGGTTTAAAGTGCAGAATCTTCAGTTCCTAATTCCTTCATGATTCGACTCAGTTCTTCGATCCTCCCCTCAAAACAATAGAAAGAAGAAAGTACCCAAAACAAAAAGATACAAGTGCATAATTTCACTTGCGAGACTACAGAGTACTGGATTGTGAAACAACATATAATCACAAATAAAAGTTTCCTTGGCAATGGTTGTTAGGAAATTATTGAAGTGCAATTGGTTTGCAAACAAAATGAAATTGAGAAAAAAAAAATTGAAGATAAACTGACACAAATATTTTACGTAAAAAACTCTCAAACAAATTAAGAAAAAAATACGGATATATTTAAGAAGATTTCACTATAGCAAAAAAATTACAACACCTCTCTAGAATAAGAAGAGTACAATTAACAATACTCTCTCTCTTATAATAGGAGAAAACACTATTTTTCTCATAAAGAAAAAAACACTAGTATTTAAGAGAAATTTAGTTATGATTTTTTTGAATACATCAAATGAGAGGAAAAACTCTATATTTATAGTGTGTTTGGCTCTTTCGTTATTGGTGTGAAATGAAGATTGTCACACCTATCTTCATGTGCAGCCACCCTTTTATTCTTCTTTTAATTCAAAGGTTAGCTAACAACCCATGCATACAGATAAGCGTTTTTCATTCTTCAAAAATAGTCTACAAAAGAGGCTTTACCTTTTCACATTCTCCCACTTAAAGTCATTTTTGTGGTAATTCTTCAACCCTTCCTCTCTTGCCAAGTCCATACTACTTACATTTATGCTAGGTCGATGGAGGATCGACACTGTATGAACTTATCAGTGTTAATTGGCTTGGTCATAACATCTGCTAGGTTCTCATTAGTGTGAATCTTCTACATATCCATGCTTCCTCCTCCACTACTTCTCATACAAAGTGGTATTGAACCCTTATGTGCTTTGTCCGTGAATGAAAGATTGGATTCCTTACGATGTGCAAGGCACTTTGACTGTCACAAAACAGAATGATCTTTTCTTGTTTGTGCGCGAGCTTCTCCAATAACCTTTGAATCTAAACTACTTCCTTGCAAGCTTTTGTAGTTGCCATGTATTCTGCTTTCATTGTAGATAAAGCCACAACTGTCTGCAGTTTAGAAACCCAGCTTATAGATTCTCCTACAATTGTAAACACATAACCTGTAGTGGATTTGCTTTTGTTGAGGTCTCCTGCAAAATCTGAATCCACATAGCCCCTGACAATAAATTTTGATCCTCCATAACATAATGCAACATCTGAGGTTCCTTTGATGTATCTCAAAATCCTCTTCACGGTATTCCAATGCTCTCCACCAGGGTTCGTCATATATCGACTAACTACTCCCGTTGCTTGTGCAATATCTGGTCTTGAACATATCATAGTGAACATCAAACTTCCCATTGTTGATGCATACGATACTCGAGACATCTCCCTCTTCTCTGCTTCATTGCTACGAGACATACTTGAGGATAACTTGAAATTAACAGGAAAAAGGGTAAAGATTGGCTTACAATCTTGCATGTTGAAGCGTCGCAAGATTTTCTTCAAGTAATTCTTCTGAGAAAGCCAAATCTTCCTGTTATTTTTGTCTCGATAAATTTACATCCCTAGAATCTTGTTTGCAGATCCACTTTCCTTTATATTAAATTCCCTATCCAATTGTGCCTTCAATTCTTGGATTCGACCTTTGTTGGGGCCTGCTACCAATATGTTATCCACGTACAACAACAAAATGATAAAGTTGTTATCATCCCCAAACCTCTTGTAGTACGTACAGTGGTCTGAACTGAGTCTGTTGTATCCAAGGCTCATGATGAAGGAATCAAATCTCTTGTACCAACAACCTGTCACCTGCTTGAGATTGTATAGAGATTTGTTCAACCTATAAACCAAGTTCTCCATGCCTGTTTTAGTAAAACCTTCTGGTTGGAGCATATAGATTTCTTCTTCAAGTTCTCCATGAAGAAATGCAGTTTTCACATCCAATTGCTCCAAATGTAAGTCAAACGTAGCACACATAACCAGGACTATTGTGACTGTTATAATTCGAACTACGAGGGAAAAATCCAATTGAAGTCAATGCCTTCTTTCTGAGCATATCCTTTTACCACCAATCTTGCACGATACCATTCCACTTGATCATTGCTATCCTGTTTGATCTTATAGACCCATTTGTTACCAATGGATTTTCTTCCATATGGTAACGCTCCCATGTCTTATTCTTGTGTAGAGTTTCAATTTCTTCTTGCATTGATGTCATCAAAAGAGATGCATCTGAGCTGCTTGTAGCTTCATGAAAAGTTTGAGGGCTCTCCATCCTCTGTTAAAAGACAGTATGAAACATTGCTCTCCTTAATATACTCTGAGTGCCAAGTTGGTGGCCTTCTTTCACAAGTAGACCGAAAAACTTCTAGAGCCTCAAACTTGACTGGTTCATGTACCTCGTGCTCTGGTGCTGATTCAGAAGGATTTAGAGTTTCTTCTTCCAGATTATTTTCCATATGTACCATTGTAGTCTTTGAACTTTCCTTTTTCGTGCTATTGTTTCCTTCTTTCCGTTGTAATTGATCTTTTACAAAGATCACATCCATGGTGATAATAAGCTTGTGGGTAGTGGGATCCCACAAGCGATACCCCTTTACTCCTTTAGCATACCCTAAGAATATACACTTCCTGGATTTCAAATCCAATTTTGTTCTTTCTTGGGTGTTATACATCACATACACATGACATCCAAAATAATGTAATGTAGAGTAATCTGTTGGCTTACTAGTCCACATTTCCATTGGCGTCTTTGAGTCAATTACAGTTGATGGTGACCGATTTATCACATAACAGGCGGTAATAGTTACTTCTGCCCAAAATGAGTTGGGTAGACTCGCAGTCCTTAACATAGCTCTTATCTTTTCTACAAGAGTTTTGTTCATCCGTTCTGCCACTCCATTTTGCTGAGGCGTGTATGCGATTGGGAATTGTCATTTGATACCTTCTCGCTTACAAAGAGCAAGAAACTCACCATCTATGTACTCTTCTCCATTATGTGTCCTCAAACACTTGATTCTTTTCCCATATTCAAGTTCCATAAGCACTTTGAATTCCTTAAAAATTGAAAACACATCTGACTTCTCCTTGATTGGATACACCCAACATCTCCTGGAGTAATCATCAATGAAATACACAAAATACTTTGCTCCTCCTAGAGACATTTCTGGTGATTACCACACATCAGAATGAATCAGGTCTAGGATGCGTTTACTCCTAGCAACAGATCTTCCGAATGCCAATCTATGGTGCTTACTTGTAACACAATGCTCACATAAAGGTAAATTTACCGATTTGAGTCTCAGAAGTAGTTTTCTATCAGAGAAAATCTCTAAACCTCATTCCGACATGTGGCCTAGTTTGAGATGCCACATCATCGTAGATTTTTGTCCATCACTAGTTGTTGTGACACACGCATTAAATTCCAGCAGTGTTTCCGTTTCATGCATGAATAGATTCGCTACAATCTTTTCTACCTTCATAATCACAAGTGCACCTCTCACAATCTTCATGATCCCATTCTTGACATAGGTCTTACATCCAAGACTATCTATTTGCCCCAAAGACAATAGATTCTTCTTCAAGTCCTTCACGTGTTATACATCCTGAATAGTGCGAACCGTACTATTAAACATCTTTATTTTGATAGTACCAATACCAACGATCTTTAAAGCATGATCATCACCCATATGTACAGAACCTCCTGAGATTGGTTCATATTTATGGAACCACTCTCTTCGAGATGTCATGTTCCATGTTGCTCCTGAGTCTAGTAACCAGACATTAGTGAAATGCTTTCTGCTTCCAACCTTTGTTGTTGCCTCGCTATATAGAACTTCGACACTATCTGAGATGCTTGCTACATTCCCTTGAGAATTTGATGACTCATGGTCTCCACTCTTCTTCTTGTTCCAACAATCCTTCTTGTAGTACCCCTTCTTTCCATAATTGTAGCATTTAATATTCTTCTTACTTCTTGACTTCGATCTCCCACTGAAGCCACGTTCCATTGATCTCCCTCGTTTCACCGTCAAGGATTCTGCTTGCTGCGAACTTGCATGTCTGTCCTCCCTATTTTTGCACCTATTTTCTTCTTCTAAAACAGTGGCTGTAATATTGTTGAAGACTAGATAGTACAAAAGGATGTTGTTTGTCAGGTTGATGATGAGTTGATCATACGAGTCAAGTAGACTTTGAAGTAGAATCTCAGCACGTTCAACTTCTTCTATTTTATGCCCCAATGTAGTAAGTTGAGAAAATTGAGTATTCAAGAGTGTAGAGTTTTCTCTTTAAGAAGATCTTATTATGAAGTGACTTGGCCTCGTACAGTCTTGTTAGAGTATCACATATCTCTTTTGCAGTCTTCTTCTCTGCCACACTAGACAATACTTCATCGGCTAGTGCTAAATGTAGATTGGCAATTGCATTACCATCTATCTCATTCAACTTTTCATCAGTGATCCCCATGAGCTTTTCTCCAATTGCTTCCAAGAAATTATCTTTCCTTAAAATTGTCTTAATCTTCATTTTTCACAACGAGAAATTGCTCCCGTTGAACTTCTCAATATCATACTTTGCTGCCATAATGATGATATACTTTTTGGACTTGAATTGGTTTTCACTATTTCAACATGAACAATATCGTATCTATGAATAGTATCTATCAATAGTACTGTATCTATGAATAGTCCTGTGAATAGTACATCTGTCGATAAATTTCCATTCACGTGAATAGCGTGAATAATACCCCCGAACCAAGAGCTTTGATACCACTGTTAGGAAATTATTGGCGTGCAATTAGCTTGCAAACAAAATGAAATTAAGAAAAAAAATGAAGATAAACTGGATACAAATATTTTACGTGAAAAACCCTCAAACAAATTAAGGGAAAAATCACGGGCAAATTTAGGAAGATTTTACTATAACAAAATAATTATAACATCTTCTCTCTAGAATAAGGAGAACACAATTCACAATACCCTCTCTCTTATAATAGGAGAAAACATTCTTTCTCTGACAAAGAAAAGACACTAGTATTCAGGAGAAATTTAGTTTTCTCTTTTTCTCTCACAAATTGGGATTGATATGATTTTTTTGGATGCATCAAATGAGAGGAAAAGCCTTTTATTTATAGTGTGTTTGGCTCCTTCGTTATTGGTGTGAAATAAAGATTGTCACATCTATCTTCATGTGCAGCCATTCTTTTATTTTCTTTTAATTCAAAGGTTAGCTAACAAAATTCAAAGGTTGACTAACAACCCATGCATGCAGATAAGCGTTTTTTCATTCTCTAAAAATAATCCACAAAAGAGACCTTACCTTTTCACAATGGCAACTGTTGTGCCAGCTCTTAGTAATATCAACAACTTATTTAGAGCAATGCAGAGAACCATATTGAACTTATAACCCCAGAAACTTCATCAGGCATGGCAATCAAGTTTCAAGGAGATTGAGGCCTTACATTATTGGGATAATAGATATCACTGAGATCAAACTCTTGCAAATTTGGATCGTCGTCCCAAGCACCCTGTATATCATCAGAAGAGTAATCGAGATCACCAGCCATAAAGTCCCAGGCCAAGTACTCAAAAGAACCTGAGTAATCTGAACAATTATCCCAGCCGTTCCTATCAAAACAAGTAGATATAGCCCTGCGGAAAATAATTTGTTCACTATTTTTCATCAAACTTCACGTTCCAACAACTGCGCACGTCTAAGAACTGAATATCATGACAGTCTAGAAGTATCTTGAGCACACCTTCTATACTGATTAGTGAATAATCCATCTCAAGATGCTTGAGGTTACGCATTGTGGCCGATATTGCAAGAGCTTCATAATCTTGAGAGAATCTGTCCATTATCTCCAAGGGATCCATGTTTCTTCTCAACCCTATGAGATGCTTACAATATTTTCCAATAGCTTCAAGGGCAGGTCCTCTAATGTTTGTACAGGAACTAACATCTAAAAAGGTGATGGTAGAGAGCTTAGGGGCCACCAGTTCCACTATTGAATCACGTACTTTACTTCTTGGCAGCCTCAAGGTCTGAAGAGATTTAGCACTTGCAATAAAAATTTGAAAATTAAAAAATATAATGAAATTCCAAAATGCTATGAAACAAAAACATTTTTACAATAAGTTGAAGATCTATTTTATTCTTAACACCTTATTTTCCAGTTAGGCATTTTGTCAGAGTTTCTCATGATGCTAAAACCGGAAAGATCGAATACAGGAACAGGTTAAGAGCCCACTCCTTGCCAAAAATACTGAAATTGACACAAATGTTTCAATAATCTAGGTTTCCTAAATCATGAAACCTATTTGTTAGGAAAAATTACTTGGTCGAAGTAATACACAACTAACGTAAAATTGAGAATAATGAAAATAAAATAAACATAAATATTTTACGTGAAAGAACCCTCGAACAAATTAAGGTAAAATATTACGGACAAGTGTAGGAGGATTTCACTATTATAAGATAAGGATTACAACACATTCTCTCTAATTATAATGAAATAACAATTCTAATCTCTATTGTAATAGGAGAAATAATTTTCTCACAAAATAGAGAAAATATTACTTACAAAGAAGGAACAAATTTTCCTTTTTAAGTAGTAACTCACAAGATAACTCTCACAAGGCTTTTACTATCTTTCTTATGGATGCTCTCTAATTCATTTGCACTTATATTTTGTACAAATGAAACAAACTATTTATAGGCAACATCCTTGAAGAACTTGTGGTAGCCAAGACTCTATGTTCATCTCCACTTTGAATGGACAAGAAATTAGTGCTCCACATTGAATGCATAAGAAATTAGTGCTCCAATAGTATTCTTAATTAAATGTCTTTCATGTTTCCTACTTCATCCATTAGCAAAATATAACATTAAACCAACACTACTACAAAAATGAGCATTAAAGTCGATTAAAAATCGACTTTAAATTAAATGACTTAAAGTGTAAAGTCGGTTCACGCGTTGAACCGACTTTAACTTCTTCTTTTTTAAATTTATTCATTTTCAACCTGTATTCGAGTAGGAAAAAAAACCAAAATCAGTTTAGCAAACAGTTCAAATAATACAAATATTTGAAAAATAAAATATTAATTAATAACAGAAAAATTACCATGGTTTTGTTCTATTTTATTCAAGATCGTCATATTCTTCTCCTTATGTTATAATACAAACCTACATATATAATACAACAATTTATACACATAAATAATAACACATAATAACAGAAAAAAAATATGAATAATAGGGGATCTAAAAGATTAGTTAGAGAGGAAGAAAACTCACTAACCGATGTTGGAAATGGTAGTCATAGGTGGCCGAAAAATGAGAAAGAGTGGAGGAGAAGTGGAGGAGGAGGTTTTCGATTTTTTAGAGTTCTACAACGCTGAAAATAGTTTCTGTCTGGGAAGAAAGAAGAGAAAATATTTATTCACGTGTGTAGCGTCGGTTGACGTGTCGAATCGACGTTATGTTACGTGGATATCGTCGGTTCCAGGTGTCAACCGACGCTATGCTACGTGGACAGCGTCGGTTAACACCTAGAACCGACGCTACGTCCACGCATAGTGTCGGTTTGACACATCAACCGACGCTACGTCCTACGTGGATAGCGTCGGTTCTATATCGAACCGATTTTAAACCAATTTAAAGTCGGTTTTTGGAAAAAACTGTCTTTACGTATTGACTTAAATACCCATTTTTGTAGTAGTGCAAGTAAGTGGCTTTACCACTAAACAAGGCTATCAATTATCACATTCTCCCACTTACGTGATCCTTCCATCCTTCTTCAATTTCCAAATCCATGCTTGCTTATGTTTCTACTAGACCACATGAGGATCTACACCATTTAAACTTATCAGTGTTGATTGGCTTGGTCATAACATCTGCTAGGTTCTCGTCAGTGTGAATCTTCTACATACCCACACTACCTTCTTCCACTACTTCTCGAACAAAGTGTTACTGAACCCTTATGTGCTTTGTCCGTGAATGAAAAGTTGGATTCCTTCAATGTGCAAAGCATTCTAACTATCACAAAATAGAACAATCTTCTTCTGCTTGAACCCGAGCTCTTCCAATAACCTCTGTATCTAGACTGCTTCCTTGCAAGCTTATGTAGCTGCCATGTATTCTGCTTCCGTTGTAGATAGAGCTACAACTGATTGTAGTTTAGATACCCAACTTACAGCTCCTTCTGTAAGTGTAAACACATAACCTGTAGTAGACTTGTTTTTATTGAGATCCCTTGCAAAATCTGAATCAACATAGTCTCTAACAATAAGATATGATCCTCTGTAACATAATGCAGCATTTGAGGTTCCTCTGATGTATCTTAGAACTCTCTTCACAGTATTCCAATGCTCTCTTCTAAGATTTTCCATAAACCAACTAACTACTCTCACTGCTTGTGCAATGTCTGGTCTTGTACATATCATGGCAAACATTAAACTTCCCACTACTGATGTGTACGGTACTCGAGACATCTTTTTCCTCTCTACCTCATTTCTAGGACACATACTTGAGGATCATTTGAAATTAATAGGAAATTGAGTAGAAATTATCTTACTATATTGTATGTTGAAGCGTCACAAGATCTTGTTGAAATAGTTCTTCTGAGAAAGCCAAATCTTCCTGATATTTCTATCTCTGTGAATTTGCATCCCTAGAATTTTGTTTACTGGTCCTAAGTCTTTTATATCAAACTCCCTAGCCAACTGTGCCTTCAATTCTTGGATTTGATCTCTGTTGGGGCTTCTACCAACATGTCATCCACATACAACAACAAGATAATAAAACAATTATCACCATCAAATCTTTTGAAGTACGTACAATGATCTGAACTGAGTCTATTGTATCCAAGACTAATAATGAAGGAATCAAATCTCTTGTACCAACACCTCGGCGCCTGTTTGAGACCGTATAGAGATTTGTTCAACCTACAAACCAAGTTCTCCTTTCTTGTTTCAGCAAAACCTTCTAGTTGGAGCATATAGATTTCTTCTTCAAGTTCTCCATGAAGAAATGCAGTTTTTACATCCAATTGCTCCAAATGTAAGTCAAATGTAGCACACATAGCCAGTACTATTCTGATTGTTGTAAGCCGAACTACTGGGGAAAATATCTTGTTGAAATCAATACCTTCTTTCTAAGTGAATCATTTTACCACCAATCTTGCACGAAACTGTTCCATTTGATCATTGCTATCTCGTTTGATCTTGTAGACCCATTTTTTACCTATGGCTTTTCTCCCATGTGACAATGGTACTAATTCCCAAGTCTTGTTCTTGTGTAGAGTTTCAATTTCTTCCTACATTGATGCCATCCATAAAGACACATCTGAGCTACTTGTAGCTTCTTTGAAAGTTGAGGGCTCTCTGTCCTCCGTTAAAAGATAGTATGCAACATTGCTCTACGTAACATACTTTGAATGCCAAGATGGAGGCCTTCTCTCACGAGTTGACCGACGAACTTCTGAAGACTCAGACTCAACTGGTTCTTGTACCTCGTGCTTTGGTGTTGCTTCAGTAGAAACTAGAGTTTCTTGTACCAGATTATTTTCCACTTGTATTATTGTAGTCTCTGAAACCTCTTTCGATGTGATATTTTGGGTAGTGGGATCCCACAAGCAATACCCATTCACTCCTTCAGCATACCTCAAGAATATACACCTCATAGATTTCGGATTCAACTTTGTTCTTTCTTGGGCATTGTACATCACATATGCAGGACATCCAAAAGAATGTAAAGTAAAGTAGTCTGCTGGCTTACCAGTCCATATTTCCATCGGTGTCTTTAAATCAATTACTGTTGATGGCGACCGATTTATCACATAACAAACGGTTTTGGTTGATTCTGCCCAAAAAGAGTTGGATTGACCTACAGTCCTCAACATAGCTCTCATCCTTTCTGTAAGAGTTCTATTCATTCGCTCTACCACTCCATTTTGTTGAGGCATGTATATGACTGTGAACTTTCGTTTAATAACTTTCTGCTTGCAAAAACCAAGAAACTCGACGTTTGTGTACTCTCTTCCATTATTTGTCTTCAAGTACTTGATCTTTTTCCCAAATTCAAGTTCCACCCACGCTTTGAAGTCTTTGAATACCAGAAATACATCTGAATTCTTCTTGATTGGATACACCCAACATATCCTAGAATAATCATCAATAAAAGACACAAAAAAATTTTCTCCTCCTAGGGACATTTCTGGTGACTCCCATACATCAGAATGAATTAAGTCTAGAATACATTTACTCTTGGCATCAAATCTGTTAAACTTCATTCTATGCTACTTACTTGTAACACAATGCTCACAGAAAGGTAGATTTACCGATTTGAGTCCTGGAAGTAGCTTTCTATTGAAAAGAATCTTCAAACCTCGTTCTTACATGTGACCTAGTTTGAGATGACACATCTTCGTAGACTCTTCTCCCTTGTTGATTAATGTGACACATATATCAGGTTCCTCCAGTGTTTCTCCTTTTAGCATGAATAAATTCGTCTTGATCTTTTCTGTCTTCATAACCACAAGTGCGCCTTTGATAATTTTCATTAGCCCATTTTCAATATGGGTCTTGCATCCAAGACTATCCATTTGACCCAAAGATAATAGATTTTTCCTCATGCCTTTCACGTGTCGTACCTCCTTAATAGTGCGAATTGTACCATCAAACATCTTTATCTTGATAGTACCAATACAAGCGATCTCCAAACCATGATCATCGCCCATGTGTACAGAACCTCCTAATATTGGTTCATATTTGTGAAATCATTATCTCCGAGATGTCATGTGCCATGTTGCTCCTAAGTCTAATAACCAAATATCAACGAAATGCTTTATGCCTCCAACTGTCATTGTTGACTCGCTGTATAGAACTTCACCATCATTTGAGGCATTTTCCACATTCCCTTGAGCATTTGATGACTCAAGGACTCCACTCTTCTTTTTGAACCAACAATCCTTCTTGACATGCTCTTTCTTGCCACAATTGTAGCACTTGAAATTCTTCTTATTTCTTGATTTTGATCTACCATGATTTTGACTTCTATTGGGGCCACGTTTCATTGATCTTCCTCTCATAATCGTCAAAACTTCCACTTGCTGCAAACCTACCTGTTTGTCTTCCTTGTTTATACACCTGATTTCTTCTTCCAAAATAGTGGCAGTAATTTCGTCGAAGACTAGATAATCTGTGAGGATGTTGTTCGTCAGGTTGATGATGAGTTGATCATATGAGTCAGGTAGACTTTGTAATAGAAGCTCTGCACATTCAGATGTCTCTATTGTGTAACCCATTGATGTAAGTTGCGAAAATAGAGTATTCAAAATATTGATATGGTCGGTCACCGATGTGGATTCCGTCATTCGAAGAGTGTGTAATCTCCTCTTTAAGAAGATTTTATTATGTAGTGACTTGGCCTCGTACATTCTTGTTAGAGTATCCCAAATCTCCTTTGCAGTCTTCTTTTCTACCACACTAGATAATAACACTCCATCGGCTAGTGCTAAGTATAGATCGACAATTGCACTACCGTCCATCTCGTTCCACTTGCTGTCATCAGTGATCTCTGTGGGTCTTTCTCCAATTGTTGTCAGACAATTGTCTTTCTTTAAAATTGCCTTAATTTTTATTTTCCACAACGAGAAATTACTCTCGTTGAAATTCTCAACATCGAACTTTGTCGTAGTCGACATCTCATTCACAACGATTTGCTTCACACCCCTCAACCAATTGCTTTGATACCACTGTTAGGAAAAATTACCAGGTCGAAGCTAACATACAACTAAAGTGAAATTGTAAATAATGAAAATAAAATGAACACAAATATTTTACGTGGAAAAACCCCCGAACAAATTAGGGTAAAAAACCACGGGCAAGTGTAGGAGGATATCACTATTCTAAGATAAGGGTTACAACACCTTCTCTCTAATTACAATGAGATAACAATTCTAATCTTTATTGTAATAGGAGAAATAACTTTCTCACAAAATAGGGAAAATATTACTTACAAAGAAAGAACAAATTTTCCTTTCTAAATAGTAACTCACAAGATAACTCTCAGAAGGCTTTTACTATCTTTCTTATGGATGCTCTCTAATTCATTTGTACTTATATTTTACACAAATGAAATAGGTTATTTATAGGCAACATTCTTGAAGAACTTATGGTAGCTAAGACTCTATGTTCATCTACACTTTAAATGGACAAGAAATTAGTACTACACATTAAATACACAAAAAATTAGTACTCTAATAGCATCCTGAATTAAATGTTTTTCATGTTTCTTACTTCATCTATTAACAAAATATAATATTAAACCAAATAAGTGAATTTATCACTAAAGAAAATATCAATTATCACATTATTTTTTATCAAAGCCAAGATAATATTACCAGTGTAATGGTCATTGGATAAACTAAACCTATATGTTAATTAGAGGGTTTTCTCCGACACAACTTCGTAAGACATAAACATTGTAATCCAGAAGCGAAAATTTATCCACTACAAAAATATACATTCATGAACTCATTACAGAAATGATGATAATCTACTAGACGTCAATCCTAATAAGTATGAATTTGTAAAGGAAACTGAAAGTTGGCACAAGCACGGAGCAGTGTAAAATTGATGTATACTTACTGGTTGGCTACAAGCGAATCAGGCATTAGCTCATCCCACCGCAGGAACTCGGAGTCTTCCTCCATCTAATATTACTCCCACTCTACCCAAAAAAAGAAACCAATATATTAAATAAGAATTGCATAAACCATTGACAATTCACTGGTATAAGAAAGTGCTATAAATGTATAGGGAAAAGTGCTGGTAGTATATTAAAGATACATTTTAAGCCAATACCACTGCAGTGATCATTGCTCAAGAATTTATCAAGCCAAAAAGGAAGAAACTTTTCCTTCTAATAGACAAAATGAAAGACTCAACAAAACACAAAGAAAGCAAGCAAGTAAAGAGAGCAACTTCATACTCCCAGATTAAAATTACCAACCTTAAACCAAAAAGGATGCAGGTTCAACAAATGCATCTTTTTGAAATAAAAAGTTTAAGTATTAGGTATAATTTGATAACCATTTTAATTTTCAATTTCAATCATAAAAATTATGAAAATATCTATGTTTGATAACTCAATTTCAATTTTAATTTTTTTTAATTTTTGAAATTCGGTATTGAAATTTGGCCACATCTTGAAATTAAAAAAAATCAATTTTACAATTGATTTTTTTTATTTCTTGACAATAAAAATTATTAACACAATTATACTAATTTTTATTCAAAATTCAAAATGATTAAAGAGAAAAATTAGCAAAAATAAGCTTAAAATTTATTTTAGAGCATAAAAATTAAAAAAATTGGTTATCAAATAAGCAATATCGATTTTCTTTTCAAAATTGAAACTAAAAATTAGTTATAAAATAACTTTTATTTTTTTTTCAAAAAAAATTAAAATTGAAAATTCAATAAAAAAAATTAAGAAATTAGAAATATTAAGTTGAAATGCTTATCATCTCAAAGTGCATAGGACCCATGGAGAGTGTCAATTTATTTTAAAACCCAAAACTTTTTTTTTTTTTCAGCTTAAGACATTTAGCGAGTCATCAATCATTGTTAGCCAGATTCTTTCGACATTATATATGTATATAATATTATTATTTATGTATATAGCGGAACAAACTGCGTAAATAAAAAAACCGGTAATAATGTCATCCTTCATAGTGGATAAAATCCCCTAAAGGAGACATCTAATTACCATTATCACCAGAAATCCGAAACTTTTACATCAAAGCAAGAAATCCGAGCACTTTGCCGGAGAAAGTAGAGTAACAGGAGTTTAATCAAGAAATTCTACTGTACAAAATGTTATAATTGATTAAAACTAATATTGAGTTTGTTACTTAAAATAAGAGATAATTAAGTTAACTAATTTTATTGAATGAAGAAATATTTGACATATAAAATAGGAATTTAAATGTTATAAATATGACTTTATTTCTTCATTGTTAATCATTCTGAAATAAAAAAAACTTATATGAAAAGTTTTTAAGTGAATTTTTTGGGAAAATTTTATTAGATTTGTAATTGCTTTTATCTTTTGAATGTACGAGAAATTTTTGAAAGTGTAGTTGTAACAAATTTCTACATAGTGAATTTTTTTTCTCGTTATTTTTTGAAAACAAAAGTGATTTTTCTCCAATTTTGAGTTTCCAGTATAATTCTTGTGTAGTGTTTTTTTTTTTTGTTATTTGATATTCTAGTAAAGATGGTCTTAGAAGAAAAAATGTATAATTATACTATTTGATCAAAATTTCACTTAAATAATCTTTCAATAATATCTAAAGGGTCTTAGTTAATAAGAACTAAAATCTTAAGATAATCAAAATAAGATGTGAAGAAAAATATTTCCTCGTTTTTACGAAATAGAAAAAAAATTATAAAACAAACAACAACATAGAGATGAAACGCATAAGATTACCAATTATGGGTCAATAGGATCTACAAAGAAATCAATTAATCAGCTTCCAAAACAATCATACAAGAATTTTATTATATAGAACAATTAATTTTATCATTTTCATCTTTATTTTTTCCCAAATTAAGAACTTTATTAAGTAATCTTTCTTTACTAAATTATTGTAACCAATTTTTTTAATCACAATATACTTCTAATATACATACATACTTATATATATATAAGTACATTAAGTGCAGTCTTTAACTTTTCAATATAAAGGTATCCCCTTTATTTATGAATTTCAAAGTATACAACTGAAATGAAACCTAAATCTATAAATTTGAAATGTATCAATTTTAAATGAAGGAAAAAAACAAAAATAAGACTAATGGGTGCATTTTGCTCCTATCTCTTGGGATCTCATTTTTGTCCCATAAGAACCCTTTAAGGCATAACATTCCTTGGCCATTTTCTATTCTTCTAACATGGTTCTTGTTATATTTTCTGTGAGAAATTTAGGGCAAGATGGTAAGTAAAACTCACAACTACTGTTGCATATAGGAATGATCATAATATAGTTTACTATAAAGAAGTCTACCATGAATGTTTTCATGTTAGTTCCTACCCCATTGTGATTGGTAAGGTCACCTATCCTTCAAGGGTCACCGAAGCTCTTGTGAATCCTACTAGTGGGGTGCTCATTAGGCATAGTGGATGAGTAAGATTCATAGCTTTCAATGCCTCAGAGAATAGGGTGTGAACTGAACTACCAATGTAAATCAGAAGTCCATGTAGATTTATATTTTCCACTTTGAGAGTGATCATTAATGTATCAGTGTGGGGTGTAGTTTGTAGGTTTCCTTTTTTGAAAAAATTAATTTTGAGCCCACCATCCTATGATCTTTTTTGGACGATACACATAGATGATGTGGAAGGTCTCTTGGTAGGCATCTTTGATATGTGACTTGTGGGCATTATTAGAGTTTCCTTATATAGAACCACCCATGATGACCCGGGTCTATCGTACTTCTTGTATGAGAGCATGTTCTCACTCCCTTGGTAGAGAGGCTATCTATTGTTTTGGCTTTCATCTCGGATGAACTTTCTCAGTTGTCCCCATCCTGATGAGGTGCTCAATTTCATTTTTCAAATCTATATACTCTTAAGTTAAATGTCTCAAGTCCCTATGGAACCTACAATATTGATCTTTGTACTAGATAGCATTCTTAAGTTTCCTAGGCCAATGCATTATGTGTTGGTTTTAAACTCGCATAAGAAGTGTTTCCCTAGATACAATCAAGGGTGCATAGGTACAAAAGTTTGGGCTGGTGTAGCCTAAACCGCATCCATTATCTTTCTCATCTATGCGGTTCCAACATGGAATTTATTCCTTGATGGTCTAGGATCATCCCTAACCTTGGATAGTGATTTTGTGTTTTCATCAGTGGGGAGGTCATTGACCTTGCTATTTTTGGTCATCTCTTCAATGTTGAGGTATATCTTCACTAGTTGAGTGGCCTCTACATATGAGGTTAAGAAGTCGTTTGTCATATCTCTCCAAAGGGATCTTTGGAAAAGAGCTTAGTGTAGAGAACATACAACCACTAAATTAGAATAGTTGGTCACTTGGATTTTCGTGCTATTGAATCTAGAAAAGAAATCTTTCATACTCTCGTCATTTCATTGATGTAGAGACATTAAGTGAGTTATGGTTTTTAGTCTTCTTCCTTTTTTCCAAAAAGCAAGACATAATTTTCTTTTCAAACTCGGTGTATGTACCAATGGTGTTGTTCTTAAGAGTACGATAACAGGATCGACTTTGTCAGTTGAGGTGAGCTGGAAGGCTCGAAACTAGATTGCATCACTATAAGCATAAAGGCCATCTAACCTTTAAAGTTCTCAAGGTATTCCAGTGGATCCTTGGGTTAATTGTCCCTTTGATGGCCATTAGCCATTGAAATCACATTATCTATATTTGTTTATCGGAATAGAGTGATCCTACCTATGAGTTTCAAGGCGGTCATGCAGGTCGGGAAAAATGGGTCCCAAACTATCCAAAATGGATGGACAAATGAACGAGGTTTGACCCTCAATAAGTGGGTGGCTTTTTACCATGTGGGCCAAATTGTTTGTCCAACACGTGGACTTTGACCTTGTTATGTGGATCATACTATCGATCTTTTCATGTGTGGATGTGAGCTAAATATGATACATTTCAAAGGCATGTGGCTCTGGTGGATGTTATAGGATAGTTTGGAGGACATCCTCTATTATGTTCAGATGAAGTTCCATCTATACCCTTTTTTGGCACTTTATTCATGCCCACTATGGTCGTAACAGCATGAGGCTGATAACTTGTATAGGTGGTTGCACAACTTACTAGACATAAGGTGGGTCCTCATTTTTTCTTGTAAAAACTTGGATGTCTAGGTTAAGTGGTAGGTTCATCTTAAAATGACATAAATGTGTGTCCTTTAGAGACCTTATAGAGTGAACTTTTTTCTGGAGTAGTTTTTTTTTAACTTTTTATGGGTCTTTTTTCAATGACCACCTAGTTTAGAATGTTGGAGGATGCTATAAATCATTCTTTCTAGTTGTGATACAAATAGTAGAGCATACTCTTGCTTCTTGTGTCCCTGAAAACAGAGAATACACGATTAGGATATTGGATCACCATGGGATGTGATGGCCTTTGTAATGAGGATAAGGAGCATGTTCTTGTGCAGAAGCATGCTCTCGCTCCCTTGGTAGAGAGGCCCTCCATTGTTTTGGTCTTTCATATTGAACGAACTCTCTTAATTTATCCTCTTGATGTGGTGCTTGATTTCATTTTTTTAAATCTTAACACTCTTCAACTGAATTTCCCCTACAATACTAATCTTTGTTTTGGCCAGCATTCTTAAGTTTCCTAGGCCAACATATTATGCATTGGTTTTCAACTTGCATAAAAAGTGTTTCCCTGGGTACATTCAAAAGTGCATAGATACAAAAGTTTGGGCCAAAATAGCCTAAACCTTGTCATCTATCTTTCTCATCATTGTAGTCTCAATGGGGCCTTTTGTTCCTTAATAGTCTATGATAATCCTTAACCTTAGGTGGTGATCTTGTGTTTTCATCAACAAAGAGGTCATTAACTCTCTTATTCCTAGCAATCTCTTCAATGTTCACTATTTGAATGACTTCTGCATACGAGGTTGGGAAGTCTTTTTTCATATCCCTCCAAAAGGATCTTTAGCAAAGGGCTTAGTGTAGCACATTCACAGCCACATAATCAAAATAGTTAGTCACTTGGATTTTCATGCTATTGAACTTGTTACAGAAATCCTACAAACTCTCATCCATAAATTGATGTAGGGATATTAAATGAGCTATGGTTTTTGATCTTCTACTTTTTGCTAAAAAATTAGCAAAAATTATTTATCAAACTTGGTGACGGTATCAATGGTATTTAGCGTTAGGGTATGATACTAAGCCTAGGTTTACTCGGACTAAATTTTGTGGTGTTTTATCCATATTTCTATTATTTCAAGTATTCATTTATGTTTATAATTATTTAATTTTTTCTTGATCACGTCCTCAAATTTTTAGGTTGTGAAAGTTTATATATATTAGATTTTGATAGATCAAATATTGACAAAAAAAACTTCACTCTTTTGGATATATATATATATGTATATAATAAATTATTTAGATAAATAATATTGATAAATTATTGTATCTTTTAGATAAAATTATTTAAAAATATATATTATTAAGTTGTATTTTGTAAAAGTTAAAATCATTTAATAAAATATTTGTTTAAATTATATATATGTTTTAAGAATTGTATTGATATAAATATATATATATATGAACCAAGGATTTGAATCAAAGATGATGCACCCAAAGTGAAAAATATAGAGATATATGAATTCTAACTATCATGAACCAAATCTTTAATTATGATTGAATAAAAAAGAAATAACAAAGAAAAAAAAGATATAAAGAAAATATAAACATTCATAGTATACTGTTACATACTTACATACAATGTACTCGTGGAAGTGGAGGCAACCAGCGAAAGTCTATTGAAATCTCGAGGGGTGGGTCAAAAAGTCGTGGAATTTGATATTTATAGTGTACTCGTGGAAGTGGAGGCAGCCAGTGAAAGTCTATTGAAATCTCGAGGGGTGGGTCAAAAAGTCGTGGAATTTGATATTTATAGTATCTACTATCTACTTCTAGTACAAAATCCAATAATATCACTAAGTATATGAAAATCTTTAAAATCATTCACTTTAGAATACATCAGAACTCTTTTAGATACCAAGATTTCTTCGAATTCTTTTAGAATAATTGAATACACCTACTTCTTTTAAAATCAAAATTAAATATCAACAGCTTTTATAACTTTTTAAAAATCCCTTAAATTTTAAATTTAATACACCCATTTTAATTTATATAAACTACTTATATATCATACTCTCTTTCATAAATAAATTTTCATTTTAACCCTTAACACATAATATATATTATTTTTTATATAAGACCAAAAATTATTTTTATGTGTAAAAAAATACAATATATATACTTTTTAATAATATAAAAACATATTTTTTTTTAAATGAAACTTAAATCATATAAATAACTAAATTATTTAAAGATTAAAATATTTTTTTTACTTTTTAAATTCCCTCTCCTTATTTATATAGATCTGATACAGTAGTACTAAAAACTATTTTAAAGTATTTTTTATTATTTATTTAGGTAAATTTATTTCTTAAATAATTTGTTAATTTTAAAAAAATATTATATTTTTATAATTATTAAAACATTAAAAATAAAATAATATTTATAAAACTCTTAAAACTTATAAATATAAAATTATCATTTAATTATAAAATATATTTAATTCAAAAATTTACATTAAATTTCGTTCAAATAAATGTCATTTAAATTCTCACTGTTTAATTTAATATTAAATTTTAATTAATTAAATTAAATTAAATATTATTATAATTTTTTTAATTGCTATAAAATTTGAAAGTTTTATTTTATATGAACTTTAAGTTTAAATTATTATCACATTAGTATTAATAATAAAGTAACCAGAAAAATTTATATTTATTCTAAAAATGATATTTAAATCATGTACTCATTTTTATAATAATTTAATCATATTCTTATAAAAATAACTACATAGGAACAAATATTATATTTTTATGTTTTTATTTATTTTATTTATTTCTATTTTATTTTTTTCAATGGTTTCCGATTATTTAAGTTATAACAATTTATATTTAATATAATTAAAAAATAAAATGAAAATTACTTTTATCTTTGTGTATTTTTTTATAATAATATGATTAAATTATTTTAAAAATTAAATATAAATTTGAAGTATATTGTTACAATAAATTTTTCTCTAATAATAATTCTTTTAGGTGTTGTTTGATTCACTATAATGAAATATAATTGAAATTGATTATTTTTAATTTTATGTTTGATTGTGTTAAAAACATAGGAATAAAATAGAATCTATTCCCAAAATAAAAGAAATTCTCATTCTTTTTCTCCCTCTAGAAATCATGATTTCATTTTTATCTTAATTTTTTGTTTCAATTTTACTCCAATCCCAAAACCCAAAATCCTATTTAAAAACATAACAATTTTAACCCCAAAGTCTAATCCACAAATATAACATTAAACCTCAAACATTACATTCTATACTTTATATCCTAAATTTTAAATCCAAAAACACTAAACCTTAAACCCTATTTATAAAAATAATAATTTTAATCCTAAACCTTAACCCACAAATATAACTCTAAACCCTAAATATTATACTCTATATTCTATACCTTATACCCTAAATCTCAAAATCTAAAACTCTAAATCTTAAACCTTAACCTCTATTTAAAAATAATAATAATTTTAACCATAAACCCACAAATATAATCCTAAACCATATACACTAAACCCTAAACCATATAACTTAAACCTTAAACCCCAAAACCCTAAACACAAACATTAAATCCTAAATCTCAAAACCCTAAATTCTATTTAGAAAAATAATAATTTTAATAATATATTTTTATTTTAAGTAATAATTATTTAAAAATAATAATTTTTATAATATATTTTTTCTGATAAAAAAATAAAAATTAAATAATATTATTTAAATTTTGTTTAATATATAAATATTAAGATAATAGATAGTATTTTAGGTTTCTTTATAAGCAAAAGAAAACTTAATT
Source organism: Hippophae tibetana (assembly GCA_037013495.1). Lineage (NCBI taxonomy): Eukaryota > Viridiplantae > Streptophyta > Magnoliopsida > Rosales > Elaeagnaceae > Hippophae > Hippophae tibetana. Next base: position 34,151,735 of record CM072812.1, read on the forward strand.
TATTCAAACTTCATTCTTTGAAAACAATATTGCACGAATACGGAAACGATTTTGAAGAAATTGATTTTCCCAATTTATGAATATAAAAATCAAAGATAGAAGCTGGCAGCAATTAGCGAATTACCCAGACATTATCATAAAGAAATGCCAGTTAATCAGTAATGAGTACAAATATTTAAATTATTATAATTATATTTATAATATATTACGATAAAAATATATTTATATGTTATAAATATAATTAAAAATTAAAAATGTATGTTATTAAATATTATTTTATTGTTATTTATATATTATAAATATAATTATAATAAGATAAATAATTTAAATATTAAACCACTCTTCATTTGACCTGTTTCTCTTTGAATCATTGAATCCAACACCATGCAGTCAAACTCCAATTTTCAGAAATTCTGAACCACTGAAACAAAAGTGAGGCAGTCTCATTAATTGCTTAATTTATTTACTACCCCTTTTATAATTATCTGCTGCTCTCTGATACTCACAAAATTCACAAATCACAATCCTTTCATTTTTTACCCATTTCTCTTTTCAACTATTTTAAGTAATTGAATAGTGTTCTCAAATAAAATTATTCATTATTAATTTTTTTTAAATATAAGGATACAATATTTTAAATAAATATAATTTAAAATTAATATTATTTCTAATTTAAAAAAATACTCAAATAATAAATAACACCTTAATCTTTTAAGGGACCCTTTGATTCTGATGTGGATACTCTCATTTTGTTTTCCTCTTTCGTGTTGTTCCTTTCACTCTTCTGCTCCTTTCTGCCACCACCACCACCAACCCATTTATTCATTCTTTCTTTTTCTTTTCCTCTTTATTCGAACTTTATCTCAATTTTTTTTACCATTTTCTCTCTAAATTTCTCTCTTTTTCTTAATTCTACTGAAAAAACTTTCAGTTTTGTCAATTGGGTTTCCTTCATTTTTCTTAAATTTTCATTCTTAAACCTAAAAGTTTTAATCTTTGGATTAAGGTCGTGCATTACTTCACAATGACATGAATAATCCATTACCATGAATACTTTACTAGTTCTTTATGCTTCTAAAGTTATTATGATTTCACATCTTTTACTTTTAGCCTCTTGCTTTGATCACCTACCTCAACCTTTAAGCCCTTATCAGGTAAGGAAGCTTTCCAAGTTTCACTCTTTTGTTTCTTTGTTTTGATTAATTGAAATTTTTTATACTATTTTTCCCTCACAGGATAAGCTGTTTGAAGAGAATAGCAGGTTGGGTTCTACTCCACCTAGCTGCCACAACAAGTGCAATGAGTGTCACCCATGTATGGCTGTCCAAGTTCCTACACTACCCGGAAATGATCCGGTCAGACCTGGTTTGACCCGAACAAATCCAATGGTTTACATTGACCCATCCCTTCAAGGCAACAGGTACTCAAATTACAAGCCACTTGGTTGGAAATGTCAATGTCGTGATCACTTCTACAACCCTTAGGATTAACAAGAAATTAAGTCTTGATTAATTTGATGTATGAATACATAACTGTTCTTTCTTATTGCTTTTGTAAGTGTTTAAAATTTAATATTTAATTTTGGAGGGCACATTGGAGATTCTCTAGAGATTAGTAGAGACAAGATGAATTATTTAATACAGTGAGAAATTTTGTACATGTACAGAAATTGATAAGAGACTTTATCTGAACATCTTATTTGATTTCCCCTTAAAATATATATGGGTTTTGGAACGGGAGCTTAATTAGGCTGTATTAAGCTTGGGTGATTTTCATAGACTTTTCAATTTTACTTTTTCTTGGGATTTACATGGGTCGTCACTATGACTTTTCCTGAATTTGAGCTGCTATCTCAGTTTCTTTTGTTTACTGCAGTAATTCTTACCGAATTGTTTAAAATGCCCCAGCAACTGTCAAAAGTAGATTTTTTTTATTGGGGCTAGACCTTGCTTCTTATGCTTGCGTATTTGTACGAAAAGCTATAAATCTAAAATAGATTTTGTAATTTTAAGATGAAAATTAATTGAAAAAAATAATATCTTTTAACATTTATAATTATAAAAATATTTACTTTATATTAACATAATTTTTTTATTAAAGCAATCAATCATTATATACTATTTAAATTCATTTAATATTAATTTTTTTATTAAATTTTATTTAATATTAATAATTATTATTTTTATTATTATAAATTTTAAAATATTAGTATAATATATGTAAATTTTTAAATTGCTTTAAATCTGAAATTGGTTAGTCTTTTCGACATGTGGCATGGTTAATGGCTGTAATATGAAAAAAAAAATTGTACCTAACATAACTTTGTTTTTATAGATTAAATATATTAATTATTTTATTTTTATAAATTAGATATATTATTTATTTTATTTTAAATTTATATATTTTAATTAAATTATTATGATATTTGTGAATATTTTAATCATTTTAAGTTAATTTTATTGATTTATTTATTTTATTTTAAACTTTTTTAAACATTTTTCTCTCCAAATATTTATATCTATTAATTGTCAGATGTAAGTTTTAATTCAATTAAACTTAAAAATTTTGACAAAAAAAATATTTAAAATAATCAAAATTTTCAAAAAATTTACTAAAGTATCTATGAATATAATTATAAGATAATTAAAATGTATTAATTTTAAAAGATGTAATTAATATCTTTAATTTATAAAAATAAATATCTTTTGATGTAATTACAATGGATGGATGTCTAAACCTTGTTATAGAGGATTTTTATGTACTTATTTATCCTCTATAACGAGTTTATTTTAAAAAAATTAAAAATTAAAATATTTATTTATTTTTTAATATAATTTAAATAAACGTATATTTTTTAAAATCTTAAGAAAATAAACATATATTTTTACATCGAAAAAATAAAAATAAAATAATTAAATAACTAAATTATTTATACACCTAAAAAATTAAATAATAAAACTATATCAATTTACTCAACTATATTTGATTTATAAAAATAAAGATAATATTAACATACTGTTCGTTTTGAAACATGTTATTCCGATAAAATTTTGTATTGCACGCCTAGGTTTAGCGTACCGTTAGCTTTGAATTCATATGACTTCGTTAGAGTTTTTATAATAATAATAATAAAATTACTAGATAATTCTTTTAAGTTTTGAAAACTAACAAAAATATCTATCAACTTTAAAGAATAATCATTTATATTTATTCAGTTATTGTTTTATTACAAAATTATTCCTTTAATTTTTTAATATTTTGCAAATATCCCTTAAAAAATTTGAAATAGGAATAAAAAAGAATGTTATTTTTTAAACTCATAAGATTTTTTGTTGTTTCATAATTAAAGAGTATTTATAATTGACCGTAAAAAAGTATTTTATTATTATTATTTTATTTATTTTTACATGCCAAAGTTACCTATGCTATTATACTAATACAAACAAGAATATTCTTACTTACCTTAAAAATAAAATATAATTTAAATACAAATTTACATAAATAGTCCATAAAGATTTCCATATTTCCCAATTTAATCTTCTTAAAATTTGACCAAATTTTACGATTCAACATTTAGCTGTAATGTATTAATCTTTGTTGGTTTTTTATTTTTAATTCTTGTTATTCATTTAATTACACTATCTTTATCATTTATTTAAGGGTTTATCAAGCAACCGACCTTAGCTCAGTTGGCAGAGCGGAGGACTGTAGTTGGTGAAGCCAAATAGATATCCTTAGGTCGCTGGTTCGAATCCGGCAGGTCGGAATTAATGTTTTGTTTTTTAATTTATCTGTGAAAATTTTCTTTCATTTTTTTGTAAAGAAAGAAACAAATCCAAACGCCCAAGAGCTGTTCTAATAATGCTCATTTCACTCTCATCGACATATAAATGTATGGTACAATATTTTTATCTTAAAAAAATATACTTATTTAAAATTTATAACAATAAATATTATATTATAGTTTAAAAATACATGAAATAAATATAAAAATATTATTTTAATATTCTAAAAATAAATAGTTGATATAATTCACTGTTCCTTACAAATATATAAGCTCAAGTAGAAGACACGTAGGAGCTCCTCCTCAAAACCCACCTTGGATTCTAGCTCGTATCTCTATCAACTTCCACTTCCACCATAACTCTCGTACGAACATCACTGTCAACTTGCTCCTTCATGCATCCTTGTTAACGTGTATTTTTTAATCCCTAATAAAAATTAATTTGAATCTAAATAAGAAAGAGTCGAAATAAGATAAAATCAAAATAAATGTTTGATTCTGTTTGATAGTATTTATTAATAATTTACAAGAATTAAAATAAATTATTTTTAACTACGTGAAATAAACATCCATAATGAAAATCAATAGATATAAAATTTTAACTTTTAAAACTATCATTTTAAATAAATTATTATTTATGTTTAATCTATAATTAATATATTAGTTTTATTTATAAAAAATAATTAATATAATGATATCTATAGTTTTAATTAAAAATTAAATTTTACTTAATTCACCAACATTCTTTATGAAAAATTAAATAATAAAAATTTAGTTAATGTATTGAATTGAAGATGTACAGTATATATGCTATTTTTTTACCTAGTTTAATTTTAAAGGATATTATTAGATATTATAATATTTTAGTGGATAAAATTATCCCAAAATATATATAAAAATTAAGCAAGTAGGAAAGAAAAACAATCCTTGAACGGGATTGGGAATTAAATTGGGATAAATTTTAAAATAAATGAGAAATTTAAGAGTCATTATCTTTCCCTTCCCTATATATTTTTTATCGAGTAAATATTAGAAATGAAGTTATTACATTTCCTTCATTTTTCAATCCTCTCACACCAAAAATTAGGAATAATCTGGACCACTCCGTTTCACCTAGACCCATCAATAATATCTCAAGAATAAAAAATCTGAAAGGACTGTGACACTTCCTACTCTCACTTCTGTGCTTCAACGTACACTTGCCCTTCCTGTTGTTGAGTTTGGCTTGCCTTTGTTCCCATCCACCAACACTTGTTGTGTCATGTGTGTATGTATGATCCATCCTCCAGTCAATTTCTATAGCAGCGAGGATGAATTAATAAAATCTCACTGGTTAAAAGGGAAGAGAACTATTGCTGAAAATGGGTTTCCTTTGCTTTCATTTTTTGTAAACAAAACATTGATCTAGCTGGTTGGTAAATTGTTGTCTCTTTGCTCCAACCATAACCCAAGGTGTTTAAGTAGTGGCTTTAGAATGTTCTCCTCCACCTCCACCTCCACCAATTTCTTAGGATATATTATGCTTGACCATGATGAGGGAGGGAAAAAAACCTTGCTCCAACTCATTTTCATAATTCTCTTATGGGTAAGAATTTATTTGTTTTTTTTCACCAAACGAGATGTTCATAATAAGTATCTATGGTCTAAAAAAATATTTTAAAAAATAAAAATAACATCTTTAAAACTTATAATCACAAAAATAATCACCTTATATTCATATCATACGTTTTTCATATTAAAAAAAAATTAAACATAATTTTATTTTAAACGTTATCCAATTAGATGATGTTTAAATTATATAAGGACTATATAAATCTGTTTAGTGTTAACGTTACCCAATAGAACTCATTAAATATTATTAATATGCTATTTTTATTATTATAAGTTTTATGGGTATTTTTTAAATTTTCCAAAATTATTCTACAAATAAAACATTCATACATGTTATCATCATTATTATACAAATACAATCATATAAACAATAGTGAAGTGAAATTCAACGACATGTCTAAGACAATCCTCTGCCATATTAACTTAAACTAATGATAGATAGTAGTAGGCATGATATCTATTGATAATTTATCCTGAACAAACTACATAGATAACTAATATACTCCGCAATGTGGCAGAAAGCAAATGCAAGAAACAAGAATCACCACCACCCTTCCATATTACTTTTATGGAATCAGATACTATGCCTAACCTATTTTATCTATTTTCTATATTTTAGGTTCTCCAAAAGTAATTTTACAGAAGCACCAATTACTTGTGCTACCAGCAAGAACAACCCTCAGACATAACTAACCCTTTAGAATAACCTGAACTTAAATAAGAAACTTTTGACTCCTGATTGTTGAAAATTTAGTCCAACTTGTAACCATTGGCATGGTTACCTTGTTTCGTTGGAGGGGGAGGTGGATCAACGAGGAAGGACTTGAAGTGTTTGTACATCTCTTTGGGCTTCTCTGCGTTGATTGCATGCCCTGCATTCTTTATCACTGCTAGTTGTGCATTCTCTCCAATATGCCTGAGAATTTGGACAAAAAGAAAAACACAATCAACTATAAATCAACCTGATTGAGAACAAAATGAAGTCCATTGTCCTTCCATGTACTTAGGACATGGTATAGAGTAACTAGTGTGGGCATGGTTTATGATAGAGTCAAAACAACAATATGTTCATTTGTAATACTAAGGGTTGGTTCGTTTATGCTTTTGACGTTATGTAAATGCACTCTTGACAGCCAAAAATACGCTTTTGAAATCAAATAGGAAAAATTTCCATACATGCTTCAAGGTTCATGAAAGCACATTTTATGTCTACTGACATATTCACAAATTCGTGTTTCTATCTAATAGCAATTTCTATTGAAATCATTTTTAATAAAATCAAATACAAACATACCCTCAAACATGTAAATATATATATATATATAAAAGAAATTAAATTCAAATGATGATATTCTAATATTAAGGGTCTATTTGGTAACCAATTTTTTTCTACTTTTTTTTTCAGTTCCAGTTTTCAACAAAAGTTTTCAGAATGAACGTGTGTGATAATTAATTCTATTTTCAAGTTCAAAATCAGGTTGGAACACAATTTTATTTTTACACACTTTATTATCTTTTAAACTTGAAAAAAAAGTTTTGAAAATCATATTCTGACTTCACTTTTCGTTCATTAGTAAATTTAGTTCTTCTTTGTTGTGACTTAACATGGAATTAAAAAAGAAAATATATTTTTTAACTAATGAGTTTTTATTTTTTTCTCTTTTTTCCTAGACAAATAAGAAAACAGAAAACTAGTTTCAAACACTTGAAAATAGATTTCGTTATAAAACGAGCCCTAAGTAGTCAGGATTTACCTCTGTAACCGGTGAGCAAGTTCCATCGGAAATACCTGGTCATGTTCTCCCCATATAATTAGAGAGGGCTGTACATACAAATGAGACACAACACGTTTACAAGTTTAGCAAAAAAATAAAGAGAAATCTTTCAAAAATCTCTCTCTATAACTATTAGAGAGAGATTAAAAAAAAAACAGATCTCAGACATGAAAAAAAAGCTGGATTGTAAAGAGATACAGCTCCTGATAACAATACAAAGTTAAATAACCCAACTTACAATTTTAGAAGATACCTGAGTAATCTTGGGAAGATTAGACATTTTTCTATCTTTGTGTAATGCATGGATCAACTCTTTTCTCTCTTGAATATATTCTGTACACATCACCTGCCAAAACAATAACATTACATTTACAAATTTAAGATAAGAAAACCTAAACAATCAGATTATGAAAGAGACGTGTCAGCATTACATCTTGTCTTAATAACAGAATGATAATCCAGAAACTATTAGGCAGTAGCAGCAACATGAAAATTGTTGATGTCTTTGCTTAGCAAGTCTTTATAATTTATTGATGTTATGAAGATCTCAAACCCACACCCAAAAAATATATATATAGAACTTATCTCTATTCCTGCAAAACTATTTTCTCCCTTCCAATACAACAAAGCTGGGGAGGTATTAGAAGCTAAAATTTTCCCAAACTTAATTATACTCTCGGTAATGTCTTTAGGTGATATTTGCTTTCTGTTTCAAGCTTAATCTTAATTCATTATGATTTATGAACCAAACGAAATAAACTAGTCATTAATTCAAAGCAGCTGCATGATGATCATCAATCTGAGAACAGTAACGCAAAGACAAAGAATACATGATAATTTAGGCAGACAAGTAGAGTAATTAAATTATGTACTAACTATTTAGCACAAACATGAGTATGTAGGGTAATTTTTACCCATGTTAAACACATAATAAAAGTATAAAGGAAGAACATTAAAGCTTTAGATAATATCCATGCCTCCAAACCATGTGAGTGTTCCCTCTCATCTCAATAATGTTCTTTTCTTTTCAAAGTTTTTTTTATATGATGCAGTTATTCACATTTTTTAAGTATTAACCTCTTCTGAAAAAACATGTTTTTTATGTCATAAAAAACATTTAATCCTATTGTTATTATAAAATAAACTTACAAGGACAAGAGTAATTTTATTTTTTCATTTGTATAAGAAAGAAAATGTTATAACTTAAATTAAATGTAATTGAAAAAATTAAAAAAATAAAAACATAAAAAAAAGATTATTTGTTTTTGTTCAATAATTTTTTAGTAACAATAAAACTGTTACAAAAAATAAATAAAGAAACTAAGTTTTATTTTTAAAATAAATAAATTACTTCTATCGATCACTTTTCTATTAAAAAAAAAAGTCTATTTATCATCAGTAACGTGTCACAATGTTACCGTAAGTAAAGTCATAGCTATTAATTATATCCAATAAAAAACTATCTTATCACTCATATATAAAAATGATTTTAAAAATATATATACATTGTATTTTTTAAGTTATATTAAAAAAAAGTATTCACATCAAATAAAAATTAATTATATTAGACAATTAAATCTTCTATTTTTGCATAGTTCACCTTATAATTATAACCAATCAAGGCACTTTTATGTAGAAAAAAATAAATCAAAACACACAAAACTCATTTACTCAAATCACCCAACCAAACACCAGTCTTAAAAAAAGGCGAGGAACAGCAGAATACCTAATTTTTGCGGTCAAAGAAATAAGGCGAGGAACACCTTACCTTGTCTTTTCCACCTGACTGACAGGAAATTGAAGTAATAATTGATCCAAATTTCATATTTTTTTCTAAAAAAAAGGGAGAAATTAAACAGATCAAAATCAAATAGAACGCCAAAATAGAAAAAAAGAAAGAAAAAGAAGAAGAAGAAACAACAACAGCAGCAGCTCAACAACTCCACACGTATTTGTTATAACGAATCAAAATCAAATAGAACGCCAAAATAGAAAGAAAAAAAAAAAACAACAACAACTCCACGCGTATTTGTTATAACGAACCTTAATCTCATCGGGTAATCATCAATTACTCAACAAACCAAGCAAAATGGGTTTAAACTTTAGAGAGCAAAGAACACTTACCTCGATGAAATCATTGAGAAAACAAGATGGGACTCTCTTAACTGGCTTGTAAAACGACAATCTCATCAAGTCCCGAACTTTCTCAGGCTTTTGAGGTAGCAAAATACTAGCGGCCTCATCAACACTCTTGACCTTAAACATCCCTTCATCCATATCCTTATCCTCCAAACATACCCCAGCACAGCATAAGACAAGTCGTTTAACCATCTTCTCAAACTGACTCGCCATACTGTAGGCAACGAATCCACCATAGCTGATCCCAACTACATCCATCTTCTTTACGCCATGGGCGTCCATAACGGCCGCGACACATTGGGCCTGAAAAGATTCGGATCTCTCGGGTCGGATCGTGTATGAATCGCCGAAGAAGAGGAGGTCAGGGACGTAGAGGTTGAAATGGGCTGCGAGAGGAGAAATAAAATCGTTCCATTGCCACATTGCGTTGGCACCCAACCCGTGGATGAGAAGTAGCGTAGACTTGGTTTCTTTGTGAGACTTTGGGACCCAGCAATGCATCACAGTGCCATCTCCAAGATCGGTGGTGGTGGATTTAAGGCCCGATGTTGAGAAAGAGTAGCGAAAACAATTGTCTCTTGAAGCAGTGAAGCTGAAGCATTTTCCCATTTTTTTTTCTCCTCTGTTTTGATTTAAAAGATCAGATTTTGTTGAACACGGAAGGAATCACCGGTATAAAGACCGCAATTAGTATATAGACAAAGACAGCAGCTAGTACTACTGGTAAAATTAAAATATGGCAAATGATAATAAATATAAAACAAATATTTCCCCAATGATTTTCAAGACAAAGGTTGTAGGGGTATTTTTATCGTATAAAATGGGTTGATTTAATCATTTCATGGGTAAATAAATTTAGTTTCTTAATATCTGAAAATAAAGAATTTTATAATATAAATAAATATGTTTAATTTTTATAATAACCCTTATCATATTTGATTTTAAAATAAAGAAATTAAATTAACTCATATAAAAATAATAATACGTACAATACCTTCCCCAATCAATTTTTACCCGTGACCTATTATAACATATTATTATTTCATTATATATTTTTATTTGTATTATTAAAAAATGTTATTTTTTAATCATATTTTTCTGGTGATACTGTTTTTACTAAAAAAATTATAATAGTTTAAAATTTTACTCAAAAATAATTTCAACATTTATGTTTATTTTATTAAAAAGAGTTAAGTGATAATTTTTTTAATTATTAACTATAAAAATATATCAATAACTATAATTATGGATTTGAAAAAAAAATTCTTAAAATATTAAATAATTTTCACAATAAGAAAAAACAATTCTTCAGAATAAAAATAGATATTAATAATTAAAATTGATGATTTACTTTTGTTGTTAATAATTAAAAGAAACTCACCCAAATATTTTTTTTTAAATATGTTATTAACAATTAAAAATTATTAACAATCACTTTATATGTGTGAGTAATTGAATAAATGAGTTTAAATGTGTAAGTATTAGTTTGAAATAAAATAATTAAAAATATTTCTCATTCATACTTATTTTAAAAAATATCTTAAATTTCAAAATTATATATTTTTATTTGAACAAAATTTTGAACTAAGGTGGCAAGAAAAGTATTAAGAAAAGGAGTATTAAGAAAAGGAATTAAGTTGGTTATTAGAATATTATATTTTAATAATAAGAATAACTAATAAATTTATGATTTAACAATATATAATTTATTTAGATATGTAAAATTTCTAGAGATCGAATTACAATTAGGATGTATTGATCTATATCTTAAAATAGATAAACAAACAATAAGAGTAACAAAATTTGGATACTTTATACATTATGATACTTAAGTTAGTTTAAAAAAAATTTAACTGAATAACTAAAAAATGATTTTTAGAATGATATCAAATTGAATTATTAATATAAAATAATATATTATTTTAATATTAATTAATGTATTTTTTATTATATAAATTATAAATATTTATTTTAAATTATAATTATTATTAAAAGCTTTTTCCTAATATCAAGTTATCAACCCCTAGGTCTCTTGGATGTAATTATTTTACGTGATCTACTAGTTACTTTATCTAGCTAGGTACGGTAGCACAATTACGTCCAAGTTCGGAAATTACGTCTAAGTTTAGTACACCTTGACTGAAACGTGTAACTGTAATCCCAATTCCTTTTTCCCAGTAGCAATCTTAAGGTTCTGTGTTTTCCAACTACTGTTTCCATATCTTTGTTGAACTCCCGATTATAAAAGTCATTGCCAGTCAAATTTTAACAAAATAATTTAACTTGAATCCTGTGAATTTTGACAGTCCAGTTCTAATTTATATATATATATATATATATATATAGATTCTTTAATATCTTTATCAATTTGATATATTAGATTTTAAAATTATTAATAGGCTAAGTCTCTAACAGTCCCATTAGTCAAATTATGAGAGATTTTCTATAGAAAATATCTTACATACTTCGATCAAAACCCTAAATTTTTTCTATTTTATGCTTCGATTCTTCTTGAAACTTATATAAATACCAAAAACACGAATGATACATTTTTTCTGATCCATACTTGTGGGACCCCAATTGATAGGTCAGAAAATTGTCTGAAAGATGTACTTCCAATAAGTATAATGTATCGTTGCCATATGATATCTCTCGTTGGAATTATAAGCACAGCAACAAACACCTAGCCATAGCAGAAAACACAGGGATAAATCTCCCAAGAGGTCTAGGATAGAGAATAGACATGGAGGTGTATCCAGTCATAGAGATGAATATGGAGATGGAGACCGAGCAAGAGAAGAATTGTTATATGGAGGATCTAACAAGGAGGGGAGGAACCAAGCTGAACCGACCACGTAAGTCGTCGACTAATCACAGTGGAGCCAACCAGTAACTCGATTCAACTAGCTGACTCGGGATCAGGCCATCCAGTAGACACGGTGGCCAGTTGAGCGGGCAAGACTTTCAAGAGTCTAATCTGACGAATTTCTTAATATCAGTGTTTATGAATAAACGAATATTTATAACTTATTTATATAAAAAAACAAAATTATAATAATTAAAATAAACACAATTATGAAATAACATGTTTTTCGACAATCGGTTCCTTTCTACCAATTTATTGGTGCCTCTTTTCAATTTGTATATTGGTTATCACCAACTAGATCTCGAGCTCTTTAATATTCTCCATCAGTTTAGAATATATGTTAATTATTCCTAATTTGTTAAATAAGTTCGAGAACTGTGAAAAACTCAAAAATTTGATAAATATATATGTTGGTTGCTCTAATGTAGAGATATGATAAATCTTGATCATTCCAGATTTAATCTTTTCTCTTACTAGATGATAATCGATCTCTATATGTTTGGTTCGTTCATGAAACATTGGATTTGATGCAATGTAAAGAGCTGCTTGATTGTCACAATATAACTTGGTTGGTTAGAAATGTTTGATACCCAAATCATCCAAAATGTATCATAATTAGGTTACTTCACAACAGGTTGCTGCCATGGAGCAGTATTCTGCTTTTGCACTTGATTGTGAGACCGTATTTTGTTTCTTAGTCTTCCAAGAAACATACAATATCATGTGATTGATCGTCGTGTGTCTGTGCATTTAGCCCAATCTGCGTCACAGAAAGCATTTAGTTGTAATGAACTAGTTACTGAGAAAAAGAGACTTTGTCCTGGTGTGTTCTTGACATATCGTAGCACTCGTTGAGCTGCTTTCAAATGTGGTTGACATGGTTTATCCATATATTAACTGAGAATGTGTACAACATATACTAAGTTGGGTCTTGTGATGATCAAGTATATTAATCTCCCAACAAGTCTTCGATAGGATGTGGGGTTACTAATGAATTCCCATTTAACCTTGTTAAGGGATAAATTTTGTTTCATAGGTGAATTGGCAGATTTGGCACCAAGATAACTCATGTCCTCCAATATTTCAAATGTGTACTTGCGTTGTGACAGAACAATTCCCTTCTTGAACGTGAAACTTCTATGCCTAAAAAATACTTTAATTCACCGAGATCTTTTTAGCTTGAATTGTCGCATGAGATGATTCTTAGTTTCTTCAATGTCTTGTACATTATTTCCTGTTATGATTATATCATCTACATAGACAAGAAGAGCAGAGAAGGAATTCCCACGGGTTCGAACGAATAGTGAGTAATCATACTTGGATTGGTTAAAACCACCTAGCTTAACTGTTATTGATAGCTTGATGAACCATTGTCGTGAGGCTTGTTTGAGTCCATACAAAGATTTGTGTAGCTTACATACTCGTGTTTCCCCCTTTAGTCTGAATCCAGGTGGAAGGGACATGTAGACATCTTCACGAAGATCACCATAGAGAAAAGCATTGTTGACATTGAGTTAGCGAAGATGCCCATTTTGAATAGAAACAACGACAAGAAGAAGACGAACAGTGAAAAGTGTGGCTACTGATGCAAAAGTTTCTTGGTAGTCAAAACCTTCAATCTGATTGTATCCTTTGGCCACTAACCGAGCCTTGTATCGTTCCACAGAGCCATCAGAATTATACTTGATTTTGTATACCCATTTACAACCAAATGGTTTCTTGTTTGGAGGAAGCTATTGAAGCTCTAAGTGCCATTAGTTTCAAGAGCATCCAGTTCTTGTTTCATGGCAAGCCACCATTTTGGATCGTTGAAAGCTTCAGCAAGGGTGGTTGGTTCCCTGAGAATGGAAATAAAAGTAGCAAAGGCACGATGTGTAGGTGATAATCGATCATAAGTAAGTACATGAGATAGAGAATGAGAAGTACCTTTGTCATTGGACGATGTTGAGTTAGATGAAGGGAAGGACCAAGAAAGTAAGGAAGCTTATACATGATACTTGTGAAGGTAGCTAGGAACATTGGTGGATCGACGAAGCATATGTGTAATTGGTGTTGGAGGAGTCATGTGTGGTGCAGAAGTTGATGATGATGTTTCAGGAGATGAATTTTGAAGATGAAGAATGTCTGAGTCGATTGTTGGAAGAACATATGGTGTATGATGAAGTGATGTATTTGGAGTGGTTGATTGACGAATGTTAGGTATGTCATCATAAATAGTATTTTCTGATGGAGTGAATAGAGTTGGAGTGTTGACAGCGGAAGTGAAATAAGGAAACACATATTCCTGAAAGATAACATCACGAGACATTAAAGTCTTACTTGTTTTCAGATTGTAAACATGATAACATTTTATCCCAGATGGATACCCAATGAATATACATCTATGTGATCTGTCATCAAACTTGGTGGGTCGATCATGATGTGTACACACAAAACAGAGGGAACCAAAAACATGAAGATGTTCATACCTAGGAACTTTGTGAAAAAAGGATTTCAAACGATGTTTTACCCTTGAGAACAGGTGTTGGAATATGATTTATAAGGTATGTGGCTATAAGAATGACATCTCCCCAGAATTGTTTAGGGAGGTTGGCTTGGAAGAGCAATGCACGAGCCACATTGAGAAGGTGACAATGTTTGCGTTCAGTAACACCATTTTGTTTAGGGGTAGAAACACAACTTGTATGATGTAGGATTCCTTTGCTAGAAAACAATTGGGTCATAGAGAATTCTGGTCCATCATCACTACGAATGATTTTAACTCTAGATGCAAATTGTGTTTCAACAAGATTAATAAAGGTGGTCAAAAATGTGTGTGTATCAAATTTAGTGTTTAAGAGATAGACCCATGTGCATCTTAAGTAGTCATCAACAATAGTGAGGAAATAACATGCTCCATTAAGTGCTGGAATGTGATAGTCATCCCAAATATCAACATGAATTAGTTCAAAATGTGCTTTTGTTTTGATGGAACTTAAAGGAAATGGATTACGAGTTTTCTTAGCTAGTGGACAAATAGAATAATCACTAATAGAACAAAATGGTATGTTGATTGAAAGAGAAAGCTCACACAAACTGTTATTAGATAGATGAGCAAGTCGTTGATGCCATAGATGAGGGTTGGTTGGAGTAGTATTTAAAATAGAGAAACATTCAGCCTTCTTCAAAAATAGTGAGGTAGTATAGTCCTCCTTTCTCAGTTCCCATCCCAATCGTCTTCCCCGAGCATTTGTCCTGAACAAAGCAAATATTATTAGTGAAGGTGACATGACAAAGTGTAGTTTGAGTTAGTTTGGCTATTGAAACCAAGTTTAATTTGAAGAAGGGAACACATAAGACATTATGGAGTATGAAATTGTTGGGAAAATGTACAGTGCCAATATGTGTGACACGGGCAAGTGAATGGTCAAATAAATGCACATGCCAATTAGTGACTGGAATGTTGGAGCTCATAAGGTTTTGAGAACATACCATGTGATCAGTTGCTCCTGTATCAAGAATCCAATGGGTTTCTGAATGAAAAACATTCGCACATGATATGTTATCTGAAGAAGTAATCATTTGTCTTACCATGTTACCTGATTTGGCTTGATTGAGAAGTGTAAGAATCCCATGATATTGGGTGTATGTAAGGTTGTGGGATGGTGTCTTTGTGTTGGAGCTGTTTTCCTAAAAATTAGTATGGTGAGCTTTAGAGGAAAAGCCATAACTTGTATCTTTCTTATCTTGAATTGGCCTTTTTTTCCGACACATGTTGATGTAATGTCCATTCAAACCACAGAAATCACATTTGAGGCATTTTTGGCAGTTTTCATAATTGTGTCCATTGAGACCACAGAAATCACATTTAAGGTAACTTCGAAAACTTTTAGAATTGTGGCCAATATTGTTGCATCGATTGCACTTGAGATATGAATTCATTTGTGGGTTATTCTTGTAAGGATATTGTGTACGAATGTCATTGGTAGTTTCAGACATGATGTTTAAGTGAAAAATTCAAAAAGGGGATAAAGTTTAGTGTGTTTTAGACAACAATGATTGTTTATAAAACTACTAATGAACTGAAATGGACTATATTTTATAGAAAATGAGTCAAGGATTACAGAATCAGAAATTTGAGCCGAAGAACCGGTCGGAAAGTTAGTGAACCGGTGTTTGGAGTGGCTGAAACGACGGTTGTAATACTGAATCGACTGGAGCGCTGAACCGGATGAAGACCGAATCGGAATGAATGACACGTCATTTACTTCAAAGGTGCACTAAACAACGTGTCATTTGAGTTGTCTTCCTTAGCGCGAGCACGTGTCACTCCGGAAAACTCAGACAAGGCGCGTGAGAACGAGTGTGCTGTTGTTTTTTATTGTAAAAAATTATAGATTGCTTGGAATTTTCTAGATATTATAATAGGATGAAATTGAAGTTGTTTTTGTGAATCAAAATTGGTTTTAAAAATAAACAAATTTTGGAAGGAAGAAAAAGTTTTTATGTGAGCTGATTTTTTTGAAAATTACTTCCTAAGTTTTGATACCACGTAAGAAATGATTTTATTGATATAAATAAATAAATATTTATAACCTATTTATACAAAAGAAAAACAAAATTACAATAATTAAAATAAAAACAATTATGAAGGGACATGTTTTTGGATAATCTGTTCCTTTCCATCAATTTGTTGGTCGTTGTTTCCAACTTAATGTTAGTTGTCATCAACTAGATCTCTCGAGTTCTTTAACAGTTTCGGCGATATCGTGATCCTATCATTTCCTTCTAGCTTTCCTCACAATGCTTTCGACACTTCCATTGGTACTTCCAACTCCGCTACCATTTCCATTGCCTTTCTAATGGAGGAGTTTGAACAAAGTAAGGGCTATGATGTTGATTCTCTGGTCCCAATATTAACAAAGTCTATTTCCAATGAGTTCATAAACACGTTTGAGATTCCTAATGACATAGGAATTCTCCTCCCTGATGGTAATTTGGTTCCTAGCAACCCTCATCCTAGCTAGATCACTATCTTTGCAGATGAGTTGTTTGCAGGACTATGTTCTCGCATTTGGTGGATGAATTCTTTTCTAGAGTGGGGCAACTCCTGGGAAATTTCCACATAACTTCTGGAAAACCTTGGTCTCCTGCTACATTTTATGGCAAAAGAATCATTGAGAGATGACTCCGGAAGACTTCATACTATGTTCATTTTACCGCTTAGGTTATGTTTATGGTCGAGCCCTATAACTATTAAAAGTTTATTAAGGAGTTGCCAAAGTCAAACGAAGGTTTGCAAATATATTGTGACTGAAACTTATGACGTGGTATGCCTTAAGTTTGGTCCCACTCTCAACTAGTTTGTTCATGATGGTGAGCCATAGTTGATTTTTATTCATTACTTGGCCCTTTTTCATTCTTTTTTCCAACATATTTGATTTGTCTTTGTAGTTCATCGGAAGCAAGCTACGCAAGATTCAAAGAAGGTAATTTTCATTGAAAAACTCTTTGCCTTTTTCCCAGCTTTATGCCACCATGAGGACCTGGCTATTCTCGAGAGAATTGCCCATTAGGATTGCACCTCTTATCTTCTATTTCTAGAACCCTTAGCATTCCTTCAACTATTGGTATGCTGTTGGCGACCCAGTACATACTTGTGATATTCTTTGATTTTTTTATTCTGATCTTCATATCTGTTCTTTGCAGATATGTATTCACATCATCTAACTGCTCAAAAGAATCAGTCTTCCAACGCTATATGATTCATCTCTCAACAGTTCAGTAAATCAGGCAGGTGGTCATCATGTGCTTGGGAGAAAGTGAGCTCACCAGACTGATGTGACTATTACAAGCGTTGTGACATCCCATAGAAATAAAATTTTAACTAAAATTATATTTTTAGAATTTTTAGGATGAAATTTATGTCTTTAATTTTTATAAGGTAGATGTGTTATAATAAATTAAAAATGATTAAATTAATTTCTTTAATTTTTTAACAAAATTACCAAAATGTTTCTACCCCTTAAAAATTTTAAAAGACAAGCATATTTTAATCTTTTATTTAATTATTTTTTTTAAGCAAAATATGTCACATCCTTATTCTTAAAGACACATTTTCTTACCTATCTTGTTAGTGAAAATTTATCTAACGCACCAAACTAGTTTAAAATAAATAAGAAAACAAATTACATGAAAAGTAGGGGAAAAAAAGAAGGAAGAATTTTTTTTTTTAAGATAAAGCATAATTAGATAATTATTTTCGCAATAAATTCAATTATAACTGATAAAATTTCAAGAATAGTTAGACTTTCTTTCATATATCCATAAAAAGTATAAATGTTTATTTTATGATAATTTTTATGATTTTTCATTTTTAGTTTTTATGCAAAATTATATCCGTTTAATTGAAAGTAATTTTATGAAAGTCAAGCGTGAAGAAACATCTGTATTTTTTCTATTTAAAATGGTTATATAGTTTAGAATTAAGTAAATTAAATCTTATTTTAAATATTGATATGTCTAATTTTAGAAGAAAAAAATTTAGTTTGTCATTTTAAATTCTCTAAACAAATGCTTGTTTAACCACAATATGTAACTCAATCATTATTTTTGTTATTTGAAATAATTTTATTGATTGAAATTGGATGATTTATATCTTGTTTTAAAACTTGTCATGTTTAGTTTTAGAAACATTTTTCGGTTTGTCATTTCGAGTTTTCTAGACAATTTATAACAAATTAATTTGTTCCGTTGAAATTGCGTTGAAAAATTCATTGTAAAACTAATCGGTGTTATATGAATTAAAATAGTTTTTGTTATGATAATGCTTGAAATCTTATTTTAAAAATTGAAATGTTTAGTTTTTTTTTTACGATTTTACATAAATGAATTTAGATATTCTTATTAAAACTTATATTTATAATTACAAGGATAAGTTTAGGAGTACCCTAAAACTAATTAAAATATAACAATCAATTATTAGCAACCACTGTTTTGGAAGTGTTAGTGTGCTTTTCAATTTAACTTAAATAAAGTTATTGCATTATTTATGTTATAACACAAGTATGATTATTTAGGAAGGGTTCACCAAGAAAATCTTACACTGCACGATAAATATTTTATAATTGTTAGAATGCTTCCCTTCATGCATTCATGATAGTTGGCTCTACTCAGCATTTAGTTATGTAGTGACTTTATAAACATCATGATAAAAAAAATTGATCCAAATTCAACTCACTATGATGTTTACCAACTCAATAAGATATTACAAGTTCAATTAAGTTAATACGCACATGACTCATATATCAGCAAAGTTAACTAAGTCATAATAATGGCTATATCAAGCAAGTTCCCCACATGTGTAATTTAGAGCTAACACTATTGTTAAATATCTCCTCCATGTGAGATCAAATCCCTAAGTGCTCTTGGCAATATAAAAAATACATTTATTATGTTTGTAGATTTTATTAGTATAATGATCATGACACATTATTATATTCTAAATATCATAAATAGATCACTTTTTTCATAATGTCATTTTATCCTCCTTAACAACGACAACAAAAAGTTATTGCAAAAAATTATTCGATACAAATATTTTTATGATTCATAAAATAGCTCACAAGCACACAAATCACTTGTATAAAATTATAAGTATACTTTTAAGGTTGATCTAAAGAGGAATCATGTGATTTTTAAATTATTCAACAAATTTTTAAAAACAAGATTTAAAACCTAAACATGTTGTCGTAATTGTTTTGGTTGAATATCTAAACTACTAACATAAAAATAAAAATATATTCAATAAACATTTAAGATATTAAATATTAACCATGTAATAGAGAATTTATGAGATATATTAGTTAATTAATCATGTTTGTTCAAAATTAAGTAGGTTATTAAAGATATGATTTAAGATTATTGATTCTTCATTTTTAATAAGAAAATATCTAAAGGTACGGATCAAAATTCTTTTGTTAATAATAAAGCAATTAACATCCTAAGGTTGGGATAACCAATTAAGTAATTATTAAATTTTGATTTTTTAAGGAATTAATAAACCATCTAATTACTGTTTAAGATTCGGAACGTAAATTAGACTTTCATTCAAGATGTCAAAATTGGGTTTATAATTTAAGTATCTGAAATTAACTTTTAGATTTTAAAACTATTACGAAAGATATGTCGTCAATATATCTTCAATAATAATTCTTATAAAAATCTTTAAAATAGAGCTCACTCTAACTATACAGTTAATATAGACCAAAAGATTTAAAAGTGATACTCTATATCAAATTCAAATAATTTAAATCCTAAATCTAACTCTTTTATTTATTATAAAAATACTTCGTTAATATATTTTTTTATTTACAAACTTTAGTTAAAATCTTAATGAAGAAATAAAAAAATAATTCATTTAATTTAATTTGCTTCAATATTTCATAAGCATAACAACATCACTAATATCCCATATTATTTTATAGTCAGAGATGCATAGTTTAATAAATTATCAATAAATTAAACATATAGCATGTAAAACAACATTTAGAGATAATCTGAAAATAATATATTTAAATATACCTCAATAGAATTCGTTAAAATTTCCTCTATTCTGAAAAACCTTCAAACAGAATTGTTGCATTGTTTATTGAATTTAAACTAAAATTATTACATAAACTAAATTTGTCTAACTCTCAAATGTGATAAGAACTTTAAACTAATAAAAGAAAAGCTTAAGAAAATTAAGAAATATAAAGGATTAAGAGATTATTGAATTATTGGATGATTTTTATAATAGAAATAGGATCATATCTATAGGGCTCGCACAATGGCACACAATGTTTTCACGACACAACATGCATCATACCTGGGACACATTTGATTTTTTTCCTTTTACCTTGCATCTAGATTCACAATAATTTAATGTCATAATACACTTCAAATTACATCACTTTAGAACCCTAAATTTCATGTATTTTTTTTTCAATTTTAAAACATATATAATGTTTTACAAATGTTTTATTTTAATATTCCAAGGTGTAATGAAGTGCTTCAAGTATAATTATTCAAGTTGATTTATTTTAATACAAGAAATACTTGAAAATAATAAAATATACTTGTGATTTTGAAAAGATAGATTTACATAAAATGATAGTAAAACAAGAAAACACAAATCTATATAATCACTTAATATGCATAATATCACGATATATTAAGTACTTTTGAGCATTTATCATAACCCTAACCAGCTTTTTGTTAGTCTCTTAGTAAAAATGACAAAGAACTAAAAAAAATGAGAAATTAAATTATCTTAAATCATTTTCGTAGATTGACACGGTTGCATTTAGCATATGTAATAAGTCTTTCAACCCCTAATTGCCCTAGTAGACGAGTTTAAGTCTAGTGAAGATTTTTAGAAATGATACCCATAAACATCAAATGTAAAATAAAAATTGAAAATAAAAAAATAACGCATAAAAAAATAAAAATAAAAAAGATAATAGAATAAGAAAAACAAAACTTTTTATGCTTTAAAATTTCTTTTTAAGTCTACAATTAAATTCTGTAGTATAAGTTATTTCAATATTCTAAAGATTCGTGATCTATTATAATAATTAGTTTAAAAATTACTTTTATATTCAAATAAAAAATGTATCAATATAAAATAATTCAATTTCAATGTATGGAATTTTAATTTGTTTTGACTCTATCCTCATAAGACATACTCTCAATAATATTGATTCTATTGTTTCAAGCACTCGTTCAAATGTATATATATATAAGAGTTTATATATAGAAATGAACTATTAATTTCCATATGTTTAAAGAGAAAATCTCAAAGTGGTGCATCATATTGATCTCATAAAAGGAATCAAATGAAATGATTTATAAAGAAATCACATATTATTTTCTTACATCAATCGAATTCATCAAATAAAAATCTAAGTAATATGTTTTTTAGGAGATGAAGAAAATACAATAGCTTCTTGAGGAATTATTCCCTATTATTTTACTTTTGTATTTAGTCAATTCTCACAACTTTGAAGGATAATGGGTCATAGTATGTAGTTTATATTATTCATTTTATCTCTTTTTTATTTTTCCTTTATCTCTTTTTTTTAGATATATTCTCTATTTTAGAGAAAAAACTCAAGTAAATATTGTACATATATTGTATGATAGAATGAGTAGTTAATTTGTTGGTTTTATTTTTTTGATTTAGATAACCCCATATATGTCTTTTTTTAAAAAGTCATGCGTGAATGAATAGCAAGGCATATACTTTTAATTTCTACTTAACTTACTCAAAATATTTTGTCATAAGTGTAGTCTCTTCTATTTGATTCTTTATTAAATGTAAAAAGCCTAACATTTAATGCAAATACCTATAGAGATCATCTAACAATTAAAATTGATAAGAAGAGTATTTAAAGAGTAGAAAATAACATCACTTATAATGGGAAGATAATGGCTCAAAATATTTTGTCACAAGTATAGTCTCCACTATTTGATTCTTAAACATTGATTTTGATTTCGTTGCTAATTCAACATTTAATCATGAAATATTAATTATGACAAAAAATAATTAATTATCATATTACTCTATCAAATATTTTTGAAATTAATGTAACAATGCAAAGAGGTAATCATTTTCTTAAAATTAACTTTAAAAGACATGATAATTTTGCAAAAAAGTTTTAAAAATAAACCAAAAATTCCTATTTCAATATAAATAAATAAAAGTACATAAAATGTAAATAAAAAAATATAAAAATAAAATCATGTGAACATAAAAACTTTAATTTGCACATAACTTTACAAATGTAGCTTTTTCTACCCCAAACTTACAGTATACATTATCCTTAATTAAATTAAAGATAAAGAATAAAATTTACAAATTTGTTGAACTTATTCTAGAGTTGGTATGAAATTACAGGTACATCTATCAATCCAAATATATTAAAATTACATATATGTGTACTTCTCACAAATTTCAACAAACAGTTTTACAATTAACATTTCTAAATAATGTTCACAAAAAGAAATTAAAATAAAACAAGATAATTATCGTAAAAAAAAAATACATTATCCAAAATAAAACCTAAACAAAAAAATACATAAAAGAAATAAAAATTAGGATCGTTTAGAGCTCCTCTTCCATATTATTCAGATCTTGATCTTCAAACTCTTATTGTCGTGATCTTTCTAGTGGTATAAAATTGAAATCATAATGAGGATACCCGGATATTGTTAACTGAATTATACCTACCTTGAGATAACTTAATTACAATCGATTCATTTCAAACATTAACCGATTATATTTCACTTGATTACAATGTTGTTGATTTAGGAATATTACTTGTTGGGTAAAATAAGCTTGTTGATATTCTTCTAAGTAGCTCATTCTCTCACCCATATTATGAAATTGTTCTTTCATAGAAATTTTAGATGGAGGAATGACTCTTCTTTTATCTTGAAACGATGTTCATACCATATGGAAGCTTATCAAAATAAGCCATATTCAATAATTCACCGGGTTGTATAATATCTTTGCCTTTAGAATGGGATACCTTCCACTTTTTTACATAAATTAGTTATAAGTTGGGGGAAAAGGAAACCTCTATGGTGACTATATGCAAATAGTTTAATTCTTTGGTGAATTATTGTTTCAATGTCCATGAGCATCTTAGATGCAATTGTATACAACAAAATAGTCATTTCTCTATCAACAGTGCTATAATGTTTGTAAGTATCATCTTAGAACGTACAAATTATTTCTAAATTTTTGATTTTTTTTTCAAATGCTTTGCTTCAAAATCTTTATGTTTACCACTAGCAATTAGTCATTTAGTACATTGTATAGTCAAGGCTTCTAATACTGTAGCATAATCTACATTAATAAGACATTTATGATACTCACCTTCTCCAACATATACTAAACAAAAGTAAACATTTATATCATTTGGTCTACATGGAGCTAGCACATTCCTAACCATAACTTTATCATCAACAATGTTAGGAAAATTTGGGTAAAATTCCCAAACTAGAAATTCAATAGCAACCTCTGGATCCTTACAAAATTTCCAATATAAGACTGTTATTATATCAGTTATCCCTTGAAGTCCATCGTTAAATTTCATTCCCCTAATTAGTATAAAACCTTTATTAACTTCCGTCGCTTTTTCAAAGTAGACTTTGGCATCAAAACTTGAAAATTTTGAATTATCAAAATCTTTAGAAGTTGAAACCTCTTTTCTTTTCATAGACCTCTTAGGTGCCTATTTCAAATTTTTACCACAATATCTAAACAGGAGACTCACAAAAATTTCAACAATACAGTTTAATCCAAATAATTTCTAATGATCTCTTTATTTTAAATAAGATTTCGAACTCTCAACAAATATATAAACACTTTACAAATTTTAAAAAAAAAATTGAATCAAATTTCAAAAGTTATGAAGATTTACTTTTTGTCGTTGAATATTTGATGAAAATGAAGAACACCTATTTTAAGATAAAAATCTTGAAGGAACTTTAAAATTTCATAATAGAATGGTGAAAATTTGTTAGGAAATTGATTTTTAGAAACAATTTATGAATTGTTTTTTGAAGAAAATTGGGATTTTTGAGGGATTATGTGTGTTTGGGGGAGAGATAAGGTAATGTTTGAGAGAACTATGAGAAAGTGTAGGAAAATTTTGTGTTTCTCAAGTAGGGGAAAAGGGTTATAGGTAAAAATTTACAAGTGAGCCATATCGTACACTTTTTCATGCTATGGCATGAATCGTTCTTACTTCTGCTCTTTGTAATTTTAAAAGTTCATTCCACAATGCACAAATATTTCATGCCACGATAGGCCATATTTTGTTTCTCACTTTTTTCTTATTTGTTCCCACCTTTTTTATAGAGTAAAAGAATAAAAAATCTCTACTAACCATACATAAATTAAAAATCACACAAAAAATAAATAAATTTAAAATTTAAAATAAATTAAAGCAATAAATAATAATGAGTTATCTTTCATCCAAGACTATTGTTATTGTCGTTAGTGAGATGTTTCTTTAGGGATTTCATCTTTTTATAAGCTCAATATCACTTCGTTATTGATTTCTTTTATCTTATGACCTTGCAGTTATTTCTTGCCTTATTTTTGCAAGTTTTATGTTAATTCCTCCATCCGTATTTTCATTTTTTTTAATGAAAATTCTACAAACTCTAACCTTTGATTAGTTCTTGACTGGTTGACTTTGCTCACTTGAATTAATAAATTCAAGTTTTTTTCTAGATTTGACTTATTGGGAAGATTACATTGCATTAAATGGACGGTTGTTATGCCTCTAGGAGAAATTGGGATGATTCCTCCACCCAAGATTATAGGTATTAGCATTGGGGTCATACCTAGATCTTTGTTGGTATCCTCCTAGTACATTGACATACTCAGGTCCAGTTGTAGTTTCAAATTGATAGTAACATGTATCAATACCATATCCCAAATTGATGCACTCATTATAATGTTTTTTTTATTTTTTATAACATTTGTAGTTAGAAGTACAACTTACTTAGTCAACTGAGCAAGCTGCATTTGAACTTCAGTACTGGAGTCAATTTCATGTACTCCGAATCTATTTACTCTGAAACTCTTTTGTTGGGTATTAGCACTCAACATTAGGCTCAAATTATATCTCACAAGGGTAGTCTCCACTAAAAAAATTCATAAACACCGATTTTGGGTTTAATATAATTTCCACATTTTATCAAGAAATACTAGTTATGACAAAAACTAACTAATTATCAAAAATAATTACAAAATATTTCATGATATGTTTTCAAAATTAATCTAACAGTACCAAAGACTTAACTATTTACTTAAATTTGACTTAAAGAAATGATAAATTTTTGTGAGAATTTTTTATTTATTATATTTTTTTTAAGCATGGTAACTTTTCACCACCCCCAACCTAGAACTTACATTGTCCTCAATGTAACAACTGCAAATTAAAGATAAAGAGAAAAGAGGAGAAAGATTACCTATTTCTTGAGAATGTGTAAGTAGTAATGAAGAAATGCAGGTGCATCCATCATATTCATCATTAAAGTGTGTACAGACAGATCGCTGTGAACTTCTAACATCTCAACAAATATTTTTAGTTTTAACAATTTTAAAAATTATTCACATATAAGTAAACTAAAATACACAATAAAATTAAGTAAATAAAACAAATAACAAAAAATTTACCTAAAATGATGGGTTGCCTCCCATCCAGCGCTTAGTTTAACGTCTTAGCAAGACGTATCTTTTTGGTGCTAAGGGTTACTCAGCCAAATGCAATCCATTTCAGCAATGTTGTTTGGTTCTTCTAAACAAGGCTTGACACGATGGCCATTGACTTTGAACATTTTTTGTGTCTTGGAGTCCAATAGTTCTACTACTCCATGTTCAAATACCTGAACTATTTTGAATGATCCATCCCATCTTGATCTCAGCTTTCCTGGAAACAATCTCAAACGAGAGTTAAATAAAAGAACTTTCATTCCAGGGTGAAGCGTCTTAGGAACTAGCCTCTTGTCATGATAGCGCTTAGTACGCTCCTTGTATAATTTGGCATTCTCATAGGCTTCATTCCTAATTTCTTCCAACTCATGAAGCTGGAGTAATCGTTTTTCACCTGCTTTATCTAAATCCATGTTTAACTCTTTAATTGCCCAGTAAGCCTTGTGTTCAAGTTCAACTGGAAGGTGGCACGCTTTCCCAAAGATTAACCGGTAAGGGCTCATCCCAATAGGTGTTTTGTAAGCGGTGCGGTATGCCCATAAGGCATCATTTAACTTAAATGTCCAATCCTTCCTTGAAGGACGCACAGTGCGTTCCAATATTCCCTTAATTTGCCTATTACTTACTTCTACTAAACCGGAAGTTTGAGGATGATATGGAGTAGCTACTTTATGTGTGATGTTGTACTTGTTTAGTACTCCATCAAAGAGTTTGTTACAAAAATGGCTACCTCCATCACTTATTATAGCTCTAGGCGTTCCGAACCTGCTGAATATTAAATCTTTCAAGAATTTCACAACAACATTAGCATCATTGGTTTTGGTGGGGATAGCTTCTACCCACTTGGACACATAATCCACAGTAACCAAAATGTATTAAAACCATTAGATGGGGGAAAAGGACCCATAAAGTCAATCCCCCATACATCAAAGAGTTCAACAACTAAATTAGATATCAAAGGCATTTCATCTCTTTTGCTTATGTTTCCTGTTCTTTGACATCTATCACATTGTGCACAAAACATATGAGCATCTTTAAAAAGAGTGGGCCAAAAGAATCCAGACTGTAATACCTTACGGGCTGTCTTTTCACCTCCAAAATGACCCCCACAATGAAGTTCATGACAAAAAGTTAGAATGCTCTTATGTTCTTCTTCAGGTACACATCTCCGGATGACTTGATCTTGACCAATCTTGTATAAATAAGGGTCATCCCAGAAATAGTCCTTAATATTTTTAAAAAACCTTTTCTTGTCCTGATATGAAGTGTTAGGTCGCAAAACACCAGTGGCAAGATAGTTTACAATATCAGCATACCATGGGTTCGGACCTATGAAAAATAACTGTTCATCAGGAAAGGTTTCAACTATATCTTCATTACTCTCATCTTTAAGAGAATTGAAGTCAGAAATCAACCTAGACAAATGGTCAGCTACTAAGTTTTCACTACCTTTCTTATCCTTGATTTCTAGGTCAAATTCTTGTAAGAGTAAGACCCACCTGATTAATCTTGGCTTGGCATTTGGTTTACTTAATAGGTATCTTAAAGCAGCATGATCAGAATGCACAATCACTTTAGATCCTACTAAATAAGACCGAAATTTGTCTAAAGAGAATACTATAGCCAAGAATTCCTTTTCAGTGGTGGTGTAATTCATTTGGGCATCATTGAGTGTTTTGCTAGCATAGTAGATGACATGCAAACACTTATCCACTCTTTGTCCCAAGACTGCTCCTATTGCATAATCAGAAGCGTCACACATTATTTCAAAAGGTAAAGACCAGTTTGGTGCCATAATAACAGGGGTAGATGTTAGTTTATCTTTCAAGGTATTAAAGGAAGTAAGGCAGTCATTGTTGAAATCAAAATCAGCATCTTTGGATAGCAAGTTACATAAGGGACGACTTATTTTAGAGAAATCTTTAATAAATCGTCTGTAAAATTCTGCATGTCCCAAGAAGCTTCTTATCCCCTTCACAGATGTAGGGGGAGGTAGTTTGGATATCAATTCAACTTTTTCCTTATCAACTTCAATACCCTTGTTTGAAATTATATGTCCTAAAACTATCCCTTGTTGAACAATAAAATGACTTTTCTCCCAACTAAGGGTGAGATTGCATTCAATGCATCTTTCTAAAACCAAAGTCAATTTATGTAAGCAATCATCAAATGAGTTCCCAAAGATAGAGAAATCATCCATGAAAATCTCAATGAATTTTTCCACCATGTCCGAGAAAATAGATATCATGCATCTCTAGAAAGTGGCAGGGGCATTGCATAACCCAAATGGCATTCTGTGAAAAGCAAATGTCCCAAAAGGACATGTAAATGTGGTCTTTTCCTGATCTTCTGGTGCTATGGGTACTTGATAATATCCAGATAATCCATCCAAAAAACAGTAAAATTCGTGCCCAGCTAATCTTTCCAACATTTGATCAATGAATGGAAGAGGAAAGTGATCCTTTTTCGTATATAAATTTAGTTTCCTAAAATCTATACACATTCTCCATCCAGTGATTATTCTAGTGGGCACTAATTCACTTTTGTCATTTTTAACAATTGTTATCCCAGATTTCTTTGGTACCACATGCATTGGACTAACCCACTTACTATCCGCAATAGGATAGATAATCCCTTCTTCTAATAATTTAAGAATTTCTTTTTTAACTACCTCTTGCATGTTTGGGTTTAGTCTTCTTTGGGCCTCTCGTACAGGTTTAGCACCATCCTCCAAGTTGATCTTGTGCATACACATTGTTGGACTAATGCCTCTTATATCCCCTATACTCCAACCTATAGATTTCTTAAACTGTTTAAGCACTTTGATGAGTTCCTTTTCTTGTGGTTTGGTCAAGGTTGAAGAAATTATCACTGGATAAGTTTCTCCTTCTCCCAAAAACACATATTTTAAGTGCTCAGGTAAGTCTTTGAGTTCAAGTTCAGGTGGATTGGCCTCTTTAATAGATGAAGAACTGGGTAGATTTAAAAGTGTACTAGATTTTGTCATTACTTCATTATTGTCTAGTTGTTCAAGGTACCCCTTAATTTCTTAATCTAAATCTTCTTCAACCTTTTCAAGTGTAAGAACGGTTTCAAGCTTGTCTTCTATTCTGGTTTGTAAAAAGGTGCTTTGGACAAGATTATCCAAAGGATCAACTTCGAATATTTCATCGATGGCAGAAATAGAAGGAAAAGGTGAAGAATCAAAAACTTTAAAATGAACAGTCTCTCCTAAGACTGTCATTGTCAAATTTCCATCTTGGACATCAATAATAGTTTTAGTAGTTGCCATAAATGGTCTACCAAGCAATATTGTGTGCTCTCTGTCCAATGCTGGATTTTCTTGCATATCCAGAACCACAAAGTCAACAGGTATTATCAGTTTGTCTACCTGTACCAAAACATCCTCAACTATTCCCTCTAGATATTTAAGAGATCTATCTGCAAGTTGAAGGGACATAGTTGTGGGTTTTAAATCCCCTAGATTGAGCTGTAAGAATATAGAGTAGGGCATCAAATTTATACTAGTACCTAAATCAAGCATTGCTTTAGCAACCTTCCTATCCCCTATAGTTATGTTTATAATAAAACTTCCAGGGTCTTTCAACTTAGGGGGTAGTTTGTGCTGAAGTACAGCGCTAGAAATTTCTGATACTACTACTCGTTCATTCAGTTCATACCTCCTTTTCTTAGTGTTCAACTCTTTGAAAAACTTGGCATATGAGGGCACATTCATGATCACTTCTAATAATGGTAAATTGATATTTACTTTAGAGAGCATATTAAAAAGATCATTGAATTGCTTATCTTGTTTGGATTCTTTTAACCGGTGGGGAAAAGGTACTTGCATCTGGTGTGGTTCTGTTGTCTTTTGAATTTTGGGAGTGTCAGATGACCCCCCAATGACTTTTTCAGAAGGCTTGTTAAGTTTAACACTTGTTTCTCCTTTTTGCGAGATTAGAATATCGCCTTCTTTGTTACCTGAACTACAAGGTAGATTGTTAGAGATTTCAAGTAAACTGGTATTGACTACCTTACCACTTCGAAGGGTTCTTACATCATTTGCTTGTTCTGGTTGACTGGGCAACTTTCCTGGTTCTTTCTTTTGCATTTGTTCAGCTAGTTGCCCAACTTTAGATTCAATCCTTTTAACCGAAGCCTCCATGGTGTTCAACCTTTGATTAGTCATCAATTGGTTGTCACGACTAACTTGAATAAAAGCATTCAAGCTATCTTCTAAGGTTGGCTTAAAAGATTGGCTTGGTGGGTAAGGGTGGTTGTTAACCGACCTTAGTGTTGGATATTGGGTGTAGGCTAGGTGATTATACGTGTTTGGATGATACCTTTGAAAAGATTGGACCTCCTCTATGGCATCGACACTAGAATCACAAGTATTTGAACAATTATGAGTACCATGCCCAATTGAACAACACACTTCACATACCTCTTGATTTGAAATTTGGTGGGTAGTGAGAAATTGCACTTGTTTAGTCAATTCAGCAAGTTGCAAGGTTATCTCATTATTAGAGCCAACTTCATTGACC
This sequence comes from Hippophae tibetana, assembly GCA_037013495.1. NCBI lineage: Eukaryota > Viridiplantae > Streptophyta > Magnoliopsida > Rosales > Elaeagnaceae > Hippophae > Hippophae tibetana. The sequence goes on from CM072812.1 coordinate 34,182,708, forward strand.
CTTGCTTTCCTTCTACCACCTCTTTGTTGGGAATTAGAACCCAATAGCTCATAAAGATTATAGGTTTCCTCTGTGGTCTTTTCTCCTACAGCACCTCCAGCAGCATTATCAACCATGTATTGACTCTGTAGTGTCAATCCATCATAAAAGAATTGGTTTTGTAGCTGTAATGGAAAGCTATGATTTTGACATTGAATGAAAAGGAGTTTGAATCGTTCCCAAGCTTCATGAAAGGGCTCTTCATACATTTGAGAAAATGTTGCTATCTTTGTTCTTAGATCAACAGTCTTTTGATGGGAATAGAACCTACCCATAAAAATTTCATAGACTGCCTCCCAAGTTTTAAGAGAACCTGATTGTAGAGTAATGAACCATGACCAAGCTTTATCTTTGAGGGTGTAAGGAAAACACCTCATCCTAAGTTGATCTTCATTAATTGCATGTAGTGGAAAGGTTTGGACAATAGCATAGAATTCTCGAATGAAATGCAAAGGGTCTTCATTAGGGATACCGTAAAAGGAAGGCAACAAAGAATAATGAATCTTTTTCAATTCATAATTCCTTGTAGTCTCTTGTAATTGGATACCGGAAGTTACATTGCCAATGATTGGCATTGTATAGTCTTTCATCTTTTTCCGCCTATCTTCAACATCTCTCATGGTTGTTTGTAGTTAAAAATGATCCTCCTCCTATTGTGTATCAACATTTTGCTCTTAAAAAACAATAGTAGATATCTCTAAGAAATATTTATAACTTGATAAAACGTAAAAGCAAAAAGGTGCAAGGAACCTAATTTTTTTTTTTAACTTTAATTTTAACTAATGGACACAATTTTTGAAACAAACGAATTTATTTCATTTGAATTTTATTACACGCAAACTAAAACAAAGGAAAATACAATAATGGGTGACCTCCCATGTAGGACTAAAATTTATCGTCTTCTAGTAAGACGTTGCTTGGAGATTGTAGAATGAAAAACTCAATGTCTCCTCTTCATTGAATTCATTTGACTATCAAATTAGTCTTTGCTTTTTTGCAAATGTTCAACTAACTGTTCAACTTGAACTTCCACCTTTTTGATAGAAGCTTCCACAGAGTCCAACCGTTGATTGGTTTTAGATTGATTATCCCTACAGACTTGAATAAAAGAATTCAAGTTGTCCTCCAGGGTTGGTTTATTGGGAATGCTTCTTGGAATAGGTGGGTGGAATTGCTGACCTGCCTGGTTTGAGCCTTGAGTGAAAGGAGGGTTGTTTTGCCTCCAAGAGAAATTTGGATGACTTCTCCACCCAGGATTATAGGTATTTGAGTTGGGATCAAACCTTGGTCTCTGTTGATATGCTCCCAACACATTGACCTGTTCAGGTCCAGTTGTTTCTCCTTGATATGGACAGGCTTCAGTACCATGTCCCATGTTGCTATACAAACCATATTGATCATTATTGGTGTTGGTTTGTGTAGCGAGAAGGGCAACTTGCTCAGTCAGTTGAACAAGTTGTTGTTGAACTTCATTACTGGAGTCGATTTCATGAACTCCAGCTTTTCTCACTCGGGAGCTTTTCTGTTGGGAATTAGCACCCAACATCTCAAAGAGGTTATACGTCTCTGAGGCAGTTTTTTCTCCTATTGCTCCTCCTGCAGCGTTGTCGACAATGAACTGACATTGTTGTGTAAGTCCATCGTAAAAGAATTGGTTCTGCAACTGCAGGGGAAAGCTATGATGGGGACACTGAGTGAGAAACATCTTGAACCTATCCCAAGCTTCATGGAATGGTTCTCCATCCATCTGAGAGAAAGTAGCAATCTTTCCTCTCAACTCTGATGTTTTTTGATGGGAATAGAATTTTCCCATGAATTTATTGTAAATGTTACCCCATGTCATCAGAGAACCTGGGGGAAGTGACATCAACCAAGCTTTGGCCTTATCCTTTAGAGTGTAGGGAAAACATCTCATCCTAAGTTGATCCTCGTTTAGAATACCGAGGGGGAATGTTTGGACCGTAGCATAGAAATCTCTCATAAAGGAAAGAGAATCTTCATTAGGTAGCCCATAAAAGGAAGGAAGCATAGAAAAATGAATATTTTTAAGGTCATAATTCCGAGCAGCCTCACCCAACTGGATAGCGGTAGTTGCCGTGCCAATCACCGGTCTTGCAAACTCCTTCATCGTGGTTTCCCTAACATGTTGGTTTTCCTCCATTTCTTTTGGTTCTAGTAAAGGATTAAGACTTTGTTCTATGTTTGGCTCAAAAACAGGTTGATGGGTGGAATCCAGTGTTGTTGACACTTGTTTAAATTTATGAATATTATTTACATATGGTGTAAGGGGGTTTCCTAAGGATCTCCTACCACGCATAGACTATTGTAAACGTAAATTTAAAACTCCTGTCAACAAAATAAAAAATTTAGAGAAAATTTACATGGTACAAAACACTAAACAAAACTATTTAATTTTTTTTTAAATAACATAATCAGTATTAACCAAGAGTACTCCCAGGAAAGAATGGTGGTGCAACGGTTCCTTAAAAACCATTCTCCTAGCCAGAACAACGTTCCCAAGAAAGACTAGTGGCACAAAGGCTTCCAAGAACTAGTCTCCTAGACAGAACTCCCTTAGATTTTTACTTTTCATGCTATTTAGTTAATTAGGTATAATTTCAAGTAAATTTTTAATTTTTTTTTACTATTCATGAACGGTAATTTTATTTTACTATTCACCTATATTATTTCTTATAACTTAAAATTTTTGAAATTTTAATTTTTGAATTTTTTTTTTACTATTTATGAACGGTAATTTTATTTTACTATTCACGCTATATTATTTCTTATTAACTTAAAATTTTTGAAATTTTTAATTTTTGAAATTATATATATATATATATATATTTTACTATTCATGAACGGTAAAATTTTTTTATTCAAATTTCAAATTTCTAAATTATTTTTACTATTAATTTTTTTTTATTTTTATTTCTTATGAATTTTGAAATTTGATTATTGTTAAAAAAAATATCACAATTATTTACAACACAAAAATGTTTTTAAAATTTTGATAAATAATTTAAAAACGCTATTCCTTCTTCGGCAACGGCGCCAAAAACTTGATGAGCGAAAACCGGCATCGCCGATTCTTGCCAATACTTTGGTTTTAATATTTATAAAACTCTCGCAAGTGCACGAATCATTTCGAAGAAAATGATAAGTATACTCCCAAGGTCGATCTAAGGAAGGAATGTATGTGGTTTTTAATTTATTATTCAAATTTTTAAAAACGAAATTAAATCCTAAACATCCTGTCACGATAGTTTGGTTTTTGTGTTCCTAATCTAATAACATAAAATAAACATATATACAGATTAATTAAATATAATCTAGTAACATAAAAAATAAACATAGATACAAATTCAATAAATACAAATACAGATTCAATAAATATTTATGCAAATTTTATCATTTATATTAGTGAAATATTTATGGATATAATAACTAAATTAATTATGCTTGCTCATATTATCTAGGTTATTAAAGATATAAATTGATATTTTATTGATTCTCTTTTTTTTATATAAATACCACCTTTGGTGGGGTTAGATATTCTTTGTTAACTAAACAAATCAATTAACACCTATGGGTGGGGTTGATAACTAATTTGTTTAATTAAATTAATTCATTTTTCTAAGAGATTGAAAATGAACCATTTAAATGTCACCTTTGGTGGGGTTAGACAATTTAAACATTATTCAAGGTGTCCAAATTAAACATAAGAATTTAATTATCCGAGTACTAACTTTCAAGTTTTAAAACCACTATTGAAAATATGTTGTCAATACATTTTCACATTTTTGACATTTTTGACCTTTTTGACCCATTTTGTCCAATTTTTCCATGTTTGTTGACATTTTCCCACTTATTTATTAATATATTTGTGATGTATTGCTTCAAGTATTCCTCTTTGAGTCTTTAAATTGCGTTTTTAAGCCAAAATACCTGAAAAACAATAAAAATACCCGTGATTCCGAAAAAGACAAATTTATATAAATATATGATAAAACATATAAATATATATATTTTTAATCAATTAATGTACATAAAATCATGGTTATTTTAGTGCTTTTTGAGCACTCATCATTACTCCATCAGTAGCGTTATCAACTGTGGACTAACACTGTTATGTCAATCTATCATAGAAAAAATGGTTTTACGATTGTAATGGGTAGTTATGATGGGAATACATAGTGAAAAAAGTTTGAACCTATCCCATGATTCATGGAAATGTTCTTCCTCCATCCGAGAAAAAGTGACAATTTTATCTCTCAACTATGATGTCTTTGAATAGGAATACAATTTTCCCATAAATTTGTAGTAGACTTCCTCCCATGTCAAAAGGGAACTTGGAGGAAGTGACATTAACTATGCCTTGACTCTATCTTTAAGGGTGTAAAGGAATACATCATTTTGAGTTGATCTTTAGTGAGTACAACAAGGGAGAGTAGAATAAAATTCCTTAATGAAAGACAATGAGTCTTCATTAAGCAATCCATGAAAAGAATATAGCATGAAAAAATGAATATTTCATAATTTAAAATTCCTATCAGCCTCACCCGGGTGGATAAAGGCAATTATAGTGTTAATTAATGGTCTTATAAACTCGTTCATTATGGTATTTCTACGTGGTGGGTTTTCTCCCATGTTTAATAGTTTAGGTAAAGGGTCAAAATGAGTTTCAAAAAGTTATTCAATAAAAATTGTTTAAAATCCAATCTTTTTGAAAGTTGAGAAGGTCTGATTATATTATTATTTAAGGGTGTGAAAGGGTATCCTAAGGATCTTCTACCTCTCATATACTAAAAAACAGAATTTAATTTCACTTGTCAAGTTGAAAAATAAAACATGCTAATACACAAAAATACTAAACATGTAGCAATGAATAATAAAATAATAAATTTATACACATATTAGTAGAATAAATTATACATGAAACAATTTATTGCACAAAAGTAATAAAAAATCTAAAAGAATTAAAAGAATTAAAAAATAAAGAAAAGAAAAATTAAAAATAAACAATAAATAATAAATAATAAATAATTGTTAAAAGAAAACAAAATTAAATTAATTTCTTTATTATTTTAAAGATTTTTTTAATTATTTTAAAGAAAATAATAAAAAAATATTATTATTTTGAAGAAAAGAATTTTTTTTTATTTTTAAAGAAAAGAATTTTTTTATTTTTTAAATAAGAGAAAATTAAAAAAAATTAAATATCAAAAATTAATAAATAATCTATATATTTTAAACTTTTAACTAAAAATCACAATATTTACAATATAATTTTTTTTAAGATTTGGATAATAATAATTTTAAAATGTCATTCCTTCCTAACAACGATGCCAAAAACTTATTATACAAATTTATTCCATATAAATTTTGTATGATTTATAAAATATCTCGTAATTGCACGAATCACTTATAGAAAATTATAAGTATACTTCTAAGATTAGTTCAAAGAGGAACCATATGATTTTTAAATTATTTCACAAATTCTTAAAAATGAAATTAAAAACAAAAATGTCCTGTCACGATTGTTTTTGTAAAGTATCTAAACTACTGACATAAAAATAAAGATAGATTAAATAAATATTTAAGTAATTAAATATTTATCATGTAGTGGAGAATTTATGGAATATTTTAGTTACTCAATCATACTTGTTCAAAATTAAATATGTTAATAAAGATATAAATTAAGATTATTGATTTTTTTTTCTAAAAAATTACTAAACCATCTAATTACTGCAAAAGGTCGAGCATGTAAATTATACTTTTAATCAAAGTGTCAAAGTTGAATTTATGATTTAATTATCTGAAATTAACTTTCATATCTTAAAACTATTATGAATAATATGTCGTCTATATATCTTCAATAATAATTCTTATAAAAATATTTGAAATAAAGCTCACTCTAACTATACAGTTGATATAGACCAAAAGATTTTAAAACGCTACTCTAAATTAGATTCAAATAATTTAAATCCTAAATTTAACTTTTTGTTTATTATGAAAAATATTTCGTTAATATATTTTTTATTTACAAACTCTGGTTTAAATCTTGATGAAGAAATAAAATTAATTCATTTTATATAAATTTTTAATTTACTTTAATATTTCACAAGCATAACAACATTACTGATATTTTATATTATTTTATAGATAGACATATATAGTTTAATAAATAATCAATAAATTAAATATATAGCATGTAAAACAACATTTAGAAATGATATGAAAATAATACATTTAAATATACCTCAAAAGAATTCTTTATAATTGTCCCTGTTATGAAAACCCTCCAAACATGATTGTTGCTTTGTTTATTGAATTAAAAACTAAAAACTATTACATAAATTAAATTTGTTCAAACTTTAAAAAAGCTAAGAAATATATAGGAATAAGATATTATTGAATTATTAGATGATTCTTAGAAAATAAATATGGTCCTATTTAAATGGCGAGTAAAGGAGAAAATATGAAAAATTTAACTTGGTACCGTGGTATATGACTTTTTCACGTTGCGGCACACACAATCTATACATGATTTTAGGAACGACCAAATTTACTCGTACCATAACATACAATATTTTCACGCCATAGCCTGCATCATATCTATGACACATTTAAATTTTCCCTTTTGCCTTGCGTAGAGACTCACAATAATTTTCTACCCATACTCGAATAGTATGGTACACATGACCGACAATACAGAAGGTGTAAGACATCATATAATCCTATGGTTGAATTCATAAATGCTAACATTGACTTTGACATAACTCCTTAATCGAGAGTCGGATTGAAAATTTGAAAACAATGTTAGTGACATCAAGCTCCGATGCATCTTTTGAACGATTGGGCAAGGCACAAGATCCCTTCCCTGGATAGGTAAAATAATGCACTAAAGTTGGCTTAATGTTGACAATGTAACTAAAAGTGTCATGAACCCAGATATCAACATATTACAATCATATCTTTTTGCCCATTTGATCAAGGCTCAGAAGGTTTGAGAGATTAATATTGTGTGTAATTTAGCACATCCCATGTGACAAATAGATAGTGATCTCAATCAATAAAAATCTTATAGAATAAGCCTAGTAAATGTCGAGTCATTAGATTACATGACTGTAGGATAATATTTATAAAAATAATCCTTTGGATTTCTTTGAAACGTGATGTGATAATACTAAAATTGTAAAAATATTTCACTTGAAAAGGAATGGTAAAACATGAACAATACTCTTTTTCAAGTTTGATAATTTAATGGTACCATAATTTCACTTAGTTATCTTTTTTAGCTTGATTGTTTAGATGGTATCTTAGTGATATTCACATGTAATAAAATGTATTAATTTAATGCATCTTTTTTATATATTTTATTGAGAATTTTTTACAAGTACGTAGTACATGCCACTTAATAAAGGCCATTTGTGAAATTTATTATATCCTCCATTGAAACATTAACAATTTTTATCATTTTTGAGTTCTTAAATACATGTTTTAATTTTTTTTAACTCATTTTACATCCTATTAAACATCTCTTATTGATCTATAACATGTGTTCAATAACTTAATTTATATTTTGTTTTCCCAATTGATCCATTTAAATTGAGTTTTTTCTTCTATTGTTTTTTTTTTCTTTTAGGTATTTTGGATGATTTTAAAATTGATAAAAAGATAAAGTTTAGTAAGTTTCAAACAAAACATTTGATTAATAGTCTTTATGATATTAATATTTTTAATAATAGCTACATATATATTAAAAATATTAATATCATAAAGACTATTAATCAAGTTGTAAATGCAAACTATTTTTTTATACTAACTTATACCATTTTTTTCATACAAATGGCATATTACATATTGTTTTTCTATTTTCTTGTATATAAAATTCAAAAATTATATATTATATTTATTAAAATAATACATGTATAAAATTTAAAAGAATATCAATAAGTAGTATACATTTTATTAATAAAGTTGTTTAGCTTATAGTTAATAAAGGTTAAAGAGGGTAGAATGAGTAAAAAAATATTAAAACATATATTTAAAGGTTTAAAGATGTCACGAAGATAAACTCTTAATAGTAAAAAAATATCATAAATATCTTTCATTAAGCATATATATATTGCCCTTGTATGAAAAGTTCTCAACAAAATAAAAATTTCATCAAATTCATATATTTTATTAAATATTGGTATTATTAATATATTATCTAAAAAATAAAAACAAAAAATACATAAAATAAAATTATGATTACACTACGTAAGCGAACTCCTTCCTCTCTCTCGTAATAGAAGGTGAGAAGTACATAATAGCAACATTAAAATTGAAGGTAGCGTGGGAATAGTTTTACGATGTTTTCTTAAAAAGGGTGAGATATATAATTACCTACATTTATTTATTTATTCATTAATGATAATAATTTAGAGTGTAATTAATTATAAAATTAATTCATTACATACATTAATATTAAACACTATTAAAAATAATCCTGATGATATTATTATCATTAAAAAAATTCAAATACCATACTTTAGATAAAGGAGCAATTGAGACTTAACTAGCCACTAGTCAAATATAAAAACGCCAAACGTTGGTATCGCATCGATCTTGCCAAACTTGAAGATCCAACGGCAATGACATATAGTGAGTAATTAATTGTGGAAATGCAGCTACACTTTTAGTTGTCGCCTTGACTATGAGAATTTTGAGTATCTTGGGAAGCATATTATATGTATATGGTGTTTTGATGGTCATGCCATATTCACATGTTGCTGAGTATTAGATTCTCCCATGCCACTTTATTCACATTTTGATGACTGTTCGATACTTGGAAGAACATGTAAAGTTATAAATATATTTACATTCAAGTTAATTGGATTATATTATATGTAAAAACATCTTTAAATTTTTTTTAAAAATTATTTATTTAAGAAATTTTTACATAATCATAACATATCATAATTAATATAAGTGAAAAATCATGATATATGCACGTATCATTACCTCTCCACTCCCAAACTTAAATGGTCTTTTTGGCGTGGAAAAATAAGTTTTTCAATATTTTATTGTTCTTCTGAAATCATTAGGAGAAATATATAGCAAAAAAAAGAAGAAGAAGATCATAAGTCGTAATTGAAATAAAGTAGTCTAAGGTAATATGATCATAAACGGTAATTGAAGTCAAATGGTCTAAGGTTAGTTTACCAAATATGCTTTCTTAGTCTCAATTGTTTCTTGAAATTCTTTTCATTAACTTTTACATGGTTTTAAAAGCATAAAGAAAATTGTACAAAAACTTAATGCCGTTACGTCACCAAAAATTATTAGTTGGTCATGATGTAAACCTATTAATTTAATTATATGTACCTTTGAAAACTAATATGAGTTATATAATATAATTGAGTTGAATATATGAAAATCGAATTAGGACTCTAAAATAGTAGCCTTTTAAGGCTTTAAGTATTTTGGTCTCAAAATAATACAGACGGCTTAAAACTATATAATTTTGATATTTGAAGTTACTTTTTAATCTTTTAATTTTCCATGTATCTTCAAGGTTCAAGGTTCGATGGTTGATGGTAATCGATGATAAGGGCTTTGATGATCGATGGTATGGGGTCTGGTGACCAACGATCAGGGGTCCAGTTTCGATGACTGATGGCAAAGGTATGGTAACCCACGATGCCATTTTGTTGATCGACAATGGAGGTCCAATGGTTAGAAATTGAAGATTCTCATATAAAAACAATTAAATAAAGGATAATTGTTCGTATGACTCAAATAGATAACCATAACCTAGATGAAGGGTGAAAATGTTAACCTATAGAATCTTTTCCAAAGTTTTATATCAATTCGATTAAGTAGACTTTACAATGTGAATTAAACAATTAACACATCAAAAGTATAAGACAACATGCTCCATTCAATACACAACAAAACAACTAGTAGACACAACAATAATAATATGCATAATATATACTAGTGACAATGTGCCTCACAGGCTCCTGTCCATGTTAGCAACAAACATACATGGAAAACAATACTTAGCTCATGATATATGTATATACATTGAAAAGCTAAAAGGATTTTCAATCACTTCAGGACATAATATACAGAAACATATTTAGTAATTGATGATTGTACTTTCACAGTATGCAATCAAATATATATAGCAAACCCTAATAAAAAGTCTGACACGTAGTATATATCTAATGTGAGAAGATACAGACTACTTAGAGACTTACACCAAACATGTATGTAGATAAAAGATAGATTATACTAACACACAATCTAAACATGTGTGTCTATTAAGGAGTCCAATACCCAATACATAATCAATTTAAGGAGATGCTAACTCTTTGAAGACTCAATCCAACCTCACAAACATCAAAGATGAAAACACATGACAGATAATCACAGTTGCAATATAAATAAATACAAATAGTTATTATAATAAAGCAGTAGATATATTTTAGTAAATAGAAAGCAATTGATAAATATTAAAAGATTTTTAATTAGAGTTTAAAATTTAGTATGTAAAGACATAACCATTTAAACTCTCATTATAATAGCCACACATTTAAACATGCATAACTCTGGATATAACGAAGTAAACCCATGTAGAAACCCTATTTATGTGGTAATATCCTCGAGTTGCTTAAGGTAACCACTCAACAACAAACAATTTACTAAATAATAAATTAGTTGTAACTTTGAAATAAATAAAACCACTATTATCTCTATCAATTGAGATCTTTGTCCTAACTGCCTATTACTACTCTTGTTTGTTACCTTCACAACAACTTGGTTCGATATACAGACTCGGCTCACCTCTAAAGCCCACACCACCCAATGTGGTATGATCAGAAACTAAGGATCAATAATTAGTGATGTACACAAACAACAGAACCACCCTCTTACATGAATACCCAATAAACAACCAAGGACACATAGTCTACCACAAACCACTAAGGACACACAGTCTATTACAAACTACCATAGGACATACAGTCCAAGATATGAGAACTAAAAGAAGTTTAACTATATCCATTTTCATAAAGAGGTTCTCACATATAAAAAGTTGCACGAAGGAAACTAACAACTGACACATGGATCACATCATATAAACCACTTGCAAGCACCATCTCAAGTACTCACTTATCATACTCATGGTTTTGCTCACACAGTCACGAATTAGTAATATTGAATAACACATAAGGTATTGGTGATTCAAAAATAAAAAGAAAAGATGTTAATTTGACAAAACTCTGCTACATTTTTCTAGATACCAAATAAGAAGAAATGAAGAGGTATTTATAGAACTCGAAATTGTCATCTCGTTAGTCACCTCACCATCACTTGTGGCGAGGTCTCTAGCGAGCTTAGTGGTAAGATGGTAAAAAATTACATTTTTTCATTTAAAAAATAACTGGGTATTTTTCATAAATACCCACACCCAAAACAAACCAAAAATACAAGTGACAACATTGGCGAGTAAGCGAGCATTAAGGGTGTTCACTAGTCCGGTCTGGTTTTGGAAACAAAAATTAACTGGACTAGACTATTGAAAATAGTTTTAATTAATACAAATCAAACTGGATTGTTTGATTTATAAAACCGTTCGATCTGGGTTGGTTTCCATTTTGGTTCGGTTTTTGGACACCTCTAATGAGAAATAATATGAAAATTTTAATAAATTATTAAACCGGTCCGGTCAAGTTCAACCGGTTTAAAAATTAATATAACTAGACCGGATCGTTTGAACAATTGTTTTAATTAGTACAAATTGGATCAGATCGTTTGATTTATAAAACTATTCAATCTGGTTCGATCTGATTCGATCAGGTTTCCCAATTTAGTCTGATCCAACCTGATTTACGGATACCCCTAACGAGCATGCATGTTACAAAAATCAACTATGTGGTGTATGTAAACATACTTGCATACAAAGTGTTTCTAACTATGTAATGTGTGTATTATTGATTTATAATAACCAAATTTACACAGAAGAAGAAATAACACAAAAAATAGATACTATGTTTTATACACGAGAAACGAACACACATATACAAGTACAATGAGACTTATAAAAACAACTACAATAATGTACATGTATAAATTCATATTCTAAAGTGATTACATGTGTACATTCCTATACAATTATATACATGTATACATTTTTTTCTTCTAAAGTAATGTACATGTGTACCACTACTACAAAAAGAGGTATATAAGTCGATGTGTAAAGTCGGTTTTTGGAAAAAACCGACTTATAATGAATTTCAAGTTGGTTTGCCACGTGGATAGTGTCGGTTGATGTGGAGAACTGACGCTATCCACGTGACGTAGCATCGGTTCACCACGTCAACCGACGCTATCCACCTAATATATCCACATTCGGGTCATTTTTTACGCAGAATCCAGTTTTCTTCCTCTCTCTCCTCCATTTTCTACCAAAATCTACATTGTGCGCCACCTTCTTTCTAAATTTTCGGCCACCTCCGACCACCATTTGTAACGTCGTTTTGTAAGTTATATTTCTTTTCTCACATTATCCTCAGCTCTTCTATTTTTTTTGAGCAAAATATTAAAAAAATTATACCAATTTTCTGTATAAATTATTGATTTAGGTATATATCTTGTTTGTTATTATGTTTGACTTAGTTTATGTGGAAATAATATCTAAAATGTTGTGGGTTTGATGGTTACTATGCGTGGATAAATTTAATTATATTTAATTAAGTAGAATTTTGCAGCTAGCTTATTATTCGATCAATTTGTTTTATATTTTGTATAAATTTTTTATTTAGTTATGTTTTTTATTTTGCTTGTAATAATGTTTGACTTATTGTATGTATTCAATAATATCTGAAATATTGTGGGTTTGCGTGGATAAATTTATTTATATACGTATAATTAATATTACATTTTAATTATGATATAGTAACATGCTTAGAAATTAGAATCAACCAAAGTGCGTGATTGGTTTTTATATATTCATGCTAACATGTTGCTTATTTTTTAATTTGTATAGAAATGGTTTTGTAAAATGATTAAAATGATAACTGTTTTGCATTATGCATGTTTTGATATATATTCTAATAATTAGGAAATTTATATATAATAATACTTGAAATATATTCATTGTATACATACTTAAGTAATATGTTTAATTAATGTCATTAATAGAAAATTGACAAATCTTGGATGTCAAAGTGTAGAATTGAGCAAGACTATATTTCTGGAGTTAAAAGTTTCATGGAATTTGCTTGTAGAATTAGTAATACTAGAAGTAGTATGATTCGATGCCCATGCGTTAAATGTAAAAATGAGCGATTTCATGAATTTGATGAGGTTAAGTATCACCTTATACGTAATGGTATTCTATTGAGTTATAAATGTTGGTATTATCATGGAGAAAATATTGATAATACTCATGGGGATAAGTATAATAAGAATGTGAGTGGATTACATACATCTTATCATAATGTACAGATAGAAAATATGTTTCATGGTGTTGAAGATGAATTACACGAGGATGATCCCGAAACCTTTAATAAACTTATAGAAGATGCCGAAAAACCGTTGTATCCAAAATGCAAAAAATACACTAAAATATATGGATTGGTTCATTTGTACAATGTGAAGGCAAAACATGGTTTTTCTGACAAGGGATTCACAGAATTACTAAATCTACTAGTCGATATGTTTCCTGAGGGTATTGAATTGCCATCTTTAATGTATGAAGTGAAGAAATCTCTTAGTTGATTTGGCACGGAATATCATAAGATTCACGCTTGTCCTAATGATTGCATTCTTTATAGAAAAGAATATGAGACATTACATGATTGTCCTATGTGTAAAGAATCGAGATGGAAGCATGGTACAAATGAGAGTACAACACATAAGAAAGGTGTGCCTGCAAAGGTTCTTTGGTACTTTCCTCCGATTCCTCGCTTTTAAAGGTTGTTCAATAGTAAATATACATCAAAGATGTTGACTTGGCATTCAGATAATCGATCTGATGATGGGGTGCTACGTCATCCTTATGATTCTCCAAATTGGAAAGTAGTAGATAATTTATCTCCTCAATTTTCATCTAATCCACGCAATCTTCGTCTTGCCATTGCTGCTGATGGAATTAATCCACATAGTTCCCTCAGTAGTAGATATAATTGTTGGCCAGTAATTATGGTAACATACAACCTTCCTCCCTGGTTGTGTATGAAAAGAAAATTCATGATGTTAACATTATTGATCTCAGGACCGAAATAACCCGATGTTGATATTGATGTATATTTGCAGCCTTTGATAGATGATTTAAAGACGTTGTGGAATGATGGTGTAAATGTTTACGATGCACATAAAGAAGAATACATTAACTTGAAGGGGGTCCTTTTATGGACAATTAATGATTTTCCTGCCTATGGAAACTTATTAGGACATGCAACAAAGGTTACAAGGGATGTCCTATATGTAATGATGGAACTTCTGCAAATTATCTTGTTCATGGACGAAATATGTCTTATAGAAGACATAGGAGATTTTTTCCATCTGGACAAGTTTAGATACTAAAAGAAACCGTTCGATGGTGAAGAAGATCATGATCATGTAACTTGACCTTTGCAAGGTATTGAGATATTAAGGCAATTGAATGGGATGACATTCAAACGATATGGAAAGATGAAAAAAAAAACTCACCAAGGTAGGGAAACGAAAGAGGTCAACTAATGAAATAGGTGAAAATGAAAAAGAGTTTGAACCGACTTACCATGGTTGTTGGAAAAAAATCAATATTTTGGGAATTACCTTATTGGAAAGACCTACACATTCGTCACATCTTAGATGTCATGCACATTGAGAAGAATGTATGTGAGAGCCTAATTGGTACTTTACTTAATATACCTAGAAAAACAAAGGATGGCATTAAAGTAAGATTGGATTTAAAGAAACTAGGCATACGACCTGAATTGGAACCAAGGGTGGAAAATGATAAGAATCGTACATAGAGTAAGTGATGTTCATTGTTTCATGATTGCAAAAATCATTTTTTATTTAACTATTAATGATGATATATAACTTAATATATATTTAATAACATTACAGGATGCATTTAAACTTAATGAAGATCGATCCTCGTTATAAAAAAAAAGAGGAGAAAAATTGTTGTATGATGAACATAAGCGAGAGCTTATTAATTGGTTTCGCAACCATGTAAGTGTCACAAACAAAAAGTCATGCATGTATCTTCCTAGATCTATTCAATGTTTTAAAACTTTGCTCTAAACACATTTTGTGTTTTTGTATACATAGATTCAAGATGAACTCAAGAAACCCAATCATAAATTATCAGAAAGTTTACAATGGCTTGCACATGGGCCAAAATTCGATGTCAAATCATTTCATAGTTTGACAATAAATGGATCGAGGTTTACGACTCAAGCTAGGGACAAAGTCCGAGTAAATCAAAATAGTGGGGTGAAGATGGTTGCACAAACTATGCAATTTTCCATTTCAAAAGATGCTAATCCTGTACTTTCTGATAGAACATATTATGGTATAATACAAGAGATTTGGGAATTAGATTATGAGGTCTTCCATGAAACAGTTTTCTTGTGTGATTGGGTCGAAGATGTTATCAATGTTGGATATAAAATAGATGATTTTGGATTTACCCTTGTAAATTTATCCAGGATAAGTCACACTGATGATCCTTTCACGTTAGCACTTCATGCAAAACAAGTATTTTACGTGAGCGATCAAATTGATCCAAGATGGTCTGTTGTGTTAACGCCTCAACAAAATGAGTTTTACCATTGTGATGTTGTAGAAGATGTTGACTCTATGCTTGATACATTAACCAATATTAGTAATTTCTCAAATAAATTGCCTAATGTACGTGATGATCTAATTGATGATGATGATTCTTCGACATGGACTCGAAGTGATTGTGAAGGAATATATGTATATGATCAACAACCTAATTAAACGTAATGTATGTTCTATATTGTTGTAATAACTCTTGTATATATGTGTGTTTCTAAAATTGTCAATTAATTTATATTTCTTCATTGTTTGCAGATATTTCATGGATATTCAGCTTGTAGATACAAATGATCCATTGGGGTATTTGAAAAGAAGGAGTTGAGCAAATATACCTGATGCTCCACTTAATCCAAATGATAGAATATCTGTTCTATTTGATGCTACTGGTAATCCAATAGGGGAAAATGGTCAACAATTGAAATCCTCTATTGGTCGACTGGCAAAGTCCAGTATACCAATCAATATAAATCATTGGTCTGAGGTTGATGATGCAGAAAAGTTCAAAATATGGATAACCATTTATGTAAGTCTCTTATATTTTATAATCAGTATATATATTATATTAGGTTTATTATATCTAATCTTTTGTACTGTGTTTTTACAGAATCGTTACAAAGTCGATGACAATTGGAAGGACAAGTGTTATAAGATTGCAAATAAGGCGTGGAAGGAATACAAGACTTCAGATTGACAAAAAATTATGTGTTTCCATATTTGGAAACACTTGGATTACACCTCAAGTTTGGAAAGACTTTGTGGATTATAGACGTTCAGATGAATTTCAAATTATTAAAGAAGATCATCAGAATGTCCAAATGCATAACATTCTTTCTAACCGTACTGGTAGGTCTTCAAATCCTGAAGTTAGATATAGAATGGTATTATTAATTTGTCTTAATATTATAAATATTTTTATATTAATTTTTCTCAATTTAATATCATGTCATTGTTAATAAAATTTTCCTAATTTATGTAGGAAGCTGAATTGGGTAGACTTGTTACCCGAATTGAATTGTACATAGAAACAAAGACTCCCAAAATGAAGAATGCAAGACTGATGAGTCAACGAGGAGAAGAAAAATTAAATAAGTTGGTTAGTAATTTCGGTTGATAAAAAGTCTGACTGATATTTAATAATTGATGTAATAATGAATGATATGTTTGTGTGCTTTATTATTTGTAGAGAGTTGTTCAAGAAAAAATATCCAGGGGTGAAATAATCGAAGAGCCTGGGAGAGATGCTTTATATCATGCATTTGGACGCGAGCATCCTAGTCGTGTTAGGGGAGGTAGCCAATATGATGGTTCTATGGAGTATTTTAAAATTCCAAAACATAAGCCTCAGACGGTAAGTAAGGAGAAATATACTAAAATTGAAGAAGAATTCAACTCCTTTAAGGCCTCAGTGATGAGTGAGATTTCCACTCTAAAAGAACATCAATCACAACAACTGTCAGCCATGACATCATGCTACAACCAAGGCATGCCATATTAGCCAAGCATGCAACCATCCATGCAAGGCATACCACCTTCCATGCCAGGCATGCCACAATCCATGTTAGGCATGCCACCCACACAATCTCATTACGCTCAAACTACATCCAGTATAGGATATAACCATCCTATTGGTCCTCACTATATGCCAGTAATGCATATGTAATCAAGTAGTGGTTCATTTTCTCCAATGCAATCTGCACATTCTTACCATAAATCAAACCAAGATGAACATTTTGGTGAGAATGTACATCTAATAGCTACCCCACATGAGAGTCCTCCTCTATTTGATGAATCATATGTGGTAAAATTTTAATTTCTGGTGTATATAATCTATTATTTTTAAATTCTTATTATATGTTTTATTTTTTATATATAACACTTAATTTTTTTTACAGAATATGAAATGTTTGTTGAAACATCCTTCATCAACGGACTATGTTGCTATTGGAATGGTACAACAATTGAGCGATGATCGAATGATTCATAATCAATATTTGCCTAATCATTGGCGAATAGTAATTGATCAATCATTGTTTCATGATTGTCCACTACTTGTGCCTTCTGATGCTACCACAGTCCAATAGGCGGTTGGACAGTATGTGGCTTGGCCGTCGATTCAAGTTGTTCTAAATTTTGACATGGTACTATTTTTTAACTTAAAAGATAACACTTGTTTACTACTATTATTTAATTATATCTTATATTGTTACTAAAAATACATATATGATACTTTTTTGTTAGTCTATTATACTAGAACTCTTAAATGCGCCACATTTAAGAGATACGAAGCAAGTATCTCATGCTAAATCTATGACTAGTGGCCAATCATCGTGCACCAAGTCATTCAAGAAGAAGCCTTGGAAAAAGTATAGTCATACTTATGCGTTAAAGTTCAGTAGAAATCTTGGCACTTTGATGACTATTGTTGGGAGGGCATCTAACATAAATGATGGATGAACTGTGCCACTTCCTATCGAAATTTCTGGTGTAGACCTTAGCCAAACTTATATATAGCATTATAAAATACTAGTAGAGATTCCAGATAACTTCATATATATAGACAAATGATTAATAAAGTGCTACTATGAGTTAGTCAAATGTCGCTGTACGTGGTAATCTCTTTTTGATGGTAATATTTATAATGATTTAATTTCTTCATTCGTATGTCTGAAGTTTAAACTGCTTTTTTGATGGATGTTTTATGTGCTTATGTATGTAGGGGAATATTTGTTATATGAATCAGCTTTTTTTTGTCATAATGCTTGTGAAGGCCAATCAAGATTCTAAGCCAACCAAGCTTACTCGATCGCATAATAATTATACTTTGACGATATTATTTTATTTGTAATTTAAGTTAACTATATGTATTATTTATGTATTATTTGTTTTTGTAATAAATTTAATTATCAAGTAATTAAATATATTTAAATTTTTAATTATTTGTATTATTATTTATATTTTAGTTTTTTTATGTTATATATATATATATATTAAATAATACGAAAAATGAAAATAAAAATAAAAACAAATAATAAAATATTACCTGTAAAGTCGGTTCATCCCGTGAACCGACTTTACATTTTAAATTTGTTTAAAGTTAAGTTTTAACCGACTTTAATGCCTATTTATGTAGTAGTGTACTTATTATAGTTGTATATATGAGTTATTCATGTGTACATTTCTATACAATTATGTATATGCTTGCATTTTTTTCTAAAGTAATATATGTGTGTATTTTTATAATTATGTACATGCATGTATTCATCTTCTAAAGTAATGTCACGTGTATATTTTTTTTTAAATTATTATAAATTTACATTTTTACAGTTATATATACTTAATTTTAAAGTAGTGTATATGTATACATTTATTTATAATTATATATATATATATATATTACTTTTTTAAAATAGTGTTTACTATTTATGATCATCGAAGATGGTCAACGATAGCTAACCATCAATATTGAATGGTCGTCTATCACAACGATTGCTTGTGTTATCACTTAAATCAAGGGTATTTTTTTCTTCTTGTAATAATGAGTTACTTAAGAGAACGTTATTTGGGAGGAATAGTGAGTTTTGATACAAGATCCATCAATATAGGTAATGGACTTGGTGCTAATATTCTCAGGATGGAACGTGTTTGAAATATTTAATTATTCATATCCTAAATATTCGTGAGGTAGAGTGGGGATTTTTCATTAGAATTTTGAAAAATTTGTAACAATTTGATATTTTCTATTAATGAATATACTTTTTATTTAAAAATAAAATAAATTAAAAGTTATGTTTAATAGATATTATATGTAATGTATAAATCAGAAATAATATTAAATTATTTATTTTGATTGTTGTTAAACAATAAAATAAAATGTATTTTTAATTATAAATTATATTTTTATAAATAAAGTATATAATAAAATTATAAGAAATTTAGATTTGAAAATTAGGTAGGGTGAAAAGTATAATTTCATAATCTATCCCAAAAGATTATATATATTCATCGAAAAAAATTGCATTTAATCAAGGTTTAACCACCTCGGAAAAATGTACAACACTATTTGTGTCAATGGGTGAATGAGTTATGAGCATGCACATGATGATTAATTGTTGGATTGGTTTCACCAATCTTTGACCAGTCCGACTCTTTTTCTTCTCTGAATAATTAATGCAGCATGTTTTAGCATTCCAAAACCTTTACAGGGAGACAGATCTCTCTCTCTCTCTCTCTATATATATATTCTAATGCGTTATGGCATGATTTTTTCCCTTTTTTTTTATTAATTTTAAGTTTTTCTTTTATTTTTTTTTATAATATTAAATGAAATTTAATTATGTATTTTTTAATATTAAATAGATTTAAATAAAAATAATTTAATTTAAATGATATCTAATTAGATAAAATTTAAAATAAAATAATGGGTAATTTTTTTTAATAATATAAATATATGAGATGAAAGTGATTTTTTTTTTGTATTTATAAATTTCAAAAAATTTATTTTAATTTTTTAATTTAAATTAAGTTTTAAGTTTTTGCTTGGCAAATAAAGCTACTAAAATCATAAATATATTATTTTTTAAGTAAATTTTTAATCTGGTTTTAGATGGTGAAAAAACATACACTTTTGAAGTGATGCTTTAAACCGTCCATAAAAATATATTGTTATGTATACTATTTATTTGTTTTTTTTTCTTATCATTAGTTTAATATAAAGAGTTTATCAAAATTTTTTGTTCACATCATATGTAATCTTTTTAAAAATGTTCATATTTAAAACAACTTTTATCAAAATTTTAAGCAAACAAAAACATAATAATTCTATGTGAAAAAACATAAGCTATCATTACAATGCTCAGAATCTAGGAAAAGAACTATCAGTCTTTAAAATTAAATTTGTGAGTTAGCTGTGAATTTACAAAAGTTGAAAACTGACCGATAAATAAATGAAAGTTTAAAAATGAAAGGACGTTTGTCCCAAATAATGAAAAGGGATTGCATTTTTCGTAAGTTGAGTTTATATCCTTAGTATTTACACTTCATAGTATTTACCTACAAAAATACGATAAAATCAAATTAAATCATAAAAATCAGATTAATTTTTTTATAAATTAAATAAGTTCATTTAATTTATATTAATTAAAATTATTTTTTAAACTGAATTAAAATTAGTTTTTAAACTGAATAGATCAATTTAGATCAGTTTTAATAATATATTAAATTTTATATATTACTTCTCACAAATTATTGATTAAATTTTTTATATTTTAATAAAAAATATATCATATTTATGTATTATTAATCGGATCAAACCGTTAAAAATCATTAATCAAACTATTCTGTTAAATATTTTTAATAACTAAACGGACTGATGTGATCCAGTTTCTACAATATAAACGATACAATCTAGTTTTTTGTTGTTGTTTAAAATCAGACTAAATTAGACCATAGATATCCATATTTAAAGATATAAATTAATGGTATTTTATTAATATACACTATGATTTATTAATTTTATGAGATTTTTACATATTGAAAAATTTATATTTTAATATATATTTTTAATAAATTTAAATGATAAATAAAATTATAAAATCAAAGAATAAATAAAATTGTTTATATATAATAATTTTGATTATATATAATAAGTATAAGTTGATTAAAGATAATTTTAAATATAATAGGATAAAATTTAAGTAGGAAGAAATAATTTTAAGTTATAAATTTATTAAAAATAATAAATAAAATATAAGATGTAATTAGAAATTATTTTAGAGCTCTTTATAATTACAATAATAATAAATTGAAAAATACATGTAACCCATTTGAATCCACCTCCCCAATCACGCAGGCCAGATTCACTAGATTCGTTTCTCATAAAAAAAAAAAAGCCAAAATATTGTGTTTTTATTGACATTTATTTATTTTTATTCATAAATTCTATTTAAAAAGTAAATATTTTTTTAAAAAATAATATATTTAAAATTTATTAAAATAAAAAAAATATTTTTAAAATTTATAATAAAAATTACAATTTAAATAAATTCAATTCAACGAAATATTATAGATTTTTTAAATAATAAATATGCATAAATTAGATATAAATGTGATATTTTATTTTATAAATTTTAAAAATATTGTTTTTTATTTTTTATTTTTAACAAAAATAAAATATATTTTTAAATATTAAAATAAAAAAATTATTAATTTACGTCAAATATATTAAATTTAATGAAAAAATTAGAAATATTTTAAAAATAAAAATAAAAATAGTATTTATAATTATAAAAATATTATTTTTATAACTTGGTTAATATATTTTAGTTATTAAAAATATGATATATTATTATATATTAAATATCATTTAAATTAAAATATAAGATTAATTTAATATTAAATATTTTTAATTAAAATTATTAAATGTTATTGGATATATATATATATATTTTGGGTTTTGTTTAATTTCCAGAATATTTTTAATACATAATGCAGAATTTGAGCATTTTTGACTCCTAGAAACATTGTTCTATGGATATAGACCGCACCATATCCTCACTGGAAAGAGAGAGAGAGAAAAAACACAATCAATTTTAGAGAGACTGAGAGTATAATTGCCAACTTCTTTGAATAATCGGAAAAATCAAATTTTACTGAAAATAAAGAGTGAGAAAAACTGAAGTACAGAAGCTTCTTCTGTGGATTTGATGCAAGTCTGTAATTTGCTTTCTTTCTTTTTCCCGTATCTCTCTTTTTGTCTCTCTCATTCATGTTTTTGTTTTGTGTTTTGTTCTGTCGGTTAGCTTGGCAGCCAGCTAATTCTACTGATCTATAAGATTTTTGGGCTTCGCTGGGATCCTTTAAGCCCTAATCGTTAAAGATTTTGTTCGTTTACCTTCTTCACTAATCTGTATCGTCATTAGAAAGGTACTTCTTTGATTTCCTTTCGTTTTCATTTGTTATACTTTTGGTTTTTATATTTGTTGTCCCTGGATTTATTTTTAATTACAGTTTTAGATTATTTAAGACTGTTATTTACTTTTGAATGTTTTTGTAATCTTGTTTTGGTTGTTTCCTGTTTCGATTTTTACTTTTATTATTGACATGAATTTCAAATTAGAAATTAGAATCCTGTTTGTCCGGGAGAGAAAACTGGTGGTAATGGCAATGACGGTAGATTTGATTTTTTAAGTTATTATTCGGAAATTTCGAGAAGGGACGAGTTTCTCAGAATGGGTCAAGCTTTAATATTATTTCGTGTCTTTCAATGGTTATATTATCCTCAAAACAGAGGTTTTCTAAGTCTTCATTTGTGGTATTTTTATTTTTATTTTTTATAAATATTTAACCAGTGAAATTTCAGAATTGGAAGAGTTACTGATTTTTGAGTCAGAACAATTGTTTCATTGTCTAGGTTGAATATATTTTTACTTCAGTTTCTGAGATTGAAAATTGCACAAACGAGAATGTCTTCTCATCTGTTTTTATGTTTTTGCCAAATTTTCAAATGAGCTTGTTTACTTTTTGCATATTCTTTCCGTGAATAATGGAAGGGGCTAGGGTGGCTTCCATTAATTATGGCAAAAAAATTGAAAATTGAGTTCTAGTCAATCTGATAGGAAGCAGATAGAGGTATTGGTTGTCTTTGAATGTCTGTATACGAGGCCAAGCTTATGGTTTTCTGAAACTTAGGTTAGCGTTTGAAGGTAAATTTCACGTGAAGCAAAAAAGTTTCTTGCCAATTAGTTCTTCTATTTTTAGGGAAATGCATTCCTGACATCTTTTCAAGGTTGATTTAGCAAGCATGACTTTGAGTTAATTGAGCGCAAATGTATACTATGGGCCGTTGCACTGGTGGTTGTATAAAGGTTTTATTATGTTTTTTTGCCTTTTAATGTATTAAGTTGTTACAAATATGCTCTTAATCTTTGAAGTGTTACAATTAAACATGTCAAATTGCATAATGGTGTTAGAAAACTTAACAGCATAGTGTCACATGCATGTCATGTGACATTTTTTCAAGGCAAATTCATCAAGACATGTTTTCAATTTTCAATCTTCAATTTTCCGAATGAGTTGTGTGGTATGTTTTGACACATTTGACCTCGAAAAAGTGTCATGTGACATGCACTTGGCACTCTTTTGTTAAGTTTTATAACAACATTAATGGGTTTGGCATTTTGTAGTATATTATAACATTAATGACATAGATGTAACACTCAAAGGTTGAGGGTTTATTTGTAACAACCTTGATAGGGTGAGGGCAAAAACATAATAAAGCCTTTTTGTAAATGTGGTTCCTAGTTTCCTGTCCCATATCAGTTATTATGGTATGTTAGCCAAATGGGTCCTGCATTATTTTTCTTTTAATTATTTATTAGCTTATTTTTTAGTATTCAATGCAGGGAATTTTGTGCACAAATGGGCAGAGCTTGTATGTTCCATGATCTTCAATTTCATTTCATATATTGTTGGAATCATTGAAGATGGAGCTAGTTCTTACTCTTTTGATATTGGCTTGCTTGCATTCTTTTGTGTTGCCTGATTATCAAGGTACAGTGCTTTGTCAAATTGATATTTAGTTCCTTATGATAGAAGACTTTTATATGATCTTGTCTAATGCCACACTCTTTACTCTCTGCATTCAGAAAAGATGAATTAGTAGGTTGTCTCGAGAGTCTATCTGCTTAAATATTTAAAATTATCTTCTTTTACTTCTGGTCTTCTCTGTATGCTGTTTCTCTGCTAGCAGTGGTTCATTGTTGTCTGTCTCTTGAGTAGCTTTGAATATTCATCTGTTATGTTTCAGGAGATGCACTCTATGCATTGAGGACATCACTTTATGCTTCACCCAGTCAGCTCAAAGACTGGAATCCTAACCAAGTTAATCCATGCACTTGGTCCAATGTTAACTGTGATCCATCTAATAATGTCATTTCTGTGTAAGAATCATTTTTATGTGTTCATGCCTCTCCAATACTTAATAAAGTTTGTTCACTGTGATGCATTATTCCCAGAAAATAATTGCTTTCATGCTTCATGCGGATTTAAATTATTTAATTGCTATTTTTATTGCTTCTGGTCAATCTAATTTTTTATTATGTATCTGCAGAACATTAACGTATATGGGGTTTTCTGGAAACTTGTCTCCTAAAATAGGAGCATTGAAAACTCTTCAAACACTGTGAGTATGAAGTACAATACTAAAATTTGCCTGATTTGTAATTTACAAGCCGTAACTTTTATGCCACTTTTTGGTCAGTATGGAGAATGCATACATGTTGAAATCATTGACTAATTGAGTAATCCCTGATTTCTAGCACTAGCAGTGATGATGAAATAATCCAGCAAGATTCCATTAAGTCAAATGTGATCAGGAAAAGATCAGAAAATAATTAGGAAATTTTGTGTATTAGATTAGCTTCCTTTTTCCTATTCTTTTTCTGTATTGTAAATTAGAACCTAATCTTTATACAAAAAGATACTAAGAAATACAAAGGACAAATTGTTCTATAATCCATTTTATTTGATATAGTATCAGAGCTTTCATTCAAACTAACCTAGCTTTAGATCTCCATGGTTGAAAAAGTTTCAAACCAAAAATGAGAGACATCCTTTGAAACCTCCAAAAATACAAAAAAATGTCCCAACTTTGAATTCTAGTGAGTGTCAAAAAATGAAAAAAAATAGTGTGTTTGAGTTCCTAGACGGACTAAACTAAAAACTCGATGATGTGGGAGTGCTTGACCAAAAACCCTTACCATCTGTCCAAGAGGTGTTCTTTGAGGTTTGTTGGAAAGAAAATCAATGGTAGATCATGACCAAAACTTGTATCTCTTATAGCTTTTTTTTTGTCCAGGAGATGTCCTTTGTTGGGACGTCGACTAGTGGTGCAATTGCTAGTGGTAGACTTGAGTCTTCTATGTCCCAACTCTTGAGTAGACTCTTTAGCTTCCACACAGTTGTAGACTTTTTTGAGAATCTACTTTATCAGTGATGAACATGCTATATTATTCAGTATAAAATAAGCTGTAATTATTGTTGATACTAGCTGTTATATTCCTAGCTTAGTGGCCACTAATCTGTTATTTTTCATTCTTATTTATAGTTTTGTATATACATTAAAGAAAATCAGAGAATGAAGTGAAAAATACATACTCCAGATTATCTCTATCATATCTCTCGTAATAAATTCTACATGGTATCAGAGCATTTCTGAAATCCAATTTTGTGTTCTACTAATTCTGTCCGAGGAAGAAATTTTTTTTTCCCTGAAATAAATAGTTCTCAGGAGACAGTGAGATTTTTTTTTTCTCCCCATTGTTGAATACGTCTGATTTCTGTCATCATCGCCACCATCAGCCACCACCAACCACCATAAACCATCTCAGACCAGTCATCATCACCATCATCGCCAGTGGCCATCTCAGACCAACCATCATTTCTGTCATCATCTTAGACCAGTCATCTCAGCCATCTTAAACCAGGCATCATCGTCACCATCGCCAGTCATCATCGTCGTCGGCCATCTCTTCATCGTCGTCGGCCATCTCTTCATTGTCGTCGCCGATCATCATCGTCGTCTGCTTCAGTCCTACAAGTCAGTAAATCCCACAGTTGCATTTTGTTTTTTTTGTTTCCAATACCCGTAAGCTGTTTTTGTAATAAATCTCGACCCGACCCGGTAAAACCCTACCCACTCTAACATACCGGAACCGACCTGGTCCAACAGATTATCTACAGCCCACAAATTTCAATCCACGTATAATCTACAATTGAAATAAATGGCCACGGGAAAACCTATAATTACTGGTTCCACAGAAAACAGTCTTATGCCCATCACCAGTCACAAATTAAATGGGCACAATTATCTTCAGTGGTCCCAATCCGTCATGATGTTTATATGCGGCAAGATGAAAGATGATTACCTTACTAACGATGCAGTAGCTCCGAACAAGGACGATCTACAATACAGAACATGGAAATCTGAAAACAATATGGTGATGTCTTGGTTGATCAATTCCATGACAAACGAAATCAGAGAGAATTTTCTTCTCTATAAAACTGCCAAAGGAATATGGGATGCAACCAAAGACACTTATTCCAATTTTGATAATATGTTCGAACTATTTGAGATCGAGAGCATCCTCTATGATCTTCGTCAAGGAGAGTTGTCAGTTACACAATACTTTAACTCTCTCACTTAATGTTGGCAGCAATTAGATCTCTTTGAGGTTCACGAATGAACCTGTCCAGCAGACAACATCTTGTACAAACAGATTATTGACAGGAAATGGGTTTTCAAATTTTTACTGGGACTCTATAAAGATCTTGATGATGTGCGCGGCAGAATTCTCGGAACAAAACCCTTGCCCAGCATTCGTGAAGCCTTCTCTGAAGTCTGTCAAGAGGAGAGTTAAGAGGAGAGTCGAAAGAAAGTAATGCTGGGTCCTCAATCTACCATTTCTGTGACTGGAGAAGGATTTGCACTTGCCATTCGAGGCCACCAGTACTCTCATAATACAAACAACCGTCCTCGTCGTGGAAGACCTTGGTGTGATCATTGTCGTAAACCTGGTCATACTAAGGAAACATGTTAGAAAATTCATGGCAAGCCCACTGATTGGAAACCACCATTCGCACAGCACATCAACAAAGAAAGTTATGGAAAAATTGCCTCCAAATCTCAAGGCACTGAGTCACCTGAATCTGCTCTGTTTAGCAAGGAATAAATTGATCTCTTCCAGAAATTATTTGGACAATCCTTGACCATATCATCTGGCACTATAGCTCAATCAGGTAACACCCTCAATGCTCTTAGTGTGAAACAGGTTATGAGACCATGGATTGTTGATTCAGGTGCTTCAGACCACATGACGGGTGGTGCTTCTCTTCTCATGAATCTTAAAATCTACCAGAATGGACACACGGTCCGAATTGTCTACGGTTCAGCCAAAATTTCAAACTCTTTTATTCTAGATTCTGTCTTTCTTGTTCCTACACTTGATTGTAATCTTGTATCAATTACTAAACTCACCCGCGATAAAAATTGTATGGCTAAATTTGTTCATAACCTACGTGAACCTTCTCGAATCAAAAACATCACAAGGACACGTTGGTTCATTTCATTTGTGGATGATCATACTCGAATCACTTGGTTATTCCTAATGAAAGAAAAATTTGAAGCATGTCAAATTTTTAAAAATTTCAATACCATGATTCAAACCCAATTTCAAACAAAAATTCAAGTATTGAAATCTGACAATGCTAAAGAATACTTCACTTCCACCCTTACTGATTATCTGTTAAGTCAAGGGATTGTCCATCTAAGCTCATGTGTTGACACACCTCAACAAAATGGGGTGGCTGAAAGAAAGAATAGGCATCTTCTCGAGGTAGCTAGATCCCTCATGTTCACAACTATGTCCCTCAACATTTATGAGGGGATGCTATTCTTATAGTTACCTATCTTATCAATAGGATGTCATCTCGTGTCCTCTTGTTTAAAACACCTATCAATACTCTACTTGAGTCATATCCACACACCAAAATCGTGTCCCACGTTCCCTTTAAAATATTCAGATGTTTTGTTTATGTCTATGTACATCATAGTGGCAAACTTGATCCTCGAGCCATCAAATGCATATTCTTAGGGTATTCATCATACCAGAAAGGATACAAATGTTTTTCTCCTATCACAAAACGATTCTATAATATAATGGATGTCACATTCTTTGAACAATATCCGTACTATTCCAAACCTGTCATTCAGGGGGAGAACATAGGTAATGAATACTAGCTTTCGAATATCATAAGCACTCAGTCTCCCATAAATCCTATCCCGCAACTTCCAGAGAGTGAATCAATATCTCAAATAAGTACTCTTACTAATCCCAATGAACCCTCAACTTCTCTACCAACAGATCCAAACTTCCTTGTCCCGAACAATGATCTTCTTGTCTACTTCAGAAGGAAAACAACTCAAGAAAGAGCAGAGAACCGAGCATATCTTGAGCCAATCCAGGAATCCAACTTGAATACAGGCCACTATGACAATTCACACTCCGACAATTCACAAGGTAACACCACTGAACCTCATATTATTGAATTACCTTCTAATGATTTGAATTTGCCAATTGCTATAAGGAAAGGTGTAAGATCATGCACAAACCATCTACAACTTTGTTTCCTATAAAAATCTCTCACCATGGTATAAGGCATTTATCAACAACCTTGATCAGATAGAGGTTTCAAATTCTGTTCATGAAGCATTTCAGATACCTGAATGGAAGACAGATATTCGTGAAGAACTCAGTGCCTTAGAGAAAAACAAGACTTGGGAGATCACAGAACTACCATCAGGAAAACAAACTGTTGGGTGTAAATGGATCTTTACAATCAAACACAAAGCAGACGGTAGTGTAGAAAGACTCGAAGCTCGCCTTGTGGCTAAGGGATTCACTCAGACATATGGGCTTGATTATCAGGAGACTTTTGCACTTATAGTAAAACTTAACACTATTCGTGTTCTTTTCTCCTTAGCATCTAACTTGGATTGACCTCTTTACCAATTAGATGTCAAGAATGCATTCCTTAATGGTGGATCTCGAAGAAGAAGTCTACATGGACATCCCTACTGGAATTGAATCTTCTGTTCTAACCAATAGAGTCTGCAAACTTAAAAAATCCTTGTATGGATTGAAACAGTCTCCACGTGCCTGGTTTGATAGGTTTTCCAAAGTTTTGAAGAGATATAGGTACACTCAATGTCAATCAGATCACACACTATTCGTCAAACACTTCTCTAATGATAGAATAGTTATCCTAATTGTGTACGTAGATGATATTGTTCTAACAGGTAATTCTACAATTGAGATGAATAAACTCAAGGAATTCCTTACCAAGGAATTTGAGATCAAAGATCTGGGCAATCTCAAATATTTCTTAGGAATGGAAGTAGCACGAACAAAAAAGGGCATATCTATATCTCAAAGAAAATATGTACTTGATATTCTCAAAGAAACTAGAATGATCGGGTGTAAACCGATAGAAACTCTGATGGACTCTACAATAAAGCTCGGGATCAAAGAAAATAGTACATCTGTGGACAAAGATCATTACCAAAGATTAGTGGGAAAACTCATTTACCTATCACACACTAGACCAGATATTGGTTTTTCAGTAAGTGTTGTAAGTCATTTATGAATAGTTTCACTGAAGAACACATAGAAGCAGTTTATCGTATACTTAGGTATCTCAAGATGACACCAGGAAAAAGATTATACTTCAGTAAGAATCTCACAAGAAAAATTGAAGTCTTTGTAGATGCTGATTGGGTAGGTTTTATAGTGGATCGTAGATCTATCACTGGGTATTGTACATTCGTATGGGGAAATCTTGTAACTTGGCGAAGTAAGAAACAATCAGTAGTCGCTCGAAGCAGTGCAGAAGCTTAATTTAGAGCTATGGCTCATGGGATTTGTGAAGGAATGTGGTTAAGAAGATTACTCAATGAACTGGACTTCACAACTCCTGAACCAATCAACATGCATTGTGACAATCAAGCTGCAATAAGAATTGCAAAAAATCCAGTTCATCATGACCGAACCAAACATGTAGAGATAGATCGTCATTTCATTAAAGAAAAGTTAGATGGAAAAATCGTGGACCTACTATATACATCTACACATCATCAAATTGCAGATATCCTTACCAAAGCATTACCTCGAACAATCTTCGAAGAATTGAGTTGTAAGTTAGGAATGATTAATATCTATTACCCAACTTGAGGGAGAGTGTAGACTTTTCTGAGAATCTGCTTTATCAGTGATGAACATGCTGTATTATTCAGTGTAAAACAAGCTGTAATTATTGTTGATACCAACTGTTATATTCCTAACTTAGTGGCCACTAATATGTTATTTTTCATTCCTATTTATAGTGTTGTATATACATTAAAGAAAATCAGAGAATGAAGTGAAAAATACATACTCTAGATTATCTTCATCATATCTTTTGTAATAAATTTTACAACAGTGATTCAAACT
Source organism: Hippophae tibetana (assembly GCA_037013495.1). NCBI lineage: Eukaryota > Viridiplantae > Streptophyta > Magnoliopsida > Rosales > Elaeagnaceae > Hippophae > Hippophae tibetana. The sequence goes on from CM072812.1 coordinate 34,213,622, forward strand.
TAATTTGAAACGCAAACACAAATCCTTTTTATTGATAATAGCATAGAATATTTCAATCATACCATATAGGATTACCTTCAGAATCATTGGATAATACACCGGATAATACACCTAGGTTATTGTGTTGATACTCCCCGATAAAATGAGATCGCTAACCTCCGCATATTTCATTAATCGTATGATTATGCGAGTTTTCTTTTTTGAAACTCCACTTCAAAAATCACAACACTTATTCACATCCCATCTTTTGTCTAATTTGTAAAAGTGTTTGGTTATACCATATTTATTCAGGACCATTCAAAAACCAAGTCTAAAATTAATCCAAAAGATATTATGTATTTTTATTGGGTATTCTCCTACACAAAAGGAATTTAAATGCTATTATCCCTCTACTAATTTTTTTTTTCCAGTCTTGATGCTACATTCTTTGAAAACATCCCTTACTACGAAAACTTCTCTCCTTACAGGAAGGATGGTACAAAAGATAGAAATTTGGATCATTACTTGAACCATGATTTCACCCTTGATCTCATTCCATACACACTCACTTAACCCAGTATTACTCATAATTAGAATAGTGAGTCCTATAAACCTCCTAATATCAAACTAAACACATCATCTCGTACTACTCTGCCATCTATAGAGAGTAACTTGAACACAGAGGGAGAAATCGAAAAAAAAATAACAAATAGGCAATTACTGACCATGAGAGCCAAAACTAGTATAAGATCCAAATATTTATGAATCTACATTGAACTCAGGTAATTTTGGACTTCCCGAATCTCTTGGTTATCTATTGCTTTGAGAAAACAAACACGATCTTGCACTCTTCATTCTATCTCTAGATTTGTTTCATATAACTCTATGTCTTTTGGATTTTGTGCATTTATCACCAACCTTAACAAAACAAAAATACCAAAGGATATTCATGCGGTTTTGGAAATCCGAGAATGAATAGAAGCTATTATGGAAGAAATAAGGGCATTTGAAAAAAATAGAACATAGGATGTAAGTGAATTGTCAAGATGGAAGACTTCAATTGATTGCAAGTGGATTTTTACAATAAAATATAATGTTGATTAAATGATACAAAACTCGATTAGTTGTAGAAGGATTTTCGCAAACTTATAGAATTGATTACATTGAAACATTTGCACCTGACTAAATGAAATACAATCCAATTCCTCTTGTCGCTAGCATAATTTAAATTGGTTATTTCATCAACTAGACATAAAAAATGCATTCTTCAATGGAGAATTAGAAGAAATTTTCATAATCATGCCTCTAGGGTTCTACAAAGGAGAAAATATCGTGGTCAAACTAAAGAAAGCACTCAATGGCCTTAAACATTTGTCTACTGGTTTGATAGGTTTACATAGGTAATGAGGAAAAAATGATACCTGTAGGGACAAATGAGATACTAAAGAAAACCCTTCGCATAGAATTTAAAGTCAAGGATTTGGGACAAATGAGATATCTTATAGGGATAGAAGTTGCAAGATTAAAAAGTGGAACTAGTATATTTTAATGAAAATAATCCTTGATCTCCTTATCAAAACTGGTATACTCGGATGTAAACCAAATAATACTCCGATAGAGGTTGTAAAGAAGAATGAAGATATGGGAACACTAGTGGACAAAGATTAGTAGGAAATGTGATTTATTATTCTCACATTAGACCTGATATTGCATTTGCAGGTAGTGTTGAAGGGTAACACATGCACTCTCCTAAAGAAATCCATTTGGAAGCTATTTATAAATTCCTAGGTATCTCAAAAAGTTATCAGGTTAGGATTTTTTTTCAAGAGTAGTGAAACTAATGATATAGAAGTTTTTAATGATAAAGACTGGACATGCTTAGCAGAAAATAGAAGTTCCATATTGGGTATTGTATTTTTGTTTTCGGGAACTTAGTAACTTGGAGAAACAAACAATAGAATGTAGTGGCTAGGAGCGGTGCTGAAGTAGAGTTTAGAATAGTGGTTCAAAGAATGTGTGAAGCTTTGTGGTTAAAACAAATTCTTAAATGAACTTTAAATTGTAGTAAAGTTTTCAATTAAACTTTACTGTGACAACAAAATTGCCATCAACATCTCTTAATTTAGTTCAATATGATAGAAGCAAGCATTTGAAAGTGGACATACATTTCATCAAAAGAGAAGATTGAAGTTGGTACTATATGCATGACTTATGTGACCAACATTTATGATCCAACTTGAGGGATGAATCTGTTGAAATTATTGACTAATAGAGTAATCCCTCTTTTCACTAGCACTAGTAGTGATGATGAAGTAATCTAGCAAGATTTCAACAAGTCAAATGTGATTAGGATACGATTAGGAAATAATTAGGAAATATATTCATAGCTTGAAATTCAAATTTGATCTCCTTCCATACTTCACAAGCAATAGCTAGTTCAAGACTCCATTTACAAGCCTTACGAATAATTTCATTACCTTCACGAGAAAAATCACGCCCCTCATTACGAGTTTGTACACATGTGTATTAAATTAGCTTCCCTTTTCTTATTATTTTTCTTTATTATAAATTAGGACTAATCTCTATACAAAAAGATAAGAAATACAAAGAAAAAATCGTTCTATAATCCATTCTATTCGATAATAATTTTGTTTTTGTTAGCAATTTGATTTTTCAGAACTCAACAATTATCTGTTGGAACTGAAATTTGTTTTGTGCAAGCTGGGAAGCAAGTACTATAGGGATCTGAGTTCCGCCCATTTATAAATTCAACTTCCCCCTCTCCCAGCCCTTCATGTGAAAAAAGGAAAAAATAATTTAATTTTACTATGTAACTTGTGTTGATGGCTGTTCAAAACAGAATAATCATCAGCATCTTCAACATATGTAAACAATATCAAGGAATGCTACTAGTTGTGTATGAGCATTGGCAATGATAGCTACTTTTAGTTCATAATAGCAAATTTTTTATTTAAATCAAGTTTTGGCATCCTTCTCCGTTTTCTGTTTTACATGTTTCTAATATGCCTCTGGTCCTTACTTATATCTAATGCATCTGATGTGCAGTACATTGCAGGGTAATGGAATTGCAGGTGTGATACCAAAAGAACTGGGAAATCTGACAAGTTTGGCAAAATTGAATTTGGAAAACAATAATTTAACGGGCAAAATACCATCTTCACTTGGTAATCTGGAAAAACTTCAATTCTTGTAAGTGTTTGTGGTTCCTTTAGCTATGTTTAAGTATTAGGTGTATATTTCTTAGATTTTGTCGTTGACAATGCTTTCTGGGTTATGCAAGCAGGATTTTGAGTCAAAACAATCTAAATGGAAGTATCCCTGAGTCACTTTCAAGTCTTCGAAGTTTGATTAACCTGTATGTTATAATCTTTCTTTCTCTCTCTCTAAATTCGGTTGATCTTTTGAAGTGAAATAATGTGTTTCTCTAGCTTCTGGAACGTTGGACTTTTCTGTGTTTAGTATTTGCAGGAGCCTGTTTTCACTTTCTAATGACATAGTTGGAAATGTTTTTGCAGTCAGCTTGCTTCAAATGATTTCAGTGGTAAAATTCCCGAGAAACTATTTCAAGTCCCAAAGTACAAGTATGAATAAAAATCCAGTTAGCATAACATATTCCAATAATATCCCCAGATTCTCTCTTCATTCTTCCTTTCCCTTTCTTTTTGGCCTCCCTTTCTCTAGTTCATATTTGCTCAGAACGATTATTTATATAGAATTGGTTGCTTGTGCAGTTTCACCGGAAACTACTTGAATTGTGACTCAAACTACTCCCGATCTTGTGCAAATGATAGTGATGATTCAGGTTAGCTGGTTAGATTAATCATATCAGGGTTTTAATTCCCAATTTACGTTATTGTTTAAGCTCACTTCAAGGTTTGAGAATTTCCAGGTCATTTGCATAAGCCTAGTATCGGTCTTATAGTTGGACTTGTTGGAGGAGCAATTGTTATCCTCTCGATTGGATGCTCACTATTTTTTCTACTCAAGGCGAGACAAAAAGGCTACAAGCCAGATGTTTTTGTAGATGTTGCAGGTATGTCTTTAGGAAATCTCAATGGCTTAAAATATTCTTTACCTTTCTCAATCAAGGTACATTTCTTTTGACGTTTTCTTATATTTCATATATATTTTGATTGATATAACTATAGTTTTTGTGTGCATATAATTGAAGTATGGCTATCTAACAGGAGAAGTTGATAGAAGAATTGCATTTGGTCAATTGAAAAGATTTGCATGGAGGGAATTACAGATAGCCACAGACAACTTCAATGAGAAAAATGTGCTTGGGCAAGGAGGTTTTGGAAAGGTATATAAAGGAGTTTTGTCTGATAACACTAAAGTTGCAGTGAAACGGTTGACTGATTATGAAAGTCCGGGAGGAGATGCAGCATTTCAGCGTGAAGTTGAGATGATAAGTGTAGCAGTTCACAGGAATTTGTTAAGATTGATAGGGTTCTGCACAACACCGACGGAACGACTTTTGGTGTATCCCTTCATGCAAAACTTAAGTGTTGCCTATTGTTTACGAGGTATTTCAATTCATTCTTGTGTAAGTTGATGCTGGTACATCTATGTCTATATTCTATACATATCAATAATTCAACACAGTGCTGATGAAGCTTGGTGGAATGGAGCTATTTGTTTGTTTTATACGTACGTACATACATAGGATTTCTTTCTGATGGATTTTGCTCTGTATAATGCATGTGTGGGTTTTTAATCTCTATAGATTTTATCTCTACATTCTATTTAATTTAGCATTTTTTGTCGCCATGTTTTAACTTTTAACATCATAAAAGTGTAGGGGTCATTGTAGGACAGGGAAATCTATGGTTGCCTGAGTTGATTAATTTTCGTTGAACTTGATTCCTTGGATAGCAGGTTGATAGCCACCTTTAAATGATTCCTGATCTTTTTATTTCCAATGCAGAATTTAAACCAGGGGAGTCTGTTTTGGATTGGCCTACAAGAAAAAGAGTGGCTCTAGGCACAGCACGTGGGTTAGAATACCTACACGAACATTGCAACCCAAAGATTATTCATCGGGATGTCAAGGCGGCTAATGTATTGCTTGATGAAGACTTTGAAGCAGTAGTTGGAGATTTTGGTCTGGCAAAGTTGGTTGATGTTAGAAAGACGAATGTGACAACTCAAGTTCGTGGAACAATGGGTCACATAGCACCTGAGTACCTGTCCACTGGGAAGTCATCTGAAAGAACTGATGTTTTTGGCTATGGAGTCATGCTCTTGGAGCTTGTAACAGGTCAGCGGGCGATTGACTTTTCGCGCTTGGAAGAAGAGGATGATGTTTTATTGCTTGACCATGTAAGATGAATTTTCTATTACATTATCAATCCCTCTATTAGTTTATGTTTCTTCCCATCTTTTCACATAACCTTCAACTCCTGGGCCTCAATAAATTTTTTATGTTGTAGATGTAAATTTTGTAAGTGAACACCTTGTATGACGTAAGGGGAGACTGATCTATTCCGGTATTCAATTTTCTGGTAAAGAATTCATGTTTCCTTTATCATTTATATGCCAAGGCTATAGGCCGGCATTTTTATTTCTTTGTGCAAAATGATACAAAGCAAAATAGAAACTGTTCCCCATTTCCTTATGATTGTTAGTATTCTTGAGAGTTCTGCATGCTGACTCATGCTTAAGTTATGAGTGTAATGGGTTTCTGGTTGTATGTTCATCGTCATCTGAGAGAGCATTACCTATTTCAAGTACGTTAGCTATTACATCATTATTATTGCTTCTGCCCATTTTCTAAATCGTTGTATTTTTTTTTCTCGTATAAATTTGGTGATGTTGCCTAAAGATTTCTGTTGCACTAAGTTCATAACTTGATTTTGTTTCAACATCTTTCGTATTTACTTTTGCTTTAAAGTCCTTTGTTGGTATGTTCGTGAAGGTGAAGAAACTAGAAAGGGAGAAGAGATTGGATGCTATTGTAGACCGCAATCTGAATAACAATTACAATATCCAAGAGGTAGAAATGATGATCCAGGTTGCATTACTTTGTACCCAACAATCACCAGAGGACCGCCCAGTAATGTCGGAGGTGGTGCGGATGCTAGAAGGAGAGGGACTAGCCGAGAGGTGGGAGGAGTGGCAACATGTTGAGGTTAATCGTAGACAAGAATACGAGAGACTACAGAGAAGATTTGACTGGGGAGAAGATTCAGTTTACAACCAAGATGCCATGGAGTTGTCTGGTGGGAGATGAGGTAAGGTAACTACATAAAATTGTAGTCTCACAAGCTCAAGCATATAATATTCTTTTTGGTAGAGTAGCTTGAGGGCTCTGAATTTAGCATGCATGTATTTTAAATTTACAGTCATGATTTCCATTTTTCAGCATTTGTTTGCATGAGCTCCCTTTTTTATTGTATTATTATTGTTTTCCCCCCCTTGTTTTTGGTATTTTGAGATTGGATTTGTATCTCGTGAGCAAGTCAAACTAGGAAATGCACACCAGTTTTGGATGAAAATCTTATGATGTTAATATTTGATTTGAAAGGAGCTCAGACCATTCTGGTTTCTTAATAGTCTCTGTGGCCACAATGTGGTGTGGAACCTCTAAACATTTCATCCAATTTATGTAGTTTTATTAGAAATTACTACTATTTGCTAGAAGTTCGATGCCCCTGCTCTGAAAAATGTGATACAAGTACATGGATATATGAGGCGAATTGGTTATATACAAGTTGGGGCTACTTATCATTCAACGTATAGGCAACATATAATGAGGATAATAGGATTTGACCAAATATTCAACATAAACCAATTTTATTATAGAGCTAAACAAGAACTCACACACGAACTCACTACACATCGGACAAATAAAACTACTATAGGAAACACACTATCTAAACACCTATATTAACTCCAACATCAGCAGCCAAAACAAGCAGGCTAAGGAGTCAAACTATACTTATCTAGCAACCTGGCTAGTAGTCAAATGCTCAAGAGGGAATTCCGTGGACATATCAGCGTTATTAAGCATGATAAAAAGTACAGGAATTTAATCCTCGAGAACACAAAAACTACACCCAAAAATAGTCCGTAACATACCACAACTTAGTCCAGAAACAAAAGCTAGAGAAACAAACAAAACCCCCATAAACAGCTACTAAACAAACCCAATGAACTTAGCGTGCAACAAGAAACAAGCCAAACGAATTGATAAGAATAGAAAAATAGAGAACAACCATACTATTTCAGCACCAGAATTGCCACCAATAGCTTCCAGTTCAACTCCTTACACAGCCAAGTTTGCAAGAGTCTTATACATTTTAGCAGCAGCTTCATCATTCTTCAAAGATGCCTCTGCGCATATGTTGTTGACTCACGTTTAATGTTACTTAGGTAGCTCCCCCCCATTTGAATATGCACCTTCATGTTCATGTCTATTCTTTTTATTCCAACCACCATTCTTTCACTGAATATGCATGTTCATATTCATGTCCGAATGCTATCATTCACCGTAGTGTGTATATTTGCCCCGAAAATCTATACACACATCATTAGCCACATCACTTGACCCACTCTTATGAGTTTTGTTGACACAACAATAAATTAACTTCGGCCTCGTATTTGAATTCAACCCATCCATAATCATTTTTGTAAGGAATCTAAGCTTTGGATCAACGATTTTGATACATCAAACTTAATATTCATCCTAATTGATCTTAGAGAACCACTAATCAAGGAAATTGATCAACATTTGCTAAATAACCAACAAAACTTACAATCTTCTTCACAATTGCATCCATCCAATCCACGGAGAGATCATGGATCTGAAGTCAAATTGGAGTGAGATCAAACAAGAGGTTAGATGAAAGAGCACTTAAATCAAGCATTTGTACCACCATTAGACAATTGTCGAAGCTCCATGGCCTTTTTGAGCACCATCTATAACTGGACAACATCTTCAAAGTAAAACACGAAAGTATTCAAATATACCTTTTTGATGTCCAAACTACCGATCTTTGTTTAGCTCCTTCGATGAACTAGTTAGAAGAGTTTTAATAGTAACAAATTTATGTGAGATAATAAGAGTAACAATCATGAGGTTCAAAGCACCTTGTTCTCTCTCAATCAAGTCCCCTGGATTAATCGTGAGATCAAGATGGTTAACACGACTTCATAACTCCTCCATTACTAGGGTTACAAAGCTCACAAATAACCTCTACCACAATTTGTATCATATAAGAAGAAAAAGCACTAACCAAAGAAAATTAGATAAGGAGGTTGGGAAGAGATCTAGAGAGAAGAAAAATCTCTCGAAGAAAAATGCTTGATGGTTGAAAGCAAGACAAATTTTGGTTTATCAGTTTTCTCTAAAGCGTAATCAGTTAGTTTTAAGTTGTATATTTGTATGTTGCACGTGGAAAGTTGAAAAGGTTATGTTCATGATCACAAGTTTTTAGTTCCGTGTATGCTTTTATCAAGATTGGTTACATATATATTATTAAAGAAGATTGATTGCGTAAATATTTTAAAAAAATAAGCAAGTATATCTTTAAATAGTACTGATTTATTGTTATGTTTTTTCTATGAATTATTACTAGGGATATTCACGAGAAGAATGGTAAGAATATTATTTTATATATTGTGTTATATACTTTTCATTTTATTTTTCTCAATTTTGCATTTTTTTAAATGAAAATTTAATTTTAAAAAGAAATAATATATATCATTCAAAATATATAAACAATGTATATGAGAGTGTATTAAGGAGTGTCAGTAGCATTCCACTATTCACAAATCTTTTCATAATTTTAGTATTTTTTATTATGTATTATTAAATTTAAAATTAATATATTTATTTCTATTCTCTACTCTTTTTAATTAAATAGAAAGAAAGAAAATGAGTTTTACATTCTATTTCATCTCAATGCTAATTCATGTTCATTTCATTATGATTAGTTCATACTACAAATTATTAAACACTTCCTTAAAGAAACAAGAAAAAAAGACAAGTTCGAGAAAGGATTCAAACATGAAAAGTAAGAGATTGGGGTGGGAAGAAAGTATTATGATTAATTTGTAGATATTGATGATCTTCGTAACCCTTGATCATATGATGTTGATCTTGTGCATCAGCTAGTAAATGGGGTGGAGGTTCCGAGACTATATTGTCTCAATATTCAAATGACACATAATTCATGTATGCCGTCCCCAAAGCTTCTAATATTGAAACTAACATAATGAATTATGTTTATTTTGTTTTTTCAGATATCGTATAGTAAATCTATTTACGTACGATTCAGAGGTTCTCACCGATTTAGTTGGTAATTTTATTGGAAGCTTGGAATTCTGTACGTTATATAACATCAGAACAGTAAAAATAAATTAAGTTTAAATGATTAAGGGTTAATAATTAGCATAAAATTCCAATGGTCTCTTCGTGGAATTTCGTTAGTTCCTACATTCATTACTATTAAAATCTGAATTTTGAATAATTAATTTAAAGATTAAGAATTTTTTTTTTCAAATCTTTTTGACTTTTTTTTTTTTTGAAAAAAAGGCACTAAAATCAATTTTATTATTACACGAAGAAAATAATATGTATAAGATTCGAACTTGTGTTAGAGTGTTAAAGTGGGGAGTTATACTACTAGAATTACAAGTACAATGTTATATGGTAATGTATTTTTTTTAAGTACAAAGTGAATAATTAAGTTAAATAATATTTATGTTTTTTTTATCGGATGATTAAATGTAAAATTATGTGAATAATTAAGTTAAATAATAATTGATTTTTTTTTTAAAATTACATTATTCATGCACCTATATTTAAAACTCCAATTTCATCACTTAAATTTCATAGTTCCTTGATAAAGTAAAAAAAAAAAACTAATTGATGTCGGTAACTCTATCCCTTCTCAAGAGGGCAATATCTCACCAACCTGATTTCCTTCTTCGGAAGCAAATGCTACTTATCTATTAAACTATTTTAAAAAAAAACTTGTACAAGAATATCTTAATTACTTATTTCATTGAGTTGAGTTTATTTTAAAAAAAATCCATCAAGTCGATCCTTTTCCAAATGATGCTTATGGGATTGTAATTAAAAGGGCCAAAAGGAGGTAGTAATAGTGCACGTATGGGTACGGGTTTGATGGTGATCTACTATCTGTGATGAAAGTCATTATGCACTCTTGGTTAGCTCATCAAATTAAAGAAAATGATATATTGCACTATTGAATAGAGTAATGAGTGTGCACTGTTGTAGAGGATTAGTGAGCTGTGGACAAGTGAATGTCAAGTGCTTGTACACACAAGTTAATGTTGGATGTTATGCATGTAATTAATACCAGTGAAAGGTTGTTATGGTATATAAGGTCATTGTATACCAATTGAGTGTAATTACTTTTTACTCTAATCAATATTCATATATATCAAGAACCTTGAGTTCTTCTATGGCATAGAGATCCAAAATTACGTATAGAGATGTACTCTCTTCTTTACCAGTTGGTAATCCAGCACAAGATTTTCGTGCTAATAAAGACAGATAATTGGGAGCTAATGTAGATGAATCAATTTGAGAAATTGTGACTAAAGATTCATCAAGATTGAACAGTCAATTTTTTGGTAATTACATTTTTTATTCTCTGGCTCTTAATTCCTCATATTCTCCACACATTAATGTCTTTCTGTCAATAAAACTTGATGCTAATAGTTACCTTATATGGTGTGAGCCATTGCTATGTTTTGTCATGAGATATCATCTTGAAAAGTTTGTGAATGGCACACTACCTAGGCCTTCACCTTTTCTTATGCTAAATGTTCAATTTCTAATCCCTTGTTCAACATTAGGGTGCAATATGACTCAGTTGTAAAGAACTGGATTTATAATTATATGTCAATTAAAATAAATGTTGTTCTTGTTGGTAATGGATAGCGCTAGAGGATTAATTTAGTTATATTACTTAATCATGTGTTATGGAACTACATGATAAACTATGATCTTTTGCTAAGTATGGATTGTTTGTTTATGATTACATGCTTAAAGTAAGAATTTTGAAGATCATTTGGCTATTGTTGGCGAAGTCATTCCTAAACATGAGATGGTTTTGTATATCCTTAATGGCTTGGGTCTTAGGTATCTCACTTTTGTCACCACTTTTAACATGACGCAAGTTAAGCCTATGTGAGTGTTTTATACAACCAGTTTGAGAATTTTGAGAGGATATTATTACATCCGAGGGTTCTATTCAAGAATCAATCTTTCAAGCTAATGCAACTAGTTTTACTAAAAATAGTGGCAATCATCAATCTCGGTCTAACAAGAACTCATATATATGAAAAATGGACATCATAAACTCTTATAATGGATTTTTCATCTATTATTGAAAAAAGGGTGGTTATGGTCAAAAGAATAATGATTTTTTTTTTCAACTTCCAATTCCAAGAATTTCAAGAAACCCTTCTCAGGGAAACATGTATGTTAGATTCGTGAGAAACAAGGGCATGTTACCTCTTCTAACTTTGTGTATATGGATGTTTTGTTGGGAGACTTTTCACCTAGCCCTTCAATCATGAGTGTTGTTTTGAGTTACAATTCAAGTCCTACCTTTAGCACTTGGTTACTAGATTTTGGTTCTAGCCATCACCTCACATCAAGTGAAAATCAAGTACCAAATGTAATTCCCTACTCTAGTTAAGAAGATATAGTAGTTGTATGGTAAAACTTCACCCATTTCTATTGTTGGATCAAGATTGTTACATACTAGTGATAATTGTTCTCCTATTGTGAATAATTTGCTTCATATACCGTGTGAAGCTACTTATATACTTAATGTCCAAAAATACATTGATAATAATATTTTTGTTAAATTTCACTATTGATCATATTATGTTAAGGACCATAATTCAAAACAGGTAGTGCTTCAAGGTTATAGTGAGAGTAGTCTCTATAAAGTCAATGATTATGTTCAAAGTTATGATGATGATTCCTTTGCTTGTTTTGCATTTAAAATGGTGCCGATGATGACAATAATGGTTTGATCATGCTTTACAATGATTCAGGTGATTCAGGCAATCAAATTTATCTTTTGTAGCATATAAATTTAGATCATTCATCATTTAGTACTACTCTCAAGATGCTTAAATTTCATGGTGTGTCTATTTCTTCTATGGATAAGGCATCAATTTTTTGTGACTTACTAAGGCACATAAGTTGCCCTTTTTGTCCAATCATGATAGAGCTTGGTATCATTTTATTTATTTTTATTTGGATTTGTGGATTTTACCACAATTGTCATATAATAATGAGAGGTATTTTTTGTTCATTTTGGATGATCATAATAGGTTCATTTTTTTCCTTTGGCTATCAATGATCAAAATTCTTCAACATTTTTATATTTTAAAGCTACAGTGGAGAAACTGAATTTAAACCTATGATTGCTATAATTGAGAAATAGGGTATTTTTCTTAGATGCACATGTCTTCATTCCTTGTAATATAATGATGTGGTGGAGTCAAGACAGAGAAGGATATTTGAATATGGCTTGAATCTCTCATTTCACTCTCATGTACTTGTTAAATTTTGGGTGTTTGATTTCAAAATAGTTGTGTATCTATTGAATAGAACTCAAACTAAGATGCTTGATGATAAATCAACTTTTGATGTGCTTTATAATAAGTCGTGAGCTTTATATGTTAAAAAGCTTTGGGAATCAATGTTTTTCTTATACACATTCATGTGCTCGTGAAAAATTGAATTCTAGGTATATTGAATGTCTTCTTAGGGCATGATGCAAAGAAAAAGGGAAATATGTGCTATAATTGGAGGGTTGAAAAATTATACATCAATTTTCATGTGATTTTCAATGAGCTATGCTATTATTTCAAGGCTAGTTTTGAGGTTTTTGCTTTGTCCATTGGGTCTATGCCTACTAGTTCTATCGTACATATTCCTACATGGTTCTTCTTTCCCAATATGCCTTTGTCTAGTAAATCATCTAACTCTATGCCTTATGTCTCACCTCTTTCACACGCAACATATATTTCTAGTTGTTGTACTACCCTTGATGTTGACGTGTCTTCATTTATGTCCTTATCTGACACTACTTTGGGCATAAGTGTAGCAACTTATGCACCAACAGTTGTATGTATTCCATCATATCTTTCCAATTCCTTGCAACTTGCACTTGACTTATCTCTTGTATCTCCTTTGGACACTCATGTGTCTCTTCCTATTGTGTTTTCTATCATTGTGTCTCACACCTCTTGTGCCTATCCAAGAGCCCTTGAATACTCATACAATAACCACAAGGTATAAGACATGTGTCATAAAACCTAAGTTATATTCCTTTACTCTTCATGATGTCTCATTTCTTCCAAAACCTAGGTCTTATAAAGATTCTCTTAAAGATATTGAACGGTTAAAAGCTATGTAGGTTGAGATTTAAGACTTGATATCTAATGAAACATTGGAACTTGTAGAGCTTCCTCAAGGGAAAATTGGTATAGGTTGCAAATGGGTATTCAAAGTCAAGTTGAAGGTAGATAGGACTTTGGAAAATATTAAGCTAGATTGGTGTTAAGGGGTTCTTACAGATTGAGAGTGTTGATTTCTTTGAGACTTTCTCACTCGTTTTCAAACCAAGTACTATTAGACTTGTGTTGACACTAGTTTTATCTAAATGATGGATACTAAGGTAAGTGGATGTGAACAATGTCTTCTTGAATGAGGATGTTTTTATAGTGCAACTACCTAGTTTTGAGGAAGGTTAGGGCTTGATTTTTAAGTTAAGGAAAACTTTATATGGTTTGAAACAAGCACCTAGGCCTTGGTTTTTCAAGTTGAGCTGTGCTTTGGATAATTTTGGATTTGTTGCTTCCAAGTTAGACATTTAACTCTTTATTTTGGATTGTGATGAAGTTTACATGATGGTCCTCATCTATGTTGATGATATTATCATTTATGTTGATGATATTATCATTACATGGAGTTCATATATACTCATATAGATTCTCTCATTGCCTCTATTCACTCTCTCGTTTTGTTCTTAAAGACTTTGTGGATCTAAATTACTTTCTTGACTTAGTGGTAGTGATTTAGGGTGAGGTTTTAGGCTGTAATTAATCAACAAAAGTATATTAGTGAGCCCATCCATAAATGTGATTTGGGAGTATGATACTTATATGATTACTAGAAAAGACTTGAGCAAACAATATGACAATTTTGTAGGATGGAAGTCTCTATAGGATCTTAGTGGGAGGACTTCAATATTACACGTTGACTAAGCTAGACATTTCATTTAGTATCAATAAGCTATGCTAGTTTATGTCATGTCCCACGGATGCTATGTGTTTTCTCAAGGGTATAATACATCATGGCTTTACATTCCTTAAATCCTCCCCATTGCATATTTCTACATTTTATGATGCATATTGGACTTCTAACATTAATGATAAGCATTCCACTAGTGCATATTGTGTTTTTCTTAGTTATAGTATTATCTCTTGGCACACTTCCAAGCAAAGCGTAATCTCACACTCCAGCATAGCGTCAGAGTATCGTGCTATAGCTAGTGCAATCTCTAAATTGCTTTGGCTAAGGTCAATTTTCATCACCATTTTAAACCAATCGTTCAACTACCGTATGTATTGTCTTTCCGATCTCTTTCCTACTCCGGTCTGCCTCTACACTGCCATCCTTATCAGCTCATAATTTGCTCAATCGCTGTCTCGTTTATGATTATGCCTTGCTTATTGAGGAGATCGTCGATATTGTGATGGCACTCGTTTTGGGATTACTGCAACTAACACACCTCCTCTCTTACCACGCGTTCTCAGATTCGGGATGACTTTTCTCTTTTCAGCCACTTTGTCGCGAGATGAGACGTCGTTTTGGGAATCGTTTGTGTCTGAAATTGAGTTTTTAGGACGGAGGAAGATAGTAATTATCTGAGTGATCATATTTCGGAAGTTTTTTTTTGGCTTATCGTTTGTTTGTTCTCTTTCATTTTTCTATGATCTGCTAATCTGCCATTGCTTCTAATTTGTTGTTTTTAGTTCTCATTTTTTTTTCTAGAATTTCTTACTTTTCCAACAGGTTTAGGATTATTGAGTTTTTATTTTATTATTTCTATTTTCCATAGTTTTTTTTAAGGTTGTAGTTAGTTTCTAAGTTATTGTAAGGGTGAACGATGGTTTAGATGAAAAGAAATTTTTTGAACTTTTAAGGCACTTCAATATGGGTGTGAATTTTTGTTTCATCTTGCATTACTGAGGCTTCAAGAATATATAACGACACCAGATACCCCTTATAATTATGAACAAATGTAGGTATTAACAACTTTAAACAGTGTGGGGATTCTAAAATTATACTTTGCATGGAAAAAGTTTTCAAGATCTTAATAGTCAACATCCATGATTAGATATGCAAGAAAGATATCTTAACAAGACTATCTTAATGTTGGACCGGAAAACTTTTAGCTTACACCAGCAGATTTCCCGCAATTGTCACACGTTTCTAGAGGTTCTCACGCAAAGTTTAACGGTTATAATGGAAATTTGACCACTTGGCATCAAAACTCTTCAAATCACTTTTCGAGTCTAACACATGAATCTTGTCCAAATATTTTAGACCTGTTTAAGAAAATACCAACGAGAACTGCTCCTAACGAGTCTTGCATGCATGTGATTTCAAAATTTCTTTCTAGCATCAAGTTTACTCAATTGTGACGCTCGTCACATCATAAGGTTCCTGATCATCTAAGAATTGTGCCACACAATTGCTCACCCAACGAAACAATTCACACATATTGAAAAAAAAGCACTACAACAATGTATTAAGACTTGGTTACACTCTCATTCCTCTTGTCAAATCTCTTCATACACTCTCGAATAGTCAACTTGAAATTATGGGTTAAATCTTTGCCCAACGGCCAACTTCTTCTTGCACCTCTAATGCTTGTACGCTCTTTTCTCTTCAACATATTTTACTCAAGCTAAAACCCTTGTCAACTTATCCTCAAGTTAACCAAACAAGTGTCTTATATGTAATTAAGTTCCATTCAACCAAACTCACATGCTTTCCAAGTGAGCAACTATTTTGATCCAAAGCCCACACATGATGCCTTTATCTTAACATGTTGTTATCCACTTCGGTGCTATCAAGCCTATAGATTCTTAGTGCTTGGTCAAACTATTAACCAATACATATCCCCCATTGAAATCACTGTCATAAGGGTTGTAATGTGCCTAGCTTAGAGTAACGCTGCCTTACTAGCATGTCGTTACTCATCAATGCTCTATCACTTGTATAACATTGCCCACATGGAATTTTGTGTTCTCTCGAAGTTACCTTCATATGCCTATATCGAGTAAACCTTCGGCATAAACATTATTTCTCGTGTGTGTAGTGTGGACCCTCATGTCTCACCGATATTATCCCTAAGACTCTTTGTCTTAGAGAGACATTGACATGCCCTCATGTAATAATTAATGCTTGACCTATAAGCATTGTCTAGCTCACAGGTAGCTCACTTAGCACACTATGCCCATAGGTGCCAGGAGTGGTGGATAGCTTAATACCATGTCTCCCACTAAAGAGCTCTTAGAACATTTTCCCATCTTTCAATAAAAAAATTACTTTACTCGAGTAAACATAAGCCTAAAATAATTCAATAATAATTATTTTTCCAATTACCAAAGCTTCCTCCATATGGATCATGACATCTTCCCCACGTCATTCCTTCAAAGTCCTCGTCGAAGTGCTCTAAAGAGTCTTTAGGGTCCACATCTTCTGTTTGGCTTATAGCATGCAACTATTCCCTACCACTTGTATAATCACCCATGGTGATGACCTTCTTGCGTCCCTCTTGGACTTAGTCTGAGACTTCATAGCATCTATTTCCTCAAACAAAAGCTCCACTTGAATAAGTGTCATTCCTAATGCACAAGTAATCTCAACTCTGCCATTGGAAGCACAAATGTGACTATCTCTTGCAAAGAACGTAGTCAAGTCGATTCCTTGGCCTGTTCTCTATGATGCATCTCGTAAGATGTGGCTCATAAGCTAACCGTTCTTCCATTGTGACATCTCTCACAAAATCTTGGTGTCCACTTCAGCAAAGACATGATTGTAACTTACCTTAGTCCCTCTAGATGATGTTTACAATTGATGCTCCCTAACATGTAAAACTATAACCATTTATGTGTACTTAGTGCTCCCTAACCTTTCATAAGTGTACCACACTGACAATCTCCATTTTCACTTGATGCTCATTTGCCTTTCAATGTGCAACATTTCAACACATGTACCTGGTGCTCTTTATCTCTTCTATGATACTACCATTCAAATTTGTTGTTCATGCACTTGGTGCTCCTAGGCCTTTTCGATTTACAATCTCTACACGATGGTGCGCCCAACCCTCCGCGCGTGGCGACGCCTGTTTCGCCCCATTTTTCACGTGCAGCCGCCCCATGACGTCATGTTGACGTCATCAATGACCTCAACATTTGCACTCCGTGTTTTTACCATTTTTTATCATTTTTTCACTCACTTTTTCTCTCCATTCTCACCTATAAATACCCCCTTCCCTTCACTTCTAAATACACCTCAAAATACATTCTTTTCTCTCTTTCTTTCTCTCTTTTCTTAGATTTTTAGTTTTCTTTAGTTTTTCTTAGTTTTTAGCTTTTCTTAGTTAATTTCTCTTAGTTTTAGAGTTCTTCCCTTTTTGGGAAGAACTAGTTATGTTTTTATAATTTTTTAGCTTTTTTGATTCAATAAATGGGAGTGCAAATTCCGCTTGGAGGTTTTCCAGCAACGGGAATAGCGTCGAAGTTCTGTAAGGATTTTATTTTCTTTACTGTGCTGGCTGTTTCTAAACATGATGTAATAATAACGTTGTTATGCTTACGAAATATTAAATAGGTGAAAATCTCTAAAATGAATTGATTTTGTTTTTATTCAAGATTTTATATTAAGAATGTTAGAGAGAAATATATTATTTTTCATTACAAACTTAAACCTGAAAATTAGATTTTAAGGTTTAGTTATCCGGTCTGATTTAGAGTAGTGCTATTTTATTTGATGGTACAATCGCCCGGTAGTTAGAGTGAAGCTCTATTTCAAAATTTTTATAAGAATTATTATCTGAAAATGTATTAACAACATGTTTTCAGTAGTGGTTTTAAAACTTGAAAGTTAGTACTCGGATAACTAAATTTTTAGGTTTAATTTGGACACCTTGAATAAAGTTTAAACTATCTAACCCCACCAAAGGTGGCATTTAAATGGTTCATTTTCAATCTCTTAGAAAAAGGAATTAATTTAATTAACCAAATTCGTTATCAACCCCACCCATAGGTGTTAATTGATTTGTTTAGTTAACAAAGAATATCTAATCCCACCAAATGTGGTATTCATATAAAAAAGGGAGAATCAATAAATATCAATTCATATCTTTAATAACCTAAATAATATGAGCAAGCATAATTACTTAGTTATTATATCCATAAATACTCCGCCATTATAAAAGATAAAATTTGCATAAATATTTATTGAATCTATGTTTATTTTTATGTAAGTAGATTAAAACACAAAAACCCCAAAATATCGTGACAGGATGTTTAGGATTTAATTTCATTTTTAAAAGTTTGAATAATAAATTAAAAACCACATACATTCCTTCCTTAGATCGACCTTGGGAGTATACTTATCATTTTCTTCGAAATGATTCGTGCACTTGCGAGAGTTTTATAAATATTAAAACCAAAGTATTGGCAAGAATCGGCGATGCCGGTTTTCGCTCATCATACAACACCATGCGCCTTTCCAAATGGAAAGATGAATTCATCTCTGACATATGAGGTGTACCACGCAAAATAGAGTTTGTAAACTCATTGTTCTTATGAAATAGCATCTCTATTATGAAACTCTTATGTGCTACTCTTGTAACTTAGTCTACTAGTAACCTTCACCCTAAGAAAGCAACTTCAATTGATCTCTTTATCTCTTGCTTTGATTATACCACATTCTCTTAACTGTGTGAGGTCTTCCCCCACTTCATTCTTTGATTATTTGGCAAAGCATTCTCAAACTCAACAATTAATGATGAAACTTCAACCCATGTAGGCACTCCATGACCCCAAAAAAATATCTTCACATTATGAGCAACTCATGCTTTCTCAATATATGGTTTCTACTTGGCTTGAGCGCTTTATGACCTTTCTCAACGCCAATGACAATTATGGGACCTACTGACCCCTGTCATTCTATTGTCTATTGACATTAACATGATTTGATCCTATTATTGCCATTTTACCCCAAATCACTTTGGCATCTAAATAACCCATCCACATGTGATGGTAACAATTTGGTGATCCTACTAGTGATACCCTCAGTTTGGTAGAACTCCACTTCACTTCAATGACATAAGTATTTCATAGCTTTTCCCATAATCCAACATACTAGCATTGGTCTATGTCTCACATTGGATACACTGATCAATACACCATAATCATTTTGGAACCCTTTCCTTGGCCTATTTGGCCTTCATGTCTCAAATTCGGAACTAGTTGCTATAGCCCCTTTGGTTGGTCCTCGTGACATCTCATGCCACATTATGTTGCTCGCACCCTTCCCAAAACTTTGATGAGTAAGCACATTATGGTTTTTTTTAACACACTTCAACCCCACAAGGTTTCCTTCTCAAAACAAGCATGACATATACGATCACCTGAACACATTTGGTTTTTTCTTCCTAGTACTACTTCAAAGCACAAGTTTTGTCAAGATTTCTTGCAGCAACTGATGATAACAAACTTGAAGCTCAATCAGATTGGCAACCAAATACCAAACCAATAGCATATAAGTACTCAAATCTTAAGAGAAATGTGCTTTCACAACTGATAACCCAACAAAGGATACGCTACATGTGGCTTAGAACATCTATGGATGCAATTGTTACAACGACTTATAGTCTCTTGCAACCTTCCATGAACAAAGTGCAAGAAAACTACATGGCCATAAATATCACCCGCTCACAACCCTCAATCAAGGAACTCTGCTTGCAGGAAAATCCTTCAAACAATGCCTTAAAGCCCATTGCTTGCAAATTTCTTCACCTATATACCAAAGTCTATATTGACTAAAACATTTAGGATTTTTCCACCTCAAGTATTCTGAATGATGCAACCTTTGCCACCAATACTCGCGCGCTAGACATTTGGAATTTCTTGTGTATTCTTATATGGAGAGAATTTAAAATTTTCTTATCACCAATTGACTCAATACACAAATGACCTCATTTGTATAACAATTTCAAGCAAGATTTTCTCTTAAGCATTTCAACAAACACCTAATGTGCACTAAATAAAATAAACAAATTTCATCTACCTTATTGCTAGAGATGAAGAATATTATCTTTACCTAAAGAGATTGTCAAATCTCTTTAGTAGAGGGAAGTTGATTTCCCTTCTTCCCTTCTAGATCTCTTGGAAACCACCTCTTTTTCGGGAGCACCTCTTGGTTCACCTTGAACCTAAACAACAAACTACCATACCTCTTAGATAGATGGATGTAGAATTCAAGGCTTAGATCCAACTACCTAGCAAGAAGAGATGAGATAAGAGACTTTCGACTTAGGGTTGAACCACCTAGGTTTTGGCCTTGAGTAAGCCTTTCCAAGTTTTAGCCTAGGAGAAGGAAAAATATGGCTACTCAATAGGGCATATTTTGGCTAGGGTTAGAGGCGGAAAATTGGATCCAATTTTCCTTAATTATGCCTCCTTAAATAGGTAAGAGTTAGGGCAACCCTTTGTGTAAGGTTTGAATCAATTACACAAATGCCACTAGCCTTATTTAGCCATCTCATGCTCTCTTTAATCTCAACTTGTGATTGGTTTAATAAATTAATTTATAAACGCATAATATTATTCATATTATTCTTATAATGCATTCAAATATTATACCAAATAATATTTGCATAACTTCACAAATTTATTTACGGTCTAAGCATGTCATATTATGACATTTTATTTTAGCATTTCATCTCATGTATTTTATCTTATACATCATTATAAAATATAAAATACTCGTTGTTTCTCTTCATTTGGTGTGACCGTATAGAGGATCTATATCATCTTGAAAATAATATAAAACTTTATATTATTGACTATAAGAGGTTTTATCATTACATTATAGTTTTCCAAATGACATAGTAATTATTTACTCGATCCACTAATTTTGTGTCTATCCTTGTCACATGATATTATGAATAATATGTAAAATAGGATTGTGTCACTTTTGCATTATATTCGTTTTCTTGGTCTCTCAAGTGATTATAATTATAACTACATCATTTATATTGCATGCGATATAATTCCACTTTACCAAGACGCTTAGTAATATCATAACTCAAAATCGAGAGACAATGATAATATTAACATATAAAGTTTTTCTGCATAGGTTGTACATAACGAACTACTATTTCATTCCTCTTATAAGATAGTATTTAAATAGCAATTACATTATATACTTCTCATGTGAAAAACCTACACATCTCATATCTAAGATTCTAAAGACACAATAGAAACATTAATGACACAAAACACAATCCATATAATGTTCCATCTAGTTAGGTCATATTCAATATATAAAATACACATTTTATATACTCATGTCATTAATGATAATCCCTTATCAACATTTATAGAACTACAATGTACTTTTAATCGCCATGAAAATATTTCACAATAATTAATATTCCTCCTTAATTACCAAAATTGTGAACATATTTAGGATTACATGTTTCTCATTTTAAGAGTTCTATGGTTCAAGACCAAGTGTATCTTCTTGAACACTTTCAAAATATAACATGTTAATCTCAAGGAACAAGAATATATAATATTTAAAATCATGAACAATACATAAATCTTTATAAAAAAGAATAACTTTTAAAACACACATCCTTCATATACTACCTACTTCAAACAAATTGTTCAATACTTCTTTGAGCACCATTATATACCAACACACATCTTCTATGAGCATGAGCTGGCATTGATACCAACTGTAATTGTCGGCAAGTTTGCATAGTGTAAATTTGACCATTTGATGCCAAGACTTTCCAAGTCAAGGCCATCTTATCACCTTTTGATGTGAACCCTTTAGGAAAACAACATAGGAACCCACAAACTCAAAGGAATATAAACGATTGATTTGCTAAAAATGTGTTGAAGATTTGTCCTCGAATCTTAGCTTTATAAGCAAGTCAATTTGGTATAATGGATCCATGTGTGAAGTCTATTTAATGCTCAATTTTTCTCAAATGAGATGTTGAATCTCTTCAAGAAGTTGATCCTCAAAGTCTTGCAATAAAGATACAAAGACACTAGGCAAAAATGAGTTAAGATCGTTAGTATAAAGATAAAATTCCTTGTACATAAGTGCAAGTACTCTTTTCCTTACCATCATTACACATTTAATCTCTTGTTTTTTCAGAAAATGCACTCATTATTTTATTTTTCTCTCCTTTTTGCTCACTTTTCTCATTCTTCTTTCCTTCATGCTCACTTTCTTCTCTGCTCATTTTTTCTCACTTTTCTCTCCATTTTTACTCTCTAACTCACTTTCTCTTTTTTTATTTTCCTCTTGCTCACACTTTTGTTTTTCCC
Organism: Hippophae tibetana; assembly: GCA_037013495.1. Taxonomy (NCBI): domain Eukaryota; kingdom Viridiplantae; phylum Streptophyta; class Magnoliopsida; order Rosales; family Elaeagnaceae; genus Hippophae; species Hippophae tibetana. The sequence continues at coordinate 34,236,275 of CM072812.1, forward strand.
ACATCTTGCACTCTCTTGCTATCCTAATTTGGTCTTCATAATATTACAAATCTTTGAAAGGGGTTAATACAACTTTTTGGTTGTTCATTTCAAAAGAATAACGATTTTTGTAACCATCATGCATCACTCTCCTATCAAACTGCCACGATTGTCCAAGTAAAATATGAGCAACACACATTGGTGTCACATCACAAAGAACCTCATTCTCATAATTGTCAATTGAAAAAGGAACTCAAACTTGTTTGTTGACATTCACTTCTCCACAATCATTCATCCATTGTAGCTTGTATGGTTTGAGATGCTTTTGCCACTTCAAATTCAACTTTTCTACCAATAAAATACTAGCAACATTAGTACATCTCCCACTATCAATAATAAATGTGCATATCTTATCCTTCATGTGACATCTTGTGTGGAAAATATGATCAAGATGCTTGTCATCTCCTTCAACCTTAGGCGGTATATTCGGGACTCTCCTTGTGACAAGTAATTCCCCATGCACAGGTTCTTCCAATTCTACATCAGAAAAATCCTCTAATGGTAGCATTTCATCATCACTTGAATTAGCACTTTTGATTTCTCCATCTGCTCGTACAACTATAACTCTTTTATTTGGGCATTTATAAGCAATATGTCCGAGTCCTTGGCACCTAAAACACTCAATATCACATGACTTACTAGAAGTTTTTGTTTTAGGTTTACCTTTAGGAATAGAAACTTAATTGTTTGACTTCGCTTCACCCTTTCTTTTAAAGGCAACTTTGTTGTCCTTCCAAGTTGATTTAGACAGAGAATTAGAGGAAGAACTAGATCTGAACCTTTTAGATTTGATTTACTTCTCCACTTTAATGGATTTTTGTAGTAGTTCTTCCATTTCTACGTAATGTTGCAATTCAACCATATCAATAATTTTCTTGTTTAACTTGACAATGAATCTGGCCATTGTCGCTTCTCTATCTTTCTTTATGTTTGCTTTAATCATGGTGACTACCATCTCTTTATAATAATCTTCTACACTCATGGAACTTTGGACCAACCCTTGCAACTTTCTATATAGATCCCTATGATAATGGCTAGGTATGAACCTCTTATTCATCACCAATTTCATCTTTTCCCATGACTGAATAGGTATTTCACCATTTCTTTTCCTATTGACCACCAATTGATCCCATCATATACCATCATAATCTGTAAATCCTACAACTGCTAGCTTTACTTTCTTCTCCTTGGAGTAATTATAACAATCAAACACATGTTCAACCTTTCTTTCCCACTCCAAGTATAACTTAGGATCATTCTTTCCTTGAAAGAGCAGAATTGTCATCTTTATACTACCTATATTACTATCTTCTTTGTAGTTAGTCTTTTTGTCCCATTTATAAATGGTTCTCTCTTCTACATTATAATTAGCTTCTTCTTGCTCGGACTCAAGTCTTCTATGTCTTCTTTTTATGTGATTGAGAATCAGAAGAGGATTCTAAATCATCCAACCTTGCAGTTATTCTCTTAAATTGGTCATGAGCAGATTTGATGAAGAATTTCAAGTCAACCTCGTGTGGTTCTCTTCCTTCCTTACTCATATTGTCATCCTATAAAATAAAATGAGATAACCCACACACTCCCTCACGTGTTTGCTTTCAAATAAGATTGTTATCACTCTCCTTTTTTAACACTATTTTTGCTCTCTCTCTCTCCACTCAAAGCTTACGCCAACTTCCTTTGTGTTCTTAAAAAATCAAAGAATCCAACTAATCTCAAGAAGTAACCATTTTATTGGTGAAAATCTCAAAATTCAGAATTCTAAAAGAACTAAATGGAAAAGTATGACAAAAGGAAAGTCCAAAGAGGACTCTAAAGAAAGGAAGTCCAAATAGGACTCTAAAAAAAGACTCTTTACCAAAAAGGACTCTTAAGAAATATTCTTGACCAAAGAGGACTCTAAAGAAAGACTATTGACCAAGTAGGACTCTAAAGAAAGACTCTTGACCAAAGAGGACTCTAAAAAAAGACTCTTGACCAAAGAAGACTCTAAAGGAAGACTATTGAGCAAAGATGACTCTAAAGAAAGACTCTTAATCAATTATGATTTCCTTTTTTTTAAATCAATCTTGAACACAAGAACAAAATAAAGGAAAACCAATTTCAACAAGAACAAGAAAACAAGAATTAGATTCTTGAACAATCTACTACTATGTTCTCCTTTTCTTCTCCTTTTTTTCCCTTTTTCCTCTTTTTTTCTATTTATTTACTGTTGCTACTGCTGTGAATATAAAATTCACAAAAACAATTTGCAACCCTAATGAACAAGACTCAAAAATAATGCAAAAATGTGTGACAAATCTTTAACCACTCGATTAGTGGTGTAAATGGTGTAATTTGGACTCAAAAATTGCAAAAAAAGAGGCAAAGTCTAATTTTAATGGTAGGAATCGAAACGAGATTCAATTTGATATATTATAACAGTATTTTCGTTAGCCGAGTTAAAATTTATGGCCGTTTAAAGTTACAACTCTGTTTTATCAAAAAGAAATTCAAACTAAACAGCAGCCTTCTTCTTCTTCTTTTTATTGAACATAGAAATAAAGAACAAGAAAAAGATACAAATAATTTAAAGAAAATTACGAAACAAAATCCAAATATGAAAACAATGATAACAAAATTGAAAGAAAACATAAGACTCAAAAAGATGATTTTTTTTATTTGTGACTCAAGAACGCAGAAGATAATTAAAAACATAGAAAACAATCAAAGGACGAATATTTTTGAAATATAGAATTCAAAACAAAGATAGATGAAGATAGATAACCTGTTTTTAGCAATCAAGTCTTTGATACCAAATGATGCGGACCCTTTAGGCGAAGAACCTACGAACTTATGAACTCAAAGGAATAAAACGATTGATTTGCTAAGAACGTGTTGAAGATAATTAGATTAGAACCATAATGAAACAAAGTCCTTAAAACCTCAATCTGAAGATGCCACAAATGATGATCACTCTATATGATAAGTCAAATTCAAGGATTCAATCAAGAACACAAGAAGGCAAAGTAATAAACTTTGAAATTTTGTTTTCATTAATGATATTCGTTCTTGCCTCCAAATTACATAAATTTTCTTCTATATAAGCAAGAAACCCTATAAGAAAAAACCTTAGATGGAATGGGCCTAATCCAATCTTAAAAAATAAAAGATTAAAATACTTAAAATAAAAAGCCCACAATTCACTAAAATAAAAATTGCTAAACATAAAAGACTTATAATTAATTAAAACAAAAAATATTGTTTCCTAAATTAATCTTTGCATCCAATTTAATATTCTAAATCCCTAGTTATTGGACTGCCAATTCTTTGCAAAAGATCTTGTGAATATTTGAAAATATCAACTTGATCAACACTTGATAACATTAACTTGATTAGCACCCTGATCTCTATTAGAACTACTCTCAACGAGTCTTGCACGCATGCAACTTCATGATTACTTCATAGCATCAAGGTTACTTAACTAAGATGCTCACCCTATCGTAAGGTTTCTCGTCATTTAAGCATTATGCTCCACAACTGGTCATCCAATAGTCAAGTCACACAATTTGATAAAAAGTAGCATAACAATGTAAGACTTAGTCAACTTTTTAATCCTTTTATTAGGTCTCTTCATACACACTGTCGAATAAACAACTTGACACTAGGGGTTAATTTTTTACCCAAAGGCCAACTTCTTCTTACACTTATAGTGCTTGTATGCTCTTTTCTCATTGACATACTTTACTCATGCTAACACCCATGCTAACTTATTCTCAAATCAACCAAGCAAGCATGTCTTACATGCAAGTAAGTTCCATTCAACCAAACTCACATGTTACCTGAGTGAGCTACTCTTTTGATCCAAAGCCCACACATGATGCCTTCACCGTCATGAGGGTTTATAAAAATTCAAAGAGATTTATTGTGGTTTTCTCTCTTAAATGCATGTATAGAGAAGACTGGCCCAAAGCATTGTAGTTGAGTAGATCATCAAATAAGATTTTGAATATCTATAGTTATAGAGACTGCCAGCAAGCTTATGAATCCTTAGTGCTTAGCCAAACCCTTGACCATTGCATATCCCCACTCGACATCACTATCATATGGGTTGTCATATTCGTAATATGCCCAACTTAGAGCAACGTTACCTTACTAGCATGTGGAAACTCATCGATGCACCATCACTTGTGCAACACTGCCTACATGGCATGCCGCATTCCCACCAAGCTACCTTTACATGTCCACATCGAGTAAACTATCGACATAGGTATTCCCTTTCATGTAGCCTCATATGTGGTAATCGTGCGTAGTGTCAACCCTTCTGCCTCACTGGTACTATCCCTAAGAATTCCTATCTTATGGAGACATTGGCACGTCTTTATGGAATAATCAATGTCCACCCCATGAGCATTTTCTAGCTCACAAATAGCTCACTTAGTACACCATGCCCACAGGTGCTGAGGTGGTGGAGAGCTTGACACTATGCCTTTCCTTAAAGAGGTCTTAGAGTATTTTTTTTTATCTTTCATAAGGAAACATCATTTTAGGTGATGAAACATAAGCCCAAAATAATTTAATAACTATTATTTTACTAATTATCAAAGTCGATTATGACACCAAGGAAACATCTATGCTTGATACTATTGCAAAGGTGAGGTCAACTAATGGTTTTATGTTCCAATGTTTAGGTTTTTAAAGATAATTTGTTTATTTGATTCTTTGTATATAATTTGTTACATTCACCTTAGTTACAATAACTTATCATTAGATGTAATAAGTTATATTCATATATTTTTGTATATAATATATTATATGATATAACTTATTACATCCACTTGTATATTTGTATCTAATCGGATACATCTATATGTATTTTTGTATATTTGTATGTAACCTATTACATCTACTGTAATTTTAGTAACCAACAGTAATGTAACATTTATATTTATTTTTGTATATAATATGTTACATTAATCATAATTTCATTGACTCAGTCTATGTTACATCTACCATAATTATGGTAACTTATTAGATATAATTTGTTATATCCAACGAAGTTATGATGGGAGCACACAATGCCGGTCAAAATATTAGTGGAATCACGAGGGAGTTAGTAGCGATAATTGTCCTAGTAAGTATGATTTTAATCTTATTTTATTAACATTATTAAAAAATGATTTTTTTTATTTTTTTATTATGTAATTTAATATAAAATTATAAATTTTAAGATAAATTATTATTAAATAAAAAAAATTCAAAATATTTTAACCCAAATTCTTGTACTTTTGGGTGCTCGAGTCTAGTGATATGTTGACTGCTAATTAAGTGGTCTAATTGATCAGCTTTATTACACAGCTGTTCCTTTCTGTTCCAGCCTTGCCGCTCCTTCGTTCCTTTCTCCTACCCACTTTTTTACAAGAAACAATTTATAATTTAATAATATTTAATTTATTAAAATATATAAAATGTAAAATTTAAAATTTAAATAAAAATATAAATAATATGATTATTTAAAAACATCATAATTATTTCAAATTATATATCGGTGTCAAATTTATAAATCATTATATATTACTATTAATGATGATTAATTATATTATTAAAAAAATTAAAAATTTATGAAATAAAATATTATATTTATTATATGAATTAAAAATTATATTTAATTAAAAATATAATTAAATATGTATATAGATAAATAGTAACTTAATATATTATTTTATTTATCTAGTAAATATTCAATTAATATCATTAAAATTTTATTATATTTTTAACCCTAGATTGTATTAGTAATTTTGTTTAGTCATTTTTATCAAACATTTAATTTAAATTTATTGTATGTAATAAATATTTAACAATATTAAAAAAATATTAAAAAATTTAACAATACTTTTAAAATTTTAAAAAATGATGCAATATGAATAGTGATGATGTGATCAATAATATCAGGTGAAATTTGTAGTAATGTTTAATGTACTAAATTTTGCACCAACTTTAAAGATATAGTGCATAGTTCCGGTTGGTGTAAGCAAGAAAATAATTATTTTAAAAAATAATAGTTTCACGAATGATAACGAGACATTTAATAAATAAAAAATTAAATATAATACATATTTATATTTAATAATAAAAGAATAAAAATAACATATTTAATAATTAAAATATATAATTTAATTTTAATAAGTTTGTTATAATTTATTTAGATATGTAATTTTAAATTTAAATTTAAATTAAATGTATGCTATAAAATAATTATTTTAAAAAGTAATAATTTCATGAATGACCACGAGTTGAATAAAAGATTTAATTTAATAAATATTCATATTTAATATTAAAAGAATAAAAATAGTATATGTAGTAGTTAAAAAAGAATCTAAATAAATATATTAATTTTTTTGATAAGATTTATTAACAATTTGAAAGAATTGGAACAGTAACCTTTTTAATGGAAAGAGAAATAAAAATTTCATTTCATATAACTACCATTGTAAATGAATTTTTATTTATATTTAATTTATAATTAATAAATGAATTTTAAATTTTAAAAACAATTAATATAATAATATCTTTAATTTTAATTAAAAATTAAATTTTAGTTAAATAAATTTTAAATTTAGATTAAAGTATAAATAAAAGTAGTGCTAGACTCATTCAATTTTCTTTTCTTATAAATTTTTTTATCAAATAAATATATAAAAAAAGTTATTCCCTCCCTTTCATTTAGCTTTCTCAATTGATAAAGACAACATTATATCACCTAAATAAGCTACGAGTAATGTTAGAAATACTTAATGATTGTATTCTATTATGCGAATAAATGAATATACATGGTACCTTTATATAGGAGTTACAAGTAAACTAGATATGTCTAAAGTAACTAAATATAGATATGTCAGAAATAAAGAGATATACATTAGAGATTAGAGATATACATTAACAGATATATATATATATATATATATATTAATATATTACTAGATATACATTAACAGACCCCCTCAAACTCAAGGTGGATGTGAGACCAACTTGAGGTTGTCAACCAAATTACGAGTGCGTCCTTTGGGAAGTGTTTTAGTGAAAATATCTACAAGTTGATCGTTGGAGGAAACGAGGAAAAACTTGAGAGCACCATGGATAAGATGGGAGCGAATAAAGTGACAATCAATCTCGATGTGTTTAGTTCGTTCATGGAAGACATCGTTGTGAGCAATATGAATGACACTCTGATTATCACAATAAAGAGGAGTTGTAGAAGATGTGGACACACCCAAATCCTTAAGGAGCCATCATAGCCAAAGGAGCTCAGATGTGGTATCAGTAAGAGCACGATATTCTGCTTCAGTATCGGAGCGGGCCACAAAGGTTTGTTTCTTACTTCGCCAAGAAATCAAATAAGTACCAAGGAGAAAGCAGTAACTTGTAGTGGACCTGCGATCAGTAGGATCTCCTGTCCAATCAGCATCAGAGAATGCACGAAGTACTAAAGGAGATTGAACTGAGTAAAAAAGGCCATGAAAGATAGTGCCTTTCAAGTATCGTAGAATACGCAGAACAACAGCATAATGAGTCGATCGTAGAGCAGACAGATACTGGCTCACCTGATGAACAGTATAAGAGATGTCTGGATGAGTAACTGTAAGATAAACTAGACTGCCAACCAATCGTCTATAAAGAGAGGGATTAGACAATGGTTGCCCCTCTGATGGTGTCAGATGCGTATTAAGTTCAACTATAGTGTCAACAGTCCTGCTATCAGTGAGTCCAGCTTGAGATATGAGGTCAGATGCATACTTTGCTTGAGTAATGTAAAGACCATCTGTGGAACGAGTGATCTCAAGACCCAAGAAATAGCTTAAATGTCCAAGGTCTTTCATCTCAAACTGCTGACTAAGAAAATCCTTGAGTTCTTGAATGCCACTGAGGTCATCACCAGTTATGATCATATCATCTACATATAGAAGAAGCAAAATGGTGCCTTTATCATTACGACGAAGAAATAAGGCAGAATCATAAGGACTGGTAGTGTAACCCAAGCGAAGGATGGTGGAACTGAATTTGGCAAACCATGCTCGTGGAGCTTGTTTAAGGCCATAAATTGCACGTCGAAGACAACAAACCTTATTTGTTTCAACAGAAAGACCAGGAGGAGGTTGCATATAGACTTCTTCATGCAGATCCCCATTAAGGAATGCATTTTTAACATCCATATGAAAAAGATCCCATTTACTAGCAGCGGCAACAACTAAGAGGGTACAAACAGAGGAAATACGGGCAACTGGAGCAAAAGTCTCTTCATAATCAATCCCATACTCTTGTGTAAAACCTCTTGCTACAAGACGAGCCTTATAGCGATCGATAAACCCATCAGAGCGAGTCTTGATCTTATAGATCCACTTACTACCAACCACAGATTGACCAGGAGGGAAAGTAACAAGATCCCAAGTATGGTTTTTGGTTAATGCATCAATTTCTTCTTTCATTGCAATCTGCCAAGAAGGGTTAGTAGATGCCTCACGATAGGTGTGAGGCTCATGGAGTGTAGCAAGGGCAGTGTGACAATGATAGTCAAGTAAATGTGTAGGAATGGATCTTACCCGGGTTGAGTGGCGAGGTGGAATGTCTTGTTGAGGATCTTCAGGCGGAGTAGGAGCAAGGGACCTATGTTCAAGGTGAGGTAGCTTATTATCAACCTGTTCTTCTACGACCTGTCTACGAGAATCATCAAAAATATCTGAAGATTGAATAGTGAAGTCTAAAGATGGATTAGAAGTATCTGTAGAAGGAACAAGAGACTCATTTGGAAAATTTTCTAAAACATTTGAATTAGTGAGGGAAGAACGAAAGTGAGAAAGTTCAACAAATAAGCGATGTTCCCAAAAGACAACATTACGGGAAACACGGAGACGATGTGAGATAGGATCATAACATTATACCCTTTTTGAGTTTCACCATAACCAAAAAAACAACAAAGTCTAGATCGAGGTTCAAGTTTGTTGTGTTCATGAGGCTGAAGAAGAACGAAACAAACAGATCCGAATGAGCGAAGATAATGATAGTTAGGAGATGATCCAAAAATGCGCTCATACGGAGTCTGATTATGAATGACAACGCTTGGAATGCGATTAATGGCATAAACAGCATGAAGAGCAGCTTCACCCCAAAATGGGGCAGAAACTTTGGTAGAGAGAAGAAGAGCACGAACAGTGTCAAGAATATGACAAAGTTTTCTTTCGGCTCGACCATTTTGTTGAGAGGTTCCTGGACAGGTTAGATGATGTACAGTGCCATAGGAGTGTAATAGAGTTTGAAAAGCATTTTGAGTATATTCAATAGCATTATCAAATCGAAAAGTTTTGATATGTTTGGAGAATTGCGTTTCAACCATTTTTGCAAAGTTACTGTATATTGATAAGATTTCAGAACGAGATTTCATTGGAAAGATCCAACTATAACGAGAATAATTATCAATAAAAACAACAAAATATCAAGATCCACCAATACTAGTAACAGGAGAAGGTCCCCAAACATCAGAATGAATTAACGCAAAAATACTATCAGAGATAGATTTACTATTATTGAAAGGTAAAACTGGTTGTTTTCCTAACTGACATGAAGTACAATCAAAATTATCTTTGGACACAAACCCAATAGACATTTAGAAGCTAACTGTTGTACCCGAGAGGATGGGGCATGACTAAGACGAGAATGCCAAAGTGCGAGAGAAGGTAAGGAAGAAACTACAGCAGTTGCAGCAGCAACAGAGGCAGGAGCAACAGGTGGAAGATGAAGATTGTTTACGGGAAACATACCCCCGACCCTAGGACCGGTCCCAAGCTCTTGCCCCGTCCTCAGATCCTGCACAATACACCCAGAATAGTCAAAAATAAGGCAATATCCTAGTTCAGCTAATTTTCCCACAGAGCATAAATTATAGGATAGGTCATGTACATGGAAAACCCCAAGAACAGAGAGGGTAGAGGTCGAAATAAAACCTAGACTATTCCCATGAATGGTGGAACCATCAGCTATATGAATATTAAGGGGATGTGGTGCAGGGTCAAGTTTGGAGAATAAAAATGAGTGAGGTGTCATGTGATTGCAACATGCAGAGTCAAAAAGCCAAGTTTGAGACTTACCGGGCAAAACTGAGAGGGTAGTGGAAAGAGATGCATTACTAGCCATTTGAACAGCCTGAGTTATGATCTTCTGTAGTTCAATGGAGGAGAGGTTGATAGTGGATTCAGAAGACTGGGACTCTGTTGAACTAGAAGGCATCAACGAAGTAGGCTCAGTATTAGCAACAACAGCAGTAGATTTGTTGTGACGGTAACAAGAATCAATGGTGTGGCCATGACGCTTGCAATAATTGCAGAACCTTTTATTGCTCTGCCTGCGACGATTGTAAAAGCCAGAGGAATCACCTGATTGCTGAGGTTGTTCAATGGCAGGAGCAGGAGGAGTAATAGCCAAAACATTGAGCTTATTTTGGGCTTGAAGGGTTGCAAGTCGAGCTTCTTATCTAGTAATATATTAATATATATATATATATATATATATATATATATATATATCTGCTAATGTATATCTCTTTATTTCTGGCATATCTATATTTAGTTACTTTAGACATATCTGGTTGACTTGTAACTCCTATATAAAGGCACCATGTATATTCATTTATTCACATAATAGAATACAATCATTAAGTATTTCTAACATGGTATCAGAGCTTCTTCTCTAACCATGTGAGGATCATGTGGTTGTGACTATCTCATTCAATCATGCGACGAAGAAAGATAGCATCTTCTTCATTTGCTCCTTTATTAGGAATAATAATTGCACCAGTACAATAATGTCAGAGCATACGACCCTTAAGAAAACTACGCATAGCTTGAGACCATGACAAATAATTCTTAGTCCCCTCCAATATAGTATTGATAGGGCAAGAAACAAAATTATCCTTTTTATCCATTTGAAAACACAATATGCAAAAACAGACTGCAAAAACGAGATCTACGCAAAAAACTGGGTAGGGTGAACCTGTAATGCGAAAATCCGGTCAACGGACAGTCCGATCAGCGATCAACGGGCAGTTCGGTCAGCCGTCAACGGGCAGTTCGGTCACGGTCAGCTCTGTCAGCTCGGTCAACGGTCAGATCTGTTCGGTGACGTCAGTTGGAGGTGATGATGACGTCAGCCCTACGCAAGTACTTATGACGTCACGAGCAGAGCACGACGGCTTGGCGCGTCATATCCACGCACTTTGGCTGTTGGAGGCGTGTGAGGGCGCGTATGGAGTTTGATGACTGTGATACTTACACGGTTGTGTAGATCCGGTCGAGCCGATCACAATGGTATCTGCAGATAGTTCGTCAGGTTAAGATTAACGGCGGCGGCGGCGCGTGAACGACGTGCAGATTGGTTGTGCGACGCGTGAGGGAGCGTGCGGTGTCCAATGGTTTCGATACTTCCACGGTTGTGTAGATCCGGTAAAGATGGTCACAGTGGTATATGCAGAAAAAATTTCGAAACAATATGCACGACGACGACGATGATTGCAGTTGTTTGTATGGTGCGAAACTCCTTAACAATGGCCACTGTAATTCCTGAACCTAAGAACAACGACTGAAAGACGTCGGAGGTTAAACGGTGAATGATTGCAGCGGCTATTGTGACAGCGAAAACTATAAGGGTTGAATAACACCAAAAAGAAAACACTCCTAGAAAGACAAGTATAGTGGCTCTGATACCATGTTAGAAATACTTAATGATTGTATTCTATTATGTGAATAAATGAATATACATGGTGCCTTTATATATGAGTTACAAGTAAACTAGATATGTTTAAAGTAATTAAATATAGATATGCTAGAAATAAAGAGATATACATTAGCATATATATATTAATATATTACTAAATATACATTAACAATTAAAAAAGAAAAATAAATCCAAACAAAAATAGAAGTGGAAATTATTGAATTTTCATACTAAGAATTATACAACTAGTAAAAAAAAAACACCACAAACATACAAGGGGAAATACCTTATTTCAATTGAAAAAACAACCTCGAAAATCAGAAAAAATCCATTCCAGTACTCAGCATATCCTCCAAATTAAACCCATCAATACAGCCAAACCCATCAATCAATCCTTCAAAATGATCATTTCCATCTGATTTACCACTACAAGACTGAACCCCTGCTTTCAACTCCCTATCATCTTCCTCATCCTCTTCTATGACACTCACCAACTTACCCTTCTCATTATCCTCAACGATATCCGCTGGCATATGCCCTTCAAAGCAAGCTAGGTGCCCAAAAAGCTTATCTTTCCTCGAAAAGCTAGTTCCACACGAGCATTTCCACCTTATCTCCCCACAATACTTCAAATGACTCTTCAAATCTGTCACAACCGAAAAACTCTTCTTCTTACACCGATTACAGGAAAACATCTTAGGACAATGACTTCGTTTGAAGTGATTCTTCAAAGAGATAACTGATTTTAAAGATCTAAACTTCTTGTGCGCTTTGTTTCGGTTACATCCGACATAAGGACATGAAAATCGGATCTTCCTCTCATTCACCTCCGATCCAACAATCTTCACCGGCTTAGCTAAAGCCTCTAGAGTCTTGAACTGGTTTCCGTGAGCTCTCATGTGCATTCTCAAATTCGCATCTCGCTTGAAACCCTTACCACAAATTTCACAGAAATGGACGTACTCCGCTAGCAATTCTACAGAATCGAGCTCCATGATTTCACAGTCAAGGTCGTTGTCGTCGGTTTGTTCCTTCTTCACTTTTAGATTTGGATCCAGCGGATCGGCAGATTCGGGAAATGGTTTCGAGGTCTCACTCTCATAGACGGAAAGAATAGCCGTTCCGCTAACGGCGATTTGTTTGATGGCAGAGACAATCTCCGAGGATGCAATTTCGATTTGACTCTTGCTGATCGGAACGTTGTAATTGACCGATTCATATAGAAATTGATGTAGAGAACTCATTCTTGTTTGAACTTCCGATAAGTTTTGAAAAGAGATCTGAATATTCCAATCGGAAGCAGGTTCTCTTCCGACGATATCGGGGGGATATTCTTTCGGAAAATCACTATATTCTCCGAGAAACGGCATCGTTAGAGCAAACGCGTAATGACCTAAGGAAGGTGAAGTTGGAAACTTAATATTGACTGACTGACTGACTGACTGACTAGAAAGATGTAGAACTAAGAAAAATTAGAATGAATATGACAAACGCCGAACCTAGAGATTTTGACTAATCCCTTTTATCGGAAAAGAGATACATGAATTCTTAAAGTTGAGATCTCGTAATTATGTTAATTAATATGTTATTAATAATATAATTAAGTATTACTTTTATAATAAATGAATGAATATTTTTAATATTTTTCATCTGTGTAAAAATTGCATTATAAATTATTCTTATTTTTAAAGTGTGTTTTAAGTTATTTGATCTCATTATTTCTAAATGATTATTGTTTAGATATACGTGAGTTAAATAATATATATATATATATATATAAACGAGCATGATATGAATAAATAATTATGATAAATTATTCATACCATTAAGCTAATTATTCTTTTCAAATCTTATTCTAGTATCCAAAAACTTATCAGTCTCTTAGTTTCTCTTTTTGAATTTTAAGGTTTAGAGTTAGAGAGCAAAAGAAGTGATTAATAGGTGTTTAGATATTAAGATAAGATTTAAAAATAATAATTAATAAAATATCTTATAGTTTAAATTAAATAATATGGACAGTATAAATGATTTTACATAATTATTCGTTCATATATATATATATATATATATATATATATATATATATATATATATATATATATATATATATATATATATATATCTTAGACAAAACTTCTTTTGTTATTTTTTGTTTTCTGTATTTTTCAACAACCAAACAATACATTAATAAAAGAAATTTTTTACATAATTGATGTATATTTTATTAGATATAATTATATAAATATTTTTTTAAAATATAAAAAAATATATACTAAAAAGAAGGGATAGAAATAACATGCAACATAAAGAAATAGATCATGAAGATATGATTCATTTAATGATATAATAATAAAATTCATTTATATCTTATTTTAAATTAGGGTTCCAAACACATTATATAATTTGATTTTTTAAAAAATTGGATATTCAAGTGGGAGAACTAAAATAAGACCTAATTGTTAAAAAACCGATGACTATGAACAAAGGTAAATATCCAATAGGAAAACAAAGCGTGAAATATGAGGCAATGGAGAAAAGAACGGCAGAGTTGAATTGTTTTTTTGGAGAAAAATTAAAATTTTTATTGTTGACAAAGTTGTCCCATATACGAGTTTCACGTGTTTAAATATTAGTTACATTGAAATAATTAATTCAAATTAATTTTAGTGTGAGGAGCCACATATAAATTATATTATTATTTTTCTCTTTATTAAATATTTTATATATATTTTTAAAATTTGATTGTAATAATTTTAAATTTTATTGAATTAAAAAGACAAAAAGTGGTAGAGTATTATATTATATTTATTAATGTGATTTATTATATTATTGATTCATTGTATGTATACTGACTTTTGAATTGGGATGTACAGAGATATATGTTTTGTAATTGATATTATTTTTTATTTATATTTTAATTTTTTTTTAATTTAGTAATCATATTTTGTAATGATTTTAAAATTTATAATAAAAACATTTTATTTGAGATTTTTCTTTTCTTCACTTGAGCCCTCACGTACGTCCTCTTTTTATTTTACTTTCTCATTTTGATTTTTCTATTTTTTTTATATACCTTTGCGAAGTCTTCTTTTTATTCTTTTTGCTTCATTATTTTGAATTTTTTTGTAAATATGGTGATCAAGGATTAGCTTGTATCTGTGAAATGGTAATATAAACTGATCTGGGATCGGTTTCTTCTTCTATGTCTACATAAGATTATGAATATGGTATATTGTCAAATTTTATTTTATTTTCGTCATGCAGGCATGCGTAATTGAAGAGATTGTAAATGAATCCATTGATACAGCATTAGATTCATGAGACATAGAAGAAGAAACTGAAAAAGAGAAGGAGCAGTTTGAGATTGAGCATGGCCTAATAACAGAGGTGAAAAACGCAGGAAGGTTAGCCTCTGATTTTTTTTGGACAGTGAACACATGAAATTAATGATAAAATTACTTCTTCTTTAGAAGTCATGTGAGGAGCATACGAGAAAAATCTCAAATATAACATGTTTATTGTTCAGTTTTATAAAATTTTAAATTATTTATAAAATTTTAAATTATTTATAAAATATGGATATTAAATTAAACCTCTTTCAAAACATGAATGGAAGAGAAATCAGTTACATGATCAAATCCTTTGAATTGCTCTAGTAAACATCTCAACTTTTTATCCCATACATTATCTCTTGCCAAGCTCAAGGAAAGTGTTTTTTTAATTCTAAAAGAAATCAATGGCTAAACAACTTTTAAAAAATATTTCTTGAGGTTTTTGTAAAAAGAAAAAAAAAATTCTTAAAGGGAGAGGATGGAGGAATTAATTAGGCTTAAATGTGTTTTATATCCCTAAAATTTTTGGGACGGTCATAAAATTATCTTTAATGTTTGGGTTGTTGCAAAAATGCATTCAACCTTAAATTTTGTGTTACATAATTATCTCTTTAGACATTTTTCATTAACATAGTTATATTTTTGGCAATACATATGCATAACATACGTGGACTATTTTTAAAGGATAAAATTGAAAAAATATGAGCTTTATGAAAAAATATGAGTTTTATGAAAAAAATTATTTCTAGTTAATTTATTAATGTAAGGGTCTTATAAACCCAATTTTCACCATATGATGATCTAAGTTTGTACCCCAATTATGATTTCAATTTAATTATATTATTTAATTTAATTTTTATGTTATAAATTGTTTGGCAAACAATTGATCTATAGAAGCAATTAAATAGATTTGAGAGAATTATTTAATTGTTTGTCTTGATTAAAAAACATGTATAGTTTCTAGGTAGAGATTTATAATTCTTATATATATGATCTATAATTGATGAACTTAAAGAGTAGTATGAAATTTAATTGACATGAGAATGTGATTAGGTTAATTACAATATGATGTGTAGTTTACTTGAGAGAGTAATACATGCTAAATTAGATTCAATTGATCATGTAATTGATTAATAATTATATTGAAAGGATTTTAGTGATTCACATGTTGAGAAAAATTGGGGATTGAGTATTCTTAGATATATTCTCTTATATCTTTTTAGTTGTCAAATTTGATTTAATTAATTATTTTTATTTATTTTTAGTTATTTTAATTTTGCTTCCTTAAAATATAAAAACACAAAAAAATTGATTTTTATTTTTTGTTTTAAAAATTAGTTTCTATTAACATAATCTTCACGAAAATGATATTTTTTTATCATTATATTACTAGTTGTGATACATATACTTATATATTCATTAAACATAATTCATATCTAATCAAATTTTTGGCATGCTAAGAATTATAAATATTAGAAATTAATTTTTTATTTTATTATAATTTAGTTATTTTCTTAATTTATTTTTCTTTATTTTAATTTTAGTTTTAATTTATTTAGATTTTTTGGTTATTTATTTTTCTTTATTCATTTGTCATAATTTTAATTAATTAATTAATTAATTTTTAATTTAGACATCTCATTTAGTGTTATTAGAAACATTTGAGTCTATTACATGGGTAGAGTACATAAGGGAGAATTTTTTCCTTTTAACCCCAAAATTGAGTGTACTTTGATATCAATAAAAAAACAACAAGTTATCACCTAAGTGGAAGAAATGGATAATCCATTAGAAATAAAGAGCTAAATTTGATTAACCAGATTGTTTTATTAGATGATAGGAATTGCGCTATGATCGAATATGCAAGACTTATGTTGGAAGGGTTGAATTCAACTATTATAAGATCAACATTTATGCTAATCAGTTTGAACTAAAACCAGTGATATTTCAAATACAAAAACAGTTGGACAATTCAACAAATTATCAAGAGAGGATCATAATCTTCATCTTAGATTATTTATTGAATTTGGAGATTCATTTAAATTAAGTAATGTGACCAAAGAGGCGTTTAGGCTTAGATTGTTTCATTACTCTTTGTGAGACCGTGCTTAAGTTTGGTTACAACTTGGAATGATTTGGAGGAGAAATTATTGATGAAATATTTTCCACCAACAAAGAATGCCAAGCTTAGGAATGAAATTACCTCGTACCAACAATATGAAGGAGAATATTTATACGAAGTATGGAAAAGATTGAAAGAATTACTAAGGACCTGTCTTCACCATGGTATCCCTCATTGGATCTAAATGGAGACTTTCTACGATGGTCCCAATGCTCAAACAAAAACCATTATTGATGCATTTGCTAATGGAGCTATGCTAGCAAATTCTTACAATCAAGCTTATGATTTTCTTGAAAAAATGGCTAGAAATAATTATCAATGGTCAATGGATAGAATGGAAGCCATAAGAATAGTCGGAATGCATGAGGTAAATGATATCACGACACTTTCAACCAAGTGTCATATTTGGTGAATCTTTTGAAGGCTTAAAAGTTGCTAGTGACTATAAACTAGGTCTAAGATTAAAAGGTATCTTGTTTTGTATGGGAGCCCATTTGTTTGATAATTGTCCAAATAATCATGAATCTGCATTGTCTATAGGTAATGTGAGTCGAAACAATAATCCATACTTGAACACATATAACCTAGGATAGAGACAACATCCAAATATATGGATGTCTTCAAGAAGCTACTCATAAATATATAATTTATAGATGTACTTGAATAAATGTCTTCTTATGCTAAATTTCTGAAGGACATCCCATCTACGAAAATGAGGCTTAGAGACAATGAAACAATAACCTTGACTGAAGGTTTTAGTTCCATCCTTACTAAAACATACACTAGAAACTGAAAGATCTAGGTAGTTTTGACATCCCTTGCACTATTGGGAATGTCCAATTTGAGAAAGCATTGTGTGACTTAGGTTCCAACATTAACCTTATACCATTATTGATTTTCAAAAGATTGAGATTTGGCTAAGCCAAACCCACTTGAGTAACATTACAAATGATAGATAAATCAATTAAGAGACACCGAGGTATGGTAGAAGATACGCTAGTAAAAGTAGACAAGTTCATCTTTCTGGTGGATTTCATTGTGCTAAACATGGAAGAGGACCGTAACATTCCTATCATACTTGGTCGTCCATTCTTAACAATTGAAAAAACACTCATTGATGTACAAAAAGGTGAGCTTACAATGAGAGTGCAAGATGAACAAGTAATGTTTAAAGTTTTTGAAGCATGTAAACCCCTTTAATATTGATAATGCTAATGAATGCTTTAAGATAAATGTTACTGATTATGAGGATAACTTAAAATAGTTTATTGAGTTGCCCAAACTTAAGAATGTTACATATGATGCTATGAACAAGGACATAAACTCACCAGAAAACAACTCAATTTGTTTTAATTTTGAAAGTATGGAATAAAAGGTTGATATTGCGAACTACATGAACATTTTGGAGGACATGCCTCTCATGTGTGTATTGATGAATGAAATTGAGGATAATACCGATTTCATAAATACTTATCCATTTTAAATTTTATTAATTCTCACAAGTGTACGAATCATTTATAGAAATGATAAGTATACTTTAATTTCGATTTAAGGAAGTAATATTGTGTGGTTTTTAAATATTATTCAAATTTTAAAAACAAAATTAAACCTAAACATTCTGTCAAAATGATTTGGTTTTTGAAAAAAACTAATCTAATGCATAAAGATAAAGATAAAGATAGTCTTGGATTCAAAAAATATTCATGCAATTTAATACATTCATAAATAATGGATATAATAATTTAGTAAGTATATTTGCTCATATTATTTAGGTTATTAAATATATAAATTAATATTTATTGATTTTCTCTTTTTGGTATAAAAGTGTCCTTAAGTAGGGCCAAAATTCTTTTGTTTAATGTTAATTAACTAATATCCTTAAGCGGGACCTATTAATTAATATCTTTTCTTCACACCAATTTTTCAATGAGAGACCTTCTTCTTTAAGTTATTATTATACTTATTGCTAATTTAATATTTAAATATAAATAGTATTCTAATCATACCAAATAGACTAAAACTAAAAAAAATATTAATAATTATTACTATTACTAATATAATTTTTTTAAAAATTAGTTAGTAATAAAAACGACTATAATTATAAATTAAAAAGAATAAGGATAATGGGTTACCTCCCTTCCTGGACTACATTTATCATCTTTAACAAGATGTTGCTTAAGGGACTTCACTTTTTTAATAAACTCAATGCCCTCGTGTCATTGAGTTTAGTTGTTGTTTTGACCAGGCAATTGTGCTTTCCCCTTGCTTCTGCAAGTATTTAGGTAGTTTCTTAACTTGTACCTCTATCTTTTTGATGAAATCCTCCATTAATTCGAACCTTTGATTAGTTCTAGATTAGTTGTCTCTAATAACTTGAATGAAAGTATTCAATTTATCTTGAAGAGTTAATTTGTTGGGAGGATTTCAAGGCATTTTTTAGTGGTACTGTTGGGTATGTTGATTGGAACTCTGGGACAATAGAGGAATGTTTTGCCTCTAAGAAAATTAGGATGATTTTCTCCACCTTGGACTGTTAGTGTTTGCATTAGGGTCATACCGAGGTCTTGGTTAACAGTCCTCCATTACATTGACCTACTTAGATCTAACAAATACTTCTCATTGGTAGAAAAATGTATCAACATCATGGTCAAAAGTACTACACAATCCACATTGTTCTTTTTTAGAGGTGGCATGTGTAGTAAGAAGTGTAACTTTCTTGTTCAGTTGTGTAAGTTGCTTAGATACTTCTGTACCATAGTCTATTTCATGGACTCTATCCCTTCTCATTCGTGAGCTTTTTTGTTGGAAATTAACAACTAACATCTCAAAGGGATTATAAGTATTTGAGATAGTCTTTTCTCCCATAGCTCCTTCCTAGCATTGTCGATGATGAACTAACATTGTTGCATTAATTCATCATGGAAAATTTGATTATGTAGCTATAGACGGTAGCTATGATTAGGGCACTTTGTGAGGAATAATTTGAATATATCTCAAGCTTCATGGAAAGGTTCTTCCTCTATTTGAGAGAAAAGGCCATCTTTGTTCTTAGTTCTAATGTTTTCTAATGTGAATATATTTTTTTCCTAAATTTGTTATATACATGTCTCAGGTCATAATGGGAACTTAAGGAGAGTGACATTAGTTAAGTCTTGATCCTATCCTTAAGGGGGTAACGGAAACACCACATTTTCACTTAGTCCTCGATGAGTGCACCAAGAGAGAAATATTGAACTGTTGAATAAAAGTCCCTAATGATAGATAGAGAATCTTCATTAGGTAGTTTATGAAAAGAAGGTAACAGAGAAAAATGAATGTTTTTCAATTCATTATTCCTTGCAGCCTTACCTAGTGTAATTGAGACAATAGTAGTGTCAATAATTGGCTTTGCTTACTTCTTCGTGGTAGTCTCCCTCTATTGGGATTTCCCCCATATTTATAAGTTCAAGGGGATGTTCTAGGTCTAGTTGAAAGTTTTGAACAACTAAAGGCTACTGTATCTCAATATTCAACTTTCTTAATAGTTTCTTAGGTATGTTAACGTTATCTATGTAAGGTGTATGAGGATACCCTAAGGATTTCCTACCTAACATAGATTATGAAAACATAAATTAAAATCATCTATCAATTAGAAAAAAATAAAAAGATAAAATAAATGTACAATGTATAACACAAACAGTTTATAATACAAATTGTTTGGTATTATTCAGGTATCAAGTACACGATCCTAGTGAATTGAGGTACCTCGCTCATATGGTGAAGGTAGCATTCTGTCACGCCCCGCTCAGAATGTCCCTAAAAATCCAAAATAAATGGTGGTTGCCTAAAGGATCTAGACTATTCTACATGGAGAGTTCTAGAGTTTCCTAGAGAAGTCTAGAAAGGGCTAGAGTTGGACAGACTCAACTCAAGCTTGAAGACCCTAGAATGTTCTAGAGCACGCTGGAGGGTGCTAGAATGGGCTGGAATGTTCTAGAACGTGCTGGATGGTTCAGGAAGGATGTAGAAGCCGCTGGAAGCTTACGGAACATCCCGGAACGTGCATGAAGGAGCTAGACAAACCTATAAGACTCTAGAGTTGGCTAGAAGATCCTAGAACTTTGTGGCACATTGTATATAAACCTAGAACACTCTTGTATATTCTAGGCTTAGAATTATCTAGAAAGTGGTGGCATATTCTTAAGCTTAGAAGCCACACTATAGATAGACCAATTGGTCTTCATTTATATTCATCTTGGGAAATCTTGGGAAATCTTGGGAAATTGTAAGATAAACTCTCTCTAGAGCAATACAAAGCATTCTTTGCAAACTCTTTCTAGTCTCTTTGGAGTTTCATTCGGATTCAAAGGCAGGTTTAGTGCAACGGACGGTGCTAAGTGCCGCACGATCTCTACTTGAAAAATAAGGTCGTGACAGTTGGTATCAGAGCAGGTTAAAGTATCTCTATCTTTGGCAAAAATGAAGAACACTGCCCCAGCTACACCAAGCATGGATGTTCCACCAATGGAACGTGGCCGTGAGGAAGTTCGGAAAGTCCCAAAGGAATCTCGAGCCAAGTCAAAAGACATGCTTTCTAGCTTGGAAGCACGAGTTGGGAGTGCACAGGATAGCTTAGGGGAGCTGTTCGATCGGGTGGACAACTTGGAGGAACGTTGCAATGGCTTGGAGGCCGAGGATGTGGAAATCCATGCAGCGGTTAAGATGTCCCTCAACGAGCTAGATGGTGGATTAAGGCAAGAGATTGATGGGTTAAAGTTGGAACTTTCCAAGGTAAGAGATCTTGTCCAAAGAGAACTTGCTAATGTGTTGCTTAGAATGAAGGATATGGGTGGTGATCTAGCTCTATGTAAGCGGGCTATGGCCGTGGGAACTAGCGCAACCACCGTTATTGAGGCTAAGAGGGTGGACGTTCCCAAGCCTAAGACCTTCAATGGTGTTAGGAATGCTAGGGAAGTTGAGAACTTCCTATGGGGGCTAGAACAATACTTTGAGGCTACTGGCATAACGGACCATGCCAGCAAGATCCGAACTGCTGCCATGTATTTGTCCGACACTGCTATGTTGTGGTGGATACGGAGACATGTAGATGTGCAACGAGGGGTTTGCACGATTGAAACCTTTGAAGATTTCAAAAGGGAGTTCAAAATGCAGTTCTTCCCCGTAAATGCTGAAGAGGAGGCAAGATGTCGATTGCGACGGTTAAAGCAAACGGGTACTATAAAGGACTACGTGAAGGAGTTCACAACCCTACTGCTGGAAGTTCCTGACACATCAGACAAGGATGCCCTATTCTTGTTCATGGATGGTCTCCAATTGTGGGCTAACCTTGAGCTCAAGTGACGTGGTGTCCAAGACTTTTCTTCGGCCATTGCGACTGCGGAAAGCTTTATTGATTACTCTACAAACAAAGAGAGCTCCAAAGCCACAGATAAGAAGTTTGTTGGAGGAAAGAGTGGGGGAAGCCACGGTAAAAGTCAGGGACCTAAGAATCCTAAAGATAACTCCTCATTCAAGACACGGGATAAGGGGAAGGAAAGGGAGGATCGTGGTGCCTCAAAGCCCCGTGTAACGTGCTTCATTTGCGACGGACTGCATTGGGCACGAGAATGTCCGAAAAGGAAGGCCTTGAGTGCCTTAGTTGCTTCCACTCATGACCAGGATGGAGGCGAGTCGGACGCAGGTGCAAAGATGGGTTCTTTGTGCCTACTTGGTGCAATGCAGAGCGCCCCAAAGACCCCTAAAGGTTTGATGTACGTGGATGCCACCATCAATGGGAAGGTCGCCAAAGCATTGGTTGACACAGGTGCATCTCACAACTTTGTTTCAGTGGAAGAAGCAAAGAGACTTAGCCTGAAGGTCGTCAATGGAGGGGGTTCTCTCAAAGCAGTTAACTCAGCAGCACTGCCATTACATAGAGTCGCTCGAGGAGTTAAGGTTAGTCTTGGTGCTTGGACTGGCCAAGTGGACTTATCAGTGGCGCCTATAGATGACTACTCGATGGTATTCGACATGGAGTTCTTGGACCAGGTTAAAGCTTTCTTGGTGCCATACTCAAACTCTATGTGCATCATGGATGGTTCGAAGGCTTGCGTGGTACCGACGGACATGACCACTAAACGCACAACCCAAGCTCTCTCGGCACTTCAAATCAAAAGAGGATTGAAGAGGGACGAAGAGAGTTACCTGATCATCTCAAAGGAGTACAACGAGGAGGAGTCTCCAAAGCCAAGCTTGTCGACAGAAGGGCAAGTTGTCTCAGATAAGTCCCATGAGATGATGGTTGAGGCGTCACCAAAGTCAAGCTTGCCAACGGAAGTGCAAGCTACCCTAGATAACTCCCATGAGGTGATGGTTGAGGCATCACCAAAGTCAAGCTTTCCAAAGGAAGTGCAAGCTACCCTAGATAAGTCCCATGGGGTGATGCATGAGGCCTCGCCCAAATGGTTGCCTCCAAGGAGGGAGGTGAACCATGAAGTCGAGTTGGAGCTCGACACAAGACCACCAACAATGAGCCCTGATCAGGTGGAAAAATCAGAGGCGCGCAACGGAAGCATAGTGGCTGACCCACCAAGTGGAAAGACGGAGCTAGCAGCTTTAAGTAGGCCAAGTAGCCCTTTATTGGAGAGGATCAAAGAAGGGTTAGAGCATGATACCCTTGCTCAAAACCTCCTTGCCTTCATCAAGGAAGGAAAGACAAGGCGATTTTGGCTGAGTGACGGACTACTCTATGCCAAGCAGAATTGCATCTTTGTACCAAAGTGGGGGAACTTAAGGAAGGAGCTAATCAAGGAGTTCCATGATTCGCTCTGGGTTGGACACCCAGGAATGAGGCACACCCTTGCTTTGATCAAATCCATCTACTATTGGCCTCAACTTCGGGACGATGTCGAAGTTTATGTAAGAACTTGTCTTGTGTGCCAACAAGACAAGATAGAGCAGCATACACTCGGAGGTCTGCTAGAACCGTTGCCGATTCCAGAGAGACCATGGGAAAGTGTCTCTATGGATTTCATCACTTGCTTGCCAAAATCAGAGGGCTTTGGCAGCATTATTGTGGTGATTGATCGCTTCAGCAATTATGTAACATTCATACTTGCCTCAATGGACTGCACGACAGATGAGACGACATGTTTGTTCCTCAAGAATGTTGTGAAGCATTGGGGAATCCCGTCTAATATCGTGAGTGACCGAGACCCACGGTTCAAGCTATTGGGATCAGACTTGAATTTCTCTACCAGTTTTCATCCCCAAAGCGACGGGCAAACAGAGCGTGCCAATGCGTTGCTGGAGTTGTACCTTAGGCACTTTGTGAGTGCCAATCAACGGGATTGGGCGAAGCTGTTGGATGTAGCCCAATTTTCATATAATCTACTGAGAAGTGAGTCCACCGCAAAGAGTCCCTTCGAGATCGTCATGGGGCAACAACCCATGACTCCCCATGCCTTGGCCACGAGTTATGAAGGGAAGAGCCCTGCTGCCTTCAAGTTTGCCAAGGCCTGGCATGAACAAGCGGAGTTGGCCCGAGCCTATTTGAACAAGGTGTCTAAGAAGATGAAGAAATGGGCTGACAAGAAGAGGATGATGGTGGAATTTCAGGAAGGAGATATGGTCTTGGTTAAACTATTGCCCCATCAATTCAAGTCCTTGCGGAAGGTTCATAAGGGGTTGGTGCGGAAATATGAGGGACCATTTCCTGTCCTCAAGAAAGTTGGTAAGGTGTCATACAAAATGCAACTCCTTCCAAAGCTTAATATCTATCCAGTCTTTCATATAAGTATGCTAAAACCCTTTCATGAAGACAAGTAAGACATGAGTAGGGGAGAATCCAAGAGGGCGCCTACCGCAGTAGTAACCTCCTTTGACAGGGAAGTGGACTCAATTTTGGCGGACCGCTTGATCCGACGAAGGGGCGTACCAAGTTATAAGGAATACTTGGTCAAATGGAAGAACGCCTCGGATGAAGAAACAAGTTGGGAACCTGAGGATTCATTGTGGAAATTCAAAGATGCCATAGAGAGGTTTCAGCTTAAAGGCGCGACGAGGGCGTCGCGAACTTGAGTGGGGGAGGGTGTCACGTCCCGCTCAGAATGTCCCTAAAAATCCAAAATAAATGGTGGTTGCCTAAAGGATCTAGAATATTCTACATGGAGAGTTCTAGAGTTTCCTAGAGAAGTCTAGAAAGGGCTAGAGTTGGACGGACTCAACTCAAGCTTGAAGACCCTAGAATGTTCTAGAGCACGCTAGAGGGTGCTAGAATGGGTTGGAATGTTCTAGAACGTGCCGGATGGTTCGTGAAGGATGTAGAAGCCGCTGGAAGCTTACGGAACATCCCGGAACGTGCATGAAGGAGCTAGACAAACCTAGAAGACTCTAGAGTTGGCTAGAAGGTCCTAGAACTTTGTGGCACATTGTACATAAACCTAGAACACTCTTGTATATTCTAGGCTTAGAATTATCTAGAAAATGGTGGCATATTCTTAAGCTTAGAAGCCACACTATAAATAGACCAATTGGTCTTCATTTATATTCATCTTGGGAAATCTTGGGAAATTGTAAGATAAACTCTCTCTATAGCAATACAAAGCATTCTTTGCAAACTCTTTCTAGTCTCTTTCGAGTTTCATTCGGATTCAAAGGCAGGCTTAGTGCAACGGATGGTGCTAAGTGCCGCACGATCTCTACTTGAAAAATAAGGTCGTGACAATTCACATAGCAACTCGTATATATCCATCCGATCCTTGTAAGCGATCGGTCAAGACTTGAGGGCTAAGACTTGAGGATTAAGGCCTAAGGATCAATACCTAAGGGCTAAGACTTGGCCCAAGTTAAAGGCATGGTACACCACCTTAATGACCTAGGTCACCTTTGCATACAAGAACTTAGGCAGCAGGTATATGATGACGTGAGGACATACAATATGTATATGGAGACCTGAGGACAGACAATATGTATATGATGACTTGAGGATAGACAACATATATATGGAGACTTAAGGATAAACATAACATATATGGAAACTTGAGGACATAAAACACGTATACAATGACCTAAAGATAGATAGCACATATATGGTGACCTAAGGACAAAGAACACGTATATGGAGACTTTAGAGCAATAACTTGATTTTATGTAAAACTACTTTATATGTACATTAGGATCTCGTATGAGAGCTCCAACCTATTTAACCTCGACACTTGTGTTATAGGTGCTATATATACCTTCTTAATGAGAAGAATAAAAGACCATCCCCTCGTTATTAACATTTCATAATTCTTTCTTGAATCATTAGAATCCTATAGCGTGAAAATTCTCCAAACAATTAGAGCCCACCGTAGGGCCTTAAATTTTCTCAATTCGTATGAGAGAAGTTGAGACCTTTATTTCTTTAACTAGGAGAATTACTTCGTTTTATAGGAAAATCACTCAATGTCAACCACTATTTTAATTCAAAGTAACGAAGTATCATCCCAGCCATATAAATAATATGGCCAGCCTTCATGCACACTCTATTTATGCACACAATGAGTTAAGATGTGGAGCTACGGGGGTTAGGCAGTTGCGATATGTTATTATGACATCATATAAAGAAGAATTGTATGTAATAATCAGCCCATGCATTATATAAAATCACCTCTTGGTGCGCATAAGCTTCTCTTAACTTGTTTGAAACCCAGTCCTCAAAATTATGGTGATATAGCGACCATCAGAGGTCTCTAGATGAAAGGTCTTATTTGATGTAGTGCTAGACGTGACAACTTCAATTAGTATGATCAATGGTTTAAATGAGTTATCTGGTGTCTATAAAAGAAGCCTACCTAACATCAGGCTAACACCAAGCAAGTGGCTTACCATTTTGTATGGACACTGAGAGCAAAAGATCTAGAAATCAACCATATAGGAATGACCTTTACTATGACTTTGAATGATTGCTCAAGCTAATATATAAATAATAGAATCACCAACCTAGTACTTATTAACTCTAGAAGTGCATTAACTCATAACAGTAGTGTAGTTACAACATTGTTGGTGTAAACCCAAAATGATGGACATATTGGAAAAGTGTATATAAGTATAATAGCGACTCCACCAAACTATATCATATATAAGTGCGTACACGAATCACTAAGAATGGGGTCTATCGAGAAGTTAACTAGCATATCAAGCAATGTTGTCTGAACTATACCTTCAAACTATTTTCGAAAGTCAACACCATTCTTATAGGATGAATCATAGATTATCGTCGGGCCTCTGGGGAACTCGTGGGTTTGATTTGTGATAACAAGGAATGAACTATGTCAATGAACAGGTAGTTGCTAAGCTTGAACTGGAAGATTAGTAGGCTAGGTTGTTACTGATGGGGTAAGCTATAGTTTTGAATTCAAAAGAAGAAATGAGTAAAAAAGGATCATAAAAGATAAGCTTCTTGAAATGCTCAATCCCGTTAGCCAGATCATGTTTCTCTAACCATTAGTAACTAAATTAAAGCATCATAAAATGGATTTGAAACCCAAACCAACCTCTACGTCCACATAAATTTTACCCACTTCAACAAAAATATTGCATCCTTAAATTGTATGATTAGCAAGCCCATGTGGATATGGGCCTGCCTACACTAGAGGGGATAGATAGAGTATTTGTAATTGTGGATATAAGCCTAACTTAACTGGGTCTAACAAGGACCAAAGAGAAATGGCTCACAGAATGATCAGGAAATATATGGTCCGTTAATTATACTAGAAGAGAATGAGGAACGAGTTGGGGTACCTGGTGCTTACCTAGACTGAATGGTGAGATTTGAAACTACGAGGGCCTGATGATGCATGTGTTGCTATGGTAAGACTACAAGACGACTTGTGGTTGATACATACTAAGAAAATTACGTGCTAGACTTGGCGCAAACTAATGAATAGAGTGTCGATTCCTTCTTCTGTATATGCTTGATGCCATCATCTTTAAAGTTCATTCAAGGTCAATTCCTTCTCATCTGTACCCAAAATCATGAGAGGTTTTTTCCATAAGATTTATATGTGTGATGGAATTGGAGGATACTTGATTAGATCCAACTTTTTCAATGGTAGATCCAAACCACTCAGTTGCACACATCTTCAAGACATCAAGAAATAATCTCTTCATAAGACCCTTATGAACTTGGAGTCAAATGGTGGGTTTGCTTCCAATCTGAAACTGAATCCAAACCATCATTTAATGAGTTAAGTGAATGAACTACAATGGTGAAGAATAGATTGCACTGGGTCAATTTTTATAGATGAATGGATTACCTTGGTGATTCTTAGAATGATTTGTGATGGTATTTTTGGAATGATTTCTATCACCATCTAGCATAACTGAGATTGTCTCACTCTAAAGTGAAGCAACCTGGGTTTTGATTGATGGGATCTAACAAACTACATTCAGATGGAAAGGTGTACTGGGTCATGGGTGAACCCAAAAGGATATAGGCTATGTGAGACAATCTATACATCACATTTTTGATCAACAGTTGTGACCCTAATTACGACATGTTATTGTAACATCATAAATCATGTTCGTTGGAATGGATAGAAAGGGTCAGAAGATAGAGAGACGGGTTTGGTTCAATTAGAGCTATTATGAACTAGACTTAGCTCGATCGACACTATCACAAATTGGTGAGAAACAGATTGGGTTGGCACTATTGGAACTGCCATGATCTAAAGAGAAATGGACTAGAGTTGATGTACTAGAGTTGTCACACATAGAGAGAAAAAGGTTGAACTTAGTGTGACCTAAAAAGGAACAGACTAAATCTGGCTTAACTTGACTTGGGAATTTAGCTCCTAAATATGCACACAATGGATAGATCACAAAAAAAGTTGATGTATATTAATTATGTGATTTTGGTAGAACTTGTTAGTAGGTGTAAATCCCTAAACCTGAACATGCCTAAGATAGGAAAGCCACTGAAGAAATTCACTTGAAGAAGAACTAGTTGGAGCTAAAATAGACTATGCATAAGACGATTAAGAGTTTTGAAGTGAAGAACGGATTGGGCCTAGGTTAACTCCAGTTTGAACACATAAGAAGCCAAGTATCATTTGTAGAAAATACATAATTTTTCTAATAAAGGCTTGAAGTTATATCAGGCCATGGTCTATATCTGGTTGAGATATTGATTTGGAATACATTTACTTGAAGTTTTGCGGTTCCAATTTTAATTTAAATAAGTAAACGAGCTAGATCGAGCCAAGGTTTGGTGCTAGAAATGGTTGAGTAGGGTTGCAATATTCTTAAGCTCATTTTTCATCATCGAATACTTTTGAGTACCCATGTCTTCACTTCATAACCTTAAGTTATCAATTCCTTATACCTTCCTTACCATACCACCAATGATTCTGATATTTCCATGGCCTATAGGTCAATTCTGATTGGATGAAGATAACATTCTCATTTAACACCCTATAAATAACAACTTGGTGTTTGGAGAAGTTGGAGGGTTTACCCCCTTGAGACTCAAATTCATAATTGGAATATACTCTTAACGACCTGGTAACCTCGCAACTAGGGGAGTTGGTGTCAGACAAAGCACTAATGAAGAGGTCACTATCCATTAAAGAGCCCACTAAATCATACTTACTATTCATAGTAGCCTAACTATACAAGGAACATGCAACAAAGTATTATTCCCTTGACTTTTCAAAATCAAGGGAATATAGGAGTTAATGTTTCTTATTATTCATGTAGCAGGTACACAACCCTAGTGCCCTAAGGTATTTTGCTCATATGGTGGAGATATAAATCGTATAGTAGCTCATATATAGCAACCTAATCCTTGGAAGCAATCAGTCAAGACATGAGAATCAAGACCTAAGGGGCAAGACTTAAGGATCAAGACTTAAGGGCCAAGACTTGGCCTAAGTAAATGGCATGGTATACTACCCTAATGACCTGGGTCACCTTTGTATACAAGACCTCAGGCAACACGTGTATGAAGACCTGAGGATAGACAACACGTATATGAAGACTTGAGAATAGACAATACGTATACGATGACTTGAGGAAAAATAGCATGTATACAACGACCTGAGGACAGACAAGACATATATGGTTACCTGAGGACATACAACACATACATGGTTACCTGAGGACATACAACACATACATGATGACTTAAGGACATCGACCTAATTTTATGTAAAACTATTTGTCTAATAGGTGCTATATATACCTTTTTAGTAACGAGAATAAATGACCCCCTCATTATTAACATTTCATACTTCTTTCTAGAATCACTAGAATCCTATATCGTGAAAATTCTCTAAACACAGACAATATATGATACAAATGATTTACTATACGATAAATTTATACATGTAATTTTTGATACAAAGAATTTTTGATACATAAGATTTTATGATACAATAATTATAATAAGTTAATAAGGTATATGATAAATTTTAGTACATAGAAATACTTAAACAAAATATTTAACAAAAAAAAAGTAAAAATTCAAATAAAGAAAAATATAAAAAGAATTGAGTTAAAATAAATAAAAAGAAAAAAAGGCTTTTTTTAAAAAAACTAATAAATGAATTATTAATTTTTATGATTTTCAAAATAAATTTGAATTTTCTAAAGAAAAAAAATAAAAATCATGAATATTTACAACACAAAAAGTTTTTAAGATTTTTGATAATAAAACTTTAAAAATGTTATTCCTTCTTGAGAATAGTGCTAAAAACTTTATGCACAAATTTTGTATTTGATAAATAGCTCGTAAGTACACAAATTACTTTGTAAAATGTAATAAGTATGCTTCCAATGTCGATCTAAAATGAAATTACATAGTTTTTATATAATTCAACAAAATTCTTAAAAATTGAAAAAAATAAACGTAAACATCTTGTTACAATTGTTTGGATTTTTAAAATTCAAATATATTGACATAAAATTAAAGATAAAATCGATTCAACAAATATTTTTCAAATAAACATTTAACCAATTAATGAAGAATTTATGACATATATTAGTTAATTAACTATTCTTACTTAACATTAATTAAGTTATTAAAGATATAAACTATTATTATTGATTTTTCTTTTTTGTATGAAAATATCTTAAGGTGCGGATCAGATTCTTTGTTAATAAAAATCAGTTAATACCCTTGGGTGGAGTTTATCAATTGATTAATATTAAATTATGGTTTCTCTAAAGAAATAGAAAACCATCTAAATTACCTATTTAGCATAATACATAATTTAGATTCTTTTGGTAGGTGTCAAAGTAAGATTTATGATTGATGTATTTGAATACTAACTTTCAAATTTTAGATTAAGAAAAAATATATTCTGAATATATTTTTCAACAATAAATCTTATAAAAATCTTTGAAATAGAATATAAATTCTAAATTGAATCTAGATAATTAAATTCTAAATCTGCCTTTTATATTGAAATCTATTACGAAAAATATATCGTTAATATATATTTTTATAATAAATTTTGTAGAAATCTTGAATGAAGAAATAAATATCAATTTATTTTACAAAATATTTACCTAAATTAATATTTTATAAGTATAACAACATAACTAATATCCCATAGTAATTTTTTGACACACATGCTTAAATTCAATAAATGATTAGTAAATTAAATATAGTATTAAAATAATACATAAAATTAATTCTAAAAATAAAAGAATACATTTAAAACTTATACATCAAAAGTATTCTTCAAATTACCGAATTTTAGTATTTATCTGTATATGAAAAACTTCGAAACATATATGCCTATACTACTTATTGAATTGAAAACTACTACATAAAATTGAGAAATTTAAACCTAACAACTATCACAAAATTCTTAGAGAGAATTTGTTGTAAAACTCAGAATTGTTTGTGAGCTGGTATACCTAAAATTGTAGAAGGGGTTTTATAATTGAAAAAACGCTGAGAAAATGATTGGAAAATAGATTATAAGGTCGCACGCTGCATCACACTTTCATCACCACCTTAATATGCTTTGATTCTTGATGCATTCAATTACAATTTGATAATCTCGCACTGTGGTATACATTTGTCATTGTCACCACTCACATTAAACTACATTTCTTTAACTTCTTTTTGTATCACGCTCTTACAAGCTTGGTTGGTTTCTATGTAAGGCTGACATATGTTTTCTTATTCTTCGTAGTTGCAAATGAGTGATTTCAGGTTCAACTCTTTAGGTCTTTTATCATTAAATCATTTTGAAGAAAAAATTATCTCAAAACTAAGAAAACATGCATGTGATTCTAAAAACATAGATTTACTAAAATAATGTTAAAATTATGCAAATATAAACCTATTTTGACACTAAAGTGTAAATAAATCATGCAAAATTTAGTACTTTTTAAGCAATCATTAGAATCTAGCAGAAAAGTTTGACATCACAACCTAATTTCCATTCCCAATACAACGACCTACTCCAACCATTCAAGGTAAGTCGCTTGAAGATTTAGTAAATACCATCATGGCTAACACTTTGTAATTTCAACAGGATATATAGATTTTTCATGAAAATACTCAAACTTCAATAAAAAACTTGAGACTCAAATTGGCCAACTGGTTATAAATGTGGAAAGACTAGAAGCACAGGTAATTATTGAGGTCCTTTCCTAAATAGATGATAACTCTAGGGGACCCATCAATGCCATTATTTTGGATAGTGGTAAGAAATTTAAGGAGCCTAAAAGAATCCTAAAATGATATATCTGAAGAAAAGGCTAGTGAAGAGAAATAGAACATCACTCCCCAAGAATCCAATGTAGCGCCAAAGTAGTATCCAAACATGTGACATTGTTTTATCTTTTTCCAACATGTTTGATAATTTAACAAAGTCTAATCATGAAAAAGGAAAATTTGAAGAATTCCTAAAAGTGCAAATGCACATACCTTTGATAGAAGATATTAAGAGGAACTTTGGTATGAAAAGTACCTTAAGAAACTTTTTTTACCAAGGATAAGCTTAATGATAACAAAGATATAGGTGTGAAAAAATGTGTCTAGTGTGCTTCAAATGAGACTACCACTAAGGACTAAGGTGCAAGGATATAAATAATGGACTACTAGCTCGAAAGTTTGACATCACATACTTCATGTTCTTTGATAATGATAGATGATAAAAGTGGTGGCATCTAGATTATAATATTAAACCAAGAATTTTGTGGGATGTTACCCATCAAATTTGTTTTTCACTCTCTTTTTACTTATTTTTACATTACATATTTGCTTACATTGAGAACAATGTAAAATTAGATGTGAGGGAGTATTAACATATAACTATTTTTATTATTTTTTGTGCCTTATTAGTTTAGCATGTTTTTGGATTAGTATGCTCTATATATAATAAAGTTTTCATTTTTACCATTTATTTATTGTGTTCCTTAGGATATTTAGGATTAATAGACGGGCTTAGAAACAATCGCATGTTCTCTCTTTATTTTAACACCTGTGATGAAATTAGCTAAACATTGTTAGATAAAAGAGGATAAAGAATTTTCATAGAGTCTTATTCTTGTTCCTAAGTGATGGTAACTTTACAATAATTTTTCTCAAAACTTGTGAAAAGTATTATGAATTCCTTAAAATTTTGCTATGATTTTAATGAATAAGAATAGGTTTTCTTTAAGTTTATTAAAACCAATGCTAAATGTATTTCTTAAAAAATGATTAAGGCAATATGATTAACCTCTTTGGCTAAATTATCCCACCCTTAATATATTATTCTTTTGAGAGAAACTCATGTAGAGAACCATTTTGAGCCTACATGAGCCAATTATTTGTACCCACTCCTTACCTTTTAAACATAACATATTGGTCATACTTTATACTTCAAGAACAAGTGGAGTTGTTCAAAAAAAGAATAGATTCTATGAAAATGTAAGAATAATATTTAAGAATATCAATTATGGTATAATTGATTAAATATGCAACATATAGAGAATAACCCATTCTACAATATGTACCCTACATAAAAAAAAATATCGATCAAAATAATAATAATAAGGGAACAAGCTTAAAATAAATATAAAAGAGGATATATATAAAAGAAATAAAGTCAATAATGATGTTTGGAAATTAAGTTTTATAAAAGAAATTAAGCATGATTATTGCACAATAGTTGCAATAAAGGGATGACTAGAGGTAATATTTAATATTTATTAAAGTTTGAAAACATAATATTGTTAAGCCCTTGAGATAAAATATTAGAAAACTTATTCTTTTAACTATGGATGTTGACTTTGCTCAAGAACTAGCAAAAATAATAGGTGTAGGGAACTTTGATAAGTGTTATTTTATACAATTATATATATATATATATATATATATATATATAAAAGAATTGATATATATATATCTTATTATTATAATGAGCTAAAATATATATTTTATATTCATTAGAAAAAATATTAATTTTTTAGATTTTTTGAGATTTTTTTGGAATATTTTTGGTTTTTTTTATGATTTTTGTTTGATACATTGATTAACTAAGAAAGAAAGTGCACATATTTAGAAAATGACCGCAACTTATTCCTCCTTTTGACACATGGCGAGTACTAATTCTTTCTCCACTAGAATACCAACAATTTTATTTACATCGTGATTTAATTTTTATCTCTTATAAATACAAAATAATACCTTGCAAACTAAAGAGAGTATCAAAATTAATATAACAATTACTTCAAGGAATAAAAGAGATTAAGAGCATATCTAAGACAAACCTTTGAATGAGATTGAGAAGAAAATATTGAAGATTGGAGAGTGGGGATGCTTTGGCTTCATCATCTATAATTCTTAAGCTTTTCTTATTATTTATTCCTTCTTAGGTTTTCACTATTATTATGTTGATTAATTGAGAATCATGTCTAACTAAACTTCTAATGTGATTGCAAGTAATTTTCAAATCCTAGATTATGGTTTAATTAATTTAATGGCATGAATAATTTTAATTTCAAATTCTTGATTTTTGTTGATGTTAATTTTACGTTTGAATGTCATGACTATCCATGTTATGAATTAGGATGATTAAATAGTTTGTTGTATGTATGTATGTATTTATTTATAGTCAATATGTTAGTATGTAATTAGTAATATTCTTATTCAAAGTTTTATCTTGTGGTTACTATCACACGTATGATTAAATACCTTTCCTAAAGGTTAAAATAATTTTTCTAGTCTTGCTTGGTTTAACTATCACCTTTTTAGATCTTAATGCAGCGATTAAGTTAAATTTAGTAAGGGTTCTTCTAGATTATTTAGGAGTTAGGTTGATTTATAATGGTATTCTAAATCAATTATAAAGTAAGAAAATGTATGAAGTCTAGCAGATTTAAACTTTTAAAAATAAAGTTAAAAATTCAATAATGATTTTAAATTATGAAAGTGATTTAGAAGTTAAAAATTTACTTACATTTATAATATGGTTAATAAAATTGTAGGCTAGTGATGAGAATAGTCTTATACTCACATATATCTCAATATTCTTATGCAACTCATTTTATTATGTTGTATTATTTTCTTCAAAAATAACAAAAACCTACTTTTTATTAATTTTAATTAACTTATTAACGAATTATTAATTTTGAGTACAGA
This sequence comes from Hippophae tibetana, assembly GCA_037013495.1. Taxonomy (NCBI): domain Eukaryota; kingdom Viridiplantae; phylum Streptophyta; class Magnoliopsida; order Rosales; family Elaeagnaceae; genus Hippophae; species Hippophae tibetana. Next base: position 34,272,114 of record CM072812.1, read on the forward strand.
TTGTTACCAATCTTTGTAGGTACGATAACCTTTGTTTTTAAATTATTTATCACTTGTATATTTTTACGTATATTTGCATGTTCTCAATCGTGTTAGAAGTCATCGTGCACATTTTGAATGACTAGACATAGTGCAAAATCCATTACTTGAATAGGTAAAATAGTGCACTACAGTGGTCTTAACATCACTAGTGAATACCGACGAAACTACAAGAAGACTGCCTTACCCATTTGATCAAATCAAGGAGATTTTTGGGTTGATGTTTGATGTAATTTAATGCATGCCACGTGGAGAATAATTAGTATTTCCAATTAGTAGAATGTTTTATAGGTCAACTTAATTAACGCTGGGTCATCAAATAGACACAAGTATTGAATAAACTCTATGACGAAAAAAATATCTAATAATTATTTCCTAATTATTTCGAAAAGTTAATTACAAAAAGATATTCACGATATTATAACTAGATATATATTAGATTATTTTTATTATTTATATATATTAAACTATTATACACATTCACACATCTAATCTCTTAACTCATGTATATCTAATATCAAAAGAGAAGCCACACGCACTCTATTTTATATTCATCACATAGCAAAATTTTGATATACTTAAGTTTATCAAATCTCTTTATTGATTTATTTATCCATAAGTTAAAGACTACCATGACCCGAGGTTCTATTGAGTTCTTATCTCACATATTCTTAAAAAATAATCACATCTAATATTAATGAAAATCGACAACAATAAGAATTATTAATTGTTAATTTCTTTGAGTAATATTTTTTAATTTGAGTGTATGCAGACGTGACCTGAGTCGACATGTTTAATGATGAAGTAGTTAATTAATTAAAAGACATTTTCATGTTGCTTTTGACAAACATGACCTGTTCATAACTTTTTTGTATTTTAAAATTAAATAGTTATTTCCACATCTCATAACGTGGACTTAGTGAGGACCACTTAGATGAACACCTACAGCACAGGTTCCCGACTATTATAATCTTTCATACACGGCACCTTAACTGAGATTTTAATTTGGAGACTTTGGGTTTTGGATAAAAATCTGAATAATGACGGACTCGTTAAATGTAATTAATAATAATATTATTACAGTCAATCCTGGTTAGAAAAGCTAGCAGAGTTTACCTACTCACCAAATGAAAATAGATAGATAACTCATAGATTCAGCAAGGTTCATCATTATTTCTTAAGGAAAAAAGGTGATCCTCGTACGGAATTTTTTATTCATGAAATAATCTTCAATTTAACTGAATTAGAAGTATTAAGTTTGAAGTAAGTACTGATATTTATTTTTATTTTTTAGAGATATGTATCAACTATTGACATTTTTCATTAAGGACTCAAAATTAAAAACTAAGGACACAATTGGAACTAGATGAAGTTCTACCCAAATTGTATGTCGATTCTTTTGAGCTTTGATAAAAAATTGTCACAAGTATTGATTTTTTTTTTATATCAAATAACTCCACTTTTTACCCATATAAATCAATTACATTCTCTTAACTTGGAACATCTATTAATTAAAAAGTAAAAAAAAAGAAAAAGAATTATATGAAAAAATGAAATTTAGATGTTCATACCCATCAACTCTGCCTTTTCATAGAGGTGTTTTTTTTCTTTCTTATTAATTGATGGTCAATGTTAAGGGAAAGGTGTCACAGATTTATTGGTAAGAAACATAGTTGTTTGAAGTAAAATAAATCAACATGTGGTGTGGTCAGGAGTGGAGTTAAGAAAAAATTTCTTAACTGGGTTAAAGATTAATTTTTTTTTTGTAGAACCGAGGTTCCAAAATGATTTTTTTTTAATTTTAAGTTTATTTATAATATTTTTTTTATTATAATAAACTTTAAATTTTAAATTGTTTTATAACTTTACGGACTTAAAAATCATTAAAAATCGGTGTTATACTTAAAACCAAATTTAAATATCGATTTAAATGACTTTTATTGAAATAGTAAAATTATTTAAAATAAAAAATAAAAAATAAAATAAAATTCATAAGTAAATATATAAAATTAATTAATTAATACTATATTAAAACTAAAAATAAATAAAAAAACATATTAAAGTCTAAAAAAATATTAATAAAAAACTTCAAGTAAATTAAAAATATTTTTAAAATAAGATGTTAAATAATATTATGACATGATATATATTTATGAATAAAATATATGTATTTAAAACTAAAGATAAAAGATGATATAATATTATAGGTAACATATTTTATATCTCTATTGATAAATATATTGATTTAATATTATTTATTATAAACATGAATTGTTAGGATAAACGGTTTTTCTACTTAGCAGTATGTATCATGTTCAATGAAAAAGTTTTTCTTATAATATATGTATATAATTTATTTTTTGAGTTAAATTTTTTTTTGTTTTATTTTTATTTATCGTTTTATATGTAACTAATAATCTATATAAATATAAACATTATTATTTAAAAAATGAATAAAATGATAGAAAAGTGATTCAAATAGTAAACATATTAAAATTTTATTGTCACAAAAAAAAAAGGTGGATCATTAACTAATCTTTAAGGAAAAATTCAGCGGGGCATGCCCCAACATAGCTCCGCCCCTGCATGTGGAATTTTTTTCATTGAAGTAAGAGAGAGGAGACAAACAATTTAGGGCAGAACATCAGGACTGAATGAATGGCTATTTGTATTGCTGAATTGAGCCAATAATGGAATTATGTTATCATTTAATTTTTTAAATTAAATATATTTTTAAATAAATTTTAATAAATAAGAACTGTGTAATTTTTTTTTTACTCACTCATAACTAACAATTATTATTAGAATATATAAAAAATTAGTGGGACATGATCTTAATCGTTAGCATAATAGTTCCCGTTTGTAATTTTGTTGATCTTTTGATATCAATAGCTCATATCATAAAAAAAAATAAAAAAACACTATAAATTGACACATTATTTTATTATCTTAGATTTTTAGAGGATTCCAAACCCAAAAATTCATTTAGGCCACAACTCTTACTGTCTTAGCTAAGTTTGTACGAAAATATGTGTATATTTGGAATTGCCTTTTCTTTTAATTGAGAGTGATTTTTAATTAATCTCAGCATTGATTAGGTGTTCGGAAATTTTGAAGAGTAATTTTAATATTTTGAGATATATTATTAATGTTTTTAGGAAAATTAATTTACTTTTTACATAAATTTTTTTAGGTGGGTGGTACATTCCTAAAATAATATTACTAGTGTTTGTTAGAATCACAATTAACTATTTCATGTCAAACCTAGGTAAATGAGTTTCTTAAAACTACTTAATATTATTGAATCACTTCTTTTAATAGATGAAGATAGATCCTACTCTATGGCATGATAATGTACAATTTATATTATAATTGTGACTTCAATGGTATTTATGATTTTGTTTTTAAGATAAACCCAAAACATATGATATTATTAAAAAAAGACATATTTTTTATGAATATTTTATCACTTAATTTTAAGTAAAATATGTATAATGATTTTGACTACATTATACAACCCTTTGGAATCTTATGTTCTCGTAATGATGTAAACTCACGTTACTCAATTGAATTATAGTTTTAATACTATCAAAAACAAGAAGTTTTAATTATTCCACCATATGATATTATTCATTTTAGATCATAGCTATGAGTTCAAAAAATTCTACATATTTTTAATGTTTTATTTTTGAGTTAACTTAAAACATGTCATATTATTAAATATTATATTTTTTTTATAAATACCTCACTACTTAAGTGAATAAATCCAAAATATTTGATATCATTAAAAATGATATTTTTTTTTATAAATACATCGTTATTTAATTTTCTAAATAACTTTGATATATGATACACAGATTTCATCGTTTATTCTCAAAGCCACTTAGAAGAACACATCCAAACAAAAACAAAAACTAATCTATTCGGTTTATTTACTTATTTAAGCCAACTTTAGAAAATATTTATACTATGTTTTTTTTTATTCCTAACTAATTGGGGCCCTCTTATGATTGGGGACCATTTTACGTCACTTTTTTTTGACATTAATTAAAAATTTGATGAAATCCATACGCATGTGTAAATTAAAAGGCAACATGTAGCCCTAAAAGCAAAAGTTGAGTAGAAAAGAAGAAATTGAGCTCACAAGGACATAGGCTCTTAGACAAATATAGCTACAACCTACAAGAGTAGTTGGCTACTGGTCCAGGGTCTATCGTTTTGGGTCAATTCACATGATATTAAATTTATCTCTTGCTATTAAATCCTCTGAAAATATGGAATAACCATAGCCAAAGAAGAGCAAAAACAGAGTGAGATCATGAAGCAAATAATTTTTTATTTTTTTGGTGATCATACAAATAAGAAAATTAAGGTAGCTTAAAGTCTAGACTCATGCGTCCATTAAATATAATGAAACATTAACTTGCAGCTATCCTTTCATCTCTTCTATTTAGGAATTGACAAAGAAAACAAAACAGCTGAGAATATGAAAATAATTATTAAATATAAGCAAGCTTTCTGCTGTATACACCTGTTTAATTAAAGGTTATGTCATGTTGTAATTTTTTTTAAAGCAATAATAACAATGCTAGTTAGAATATATTAAGATAATAAAATATATAATTCAATAATTTTATGAATATTAATATAACAACTTAATTTCACAATTATAGTAACAAATTCATAATAGTTTTTTATAATTACATGATTCATATATAATACTCATTTAGTAATTATTGAAGAATAATATTATGAGTAGATATAAAATAGAAACTCATTTACACTACTACAAAAATGGGTATTTAAATCAATATGTAAAGTTAGTTTTTGAAAAAAAAAAAATACTTATATGAATTTAAAGTCAGTTCGGTGTAGGGCATAGCGTCGGTTCTCCACATCAACCGACGCTACACCACATCAACCGATTCTACTACGCTACGCTACGTCCTATGTGGATAGTCGTTTCTCTTCTCTCTTCTAGAATTCCAAATTTCAATTTGTGCAAGAACCCTATTCGCCTAAAACCGAGCTCATCATCCACTCTTTTTTATTTTCCGATCACCTCCAACCACCATTTTCAATGCCGTTTTGTGGGTTATATTCTTCTTCTCATTATCTTTCAGATCCCCTATTTTTTTGAGCGAAATACTCAAATTTTTTATACATATTTTCTCACTTATTCTCACTTACAAAACACTTATTTCTTCTTCATTTCCTTCATTTAGTCATTTCATTTACTCTGGTAAGTATTTCTATTAATTCTACGTACTTATTATTCAGTTTACTTTATTTTTTGTATAAATTTTTTATTTATGTATGTTTTGTATTATGCTTATTATTACATGTTTGACTTATTTTCTATGGAAATAATATTTGCATGTTGTGGGTTTGAGAGACTATAATATTTACCGTATGTGGATAAATTTATTTATATATAAATAATTATATTTTATTAAGTAAAAGTAATAAAATTGTAAAATGATTAAAATGATAAATGTTTTGTATTATGTATGTTTTGGTATATATTCTAATAATTAAGGAATTTATATATAATAATACTTGAAATATATTGATTGGATACATAATTAATGTCATTAATAAAAAAATAGGCAAATCTTGGATGTCAAAGTGTAGAATTGAGTATGACTATATTTCTGGAGTTCAAAGTTTCATGAAATTTTCTTGTAGAAATAGTAATATTGGAATTAGTATGATTTGATGTCCATGTGTTAAATGTAAAAATGAGCGATTTTATGAATTTGACGAGATTAAGTATTACCTTATCCGTAGTGGTATTTTTTTGAGCTATAAATGTTGGTATTATCATGGAGAAAATATTGATAATACACATGAGGAAGAGATAAATAAGAATGTGAGTAGATTACATACATCTTATCATAATGTACATACAAATTTTTTTTTCATAGTGTTGAAGATGAACTATGTGAGGATGATCCAGAAACCTTTAAAAAACTTCTAGAAGATGCCGAAAAACCGTTGTATCCAAAATGCAAAAAATACACTAAAGTGTCAGGATTGGTTCATTTTTACAATGTGAAGGCAAAACATGGTTTTTCTGACAAGGGATTCACAAAATTACTAAATCTACTAATCGATATGTTTCCTGAGGGTATTGAATTGTCATCTTCAATGTATGAAGTGAAGAAATCTCTTAGTCGATTTGGTATGAAATATCTTAAGATTCATGCTTGTCCAAATGATTGCACTCTTTATAGAAAAAAAATATGAGACATTAGATGATTGTCCGATGTGTAAAGAATCGAGATGGAAGCATGGTACAAATGAGACAACACATAAGAAAGGTGTGCCTACAAAGGTTCTTTGGTACTTTCCTCTGATTCCTCGCTTTCAAAGGTTGTTCAAAAGTAAATAGACATCAAAAATGTTGACTTGACATTTAGATAATCAATCTGATGATAGGGTGCTACGTCATCCTTGTGATTCTCCAAATTGGAAAGTAGTAGATAATTTATCTCCTCAATTTGCATCTGATTCGCACAATCTTCGTCTTGCCATTGCTGTTGATGGAATTAATCTACATAGTTATCTTAGTAGTAGATATAGTTGTTGGCTAGTAATTATGGTAACATACAACCTTCCTCCCTGGTTGTGTATGAAAAGAAAATTCATGATGTTAACATTATTGATCTCAGGACGGAAACAACCCGGTGTTGATATTGATGTATATTTGCAGCCTTTGATAGATGATTTAAATATGGTGTGAAATGATGGTGTAAATGTTTACGATGCATATAAAGAAGAACACTTTAACTTGAAGGGGTCCTTTTATGGATAATTAATGATTTTCTTACCTATGGAAACTTATCAGGACATGCAACAAAAGGTTACAAGGGATGCCCTATATGTAGTGATAGAAATTTTGCAACATATCTTGTTCACGGACGAAATATGTCTTATAGAAGACATAGAATATTTTTTTCCATCTTGACCCAAGTTTATATATCAAAAGAAACCATTCAATGGTGAAGAAGATCATGATCATGTAACCCGACCTTTGCAATATGTTGAGATATTAAGGCAATTGAATGGTATGACATTCAAACGATATGGAAAGATGAAAAAAAAAACTCACTAAGGTAGGGAAACGAAAGAGGTCAACTAATGAAATGGGTGAAAATGAAAAAGAGTTTGAACCGATTTACCATGGTTGTTGGAATAAAAAATCAATATTTTGGGAATTACCTTAATGGAAAGACCTACACATTCGTCTCTTAGGTGTCATGCACATTGAGAAAAATGTATTTGAGAGCTTGATTGGTATTTTACTTAATATATCTAGAAAAATAAAGGATGAAATTAAAGCAAGATTGGATTTAAAGAAACTAGGCATACGACCTGAATTGGCACCAAGGGTGGAAAATGATAAGAATCGAACATACTTGCGACCAAAATCATATACAATGTTAACAAAAGAGAAGGATGTGTTTTGTAAATGTTTGGAGGATGTGAAAGTTCCTGATGGTTACTCATCCAACTTAAGAAATTTTGTGTCTATCACTGATAAGAAACTTTATGTATTGAAAACACATGATTGTCATATCTTAATGCAACAGTTATTACCAGTTTCTATTAGATCAATTCTTCCAAAACATATTCGATTATCAATAATTTGTCTTTGTTCATTCTTCAATACAATATGCAAGAAATCTATATCAATTGACGAGTTAAAATCTTTACATAAAGATGTTGTAGAGACTTTGTGTCTAATTAAAAAAATATTTTCCTCCTTTTTTCTTTGATATAATGATTCACTTGTGTCTTCATTTAGTTCGAGAGGTTCAATTGTTTGGTTCTACTTACTTAAGGTGGATGTATCCTTTTGAGAGATATATGCAAGTCCTTAAAGGATATGTAAATAATATAAATCGACCTGAAGGATGCATGGTGGAATGCTACATTGCTGAAGAAGCCCTTGAGTTTTGTTCTGAATACTTTAATGGTTGTACTGAAATTGGGAATCCTATGCACAAGTTGTTCTTAGAACATCACATGATCCAAGTAGGTAACCCTATGCTTGGTGGAAGTAAGAAATTGTTTATTGATTGCACTTGATGGGAAAAAGCACACCGAATCATTTTGGTAAATATTAATGAGGCATAACCGTACATAGAGTAAGTGATGTTTAACCTTTCCATTTATGCAAAAATTATTTTTTATTTAACTATTAATGATGATATCTACTTCATATATCTTTAATAACATTACAGGATGCATTTAAACTTATTGAAGATCGATCCTCGTTATAAAAAAAAGAGAGGAGAAATATGGTTGTATGATGAACATAAGCGAGAGCTTATTAATTGGTTTCGCAACCATGTAAGTGTCACAAACAAAAATTCATGTATGTTCTTAGATCTATGCAATGTTTTAAAACTTTGCTTTAAACACATTTCATGGTTTTGTATACATAGATTCGAGATAAACTCAAGAAACCTAATCATATTATAACAAAAAGTTTAGAATGACTTGCATATGGGCCAAAATTCGATGTCAAATCATTTTCTAGTTTCACAACAAATGGATCAAGGTTTACGACTCAAGCTAGGGACAAAGTCCGACTAAATCAGAATAGTGGTGTGAAGATGGTTGCACAAACTATGAAATTTGCCAGTTCAAAAGATGGTAATCCTATACTTTATGATATAACATATTATGGTATAATACAAGAGATTTGGGAATTGGATTATGAGATCTTCCATGAAACAATTTTCTTGTGTGATTGGGTCGAAGATGTTATCAATGTTGGATATAAAATAGATGATTTTGGATTTACCTTTGTAAATTTATCCAAGATAAGTCACAATGATAATCCTTTCACGTTAGCACTTCATACAAAACAAGTATTTTATGTGAGCGATCAAATTGACACAAGATGGTCTGTTGTGTTAATGCCTCCACAAAAAGAGTTTTACCATTGTGATGTTTTTGAAGATGATGACCCTATGCTTGATACATTAACCAATATTAGTAATTTCTTAAACAAATTGCCTAATGTATGTGATGATCTAGTTGATGACGATGATTCAGTCATGGGCTCAAAGTGATTATGAAGGAATATATGTATACGATCAACAACCTAATTAAACATAACGTATGTTCTATATTATTGTAATAACTCTTATATATATATATATATGTATGTTCCTAAAATTGTCAATTAATTTATATTTCTTCATTGTTTGTAGATATTTCATGGATCCTCGAGTAATAGAGCTTGTAGATCCAAATGATCCATTGAGGCATTTGAAAAGAAGGGATTGGGAAAATATACCCGATGCTCTACTTAACCTAAATGATATACTCCTGTTCTATTTGATGCTACTGGTAATACAATAGAGAAAAATGGCTAACAATTGAAATCCTCTATTGGTAGACTTGTGAAGTCCAGTTTACCAATTAATATAAATGATTGGTCTCAAGTTGATGATGCAGAAAAGTTCAAAATATGGATAACCATTTGTGTAAGTCTCTTATATTTTATAATCAATTACATATATTATATCTTTTTTGTATTATATCTAATCTTTTGTAGTGTGTTTTTACAGAATCATTACAAATTCGATGACAATTGGAAGAGCAAGTGTTATAAGATTGCAAATAAGGCATGGAAGGAATACAAGACTTCCAGATGGGCAAGAAATTATGTGTTTCCATATTTGGAACCACTTGATGAAGTAGAGCTCTACAAAATCCTTGAAAGACACCCTTGGATTACACCTTAAGTTTGGAAAGACTTTGTGGATTATATATGTACAGATGAATTTCAAATTATTAGGGAAGAACATCAGAATATACAAATGCATAACATTCTTCCTAACCGTACTGGGAGGTCTTCAAATCCTAAAGTTAGATATAGAATGGTATTATTAATTTGTGTTAATTTATAAATATTTTTAGATTTATTTTCCTCATCAATTTAATTTCATGTCATTGTTAATAAATTTTTGATAATTTATGTAGGAGGCTAAATTGGGTAGACCAGTTACCCGAACTAAATTGTACATAGAAATAAAGACTCCCAAAATGAAGAAGTCAAGATCGATGACTAAGCGAGGAGAAGAACAACTAAATAATTTGGTTAGTAATTTCGGTTGATACAAAGTCTTAATGATTTTTAATAATTGATGTAATAATGCATGATATGTTTGTGTGCTTTATTATTTGTAGAAAGCTGTTTAAGAACAAAATCCAGGGGTGAAATAATCGAAGAGCCTAGAAGAGATGCTCTATATCATGCATTCGGATGCGACCATTCTGGTCGTGTTAGTAGAGGTAGCCAATATGATGGTTATATGGAGTATTTTAACATTCCCAAACAAAGCCTCAGACGGTCAGTAAGGAAAAGTACACTAAAATTGAAGAAAAACTCAACTCCTTTACGATCTTAGTGTTAAGTGAGATTGCCACTATAAAATAATATCAATCATAACACATGTCAGGCATGACATCATTTTACAACCAGGGTATGCCATATTGGCCAAGCATGCAATCATCCATGTCAGGCATGCCACTATCCATGATAGGCAGGCCACCATCTATGCCAATCATGCCATCCAAGCAATCTCATGGCGCTCAAACTATATCCAGTATGAGATATAGTCATCCTATTGGTCCTCCCTATATGCCAGGAATGCATATGCAATCAAGTAGTGGTTCATTTTCTCCAATGCAATCTGTGCATTCTTACCATCAATCAAATCACGACGACCATTTTGGTGAGAATATACATCCAATAGTTACCTCACATGGGAGTCCTCCTCTATTTGATGAATCATATGTAGTAAGATTTTAATTTCTGGTGTATATAATCTATTATTTTAATTTCTTATTATATGTTTTATTTATTATATATAACACTTAAATTTTTTTACAGAATATGAAATGTTTGTTGAAACATCCTTTATCAACAGACTTTGTTGCTATTGGAACAGTACAACAATTGAGCGATGATAGGATGATTCATAATCAATATTTGCCTAATCATTAGCGAATAGTAATTAATCAATCATTGCTTTATGATTGTCCACTACATGTGCCTTCTGATGCTATCATAGTCCAAGAGGTGGTTGGACAGTATGTGGCTTGGCCGTCGATTCAAGTTCTAAATTTTGACGTGGTACTATTTTTTAACTTAAAAGATAACACTTATTTACTACTATTATTTTATTCTATCTTTTATTGTTACTAACATATATAATACTTTTTTGTCTATTGTACCAGAACTCTTAAATGTGGCACATTTAAGAGATATGAAGCAATTATCTCGTGCTAAATCTATGTCTAGTGGTCAATCATCGCGCACCAAGTCATTCAAGAAGAAGCCTTGGAAAAAGTATAGTTATGATTATGCTTTAAACTTCAACAGAAATCTTGGCGCTTTGATGACTATTGTTGCGAGGGCATCTAGCATAAATGATGGATAGACTGTGCCACTTTCTATAGAAATTTCTGGTGTAGACCTTGACCAAACTTATATATCGATCGAGTACATATTGCAACTGTTTGAATATCAAATGATCGATTTAAGTATAATTCAAATGTGGACAAGGTGAGTCCTCAATCTATTTAATTTTCTTTCATTTTTGTAGAACATATATAATTATATTTATATTATCTAATTACTTATATATATTTCTTTTATATAAGACATGTTATTATCGACTTCAATATAATCACTCATCACATTTAGTAATGTTCTATGATTCTTCATATGTTAATCAATATCAAGAGAAGAATGTTAGCATCAGAGCTAAACAATTATGTGATAAGGCATTAACGCTTAACAGAAATCAAAAGTTGATAATCCCTTGGCCATTAAGGTTTGAACAAGCCAAGATCATTAGATGTTGGTAATCCTTAATCTGTTCAATAATCATGCTTGGTACTATGACTCAGCTTCCATAGAACTGAGTAAAGATACAAAAGAAGTTATTGAAATGTAAGAGTTATAGCTAGCTATTGGTTTCTTCTATTATGTTTTGTAATATTTAATAAAAAACTAACCATTTTAAACCTTGATAGGGCATGGAAGTTGTGGAACAAGTTTAGGGGCATTGCTTTTAAAAAATCTCGTAAGCTTATATGGACAAAAGTTATGGTATGTAAAAGCGAATATTAATAATTTTATTAATTTTACTATTAAATAATAAATGTTTGAATATGGAAAATCATGTACACTTGTTTTTTGTAGGTTCCACAACAAAATTTGAGTTATTATGTCATGTGTGGTTATTATGTTATGAAGTTTATGAGCGAAATCATCACAAATATCAAAATTCCAATTGATGATGTGGTAATATCTTTTACCCATATACATAATTTTTTTTAACATATTTGAGTTATTCTTTTGTAAATACATGAAGTTACATTCTTATTTTGATTTTAAATACATGTAGTTCTTTGGTAGGAACAAGACAGGCTATAACCAACAAAATTTTGATGGTTTACCAGAGGAATGGGCAGAACATATAGTTCAAATTATATCATCACAAGAAGAATCAGGAGAAGATTCTGATGATCTTGAATAGCATATGACAACATAACGGTAATGTTTTTAATGATTTAATTTATCTATTCCTGTGTCTGAAGTCCCTTGTTTGATGGATGATTATGTGCTCATATATTTAGGGGAATGCATTGTTTTATGGACCTATTTTTGGCCCAAACTTCATCTCATCTCTCTTGCCTACTTTCCTTATGATAATATCATGGTAGCACTTTATTAATCATTTGTCTATAAATATGAAGTTATCTGGAATCTCTACTGATATTTTTAATGCTATAATGAGCTCTAAATATGAAGTCAGGTGTAACTCATATTTTGTTACTTGGCTTGTATGCCTTTTGGTGCCCATAAATGTATTACAAAATTGTTCCATACGTTTAAGGGCACCAAAACTCATACAAACCGAGTAACAAATTGAAGTTACACTTAATTTTATATTTAGAGCTCATTATAGTATTAAAAATACCAGTAGAGATTCTAGATAATTTCATATTTATAGACAAATAATTAATAAAGTGCTAATATGAGTTAGAAGGGATAAAGTTATTATTATATCACTCGGATGTCGTTGTGGTAATATGAAACATATTTAACTACAATGTACACTTATTATACATTTTTATGATTATTTATATTAGATAAACATTGATTAAATAAAATACTACAATAAAGTTTATATGTGTCTTTATCCATTGGGTTAAAATTTTCGGATTAAAATATCCATAATTTTTATAGATTTTAACATGGCATAACTTTAATTGATTATGTCAAAAAATTTAGGCCTCACTTCATAAAAAATAAAATGAAATGAGCCTTACAAAATAAAAAAGAAACAAATAACTTAAATATAATAAAATGTGTTAAAAATGTAAAGTGGTGGGCTTTTTGCAAGAGATAAAGATCCACACTTAGAATTATTCGGAGTAAAATGATATGATAGAATTTATAAAAATTATGGATGTATTTATTTATTGTGTTAAATTTTGGGATTAGAAGACATGTATTTTTCATTAACTTTGACAAATATAAGTATTAATACTCACTAAGAAACATAAAAATATTAGTAATATATATTTGTAATTTAGTAGTATTGGTCTATATTAGGAGTAGAAGTCCAATTGGTGTTGATTAGTCACGTATATTTTAAAAAATATTTTTTAGTCTTCAACTTTGAAAAGATAACAATGATAACAACGAAATTTAGTAAGATATTATTTATGAAAAAATCAACAATAATAATATTTTAATTTAAAATTATTTAAATACATATTTTTATTTTTTAAATAAAAATTAATAAAATATAAAAATAAAAATATTGATAATAATCAAATATTAAAATTATATTTTGTAAGATTTTTTTTATTAACTATCATTTTACTATTGATAAAGTATCAATAATAAATTAATATTATTTATTTTTAATTATTCTATTTTTTCAAAATCGAGAATTATAAAACATCTTTTTTGAATTTTAGAAGCTAAAACACGTAATAAAACTTAATGTGAGGGAATTGATTGGCATTTTTTTCTATAAAATATTCTATAAGCATTATAATTTAAGTTTTTTTATATAGTTATATAAATGTATAAAATTATTTGTGACTAAGCATATGCCTACGAATTTCTTAAATGAAATTAGATATGATTGATTAATTAATCAGTAGTTTTTTATATGCAAGAAGCTAAAAAGTGACTTTTTTTTTGGTCTATATACAATATGCATATTACTTTGAAAGGAAATAATAATTAATATCTTAAATTTTAAATAATAAACTAATAACAATAGAAATAATTGATCAAATACAAATTCTACAGGTGATAGTTACATAAAAGGAGTTATTGTGATATTTTGAAGGAGAGATTTGTGATTCAAGTTTTAGATGACGTACAGTTCTTACAACAAATTGCAAACTTCTTACAGTAAATTGCAAACTTCTTAGTGCAAACTGCAATATATTACAGATCAACAGCTAGCGTGATATTAGTATCAAAAAAATTAAATCCATGATCCGTGGTTGCATTTGAAGAGATTATTTTAATGAAAAAAATACAAAATCTCTACCAAAAAGTACAAATTTATAGATTGTACGTGTGCAACATATAGTAATTGGTTTGTGCATACATGTAAAGCTAGAACATATAATAATTAAAATACTATATAGCCGGTGCAAAAACACACCAAACGTCAATGAAAGGTGAAACAATTTAATTAAAATTGATCAAGTAGAAGATCTGGCCAAATAGAAGGAGCTAATTGATCTCCAAAGCTTGAAGTAGTACTGCTAGCATCACCACCCCGTCTTATATTATTATTACTCATTGATGAGGTCTCATGATCAACTACTGGAGGAGAAATAGTACTAGTACTAATATTATTTGTTGATGAAGTACTACCAAACAATGAACAATTAATATTATTAGAAGAGTAGTTTAATTCCCCTTGATTAGTACTTGGAAACACTTGTGATAACATTGGTGCTTGAGGAGTAGTACTACTCTTATCATCATCATGATCATGATATGGGATTTGATCATCAAGATTAGGTATATGACAGAAATCAATATCCAACTGGGATGTGTTAACAATTGGGTTTTGATAATTATCTTTCATTGAAGAGAGTGAATTGAGAAGATAATTGATTGTCTCATTATCATTGATGATATCGGAAGTTGGAGGTGGTTGAAGAAGAAACTGTAAATATTGAAGCTTAATAGCAGCCGCCTTTTGAACAGCTTCTTCTACTTGTAATCTCAGATCACAAGAAACTGAAGAAGGCCAATATTGATTAGTATTCATCAACTCTTTCAAATTAGTCAAAGCTACAAGATTTGGCAAACTTGAAAATATATTATCACTTCTAGGACGATGAGTCATTGGATCAAAACCCATTTCAATCAACTTTTTCTTCAGATGAGTGTTCCAGAAATTTTTTATCTCATTATCTGTCCTCCCCGGTAGGTGGCTAGCTATTGCTGCCCATCTAATTACAAACAGGAAAAAAAAAAAAAGAGATTAAGTTAGTAATTAAATGTATATATAATCCTATATATATAATATTAGGTAATTTTTTATACTCTCGTCTATCAACGGTTGGTTAAGATTTAAAAAAATAATTTATATTTACTATATGATTAGATAGTTAGTTACTTGTTTCCAAGAATTGCATGAAGATTAAGGATAGTTTGTTCTTCATCTTTAGTAAATTTCCCTCTTTTGATATCAGGCCTTAGGTAGTTTGTCCACCTTAATCTACAACTTTTGCCACATCTGTTAAGCCCTGCATCAAAAAGTTTTAAAAAAATTAATACTATTCAATTGAGATGGAGAAATAAAAATTAAGTTGATTTTGATTCTGTGACTAACCAGCAAGTTTAGGGAGAGCTCTCCAGCTACCATGGCCATGTTTTTCAATAAACTGAACAAGTTTCTGATCTTCTTCAGGAGTCCAAGGGCCTTTCTTAACACCAGTTTTCTCATCACAACTTGGAGACCTTCCCATAATTATAATATAAACAATATTTCTTAATTATTACAAGAGTTTTCTGCCTCCTTTCTATTTATAAAGCCACTATCTTTGTCCTACCAATCAATTACAAGAGTGATGTGCTATTTTTTTCCATTTACATTGAAAAAACAATTATATTTGTGGTTTGACTATTTGTGTGAGGATAAGATTCATTTATTTTTTTTCGTTCAAATTACAAGTTTAAATCACATAAAAAATATCATTTTATTTTTTTCCAATATACAAAGAATACATGATACCATAGATCCTTTAATAATTAAGTTTAGTCCTTAAATTTATGGGTTAAGTATGCCATCTTCTTCTTAAATAATATTTATGAGATAATTTTTTTTCACTCTTTTAATATTTTCCAACGGTTTTTTTCTTCATTCTCTATTTTGGTGTAATTTGGCTATGAAAAATGAAATGGATTATGTTCATTATTAAGGAAATTTTATTGTAAATTTTGCATTTATAATTTTTTGAATGATAAAAAAATGTAAAACATTATAGGAAGAGAGAAAAAATATGATTCACCGTATATTTTATTCTGTTTTTTTTCCTCATCTCTTTTTGCTTTAATTAATTAGTTACTTACGGTTAATAATATTAGTGGCTAAAAAGACATAAATATCACCATTATTTTTAACCAATTAAGCTAACACCGTTAGGCTTTTAGAACTAATTTAACATATTAAAGAAAATAAGTAAACTTGTAATATTTTAAGTAATAATTTCAGTAAATAAGTACATTTTTAGTCGTAATTTTAATAATAATAAGGCACTTTTTCCAATTAACAAATATGTCCTCTTTGTCTCTGCTGCATCATGTAAAATAATACCATTATATTATGAAAATGTTGGTATTTATTACTATTAATGATCGTAAAAGGATCATCAATTTTGTGATTTGTCAATAATCCAGACATATCACGACCAAAGTAATCTATTAGAGTGGACAACTATAGTATTGTAATATATTTTATATGGTTATTATAAGATACATACATATATAATAAATTAAACACTTGCAAGCAAATATATTTATGAGCATTTTCTTACGATAGTGTTAGGACAGAAGTTGGAAAGTGTCACTTTTTTTTGTCAAGTGAGCAGGTTTGATTTTATAGATTTTGATTGTGATATTGGTGTGCAAATGTGGTTAACACATTGGGGTAAACTTTGTAATTCACTGATTTGTATCTCTACTTCAATATCAAATAGCATATCCCAATCTTATTATGTATTAGAGAAGATTAAATAATTTGATTAATTTATTTAAATTAAAAAATTATATTTGATTCATTGGATTTAAATATGATTTGATTGATTTTTTTTAGTTATATCAAATTAAGATTTAAAACTACGTTTAGATTTAGATCAGATTCAAATTAACACACTTTATAATCCACTACATTTTAATATTGATCGAATTACTATTAAGAATATAAATAAATGCATATTTTATTTATAAAATTTTATATTTAAATATTAAATATATTATAATTACATTTAATTATTATTTTAGTTTAAAAAAGAATATAAATGTTAAATCTTCATAATAATTTAATAATTATCCAAGCATGCTTCGTATTCTTTTTATTTTCTTACTTATGATCACTATAAATAATAAATTTTGTTAGAAAATGTACCAATTTAAAATTTAAATATAATGTATATTGTGTTTTATATATGACAATAATTTATAAATAAATTTGAACATAATCCGTTTTGAAAAAAAATTGATATGTTCGGATTAGTTTGGATCGATTACATTATCTGATTGGGTTCTAAATAAAAAATTTCATACTTGATTTGATCAAATTCGAATCGATAAATAACAAATAATTTCATTTAGTTTCTATACGATGTACAATTTAATTTATAAATAAAAAATCCCATTGTGCAACTAACTAGCTAGATGTATCTCCCCTACTTAGACCTATCAATTCTTTCTTCTTCTTTTTAAAGAAAAATAGCAAAAATATCATCATCTTTCAAACTTGTAACAAATTTTTTTTTTTATGTTCATTTGTTAGTGTAGTATTGTTAGTTGTTAGCACTTATCTATCATAGATTGTTACCTCAGGTGCATGCTGTAACATAAAACATTTTTTGATGGTATATATACTATGTATTCACTACAATACAATGCAATGAAATACATACAATTCATAAATTTTCCTTATTCTATTTTCTATCCCTCTTCACATTTCTTCATTTATCATGGTATCAAAGCTAATCAGCCATGGTTGATTAGAATGGTTCCACTCATCCAAAATTGGTTGGACCATATGGTGCTAGCTCATCCATGATGATCAATTCTGCATAACATCTTTCTCAATCAATTTCATAGAATTTGCCTTCATCTTCTACCAATTTTTCTTCACTTCCAACTTATCCTATCCATCATAATTTCTCTGTGAAACTTGATGAATCAAACTATCTTGTTTAAAAAGAGCATATAAATCAAGTAATTACCACATATAACTTGCGCAATTTACTTCAAGATGATTTTCTATAAGCTCAATAGTATATCAAATGTGTTGTTGCTTCCACTGATGATTCATGTTCTTTTGGAGTATATGATTGGTAAGAAAACTACTCTGGAAATTGGCATTCACTTGCTAAAGCTTTTAATGATGATTCACATGGAAGATTGATGGATCTTTGATGGTAGTTAATAACTCTGATAAAAGGTAGTTTGTTGTTGAATTATATATTATAGCTACTAAAGAATTGATTGATCATTTCTGTGCTATTGGAAACTCAATTGGTGATTGAGAACAAATTTTTTATATGCTTAGAGGTTTAGATTCTAATTTTTCTTCACTTGTGACTAACTTTATTGGCAAGAAAAGAGTTCTTGGCCTTGATGAATTGTTTACTCGAATAAGAACACATGATTGACATCAAGCAAGAATGAATTCCATTAATACTTAATTAGTTTAGGATAATTACACCAAAATATATTCTAAAACCTTTACAATACTCAAATTTTGATAATGTTGAATCTAAATCATAGTCTACTGGTTCTTATAGTAACAATTCATCTTCTCAGGCATCTTCTAATGCAGAAAAACTCAAGAATCCTAAGTTTAATGGAATTCGATCAATGCCAGAATAAGCATCTTAGTCTTGTGGATCTACTCCTTAAGAAAACCCTTCTCAAACTTAAGAATCATCACCTGGTGATAACTTTGACTATATTACTACCTTTCCTCCGGATTTTCTATCCAACTTTACATTATAAGTTTTTCTTACTACAACCATATCCATTGCAACTAGTTCACCTTAGTGGCTAATGGACACACGTGCCATACATTACCTAACTGCAAGTGCAAATTGGCTTCAATAATCCATTCCCTACTTAGCTAATGCCTATATATTACTTGGTAATGGTGCAAGTATTCATATCACACATTTAGGTAGTTCTTGCTTAGTTTGTGATTCTTATAAACTCAATTTAAAGAATTTGTTATGTGTTTCTTAGTTGAAAAAGAATTTAGTTTCTGTTAAGAAACTTTGTAAGGATAATCTTTCAGTTGGATTCTTTCCTAACACTTTTTATATCAAGGAATTTGATACCATGATTACACTTTTAATGAGAGAAGCTAAGGATGGCTTGTATCAATTACCAAGCTCTTTTGGGTAGTAACTCATTAATCATTTGGTTTCTTGCAATAAGATTGTTCTTGATATATTTCTTTACATGACATGCTTGGACATCCTCACCTAGATATGGTAAAGAATGTTGCCTATATTATGAATAAAGATATCATAAATACTAGTGTTTATGATATGTGTAACTTGTGTTAATTGGCTAAATCCTATAGATTTCCTACATCTCATTTTCATGCTAGATCTTTGACTACTCTTGACATTATTTATGTTGATTTATTGGGGTGTCTTTCCCTGTGATTTCAAGTAAAAATATGAGGTATTTTTATTGCTTATAGATGACTACACAATGTTTACATGGATTTATGTGCTTAATAATAAAACATAGGATGCTTCAATTTTGTTGCATTTTGGATCCTATATAGAAAGACATTTTCAAACCAAAATTAAAATTTTGCAGAGTGACAAAGGTACTAAACTAAAAGTTTAGAAGCACATTGGTTCCAAAGTGGTGTTTTGTGTAAACTGTCTTGTCCACATACACTATCTCAAAATAGTGTTGTTAAAAGGTGTAATATATAGCTGGTAGAGGCAGGTCTAGCTATACTTATGAGAACCCATGATTATTAAGAGTATGGTTTTCAAACTGTTATGCACTGAATAAATCATATACCCTCTAAAACTCTTAACTACATCAGTCTTTTTGAGCTACTTTTTCATGCTAAACTTGATTACTCATACCTTAAAACCTTTGGTTGCTTATGTTATCCTATTTTCAAACTATATAATCAAAATATATTGCATCCTTGTTCTATTCCTTATGTTTTTCTTGGGTTTACAGCCCAGTATAAAGGCTTTAGGTGCTTGGAATCTATCATTGGAAAATTTTGTGTCTACATACAGAAGGTTCAATAAAGGTTTTTTCCTTTTGTCTCATCTTCTAGTTTGTCTTCTTCTGAGTCACCTTCTGAGCTACATTCTAATTCTTCATTTTTTGTTCAAATACCTACATCTACTAGTCCTCAACAAGTCTATAACTTTCATCAATCTACTCCAATTTCAAATATCTCACTATACTTCGGATCCAATTTCAAATACCAAGGTTGAATTTTCTATATATCCTTTACTAGAGTTACAGTCATCTTTATCTAATTCAACAACTTCTTTATCTTTTGCACGTTCATTTTTTCCAACATTTCTTCTTCCTCATCTTATCTTATTATCTTTGGTATTGTTGATCATCCATAGTTTTTTAATCATTATGGTATTTCTTTGATTGTGGATTTACTCATACGTAATGGTACATGGGAAATTAGTTCCTAAACCAAAGGGTGGCAAGATTATTGGGCATACATGTGTTTTTAGATCAAAACTTTAATCTGACAAAACTATTGATAAATATAAATCAAAAGTAGTGGCCAATGGATTTCAAAAAACTGAAGGTATGGACTATATTGAGACATTCAATTCAATAGTGAAGCTTACCACCATTCGAATAATGCTCAATTTATCCATTGCAAAGAAGTGGTTTGTAAGGCAACTTGAAGTTAATACTACTTTCCTAAATAAGGATAGTGAAGAAGTGGTCTGCATGAGCCAACCTCAAGGATTTGTTAGCATTAAATTTCTTGATCATGCTTGTAAACTAAAGAAGAACATTTATGGCTTGAAGCAAGCTCCCGAAGCTTGATTCTTGAAATTGAGTGAGTGTTTGGCTTCCTTGGGTTTTCAAGGCTATAATAATAATGCCTCTATGATGATTTATGATCACTATCATGTTTTTATAATCTTTTTAATCTATGTTGATAACATTTTGGTTATTGGAAATAATATTTTTTTAATAAAGAAGTAGTTACCATACCCAAAATGCATTTTTTCTTTAAAAGATTTCGGAGAATTAAGCTGCATTTTTTTCTTTAAAGGATTTAGGAGAATTAAGCTTATTCCTCAGTATTGAGGTTACTATAATTGTTGATGTATGTACTTAAGCCAAATAAAGTACATTTTCATTATTAAAAAAAATTCTAATACGTCATTTTATTTTGAATGGCTTTCAAATTGAACTACAACCATTTAGACATGTTTAATGTTGAATTCCACCCAATTACATCACGTTTAATATTATTAGAGTACTATTTTTGTCATAAGTTATATTGATATTATTTTTTATAATTTCTCTATTTTTTTTGACAACCTATCAACCTATCAATCAATCAATTGTAGGTTATAATTGGCATTTGCTTTAATATTGTTTTTGCTCATTTTAGAAATAACTCACTTATTTGACTTCTTTCAAAAATATCATATTTATTATAATTTCAATATTTAGTGGTGTGTTGATAAGAATTACGATCTTTCAAATTTCAAAGGGATAAATTTGTTATTTTTAAAAATATTTTTAAAAAAAGTTAACCAAAAATTATATTTATAAATATTTAAATAATTTTATATTCTCAAATTCTGATTTGCAGATCAAAGATCATTGTTATTGTTTCATCTATGTGTAGAAATTTCACGAGTACAATATGAACAATAGTGATCTTTTTAATATTTTACTCACCTGAGACTTGAAAAGGAGTGAAAAGATAAATTGCATGGATGAGAACTAAAATTTCCCTTGAATACAAATAGGAGGAACCACCTCCTCACTCTCATAAACATTGAAGACAATTGCTAGTTTTCCCTATAACCACAAGTGATTCGCTCGATGTGATTAACCCACTTGCAACGTTAGACTTGAACAACCTTTCTGTCATGACCCTGTTATGCCTCGAACCACCTAAACCTCATCGTCCTTGCAAATTGGCATAAACCTGACATTGTACTTCTGGAGGAGATCGGTGGAGAAAGGCGTGCTCATCAACACTCATCGGATGCTTGATGGAGCTGAAAAGTGTGCCTTTTGATTCTTGCGGTGGAAGCTTGTAACCCTTGGATTGTACTTCATTTTCGCTGAGCTAGGGTTTCTCTAAGACGGCTCTAAAGAGTAAGAAGAATAGGGTTTAATGAGCAGAGAAAAAAAGTGGGAAAAAAATTTGGTAGTAATATTAGAGAGAAGAGTTACCGTATTAGGAGTGGAAAAAAGAGAGAGAGAAAATGAAAAAAAAGAGAGAGAAAATGAAAAAAGAGGGAAAAAGAAAAATTGGTATAAAAATTTGGTATTTGGTGTAAAAGAGAGAAAATTGATAACATATGTCTATGGCCTTGGTTATTTAAAAACCGAGACTAAATTTCCGAGACCATATGTATATATTGTAGTAGTGTAATCCTACATTTCTGTAAAACTTATTGAGACTAATTATCTCATATGGAAAGAACAACTAAAATATGCAATCATCGTTTATGGATTACAAGCCTTCTTTGATGATTCTACTTCAAAGTGACCTCTTATATTGGTCAATCTACAGAACATGATGTTTAGGAAGAAAATCTAAAGTATCAAATTTGGGATTGATAAGATTCTACAACGAATAATTGGATCTATTCTTTTATATCCTCAAGTTTTTTCAAACACTTGATTTGGAAGGAAACAACAACACAATACTGGAAAGCTTTAGATAAAGCTTTCAACGATGACTCTCAAGGTCGTCTTTTGGAGCTTTGCTAGCAACTCCAAACTTTCCATAAAGGAACACTTAAAATGGAGTAATACATTAGTAAGTATAAAGATTTAATTGATCTACTTATTGTTGCTGGTGTGAACTTAAGTGATCAAGAGCAACTCTTGTGTGGCATTTAAGGTTCAAATCACTCATTGTTGTAACAAACATTACAAATAATAAATTTTTTCTTATATTAGATGAGTTTTTCATTCTAATTCACACTTATGAGTGACATATTAAGCTCATGAATTAGCTTGATCCTCAAGTTTAAGCTTATTAAGCAAGAACCTACTCTTTTGTTATATCATAGTCATATAATTATGACTACTCAAAACTTTGATTTTTTCCAATCAAATTTTGCAAAAACTAGTACGAATAACAATAATAAAGAAAAAATTATTAATTATAGCCAAATGCATTGTTAGATATGTAAAAAGATGGGACACAGTACCTCTAGGTACTATTTTCATTATTCTTGGTCTATTAACAATGGAACTCTACCTAATAATGGCTCAAATGGAAATTACAACTCCAATAGAAATTTAAAACCTAGGATTTATGATTTAGGATCTTCTCAATATCATTAAGCAATGTTTTCTCAAATACAAAATGAAAATAATGGTCCATATCTATTCTATGAGTTTACAACTTATTCTCAGGATGTTCCACATAATATACAAGCTTTCTTGACACCCTTTATAGCCACTTCTTACTCAGACTTATCATGATTTATAAATACCGGTGCTACACACCATTTAGCATTCGATATATCTCATCTTCAAGTTGCTAGTACCTATAATAGTGATGCATTTATCATGTTAGGTACTCATTTTATAATACCCATTACTTATTTAGGTTTAATTTATTTATTTGGTGGATCATATGCATTGAGTTTAAAACAATTACTTTGTACACTTCACTTAGAGAAAAATCATGTAAAGGATATCCTAATTACTTCCTTGTAAAGGATATCCTGAGCAAGAGTATCATTTTAACATAGATTGTTGAAAATAGACTTTATGATATGAAGGATTTGAAGCTTAGTAATGATGTGCATAGTTCATAACACCAAGATAAGTCCTATTTTACATGAAAGGATTGGTCACCATCATTTGTCTACCGTTTAGTTAGTAACTAGTATTATGAATAAAACTTTGATTCCATTTAGTCATCTTAACGTGTGTACAACTTGTTAGGTAGGCAAGTCTAATCATCATTTTCCTTTAAAACATGTACACAATAGATCTCTTTTATCTTTTTAAAGTGTTTATGTTGATCTCTGAGGTTCTTTTCCTATAAATTCCACTTCTATAATGAAATACTTCCTTTTGTTTGTTGATGACTATTCAAGATTTTAGTGGATTTATGTCTTGAGTAGCAAAATACAAGATGCACATATATTTCTACATTTTGATACTTTGGTGAGTATACAATTTAATACTCAAATAAAAATTGCATAGTGATTAAGGTACTGAGCTAAAAGCTTTAGATTCATTTTTGCTTTAAATAGGCTATATCATATGGATGATTTGTCATTAAACACCTTCTTAAAATGGAGTTGTGAAGAGTCATAGTAAATATGTTGTTGAAACGAGTTTAGCAATGATGTTAAGAATTAAAATACCTATGCAATTTTGGGACTATGGCTTCAATCAACACTCTTTTCCTTTTTTGGATTATGATCCTCTACTGCATGTCAGACTGTGTCATCATAATTGCCTAATAAGTTTTTGTTTTGTCCACTAGGTAATAACGTATGTGTACCTTTTTCATTTGTCTTGCCTACCAATAAGGGTGTTTCTAGTAATACACCACCTATATACACTTTTTTGTCACTCATCTAGTCAAGCTCCAAATATTACTTTATATGTTATTAAAGCTGATACTCCCATTATATTTAGCTCTTTGAACCCTTGTCACATTTAAAACAAATGCACAATCTTCTATTATAGCTTATTCTGCTTCCCATAGGTCTAATTCTATTTCATATTCTAGTCTCAAGCCTAATGCTCTTTCTTATACCTATAATAACTCTTTTGTATCTCAAACATCTTTTTTCTACCAGGTCTCATGTTCCTTTTGGTACATATTTTCAATCCTGATGGTATCGAACTTTAGGTTGAAATTTATGTCTTTCAACTGCATGCCTTTCCTTCTTCAACCAACACAAATATACATGTTATGAATACACGAAGTAAGCATTGTATGTTCAAGCCAACATTCTATATCTCATCTATTACTTTACCATAACCAAAGTTAGTCAAATAAGCTCTTGATATCCCTAAATGAAGGGTTGTTATGTTGCCTGAGTTTGATTCACTTCTTAAAAATGGAACTTGGGAGCTTTTCCCTCCACTAACACATGGAAAAGGGATAAAAAAACAAGTAGGTCTTTTGCACAAAATTTTTGGTAGATAGAAATCTTTGTTAAAAGTTATTGAAAAATTAACTCTCTTAAAAGCTTAAACAAGTGGGACATAGGCCAACAATAATTTTACATACTTATCACTCTCACACAAGTGTTGGCTCTATGTATCATGCAAGTCA
Source organism: Hippophae tibetana (assembly GCA_037013495.1). Lineage (NCBI taxonomy): Eukaryota > Viridiplantae > Streptophyta > Magnoliopsida > Rosales > Elaeagnaceae > Hippophae > Hippophae tibetana. The sequence continues at coordinate 34,297,976 of CM072812.1, forward strand.
CAATTTATGTTATTGCCATGAACATAGGACCTTCAAATCTAATATCATGATAGAATTTATTGAGAAATCAACTATCTCAAAAGCTTCAACTAGTGATAAAATGGCCAACAATACTTTTATAAACTTATCATTGTTGAAAAATTTAAGTCCAGGGTTATTGTCAAGGAGTTTCAACAATATAAGGAAATCAACAATATTGAGACGTTTAAACCAGTTGTCAAACCTATAACCATTAGAATTATTTTGACGCTTCCTTTGTTAAAATGATAGGGTGACCCCTCGATATGAATACAACATTTTTTGATGGAGATATTCACGAGGAAGTGTTACTAACTCAAATTGAGAGCTTTGTTAGTGAGCAATTTCCCAATCATGCTTGTATGCTCAAATAGGCTATTTATCGCCTTAAGAAAGCTCCTAGGATATATTTTCTTAAACTTAGTGAATTTTTGCATCAAATGAGATTTAAAGGTTCCAACTTTCACTACTAAAAAACGGGCATTAAAAACCCGACTTTAAATGGAAAGACTTAAAATTTAAAGTCGGTTCAATGCGTGAACCAACTTTAATTTTTTTATACATATTTTACTCATTTTCTACTCTACTTAAGAACCTATATTCAATGACATATATTTATATAATAATTTTGTGATTATTAAGATTTTTTTAAATAACTATACTACTTCAAATCACAGATATTTTAATGAGCATCATATTGTTGAATCATGTTTTTCCCATTTCATTTTAACATAAATAAATAAATTAAACACTAACCTTAAATCATTGTCATAAATATATATAAATTTATTTTATTACGAAATACTTATACAAAATCTACATAATAAAAATAATAACATATATAATACAAAAATTTATACATATAATATACCAAAAATAACGCACAGTGAATAATAAGTGTGCAAGATTAATAGAAATACTTACAAGAGTAAATGAAATGAAAAAATGAAGGGAAAATGGTGTTTTGTAAGTTAAAAAATTGGTATAAAATATTTGAGTATTTTGCTCAAGAAAATAAGGGATTTGGAAGATAATGTAAAGAGGAAGAAAACCCACTAAATGGTGTTGGAATTGATGTTCGTAAGTGGCTAGAAAATGAGAAAGAGTGTAAGAAGTAAAGCTTGGTTTTGGGTTTTTGGGTGTTGTTTACAACGCTGCAAATTAAAAATTGTGTCTGATGGGGAAAGAAAGAAGAAAAAAGGAAAAATCCATGTGTGTTAGCTTGGTTGACATGTCGAACCGATGCTAACACACGTGGATAGCGTCAGTTGACAAGTAGGACCGATGCTACGTCCACGTGTGTTAGCATCGATTGACACGTAGAACCGACGCTACGTCCACGTGTAGTATTGGTTCTACATCAAACCAACTTTAAATTCATTATATGTCAATTTATATGAAGCTATACAACATGAATGATGATACTGTGATTGTTTTTAATATATGTTGATGATATTTTGATCACTAACAACAATTCAAAACTCATCAAAGAAATTATAGTCAAACTTAATTATGTTTTGTCTATTAAGAAGCTAGGAGAACTTGGCTATTTTTTGGTGTTGAGGTTACTCACACATATGATGGTATGTATTTACGTCGATCAAAATACATTAAGGATTTGTTTGATAAAGTGTAGTTAAATGAGTCCAAACATTTTACAATTTGTATGCTATTGGGAAGATCCTTTCCAAAAATGATGGTATTGCATTAGCTTATGCTACTCAATATAAATTTTAATTGAAGTCTTACAATAATGTATGTTAACTTGTTCTAAGATAAGCTTTATAGTACACAAACTTTGTCAATTTCTTCATTGTCCAATCATTGTTCATTGGATGGCTACTAAACAAGTGTCGAGGCATTTAAAGGGAGTTACAAACCATGGTCTCATATTGTATAAGTCTGACAGGTTGGATATTATAAGTTATACAAATGTAGCTTGGGCATCGTGTCATAATGACCAACATTAAATAGGAGGATATTTTATGTACTTAGGCAACTATTTAATTTCTTGGAGTACCAACAAGCATAAGGTGGTATCATGCTCGTCTACTAAAGCTAAAGCTGAATTCCTAGATTTGGCACACTCTATTACTGCAGTAATATGGTTAAAAAAATTCTTACTCAACTACAAATATCCGTCAATTCTCCTTTAATTTTCTGTGACAATGTTAGTATATGTTATCTTGTCGAAAATCATGTTCTTAATTCACAAACTAAACATATGGAAATTAATTTTGACTTTATTAGAGAGAAATTTGTGGCTAGTGATCTCATTTTTTAATATACTCCAAGTCAAGAAAAGATTCTTGATATAATAACAAACCATTATCTAGTCAAAGGTTCATTGAACTCGAAATCAAACTCAATGTTCTTTGTAGGCCATGTGCTTGAGAGAGGATATTAAAGTGCTAACAGTTTAGAGTTCATTATGAGTTAGTTACTGTAACAAACTATTAGCAAAGGTAATTAGGCTTACATAAACAAGTGTAAATAACATTGTAAACATTTTGTTATGATATGAATCAATACAAAATTTCCATGGTTTCCCTCATTTCTCTTATCTCCTTTCTCTTCCTATCAAGCTTGTTTATCGCATTGATATCCTTTATATCATATGTTATTAAAAGATTTCATTTTAATAATCCCAATTCAAGCATTGGTATTCTTTAAAACATTTTGAACAGGTTTTTTTTTTTGCCATAGTATGACACGTGACTAAGCCTATGTGAAAAAAAAAAGATTTGTGGGAATTCATGAAAGAAAGAAGCACCCAATTATCTCCTAAAGTTTCTCTAACAAACTCATATAAAAGCTAAATTCTTACCAAAGGAATTAGGGTAAATAGATTCTTTTTTTTACAACTTAGCTATGATAGTTGTTACAAAAGTACCAATAAATGTTACCAAACTACCACCAAATTTTATATATTTTCATAAAAGTACTATGGTCGTTAAATTTGTCAGAAATCTAAAAGAAAAAAATTAACAGTGTTAGTATTTATGTGACCTTTTTTTTGTTAGTTTTTGACAAATTTTAATGGATTTGGTACTTTAACAACAACTAAAATTCGGTGGTAGTTTTGTAATAGTTTAAAAATTGATGGTATTTTTATTACAATCATCATTGTTCGATAGTGAAAAAATCTATTTATCCAAAGAATTAGCCTTTTCGTTGAGTGAAATTAATTTGATCACTATTACAACTTGATAACTCTATGAAAACAGAGTCATTAGCACATTTTTTTATTTAATATTTACTTGTTTTATTCAATAAATAATTTTTTTGGGTCAAAAATATTAAAATATAAACTTTTTAATGAAAATGGTGAAAATATAATTTTTGGAATTTTTATGAATTTTTAACGTAAGATCAATCAGGAGCTACCACGTGGCATGCCACCTAGGCAGAGGAGCTGACTGGATAAGCTACTCAAGCACGGAGAGCGAATCACGTTACGCCGCATGTGAGGGGACGAAACACGTGCCATATGTCAGAACAACGTTCAATCTGAGTTTGGAAATTGGTCAACGCGTTATGCCATGTGTCGTTACGCCATTACTCCGAGCGTTCCACCCTTGCGCCACACCATCCTTTTCCGCGAATCACCTCGTGACGCGTGTCACTGACTTAGCAAGTTTTGACTCTCACCGGTCTTCTCTGCCACACGTCGCTCCTTGATTCGGCCAATGAATTTTCCCCCTGAAACGTGTCACACTGTGATTTGTTGGAACTATCGGTTTTTCTTGTTTTGATCATAGCCCTTGATTTGAAGCTGATCTAATTGTCCAGATTGCACTTGAGCTTTATTTAAGCCCCTAATCACTCCATAAACCCTAATTGGCCTCTATTAGTATAGTTTTGGTAATTCTTTAGAGTTAAAAAGAGAGAAAAATATAAAAAAATTCAAGAGACGACACAATTTTGGTGAAGATTGAAGATGTGATTAATACTACAATTCAAGAGATTAATTGTATTTCTTTTTCTACTCTTTTCTTTATCAATTTTTATATCTTTCTTTATAAAAACAATATAAGCTTTATGAACACAATTATGTGTAGTTAAATTATTAATTTAGGGGTCTTATGAACCCAATTTTTATCGTGTGATGATTTAATATTTTATCCCAATTATAATTATAATTTAATTATATTATGTAATTTTATTTGTATGCTATTAATTGTTTGGTCAATAATTTATCTACAGAGGCAATTAAATAGATTTGAGAGAATTATTTAATTGTTTTATCTTGATTTAATAACATGCATAGTTTCTAAACAGAGATGTATGATTCTTATGTATGTGATTCATACAAACTATGGTCTCATATTGTTTAAGTCTGACAGGTTGGATATTAAAATTCAATTGATTTTTATTTTTTTAAGGTTTGAAAATTAGTTTATTATAAAATAATCTATGTGGGAACAACATTTTCTTATTATTATATTACTTGTTGTAATACGTATATTTACGTATTTCTTTTATACACTTTGTGTGTGACGATAGATCTGAGATCAAGTTTGAGCCTTTAATTGTGACAAATTATTCAAGATTGAGCCCAAATTTTGTGATATGTTCGACAATTACCAATTCTAATGTCAGGAACAATGCAATGATTTCGGCAACATAGATAAAAATAGTTACCTTAATAGCCATAATTGTAATATTAATTATTTTCTTTGTTAAATTCTCACAACTTTGCCGCATAGAATTCATGTGTAATATTTTAATAAAAAAATACTATTTAAAATAACTAAAAAAGATATGATTCTTAAGTTAAAGTATTGAATTAATATTTTTTAATAATATAAGATAAAAATAATACCAATATATTAACATAATAACTCTAGGTTGCTAAACCTAAGTACATCCATGAGCACACTTAGAGGATACGGGTGGGTTACTACCCTACTTAGATAAATTTTTTATTAATATACAATTTTTAATATATATTTTTTGAAAAGTAATATATGTGTTTATTTTTTTTACAATAAAATTATTCTTATCATATATAAGTAAATAAAAAATAAAACAACTAATATAATTATTTTTTAAATTTAAAAAATATATTATATTTATTTATCATATAAAATATAACTTTATTTATTATTAAATAATTTATAATACAAAATTTGGACTCCAATCTTGACATATGACATATGGGTTATAGAAATATGTAATTAATTGAATATATCCTATTATTATCACATTCTATTTTATTATTTTTATATTTTATTGTTAAAAAAATTAAAAAAATATTATTCTATTTTTAATATATTTATTTTATATTAATTAAAATTAATAATAAATATATTAAGAAAATAACTCTGTTAAATTAATTATTACATGTAAAAGATAAAATTAAAGTTAGAGGTCAGCATCAAGTGGGTACAGGTGGTAGGTAGGGAGAAAACCAATTCCATGGATGAATAAAAGTCTGAGACCTCTCTCGGGTCCTCATGAGAGCTTACGCACACTCATTATGTACCCACTCTGATCAACTTAATTTTTGCTTCGTCTTCTTTTTTCTCATATTATATATATATATATATATATATATATATATATATGTATATGTATGATTCCAAATTTCTAGTTAGAGGTTTCAACTCTACTTCGAATCATGTTTGAGGATCCAGCCGATGATGAAACCTTGGTCAGATCTGTTTGGATAAAAATTAATTAGAGAAAGCTGTTTAATTAAGGTCATTATTAATTGGATCGTACTGTTTAATTGAACAATTTTGTTGGTGTTCATGCCACGGCATTAAGAAATAATGACCTATGATATATTGTCTACATGTATAAAAGCGTTCATGGATGGTGGATGACTAAATTTTGGTGTTTTTTTTGTTTTATATATATTAATAAATATAAAAAAATATATATAAAATAATATATTTTTATAAATATATTCTTCAACAATATCTTTTTATTATATTTTTTCATTTAAAAATATTCATATAATAAATAAATTTGTTAGAAATAGTTTTTCAGTATATTTATTTCATATGGTGTGTAATAACACAAGTTTAATAGTTATGTTAAGAAAAATAATTTAATATATTTGTTTTTTTTAAAGCAATTTAATCATTTTTTTAAGTGATATCAAAGCATAAATAATCAATTTTTTAATTTTATATTTTAGTTTTATAATATTTTTTCAAAATAAATAAAAATGTGATAAAACTAAAATAAATCTAAAATTTGATAATTCACCCCTCATTGCACTTTTTCATAATTGACTGATTTAATGTTAAAAAAATAACAAATGAACAAAAATATTTTAATTGATATAACAAAGAAATCGTTGATTCATTTGTCTATTGTTTTGATCATATTAAATATAATAATTCATACCGTTTATAATTATACATTTAACAAGTATAAAACATGAATGTTTGGTTTACAACCAAATTTCACTTTTTTTCAAAAAAATAAAAACTTTTGGTTAGTTTTTCTTGCACACCAATTAATAGCAAAATATACATATAATAAGTACATTTTTTTTTACAAATAGTTAATTTAGTATTTAATTACGTTACTTTGGTTGTCGACCATGTTTGGTTTTATTTTTTACTTTTCTTATTTTTGTTAGCTTTCTTGTACATCAACAAATATGAAATACATACACTTTTTATGAAGAGTTATTTTAGCATTTTTATTTTATATAATATATTTATTTTAATCACATTAATGAGTTGGTCGGATTCTAGCAATTTATCTATGAATGGATTATATTTTTGTTGAGATAATAAATTTTCATATAGATATCATATTATTTATACAAAAGAATAGCCAAGTAAAAAAATATTTATTAAATTCAATTAAATTATGTCTATTGTGTTCATATAGGGTTAAATTCTTATATATTAAAAATACTAATTAAATAAGTTTATTTTTTATTATATTATATTTGACTTATTTATTAAAAAATATTATGTAAATCTTGTCAATATCATGGATTTTATTTCTTATAAAATATTTACTATTATATATTTATTCATCACTAAAGTAATAAATCAATTAACTATTTATTTTAAAAATATTTATGGAAATCATTTTATAATTGTTTTAATATTAATTTTCTAGATATAATAAAAGCAAGTTAAAAATTAATATTTAAAGTTCAATTTTTTTTATTTTATAAAATAAAAACAAGAAACAAGAAACAATAATAATAATAATAATAATAATTTGATAATTAATATTTATATATATTTATTAAATTTAAATTCAACTATGTATATAGTTGTTTGCTACTCCTTGTAAATTACCAGAAATTACTAGAAAGAAAAGAACACAAGTAGCCAGCTCAAAATAATATGACAATTAAACTATGTATATAATTGTTTGCTACTCCTTGTAACAAGATTAATTTAATTTTTCTATGATCATTGTTCTCTGTTTAATTTGGGTGTATCACTTTATGAAGATTGATCATGTCATGAATTTAAATTTTCAATTATATTAAAACATTAAGATGGTATTATATAATTGAAAATACATGGGAGTTAGCATATAACTTACATATTAGTTCAATAAGTAATAAGTTAGTAGATAAATATAAAATAAATATTTAATAATTAGTATATAATCTCTTAATTATCTAAGAATAACATAATTATAAAAAAATAGTTCAAACTTTAAAATAAATCTATCATAAGAATCATTAATAGATATTATTTTCTCCAATTATATAATTACAATATACCTTTCTCATTACAGAAATGAACAGAATTTCATAATAACTTAGAATCTATAATCTTTTCATAAATTTATCTTCATCTCTCTAAATCAGAGACATTAATCTTTTTTTTTTTCTTACAACTCAACTTACATAAACCTTAGAGTAGTAAAAGCTGTCACACCTTTTAATAGTTCAAGATCCGAACGTGGGTTCTCTATTATCAAATTTACATGAGAGAGAGATCAATTCAATTATTAATATCTACAAAAAATCATCATTATCAACATATTATAATTAAAGTAAGATATATATGTTGAACGCGAGTAAAGACCTACATAATTAGGCCATTTTTTTTATTGATGTAACCTTGCAACATTCACTTAAAAGTTATTAACGTTATATTGTTAAGCAAGATCACGTACTAGTGTATTAGAAAATAACATCACATACATACGTGAGATAGAATAATTAAATGACTGATCACAGGTCTCAAAAAATAGATCGAGATCGACTAATGCTACATGAGAGATTTTTGTATGAGTTATATGGATCACATGGAGATCCCTCTCATTGATTGCTTTATATATGTATATTTATTTATATATAAAGAATCGTATTTTATATATGTATTAACAATATATTTTTAAAATTAGTTATTAAATTTCATTACATAATATTCATACAATTAGTTTATATAAAACTTTTTCGCTATATAGATCATATTTTACATGTCTTAATTAAATAACATGTCATATATTAAAAGGATTGAATGTAAAACTAGAATGTGAGATATGAATTAGTTATAAGATTATTTACTAATATGAATGAATTAATTGTGTGATATTGATAATTGATATAATGTTAACATAATTCATCGGATATTAACCCAATAAATTAAACACCTATACCTGATGATGTTTCGTCTGAGTATGAGTTTGAAATAATCAGCTGGCTTGGCTGTGGTTAAAATTAATCATAATTAATACATGTGGCAACTGCAATAGGGAAATGAATAAATAAACAAAAGAAAAAATAATTGTATGTAATCGATATGCTGGAAGAAAGGATATAAAAAATAAATAAATAATATCAGTTTTATATATTCAAATATATTCAAATTTATATTTTTTTGAGTTGAAATTGATTTAAGAAACATATTTTAACAAAATAATAATAATAAATACATGTAAATTCACAGGTTCTATTTCTAATCATTTTTAAAGTTTTTAATTTTTGTCATAATTATTGAACTTAATTATCATGTCCACCTTTAAATTAGTTAGTGGACCATTAATTGCTATTTTGTTTTAAAAAAAAAAAGAATTTATATATACTTGAAGAAAGAAGGTGGCATAAACAGACGTGACCAATTTTGTCGAAGGAGCTAATGCTAGACAACAAGTTGGTGGCAAAACTAAGCTCGTTCCTTTCTAATCTTATATTAAAAAACAAGCTGATAATGAGTCATCATGAATTCCAATTGTTTGTTCAACTCGTCCTTTTCTCCCTTGTCCTGTATTATATAATTCAGAATATTTATACATCATTTTCAGTATCAATTTATTTCCCAATTTAAAGGTAGAAGATCTTTTATTCTCGATTCTCAATATTAATGGAAAATAATATATAAACATTTAGAATTTTTTTGGTAGTTCGGATTACGTATTCCCCCAAAGAAACATAGTAAAAAAAGCTAAAAATAGGTAAAAATGAGAAAGAATTAGGTTCGACAATACTCAGAAATTACGAGTCTATGTCTCTTTAAAAATACACACTTTTCAATACTTGCCTATTACCTTAAAAAAAAAAAATTCCCCAACAGGAGAATGCAGAGAGTTGCTCTATGTCTTAATTAATTCATGATATATATATATATATACATGTAATATTTACTCAGTTAATTTATCTAAATGATTTCTTATTCAAATCTTTAAATATTTATTGCAATGTTTATGAGACAAGTCTATTCCATTCACATGTAGATTTTAGGATTTAGATTTAATTTGAGAGTATTGTAATTTTAATTATGTTTATTGTAATATTCAAATCATACTTAATATTCTGATCTAATAAATTACTTTTGAAAATAAGATTTGAACACTAATATTCTCACCTATAGGAAATTGTTTTTTAAGAAAACAGTATTTATAATACCCCTTAATTTTATAATTATAGAAATAATATTATTACGTTCATTTGATACATTTTTTACAAAAAAAATTTCATAATCTATAAATTAATTTCATATTAAATATCATTCAAGTTATATTTAAAATTAAACTTCCATTTATTGAACTTCTTATTTTTTTTATAAGTTTAACTATAGTGATTTTATATAATTTTTTTTTTCTATACAACCACATCATAGAGTGGTGGGTACAATCTAAAAAAAGGGGTTGCTCAATGCGTCCACCGACATGTATGGTTAGGTTTTCTCATTCTCTCATTCTTACCTGAATTCTCTGTACAAGGTAGTACATACCAAAATTATTATGCACCTACATACTTATACAATACTTACCAAGTCAAATGGTATGATCTTGCTATATATATATATTGCGGGCCATAAGTAATCCCAGTTAGTATAATACCTCCTAAGCCAGTCATTCTAGTAAGCATTGATAAACAAAATGCAACAAAAAATCTATTTAAATAATAAGAGATAAACATTAGGTTATTTCTAATCCTATATATACCCACCGTTGTACACTTCACACAATATTTCAAAACTAATAACTCAGAACTCTTCTCTCATAACTCAGAACAGTGGCCACAAACACTTAGTTTTCTCTTCATTCTCAAGTGAGACCTTGACCTCCTCCAATTTCTACAAATTTCATAACCATCTTAAGCATTAAAGAGCTAAAGGCTACCCCTTGATGGTAAGAGGTTTTAACGAATTTATTTATATCATAGATATAAGAAGAACCATCCCATATGATGTTGACAAAAATCCATATCAACATCTAATGTCGTATGTGGGAACAATTGTATTTTGTTGGATGAAACATTAAAAAAACATTTCAAAAAGACATTCATAAGTGTTCTCTAGATATTCATCTACAAGTTGTACATGTCTTTGGAAAAAAATGAGCATCCTAATGTTGGAGATTGTTATAAAGCTCCTTAATTTAATGAGCAAATTAAGGAGGAAAACAAGGAGCAAATTAAGGAGGAAAATAAGGAGCAAAACATGGAACAAAATAAGGAGCAAAACATGAAGCTTAATTCAATGAGCAATTCAAGGAACCATTAATTTGAGGAGTAATTCAATTAGTGAATTTTCCTATAAATAGATTTGTAATATTAATGAATTAAACAACCAAGTGTTCATTTCAATTGAGAGAAAAGATTTTGTGAGAGAAAATTAAGAGTAATTTTCTTGGGTGTAATTGGGTTGTGAGTTGTGAGTGTTGTAAACACCTTGTGTAATTTCTCCCCTTTCAGTAAAACGATCTGCAGCAAGTCCGTGGACGTAAGCAAGATTGGCCAAACTCCGTTATCAAATTTGTGTGTTATTTTGTCAATTTTACTTTCTCATAAATCTGGTATAAGAGCTTTTGATGGTGATTTTTGTCATTTTCTTGCAAGGATACTATTTACGTGAATAGTAAATTATGTTAATAGTGATATTTTGTTGACGATATTTGTTCGTTGACGAAGGTGTTCTAATACACGGTGGTTTATAGAAATAGTAAAAAACTATCCGGAGGAAGTCAGATTTGAGTGGGAGCAATGACCGTAGATGAAGGAAAGGTAAAACTCAAGAAATTTGATGGCATATATTTTGGGTTTTGGAAATACAGATAGAGGATTATCTGTATCAAAGAAATCTATATCAACCTCTCTCAAGGAAGAAGCTAGAGGCTATGAAGGAAGAAGATTTGAATCTTCTAGATAGACAAGCCCTCAGAGTTATTCGATTGATGTTATCCCGTAATGTTGCTTTCAACATAGCAAAGGAAAAGACCATGGTGGGTCTTATGGCAACTATCTCCAATATGTATGAGAAGCCATCAGCCTCAAACAAAGTGCACTTGATGAAGCGTTTGTTCAATTTGTGGTTGACGGAAGGCGCATCGGTAGCTCAACATCTCAATGAACTCAACACAGTCACAACCCAGTTGATTTAAGTGGAAATTGAATTCGATGAAGAAGTACGAGCATTGATACTTTTTTCTTTTCTACTATAAAGTTGGAATGCTACTGTCTCGGCTGTGAGTAGCTCGTCAGGAAGCAATAATTTGAAATTGGACGATGTTCATGATCTAGTTCTCAGTGAAGAGATCTGACATAGAGAGTCGGGTGAATCGTCAACCTTTTTAGTTTTGCATATAGAGTCAAGAGGAAGAAATTTAACTAGAGGGAATGGACGTGGCAGAATAGACTACCAAGGTAGATCAAAGGACAGAAGGTCCAAATCCAAGAATCCTAATAATTCTCACAGCTCAAAGACTATCGAGTGTTGGAATTGTGGGAGAACCAAGCACTACAAAAATTAGTGCAAGAGTGCACCGAAAGAAAAACAAGTGAAGGCAGAGGCAAATGTTACTTCCACCTCAAGAGAAGATGATGCATTGATATGCTCTTTGGAGAGCAAGGAAGAATCTTGGGTGTTAGATTTTGGAGCATCGTTCCATGCTATTTCACACAAAGAATTCTTTGAGAAATATGTCCCCGGAAACCTTGCAAAGGTATATTTTGGTGATGACCAACCATGTGCTATTATTGGAAAAGGTGTAGTGAAGTGTTGTCTATTTTACAGAACATAAAAACGTGCAAGCATACACGGTCACAAGTAATAATATTTGATAAGTAAGTTATCGTTCCCACGGAGATTTGTTACTATAGTTTGTTGAGTACTAAAATTATCTCTCTCTGATTTTATTCAAAATACTCGTTGATTGTAACAAATTTAAGAAAAGAGTTTAAAAACAAAATAAAAGAAATCTAGGATTGCAATTTTTCACTAAATTAATCAACTCAAATCATATTATTTTATTTTGATTTATATTTTTTTAGTACATTTAATTTGTCAACCGAAAACTTCTAATTTTATTCATACATCTCTTCCGAGCTCCGTACAAACACACCTCGTTAAATTAATTCACTATATTCCTATGAGGATTAAATTCACCAAGATTCATTACGTTCTAAGTTCTCAAATGGCCACACATACAATTAGGGTATATTCCTATCCTTCATCATACATGTCATTCTATTTATGAGCAATATACACAAAAATGTCTCTTCCAAGTTTATTTTTGTGCCACGGATCATTTGATAAAATTCGTAAATAATCAAAAGCATTAAGCACAAAATAGAATAAACAACTCAAACGTCTTATAAATCGTTCAAAAATAATTAAAATAAAAGCATCATAAATTTAGATCAAATACAACCCTAGAAAAATTAAATTACTTCATAAATTTAAAATAAAAATTACAACGAATACAAAAAAATTAGATGAAGAAGAACAAAAATTAAAACACAAATATTTGCCACACGTAGAACACAACAAAAGCCAAAAAATGGCTTCTGCGTGTTCTGCAGTCCAAAACCGAACAACACAAAATAATCTCTGAAACTAAACTCTCCAAAACTCCAAAAACTTTTTTACTCTATCATCCTATCTCTTATTTATAGCTAAAAATAATACATCTAAAATATTACATTTTTTTTATAAACGCGTAAAAATTTGTATCAAAACTAAAATCGATGCGTATCGAAATTCGATATCAAAAACATTATTATAATCCACGCGTGAGACAAGCAGAGCCGTTTCTGATTTTTTTAATTCAAAGTGCATGCCACGTGTCAGTGCCTGATTCGCTGCAAGGATTAGTGCGGACACGTGGCAGCATTTCATTGGCTGCGAGAAACGGGCGCACGATGGATTGTCACACGGGAAACAACGGCTGCATGCAGGCGTGATCCTGCGCTTTTGTGCTCATCGTAACATGACACGTGTCATAACATGATTGGCTTAAAAATAGAGTGGGACTAGTCGCATTTTCTGATTCGCTGCAAGGATTAGTGCGGACACGTGGCATCATTTGATTAGCTGAAGATCTGGTTGCATGTAGAGATCAGCGCACGGGATTAGAGGCGCGCGTAACGTGAGGGACAACGGCTGGATGTGGCAGACACGTGGGTCCCACCTGCACGCTGGCCTACACGGCAGGTGGGCCCCACTCTCTTTGGTCGGGTGTGATTAGGACGCACGAATCTCATCCGTTTCTTCTTTGATCGGACGGGCCACGTTTCGCGCGTGCTGTATGGCGCGTGGATTCTTCTCACCTATGCAGAAAAATAAACTTTCTTTATTGCATTTTGACCCATAAATTTATTTCAAATTATATTTTAAACTTTATTTAATTACAACTAAGCCCTTTTCTAATTTAAATTAAAATTTTAAACTTTTAATAATTAAAATTAAGGCCGATTTTAATTTAAATTATATTTTTGACTTTTACAAATTGTAATTAAGAACTCTATTATTTGAAATTATATTTTTAGACATAAATTTGCAATTTAATTAAGTTTTCGATACAAATTATTTAATTTTCTTAAAATATATAAAAAACGGTAAATACTAATGTATTAAACTAAAATTAACTAAAAACATTAAGAACAAAGCAATTATAATTAATAAAATTGGTAAAATAACTATATAAAATACAGTTATCATGAAGATTAAGTTGAACGAGTCTGTTTGGGAGCTGAAGGATGTCAGGCATATTCCCGACCTAAGAAAGAACTTAATCTCAGTAAGGTAATTAGCTAGTAAAGGCTACACTACGATCTTCCATGGTAATGAGTGGAAGATTTCAAAAGGTGCAATGGCAGTTGCTCGAGGCAAGAAGAGTGACGTTCTTAACATGAGAGCAGAGGCATATTCTTCAATCGCAGTTATAGTAGGCAATGAAACACCAAATCTGTGGCACTAGAGACTAGGCCACATGAGTGAGAAGGGGATGGAGATTATGCAGTCAAAGGGAAAACTTCCAGGCCTATAGTCTACAGAGATAGACATGTGCAAAGATTGCATACTTAGAAACCAAAAGAGAGTTAACTTTCAAACAAGTGGAAGAACCCCAAAGAAGGAAAGGCTAGAGCTTATCAACTCTACTATTTGGGGACCAACAATCGTCTCATCCATTGGTGGGAAACACTATTTCGTGACTTTCATCGATGATCACTCACAAAAGGTATGAATTTACTTTCTAAAGCATAAGTATGAAGTATTTGAAGCTTTCAGAAGATGGAAAGCTATGGTGAAAAATGAGATGGATTTGAAGATCAAAAAGCTCAGAACCGATAATGGTGGTGAATATAAAGACACCATATTCAAAAGTTTATGCTATGAGCACGGGATCAGAATGGAAAGAACTTTGCCAAGAACGCCTCAACATAATGGTATAGTTGAGCATATGAACCAAACGTTCACAGAAAAAGCCAGAAGCATTCGTATACAATCAGGTCTACCGAAGATGTTCTGGGTAGAAGTAGTCAACAAAGTATCTTATTTAATCAATCGAGGTCCATCTGTTCCATTGGAGCATAGAATACTAAATGAGGTATGGAGCGGAAAAGAGGTGAAACTATTACATCTAAAAGTTTTCGGTTTTGTAGCATTTGTGCATATTAGTGATCAAGGCAGGAATAAGCTTGATCCCAAATTCAAGAAATACACATTCATCGATTATGGTGAGGATGAGTTTGGCTACCACATTTGGGATGACAAAAACAAGAAAGTGATTTGTAGTAAAGATGTGATTTTCAATGAAAGAGTGATGTATAAGGACATGCATAAAACCGACACCAACGACTCAAAGTAGAATGAGTCAGTATTTGTAGATGCAGATGATGTCCCAGATAGTTCCGTGAAAGAACCAATTGTAGCAAGTCCTCAGCCAGAGGAACTCGTTGGATAGCGCAGTGCGCAACAGTCTGACACACCACAGTCTCCTACTACAGTTTCTGTACTGAGAAGGTCTTCTCAACTTCATGTGCCTAACATGAGATACATGAACTATATGTTGTTGATTGATGGAGGAGAGCCTGAATGCTATGATGAAGCTTTTTAAACTCGAGATGCCAGAAGGTGGGAGCTTGCCATGAAACTGAAGTTGTACTCAACTTCAGTTGGTCTACTAGAGTAACAAGACTAGAAAAGATGTTGCATTGATTGAGGTGTGAAGACAGATTGAAATCAATCTTCAAGTGGGAGATTGTTGGAAATTGTTATAAAGCTCCTTAATTGAAGGAGCAAAACAAAGAGTAAAACATGGAACAAAACAAGGAGCAAAACATGGAGCTTAATTCAAGGAGCAATTCAAGGAACCATTAATTTGATGAGTAATTTAAGGAGTGAATTTTTCTATAAATAGATGTGTAATATTAATGAATTAAACATCCAAGTGTTCATTCCAATTGAGAGAAAATATTTTGTGAGAGAAAATTGATAGTAATTTTCTTAGGTGTAATTAGGTTGTGGGATATGAGTTGTGAGTGTTGTAAACACCTTGTGTAATTTATCCCATTTCAGTAAAAAGATTTGTATAAGGTACGGAGACGTAAGCAAGATTGGCCGAACTCCGTTATCAAATTTGTGTGTTATTTTTCTATTCTTGCTTTCTCATAAATCTGACTTATCGGGAATTTGTGTAATTTCCCAACACCTAACTAGAGATCTATAATGTTTTTGGGGAAAAAAAACTATTCCATCCAACTTATCTGCAAAATCTCTGAGAGACTTGACCCTCTGTACTTTTAACAAGAAAGTAACAAATCAATCTATAAGTTTTGAGATTCCGATCCTAATGGAGGTCGAAAAAGTTTATTTTAAGTAGTCTATTGCTCAACAAGCAGAACGCATAAAAGGGCATGTGTACTTAGTCACTTTCACCAAGCATTGGCTCCATCATTGAAAACTCTCAAAAGTGAGGCTTCCTTAGCAGTTGGAAAAAATTCCAACAGTTTTCCACAATGGTATAGCTCAAGTAGGGTCCCACATGACCTTTTTTGTTCAATTAATAAGCCACTGGTTCAACTAAAAAATTCGAACAATGCTTGAAAAACTCGAGACCATGACCTAAAAAGCATATGTATCGATTGTCACCTACCAAAATTTGTTTGCCAACCAACATTATATATGTCACATTATGCATTCAGATAAATAGTCAATTTAAACATTATTTTAAATTATTTGAGATGTCGTTATTTAGTATATAACAAGTAAGGGTTTTTCTTACATAGTATTTTGTAACTAATTCCTATTTATGAAAATAAGGAATTTTGGTTTTGTAAATTAAAAATTAAATCTAACAACTAAAGATTAATAAGATAAAAGCAAAGTCTAAAGATTACATAAATATTCAAATAAAAGAACAATCGCAGAATTATTCTCCACCACTAGCATGTATTTCATATCAATAAAAGCATATCCTAATTCCATATTCTTTGATTATACCAACTTAAAAAAATTCACGAGGATGAAAGTCTCTACCTCTTATTACCTATTCGTTAAATTAAACATGTTCTTAATTCAAACTCTTTCTAATAAATAACTTAAAATAATTAAGCTCCCTAAATTTAATCTATTGAAATCATTAAATTTTAAAAAACATATTGGATCAAGGTTAAACACACAAGTTCTTTTTAATTATCTTAAATATTAATTCTCATTACAAGCAATTTGTCATTAGTTATTTAAATTAACCAAGAGATCATATACCCAATCAACAAAATTGATTAATGATGAATTAATTTGATTATTCAATTATACACTTGAATAATCAAGAAAATTCATACAAAGTTTAAAACTGAGAACTAATACATAATAAAGAAGAATAATTGTATAAATATTGCATATCTTATTAAATATTACAATCTATGTTTAGAACTTTGAAATCAACCATAACCAATTATAAAATTAGCTATTTATAGAAAATGATAAATTTAGAATATTATTCATGATAACAATAAGAGAAGAAGAAAACTTAGGAATTTTGCTTTCAATTTTGATTTTCAACTCCCTTGATTGTCTCTTTGAATCTTCTTCTTAATTCGAGCGTCCAGTTGAATTATATAGGTTATGTATCTAAATCTCTATGTAAAACTATGTGTGGTTTGTAGTTAACCCTAGTTATATATTTATAGTATGAGAGTTACATATGATGTAATTACGATTCTAAACCTAGAAAATCTGAAACACGTAGGATAAGAATGCTGAAAATCTAGAGATTATGTGAAAATCTGATAATGTGGGCCACGACACGCCTAGGCTCATGCTGCAACTTGGCCTTGTTTCTAGTTCTGTCTATATTCCATCCGAGAGACTAGTGTCATAGTGCACATGTACTCATGCCACAACACGCTCTTATGTTTCCCACCTTCACGTTTTCACTCTTCCTTGATATATTCTGTACAAGTATTTTGTAGTCAAGTCATCCAATAAGTTATCTATATCTTTTAACGACCAAAATACTTGAAATACATCAACACATACCCATAATTCTGAAAACAAATTTGTAATATAATTAAGTAAAAATGCAATATTAAAACTTAATTACTCTAATTAATTTTGATAAATTACCAAGTAAGCATATTTTTCAATCCTTTACCACAATCACCAACTAGCTTCTGGCTAGTCTCTAGCAAATTAAGTGATCTAAAGAGTTTCTCAAAAAGAAAATAAACAATTATATACTAAACTAACCTAAATCACTTTTGTAGATTTTCACGATTATATTTAACACATACAAAAAGCCTTTAAACCCTTATGTGGTCCTAGTGGACGAGTTATAGTCTCGTGGGAGTTTTTAGTAATGGTACCCAAAAAAATTCTAACTAAACCAAATCAAATCAAACAACCAAGAACTTGAAATAAACAAAAATAACATTTGGCTTCCAAATCAATTTATATATTTATTTCAAAAGTTGCCCATAGCACATAACACATAGAATATTCAAGTATAACTTACAATTATAGGACAATTCAAATATTAATTTCATCTTCTTAATTGACACTTAAACATCCATCTAAGCACAAATAAATATCAAATGATTTTATGCATGACAATCACATAACAAGATTTTTAATCTCAAAATTATTCGAATATGATATATATAGGCATTATAATCACAAATTCCAATAGGCTTAATTCTAAAATCACTATCCACTAATGTAGAATGGACACTACTTCGGATCAATAGATTTTTATCAACATTGTAATATTAGGTTAAGGTGTGGTGTTATGAAAGAATGGGAAGGTTAGATACAAAAAACAAGAGAATTTAATTAAATTCAAACACCATCATTTTAGGTTCTAAAAGAAATCTAAATGTTACCTAACTCATTCAGCCAATATTTACCTTCACATTCATAATTAAATATAGAGGTATTAACTCATTTTAGCTCAATTCATCTAATTTTTAAATTAACTAAACTAAGATGAGCTCATTTTTATCTGACCTGAGCTAGACTACTCATGAGCAGTTTATTTTTATCTTAGCTGAGTTGGGCTACTCATGAGCAACTCATTTATTTTTTTAACAATACATTTATTTTTTATTAAACTTTTTTTTAAAGTAGATTGATTTATTTAATTTTTTTTGCAGGTTTATGATATTAAATAGATTGACTAAATGTTTTTGTTGAACTCATTTTGATAGGTTTATGATATTAATCTTTTAAATGTTAGATAGTAATGTGATGATTGTATTATAATTATTTAAATAAAGAAATTAATGGTTCAAGTTTATTGATCTAAGACAAAATTTAATTATTTAGAAAAAGAAGTTGTTGTTTGGGTAAAACAATATGTTCAAGCTCTTAGCAAGAAAAAAATATTCAATAAAAAATGTTATATTCAACCAAAAATATTGTTAAATGAGTTGGTAAGGTGCTCATGAATTCAAGCAAGTTGTTCATTTAAGTTTGTGAACTAAGTAATCTGGGATTTTTCAATTCACGAGCTTAATAGGTCAACTTTAAATGAGCTAAGCTGGGCTAAGTAGTTTGTTTCTAGTTAACTACACTATATGTACAATTTCATATTGTATCAAATATAACTTAACACTTTTTTTTTCCTTTTTTTCTTCCTTTTTCTCTTTTTATTTTTTTTCATTTTATAATTGAAGAGAGAGAAAATTTAATTACCAAAATCTTTCATTCTTTTTTACATTCAAAATTGATTTTCTACAATCCCAACCAATTATTTTCAATATTGTTTTAGGTTGTAGTCAACTTTTATTGAAATTTTGACCCTTTCTCCATGTTAAGTCTTCTTAGAGAGTAGAAAGGTAGCATAATTTATTTCTTTGACTCATAAAATGTAGGTTATATCATGTTAAATGAAGAAAAGTTTTATCATTTATATAAGTTCAAAGAGATACTAGTGACACAAATACAAGTGGTAGGCTTTAAAAGGTTCAAACGCTAAATCTTTTTGAAAGCATTATGTATTGTATGATTTCATATTGAATGATTTTCAAATAAGTACTAGAGTTTTTTGAGACATCAAATATGTCCATAAAAAATTTACACACAAAACACTCATAATACATAGATTAATCAAAGAATCTTACCACATACCATAAGAGTCAAACTAAATGAAATTTTCATTCAAACCATATACTAACTGAACCAAAATTTAAAATCCTCTATGTGTTAGAGTTATCAAAATCATGTTCATACCATTGGCATATAAATTAACTCGAAATAAAAATAAATATGAAATAAAACAAACAAAGAGTAAACAAAATAACTAAACCTATAATAAACAAAAACAAAAATTGAAAAGAAATGTTTGAAAATTTCAAAACTCATAATTTCTAAGGCACTTGTTCCTGATCCCTAACTTAAAATCTACATTGTTTACAATATTTAAATGTAAATCTATTAAAAAGAATAAAAGAAAGGAAAAGTTACCCCCTTGTTGTAGCCCAATGTGATTAATTATGGAAATTGAGTTCATACTCTCGTTGCATTCCATCATCTGAATCAAATTGTATCATCCATAGAAAGGTACATTATACCTCATATATATCACACATCAACAAATAGTTGTGAAATTATGGGTTTCAAAATAAACAAATATTGTTCAAATAAAAAAGTAAAATCACTAACAAATAAAAATATTCAAAAACAAACTATATTTAAAGAAAATAAATATCAATGGGTGCCTCTCATTTAGTGCTCAGTTTAACATCCTCATTTTGATGGTACCTCAAGTAAACAAGAATTAATTTAACAAAAATCTCCATCGATATGGTGTCAAAAATTGATACGTTTAGATGGATAGTTCATTTAGATCTTACTTTAAATTGTTTGAGATGTCGTTATTTAGTATATAACAAGTAAGAACCTTTCGTGTAGAGGATTTTGAAAAATAATTTCTATTTACGAAAATTGGGAATTTTTGATTCTGTAAAACAGAAAATTAAATCTAATAACTAAAGAATAACAAGATAAAAAGCAAAGTCTAAATATTATGATAAATATTCAAATAAAAAAATAAAAAATTATTCTCCACCACTAGCATGTATTACATATCAATAAAAACGTATGCTAATATCATATTCTTTGATTATACTAACTTAGAAAGATTCACAAGCATGAAAGTTTTCACCTTTTATTATCTATTCGTTAAAATAAACAAGCTCTTAATTCAAACTCTTTATAATAGACAATATAGAATAAGCTCTCTAAATTTAATATATCAAAAGAACTCAATTTCAATAAGCATATTGGATCAAGGTTAAACATATAAGCTAGTTTTAATTATCTTAAGTAATAGTTCTAATTGCATGCAATTTATCACTAGCTGTTTAAATTGATCAAATGATTACATACCTAATCAACTAAATTGATTAATGATGAATTAAGTTGATTATTTAATTGTACACTTGAATAATTAAGAAAATTCACACAAAGATTAAAACTGAGAACTAATATATTATCAGGAGAAATAGTTGAATAAATATTGATATCTTATTAAATACTAAAATACATATTTAGGTCTTTGAAATTACCCACAATCAATTATAAAATTAGTTATTCAAAGAAAACAATAAAAAGAAGAAGAAGAAAACTTTGGACTGTTGTCTTTAATTTTGATCTTTAACTCTCATGATTCCCTATTTGAATCTTGTTCTTAATTCTCAACTCCAACTAAATTATATAAATTTTGTATATAAATCTATGTGTGTTTTGTGATTAATCCTACTTACATATTTATAGTATGAGAGTTACACATGATATAATTAGGACTAGGATTATAGAGGTCCAAAAAAAATTAGAATTCTAAGCCTAAAAACTCTGGAAAAAATGGGATAAGGATGTTGAAAATCTGGAGATTATGTGCAAATCCAAGAACGGGAGCGGTGGTGCATCTAGACTTATGCCATGGCATGAACTTGTTTCTAGTTCTATCTAATTCCATCTGAGAGACTAGTGCCACGACGTTCTCTTATTTTTTTCCACTTTGACATTTTGACCCTACCTTGATGTATTCTATACAAACATTTTGTAATCAAGTCCTCCAATTTTTCATTTGTATCTCCTAATTAATTTTGATAAGTCATGAGGTAAGCATGATTTTCAAGCCTTATCATCACATGTGCCTCACAAGTGGGATCTAGATAGCTATGTACTATACAAAATTGAGATAGAAATCAGTCTAGTTTATTGAAAAGTTACAAAACTAGTTAAAGCTCGGTTCACCAACTTTCAAATTGATTCTAAGGAAAATAATATCGATTCCTCAATCCTTGCAAAGAGTCAAATCCAATGACAATATTTTTGATCATTTTCAATGCAGTTACAAAATGGGTGTACATATATAGGCATATGGAAAGTTTGTATATCCATCCAATTCATTTTTTTTAGAAAAATGACCATCCGCACTTTCATCCATCAAATTCATCTTAAGAGTCTTTAGAAAAAAAATCATTCACTCTTCCAGTCATATTTATTCACACTATTTTAAAAAAGAGATAGCCTATTCTTCTAAAAAGAATGAAACAATCAACTAGTTCCAACACTCAATTGAGAATCATAAGACTTAACAATCCATCTAACCGACCACTCAACCATTATTCCTTTTAAAATTCTTGTGACCTATCTAAATGATCGAGGCTGCTATTGTACTAGCTTGCCCAAAATGGGCACAACTAACTTGTAGATTAATAGCCCAAATAGATATTGATACCAACATGATGTAAAATGCATTCCAAACCATTCTAGAATCTCTCCCAAAGTGACAGTCTCCCAAGCTACTTCCTATCTTAAAAGATATTATTACAACATCATCTAATACAAGAAGTGTATAGGGTCCAACCCATAGCTAGAAAAGGTTTGATCAATGACATAACCCACCATAATATGAACCAAACCCCTAAACTAAAGGGATAGAATTCTCCCATACTATACAAAGTAGTACAACCACATGCATTTGGACACTATCTCTCCATACATCTATCTAGGATCAACTATGACATGCCTAAAAACTTTCTATTAAAACATGATCAATGGAATCATCTTTAGGCCTGTAGATGATGCCATTTTGTCCAAGTAAATTATGTTGATCATATAGCCTTGGTAGCCAATATCCATCCAAGAGACAAACCTTGAAAGAATATACAAGGGCTCTTTGTTCAATAATTAACCGGCTTGCTATGCAACTATAAAAAGTATAGTAAATTTTGAATCAAGGTATACTTTCAAGCCTATTCATTTCGATCAAGTCCCCATTCATATTAGAAGTCATGGCTATTCCACTATCCTACAAATTCAAGATGCCTAACATTCTCACCTATTAGTACTAAGGACCCCTTAAAGCACCTTGAAAACTTCAAGAGGCCAAAAGATTTACCTAACTTATGCTCACCTGACCTGTACCAATATGCCTACAACTAACCTATCTAGCACACAGAAGAAGAGTCCAAACGAACACCCACCTTGATATAATGAAGAACACAATCTAGGCCATCTTGGAGCCTCATGATCTAGAAGCACTTTCCATTAATGAGGACTCCATGTGGCATCTTCAAGTGCTCAAAGTATGATAGCACCTACCTATAACTAAGTAGGTTGCATGGTCCCAATCGATGCCAACTAGGTCACATAGTCCATATTAATGCCTTCTAGTCCATATTATTGGCATACAAGCCATGATGTCTACATTATTGATGTCCCATGGATCACATAATCTACATGTACATTTTACTCAAGAAAAGCCCAAGCCATATCGAATGGGATATTTTTTTCGCTTTTTAGGTGTTTCATCCTCTTATGACATAATGTCACATATTAGACTAAAACTTCTAGAGCCTCACCTCACCCCCAAAGGCTTGTAGTGTAAGATTTCACCTATCTGGTTGTGCCAAACCAAATAGTTTCTATTATAAATAGGTGCAAGGATAGGTAGAGATATTTATGCTAATAATCATAACTGTCATGTATCAGTTTTGGATAGATTCAAGTAATAGCTGTTGGTTATGAGCATGTAGTAATTATTTTATGGTTTAATTACACTTTTTATTTTTAATATTCATTCAAAAATATATTTAGTTTGAAAAAATAAAATACTAATATAATACTTATTCTATTATACTATTTAAAATATTGACATTAATTTTCATCTTTTAATTATTTAGCACCTATGTTTAAATGAAACAAAAAATATATATATGCAAGAATAAACAAAATTTAATCTAATTATTTAGATCATTTAGAATCCTCTCAAATTTACAATATGTATAAAAAAATTAATATATATTCAATTTCAATTAACCACACGATCGATATTGCATTGTCCTCACACTATGTCTAAACATTTATAGTAACTTTTTACGAAAAAACCATTGAATTTTTATAGATAATCAAAACATGACTATCCACTATTAAAATTTACATCCCTATTTGATGCCTAATAGGCAGCACCATTCCATACAATAAACCATAAAGACCCATCTTGGACACCTAAAGCATGGTCGTCCAACCTTGTAGTCCAAGCCGTCGTTATCCATCACAATCCCCTTAGAGATGCATGTCTACATATCCTAATGGATGTACTTAGTTATTAGCTCCAAAAATTCATAAAAATGGTGTTACTTATGGCTCATTAGGGTTTATGGAGTAATTAGAAGGTTAAATATAGCTCTGGCGGAACCTAAACCATCAGATCAACTTCAGATCAAGGGTTGAGATCAAAACAAGCAAAGTTAACACTGCCAACCAATGAGATCTTAACACATGGCACACAAAATTCATTTGGAAAATCAGAGTGCGATGATTGGCAAGGGATGACTAATCTTGTCATAGCATGATGAGTTAGCCCTATGTGACATAGTATGATTTACGGTTACTGATAGTGTGGCACATGGGTGGAATTGCTAGACAAATCAGGAAAAGACACATGATAAATGCATTGCCAAATGCGAAAAAGTTAGGATGAACGACATATTGACATATGGCACGGTGCTACATCACTCTATACACACGAATTTTCATGATTTGCCTACTTTGATCACGTGCAATCCATGTGGCTTACTCATTCAACTCTCCTACTTATATGTCATCCACGTGGCAACTTTTGATTGGTCATGATTTAAAAACTTTTAGAAAAATCCAAAAATTATATTTTCACCCTTTTTCACTAGAAAGTTTATATTTTTATATTTTTAGCCCTAAAAATACTACTTATTGAATAAACAAGTAAATATTAAATAAAAAATGTACATTTATGCCTCTACTTTCATAGAGTCATCAGTGGTCATTCAGTTTAAAGATGACGGAAGTTCCATTGATGACTCAACATCTAAATCAACTTAATACAATCACAATCTAATTGAGTTTAGTAGAAATTGAATTTTACGACGTTGTTCAAGCCTTGATTCTTTTATCATCCCTATTTGATAGTGAGGAAATAAACGTAGTAGATAAAGTTTTGCTACAGAGTCTCGAGCTAGAACTAAAGGAAATAAATGTAGTAGATAAAGTTATCATGGAAAATCAAAGGATAAAAGGTCTAAATCTAGAAATCCTAACAATTATTATAACTCTAAAAGCATCGAGTGTTGGAATTGTGGGAAGACTAAACATTACAAAAATCAATGCAATAGTGCATTGAAGAATTATGTGATAAAGGTAGAAGAAAATGTTACTTCCACCTTAAGAGGAGATGATGCATTGATATACTCTTTGAGAGTGACCAAGATTCTTCTACATTAGACTATGGAGCATCATTTCATGCTACTTCACAAAAAGAACTCTTCAAGAACTATGTTCCCAGAAACCTTAGTAAGGTACACCATGTTGATGACCAACCTTGTGATATTGTTGGTAAATGTGCAGTGAATATTAAGTTGAACGGGTTTATATAGGAGTTAAAGGATGTTAGATATATTCCTAACCTAAGGAAAAACTTAATCTCAATAGGGAAAGTGGCCAGTGAAGGACATATCATGACTTTTCATGATGATGATTGGAAGATTTCAAAAGGTACAATGACATGTGCATGTGGCAAGGAGAGTGGTACTATTTATATGATACTAAGAGCATATTGCTCAATTGAAATTGCAACAGGTAACAATAATCCCAAATTATGGCATCAGAGACTCGATTACATAAGTGAAAAGGGTTCAGAATTATGCATTCAAAGGGCAGATTACCATGTCTATAGTAAATTGAAATTGACATATGTGAAGACTACATACTTGGAAATCAAAAGAGATTTAGCTTTCAGACAAATTTTAGAACCCTGAAGAAAAAGAGATTAAATCTTGTTCATTGTGATATTGGGGTTCAAATGAATGTGTTATCCATTGGTCTTAAAATTGCTAATGAAATAAAACTGACATCGGGTTAGTAATATCGATTTTGCAGATACTTTTGTTTTATATTTGTAAAACTCTCGCAAGTACACGAATTATTTTATAAAAAATGACAAGTATACTCCCAAGATCTATCTAAGGAAAAAATATATATGGTTTTTATTTTATTATTTAAACTCTTAAAAATGAAATTAAATCCTAAACATCTTGTCACGATATTTTGATTTTTTTTGTATTTCCTAATTTGATAACATAAAAAATAAACATAGATATGGATTCAATAAATAATTATGCATTTTTTTATCATTCATAAAAAATGGAGTATTTATGAATAGAATAATTAAGTTAATTATGTTTGTTCATACTATTTAGGTTATTAAAGATATAAATTGATATTTATTAATTTTTTTATATAAATACCACCTTTGGTAGAGTTAGATATTTTTTGTTAATTAAACAAATCAATTAACACCTATGAGTGAGCTCGATAATTAATTTGGTTAATTAAATTAATTCCTTTTTTCTAAGAGATTGAAAATGAACTGTTTAAACTCCACCTTTGGTGGCGTTATACATTTTAAACTTATTTAAGGTGTCCAAATTAAACCTACGAATTTAATTATCTGAGTATTAACTTTCAAGTTTTAAAATTATTACTAAAAATATGTTTTTAATATATTTTCGAATGATAGTTCCTATAAAAAATTTTGAAATAGAGCTTCACTCTAACTACCGGGCAATTGTACTAACAAATAAAATATCACTACTCTAAATTAGACTGGATAATTAAATTTTAAAATCTAATTTTTAGATTTAAGTTTGTAATGAAAAATAATATATTTCTCTAAAACATCCTTAATAATAAATCTTGAATAAAAACAAAATCAATTTTATAGAAATGTTTTACCTATTTAATATTTTGCAAGCATAACAATATTATTATTATATTATATTTATAAACAACCAGCTATGTTAAATTTAATCACAAACCAATTAAGAATAAGACATAAAAATAACTGTAAATAATTCATTTTAAAATATATACCTCAAAAGAATCTTTACAGAACTTTAATGCTAATTTCGTTTCTGGAAAACCTCCAAATGGATTTTCATTTCTATTTATTGAATCAAAAACTAGAAATTAACAAAAGCATAACTAGTTCTTTTTAAAAAGAGAAGAACTTTAAAACTAAAAAAACTTTTTAGAGAGAGAAATCTAAAGAGAAAGAAAAGAGCAGAGAAATTGTGTGCTTTTTGGGATGATATTTACAATGTGAGAGAGAGTCTTTTAGAGGTGAGGAAAAGGCTAAAAGAGTGGAAAAATATCTTGAAAATGGGTGTTGGATGCGTTTCGGAAAGAATGGCACGTGTGTGCGGCTTGAGATTTGCAACAGATGGGCACTAGTGTGCTTTGTGTGACATACATGTAGGGAATGCAGGATAAGAGTGGGTGTGTGCTGGTTGTGTATAGGGTACATAAGTGTGTGTGAGACTCAGGATTTTTAACATTTTTGACCGTTTTGACCCATTTTATCTAATTTTCTATTTTTTGACTTTTACTCATTTGTTTTCTCAACATATTTATGATGTATTGCCTCCATTACTTTTCTTTAAGTCTTTAGTTAGTTTTTGAATGAAAATACCTAAAAAACAATACAAATATACGTGATTTTGAAAAGACAAATTTATATAAAAAAATATGATAAAATCATACAAATATAAATATTTTTCATCAATTAAAGCACATTAAATCATGGTAATTTTAGTGCTTTTTAATCACTCATCAATTGCATCATGAATTTCATTAATGATAATTCTTGGAAGGTATAGGTTTATTTTTGAAGGAAAATCTGAAGTGTTATAGGCTTTCAAAATATGGAAAGTTATGGTAGAGAATGAGACAAGTTTGAAGATAAAAAAATCCTATAACCAATAATGATGATGAATATGAAGACAACATATTCAAGACATTTTGCTATAAGCACGGAATGAGAATGAAGAGAATAGTGCTATGTATTCCTTAACACAATGGTGTAATTAAGCATATGATTGTATGTTAACTAAGAGAGCCAAAAGCATGCATATGCAATAAAGCCTACCAAAGTAATTATAGGCAGAAGAAATTAACACAATAGCTTACTTGATCAATCGAAGCCTATTGGTTCTATTAGATAACATAAAATACTAAAGAAGGTATGCGGTAGAAAAAAGGTAAAACTCTTACATATAAAAGTGTTCACTTGTATAGCATATGTGCATATTAGTGATCAAGGTAGGAATAAGCTTGATCCTAAGTTAAAGAAATGAACCTTTCATTGGCTATGGTAAGGGTGAGTTTGGCTACCACATCTGGGATGATGAAAACAAAGGATGATCAAAACAAAGGATGATCCACAGTAGAGATGTGATCTTCAATGAAAGAGTGATATATGAACAAAGATACCACAAGTGCCAACAACTTAGAATAGAGTGCGCTAGTATATATAGATGTGGATGATGTCCTAGATAGTTCTATGAGAAAAATAGATAGTTGAGAGTCCTCAATCAAAGGAACTAGTTAGATAGAGTAGTATGCAGTAGTCCGATACAATTCAACTTCCTACTCAAACTTCTATACTTAGAAGGTCTTCTAGGCCCCATGTACCTAACAGAAGATACATGAACTATATGTTGCTGAATGGTGGAAGAGAGCCTGAATTCTATAATGAAGCATGTTAGAGTGGAAATGCTAGTAAATAAGACCTTACTATGAAAGATGAGATGAATTCCTTTATCTCTAACCAAAAGTAAAAACTAACAAAGTTACCCATAGGAAAGAAGACCATTCATAACAAATAGGTGTACCTAGTCAAAGAGAAGCATGATAGCTCCAAGAGATACAAAGCTTGGCCAGTAGTCAAAGGATTTCAACAAAATGAAGGAATTGACTACACTAACATTTTTGCTTCTAAAGAATGCATTTTTTCATGTAGAGTTAGAAGAAGAGAAATACACACACTAACCAAAGTGTTTCTTAGTAAAAGGTAAGGAAAGTCTAGTATGTAAACTAAAGAATAGCTTGTATGGATTGAAACAAGCTACAAGATAATGGTATAGGAAGTTCAATGGATTTATACATATAAAAGATTTCGAGAAAAGATATATGTCTAGTTATATCATCTTACTCCTTCATGTCCATGATATATTAGTAATAGGACAAAATATGGAGGATATCAAAAGGTTGTAGCAACAATTGTTAAAATAATTTGACATGAAAGACCTTGGATCGGTAAAGAAGATTCTTGGGATTCAAATCACTAGAGGTAAGCAAAGAGGACTTTGAAGCTTAGAAGGAGTACATCATACATGTTTTGTAGAGATTTAACATGGACAATTCCACGACATTTAGCATACCCTTGGCTCACTTTTGCTTCTTCCTTAGAAAAAGAAAGAGAAAAGCTTCATGACTAAGGTTCCTTACACCTCAACCATTGGAAGTTTGATGTATATAATGGTCTGTACAAGACGAGACATTGGCCATGTAGTGGGAGTTGTTAACAGGTTCATGTCAAATCCAAGAAAGACTCACTAGGAAGCAATGAAGTGGATTTTAAGATATATGTGAGCCACCATAAAGAAGGATTTATACTTTGCTAAAGTAGACTTAAAAGTACAATGGTACGTAGATGCATACTTTGTAGGGGAATTCGATATCAGATGAGCACTATTAGCTATATGTTCACTAAGGGTATTACTGTTATTAGTTGGATGTCACAGATACAAAAGATTCTTGCATTATCCACTACAGAGGTTGAGTATGTAGCAATGACAAAAGTCAATAAAGAAATGATTTTGCTTCAAGAATTGTTAATTGAGCTAAAATTCAAGCAAGAGAAGAATATTTTATACAATAACAATAAGAGTTCGATACATCTGGCAAAGAATTATGCTTTTCACTTCATAACCAATCATATTGAACTTCAATATACTTTATCATGCCTTTATTAGAAGATGGCTTATCAAAGCTTGAGAAGATCCATGGTAGTAAAAATCCAACAAACATGACTTCAATGGCCTATAAGAGTGACAAAACCTAAAAAAATAATTGCATTGATTCAAGTATGAAAATAAATTAAAATCAGTCTTCAAGTGAGAGATTGTTAGAAAGCTAAATGGTAATTATAAACCAAAAAAGGGGAAAAAGAGTAAAAATAGAGGTATGATATTTTAATATTAGTAAATCTAATATTATAAAAGCCTTTGTACAATATCATTTTTTGAGAGAAGAGAATAAACGAAAGAGGAGAGAAAAATAAGCTTAAAGAAAAAAACATAAAAGAGCTCACAATTTTTGGGGTGTGAGAACTATAATTCCTTTTCTTTATTAAAATAATTATAGCAAAATTTTGTTTGTTAATTTATCCACATTTATTTCGTATTATCGTAAATTTGATTGCTTAAAAAATTATCATTTTCTTAACACTATAAAGAGATAAATGATTGATAATTATCCTTTAATTGTCTAAAAGAGATACTTATGGATAGATAACCACGATACTACATAAAATCTATCTAAATAAGTAATAGATGCAGATTAAATTATTTCCAACCCCTCTATATATTCACCGTTGTATACTCCACACAATATCTCAGAATTAATAACCTGTAACTCATTTATCATAATTGAGAACAATAGCCAAAATTAATCTCTTTTCTTTTTATCACATAGCGAGATTTTGAGCCCTCCTCCTCAATACATTTCATAACTGACTTAAGCATTAAATGATTAAAATCTACCACCTTTTGGTGGCAAGAAGTCTTAAGGAGTTTCTCTTTTTTTTTTTTGTATATATAAAGAGAACTATCATATATAATGTTAGCGAAAATTAACATTAACAATATTCAACCGTAATTTATTAGGTATATAGATAAAAAAAAAATCCAAAGTAAGTATATTCAATTAAGTCTAAAAACTAGTTTTTTATATGGATGATAACTTCATACTTAATTGAACAACTTAACTTTTATATTAAAAGAATTTAGGACTTAATTTTAATAAAAAAAAATTAAACAACTTTAATTACTACTAAATACTAAATACCAATGCAACAACTAATAACTTTTTTTTACATTATATTTAATATCAATATTTTAAAATAATAAAAATATCTTTTATTTTTATTACATTTTTTCATGCCAATTCAATTAGTTTTAAGGATATTTTTTCCAAATATTGTTAGTAAAAAAAATCTCACCAAAAAAGCGGGACACTGACGCATTAGATATTGATCATATGTTCTGTCTTGATCATTAAAAATGTATTACTTAGACCATTAATATTAAGGTATCAATCATAAGTTAATAGTAGACTACACTCGTATTCGACTCGAAAGCACGTAACCAATAAATTTCAAACCGTATGCTTTCGAGCCCTCAAAAACAACAATGCTTTAAATATGATGCAGAGCTAATAAAATATGGTACGAAAATAACCCCACCTGTACTCAAAAAATTTTAAACATACATCTAATGATATTGTAAAAAATAAGAATCAAATTCACAAATTGCACAGCAAATGCGTTATATATGACATCAATATTAATTACTAATAATGTCCATTAATTTTAACAACAAATTTAATCAAGGAACATTTTCTCATACTTTACGCTTCATATATCGTACAAAACCAGCAAGTTATTAAATTTAATAAGGGGTGTAATAATTGACACATTTTTTTCTACGTTTTATTTAATACCAATATTTTAAATTAACAAAAACACATTTTTATTTTTAATATCCTTATTTTTTTATATACTAATTAAATTATTTTTATCAATTCCTAAAATTATCATTAGAGATAAAACTTAAAAGTTTTATTTACTTTTCCTAGAAAACATTAGTCAATAAATAGAGAAACTAATTCGGAAAATTAAAGAAATAAACATTCTTATTACTAAATTGTATTTATTTAATTTTCATAGGCCGGGGACCTTAATTAATGCTTATGAGAGAAACAGGGAGATTACTTAAAGAGCTGTGGTTTCTTGTAAGGTGGACCAACATCTTATATCGGCCAAACAACTGGACGTCACACTCAGCCAAACAACTTATTTGCTTGCTCCGGTAAGTTTCTACCCAATACATCTAAACTCAGACTTTTTCTGCTTTTCCATTCTTCGTATCTCAACCACTATCTTAACTAGCAATTCTTTATGATGTACGGTTTAAATCATTTAAATTAGTGAATTTGAATTCATATATTAAATAAGATTGAATTATATTGATAAATTTTATAATTAGATTAAATTTAGATTTAAAAATATATAATCTTTTTGAATTTTGATCGGATATGGATTAATATATTTTATAATTCAATAAATTATAAATAAATAAATATTTTATTTTATAATATATTATATTTAAATATTATACATATTATAATTATATTATATTATTATTTTAGTTTAAAAAATAAATATAAATATTTATAATAATTTAATAATTATATACATATTTTTATTTATTTTTTATTTTATTAGTTGTGATTATAAATAATAATTTTTAAATACACTAATTTAAAATTATTGTATGTATTGTGTTTTATATATGATAATAATTCATAAATAAATTTTAATATTAATCTAATTTTATCTATTTTGAAAAAATCCGATATATTTAAATTGATTCGGATTAATTATATAATTAGATCAAATTCGGATTTGAAAACCAGAATCAAATTAACTAAAAATAAACAATTTTACTCTACTATTCATTTATGCTTCGTGATATTGATATTAGTCTTATTTCCATTTACACACATTAGTGATTTTATTTTTTTAGAAAATTGTACACGAGGCAGATTGATAAATAATATACATGGAGATCCTTTTAATTAGCGTGCAAATAGTATTATCTTCAAAGCATCAAAATATATCACCACAAGTCATATAAAAAAAATTGTACTTTTCATTTTTTTTTTCCAGCTTTTGTCAAAATATCAAGATATATAAATTAATTTGAAAAATGGATTAATAACAAGTTAACAAAAAACAACGAACATAGTAAGATCTTTGACTTAAATATATTCGGTTTACATTATTCGAGTTCTCAAGAATATCAAATCATGGAAAGAAAATAAAAAAATTAGGAATATGAATTGTCATTACTAATCATTTGTTCGGTTGCTATCTTGAAATAAAAAGACTTAATTTTTTTCTTCTTATTTTAAAAAATACTCTCACATGCATCTCTAGCAATTTTAATAATAATTGAGAGGTTTTTGGTCAAATTATATTAGAGTGGGAAAACGAAAAATAATTTCTTCAATTTGTGAAGAATTCATATTATTTCCTACAAAATAATTGGTATTTCTACAGAATTAACAAAGAAATTACAAATAATTGATGTTTCCATAGAATTAACGAAGAAATTAAAAATTAATTAACAAAGAAAAAGTAAAAACTAATTTATTATTTTGTCTTACAACAACGGAACATGCCGTTGTCGATAGATTGATAAGATTCATGATTTTTCATTTCTGCGTGGTGGAAAAATTATGAGAATTGTTAATATTATTACATAATTTTATAAATATTTTACACTTACGTATATTATATTGTATCATGTGTCTGAAATATTTTAAACACTAAAGAAATAATATTTTTTAAATAATACATATGATAAAATATAGAAGATATATATGTAAATATTATCATTAATCTTTAAATTATAATAAATATTTTTTAATTAAAATCTGCTTACTCAGCATACCAAATTAAACAGATTGATTTTTTAACCCAATTATTAATTATATAATATACCTTTTATTTATTACTAAACATTAAAAGCCTTATGATAAATTGTAAAATAAATTAACAAATATATCATCGCATTATCGTAAAAGTTACAAACGCATATAATATAATTTTATTGAGTAAAAATCTTACTCAAATATTATTGATAGTACATATTTATCATTATTGTGACAAATTTACTATCAAATTCTTTATTATTAGCATAAGTTGATAGGTGTAGAATGCACAAGTCATGCACAAATAGGTGTGCAAGGTGGAATGTGTCGCACAGATGGATGCGTTCGTGCACAGAAACGGGCGCAGACACGAGGTTATAAATTCTAGGGCAGAGATTATGCGATGGAGGAAAGGACCACCCAAATCATTAGAAAGGACTACCAATCTGTTAGAAAAAGATGCTCTCACACCCCCCTTTAACACACACTCACCCTCACGCAATTTCTACTCTAATTTCTGTTATTTTTCCTGCATTTATTTTATTTTTTGTTGCTCTTGTAAGGCTATATATAACCGAAGAACTAAGGAAATGATGTGAAGATATATATAATTTTCCTATCTTCCCTACTCATCTTCTTCTTCCTCTAACTATCTCTCAAATTACACGTATCAGTAGTATCAAAGCTATAGATACCAAGGGAAAATTCAATGTTGAGTTCTGCAGTGAAGTGATGGACCCTAGCACGATATGAGTCAGGCTTCGACCAAGTTGGCACTACCTTACAAGCAGTGCTCACCGAGCTACAGGCACTTCATGCTTCTCGAATCCTTGTTGAGGTTAACCTCTTTGCAAGGGAAGAACACCCATATACATCTTGAACTCCTACCGAAACACCACATTCTCACTTGAAACTTTCATTTCCAATATTTGCTGGTGAAGATCCAACCGGTTGAATATATAAAGCTGAACAGTACTTCGAATTCACTCACACTATACCAAAACAATGAGTACATCTGGCATCATTCCATCTTGAAGGCATTTCCTTACAATGGCATCGATGGCTCACTAAGTTCCGTGGACTTCTCACCTAGGAAGAATTCACCAAAG
The DNA here is from genome assembly GCA_037013495.1 of Hippophae tibetana. Lineage (NCBI taxonomy): Eukaryota > Viridiplantae > Streptophyta > Magnoliopsida > Rosales > Elaeagnaceae > Hippophae > Hippophae tibetana. The sequence continues at coordinate 34,333,365 of CM072812.1, forward strand.
CGGTACAATTAAGATTTGGCCCAACTGATTATGAGGACCCTTCAGAAGCACTAACTAGACTCAAACATACCTCAAGTATAGCTACCTATAAGGAAGCGTTTGAGAATTACTCTCATAGGGTTGATGGCTTGCTAGAAAGGTTTCTAATAGGTTGTTTTATTGTTGGTCTAATAGATGATATCATAATTGGTTTCAAAATTAAACAACCTCGAACATTGGCTAATGCTATAGGGGTGGCAAGATTGATCAAAGAGAAGAGTTTACTTTAGCGGAAAACAACTCAATACCCTCGTTACCAAGCGACATTTATGATAGCAAGAACCTCACCTAACCCCACAGTTGGTGTGTTAAGACCACCACTCCAACAACGACCAAACTCAGCTCCAACAGCTCAACCAACTACTTTTCATATAATTACTAACCAAGAAGCACGTGAGCGTCGAGACAAAGGGTTATGCTACTATTGTGATGAAAAATTTATGGCTGGTCATTGTTGTGCACGACCATAACTATTTATGATAGAAAATTCTCCCCAGGATCACACAGATAACCTTAAAGGAAACCAGTTAGAACAAGAACCTCACGAAGTGATACTTGAGATATCATTCCATGCAATAGCAGAAGTTGACCATCCATAAACCATGTGCATCATGGGAAAATTAAAAAAACAAAAGAGTATTAGTGCTAATTAATGGGGGGAAGTACTCATAACTTCATTGGTCAAGCCCTTACCTCCCAATTTGGAATAACCATAACCAAGGAAAAGAAGCTAGAGGTAATGGTGGCTAATCGTGAAAAGATAGCATACGTTGGACAATGTTGTAACCCTACCCTTACCATACAAAGGTATCATATCACAAATAGAATTTTATGTTCTTCCAATTGTAGCATGCCAATTGGTTTTAGATGTCCAATGGCTAGAGACCCTAGGGCCTATCGAGATGGATTATAAAAAACTTACCATCATTTTCAAGGTAAATGGTGTCTTTCACAAGTTCCAAGGGTTAGAACGAACAAACATTACAGGCTTGACCTACAAAGAATCCAACAACCTATAAGGTACATGGTTGTTCCTTCAAATAATTCCTGATGACAACTCCATTGAGAAGCCCCAAACTCATCCCCCTAAGATAGGAAAAATAGTGGCTACATTTCCTCAAGTGTTTGAACCTCCTTCCAGCCTACTACCAAGGAGATTACACGATCATTGTATACCTCTACAACCAAGTTCTGGACCAGTAAACGTATGACCTTAATGTTACCCCTATTATTAGAAAGTTGAAATAGAGAAAATAATGTAAGAACTCTTACAATCAAGCTTGATTAGACCCAGTATCAATCTGTTCTCATCACCAGTTTTGTTGGTAAAAAAATAGATAGATCTTGGAGGTTTTGTGTGGACTATAGGTTTCTTAATGCAATTACTGTCAAAGATAAGTATCCTATACATATCATAGATAAGTTGTTAGATGAATTACATGTAGCCAACATCTACTCCAAACTGGATCTGCATTTAGGGTATCATCAAATAAGGGTTCATGAGGATGACACTCCAAAGACTACTTTTAGGACACATTAAGGCCACAATGAATTCCTCATGATGCCATTCGGCCTCATCAATTCTCTAGTCACCTTCCAAAGTCTAATGAATGATCTCTTCTAACCCTATCTTATGAAATTTATATTGGTTTTCTTTGATGACATTCTGGTGTATTCCCATTCTTGGGAAGATCATACCCTACACATACAGACTATTTTACAGACACTAGCAACTAATAGTTTGTTTACTAAACCATCTAAGTGTCATTTTGGGGTATTACAGATAGCTTACTTGGTCAACCTTATCTCAGAACAAGGAGTTCAATGAATCCTACAAATATTTGTGTAATTGTGGAGTGGCCAGCACTAACCTCGGCCAAATAAGTTAGAGGGTTCCTAGGATTGGCAGGTTACTATAGAAATTTCATTAAAAAAATTGGAGGGATGGAAGCACCCTTAACCTATCTATTGGGAAAAGAAGGATTCTAGTGGAGTGAGGTTGTAGCCAGAGCCTCCAATGATTGAAGGAAGCATTAACTTCCCCTCCCTTCATCCTAAGGTTACCAAATTTCACTCAACATTTTGTAATCGAGTGTGATGCAAGTGGCATTGGCCTTGGGGCAATTTTGACTCAAGAAAATCACCCAATGGCTTACTTTATTGCTACATTCAATGGATCTAGCCTTATCAACCCATGAGAAGGAAATGTTAGTAGTGGTTAGACCTATCAAGTTATGACGACCTTATCTACTGGGAAGACCCTTCACTATGCACATTGATTAGAAAAGTCTGAAGTACCTTCTACAACAAAGGATCACCAAACTAACACAGGCACGATGGTTACCTAAGCTTCTAGGTTATGACTATGAGATCGAATATAAAAAGGGTTCATAAAATTAGGGAGAAAATTCTTTGTCCTAAGTGTTAGAGTTCCAACTTTTCTCCATCTCTCAACCCCAAGTAGCTTGGTGGCCTATACTTCACCAAGAAGTCCTACAAGACCCCTTCTACAAGAAACTCCAAGCTAGAATTTCCTCAAGTGAAGTACACAACCTCTATCAATGTGATGGAGTATGGTTCAAAGGTGGAAAAATGTACCTAAGTTCACAGTCTTTCTTAGCTCCACATATATTAGCTGATTGTTACTCATCATCGATAGAGGGACATTTTGGATTTCACAAAACGCTTTCTCACATCAAACAAAAATTCAGCTGGTCTAACCTGAAAAAAGGAGTGAAGGAGTTCCTACGCTCATGTGATATATGCCAAAGGTGCAAGAATGATTGCATGAAACCTGCATGGCTTCTGCAGCTCCTACCAAGTCCCACTAGAAGCTGGATTAATATCTCAATGGATTTTGTTGAGGGGTTACCTCCCTCGAAGGGAAACACCGTGATCATGGTAGTAGTCAATCACCTAACCAAATATGCTCATTTTATTGCCATGCGACTCCCTTTTACTGTAATGAATTTTGCCAAGGCATTTGTGGTCAATGTGGTCCACCTACACGACATTCCCACGTCAATAGTGAGTGATAGAGACAAGATATTCATCAGCTCATTTTGGAAGGCCTTATTCTAGCTACAAGGTACCAAGTTCTGCCTGAGTTCAAGTTACCATCCTCAAACTAATGGCCAGACAGAGGTAGTTAATCGTACCTTAGAATAGTATTTACGTTGCTTCACTAGGGAACAACCGAGACAATGGATAGAATGGATACCTTGGGTTTAATTTAGCTATAATACCTCAACACATTCCTCCACCAAGATTAACCCTTTTGAAGTAGTTTATGGCCCTCCACCACCATGCCTACTAGCTTATATACTAGGAACTTCCAACGTCCAATTGGTGGACGAGTACCTACGTGATCAAGATCATATTCTAAGTGATATGTGCCATAACCTTTTACAGACCCATAATCGAATGAAATGCCAAGCTGATCAACATCGACGAGAATTGTTTTTTGAGGTAGAAGATTATGTGTACCTCCGTCTACAACTATATAGGTAAAAAAATAGTGGCCTTTCGAGCTGGCATGAAACTAGCTCCACATTTCTATGGTCCTTACAAAATAACAGCTCAAATTGGAATGGTGGAATACAAACTAACCCTACCCTTTGACTCTCAGATCCACAATGTCTTCCATGTCAGCCTGCTCAAAAGGAACTTGGGGCCATACACACCACTCTTAACCCAAGTACCTTCTATCTGAGAAGCTATTTTGGATCGTAGAATGATCCAAAAGGGAAAATATTGACGAAAATAAGAAATCCTTGTGAAATGGGCCAATGCATCAACAAAAGATGTCACTTGGGAAAATGATTGGTAGTTCTCCAAGACCTACCCTCAATTCATCCTTGTGGAAAAGGATTCTTAGGTGGGGAGGAGTTGATAGGTGTAAAATGCACCAAGCCACGCACTGATGAGCGCACATGGTGGAATGTGTGCGCATAGATGGGCACACTTACGCATGGAAACAGACGCAAGTATGAGGCTACAATTTCCAAGGCAGAGATGACGCGGTGAATGAATGGACCATTTTAATCATTAGAAAGGACTGCCAATCCGTTAGGAAAAGATGCTTAGACACCCTCCTCTGACACACACTCACCCTCACGTAATTTCTGTTGTAGTTTCGATTATTTTTCCTGCATTGTTTTCTATTATTTTTTCGTTGCTATTTAAGGCTATATATAGTCGAAGAACTAAGGAAATGGTACAAAGATATATATAATTTTCCTTTCTTCCCTATCGATCTTCTTCTTCCTCTGATTATCTCTCAAATTTTTTATTATTTATATAAATTTATTACCAATTTTTTTATTATTTATACAAATTTATCACCAAGATATAATGTCACCATCGAAAAAAATGTAATGATATATTTATAGTATTTATTATAATTAAATTTTATTTTTATTACTTAATATAATTATATAATATATTTATAACTTTTATCCTAATATGATAATTTGGATGGTATATTTAGCTAATTTAGCTAGACTATAAATATATGACCTGATTTTACTCCGTTCTTTACAATATATAACAAAAAACAAGAGTGTAAATATAAGCGTTTCGAGGAGAGAGATGCTCAAAATTCTAAGTTCATTCACGCATTGTTGATGTCACCCTTTTATCACTCCTTTGTTTCAATCTATTTTTTTTTAAATATATACTCCAATAGTACGGAAAAAATTCTCATCTTAATTGGTCATGTTTAGTATTTTGGTTTATTAATGTGTTTTTAAATATTTTATTTTAAAAATAGCGAAAGACATTATTTTTTTAATTTTTTTTTAACAAAACATGTTTTGGATCAAGGATGCATTATTCAAATTTAATAAATATATAATAATATTAATTATTGAGTAATAATTATTATTATTTCAATTTTTTTATTTTATAAAATAAAATAAAAATGTAACTTTTTTAATATAAATTTTTAAGTTATTTTTTTATAATTAAAAAAATGATATTAAAATATTTTATAAATTAATTTGTAGAAATACTCTTAAACCAAATACTTAGTTAATTTACTACTTTAATGATAAATAAATATATAATATTAACTATTTTATGAGTAATAAAATCCAAATATAATATACAAGTGAATGACTTATAAGGGTATTAATAATAATTGCACAAGTTTTTTAATGAATAAGTTAAATATAACATAACAATATAGGAATTTATTTAATTAATATTGTCACTATTTGGAAAATTAATCATACATGAATGATGGGTATAACTTGATTGTATTTAATAAGTATTTTTACGTAAAAATAATTTATATTAGCAAAATAATTTTTTTTATTGATATGAGATATGATATGATCTCCGAAAGAATTCACAATATGATACACTACTAAGGTAAGTAGATGCAAAATTTTTAAGGACTCAGCCCTAATTAGCTCAAACAAGAAATCAAACACTTATTCAGTATACACAGCAGAAGCACACATGATATAATATTAGATAAGCAAATAACTTTGAACAAGAGATATTATATAAATCCAACAGAAAGAAAGCGAGAATATAAATGCTATCTAATCAGAATTTAAACTTTTAGTATATTGTAACATACACATCTTAAACTCAGATTGTACTAACACAACAACAAATCATACATAACAAGATATTTAACGAGGTAAACCCACATATAGACCATATATATCTAGTAACATTCTCCAGTTGCTTGAGAAAATCACTCAGTAGCAAATAATTCACTAAACAATAAAACAGTTATAACTCTTATAAACAATAAAACCATTATTACCTCTATCAGTTGAGACTTCTGTCATAACTGCCTATTACTACTATTTACTTGTTGCTTCCACAATGATGTAGTTCAACTCTTGAACCTGATTTTCCTCCACTTCTCCAAGGTTGTGTTATTAATAACCACTGATTAGTAACAAGAAATGCAACTATTCGTACTCTTAATAGACACAATCCACTACAAATATCAAATCTTAAACAAGAGACCACAACCAAACCATGTACGTGCACAACCTAAGATTTGATACCTATATTCACTGAATGACCCATACTTAAATGTAAGCTCTCCAAAATGATTTCAAAAATAAATATAAATCTTTGTATGAATTTTGGCATAGTTTCGATAGTGTAAATAAGGGGTAAAGAGAAAAGGAAAGAGTGGGGTATTTATAAGGCTCGAAATGAAAACCTCGCCAACCACCTCACCTGGGGTGCTAGCAAGGGTGTTGGTGAGGTATGGAAAGCTTGTTAATGAGGTGCTAAAAAGTTAAATTTTTGTTTCCAAAAATACTGAGTATTATCCATAAATACCCACACCTAAAATATGCCAAAAATCACACGTAAAAACATCGGCTTGCTCATATGCTCACTCTCCAAAATCCAACAATCTACCTAGTATACACACTATGAAAACCAACCACATGGTGTGTGTCAACATGCTTGAATACAAAGTGTTTCTAACTATATGTGAGTGTGAATCACTCATCCATAGTAACAAATTTTACATAGAGGAAGAAAAATACACTACGTAAAAAGAAAACAGATATTGTGTTTTGTACATAGAAAGTGACCACACAAGCACAAGTACAACATAACTTACAACCTCAACATAAAAAATATTAGCTCAATAAAAATACGATCTACTAATAAGTGAATTTATTGAACACTCATTAAATGATTAACCATTATTTATATGAATTATCACCCTTAATATAATAAAAAATTACATTATACGAATTAACTATTCATAAAAATATATTTTATGGTATGGATATTTTGGCATTTATTGGTATAAAAAATTAACAAAAAAAAACATAAAAATATATTTATTATATGAATATTTTGATATTTATTGGTGTAAAAAATAATAAAATGTAAAAAAATAATAGTGTTGGCCGTCGACCAACATTCGTGCTTTTTATATATAAAAAATAAAAAATATTATAAAATGTATTTATTATATGGATATTTTGGTGTTTATTAGTGTATAAAAAGTAAAAAGAATAAGGGATATAATCGTCGACCAAACATATTCTTGTTTTTAATATATAAAAATATGGACATTCAAAAAATATTATATGCTCATGAGTGAATTGATGAACACTCATTAAAAGGATAATCATTAAATGTATGAATTGTTATACTTAATATAATAAGAATAATTACATTATATAAAATAACTATTCTTAAAAATGTATTTATTATATGAACATTTTAATATTTATTAGTGTAAAAAAAACTAATAAAAAAGTATAAAAATATATTTATTATATAAATATTTTGGCATTTATTTGTATAAAAGAAAAAAAGAAATACAAAGAATGACCAATCATAACATCATTAAACATTGAGGAATACTTATTAAATAGTAAATTATTAACCGTATGAATTGTCATCTTTAATGTAATAAAAATTATTGCATTATATAAAATAACTATTCTTAAAAATTATTTTTATTATAAGGATATTTTGATATTTATTGGTATAAAAAACTAATAAAAAATCATAAAAATGTATTCATTATATAAATATTTTGGTATTTATTAGTATAAAAGAAAAAAGTGTAAGTCGAAGAACGACCAAAATTACATCAGCACTTATCACCGCTTTTTTATATATAGATTATTGGTTTTAAAAAAACTAAAAAAAGCATAAAAAGTATTTATTATATAGATATTTTGATATTTATTGATATAAAAGAAAAAAGTGTGCTTCGAAAAATAACCAAAATTATATAAACACTTATCACCACTTTTATATATACAGATATTATAGCCAATAGGTTTCAGTAAATACAGAGGGACATCCCAAGTCATTTTACAAATACTAGTTACCCAAAAAGTTATACTGGTTGGATCTTTAATACAACATTAGACTTATATATAAATAATTATGTTTTGTAGATTGGTACATAAATTTTAAGTTCATTTAAAAGTGATTTGTTAATATTTAAGTAATTTGGACTTTAATGTATGTAATATGATGTGGGCCTTGATGTGCAAAGACCTAAAGGTAATATATATTTTAATGATAGAAAAAAATAGATATATAGTTATTAATTATGTATATTGTGGTTATAGTACTCATATCACACATATTATTATTATTATTATTTGATATCTCATCATCAAAGAGAGCAGAGAGAACACTAAAGGATTCTTTACGAAAAAACTTGTAGATCTAGAAGATCAACCACTTAGTTACAAAATTAATTAATGATTATGGATTCAGATATGATTCTGCATATTTTATTTTTAATTCTTAATAATATGACATGAATATTACTATGTTATTTCTAAGTCATGGTTTTCACCAAATGTTATTTTTAATTTAATAAGTAGTATCATAATCTCTTCATGTTAAATCAAAAGAATTGAATTTATTTTCGATCTATGATATTTATGGTGTTTTCAAATTTGATGATTTTAATTTTACCATGATCATATTTAAAAATAATTGTAGTTGTCTTCTAAAACTATGAATTTAAATCCAAGAATATTTTACAATTATAACTATTTCTTTTTAGATTTGATATGTAATTTCCTTATTATTAAAGATATCTTGAAAAAGGAATAGTATTTTTTAAATTATTTATATATAAAAATCAAATTCAGATTTTCTTAATTGAGAAAAACTGTAAGGAGATGATAGTTATATCAATGTTATCCATCTAGTAAAAATAAATAAAATCCGCCTTTGACTTCATAGAGTATGAGCTCCATTGCCTACCTTGATTAGATGCAAATATGAATTCGAGATTAGAGGCTAGAGTACAGTAGATAAGGTTTTTTTGTCTTCTTAAATGTAGGGCTCTTCTTCGGATCAAAATTGTTGATTTTATATTCATCTAATCCGATCCAACCATCCGCTCGGATTGAAAGATCCTAATCCGCAACCGATCCGATCACCTTTCACATCCGCTCAATCTGATCCGTAAACTATTCGGATGGCATCCGATCAATTCGACCAAAAACTTAATTAACTCTATTTTTTTGTATTTTTAAATAATTTTTTTAAAATTTCACATAAATCATAACATAAAATTATTTGACTTAAAAAAACATTAAAAAATCATATATATATATATATATATTTAATTTAATATATATATATATATATATATTTAATTTAATAAATATATATAATTAATTTTGGTCAGATCAAATCGGATCGGATCGGATGAATCGTAGTGAAATCTACCATCCAATCCGCACTTAACGGATGGAAAAAAATTTCATCCGATCCGACCATCGGATGAAAAATAAACGGATTGGATTGGATTGATCGGATTTTTTGCATACCCCTACTTAAATGTAATTCACTAGTGGACGTAGTGACAAAACTTAGGATATTAATTAGGGTTTCATTGGGTTTTTCTTTTTTATATTGCAATTAGGGATCTTTATGTTGCAATTAAAGTTTTCATTATTGCATAATTAAAAAAAGACAAATATTTTTTAATCTCAAAAATAATTTCAGCAAATAATAAATTATTACTAAGGTTTCTTTTATGATTCTTACAAACTATATTAGATTGAACTCCAAAATAATTGTTTTTTACAACCCACATAAAAATTTAAAAAAATCCACAAATATTTTATAAATTTAAATAAAAACCTTTATTGGATTAAAGATATAGATTTAGATTAATGAATCAGAATATGATATAGATTCCATGACTCAATAAGATTTGACCCAATAAGAAATTGATCGTTATTGATTGATGGACTTAAAATTCAAATATTTGCATGTTTAAATATATTTTGAGATGAATTAATTAAAAAAACATGTCGATAAAGTGACATCTTTCGTGAAAATCAATTTGATTTAGAATATAAACAATTAGGTGCATGTGACTTATATGAATATGAAAGACAAAAAAAGGTTGATTTGATAGAATTGCATATACACCTTTGGTAATGAATGCTTTATGATTATTCGGTTTTTACATGTGAAGAATAATTCAACCTAAAAGAAGATTTATTGTTTGACATGTTTTATTATTAGTTTTTCATTACTGTATCAAGATATCACTTACAATTTAATATTATTGTTCAAAGATAAAATAAAATATTAATAAGTATCAAACATCTTGAGATGGAATTTACCTTTATTTGAATTTTTTGTTCTAGTTTAACGAATTATGTGAGCTTGTTTTGTTTGTTTGTTATATTTTTTTGGATTCATTTATGAATAATCCTGCTAATATTACTACCAACATCAAATCTATTTCTATGTTAATTGGCACTAACTTCCAATCATGGAAAGCAAACCTCTTGATAGTTCCCGAAGTCATAGAAATAAGGGCTAATTCTCATACACCTTTTACAAATAAAAGTACTTCTTATTGAAAGAAAAAAAAAAGGAATGGTGGGAGAGATTAAATTGCACGCGTATGATGATCATGAAGAAGGTCATTCTGGATGCATTTAGGGACATAATGTCTAAAAAGAATACTACTAAGGATTTCTTTTTGGATATTAAAATGAGGTTTGTCAAGAATGAAAAGGCTGAAATAGGTACACTCTTGACAATTCTAATTTCAATGAGGTATAGGGGCAAAGGAAATATCGGGGATTACATCATGGAGATGCCTCATCTTCCTTCCTAATTGAGAGCACTTAAGCTAGAACTCTCTAAACACTTGGTGGTGCATCTAGTTTTAATATCTCTTATGACATAGTTTATCCCATTTAAGGTAAGCTACAACTAGTAGAAAGAGACTTGGTCTTTGAATGAGTTTATCTCACATTGTGTTTAGTAAGAGAAAAGGCTAAAGCAAAATAAGATAGAGAGTATTGACCTAGCCACAAAATCTAAGTACCAAGACAAGGGAAAGAAAACAAAGAAGGATAAGGAAGTTGCAATTAAGTAACAAGGTATAAAAGGAAAATTAACAAGTGAAATTTTGACTATGTTATGGCATAAGAGATTAGGTCGTATCTCCAGACGAAGAATAAACCTACTTGTGTCTGAAGAAATTTTAGACCCCTTAGATTTCACAATTTTGATATTTTTATTGACTATAAAAGGGGAAACAAAACAATAAAAGGAGAATTTAAGCCAACAGGACTTTAGAAGTCTTAAAACTTATACATACAGACATTTATAGGCTATTTTATACAATTACTTGGAATGGTCAACAATATTTTATAACGTTCATAGATGAGTTTTCTAGATTTGGCTATTTATTTTTCATTCATGAAAAGTCAGTCATTGGATGTGTTCAAAAATTATAAAGTTGAAGTTAAGAACCAACTCATCAAAAGGATCAAAAGCATTACATCTAATCATGGTGGCGAGTACAATGGTAGATATGACGGTTCAGGTGAACAATGTCCATGACTGTTTTCTAAGTTCCTAGAGGAATGCAATATCGTCTCACATTACACTATATCGGGTTGATCCACTATGAATGGTGTTGTTAAAAGATGAAATAGGATGCTTAAGGGCATGGTAATGATATGATTTATCTTTCTACCTTACCATAATCACTCTAAGGAAAAGCACTTAAGACTGCAATATATATCCTTAATAAAGTTCCAACTAAAGAAAAACCAAAATTCCTTATGAAGTTTGGACGAGCAAGAGCCTAGTTTAAAGCACTTACATGTATGGAAATGTCTAGTTAAAGCAAAGCCTTATAAGCTTTGTGAAAAGAAATTCAACTAAAAAATGGTAAGTTTCTATTTTATTGGATATTTTGAAAAATGTTAGGGGCACAAGTTTCATGATCCCATAATTAAGTCAATTTTTGAGTTAGGAAATGTTGATTCTTTAAGGATGTCAAGTTTGTAAGGGGAGATACAGTTAGAGATTTTGTCTTTGAAGAGGAATATGTTGATATTCTCACAGGTGATTTTGGAATTTATCATGATCACATTCTTGACTTTGATCAAGACATAAAAAATCAAGACAATCTTAAAGAACCTCCTTTTAAAGTTCCAAAAGAACAAACTCTACCACATTAAGAACTCATGTCATTAAAGAGATCCATTGGGGAAAGGAGAAATGCAATGCTAGATGAATACATTGTATTTTTCCAAGAATATGAGTTTGATATTGGAGTGATGGAAGAAAATCCATTCAACTTTTGTCAAGCCATGGAAAGTTCTAACTCTCAAAAGTGGATTGAAGCCATGAATTAGGAGATTAAGTCCATGAAGGACAATGTCGTGTAGGATCTTGTCCCATTGCCAAAAGGTACAAAACCCATTGGTTATAGATGGATATTTAAGACCAAGAAAGATTCAAAAGGAAATATGGAAAGATATAAGGTTGGTCTAGTTGCACATGACTTTATATAGAAAGAAGGCATCGATTATAAAGAGACTTTCTCTCTCTGAGATTTACATAGAAATAAGGCATCGATTATAAAGATACTTTCTCTCTGGTTTCTTTGAAAGACTCCTTCAAGATTATAATGGTATTAGTAGCACATTTTAATCTTGATTTACATCAGATGGATGTAAATATGGCGTTTCTCAATGTTGACATTGATGAAATGATCTATATGATGCAAGTAGAAATATTTGTGTTAGGATACCCAAGAAATATGATTTTCAAACTTAAGAAATCTATCTAAGGGTTCAAGCAAGCATATCTACAATGATATTTCAAGTTTCATCAAATGATCATTTAGTTTGGTTTTGAAATAAATTTGGTCGATGATTGCATATACCGTAAGTTATGTGGAAGCAAGTATATTTTTTTTTGTTTTATATGTTGATGAAATTTTGCATGCCATCAATAATATAGGCTTATTACACAAAACCAAGAGATTTCTAGCTAAGAATTTTGAGATGAAAGATCTTGATAACGCCTTCTTTGTATTAGGCGTATAGATATTCAGAGATTGCTCTCAAAGTATTTTAGGATTATCATAAAATATTTGAATCGAAAAGGTTCTCAATAGATATGGCATATAGAATTGCAAACCATGTGATACCTCTATTTCTAAGGGAGATAAATTTAGTCTCAATTAGTACCCTAAGAATGATTTTTGAGGAAAAGAAAATGCACAAGGTTTCTTAAGTGTTAGTAGTAAGGAATTTGATGTATGATCATGTATGTATGCATCCAGATATTGCATACATTGTTGGGATTTTGGGCTAAGCAATACATGAACATACCATTGGAAGGCAGATAAACAATTCTTGTGGTACTTACAGAGAACAAAAGGCTACATGCACACGTATCAGAGGTCAGATCAGCTTGAGATCGTTGGGTATACTGACTTCAATGTTGCTGGATGTCAAGATAGCATGAAATCTAGATTAGGATATTTCTAGCTACTACTTAGAGGTGTTATATCCTAGAAGACTGCTAAATAGCTTCTTATTATAGCCTCTTCTAACACAGTGGTAAAATTCATAAAATGTTATGAGAAATCTAAACACGGAATATGGCTACGAAATTTTGTCACATGGTTGTGCATAGTAGATGGTATTGGAAGACCACTTAAGTTATTTTTTGACAATAAATCAACAGTATTATATTCCACTAACAATTGGATCTTAACGAAGTCAAAGCATATAGAGATTAAAATGCATAAGTGTCTATAACACAAATTAGTACAAACTCCATAATTGCGGATCTACTTACTAAAGGATTGCCACACACATTATTTCATGAACATGCTGCTCGCATGGATCTTATGTCATTTGATGATATTCAGTTTTTAGTGAGAGTTTATAATTTTAAATGTTTCTTTGATATAAATACACTTTCATTTATTTCAGTTTAGGGATATTTTAAGGTTATTTTCTACAAAAATAAAGTTTTGGTTTATTTACACTTTGATTTTGGTATGATATGATCTCAATAGGATTTAAGGATAAACCAATTGAAAATAGATAGTTGAAGATCACATTTCATAAACTTGTCATGCTACACATGCATATCATAATCCATGTCATTCAGTTGTATCACATATGTGACCATTGATGGGTCGAGTTATGATGAATGTAACGAAGGTCGCTTTGATCCTATGTTGGTATTATTGATGAACCGAATTGGATATAGATACATTTGGATAATGACAGAAAATTTGAGCTCATACAGTTATTTTTGCAATGCATAATTATAAGGTTGTACATATAGCCCAAGTGGGAGATTATTGGATCCTTAATCCGATGTTGGGTTTATATGTGAATAATTATGAGTTGTAGACTGTCATATAAGATTAAGTCTATTTAAAAGTGATTTTATAAGGTTTAAATAATTTGGAATTTAATGTATCTAATAGAGTGTGGGTCTTTAATGTTTATAGACATCAAAATAATGTCTATTTTAATTATAGGTTAAAATAGATATACAATTATTAACTATATATATAGTGGTTATGGTCCTCATATCACACGTATTATTATCATTATTCTTATCTGATGTCCCATCGTCAGAGAAAATGGAGAAAAAACTAAAGTATTCTCTAAAGAAAATGTATAGATCTAGAATATCAACTACTAGTTACATAATTAATTAATGGCTATGAATTCAGGCACGCTTCGGCATATTTTATCTTTGATTATTGATGATACAACATGAATATTCCTAGGTTATTTTAAGTGATGGTTTTTACCAAAGGTTATTTTTATTCTAACAATACTATTAATTGCAGCATTACTCTCTCTATAAATATGTGAGCAATGAAACTCCATGTGAGTAACTTTCTCTAAACAGTCAGCCTAAACAGAGTACCAATTCCAAGGCACCTTGAGTGATTTAGTCCGAAAAAGAGTAATAATATAAACCAAATACAACTTCAATAAAAGTTTCTACCATTTAAAATTATCATCACACTTATCACAAAAATATATGAAAACCTAATTGGGTACAAAAATATCCTTCCACGAGTGATCTCGAGACCAAAACATGTAAATTTTTCTCTTCATTTTTTTGTTAAATATATTAGAACATCACATTTGAATCATGTGCTTATACTTTTTAGTGTTAATCGACGCTCATCTCTCTCTCTCTATATATATATATATATATTAGTTTTATTGGCATATACCATGGATGTGATTAATTTTGTATGATTTAATATATAGTAAAATATAAAGTATACGATGAATACATGGATTCTTCAATATATTAATCTAATTTTGCAAAGAATGAGATTTAAACCCCATTATATATTATTGTAATTTAAATATTATCTTTTCAAACGGTACTACTTGTTTTATATAATATAAATAAAAATTAATTGTAATCAATAAATCAAAATATATATAGTAACAAAGTGATTGCATAGGTTTAGATTTTCATTTATATAAAACAAAATTGTATGAGATAAAAAATGAATTAACGTGCATTGTTGTTGCACATAAATAATGATTTAACTATACCAGTTGGGTTAAAGTTGCATGCTAGTCACTTATGTTCATCTTGGGTCATATAAAAATATACATTATTATTATTTAAACATAATGTATATTAATTGAATATTCTTTTTAACTAATATGATATAATCTAGAATTAAAATACTAATTTTGTATAGGAATTAGTGGACTACTTTCTTAGTTATTATTAACACAAAAATGATGATTCAACACAAATATAATCTACTCATAAATAAATTGATTAGACTCGACCAATTAATAAAATGTGTGAGAAGAACTATATAAATTATCACCTAATTAGAAATGTAATAACTTTTATATGATTAAAACTATCAAAATAAATACAATAAATATAATACAAAATAAAAATACCAAATACAATAATTCAAAATAGATATGATATATTTATTATATGAGCATTTTATTTATTTATTAGTGTATAAGAAAAATAAAATCAAAATAAAAAAATTAAGCTAAAAAAACTAAAAACTTAAGTTAAAAATATGAATAAGATAGAGTATTTTTGTCTTCACATGGTAAAAACAACTACCTAAACCCATTATATCAAGGCTTTTTATATATAGAATTATGTGTATTTTGTATGTTATTTGTGTTATTTTTTAATTTTTATTTTGGTTAATCTTACGACTTATTTAAAATATATAATTGTAAAAATTATTTAAAATATACTCTTTAATATTATATAAGTTTTTCTTTTATTTAAGTTTCTTAGCTTAAATGTTTTTCAAATGTTAAAATATAAAGGAAGAAAATGTCTTTATTTTAAAATGGAAGGAAATTTTTTACTAAAATTAATTTTAGCATGATTTAGTTTATATATATATATATATATATATACATCAAGTCCATTTTGTTGACAAATAATTTAGACAATAATATTGATAAAGTATTGTAGCATTTGGATAAAATTATTTAAAAGTATAGTTATTGATAAATATAGAAACTTAAGTTAATCAATGATTCCTAAAATTAAGAAAAATATTTAATTATAACTTAAAATACATATACTGTTAAATTATTTTTATTCAAAAATCAAGATTATTTGGTAAAAATATTAAGAAATTACAAAAATTAACAATCCTAAAACTGACAATAAAAATTGTATCCCAATAATATTGAATGGTATTCAATATTGAACGGATCTAAATGATCGTAGTTAAATTTAAAAAATGCTCAAAATAAAACGATGTACCATAATTTTTTAATAATAAAAGTATATAATACATGAATAAGAGGTTTGTGGCTATAACTTTTAAGAGTGTTATTTTTTAAAAACTATTTGTGTTTATCAAATATTGGATAGGAAAATCACTAGATATATGTGTCCCCATTTGATAAGTTCACGTCGAATTTGAAAGTCAAGTGATTACAATCAATACACAGTCAAGTATATCTTTTATTATTTAATTTAAAATAAATATTAATGACTTAATTTATATTTATGAAATGTCATTTACCAAAACCTTTAAGTAGGTCATCATAAATATAAAATGTATGCATAACTTAACGATTGAGTTCACTACTCAAACTCCCTATGATCTTATATTTTTCTCTAAAAAACTAGCTAAGCATTGGAACGGAGACAACACCCACCAATGTCATCCCTTCTTCATGATTTTCTAGTGTTTATAGATCTAGATGTCCAAAGAATATAATATAATATAAATCGACTTCAACCATAGATAGAGCCATGTATAAGTGAGAGGGGACACGTGCCCTCTTAACTTCTTCATTGGCTTTAACACCAAATGACCTAAATTACATATATGGAGAATAATTAAGAAAAAATACTTATATAGAGAGAGATACGAAATTAAGAATAAATAGGTTTATTTTTTTTCTTATTTGGACTTTTTTTGTCCCTTGAATAAGTACGCCGTATTGCTATACAACTAATAACCATAGATATAGTTCTCTCTCTAAATATTGGAATAATATCAAAAATATTCTTGAGGTTAGGTTTAACTTATTTGTAAAACTACTCCTCAAGTTTGAATAATATTAAAATTACCCTTTATGTTATTAACGTTATATCACCGTCTAGGTTCGGGGTAAAATAGTTATCTCTTGGGATAATATCTAAAATACCCCTAGGGTTTAGCATATCTTTACTTATGCCCTCGAAATTTATAAAATATCTAAAATGCCCCTAAACTTTATGATTAATACCATTGGTGTTCTTTATTTCTAATGGTGTTAATTTTTTTTATTTCTAATGGTGTTAATTTTTCATCCATTACTATTCAGAATACAATTCCTTGGATTTGATACCAATTTTTGTGGATCGATACAATTTTTAATCGGGGTTAATAATGACCTAGTTGATTATCTTTGTTTATTTACGAAAGGTAATAATTTGTCTAAAAATCTTATTATTTGTTGGCATAAATCTAATTTTCTTCTATATTCATTACAATTGCATAATATATTATGTTGATTACTTATTTCTAATACTGAATCTATCAATTGTTTTTTAAAATTAAAAATTATTCTTTCATTTATTAAATATAATAGTTCTAATTTATGTACTAATTTGATGTTCATAGGGTATTATCTTGATAAGTCATATGTGTTGAATGCATATTATTTTTTCCTATTCATAGTATACAAGCGGGTTTTTCTTGTGTACATACAGTGTACTTATAATCTTCAAAGAAGTAGTATCCAAACATTAAATTTTTGAATTCCTCTTCCTCTATTCTTACATATTTTTTGATAAAATAATCTGTTAATGTCCTTGAAATATGATGTTTGTGATGTTTGTGATGTTTGTGATGTTTGTGATAGCCTTAATATAATATGTGTACATATCTAATAAGGTGTTAAATATTTTAAAATTTTCAAGACAAGTTTCACAATCCTCATCTTTAAAATATTCATTTAAATGATAGAGATAACCTTTATCAAATTTTTCTAATAGAATTAAATTTTATCTCTAATTTTATTTGGAATTAGTTGTTTATTTTTAAAAATAGTTTCCATTTTTCAGTTTTAGTAGTATTATGACTTGATGTAAGTAAATATGTAAACATTTAATATTCTTAATTCACTTCAATTTATAATTATTATACCTAAATTTGATGGGTCCACCACGGTTTTCCCTTATGTTAGTCTTCTTTTGTTACACCTATTATACCTCAACTTTGCTTAAACCCAATGCCTTCCTAGCAATGGTGAGCCTTCTGCATCCATACATAAATGGTGTCTAATATTTGACTTACTAGAGAAGTGAAATTGAACTCCATTTTATTCATATGATAATAATTATTACAAAGTAAGGCCAACTAAGAACCTTGAAGAGGTGTTTAGCCGTTCATAATTATTGGGTATAACATTACTGGTTGATATAGGGGATTTCTATGCTAGAGTTTTTGTTTTTTTAGAGTAGAGAAATCTATATTTCTGTGTATTCATGTGTGTTTTGAAATGAGCATAAGGGTTCATTTTATAGCACAAGAAATCCCTATTTACAAAACTATAATTATTATTTTACCCTTGCTTTAATAATTCGTCTGATTTTTGCTTTAAATGATAGCCACTTTTTTTTCTTAGCATATGATGTCGACTAAGATGTGGGTCTACATCTTTATTTTCTTTATCGTCTTCTACCAATAGTTCATTTCTTTATTTTTCTTTGTTTTTTTCTACCGATAGTTCTTTTGATGACGTTGACGATGACATATCTTCATTTTCTCGGTCTTTAATGCATAAAATGCATATATAGTCTTTGGTCACTTTTCTAGCATAAAAGTAGAATACCTTCCTTGTTTCTTGACCAATTTAAGGTTGTTACAATTAAAATTGGATTCGTATTTGGTAAACTTTTCACCATATTCTTCTAAGAGAGCCATGCTATCGTGAGAAATGATGATAACGTTACTAGTTGAATAATTTACTTTGATCTCAGTAGAATTGTCAATCTTTCTGAGTTTATAGTAAATTTGGACTAACATTTGACCTCTTAGTACATAGAGTTCTTCTGTATTGAATTCTTTTTCTAGAAGTGCCCTTTGTTTAGGAACTTCTCTATTTGTGTTGGAAATCCCTATCTTGATGAAGTGGTAGGGGCTAATACATCCTTCCTCATTCTAATCCATTAATGAATTGAAAAATATAAGATAAACAAGCTTGTCACCTATTTTAATCTTCCTTTTGAAGTTCTTGATTGCTTTTTTAATATTCTCTAGGAAATAATTTAATTCACTTAAATTAATTCATGTATATATATATATATATATATATATATATATATATATATATATATATATATATTCTATTAGTTCTGTATGAAAATCTTTACACATAAATATTGGATCATCTCCTTCCAAGATATCGAATTTACTTCCTCAAAGAAATTCCTTATCTGTAATATAGAACTTCATATCTTCAATATATTCTTGGGTAGACTTTTTGGCCAAGTTATAGAGACTAAATCATTGTAGTTTGCTAAGGTTTCTATATTGGTCCTTCTCATCTTCAATGATTCGCATATTTCTAGGGGATGTCTCCCAGAATAGCACTAAATGCTTTAATATTTTTGATGTCTATAGAGGATATGCTTCTCTAAATAGCACTAGAGGTCTTGCTATCTTTTCAAGATTTTTCAATCTGCTTGGAGTTTTTGGTCTTTGTTGTAATGTTGTAGAATAATATCTTACTATCTCTTATAGAATTATTAGTTTTGGTGTTTTATAGTTGGCATAACTACCTTCGGCTTCTATTCTATTGGTGAAGTCTCTATGAGTTACTCCACTAATTCCTAGAATAGATTTACTACCCCGTTGTTATGAATTCCTGGTTTGGGGTCATTATAGACCATATAAACTTTTTTTGTTCTTCTTTCTTTGCCTCATCTGCCCAATTGAGCCTTTTGGTTTCAGAAGTTTTTTGTGAACTATTAGGTTCTTCCTTTTTATTTTGAATTCTTTCTTTAGAAGTTTCACCTTCTTTAGATTGAATTTTTAATAAAGATTCCTCTTCTGAACTTTTACTCTCTAAAGGTTGTTTTGAACAATTAAATTCTTCCTATTTATTTCCTGTCTCCAAAAGAGATTTCTTGAGATATAGCAACTTGAGTTGTTCCTATAGGATTTTTATCTCCTTTTCCTTTAGCTTGATTTTGATGTCAAGATGTTCCATTCCTAAAAGCATAAAAATAGTTAGTGGTGCTAATTCTCTAGTAAGAGCATCTACTAAGCTATTTTTATGGCATGGAAGATGTTCAACATCAAAATTGTAATGGTTGAACCATTTTTTCCATCTAACTAATCTTTCTTTTTTGTAATCACCTACAATATTAGTTCTTAAGAAATAACCAAAATTCTCTTTATCTATTCTAACAATAAATCTAGAGCTTATTACATATATTACAAATTTCTTAATGGATTTTTTGATAGCTAAATATTTTTTTTCATTACTATGGTAATTTAATTATAAACCTTGGAAAGACCCTAATGTATATCTACAAAGATATTCATCTTTTTCATATGCTCTTGCTTTCAAAACTGCTCCACAATATTCTTGTGAAGCATCTATTTCAATTATAATTTTATCATCTGGCCCTACATGGTATAAATTGAAAACATTTTTACCTTTGCTTTTACTTTATCCATATATAGAGTATCCTCTTCGGTCCATTTCCAGATATGATATTTTTTTAATTTTTCTTGTAATGGTTTTCTCATTTTTGCAAGTTTCTTGATGTATGATTCTGCATATGTTAAACATCTTAAAAATCTTTGTAATTGGTTTTTGTCTTTTAATTCACTAGGGAAACCTTGAATATTATTTAGTATATAAGGTTGTGGATTATGTTTTTCATCTTCAATTTCCAACCCTAAATATTTAATTTTTTGCTACGCAAGTACTACTTTTTTTTTCAAAGAGTACAATGCTTTCTTTTCTACATTATTGTAAAATATTGATAATATCCAAATACTGTTTATTTAATTCATTACTAAAAACCAAAATATCATCTTTGTAAACACAACATATATCTTGTAATTTCTTGAAGATGTTATCCATATATCTTTGAAATATACCTGGAGTTTGTTTTAATACAAATGGTATAACTATCCATTGGAATTTCCCTTGGGAGAAACTAAATGCCGTTAGTTTTTGGGATTCTTCATCCAGTCTTATTTTCCAAAATCCACCTTTGGAATCAAAACTTGAGAAATATTTATTTCCTTTTATTAATGATAGTTCTTCTTTCTATGGAATGAAGTATCCATCATCAATTGTTTCTTTATTTAGTGTTTTAAAGTTTATTATCATTCTTTTTTTCCTCATCTTTTCTTGGCTACTTTTTCAACTAAAAATGATGGATTAGAGTGAGGTGAATTACTTGGTATTATGACTTTTAATTCCAAAAGTTCTTGAATTTGTTTTCCAAATTCAATCCTGTCTTCTGGAGTATAAATCATTGGTTTTACGCTTATGACTTTGCTAGGGTCTCTTAATTTTGTATTGATTATTGTTTTCAATTTACTTATTTTTGTATCCAAAAGATTTTCTGAATTGACTATTTTTAATAATTTTCTGATGCATGTTAGGGCTTTATCTTCATGTATTTCATTTAGAAAATAATTTTGTTTCTCTTCTATAACTAATGAGATATTTTCTAAATAAGGTTTTTGATGGTTTATCTCACCACATTTTCACTTTTTATATTTTTGCATAAAAATGGGGTTTGAGATAGCTAAAAAATTTCTTATTTTTAAGACAAGGATGGTATCTCCTTCTAAGGTTATGAGACTTATTTTGTCAAAATATTGTGTGACAGGTTGGTATAAGTTTAAGATAGTATTTTCTATTAACAAATCACCTCTTGTTTTCTCTTGATATATGGTAGGAATGTGAAATTTTTCTCTTTCTATCATTATATCAATATCTTTTAATACCTTATTAAGATTTATTGTAGTATTATTAGCCATTATTACAATTAAATAATTTTTGCGCTTGTTTCCAGTTGTCTTTTGGAAATACATATTTACTGGCTATACACATACTAGCTTTTGTATCTATATATGCATGTAAATGATAACCGGTATAGCCTTTAAATTTTAGTCTTACTTTAATGTAAGTACTATTTGGATTTGTAATACTATACAAATCATTCATCTTCTAATAAAGAATATCCATAATTTGAGTGTTCATATTTTGAGTCAGTTATCTCTTCCTCAGTTTCTTCAAATAGATAGATACTATAAGTATCATCTATATCATATTCCTCGATTGGTTCTAATTCCATTTTGAAAGCTTCTTTCAAGATTTTTACTTTTGTGGAAATTCCTTTTTATGTTGAAGTCTACTTCGACATTCGTTGGCATAATGTCCTTTTTCATTACAGATCCAACATGTACATTTTTTCTTTCCTAAAGGGCAATAATTCTTATTTTCAGAAGCTTTGTACTTCTTTCTTCTAAAATATATTTTTTATAGGTTTCTCTATTAAATATTTTTTTATATTTTTTGGAATTTTTGTTTTTGAATTTATATTTTTGTTTATAAGATTTTATATTACATCCATATTTTCCTAGTATTCTAAAATCTTTTGTATCACACCAAATTTTATCATTTCCTCTTATTTGTTTATATTCCTTTTTTTCTTAACATTTAATAATGATCCATCCCTTAAGGCTTCTTATTCTTCCTTCCTAGAGTATTTGGTATAGTTTCTCTATTTCTTTGTTCCTAATTTTTTGTTAAGGTCTTATGTAGTGTTCTAGGTAATTTTTGAAAAACTATTTCTTTATAAGTGTTTTCATAAAGGTGGTAATTTATAGTAATATATTTCTTCCTATCTCTTATACAATCTAAACCTAGAATATCAAACTTATAATTATAATGGAGTTTGAATTCTGGTGGAATACTACCTTTAGTTCCTCAATGCAAACCTTCCTCCATTTTAGGTGGTTGTCTTCTTTTATTTGTAGCGTCAGGTTGTTCTATCCTTTGCCTATTTATTGTTTCCCTCTGTGGGTCAGATGTTCCTTCTTGGTAAGGAACTGGTAATGAAATTGGTTTCATATGAATTTTGGGGTCATGTTTTCAGGTTCAGAATCAATCTCACTAATTACTGTCATATCTTCTTCTTCTCTATTTGTACAAAGTTTTTCATTATAATGTTCTTCTATTTCTTCATTAATTAGTGTCAATAAATTAACTAATTTTTATATATCCCTATTTTTAGGGTTTATTTTCTTTCTAATTCTTTTCTATATGCCATTAAATTGAAATTATATATTTTTTCTCAGATATTTCTTCATTTTTTTTTTCATTTTTAGGAATTAGGGCATCAGATCTCCTAGGTGGTTTTTCCTTTAGTCCTTCTAAGGGATCATATTTATGACCTATTATTTCATTATTTCTATATATATTGTATACATATTTTCTTAGTTTTGAAAATTCCTTGTGTAAATCTTGTTGTAGTTTATTATAACTACATTCTTTTATTTCCTTTGGACCAAATTCATTTTCTCGATTAATAATTGTACAATTTCAAATAATATTGCTTTATATTTTGCTACGCCTACTAGGCTTTCATTTACTTCTAAATGCATATTCTTATTCTATCTCTAAACATTATTTTTCCCTAATATAACATTATGAACTAATGTCTTCATTATTTTGACTTCATTTTCTAGTTTTTTAACTTCTTCTTAGTTAAAAGTTTCTCCTTCATGATCTATAAAAGTAAACCTTGGCATGCTATTATTTCTAACAACATTACTTTTTCTTCCTATTATCAAGGGTTTTTCTTTGATATCTAATTGTCATTCTTTTGGTATTTCAAAGTCTGTTAGTATTTCTAGTTTTATTATTTGTCCAAGTTTCTTAAATTTTTTGTCTATTTCTATAAATTTATTTTGTCCATATATTGAACTATTATGACTATTTCTTAAAGAATATGTCACAGATAATGTATTGAAAATGGATGATTTCATTCTTTCATTAATTCTCCTCTTTCAAATTCATAAGCTAGACTTAATACTTGATTTAGATTTTTATCATGTATATTAATATCAAATCTAGGATATGCTGTAAATTTTAACTTTTGGTATCCTAAGTTACCATGATTCATTCCTAATAAGACATCTTTCTTATTTATTATTCTGTTATCTAGTAATACTATTTTTAGTGGTATATCTATTTCTTCTCTGAAATGAACTTTTATTAATATTTGAAGTCCTCCTAAATGGATGTATCCATTTTTTTCTTTATCTTTATGAAGAATTTTGGATAGCTTGTTTAATATAATTTATTTATCAATTAATGGTATATTATACATTCCTTTTTGCATCTGTAATCTTAATACTTATTTCTTTATTACTTATGCCATAATAAATTATGTTTTTCTTAAAGAATAATTTTCTTAACAAAAATGATGGGTCTTTAATTCCATCTCCTTATTTAAGATTTTATTTTTATTTTTGAATTTCTTTAATTTTCTTTTTACTTATTACCATTTCTTGTAAAAAACATCCTGATATGTCTTTTGTTTCTATGTTTACTATTTCTTAGTTTATTTTTTCTTCTTGCATTTTAGGAATTTTACTATTCACTTATGTTATGTTTCAGGAGTATTTTTGAATTTTTGAAACCTTAGATGTATTTTTGAAGATACTTCAAAGCTAAGGGGTATCTATGATATTAATCATAATCTCCCTCTAATGTATATCACTCTCGCGTAATACCCATTTTTAGAACCCCATACACGCAACCTTCTCTCTTCACACAACCTCATCGTCCTTGTCTCCTAGCCTCATTGGAATCGTTATAGTCATGTCGGATCCCAACCTTACCGGAAGCATCGTTCCAATCATCCACTCTCTCACCGGACACATTGTTCCAGTCACCCATTCCCTCACCAAATGCATCATTCCAGTTATCAACTCCCTCACCCTCATGCCTCACACGAACCCATCATTTCACCATATCTCTTACATGACCTGTTCTCACATGATAATACAACGTTTCACCAAAGCCATAACGCTACCCATCATTCCACAAACCATCATTCTAGAATAAAAGGTATAAGTTGACTCATTTTTGTATATACCGTTTATGAGCTTACATTTTCTTATTCACAGTAGTACAAAAACATTTTGTATATACTGTTTTCTTTGTCCACCCTATGCAGGTTAACTTCGATCATAAAGATAGTTTCCTTTTTTAGAGACCTAAATTAGGAGTCCATGCCTTTTCACCTAGACATACTTCAATGTGCATTTTTGAGAAACATAAATGAACATACCAATTTTTACTTTTCATCATCCTTTCCTTTTTCCGTTGACAATAAGTTCTGTTTTCTTCATTTTACTTTTTGAGTATTATTGTCTATCTTGTTGCATATTTTTTATTTCAATTGTCTTGTTACATCTTGTCTATTTTTATATATAGCATTTTCTATTTCTTATTTTTACCATAAAAACAAATCCAAATCATCTAAGAAAGGATCTTCAAAGGTATATAATTATGCGACTTCAAATTGTGATTTTCTGAGTGTAGTATTTATGATATTGTAGTAAGTGTGCTTCTGTTTGATGAATAATATTATAAGGTGAAAAGGTAACGAAAATCTTGGTCTATCCATTATAAGTCCATATATATAGTAAGTTTTGGGGGATATGACATGAATTTTGTAGCTTTTGTGTATTTAAACTTGTTTAGGACATCCCCTCCACTTAGATTGTAATATGGACTATGAATGTGGATGTGAACTATTATTGAGCAGGTTAACATGGAATTTAAATGTGGATGTGTAATATGTGGATATGAATGTGGAATGTGAATGTATGTTGTTATTGAGCAAGTTAATATGTTATGTGAAGGTAGATGTGTAATATTGAATAATGTACTTTGGATTTAAAAACAAATGTATTTTTTATGAATATTTATAACTTATTATTGAATATGGGTATTTTTTATAAGTATTTTTTGCACGTTATTAAGTAGGGATATTTTTGATGAATATTTATAGCATGTTATTGAGCAGGATATTTTTGATGAACATAAATTAGCAGGTTATTACACCAAGGATATTTTTGATAAACATTTACAAACAATATTACGATCACTACTACAAAAAGGGGTATTTAAGTCGATATGTAAAATCAGTTTTTGAAAAAAATTTACTTATAATAAATTTAAAGTCAATTCGGTGTAGAACTAATGTTATTCATGTAGTTTGTAGCATCAATTGACGTATCAAATCGACGCTACATGTGTACATAGTGTCGGTTCTACGTGTCAACGCTACGTCCTACGTGTAACGTCGATTCGACACATCAACCGATGCTACGAACTACGTGGATAGTGTCAATTCTACATTTTAAAATAAAATTTAAATTAATATTAAATAACTTTATTATATATCAAAATAATTTTATTATAAAAATTTATTTAAATTAATATTAAATTTATTTTATATTTTAAAATAAAATTTGTTTTTAATTTGAAATAAAAAAAATAAAGATATATAATTTTAAATTAACTTAGTAAAGTATTCAGAATTATTTAGAATCATATCTATTGTTAATACTAAATTTTTATATACAATAGAATCTAAATTTATAATTGAATATATAACCATACAAAGATTATAAAATGTCTTTAATAAATTGTAATGAGCATGCCTTAAACACAATGATGGACTAAAATTTTATTTTTGCATAATCATGTACACCATAGATTAATTCAAGTAATTTTTATTTTATAAATATTTTAAAAGAGTGAATTTTCATTAAAGTATGAACTATATACTATTTTACCCGGCCTTAACATTTACACTTGTACGATTTTGGCGTTTTAAAGTATTTCATGTCTTAAAATGATTGGTTGTGTTTTAAATTTTTAATAAATGTCATTATTATTTTTATTGGAGTTAATTTCTCCAAAGAATTAAATTTCAAAAAATTATAAAAAACATATTATGAAGTTGTGTGGTTCATGACATTTTAGTTCTGTGTTTCATGAGTAACTGAATAATATAATATTAGTGAGCGAAAATATAATTGATATTATGCATGAATAGTAAGCATATATGACTTTAGTTATCCATGCATTTTAAAGAAGATAATTAAGTGTCAGCATTATAATTATTTTATGTAATAATAACTTGACACCACCCTTTGCTATATCCAAATTATAAAAGAATAAGTTTACATTTTTATATAAAAATAATCACCCTACCTTAAAAAAGACATTATAATATTATAACATTGATATACATTTAATTTTTTTAACATTAATCATAGACAATAATTGGTAGGATGTATTTCAACTATCAATATATTTTCACATATAATTTAATTAAATTATAAATTTATTTAAATTTATTTATTTTCTAAATAATATTTAGAATAAGAATAATTTAGTTTCATCTATTAATTGTTTTAGATGGAATTAAAAGACAAAAATCATAATTATTAAAAAAGAGTGTTTGCATTTTCTTATAAAAAAGTCAATTCTAGTTCCAAAAATAAAATGTCAAACATTAATTAATGAAGTATATTTTAACTATCAATATACTCTTTCATATAATTTAATTATGCTATAAATTAATTTAACTAATTTTTAAAAATATAAAGTGTAAAAAATAATTTATCCCATGTTTCAATTATCTTTTAGTTGGACAATTAAAAAGAAAAAAATATATTTCTAACTGTAATAAAATAGTGATTTTTCATTTTTGTATGAAAATGTGCACCATAGCTCAAAAATAACATTTCAAATATTAATTGGGGAGCTTTATTGAAACTATTAACGTATTCCTGAATATTTAATATTATATAATTTAAGTATAAATTAATTTTAATTATTTTTTAAATTATATATACTGTAAAAAATAATTAATTCTATGTATAAATTATCTTTTAGTAGTGAAATTAAAATAAATACTAAAAACTCTTAAAATAGTTTATTTTATGAAAATAGATTTAAAATTTATAAATTACCTTTTAATGGAAATTTAAAAAGAAAAAATAAAACATAATTATAAATATTATAACAATTATCTATTATTATGGAACTAAAAGAGAAAATAAAAAGTCTTTAAAATATATGTTAAATTTAATTTTTTTATATTATATCACTATAAAATGTACTTAATTTTATGTATTAATTATCTTTTAGTGAGGGAATTAAAATAAAAACCAAAATACTTCAAAAATAATTGATTTTATGTTAATAGATTTAAAATTTATAAATAGGGGAAATTTAAAAAGAAAACCCAAAAGACTTATGAACATTATAATAATTCCATTATTATTGAATTAAAATAAAAAATTAAAATTCTTCTAAAAATGTATTTAATTTTAATTTATTTTTTAAATTATAGTTAGTGTAAAAAATAATTTATTTTATGTACTAAGTATATTTAAGTGGGAGAATTAAAAAGAAAAGCTAAAACAATTTCTAAAATGATTGATTTTATATGAGAGTTAATGAAATTAATAATTGTTATTTAACATCTGAATAAATTTAAAATTTAAAATTTCTCTTTTAGAGAAAATTAAAAAAAAATCAAAAGACTCATAAATATCATAATATTTATTTATTATATAGAATGAATAGTAATAATGAAAAGTTTCTTAAATATTTATTAAATTAGTAACTTAAAAAATTTGTAATTTACTAATTGTGATAAAAAAAAATGTTATAAAATGATATTTCGTCGGATATTTTAAAATCTTTAATGCTTTCACAATTTTTTTTGTCTTAATTTAGAATGTTACTATGTTGAATGCATGTAAGTATTATTACATATCTTTCAGAGAAGAAAAATGATACCAAGATAATTTTTTTTTTTATGTTTTAGTTTGAAATATCTTGTGTATTCATGCATCTAAGTAAATAGTTATTTTGATAAATGTAAAATTTAAATATTTTGAGCCAGAAATGAAAGCTATAATTATTTAAATATAAATTTTAATTTGGAAAAAATAATTCATTGTCATTGTTATTATTAGTAGTCATGTATGTCTTATTATTAGTTTAATCATTGTATATATTTTTGTTTTACATTACTTTTAACTTTATTACATTGATTTTGATCATGTAAAATTTTTGTTTGTTTTATACATTTTAAGTTAATAATGTCATAAAATCAAGATAGGTAAAATCTCATAAATCTAAGATAACAAAAAAACAAAAAATAAATAAATGAATTTCTATTAAGTTCTTCATATTTTAAATTAAACTATTATACCTATATTATATATACTAGTTTTTGGACCATGCAAAATATGGGTTAGTATTGTGTTCACACAAAGCATAATCAATACTCGAAACCTAAATTTTAAACACGTCTAATTAAGTTATTCTTCTATACAATTTAGAAAGAAAGAAAAAAAATTCAATAAAAATGTAGTTTCATTATTTAATCTTTCAATAAATTAGTAAAAAATATTATTTTAAACCTTAATTTCATCAAAAATAACGAAAAATATTCATTGTTGACATAAAAAATGAGAATGATATATAATTTTTAATTTTTAATATTTAATATCAATATATTTATTTTTTCTTTTAAATAACTTATGTATTCATACAATCACTATGATTAATATGTAGAATTAAGATAAAAAAATATTTAATTTGATTTAAATATAATATGAGTACAAATTGTTTTATATAAATTTTAACGAATATAAATAAAGTATTAATTTTTTCATATTAAAAAATTTTTTGTATTGTTTAAACCATTTTTTTTTCTTTTCTAATATTTATGTACCAATGTGTAACAAATATTGCATTTATTTTTACTTCAATTTTAATTTTATTATAAATACTAAGGTAGTAAGAGTTCTGTCTACATATGTCCATACTTAATATTATTATTTATCATTTGTGTTATTAGAATTCTCACTTTTATCCTTTATTTGTATAATTAAAGAGTCAAAATTATGAGTATAAAAAAAAATTAACAATCAACTCTCCAAGTGTATACATTTAAAAATAAGATATTTGTTAACTTACTTATGATTATCGTTAACGTCACTACTACAAAACTGGGTATATAAGTCGATACGTAAAGTCGGTTTTTTCTAAAAACCGACTTTAAATTAGTTTAAAGTCGGTTCGATGTCGAACCGACGCTATCCACGTAGGACGTAGCGTCGGTTGATGTGTCAAACCGACGTTATGCGTGGGCGTAGCGTCGGTTCTAGGTGTTAACCGACGCTACGCTACGTGGATAAAATAGTAAGAGGAGTTTATATAAAAAAAAATTGTTTTATTATAAAAAATTTCTATTGAAATAACTCATTTTTCTACTCATCACCCTAGCTAAATTTTTCTATGTTAATAAACTCAGTTTCATCTATATAATTCATACATAAATAAAAAAAATTAAAATATAAAGGATTGTTTAGATTATAATTATAAAAGATAATTATTTTGTTGTAAAATTTAAAGGATATAAAGATAAAAGTATATTTTTATTTGAAGTATAAGTCAAAACATCTCTTACTTTAAATCATTATAGACTTTAGAAAAAATTAAATTCATATCAAAATTTAATTGCCCCTGGTTAGTAAGCAATTTTAGGATCACTTTATCATCAAACATCCTCAACTTTTTATTTAATAAATAATTGACATATCTATATATAGCTCAATAGATGTATAATTTGTAAACAATAAAAATAAATTGGTAGATATAATAACCAATAGATCAACTAATTTAAGTAAGATTTGTAAAATTAAAATGATATTTTTTATTTATAAATTTAAACTGGTTTTGATTTTAAAATTTTTTAAATCAATTTGTGCGAAGTTTGTTAAGATTTTTACGTTTATAGAATGACACTTAATTGGTTAAACTTATATATTGCTAACTACTTTAGGTTGAACAATTATAATGTTAATCTCCAACGTTATTTTTAAAATATTTATTATAATTTATAAAAGATTAAGTTACTTTTTTTTATCAAATTATGAATACTTTACTCGCTTTATAAAATTATAATCTACGTGAAAAGTGGTATACTTTTGCAGTTCAAATGTTAATATCAATATTTTTTAAAATAAATTATTAATTAAACATTTAATATTATTGATAAGTTAAATAATTTAAATTCAATTTAAAAATAAATACTATTAAATTGTAAATATCAAACAAAATATATTTTTCAAATAAATAGACAAATAAACTCTAACTTATGAATACATCCATCAATTCTTTTTTATATGTATTGATAATTTTATAAATATAAATAAAATTATTTAAAAAAAATATTGATATTTTAGTTTAATAAATTTGGTATTCTTGATCTGACTTCTCCTTACCCCTTACTCTCTATTGCTTTAGACATGACTTTGATCGAATTACTATCAACTCTGTCCATTTTTTTTCAAGGAGGAGATAAATAGTTCTTTACAAAAATATGTTAGAGGCATAGGTAGATCAAGAAATTAGATTTCAACAATTAAAAATAAATAAATAAAGTCACCTTATGTCATCCAAAATAAGAAAACAACCCTATGGGGTTTATTTTGTACAAGTGTCATTGAAATGAAAAATATAAAAGAAAATAAATTGACAAACAAAATGTAATAAAATAAATAGGTGCATCAAACAAAATCAACTCTCCTTTATATAATAATAAAAAAAATTCTTTTACAAAAGTAAAAAAATAACATAAAAAATTAGATATTAACATTAATAAGAAACGATTAAATAGATAAAATAAAATGTATATGAATAAAAAAACTTTATACATTTTAATTTTAACATTAGCTACAAAGAAATAAAAATAAAATTGTCAAAAAATAGCTAGATGCATCTATATGCAACTAAAAAACTGAAGAAAAAAAAGTTATTTTATACCAACCATTTGTTTTGACAAAAATAGATTTAATAAATATAAAAAAATCAAAGAATATTTTTAGAATTTAAAATTATCAAACAAGAAGTATCAAATAAATATGAAAGCAACAACTATCTAATTTATATATACTAATAAAAATATCACATTAATATAATTCTTCAGCAACGTGAAACACTCACAAACAGACCACCGTATTAGCTGATTAACCTCATTTTCATTTTAATATGAAAAATGGATTCCATTTTATTGCTTGATTCATAAACATCATCGAAGAATGAAAACATATATTTTAAAAAGTTAAATGATCCATGGTAAATACATATGTGACACTTTTTTCAATTATAGCTCAAGCAAAATGCTAAAAACAAATTAATATTATATTTTGAAACAGGAAATTGGTCAATATATAGTAAAAATGTGATTTCTAAATTATTCTTATTGGTGTATACTTACACTTAATAGTCAACATACATAGAAAATACATATTAAGTCTCATTGATGTCTTGTATACAATAAGAACCTAAAAACTGAGTTTTATTGTTCATTTCTATACTTTTACTTGATCTATACTTTTACTTGATCTATAATATTATCCTATATTTATAAAATTATTGAATGCAAGCAAGTTGCACCACTATAGAAGAATGCTAACACTAAGTAAATTTAATTTGTTTTTATTTTTGTATCCAAATCATTCATATATATTGTGTCACCTGATAATATTATATAAAAAATAAATCATTTTTTTAAATTTAAAAATAATCCTGATATGTAATAGGATATGAGTAATTTTGATTCAAAAGTTAGTGAAAATTTATGTACATTTAATCTCATTCTAAATCTATAACTTCATAGTCGATTTTAAATTTCTATTAAAAAAAGACAAAATTATAAAGTAAATAAACAAATATCATTGATCCATGTATTCAATGCTTAAAGATTCTTAGAAATTAAAATGAGGTTTATAATTTATGAAAACTCAACTTTTATGTGATTGTTTTTGGATATTATTTTAATTTTGTTGGTATTAGTGAATCATATGTATTGATTTGATTTATGCTCTAAGGAAAAAGATTTTTTTTTTCAATTCAATATTAAATAAGTTTAAATTAATTGAATATTATATTGTGTCAATAAGGATATAATTTAATTTCGAATTTTAGATTATCTGTTTCTCTCGAAATTCTTCCCAAAATTCTTGGAAAATGGTGTTTCTAAAATTATAGTCTATGCTATTTCATATAAAGATCACAGATCGAACTAAAAGTATTTCAATTTTATATATTTACATAATCAAAATAATATTTCAATAAATCAAAAACTTAATCTCAAATATCACCCATAAGTAGCTACACGTTAAAGATTTTTAAATGTAGAAACATTTTGTGTGGTAACAAAGTATGGCTAGAAGGCTCACTCAATCACTTGCCCTAGTGGATACAAATCCTTAATATTCTAGGCACTTTACAAAAAGATGCCTCATTGTTCCAATAACCATAACACAAGTTCTACAGTTGATGTAACTGCTAATTATTCAGGATGTCAGCCCAATTCATGTGAAAAGCAAGGTACAATGCCAATAGCCAACATATATGAAAGACTAGCCACAATGCATGCAGCCTATGTTCAAGGCAAGTTGCAATGCACGCAGTAATGCAAGCCATTATGCAAGCAGTCAGTTCATGCACAAAGCCAACAACAATGCATGTAGTAGCTAGCCCATGTGCATTGCCATTGTATAGTGCCATGAATATGTGATGTTTAATAAACAACCATGCGCAAGGTCATTCAAGGTAATTATAACAAATCATTTGCAGATTTTCATGTAAGAAATTCAAGACTTAGTGAGGAACTAATCAAGAATTGAAAAGAAATTGGAATAGATATTTTTGTATTACAAATTTAGATATTTTGTTTTACAATTACAATGTAATAGATTGTTTATAAATAATAAATAAAAATGTACATGAAATTTAGCTTGAACAATACATCAATAAGAGTTTACATGAATTATCTCAATTCTTTATTCTCTCTTTTATTTTTTCTTGCACTGTTCATCTTCTTCTTGCCACCATTATTAACTTCATTCAAGCTTGACTGTAACTTCTTTTTCTCTGCAACATTACTTCATGCTAAGGTTGGTTGTCTTTAATTTTAACTGATCTTGCATTTTCCTTTATGGTATCAGAGTTGTGAAGCAAAGTAGCTTCAATTATGGAAGATCAAACGAGTGTTGAACAAGTAGGTCAAAGAAATGCATCTATGAGTCAAGGTGATGATATCATTGTTAATTTTCAAAACTGAGTTACTTTAATAAAATTATATCAAACTCATTTCATTGTTTGAAAAATAAATCTTAAAAATTTTAGTAGTCTTCGTTTGGAAGAGTATCTCATAAAAGATCCTTTATTAAAAATGTTTGAAAATGGACAAATCAATCTACATTTTAAGAAATCGAACAAACAAGATGATTAGAAGCTGGAAAGTAACATAAATCAACATGTTCTAAGGCACATCTCAAGCTTCATCATTGTCAAAGAAGCTTGGACAGGTTTGGATGGAATGTTTCTCCGTCTAAATCAAAATCATGGATTATTCAGCTTAGACAAGAGTAACATCGCATGAATAATTCTAACTAAGGAAGATAAAGTATTCCATCTCATTTCAAGTTTAGATAGAAACTTTGAATCAATAGGTTCAATCATCACTACTAAAATGCAAACAAAAGCTATCTCAATCTCAAAAGTTACCCCATTATTGTCAAGCCATAAAATCCAGATAAAATCATAGAGTACTTCAAATATTAGCTTGTTACCTAGAGCTAATTTTACTCAAGATGAATGTTCTAGTTCTTCATCAGGCCAGAATATCAACCAAATCCATAATTTTTGGGTCCTACTAACAACACAGGTAGTAAAACACCTATTACTTTTCTTCATTTCTTGAACAATTTTTGCTTTATGCTTGGAAACATGCCTTTGCAAAAAGGTTTTTATTTTGGTTTTTCATTTCCATGTGCACTTGGTAGAGGAAATAACAGGCCTCATAGAGGTAGAAGTATATTTAATAATTTTCAAAATAAATCTATCTATCAGCTATATGGAAAACAAAGTCATATAGTTTCAAAATGCTAGTATAGATTGGATCAATCCCATCAGTCACAAGTCTAAAATAACAACACTTATGCATAGTCTCCTAATGATGTGATAGGTCAATCAAGTATTTCATCTCCTTCATAATCTCAAAATGCTTAACATCAGAATGCACAAAACACTTATGCCTTTCAACAACAAGATTTCTCATCGAGCAATCAAGGAAATATGTCATCATTTCCTATGCAAGCTAATTGGATTTAGTTTCCTATGATTCAATTTCCTTATAACTCAATGTTTCAACCTGGTTTGACAAAAGGTCATACATCATAATGGTACAATGTTAATTTAGCAAATGCATAAATGTTATCTACCTTTTTATTAGCTTCAAAAGCATCATCTAAACCTTATTGGTATCCAAATTCATGTGCATCACACCATGTCATAGTAGATCCTACCAATTTAGCTAGCTCTTAGCCTTATACGGGTGACGATCAACTCATTGTTAGCAATGATAAGGGTTTATTGATCAAAACCTTTGGCTCATCTATTTTTACCAATCCTAATACTCAAAGAAAGTTTGTGATGAGTAAAATTCTTCATGGTCTTGATATTACTAAGAATTATTTTAGTATGGCTCAATTTTGCAAAGATAATAATGTATTTTGAATTTTACTCTTCTTTTTGTTCTATAAAGGACAAGGAGACAAATCATGAGTTGATAAAAGGAAAGCTACATAAAGGCTTATATGTTTTTTATTTGAATCAAACCAAAACTCAATCTCCTCTTCCTTTTTCTAATATCTTTATAAATATTAAAACTGCTAAAGTAGCACATGTAGCTACACCTACAATTTGCTTACTTGGCATAATAGGTTAGTTCATGCTTCTCTACCTATTATAAAGAAAACTCTTAGCTCTTTTAATGTTCATTTTCATGAAAATAAAGTAGTTAGTTTACAATGTTTAGCTTATTCTCTTAGGAAAAATCATAAGTTGCCTTTCTCTTTATCAAAATCTTGTGCCTCAACACCCTCATTATACATTCTGATCTTGTCAGTTCAAGAAATGGCTACAAGTATTATGTTCATTTTATAGATGAATTTTCACGACTTACATGGATTTATTTTCTAAAATCCAAGAGATCGTCTTGAAAGCTTTCTTGTAGTTTAAAGCTATGATAGAACTTTAATTATCCATGAAAATCAAGGTCTTTTAGTCGAATTGGGGTGGAAAATTTCAGGCTCTTATATCATATTTTTCTCAAATTGGAATCATACATTTAACCTCATATCCTTACACCCATAAGCAAAATGGCTTAGTCGAGAGGAAGCATAGACAAATTGTTGATCAAAGTTTGTCTATGCTTGCTCATACTTCCTTACCTTTAGATTTCTAGGATGAGAGTTTTCTATGCCATAGTTTTTTGATTAAAAAACTACTATAATTCTGATTTTCAAACTCCACTAGAAAAATTATTTCAAGTTAAATTATATTTTTCTTAAAGTTTTTGACTACTTTTTTTCACATTTGGCCATATATTGATCACATCTACTCATTTAGCACCTTCTTCACCTTATCCTGTTATTTCTTCTACTACTCAAAATATTTCTCCTATCATTTTCTCTCTTGCACATGAGATTTCTAAGGATCTTTAGTCTTCATATGTTGTTTCTATTAATCAACATCTTATGATTAATAAAAGTAAGCATGACATTTATAAGCTTAAAACCTGCATTCTTAATTTGTCTCTCACTAACCCACAAAATGTAAAGAAAGCTTTAAGTTATGATGCTTGGAAAGATTCTATGTAAAATGAGTTTGATGCACTCATTAGGAATAAGTCTTGGGTATTAGTTCCACCACCTCCAAGCAAAAAGATCATAGAATCTAAGTTGATATGGAGAATAAAAAAACTACAAACAAGTGTCTTGGATAAAAGAAAATCAAGGCTTGTAGCTCAGGGGTTTGATCAACAACCTGATTTTTTTTCTAGGAAACATTCAATCCTATCATCATACTGGTTACCATTCGGTTGTGATCACCACTACTTTATCTAGAGGGTGGAAACTTCATTAATTAGACATAAATTATTCCTTTTTGAATGGAAGTTTAAATAAGGAGGTTTATATGTCTCAACGCCTAGGTTTTAAAGATGCTTGTTTCCTTGGTTATGTTTGTAAATTGTAAAAGACCATTTATGGTCTTAAGAAAGCCCCAAGAGCTTGGTTTGATACCTTTTCTAGTGCTCTATGTGAAATGGGTTTTGACAAACCCAAGGCTAATCCTTCTTTGTTTTGTAACTTCTTTAAAGCTTTCCTAATTTACCTCTTAGTTTATGTTGATGATATTATTATCATTGATAGGAATGAGGTAGATGCCAAGTGTCTTAAAGACATTTTACATACTAATTTTTCACTTAAATACATGGATCTTCTTCACTACTTCTTAGGGATTGAATTTTCTATCTTTCTAATGGTGATATTCTTGTCACTTAGTCAAGGAGTTACTCAAGAATGCAAAAATGGACCAAGTTAAACCAATCAGATCTCTAATACTTACTTTCTCTATCTCGTTTATCACAGATGGAGTGTTAATGAAAAATCTCTCTTTCTATTGAAGTATTATAAGGGCATTATAATACATCACGTTGACTAGACCTACCATTGCCTTTGCTATAATTAAAACATGCCAATTCATGTCAAAACCCACCACTTTACATTGGTTTATTGCTAAAAGGATACTCAGGTTCTTGCAAGGTACTATCCAATATGGTATCGTTTTCAAACCTTCCACTCAACTAGTCTTAATTGGATTTTTTATTGTTAATTGAGGCTCTTACCCTAATATTAAAAGATCTACCTCTAGGGTATGCATTTTCTTTAGCCAATCCTATTTTTTGGAGCTCTAAGAAGAAAGGTGTCATTTGGCTTCAGGCTCTTTTAAAGGAAATGCATATTTCCTATCCCTGTGTCCTAATCTTGAGGTGTAATAATTTAAGCACAGTGGCATTGGCCACCAACCTTGTGTTACATGTAAGAAGCAAGTATGTGGAACTTGATATGCATTTCATCCGAGAAAAGGTTTTGGCAAAGGAATTTTTTATTCAACATATTCCCTTGCAACCTACAAACACTCTTACTAAACCCTTCTCCATTCAAGTCTTTCTTAGGTTAAGAAGCAAACTCAGTATTATCTAGCTCTTATTGAGTTTGAGAAAGGGTGATAACCATAACACAAGTTTTGTAGCTGATGCAACTGCTAGTAATGTAGGCACTCAAGCCAAGTCATGCGCAAAGCAAGTTACAATGTCAATAACCAACATATGTGAAAGACTAGCCACAACGCATGCAACCAACCTATGTGCAAGGAAAGCCAGAATGCACGCATCAATTTAAGCCATTATGGAAGCAACCAGATCATGCATAAAGCCAGCCACAATGCATGAAATAGCTAGTATATGTACATTGACATTGCATAGTACCGTGCATGTGTGGTGTTTAATAAACAACTATGTGCATGGTCATTCAAGGTGGTTATAACAAACCATGTACAGATTGTCATATGAGCAATTCAAGACTTAGTGAGCAAATAATCAAGCATTAAGAAGAAAATTGGAATAGACATTTTTGCATTACAAATTTGGATATTTTGTTTTACAATTACAATGTAATAAATTGCTTATAAATACCAACTATAAATGTACATGAAATTCATTTTGAACAATACATCAATAAGAGTTTACATGAATTCTCTCAATTTTCTATTCTCTCTTTTGTTTGTTCTTGCACTGTTCTTTTTCTTCTCACTTTCATTATTAATGGCATTTGAGCTTGACTGCAACTTCTTTTTCTCTACAACATTACTTCATCCTAAGGTTGGTTGTCTTCAATCTTAACTAATGTTTCATTTATGTTCTACCCAAATAATCTTGGCTAATAGATGACAAAAACATAAAGCAAAAGCAAAAAAAAAACTTGGCTATTACTCATAAACTTTAAGAGATCTTGAAAAATGTACTGAAACTAGAAATATATCACAAGAAATAAAAGGCCAACATATAACTATGCAGGTCAAAGATAGAGTTTATATTTGAAGAGAATGAAACAAACACACTGATGTGAACAATGAATTAGGCTCAACTTGATGCAGGAGTTCAAGCTTAATTTATTCAACGAAGTGTTTTAATTTCTAGTCTTTACTATTTTCTCTAGACTAGATATCCTAGTAAATGTATGCTTTATTTTTGTTTTTTTGCATTTTTTTATTACTATTTTTTTATAACTTGCTTATCTTTTAGCATGAGATGTTACTTTTCCTCGAACATGCGTTTTTAGTAAACTAGTTTTGCTCCCATAATAGATATAGATTAGTCGAGTGATAACAATTATCTGATTTTGTTATTGCGTTACTAAGTTATTTTCTATTTTTTCTGTAAGTTTTCCTTTAGTAGTACAAACTGAATTGAGTTCTAGTAGCTCAATTCCTTGTCAATCCTTAACTTCTATGTCAATTGGAATCAGAGCCACGAGCTTTTCCTACATCACGATGACTAACTACGATGAAGCAAAGTCATGCGAGAGTAAGAGGTGACCTATCTGTTCCATGCGAGAGTAAGAGGTGACCTATCCAATTTTGATGTGTACTTAGGAGTACGTAGGTTTTAAGATAGATAAAGAATTGTATTTTTCTTCTTAATATGTAATTTTCGAAATGTCTCAATCCTCTCTTTTCTATAACTTCTACATCAATACATAAATGATGTTAACTAGAACAACAAAAAATTGAAACTTGGAAGTAATATGATTAATTAAAGCCTCCTTTTGCAAACTAAACCTTGATTACTAGGGATGAACATATGCTAGTTGATTCGATTTTTGGTTAGAACAACTAACCAAAATTGATCTATGCTTAAAACATAATCGAATCGACAACCAACTTATTTGATTGGTCAATTAGTCCGGTTTGAATTTACATCAATTATGATAATATTTTTAGAATAAAATATAAATACTCATTTAATGAAATCGCCAAATTTAAATATTTCATCCAAAGTTAAACGTACTCAATAAAAAAATTTAGTTAACTTAGACCTAAATAATAAAAATCAAAAAATTTAATCCTTAAATTATATATAATTAATATTAATATATTATTATTATTATTATTAATAAATTGGTTTAGTTCATTTTACATAGATTTTTCTATAAAAATCCAAAATCTAACCAATTTATTCGATTTAAAAAAAATAGTACCAAACAAACCTACTAAATCCCCAAAAATCAACCCAAAAGATTATGTTCATGTCCACTCCAGTTGGTTTTTATATTTATTTCCATCCCTATTGATTACTCATGTGATACCCAATACTAATAAAAGTATCAACACTTATCATGATGCTAGAGAACCAATATATATATATATATATATATATATATATATATATATATATATATATATATATAAGTAACAAATTACGCAACCAAACAACTCAGATTATCAATTTTGACAACAAAATATAAATAAAACCTACTTCTTTAAGAATGCTTGAACAAGTTTTTCCCATCTATTCGTGTACAGTTCATATTCTTTCTTCACTAACAGGAGTCATGGTCACAGCAAATAACACCAAACCACGCATAGATTTTCTTTTTACTAGAATTACATAAATAAAACCTACTTTAAGAATCAAGACCAAAATAACAAGAAAACAGTCAGATGCTCAATTCGACGGGAAAAAGAGAGGAAAAGAACTGTAAGGGAGGGGAAAAAAAATAAAGAACTGTAAATAAGTCTCCAACTCTCCAAAATTTATAGGGTGGATAGGCTAAGTAGTCCTTTCCCTCCGACAATCATTGTCATTTAATTCTCTAATTTATAAAAGATATTTTAAATTCTCTTCATTTGAAAAAAATATGTTTTAAAGTACTTTTATTTATGAAAAATGTGTTATACAACCAAAGGACTTCAAATATATTTTCATAAACAAAATTACTTATAAACACATTTTGTAAGTAACAAAAAGATGACACAATATTTTCCCCTAATTTATATTCTGCTTTTTTATTCTTCACCCAACATCACTTTCATACATAAATACCACACGGTGTGGGTTTTAGTAAGGAAAGGAAAGGAGTTACAGATTAATGCTAAATC
Organism: Hippophae tibetana; assembly: GCA_037013495.1. Taxonomy (NCBI): domain Eukaryota; kingdom Viridiplantae; phylum Streptophyta; class Magnoliopsida; order Rosales; family Elaeagnaceae; genus Hippophae; species Hippophae tibetana. Next base: position 34,374,851 of record CM072812.1, read on the forward strand.
TCAGCTATGTTTCATGAATAATGGAGGTGGTTATACTACACACTCCAAATTGGGAACATAGATAGCACTCAGTACAAGGCGACCACATCTAATCTAACAAGTAACAGTAATAATGTAATCCAATCTACCCGCAGAAATCTACTTCTCCACATACCCTTTTAGATAGCAAAACACTCCATGCACGCAATTGAAACAAGAAGATCAGTTAAATCAATTTAAAATTTCTGAGCTCCGCTATCCAAATCAGAAATTGTAACCATGTCAATCCTCTCATTCACTGGCAAAATAGACCAATTTGGAGACTGAATGGCTCGTAACCATCGGAAATCATCCACATTGGCCCAGTTGCCGGTCTCCTCATCAAGATGAGCATCCTTAAGATCTCCCTCAATACCTTCATAGCTCAAACAATAAGGCGAAAACCTCACACCATTACTGTCCTCAATTATGGGTCTGCTCCTGACTCTCAGATAAAAGTCGGTGGCTTTGGCATTGTGTATTCGAATTTGATGCGAGGCAATCACAAAAACACAGCCCTCAGCACCCTCGATCAGAATCGAACCCACCACAGGTCCCCCATAAACCCGACAATTGCGAAGCTTGTGAACGAACAGCGATCTAACACTGCCCATCAACCTCACCTCGCATGAATCAAGGTCAGAAATCGTAAACTCTCCTATCTCTGAGTCCTTAAAGTTTCTAACCAAAATCTCGCCTTTCTTGTTCCGAAACCCAGGAGAATGCGGAACAGTAAAATTTATTTTCTTGTTTATGCCAATTACAGCTTCTTTGTCCTGCTCTTCCTCTTTCTTTAAATCAATAACTGAAGTTTTCTTGGCTGTCTTATTTTTAAAAGAGAATTTCTTCTTGGGTATTAAATCCGAGCTCAAATTATCTATGCTCTGTTTCAATTCGGAGATAGTTTGGAGAGAAGACCGTACCTCATAAGAGGGCAGAAAGTAGGAGTTTTCAGCAACGAGCTTTTCAAGATCGGAGATCGAGGATGAGATTTTGTCCAAATTGGATTTAAGTTGAGTGGAATCAGAGTGACATGTGAGTCGGCACTGAGCGATTTGGGCCTCGATAGAACTTTTCGAATCGGCGAAGCGAGAAAGGAATGAAGATGTGGACTCGAAGGACGAGTCAGAGTCGTTGGATTTGCGTGCGAGCGATTGATGTCGGTTCGAGAGACGTTCAAGCATTGCTGCTCTCTTCTTCTCTATAGCTGGATCTAAGGCATCAGATTCGTTTAAGGGTTGGCTAGGGTTTGATGACAAAGCTTCTGCTTCGTCTTCCATTGCTTGCGAGCTTTGGCTGAGCCAGTGCAAATGTGGATTCAGTTGTGTTGTACGATCGGGATAGGCCGAGTCAAGTTAAAGTAAGGCATTTACGGCATTTAGCAATGCTAAGAAAAACAAATTTGCAATATAATTAATTTTACAATCTCTAAAATAATTTGAAAAATAATAAAAATAAGATAGTAAAAATTTATAATTATAAAAATAATATTATTTAAAATTAATTCATAAATTTAAAAATGTAAAAATAATATTATCTAGAAATATGAAAACTCATCTAATTCTTTTCTTTTTTAATATTCTGGGACAATCAAGTTGATCTAATATATAATATTTAACTAATAAAAATATAAAAATTAGACTCTCAGTAAGAGTAAATCACCCACCCCTAAACTATTTTTATAAATATCAAGTTATCGTGAAATAATAGTTTATCACTAGTTAACATAATTATACTCATTTTTTTTAATCTATAATAAATTATCATATCAATTATTGTTATACTTAAAAATACTTTTTAGATTAATATAATCTCTTTTTTATAATTATTTATTTATTTATTTAACATAATAAATACAACAATATTACCTCATCATTAGTATTTTTACATATATAAACTGGAATTTGGTGTATAAAAAATGATAATTCATTTCTTTCTTAAAAAGACCATTTAATTATATCATTTGTTATTGTGCATGTGAGATCAACATACGAAGGTGGAAACACAAAGTCCTATAGCTATAGCTTTGTTGCAACAAAGTTAAAAAAAGAAAACAATATTTATGAAGGGGTATTTTCGTAAACTACTTGGCAAGTGTAAAGCCTTATTCTAGCACACAAAGGATTGCATGGTACACTTAGCTTGTGGCATCTATAAACATAGAGTTAAGTATCAAATGCATGTAACTTTCATTTGTGTAAAATCAGATTGTATAGAACACAAGTTACTTGAGCTTTCATCTTTGTAAGGGTTACAAATACTATTGTAAAGAAGTCTTTGTGACGTTTGAAAGGCTGTGTACCTTAAAGATTCAATGCAGTGGACTGTAACTGATTAGTTCCAAGTGGATGTATATGATCAAGAACCACTTTAAAACTCGTGTGCAAGACCTATTAATTGCTTCTTCTTTTTATCTTCATTTTAGTATAATTGTTGCTGGTAATTATGAGTATTTTTATGGTGAGTTTAATTGCTTCTATAACAGTTATATTATCACAACTTCTAAGGATCCAAATAATACTAAAATTATTAGAATTCTGTAAGATAAAAAAAAATTCTTCATTGAACTATTTTGCTTGCCAAAATACATTATTAGATTACCAAAAACATATTCAAGGATATTTCTGCAATTGCTTTCAATAATTATGTTCTTAAATCCAATAGCATCTGCTTGGCCAATCACTAAACAAACACCTCTTGCTTCACATTCCTCTATTGAGTATCCTTCAATGATTTTGAACTAAATTCTCAAGACACTATCATAACAATCTCTTGCAATAATCGTTATTGATAGGCAACCATTTGAAACTGAAGTATCGCGATTGAACTTAATGGTATGTTTTGGAGTTGATGTACAATATTCGAGCAAAATGTTACTATCTTTTTCATGCATAGATTCTTCCCTTTGTCCACTTTTATATTTGATTTGACTTCTAGTAAAGTAGACCTAACCTAAATGCAACTTGCATGAAAATTTGGATATTTATTCCTAAATGTCCTTATTATTTCTCCATCTCCATAATATATACGTTGTTAGAGTTACTACTAAAGTAAAATCAATAGGGTCAACACTACTAGAGAGAAGGTTTTGCGGTGGATTTAAAATGCTATGAACTAAGGTTATAATACTCCTTAAGAGCTTATAGCTTTACCTCCCATCTTCAAGCATTCCATAAATGCATGTAAAAAGTTACACTATTAAAATAGATGTTAAATTGTAAAAAGTTACACTATTAAAATAGATGTTAAATTGTTTCATTATCATTGGCACAAAGAGGGCACTTTAAGCATTTCTCATAATTCTCCAAAGAAAAACTTTATATCGTTCATGAATTTTTTCCCTCCATAAAGCTTTCTAAATTAGATGAGGACTCAAATCAATAAGGTTTAAAACTGCTAACTTATAAGCATAAGAGACTATAAGGTTACCAGATTTACTAAGTATCCAGATAAGTTTATCTTGTAAACATGCATTTGGAATCTTAAGTGTACTAATAACGTGAACTGAAGTTGTTTCGAACACTAACATAAGTTCCCTTTAGAGAGTGATTTATACTTTGTAATTCAAGTGGTATAAAGAATTTAATACTAGGTATCTAGGGATCACACAAGGCATTATCATGGTGACTATTGCTAATTTGAAAACAATGATCTTTCCGTAAAATATTCCTTGTACCACATGTGCCTTTTTAAATATATGTATTTCTACTTTTCACCTCCACTTCCATATAATGAGTATTTTGATAATATTTAGATTTTAACACTTCTACCTAAAGTTTATTTACCCCGCTACCTATCATCCAAACTAACTTTGAGTAAAATAAATTGATGTATATGACTAAAATATTTAAAAACCAAACCACCGTACTCCTTAGGCAAACAAAAGATATTCCACTTTCATAGTGCTAAGTAACGTGACTTTTGTGGACTTTGTGTGGAATTCCATCATAACCTTTTGATACGGGCAATCCCTACTCGTAATGCTTAGAACAGCCTCGAGCGCACAAGGCACACAAGCGCGCACAGACGATAAGTGCACGAAGGCTCAAAGAAAGTGCATAGAAGGTGCAAAGAATTCGGTTAGAATTCAGAGTGAGGGACCACCGAATAAATAGCAAACCCAAAATTAGAATTCAGTTAGGAATGTTAGAAATTAGTTACGAGGTTGTCCTTTGATTCCAATCCTGTAAGGCTATATATAAAACCTCTTGAATTCAGCAAAGAAATATATGAAATACATTATTAAACTTCTCCTCTTCTTCTTCAAGTTCCTTTTCTTCTTCCTTCATTCTCTCCTATAACTATATCGGTGGTACCAGAGCTGGTTACGAGTATGGATACTCGAGGTAAATCCAATGTCGAGTTTCGTAATGACATAATGGAGACTCTCGCATGGCATGATAACACCTTACAGGCAGTGCTTACAAAGATGTAGGCAATGCGCGTAGCTCATAACCTACATGAGGATAACCCTTTTGCTAGAGACGAAACCATAAAATCACACCCTCACACGTTGCGATCAGCCACGAAAAACAATCGCACCCACTTGAAGTTTTCATTTCCAAAGTTTGTCGGAGAGGATCCCACGGGGTGGATGTATAAGGCTAAACAATATTTTGAGTTCACCAACGTTAGCTCAGACCAGTAGGTGCAACTTGCATCCTTCCATTTGGAAGGAATTTCTTTACAATGGCATCGTTGGTTGACAAAGTTTCGTGGACCACACACGTAGGTGGAATTCACCAATGCTATTCAACTCAAATTTGGACCAACAGATTACGAGGACCCCTTAAAATCCCTAACTCGTCTAAGGCATACCATTAGTGTAGCGGCATACCAGGAAGCATTTGAAAGATTGTCCCACATAGTGGATGGTCTACTAGAAGAATTCCTAATAAGGTGCTTCATAGCTGGACTCATTGAAGAAAGAAATCTGCTCAAAATCCACGTTATTAGTCTTATACAAACCCCTACAAACCAACAAATAACTCCAAGTTGGTGTACTTAGGCCCCCACCTCAATAGCGTTCCTATCCACCTCAACCATTGGCCTTTAGATGAATAACTAATCAAGAAGCACGAGAACGGAGAGATAAGAGCTTATGCTACTATTGTGACAAAAGGTTTGTAGCAGGTCATCACTACGCGTGACCTCAAATGTTTATGATTGAGGAATTACCTCAAAAACCCACAAAAGCTCAAGAAGAAGAACTTTATGAACAAGAGCCTCAAAAGCTGGCGCCAAAAACTCATTTCATGCAATAGCAGGTACTAGTCATCCCCAAACACTCTGAGTTATGGGAAATTTAAGAAATAAGAAGGTTCTAGTTTTGATCGATAGAGGTAGCACTCATAACTTCATTGATCAAACCCTGGTTTCCCAGTGTGGCTTAACTGTCACTAAGAGTAAGAGGTTGGAAGTTATGATAGCCAATCGTGAAAAGATAGAATGCATGGGGAAATGCAGTAGCCTTACTCTTTCCATTCAGGGATATCTGGTTTCTACAGATTACTATGTGCTACCAGTAGTTGCCTGTCAGGTAATGCTCGGGGTTTAATGGCTTCAAACCTTAGGGCTAATAGTGATGGACTATAGGACGCTTACCCTCAGCTTCGAGGAAGGAGGAGTCACCCATACATTCTAAGGGTTACAACAAACTAATAGTGCAACTCTAACCAACAAGGAATGATGTGAGCTACAGAATATAGGGTTGTTTCTTCAAATATTGCCCATAGGTGCTTATGACAGACAGGAAGATGGTTCCCCATTCTCTGAAATGAGGCAATTGCTAATAGAGTTCTCTCACATATTTGAACTCCCATCATGCCTTCCACTAATGTGTCAACAAGATCATCGTATACCCTTAAAACTTGGTGCAAGGCTAGTCAATATCAGGCCCTACCGTTATCCCTATTACCAGAAGGCAGGAATTGAAAAGATGGTTAAGGAACTCTTTCAACTAGGGTTGATCAGACATAGTAGCATGCCATTTTCTTCACCATTTTTGTTGGTCAAAAAGGCTGATGGTAGCTGGAGGTTTTGTGTGGATTATGGAGCTTTGAATGATAACACAATTAAAGATAAGTACCACATTCATGTGATTGATGAGCTACTAGATGAGCTCCATAGAGCTCATATGTTTTCCAAGTTAGATTTGCGATCAGGGTATCATCATATAAGAGTTCATGAAGAAGATATCCCTAAAAAACCTTTAGAACCCATAAAGGCCTTTATGAATTCTTAGTAATGGCTTTTAGCCTTACTAATACCCCAGCTACCTTCCAAGGTCTCATGAATTACCTTTTTCGACCCTACCTTCAAAAATTCATTCTCGTATTCTTTGATGACATCCTGATATACTCATAATCAAGGGAGGAACACTTGGTACACTTGCGAGTGGTCCTTCAACTTTTAGCTACCAATAGCTTGTATGCCAAAGAAACCAAATGTAAATTTGGAGTAAAAGAGATAGAATATTTGGGTCATGTGGTCTCAGATCAAGGGGTCTCAGTAGACCCTTCAAAAAGCCAAGTTGTTTAGGAATGGAAAACCCCAATCACATCTAAAGGAGTCAGAGGCTTCCTAGGGTTAGTTGGTTATTATAGAAAATTTATACGCAATTTTGGTAGCTTGGAAACTCCCTTAACTCGTCTCCTGAGCAAGGAAAGGTTTCATTGGAATGAAGTAGCTAAATATTCCTTCAAATAGCTAAAGGTTGCTTTGACATCACCACTAATCTTAAGCCTTCCAAATTTTTCCCAGAGGTTTGTAATTGAATATGATGCCAGTGGCATCGGGCTAGGAGTTATCCTTACCCAAGAAAACAAACCAATAGCTTACTTTAGCCAAGCTTTCAAGGGTTCAGTGCTAGCTTTATCAACATATGAGAAAGAAAGGTTAGCTATCACTAAAGCTATCAAGGTATGGAGCCCTTACTTACTGGGAAAGCCCTTCACCATTCGCACCGATCAGAGGAGTCTCTCAAATATCTATTAGAACAACGCATTACCACCCCAGCACAAGCACGATGGCTACCTAAGCTACTTGGCTATGATTATAAAATTGATTACAAACGTGGGCAGGAAAACCAAGGAGTTGACTCTTTTTCATGAGTATTGGAGTTTCATTTTTTAAGCATATCTCAGCCACAGGAAGACTAGTGGCCACGACGTCATAAGGAAGTTCAACAAGAACCCTTCTACATAGACTTGATAGCCAAATCCACTCTTATAATTGCTTACAAATTGCTACAACGAGATGTAGTCTAGTTTAATGACAACAAGGTGTATGTGAGCCCAACTCCTTCCTTATACCCCATATCATAGCTAATTGTCATTCCACCCTAATTGGAGGACACTTTGGATTCCACAAAACCCTCTCTCGCATCAAATATAGCTTTGTGTGGCCCAAACTTCGCCCAATTTTAAAGAAATTCATCAGGGAATGTGAGCCTTGCCAAAGGTTCAAAACAGAATGCATGAAACCAACAACATTACTTCAACCCCTTCCCATACCTGATAAGATTTGGGTTGACATTTCGATGGATTTCATTGAAGAGATACCATCTTCAAAGAGGTTTCACTTATAAGGAACTCAATTATGCATGAGCTCCAGCTATCATCCCCAGTCAGATGGACAAACTGAGGTAACCAACCACACACTCAAGCAATATTTGTGCTACTTCACTGGAGATTAGCCACGCAAGTGGATTGAATGGATTCCCTGGGCTGAGTATAGTTACAACACTTTTGTCCACTCCTCCACACAGATGACTCCTTTTGAAGTAATCTATGGCATCCCACCTCCATACTTATTAACATATGTTCCTAACATTGCTCAGGTTATAACTGTAGATGAACATCTACGAACTAGAGACCTCCTTCTATGAGAAATAAGACACCATTTTCTACAAGCTCAAAACCATATGAAATGCCAAGCTGACAAGCACCAGCGAGAGGTCTTCTTCAAGGAGAGAGATTGTGTTTACTTGAAACTCCAACCTTATAGACAAACCTCAGTGGCCTTCCACTCATCAACAAAGTTAGCTCCTTGGTTCTTTGGGCCATATAGAATTATGGCACGAATAGGACTAGTAGCTTACAGGCTAGCACTACCTCCTGCCTCTCAAATACATGATATATTTCATGCTAGCATGCTATAGAAGCATGAAGGACCAATTACACTAAGCTCGAGGGAACTTACTCCTATCTCAGACCATACAACCATACTACCTCAACCTGAAACCATTCTCGATCTTCATGTGATTCAGAAGGGAAAATATCGACCCAAGATAGAAATTTTGATCAAATGGAAGGGCACTCCAACTGAAGAAGCTACATGGGAAAATGAGTGACAATTTTTGAGATCATACACTAACTTTAACCTTAAGGACAATGTTTCTTGAAGGGAGAGAGGAATGACACGAGTAATCCCTACTCGTAATGATTAGAGCAATCTCGGTGTGGGTCATAGTATGTAGATTATACTATATATTCTTTATCTCTCTATTTTTTTCTGAAGATATTTTTCAATATATATATTTTAGAGAGTCAACCCATGTACAGATTGTACATTTTTTTAGAATTTTGGTGAGTGGTTAATTTTATGGTTTTTTTGTTTGATTTTGGTTTAGGTCACCCCATATATGTCTTTTTTTAACAGTCATGCATGAATGAGATAAAAGCATATACTATCAATTTCTACTTAAATCATACATTCAATGCTAATACCTATAGAGATCATCTAAAAATTTGAAGAAATAAGAAATGTGTTTAGAGTAGAAAAAATATATATTTCACTATGAATAAAGGAAATTAGGCTAAAATTATATCTCACAAAGGTAGTCTCCACTAAAAAAATTCATAAATACCGATTTTGGGTTTAATATAATTTTCACATCTTATCAAGAAATACTAGTTATGACAAAAACTAACTAATTACCAAAAACAATTACAAAATATTTCATGATATTTTTTCAAAAATGAATTTAACAGTACAAAAGACTTAACTATTTACTTAAATTTGATTTAAAGAAATGATAAATTTTTGTGAGAATTTTTAAAGTTAATTCTAAAATTCCAAAAATTACTAAATCACACAAAGAAAATAAAACCAAACACAAAAAATGAAAATGTGAACATAAAAAAGAAAAAATATTTTTTTTTAAATTAAGTAGGGTAACTTTTCACCACCCCTAACCTATAACTTACATTTTCCTCAATGTAACAACTGTAAATTAAAGATAAAGAGAAAAGAGAAGAAAAATTACCTATTTCATGATAATGTGCAAGTAGTAATGGAGAAATGCAGGTGCATCTATCATATTCATTAAAGTGCATACAAACAGATTGTTGTGAACTTCTAACATCTCAACAAATATTTTTAGTTTTAACAATTTAAAAATTATTCACATGTAATTAAAATAAAATAAAATTACCTAAAATGATGGGTTACCTCTCATCCAATGCTTAGTTTAACGTCTTAGCAAGACGTAACTTTGGGATTTATTTTTCAGTAAACTCAATGTCCCCACATCATTGAGTCAATCAAACTTACAGGTAAGATAAGGTGGTCTACATATACTGTTTCAGTCATGCCCTATTGATTTTCAAATTTTTCTGTGCTTAAAACTAGGCATGCTTGAGGGTTTTAGATAACTCATATCTAGGTGCAAATCAAATAATTAAGGCATCAAAACACAATTCTACCTAGATCAAACAAAGCAACTACTCCTTAGATTGTAATTAAAACTTTAAAATTTTGGAGATAGTTTTAGATTTTATTTTTATTTTTTATTATTCTTTAATTTTTTTTAAAGTTAAAATAACATAATCAGTATTAACCCAAAGAACTCCGAGGAAAGAATGGTGGTCCAAAGGCTCCTTAAAAACCATCATCCTAGACAAAACAACGTTCCCAGAAAACACTAGTGGCACAAAGACTTCCAAGAACTAGTCTCATAGAGAGAACTCTCTTATATCTTTACTTTTCATGCTATTAAGTTAATTAAGCTAAGTAAAAATTTAATTTAATTCAGTTAATAAAAATTTAAGTTATTTAAGTTAATAAAAATCTAAGTTAATTAAGCTAGTAAAACAACTAAGTTAATTAAGTTAAATGCAAATTTAATTAGTAAAAACCTAAGTTAATTAAATTAAACGAAAATTAATATAAAAAAAAATTAAATGAAAAAAAAATAAATTAAAAATTAAACCAAAAATTAAGAAAAAAAAATAAAAAATAAAACAAAATACAAATAAATACAAATAAATACAAATAAATACAAATAAAAATAAAAGGAAAAAAAGTTTAAATAAAAAATTAAACAAAAATAAAAATAAAAATAAAAATTGAAAATAATTTTTTTAATTCATTTTTTTTATTTAAAAAAATTAAAATTAAGATTTAAAATAAATAAATAAAAACTTAAAATTAAATGAAAATTAAGAATTAATTTTTTTTATTTGTTTTTAAGAAAATGATTAAAAAATAATAATTTTTTATTTTTTTTATTTAAAATTTATTTAATTTTTTTTTACTTCAAATTTCAAATTGCAAAATTATTTTACTATTAAGGCTATAATTATTATTATTATTATTATTTTAAAATTGAAAATTATTAATTATTAATTTTATTTATTTATTATGAAATTTGTAATTTGAATTTTTTTTATTTATGAACTTTAAATTTATTATTATTATTATTTTATTTTATTTTTTTGTTATTATTATTATTTTACTATTAATGAATGGTAAGTTTTTTTTTGTTATTATTTATATTTTCAAATTTCAAAATTATTTTACTATTCACACTATAATTTTTATTTGTTTTTTTGTTTTTTTTTATGAAATTTGAAATTTGATTTTTTTTTTATTCAAAATAAAAAAATCACACTTATTTAAAGCACAAAAAGTTTTTAAAATTTTTATAAATAATTTAAAAACACTATTTTTTCCCGAGCCACGGCGCCAAAAACTTGACGAGGAAAACTGGAAACGTCGATCTTGCCGATACTTTTGTTTTATATTTATCAAAATCTCGCAAGTGTACGAATCATTTCATAGAAAATGATAAGTATACTCACAAAGTCGATCTAAGGGAGGAATATATGTAGTTTTTAATTTATTTTTCAAACTTTTAAAAACGAAATTAAATCGTAAACATCCTGTCACGATATTTTGGTTTTTGTGTTTCTAATCTAATAACATAAAAATAAACATATATAAAGATTCAATAAATATTTATGCAAATTTTATCATTTATAATAGTGGAGTATTTATGGATATAATAACTAAGTTAATTATGTTTGCTCATATTATTTAGGTTATTAAAGATATGAATTGATATTTATTGATTCTCTCTTTTTTATATGAATACCACCTTTGGTGGGGTTAGATATTTTTTGTTAACTAAACAAATCAATTAACACCTATGGGTGTGGTTGATAACTAATTTGGTTAATTAAATTAATTCCTTTTTCTAAGAGATTGAAAATGAACCATTTAAATGCCACCTTTGGTAGGGTTAGACAGTTTAAACTTTATTCAAGGTGTCCAAATTAAATCTAAGAATTTAATTATCCATGTACTAAGTTTCAAGTTTTAAAACTACTATTGAAAACATGTTATCAATACATTTTCAGATAATAATTCTTATAAAAACTTTTGAAATAGAGTTTTACTCTAACTATCGGGCGATTGTACCAACAAATAAAAGAGCATTACTCTAAATCAGACCAGATAACTAAACCTTAAAATCTAATTTTTAGATTTAAGTTTGTAATGAAAAATAATATATTTCTCTCTAACATTCTTAATATAAAATCTTGAATAAAAATAAAATTAATTCATTTTAAAGATTTTTACATATTTAATATTTCGCAAGCATAACAACATTATTATTATATCATGTTTATAAACAGCCAGCAAAGTTAAATTTAATCACAGACAAATTAAATATAACATGTACGAATAAAGCATAAAAAATAACTGTAAAGAAAATAAAATCCTTACAGCACTTTGTTACTATTTTCGTTGCTAGAAAACCTCAAAATGAAATTTGCACTCTCATTTATTGAATCGAAAAGCAAATAAATTACAAAAACATAACTAGTTCTTCTCAAAAAGAGAACTATATAACTAAGAAAAACTAACTAAGAAAAGCTAAAAATTAAGAAAAACTAAAAAAACTAAGAAATGAGGGAATGAAAAAGAAAAGAAGATGTGTTTTGAGGTGTGTTTAGTTATTAAGAGAATGAGGGTATTTATAAGTGAGGAAATGAATAAAAAGTGGGTGAAAAAATGATTAAAAATGGAGTAGGGACACGCGTGGATAGGGCAGTGCGGCGCGCGGGACCAGGTGCGTGTGAAATGGGCATGCTACGCGCGATTGGGCGCGCTGCGCACGTTGGCCGGTGCGGTTGGGCGGCTGCGTGCACGATTTCCTCTTTTTGACATTTTTGACCCATTTTATCCAATTTTTCCATATTTGTTTACTTTTCCTCATTTATTTATGAATATATTTGTGATGTATTGTCTCCAATATTCCTCTTTGAGTCTTTAAGTTACGTTTTTAAGCGAAAATACCTGAAAAATAATAAAAATATCCATGATTCCAAAAAGACATATTTATATAAATATATGATAAAATCATCTAAATATATATATTTTTAATAAATTAATGTGCATAAAATCATGGTAATTTTAGTGCTTTTTGAGCACTCATCAGACGTGCAAGACACATGGGCAAGTGCAGACAATAGGTACACAAAAGCTTAAAGAAGGCGCAGAGAATTCGGTTCGAGTTCAAAGTGAGGGACCACCGAATAAACAGCAAATCCAGAATTAGAATTCAATTAGGATTGTCAGAAATTAGTTAGGAGGTTGTCCTTTAATTCCATTCCTGTAAGGCTATATATAAAGTCTCTTGAATTCAGTAAAGAAATATATGAAATACAATGTTAATTTCTCCTCTTCTTCTTCCTCCATTCTCTGCTATAATTATATCACATTTTTACGAGAGTTACTTTTCTTAAAAAAAATTATTGGAACTTTAAAGCGTTCATTGTGTAAATAGGCAATGATTGCAAAATATGCAATATCAAATTCTATTCCATTTTATTATACACCTTATTTATATCATTTTTCACCCATTAAAGCACCTATTCCTTGTTTTTCCTCACGGTGTGAAGCACATCTTGAGCTAATGTTAAAATTTTAAAAATCCATCTTTTAGGTACAAAAGCTATTGGTGTTAGAAGAATCACAATAAAAATTCGAACTTAATCAAGCTCTAAACAGTGGAATGAAACCTATTCTCCTTATTTGTGTGAATCTTTTAAGAAAAAAATAAATAGAGCTCAAAATTAACACAACCAATTTACGTGGAAAAACCTTCCTAGTGTAGGAAGGAAACAATCATGGCATTCCTTTCCAAAACTTCCACTATCAAGAAACAATTGTACAAAAGTTCTCTCTAGATAAAACTAGAGGAAACAATCAACAACATCATCAAGAATACAACTTCTTGGAAACTAACAATTATTTCAAGAAAATGGAGAGATCTAAATCAATTTCGTAGTCACTTTTTACAACCTAGATTTTCCCAAACCAGGGAACCAAATATAAATCCCACCGTTCAGATTGAATAGTCTTGAGTCATAAACCTTCATGTAAAATTTCAAATTAATCGAACCACAAAAAACCATCCATCAAAGCATTTGATGAAGGCTTGTTGGAGAAAAGAAAAAACTGAAAAACTGCTCAGTTTTTCTGTTATAGCTACTGCAAATTTTCTTGCTAAAAACTCACTCTCAACAAACCTTAAATGGTTTTATTTATGAAGCAATATAATGGACAAAATTGTCTCTTCTTTTTCCATGGGCCATTAAGCCACATGGGCCTTTTTGGGCTCCTTCAAATAAGAGGAAAAACCTAACAAATCTCTTCATTTCCCGATTAAGATATGCCATATTGGCAATTGAACAACAAACCTCAAGTTTTTCCCTTGACACTATTTTTGTCAGTATATTAGATATATTCTCATCAGTATGGATTTTCTCAAGTTCAAGAAACTTATTGTTAAGAGTATCCCTTATCCAATGATACCTCACATCAATATGCTTTGATCTTGAGTGAAATGTCGAGTTCTTCGCTAGGTGAATAGAATTTTGATTATCACAGAACAACACATATTTCTCCTACTTGAAACCAAGTTCTCTCAAGAAACCGTTGTTGTAATAAACTTCACCTCTACTACAGAAAAAGCAACACACTTTTGCAATCTTGATTGCCAAGAAACTACTCCACCAAAGAAAGTAATTAGATAACTTGAAGTAGACTTATGAAACTCTTCATCTCTTTCCAAATCTAAATTAATGTATCCAACTAACATTGGTTTTCCACTTCCAAAGCTAAGTATTAACTTGGAAGTACCTCAAAGATATCTCATAATCCAATTTATGGCATCCTAATGCTCTCTTCTTAGATTCGAAAGAAAATGACTAACAACTCCAACTGTATGAGCTATGTCTGGCCTCATACACACCATTGCATACATTAACCTTCCTACTATTGAGGCATATGGAATCTTTTCCATATCTCAACTTAAAGTAGTTAGATAAAGGAGAAGAAACCACTTTAGCTTTATCCATATGAAACCTTTCAAGTACCGTGTTAATATATTGTTCCTGTGACATGTACAACTTCTTTCCTTTCTTGTTTCGACAAATTCGAATACTAAGAATTTTCTTTGTTGGCCTCAAGTCCTTCATGGAAAAGGACTTACTCAACTATTTCTTCAAATTATCAATCATTGAATAATTTCTACCAACAATCAACATATCATCAACATAAAGCAATAAAATGATAAAATCATCATCAGAGAATTTCTACACAAAACACAATGATCAGAAGTAGTCTTCTTGTAACTATGCTCCCCCATAACTGACTCAAACTTCTTATACTGTTGTCTAGGTTTTTGCTTCAACTCGTAAAAACTTTTTATTTAACCGATAAAAGAAAGGCATTTTTCACATCCATTTTCTCAATTTCTAAATCCAAGCTTGCTGCTACACCTAGAACAACATGTATGGAACACATCTTCATAATAGGAGAGAAAATATCATCAAAATCAATTCATTTTCTTTGACTAAATCCCATGACGACCAGTCTAGCTTTGTATCATGGTTGTAAAATGTGGTTTTCTTACTTCACCCTATGGACCCACTTGTTCTTTAGAGCTCTCCTACCCTTAGGCAACTTTACCAACTCAAACGTGTGATTGTTAAATAGTGATTGCATCTCATTTTCCATAGCACCAACCCAGTATGCCCTATTTCCATCTTCCATCACTTCTGCATGACATTAAGGTTCTCTCCCATATGTCAATAACATATACTTATATGTATCATACCGTGTAGAAGGACGTCGGTCTCTAGTAAAGCTTCTAAGTGGAATTTCTGGTTCTGGCAACTGATCAGTAGTATGGTGATCTATTTCAGCTTGTATAGAAGCATCTGCATCATTTGAACCCTCTTGGTCATCTTGAACATTTTATTCCATCTGTATTGATAAAGGAATCGGATCTAGGTCAATCCAATCATCGTTATACTAATGGTCTCCTTTTTCTACCTTCTCAACATCTCGTATAGTTTAATCTTCTATAAACACAACATCACGACTCCTTACCAGTTTCTTCTCAACTGGATCATAAAATCTATAGCCAAATTCATCTAGATCATAACCAATAAATATACAATGTCGTTTCTTCACATCGAGCTTAGATCTCTCATATTTTGGTATATGCATAAATGCCTTGCAACCAAAAATATGGAGATGATCATAAGAAACATCTCTGCCAGTCCAAACTCTGTTTGGTACATCAAATTGAAAAGGAACATATGGTGTGAGATTAAGAACATGTACAACTGTATTCAAAGCCTCACCCTAGAAAAATCTTGGCAATTGAGCCTACGAAAGAAGATATCTTACTCTTTCAACCAATGTCCTATTCATTCTCTCAGCCAACCCATTTAACTGAGGAGTCTTAAGAGGTGTATTTTCATGTCGAATGCCTTAATGCCTGCAATACTCATCAAAAGGACATGAATACTCTCCCCCATTATCTGTTCTGATGCACTCTAATTTCTTCCCAGTCTGTCTCTCAACTAAGGCTTGAAACTGTTTAAACACATCTAATACTTGATCTTTTCTCTTCAAAGTATACACCCATAAATTTCTTGAACAATCATCTATAAAAGACACAAAATAACTGGAAAACCCAAATTTCTTGTCTTCATAGGACCACATACATCTGAATGTACCAAATCAAGTATGTATTGTTTTCTTGAAGGATGGGAACTTTTGAAAGAAACTTTATTTTCCTTCCCTGCCAAACAATGAGTACATCTTCTTAAACAAACATCATTCATTCTAGAAAGAAGTTTCTTTTTAGTCAATACTGCCAAGCCTTTCTTACTCATGTAAGCAAGTCTCTTATGCCATAATTCTGTTGTGAGCTCATATGTCACAACATTAATAACACCTTTGAAGCGTCTTTCCTATAATGTATACAAACTAGAATGCTTATTCTCACGAGCAACAACCATATCACCTTTAGTAAGTTTCCATTGACCATTACTAAAGGTATTTCAATATCCTTCATCATCAAGTTTACCTACAAAGATCAAGTTTAAACGAATTTCAGGAATATGTTTTACCCATTTAAAAAGTAGCCTCGTGCCATTATTCATCTCCAAATACACATCTCAAATACCATTGACTTTAACCAAGCCATCATTACCCAACTTCACTGTCCCAAAATCACCTACTATATAGGATGTAAAGAAGTCCTCTCGAGATGTAGCATGAATGGAGGCTCCATTATCAATAACCCAATGGATCTCGTGACATGCAACATTGACAACATCTTCATTATAAACAACGAGAAAGTCTTATAAACTAGTAGTGAAAACTCGATCATTTTCCTTAGCAACATCACCCTCTTGTTCTTTATCTTTCTTCTTGTTATCCCGCTTCAAATGTCTATAATATTTCTTGATGTTCCATTTTATGCCACACTGATAACACTCAACATTAGCAAACCTGTTGGACTTTCTTCTTCGTTTTTCTTTGCTTTTGAAACCTCTGTTTTTACTTCTCCCTCTTCTTTATGTAACCAAAATCTCTGACAATTGAGAAGACCCATGTAATTTTCTTCTCATTGCTTCATTCAAAACAATACTCTTAGCCAGATCCATATTGATTACACCATTTTGGAGCTGAGCTACTTAATGACATTCTAAATGTTTCCCAAGAGTCCGACAATGTACCCAATAAACATAACTCCTGAATCTTATCATCAAACTTGATATCGATTCCAGCTAACTGGTTGATTATTTCTTGGAACATATTCAAGTGATCTATCAACATAGTTTCATCATGGTACCTTAAAGCCATCAACTGCTTTATGAGAAACATTTTATTATTTTCTGTTTTTTCGAGCATACAACTCTTCAAGTTTATTCCAGAGTGACCATACATGTATTTCCCCACTAATATGATTTAAAACATTATCATCTATCCACTGCCTTATATACCCACAGACTTGTCGATGTAACAAAGTTCATTCTTCTTCAGATAAGTTTTCTCGCTTCTCAAAGGCAAACACCGGTAAATGAAATTGTTTGACATAAAGGAGATCTTCTATTTTTCCTTTCCAAGTGTGATAATTAGAACCATTCCAAGTAATCATTCTACTAAAAATTTCTTCCATTATTCAACACAAGATATTCAACAATAATAACCATAGCTTTGAGCATTCACTATTCACAGCCTATATTTTCTCAAACCGGTGAGCCAAATCCAAATCCCACCGTTCATATTGAATATTCTTGAGTCGTGAACCTTCCTACAAAATTTCAACTCAATCGGACCACAAATAACCTTTCATCTAAGCACTTGATGAAGGCTTGTTGGAAAAAAAGAAAAAACTGAAAAACTGCTCAGTTTTTCTGCTGCAATTTTTTTGTTGAAAATTCACTCTCAGCAAACTTTAAATGAGTTTGTTTACGAAGCAATAGAATGGAAAAAAAATTCTCTTCTTTCTCTATGGGTCATTGATCCACGTGAGATTTTTTAGGCTCCTTCAAATAAGAGAGAAAACCCAACAATTGTTAAGGTGAAATGATTTTATCAAGAAGTGGTCTCATTTTACTCACTAAAATTTTTAAAATAATTTTATATGAAACATTACAAAGATTTATAGGTGGTAGATTGAGCTTGGTTTACTTCTCTTTTGTAAAAGAATAATCATTTTTTTATTGATGTCTTTATGCAAGGTTTCAGTATTAAACTTTTCTTGAACAAACTGAATTTGGCCTTTAATTTCATTGCTTGTTATCATAGATGGAAAAGGTAATATATTCAAGGAAATAATTTTTGATGTTGAACAATTTCAGAGAAACATAAACAAGCATTCATTTGAAGAGATGAACTTGAGCAAAGAGTAAAGAGAGAGTTGCAGAGAAATGTTAAAAAAAATTCATTTCATTATAAACAGTAATACAAACTGAGTTGTCAAATTTATACAACTAATTTTGATTATTTTCTCTCTGATTTTACTCATTACTACCTCATAGCCTCACTCACTAATCTGTTGCAATCATTATCGACATACTTTGCCCAGCTGATAGTTGTGATTCTTGCAGTGAGAGTTGTAGTGCTGTGTTGCAGTCCATAGTTGCCTTTGGTACTCGACAGATCTTGGACATAGGCAGTGCCATGTCATTACTGCATTCATTGGACATGTCATATTCTTCTATTTCCTATACTTATAACTATTATCCAGTATCCATCAAGAACTAAGAGTTTTCTACTTTTATTTTTGAAGGTCCACCTTATTTCTTAAATTTTAGTCTGATGGTGATAATATAAGATAGTATTGTTATTTTTCTGAGATCTGTTGCACAATTTGTGTTATTTTCTGTTTTGATGTAAAGGCTATTTAATCCTAATCGGTATTTCAATAAATTTATGTTCACAAAATCTGATTCCTATTTCCTAGTTCCTAACAGATTTGGTATCAGAGCCATCAGAGAAGGAATCGATGGTGCGGTTAGGAACTACAGTATCCTAACAAAGAGAAAGAACATCTACACAAAGAAAATAGGCTGAGGAGTAGAAACTCAATGATCTGAAAGTAAAAAACTATCTCTTTCAGGCCATTAATTGTACAGTTCTTGACACCATCCTCAATAAAAACGCCGGCAAATAAATTTGGGATGCAATGAAGAAAAAGTTTGAAGGAAACGGATACTCAATTTAAAGTGAGTAAACAGAATTCAATACTCGATCTCATAGATACATATAGAATTCTGTGGAAAGCCGTATTCGATGAAAGTCGTATGTACGGCTTGGAGGGAGATCTTTCATATCTTTTCAAAAGGTCTCACCTTCAAGCTCTTCGTAGAGAGTTTGAAACCCTTGAAATGAAGATTGGTGAAGGAGTGACCGATTACTTCTTTAGGGTTATGATAGTCGCAAACAAGATGCGGGCATACAGATAAGCTATGCAAGATGTAAAGGTACTTGAGAAGATCATGCGATCATTAACTACAAAGTTCGATTTCATAGTTTGTTCCATTGAAGAGTCTAAAGATATTGACTCTCTCACAGTCGATGAATTGCAAAGCTCACTCATAGTACATGAGCAAAAGTTTCAGAGACACAAAGGAGATGAACAATCCTTGAAGATTAAAATAGAAGGAGGAAGAAGTCGAGGTAGAGGGCGTCAGATTGTCAACAAAGCCAAGTGGAATGCTATCGGTGTCACAAGCTTGGACACTTTCACTATGAGTGTCCAACTTGGGAGGCTAACTATGTCGAATCAGACGAGCATGAAGAAATGGTAGTGATCTCATATGTGGAAATGGATAACGCAAGGCAAAAGGATATTTGGTTTCTGGATTCAGGTTGTTCGAATCATATGAGTGGAGATGCAACAATGTTTTGTAAGTTGGATGAGGGATTCAGACAACATGTCAACCTTGGAAACAAATCCAGAATGTTAGTGTAAGGGAAATAAGATATCAGATTGCACTTGAATGGCACAAGTATCATTATCACAGATGTGTTTTATGTGCCAGATTTGAAGAACAATCTGTTGAGTCTGGGATAGCTGCAAGAGAAAGGGATTGCAATTCTCATTCATGTTGGAATGTGCAAACTTTATCATCCTGAGAGGGGTATGATCATTAAAACTAGCATGTCTTCAAATAAGATGTTCATACTCTTGGAAAACGCACAAGAAAAAAAGGGTGCTTGCTTCCACACGACCTCATAAGACCTCACCCATCTGTGGCATTGTCGTTATGGTCACTTGAACCATAATGGTTTAAAGACTCTTCAGACTAAAAACATGGTAAAAGGTCTGCCTCAACTTGCTCCCACCATAGTGATGTGTATTGATTGCCTTGTTAGGAAACAACATCGAGATAGCATCCCCAAGAAGAGTACATGGAGAGCTACAAAGAAGCTACAACTTGTTCATGCAGATATATGTGGACTAGTGACTCCCACTTCTAACAAAAAAAGAGGTATTTCTTATGCTTTATTGATGACTTCAGTAGAAAAGCATAGGTTTACTTCCTCGGAGAAAAATTAGAAGCATTTAATTCATTTAAATGCTTTAAGAAAATGATAGAAAAGGAAACTGGTATGTACATCAAATGTCTGCACATAGATAGAAGGGGAGAATTCAACTCAGAAGATTTCCAAGAGTTTTGTAGACACAATGGCATTAAGAGATAGTTGACAATGACATACACTCCACAACAAAATTGAGTAGCCGAGAGGAAGAATCATACAGTAATGAACATGGTACGATCTATGCTTTCAGAGGAGAAAATTCCAAAGACTTTCTAGCCCGAGGTAGTGAATTGGATCGTGTATGTATTGAATAGAGGTCCTACCTTGGCAGTTAAAAATGTCACTCCAGAGGAAGCATGGGCAGGCATAAAACCCTCAGTGAACCACTTCAGAGTGTTTGGATACTTAGCACATGTACATGTGCTAGATGTCAAACGGACTAAGCTTAAGGATAAGAGCTTTCCTTGTGTACTGTTGGGTGTGAGTGAGGAGTCCAAGGGCTACAGACTATATGATCCAATTAGAAAGAAAATAGTAGTTAGTAGAGATGTAGTTTTTGAGAAAGAGAAGCACTGGAATTGGGATACATGTTTTGAGGAACATGTGCCACATGATCTTGAGTGGGTGATACTGATTTACCCCTAGAAAAAGGGGTAGATAACTCTAAAGACATGGTTGGTGGAGAAAGTGAAGCAGCAGAAGAAATTTGTCAAGATAAAAGTATAGGAAATGAGTAAGTTATTGTGAGTGGCACATCAAATGCAGAGGGCTCCAACACAAGGAGTAATAGGATCAAACAAAACTCGATATGGATGGAAGATTATGTTAGCGGGGAAGGACTATCTGAGGACAAAAATTAAATCAATATGGTTCTAACTCAAGCTTCAGATCCTAGAAGTTATGAAGAGGCTATAGAAAGTTTGAAATGGAGGAGAGAAATGGATTTGGAGATTAACTCAATTGAGAAAAATTAGACTTGGGAGCTTACTGATTTACCAAAAGGATGCAAGATAATTAGGGTTAAGTGGATTTACAAAACAAAATTAAATGAGCTCGGAAAAGTAGACAAGTACAAAGCTCAGTTGGTGGAAAAAGGGTTTTCTCAACAACATGGAATTGATTATACTGAAGTGTTTGCTCCAGTAGCAAGGATGGACACAGTAAGGATGATCGTGACACTTGCAACACAAAGGGATTGGAAAATATATCAATTGGATGTAAAGTTAGCATTTCTACATGGTGAACTCAGTGAAGATGATACATGTGGAACAACCAAAGGGATACGTGAAGAAAGGTAGTGAGGAAAAGGTTTACAAGCTATACAAAGCTCTATACCGACTAAAATAAGCCACACGAGCTTGGTTTAGTCGCATAGAAGCTTACTTCATTGATTCAGGTTTTGAAAGATGCCCAAATGAGCAGACATTATTCACCAAAAGGAATGCAGACGGTAAAGTGTTAATTGTATGCATTTATATTGATGATTTAATATACACTGGGGATGATGAGGCTATGATGATTGAGTTAAAAAATTCAATGATGAGTGTTTTTGATATGACGGATTTGGGTAAGATGAGTTTTTTTCTTGGGATAGAAGTCTTGCAACAATCAGATGGTATTTTCATTTGTCAAAGGAAATATGCCATGAAGGTTCTGAAACGTTTTGGTATGGTTGAAAGCAAACCAGTAGGCAGTCCAATTATACCAGGTTTCAAGTTGACCAAAGATGATAATGGAATACCAATTGATGAGTCCTATTACAAGAAAATTGTGGGAAGTTTGATGTATCTCATTGTTACTCGACCAGACATGATATTCAGTGTTAGTTTGATTAGCAGATTTATGGCCAAACCAACAGAGACACACTTACAAGCTACCAAAAGAATATTGGGGTACCTAAGAAGTACATCTAACTTTGGAATTCTATACAAGAAGGAAGGAACAAAAGAGTTGCTTACATATACAAACAGTGACTACGCAGGTGATACAGATGATCGAAAAAGCACATCAGACTATGTTTTCTTATTGAGTTCAGGTTTGGTATCTTGGTTATCCAAAAAACAACCAATAGTTACACTTTCTACTACAGAAGCGAAATTTGTGGTTGTTACAGGTTGTGTAAGTCAGGCCATTTGGATGAGAAGAGTTTTGGAAATACTAGGGCACGCTTAAGAGGAGTGTACCACTATTTGGCGTGATAATAGTTCCATAATCAAGCTTTCAAAGAATCTAGTAATGCATGAGAGGAGAAAACATAATGATGTAAGGTTTCATTTTCTAAGGGACCTAACAAAGAATAACACTGTCAAGTTAGTGCATTGTGGTACGCAAGAACAAGTAGCAGACTTGATGACCAAACCTTTGAAGTTGGAAGATTTTCAGAAATTCTGACAAAAGTTGGGAGTATGCGAAATTGCAAGTATAAACTAATTGTTTATAGTAATTAGTTTAGGAGATGGATTGATAGGATTAGTTGCTGAATTTTAGGACATTTACCAAGTCCTTTTTCTGTTAGAATAAACCTATTCTATAGGATTGTTATTTTTTGAGATCTGTTGCACAATTTGTATTATTTTCTGTTTTGATGTAAAGGCTATTTAAGCCTAATTGTTATTTCAATAAATTGATGTTCACAAAATCTGATTCCTATTTCCTGGTCCCTAACAATTTGGACATATGGTGTATAGAAGTTTCATGCATCATTTTTTTCAAAAGTAAGACTTAACAATTACTTTTAATTTTTAACATTTCTAAGTGTAAATTACTTTGTATTTGTAAATGTCCATTATTTGAATTTTTATGAGCTTCCTTATCTTTTTATAAAACCCATCAAACTTGAGAATTTTAATTAATTTTAAAGATTGTTACAGGAATTCAATCTAAAGTTTTGATGCTCTAATATCATATAAAAATATCAGGTATCAATTCTCTCAAAAGTTCAAACTTGTGAGAGGTGGGTTTAATAATTATTTATACTCTTCAACGTGGTGTTATGTGTAGGAAGAAGGAAACTATGAACTAGAAAAAGGCCATGCGAATGGGATTATTTATGAATTCTTAATTTTTAATGGTTTAATTTCTTATATGTTCTTAATTTCTGGGTTTAAAATTATTATGGGTTCCATAATCCATTTTGTTCTTAGTGTTATTGTCTCAGCATTTTTTAGTACTTATTTTCATATGCTCGATAAAAGGTAATATATTTATTTTGTGTATGAACTAGATTTTATTGTAGCAATGGTTATGCTTTTTTTGTTTTTAATTTATTATTGAATGGTTACGTTATATTTAAACATAATTTACTATATTGGCCAGAGAGTGTATTGAATCAATTCATTTTGCAGGAGAGAAAGTTTTCTATAAAAGGTATAATATTTATTTTGTGTATAAATTTGATTTCCTTGTAACAGTGGTTATGCTTCTTCTTTTTTTTATATTGAACTGGTTACGTTATATTTAAATATAATCTACTTTATATCATGTTATATTGGCAAAGGAGTGTATATTGAATCAATTCTTTTGCATTAGAGAATGTTTTCTATGCATTTCAAAGAACCAATATATGTGAGCAAAATAATGATGATTTGAAGGTGTATTTTAAGGAAGGTCGTGTTTCTAGTAGTCGAAGAAGAGTATCAAAACTAATAATTGCTTTGAACTAGCTTGAGCATAGTAAAATGCAAGATAACATACTACTCTTTCTTCCTTCCTTTCTTTCTCTTTTGGTAAATAGCATTTATATTATATAATTTATAATAATAATTACATAATATGAGATTCTAAAATGATCTGATAAATTGTGGATTAAAATATTACAAAGCAATCTCAGGATTTTATATTGTTAAAGATCTTACTTCTCAATAAGATAGATGGAATTGAGAAGTCATAAATAACTTAATTGACAGAAATAATGCAGCTGCAATTAGTAGACTTGGAAATCCGAATCCAGCTTTACATGATAAGTTTATTTGTACTTTCAATGAGTTAGGTATTTTTGGTCAAATCTATTTATAATTTAAGCATTATGACTGAAATGGATTTAGAAGAAGATGTGGGAAATTACGCAAATTCTCGATAAACTAAATTTATGTGAAAGAAGAATAAACAAAATAACACACAAATTTGATAACAGAGTTCGGACAATCTTGCATACGTCTCTGGACCTATTGCAGATTTTTTACTGAAATGAGAGAAATTACACAAGGTGTTTACAACACTCACAACTCACAACCCACAACCCAATTACACCCAAGAAAATTACTCTCAATTTTTTCTCACAAAAGCTTTTCTCTCAATTGAAATGAACACTTGGTTGGTTAATTCATTACAATTACACCTATTTATAGGAAAACCTTAAATTAATAGTTCCTTGAATTGCTCATTGAATTAAGCTCCTTGTTTTGCTCCATGTTTTACTCCTTGTTTTGCTCCATGTTTTGCTCCATGTTTTACTCCTTAATTTGCTTCTTAAATTAAAAAGCTTTATAAAAATCTCCAACAATCTCCCACTTGAAGACCAATTTCAATCTGTCTTCACACCTCGATCAATGCAGTAGCTTTTATAGTCTTTGTTACTCTAGCAGACCAATTGAAGTTGAGCACAACTTCAGTTTGTCAATAGTCACCACCTTTGTTAACATATCTGCTGGATTTTTGCTTCCTTGAATCTTCTCCAGTATTAACACATCATCTTCCAATAGAGATCTAATAAAGTGATAACGAAGTCCAATATGCTTGGTTCTAGAATGAAATGATGAATTCTTCGCCAAGTGTATTACACTTTGACTATCACTGTGCTGAACATTCTTCTCTTGTTTGAATCCCAACTCAGTTAACAAACCTTGAAGCCATATTATCTCTTTACTGGCTTCAATCACTGCTACATACTCAGCCTTTGTAGTGGATAGAGTGATAATTTTCTATATTTGTGACATCTAACTAACAGTTGTAGTTCCAACAGTAAATATATAACCGGTGGTGCTTCTTCGGTGATCAACTTCACCTCCAAAGTCTGCGTCTACGTAGCCTTGTACTTTTAACTCTCCTTTACTAAAGCACAAGCACTTTTTCTGTGGTGCCTCACAGATACCTCAAAATCCACTTGACTGCTTTCCAATGAGTTTTCCCTGGGTTTGACATAAATCTGCTAACAACTCCCACTACATGGCCAATGTCTGGTCTCGTACAGAGCATTGCATACATCAAACTTCCAATGGAGGAGGCATAAGGAACCTTAGCCATGAATTCTCTATCTTCCTCTGTCTGAGGAGACTAATCCTTGGATAAGAGAAAGTGACTAGCCAAGGGTGTGCTAACTGGCTTGGCATCGCCCATGTTGAATCTTTGCAAAACATGATTGATGTACTCTTCTTGAGATAACTACAAGGATCCTTTCTTTTTATTTCTTGTGATTTGCAATCCAAGAATCTTCTTTGCTGAACCCAAGTATTTAATGTCAAAATCCTTTGACAATTGCTACTTCAACCTTCTAATATCATCCATATCTGAACCTACTACTAACATATCATCAACATAAAGTAGTAAAATGAAATAACTGGACCTATATCTCTTGAAATAGCAATAATGGTCAACATTGCACTTTTGGAAACCTTCCTTGTGCATGAAGCTATCAAACTTTTTGTACCATTGTCTCGGGGCTTGTTTTAGGCCATACAAACTCTTCTTAAGTTTGTACACCATGTTCTTCTTCCCTCTTTTTGAGAAGGCTTTTGAATGGTACAAGTATATCTTTCCATCTAAATCTCTATGAAGGAATGCAGTCTTCACATCCAACTATTCAAAATGAAGATCTTCAATGGCTACAATACTCAACATTGATTTGATAGTATTGAGCATCACAATGGGAGCGAAAATGTCAGTGTAGTCAACTCCTTCTTTCTGTTGAACTCCTTTGACAATTAGGCGGGCTTTGTATCTCTTAGAACTATCGTGCTCCTCTTTCACCCAGTGATGACTCTATGAAAATAGAGTCATTAGCGCACTTTTTCACTTAATATTTACTTGTTTTATTTAATAAATAGTATTTTTGTGGCTAAAAAAATTAAAATATAAAGTTTTTAGTGAAAAAGGGGTGAAAATATAATTTTGAATTTTTTTGGGATTTTTTAATGAATTTTTAACGTGGAACCAATCAGAAGCTGCCACGTGGCATGTCACGCAAGCAAAGGAGCTAACTGAGCAAGCCATGTAGACGCCATGCAAGCATGGAGAGCGAATCACGTTGCGTTGCGTGTGAGGAGGAGAAACACACACCACGTGTCAGCACGACGTTCAATCAGAGTTCGAAAATCAGTCAACACGTTATGACACGTGTCACCACGTTAATGCTCGAAGCGTTCCACCCGTGCGCTATGCCATCCGTTTCTGCGAATCACATCGTGCCAAATGGTGATGACTCGGCAAACGTTGACTCTGACCGGTCTAGACTACCACGCGTCACTCTTTGATTCGCCAAATGAACTTCTGATGCCATGTGTCACGCTGTGATTGTTTAATATTTTTTTCTCAATTATAATATTAATTTAATTATATTATTTAATCTTATTTTTATGCTATTAATTGTTTGGCCAATAATTTATCTATAGAGGCAATTAAATAGATTTGAGAAAATTATTTAATTGTTTGTCTTGATTAAATAACATGCATAGTTTCTAAGTAGAGATGTATGATTCTTATGTATGTGATCCATAATTGATGAACTTAATGAGTAGTATGCAATTTAATTGGCATGAGAGTGTGATTAAATTAATTACTATATGGTGTGTAGTTTACTTGAGAGAGAAATACATGCTAAGTTAGACTCAATTGATCATGTAATTAATTGATATTATATTGGGGGGATTTTAGTGATTCATATGTTTAGAAAATTGGGAGATTAAGTATTCCTATATATTTTCTCATATATCTTTTTAGTCACAAAATCTAATTTAATTAATTATTGCTATTTACTTTTAGTTATTTTTATTTTGCTTTCTTAAGATATAAAAACACAAAAAAATTTGATTTTTATTATTTTTAGTTTTAAAAATTAGTATCTAAAAAAATAATATTCGTGGGAACGATCTTTATTTATCATTATATTACTTGTTACGATACGTATACTTGCGTATTTATTGCACACAATTTGTGTGGCGATCAAGTTTTTGGCGTCGTTGTCGAGGATTATTAATTTTAGAAATTAATATTTTTTTAATTATTAATTTTATTTTTTTTCTTTTAAAAAAATTCTTAATTTATTTTTTTTACTTTAATTTTAATCTAAATTTATTTATAATGTTTTAGGGATTTATTTATTTATTTATTCTAGTTAATTTTTTTTCTTTACTTATTTATTTATTTTTACTTTAATTTATTTATTTAGTTGTTAATTTTTTTTAGTTTTTATTTAAACATCTCCTTTAGTATTGTAGAAACATAGTTGAGTATATTGTATGAGTAGATTTTGTGAGGGAAAAATGTTACATTTAGATCTTGAAATTGAGCGTACTTTGAGATCAATTAGAAATAAACAATAATGAGCTAAACTTGAATAATCAAATGTTTTTGATAGATGATAGAGATAAAGTTATGAATGAATATGCAATACCTACGTTGGAAGGGCTGAATCCAAGTATTACAAGGCCAAACATCCAAGCTAATCAGTTTGAATTAAAGCTAGTGATGTTTCAAATGCTACAAACAGTTGGACAATTTAGTGGATTACCGACAGAGGATCCTCATCTTCATCTCAAATTGTTTATTGAAGTTGTAGATTCATTTAAGTTCAATGGTGTGACAGAAGAGGCATTTAGGCTTAGATTATTCCCTTATTCTTTGCGAGATCGTGCTCGAGCTTGGCTAAACTCTTTGCCACCTGATTCCATTACAACTTGGAATGGTTTGGCGGAGAAATTCTTGATGAAATACTTCCTACCAACAAAGAATGCTAAGCTTAGGATTGACATTACTTCCTACCAAAAACACGAAGGAGAATCTCTATATGAAGCATGGGAAAGATTTAAGGATTTGCTAAGGAATTGCCTTCATCATGGTATTCCTTCTTGGATTCAAATGGAAACTTTTTACAATGGTCTCAATGCTCAAACAAGGACTATCGTTGATGCATCGGCTAATGGAGCTTTGCTAGCCAAATCTTACAATCAAGCTTATGATTTACTTGAGAAAATGGCTAGCAATAATTATCAATGGCCAATGGACAAAATGACAACCACGAGAAAAGTAGCTGGAATGCATGAGGTAAATGATATCACAACACTTACAGCTCAAGTTTCATCTTTGGTTAACCTTTTGAAGGTTCAAAACTCGCCAACGAGTATAAACCAGGTCCAAGATTTAGAAGTGTCATGTGTGTTTTGTGGAGGAGCTCCCTTGTTTGATAATTGTCCAAATAATCCTGAATCCATTTGCTATGTGGGTAATGTGAATAGAAACAATAATCCATACTCAAACACATATAACCCAGGATGGAGACAACATCCAAATTTCTCTTGGAGTAATAACAACAATCAAGGTGGTAATCAATTCAACCGTCAATCGTTTCAACCACCTAGTTTTCAACAACCACATCAATCGTAGGCCCAAGAAAAGAAGCCACCTACTGAGGATAATTCAAATGCCTTAATGGGGATGATGAAAGACTTCATCCAATCAGTAAATACAAAAGTGTCCACTCAAGAGGCTTCGATTCCAAATTTGAAGAACCAAATGGGGCAACTTGCCCAAAGCATAAGCCAAAGGCCTCAAGGTAACCTTCCCAATGACACAATTATAAACCCTAGAAGATAAGGGAAGGACTATTGCAGTGTTATAGCCTTGAGGAATGGTAAAACTCTAGAAGGAGATGAGACTCAAAGTAAAAAAGGAGGAATATAAGACTAAAAAGGATGAAAGGGAAGTAGTGGATAAAGATAGTAATGGAAAGGAAATAATTTAGAAAAAAAGAGCAACCTTTACAAACCCACTATTCCTTTCCCTCAAAGATTGCAAAAGCAAAAGTCAGATGCTTAGTTTTCAAAATTTCTAGAAGTCTTCAAGAAGCTACACATAAACATACCATTTGCAGAGGCACTTGAAAAAATGCCATCTTATGCCAAATTCATGAAGGATATAATATCAAAGAAAAGGAGGCTTGAAGATCATGAAACAATAACCTTGACTAAAGGTTGTAGTGCCATCCTTAACAGAAAACTACCAAAAAAATGGAAAGATCCAGGTAGTTTTGACATCCCTTGCACTATTGGGAACATCCATTTTGGCAAGGCACTATGTGACTTGGGTTCTAGTATTAACCTTATGCCATTATAGGTCTTTCAGAGATTAGGGGTTGGTAAAGCCAAACCCACTTCAGTAACATTGCAGATGGTAGACAAGTCAATTAAAAGACCTCGGGGTGTGGTAGAAGATTTGCTAGTAAAAGTAGACAAATTCATCTTTCCGACAAACTTCATTATGCTAGACATGGAAGAGGACCATGACATTCCTATCATACTTGGTCGTCCATTCTTAGCAACCGGAAGAGCACTCATTGATGTACAAAAAGGTGAACTTACAATAAGAGTACAAGATGAACAAGTAACATTTAATGTGTTCAAAGCAATTAAATTTTCTGATAATGATAATGTTGGTGATTGCTTTCGAATAGATAGCACTGATGAGCTAACCATTGATGTGCTTTATGACATGTGCCCTATTGATGCTTTAGAGTCTGTGCTTGTTAATTCTGTAAATACACATACTAATGAATACTAGGACACGCATGTAGGTGCACAAATTCATGTTGGTAGCCTAACAAGACTTGTTGAATCACCCTCACTTATGACCTTAACATATGATGCTATGAACAAGGACATTAACTCAATAGAAAACAACTCAAGTTATTTTAATTTTGAAAATATGGAATCAAAGGTTGATCTTGTGAATTGTGTGAACTTTTTGGAGGACACGCCTATCATGTGTGTATCAAATACAATTTTGGAATGTCTTGAAATAAGTTCACGGTTGAAACCATCCATTGAAGAGCCACCAAAATTAGAGCTTAAACCTTTACCTTCTCATCTTCGTTATACATTTTTAGGTGATAACGAGACACTTCCAGTCATAATCTCGACTGATCTAAGTATGGAGCAAGTGGAAGCACTACTAAAGGTGCTAAGGAACTTCAAAAAAAACTATAGGTTGGTCTATTGCCAACATCAAAGGCATAAGCCCATCAATATGCATGCACAAAATCTTGCTAGAAGACGGGGCTAAACCCACCAGGGATGCACAATGCTACTTAAATCCTATTATGAAAGAAGTGGTGAAGAAGGAAATTGTCAAGTGGCTAGACATGGGCATTATTTACCCAATATCAGATAGTGAATGGGTAAGTCCAGTCCAATGTGTACTGAAGAAAGGACGAATCACTGTGGTGGAAAATGAGTCTAATCAGTTAATACCTACTAGGACTGTCATGAGATGGAAAGTATGTATGGATTTTCGTAAAGTAAATAAAGCTACAAGGAAGGATCATTTTTCTCTCCCATTTATGGATCAAATGCTTTACCGATTAGCTGGGCATTCTTTCTTTTTCCTTATAGATGGATACTCTAGTTATAACCAGATTGATGTGGCACCTGAAGATCAAGAAAAGACCACATTCATATGTCCTTATGGAACTTTTTCTTTCAAGAGAATGCCGTTTAGATTATGTAATGCACATGCTACATTTCAACGATGCATGATGGCCATTTTTCAGACATGGTGGAGAAGCATCTAGAAATCTTCATGGATGATTTTTTGGTCTTTGGAAACTCATTTGATGAATGTATACACTACCTCTCCCTAGTGTTACAAAGATGTGAAGAAACAAATTTGGTTTTAAATTGGGAGAAATGTCATTTCATGGTAAATGAAGGTATAATCTTGAGCCACAAAATCTCAACTAATGGCATTGAGGTGGATAGAGCTAAAATAGAAGTGATCGAGAAACTACCACCACCTACCAATGTACGAGGAGTAAGAAGTTTTCTTGGGCATATGGGCTTTTATAGTAGATTCATAAAAGACTTTTCCCAAATCTCCAAACCCTTATATAATCTTTTGGAAAAGGACATGCCTTTCAAGTTTGATGATAAATGTTTAACAAAATTTCAAGTGCTTAAAGAGAGATTAGTGTTAGCACCAGTTATAGTCACACCGGATTGGAACAAGCCCTTTGAATTGATGTGTGGCGCAAGTGATTTTGCTATTGGAGTTGTTCTTGGACAACGAAGAGACAAAATGTTTTGTGCCATATACTATGCAAGCAAGACACTGAATGAGGCCCAAATGAATTATGCTACTATAGAGAAAGAGCTCCTAGCCATTGTATATGCCTTTGAGAAAGTCAGATCTTATTTGGTTGGCACCAAAGTGACTGTTTCACAGATCATTCTGCAATAAAGTATCTCATGATGAAGAAGGATGCATGATAACTGTATTTTATATAGTTATTTTCATCTATTTTATTAATTATAATTGCTATGTTCTTAAAATTTTTGGTTAATTTTAGTTAAATTAATTAATATTTAACTTTTATGTGTTAAGGAATACATTTTTTATAAAATTAAATAATTTGAATCGAAACTGTACTTAATTGAAAATTTATGTCAACAAATATAATTTCAAATAAAAGAGTTCTAAATTGCAATTTATAAAAGTTAAAAATATAATTTAAATTTAAATTGGGCTAATTTTAATTATTAAAAGTTTAAAAATTTAATTTAAATTAGAAAATGGCTTAATTGTAATTAAAGAAAGTTTAAAATGTAATTTGAATTAAATTTGTGGGTCAAAATGCAATTAATTAAAGTTGAATTTTCACAGAGGAGAGAAGAAGTCCAAGCGTCGTCTTCCACGCGCGCAACGTGGACCATCAAATTAGAGAAGAAACGGCTAGGATGCACGCGTGTCCTTCAAACCCGACCAAAGCAAATAGGTGTAGGTTTCCCGTTCGTGCCACTCGGTGTGTCGAGTGGGGCACACCTGCCACACAAGCCAGCGTGCAAGGTGGGTCCCACATGTTTGTTATGTGACTACCAAAAGGTATGCTTCCGTGGTCTACATAATCTTTGTGCACCTATCCATCCAAGCAATGATACAATGCCACGTGTCTCCAATATTTCTGCAACGAATGAGAAGCATACACGTGGCACGTGTTGGGGTAACCCAAAAGCACGGAATAGGCACACGTTTCCAGCCACGCCGTTGTCTGCCACTTGTCCCGCACACCATGATTTCGTGCGGGGACATCACCTGCAATCGTATCCCTCCCCCAATGAAATGATGCCACGTGTCCATATTAATTCTCATAGCGAATCAGACGCAGACACGTGGCATGCATATTGAATAAAAAAATCAGAAACGGTGCCCTGTGTTTTTGTCATCCACGTGTAATATTCTCTTTCGTACGCCTGGATGCAGAATTTGAGAAAAATGTCTGACGCGTCAGTTTTATTTTCGATATAAATTTTTTACACGTTTCTAAAAAAATGTATTATTTTAGATGTATTTTTTAGCTATAAATAGGGGATATTATGATAGAGTAGAGAGTTTTTGGGAGTTTAGAGTTTGGAATTTTTAGTAGTGTTTAGGACTGGACTGTGTAACATGTAGAAGCCATTTTTTGCTTCTGTTGTGTTATGCGTGTGCCAAATATTTACGATCCAAAATGATTTAATTTTCTTTTGCTCTTCATCTCATTTTCCTTAACTACTGTAATTTTAATTTTAATTTATGAAGTAATTTAATTTTTCTAGGGTTGCATTTGATCTAAATTTATGAAGCTTTGATTTTAATTTTTTTTTTAACGATTTATAAGATGTTCGATTTTTTTATTCTATTTGTGCTTAATGCTTTTGATTATTTACGAATTTTATTAAATGATCCGTGACACTTAAATAATCTTGGAAGAGGCATTTTTGTGTATATTGCTCATGGATAAAATGACATGTATGATGAAGGATAGAAATATACCCTAATTGTATGTGTGGCCATTTGAGAACTTAGAACGTAATGAATCTTGGTGAATTTAATTCTCATAGGAATATAATGAATGAATTTAACGAGGTATGTCTATACGGAGCTCGGAAGAGATGTATGGATAAAATTAGAAGTTTTCGGTTAACAAATTAAATGTACTAAAAAATATAAATCAAGAGAAAATAACATTATTCGAGTGTATTAATTTGGTGAAAAACTGCAATCCTAGATTTCTTTTATTTTGTTATAAAACTCTTTTCTTAACTTGTTCCAATCAACGATTGTTTTGGATAAAATCAGAGAGAGATAATTTTAGTACTCAACAAACTGTAGCAACAAATATCCATGAGGACGATAACTTACTCATCAAATTTTATTACTTGTGACCGTGTATGCTTGCACGTTTTATGTTCTTCAAAAGACACAACAAGTTTTTGGCGTCGTTGTCGGGGATTTGTTTACTGTTTTCATTATTAATATTAATACCAATCAATCTGATTTTAATTCAAAAAAATATTTATGTTTATTGTTGGTTGTTTTATTTATTTTTCAAGTAAGTTGAGATTTTGTTTGATACACAAATCTTAACTCACAAAAAGAAAAAAAAAACAAATTTTTTTTGTTGCTTGCTTAATTTATTTTTCAATTTTCTGGTAAGTTGAGATTTTGTTTGACACACAAATCTTAACTAACAAAAAGAAAAACAAATTGAGAAGTCAAGCTGACAACTATAAATCAAGCACTTCTTGGGAGGCAACCCATGTGTTTTATTTTTTTTTATTTTTGCATGTATTAGTTTTTATATTTTGTTATGTTGTTATTTTATTTCATTTATTTTTCGTAGGTACAAATAGGAGGTAATGAAGCTACTTTGGTTTAACCATTCAAACCAATCCAGGAAGTTTCTTTAAACCCATCTCATATGTTCTTTAACTTTCACACATTGAGGACAATATGTATATTAAGTTTGGGGGTGGTAGATATATTGAACTTAATTGAAATGTTTTCTCGGTGTTCTTGCTTGTGAAATTTTATTTGTTTAGTTGATTGAAGATATTTTGCGATGAATAGTCATTTCTTTTTATTTCTTCGGTTTAAATGATGCATAGCTTCTTGAAAAATTTTAATATTGTCTAAGCGATGAATAATTTTTACGTATGTTTCATTTTTACAAGATTAAATATTTATGAGCTAGTGTCTTGATTTTTAAGTTGCTATGGTAATTTAGAAAATGTTTATGTGAATATGGAATTCGATTGATATTTGTGGTATCACCGTTCTTAGAATTTATTTGATTTTATCTCTAGGCGATATTATAGATAACATCTAACTAAGAAAATGATTTAAGCCATCTTTAGATCGTTTGAGCCTTTCTATCTACCTTCACATGTTTTATCCATAGTATACCCTTTTTGAGCTTCAAAGTTTATATATATATATATATATTTATCTCATTTCAAAAGCCTACTTTAAAAAATATATATATATATGTGTGCAGATATATCCATTTTCCTTATCTCACTAACATGTGACATTTGTTAGTAAATATTTAAAGATATATCAGAAAAAAAGAGGATACAAAAAAAATAGATTCTGAAAAAAAATGGAAAAGAAAAAAAAATAAAAAATTGGTTATTGTATGTGATGTTAAATCCCAAATCGGGAAGTGTTTATTTTGATGATAGAAGATCTCTTGTTTCAATCCTAAAATGATGTGTTTAGGAAAAATTGAGCTAAATATTATCTTTTACCCTACCTTTACCTAAGCCATATATTACAAACTTAATAAAGTCCTATTGATTTTTTGTTGTTTTTTCTTACATTAGTGGAGAGAGAAATGAAAAATAAACTTATAAGATTTGTGATTTCATTAAAATCTGTTTGATTTTATGTTTGCATAAACTGATCCGGATTGCATGTGATGTAATATGAAAAGACTTCACACACACACTAAAATTCATTATGAAAATGTAATATATTTTTAAATTGATTTTGATACTTAGATAGAATTCTTTTATTTCTTTGAGTTATGTAATTTGGAATGACTAAAAAGAAATATTTTGAAAATCACTATTATAAATGCAGTTATCTGTTTTATTTCTTTCCTTTTGCTCGAGAATTAGCAAAAACTTAAATTTGGGGGTATTGATAACTGTATTTTATATAGTTATTTTCATCTATTTTATTGCTCGAGGATTAGCAAAAACTTAAATTTGGGGGTATTGATAACTGTATTTATATAGTTATTTTAATCTATTTTATTAATTACAATTGCTATGTTCTTGAAATTTTTGGTTAATTTTAGTTAAATAAATTAATATTTACCTTTTATGTGTTAAGGAATACATTTTTTATAAAATTAAATAATTTGAATCGAAACCATACTTAATTGCAAATTTATGTCCACAAAACCTCATTATCCACTAGTGGGTTACCTACACTTATTAGGTTGTATGCTTGTTACCTATTTAATACCAACCAATACTGTTTAAAGGAGAAGAATAGTTAAGAGCCAAAAATTGAGGTAGAAAAGTATTTAAACACACCATACGAAAGTGTTATGTTGGATAGGTTTGATATATTAGGATGAGGGAAGTAAAATTATTTTAGGTTTCCTCAAACCTCTAAGTCGACTCTTAATACAGAAAGATATATTCTTAATCCATTTAAGAGTATTTAAGCCCTAAAATGTTTGAAGCATTCGCATGTACTCATAACTCATTGCATTCTCTGACCACAAATGATAAATATGACGTTGCTTTACTAGAATACTTTGAAGACTTGGAGATTTATGAATACACGAATTCATGTAATTGCATATTTTAATTGTTCATTTTAAATTATTTTATTTATAGATCAATTTTTTTAATGTTAACGAGCTTATTGATTTGTAGAATGTTTCAAAGAATTTCAAAAAATTATAAAAAATATTATCTTTAAAGCCTATTTCAATAAAAATAATATCTAATAATATTGAACGAGATCTAATGAGAGGCGTTCAACATTGAACGGGTTTAAATGACAATAATTCAATTTGAATAGTGTTTAATTGAACGAATTTGAAAATAAAATAATATATCAATTTAATTATAAAAAGGTATGAGATAGACGAGTGTTATTTTGTGATTATAAATTTTAAAAATATTATTTTTATTATTTTCTCAATAATCAATAATATATAGTGGTTAATGATGATTAAAGAAGTTCTCATAGGAACATTATCTTAAATGCCTCTGAGGTTTGATATATCTTCAATTATGCTCCTGAGATTTATAAAATATCAAAAATGCCTTTATAACTTAATGGTGTTAATTTTCCATCCATTACTATTTAGATTACTATTGCTAGGCTCTGATACCAATTTCTGAGGATCGATACAATTTTTAAGTTAATGGTTTTTGTGTTTTTATTGAAGGTAATAATTTGTCTAAAAAGTTTATTATTTTGTTGTATAAATCTAATTTTCTTCTATATTCATTACAATTGTATAGTATATTATGTTCTTCATTATGTTGGTTGCTTAATTCTAATATGGAATCTATTAATTGTCTTTTAAAATTAAAAATTACTCTTTCATTTATTAAATCTAATCATTCTAATTTATGTACTATTGATTCGATGTTCATAGAGTATTATCTTGATAAATCATATGTGTTGAATGTATATTATTTTGTCCTATTTGTAGTATACAATCAGGTTTTTCTTGTGTATATATAGTGTATTTATAATCTTCAAAGAAGTAATATCCAAACATTAAGTTGTTGAATTCTTCTTCCTCTATTCTTACATATTTTGACTAAAATAGTCTTTTAATGTCCTTGAAACAGAATGGTCTATGATGCTTGTAATAGCTTTAATATAATCTTTATAGATATCTAATAAGGTGTTAAATCTTTTAAAATTTTCAAGACAAGTTTCATAGTCTTTATTTTTTTTAAAATTCATTCAAGTGATAAAGATAACTTTTATCAAAATTTTCTAATAGAATTAGATTTTCTGTTTGATTTCCATTGGAACTATTAGTTCTTTATTTCTAAAAATAAATTCCATTTTCCTTTGTTTAACAATATTATGTCTTGTTGTAAGAAAATATTTCAACATTCAAGATTCTCAACTAGCTTAAATTTATAATTATTATACCTGAATTTGATGGGTCTACCATGGTCTTCCCTTCTGTTTATCTTCTTTTGTTACACTTGTTATGCCTCAAGTTTTCTCAAACCTCAACGACTTCCTGGCAATGGTGAGCCTTATGCATACGTACATAAATGGTATCCAATAGTTGGCTTACTAAAGAAGAGTAACTGAACTCCATTTTATTCAAAATATAGTAATTATTACAACTTAAGGCCAACTAAGAACCTTGAAAGGGGATTTTAGCTGCTAATAATTACTGGGTATAACATTATTGGTTTTGAGATTTTTAGATAGAGGTTTTCTATGCTAGAGTGTTTCAGAGTAGAGAGCTCTGGATTTCTATGTATTCATGTGTGTTATGAAATGATAATAAGGGTTCCTTTTATAGAATAAGGAATCCCTGTTTACAAGACTGAAATTATTATTTTACCCTTGCTTTAATAATTCATCTGTTTTTCTACTTTAAAGGATAGCCATTACTTTTTTTCTTGGCACATGCTACCGACTAAGATATGGGGTCTACATCTTTATTTCTTTTGTAGTCTTCTACTGATAACTGTTTTTCTTATTTTTCTTTGTCCTTTTCTTTAATAA
The DNA here is from genome assembly GCA_037013495.1 of Hippophae tibetana. Classification (NCBI taxonomy): domain Eukaryota; kingdom Viridiplantae; phylum Streptophyta; class Magnoliopsida; order Rosales; family Elaeagnaceae; genus Hippophae; species Hippophae tibetana. The sequence goes on from CM072812.1 coordinate 34,413,266, forward strand.
TTCATCTGCTTTTCTACTTTAAAGGATAGCCATTACTTTTTTTCTTGGCACATGCTACCGACTAAGATATGGGGTCTACATCTTTATTTCTTTTGTAGTCTTCTACTGATAATTGTTTTTCTTATTTTTCTTTGTCCTTTTCTGCCGACAGTTCCTTTGATGATGTTGATAATGATGCATCTTCATCTTCTTGGTCTTTGATGCAGAGAATGCATCTATGGTCTTTGGTGGATTTTCTGGCATAGAAGCAGAATACCTTCCTTGTTTCTTGACCAATTTCTAGGTTGTTGCAATTAAAATTGGTTTCATATTTGGTGATTTTTTCACCATCTTCTTCTGACAAAGCCATGCTACTATGAGAAATGATGATAACTTTACTAGTTGAATAAATTACTTTAATCTCAATAGAATTTTCATCTTCTTTAGTTCATAGTAAATTTGGCTTAGCATTTGTCCTCTTAATACACATAGTTCTTCTATGTTGAATTCCTTTTCTGGAAGTGCCCTTGGTTTGGGAACCTCTATGTTTGTGTTGGAGATCCCTATCTTGATAAACATGTTTATCACCTTCTTTAATTTTTCTTTTAAAATTTTCTAGGAAATAATTTAATTCACTTAAATTAATTCCTGGTTATATATTTTCTATTAATCGTGCATGAAATGCTTTATACACGAAAATTGGATCAACTCCTTCCAATATATTGAATTTACTTTCTGTGGGAAATTCCTTGTCTATAGTATAGAGTTTCATATCTTTAATATGTTCTTGGGTAGATTTTCTGGCAAAATTAGATAGACTCAACCAGTGTAGCTTGCTGAGGTTTCTGTATTGGTCATTTTCTTCTTCAATGATTGGAGTAGTTCTAGGAGATGTCTCAATGAATAGTACTGAATGTTTTACTATTTTTAATGTCTCTGGTAGAGATGTTTCTCTAAATAGCATTGGAGGTCATGCTATCTTTCCAAGATTTATCAATCTTCTTGGAGCTATTGGTTGTTGTTGTAGTGTTGCATAATAATTTCTTACTATCTCCTCTAGAGTTGTTAGTTTTGGTGTTTTGTATTTTCATAACTACATTCAACTTCTATTCTGTTGGTGAAGGCTCTATGAGTTACTTCACTAATTCCTAGAATAGATTTGCTAGATTCTACCCAGTTGTTATAAATTCATGGTTTTGGGCCATTATAGACCACATAAATTTTTTTCTATTCTTCTTTTTCTACCTCGTCTGCCCAATTGAGCTTAGTGATTTCAGAAGTTTTTTGTGAACTGTTAGGTTCTTCCTTTTTTAATGGAGATTCCTCGTTTGAGATTCTGGTCTCTAGAGGTTGTTTTGAACAATTAAGTTTTTCAGGTTTCTTTCTTGTCTCCATAAGAGATTTCTCGAGATTTAGCAAATCAAGTTGTTCTTGTAGGATTTTTATATTCTTTTATTTTATCTTGATTTTGATATCAAGATGTTCCATTCTTGAAAGCATAAAAATAGTTAGAGGTGTTAATTCTCTAGTAAGAGCATTATCTAAGCTATTTTTATGTCTTGGAAGATGTTCAACATCAAAATTGTAATGGTTGAACCATTGTTGCCATCTAATTAGTCTTCCTTGTTTGTAATCACCTACAATATTAGTTCTTAAGAAATAACCAAAATTCTTGTTATGTGTTCTAATAATGAATCTGAAGCTTATGACATATATTGCAAATTTCTTAATAGCCTTTTTAACAGCTAAATATTATTTTTCATTACAATGATAATTTAATTCTAGACCTTGGAAAGATCCTTATGTATATCTACAAAGATATTCATCTTTGTCATCTACTCTTGCTTTAAGAACTGCTCCCCATTATTCTTGTGAAGCATCTATTTCAATTATCATCTTATTATCTGGTCCTGCATGGTATAAAGTTGGTAAATTTTTTACCTTTGATTTTACTTTATCCATATATAGAGTATCTTCTTTTGTCCATTTCCACATATGATCTTTTTTTAATTTTGCTTGTAATGGTTTTCTCATTTATGTAAGTTTCTTGATATAGGCTTCTGCATATGTTAAACATCCTAAAAATCTTTGTAATTGGTTTTTATCTTTTAATTCACTAGGAAAACCTTGAATATTATTTAGTGTATGAGGTTGTAGGTTATGTTTTCCATCTTCAATTTTCAATCCTAAGTATTTGATTTTTTGTTGAACAAGTACAACTTTCTTTTCAGAGAGTACAATGCCTTCTTTTCTACATTCTTGTAGTATGTTGATAATATCCAAATAATGTTTATTTAATTCATTACTGAAAACCAAAATATCATCTATGTAAACACAACAAATTTCATGTAATTTCTTAAAAAATTTATCCATATATGTTTGAAAAATACTTGAAGCTTGTTTTAATCCAAATGATATAACTGTCCATTGGAATTGTCCTTAGGGGCAACGAAATGCTGTTAATTTTTGGGATTCTTCATCCAATCTTATTTTCCAAATCCACTTTTGTAATCAAAACTCGAGAAGTATTTCTTTCCTTTTATTAATGATAGTAGTTCTTCCTTTTTTGGAATGAAGTATCCATCGCCAAAGGTTTCTTTATTCAGTGCTTTAAAATTTATTACCATCCTTTTTTTTCCTCTTCCTTTCTGAGCTTCTTTTTCAACTAAGAATGTTGGACTAGAGTGAGGTGAATTACTTGGTATTATGACTTTTAATTCCAAAAGTTCTTCTATTTGTTAGGGCTTTGTCTTCTTGTATCTCATTGAGAAAAGAGTTTTGTTTTTCTTCTATATCTAATGAAATATTTTCTAAATAAGGTTTTTGTTGGTCTTCTATCTCACCATGTTTTCGCTTTTTATGTTGTTGCATAAAAGTTGGGTTTGAGAGAGTTAAAATTTTTATTACTTTAGAAACATATATGGTATCTCTTTCTAAGGTTATGAGACTTATTTTTTCAGAATGTTGTGTGAAAGGTTGATATAAATTTAGGAAATTATTTCCTATTAACAAATCTATTCCTGTTTCTTGTTGATATATGGTAAGAATGTTAAAGTTTTCTCCTCCTATCATTATATCAGTATCTTTTAATACTTGATTGAGTTTTATTGTAGTATTATTAGCAATTCTTACAATTAAATCTTTTGGTGCTTGTTTCCAGTTGTCTTCTGGAAATACATATCTACTGGCTACATATATACTAGCCCATGTATCTATATATGCATGTAAATGATAAGTGTTATAGCCTTTAAATTTTAGTCCTACTTTAATGTAAGTACTATTTGGATTTGTAATACTATACAAATCATTCATCTTCTGATGAAAAATATTCATAATTTGAGTGTTCATATTCTGAGTCAGTTATTTCTTCCTCAGTTTCTTCCAATAGATAGATACTGTAAGTATCATCTATATCAGATTCCTCAATTGGTTCTAATTCCATTTTGAAAGCTTCTTCTAAGATTTTTGCTTTCTGTGAAAAATCCTTTTTAAATTATTTTTTATGTTAAAGTCTGCTTGGACATTCATTAACATAATGTCCTTCCTCATTACAAATCCAACATTTGCATTTTTTCTTTCCTAAAAGGCAATAATTCCTTTTTTCAGAAGGTTTATAAATCTTTCTTCTAAAATATCTTTTCTTGCAGTTTTCTCTATTGAATCTCTTTTTATATTTTTGGAAATTTTATTTTTTGAATTTATATTTTTCAAATCTTTTATATTTTTTATATTTATATTTTTATTTATAAGATTTTATATTACATCCATATTTCTATGATATTCTAAAATCTCATGTATCACACCAAATTTTATCATTTCCTCTTATTTATTTATATTCATTTCTTTCTTGAAATTTAATAATGATTCAATCTTTAAGACTTCTTATTCTTCCTCCTAGAGTATTTGGTATAGTTTCTTTATTCTTTTGTTCCCAATTTTCTGTTAAGGTTTTATATAGTGTTCCAAGTAATTTTTGAAAAAAAAAACATTTCTTTATAAGTTCTTTGTATAGAGGGTGGTGATTTATAGTAATACATTTCATATTCACAAATAAAAGAATCTATATAACATATGTTACAAATTTTCATATTTGTTAGATGTCATTTAGCTTCATTGATTTTATTTTCACTCGATTCAGTGATAGTCCTTCATTTATCTTCTCCAATAAATTCTTTGTATATTTCATTTATTACTGTATCCAAGTATTTTCTTCCTGTGAAAGCATTTCCTTGCATTAATAAAATGTTGTTGATCTATTAAGTTTGAAAACCAAACTTTTACATTTCCTGTCATTTTATGTGATATAAGCACTCTACAAATTGAAGGATTTATTTGGGCAATTTGAGAAGTTAGTATGAGTACACTCATCCCACTAGACCATTCATCTACAGATTTTTTTCCTATCTCTTATACAATCTAAATCTAGAAGTTCAGATTTATAATTATCATGGAGTTTGAACTCTAGTGGAATACTACCTCTAGTTCCCCAATGCAACCCTTCCTCCATTTTAGGTGGTTGTCTTCTTCTATATGTAGTATCAGGTTGTTCTGATCTTTACCTATTTCTTTCCCCCTTATGTGGGTCAGATGTTCTTTCTTAGTAAGGGACTGGTAATGAAATTGGTTTCATATGACCATTTGAGGTCATGTTTTCTGGTTCAGAATCAGTTTCATTGATTATTATCGTATCATCTTCTTCTTTGTTAGTACAAAGTTTTCCACTATAATTTTCTTCTATTTCTTCATTGGTTAATGTCAATAAACTGACTAATGTTCCTATATCTCAATTTTCAAGGTCCATGAATTTTCTTTCTAATTCTTTCCTATATTCCATTAAATTGGAATTATCTCTTTATTTTTAGATTGTTTCTCATTTTTCCTTTTCTCATTTTTTGGAATTAAAGAATCTGATCTCCTTGGTGGTTCTTCTTTTAATCCTTCAAAGAGATCATATTTATAACCTATTATTTCATTATTCCTATGTATGTTATATACATCTTTTCTTAGTTCTGAAAATTCTTTGTGCATATCTTGTTGTAGTTTATTATAACCACACTCCTTTATTTCTTTTAGTAATTCTCTTTGTATATCTATTATTTCTTGTAAATATTTTGTGTTTGATTCTTGGACTAAATTCATTTTCTCTCTCAATAATTGTATAGTTTCAAAGAACGTTGCTTGATTTTTTGCTACACCTACTAGGCTTTCATTTATTTCTAAATGCATATTTTTATCGGTGTATCTATTATTTCTCTAAAATGAGCTTTTATTAATATTTGAATTCCTCCTAAATGGATGTATCCAATTTTTTCTTTATCTTTATGAATTTTTTTTGATAATTTGTTTAATATAGGTTCTTTATCAATTAATAGTATATTATATCTCCATTTTGCATCTTTAATTTTAATACTCATTTCTTGATTACTTATACCATAATAGATTATATTTTTTCTAGGGAATAATTTTCATAATAAAAATGATGGGTCTTTAAATCCATCTCCTTCTTTAAGATTTAACTTTTCTTTTTGAATTTCTTCAAAAAATAATTTACTTATTATCATTTCTTCTGAAAAACATCCTGAAATGTCTTCTGTTTCTGTGTCTATTATTTTTTGGTTTATTTTTTCTTCTTCCATTTTGAGACTTTTTTTTAAACCTTAAGAGTATTTTTGATAACTGTCAAATTTAACCTATGTTATGTTTTCAGGAGTATTTCTGAATTTTTTGAAACCTTGGAAATATTTTTGAAGATTTCTTAAACCTTGGAAGTATTTCTAATTTTTTTCCGTTATCATAAGATCACACATCTAATTAAAAGAAATTGAAAGTAAGTTAATAAAACTAATTAAATATATGTTATTGTAAAAAAAATTACTTTTATTATTTTTAATTTTTTGCAAATAGGGACTTTGAAGAGATTTCACCGTAAGTGTGATTAATTTGTACAATCCATTTTGTCATTTCATGGCTAAGATCTTATTGTGAACTTTATCATATATATATATATATATATTGAATTGAATTTGTGGTGAATTCTATCTACTGTAAATTTTAAAATTTTAATGGAGACTTGAAATGAAATATTATGTCTTGTTTAAGTTAATTGTTATATTTTGCTTAAAATTATGTTGGATTAGTGGCTTTAAAAAAATAAAGAAAATCAAAAGACCAAAACGTTTTAGATAATAAAGAATTTTTAAACCCCATGCTTATTACAAGTGAATGCATTAAAAGATGAATGAATGAACTTAATGTGTGGTTTTGAAGGTCTAACAATTTAACATGATTAGACAAAAACGGTTAAAGTTGGTAAGTCATATAGTTTTATATATATTTGGGTGGTTTATGTGAAGGGTTTGTTGCTCGGCTAAAGGTAAAAGAAAACAATATTATAGATATTTTGTGTTATTTGTTTTGGTTTTGTGTGTAATTAAGTTTTTGGATTTAATGTTATTTTTAGTTTTTTAATATTATTATTGTTATACATGATGTATTGATTTATTGAGTTAAGATTCTTATACTGATATCGGTAAAATATTGAAAATTTAGATGTGAATTATGCAAATTGGCCAAACACATTAAATTTCTTGTATTATTGTTTTTTTGTTGATTTTTTGCTTTCACATTTAGTTTTGTTAATTTTGTTGGTTTGTACTTTGTGCCAAATAAGAAGTATCAAAGAAAATTGTTAAAAAATCTTGATTTAAGAAAGATATAACAATAACAAGAAGGTCTGAGATTCAAAATGAAAACATAAATGGTATATGGGTGCAAAAAAAGTTTCTTAAGGTGTACTTAAAGAAGCAATTATATACCTTAAAAATGGATGAAAGTGGTGACATTAAATGTCATGTAAATAAATTAAGAAGTTATATTTCTTAATTGTTATGTGTTAATGTGAAGATACAAGATGGAGACCAGGCATTGATTCGTTTGATTTATTGGTGTCTTCGTTGCTTAAGGAAAATACTACATTGATGGTAGATGAGGTGTTAACAACTAGTATTAAGAATAAACTGGCTAGTTCTTTGAGTTTTGGAGATTGCCTTGCTATATATAGTGATTCAAAAGCAAACTCAAATAATAAAAGAAACAAAAGATATCTAAGTAGAGATGAAAATTGATTTAAGCTTTATCAAATATGCGATATTGACTTGTTTCTATTGTCATAAAAAATGATACATTAAAAGGTATTATAAAACAAATTAAAAGCCATAAGAGACTTTGATGAGAAAAAAACGACAAGGTGCTATATAGGTAAAGATAACTGAAACTTATGATTTTAAAAATAATGTAATTTGTATGATAAATGGTGATAATTTTTTGGAACAATTGAATTTTGGATTCTACTTACTCATTTTATATATGTGCAAATAAAGAGTTATTTGATAGGTACAATCCTTATGATACAAGTGATGTTGTAATGGTTAATGATTAAAAAAGCAAGGTCATTGGTATGGATACTATGAAGATGAAGATGTTTAATGGAGTTGTCTAAACACTCAGTGATGTGAGGCATGTAACCAACTTAAAAACGAAATTGGTTTCGTTGAATAGGTTGGATGCTTTTGGGTTATGGTTTTCCTATAAACAACACGTTTATGGAGGTTGGAAAATATTCTTTGGTTATTGTGAAAGTAAAAAAGATAAATAATTTATACAAGTTGATTGGATATCTTATCCAAAGTGGAGCTACAACCATCTTTAAAGATAAGGTGAATATTGATTAAAAATTTAAATCTTGCAATAATATTGATAATGTAAAATAAGAAAAATGGGTTAAGTTTAATGAAATAGTTATCGTTTTTGGTAATAAAAATATGGTGGTAAAAAGTTGCTATCAAAAAAGTGCAAGTCTAAGTAAAGTTATGTTATATTGAAGATAAAATGGTGATTGCACCTGTAAATAGGGTACTTGATGCTATATTTTTGAGAGCCAATGCGAATATTGTTGGATTGGTGACTTCAAAAGAAAATAAATAAACAAAAAAATCAAGAATCCAAACGTTTTGTACAATTAAGAATTTTTAAAGCTTTATGTGTATTAAAAATAAATACATTAAAGGTAGTTGAATGAATTTAAGGTGTGATTGTAAATCCAAAAATCCAAATGGTCTTATGATTTGTGAGTGTTAGAAATTCAAGTTTAATTTAACTCAATAAGATCTCATTAAGTTAAAGGTTGCTCAAACTTATAGGCAACATTATTGCCGAACTCCTGGCCGATGTGGGACTGAAGGAAACTTAACATCCTCTCTCCACACAGATAGAGGTGGTATCATAAAGTCACGGTGAAACTATTAAAGACAAAGCTCAAGTCACCGATCAAGACAAGACCATCTCTGATACCAAGTTAGAAACTCTGGACTAACTTAACCCAATAAGATCTCATTGAGTTAAATGTTATCTAAATTTATAAGTAACAATGTTGACGAACTCTTAACCGATGTGAGACTGAAGGAAACTTAATAGTAAGCATCACAACAAACATAAAATTCACGTGAAGTGTTTGTTAAAGGGTTAAAAATAAAAATAAAACATTATAGATATTTTAAATACTTTATTTTGAATTTGTGTATACGTGAATTTTTGGATATTATAAGACTTTGAATTTGAGTATATTTTTAGGTTTTTAACATGGTTTTTGAGTTACTTGGTATATTGGGTGTGAATTATACAAATTATATAATTATATTAATTTTTTGTGATTATTTTTTTATTAATTTTTTGGTTTCGTATTTATTTTTATTATTTTGTTAATTTATATTTTTGTTGTGCCAAAAAAATTAGTGGATAATTTTTTTTTTCTTTTTTTTAGAAAAGGTAAGGCATGTATACAATTAATAATTTATAGGCAATTGGAAATTTATATAATTGTCAAATTGCTTTTATTTAGTTTCACATGTACAGTTGAAATTTGGATCACATCATTGTATGACGTGTACGAAATGAAACAATATTTTCAATTTATTGTTTTTAGTTTTAGCAATATTTCATTAAAAAAATATTTTCTCCTCTAAAAATCATTAAAAATTAAAAATTGATTCTGATTGGATTTTATAGTTAATCCAGGGTTTGATTTTGTAAAATTTTCAAAAAATTAAAATGGATTGTACCTAGACATTTTTTTATTTTAACCACATATAACCAATTACATACAAATGACACAAAAAATACCTAAATTAAGTTATTTTTATTATTTAATTTTTATATTATAAATGGTATGGTTTAGTTCCATTAAAAAATAGTCGAATATAAATAGGTTATATTATTTTATTAATTTTAAAAAATATTATTATTATTTTTTAAATGATTAAACACGATAAAAACATAAAAAATTTAAAATAATAAAGTGATAAATAATATGAAAATTTTCACAAAATTTTCATTTTAATATCTATTGATTTTAACTATTGTTTTAATAATTTTTTAATTTATTTAATTAAAATTTATATTTAAATAACTCTTTGTTTAAATATTGTTATTTTTGATTTTTTTTATACAAGTTCATGTTATATTTTAATTATTTTATAAAAAACTTATAAAATAATAATTTTTTTACAAAAATATTATTAAAATATTACATTTATTTTTTTCATACTATTAAACTATTTTTTTATCTCATTTATATCATAAATTAATAAAAATATTTATTTATATTATTTTATTAATCCATGGAGTTTGTTTAAATATAAAATATCTTAAAATTAAAAATAATATTAATAAAATATATAATTTTTATTTTATTTTAAAAAGTCTTAGTTTTTAAAAATTTTAATTTAATTAATTATATTTTTAAATTATAAAATTAAAATATATCTATCTTTCTCTTCCCTAGTATTTTTTATTAATAAAAGAGGAGAGTGAAGATGACATTTTTTTAATTTTTAAATATTTTTATTTGTAAAATATATAATTTTTCTTTTTATTTAAAAAAAATTAATTATTAAAAAAATTAATTTAATTAATTATACTTTTAAATTATAAAATTAAAATGTTTAATTACGTAACCAAAATTACCATACTTTTCTATACTATTTTATTTATTATTTTCCTTTTGCTTGCCGTCTGTCGTTCTCATTTCTCTGCCTTTTTCTTCTTCTCTCCTTAGTTTCAACAATAGAAGCCCTTGTTTATCAAAGTCATCTATAGAAATACGGCCTTTGTTATTGCAACCAAACGCAAAAAGACAAAGGAAATTCCGCACATAGAGCCAAATATTCAAACGAGTCGATATGGAAAGCTAATTGCTGAGTTGAAATTCGGGGAAGGATCTGAGTCGGCGGTGATTGAATTTTGTTTCCTTTAGAACACGCTCTGATGGGTATTGCGGGCTCAAAACTCGAGAAAGCTCTTGGCGAACAGTTTCCAGAAGGCGAACGATATTTCGGACTCGAGAATTTCGGAAACACTTGCTACTGTAACAGCGTTTTGCAGGTTCTTTTTCCTCGCAACCAATACCAAGTTATTTTATTAAGGATATTTTTTATTATGATTTGATTTATCGATTTATGTGTAATATTGTGGCGTAATTGAATTCAAAGGAAAAATAAATTGCTTTGTATTTCTTTTTGCCGTTCTGGTTTGGTTTTTGGTTTGGAGAGATTGGAGTTGCTACTGATTGTGTTGATTATCAGATGATTTGTAAATTTCAAATTTCCTTGTACGAGTGCATTTTCTTATGGTTGGTTGACTTGACGGTAAACTTGTAAAATATTGATCGCATTTGACCTATTGTTTTTCTTTTGGTGATGTTGAAGGGTAATGTCTGAACCGAACAATACTATTTGCTTCACTAAATTTCAATTAATGAACACAATGGAAAAGAAAGAAAGATAAATTTGCCGATTTGTGTCAATTTTATGTTTCATTTATACGAGCTAACTTTTGTAACTCCCATGCCATGTGTGGTCAATGTTGAATGGAAAACTTTTACGAGCCTCTTGGGAAATTTATCATTTTTGACCCTTCACGTTTGTAAGCAATCTTATTCCGGGTGCTCTTCCACTATTAAATTAAACAGTATTCTTAATTGTGTATCAGACGTATCTATAATATCCATGTCCCAGTACGAGAAAGTTGAGAATTTCTATTGTTCTGTAAATTATTCTTACGATCATCTTTGTTTGCAACTATTGCATTATCGGGTTTTGAAATTAATTTTTCTTGTCACTATCAGTGTCTTATATTTTTCTTCCTTTTCTTGCAGGCCCTCTATTTTTGTGTTCCATTCCGTGAACAGTTGCTAGAATATTATGCAAATAACAAAAACATTGTGGATGCAGAAGAGAATCTGCTGACATGCCTAGCTGACTTGTTTTCGCAGGTAACTGGAAATGTTTTGTAGCTTTTATCAGTTATGTCGAGGTGTATCATGTCTCATGATTATTTCCATGTAAAGTTCTGTTTTTCCAAGTATATATATTTTTATTGGCCACTCTGTATAACTTCTTATCTTGTTTCTTGAATGTTGAGTAATTAGGTTTTAAATTACTTGCATCCCTCTACTTCCCAATAAGTTTTTAGAGCTCGACCTTCATAATCTGGATATACATCCGGGAAAGTATTGCGCCATTAATATTTTTCTTTTTTATATTCCTTATTAGAGGATTCTAACAAGCCTTATGGCATGTTTGTAACCAATTTCCTCAATATGTGAAGCACGTTATTCAGGTCTTTGTCTTACAATCTCGCACTTACACATATATAGTCTATATATTTTGTTGTTGTTAAGGATTTTTTTAACAATTGTTTTTTTTTGTGCAGATAAGTTCACAGAAGAAGAAAACAGGTGTTATTGCTCCTAAACGTTTCGTACAAAGATTGAAAAAACAGAATGAGCTTTTCCGTAGCTATATGCATCAGGTACAAGTTTCTACAAAAATGACCAGAATTTGTTTTCGTTTTGCAGAAAAAAAGTTTTGTTACTTGAGATTTATAAATAGCTTTTGATATCTAGAGAAATCGCAAATGGCTACTTTTTAACCAAATGCTTTCAGAATTGTGGTTTGACATTTGAATTGCACATCCTATGCAATGTAGTATTTTTAATTAAGTTTTTAAAGGAGGCTATCATATATATATATATATATATATATATATTTGGGGGCTAATAGCTACCATGACAAAATGATCTAAGTTCTCTAACTTGCTTGTATTATTAACCCCTATTGCTCCATGCCTGCTGGCTGTGGGATGCTTTATTATCTGCTTTTGTTGTAAAGAGGATGCAAATGTGTGTGTGTGCATCTCTGCCATTCCACAATTTTATGGGTGAGAGAATGCATTTGTGTAATGAAATGAGGTAAAGAAATGGTTAAGTATATCACTCATTCTCTCCTTCCGACAGCTTATCCACATTTGTCTTTGATGGTTCAAGGAAATAGTGATTATTCTCAATTATTTCCTAAAATTTTATAGGAAAAATGTGAAATGATTATTTCTTTATCCTTTTATGGATCTGTAGGATGCCCATGAATTTTTGAATTTTTTGCTGAATGAACTAGTCGATATACTGGAAAAAGATGCTCAAGCAGCAAAAAGTGATCCAGAAATTTCATCTCCTGAAAAGTTGGCAAATGGGCTAAAAACTGCTCTTGCAAATGGCACTCAGAAAGAACCCCTAGTTACCTGGGTGCACAAGAATTTTCAGGTAACTTGTTTTTTTCTTTTTTCTTCCTGATTCATTTAATTAATTTATTGTAAATGCATGTTACTCCTAGAATAATAAGCAATTAAACCTGTTATCATATATTCTTTTTGAAAATATGTCGTTAAAGTGTCTACACTGGTTAATAAAGTAAATGAAAATCAATTCTGTCACACTCTTGTTCATGGTTTATTATCAGCATAGGTGCAAAGCATTGTAAAACTGTGAAACGTTCCTATTTGCTAGGCCCAATTAAGAATTTTATAATTCTGATTGACTGTTTGAACCAGGGAATCCTAACCAATGAGACAAGGTGTTTGCGGTGTGAGACGGTGACAGCAAGAGATGAAACATTCTTTGATCTTAGCCTTGATATTGAACAGAACAGTTCAATAACAAGTTGTCTGAAAAACTTTAGCTCCACAGAAACATTGAATGCAGAGGACAAGTTTTTCTGCGACAAGTGTTGCAGGTAGGTGGCTTTATTAGTTCTTTGTGATCTGCTGCCACCATTACTCCCTTTTGGCTAGAACTATAGCAATTAGCATGGGGTTACAAGGAGGCAATTGCAGGTCCATTTAGTGCTGAAGGATCGCATAAAAAAAATAAAAAAATAAATCCTAAAAGGTCATTATTGAATCTCAAATAGCAGTAAGCAGAATTTTCCATGTGCATTCTTGATCTATTTAGCTATATTGCCATACATCTATTCCCCTCCATAAAACACTTTTAAATCATTAACTCAGTAGTTTTTCAGGATGTACTCTCTGTTGTTAGTTTAGTTTTTGATAAGGAGAATTGTACGCAGTTTGCAAGAAGCCCAGAAGAGGATGAAAATAAAGAAGCCACCCCACATCTTGGTCATCCATCTGAAACGGTTTAAATATATTGAACAGCTTGGTCGCTACAAGAAGCTTTCTTATCGGGTTGTCTTCCCACTTGAGCTGAAGCTGAGCAACACAGTAGAAGATGCCGATATTGAGTATTCTCTATTTGCTGTTGTTGTTCATGTTGGAAGTGGACCTAACCATGGGCACTATGTTAGCCTTGTCAAGAGCCATAACCATTGGTTATTTTTTGATGATGAAAATGTTGAGATGATAGATGAGTCTTCCGTACAAACATTCTTTGGTTCAGCTCAGGAGTATTCAAGTAATACAGATCATGGGTACATTTTGTTCTATGAGAGCCTTGGCGACGGTAACAAGAGTTAGGATGAGAGCGCTTTGGATTAGAAGAGAATTAGGTAAGTACACATTGGACTGACTGATTTATATTATCATTAATTTTTTTCTTTGATTTCAGTTTTACCCTTGGAAATGACAGTCAAATATGATCAGATGATATGGGTTGTGAAAACATATAACTTAGGAGGTTAGCATATACAGTGGATGGTAGAAACACTCCATCCCTTTGTTTTTTCACAAATAAGGGGAAGATCAATGTATATGGTGTGTGAGAAACTTCACAGATGGCTGATATTTGAAATGCAGTGCAATTGGGATTTTATTGCTCATCACTATTGTTTTCTTTTTTGTGGCATTGGCGTGGGTTTTGTGGCTTCAATGAGGATGAGATCTTTTTCTTTGGATGAAATTTTATATTCCTCAAAAGTGTATTATGAAACTCGAAATTCCATCATCTCAGATTTTTATATTTCTCATTATTTACTGTCAACTGCTAAATCTTATCTTTGTTTTCAGGCCCAAATTGTGATATTAAAGACGGGACAGAAATATGGCTAAAATCTTCAGCATTGTAATCCGTATTGGTCATGACGATTTAACAATCTACGGTACTTGTTCCTTGCCTTCAGATGCTGAACCACATGGACTTCGCTCTAAATGATTGAAATTAGGGCAATACTCACTGAATATACTTGAATTTACAACTTTTTCGCAATACAAGTTATAAGTGTTACTTTTTGATTTTTCTACATCCGTGTTACCGAGTTATATAAAACATTGATAATTCAAACTTATATTGTGAAACGGTTGTAAACCCATGTGCATACTAATAATTTCCGCTTTGAAGAATATAGCTGCTCTCAAGTCTCGATCCATTTATTTTTCGAGAGCTTTCTATTAAACCAAGTGGAAAATAAGCAAAATTGAGGTTTTCCAACATCCGGTGAAGTCTCTGATCGATCTATTAAACTTGTTCGTTAACGTAACAAGCAACTACTGTATCTTGAATTATCAAGGCTTTGGCCTTCCAGCGCATTAGCTTTTATGGCGATTATTTTGCTCATATAGGAATTGCATAAATCCAAATTGGTTGATATAATTTAAATGGGCACTCCACTTACAACGTTATTTATAAAATTGGATAAATGGTATCAATGATCTATTAACAATGATTAAAGCATATAAAAATATAACTTTTCTATTAGGGACAATAAGTTCACTAATTATTAAAAAGTATATGAGAGTTTAAAATTTTAAAAAATATGATAAATGTAGCATGTTAATATATATGTACATATTTTTTTTTTAAGATTTAATGTTTTTTTAATTGATTGTAATTTAAAAAATATGAACTTTATAAGTTAATTGATTGTAATTTAATTTAAGAACACGATAACTCAAAAAATGGACATTTATGTTTACGTGTTTTATTTATGATATTTTTTAAAATTTTAAACTTTTTGTGCATTTTTTAATAATTAGTGAATGGTAGTATCCTCCCTGAAAGTTGTTAGAACATTGCTACTCTTTATCATTTTAAATTATCCTCTATATTTTTTACTCATTATATATTCATCAGTCTATTAGGTTTTATTATCTCCTGGCAATAATTGGCAATGGTCGGTTAGAGGTGATGATCGTTAGTGGGTGGTCAATTGGAAATGGAGGAGGCATGAGATCGTAGCTAAGGTTTCTAGAATTGGAGGTGTTATCATCTAGAGTGGCATTTGTGGTTAATTTCAACCTAAGTTATCCTAATTCTTGCTCTTATTTGCACTCGTACTCTAACATAAACAAAACACTAAGGATAATAAAATATAGAATCAATGCTGAATTTCATATACTAAAGCGTCACATATTTTGAAAGATCAAATTCTACAAATCGAATAATACTCAGTCATCAGATTGAGCTTCTAATACATAATGACTTGGAGATTCAACGCAAAATGCTTAACATAATTTGACTTTTAGGGGATTTCTTCAAAAATCCATTAGCTATGGAAACAATTGAATTAAATAAACTCTTCAAAATCCTTAATTTCACATGTTCTTTCTTGGGAGGAAAGGTTTTCTTTTACTTGGATTTGAATTTTGGGTTTTCCATTTTTATAAATTTTGGGTGTAAAAAAATTGTTATTACATAACAAAAGATTTTCTTTTTCTTAAGCTTGGATTTGGATAATGTGTTTTTTTTTGTTTTTATAAATTTAGGTATAAAAAACTATGATTTAATGATGAGTTAGATATGTATCTATTTTAGTTGTGTCGAATTGAGGTATTCAATAAGTTGGATCTTTGTCTTATTGAGTTAAGAAGAGTTGGACACTTATTCAATTGAAGGACAAGCTAAATATGTGTTCAATTTGGTTTTTGTAAATGCATTCACCAATTACTCAAAATTTGATAGTTGGACAATTGTCCAATTTAATTGGATATGTGTTCAACTCGGTTTTCACAAGTTGGATTATTGGCATATGAAACTTCGATTAATTGGACCAACATTTCATTTTGATTGATCAAATTGGATGAATGTTTGATCATAGTTCTATTAGCTTTGATGTATGAAATATAACGGTATTATTGTCATATTTTATAAAAAGATAAGTGAAAGGATCAAATGTAATGTTTGAATAATATGGGATCATTACGTCACATAGCACTTGTATTAAGAATTAATTCTCTCTATTCTTTGATTTGAGAGGTTTAAATGTAATGTAAACAACTAAGCACTATTAATTTTGAATAAATTCTCTCTATTCTATGTAAGGTAACCACATGTAAGATAAACAACTATGCATCACTTTGTCACGAAGAGAAAGAGTATCAACACAAAAATACTTCGATATCTTCTTCATTATGATAAACTCTATGGTTAAATAGAAAAAATGATAAATTGGACTGGATTGAAAAATTTGATTGTTCTGAATAATCTGATTCGATTTACTATTTAATTCAATATGGTCTAGTTTGTAAAAAAAAAATTGTTTAAGTAAGATGGACTATTTAAATAGCTATATTTATAATTTACGTTTTATAAATATAATAGTATAAGTAGCTAAATAACTAAATCTATTAATATTCAACATAATGTTCTTAAGTTTAACACTTAAGAATAGCAAAAGAAAAATATTGTTTTAACTAAAAGTAAGTAAATAAAAAATTTATTATTGTTAGGGTGATTATGTTTCAAATTAGGATAAAATATGTTAATAATATGAAAAAAAAACAAATTACTACTTGATTGATGATAACATAAAATAATTTCAGTAAATATTTTAATGTTTATATTCTAAATGGTTAAAGTCACACCAAATCAAATCAAATTGATTTTAAAAATCTATTTTCATTCAATTTGATACATATGAATAATTTGATTCAATTTATTAAAAGTTTACAAAATTTGAAAAAAAAACAGACTATGTCCACCTTTAATAAATTCATTTATAGTTCGTAATATTTGATGGATTGAAAAAAATGATAAATGAAAGAAATTAAGGTTAGAAATTAAGAATCAAAGAAGGAGTGAGATATGAGAGATAATTAGGGATAAATAATAACTTTTATGATTTCAATCTTTTATCATAAGTCTATTATTAGAGTATCTTGATATATAATACTAATATATTTAAATATAAAATATTAAAATATTTTATTTTTTAAATTTTTATTTGTTTTAACGATATCTAAATATTAATAGATATCTTAATTATTAATTTTTGATTCCTATAGATTCTTCTCTTCTAGAAAAACTCTACTTTTACGAGTGGTAGAGCTAAAAAGGTAGGAGTCAAAATCTCAAGAATTTTTTCACGCTCCATGGGATATGCATATGAAATATGCAAGCATAGTAATGTCAACAACTCAGCTCTATAATGTTCATTAACAACAAAAGAGGCATTGAGGGGAATTGGATTGCCTTTTTTAGATAATAAATGATGTAATATAATAGGTATTTATATCTAATAGAACAAAATAATAAAAATAACATATTTAATAATTAAAATGTATAGTTTATATTTATATAAAAAGACTAAAATATATCTTTTTGTTTAAAATATATCTTTTAATTACTAACGATCATTATTTTTAATGTCACATATGGTGTGTGTAGGAAGTGGAAGGGTAATGTTAAATGGCCAAGGGTACTAGGGCAACAATGAGGTCTTACAAATGGCTTGGGAGGTGGCCCAATAACATTTCTTCCTTTGAAGTATGATACTCTCTTTTAACTTAATCTTAAGTTCCCTAGTTTCTTTCACAATTCTATGATTAAAATCTCTAGAAACTTAAGAAGATGACTGACACGTGGATTGAATTTTCGTAGGTTTTGGATGATATTCACGTGAACTAATATACCTTAAAGGTCAAAAACATAGTGGTTTAATTCTTTTTGAACGATAATTAATAAAAAAATCCATTTTCAACTGTTTGGATAGAGATAAAATGGGAATTATCCATTTATCTGAACACCCTCAACTAGGACCTCAAACAATGCAGTCATCTTCACCTCAGCAGGCACAGTAGAAGATCCTAGAACATATTGCAATTGATCGGCTAAAGTGACATTCTTTATATTTATTTTGAGATCCTCAATAAGTCTTTTTTTAGAAGCTAAGTTTCCATTATCAACATCATGTCTTTTAGCAAGTGTTGGTGCTGGTTCCTTACTTTTCTTCTCCAACTCACTTGTGGAGAGAACAACCATATCAACTGTCACAACACTTAACTGATCTTGTATCCGTTGGCAAGTTGCCTCCAACGAGGTATCAACTTGCCACTAAACGTCATCTTCATCATCATCATCTTCCTTGTCGCCAGGCTGGCTGACACTTAATCCTCATCAGTAATAGGAGAATCACAATAACAATTCGAACTTAATCAAGCTCTAAACAGCGGAATTAAACTTATTCTCTTCTTTGTGTGAATCTTTTAGGAAACAAATAAATAGAGCTTAAAATGAAACATGCACAAAATCAACACAAGTAATTTATGTGGAAAAACATTCTCGGTGTAGGAAGGAAACAACCACGACACTCCTCTCCAAAACTTACACTATCAAGAAAAAATTGTACAACAGTTCTCTCTAGGTAAAACTAGAGGCAAACAATCAACAACATCATCAAGAATACACTTCTTGGAAACTAACAATTATTTCAAGAAAAATGGAAAGATCTAACCCAATTCGTAGTCATTGTTTACTGCTTAGAATTTCCCAAACTGGTGAGAAAAATCCAAATCTCACCGTACAGATTAAAGAGTCTTGAGTCGTGAACGTGTCTGCAAAATTTCAGCTTAATCGGATCACAAATTCCCTTCCATCGGAGCACTTGATGAAGACTTACTAGAGAAGGAGAAACTGAAAAACTGCTCTAAGTTTTTCTGCTAGCTACTGCCTTTGCTGGTGCTCTTAATTTGTTTCTCTACATAATGCACACACAACAAACCCTAAATGAGTTTATTAATTAAAGCAATGAAATGACACAATTTTCCTTCTTACTCCATAGGCTTTTAAACCACATGGGTTTCACTTGAACCCCTCCAAATAAGAGGAAAATCCAACAAATCTCCCCCTTTTCTGATTAGATGGAGGGATCTGCCATCCCAGCAATTGAACAACAAACTTCAAGTTTTTTCTCTTGACACTGCTTTTTTCAGCATGTCAAATCCATTCTCATTAGTATAGATTTTCTCAAGTTCAAGCAACCTATTGTTAAGAGTATCCCTTATCCAATGATACCTCACATCAATATGCTTTGTTCTTGAGTGAAACGCTGAGTTCTTCGCTAGGTGAATAGAACTTTGATTATCGCAGAACAACACATATTTCTACTACTTGAAACCAAGTTCTCTCTAGAACTGTTTCATCCACAACAATTCCTTACAAGCTTCCGTTGTTGCAATAAACTTCGCCTCTGTTGTAGAAAATGCAACACACTTTTACAATCTTGATTTCCAAGAAACTTCTCCACTAGAGAAAGTAATTAGATAACCTGAAGTAAACTTATGAGAATCTTCATCTCTTGCTAAATCTGAATCAGTGTATCCAACTAACACTGGTTTTCCACTTCCAAAGCTAAGTGTTAACTTGGAAGTACCTCGAAGATATCTCATAATCCACTTTACTGCATCCCAGTGCTCTCTTCCTGGATTCAAAAGAAAACGACTAACAACTCCAACTGCATGAGTTATGTCTGATCTCGTACACACCATTGCATACATTAAGTTTCCTACTGCTGAGGCATATTGAACATTTTCCATATCTTTCTTCTCTTTATCTATTGAAAGGTCTTGACTCGATCTCAATTTAAAGTGATTAGATAAAGGAGAAGAAACCACTTTAGCTTTATCCATATGAAACCTTTCAAGTACCTTGTTGATGTACCATTCCTGTGACATGTACAACTTCTTTCTTTTCTTATCTCGACAAATTCGAATACCAAGAATTTGTTTTGTTGGCCCCAAGTCCTTCATGGAAAAGGACTTACTCAACTGCTTCTTCAAATTATCAATCCTTGAAAAATTTCTACCAACAATCAACATGTCATCAATATATAGCAATAAAATGATAGAGTCATCATCAGAGAATTTTTGCACAAAAACACAATGATCATAAGTAGTCTTCTTGTAACCATGCTTCCCCATAACTGACTAAAACTTCTTATACCATTGTCTAGGTGCTTGCTTCAACCCGTAGAGGCTTTTCTTTAACCGATATAAGTAATCCTCTTTTCCTTTAACCTTAAAACCCTTTGGTTGCTCCATATAAATCTCTTCCTCTAACTCACCATGAAGAAAGGAAGTTTTCACATCCATTTGCTCAATTTCTAAATCCAAGCTTACTGCTAGACCTAGAACAACACGTATGGAAGACATCTTCACAATAGGAGAGAAAATATCATCAAAATCAATACATTTTCTCTGACTGAATCCCTTAATGACCAGTCTAGCTTTATATCGTGGTTGTGAATTGTGTTCTTCTTTCTTCACTCTATAGACCCACTTGTTCTTCAAAGCTTTCTTACCCTTAGGAAACTTTACCATTTCAAACGTATGATTGTCATACAGTGATTGTATCTCATCTTCCATAGCACCAGCCTAGTGTGCTTTGTTTCCATCTTCCATCGCTTTTGCATAACATTGAGGTTCTTCCTCATCTATCAATAACACATACTCATTTGTATCATACCGTGTGGAAGGATGTCGGTCTCTGGTAGACCTCCTGGGTGGAATTTCTAGTTCTGGCAACTGATTAGTAGTCTGGTGATCTGTTTCAGCTTGCAAATCTACATCATCTAAACCCTGTAGGTCATCTTGAACATTTTGTTCCATCTGTACTGATAAAGGAACCATATCTAGGTCAATCAAATCATCGCTATACTGATGGACTCCTTTTTCTATCTTTTCAACATCTTGTATAGTTTGATCTTCTATAAACACAACATCACGACTCCTTACCAATTTCTTCTCAACTGGATCATAAAATCTGTAGCCAAATTCATCCAAACCATAACCAACAAAGATACATTGTCGTGTCTTCACATCGAGCTTAATTCTCTCATCTTTTGGTATATGCACAAATTCCTTACAACCAAAAACACGAAGATGATCATAAGAAACATCTTTGCTAGTCTAAACTCTATTTGGTACATCAAACTGAAGAGGAACACATAGTGTGAGATTAAGAACATGTACAACTGTATTCAAAGCCTCACCCTAGAAAGATCTTGGCAACGGAGCCTACGAAAGAAGACATCTTACTCTTTCAACCAATATCCTATTCATTCTCTCAGCCAACCCATTTAACTGAGGAGTCTTGGGAGGTGTCTTTTGATGTCGAATGCCCTGATGCCTGCAGTACTCATCAAACGGACCTGAATACTCTCCCCCATTATCTGTTCTGATGCACTGCAATTTCTTCCCAATTTGTCTCTCCACTAAGGCTTGAAACTGTTTAAACACATCTAATACTTGATTTTTGCTCTTCAAGGTGTACACCCATAACTTTCTTGAACAATCATCTATGAAGGTTACAAAATAACTAGCACCACCCAAATTTTTTGTCTTCATAGGACCACATACATCTGAATGTACCAAATCAAGTATGTATTGTTTTCTTGAAGGAGGGGAACTCGTGAAAGAAACTCTATTTTACTTCCCTTCCAAATAATGAGTACATCTTATTAAACAAACATCATTCATTCCAGAAAGAAGATTCTTTTTAGTCAATACTACCAAGCCTTTCTCACTCATGTGAGCAAGTTTCTTATGCCACAATTCTACTGTAAGCTCATCTGTCACAACATTAATAACGCATTTGAAGAGTCTCACATGCAGTATATACAAACTAGAATTCTTGTTCCCACGAGTAATAACCATATCACCTTTAGTAAGTTTCCATTGACCATTACCAAAGGTATTGCAATATCCTTCATCATCAAGTTTACTTGGAAAGATCAAGTTCAAACGAATTTCAGGAATATGCTTTATCCCTCTAAGAAGTAGCCTCATGCCATTATTCATCTCCAAACACACATCTCCAATATCAATGACTTTAACCAAGCCATCATTACCCAACTTCACTATCCCAAAGTCACATGTTGTATAGGATGTAAAGAAGTCCTCTCGAGACGTAGCATGAATGGAGGCTCCACTATCAATAACCCAACTGATCTCGTGACATGCAATATTGACAACATCTTCATTATAAACAACAAGAAAGTCTTCTGAACTAGCGGTGGAAACTCGATCATTTTCCTTGCCAACATCATCCTCTTGTTCTTTGTCTTTATTCTTGTTATCCCGCTTTAACTATCTACAATATTTGTTGATGTGCCCTTTCATGCCACAATGGTGACACTCAACATTAGAAAACCTGTTGGACTTGCTTCTTCCTTTTTCTTTGTTCTTGAAACCTCTGCTTTAACTCCTCCCTCTTCTTTCTATAACCAAAATCTCTGACTGCTGAGAAGACCCATGTGATTTTCTTCTCATTTTTTCATTCAAAACACTACTCTTAGCCAGATCCATATTGATTACACCATTTGGAGTTGAGTTACTTAATGACATTCTAAATGTTTCCCAAGATTCCGGCAACGTACCCAATAAACACAACCCCTGAATCTCATCATCAAACTTTATACCCATTCCAACTAACTGATTGATTATTCCTTGGAACGTATTCAAGTGATCTATCAACGGAGTTCCATCTTGGTACCTTAAAGCCATCAATTACTTTATTAGAAACATTTTATTATTTCCTATTTTTCGAGCATACAACTCTTCAAGTTTATTCCATAGTGACCGTGCATGTATTTCTCCACTAATATGATTCAAAACATTATCATCTACTCACTGCCTTATATACAAATAGACTTGTCGATGTAACAAAGTTCATTCTTCTGCATATAACTTTTCTGGCTTCTCAGAGGCAAACATCGGTAAATGAAATTGTTTGACATAAATGAGATCTTCAATTTTTCCTTTCCAATTGTGATAATTAGAACCATTCAAAGTAATCACGATTTAACCTTGAAAATTTATTGATTAGAAATTCACCTCATATATAAATATTTATTTCGTATAAAGCATTTACATATGATATTTCTTAAGAAGTTCTTCGTTCCAGCTTAAACCCTCATTTATGCCATCACATTCTATCAAGTAAGAGCCTGCTGGTGTGATATCATATATTTGATACGGGCCTTCCCATGTGGCGGCAAATTTTCCCGTGTTAGTTTCCACTTTGTTACCCAATGCTCTTCGTAAGACCCATTCCCCGATACCAAAACTCTTGTGCTTGATGAATTTGTTATATGTCTTTTAGAGTGTTCTTTTTTGTGATTCAAATCTTATTAGAGCTTCTTCTCGTTTTTCTTCGACTAGCAGCAAGTCTTTTTGTCGTAAGCAATAATTTTCTTCATGATTAATATCGAATCAAAGGGTAGGTTTTAGTATATCAAGGGGTATAACAGCTTCGGTACCATAAACGAGAGAAAAAAGGAGTTTCTCTTATTGCAGTTTTGGGAGTAGTTCGTGTTGCCCAGAGGGCACCGGGTAACACATCCACCCATTTTCCTTTAGTTCCCTCCAAACATTTTCGTAGTATATTAATGAAGGTCTTATTAGATGATTCGGCTTGACCATTTTCTTGTGGGCGGTAAGGGGTGGAATGAGATAATTTGATACATTTCTTGTCGTAGAAAGATATAATTTTTTGGCCGGTGAACTGTCTACCATTATCGGTAACCAATTCACAAGGCAGGTCGTATCTGCATATAATGTTACGCCATATGAATCTCTCCACATCTGATTCTTGGATTCGAGCCAAAGGTTCTGCCTCTATCCATTTAGTAAGGTAATCAATTGTGACAATGATAAACTTTCTTTGGCCTGAAGCGATGGGTAATGGCCCCACGATGTCCAAACCCCATTTCTGAAATGACCAGGGGCTAATAATACATCATAAGTCTATACTCGGACGGTGTGGCACATTAGCATGTCGTTGACATCTATCGTATCTCTTCCACCAGAATGAGCATCATATTGTCCGTTATGTAAATCACCCAAGACCATATGAGCTTGAACCGTAGGTAAGCACTTAAGCCACGAACCACTGTGATTCTTCCTATACAAAGCTCCATGATTGATAACATAGCTACTTGCTTTTTTCATGAGCTTACGATCCAAGTGCTTATCTTCGGGGAGAGTACCATTGATAAGATATTATATATATGGCGTCAACCAAGAATTATGAATAGTATGTACGACGTTCCTTCGCGTTTGAAGTTTCAATTCACTTGGGGTAACACTAGGCCTTGATAAACAAGATATTGGTATGACTCTCTTTAAATCGGAGTTCACCGCCGACACTAACATGGCTAAGGAGTCAGCATGGGCGTTTTCTTCTCGTGTACTTGAGAGATTTTTGTAAATATAAAACCAAAGTATCTATAAGATCAGTATTTTTAACCCAATGTCGGTTTTGTCTCATCAATATGGCCAAATTTCTAACAGATTTAACATTGAGTATCGTTATTACCCATGCCATTTGAAGAGAGTGGTCTTGGACTTTGATTTGGTTTTTGTGGATAGGCATTGTAATGAGGTGATGGATTATAATGAGGTGGTAGTTCTTGTGATGGTCTAGGGGGCTGTTGTGAATAGAAATTTGGTATGGTTTTGGCATCCTTAGCCTGAAGGATATTTTGATCAGGTGTAGTAACATTGATGTGTTGCAATTGTCTCTCATGTGTGTGCATCATTGATAAAACTCATCAAGACTTAATACACGTTTATTTTGTGTGATAGCAGTCACCAAAGAGGTATAATTACCATCCAAACCCCCAATCACATAAAGCATGTAGTCTTTGAACTCTTCGTTAAGGTTTATAGTTTCCATAGTAGTTGAAGCAATCTAACCTGTGAGTCATCATTGAAACATTTGGCTAAGACATAGATGGTATGTGTTTGCACATCAGATGTCTCAGGTATGAAGAGGACATATATGAATATAGCTAATTTTTAACCACATTGTCTTGTTTAATCCAAAAATTATGATGCAAAACCATGAACTCAATCCTTGAAACCCACAAATGTGAATTTATTTGAGATTTCCAAGTGATAAGACCAAGACCTAACGAGGATTGAAATAGATCTCAGAAAACTAATACTCAGATTATAGCACTAATCTTGACTCTATAGATATTACTTATCAAAGATTCAATGATGATAGGATGTCACAAGATTTGTAAATCCCTTAATAAGTTTATTTGTAGAAGAACAAAAGAGGTTAATAGCTCTTAACTTTGATATAAATCAAATCTATATTAATAATTAAACTGTGTTCTTAAAATTGATGGCTACACCTATTTATAAATAAAAACAAAGTGAAAAACCTAATTAAAAGATAATAAAAAGTAACTAAGCATTTTGAAAAGATCAAATGATTGAAAATACTAAATTGAGTGTAAGTGTCGTTGTGCACAATTAACCATGTCATGGTTCAGTATAAAAATTGAAAAAAAAAAGATATCTTGAGAGCCTTATACCATAATGAATAACAACTTGTGCCACGAAGCAATAAAATTAACTAGGATCTAAAAATCAACCCAAGAGCACTTTGTCACAGCGTGTTTTAACTCATGATGGAACACGAACCCAATTTATGGAATTAACACCCTTATTTCTTAGACTAGCCCTTGATACGAGTTGTGCTCTTTTCAGGGCATTTTTTGGCCTTGAATCAACTTTTGAGTTGGCCCACTTAATGCTTTCTTGAATTGTTTGGTTATTAATCTAGTAATGTCATATATCATTTGATGATGCACTTTGGATTGTACCCTTATTTTGGGTTTTCTTCAAGGTATTCCTAAGTAGTTGTGACCGATTGTTCATCAATGGTTTTAACAATACATTTAATGAATTGGGGTAGAGGTAAAGTTGAGCCATCGATGAAGGACTCAAGACCATATATTGTAACAATATGTTTGAGTTGTTCTCTCCCAATGAGATAGTTGGAATCATCTAACTTGACTGAGAAATTGAGATTTATAGGAAGTGATGGAAGAACTAAGGATGATATTGTAGAGGGTGTGATAGCCGAAGGTATAGTATGATGCAATTCCTTGGTTACATGAGTAACATAAGGAAGCTCTTGTGATTTCTCTAAATTTCAAGTTCCATTGCTTTGATACCATGATAACATATAAAGAAATCAGAATGATAGAAATGGAACAGAGAAGGTAGGGAAATCATAAGTGAATGACAGAATAAAATTGATGATTGCATTACTTTATTTTCTATTACAATAGTGATAATGCATATATAGAATAATAAATTACTCAAGTGTACCCAAGTGAGCTCATAACAACCTTATAACAAAATGATGATGTGTCAACAAAATACTAACATAGCTTGAACATTTCGCTATTAAACTTTGATGGCTTAGACTTTATTAAATACTAATAACATTTATGATGTTTTCTATATTTTAGATGTAGTTTGATATATTCTTGTATTAATCATCCCAATATAATTTGGATATGTTTTTGTTTTTATTTTATTACTCTTTTCTTGTAGATCTAATCTTAGCAATAGATCTATTAGTCTACTTGTTGAATATGATGGTATTATGTTAACAAAAACACAAAATCAAAGAAGTTGGCTTAAACATATATTGTCAATATTAACATTGAAACAAACAAAAGATGGTTTTGCTATAACATGTATATATGTTTTATTTGATTATATATTTGAGTTCTCTATTTTTTTTAATTTCAATGAATTATTAAAAAAATTATTTTTTTTAAAGATTTTATTATAAGTGTTATTTTTATTGTTATAATTTTGAGATTATAAAAGAAACTCGTAAATTAATCATACTAAAAATCAGATAATTCTATAATTTTCCTTAAAATATTTGTTTCTTTTTTTTTACTGTGTGTATACTAGGGTGAGTATAGATTGATTAGGTTAGTTATTGGGTTATCTAACAAGCTGACTTATCTTGATGGTTTTAAAAATTTCAAAACCTTTAACTAACCTATGATTCCAAAAATCAACTTTCAAACCAACTTAAAAAGTTGATTTGAGAGAAATTGACATAGTAATTTTGAACATGGCCTCATCTAATTGAAACAGAAAAAAACATATTATATAATTTTATTTTATTTTTAGAAATAAAAAGGAAAACAAAGTAAATAAATATGTTCATTAACATGAAAAAAATACTAGCATTTACTTCAAAGAATACTTTATGGTAAGTTAAGGATATATTACTAAAGAGCTTGTTAATATTTACTTGAAATGTTAGGGTTAGATATTTTTTGGATAATACTTCTTTAAGTCATATGTTAGTTACATTTTTATTTTTATGTATAGTTTAGATAAAAATTTAATATAATTATAATTTATAATAATATAAATATATAAATAAATAAATAAAATACTTAAAAAATTAGTGTATTAAATGAGTAGGTTTGATTTTATCGTTTTTAAACCTACAATTGAACCTACTAAATTTATTTATATAATTTTCAGACCTATTTGAATCAACAAACTTCTAAAAGAAATATAAGCTTGATTTGACCATAGATTTGGATTGGTGGATCAATTTTCGAAAAAATATCTACCTTCATTATATCCAATAAATTAAAAAAATTAAAAAATGTGATAACAATCTAATATATCAACAATCAATTTTAAATAATATGATATAATATTATTAATAAATATAATTATATTTAATGAAAATTATTATGTAAATTATAATCATAATATATTATTCAAATTTCACATGCTTTGCATATATTACCATATCTTATGTAAATATTATTTACTATAAACTAAATTTTTTGACTTGTATTATACTATTAATTTTTTTATTAAAAAGCTTTATGACTTTAGGACTCGAAACAAATAACTTTAAATACTTAGTCAGCTTAAATAAAAGAAAAACTATATTTATAATTATTTTATTTTTATAAATTAGACATATTAATTATTTTATTATATTAATAATTTTATTTTAAATTAGTTTACTTTAGTCACTTTAATAATTTAAAATCAATTTTAATTACTTTAATCATTTTTTTATAACTTTTCAACTTTTTGAGATATTTTTCTCTTTAAATATCTATCATCTTCCACTAATAATGTTAAATTCAATTCAATTTAAATTTTTTACCAAAAAAATGATTCAAAAAAATTAAAATTGATAAGAAATGATCAAAATATCTAAAAATACAATAGTAAAGTCAATAAAGTGTACTAATTTAAAAAAAAATGTGACCAATATATTTAATTTATAAAATAAAGTGATTAAAATGTGATGCTATCCAAATAATATATATATATACCTTACATAATCCCACTTCAAAAGACGATGTTTCTGTTGCGAGAGTTAGCCCTATCTCATGTATGGAAT
Organism: Hippophae tibetana; assembly: GCA_037013495.1. NCBI lineage: Eukaryota > Viridiplantae > Streptophyta > Magnoliopsida > Rosales > Elaeagnaceae > Hippophae > Hippophae tibetana. The sequence continues at coordinate 34,442,004 of CM072812.1, forward strand.
TACATTCTTGGGTATTCTCGTTCATCCATTCTACAATAAAATATACTAGGGCTTGTCCTTTGATCGCAGCCAAAGGTTTATAATGTATTTCAAACTCACTGAGTTCAATAGCTATTTGAGAAAGATGACTAGACAGATCAAGTTTGCCCAAGATGTTTTTCAAGGGGTAAGGCATAAGACCACTATCCTGTGTGAACCAAAATAATGTCTAAGTTTACGTGCTGTCATTCTTATAGTAAATGTCGCTTTATCTAGAGAGGGATATCGTTGTTGAGCTCATGTTAATGAATGACTCACATAATACACAGGATATTGAGTTCCCCCATGGTCGACCACTAATACCGCGCTAAAAGCTTTGTCCGTAAAGGACATATACAGGTATAAGTTTTCACCCGCCATTAGACTAACTAAAAGAGGTGCTCTTCCCAAGTAATCTTTAATGGATTGGAAATCTTTTCGCACTCGATATCCCATAAGTACTCTGTGTTCTTTTTAAGCAATTGAAAGAACGGTAGGCATTTTTCAGTGCACTTAGAGATGAAACGACTTAATGCTGCAATATGCACATTTAATTGTTGGACTTCTTGACGACATGTTGGGGATTTCATGTTAATTAAAGCCAAAATTTTGTCCATATTTGCTTCGATCCCCCTTGACGTAACTAAGTATCCCAGAAACTTTCCTGAGGCTACGCCAAACACACACTTTTTTGGATTAAGACACATTTTATAATTCCGAATTATATCAAAGACTTCTTGGAGGTCTTTAATGTGGTCTATTGTACATTTAGTTTTAACCAACATGTCATCGACGTATACCTCCATATTTTGGCCTATTTGGTTTTGGAACATCTTATTCATCATTCTTTGATATGTAGCGCCAACAATTTTTAAACCAAAGGGCATCTTTGTGTAGCAGAATGTCCTTTCTTCCGTGATGAATGTTGTTTTCTCTTCGTCCCTAGGATGCATCTGAATTTGGCGGTAGCCTGAATAAGCATCCATAAAAATCATTGATTCGAATCCAGCCAGGGCATCTACTAATTGGTCTATATTTGGTAAAGGGAAACAATCTTTTGATGTCGCTTTATTCAAATCTGTGAAATCCATACACATCTTATGCTTGCCTTTGGCTTTGTTTACTAATACCACATTTGATAAAAATGTGGGGTATTGGACCTTTCGAACCTAACCTACATTTTTTAAGGACTCAATCTTCTTTTTGATGATTTCATTCTTTTCTCTAGCAAATTTTCACTTTCTTTGTTGGACCAGTTTTTTGGTATGATCTAAACATAGCTCATGGGAGATGATATCTGAATCTATGTCTGGAATGTCCTCAAGTTTCCAAGCAAACAAATATTTTTTATTTTTCAAGAAGTCAACAAGGGTAGTTTTAAATGAAGGAGATAGCGTACCATTAATCTTAACATATTGTTTGCTCCCGGCATCTCCTATAAGGATTATATCATACTCATCGTGAACCTCTATGGTAGTTCTCTCATTTGTATGAACTTTTTTGAGTTTATGGAAGTGACTTTTATTCTTTAGTTTCTATTTCGAAGCTTGGGGTAATGCATTTTTCATGGCAACGTTGTAGCAACTTCATGCCTTATCTTTTTCCCCCTCAATTTTTCGTATCCCATTGGCGGTAGGATATTTAATCAGCTGATGATACGTTAAAGGTACTGATTTCATCTTGTGTATCCATGGGCATCCCAAAATAGCATTATAAGATGTAGGAGTATTTAAAACAACGAAAGTTGTTAAGACTATGGATCATTCTACTGAAATTGGTAGGTGAATGGTTCCTACCGACATAGTCACACTTCCATTGAAACTAACAAGAGGCATTTGTTGTGAGGTGATTTCTTTAGATTCTATGTTCATATCAAGCAGATCGGATAAATATAAGAGATTGGATGAACTTCCATTATCAACCAATATCCTACGCATCTCACAATGAGCAATTCGCATTGTGATTATGAGAGGGTCATCATGAGGATGTAGGCATTCTTTGTCTTCAAAAGTAATAGGATACAAAGGTCCTTCCAATCTCATTCCATATATTAAACATCTTGTGTCTCGAGCCTCTCTTGCATATCTTTTTCTGGAATTGTTAGAGTGACCAGCCATGGTGGAACCACCATGTATGGTGTGGATTATCCATACATCCCCTGGTGGAATAGGGTGTCCTCTATTTGACTCATTTGGGATCAAAATTGATTTTTCTGTTATCTTAACCCTTTTATCTGAATTTTCCCTCTGAATATCTTCTCTTGGATTCTTGGTTTTATCAATTATATCCCCTAGATGATGTGACTCATTCTTGATAGGTTTGTTACAAGCGTAATTAGTAATGAATATTCTGACCAAAGCATCAAATCTAGCAATACTCTTGGGGGGTAATTCCATAAACCATTGTTGGGTCGAATCTTGAAGAGTAGCTGCAAATAACTTGCAATGCATGGATTCTCGTTTATCTTCAGATAGGCTGACTGTAGCCATAACCATTTTGAATTGAAAAACTTGTGCAATAGGATCTTTATTCCCCTTGTATGCGAGACATTTATGGGCATTAAATTTGAGATAAGGTACTATTAATTCAATGGCGTCAGAGAAAGGAGATGTGGACAGTTGATTACAAATGTTTTCTATATCACCCCAAGGTTTTTTCTTTTCTTGTCTTGCAAATCTATCATTAACCTTGATCCACATTTTTTCTTCCATCTCTTTTAACCTTTTGTCTAACTCTCCGCTCGGATCGTGCGGTGGAATGGGCTCAATTTTTGGTCTATGAATTGGAAGATTTGGGTGAGACGTCCCACCAACGAGGGGAGGATCAGAAACCATATGCGGTCGTTCCCTTACCTAATATTGATGAGGATTTGAAGCATGAGTTGCATGCTCTCTTCTGAGGGGTTGACGCACCATCTAAGAGTCTCGAGGTGTAAAAAGGGAACTTGTTGTGTCAGAGTAGGTGTCTCGTTCTAATTGAGATCTTAATTCTTTATTATCCTTTTGACACTCAATAAAAGCTTGTTGTAATTCTATGATCTATTTTTGAAGTCCTTGTATCATTGCATCCCTTTTATGAGGAATATCATGCATGTTTGACAATTGCACTTCGCTAGCTGAAATGCGCCTCATGACATGGTTTGATAGCGACTTGTTGGGTGAAGAATGAAGCGCCTTATTATTGTCACATTCTAAAGCTTCTGGAATGAGGTCGTTTGATTCTGGGGCCTATAGGACGAGGTCGTTTGGTTGGATAATGAATGGATGATCCATCTAGATATTAAACAACATTGGTAAATTATCTTAAAATATAATTCTCAAATGCTGGATTAGAAAATTTTAGTTCCCACAAACGGCGCCAATTGTTTGGAGAGAATTTAAGTATCTGACTTTAGTAACTTTTAGTGAGTAGGAAATGGTATTGATTGAATATTCCTCCTTATTCTTCTAATTTAAGATATATATATATATGTATGTATGTATGTATCTTTATTTACATAGCGGGATATGTATTGGCAACCTGGATAGTAAAACTAATTTATAGAATTTAGATCGTTAGTTACAATCATTTACAAATAAGGGGAAGATATTTATATACAGGTCGTTCATGGATGACGACCTTGATCACCGAGATATCATAACTTTACCAAGCCTTAACATCCAAAACTTCGCAATTTGATGACGAGGTACTGTTGTCGACTGGGTTGTTGTGCTTTTTCAAGTTTGTTGGGCACAAGCCTTTTGTTAAGTCAGTTTTATGTCATTGTTTTACCCTAATGGGATACTTGCACTTATTAAGTCGTATATATGTTACATATTTAATACCAAACATTATCAATGATGTTGTTTATTAGTTTATTTTATAAGCTAGTTTTATTTTAATATTTTAAAAAAAAATTAAACATTAGCATACTTATATTCTAAAAAATAGACATTCAAATCTCCCTACAAAATCAATTTAAAATGATTACTTTATCAATTTTAAATCTATTATTTTTTTTATAAAAAATTTCTTTACAAAAGTATAATGATGAACTAATAAAGATTATATTTTCTTTATGTGTTATCATTTAAAAATATTTAACTTTGATAAATGACCTAAAAAGGCTTTAAAATATATCATATATCCCAAATAAATAAGAAATAAATTTGGACACAAATCTTATGCAAAACTATTAAAAATATTTGTTAAATTATATTTATCTCCATCTCCCACAAAGGAAAAAAAATTAATTAACATGCATATAATTAGAAGAAAAAAATATTTATTAAAAATGTATTTATAATATAAATAAATTAGTTCAATTTTAAAAGTGATTTGATACCTGACTTTATGGGCCAAACTCAATAAATAATAAGCATTGATTAATCATATAAATATGATTGTAATAATAATTATTTTAAAGAGAACAAGATCAAATAATTATTTGTTAACTATTCCTTTTGAGATAATTAAAAATAAATACTTATAATGTTATAAAAAATAAATCATAAGATTAATTTTTTTTCCTATATATTTACACAATGACATGAACCAAAAGAAGAATGAACTAAAATTGAAATCTTAGAAAATCAAAACAAGATCGTAAATCTCTTCTAATTTTCATCATCTCATTACTTACTTAAATATCAAATAACCAGCTTACTTAAATATCAAATAACCAAAAACAATCCCTAAACAATGATCCAATGTTCTAACAGTTTGTTCAACTGGTTGATCCACAAAAAAAAATCCACTTAATGTTGATAAAATCAATATCTATACATTATGTAAGAAAATACATTTATAGTTAAAATATGTTTTATCAAATTAATTTTTAACATGTCATTTTTGAAACTAGGATGATGATTTATATATGAAAATACAAATTCTATCATTTATAATAATTATAAGATGATTACTACAACAGTGTGATCGTGTCAAATATTACATTTTATAAACTTTTTATTTTTAAATGACAATGACAAATTCATTTGGTGGTAGGACTCAAACTCAAGCCCTTACCATGACTACAAATAACATATATTATTGCATTTCACATTTTATATAACATTTAAAAGTGTTAAGCTTTCAACTGGCATAACATTAAAATAGTCAGTCAAGAAATTTTCAAACTTTGCTTTGAACATTTAAGTTTTGTCAGCAGACGACCACATCAAAGCCATGACCATACAACGAATCTACGATTGCACAACTGCATTCATGAGTAAATTGTTCAAAGAATTAGTAACACTACTACGTAAAAATTCAGTAAAATCAACATTCTCTCGTATCAATCTACGAGTGTATTGAGAAATGGGTTTTTCAAGAGAGAGATGAACCAGAAGGCCACTCAGTTGTTGTAGGCATGAAAGTGTCCTCATCCAATAGTGCGTCCATGACAATAAAATCATCATCAAACTCAGCAGTATCCTCTGAACTATTCAAACCTTTTTCATACATAACCTGCTGCAATAACGAGAAAAGCAAGTTCATTAAACATGAAACTGAACTTGGTACCAGTTTAGAACATCATCTAACGTTTAGCCTATTTATGTTAAGAGCAGCTTTAATATACATTTTTACTTGGTGATACTCTGCTGAACACCAATTTGTTGGGTTTTCTCTCTTATTTGGAGGAGCCTAAAAAAGCCAATGGGAAAAGAAGGGACAATTTTATCCATTTGATTGCTTCATTAATCAATCCATTCTCCAGCAAACCTTCATCAAATGCTTTGATGGAAGGTCGTTTATGATCTGATTGAGCTGAAATTTTACAGGAAGGTTCACGACTCAAGAATCTTCAATCTGAAAGGCGGGATTTAGATTTGGCTCACCGGTTTGGGAAAATCTGGGTCATGAACAGTGACTACGAAATTGGGTTAGATTTCTTCATTTTCTTAAAATAATTGTTAGTTTCCAAGAAGTTGTATTCTTGATGAATTTGTTGATTGTTTGTCTTTAGTTTTATCTAGAGAGAATTTTTGTACAATTATTTCTTGATAGTGGAAGTTTTGGAAATTGAGTGTCGTGATTCTTTCTTTCCTACACCAGGAAGATTTTTCCATGTAAATTGGTTGTGTTTATTCTGTACATATTTCATTTTGAGCTCTATTTATTTGTTTCTTAAAAGATTCACACAAAGAAGAAGAATTAGTTTCATTCTGTTGTTTAGAGTTTGATTAAGTTCGCATTGATATTGTGATTCTCTTAACACAATCTAACCAAAATCCTTATCTCTTGAGATATGGGTTAACATTACACAAAAATTCTAAACAATTTTGGGGCTCTATATACACATGTAGGCCCAACACTTCAAGTTCAATAATTTGGATCGGAGGTTTTGAATACATGATCACCTTCTCTCATACCATGCAAGATTGGGTAACTAACTCAAGGATTGATTCTATTACAACAATGAACTTGATAGAACTCGAATACCATGATAAATGATTCTGAATATTAGAGTTAACATCTAGATGTATGTACCCTTGCTCTAATAGGCAAATACATAGTTTCTCTAGTTCTTTTTTCTAGAAATAATTTCTCTAGTTCTAATACGTGTAAAAATGATTATAACAAATGTCCCAAGGACGCAAACCAGATTTCAGAAAAGTAATCTTTATTGACCAAAGAGGTGGATTACCTTGGTTTCCTGCATTCCAGCGACAACATTTAGCAGTCTATGGTACTGGTCTCTTGCCTCGGGATACTGAACCATGGACTTCACTCTAGCAAGGGCTTTTTGCAATCTTTCCTCTGTTTGCTTCCTACCTTCTTCCAGGAAATCGTCGTTGTCCTTGGAGGATGAATTCTGCACCCTGGGAACCTCAATTGGTGCTTCCGATTTAAAACCACGCAAACCACTTCCTTTGCGCCTCCATCGCAAAATAACCTTGTCCAAAATTCCTACAGACCAGATTATCTTTCTATAGTTTTTCCTGACCTGGTGACCTCGTACATGCGCCTTTTATCAATAAGGCTAACAATTAGAATCAGCTGGATTGAGTAAGTATGGAAAGAGTCAATACCCAGAGGACAAAAAAATAAATATTCAATTACCTGAATTTTGACAACGCGCTGTCTGATTAATAAGTACTCTTTTCTTCCCTTCCAACAACGGAACTTATTCTGTATTCTTACTGCAGCAGCATGGACATCCTCATTATGTCGTACCACTTTGTGCGTCTTAACTGAAAGAAGTGAAAGAGTACGCTCATCTGACATTCCAAATTTATCATCACCATACTCTTTCAATTGCTTCCTTTGGAAGGACAGCACCCTGAAAACTTGATGAATTCTAGCAGCAGCTTGGGTAGCATTATATACGGCAGCTAATGAATCCTTCAGGGAATGCTGATCAGTTAAACCATCATTCCTGGTAGGAGTTGCAGTTCCTTCATATGCCATTTGTACTGCCTTTACTCCTGAACTTCCTGCAGCCTTGGCTTCCTCAGCATTCAAATCAACTAATTTAAGCTGGTCAATCAAATGAGATTCTGCAAGATAGCCAGCAATGCCTTTGTGTCCCTCAACAGATGCTAGATCAGCAGGGGTTTTCCCCGAGGGATATCTGGGACTTGGATCTGTTAGTGCTCCAGGAGCTGCACCAAGAGACATGAGGATAGCTACAGTGTGCTCTCTGATAAAAAGAAAAAGAAATGTATGAGCTCATATTAAGAAATTTAATAGATAATATTAGACTTCAAATGATATCCGATTCAAGAGATTTTCTTGAATTCTTTAAATAACCATAAACTATGACAAGTGATATTTCTCTTAATATCTCACCTTGTTCAAATGAAAGGATATCTAATAAAAAGTTTTTTCTTCTTTCTTTTTACTTTATCAATGAACAGCACAAGTGGGAAAATCATACAAGACGAAGGTTCAACTAGGACGACTGAAGTTATCCCTCTGGTGTCAAAACAGGGGCGGAATTAGGTAAGGGCTAGGGTGGGCCATGACCCCCTCACCTCTACATTTTTCTATTAGTAGTTATGGATTATAGAGTTTTTGACATTTTACGATGATAGAATATGATATTTGACCTTCCTATTACAACAAAATAATTTATTATTATATATAAGTTAATAAAAATAAAAACAATTCATATCATTTTTTACGTATTTGGAAACACTACTTTTTTATGTAAAAATATAATTTCCTTGCTATATAAATTTCAACATTGAATATATGATTAAATTTATCTATCCAATAAATAGTATTTAACTTTATTTACCACCAAAAAATTTATGACACATGCATCATTGTAACTATTATTATAATTATGTCAATATAACTTTTTAAGTTTTTTTATTACTTTTATATCACCTCAATCCACATGTTAGTTGATAATTATTATATACATAAACTTTCATTCTTTAATATATAAGTTACGTTTGTTATTTTTGAAATAAATGTTTACACACGAGTATATTCATGCACACATAAAACTTTCATTCTTTAATATACAAGTTACGTTTGTTATTTTTGAAATAAATGTTTACACACGAGTATATTCATGCACATACTTGCCATTAACGAGCTATAAGTGTTCACAAATAGTAAATGTTAAGACAACTAATACTTTATTTTATTTATTTTAATTTTGTAATCCTAAATATTGGCTCCGCCTGCATACCAAAAACCTAGAACTAATTCCTGCCCTTAATCACACGCATGCAAAGACATTAGATGGGATATCTCCCTCCTATAATTTAAACTCAACTAGAAATTTCAATTCGATTATGATCTGGTGATCTAATGTGGAACATAAAATAGGTCAGGGGAACTTTAAGTACATCGCGCAAGCAAAACAAAATCAAGATAACATCAAAAAAAATTATTTCAAGTTGTTCACCTGCCACAAAATGCCGCCCAATGAAGTGCTGTCCACCCATTCACATCACGAAAGTTGACATTTACACCTGCAACTATTGTGGGCTCTAAGGCCCAATCATAACCAAAAGCTGCTGCAAAATGTAGCACGCCTTGACCACCCTCATCTAGTACACTGGGGCCCTTTCCACCTTCAGCCACCTTCTCTAAGAGCCATGCCTGCAATTTCTCTTTAAGCAGCTTTTGATGCAGTTGTTCCTGTACTCCCTCCAATGAAAACCCATCCTCTGATGTCAGCTTCAACATCTGGTCCCATTCATCAGTATCAACTCTCATCATTGAACTGATTTTACTACTTAATTCAGATTTCTCTGCCATACTGATGGGATCACATTTTGGAGGTATAGAGCTTTGCTTCAAAAACTTTCCAAATCGCAATTTAAGCATCTCGATTGTGCAGCCACTGTTGTGTTTAGTATCCACATCTTGGGCAAGGTTTACTCTATATTCAAATTCCCGCACTTCACTACAAGCTAACCTATTTGAACGTGTCACATAAAAAGGAACTCTCCCAGCCTTGTGTATAGGAGCATGGCAACGGAGAACACCATCTGCTATAACCTCAGCAGGAACTTCCACTTCTCCAAACATACATGACCATGTACAAATTTCTGTTTGTTGTGTATTCAAGAATCTTCCTGTAATCAAAACCTGCAGAGGTGGTTGGATAATGAAAAAATGAAACAGTAATCCAGACACCGTACAAAATATGGCTAGGAAGTACATCTACAATCCATTACTCCAAGGTTATTTTCTGACAAGATGACATAAAACACAGGTAGCACAAGTTCAGAGCATTTTGAAGACTTGATAGTGTACCTTGACTTTGGAGTCCTCATATGCGCAGTTTGGTGAGAAATCAATAATGCTGAAAAGCTGATCCTGTGACAGAGAAGGACCTAACATGTCAGTATCCAAGCATACTTGATTGGAACGTATAGCATCGTTCTCATTTTCAACAGTGTCCCAACAAGCCCCAGAACTGGTCTGCATATGTGACTCAACATCTCCAAGTTCTTTACTCATCCATCGGTTGAAACTATCAAGCTTCTTCAAACCATCTTCATCTAATAAAGTCTGTTTTTTACGAGATATGTGGTTGGGTTTTCCTTTTAGAGTCGCATTGCCCAAAACTGATTCAAAAGTATATTCATTTTCTGTTTTTGGATGCTGCATTTGAAGAGATTTGATCCCATTGACTTCTTGTCCAAGGTAATTAGAGGTGAGATCACATACTGAGTTTTGATGAAAGTTCTGATCTATAGGCCACTTGGGTAAGCCAAAAGAGTTTCTTTCAGAAGCCTTGTTGACAAGAAAATAAGAGTAAAAAAAATTAAAAAACCTGGGCAGAACTGTGTATATGTTATATCTAAATGAATTGTAAGTTATGTCAAAAAATTTATCATTATTCTTAATACACTGGATATTAAAACTTAAATACTAAGGAATGGAATGTCACCACCACCACCACAGCTTTCTGCTGTAAAAAGAAAAGTATATTGATAATGTTAAGAATGCTTGAGTACTACATACCCCAACTATAACACAAAAATAAATTACTAAATAGAAAGAGCCATGCACATTGACTAAGAAAAGAAAAGAAGAAAATTTTCAACTAAGCTGATTCCAACCATTTACAAGCAACTAAGCAAATTTCTAATTTATAATCCTGATGGCTATGGATAAATTTTACCACAGCAAATGGCTTCTGACTCTTGATGAGAGAGGGGGCAGTGGGGAGTGAAGAACAGGCCCTTGCCCCTTAGTACCCACACTATTATTCATATTTCATATGGCGACAAATATGTATAGAATAAAATGTATCATAACAAGCATTAGAATTTAGAGACCTAGGCATGAACTGAGTTTCTGAGAATTAACAGCTGAACAGAATAAAAGTAGATGTTTGTAAATACTGTCAAGTTAGCATAGAGCATTGAACTACGATGAAATGAATTAGTAGTGTACAACTGGTTATGTGACCTTTGACATGCTACTTGCTATAAATACCAAGAATAGAGAACTGGAATTGTTATGAAAAACCATTATGAACAATATAAACAATTCATATCATTATATTTTTCTTGTAACTAGAGGAAGCACTCAACTCTCAAACAATTCTATAACTATTAACAAAAGTTGTAAATATCTTAGTTATTTCAAACTACTAGTATGTTCAATACCAGCAATCCAACCATACATGTATGCATCCCTACCTGCCACTCTTCTTGGACCTTTAGGTGCTTGCCAAATTCCTGCTTCTCAGAGGAACTCCCATAAAAAAACTGCCCAAGGGTTTCATCTTCATTTTTTGGAATTAACCGTAAGTTATCAGATAGTGTTGCAGAAAAAAATGGCTGAAAAGACAGGGATGGAAATGCAGCAGTAGTATTTTCTAAGTTATTCTCCCAAGACGAATACTGCAGGTTACTCCGGAGCTTAAAATCAACTCCCGCATTTTTACTGCCTTCTCTTGTACCTGCTTGAGCAAGTGAACCATGGTTCACCATAGGAATGGCTGATAATTTTCCTTGGTAGTCATCTGTTAATGATAATTTACAATTTAGGCAGTGATCTAGATTGTCAAATTTTCCATACCAAATGTATTCAAGCTCTTACATGTGACAAAGACATAAAAGTAAATAATTCCAAGGTAGAAAGGAGTTTACTTGTAAATGAAATAGGATAGTAACCATCAGATACCGAGGAACTAATATTTTCAAGCATGGGCTGTTTTAGTTTAAGAGAAGAGTGGAGTCCAGAACTTGATTGATTATATGCTGCATTACAAATCGTGAAATTATGACAACAAAAAACTAAAGAGTGCATAAACAGGAACCAAAAAAAATGATAATGAAAGATGAGGGGCTGGATACTCATCATCTAGGAAAGTACAGTATACCTTCTAGCTTAAAAATATCAATTGAAGATGAATCATACATATTCAACACGGAAGGACAAATGTACCTGATTCAGCCTCTTCATACTCTGATGCCTGAGCACTAATCAAGCTTGTTGTATCTATTGCTTGTGAATTCCTTGGATAATTATTCCGAGGGAAACTTGAAGAAACAGAACTATCAACGTCAGAATTAGGGGAAACTTCTGATTCATCAGTGTGTTTAATACGGTTATAATTTGTCCTATTGCCCTAAATACAATTTGTAATGATGAATCCCATACTCAGACTTTTAAGAGGGAGAAAATCCAATATAAAACAGGAATTATCAATAACAGGGAAATACATCTGATGAGAACCATGAGGAGCTGAGGTTAAAATGCGAATGAAGGATGCATAATATTTTAGAACCGTAGAAATAGGCCACATAATGCAAATAAATACTTATTCCATTGAATCTATATATAGGAGTGGGAAAAACTACCACAGGCTTAGTCCTAAGAATAATTTTGTCCATGTATCACTTTCATTGTCTCATGAAGCTTTACCTTGTTGAGTTCAGAAGCATCAACTTAACTCATTAAGCTTATGTTCTATTTGTATTCTAGCTATTGAGTTGTCTAAGACAAGGTTTTAAAAGGCTTGTTCTAGCCTCAATGCGTATCTCTTCCATTGAGACGAGACGTAAACCTTGAGATGGTATTAGGCTTAAGCCTCAAATTAAAATGAAATAAACAATAAAAAAGATAAATTATCACAAAATAACATCATAATAATCCTAATATCCTCACATAGTTCATAATATAGCAATCACCACTAAAACATCAAAACACGATAAAGTTAAGATCTATAAAAAATTAACTCAAAAAAACATTAATAAAATTCATTAAAAAGCTAAAAGCTTAGAATTAGACTAAGATATCTCGTGCCCATCATCATCATATTCTTCAATCTCATTTCCATCATCATAAGCATTATTATCATTCTCGTTCGAATCATCACCAAAAGGATAATTCCCATAATCACCAAAAGGATTATCACTATCATAATCATCACAACCAGATTCATCACCAAAAGGATAATTTCCATAATCACTAAAAGGATTACCATTGGCATGTTCAAATTCTACAAAAACTTAGCTCAAAATCAACACCTATTTCAATTAAAAAAAAGCCATTTAAAGAAAAATCAACTACAAAATTAAAATGAAATCATTATTAAAATAAATCAATAAAAATAGCAATCTTAAAGCTTTCTAAACATAAACTTTGAAGAGGAAATTGAGAGTTACGGTAACTAAGGTAATTGTACAGTGTGATATAACAGCTTATAGAAAAAGCTCATAATTGTGCAATGTGATATAATAGTTGCAAAACAAATAAAACAGTTCATAGAAAAAAAGCCCATAGAAAGGGAAAAAGAAAAAAAAGTTCATAGAAAATTTTGCAACACAACAGCAAGGAATAAGGGGGAAAAAAGAAAGAGAAAACAAAAAAGAAAGAAGGGGGGAAATGGATATTCAGAGAATAAAAAAGAAAAACAAAAAATAAGAGAAAAAACAAGGAAGAAAATACTTGTTTGTATCTCTTCAAATGCTTGTTGGATGGAAGGAGCCGAGAAAGAAAAAACAGAGTAAAGGAAGACAGAGGCTATTGAGAACTTCTACCGTAAAAAATAGGGTTTTTTTCACTTTTACTTTCATTTTGGGGATAAGCTTTGGTTTTATCAACTTTGATTTAACTTACTGGGCCAAAATACTAATAGACTTTGTCTAAGAGTCCAAGTGCTGATTTAATTTTGCCTTCAAGCCCACAATTTTTCTTTTCCTAGCATGAAACAAAGGCTATAAGCTTCAATAGCATCAATGCTTGAAAAAAAACTCAAACCTCAAGGGTAAAAGGCGTATGAAATTCTCAGCACTCAATAAGCTAGCCTCAAGGCTACCCAACTAGCAAAAACTCCCCTGATGCTAGCCTCAAAACGGTTTTTTGAATCCACGGTCTAAGTTATATTTGTTTACTGGAGAAATCTACAAGAAGCTCAAGATACTGTCCTTGCAACTTCCGTTTCTTCATTTCATTAGTTTTTTTCCTTGAAAAACCGAAATGTCTAGTGTACTCCTAAGGGGAAACGAGGAAGGGGATTAAAGACCATCAAAATGAGTGGCCAAGACTCGAATGGGAAGGGGATTAAAGGCCACCAAAATATGTGGGAAAAACTTGAACTCTACACTGGGTGTTAACCCAAATTATGATTTGACCAATTGTGCTAGAACCTAGAGGACCAGTGGCTCATTTCATTAGTTGCTTCTTTAAAGATTTTGAAACAATATCTAAAAAGTGCTAACACTTTAGGACAATTACAAATCCAATCAGTTGTTGAATAAAATTACTTCCTTATACAGCATTAGCAGGTTTTTTAATCTGAAATCATACAAATTATTTTCATTGGCTGAAAAGAGCATGACTCACAATTCCAAAACCTTTATCTTAGTAACTAGGAACATACTCTGCAATTTTCATAAAACAAGATAAAAAAAACTTGCCCCTAATTCCTATGTGCATGCAACTAGTCAATGATTGTGATCCATATTTAGCCAACCATCATACTTCAATCACATCGGAGCATTCTGCCAGGACAAAACCTGGATATAACCATGGTTCTATGAGCCCCAGTAGCTCCCCAACCCCCAAATTAATAAGGCATCGGACTTTACAACATAATGATCAGTCTAGTAACAAAGGAAAAGGAAAATAATAGATGCATAACAAGCATACTAGAAGTACTTCATCTCTATCTCATGTGTGGACTATAATGTTCTAGTTTCTAGTAATCCTAGAGCTACAAGCATCAGGAAATTCCCGCTGAAAAACTTATGTCTTTTTCTTTCAAGTGTTGTGAGCACCACATGGCAACAACTTTCTAAAGTCCTCAAACAACCACAATAAAAAATTAAATAACTGAGAACTGATAAGACTAAAGCTGCATTCTTCTTAATATGTAACACACAGAAAACACATAAGATCAGTTAAGAGAGCAACAAGAATGGGTAATAAAAATCAGTCCTAACCTTAACTTCCCGGTAGTGGACAAGAACTATGTGGGAAAGTTCCCTGCAGTAGTAGTTAACAAGTAAGAATATGGAAATATAGCAGAAAGAGACAATTTCCTAAATGGAAAACTTCATAAAAAAAAAATTTATAAAACTCAAACTCACACACCAGTAACTGGAACTTGAACCCCATACCTTCAAAATGCTCAAGTGGGCTTCATACTATTGAGTGACAACTATAATGGATATATTTTGAATAATTGGCATTGCATAGAATAAAAGAATCTATTCTAACTAATAAGTCATAAGATCATTTAAATCTTTTCACTAAAATATGCTTATACTTAACCTTTAAAAAGATTAAAGCATGTATTAATAAACTTTTTGATATTTCTTAAGAAAAAAATTGATGTTATTATCACAAGTATAGAAGTAACTCAATTTCCTAACCCCAAATAGAAAAGGGGAAGGGGGGGGAGGCACTTTCAAAATTCAAGTTACTTTAGTTGCAATTGGGTATAGATGGAAACTATAAATTCTTGACAAACTTTAACTTAAACTGATATGAGCACAAAAACACATGAATCTCAAAGAAATATTTGTGCATGCCTCTTGATATGAAAATCATGCTTCATATATTCTCCTAAAGATAAATGTAATCTTTGCTCGTCATTAGCATAAATTGGAAATATATATGTGTGTGTGTAACAAGGGTAGTACTGTCTCTACCATTTTCTATTAGTGCATTTATGCATATCTGTAACTTTTGACCCTTTTTACTTAGCAGACATGTTGATAGATATTAGAAAACATCAAACATAGTAACAATTATACTAAGAGAGAAGTTAGCTTTATATTTGAAGTTAAATTTTTTAGCTGGGTCTAAATTTAAGACCCAAAAAGAAAGGCTTTTGATAATGTAATAGTGAGATGCTCTGAATAACTCAATAGGGTCATCTTTCCCTATTTTCCATGTGAGAGAAAGAAAGATTAAGAGAGACTGGAAATATCAATGAATACTTTTAATTGAAAAGGCAACAATCATGCTAATATATTTTATGAACTCACTCTTCTAGCAACCAGTAACAGCGTCTTTGAAAATTTTCATTTTCTTCTCCATGGGCATAATAGCAATGCAGTACATCAATGCTTCCAGCCTGAAAGGATAAATCTAAATCAATTAGCAATAAGAAAAAGAAACCTGAACATGATAACTTGATACACCTCTTTTAAATAATGTGAGAGTAAACACTAAAACACAAGGCCATAGCAGGCTTATACCTACATGTCATATATAGCATTTCACATATGCATGTTCATGCAGTGAAACCTATGGCATAAATTTCAATATTTACCTTAAGCTTCTCGTGAGCTTCCTTCACTATCTTTCCATCTTTTTTCTTCCTCCAATTATGGCCATCTTTTCTAAAATATCTCAATACCTTCCTGTCAAAAAGAAAAAGTGAACCGCCTGAAATGAGAAAGCACACTATTTCAATTAACATGTTGAAGTACGATTTATGTACTCAAAATAAAAATATATATATCAGCAAAACATGCCTCACAGACATCTTGCCAAATGCCTTAAGAGTGCAAAATAATAATTCTTTGAAAATCCAAGTAAAATTTACAACAAACATACACTATAGTGTATGTATGCAACTAAAATTTATGTTTGGATCAAAAAAATTTATTATATTTTTTAACAGGGTGGTTAACCCAACCACTATGTCTTTATTGTAGCCTGAAAACAGATGCCACCCAGTTAGAAGGTAAAGGCCTCTTATATGTAGGCCCAGTATGAGGAAATTATCTCATTTAGTGGGTGAAATATCAAAAATTACATATATAGTGTATGTTTGTTGTATATTACAAATGTAGTATAATTACAAACCTTTGCAATTTTTACTTCAAGAACAAAATCGAATTGCAAACCTTTGCAGTTATACTACATTTATAACATACAACAAACATAAACTATATTTGTAATTGTTGATATTTCACCCATCAAATGAGATAATTTCCCTTCCAGTATGGGACAGCATAACTACAATAGAAGCCTGGAGCTGCAAAGTAGATTAACAGTTTGAAAAAATTTAAGCTGAAAAAATCAGAAAACAGAAGGACACTAGGCTTCCTCAAATCATCAATGTGAATTAAGAAATACTTTTGTGAAATGTAGGTAAGAATCATACTTGGTGGCACATTCGGAGGCTCTGGAGCAATACAAAATTTTTTATAATGTAGAAGAATTTCACATATTTCAGCTGAGCGAAGCCATCGATGTTGTGCTTCCAAAAGTATTTGCCTCATATCTGTATTTGACAATTTGTGCAAGAGAATATTAACAATACCATATATAATAATATACAAATGATTTATTGATTTATTCATCTATGTAGTTAAAAATAATGCTACTAACAAACAAAAGAGATTCAATTGTCACAAATGTAACATAGTAACACCGTTACTTTTTGAATTATTGCCAATAAAAGCCATGAACCTTGAAAATTTGATTTCATAGCATTGTCCGTAAGATAATAGCTGACAATTTATTTGTTTTGAATCAAGATTATGGTAATGGTTAGCACCGCCAACATTTCAATCGCACAAAAGACATAAGGTCATGTTTCTTTTGTTTTATTCTTCCATTATAAGACACTGGCAATACTATGTTTCTTGTCACAATCAAAAAGTTGTGAACAGTTTCCATTACGGCCGGCTTAAAAGTTTGTGCTCCAAAAGAAATTGAATGATAAGTAACTAAAAAACTAAAAGTTGGAAAGTAAATTATCTATATAAACTAGACAAGTTTAAGTTGATAGTATGATGTCAGATATACATTTGGCTTATTTTTCAAAAGTATGTTGCACAAACTTACCTTTTCCATCATTTTTTTTGGTTATAATCTCGTTACATATGAACATCTACTTCGTTCTTTTAGTTTTCAATGAACAAAAAACATTTAATTCATTAAAATCGCCATTGAACTGCTAACTCATGAACTCAAGAGTTAAAGTGAATTTAAGTTTAAAAAAATTAAAGAAATCTACCTCTTCCCATCTTATCTAAGGTACCGCTAATAAAAAGAAGCTAAAGGTCCAACTATAGCATCAATCTTTCCAGCACAAATCATTAACCAAAAAAAAAAAAAGTACAAACTTTTTTGAATTTTGTTCAAGTAAAAGGCTATAATTTCACTAGAATCACAGAAAGTGAAAAATAAAACCCCAAAATTCAGTTTCAAATAAACCAAAAAAGAAAAGAAAATTAAAACCAAATGTAGAGAAGTAAACTCACCAAGTTGGTTCCCAATAGCATAACGCCTGCTATCTGCCATGTTTTAGTTGTGGATTGGAAGTCTCAGAGTGAATTTATAACAAATAGGATCAGCTCGTCAAAGACATCAATCAGCATAATAGATGCATATGATTGTTTTACTGTTTGATCTACAAGTAAAAGCTCCTAAACAAAGTTTGCGAGATGTGCCAAGGACACGGTTATTAAAGGACTACAGCTCAAAAGTGATTTTTCCAAAGAAGATGGAAAAAAAATGCAAAACAAAATAAAGAGAGTACGATAGAGAATGCGAGAGAGCAAACGAAAGATCAGAGGAAGGAGACTTGGAGAGTCGAAGCCTAGGTGGAATCAGGATGAAAGCGATCAACTTGTGCCGACGTTCTCTGACTACTTTCGTTGACGTCAATTTCATGTTTTCTCTCTCTTTCTTTTTCCATTTTTTGTCTTTCGTCAGGAGGAATTATATTATTTAGCCCTCGAAAATTAGCATAAGTAATGAGTGAGAAATTTAGAAACACGTATTCAAAAAAGAATTTGGTATAATTTAATAGATTTTAATTTTTTAAAAAAATTAAGTACATTTATTTAAGATATTTTAAAAATTTATACAAATTTAATATATTTAATTATTACTTTTAAAAAATTTAATATATTTAATTATTACTTTTAAAAAATTTACAAAAATATTAAAATTTATAAAATATCAATAAATTTTAAAAACATCACTTAATCAAAAAAATTTAAAGATTTTTTATATATAAATTAAGTCCAGCACATGCAACATCTTATCCTATTAGATTTTTAAAGACTTTTTTCAACTCTTTCCATTTTTTTCTTCTTTTGTCTCTTTTATTGCATTTTTTTTCACGATTTCTCATTTGTCCTACCATTGACTCGGTCTTTTTCTTTTTCTTTTTTTATGTTCGGTGAACTCAACCGCCAACTAAACATTGGATTTTTTTAAATAACATCGTATAAAATTATGAAAAGTTCAATATTTATAAGACATAAATTCAACAACTTACTAAAAGTTTTTTTTATAATTTTTTCTTTTTTTTTGTTAAAGAACATGATATCCAGCTGGTGACAATCAACACACCAGCTGGAAACAGCCACCAAGCTGTTGGTGGGGAAGGATAGGCTGTCCAAGAACATGCATCTCCATAATTGTGTTTATTTTTAATTATTACAATTTTGCTTTTCTTTTGTATAAATAGGTTGTAAACATTCGTTTATTCATCATCAATAAATCCAATTCTTACATGGTATCAGAGCTTAGGAAACAATTCCCAGAAAAAATCAGCTCATAGAAATTTTTCCAATTTTTCCTCAATCTGTTTTTTTTCCAAAACCAATTTCGATTCACAAAATAATTTCAATTTCATCCCAGAATATTATTCAGAAAAATCCGAGCAATCTGCAATTAAAATCAAGCCAAAATACCTCTCCACGAGCTCACACGCGCCATTTTTAAGCTCGCCGGAGTTAAACGCGCCTCCCCGGAGACGCACGCTCCAACACGCGCCAGCTGCTGAAGAAGACGACTCCAACGACACGTCGTCGCTCGCCCGCTGAAACAAACGACACGTCGTTCGCTCGGCGCTGAAATAAACGACGCGTCGTTTTCTCGGTCTTCATCCGGTTCAGTGCTTCACCGTTGCAGCCGTCGTTCCAGCCACTCCAGACGCTGGTTCACCCCCTTTCCGACCGGTTCTGCGGCTGAAATTTCCGGTTCTGTAATCCTTGACTCATTTTCTATAAGATAGAGCATATTTCAGTACATTATTTATTTCATAAATAGTCATTATTGTCTAAAATACACTTAAACCCATCCCGTTCTTTCAAATTTATTCAACCAAAAATGTCTATGACTACCAATACCAACCCTACTTTACCAAAATGGTATGATGATCCTAGTCATTCTTTATATTTACACCACTTAGACCAACCAGGCATGGTCCTTGTAGCTCAATCCTTAAACCAAGAAAACTATCACATTTGGAGTCATGCAATGCTCATGGCTCTAATAACCAAAAACAAAGAAGGATTCATTGACGGCACAATCAAAAGGCCATCAACAAACCTTGAAGCAGAAATCAAACAATGGACTCGCTGCAATATTCTTGTCAAAGGATGGATCCTCAACACCATATCACCCAAAATTGCAGAAAGTGTCATGTATAGTGATACTGCATATGAGTTATGGGAAGAATTAAAGGAACGCTTTTCGCACACCAACAGCATGCACCTATTCCATATTGAACAAGAGATCCATGATTGCATGCAAGAAGGTGTGAGCATTGGCGAATACTATACCAAATTGAAAAGTTTATGGGATAGTCGTGATGCACTATGTCCTCTTCCACACTGTGGAGGAAATGCTGGAAGAGAATTACAAGAATATCAACAAAAGCAGCGAACCATAAAGTTTCTCATGGGCCTTAATACGGTTTACACATCAGCACGCGGACAAATCTTGCTCATGGAACCATTACCTACAGTAAATAAGGTATATTCACTTATTGTTCAAGATGAAAAGCAAAGAGCTGTCTCCACTCAAAGCATAGGAAGGATGCCAGAAGCTGCCGCACTCGTTGCCAGAGATAGTCGTCCACAATATCCTCAGAAAAATTACCCACCAAGGAACCCACATCTCAAGTGCAATAGATGCAACAATATAGGTCATAATTCTGAGAATTGCCGAAGTCACCTCAAATGTGATTTTTGTGGTCTCAATGGACACATTTTTGAAAACTGCCGAAAGCGTCTCAAATGTAATTTCTGTGGTTTAAATGGACATGACATCAACATGTGTCGGAAGAAAGGAGTAATTCAAGACAAGAGAAACACAAGTTATGGCTTCCCTTCCAAAGCTCATCATACTGACTTTCAGGAAAGCTGCTCCGACACAAAGACACCATCCCACAATCTTACATCTGCCCAATATCAAGAGCTCCTTACACTTCTCAATCAATCCAAATCAGGTAGCATGGCAAATCAAGTGACTACTTCTTCAGGTAACACATTATGTGCAACTGTTTTCCATTCAGAAACTCGTTGGATTTTTGATACAGGGGCAACTGATCACATGGTCTGTTCCCAAAACCTTATGAGCTCCAGCATTCCAGTCACTAATCGGCATGTGCATTTACCTGATCATTCTCTTGCCCGTGTCACACATATTGGCACTGTGCATTTCTCAAATAATTTTATACTCCATAATGTCTTGTGTTCCCTCCTTCAAATTAAACTTAGTTTCAGTAGCCAAACTAACTCAAACCTCATTTTTCCATGTCACCTTCACTAATAGTATGTGCTTTGTTCAGGACAAATGCTCAGGGAAGACGATTGGGATGGGAACTGAGAAAGCAGGACTCTACTACTTGACTATTTCTGAAAAGGCTGGATGTTTCTCTGTTTCAAACACTGCTTCCACCAACTCTCATCTATGGCATCAACGACTTGGTCATTTATCTAATAACAGTTTGCGTGTAATTTCTCTTTCCATCAACACACCTTTTTGTTCCATTAGTGATTGTTCTATTTGTCCATTAGCTAAGCAAACACGTAATCCATTTCCTTTAAGTTCCATCAATACAAAAGCACCTTTTGAAATGATTCATGTTGATATTTGGGGTGGTTATCACATTCCAGCACTTAATGGAGCACGTTATTTTCTCACTATTGTTGATGACTACTCAAGATGCACATGGGTCTATCTCTTACATACTAAATCTGATACACGTACATTTCTTACCACCTTCATCAATCTTGTTGAAACACAATTTTCATCCAGAGTTAAAATCATTCGTAGTGACAATGGACCAGAATTTTCTATGACCCAGTTGTTTTCTACCAAAGGAATCCTTCATCAAACTAGTTGTGTCTCTACCCCTCAACAAAATGGTGTTGCTGAACGTAAACACCGTCATCTTCTCAATGTTGCTCGTTCATTACTCTTCCAAGCCAATCTTCCTAAACAATTCTGGGGAGATGCCATTCTTACAGCCACATACCTCATAAATCGTACTCCAACACCTGTTCTCAAGGGTAAAACACCATTTGAAGTCCTTTTTCACAAAACTCCTAGGTATGAACACCTTCGTGTTTTTGGTTCCCTTTGCTTTGTCTCTACACATCATGATCGACTTACCAAGTTTGATGCTAGATCACATAAATGCATATTCATTGGGTATCCATCTGGGATCAAAGGTTATCGTGTCTACAATCTGGAAACAAACAAGACTTTAGTGTCTCGTGATGTTATCTTTCATGAACATGTATTTCCTTATTTCACTTCCGCTGTCAACACTCCAACTCTATTTCCTCCATCAGAAGATACTATTTATGATGACCTACCCAACATTCGTCAATCAACCAATCCAAATATATCACTTGATCATACACCATCTGTCCTTCCAACAATCAACTCAGACACTCTTCATCTTCAAAATTCATCTCCAGAAACATCATCATCAACTTCTCCACCACACATAATTCCTCCAACATCAGTCACACATAGGCTTCGTCGATCCACCAATGTTCCTAGCTACCTTCAAAAATATCATGTAGAAGCTTCCCTACCTTCTCGGTCCTTCCCTTCGTCTCACTCAGCATCGTCCAAAGACAAAGGTACTTCTCATTCTTTATCTCATGTACTTACCTATGACCAATTATCACCTGCACATCGTGCTTTTGCTACTTCTATTTCCATTCTCAGGGAACCAACCACTTTTGCTGAAGCTTTCAATGATCCAAATTGGCGGCTTGCCATGAAACAAGAACTGGATGCTCTTGAAACTAATGGCACTTGGACGCTTCAACAGCTTCCTCCAAACAAGAAACCAGTTGGTTGTAAATGGGTCTACAAAATCAAGTATAATCTTGATGGTTCTGTGGAACGATACAAGGCTCGGTTAGTGGCCAAAGGATACAGTCAGATTGAAGGTTTTGACTACCAAGAAACTTTTGCACCAGTAGCCAAACTTGTCACTGTTCGGCTTCTCCTTTCCGTTGCTGCTATTCAAAATTGGCATCTTCGACAACTCGATGTCAACAATGCTTTTCTCTATGGTGATCTTCATGAAGATGTTTACATGTCCCTTCCACCTGGATTCGGACGAAAGGGGGAAACACGAGTATGTAAGCTACATAAATCTTTGTATGGACTCAAACAAGCCTCACGACAGTGGTTCATCAAACTATCAACAACACTTAAGCTAGCTGGTTTTAACCAATCCAAGTATGATCACTCACTGTTCGTCCGAACCCGTGGTAATTCCTTCTCTGCTCTCCTTGTCTATGTAGATGATATAATCATAACAGGAAACAATATACAAGACATTGAAGAAACTAAGAATCATCTCATGAGCCAATTCAAGCTTAAAGATCTCGGTGAATTAAAGTATTTTTTGGGCATAGAAGTTTCACGTTCCAGGAAGGGAATTGTTCTGTCACAACGCAAGTACGCACTTGAAATATTGGAGGATATGGGTTATCTTGGTGCCAAATCTGCAAATTCACCTATGGAACAAAATTTATCCCTCAGCAAGGTTGAAGGGGAATTCATCAGTAATCCCACATCCTATCGAAGACTTGTTGGGAGATTAATATACTTGACCATCACAAGGCCCGACTTAGTGTATGCCGTGCACATTCTCAGTCAATATATGGATAAACCACGACAACCACATTTGGAAGCAGCTCAACGAGTGCTACGATATGTCAAGAACACACCAGGGCAAGGTCTCTTTTTCTCAGCAACTAGTTCATTACAACTAAATGTTTTTTGTGATGCAGATTGGGCAAAATGCACAGATACAAGACGATCAACCACAGGATATTGTATGTTTCTTGGAAACTCGCTAATTTCTTGGAAGACTAAGAAACAAAATACAATCTCACGATCAAGTGCAGAAGCAGAATATCGCTCTATGGCAGCAGCATGTTGCGAAGTAACCTGGTTACGATATATTCTGGATGATTTGGGTATCAAACACTCCCAACCAACCAAGTTATATTGTGACAATCAAGCAGCTCTTCACATTGCATCAAATCCAGTGTTTCATGAGCGAACTAAACACATAGAGATCGATTGCCATCTAGTAAGAGAAAAGATTCAAGCTGGAATGATCAAAACTTATCATATCTCTACATTAGAGCAACCAGCAGATATATTTACCAAATCCCTGAGTTTTCCACAGTTCTCAAGCTTACTTAACAAGTTAGGAATAATTAACATATATTCTAACTTGAGGGGGAATGTTAAAGAACATGATATCCAGCTGGTGACAATCAACACACCAGCTGGAAGCAGCCACCAAGCTGTTGGTGGGGAAGGATAGGCTGTCCAAGAACATGCCTCTCCATAATTGTGTTTATTTTTAATTATTACAATTTTGCTTTTCTTTTGTATAAATAGGTTGTAAACATTCGTTTATTCATCATCAATAAATCCAATTCTTACATTTTTTTTTGTTCGGTGAACTCAACCACCAACTAAACATTGGATTTTTTTTAAATAACATTGTATAAAATTATGAAAAAGTTCAATATTTATAAGACATAAATTCAACAATTAACTAAACGTTTTTTTTTATAATTCTTACTTGAATGAATAACTTTTTAATATAATTTTTTTAATAATTATTAGGTTCAAAAATATCATAATAATAACTTTTATTCTAAATTAAGTTAAACATATATCTATTTTCAATTAATACAAACTTGTCTTTGTTTTTTTCCAAAACTCTGAAATTTTTACATCTTAAAAAAAATATAAATTTTATTAAGTTTTTAAGTAAAATACATAATATGATAATTGTAAAGTGTTCTCTAAACTCAGAATAAATTTTCTTATTTTTCATTTAAAGATACTACATATTTATATACAAAGGTATAGACACTATTAGGTGATAGACACCTAATATACAACTAATATATCTAACACTCCTCCTCAAGTTGGAGCATAGATATTAATCATGCTCAACTTGTTACAAAGATAATCAACTCGAACTCACTTAAAGTTTCTCGCGAACAAAATGACAATCAATTTTAATGTGTTTAGTTCGCTTATGAGACACAAGATTAGAAGCAATATGAAGAGTAGCTTGGTTATCACACCACAATTTCTTTGGTACTAAAGTTTTAAGACCTACTTCATCCAAGAGCTAATATATACACCTAAAGTTGATTCATGGTTCACTCTTTGAACCAACTTTACACTATATATTAATTTTTTTTTATTTTTGTACTCATTTTCTACTCTATTAATAACATGTATTCAATATAGCATAAAAAAACCAAAATCTATTTAACAAAGTGTAAATAATAATACAAATAATTGAAAATTTAAATATAATTAATTACTTGATGATTAAATTTATTACAAAAAAAATATTGTATATACAATACATATATATATATATATATAGTTAACTTAAATTACAAATAAAATGATGTCGTCAAAGTGTAATGGATTGTACGAGCAAACTTGGTTGGCTTATAATCACCAGCATAATGACAAGGAAACTGGGCAAAAAGCAGCTGATCCATATAATAATTCATTTCCCTACATACATGAGCATGTAAACATCCATCAAACAATTAGTCTAAACTTCAGAGACATATGAATAGAAAAATTAAAGCATTATCAATATTACCATGATGTTATCTTATGTTATTCAAGATTATATTCTTCTTCTAATGTTATTATTTGAACAATGTGTTATGTCCATTCTTTTAGTAAATCATCAAAAATATGCATATCATAACCCCACTTGTTCCAACCAAAGAAATATACGTAATTAATTAAATTCAAAATAAGAATGAAATATCATGAATTCACAAAAAATAACTTATATATGTTAAAACATTAGTAAAAGAGATTACTACATCGACATCCGAGTGATATAATAATAACATTATCCTTTCGATCTCATATTAGTACTTTATTAATCTTTTGTCTATAAATATGAAGTTATCTGGAATCAAGCTGGTATTTTTAATACTATAATAAGTTCTAAATATGAAATTAAGTGTAACTCTGATTTGTTACTTGCCTTCGTTGAGTTTTGCTGCCCTTAAACGTATGGAACAATTGTGTAATACATTTATGGGCACCAAAACTCAATCAAGCCAAGTAACAAATTAGAGTTACACTTGATTTCGTATTTAGAGCTCATTATAGCATTAAAAATACCAGCTTGATTCCAGATAGCTTTATATTTATAAACAAAAGATTAATAAAATGATACCATACTGTTGTCATAAGGAAAGTAGCCAAGAGAGATGAGATAAAGTTTGGGCAAAAATATGTCCATAAAATAATATATTCCCCTAAATACATGAGCACATAAACATCTATCAAACAAGGGACTTCAGACACAAGAATATAGAAATTAAATCATTATAAAAAGTACTGTTATGTTGTCATATGTTATTCAAGCTCATCAGAATCTTCTCCTGATTCTTTTTGTGATGATATAATTTGAACCATATGTTCTGCTCATTTCTCTCGTAAATCATCAAAAAATTGCTAATCATAACCCGTCTTGTTCCAACCAAAGAACTATATGTATTTAAAATCAAAATAAGAATGTAATTTCATGAATTCACAAAAAATAACTCATATATGTTAAAAACTTTTTTGTATATTGGTAAAAGATATTACCACATCATTAATTGAAATTTTGATATTTGTGATGATTTCGCTTATAAACTTCATGACATAATAACCATACATAACTCCATTTTTTTGTTGTGGAACCTACAAAAAACAAGTGTACATGATTTTTCATATTCGAACATCTTTATTATTCAAAAGTAAAATTAATAAAATTATTAATATTCGCTTGTACATACCATAACTTTATGCCATATAAGCTTATGAGATTTTTTAAGGGCAATGCCCCTAAACTTGTTTCACATCTTCCATGCCCTATCAAGTTTAAAATGGTTAGTTTTTTATTAAATATTACAAAGAACAATAGAAGAAAATAGCTAGCTATAACTCTTACATTTCAACAACTGCTTTGTATCTTTACTCAGTTCTACGGAAGCAGAGTCACAGTACCAACCATGACTATTGAACAGATCAAGGATTACCAACATCCAATGATCTTGGCCTTATTCAAACCTTAGTGGCCAGGGGATTATCAACTTTTGATTTCTGTTAAGCGTTAATGCCCTATCACATAATTGTTTAGCTTTGATGCTAACATCCTTCTCTTGATATTGATTGACATATGAAGAATCATAGAACATTGCTAAATGTGATGAGTGATTATGTTGAAGTCGATAATAATATGTCCTATATAAAAGAAATATATACAAGTAATTAGATAATATAAATATAATTATATATGTTCTATATAAATGAAAGAAATTTACGTGGATTGAGGACTTACCTTGTCCACACTTGAATTATACTTAAATTGATCATTTCATATTCAAATAGTTACAATATGCACTCGATCAATATATAAGTTTAGTCGAGATCTACACCAGAAATTTCTAAAGGAAGTGGCACAGTCCATCCATCATTTATGGTAGATACCCTCGCAACAATAGCCATCAAAGTGCCAAGATTTTTGTTGAAGTTTAAAGCATAATCATAACTATACTTTTTCCAAGCCTTCTTCTTGAATGACTTAGTGCGTGACGATTGGCCACTAGAATGGGTTTTACCACAAGATACTTGTTTTGTATCTCTTAAATATGTCACATTTAAGAGTTCTGGTATAATAGACTAAATAAGAAGTATGATGTATGTTAGTAACAATAAAAGATATAATAAAATAATAGTAGTAAACAAGTGTTATCTTTTAAGTAAAAAAATAGTACCACGTCAAAATTTAGAACAACTTGAATCGACGGCCAAGACACATACTGTCCAACCACCTCTTGGACTGTGGTAGCATCAGAAGGCACATGTAATGGACAATCATGGAGCAATGATTGATCAATTACTATTCGCCAATGATTTGGAAAATATTGATTATGAATCATCTGATCATCGTTCAATTGTTGTACCATTCCAATAGCAACAAAGTCTGTTGATGAAAGATGTTTCAACAAACATTTCATATTCTGTAAAAAATTTAAGTGTTATATATAATAAATAAAACATATAATAAAAAATAGAAATAATAGATTATCTACACCAAAAATTAAAATCTTACTATATATGATTCATCAAATAGAGGAGGACTCCCATGTGGGGTAGCTATTGGATGTACATTCTCACCAAAACATTCATCATGATGTGATTGATGGTAAGAATGCATAGATTGTATTGTAGAAAATGAACCACTACTTGATTGCATCTGCATTTCTGGCATAAAGGGAGGACCAATAGGATGACTATATCCTATACTGGATATAGTTTGAGCGCTATAAGATTACATGGGTGGCATGCCTGGTATGGATGGTGGCATGCCTGGCATGGATGGTTGCATGCCTAGGCAATATGGCATGCCTTAATTGTAGAATGATGTCATGCCTGACATGTGTTGTGCTTGATATTCTTTTAAAGTGGCAATCTCACTTAACATTGAGGCCTTAAAAAAGTTGAGTTCTTCTTCAATTTTATTGTACTTCTCCTTACTGACCGTCTGAGGCTTTTATTTTGGAATGTTAAAATACTCCATATAACCATCATATTGGCTACCTCTACTAACACGACTAGGATTCTTGCGTCTGAATGCATGATATATAGCATTTCTTCTAAGATTTTCGATTATTTCACCCTTGGATATTTGTTCTTGAACAACTCTCTACAAATATTAAAGCAAATAAACAAATCATACATTATTACATCAATTATTAAAAATCATATGGACTTTGTGTCAACCAAAATTACTAACTAACTTATTTAGTTGTTGTTCTCCTTGTTTAGTCATCAGTCTTGACTTCTTAATTTTGAGAGTCTTTGTTTCTATGTACAATTCAGATCGGATAATCGATCTACCCAATTCAACTTCCTATATAAATTATGAAAAAATTATTAACCATGACATCAACTTAATTTGACTTAAATAAATATAAAAAAATATTTATAAATTAACACAAATTAATAATATCATTCTATATCTAACTTCAGGATTTGAAGACCTCAAAGTACGGTTAGGAAGAATGTTATGCATTTGTATATTCTGATGTTCTTCCCTAATAATTTGAAATTCATTTGTGCGTCTATAATCCACGAAGTCTTTCCAAACTTGAGGTGCAATCCAGGGGTGTCCTTCAGGGATTTTGTAGAGCTCTACTTCATCAAGTGGTTCCAAATATGGAAACACATAATTTCTTGTCAATCTGGAAGTTTTGTATTCCTTCCACGCCTTATTTGCTGCTCTTCTAAGTGTCATCAAATTTGTAACGATTCTGTAAAAACACACTACAAAAATTAGATATAATACAAAAAAGATATAATATATGTAATTAGTTATAAAATATAATAGACTTACACAAATGGTTTTCATATTTTGAACTTTTCAACTTCGTCAACCTGAGTCCAATCATTTATGTTAATTGGTATACTGGACTTCACAAGTCTACCAATAGAGGATTTTAATTGTTGGCCATTTTTCCCTATTGGATTACCAGTAACATCAAATAGAACGGGTATTCTATCATTTGGGTTAAGTGGAACATCAAGTATATTCGTCCAACCCCTTCTTTTCAAATGACCTAATGGATCATTTGGATCTACAAGCTCTATTACCTGAGGATCCATGAAATATCTACAAACAATGAAGAAATATAAATTAATTGACAATTTTAGGAACATACATATATATAAAACATCCAAGAGTTATTACAACAATATAGAACATACATTATATTTAATTAGTTTGTTGATCGTATACATATATTCCTTCACAATCACTTCAAGTCCATGACAAAGAATCATCATAATCAACTAGATCATCACATACATTAGGCGATTTGTTTGAGAAATTACTAAATTGGTTAATGTATCAAGCATAGAGTCATCATCTTCTAAAGCATCACAATGGTAAAACTCTTTTGTGGAGGCGTTAACACAACATACCATATTGTGTCAATTTGATCGCTCACGTAAAATACTTGTTTTGCATGAAGTGCTAACGTGAAAGGATCATTAGTTTGACTTATCTTGGATAAATTTACAACGGTAAATCCAAGATCATCTATTTTATATCCAATATTGATAACATCTTCGACCCAATCACACAAGAAAATTGTTTCATGGAAGACCTCATAATCCAATTCCCAAATCTCTTGAATTATACCATAATATGTTATATTAGAAAGTACATGATTATCATATTTTGAACTAAAAAATTGCATAATTTGTGCAACCATCTTCACACCACTATTTTGATTTACTCGGACTTTGTCCCTAGCTTGAGTCGTAAACCTTGATCCATTAATTGTGAAACTAGAAAATGATTTGACATCGAATTTTGGACCATGTGCAAGTCATTCTAAACTTTTTGTTATTTTATGATTTGGTTTTGAGTTCATCTCAAATCTATGTATACAAAAATATGAAATGTGTTTAAAGCAAAGTTTTAAAATATTGCATAGAAGTACTAATGAATTTTTGTATGTGACACTTACATGGTTACGAAACCAATTAATAAGCTCTAGCTTATGTTCATCATACAACCATTTTTCTCCTCCTTTTTTTATAACGAGGATCGATCTTCAATAAGTTTAAATGCATCATGTAATGTTATTAAAGATATATCAAATAGATATCATCATTAATAGTTAAATAAAAAATATTTTTTTACATAAATGGAAAGGTTAAACATCACTTACTCTATTTACGGTTGTGCCTTATTATTATTTACGAAAATAATTCTGTATGCTTTTTCTCATCGAGTGCGATCAATAAACACAATTTCTTACTTCCACCAAGCATAGGGTTACCTACTTGGATCATGTGACATTCTAAGAACAACTTGTGTGTAGGATTCCCAATTTCAATGCAACTACTAAAGTATTTAGAACAAAACTCAATGGCCTCTTCAGTAATGTAACGTTCCACCATGCATCCTTCAGGTCGATTTCTATTATTTACATATACTTTAAGGGCTTGCATATATATCTCAAAAGAATACATCTACCTTAAGTAAGTAGGACCACACAATTGAATCTCTTGAACTAAATGAACACACAAGTGAATCATTATATCGAAGAAAGAAAGAGGAAAATATTTTTCAATTAGACACAAAGTCTCTACAACATCTTTCTATAAAGAGTTTAACTTGCCAATTGATATAGATTTCTTGCATATTGTATTGAAGAATGAACAAAGACAAATTATTGATAATTGAACATGTTTTGAAAGAATTGATCTAATAGCAACTGGTAATAACTGTTGCATTAATGTATGACAGTCATGTGATTTCAATACATAAAGTTTCTTATTGGTGATAGACACAAAATTTCTTAAGTTGGATGGGTAACCATCAAGAACTTTCACACCCGCCAAACATTTACAAAACATATCCTTCTCTTTTGTTGACATTGTATATGATGCTGGTGGAAAGTATGTTCGATTCTTATCATTTTCTACCCCTGGTGCCAATTCAGGTTGTATGTCTAGTTTCTTTAAATCCAGTCTTGCTTTAATTCCATCTTGCGTTTTTCCAAGTATATTAAGTAATGTACACATACATTTTTCTCAATGTGCATGACATTTAAGATGTGACGAATGTGTAGGTCTTTCCAATAAGATAATTCCCAAAGTATTGATTTTTTATTACAACAACCATGGTATACTGATACTCTCATTTTTCATTTTCACCATTTTCATTAGTTGACCTCTTTTATTTCCCTACCTTAGTGAGTATTCTTTTTTTGATCTTTCCATAATGTTTGAATGTAATACCATTCAATTGCCTTAGTATCTCAACACCTCGCAAAGGTCGGGATGCATGATCATGATCTTCTTCACCATCGAACGGTTTCTTTTGGTATCTAAACTTATGTCTAGATAGAAAAAATCTTCTATGTATTCTATAAGACATCTTTCGTTCGTGAACAAGATAAGTTATAGAAGTGTCATCACTACATATAGGACATCCCTTGTAACCTTTTGTTGCATGTCCTGATAAGTTCCCATAGGTAGGAAAATCATTAATTGTCCATAAAAGGACCCCCATCAAGTTAAAGTGTTCTTCTTTATATGCATCATAAATATTTACACCATCATTCCACAATATCTTTAAATCATCTATCAGAGGCTGCAAATATACATCAATATCAACACCGAGTTGTTTCAATCCTAAGATCAATAATGTTAACATCATGAATTTTCTTTTCATACACAACCAGGGAGGAAGGTTGTATGTTACCATAATTACTGGCCAATAGCTATATCTATTACTAAGGGAACTATGTGGATTAATTCCATCAGCAGCAATGGAAAGACAAAGGGATAAATTATCTACTACTTTTCAATTTGGAGAATCATAAGGACGACGTAGCACCCCATCATCAGATCGATTATCTGAATGCCAAGTCAACATCTTTGATGTCTCTTTACTTTTGAAAGCGAGGAATCGGAGGAAAGTACCAAAAAACATTTGCGGGCACACCTTTCTTAGGTGTTGTCTCATTTGTAGCATGCTTTCATCTCGATTCTTTACACATCGGACAAATCATCTAATGTCTCATATTCTTTTCTATAAAGAATTCAATCATTTAGACAAGCATGAATCTTATGATATTCCATGCCAAATCGACTAAGAGATTTCTTCACTTCATACATTGAAGATGACAATTCAATACCCTCAGGAAACATATCTATTAGTAGATTTAGTAATTCTATGAATCCCTTGTCAGAAAAAGCATGTTTTGCCTTCACATTGTACAAATGAACCAATCCTGACATTCTTAGTGTATTTCTTGCATTTTGGATAAAACAGTTTTTTGGCATCTTCTAGAAGTTTTTTAAAGGTTTCGGGATCATCCTCATGTAGTTCATCTTCAACACCATGAAACATATTTTTTGTTTGTACATTATGATAAGATGTATGTAATCCACTCACATTCTTATTTATCTCTTCCCCACGAGTATTATCAATATTTTCTCCATGATAATACCAACATTTATAACTCTAAAGAATACCACTACGGATAAGGTGATACTTAACCTCGTCAACTTCATGAAATCGCTCATTTTTACATTTAACACATAGGCATCAAATCTTATTATTTTCATTATTATTATTTCTACAAGTAAATTCCATGAAACTTTTAACTCCAAAAATGAAATCATGTTCAATTCAACACTTTGACATCCAAGATTTGTTCATTTTCTATTAATGACATTAATTAAGCATGTTAATTATGTATCCAATCAATATATTTCAAGTATTATTATATATGAATTCCCTAATTATTAGAATATATACCAAAATATGCATAATACAAAAATTTATCATTTTAAAATTGTATTACTTTTACTTAATAAAATATAATTATTTATATTTAAATAAATTTATTCATGTATGGTAAATATTCTAGTCTCTCAAACCCACAACATCGAGATATTATTTTCAAAGAAAATCAATCAAACATATAATAACAAGCATATTAATACAAAACATACATAAATAAAAAATTTATAAAAAAAATAAAAAAAATGAATAATAAGTGCATAAGATTAATATAAATACTTACAAGAGTAAATGAATGGCTAAATGAAGAAAATGAAGAAAAAATGAGTGTTTTGTAAGTGAGAAAATGGGTATTAAAAATTTGAGTATTTTGCTAAAAAAACTAACTAGGTGATCTAAAAGATAATATAGAGAGGAAGATAACCCACTAAACGACGTTAAAAATGGTGGTCAGAGGTGGTCGAAAAATGAGAAAGAGTAGAGGAGGTGAGCTCGATTTTTGAGTTTTTTTGGGTGGCCATTGCGTGCAAAATGATGTTCTAATGGAGAAGAGAGAAAGGAAATGGAAAAATACACGTGGATAGCGTCGATTGAGATATTGAACCGCCGTTACACACATGAATAGCCTCGGTTTTACGTGTCAACTGTCGTTATTCCACGTGTATTTTTTATTTTAATTAACTGTTTCTAAAATTGAAATTAATTAAACAATATAATTGTTTTTAATTTTTTTGGTCAATTGTTTTCTAAGAATTTAATTAACTATAGACTTTTTATATATTTTTTTAAATTTTCTGTATATTGTGTTTTTCATGCTATCCAAATTCAATAACTACGTATGAAAAACATGTACATAAAATTAAATACGTATCTACATGTGTTTTTTTATTGTAACAGTTTTAAAAATTGAAATTAAAAAATAATTTTTTTATTTTTTTGGTAAATTATTTCTTAAGATTTTAATTAACTATATATAGATCTTTTATATTTTAGTTCGTATATATATAAATAACTTTTTATGTATTGTGTTTTTCATGCTATCCAAATTCGATAACTATTACGTATGAAAAACATGTACATAAAATTAAGTATGTATCCAAATAAATACACAAAATTCTATAAATTATATAATTTTAAAAACCAATTGACTAGAAAAAATTATACTATATATATATATATCAAAATTTAATTTTAAAATAATAATTGATCAAAAAAATAATAATTACTTAGATAGCATCGTTTCTATGTCAATTGATTATAAGTCAATTTTATCCAAAAATTGACTTTACATATCGACTTAAATACCATTTTTTATAGTAGTGATTTTTGATTACTTTGACTGATGCAACGCAACCACTTTTCAAGAAGATTGCTTTAGCCTTAACAGGGATGGAAATCCTTTCTTCCACAAAATAAGAAGACATGGTCTATGTAAACCTCAAGTCCACTATCAATTCATCACAATCATAACCGCAAGGAGTAGGTTGTTCATGCTAGGACATTTAAATTCATTTAATGTTAAATGATATTCGATTAAAAGATTATGATGTAATTTTTTTATAAGTTTTAGAATGTTATTTTTTTAATTTCTCATATATAAGTATTCAATTTTCTTCAAATTTTTAATATATATTTGTCTCATAAAATATTAGTAAATTTGTTTATATCATAGAATAAAATATTAATTTTTTCAACTTTCTTCAAATTTTTAATATATATTCGTCTCCTAAAATATTAGTAAATGTGTTTATATCATAGAATAAATTATTGTTTTTCAAATTACGAGTATACAATATGGAAATGTGATAATATAATTTTTTTTTCTTAGTTGTAATACAAAAAATATTTACTTTTCATTGGAAATAAAAAATATTGACATGTGTTCAAATGATGTTATGAAAGTTATTCAAAATAAACACATGCTCATTCGGAATTTTGATAAAAAAAAATAACATACATTCCTTGAAAGTTGACGAAGATAGAGAATAATTTTTAAAACTAGTTAAATAATAGAATAAATAATAGGATGTGACAAATGCTTGAAGTGTGCTGGTTCAAATTTTTTTAAAATTTACAAAATCAGATCGGATCATTAAACTGAACAATTTAGTCCAGTTTTTATTTTAGGTAAAAGTGGTGCAATAGCCACTTCCATATAGTTTACTCTTCGAACCAATATCTTTATGAGTCTTATATATTATCTTTATTGAATCTTATATATTATTATTTAGTCTAATTTATAACTTAATTTGATCCAATTAATATTATAATTCAAGAAATAAAAATTGAAAATTTAATATAATAAAGCTTAATTGCATATTTTAACTGTTAACACTTGAAATTTGTATCTTTAATATTGAAGTTACTGTTATTATAATACCATTAATTTTTGAAATGTGAAATTTATAACCTTAATATTATAAATAATGTTATATAATACCATTAACTTTTGAAATATGAAATTTATAACCTTAATATTATAAATAATGTTATTATAATATCCTTTTAAGTGTTTACATGTAAAATTTATATAATTAACACTGAAGATGAAGGTAATATTATTATGATATATTTTTATTTAGTTTAATTTAACAATTCAATGAAATATTATGATACTCACCAAACTAGCTCCACCACCACAAGCCGTTACAACCAGCGAATCAAGCGCGCCAACCGACCAGGGACGGACGACGAAGAATTGATGTAGCTCGGGCACAAGGAACAACTGGCGCTTTTTGTTAGAAATGTCAAAAAATCGGTTAGCACACTAGTGCACGCGATTCACACAATTCCTTCATGAATTTTCTCGGAATTGTTAGGCTATATATAAAACCGCAAGAAATGATATGAATAATAAGAGATTTTACCTGAATTTTCCCTCCTTCTTGATATCTTCTTCTCTTCGCGTCTTCCTTCTGCCCTAAAATTGTATCAGTGGTATCAGAGCCGGTTGCGAGAATGGATACACGAGGCAAATCAAATCTAGAATTTCGCAATGATGTAATCGACACCCTCGCACGTCATGATAACACATTACAAGTTGTGCTCACCGAGTTTCAGGCGGTACGAGCAGCTCGTACCTTACCTGAGGATAACCCCTTTGGGAGAGATGGAACCCACCATTCACACCCTCACACTTCGCGATCAGTCACAGAAAGCACTCACCCCCAATTGAGGCTATCCTTCCTAAGGTTTCAGGAGATGATCCTACAGGTTGGATTTATAAGGCTGAGCAATACTTTGAGTTCACTAATATAGCGGCTGACTAGCAAGTACAATTGGCTTCCTTCCATTTTGAAGGCATCGCCTTACAGTGGCAACGATGGCTGACAAAATTTCGTGGACCTCTCACCTGGGAGGAATTTTCCAAAGCTGCCCAACTAAGGTTTGGACCTACAGACTTCGAAGACCCTTCTGAGGCACTATCTCGTCTAAAACACACAACGAGTGTGACAGTATATCAGGAATCCTTCGAGAAACTTTCTCATTGTGTGGATGGGTTACCTGAAGAATTTCTAATTGGTTGCTTCATCACAGGATTAAGGGATGAGATCCGAATTGATGTTAAAATCAAGCAACCCAGAACTCTAGCTGATGCCATTGGTGTGGCACGTTTAATTGAAGAAAGGAACTGCTTACAGAGGAAATCCTCAGCCATGTCTCGTTTTCAACCACCTATCAACAATATTAAACCAGTAACTAACACCAGTGCAGGCTTGTTAGGACCTGCTCCTATCCAACGCAGTGGCCCTAACCATCCCATAACCTTTCGAAAGTTAACCATTAAGGAGGCACGTGAGAGGCGAGAAAAAGGATTATGTTAATACTGTGATGATAAATTTGTTGCAGGTCACCGATGTGCACGTCCCCAACTCTTCATGATGGAAGAAGTAAGCCAGAATGAGATAGAAGAATGTGAAGAAACCTCAACACTAGTGGATCCCCAGGTAATACTACCTGAGATATCTTTCCATGCTATAGCAGGAACTAAAAATCCTCAAACCTTACGTATTATGGGGAAATTGAAAAACAAGGAGGTATTGATTCTGATAGATGGGGGCAGCAACCATAACTTCATCGATCAAGCCTTAGCCAACCAATTTGGCTTACCAATAACCAGAGGGAGAAAATTAGAAGTCATGGTGGCTAACTGTGAGAAGTTAGAATGCATGGGACAGTGCTGCAACCTCACTCTTATCATTCAAGGGTATCCTATAGAAGCTGACTACTATGTGTTACCAGTAGCAGCCTGTCAATTGGTTTTAGGGGTTCAGTGGCTAGAAACCCTTGGACCCATTCAGATGGATTACAAGAAGCTGACCCTAAGTTTCAATTCAGAAGGAAGCACACACACCTTCCACGGGCTGGGAAGAACCAACATGACAACCTTAAACCCTAAAGAATGCCAGAATGTACAGGGTGTAGGGTTGTTCCTGCAAATAAGACCAACAACCAATCATCAGAAACCTTCCCAGATAGACTCTTTGGAGATAAGTAAGCTACTATCTCAGTTCCCTAAAATTTTTGAACCAGCTGTTAGTTTACCTCCTGCACGGGCACATGATCACCGAATTACCCTACACACTAACTCTGAACCAGTGAATGTCAGACCTTATCGATACCCACACTACCAAAAAAATGAGATTGAAAGAATAGTGCAGGAACTCTCGCAATCTCAGTTGATTAAACCCAGCAATAGCCCTTTTTCCTCACCTGTGTTGCTTGTCAAGAAAACAGATGGCACCTGGAGATTTTGTGTGGATTACCGAGCTCAAAATGCCCTTACAATCAAAGATAAATACCATATACCTGTCATTGACGAACTGTTAGATGAACTACATGGATCTAGAGTTTATTCCAAGCTCGATTTACGTTCAGGATACCACCAAATAAGAGTTCGAGAGGAAGATAAACCGAAAACTGCCTTTAGAACTCATGAGGGTCACTATGAATTCCTGGTAATGTCATTTGGCCTAACCAATGCACCAGCTACTTTCCAGGGCCTTATGAATGATATCTTTTGACCTTATCTCAGGAAATTTGTTCTGGTTTTCTTTGACGACATATTGGTGTATTCCAGAACTTGGGAGGAGCATCTGTGGCAACTACAATCTGTCCTTCAGTTGCTGGAAGATAACCAACTAATTATAAAGGAATCTAAGTGCCAATTTGGCATGTTGCAGGTGGATTACTTAGGCCATTTTATCTCTAAGCAAGGAGTCTCAATGGATCCTGCAAAAATCCAAGTAGTCAAGGAGTGGCCCACACCAACCACATCCAAGGGTGTTCGGGGATTCCTTGGGTTGGCAGGTTATTACAGAAAATTCATCCAACACTTTGGAGGTTTAGCTGCACCCTTGACTCAATTATTGGGAAAAAAAGGCTTCCACTGGGGTGAAGAAGCTGAAATATCCTTCCAAAAGCTTAAAAAGGCTCTTACATCCCCTCCTGTCCTGCAATTACCTGATTTCTCACAACGATTTGTGGTTGAATGTGATGCTAGTGGTATCGGCCTTGGGGCAATCCTCAGCCAAGAAAATAGGCCGATCGCCTATTTTAGTGCAGCACTCAAGGGTTCAGCGTTAGCCTTGTCAACCTATGAAAAAGAAATGTTAGCTATGGTCAAGGCTATTAAAGTATGGCGACCCTACCTGCTAGGAAAACCCTTCACCGTAAGGACTGATCAAAGAAGCCTTAAATATCTACTGGAACAGAGAAAAACCACCCCTGCTCAAGCACATTGGTTGCCAAAACTGATAGGTTATGACTATGTAATTGAGTATAAAAAAGGAACTGAGAACCGTGGACCTGACTCATTATCCAGAGTGGTAGAATTTCAGTACCTATCCGTCTCACAACCTCTAGCAGATTGGTGGACAATACTCCAGCAAGAAGTTCAACAAGACCCATTTTATGATAAGCTGGAAGATTCAACAGCAGCCACAGGTAATTCACACATCCAATATCGAAATGGGGTCTGGTACAAAAGAAACAGGGTCTTCCTGAGCTCCCAATCAACCTTGATACCTAAAATACTGATGGAATGCCATTCCTCACCTATTGGAGGACATT
The DNA here is from genome assembly GCA_037013495.1 of Hippophae tibetana. NCBI lineage: Eukaryota > Viridiplantae > Streptophyta > Magnoliopsida > Rosales > Elaeagnaceae > Hippophae > Hippophae tibetana. The sequence goes on from CM072812.1 coordinate 34,481,620, forward strand.
TTGGGTTTCAGAAAACACTAACTAGAGTAAAGCAAAACTTTTGTTGGCCAAACATGCAACAGAAAATAAAAAATACCTTCGAGAATGCGACACGTGTCAGCGGTTCAAAAGTGATTGTATGACACCTGCAGGATTGCTACAACCCCTGCCGATTCCCACAAAGATATGGTCTGATATATCAATGGATTTCATCGAAGGACTTCCTTCTTCTAAAGGCCATACCGTGATCATGGTGGTAGTAGACCGATTGACCAAATATGCACACTTTATTGCTATGAAGCATCCCTTCACTGCCCTAGGTGTTGCCAAAATATTTGTGTCTAATATAGTTCGACTACATGGCATTCCTACTTCCATAGTAAGTGATCGAGATAAAGTCTTCATAAGCTCTTTTTGGAGGGTCTTATTTTAGTTGCAGGGTACACAACTATGTATGAGTTCTAGCTATCATCCCCAAACAGATGGACAGACTGAGGTGATCAACCGAGTCTTAGAGCAATACCTGCGCTGCTTTGCTGGTGATCAACCAAAACTATGGGTAGACTGGATACCCTGGGCAGAATTCAGCTACAACACCTCAATACACTCATCAACCAAAACTACTCCATTTGAAGCTATTTATGGAATCTCTCCTCCCCATTTAGTGGCTTACATTCCTGGCACCTCCAACATACAAACTGTAGATGAATGCTTACATGATCGAGACACCATCCTTAGAGAACTTCGTCACAACCTTACACAAGCTCAGTAGCCTACCGATTGGCCCTACCCCTAGAGTCTCAGATACATGATGTGTTTCACGTCAGCTTATTAAGGAAGTATGTTGGAACCTCAGTACCTATCAACCATCAACTACCACCCACAACTGAAAATTCAATAATTATGCCACAACCGGAAACTATCTTAGATCGCCGAGTGATTCGAAAAGAAAGGTATCGATCAAAGACAGAGATTCTGGTCAAATGGAAGGGAACTGCAAGCACCGAAGCTACCTGGGAAAATGAAAGACGATTCTCTAAAGCACACCCGGAGTTCAACCTTGAGGACAAGGTTTCTAAAAGAGAGGAAGGAATGATACGCACCAAACCAACTCCACCACCACAAGCCGTTACAACCAGTGAACCAAGCGCGCCAACTGACCAGGGACGGACGGTGAAGAATTGATGCAGCTCGGACACGAGGAACAACTGGTGCTTTCTGTTAGAAATGTCAAAAAATCGGTTAGCACACTAGTGCACGCGATTCACACAATTCCTTCATGAATTTTCTCGGAATTGTTAGGCTATATATAAAGCCGCAAGAAATGATATGAATAATAAGAGATTTTACCTGAATTTTCCCTCCTTCTTGATATCTTCTTCTCTTTGCGTCTTACTTCTGCCCTAAAATTGTATCATATTATTTCTAGATGTTTTCACTTTCTAACCAATATTATGTTACCAATTTTTTTCATTTCGAACATAAATTTTTGTTGTTGCTATTATTCACAACGAATGATCTTAATATAAATAATAATATATAAAAAAGTTCTTATTGTTACTCATCAATTATTTATAAAGTAAAACGGGAAAATATTTAAATGTTGGACTGCTTAAAAAACTTGAAGAAATTTTAATATGAAGAAAATGAAATAAATAACAATAAATAAATGTAAAAAAAAAGCCTCAAACAATAAAAAGATTGGATGAAACATAATTTAATCTATAAACATAATGTATAATGTAATCTTTATCCTTGTGTTTTATTGATGTATAATCAAATATATTAGTAATATTTTTCTTCTTGGTGGCTTTATTTGTTTATATTTATTTATTAATATTTATTTTATTTTATTTGTGTTAAAATTTATTCTATTTTTTTAAACAATGTATTATTTTTTATTTTTTTAATCTATAATGAAAACTTCTATCTTTTATTAAAAAAAATAAAAATAAAAACAATTTTGATGTTATAATATAGTATTAAACGTGATGTAATATTGATGTGATAATAATAATATAAAAAAAATAATGTATTCATTTTAGTTTATTAAATTCAATTAAACGAACATATATAGTGATAATATTACCTTCATGTTATACTATAAATTTTATATATCAAAAATTCATAATAACATAACATTCAGGGACATGTTTCGCATGTTTACCTACGCACAAACGCGAATAATACCATTTTGCCAACAAGAACAAGACCAACTAGCTCTATAACTCTCTCATGCCATGTCGATGAGAATTAAACCCACTTTAGCTTCGCGGCGATGGTAACCAAGCTCAATCATCACTTCATTGCCTGCTGTCTTATCATGTATTATATTCTCTCGTAACCTTCAAGCTTCTCTCTCTTAAAAGTCCACCATTGTTTTCCCTAACTCTAATGTCTTTCAAATCATATTTCTTCTTCACTGTTGCGACGTTGTTTTCTGATCCCCAACTCCACAATGTACCCACCAAATCATAGTTCTTCTTTAATTTCCCACTTGATCAAATCCCCAACGTCCGATGTCTTCTTCCCCGGAGGCATATTCCTCGATCCCGCCCACTCTATTCCGCCTTCCTTCGTTTCCTTTATTTCCTCCAAGGTTTGTACGGATCCGGTTTCGGTTTCGTGTAATGGGGATCGCCGTAAAACGGTGCGTTTGGAGGGTCCTAGATTGAGAGGTGGTGGATGTGGGTTCTTGTCTGTTAGCTTGTCTGTCAATAGGGGAAAAGGTGGCGATCATGACGATGACGGGTATGTCCGTGAATCAGGAGAAGTTTCTGGACAACGTGGGAATAAAAGTTTTTCGTCAGAGGAGGCTATGTTGGTGTACGAGGAAGATGAGGATGTGAAGGAGCAGAGGACTAAGGTTAAAGGTTCTTCAGGTGCTTTGAATACGACCAAACATCTCTGGGCCGGTGCTTTTGCTGCTATGGTTTCAAGGTTTGCTTTCAAAAGTTGGATTTATTTGTTTTTATTATTATTTTTTATTATTTACGCCATGTTGTGGAATTTTGGTTTAGAATTTGTATTGACCAATACGGTGGAATGATATCAATTTTCTCTAGATAGTGTGATTATATATATATAAAAAAAAATTGTCGTATCTAATTGATTGGAAGATTTGTTTAAATATATGTTTAGAGCATAAATTATGGCGTATGTTTAGAGTCCAAAGGTAAAATTCCTGTAGTATTTCAAATTCAGTCCCTGAAAAGTGAAGTTTTTCTCAGTAGATGCATTAAATTTTAAAACTCAAACACATTGTTTTTCCGGTATATATGTGCATTGCTGAGGCAGAACTTTTGTCGCACCTCTTGAGAGACTGAAGCTGGAGTACATAGTTCGTGGTGAGCAAAAGAACCTTTTTGAACTTATTGGGACAATTGCAGCTTCTCAAGGGCTGAAGGGTTTTTGGAAAGGAAATTTTGTTAATATTCTTCGCACAGCACCTTTTAAAGCCATCAATTTTTACGCATATGATACGTATAGAAATCAGTTGATGAGAATGTCAGGTAAAGAGGAAGCCAGAAATTTTGAGAGGTTTGTTGCTGGTGCTGCTGCTGGAATTACAGCTACCTTGCTCTGCCTCCCTATGGACACTGTATGTGGTAACTTGCTATTGTTATTTGTAAAAATTGATATATCTGTTGCTAGGATATCTTGTTTGCTTGGGATGTTTGAAAGTCTCCCATATTTTGTTTCCTGTTTGCATTGCTTTCTTAAAGTGCCTGGCTATTTCCCTTAACAAGATAACTCTAGGGACTAGACAGTGGGGTGTGTCAGACCTGTTCTTCTAATTATGTTTTCATGATCATTTATCTAAACTCTAAATGAACAAATTTTTGTATTAGAAGTATAAGATGCTGAAACTCGTAGTTTTGGTGCATTTTGAACCCTTAGCGATGAGCTATTTAAAAGTATATAACAAGCCTTTGATGTTTTTCTCTTCCCCTAGGATAAATTTATTGGCTTGACTCTTGCATATAACTGAGAAAGAAAAGATGAGACATTTAATCTTCGTAGATAGCATCTAGTTTTATCTGATATAACCAGGTCATGTCTTATACAGACACACATTGTTTGAGCCTTAGGGGTCAGATCAATGACATTAATGCTCACTGCTATATCTTCCTATGGTGTATTTTGTCATCAATGACAATGATTTGTCACAATTTATATCCTGTGAAGTTGCGTTCTAAATTGTGTCCTAAATTATATTCATTCTTTCAGATCCGAACAGTAATGGTAGCTCCTGGTGGGGAAGCCTTGGGAGGTGTAATTGGTGCTTTCAGCCAAATGATTCGAACTGAAGGATTCTTCTCTCTTTATAAGGGATTAGTACCATCACTTGTAGCCATGGCACCTTCAGGTGCAGTCTTCTATGGTGTTTATGATATATTGAAATCATCTTACTTGCATTCACCAGAAGGGAGGAAGAGAATCCAACACATGAAAGAAGAAACTGAAGAATTGAATGCTATGGAACAACTAGAATTGGGTCCTATTAGAACATTAATTTATGGTGCAATAGCAGGTGCTTGTTCAGAAGCTGCCACTTATCCATTTGAAGTTGTGAGAAGACAACTTCAAATGCAGGTTCGGGCAAGAAGGTTAAGCACATTGTCAACTTGTGTTAAAATTGTTGAACAAGGAGGTATTCCTGCGCTTTATGTGGGTTTAGTTCCCAGCTTATTGCAGGTACAACACGGATCCTTTGCAATCTTAGTTGGAAATAGCAGGATTTTCTTATGAGTTACTAATGCATCTAGAACAAAATAATGGAAGATGAAATGTTTCAACATGGATTTTCCATTTATGCATTAGCACTTTTATATACCATTGGCAAATTAGGATATGGAGTGTGATAAATAGAACAATCTTTCTCTAACTGGAGTGTTCATGATATATCCTGATTTTCTAACATGTACCTTGGTTTTCTAACTTTTGACACTGGCTCTACAAATTTATTTTTACATCAATTTTGCTGTATTGACTTTCAGGTTTTACCATCAGCTGCCATCAGTTACTTTGTGTACGAGTTCATGAAGATTGTTCTCAAAGTTGAGTCCTCATAGTATAGATTAGATCATTGAAATTGAGTGTGCAATTGCAATATGGATGTATGTTTTTCCCTTTTGTTTCCTTAATCTGCAATGTTTTGGTGGGTTTTGGTAGACAGATGGATCAAGTGATCATATCCCATTCACTATTGGATATAGTTATTACTAAACTCTATATAAAATATATTCAGCTGGAACATTTGAGAAACTAAAAGTTATCAATAATTTATGCTGCAAAAAAAATAGTGAAACATATACCAATTTGATTTCCTCTACTGTTTGGTCATGTATGAAAACCAGGTTTTGCAATTGCATAATACAACCCATACAGAAAATGAAGTTTTACCGTAGTCAGGTATCAGCTAATGAATTTCAAAGTGAGCTTAAATTGTATCAACAAAGAAAAAAATTGAAATGATTTGTAGATGAAAGTACACAGTTATGGATTATTATTGGTTAAGTTTTATTGGGAGTCATCTTTATAAGCAGCTGTCTATTCCTTTATATCATTGAGAGAGAGAGAGAGAGAGAGAGAGAGAGAGAGAGAGAGAGAGAGAGAGAGAGGTAGAAGGGCATGAGTAAGCTTATATAGTTGGCATGGTTGTGCATACTGGGGTATGGTTGATCAATCTAGTCAACATTACGGGGGATTTAGGATATACATTTAGGAGGGATACTATATACATAAATTGATCAATAAATTTTATCTACTAGTTTCTGGTATTTCGAAAAAATAAATTTTTTAACTAATAATTTTTTATTATTTTTGGAAAAGTAAAACTATGCATTTTTGTTACTTTTATCTTAGAAATTTTTCATTTTGACTGTTGTAATATGTCTTT